>CP130734.1:39138300-41873596 GCA_030553155.1 Nippostrongylus brasiliensis
TTTTTTCCGCTATGGGAATCCGGATTTCATGCGTTTCTCCGTCGCCATCGTTAAGACGCTCGCATGAAATTTATTATCTTAGAAAAACCCCGATAGATAATTCGAATTATCGGCTAGGTAACGTCCCTGCAAACGCTGCAAACGTTTTACGCTGGCTCGGGTAACATTCGGTTAAAGAGAGAATTTGAAAAATCTTTGAAGAATTCCTTATGGATTTTTAGACGAAAAATAGGTGAGCTTAAAAAAATCAAAAACTCGTTTTTTTTTCAGAGAACAGCGGCACAGCGATGTGGTTGCGACAAATTTTTCCGTCTCGTCAAGCTGCCGGAAAACCGCCACAAAACGGTACAGGTTCAGTATTGATCAACAATTTTTTTCATGATTTTTTTTGAACCCTAGCCCAGCCAGTGCAATTACAACGTTACTTCCAATTATTATACATCGGCGACTGGAGATTTCAATGAATATTTAAATTATTTCTGTTGTATGCTGCTGAGCCGGACGAGGTTAGTAGGGTGGATCAGATTTGTTGGCCTAACGTTTCGATTTGAACGTCGTCTTCAGAGGCCTAAAAAGTGGTCCGAAACTTATTGACCCTTGATCTACACGGCCAAGCGCCGCATCCTCCCTAGCATTTCTGACAAAGTTGAAGAATCCCCCCACGAAATTGAGAAGTCAAGAGAAATTTAATGACTTACCCCGTGATCCACCGTCAGAGCGTCGTCGTTCAAGTCGAAACGTCAGGCCAATAAATCTGATCCACCCTACTAACCTCGTCCGGCACAGCAGCATACAACAGATATAACATCATGCCGAGGTTTCAAGAAGAGAGAACTTGGAGAATTCAACTTATTATTTACAAAAAATCAATTAAATTCGGAGAATTTCATCGAATTCAGATCGGATACCACGTAAAGCGTGCCATTTCTCTGTTAGCGAGCCGATGCGCTACGTCTACTATGTCGGTTACGAGCAGTTACGCAACGACGGCGGTCGGTTCAATTCGCTCCATGTCACCGATCTGATCCGAAGCACCAAAGCGTTTGTTTCAACACTAGTAATGCTAAAATTTCACAGACAATTACTTATTATTTACCTTTTATTATTTATTTATTTATTTATTTATTTAACTACGCACATTGGCGGCCTAAAAATACAAGTGGTTAGTAGGACAGTCATGGATTTGCTGAAGAAGAAGCTTAACCAAAACAAAGAAAAACCTCAGATTGCTAGTAGTGTAAAGTAAAGGTATCGGTGCAGATCAGTCCCTTGTGGACGCGTCACGCATTCGTGTTCCATTCACAATCGTATAGGCTTGGTGAATGCGTATTTGGCCTATACAATGACCTGCCGGGGCCAGCCGCTATACCAGGTCAGTGTCTTTACCTTCCCAGACAAGTCTGGTACCAATTTACCCGACCCCGGAGAGATGGAAGGCTTGGTAGGCCCGAGCCGGGATCGATCGCTCGACCGTGCGGGTGACAGCAGCGCCTCTTACCACTGTACAATGCGGGCCCTGTTAGTTGAGTATTCAGGGTAATTCACAATAATAATTTTATTAGTAACATATTATGTGAATATTGATATATTAGCAACATATTATGTGATATTATACTATTATTGATTACTTATTATTTACCTTTTATTATTATATATTTATCAATTTATTATCGACTTTTGTAGTGTCTTGGAAAGAAAACCTTCGAAAACTGGAACTAGTGGTAACCACGATTGGGATTCCCGAGGAGAGAATAAGGCGCGAAAAGGGCAATGCTTCCAGTCCGGATTCTCGGGTTTTTGTGCGGTTTTAATCTCCAATTTTCCAAATGAATGCGTATGGCACATAGAGAAGAAGCGCCACTGACACCAGCGCCACGGACGAGCGATCGATCCTTTTCCGGGGCAAGCGAACTTCCCGTTGGGTAAACTGGTGCCAGACCTGTCTGGAGAAGGTATAGCTGACTTGGTATGGCGTGCCCCTCAAGTCATGGTGTATGCCAAATAAACCTTCACCATGCCTCTACGATTCTGAGTGGAACACGAGTGCGTGGCGCATCTTTTTAGGACTGATCAATGCCGACCAGTTAACTTTACCCTTACCCTTCACATACTACGGTTTTATCTTTTCGTCGGAACTCTGTACTTCTCCAAACCATCGCTAAAATAATAATCACCCCTTTTTTAAACGACGCTCTTTTCTAGCTCATAGATTCGAACACCTTGAGAAAGTCCAGTCATTACTTAAAAAATAATGATAGCTTGCCTACTGGCAAGTTTCCAAAAAAGTTCAAAAAAAGTTGAAGAGAAATTGGTGAAAGGACTATAAATTAAATAAACGAATAAATAAATGAACAAAAATGAATAAAATAAGTAAATGACTAAATAAATTAATAAAAAGGACTATTAATGCAATAATAATAATTTGCGATAAAGAATCAATGGAAATGATCATTTACTATTTATTTTGTGGGGTCTCTGAGAAAGGAAGACCTTTAGAGGCTGGAATCAGTGGCAATTGGGATCGCGAATTACGAGAGGAGAATAAAACGCCAGAAGGGAAAGGTTTCTGGTCTGAATCTTTGAATTTTTGATGGGTTTAAAACTGCAAAGAATTAATAGAAAATAAGTATTCATTATCGATTAGGGTTGGGAAATCCAGATTTCGTGACAATTAAGATACCTTCTCTATGATATATTTTAGGATGAACGTATAGATTAATTGGGAACACCATATTCCATGACTAAATACCTTTTCTATATATTTTCTCGTTTCGGTTGAAATCAGTGGCAATCGGGATCGGGAATTTCGAGAGGTGAATAAAACACGAAAAGGGGAAGGTTTTTGGTCTGAAATAATTAATAAAATTCATTATCGACTAGGATTATGAGAACTAGATTTCGCGACAAATACCTTTTCTATGAAATATTCTAAATTTAACGTTTCCCTTTTTATCGGAGCTTTCTCAAAGACGGGTTTCCAGATCGTATACGCTACCGAAGTGTCTATCCAGACTATGTATGCTATATGAGATCGGTCATGGTCGAGCACTCGTTGGCGCCGGCGATGACAAAAACATTACGGTATGATAAATTTTTCCAAATTTTTCATTAAGAACTTTCTATGGGTGAATTAGGCCGTCTTCCATTTACAACAGCGGACGTGCCGCAGTGATAAAACGGCGGCAACGGCGCTTTCATGCGTCAAAAACTGCCGTTTTGGGGTCCACACGTGGTGACTCGGACGGAGCCTACCTCATTTCATTTACGCGGCACACCCGACGGGGGTCTCCGCGTGGTAGCTCGGCCGAAGGCGGAAACCCGTCTAGCTATGAGTCACCGAACGGGCAGTTGAAGGGTCAAGGGTCCGAAAATCGTCGGGTCAAAAAAATCGCTTGTTCCACAAATATGGAGAATCTGTACATGAAAAGGTGGAGCTCGATCTGCAGAGTTCAAAAAACGTACTTATCTTTACGAATAGACCATTTTTTTACAAAATATAGAAAAGCGGCGGTTTCTGCGCAAGAAAGCGCCGCTGGCGCCGCTTTATCGTTGCGGCACGTACGGACTGTACACTGGGTGGGGTAGGAGCACTATCCTTCAGTGCACAGTAGAAATTTTCTATCCTACCCGGTGGCTGACAAATATTTGGCCCTACATAAACCCGCATTTGTCAACAAAGCTGGGGTTTCGGATACCCCTAGGTACCCTCGTTTCTTACCGGTAACTAGCCACAAATTCTGTGTCTGAGGTCGAAGTATCGGATATAATTTCGACCGAAGTACGGTCCTTTAAATCGGAATTTTGGATTTTCCTAAAGGCCCAAAAAGTTGAGAAGCAAAACGGACGGCTAACACTATAGAAGTCCGATTTCGTTGATTCATCAAGAATTTAGATATTTCAAGCTCGCTTGGATCACAATCAGAAGGCACTTGTTCTCGGAAAGGAGCTGATATCGATCAAATCGAACTCAGACGACACGGGCACGTGGTCGTGGAACAGCACGCGGTACGGCACTATAGAAAGTTAAGATCCAGCGGATCTGTACCCAGATTCATGAATAGTATACCCTGCATCAAACCCTAAAATATACCCTAACAACGTGATTCATCAACGAGCATCAGGGACTAATTAGGGCATTTAAGAGGTATGACACACCTCACTGGTGCGGCGAGGAATCGGAGATCGGGGTATAGCCCTAAAACAACCCCAAATAAACCACAGATCACGTTTATGAATCATGGTTTCAGCGCCATCCTGGGTTTGAACCCGGTATGGCTTTTACAAATCGGCTCACGGTTATCTGGCCCACATTTGTCAACGAAAATGGGGTTGGATAGCCCAAGGTTAATAAACTCGTCACCTCTTACCGGAAATTTACCACGAATTCTGATTTGACTCGAAGGTATCGGATACCCGAGGGCAGGATTGAGATATGGATTCAAGCATAACCTATCCGGTGCACGTCATTCATACCGCGAGGTGTCCGATACTCCCATCACGCTAGTGGGTGTATTATACCTCGGAATAAACCTCGAGCATACCCCACCGTGCCTTGATGAATCGCGGTTAGCAAGTGCACTTTAAGGGTTGATAGCGAGTTAACCAATCATGAATCGAGGCCCTTACTTGCAGAAAACTCCGCATTTCTCCCAGATTTGACATTTGAGGGCTTTTTTCAGAAGCGAAACCGGTATGATACTTATGGAACTCAATCAGAGAACCAGAAGACTTCGAGTGTTCTACATACAAGAAAATGGCAAGACTTCGTGTTCCGGTACGATCTTTTTCAGACTTCATCATTTTATCTTTTGTTATCAATTTATTATCAATTTATTTTTTCTTTCAAAATGAGATTTCGATTGCAGAAATTGGAGACTACCAGACACTGGGATTCGCGCCATACACTCAGCCATGGGAAAATGGCGCGTTGCTGTCGGCGTTTGAGCGTTTACCAACACCAAACGGACGCATGGCTTATACCGGACGAGTGATCGACGTAGATGTTCAGTCGAGGAAGGTTCGTAGAGCGTTGATAGGTGCCATGTTGAGCACTGATCGCGCCGCGACGCGACTGAAACCTGTCTCAAGTGTTAGGCCAACAACTTCCAAAACTGGCCAGGTTTAGGTAAACTATACCCGACCCAGCGGCTGTCCGTTTACCACCGACGAAGGTCAAGAGCTCTCACCGACACTGATCGCACCGCACTCAATGAAGCAGATCTGTCGCAACGGTCGTCTCTGCATCTCAAGGGTAAACTGGTCACCATATGGACAATCCACCGGGGAAGGTAAGTTCTTGGGTTTTTATCTCTGATATTTTTTTATTTAAAAGCTATTCCTATCTTCTGATCAAAATTTCTTAAAATCTCAAGATGAAATTGAATTTAATTCTGAACTTTTTCAGGATAAAAAACTGCTGCCAAAACAGCATTCCTTGTCTAGCTTTAACACTTATCAGGAATTATAGGTGGATTTTAGTTTTCCTTTCCACTTAAGAAAGCTGCAGGCACGTTAAAAAGAAAAAATCGACGAAAAAATCATTCGATTTTTGTTCAAAACTCGACGTCAAAGAGCTGCATTCAATTGAAATTCCGCTTCTCAAGTGTTCGCTCACTTAAAAAGTATTACAAATAGGGATTTCTATATGAACGGAGTAAATATTAATATTAAGAAAATATACAATACCGCTCATAACTTCTGTCCCAAAAACCATCCGGAACGTTCCGGAACGTTCCAAAGCGTTCCTCTCTTTCCTAGCCTTTCCTAGTGGGTTATTTAAAAATTTAAACATATCAGTCGATTCGTCTATCAACACTGAGTTCAGAACTGACGTTATTTTCTTATTTCAATTTGAAACAACCCAGTTACAAGCCATTATCTTCCGAGTGGCGCTAACCGGCGCTAATTGGTTTACGACCCCTCCGAATGTTGCCATTGGAGTCTCCCCAGGAGATATTGTTATCACGGGGCGAAAAATTCCGGAATCGTAACTTACTCTGGATGAATTCGAATTCAGCTTCCGATTATCATTATTTTGGTACATGATATGCATTTTATTCGTAATTTTGAAAAAATTTTGTGTTCTAGGCAAAAATGAAAAGTTTCTGATTTCAAACACTTTTTTTCTGATAAAGCGGATCAGAGAGTATAGAAGCGTCCAATTTTTCGCATTCCGCATGAAGGACACTAGCGCAATCCACCGAAATCCCAGTTGTAAGTGAAAAACTTAGCGAGATTCTGGAGTGCAAAGTTCACCACAAGCGCAGCTTTGTGTGCAACGTATAATTTTGCTCAACTTTGACAGGCAGTGGCGAAGCTGAAATGGCATAAGAGATCACAGCCTTTTTTCCGACTGTAAAAGTATTCCCTACGCCAAGACAGTGATGTTTTAGAGCAAACTCAAATGTCTTTGTTTTCGAATAATGTAGAGCTATTTTAAGGCAAAATTCTCGAAAGAAACTTCAAAGTCGTTTTTCCTCACTCAAGGAGAAGCACCGAAACCTTGCTTTTGATAGCACTGAACATCAAATTCTCATCTATTATAGATAATAATGTGAATTTGCTGGCCTTCAATAAAATTCAATTTTTCATGTCTATCATCCGCCAATGGATGACGCAGGTATCGTGACTGTGTGCTTGGCCTCCTCCATCCAATAGGGCGAGCGGGTAACACCGCTCAGATATCCTACGGAGGTAATTAGCGCCTGCCGTTACTGCTTAACGGCCGGTTATGGTTCCGCTGCAATGCTTGCTTGAGACTGTTTTTGAAAAAGTTTAAAGGGCTTGAATTTCTCATTTAGCAGGAAATGCAGTACCAGATCTCACAAAAATCTAAATCAAACGTGAAAAATTCGGAGCCCTCCTTGGACCACCTATGCTCCATCACATGATGTATGAGCTCAATCCTCTCTTGGGCCGAATAAGGCCCTGAGCACAAGTTCAGAAATAACTCACTTTCGTTCAGATGATTCAATACTTGCTCTTATATGGTCTATATATCATCAGGTTTTTGTGTCGAACAATATACAAAAAAATTTTTGATATAAAACACAAAAATAACTCATGATAGGTACAAAGTTTCAAACTTTTGAGGCTTTTCTTTTTCGTTTAAAATTCTTGATAATGAAAAGAATTGAGTACCAGTAAATGGTCGAGATTTTATGATGGCTAGTTTGAAATATGAAAGACCTCTTGGAACCATAAACGAGGCTGAGCAGTCGCGACAAGCGCTAATTACCTCCGCAGGATATTCGGTGTCACCCCTTCGCCCTAGTGGATGGAGAAGGCCAGGCACAAAGTAACGGCACATGAGTTTTCTTTTAGACGATACGACTTAAGATAAAAAATTGAATTTAACGGATATCTGGTAATTTTACATCGCTGGATAGCTGAGGACAAGCTGTTTAGCGCTGTCAGAAGGGAATCCTTGGTCCATCTCTTTGAGAGGAGAAAAACCGCTCCGAAGATATTCTCGAAAATTTCGCTCCGAAATACCTCTTAATAACACGAAAACGAAGGCATTTAGGGTTGGCAGATTAAATGAGCGTCATAGAATAGGAGTTACTCTTCCAAATGGCCAAAAAATGTGGGCTAGACTACCATTTCCGCCATGCTACAACTTGGCAAAGCCGGACAACATTACAGAATATGAGCAAAAACGTTGCGTGTAGGGATTTTCGAAACCCAAACTCGAAATGTTTCTCATTCGATTTGATTCATTGTGATATGTGAGACTGATTTTCATACGGAATGAGAAAAACTAAGTATTTTTATAGCTGCTCATCAGTGCCCCACAGAAAGAAATGGTTAAGTTCCGAATTTTTGATTTTGCTTGAAACACGAAAATTTTTCGAAATTACGAATAAAGCGCATGTCAGGTACCAAAATAATGGTAGTGGGAAGCTGAATTCGAATTCAATTGGAGTAAGTTATGATTCCGGAAATTTTTGTTTCGTGATAACAATATCTCCTGGGGAGACTCCAATGGCAACATTCGGAGGGGTCGTAAACCAGTTATCGCCGGGTAGCGCTACTCGAAAGATAATGGCTTGTAACTGGGTTATTTCAGATTGAAATAGGAAAATAACGTCAGTTCTGAACTCAGTGTTGATAGACGAATCGACTGATATGTTTAAATTTTTAAATAACCCACTAGGAAAGGCTAGGAAAGAAAGGAACGCTTTGGAACGTTCCGGAACGTTCCGGACGGTTTTTGGGACAGAAGTTATGAGCGGTATTGTAGTGGCGCAGTGCAGTGCTAAGAAGCGCCACTTTCATCTTCACGGTCGAGCGATCGATCCCCGCACAACGTAACCAAGCCTCCCGTACCTGGGCCAGGATTCATGAACGGTTCACCGGCCGGTTACAGTTATATTCACCTCGGTTACCCGCCAAGACGTAATTCCTCAACGCGTGGTGAGTCACTTTGGCGGTGAACTGGCCGACGAAATCTAACCGCCGGTGAAATTTAACGGCGGATTCGTTCATGAACCCCGGCCATGGTGAAGTGGAAATGGATACCCAACCAGTCAGAGAAGGCAAAGACACCCTCTTGAACAGTGGCTTGCCTCCGCAAGTCGTTGAGTGGGCCAAATGCGTATTCACCATGCCTTTGCGGTCCTGACTCGAATACAGATGCGTGGCGCATCATTCTTGGACGGTTCAACCCCGATCACTTTATCTTTATCTATTCTTACATGGGGTTTTTTTATGGATGGGAAATTTATCGATAGAAAGGGCAGTAAAAATTGAATAAAAATCGAAATTGTAATTTTCCCAGGTGGGAATACGTGACAAAGTTGAAGGCGAACTTTCGAGACATTACGATGGACGTGAGCAGCAACGATACAGCCATAATTCTCGTCAAATCATCAACAGAAAGCGAATCCAGCATGACAATCTGTATCAGTAGTGTGATGCTGCTTCGATTACGGTAAGTGCCATTTTAGGTAGGTCAAAAGTCAAAAGTACAGTGCCTTACATATCGAATTATCTCTACTAGATTTGGTACTTTTCGACAAATCGATAAAGAAATCGATAAAATCATTATGGAGTAGAAGATCATAGGAAGAACTAGACAGGACCTAGTTGTCAACTTGAGTATTACGTCTCATCGCAGCGCCCTATAGGCCCCTGCAGACTCGACGACGCGACGACGAGTATTCTCGTCCAATGCGGTGCCGTCGTGCAATGCAGTGTGTTGAGTGTGGAGTACACGGCACCGCTTGGACGAGAATTCTCGTCGCCGGGTGTTTTGCTCAAGTGCATTTATAACGGGAATTCGACGCGCAAACTGCTCGTCGTCGAGTCTGCAAGGGCCTTATAGCTGTTGATAGGACAGGGTAACTCGTCCACCCATAGGACCCCATAGTTCCACGGACGGACGAGTTACCCTTTCCTATCAACAGGTACACAGGTTTGAAAGTCGCGTTTAACGTATCCTTTTCCTATCGATAGATAACCGTTGCTATTTTCATGCCGTGAACTAATATTTATAGTTTATTTTAGAAAATAAAATTATTATTTTAGAAACGTACCCAGACTGACCACTATTGCTCTGCTCCGGTTGCTCGACAGTCCTCATTCGCCAGTGCTCGACGAACATCTGTGCCGGATTCTGGAACGATCAGGCTGGACGTGACTACTCCTGAAATTTGTTATTAAAGTTTGTATTTTTTTTTATTCCACAACGTTTATATCCCGATCAGTTACGGGGTACGTCTTTCATGATAGTCGCTCCGTCTTCTTTCTCCTTGGTGCTGCTCCCGCGTTTGTTGAGGTGCTTGTCTCAGTCTAGAGCTCCTTGTGGGATGGCCATATCGTCCTCGATAGCAGGTTCTTGAGCGCCGCTTCCTTCCATGCGACCATCGATCCGTCTTGTGATCGTGACAGTTTTCCTCCATCAGCCGACCTGTCACACGGGCCTGACGCTGGTACCGACACCCTTTTCAGCTATTTCCAAGCCTGGCAAGGGTTTCTGCCTGGGACGGGATTGAACCCTGATCATCGAGATCTTGAGCCTAAGCTCTTAACCTCTCGGCCATCCCGCCCTTATTATTAAAGTTTGTATAAAAAGTAATAAAATTATTTGCAACCTTGGTGGACAGAAAACGCAGGAGCTGCTTCTTGGAGCCGACCGCTCCAAGAGAACCGTCATCGCCGATTCCATTCGATCCATTCGTCCTGCGATCACTGCCGTGACGTTGAACAGGGATTGGATTCTGTCGTCGAAGGCACGGAGGGCTTGGGCCAGCGGAGACATCGAGGCCTCCGCCAGTTCCAGCTCGTCGAGGGCCTTGTAGAAGTCCGACATTGTAGCTAACGATAGGATGCTTGACTGAGCTTGTTGCGCGACTTTTATACGGGTGAGCTGAGGATAGCATCTGGGAAGGTGAGGCTCTTTTTCTTTCTGAAAAACAAAATTTATTTTTTTTTATTCCCTACAAATGCTGTAAAGGTGACGATTCTGTTGCCAGAACAGAGTGAACACGACAAAGCTAAGCGCTAGCCACGCCCCAAAAAGGTCCCTGTGGTTCCCCACGGGTTCACCTAATTCATTACTGTGCGCCGGCTCTAGTCTATCTGTTGAGATTGCATACGATAACTGATGTTGAAGGTCACGCCCACTCATTGTCCCAGTAGTTCCCCGCCGTTATTTTTGCAAGCTGACAAAAACTATAAAAACCGGAGATCTTAGCGGTACAAGTACCAGTACCAATTCCACCACGGAAATCTCAAAATAATGTCCTCAGGTAGGACACGAACTCGCGTCACGTCCAATTCTAAGAACGCCGATCCTTGCCCGCTACGCCACCGCATAGCCACATCCCCAGTCGTTCATTTTCGTTATCCACAGATCTCCTACAGCAATACCAATAGGTAAGGTAAAATGGTCGGTGCTGATTGATGTCCTCAGATCGCGCCATGAATACTCCTTCCGTTAAGATTCCCGGAGCATGATGAATACCAATATACCAGACCTCAGACGGATGGAAGCCTCACTGAGCCCGGCCGAGAATCGATCGCTTGACTAGGCGGGTGGGAGTAGCGCCTGTTACCACTACACCGCTCTTCCAAGTGGTAAAAATAACTGAGAAAAAAGAAGAATCACAACCAGAAGCCATATCGGCAAGGAAATGCCTAAGCTCTTCGATTAGCAACAATTAAAAATTTAACTAATTGAAAATTTATTCAGCACAGATTCATTAAACACGAAAACTCACCTGAATTTACATTGGTATTACACGGAAACACATGAATTATTAATACAACATAAAAAAATATTATAAAACAACTGGTAAACATCGACGAATTTCATAGGCAAACAACGATTGTGAAACGGAAGAAAATAAAACGAGAAGCCACGCTCCATACAAGGACTCGGACACAAATACAATAAAACCTGAACAAGAGAGGATACGGTAGCATACGGTAACCAGCGACCATTCCCTCGGCGTCGGTAAAATTCGAAGGCTTCAAACATATCAAAAATACAAATGAGAAGTAAAAATTATACTGGCGATTGACGAACCAGTTTCAAGTCGAGCGGCTTTTCGGAGGGCCTGGGACACTAACAATAATTTTTAAATTTTTTAAAGAGAAAGTCAGACAATATTTGAAGAAATCCGATGAATTTTTGAGCAGAGTTTCGTCAGCTACTCTACCGAACGCTAGCAGAGATCCGAAAGATTTTTTTCAAGATTTTTTGAATTGATCCCGAAGGCGATCCGTCCAAACCGTCTGACTTTTTCAATACCCAAACCATTAGGGTAAACCAATGAGTTAAACCCAGGCTATTGTGCCGGGATGTGATCTCCGACGAAGAACAGAGGGCCCGTCAGGGGTGAAGAGTGCCCCCTGACCATCGTCGGAAATCACATCCTGGCGCAATTGCTTGGGTTTAACTCATTGGTTTACCCTAATGGTTTGGGTATTGAAAAGTCAGACGGATTAGACGGATCGCCTTCGGGATCAATTCACTCTAAAACATCTTTTGGATCTCTGCTAGCGTTCGGTAGAGTCGCTGGCGAAACTCTGCTCAAGAATTTACCGAGTGGTTAACCCAAGTGTATTGATTCAAACCATGGGTAAATTCACTCTTCAACATTCTTTAGAGTCCGGTCAGCAAGCTCTTGGAGTTCCAACGTCAAAACTTTGCCTGGCAGAAGATAACAAACGGTGAAATTTTTAAAAAACATCAATAAAGTTACAAAAATAGTGTCCAAGACCCCCAAATCACCTCTTAAATAGCAAAAATTGTTAAAACGGCTGATCAAAATTTTTAGAAAAAAAACACGCAACTATCATACCAGAAAAATCATGAGGATCAGTAGCAATGCAGGAACAGTACCATACTGTGGCATGATTCGAAAAGAATAAAACCTGAATACGAAAAAGGATGCGAAGAAAGCAGCTGACCGCTGGAAAACCACCGGTCCGTTAGTGATGAGTTCAATTAAAATATTAGGAAAAATTCAAATGAAAACGTCCGGCACAAGAAAACAAGAACGAATCGTTAAAACAGTGAACGAAAATACTGTGAAAATCATATGCGAGCGGCTGGAATCGACTTTTTTTATAAAACGAATGACGCTTTAAAAAGCTTTTATAGAAAATGAAAAAAAGAAGGGAAGGCCAGATGACGAGGCTATTTAAGATGTTCAAAATAGCTCGTTAACTAGAAAATTCGAAGAAAAATCGCTCGAAACCACCTGGGACCGTTTCTTTTGCAAATTTTCTCCCCAATTGGGAAGTTGTTCTACCTGAGAACCGGCTACGTCGGTGTGATCTGCGAGTTTGGCGAATCTACCGGGAATCCTTCTGACATGAGGAACTCGGTGACATCATCCCAGGAATGGGAGATGTCCAACGAGAGCTGACAGTTCATCGGAGCGCTGGCGTCGGAAAGAAGCGACCGATGTTGTGAATCAGTCTGCAGTAGTGGACTGGCTGCTGACGACTCGTCGCCGAGCGGCGAACCCACCGACGACGATGAACCCATAAAAGAGCTGGTGTCGTAGAGAGGCGCTGGTCCTAAAATACCCACATAAAAGGTAAAAGGTAAAGATGCCGACGTTGATAAGTTCCCTAAGGGCTCATTTAGACGCCGCGCGACGAAAATGCAAAATTGAGGCGCAACCAATAATTAACGTCCTTGATCGAATTTGCTGCTTTGCATTAGTGGCGCAGTCCGGTGGCGACTCATATAGGCAAATTTACTGGTCGTTCGGGTTTTTTAGAAGGCTGCTATTCCTTATTAAAGGACATTTTGACGAAATTCACTTTTTTCGTTTAATTTCTCCCCTATGTGATTATATGCCTATTTTTTTTTGCTTAGACGCGGCGCCACCGGACTGCGCCACTAATGCAAAGGAGCAAATTCGATCAATGACGTTAATTATTGATTGCGCTTCGATTTTGCATTTTCGCCGCGCGGCGTCTAAACGAGGCCTAACTGCGGCGCCGGAATACCTTCTAGAATACGGGTCCATCCATAATAGGAAGCTGGAAGCAAAACAGTACTGTACCTGGGGGAGTACTGTACGGGGGGGGGGCTGGAACTACAAGCCTTCTCAAGCCAAAAATTCCTCCTCACTACAGCGTCGCTTTACTGCTAAATGGCAATGGAGCTTTGAAGCACCTCCAGACTTTACTGCGTTGTTGTCGCAGTAATGATGAAACATAAGGACCGGTGACGCGCGCGGCAGCTGCGCAGTAGCGCAAAACCGTTTTCAAATTTCATCGCGAAAGCCACCTATATCACCAACTACATACTAAAAAGTTTTTCGACCAACGACAGTCCAGTGGACGGCCGGAAAAGCGCGCAGCTATTGCGGAAATACGCGCACCACCCCTTTTTACTGCTCTACTTTGGTTTACTGCAGCAGTAGAGTCTGAAGGGTCCCTTTGAATGATCGATTCTATACAGGAATAATACCAGAAAACCCTACTAAAAAAAATCCGTCAGACTCACCATATCTGTCCTCTCTGGATTGTCGGTGAAGTGGACATTTTCCGTCCCACAGCAACGCATCCACAGAGTTCACCGGTCGACGGCAAAAAGATTGCGTGCAAAACGCGAACAAACGCTGATGAACATTGTACAGAACGTGTTGAAGGCAATGATTCGACATCGGCAGGCAGGTCCGATCACATCTGAATTGATCTCTAGATTATGAAGAAATTTACTTTTAACTCTGGCAGATACAGTATCAAACGTGCCGCATCGGTAAAAGGGCGCCAGCGGCGTTTTCTTGCGCAGAAACCGCCGTATTTCAAAATTTTCTCCAAAATTGACTTATTCGTAAAAATAAGGATATATTTGAACTCAACAGCTTGAGCTCTATCTTTTCATATACAAATTTCCCATATTCGTGAAAATTTTTGACTTGTGATTTTTTTGGGACCACTCGATTTTCTGTCCCTCGTCCCTTCTATTCCTCGTCTAGTGACTCATCGCTCGACGAGGCACCGCCCTCGGCTGGGCTACCACGGGGGGCCCCATTGGGCATGTGGAGTAAATGAATTGAGGTAGACTGTGTCCGGGTCACCACGCGTGGACGCCAAAACCGGCACCTATCGGCGTAAAAAGGCGCCGCTTCCGCCGTTTTATCGTTGCGGCGCATACGGTACTGTAACTCCATGGAATTCAATGGATGAGTCCGATCCGTGGGGATTTTTGATGAATTCAATTAGAACATTAGTTGCAACTGGTTTTGAAAGAGCAAAACGTTTGATTCTAGAGAAGGAAGGAAAAAAAATGATAATTTTTGGGGTCGAAATAAGGGAAAATGATCATTTTCTTCGGAAAATTGAAGCGAACAAATTCTTGAAATTTGAGAGATTTCGAGATTGAGATTTTGAGAGACTGAAAGACGAACCGCTTCTTATTCGTGCTGTCCAAATGCCAACACCGTCGAAGAGACGTCGGCACAAGTTGAAGAGGCGGCGGCGACGGATCGGAGCGCTGTCGCAGCGCCGCGCCAACGCTCAGCGGCAGCCGACGCGACGCGCACATAATGTGGGCGTTGAGCTGCGCCTGAAGTGCTCTATTTTTATAATTATTATTATTTATTAATCTATTTACCTAACATTAATCTATCATTTATTAATCTATTACTTAATATTTTTACTGATATTATTTATATTATTGTGATAAATAAAGAATAAAGACTAATATAAAGAATAAAGTAGGCGGCATATGAGAGAAGAAGAGGCGAAGTCGACAAGCGGGCAGTAAGAAGGGGCAAATGTTGAGCAGAAAGAGAAAGTAGCTCGAAAAAAATCTCCGCTAAGCCGAAAGCCAACAACCTCAACCCTTTTCTCACACAAGACCTTCTTAACATCTGAGAACAAGAAGAAGCTCCTCAACAAAAAGTTCCACAATAATGACGAAGTAAATAAAATGAAAAAACAAATAACAATAAAACTATACCGCACCTGCTTCAAAAGAGCGTGCCTCTCCAGTCTGAGCTGCTTCTTAATCAGGTACAATTGCGTGGATAAATCTACCGAATAGCTTGATACGGCAAGGCTCGCCGTCGGCAGAATCGACGACGACGGATACGTAGCGTCCTCGTCGTCAGACGGTTCCAGGCCTGAAAACGGAAATGAAATTTTAAAAAAAAAGAAAAACTTTCCAGCAGGATTGGAGGACGAATTTGAAAATTAGTGGAAGACTAAAATAAGGATTCTGCCGTAATCAATGTCAATGAAAACCACGGTAGAGTGCATCGAACACCGATCAGGAACCCTGCCTTGGTTTCGATCCATAGAAGAGCTAAGGGTAAACCAGTTTGACATTAGGGTAAAATAGAGTGGGTATAATGACAAGGAGGGTATACAGGAGACGGTAGGTTACACTAACCAATGCTATCACCAGTAAAGTAGCTCAATCGTAGGACTTTACCTCATCTAAATTTCTTAGACATTTCCGAGCAATACTGACCAAGGTATAATTAAACCTACCCAACGGAAACAGATCGGTCTTATCGTAGTCGGCATCCTCTACGGCCCGACACATCGAATCTATTTCCGGAATCGCGCGGTAGACTCCGACCATTCGTCGCCGTTGACGTTTCATGCGAAGTCGAATCACCTGGATCAATAAATCGATTTTCATTAAGATCAGACCAGCACGACGTCACTGACTCACTTTATTCCCATTCGCTGACTTGCCAAAATCCTCGTCGTCACTTGACGGAGGTGTCCTGCGAGCGATCGGCGGCGCGCTCCACGGTAACGGCTGGTTCTGTCGCGCGATCGCGGCCGCGATGGCGGCTGCGTAGCGTGAGTTGCGCGCACCGCGAACGCCACCTTCGAGCAGCTGGAATCGTATATTTCTTAATTTCACTAAAATTGATTATTTTCCAAAGGTGTTCAACGAACCTTTGCCGCCAATTGTGGATGATTTCGCTGAATGGCTGTGGACGACATCGACCGTGTTCGAACCGCTTGCGCACGTAGCGCAGCCAGGGCACCGGCTGGGATCTGACGCTGAAATGGGATGTCTCTAGGTATCGACAAATAGTGGAGTACGTGGTACAGTAGTAAGAGGCGCTATTGATACCCTGACGGTAGAGCGATCGATTCCCACCCGGGCTACCCAAGTCTTCCATCCATCCGGGGTCGAGTAAATTGGTACCAGACTTGTCTGGAATGGTAAAAACACTGACTTGGTATAGGGTCTAGCCCACGTAAGTCATTGGGTAGGCTAAATACGCATTCACCGTACTCTACGATTCTATATAGAAGACGTGTGCGTGGCGCGTCCTATAAGGACTGATCAACGCCGATACCTTTTACTACCAGGTCAGTGTCTTTATCTTCCCAGACAAGTCCGGTACCAATTACCTTTTACCTTTACACTTAGCTTTTACCAATTACCCTTTACAATTACCTTTGAAGATAAAGGTGACGGCGTTGATCAGTCCCCTGAGGGGGTCAGCTGATGTAGCAGGTCAGTGTTTTTATCATCCGAGACAAGTCCGGTACCAATTACCTTTTACCTTTACCCTTAGCTTTTACCAATTACCCTTTACCTCTTACCTTTAGAGGTAATGATAAAGGCGACGGCGTTGAACAGTCCCCTGAGGGGGGTCAGCTGATATACCAGGTCAGTGTCTTTATCCTCGCAGACAAGTCCGGTAACAGTAACCTTTTACCTTTACCCTTAGCTTTTACCAATTACCCTTTACCATTACCTTTTACCAATTACCTTTTTTCCTTTGAAGGTAAAGGCGACGGCGTTGATCAATCCCCTGAGGGTGTCAGCTGATATACCAGGTCACTGTCTTTATCTTCCCAGACAAGTCCGGTACCAATCACCTTTTACCTTTACCCTTACCTTTTACCAATTACCCTTTACGATTACCTTTTACCAATTACCTTTTACCTTTGAAGGTAAAGGTGACGGCGTTGATCAGTCCCCTGAGGGGCTGATGTACCAGGTCAGTGTTTTTATCATCCCAGACAAGTCTGGTACCAATTTACTCGACCGCGGAGGGATGGAAGGCTTGGTTGGCCCGGGACGGAATCGAACGCTCGACCGTGCGGGTATCAGCAGCGCCTCTTACCACTGTACCACGCGGGCCCTACCACTGGTGGGATCTACCTTTTACCTTTAATCAACGAAAACCAACCTGACTGATGTGCATCCGCTGTTGGGGTAATTGTTGCGGTGGCAGTTGTTGTTGCGGTGGCGGTTGTTGCTGCTGTTGCTGCTGCTGTTGTTGCGACAGAAGTTGCTGAGCGACCACCATCGTAGGGCGTTGTTGTACCAGTGGAGGTACTGCCGAGCACAGTTGCGAGTCAACCAACACCGGTGTGCTGATCGGTTCGCTGAGGATCGGATGCTGATCGACCGCGGCCGGGTAAACGGCTGTAGTTAACGGCTGTTGTTGTATCAGAGTTCGACCACCACCACCACTACCACTGTCCGGTACGACAACCTGCTGCAGAAGCACAGCTGTTGAGTTGTTCACCACCTCTGAAACAGTTAGAAAATCAGCTTTTCCTGAAAAATTATCGATCTGATATTGGAGATTCTTTAGCTATGGATAAAGATTACTACTATACCTTTATCGCTTACCTTTTGGCGATGTCGCCTTTCTCCAAGTCTTCATAATGGCTGCCAACACAATCCACTACCCACCTTCAACTATAGCGGTTCAGCGCTGAATCACTACAGCTAAGGGTGACTGGCGGGACGTTTTGGCAACATTACGAAGGCACTACGACGATGGCGATGTCGAAGAACTTTCACCAAACAAAATCTTGTAGTAATGTAGACCTATTGTTCAAGAATCTCCGGTATTTTTTAAATTTGTGATCATTATTGTCATTGTCACTTTCATTGGATAATCACATCTCTTACTTCCACGAGATAACTTCTGAGTTGAAAAGGATAAGCGTTATATTATTATTCAAATTGCATTGAGGCTCGCACAGTCTTTGTAAATCTTTAATTTGTGTTCTCAGTTTGAGTTTCCATTCCTTTTGTTCTTTCAAACTCTCCTGTTTAGTTTTTTAGGCGCATCGTTGGACGTATTAAATAAATAAATGAATAAATTATTTATTACTATTTATTTATTTTTACTTTCTTTAAACTACTCTTTACTTACTACTATTTACTCCTCACTACTACGGCGGCTTCTGGTCCTTTCCTCTGTGGTAACCCACACCAATATTCATTGGAACCCAAAAATAGTAACTCTAGAGAACAACTTTTGTTTCGTTGGCGCGCGTGGTACATTGGTAACAGGCGCTGCTTTCACCCACACAGTGGAGCGATCGATCACTGCCCGGCCTAGCCAAGTCTTCCATCCCTCGGAGACGGGTAAACTGATACCAAACTTGTCTGTGAAGGTAAAGACGTTGACCTGGTATAGCGGCTGGCCCCGCAAGTCGTTGTATAGGCCAAATACGCATTATTCATGCCTCTATGTACACTTAAAAATGGATCACGAACGAGGTGCATCCTTGACTGATTAGCGACGAACCTTTACCCTTACTATTGATTCACTAACCTGCTTGTCTTATTCCATAGCACATCCATGTGCGGGTATAAAGGTAAAGGTAAATTTGTCGGCGTTGATCAGTCCTCCAAGAATGCGCCACACTTCCATTGAGAATCGTATAGACATAGTGAATGCGTATTTGGCCTATACTTGCGACTTGCGGGGCCTTCCGGTATACCAAGTCGGTGTCGTCACCTTTCCAGACAAGTCTGGTATCCATTTACCCGACCTCGAAAGGATGAAGGGGTTGGTTAGCCTGGGAGTGGATCGATCGCTCGTCTGTGCGGGTGTCAGTACCGCCTCTTCCTACTAAGCCACGCGAGCCAGTTTCACTAATCTATCTGTCTTAATGTCCATACTTATTTATTTATTTACAGTTATATCCTTGAACATGGATTTGCTATTGGATGAGAAAAACGTGTCGGTTAAACAAAATGCTGTTCAGATAAGACAAAAAACAAGTTATCAGAGGTAAAGGTTAATGATTAATAAATGAATAGAGATAAAAGATGCTCACCTGCAGTGACCGGAGCAGTCAAGGACGGAGCTGGCGTCTCCAGCGACGAAACGATTCCACCAGACGGCAAGGCAAAGTTCCTCTTACTTTCCATATTCAGCTGGGCGAGTACCGGTTGACGAGTGTCCCTGGAGCCGGCGATGGCCACCGGGAAAAGAGCCGGCTGCCGCTGTGAGACGTAGGTGGCATTGCCCTGAGGGGCGATCGTCTGTCTAAGCACATTGCCCGACAGATGGACGTTGTTCTGCACGTACTGTCGAAGGGTAGTGGTCGATGAGGGGGAGGCAGGTAACACGGCCGGACGGGTGGCCAGTAGGGCCGGATTGACGGCTACCGCTGGTGATCGTGACGGAGCACAGGTTACCATTGTGGTTGGATGGGCGATCGGCACAGGTATAACGTCAGGTGTCACAGTAGTTTCAACCGGACCAGTAAGCGGTGGTAAACCCTCTCGAGTAAGCGAAGGTGACGGTGGGGTGAGCTGTTGGGTAACTTGCGGATCGACACCGGCAGCAGCTGGATCTACGGCTTCTGATCCTTCCACATTCGATGACGACGCTCCTTTTTCGCGCTTTTTGGCCTCCTGAAAATAGGGAAAATCGAGCATGAAAAATCCTACCCGGGTATAAATACACCTACCTTCATTCCGTTCATAATCAAATGTGTACTGCAAAAGTTCTCCTCCTTATCCTTACGAATAGCATTCGTACAACGAGTAGTCAGATCTTTCTTACCTGAACACATGATACATCAGAAGGAATATCATAAAAATGAAAAATAACTTTTAAAATTTCAAAATAGAAAAATAAGCCTACTTTTCGGTTTTCGATGGTGCTCGCATTGCTTGTACGGTGCCGACGGATCGAGTAAAATGTGACGAATACAAAACTTGTAACCGAGAATGGCTCGTTGTTTACACTAAAAAAAAACAAAAAATATTTTCAAAATATAACAAAATCCCGAGCACTGGGAAAAGCTGAACTATTGATTGATTTGCTCTGCTATTCGCAAAGTCACCGTCAAGATTAGGTTCGGAAGATCACAGCAGAGATATTCTACTGTTAGTGATAAGCTCTCGTACAGAGAAAAAAAAGTTGCGCAAAAATGTAAAAAAATGTAAAAATGTAAAAAAAATAATGTAAAAATGTAAAAAAAAATGTAAAAATGTAAAATGTAAATCCGAAGTACTGTGAAAAGCTAAACTATTGATTGATTTGATCTGCTATTCGCAAAATTGTGGTCAAGATCAGGTCCGGAAGATCACAGAAGAGATATCTTACGAGGGAGGTTGCTCAGCGTGCTCCGAAGATTCACAACGAGACCCATACTGTTTTGTAGGGCATCGAATGACGATTACAACGGTATGGTTTGTTTTTGCTACCTGCAAATGAGTGCCCCGAAAAAAAGCAAGAAATCCTGACCGCCACTAGTTTCTCGCCACTAACTAGTGGCGAGAAACTAGTGGCGAAAGCACTTCTAGATGTTAACTATTGGAGTTCGTATCATGGTGGCTCAGTGGGTAGCACGCAGGACTCTCAATCTGATGGTCGGTGGATCGATCCCTTTGCTGTCCTTTTCTTTTGTCTTCCTACGCTAGATACCAAAATACGCTCCTTTTTGAATTTTGCCGCAGTTGCACGATAGAATCGCGTTTGGGAGGAGTATGGCCAACAAAGTACGCACAAACGACAATGTCTTCTAGTTCATATGTATGTGACCCATATCTACCGTAACCAACCCAAATCGACCCTAAACTCAGAAACAAATGTTCGATTCGTGATCAGCGCCCCGAATAACTCTCGTAGACAAAGTTGGGGCTAAATCGGTGCTTTAGACCCAACTACCCAACTTTGTTACCACGGACCCTAGCAAGCTCACGCCAGACACAATAGGAAAAGCCGATGTTAGATTTGTGAATTGTGGATTTGTCAACAGCCCAAGTGATCTATCTTGGTGAAAAATCAAAGAAACTCTTCCAAATTGGAGTCTCTGTATTGATTAGAGTCCAAAAAGTGAAACAATAGAAATAAAGATATTCTCGGTAAGTGGACCTTCGTACAACTACTCAACACTAGTAAGGCTGATTAGGTCAAAATCACCGATTCAGCCCCATCTTTGTCTACAGGGGTTATTCGGGGTGCTGATCACGAATCTGACATTTGTTTTTGAATTTGGGTCGATTCTGGTGGTATCTCTGGTGGTTGCGATCTAGAAACCCATTTGCCATTGGTTAGTTTTCAAGGTTTTTTGCCTTTTTTGGGCCACCCATTTGCAGGTAGCAAAAACAAACCATACCGTTGTAATCGTCATTCGATGCTCTACAAAACAATATGGGTCTCGTTGTGAATCTTCGGAGCACGCTGAGCAACCTCCCTTGTTAGGGATAAGCTCGCCTACAGGAAGAAAATATAGAAAAGTTGCGCAAAATGTAAAAAAAATTGGGAAGAAAAGTCACATAAGGAAGGAGATAAGCACCAGTAATCTGTCTCGGTCATTGGCTCAACAAGCTAAAAAATCAAAATATTCTTTAAATAGAGCAGAATTGCCGGCGAAAACGCTGAACTACTGATTAATCTAGTATTTTTAGATTTTCCAGGAAAAAACGGATAGAAGTGCAAGAAAGAGGGTAAAAACATACCACGACACCTCGTCCGGAAGTGTCAACGAATTGGCATATCACTGACGTCAAATGACCTGGGGGTCGTTTACGACGAGACGACGTCGACGACGACGACAAAGTCTTTTCGCCTTTACCGCCGCTGCCACCCGAATCATTCTGATTCAGCGACGCATGTGGAGACGAGGCTGAAATCTGGAGGAGGTATGAAGTGATAAAATGGGATGATTGAAAGGAAAGAGAAAGATGAAAATGACCTCGACTGCTATGGACGGAGCCGCTCGGGGTCTCGTGTTCTTGCTCATCGGCCACATCCACATCGGCAGCCGGTGGATCGGAGACGGGAGCTGGAGGAGCTGCTGCCGGCGCTGGTGAGGGGACCACGTCGACCGGGGGAGGGCATTCCTGGGGTGGCTGAAATTCGATTTATTTATTTACTTATTCATCTATTCAGTTGAACAGAGCTAGTAAACGAACGGAACAATGACAAACTTACAAAAACAGTGGTAAACAAATACGAAGAGTTAGTAATACAAAGATAAGGATCAAATAGCATATAAAATTAAAATATATTTTATTAGTATACATTCATTCGTTGGAAAAGCGATCAAAGTCATCAAAATATAAAGCAAAATCATTACTATGTCAAAGAGCCACGATCGCGGCTATTTTCCGCCGAATGGCTGCGAGTTGAATTTCGCGGTTACCGTGATCCGGCTGAGGCGCCGTGGGTCAATCAATGTGACTAGGTCATACTTATCATTAAGGTAAAGGTAATGGTATAGATACCGGCGTTGATCAGTCCCCTGAGGGAGACTGATCAATGCCGGTGTCTTTACCTTTACCTTTACCGACACCTTTACCACAACCTTAACGATACATACCTCCACCCTTACTTTGGGGAGGGGGGGCAACGGCAACATTTGGCCTAAACATTGACTTGCGGGGCCAACTGCTACACCAAGCCAGTGCCTTTAGCTTCCCCGACAAGTCTGGTATCAATTTACCCGACCCCGAGGGATGGAATGTTTGGTTAGCCCGGGCGGATATCGATCGCAGGACCGTGTGGGTGTCAGTAACGCCTACTAGTTTTAGTCGGACTTCAGACTGCATCTGAAAAAATCTACCTTCTGCGAAAAAATCCTTCGAAAGCTTCCCTAGCAAAGCTAAGCACTGATGAACATCCATAGAATCACGTCAGGTTAGGTAAACAGGTCGGTTGAACTTTACCAACAGTCCAGGGCCCGCAACCTGCTCCACCTATTGAACGAACATATCAAATTGCATCAGTAACATTTTTACCGCTGGCGAAAATTTATACTCTATCAACAAATGTTAAAAACCCTCGGCGGGTGATATGCTCTCTTTCTCCGCAGTAAAATTTCAATAGAATGCTTCTACATGTCTTGATCGCCGTGGAGGATTTGACGAACAAAAATTATCCATCTAACAATATACAGTACAGAGCCACAATTAGAATATTAGTAGAAGATTAATTAGTTCATCTACTCAAGCATCCAAAAAAATGTTTAAAAAATATGAAAATATTAAGAAAAGACAAACAAGACGAACACGAAACAGCTACTTACCTCTTCTTCGATCTTGACATCGGGCTTTTCCTCACAAACATCCGTCACTCTGAAATATAGCTCTTCAAAACCAAAAATATATAAAGTAATAAACAAATAATACAATGAAAGAATAGAATACGAGTCTCAATAATGAACAGAAAAGTAAAGAGAAAAGAGAGCATAGAAAGAGAAAAAACTCACTCAGAAGTTCCTTGTACAGGACTCGTTTCATGCTCATCTGCTTTTACCATATCATCTGTAAAACCTATAAAACGCCATTCGATTGATCAAAAATGGATCAATATTTCCCCAGAAAACATAAGAAATGCAGAAAATGGAGGAGTATTCTCGACAGAAAAATCGATCAGTAAACAGAGATACCATAAAAGGTAAAGATTCATTTGCATAAAACTCTAACAGACAACAAATCAACGTAACAACATGATAACTGATAAGCGATGATTACAAATGAGATCTTAGGCTGATCCTCGGGATCAGGCTCGGGGTCATTCGTCGGGATCCTGCTCCTCAGGATACCGGTCCTTTACCTCCAGGTCTTCACCATACTGAATCGTGGTATCGATCACCAGCAGCAGTTGCTCGACGCTCTCCTCGTCGTCCGCATTCAGTGCCACAAATTTCACGATCGAATAGTCTTCCAGAACCTTCAAATGTAGTGTAAAATGAGAGATCCTCCTTGAAAAAGATAATATTTTAGAGTACTGTAAGATCGCGCCATGCACTCGTTTTCCATTCAGAACCGTAGAGGGATGGTGAACGTGTATTTAGGCTGTACAGTTACGTGCGATGCCCAGTCGCCCTTCCAGATCAGTGTCTTCACCTTCGAAGACAAGTCTGGTACCAATTTACTTTACCCCAGAGAGATCGATGCTGGGTTAACTTGGGCCAGCATCAATCACCCGACCAGGCGAGTGTCAGTAGCGCCTCTTACCACTGTACCACATCATCTTGAGATGGGATGTGAGAAAAGGTTCGTTCAAACCGAGTAAGATTTATTTACCCAACCTTATGAGGTTAGACTAATTCCCTAGGGCCGTATACTCATCTCTCCTGAGCTGATAATCGCCCGACCCCCGGCCACTTCGTGCGGGTGGATTCTACCCAAGTAGTGGCGGAATCCATCCGGACCGCGGTGGAGCACAATTTAGCAGTAAAGCGCGGGATCGCCCTCTATGGTAAATAAGATTTTAACAATTTCTCTTCGATTTTTTTCATCCGTGTTCCTGCTAAAATCCATTTAACTCTAGATGTTTTTTCCAACTCCGGCGTTTTTGCTTTTGATTTTTCTACATTATTTTTCAATTTGTACTGAACAGTAGAGAAAATTATTTTTTCATGTTTCTACAAAATTTTTTGGATGGGTTGTAAGTGGGTTGCAGATACAGTGATGATAATATAGTAAAATCAACTTGCTTTATAGTACCACGGATGCAGAATTCTACGTGTTCTCTCACTATGAAATCAAGTTACAGATCATTCTTCTTATAAAAGCAATATTAACGGTTGAATATTAACGATAAACTATGACAGGAAATGTTAAAACTGCGCTAACTCCGCATTCTTAGCTCGTAGCAGGCAGATTTACATGGTTGGAGTAAATAAATAAAATCTACCAGATAAATTAAGGACTTGGAATGAACCAATTAATAATGATTTAGGCAGGCAAGAACAAAAAAAGGAAATCGAAAAGAAAACGTTGGGATCTTATTTTCCATAGAAAGCGATTCCGTGCCCCGTTGCTAAATTGCTGCTCGAACGCAGTCCGGGTAAATTCCGCACTTCTTACTACTTCGGCTCTACAAAGGTTGGAAGGAATTTGATGGCATCTCGTTGTCCTTTTCTGACTGCTTTTTTCAACATTTAATCAATCAATAACGATCAAAGGCCGCTATACCCATGAGCATTTCTAACCTGCGCTATTGTCCTCGTAAGCTGTCGATGTCGTTCATTCCACATATGTGGTGTGTCGTGCTCCACGATGCTTCGCGTGTCAGTTTCAAGGAAATCGTCAACCTAAATGTTAAAAATATTCAAAAAATCACGAAAACCAATAAGTGACACCGACCAGCAATTTATTTCGTTCCGAAAGAAGGTCCATTTTAGTGAGCACGTTTACGCATGGTGTTTCGATCGCCACCATTGCCGACAGAGCAGTGAGTGTACCAGCGATGAATCTGAATCAGTTCTAATTTATTGATTGATTTATTTATTTCTATTTATTTCATGCGCCAGTAAGGAACGCGTTCACACTAAAATGCATAGGATACAACACTAATTGACTATAACATTGATCAAATAATAATAATAAAATAAATAAATAAAATAAAAATAAAATAAAATAGCCTAATAAAAAAGGAAAAAAACGTTAGAAATCGCTGAAACCAAAAATCAACTAAAAACAAATGGAATCAGTAATGGTACGACACAACCACTGTTGAACCGTTTAAATTAGTTATTAATTAACTAATTAATTATTAAATTACAAAAGAGTATTTTGCGACACTAAATTGAAAAAAATACAACACAACAATTGCTTTAGCGTTGAACGCTGTCATCAGTAAGAGCAGACCGTATCGCAGAATTATTTTTTGTAATTTAATAATTGATAAAGATAAGATAATCAATAATTTAAGCGATTTTACATCTGGTTCTATTCTTTTCAGAAGAATTGGACTTACTTCTCCGCTTCCAGAACAAAATGAGTGTCGATCAGGAACACTGAGCACACGTTGAAATCCCAGGCTCTGAATCATAACAATGGTAAAAAATATAAAAATGAAAAACTACAAGTTTAGGTAAATGGTAAAGGCAAAGCTGACAGCACTGTTCAATCCCCTGAGTACGCGCCGTGCATTCATCTTCCATTCAGAATCGTAAGGGCATTGTGAAAGAGTAATGGGGCTATACAATAACTTGCGGGGCCAGCCGTTATGCCAAGCCAGTGTCTTTAATTTCCTAGACAAGTCTGGTAGCAAATTACCGGAGGGACGGAAAGCTTCGTTAACCCGGGCGGGATCGATCTCTCGACCGCGTCGGTGTCAATAGCGGCTTTTACCACTGCACCACGCGGACTTCACTCAACGTACAAACTGACAACGAAAATTCGAAATTTGAAAAAAAAACGCACTTGAACGCGTCGACAAGCTGTCGCATGATCGGAAGGTGACTGTAGAGCTCGATCTGACCCGGACAGTCGAATATAAAATAGTCATCTTCTCCCTCGCACAGCTGATCGTGAAGCCATTCCAGATTTTGCACCAAATATCTAGGAACGCAGACCAATTTCAAGCAGAAAAAAATCAATCAAAATCAATCAAAAGAAAATTACAATTGAAACACCGAGAAGATCTCTACTAGACCCTCACGATCAGCGACAAAAATTATTTAAAAAGACGCATGAATGTAAAGAAACCAACTCCATGCAGAAGACGAGCGCTCCATTTGGCCCAAGTGCAAGCTCTTTGTCCTCCATCACGTCATCGACACTGATTAGATCTCGTACGTCTGAAAAGAAGAAAACTCAAAAAAAAAGAAAGAAAGGTGAGAAATTGCACAAAATTCGCAAAAAATGTGGGGAAAACCACAAATGGAAGAATCTAAACAGGACACATCTTTCCGGATGAATTTCTATTGTCCAACGACGACAGAGATAACATCTGAGGTCCTTTTATCTTCTCTTTTTAAACCATATATAACGATGAAAAGGGCATGGATAGTTAAGAATTCTGGGGAGTTTTTATAAAGAAGTCGATGATTCCGATTATCAGAACTTGTCAGTAGGTATAATAGTCAACAAATGTGAAGGTAAATGTGTTGGCGCTGAACAGTCCCCTAGGAACGCGCCACGCATTCGTCTCCCATTCAGAATCGTAGAGACATGGTGGATACGTATTCGGTTTATACAATGTATTGCGGGGGCAGCCGGTATACCAAGTCGGTATTTTTCTTACCTTCCCAGACAGGTCTGGTACCAATTTAACCGACCGCGGAGGGATGGAGAGCTTAATTAGCCTCAGCCGGGATCGAGCGCTCAACCGTACGGGTGTCAGTAGCGCCTCTTACCACTATACCATGTGCTCAATATGAACAATAGAAGAGAAAATTTAGAAGTGCGACAAAATTTCACAAAAAAAAACTTGGAGTGTGAAATATGCGCCAACCTGCAACAGCTGGATAGTTGAATACTTCGGCGGCTGGGTCGAGGTTAACCACTTGCACGTAACGGCCGATCGTCTGACAGTGGGTGTGCATCACGGAGCAGTATGTGGACTAAAAACAATGAAAAACTGATAAAATAAATATTAAAAACGGAAGTAAAAATGAAATGAAGTTCAACAGTGTGAATTTTAAATCTTCAAGACTCACCTTGCCACTGCCAGCCGGGCCCATCACTAGTTGAGCGTATTTCATCTCGGCAGCCAAGCTAAAGGGACCCAATCGATAATTTAACTAAAAAAACCGCCCATTCACTAGAAGCTCTTCAAAAATGCTCTTAAGGAAAGACTCGACCAATCGATTATTCAAAAAGCTCGTTCTCTCTCGGAGAACTTGCATATAGCTATAATGTTCAGGGTTCCGACCAGAAAATCAATAAATCAACCAATACAGAACGATATTCAAGGATCAAATCCACATGAACAAACGATCACCACACCACAATCATTCGAACAATTTAATAACAAAATAACAAAATCTGAAAATAACAACATGACCAGCAAATAAAATTGTCGACATGTACACTTTCGCGATGATGACTAGCAAACGAAAGAAGAAAAAGGCAAGAAACACTCACAAAATACTCGTAAATCAAAGCGCATGAACCTTGGACGGACAAGTAGTAGTAGTAACCCTATATAAATGGCCAAAAGCACGGAAAAAATGGGGATTGAACGGCACGAAAAGGCACTTAAACGAGAAACCAAAAAGATGAGAAAAGAAAAATAGGTGACGAAAAGAAAGCTGAAAGGATGTTGTATTACCATGTGGAATTCAAATACTAGAAGCGTATAACTGCACACTAAGGCGCTCTAATCGTTGAAGAAACTCCTGGATAGATTCAAACTTCGATCGCGCGGCGGCGCACACTAATTTTTTTTGATTGATTTTACTAATTTACAGCTGACTCGAGGATAAGACGGTTTTAACTCTTACTGTCGGGGTACGATCTCAGGAATTGGTTATTTGACTTATTTTATGAACCTAAACAATTGGTTTAAACGAATTTTTGATCGATTTAATAACTAAAATTAGAAAGCGCAAAATAATAGAAGCAAAAATGCATCACAATCCTCCTAAAAAGGATGGAAGGCTGTGAAGGAGAAAAAAAAGAGTTTCAACAGAAGAATAAAAAAGGCGAGCCACTCAACTCGTACCATTTTTAATTTGCTAGAAAAAAATTAAAAATTCAGGAAACCACCGAAGGGAAAATATGTAGGGTCAGCCCTCAAAAAACCGCCAATTCACCCCGATTTCGGCCATGAATCGTGAACCACACCAAAAACTCCGTTTAACCATGAAGAGCTATGGAGCAAAATATTTGCCGTTTCAAATGTTGGCCTCATTACACCCTTGAATGAGTTTATACTTCGCAGCAACTGACGCTGAGGCTACTCATGGAACTGCTTACTGTCGAATGGACTGGACGCTACAGAAAGGTGCCATGATTTACAAAGATACAAGTTTCTACAAAAGCTGACGGTTTGAAAAAAAAAAACTTCGTAGGAAACAACTAGAGGACTTCACAGGAGGAATTCTCAAGGTGTTCAAGAATTACTTTCTCTACATCTTTCATAATGAAAACATACGAAAAAATGGACAGAACACGAAATTTCAGCGGCCCATCTACAAAAAATGTCCATCAGGTGACATTTTTTTGCCAGACATCGCCTCAAAATCTAGGTCCGCATACCAGAGGAAGTCATTTCGAAGCCTAGTAAGCGTAAATAAACATAAACAAGCCGGTAAAGACACGCTAAAATTTCATGTTCCTACCCCTTTTTTTCCTATTTTATTTTCATTACGATGGCTATTGGGACTCTCAAGGAAGAGGAAAAGCAAGGAACCCATGATCCCAGCTCGCCTTATCAAATCAGCTCCATTTGCGGGAAATTCGGCGACGGTGCGGTGTTGATCGTCTGCGGCATCGAGGTGTAGAACTCGTACAGCTTGTTGTCGACGTTTCCGCAATATTTTCGAAATTCTCGCAGCATGTAGTCTTGGAACGCCTCAGAGCACTGACTGAAACACCCTGACACTAACAACAACGTCCTCTGAATATGGGAAACGATTTCCAATGCCTAGTATGTGGATGACGCCTTTGGTACAGTGGTAAGAGGCGCTACCTTCTCACACACGGTCGAAAGATCGATCCCCGCCCGGGTTAACCTAGTAATCCATTCCGCTGCGATTCTGAATGAAAGGCAAATGTGTGGCGCGTCCTTTGCGGATTGATCAACGTCGACTCCTTTTCTTTCACCCTTTAGTGCCTTGATTGAGTTCTTTAAGGTTGCAAAGGGAAACACAGCTGAGAGCAGAATGAATCAACAAATACCCCGGAAAATCGAAATCTAGAATTCAAAAACTATCATAATATCAAGAATGATTCCTAGACGGCCTGGAAGATCATTTCGTCGTCCGTGAGGAACATAGTTTTATTGCCAAAATTAACTAACATCATACTAGAGCTAAAGCGCATAAGGTCATATGAACGGGACCATTACCGCGAGGAAAAAAAAGTATTCTACTCTTCGATCCCCTGAGAGTGCGCCATACACCCGTCTTCCATTCAGAGTCTTAGAGTGTTGCCGTGCCCAACAAAATTTATTTATGAGGAAGAGTAAGATTCTAAAAATGAAAGAAAACAAAACACTTGCCTGTCCTGACGGTACTTTTTGGTGAGCATATGATTCCAGGCCCAGAAGAAAAACATCGGTTTGGACGTCGGCCGTTCCAACGACACAAACATACCACCCGTTTGATGCATATAGAGCGACGAGCCAGTCGGTGGTTTATTTTCTAAATTTGATCGCTTCAATCAATAAATCGATAACAACTATCCGCCATATAAAGGAAAGCGGTTCTGGCTTGAAAGACCAAAACTAAATAGGACTACATGGCAATAACCCGACAACGCCACCAAATTTAATTCGGAAAAATGGACCTCTTCCAGGTAAAGTTGAAAAATTTCCGGAAAGAATTTACCAAACGAAGCTTCGCGACTGGAAAAGGACGAGCTGCGTACGGTAACCGGATGATCCGACGAGCATTCCATAGCGCAGAAGCCGAAACAGAACAGCAGATGCAGTAGAGTTTGTTCCAACTGGAAAAAAATTTTGTTATAAAAAACCTTTTTAGAACCTCGGGACATTTCCGCTTTCTTAGATAACTCTTGCATAACTTCAGGTCAAAGAATATTGACAACGGGTAATAGCCTTATCACCTTCAGCATAAAGATCTAACATAAGACTGATAAGGATAGCGGTAGATTGGTCGGCGTTGATTAGTCACCTGAGAACGCGCCACGCACTCGTCTTCCTTTCAAAATCGTAACGGCGCCGGAAATACGTAATTGGTCTAGGTATTTCGAGGACCGTCGTAGAAGTTACCGTCTTCCAGGAAAAATATGGCACCCACTTATTCACCCCAGAAGGATGGAAGACTTAGCTAGCCCGGGCGAGGATCGATCGCTCGACCGTGTGGCTAGAGATAGCGCTTCTTAGCACTGCACTACGCCTCTAGGTTAATCAGAGATTATAAATGCCACAAGAAAATCACCATGTGATTCGGCACCACGTCCTGCTGAACCTGTACGCGAATTGGGCATCGAAGAGGGTTCGAGTTTAGATCCTTTGGCAGCGCAATAGGATCCTCTGGTACGGGAAACAGGTAGAACTTTTCTTTTGCTATCTGAAAATAAAGAAAATAGAAAACCAAATAAATAAAAAAGAAACACGATAAAAAACAAAAAATGCTGAATAATGGAAAAATCGGTGTCCTCCTCAAAGCAAGGACGGGAATCAAAGACAGAATGAAAGAAGAATAAAAAGACAAAAGATAAAATGTTTGAAACGCTTTTGATAGTCGTACCTTGGACTGCCAAGTATAAACGGTGTCGGCGACAGTCTGACCAGTCGCCATGAACCATTTGATGCTCATCTCGAAGGTTTTCAGCTCACAAAATGACCGGTCATAGACGATCTAAAGTCATCGATTTGGTATAAAAATAAACCTATAATTATATAACTTTTTCAGGTAAATGGTAACCACATACCCTGCCCCATTCGCCCAGAGGGCACGGATCACGCGGTGCAAAGTCGAGGTCGATCGCGGCCTGCTTGAATCGACATTCACCTAGTGGGCCGTTTGGGGTGCAGTTCGGAATGAACTCGACTCTCATCCATCTGAAAAGCAAAAAAGCTTCTAAGGGTAGAGAAAACAGAGAAAGAAAAGAAAGAAAGAAGGGAATAGCCCTGAGGGCCCTTACCGACTATACGACGGATGACCACCATCTCGATCACGATCCTTGTCGACAAAGGCGCATAGCTGAAAACCGTAGCGAAACAGGCGCGCTTCGGATTCTGACGATATGCACGACTCCAACTCGTCGTACTCGACATCTGCTGAAAATTTGGCTTACTTTCCTCTACGAGAATCAATCCATATAAATAAAAAGGTAAAGGTAAAGGTGTCGGCGTTGATTAGTCCCCTAAGAACGCGCCATGCATTCGTCTTTTGGTCACAACTGTAGAGTCAAGATGAATGCGTATTTGGCCTAAACAATGACTTGCTGGGGCCAAGAGCTGTACCAAACCAGACGTCTTTACATTTCCAGGCAAATCTGGTACCAATTTACCTAGCCCGGGAGAGATGGCAGGCTTCGTTAGCTCGGCCGGGATAGACCACTCGGCTGTGCGGGTGTCAGTAGCGCCTCTTACCACTAAGCCAGGCGCGCCTTTTCGTAGAAAACTAAAAAACTCACTAGCTCTGACAATTTCGATCGCTTCCATCTCAACCATCTCGTTGGCGAATTTGATCGCACTTTCTCGAGTCGCCAGCTCCTTCACGTTGCCAGCTAGAACGATAATTGATATGATAAATTTTGGAAAACGCATCAATAAGCAGCAACACTGTATTAAAAGAAACAAAAAAGCGAGGATTTGTTCTTAGAAATTCTCTTTTTAAAGTTAACGAGAAGATGCAAAGCAGTGTGATAAGCAACGCAAATACAAGGAGAGATGCTGAAAGAAATGAACGACAATCGAGTATGGGCCTTCCAGGGGACAAAAGTGGGCGGAGCGAGATCACCGTACTCTTCGGAATGCCCAAATATTTGCATAGAAAAGCGTTAGAGAACTTATCGAATGAAAAAAGAAACAAAATAATGTCGACGAAGCGCGGAAGAATCAAAAACGAAAAAAGGCCCGACAGGAGGTGAAAAAAAAAGCTGCAGAAGAGGACGACGGATAAGATTACAGCAAAAAACGTCAAACAAAAATGATTAAGTTTAGAAACAAAAAAATACGAGTAACTTTGAATTTTCTCAGAGATATTTGCGGAGAAAATATTAAGAGAGAAGAGAGGGACTGGAATAACATTTTTTCTAAGTGAAGAAGGCCAGTAATAATTTAGGAAACCAACTAAAAAACAGGCAAATAAGGAAATCCTCCCTAAAATATCTCCAAAAGCCCGAAAATTGAAAATAATGAAACTGACTCACCTGTGAGCCAATTGACAAAGTCGTACGACAGAAACATATTCGGCGGGTATACACATGCCGGGTTTTGACTGGTTATACCGACTAGGCCACTTTGTTTGAAACGCGTCAGGATCTAAATGTGACAATCTTTGAGTCATCCGTCTATTTTCGCTCAAACATAACAGTTTAATAATTATTGAATACTTTAGCCGATTAGCAAAGATTGGTAAAAGTCTATCACGGCAAATTCACCTTCGTTAAAGCCCCAAACTTGAGTAAAAAAAAACTTAAAAAAGAAATTAATTATTGGTTCAATTATCCAAGTTGGAGATAAACTCGCGACGGTCGGTTTCTACCAATTTTGCCAATTCCGCTATAGGTTCACCTGATCAAAGTTCGCCACGGTGAGTTCGGCACGAGGTGGTAGACCTCTATGGGTGGCGTTCGCCGCCGGAGAGGTGACCGGCGGTCGGATCAGTCGATTGATCTGCAGCAACACTCTGATCATACTGTCGTAGAGGAGAGGTGACCGGGGAGCGCCGTCGACGACACGGAACGACGCTCCGGGCAATTGTTCGGTGAGCATTCGCTGGACGATGTTTGGAATCTCTGGTTGGGGAATCATCATGAATCTAAACGAATACAACTGAGAAAGTAAGCAAAATATCCCTATCTCGCCCTCAACACCCAAGCCCGACGGAGATTTTTTTCCTGGCTGTCAATTTTTTGAGCATTAGGAGCTCCTGTAGCTCTTGGCGTAGTCACAGCCATACGGCTAGCTGTGGGGCCTCAGGTTTCATGTCTAAAGTTCCACTAGTCCGTGCTTCGAACTGTTGTCCATCTGAATGACATAGCCTCTTCCTTAGGACTGTATTGAGACATGATTCTTTGTATACCCCGGCCTAAAGCTACCCGAAGACGTTTCTGCTTACCTTGGAATTTGGTTGTTTGCCTTGAAATTCCGGTTTACTAAAGAAGACACCTATCCTTTTCCATTATTGTGTGCATTTAAGTTTATTTTTTATTTTTTGCTTCGAAATTGCCTGCCAGAGCTTCCCAAGAGCATGGCTGTTGAGTTTCCCAGAATGGCCTACTTCGTCTTTTTTTTCTTGTTTCCTTCTTTTTCATTAGGTTTTAGCTCCTGTTCTCTGACTTATCACATGTTTTTATGCGGCACTGACTCACGTTCAATGTTGTGTTCGTTTCAAGTTCATGGCGCGCCCTTGTACGCACATAATAGACAAAACGAATAAATAAATACCGTTTTCTATCCTCCTACAACCTTTAAGTAAAAGGAAAAGGTAAAGGAGCAGGCATTGGTCAGTCCGCCGAGGATGCCCCACGCATTCGCCTTCAATTCAGAATCGTAGAGGGATGGTGAACGCGCATTTGGCCTATGGCCCATTTTGGGCCGCGTAGTTTCCTGACTTGCGGAAGCCAGCCAGTGTCTTAACTTTCCTAGAAAACTCTGGTACCAATTTACCCAACCCCGGAGAGACGGAAAGCTCGATTAGTCCGGGCCGGGATCGATCGCACTGCACTGATTTTTCCGACCCCATACACTTCTTGGTTTTTTTTATTAATTTTAGGTTTCGTTTTTTTGTTTCTTTGATTGTTTTTTAGGTTTTTCATTCTTTAAGTCCCCTATTCGAGTGAATTTTCGTACGAAACATTGAGTGGAAAGTCAGCTTCGCAGCGTGGAAATTTACAGTAATTTTTTTCATAAAAAATCTTCAGTGTTAAATTAACAAAATCGATTTGCAGTCAATTCAGCGACAAAACACTCAACTATGAAACCAACCTCGACGAGTAACTCTTCATCTCCTCTTTGAACATCTGTGAATTGTTGCGATATTTAATATTGCAGTCCAGTAAGCTCCAGTTCAACTTGTCCAAGTTGTGCGGTTTGAAACTGAAGTGATCTCTTTAAATATGAAGAACAGAAAAAAAGAGAAAAGAAAGAAAAAACGTAAGGATATAGACGATGATTTCCATACAAAAAAGAACTCAGAAGGCAGGATCTTCGAAAAAACCCCGATTGTGGAACGATTTTCTGATAATACTTTTCTTGAAAATCTCATTGGGGGATACGCATGCGGTTCCTTGAAGGTGCTTTAATGAAATCGAAATGAAATCAAGAAATAAAAATAAAAAAATAAAAAAAATACGAAAGTTGACTGCAAAAATTAATTCAAGAATTATCGATATTCTACATAAAAACCACTCACGTAGTCGTACTTCTCTCATAGCACTGCGCGTCGGGAACCTGAAATCGATTTCTTTTAAGCGAAATCGAATCGAAAAAACCACAACACCACAAGAAAGCACAACGACACTACGACTACATATCAAGCACAGACAGAACAATTCATTTCACCCAATCTTTAGACTTTTTTTTGGGAAAATTAGCCAAACGCGCAGAGAAGCTCAGCCAAACGTGAAAGGAAAATTTTTTGAAGCAGAAAAATGAGAGAGGGAGTACATCTATAACATAATACCTAGAAAATTAATATAACTAGAAGTTAAAGAAAAAGGACCGGTTATTCTGCATGGCACCAAAAAGCGACGTTATCCCTTCTCCTGAACCCGTTGGATCCCTCAGGTACATTGCAAAGGATGCTTCTCTCGAGTACTAAGTAAAGGTAAAGGTAAAGGTGCCGGCGTTGATCAGTCCGCTAAGGACGCGCCACGCATTCGTGTTCAGTTCAAGTCGTAGAGGCATAGTGAATGCGTATTTGACCTTTACAATGACCTGCGGGGGCAGCCGCTATACCAGGTCAGTGTCTTTACCTTCCCAGACAACTCTGGTACCAATTCACCCGACCCCAGAGGGATGGAAAGCTTGGTTAGCCCGGGCCGGGATTGATCGCTCGACCGTGCGGGTGACAGCAGCGCCTCTTACCACTGCACCACGCGGGCCGTTCTCAAGTGTTGCCGTACTTTTTTGTCTCAATATCAATGTTCAAATTATTCCACCTCCAGAATATGATGCTGTAATGGTGGTGCTAGGCTCATCGCAAAAATTGCGGCTCAGCCGGGATTCGAACCCGCGTCTCGCGGGGCTTATGCGTTGACCACTACGCTACTGAGACGACGGCTCTCTTCCCCAAGTGCGCCGGTTATTTGCACTCCCCTTTGATTCCATTTCTCGTTCCTATTGTCTAACGACTGTCTTTCATAGTCGTAGTAGGTGAAATTGAGCTGAATTGACTGGTAAAAGGTAAAGGAGACGTCAAGGACACACCGCGCATTCGTGTTCCATTCAGAATCGTAGAGGCTCGAGCCCAGATTCATGAACGGGTGAGCGGTCTCCGAAACCCCATCGGCAATAAACCCGCTCGATACCGTCGAGGTCTCCTAAACCCTGCCTCGTCGCTAGGTGTGATAGACCCGCGATAAACCCCGGCGCGCGTTCACGAATCTCGGTTTGAGCGCCGTTCGGGGTATATCTCGGGGTTTATGGAGGGTTTACCAATGACGAATCTGGGCCCTGGACAATACGTATTGGGCCTACATAACGGACTTCTCGGTGCCAACCACTACACCAATTCGATGTTTTTGCCATAAATAATTTTGTAACGCGTGATGGTTGATGGCGAGTGGTGAGAGACTGGGTGGAACAGAGTGAACTGTACCTGTCCTGGCACAACGTGACTGTTGGGGTAGACTGGTACCTGGAAGAAGTACGAGTATGGCTGATTCGACGGCGATGGCGACGATTCGGCTTCACGATTTCGTTTTGGATAGAACACCGTCACTGTGATGTCCGATCCAACCAGAACCAATCGATGCACGATCTGAACAAGGTAATCGATCAGAAGTAATCAGAAGAGACGATGAATCGATTGAACTGTGTAGAAATCTGGAATTGAGATGCTCTTTTTAGTACATTTTTAAAAATTTCCTTACTTTGGACAATAACCACTTTACATCAGATTTTGTTTTGTTTTCCTAATTATTTAGTTGATGTTGTTATCGTGGTGTAAGCGCCAATGTCATTAAATCTATATGTGTTTCTCATTTGTTTTCCGAGTTGTGCGCACTTTGGCGAATTTAAAATAAATAAGTAAATAAATAAGTAAATAAATAAATAAAAGTTGTTGTTTTGCTGCTGTAAACGGTCACAAGCGGGAGGCGTAACCCCTCGATGGGCATCAGAATTGTCACCGAGCGGATGAACAGTAGAAGGAAAAAAACAGAAAAAAAAGAGAAAACGCAAGGGTATAGCCGATGATTTCTATATGAAAAGGAAAATTCGGATAGAAAGATCCCCGAAAATCTTGATACAGGGATTATTCTTTAGTGAAATTCTAGTTTTATTACCGCTTTTTTCAGGTTTCTTTTATGTTTACTAAAATGTGATGCTGTAATGGTGGTGCAAGAACCATTGCAAAAATCGCATCTCAGACGGGATTCGAAACCGCGTCTATTTTCAAGCATATTTTTTTCGAGGATCTTTTTAACCGAGTATTTCATTTTATGCAATTATTTTTTGGTTGAGAAGTATATGTGTTGAGAGTCTTACTTCTTCGAGAATCTGAATATACTACTACCAGCCGTTCAGCGTCCTATCGGCCGCAAGGTCAGAAGGTTTTGTTTCTCTCCTTATGAGAAACAAATCGGTTTTAAATTTGCACTACACCCTAAGAAACGAAAATTTTCTCTTGAGCCGGTGTTCTATGCAGGCGGCCCAGACGGTACTGGGAGTACGGTAACGGGCAATCGCGGCGGGACCCTAGAGTTGACGCACAGACATCGTGGTTTCGCTCTTTTATTAGTATAATAGTGTAGTATGCGCTGTTTTACCCAGCAAAGTTCGTTTGAAGTATTGCATCTCGGCTCTTCTATCCTCTCAGGAGCCCCGAGGGCTATAGTTCCACAACGACAAAATTTTGTAGAATTATAGATCTTAATGAATTGTCGAGGTAGAGGTAAGCCATCCGGAATCATTCAGTCCGCAGACGCGCCGCGCATTCGTTTTCCATTCAGAATCGTAGCGAAATAGTGAATGCAAGTTAGCCCTATGCAGTGACTTGCGGCGCCAGCCGAAGTTAGTGTCATCATCTCTCCAGAAGTATCGGGTACCAATTTACGCAGCGCCGCAAGGACGGAGCGCCTGACTAGCCCGGGCGGGGATTGATCGCTCGACCGCACGGGCGTCAATAGCGCTTCTTACCGCTTTTCCACGTTCGCACTTTTGCCGGAAAATTCGGAAAATAAACATGGATAGACGTGATACTAAGGGCTCACCTTATTCAACGACATACTGCACTCGGTCTGTTCGGTCGGCGTCGGTGCAAACAAACTTTGTTTAATGGCTACCTGAAAGAATAAAAGAATTCGAAAATGGGCTTAAGCCACAAATTCTGCCAAATAGCTATTGATTTTCAATTTCAAAATTGCCAAAAAGTCTAACTTCAAACTAAATTCCAGCGGAAAGACACGCAAAGATGCAAAGAATTCAAACAATGAGCCCGTTGTGAATTTTAAGAAAAAATTCTGCTGTAACCATACGTGAATCAACGGCTTGGACATTAAAATGATTTGAAAGCCTCGCTGCAATCGTTGGCAGATCAGCTGGTCGAATACATGTCGTGACAGTTGGTTGATGTCCATCTTCACTCGAGAGCTCTGAAGAAAGTGGCAATGAATCGACTCTTTCCACGGATATGTTGTTATACATTTTTATCTATTGTACTTATCTTTTTATTTATCTTTCCCCCTTCCACTACGGTTCATGCTTTACTATGTTGCGTTGCGCGAGGAGTGGCGCTTCAGAATAAATAAATAAATATAAATAAGCAAGTAAATGAATGTGAAACTCTAATTCCAGATGAAATTGAATTAGTTAAATAAAACTTGCTAACAAGAAATTCAGAACTTATCAATCGAAACTATCAAAGTTCACTTTTCATTTTTCACCAGCGACCGGTATGGAGACCACCATTTCTTTTTCTCTTTCATTTTCCAGTCTTTTCTGACATTTTATCCAATAGATATTAGTCTACTTAAATAACCTGTGCCTCAGAAGAGATTCGAGTCCAATAATTTCAAATTTCCTCCCTTAAACGAGATTTCGAAAAGTACAAAAAACAAATATGAAGAAGTCCGTTCCACCGAGAGCATGTCCTAGAAAGATCGTTCAGTTTCCCAACCCAAAATTCGCATATAATGTTTTCAGAATTGGCAAAAATTATTAATGTAAAAGTTAATAAATGAAAAATTATCGCACGGAAATTAACAATTCATGAAATCTTCTGACAAAATACCAAAGAGTACCGAGCGCTTAATAGTTTTAAAAACGACAGAAACAAAGCAAAAACACCGGAAGGTCGATGAGAATTAAGACGAAGGACTCAGAAATTAATTTCCTATGAAAAGCTAATTTCCTGGCAAAAACAATTTTACGTAGTTCATTTTGTAGATGGAAACCTACGCGAGTCCATGACTCGCCCAAAAAATTATGTTACAACAGCCTCGTGTGACGAGGTGTAGTTTTCTTAATAGCTTTTGAGTGAACGGATAGAGAAAGTAGCTCAAAAATATTCTTCAAATAAACAAAACTTTAAAAGAGTTACAAGACCTAAGAAAATAATTATTTCCAGTTACTAACAATGGAGTTATTTTAAAAAAAAACCACTCACATGTTCATGCACCACAGAAATCTGATGCTCTGTATACAAATAGTCACTGATAAGCGTGAGTCGATCCGGAAAATAATCGGTAGTGATTGGGAGTAAGGCGGATCTGCAAAATCGCATTCAGATGATTAAAGAATGGAAGAGTCGGGTCCAAGATTTAAGAAATGAAGTCTAAAAAACTAAATATAGGTAAAAAAGGTAAAGGTGTCGGCGTTGATCAGCCCCGAAGGAGGCGCCGAATCGTAGAGGTACGGTAAATACGTCTTTGGCATATACAATAACTGGCGGGGGCAAGCCGCTATACCAAGTCGGTGTCTTTACCTTCCCAGAAAAGTCTTCTACCAATTCACCAGACGCCGGAGGGGTGGAAGGCTTGTTAGCCCGGACGGGTAGCGATCAGTTGACGGTGCGGTTGTCAGTAGCGTCTCTTACCACTGCACCACGCGAACCCAAAAAAAGTTTTTTGTTTTTCCATATTATTATTATTTCCAGGGGAAGATAGTAGGTGGAGTGAAAATTTATTGAGCAGTCTAAACGTGGCTCAGAACTTTATTTATTTATTTATTTACTTGCCTACGTCCAAGGACGCGCCAAAAAAAGGCAAACAGAAACTTCACTTTAGAAAAAAAACCAAACCCCAACATAAAATAGCTAAGAAACCGAAGAAAGAACACTGCATAGAGAAGATTTAAGAGAAATATATAATCAAATCAGGGATTTCCCGATGCAAAGAAATAAACGCCCTAGGCTCGTCCTGCAACTGAACCTAATTAACCCAACACTCGGGAGCCAAGAAGGTCATCGGAGGGTTAGAAGAAGCAAAATTTACAGTTTGAAAATTTGATCCAACTATCAGCACAGCGCCGTACCGCACTATACTCCAATGTCACAACATATTTCTGCCCCTAGGGGCATTCAAAAATTGGCAGGGAGGCTGGCCCTTCTTGCTTACCAGTTGCCTGGCTCGGGGTTGACTGCTTCACCCCGTCTTGTGCTGGTTCACCCAGTCTCTATGGCGGGCTCAAAGCGCTCAGATGAGCGATGCGCCCGACACCGTTCGGCCGGTCCCTGACGATATCAGGAGCACAGCTGCAGGCGGCCAAGGTGAAACGCACCTTCCCCACGGCGGCGTATATCGAGCGGGTTCCCCAGCCCCGTGCTAATCTGCTATTGGTTTTTCCAAATTCGTTGAAGCATCACTTGCTATACTTGCATATACTTGCATGGTTTAAATGCTTTGATCGATTATCAGCGTATGTATTATCATTCAGTCAGCGTCATCACTGAAGATGCTATAACGGCTGTTGTGCAGAGCGAGGTTTGTAGGTGGAACGAAAATTTATTGAACAGACTCTGCTATGGACTTACATGAGATGACAAGAAGCTTCGTTGTTCCCTACCGCCAAGCGGCTGCAAATATTGTCTGCTGGCTATCTACTGGCGATTTAACATCTCGTTAGGAAATTATTTTTTCTTTCTCTCTTTAGCTTACTTCCTTTAACTTGTCTTTTACCTTATGTCAAATGGTACTCCGGTAAGTCCTAAATGACTACGGGAATCTGGTCTTCCTAATGTGCGTAATTAGTTTCCTTGTTCGTTAGTTTCTAATTGTCCATCAGTGTTTTCGCCATTGGTTATTAATGGTTTTTTGTTCTGTTGGATTTTGAAATAAAAAAATAAATAATGAAGTCGTAACGTGGCTCAAAACTGCTGACGTCTGAAAATTTGATCCACCCGTCAACATCGCTCGGCACCGTACCTTCTTGACGCCACATTCTCTTGCCCCTAGGGGCATTCAAAAATTGGCAGGGAGGCTGGCCCTTCTTGCTTACCAGTTGCCTGGCTCGGGGTTGATTGCTTCACCCCGTCTTGTGCTGGCTCACCCAGTCTTTCTCTGCGGGCTCATAGCACTCAGATGAGCGATGCGCCCGATATTGTTCGGCCGGTCCCTGACGATATCAGGAGCACAAACGCAAGCGACCACGGTGAACGCACCTTCCCCACGGCGGCGTATATCGAGCGGGTTCCCCGGCCCTGTGCTAATCTGCTACTATCATTTCCAAATTCGTTGAAGCATCACTTGCTATACTTGCATATTCTTGCATGGTTTGAATGTTTTGATTGATTATCAGCGTGTGTGTCAGCACTCGGTCACAGTTATCACTGAAGATGCTATAACGGCTGTTGTGCAGAGGGAGGTTAGTAGGTGGAACGAAAATTTATTGAACAGACTATGCTATAGACTTACATGAGATGACAAGAAACTTCGTTGTTCCCTGCCTTCAAGCGGGTGCAAATATTGTCTGCTGGCTATCTACTGGGGATTTAACATCTCGTCAGGAAATTATTTTTCTTTCTCTCTACAGTCTACCTCCTTTAACTTGTCTTTTACCTTATGTCAAATGGTACTCCGGTGAGTCCTAAATGACTACGGGAATCTGGTCTTCCTAATGTGCGTAATTAGTTTCCTTGTTCGTTAGTTTCTAATTGTCCAACAGTGTTTTCGCTACTGATTATTAATGTTTTTTTTTGTTCTGTTGGATTTTGAAATAAAGAAATAAATAATGAAGACTAAACGTGGCTTAAAACTGCTGACCTCTAAAAACTGGATCCACCTATTAACTTCGTTCCGTAGCGCACCGTTCCTCATTGTCACAACACATTTCTGCCCTTAGGGGCATTCAAAAATTGGCAGGGAGGCTGGCCCTTTTTGTTTACCAGTTGCCTGGCCAGGGTTGACTGCTTCACCCCGTCTTGTGCTGGCTCACCCAGTCTTTGTGGCGGGCTCAAAGCGCTCAGATGAGCGATGCGCCCGACACCGTTCGGCCGGTCCCTGACGATATCAGGAGCACAACTGCAGTCGGCCAAGGTGAAACGCGCCCTCCAAACGGCGGCGTATATCGAGCGGGTTCCCCGTCGCTAGCCTATTCAGACAGAGTGGCGAGAATTTGTGTACTTTGACCATGACGGAATTGTGTGCTCTTTGATTAGCTCGCCAGCAGCCCCTTTAACCCATTGACGACCGTGTGTCCTGCTGGTGGGACACACCTTTTGGTCCGCCGTGGAACGGTATGTCCCGCCGGTGGTATACATTTTTTGCACCGCGTGGACCTATGAACGCCACAGGACTTCGTTGTTCGTCAGATCACTTGTGGGCTTACAGTGGGCCATGTCGGCAATGTTACTACCAATGTAGCCCTTCGGCGGGCCACACTTTAGGGTCGCGTGGGGCATGCCCCCAGTCCCCCGCGCCAGACACGCAGGGAGCGCGCGGTCGTCAATGGGGTAAAAAAAACTCATTACTGACGTGAGAACTAGGGAAATCAGGGCAAACTAGAGATCGGCTGGTCAGGGATGACTGGCAGCCAACGAATTTTTCGATTTCCCTTACCGATAACCTCGAATATCTGGTTAATAGGGTCCTTACAACCGGTTACGGCTACTGCAGTAGAATTTTCCACACCACATTTTCCACACTTCAAATCACATTTATACAGGCTGCAACCCTATCCCGCATAGAAAGTTTTGTGCATCAGTGTTCACGTTTGTGTATGTTACCGATCCTCTTCGCTCACAAGAAAATCGGCATAGAGAATTGTTGTATTGATTATTATTCCGAATTCCTTTGAGGTATTTCTTGCTATACTTGCATATATCTACATGGTTTAAATGCTTTGATTGGTTATCAGCGTATGTACTAGCATTCAGTCACAGGTATCACTGATGATGCTGCGCCGAGGCAAGTTAGTGGTATGAAAATTTATTGAACAGACTAAACGTGGCTCAAAGCTATCGACGTTTTGAAATTTGATCCACATATTAACATCGCTCGCCACCGCACCTTAACGTCACAACAAATTTTTGCCCCTGAGGGCATTCAAAAATTGGCAGGGAGGCTGGCCCTAAATGATGATACCAGTTGCCTGGCTCACTTGTGCTGGCTCACCCAGTCTTTCTCTGCGGGCTCATAGCGCTCAGATGAGCGATGCGCCCGACATCGTTCGGCCGGTCCCTGACGATATCAGGAGCACAACTGCAAGCGGCCAAGGTGAACGGGGCCTTTCCCACGGCGGCGTATATCGAACGGGTTCCCCGGCCGCTGTGCTATTCAGACAGAGTGACGAGAATTTGTGTACTTTAACCATGACGGAATTGTGTGCTCTTTGATCAGCTCGCCATCAGGCCTTTTAAAAAGCTTTATAGTGGCGTGAGAATTAGGGAAGTCGGGCAAATTAGAGATCGGCTGGTCAGCGATGACTGGCATGCGACGAATTTTTCGACTTCCCTTACCGAAAACTTCGAATAACCGGTTAGTGTTCTTAAAACGTTAGGGCTACTGCAGTAGAATTTTTCATTCCACATTTTCCGCACTTCGAATCACCTTTTTACTGGCTGCACCCCCAACCTGCATAGAATAGTTTTGTGTATGAGTGTCTATGTTTGCGTGTGAAAAATCCTCTTTGCTCACAAGAAAATCGGTACAGAGAATTTTTATTCATTTCCAAATTAATATTAATTACTTCCAAATTCATTGCTGTATCTCTTGCTATACTAGCATATACTTACATGGTTTAAATGCTTTGATTGGTTATCAGCGTGTATATTAGCATTCGGTCACAGTTATCACTGGTGATGCTGCGCCGAGGCAAGCGAGTAAGTGGTATTCGTAGTAGGAGGTCTTTAGAAATTTGGTCCACCTATCAACAACACTCAGCACCGCTCCGTACCTTAATGTCACAATATACACCCCGGCGCAAAATTATAGGTTCACCCGCGATTCGTCCATAAGTCGTGTGCGTAGAAAAGCATTTCTAGTTTTTAGGTGATATTGTCCGATGAGAAAAAGTAAAACCTCGATGGACCCGACGACTACAAGCACTACTGGAGAGATCTAAGAAAGGAGAAACGAGTATTCTGTAGATGCAACTTTGGCGGTGGAAGTGTTATGGTCTGGGCTGCGTTTTCCAGATATGGACTTGTTGCTTTGGGGTTTGTGTTATGTATTATATATAACATGGACAGCAAAGATTATCGGGATGTGCTAAAAAAGCACTTTCTCTCTCATTTGAAAAGATTTCGGATTTCGTAGGCACAATCTCATCTTCCAGCAAGACAATGCTTCCATACACGTGCCGAGGTCAACTACGAGTTGGTTCGTTTCCAACAGAATCCAACTTTTACCGTGGCCCAGTTGTTCTTCAGATTTGAGCCCGATGGAAAATTTGTTGGGCGTTTTTGTTCACAATGTTTACAAGAACGGCACCACTTACACCTCAGTTTCTGATCTGAAGAAAGCCATTCTTGTTGCTTGGGCTCATGTAGAGCAAACTGTTCTTGATAATCTTATTCGAAGTATCCCACACAATGTTTCATGTTGTTTATAACAAAGGTGATGAAACAAAGTACTAAACTTAACTTGAATGTTCATATTTTTAAAAACCAGACAGTTTTTTTATGAATTTAATGAAGTGAAACTATAATTTTGCACCGGTCATTCTCTCTGATTTTTCAATAAAATTTATAGTGTCTTACAATGGCAAGACATCCCGCCCAGAATTTGTATATCTAACGAGGGAGGTTGCTCAGCGTGCTCCGACGATTCACAACGAGACCCATACTGTTTTGTAGAGCATCGAATGGCGATTACAACAGTATAGTTTGTTTTTGCTGAATGCAAATGGATGGCCCCGAAAAAAGGCAAGAAATCTTGACCACTAACTAGTGGCGAGAAACTAGTGGCGAGAACACTTCTAGTTGTTAACTAGCAGAGATTGTATCATGGTGGCTCAGTGGATAGCATGCAGGACTCTCAATCTGGTGGTCGGGGAATCGATCCATTTGCTGACCTTTTCTTTTGCCTTCCTACGCTAGATACCAAAATACGCTCCTTTTGAAATTTTGCCGCAGTTGCGCGATAGAATCGCGTTTAGGAGGAGTATGGCCAACAAAGCATGCACAAACGACAATGTCTTCTAGTACATATGTATGTGACCCATATCTACCGGAACCAACCCAAATCGACCCCAAATTCAGAAACAAATGTCAGATTCGCAATCAGCGCCCCGAATAATCCCGTAGACGAAGTTTGGGCTAAATCGGTGATTTTGACCCAACCAGCCTACTTTGTTAGAACGGTCCCTAGCAAGCGCATGTCAGACACAATGGGAAAAGCCTAGATGCGAATTCATTTGTGAAAATGATCTATCTTGACAAAAAAATCAAGGAAACTCATTCAAATTGGAGTCTCCGTGTTGATTAGAGTCCAAAAAGTGGAACAATCGGAATAAAGATATTGTCGGTTCGTGGACCTTCCTACAACTACTCAACACTCGTAAGACTGATTAGGTCAAAATCACCGATTTAGCTCAAACTTTGTCTACGGGGGTTATTCGGGGCGCTGATTATGAATCTGACATTTGTTTTTGAATTTAGGTTGATTCTGGTGGTATCCCTGGTGGTTGCGATCTAGAATCCCATTTGCCACTGGTTAATTTTCAAGGTTTTTTCTCGCCTTTTTTGGGCCATCCATTTGACTTGACAATGACAACCGCTGAACCATGTCAGTGCCTTTATCTTCACAGACAAGTCTGGTACCAATTTACCCGACCACGGAGGTAGTTTGGTAAACGGGGGCGAGGATCGATCGCTCAAGCGCGCGGGTGTCAGTAGCGCCTCTTACCACTGTACCACGCGCGAGGCATAAAAATAAATAATGCATTCGACCAAGGGCAGAGAGATCTCTCACCAATAATTCGTCATTTATTGAAACCTCACCTTCTAGCCGGCTCATCAGCCGCCAATCTCTGATTTCACACTAATCGAGCGGGACAAGAACGTGGAAAATTCTACTGCAGTAGTCCTAACGTTTTTAAGAACACTACTAACCAGTTATTCGAGGTTTTCCGTACAGGAAGTCGAAAAATTCGTCGCCTACTAGTTATCCCTCACCAGCCAACCTCTAGTTGACCCGATTTCCCTTGTTCTCACGCCACAAGAGTTTTTAAAGGGCCTGTGGCGAGCTGATCAAAGAACACGCAAATTCGTCATAGTCAAAGTACACACTCTGTCTGAATAGCTCGGCGGCCGGACAAACCCGCTCGATATACGCCGCCGTGGGAAAGGCGCTTGTCACCTTGGCCGCCAACTATTGTGCTTCTAACAACATCAGGGACCGGCCGGCCATTCTTTTCGGGCGCATCGCTCACCTGAGCGCTTTGAGCCCCCAGCCTGGGTGAAGCTTGCAACTTTCTTCGCCTCGCCAACTCGACGCACCGGCGTGAAATCGTCCATTTTTGAATGCCCCAAGGGGCATTTATATTTATTTAAAATAAGGTACGACGCGGTCCAGGGAATTGAACGATTCATTTGGGAACGAAAAACTTACTAGCCAATTTGAACATTTTATATCAGCCTATAGTCTATCAGTAATAGGCTAAAAATCAAACAGCAGCATACAAAAATATATAAAGTTATAAGCACCATCAGTGAAAAGCTCTCAAGCCATGTGAGTGAATAGTGAAGACTAGTTGATAACCAATCAAAGCTTTGAACCACACAAATATGCATAATAAAAGTTAAAGATATGTCCATTGATGATGGAAACTATAATTAAAAATCGTAGAATAAAATTCTCGCTGAACCATCTCACTGCCGATTCTCATAAGGTTAGAATATTTGGTGAGCTGATACCGTGCAGATGTCACTAGCGATGATCTGTCACACACAACCATAAACACTGATTAAATCTCTGATTTTACACTAATCGAGCGAGACAAGAACGCGAAAAACTCTACTGCAGTAGCCCTAACGTTTTAAGAACACTACTAACCAGTTATTCGAGGTTTTCGGTAAGGAAAGTCGAAAAATTCGTCGCCTACAAGTTATCCCTAACCAGCCAACCTCTAGATGACCCGATTTCCTTTGTTCTCACGCCACAAGAGTTTTTAAAGGGCCTGTAACGAGCTGATCAAAGAACACACAAACTCGTCATAGTCAAGGTACACACTCGGTCTGAATAGCACGGAGGCCGGGGAACCCGCTCGATATACGCCGCCGTGGGAAAGGCGCTTGTCACCATGGCCGCTACCAATTGTGCTTCTCACGTCGTCAGGGACCGGCCGGCCATTCTTTTCGGGCTCATTGCTCGTTTGAGCGCATTGAGCCCGCCACTAAGCCTGGGTGAAGCTTGCAACACCTGAGCAACAGGAAGCATTAATCGGGAAGCACCGGCCAGCCTCCCTGCCAATTTTTGAATGCCCCTAGGGGCAAAAATATGTAGTTTCAATAAGTTACGATGCGTTGCCGAGCGATGTTGATACGTGGATCAAATTTGCAAAGTTCTGAACCACGTTTAGAGACTTCTCGATAAGTTTTCATTCCACCTACTTATTTCACTCGGCACAACAGCATACAGCCATTATAACACCATCAGTGATAACTGTGAGTGAATCCAAGTATAGCAAGTGACACTCCAATGAACTTGTAAACAACAATTCTAAACTTAAATAAAAATTCTCCCTGTCAATTTTGAAGGTTCATTTGAGCAGAGAGGATCTGTCACAAAGAAGCATAAACACTAATAAACAAAACTGTGATATGTGGGTTAGTGGTGCAACCAGTAGTGCTTGCTGTACCTAACTAGACTTCTCGAAAAGGATCAAATTATCCTTGAATGTGTGCTTTCAAACTCTCCATACTTTGACACCAATCGATACACGCTTCTGTGGAAAAATAGAGCCTCGAGGATTTTTTTCTCATCCGCACCCTCATGTACATCAAAAATTTGGCGCAAAAATAGTGAGCCCTAGTAAACTAAGCCTCCCATCTAGTTTTTGACTGCTTCAGGGATTGGATGCGCATTAATAATCAAGAACAACAGCTTACTAAAAGGAAGCATTTTCGAAAAACAGCATGATAAAGAGTGGAAACACGTGGATGCCACCCTTTTCATGTTGATGTGACCGCGACCACAAAGATTAACCTTGATTAGTAAGAGAGGTGTTTGCAAAAAAAACTACAGCGTGAGTAACAAAAGTCACTAAATGCTATCCCCAAGCGTTTGGACAACCCCAGTTGGACACACCCAGTCACACACCCATGTCAATAGTTAAGCACAATAACAAAACTAAGAGCGTTGAATCACCAAATTCTACGCCAAATCGCAAAAAAAAAAAAACACAAACACATAAAACAAATAATATAATAAGTACACAAATATACAAAATAAAACACTTATCCAAAGTGTGTCTCTTAATTTTCAAGTGCTCTTCGGAGCAAAAATATGCACTGATCAACAACAAAAACAAAATATGCTCATACTGCAAAACTCTCCATCCCAGCCTTAGGTGACCTTAAGAGCAAACCTGTGCTTCTATCAACTTCGACTGCTACCTTTTGATATGAGCAGGAAACAACAAAATAAATAATCTACAGCTACAAAAATCAAACGACTTTTGGTTGGTTATCAAAGTTCAACTGAACCATTTTCATCTTTTTTCTGTTACCCCACAACTTACGCTTGAGTCCTCTTCGATATAATAGTAAGTGTGCAAAACAAATAACTAAATAATCTCCATGGGATCGACTCCCACCAACAAATTAGGTCATGATGTCGTGATTACTTTATAACAAAATGTCTTATGGCTTATGGTTTATGAAAATGAAATTTATAATAAAAAGGTGAAAAATGAAATGGTAACCTAAAAATAGCCACAAAAACCCACCTTCATGTTCACCGTGGCCGTGCTGGTTGTGCTTTCTACAGGCGGTCCGGCGGCAATTTGTGGCGACTCAGGACGTTCATTACGTCGAGAAGGAGATCCAGAGACACCTGAACAGGTAATCTGAACGGGTAACCGGGTAACGGCCACTGTAACGAATCGGACAAAAAAACGACACCTATTCTCCCTTCCCAGCTCATCGGTAACTAGCAAATGGCAGGTAAAACTAACCGTTTTCCCGAGAACCCTGCTCCAGTTCATTGCCAACGGGCGGCCCTTCGTCAATCATGTTTATATGTACCGTACTTGTCCCATCGACGTAATGGTGAGCTAGTTTCGAGCGGCCCTGAAGAGACAGATTTATCGATTTTTCAATAAAAATCACATAAATAAATATAGTAATCACATTCAACAGAGCAATCTATTCAGAAGTTTACCATCTCGTCGACCGGGAAAACGTGGATCCATCGACGACGATTGGCTGTGATACGAACATAAAACTGATCCGGTCGGAAGGGATTGATCAGGGATCGATGGGATACGGTATCGACATGTGAGCCGAGATTGCGGCGATTCACATACGTGGGACCGCGCTTATTGTTCGGTTGGTTTAACGAATGAGCACCTGAAATGAAACAAAAATAAATCGATGCTACATATAAATATAACGCAGACCGCATTTGGCCGCCAACCCTTTCCAAAAAAAAAATCAAAGGAAAACAAATAAATTAACCCTGACCAGGATTAAGGCTCAAACATGATCCCTGCTCGTGAGTCCAAGGCCCAGATTCATCATGGGTAAACCCCCGATAAAACCGAGATATAGCCCGAGCGGCGCCCACCTTTGTCTACTGATCCTAAACTTCCCATGTTAAACGCAATCTCTCATCGACTCTGCCATCTGGTTCTGGCTGCCCCGCGGTTTCGGAGACCGCTCGTCCGTTCAAGAATCTGGGCCCAATAGTGTAATGGGCATGGATTAGTAACTTCGGTGATGGTTGATTTTGATCCTATATATCCCATCATTTATTTGTTTATTTATTTATTTTGAAGCATATCATACACCCTCATACCCATTTCAGAATGTATGTAACTATCGAGCTGTCTTAAATTCCAGGCTTTCGCATTATGAAAAGATTTTTCGTACTTCTGGACTACCTGGCCTTTCCAAAATGCTGCTAGATCAATATTTTTAGTGGACCTGTCTGATTAGTAATTTGCTAATCACCCAGACTTTCAATTTTAATTTAACGTTTACTACCGGTATCCACTTGCTCACTGACTGCTCTGCGATCACGGTAGTGATCGAGTCAATAAATCAATAAATATAGCACTAAGGCAACCAATCATTACCTCCTACGTAGCGTTTCTGCTCGAACGAACCGCTTTCGACGGTGTTTCTCATTCCGAGGGCACATCCGGCATTGTCCAACGAGCTTGGACCAACACGTGCCGACATCGACTGGAATCATTGAAGTAAAAACATTGATATAACTAAAAATAGAATCAAAAATTTATAAAAAAGTAGCAGTTAGGTGACTTTTCAAAAAGAATAACTCGAAGAATTCGCCATTAAAAGATGCTCACGAGTTTGAGCAGGACCTCGCCTAACTTTTTCTCAGAATTCCGAGAAATTCGTGAAACTGTTCCAATGAAAAGTGGTGTGGATCAAATAAAAAAATAAACATAACTTGTTAAAATTACCATTCATAAGGTAATTACATACCCTTTCATAAGGCACATACGGCGCCGTCTCAGCTGGAACAGCTGGAAGTCCAAGCTCCTTACGAAGTTCTTCCAAAGCTTGCTGACCTTTTCCCTTTTCGCCGAACCTGATCACGTGGTTCATGACTTTCAAACAAAAATTTAACTGGAAATCTTATTACAAATAGAATCTAGTAGCTAATTATAGTAAAATGCATACCTCGTTTGGGTAAGTAACTTTGAGAACGCCTCCGCATCATACGCGACCATGTCGCAGTGCTGTATAGTTTCACCGTCCATAACTAACGTTCGTGGAGCAGACTAAATCAATTTCAATAAAAAAAAATTAAAAATTTTTAAAAAATAAATATTAAAAAATAGAATTAATTAATTCAATAAAATAAAAATAATATAAAAAAATAAAAAATAATATAAAAATAAAAAATAAAAAGGAAAAGGAAAAGTAAAGGCGCGCGTGGTACGGCGGTTAGAGCGCTACTGACACCCTCACGGTCGAGTGATCGATCATCGCCAGAGCTAACCGAGTCTTCTATCCCTACGCGGTTGGGTAAATTGGCACCAGAGTTGTCTGGGAAGGTAAAGGCAATGATTTTATATAGCTGGTCGCTGTAAGTCATTGTACGGAGTAAATACCTAGGATTCTGAATGGAAAACGAATGCGTGGCGCGTCTTTGGGGAACTGATCAACGCTAGCAGGATGATCTCTACGAGAAGGAAAAACCAGGGAAATTGGACTCTGACAAGAACTTTCGAGCATAAGTGCTCTGAGCCGTTCCCAACTGAGAAAAAAAGGTTCAAATCAATCAATGGAGCAAATACCTAGGATTCTGAGGATTCTGAGAGAAAAATGAATGCATGGCGCGTCTTTAGAGAACCGATCAACTTCCGCATCATTACCTTCACCTTTGCCATTACGAAAAGGCGAAAAAAAAACGGGGAAATTAGATTCTGACTAGAACTTTCGAGCGTAAGTGTTCCGAGCCGTCTTCGAATAGTGAAAAAATTCCTATCAATCAATAACATAACGATGAAGGAACGTACCAGCATAGCATTCGGCAAATTGATCCGAGGTCGAAAATTTATCGATATCGCACTACGTTTGCTCATTCTATAGTAGGAGTAATTCATCCAGTGAGGGATGAAATAGTCCTCAAACGGCTGCGAAGACGTCCACCGATTGTGGAACACGAACAACGGCACAGCATGCAGGGGTTGTTCTCCCAAGCATACCTATACAGAAAAAGTACTCAGGTGAAGAAAGAAATAAAATAAAAAAAAGGAAAAATTAGAAAAATAAAGAGAAGAGAAAACCGGCTTACCATATCCAGTGAAATGCCCATGTCGATAATTCGTTGTTTCGTCATGTTCACCATCTCTCGGTCCACATTAAGAACTCCACCGCCGGGTGTTACAAATATGATCTAAACAATACAAACGTATTAACATATACTGGATGATGACAAGAGATTGAGAGAAAAGATAAAGGATGAATAATTTTACCAAATAAGAATTAAAATAAATAGATCAATTCAAACCTGCTGTCCAGTTGTTTCAAACCGTCTATCCGCATGATAAACGCTGAACGAGTTCATGCTCATATTTAAAACTTGTAGAAAATTTCCGTCGGCCGCTGTTGAAATCTCCCATCGACCTCTGAAAAAAAAATTGCATGAAAAAATGGTGGAAAAAAATTAAGATGTGAACGACTAACTTCAAACTGGGATAGTTCGTAGCTAGAACGTCTTGAATGGTATCCTGATATTTGTTGAATGACAGTTTGATCTGAACAGAGGACAAAATCATTCTGCCAAAGGATCTCTATTAATTTATATTATTTTATTCTGAGACCAATTTTCTGATCGTCAAGCTTTTATTCCTTCATATTCCTACACTTTGGAGGTCAGGGTAGCTGAGCACACTAATAACTGAGATTAGCACATTTTGATTTAAATAATGAGTTAACTGCTGAAAAGAAGAAAATGAAAATAACCTACCGTTGACAAAACATGACTCCAGTCTTCGTAATGCTCATTTTGAACGAGAAGACGGTAAAAGTCCTAAATACTGCAAGTTAAATAAGAAAAACAATAACAATAAAATATGAAATAGTCTCCAAGTTCTATGGTCCTCAACATTGAAGATGATCTTCTTAATTATGCGCTCTTGCGCCTAACAAGGTTGTCATTGTAACTAACTATTTAACTACCAGTAATACTGAGAACGAAGCTCAGAGGTGGAAGACTAAGGCCACAGAATACGACGGGAAGGGCCGTTAAATGGAGATTCTTAACCTAAACACTTTGAGAGGCAGAAGAAATCAACATCAAGAAAGCATGAACCAGCCTCAGGGCTCGTTCAGACGCCGTGTGGCGAAAACGCAAAATCGAAGCGCAATCAATAATTAACGTCATTGATCGAATTTGCTCCTTTGCATTAGTGGCGCAGTCCGGTGGCGTCGCGTCCAAGAAAAAAAAATAGGCATATAATCACATAAGGAAGAAATCGAACGAAAAAAGTAAATTTCCTCAAAATGTCCTTTAAAAAGGAATAGCAGCCTTCTAAAAAAACCCGAACGACCAGTAAGATTACCTATATGAAGCGCCACCGGACTGCGCCACTAATGCAAAGGAGCAAATTCAATCAAGGACGTTAATTACCGATTGCGCTTCGATTTTGCATTTTCGCCGCGCAATGTCTAAACGAGCCCTCAAATTGAACAAACAGAAAAAAACAAACAAACCCAAGCGGTATGGCAGAGGAATGAAGTAGCAAATAGGCGAAATCATACAAAAATCAACAAAAAATACCTGAAAGTATCGCCCTCGATGATCGCGAGAATTCGGTCCCAGCAGCTCTTCGACATCCGCGTCCGGTTCACCAAGAAGATAAAACCGAGAGCAGAGAATAATTGACACGTAATGTGCACTCGAGTTTGTGTACCATTTCGAGAACAATTCGGCCATGAACCCTAAAAAATGCATTCACAATATTACTGACAATGAGATGGCACGTGCGGTACAGTGGTAAGAGGCGCCACTGGCATCTGCACGGTCGAGCGATCGATCTCCGTCCAGACTAGCCAAGCCTTCCATCCCGGGGTCGGGTAAATTGGTACCGGAGCTGTCTGGGAAGGCAAAGGCACTGATTTGGTATAGCGACTGGCCCCAAAAGTCATTCTATAGGCCAAATGAACACACCTTTAACACACTTTTCGAAGTATAAATCGCCTTGTGGATCCAACTGCCACATTTCCGAACTCATTTGGATGTAGATGAGAACCTAAAACATCAATTGATGAAACTGCTTACACTGGAAAAGCTTATCTTTCTGAACTGCAACAGGCTGTTTGAATAATGGTATTTTATTGTCATGTTTTTTATTTTGATTTAGGAAGTTATTAAGACCCGAATGTTCGGTAAAAAAGACAGTCAACGACAACTGTAGGAGCACTAAACCAATTCCTTTTTAGTTTTTTTCCTCGTCTTCCTCTCCTTTCCCTTTTCAATGATGTAGGGTACGCCAGGGTATTACTGAACTCTCCTCTACAATAAAAGAAGAAGAATTTTTATAAAAAATAGTCAAAAATTACCGAACTGCTACTGGAACGGAACACCACACGAGTGTCAGACGATACGAAACCGCTTCGAACGACATTACCCTTCTGCCACATATCGGATATCTTCGTGCTAATGTTGAAATGTCGAAGCTGAAAAACAGTAAATAATAAAAATAAAACGATTAGAACGAAAAAATATGGTAATGGTATCAATCCGCGTGTTTTTTAAATATGAATCCGGGCGCTCCTGATAGCGCAATTTGTTCTTACCGCCAACAGGCAATTTTAGTGAATTTCCAGGTGACAAAAATTACTAAGGTACAACTATTTTCGCCCGCACACATTTTAGATGAGCTGATATTCTAATTTTCCCATACCCATAGCCTAGTTCTTTCATCCTAAGGTTTATAATTTCAAAGAGTCTATTTATGAAAATGGTATACGCAGCGGCATGTCGATTTTTATAAATAGCAGAATGGATTATCGATATTATCGATTTCAAAATTTAGGGACCATGATGCAAAATAGACCTCGCACCTCGCTCAATGCCAATGTGTCATAGAAATACGCACGGAAACAATACATACAATATGTACAAATGCAAGAATAAATGAATAGAGACAAGCTCGCAGGAAGTATAAAAGTTATTTTATTCTCTCATTCATATAAATTCCTTTGATATTCTATTTGAGTTCTGTTGATTGGATAATCACGCATAAATGAATGAATCAACAAACAAATGAATAAATGAATAAAGTCCAAACACTGACGAAGCACATACCTGTTTATCCAAATAGGCACACGTGTTTATCAACCTGGATCTGTATCGCCACATGTCAGCTCTGCTCATGTACAGTTCTTTGAATGTTAGTTGAATATTATCCAGGGTAACCTTAAAACTTGAAAATAGTTTGAAAAATCACAAAAAAATTCAAAATTCGATCTAACCTCTTCGACTTTCTTCTTCTCTGCGATCACATACACACCGCCTGTCGACGTGAACGTCTTGGACATGGATTCTCCAAGTGATGATCGCTCCAGTGATATCACCACCTCCTTAAGAAATACTTAGTTTATTTAAATATTTATTTATTATCATACTTACTCTACAACTATTAAGAAGGGTATTGAATGCCACTCACCTTCAGCTCTTTCTCTATGAACTCGTCCACATTTATGACAATCTGAGTGCGAGCCTTGTCAATCGTTTCAATGCTAAAGAATGTACCCGGCGCAAACACCTTGCCCATTTCAGCGCTTCCCACCTGGAAATCGGCAATCAACAAGGAACATAAATAAAAAAACAATAAGTAATAAGGAAACAATGCTAAATGAGTACTCACAACAATGACATTGTGGACTTTTTGACACTGCTGTCCTTTGATTTTCTGGAACGAATACGTATAGTAAAACGAAATTATTCAGGAGTTTTTCGTCACTCTGATTGGTGGAACAGTTCTTCTACTCCATTTTGTTCAATGAATATCCTAATTGTTATATAATAATCAATATTAAATAATTTACTTTATTCTTTCGAGGAAGAGAGAGCATTGAAGAATTCTCGTTTTACCCTCAACTAACACAAGACGAATTCTTTCTCACAGACTTGAGACACTAGTGAAAAAAACGAGAGAGGCATTCTACCCGGCAAAATATTCTGAAACTTTCCTTGGATCCTAGGTTTATCAGTTACGAAGTCTGTGATGTGTAATAAATAAAGAGTAGAAAAGCAAAACAAGGAAAAAGTAGGATATGGGAGACAATCTCTAACGACTATTTTAGTTTTTTTCCAAGATGATCTAAGACGCATAAGAAAGAAGGAAAATGGGTATAAAAATATTTCAAACACGGATAAAGTTTCTGCCTCCTTTGAGAACAGGCATAAATGACAACATTAAAACCCTGAAGAAGTAGAAAAACAGACCTATCCCCTTAAGACCAATACAGAAACAGAAAATTCCATAAATCACAGTCATTTCAGACCCCCTAAGCTTTACCTATACATAAATATTTGATAAATCTGCCGGTCACGTAGAACAAACTCAATTTTTAATGAAATGAGCGCTTTCGTCGTTTTCCTGACTAAGTATACCTTTATGAATTTTATTACCTATTTGTTTCAACAGGCACAAGGTATCCCGTTCAAAAATATTTGCAATAATCTAATCTGATAGTATGATATGTTGGCTGAACATAACTTGACTTTGTTTTACTTATGTACTCCCACGTCCGTCCATGCCCGCGTCTTAAGCTTTTGAGTTCGCCTTGAGCATTTGTTTTTTTTCCTTGTTAACCTGGCTAATCAGCCGAATCAATAAATCAACGATGCACTATTGTTTAAGATTTACTTCGCGCTCTCAAATCAATCAATCAATAATGCTGCACTATTCAAGTTTTACACCCACCGTGGCTAACTCGCGAAAGCATCGACACTGATCAACCGTGTGGAGATCGACTCGAGCACGGATCCCACACATTGAAACGCTGGTAGACGGGTCCTCCAGTGTGCACATGACATACCCCTCTGTCGAGCGCCTGCAGAATATTATAATTATTTATTCATTTACTTACTGCACATTACTGTGCTCAACCAAAATGTAGTCTTCGAAATATGTAGACAACGAACTGAATTGAGGTGCATAGTAAAAAAAAGTTTAAAACAAAAGGTCGATTGATGAACGCTATGCTGCATCGCTGAAGAAAGTGGCCAAAGCCATGTTGTCGCAATGTATAAGTAACAATTGCACAAAAAATTAATTATGTATTAAATACGCCGCATAAAGGTGTGCCAATTATAAGTGCGAAGATTACTAAACAATCAGACCATGCCATAACTCAAAAAAGGAAATTCCACAGAGTCAACAGCTAAAAGTGGACGGGAATATAAATATTAATAATAAAGAAAAACAAAATATCAACATTTACACTATAAAGGAACCATTTTGCAAAATAAAGGTGGTAGATGTCCACATTACCATGGAACCAAGACGTTCCTCCTCTCAAAATCGTAGGGGCCGAGTCCTTCAACATCTGACCGAAGAACTCCTTTATGCCTCTGAAGACGAGGGGAACGTTGGAAAACCCTGGCTATTTTACAATATCTCCTAACATTAAAATCAATGATAAAGAGCAGATTTTTCTCCACATACAACCATCTTGGGGTAACCAACATTCGGTTAACTTTGCATCAAAACAAAAGAGTGATAGAGCACTTCATGTTTCCTTGTGATCGTCGCATCCACAGTAATCCGAAAAACAGGGCGAAATCACAAGAAAAAGGTAAATTGATTACAAATATTGTAGTTAACCATTAAAATTCCACCAATTCATAAAGCGTCCCGCAATCAATACTGGCACAGATCAATGCAATCAGGCAATCAAAACGCATCTGACGATCCTCACAAATTACGAAAGGCGTGATTCCCGCTACTTCTCGAACAGCTATCCACTCAAATACCTAACCTAAGTACAACTAATTACTAACTTTACCAGACTACACGTTCATTCCGCTACTGATGAGCCTCGGGGGTGTTCTATCTCTTAATCTAAAGGATTTAAAGGACCAAAAAGGTTCCATCTCCCTCCCCTTCTTATGCAGCATGATCTTCTGTTGCCTTACATAACACTTTGAAATCACAGCTGACCTGGGTGGGTTAAGTTATCAGCTGCAGTTAGAGAATTTCGGATCACCTTACCACTCCGGAGACAACGAAACGTTTAAGAAACTTTGAAAAACATCACAGAAGGCGGGAAGAAGAAAAAATGAAATTGATTCAAAGGATAAAATTGATTCAAAAAATAAAATTGCTTCAAAAAATGCGAAACGCTCCCCCGATTCCAGACACGTCTTTTGTAGCCAATAAAAGTAAAGCTAGAGAGAAGAACATACGAATTTCCACGGCTTACCTTTGACTTATGGCCGCTGTAGCAGCTTGACGGCCACGCACTTCGGCAGTACGTTCGGGATCAGCCAGATGAGCTAAGAATAGTGAGCATTCGCCAAAGACCTAGAACGATAGGAGCAAATCAATACCTCACAATGAAAATAAATGCTATGCCGATGGCCAAAAGTCAGATAATCGATACGGGTGAAAGTGTAAAAAAGTATCTAAGAATCATCCTATTTACACAACCCAACCAACACAAAATCCTTTAGCGATATGCTCCGTATACCTTCAACTACGAGGACCGGTCACCCGGCATAGAAGCGAGTAGACTCAAATAGAGTCAAGAAGCGCTGCGTAAAAAAGAACCTCAGCCGCTAAACATCACGAAGAAAAAAGACCATTGGGAGATAAACCTTGAAGGTAAATGGTAACCAATTTCCAGATTAGAAGTGGAGAACGACATAGAGAAGCTGGTGTTTCAATCAGCAACAGCTAGATGCCTAGATGCCAAACGATTACTTCATTTTTAAACTTGACACTGTGGTCAATGGACCCACTTCCTCAATATTGTAATTCCTCCCGAAGTAGTTAATCAGCAGTGTAATACATCTGGAACCCTGAACCAAGTGAAACTCAACAACTCTCACTCCGGTTTGAAAATACCCAGACGATCAATAATCAAGAATATTGTATTTCAGATGGCGATACAAACCAGGATGTTCACCCAAATCAACAACACAGTAGTCAGAGTCCTCCAGAACTTCATTATTTTGTAATAGTAGAAACTCTAGAGACGAAAATAAAATAAAGTTTAACAGAACAACAAGCAAAGAATGATTGATATAAATACACGCACATCTGAATCCATCTGCTTACAAAACAACACGCTGACGGATCCACGAAAACAATCGATATTCAAACTGCAGTCACCAACGAACAACTGCTGATGAATAAGAAAAACGAGAACGAAAACGACACTCTCGAGCTATAATCACAACATTTTTCTTAAAAAAAATAAAATCAGAAGGATCAGAGATGCGCTGAATTTGCACTTAGAAACGCCTAGACATCATCACTCTGTTATCAGAGAGTATGGGAAAATACTGATCTCATCCGCACAACTGAGTCATTCGACAACATTCGATTATCGATTATCTATCAACAACGAGAAGTGATCAGTAAACAAATATTGACCACTGACTTTACAATTTTTACCTCAAACACAATTCACAGGGTGTAGTCCAACTCGTACCGTACAAATGTGTGCTTATCGGTGTCCTCAATTCGCGGGTATCCGGCTACAAGGGCATCTTGCGATCCGAGGACAAGGTTATTGTAAACCTAAATATCGTGGGTAAGAAACGGAGGCGGGTAAAAAACTAATTCAACACAATTCTTCCAATTGACTAAGCAACTAACCTTCCAAACGGGCTCTCTAACTTTGCGTGCCGGATGCCAAAGTGCTTGCAAACAATATTGAAGAACCTTAAATAATGGAAAAAATAGAAAACAAAGCATGAGAAATGGGTATGTGGCAAGGTTAATCAATACCTCAACAATGATGGACATACCTTTATGGGGCCCAGTGACACACGCATTCCTTCACAGGCGAATATGTAACGTTGAATGAGATGAGGTGAATTTTCTAACATATTTGGCCATACATAGTTCAGCAAATGCAACAGGGCATCCTCACATCCGAAACCGTAAACACCTGAAAATCAAATTTAAAAAATATTTAAAATCATATGTTTGCATATAATTACAGCAACACCGTCAAAGACTACAATTAATTTGACGTGAAATGCGGTCCAATGGCGCCATGCTCTTCGCGGAAACCGCAAACCCAGGCAAGATTTAAACCCATACCAAGGACATTCCCAGAGCACTATAGACGGGAGGGTCGATAACCCAATGCACTATCGACCCGCCCGTTTTCGAACGACTACGGTAGGTCACATTGGTGGTGGGCCAACGAACGTGTGCAGGATAAGGTTAGCGGTTTTCGGCCATACTGTGCAATTGGATATACTGGAAGAGCTGATCAGAGATTCTACTTTCTGTGAAACGTCTTGGGACTTTGGTTTTACCTACAGAGTAACGAAATCAGAATATGATCAAAACAAAGACTTTAATGGAGTAAAGGTAAAAAGGTAAAGGTGACGCCGTTGATCAGTCCCCTGAGGACGCGCCGCCGCATTCGTGTTCCATTCCAGTCGTAGAGGCATAGTGAATGCGTATTTGGCCTATACAATGACCTGCGTGGGCCAGCCGCTCTACCAGGTCAGTGTCTTCACCTTTCCAGACGAGTCTGGTACCAATTTATCCGACTCCGGAAGGATGGAAGGCTTGGTTAACCCGGGCCGGGACCGATCGCTCGACCGTACGAGTGACAGCGGCGCCTCTTACCACTGTACCACGCGGGCCTTTCATGAAGTACACAACCCAATCTCGATTTTTTTTCACCCATGCGATGGAAATGCCCGGGTACAAGCTTATTATGTGCATATGAAAATTAGAACACCAAGAAGAGTGCAAGTGGCCATGGAAACACAACCTGGATCTAAATAAACGCTCAAGATATGCCCGAGACACCTGTGACGGCTCAAATTTTACCCCTGACGTTAATGGCAAGGCTAACAAGGTATCAGGTGTTCCTTTTGCGATGTTTGCTCAAGTAATACAAAGGTTTAGGCCAAAACGATCCAATAAGAATCACAACACTAAAAATGCAATATACTACTTAGTAATTGAGTGGGCGTGGTGCAGTGGTAAAAGGCGTTAGTATTAGGTTGGAAACTAATTTCGTGGACTCTCACGCACCTTCAACAAAAGTGTTAGTTACTAAATAAAGAAAAATGTTACCCAAACGACATATGAACCACCGAAACGAAGAGATATTTCTCCACTCTCTGGTTACTGCCCCATTCCACTTCCTAAGAAATGCTGAGTTTTTTGAAAGGAATTGTTTTCGCAGGTGCATTTTGACCTACACCTCATTACTGGATCGTCTTTGTCCCAGAGAAGGCAGGAAAAACCAAAATAAATGTCATACATATAGTGCTCTATCTGCACTATAACCTGCATAAACAAGAGTCTCCCAGCTTACATCTTCGGATTTTTGGAGCGACCGAAACTCAGCGTGATGTTTGGCGGTGTCTTGATGAGTGGTGACACAACTTTCAGAGAACTGCTTAAACCGACTACCGCGTAGTTCAACCTGTAGACAGCCAGGCTAAAGAGAGTAGGGCTCTAGGTGAATACTGAGACTACCACCGATCAATTTTCGAAAGGTGGCACCTTCGTAGAACCTCCAGACTGAGATCATCAGCCTCTTGTGAGGAGGTGGATTTGAGAATCTGTAGCGGCCTTCATTTTGTTTTGGGTGGCCGGCTAGGAAGTCAGTGATTACTAAGAGATATCCTCTTTCCATCGCACGTTACCCCTTTCTGAACCGGTTATTCGCTTTTGGAGAAAGCTCAAAGTTCGTTTGCAGCATCCGCCCCACCCTTGTCGCGCGACGGGTGAAATCGCAAGGCACCTGTTGGCCAGTTTTACAGAAAAACTAATATAGTGCAGAACCGTTTCAGTTCAGCTTTTTAAGCACTTGACTTCGAGCGTCTACATAGCCGTTGTTGATCTCCGATTTCTCTCGAAGGAACTAGTTACGGCCTTCCAACCGAGCTCCGTAGTTCATCCGAAGTGCACTTTTGTTTTCGTTTGGAACTGCTTGCTCAAAATCTCTTGATATCTTTGAGTGCCATAAGTCGTTTCAGGACATCATCCCCAGATTCTGCACACACAAATTGTAACGTTTCAGTAACCTAGTGGCTAAACAGGTATTCATGAAGAAGACCTTGGCAAACACTGGTTTTGGATGTTTTCATTTCAAGAAGAAAAACATTCCCTGTAAACAAAAATAACAGGGTTTATGAATGGTTTTAGAAACTACTTGATATGCTCTATCAAACGGTTAAAAGAGCAGTGAAGTAGGTGAACTTTCAAGCAAGTTGTGTTTGCTAGAAATAATGACTGCAAAACAGTCCACGAAATTAGTTGCCAACCTAATAATAGCCGCACGGTAGAGCGATCGATCCCCGACAGGAATAACCAAGCTTTCCATCCCTCCGGGTTCGGGTAAATTGTCACCAGACTTATCTGGGAAGGTGAAGACACTGGCTTGGTATGGCGGCTGGCCTCAGGGCAAAATACGCTTTCACCATGCCTCTACGATTCCTTAGAGATCTGATCAACTCCTATACCATTACCTTTTGCTAAATGATTGAAGCGAGTGATTTTCAAGCTCAATTCCCACCATAAAGCTGGGAAACCCAACGACTTACCCAAAGAGAGGTGAGCCACTGCATCTATCGCAATCTGCCTGTGCACCTGATCTCGTTCCATCATTGCATCGACCAACAACGGGGTAACAGCATAGATATAGTCCTTAGCCATTTCGCCAATGTACTAAATGCAATAATTTGGGAGAAAAACTACCAAACAGAAGTCGGAATTTGGGAAAAATATAAAAAAAAGAATCACCTCAAACATGAAGGAGAGCGCTTTCAACACTCCGTTCTGTACATTCATTTCCGGCACCCTGTACTCGTTCATGATAGCAGGGAGAACTGTGAACGGAGCGCAAGTCTCGGCCACAATGGCTATCGCCACGGTCGTGCACACACGAAGCTGCCTCTCCTGGACCTTGAGGTTATTCAGAAGGGTGGCCAGCACATCATGCGGTCCGATCGCCTGAAACAATCAATCGATAATTGAGCTTGCAGAATTCGAACCACAGCGGAGCATACCTTCGCAATGAATCCAAACGTATTGATCGCTGCTCGTCGAATACTCTTCTTGTGAGCTTTGAGGAGTTCCAATAGTTCAAAACAGATACGCATCCATTCACGAGCAGACACGAACTCGGAGCCGCGATCTGCAATCGCACCGACCAAATCGATACAGTTTTCTTGCACTTTTTCGTGACGATTTTTAAGAATCGGAGTCAACCTGAAAGAAAAATTTAGTACAATTGTCACATTTTTCGGAGAAAAAGGTTCTCCTTTTACTATTTGGAAAACAAGCCATTGTTCACCAAGAACTATTTGAAACAAGAACGCTGGCAATACTTCCAAGGCGACCCCTAGAAAGGAGAGCTACTTATATATCATGCCCCCATAAAGGTAAAGTTAAAGGTGTCAGCGCTCTCAAAAGAACGCGCCACGCATTCATGTCCCACACATAATCATAGAAGCACGGTAAATTCATATTTGGCTCATAAAACGACTTGCGAGGGCAAGCCGCTATGCCAAGTGAGAGTTTTTTCTTCCCAGAAAAGTCTGGTACCATTTTATCCGACCCCGGAGGGATGGCAGGTCTGGTTAGCATGGGCGGGGATCGAACACTCGACATGGCGAGTGTCAGTAGCGCCTCTAACCACACTACCACGCGCACCCTTTCTATGCCTCATGAAGCCGAACTAATTATGTGGCAGTGATTAGTAGTAAAGCAGGCCATAACATAATTTGGAAAGGATCGGTACTAAGAATGCCAGCTAAAACGGGAGAAAATTTAGACTTTCCAAGAATAAGACCATCATCAATCAATCGATAAACTTTCATCAAACCAATTCCATAAATATCCAATCCGTGACAGAAACGCCAAGCTATTAAGATTTTTAATATTTTTGCTGAGCTTCTGTTGAGTGCGCTTCACTATTACAAATTTAATTACCAGATAGACTTATCCATTATTCACTCCAAATAATTGAAAAAAGAAAATGCAAATAAAAACAGGATATAACCAACCTCGGCAAAAGATCCTTGATCGGGGGAGTCATCTTTGTCATTCCAATAACATTACAAATCGACTTCAGAGCGCCCAAGATTGATCCAAGGACCTAAAATCATAGAAAAAATAATTTTTCCTATAAATTTTGACAAAATCGTCTGCTAAACAAACCTCAGGATACTCTTCTCCGAGGTACTCATAGAGTACAACACCCAAGTGACCCATCAACTTCTCTTCTTCACAAATGTGCATTACTGGAGCGACACGGGCAATCTGAAAGGGCAAAAGTCACTAGATAAATAATTTTTGAAATATTATCTCTCTTTTATAAAAAGGAACGATTCCAAACAAAGAACACCACATACGAGATCGGCAGCTTGCTGTCGGACCTTGGCCGACTTATTGTTGAGACGCCAAAGAATCGTACCACAAATTTGAGGTAAATACGGCTTGGTGCGCCTGAAACACAGTACATTTAGGGCTCTTTTGGTCATATCTCTAATCATCACGACTGTTAGCACCTTTGAAAAGTTGAGAACCAAGTGAATAAATAACTGAATAAATAAGTAAGTGAATAAATAAATCGACTACGAATCTTTCGTCTTTCTTCACAGAAAGTTTCTCGCAAAATGAGTTTTCCAAAAGAGAATTGCTTCAGAGGTTATCGTATGAAGCTGTTTTCTAGCTTAGATAAGTCGTTAATAACAGCTTGTTTTAAATGAATTGAAGTTTTATGAATGGTTGTATAGTTCTTTCAATAGCTGACCTTTCCATGAAATTTTGTTAACACCCTTATTCTGACAAGAAGAAATTTGAAAAATCAAATCAGGAACCACGATTAAACTTCAAAGGAAGAACCAAAAATTAGATAAACATAAAAAATATGTACCAAAAGGGGAGGAATGGCTTAGAGGTTAAGAGCTAGAAACGTTGTGGAATGAAAAAAAATGTACCAAAATGAGGACTAAAATATGGTTGAAGCTTACCTGCCAAGACCTTTGCACACCGTTCCAAAACCGTCAAGCATAACAGCATCTTCTTGTGTTTGTTCTTGGAATGCGTACAAAATACCTTAAAATTATCACAGTTACAGAAAGAAACATTCAAAATTTGAACCCATTCAAGAACAAAACATAAAGTTATTCAATATTAAATAAAGCTTCAAATCGGGCTACTCTTATAGCATAAATAAGGAAATAACTGCTAACCGTCAATCAACTGTTCCTCAAGTCGCGAATCGATTTCATTAGCTCCTTGAAGCGCAACAATATTCTCAACTGTCTCCATGACCATTTTCCTAGAAGAGACCTATTAGTAAATTTTTCTTACTTGAAAATAAAATCAATAACTTACCTGTACTGTTCATTTTCATCCTTCAAATCATCTACAACTCTAGCAATCATTTCGGCGCTTCCCACCTTCTGAGCCATTTCTACAGTAGTATCCACGAGCTGTCTAAAATGGGAAAATTGAATGTTTTTAGTGCAATATAGACTCGAAATACCGGAAAAAGTACCAGTTGTGAACCACCCTGACTCCATACGATAGCCGGAGCGAATTTCATCAATTCATCATTCGAATTTCATCATTCAATTTAAGCTCACCTGTAGTTTCTCCTGTCCATAGCCATTCGCTGAGTCCAAAACGCTTTGAAAAAGTGTGGAAGAATTTCATCGCGAATATAGGGAGCTTCTACACCATCAGTAGCACAGCACTGTTTCACTACCTGAATAAATCAGTAAGTATAGAGCTGTAGAATCCTCAAAAAGCACTAAATTAATGGTTCAGAATGAAATAACGCACCTTCAGGACGATTTTCTTCATTTCCTCGTCAGGTGATGCGAATTCTCTGATGAGGATAAGCATCACTTCCTTAGTATAGTAAGAGGCGTATTCAGCATCCATAAGAGGAATGAGATAACCAATAGCTTTGAGGAAAGCGGCAAGACCTTTTCCACGATGCATTCGAATACCCTAAAATGAATCAATTTTAAAAGAATAGTTGTTATCTCACTCAAGGTTCCAACGCATAGAAAAGGCTAATTCAACGACTTGAACTCTTCCAAACGAGGAGAAAACTGCTGAAATTCAATAATTTAATCAAAAGAATGCCCTACCTTCCAGAGCGGCTTTAGCACAGAATCGAAGGCTTCGATACCGTAGGGCGTGGCAGCTTCAGCCAACGCGGCTAGACAAAGGGCGGTGATCGTTCGCACCTACAAAAATACTTTTTTCGGGTTCAATATGACAACAACTGACTAAATGTGCAGGTCTTTCACAGTTTGACAGAAATCGGAAAACCTGCATCTAGCTACAAAAAGTTGTAATATTTGCTTTTTCACTAACCTTTTGCTGTTCGTCCTCCAAACCGCCCTCGACGATTTCGACAAGAGCCTTCAAATGCGGAAGTACAGCGCAACCCATAAGAATAGCCATTTGCTGCACGATTTTTATACCTGAATGACACAGCATAACGCACGAGTAACAAATAATACCGCAAAACAATGTACCGCAAAAACCATAGGTAACTAGACAGAAAACAATAAAATGATGAAAAAAAACGTCAAAATAAAGCCGCCATACCTGTATGCCTAGCTTGCCAACTTTTCCTACTCTTACAGACAGCTTTGAGGAACGGAAGCAGAGCGGGTATTCCGAGCGCTGATGCAACGACAGCGAACGCACGAGCCGTGGTGTTTCGAACGTACCTGAAAAGGTTATATTACATGAATATGAAAAGAACAGAAAGTAAAGAAGCGAAAAAAACAACAACACCTCGGGAAGAGAATAGTCACATTATCCATCCTTTTTAATCCCATAACTACTTATTTGCATTACCAATGCCATCAGGGCCAACACAATAATTGTAGCGCACTTGTAGTGTAAACGTGTTGACTTGTATGGAGAGACGGTGCAGTGGTAAAATCCTATTTCAATACCATGGCCAAATACGTACTCAACATTCCCATGATATTTTGAATGGAGGTCGAACGCATGGCGCGTCCCTAGAAAAGCAATCAACGGAATCCACCCTTCTTTTACCATCTCCTTTTTTTGAAAAAAACGCCAAATCAACATATGAGTAAGAGGTAAGGATAAAATGGTCAACGTTGAGCAGCCCACGAGGATACGCCACACACTCGTTTTCCACTAAACGTCGTAAAGGTGAATGTGTAGTTGGCCTTTAAAATGACTGGCGAGACCAGCCTCCGGTCAAGTCTGTGTCTTCAACTTTCCAGACGAGTTCGGACCAATTTTCATAACCCCTGAGGGGTGGAAGGATTGATTAACCCAGGCGGAGGTCGATCGCTCGACCGCGCGAATGAAAAAAGCGCTTCACCACCGCACCATGCGTGCCCTCTAGTCAAATACCTACTCAAAAATAAAAACAAAACGTTGCGTATACCGGAGAGAACCAGAAACCGGTCTAGTTATCAAAATAAAGAGAAAAAGAAAAGAAGCTGAAGCGGTAACGATGTCCCTTCGAAGACCCGAATTGTTCAGGAAACCTACTCGTCGACGTTATCGATATCAGGCCTCATAGTTGAAATCATTGTTGCTAAACCGGCTGCTTTCGCCAGATTCGATATGATCTCACGACCTACAAAAGGAAAGCGATCATTAATGTGTATTCAATTATTATTCACATAAATCCCAAACACCCTTGGTCAACCATGGCCTAAATTCATGACGGGTATCGGCGCAATATACCAGAGAATAAACCCCGGTCGGCGCGATTATTCGCATTCACTAACGCGCCCCGGAGATTATTTGGGGGATATCACGGGTCTATTCCACTCCGCGGTGCGTTCATGAATGCGAATAATCGCGCCGACCAAGGTTTATCCTCGGGTATATTGTGCCGATACCCGTCATGAATTCAGGCCCATGAGAACTGCAGAACAGCAGGTTCTCCACATAATAGTATCGAATTCAATTTCACACCTTCAACTCTTGCATAATAATCTTCGTCAATGAGAAGAGGCTCAATCACCACAAGAATTTTGTGGACGTATGGACGAACCAAGTCATCTAACTTGTAGAGAATGCGATCGATTACCTAAAAATACAAGTAGATCTCAATTCGGGTACATGAAAAAGAAGAATAATTCAAAAAAGGAAGCGAACTACAACTACTATAATGGTAAAAATAGATAGTGTGCTGGACTTTACTGCTCCGACCCAGCGTTCGGGTATACTTACCGTAACTTACCCAACGAGAATCAACGGCAACGATTCCCCTCTGCTCTGCGCGTCACTCTAAAAGCGCACGTGCAAAGAGGAAATTTCAATGGTGCGTGTTCTACTACTGTAATGTCCTAGAGAACTGGAACCCTAGCACGGCTCGGTACTGCATCAAAGTTCAAACCGGGAAAATTCTGAATGAAACCCTTCGAAAACAAGTAGAATAGTGCCGACAATAAGGTAGAACAGCTGAGAAACAAAAAAAAACAAAAGAAAAATGAAAAGGAGTACGAGAGACTGCTATGAATGAAACAAGCAAACCAGGGCCCGGATTCATCAGTAGTATACCCGAAAAAACCTCAAACGGCGCGCGGATCACGATTCACCAACGCGCTCGCAGTTCATTCAGGGTTTATACCAGCTCTAGTGTACCTTACTGGCGCAACTGGTACGGAAACACCGAACAGGTAGCGATGTATAAACCCCGAATAAACCCTCGAGCAAACTCCGAAGCGCGTTGATGAATCACGGCTCGCACACAGGATGTATTCAAGCCCCTGCCGCGCTTGAATACATCCTCTGACCTCGTATCAACCCCGAATAAACCCTGAGTAAACCTCATAGCGCTCGGCATAGAATAGCAGTTTGCACGTCATTTTGGTATATTTTTGTTACGCCAACCATCGAACTCGACCCAGGCCAACTAGCCAACCGCACCGAGCCGTACTTCACTAAATTCTACGCGAATTCTCTCAAGCAGCACTACTGACGCGCAATCATCAATAGATTTATACCCAGAATTTAGGCTAACCACTGAAATTCAAAGGCTAATCTCAAATCTCACCTTAACCATCAAATGACGCTCCTGATCTTCAAGCGATGGCGACATCAAGAGCGGAAGAATTTGATTGAAAAGTGGTCCAGCACCGTATTTTCTGGCATTCTCCGTAATCTAAAAAGATCAGCATCATTCAAACTAAAATAAAAACATAATTGAACTCAAATAAACAAACAAATACCTAGTGAATTCTATCATGAAAACCCCGCTTACCTTTCTCAGACCACTCTTCCGTTGCGGTGGTAGACCGTTTTTGATCTTCAACAAATGGGTCATAATTTCACGCTCGTTCAACTCCTCCTTCGTCAGAGTACCTTCAACAGAAAAACATTTTAATCCAATCGATATTTACACGAAACACTAGAAGCACTACTTACTCTCGTCGACATCCATCAAGAGCTTATCAAAATACTGCATATCATCAGGCTTTAGTGGTGGGAGATCCTGATTTTTCGGCTGTGTGTCAATAATTCCGCCGACTCCTGAAATCAAAAACTGACATTTCGATCGATATCGATCAATACAGCTATTTCTGAGCAAACATGAAAGTCTCCATCTTACCTCTATCACCAAGTCCATCCCTCTCGGGTGTGCCCTGCATGAAAAACCCCCCGGCTCCAGCTCCTCCAAGAGGTGTAGGCGTTGCCATTAGTTTACGAGACGGTGTTCTTAACGGCATGTAGCCGGCAGGCGGAGGAAGAATCTGAGCGAGATATTATACAAAAGGCCTTAAACTTGATAAAAAACAATAATGAAGTAAATTCGAAAATTCCAGTAAAAATATACCTTGTATCCAGGTGGGAAAAGCGCATCCAGCTCCTCATCACTGAGCGAACGATTTCTCTCGTCAATTTCTTTCTCCCACAAGAAGTTCTTCATCTGATCCGGTGTCATCGGTATTGGCACCGCTGGCGTTTTCATGCCCATTGCCGGTGTTCCGAGTGGGGTGGCACCGCCTGGCGTTAGAGCTCCAGCCTGAATAACGCTGATTCGAACTGAGAAAATCAAATGAGAACTCGAGGCAAAAAAAATTCAAATTGGTAACCGAGTCGAGATAGAACTACTCACAGGTGTACTTCCATGGCTTGGCGTGAAGGACGGCGTTGAAGCACCGGCCTGAGGTGTAGCTGATCCAGCGGCCGGAGTTTGCGATGGGGTCAGATCCCATCTTGATCGACGTTTCGACGCTGACGGGGTGTCTTCGACCTGAACGATGGGTATATGTTACTCACCAACAAAAACATTGACAGCACTCGGTAAAGCAGCAAGGCTTTTGAAATTTTCAAAAAGACCCATCCTACAAATGTGGAGAATGAGCCACATTCAAGTACAATACGGCGTATGGCTTGAAAATTTCCATTTTGCCAGAAAATATTTTTTCAAAATCTCTGATCGCATAGACCGGATCACGTTCATACCTTAAATCAACGAAGAACATTTCAGTTATAACTTTCTTCATGAATGATTGCCTATTTCTTGTGACATACCATAGTTCAGAAGCTCAAGCTATCACTACTAGAGCCCTAGACGAACATTGAACGCAAATTCTTGAAGAGTGGCGTTCAAGCAAAGAAACTATTCGATCAAAGTTTGGTCTAACATCGAAAAGGAGTTGATTATTGATTTGTTGAACAGGTAATTTAATATTGATAAGTTTGGATATGTGGTGGTAATAATAATCCGTTAGAAAACCTAAGCTTGATACGAAGATACTAAATTGAGCTGGTTATCTAGAGTGGTGTTTCTCGCATTCATTTTTCATCGTGATAAAAATAGTATCTAGGGGAAAACTCGGAAAAATTAAACTCTTCCAAAAAACAGGGTTTGGGGTATAATTATGAGACGCACTGTAGAATGAAAGCAGTTCAAGAGAGCACAACCAAATGAACAACAATCCAAGAAATCTGAATAAAATGTAAATAAAAACCTTACCTTGACGTCGTCGCCGGTGCCTCTGGCCGGTGTGTCCATTCCCCATCCGGGGGTCATGCCACCAGCATCGCGAACGCTCTCTCTAGGTGTTTCATCCCAGCGATTTCGCCTTGGGGTTTGGGTAGACGGTGTGGAATCGAATCTAGAATAGGATTTCTAGAAATTGAACACTATAACCATTTAAAATTACGAGGAAAAACAACATAAAAAGACCTGTTCCAAACTACTTTACATACTGAATATTCACACATCTCTAGGGCGACTTTGAGGCAAAAAAAATCCCGTACTAACCTATTAATCGAAGGCGTTGCATCCGTAGCGTTAGCGTGCGCTGGAGTTTCCTCCCATCGAGCAACATGTGGTGTTGCTGCCTGGAAAATTTGTATATTCAAAAATACTATCATATTTTCTTAAAACATTTATGAGAAATCTTCCCCACGTCGGCACTAATGCTAGAGATTCCCAATCGCTTTCGTGGAGCTCCACCAGGTGTAGCGTCAGATGGAGTTGCAGATCCCGCGCCGAGCACCTTAATTTAATCGATTTATTGCAAATCAATACAATCAATAATCTGAACAACTGGAAAAACAAACCTCACGAGACGGCGTCTCATCCCATCTGCCTTTTTTACGCTCAGGTGCTGCAACTGATTGCAGCTCACCTGCTTTATGACGATCAGCGAGTTCTTTTTCAACCTAAATACAACTTATTATCAATTATTTTTAAAAATATTGTAAAAATGCGCCACCCCAGAGCAAATATGGTACCAACCTTTCCTTTCTCTTCTTTATATTGCTGCTCCTTCATGATTTCAGCATAGCCTCGATTTCTCTGATCCGGTGTCTGATCAACTAAAATGCTGCCAGTATGAAAACTATTCAAATGAACTTACCAATCTTATGCTAAGTCAGTGAATACTAAAGAATATCGACTAGAATTGAATCAGAAAAATAAATACTATGTAGGAAAAAGGATCAAATAACTTACTGAAAGCGTCCACTCTGTCAGGAGAGATCGCACGATGTCTAGCACGTTCGGCATACTTCGACGCTTGTCTCTCGATTATAGTTTTTGTACGGGTTTCAGCAAACGGGTCACTATCCTGAAAAAAAAAGGCTGGTTGATAAGTGGTACCTGATTGAAGAATAAACAAAATTTACTCTAAAACACAAAATTCATTGGCTCAGCTCGAATTTTATCGGTTTTCTCACTCGTCGTCAATAGTTTAAAATACGACACCTACACTTTAGTTAGTTACAAAGTTACAAAAATAGTTAGTTAGACAAATAGGATTCCCGTTTTCCTATGCTTAACCCATTGGCGACCGTGTGTCCCGCCGACGGGACACAACGCACGGACTTTGGGAGCGCGCGGTGGTCAATGCGTTAAGTAGGCCCATCTAGGTCTCAACCACCAGATAACGAAAAAGAGTTAAATTTCAAATCGTCTGCTTAACACTAAACAATACTACAAATTTGGAATCGCAAGCAATACGTATTTTTGAAATCAGTTCAATATTTGATCATTATCGACAAGTGTTCTCTGAAGTTCTTACGATCTGCTACATTCGAAGTTGAAATTCATAAAAATTATAGAGAGCCTTCTGCTCGTTAAAGACCAAATAACGATCAATATGGTAAATACTTCAAGTGACCAACAACCTCCACGACACCATCATCTTTTCGAAGATTTTCACTTAATCGCGTAATTTTTACTTCATTAAATAATTTCAATGTTTACCAAACAGTAAAGTGTTGAGCTGGTAGTGTTCCGTCAGAAAAAAAATAGAAAAAATGAAGAATACAGAAAAATCGACCAGAATTTGGTCGCTGCTACAACTTCTCATTTAGAGAATGTCATTGTAGCAGCAGAGCAAAATGCAGTTATTAAAACATGAGCGCAGGCTCAATCTTATAGAACAAACATGTCTCAAAGTGTCCAGGTTTGTATGAAACCGATTGTGAGAATAAAATGAGAAAAAAAAGCAAGTTCTAGTCGATTTGTACAACATTCGCGAGTATTCGATAGTTATCCAAAAATCGATAGCGACATTCAAATTGGTATACATTTAAACTTACGTCATTTCCAGTGTGAGATGCCTCGTTGATGAATTTCGCCGGTGCGTTCACAGACTTCTTCGGCATTGGAGCAATGGTGTCCTCGTCAATGTCATCCTCATCAGCTGGACCGATAGAATCGAGATATTTCTCACTTCTGTTCGCCCGAACGCTGCCGTAGACATCCTGAAGTGAATTTTTGCTGAGAGAGAATGAAAAAGAAAGAAGAAGAAGGAAAGCTCAAAATAATACCGTGTCGAAGTGTCCGGCGGCACCGAAAGCGATCTTTCCGGCGCCATTTTCATTATTCTCCGGCTCGTCGTCGGTGGTGTTCTGGAGGATTCGTTTTCTGTTCAGTTCTTGAGCGTATGCCTCCGCATCTGAACAGGTAATACGATTTGTAGCAAAAAATGAGAAAACCTTAAATGAACTAACCTTCTTTAGCATGTTTTGACATCCTAGAAGTGCGAACGAAACTCGAAAGAAGACCAGTGATGGAATTCGCTGAAAAGCAGTAATTCAAGCGCAGGCTGAGGAATTTTCGCCACAAGCGAGAATCGACGACAACAATTATGTTTAGATAATGTAATGCAATTTGAAACACAAGGAAGAAAGAAAAGAAAGGAATGAGAAAGCAATAGACGCGTCAAGGTGCCGTGAGAATCGCATAAAGAGACGAGGCCTGTCCTACTTTCGCAGCATTGATGGCCTTCAGGCATCATAAAACGTACAATGATCGATAACGCGTAATTGTTCATCATTAGACTCTGACAGGCTATATATTTTTCACTTGGCTATATGGCTCGAGTAAATCGATATGATTAGACATTTTGGATATTGCGTTTTATTATTCCTAGTAATGTCTGTTCCCAACTTTTTAGGTTTAGCAATGTTTCTAAAACGGCTCAGCATTCCGTCGTATTAGCTGCGTTTTTTATTCTTTTTTTTCTTTTCAAACTTGTTTCTAGGTTCTGATAATTTCAGGTTTCACATAGTTCTATTTTGTGTTTCCCTCCACTTTAACCATTTTAGCAACTGATCTGACTTGACTACCTATTCAATTGCAGTTTGGGCGCACCTTGTGGTGTACATAATAAATAAATAGGTAAATTAGCCGCCCGTTCCACGAGGAAGGACTCAAGTTTTAATAAAGATTCAATAACACAACTCAGTCATCGAGACAATGGACTGAGACCTAAGGAAAATAAATCGTAGACGAACGACAGAATAAACAAATGACTAAAAATAACCTTTTCATGCCCCGCACATATCAGACTCTAAAGTTTAATGTTATTTGTTTATTTATTTTAATGCGAAGTAGTGAAACGTGACCGAATGATGGATGAGATCAACAGGTGGACATGCTTACAAAAATCGACCGAGTATCGAAGCAGACAGAGAACACGCGTTTCCCGGGAAGGTTTGAGGGTAATTTATCATCATTTGTTTTCAGACAAGCACATTTACTGTATAATTTGTTTATAACTATATTTTGATCTAGATTTCTGTTACGTTTCGCAGGGCTCGTCCCTGGGGCGAGGCCGTTTCACAGGTGAAACGTAACCCCCGGTGAAATTCACCGACGGTTTCGTTCATGAATCCCGGCCCAGGAAGAAAATTTTGTACGCATCAAGAGCTCTTAGCATTAGCTGTCCTGCGCACCATTCAACTTTATGGAAATCGAATTCAATTCAGTTAAAAACCACCCATTCGATCGACCAGAGTGGTCCGGCCGAAAAATTTCCAGATGATGCTATCTATTTGTACATACAACTCTGCGGCGTATATTATGGTGTGTGTTGTGTACCCACACACATCGCACCGTAATCCACAACAACAAATGGCATCATCATAGAACTGTTAACCTTATGTTTCAAGGGAACTCAGGGACGAGACTTTTTATCTCGCGAAACAATTCCACTACGGCAGCTGCGGTCCGAGGCGACAAGACATTGATCTTGAATACAGGGGCAACTACGCAACTGATTGACATGGGCGGAAAAACCCAGGATAATGCTGACGACTTATTACGGCCTTCGTTCACACTTTTCAGCTTCGCTTGAGAATACCGGCGTTCAAACACCGACAGAGCAGAAGAGAAAACTGTTTCATGCAAAGATACAGAATTTTAGAGAACGCTCAGAATGTCTTTTGTCATTTACATCAACGCGGAACTTGGAAGGAAGCCGCATTTCCGTCAAGGATTGATTAATAATGATAAAGAATGAAGGAACTAAGAGGCAATCTTTGAGTTGACATCGTTCCTAGTCAGTTCTATACGCCTTTCCGGAAATTATGTGAAATTAATAGACAAATGTGTAAAGCTAGAAATTGAATAACTAACGGTTTCTCAGGCACTAAGTGGAGGTTCCCACTCCATCAACTCTCATCCTGGTCAAGAAGTTCCTTTTCGATGAACTTTCAGTTTGTTCAGTCGTCACTAGCACATGAGTCGTCACGAGCACGAGAATCATTTATGGGTTACGGTACCATGACGTGGATGTGTGTGGGTACACAACACACACTATAATATACGCCGCAGAGTTGTATGTACAAATAGATAGCATCTTTCCAGATTAGGTGCAAACTTCGTCTAGATAGGTTATTCTGCATGTTGATCACGATTCCGATGCTGGTTTCGGTTGAAACCCTGGCTGAAACCCCTAGGGCGAAGTTTGAACCAAACTGAAAAGGAAAAATTACTCCACCTGCCGAAGTACCGTAAGTTCTTCAATTAACAGAATACTTACAAAGCATAATCAGCAAGTGAAAGATATGAAACCGATACCACCGATCACTGAAAAATACGGTTCCAAGACAAAACGCAAAAGCACAAAACTGTCATATTGAAAAGGCTCATGACGTCTTTATATGATGCACTGAGGGGAGTCTTCATTCAGTGTACTTCTGTTTCGAATATTAGTGTTACTATTTATTCATGCATGATCAATAATAATAGGAAGGAGAAGCTTCCATCGTAGAAGGAGCACCCGACACACTGAGTGTTGGTCTTACTTGGTGTACGGCCCTTCCTGATCAGGAGCCCACAACGACAAGCTTGTGGATTCTTTCCAAGAATACACGACATCTGCTTCCCCTGGAGAAGCTCGTGCTCGAGCTTCAGGTCAGAATCGGTTCATCGTGTCGTTGGTGATTGTCATCGCATCCATTAGTCGTCATTCCCGGTCCATTTCGAGGAGTGCCACGCAGTGAATGGAAGGTTGCCAGGGTCCTTGCTATCAGCTTATCAATGAACTGGATCTTCTAGTTGCTAATTGCAACTAAAATATTACTGACTGCTTCCAGACCATAGCGGACACGAGGGAAATTATGAAAGCGTGACATACGACTGAATCTCTTGATGGTGTAAACGGGCCTTACGTGATGCTTATATGGAAGACTGGATCTCTGGTGTGTACACTAGTTCTGTATAAGTATTTATGTATAAATCATGGCGTATAATAAAAGGGGAAGTAAGGCGGCTGCCTTACGTGGGGGTGGAACCTCGTCTGCCCGGCCAGTGGGCGGTTACGGCGGGTGAGGCTTATCAGCGGAGCTGTCAGGACATCTCCCATTCCAAAGTAAGATCGTCCTCGAGCTTGTCGGATATCGATACCATGAGATAGCATTGTCCATACCATTAGCATAAGAGTCCATAACATGAGCAAGCGGATCCATATCGAGAGCATCGTCGTCGCCATTAGCAATCCATAGAAAGAAATATAGTGGACCATGAGTTGATGAAGTGTTCTCCTCGTTGTGGAAAATCCAATGAATCGGTGGAACTGATCACGACTGGTTTCCAACATATGTACACCAGTCGTTCATCGGCCTATCGGCCGCCAGACGTCTATCCGTTAACTTCGTTAAATAAGCGATGCTAACGTGGCTTACATCAGGTGACTTTGTGCGGTATCGAAGGGTATTGCTGGTGATCTTTTATAGATAAAACTTAACCTGTTCCACTGATCAAAGTTCTGATATGATAGGTCGAAAAAATTTTCTTCTTTCATTTGACCGTTAAACAGCCGAACAGAAAGTAGAATTGTTGTTCTTACCCCATTGGTACCGACGGCTTCAAAGAAACACCATCTGAAAGACTAACGTTTTATTTCACATGTTTATGATCAATGAATGTGGCGCACTAATGATTTGCATGTTGACGAGGCTGAACGGTGCATGAGAAATTTCCGTAACAAGTGATCACGAGATCGGAAAGTAATTGTTTTATAAAACTTAACAAAAGCACCGAAAGGTTTCCTGACAATCACGGACAAAACAAAAACGAGAAGTAGGAAGTGAGTACGCAAATGCGTCAAAGGCGTTACACAATTATTAGAAATAATGGAATGGAACTACAGTTAATGAAAAAATCACATCACTTCTTAACGTTGCCGGACTTGTTCCTTCTTTTCTTCCGCCCTTCCTTCCTCTCACAGTTGTCTCCAACACCGGATAGCATTCCTTGCAGCTCTTCGTATCGCAGTTTCAACCTTGCGTTTTCCTCGAGCGCCTCCTCAAGCTACAAGTGGTAAATCAAAGCAACAGGAAAGGCCATTACTACGAATACCAAAAACCATTCAATTGAGTTACTATTTTGGATTATAAAACGCTAAAAATAAAAAAAAATATAACTGAGTTGATGCTTAGCATCAATTTCTAATTTCATCACAGTAACAACGTTTTCAGGTTCGATACCCGTAAACAAATCGTAAATATATTTACTATACATAGATGTCACGTTGTTTAGTGGCAAGATGCGCTACTGACACCAGCACGGTCGTGCGATCGATCTCGGCCCGGGCTAACCAAGCCATCCATCCTTCCGGGGTCGAGTAAATTGGTACCAGGCTTGCCTGGGAAGGTAAAGACAGGGTCGGTATAGGGCCTGGCCCCCGAAAGTCATTGTATAGGCCAAGTACGCATTCACCCTCTACGATTCTTAACGGGAGATAAATGCATGGCGCGTCTTTAGAGAATTCATCAACTCCGGAACCTTTACCTTTACCTTTACTTTTACATAGTTGTCACCCACAAAAAACGCGAGAACGAAAAACTTACGATTTGTACCGCAACTACTGGGCGCCACTGTGAGATTTCGGGGTTTTCGGTTTTGAAAATATTTCTATTCAGCCGTTTTTCACCAAAAAATTTTTCAGTACTTGATGGCAAGCAATTAGGATGGCTCAAAAGAAGTCAGAATCCGAAATGCACACGAATTTTTGGGTCACCCTAATATATTGGTTCTATGTAAGCAAGGGGAGAGCAGCCGAAGGAAAACTTAAGGAGCATTTTCGTTATACTTACTCATCTTCGTGAAGAAGATCAAGTTGTTTTTAGATCTGGTTCTTCGGATTTTCCATACTCACACATCATATCGAGCAGGTTTCTGTGAAAGAAGAGCCTCACAAACTACTTTTTATCGGGCTGCACCCCAAACCACATAGCACCGTTATTTTACTTATTCATTTTATCTCGTACGCCCGTAAAGGACGACGCGCTCACAATTATGTATAGGAGAACACTCTGATACACATCCACTTCAACACCATCAAGCAAAAATTACAAGAAAACATTGAAATCAGTTGAAACTGAATGCATTGAAGATGTATTATTCATCCGCCTTTCCACGTAATTCATTTCGATCACTTGTAATACAAAAATTGCTTTGATTACCGTCATAAGGGGTAGGAATATTTCTAAAGATATTTGGGAGGAGAAAAGCTGCGAGAACGGAATGCAGAACAGATTTTTATTACAAGTGATTGAAATGCCCTTCGAAGCGATACTTTACCGATTTTGCTGAGTAATAACAGATCAAATGGAAAACAAAAAACGCACCTTGGACTTTTCCTTAGCTAGTGCAGCCTTTAAATGTCCAATATCAGTCTTGGGCAGGACAATGCCCACTGCCTGCAATGCATTTCTCACTGGAGAGTGCATAGAATTAATAAAAATGATTACCTCAAGGATCGATCTCAATGGATCGGCGGGTTCATTCAGAGACATGAGCTCCTGGAGGCGTTCACTGACAGCTGCGGTAAAACCGGTTTCCTCGAGGTATTTGCTGAGCTCCTGTAAACTACAACCATCGTGCAAACTACAGATGTTTTTTTAAATTTTTTTATTCATTAATTGAGTAGAAAAAAATCTTTACTGACAATACAATACACAAATAACATTCTCATTGTCAGAATAACTAGACCACCCCAACAAGTAGCGATGTGTTCATTTACTTAAACACTTAAAGTATAGAAAATAAGAAATTGAATCCAATAAAACCACTCGGCCCTTTTTGTCATTGAGCTCTGCATTAAATAGAAAACGAAGTCTTTTTAGGGATCGCTTACACGTCGCGCGGCGAAAATGCAAAATTGAAGCGCAATCAATAATTAACGTCATTGATCGAATTTGCTCCTTTGCACTAGCGGCGCAGTCCGGTGGCGCCTCGTATAGGCAAACTTACTGGTCGTTCGGGTTTTTTAGAAGGCTGCTATTCCTTATTGAAGGACATTTTGTCGGAATTCACTTTTTTTGTTTAATTTCTTCCATATGTGAATATATGCCTAATTTTTTTGCTTAGACGCGGCGCCACCGGACTGCGCCCAAAGGAGCAAATTCGATCAATGACGTTAATTATTGGTTGCGCTTCGATTTTGCATTTTCGCCGCGCGACGTCTAAACGAGCCCTTAGGGAAAGATACGAGAATGATATGTGCCTCATTAACTTCAGTAGACATTTTTGTGGTAATCGGCAGTAAATTGAACCGGAATGCGGTTTCTTACAACTCATTTTCTACAAATCTTACTTTATGTGAAGGCTTGTTTCATATATAACTCCTATATCTCACATTTCCGTATGTGAGAAACGGAAAAATCTTGAAACACGTATAAAAGACCTCTGGAAAGTATATCTCAATTCCAACCCAATCCCGCAATTGTTCTGAAAGTCAATATTAAGGAGAAACACAGCAAAAAGCCGAAAGAGTTGTAGTGACTCCAATGTGGGTAGTGTTTTCTTTTTGCGTATTTGGTCCAGGGTGAAATCGTTTGAGAAGGAAATTGGGGTGATTTTGTAGACACTTCATTTCCTCTTATGATGTATGCTTTCTAATCGAGAAGGCAGTCCATAACAACGTCTACAGTACCCTAACAGGTTTCACCGGAATGTTAAATAGGCCAGTACAAAGCTGTTATTAAGTAAGGTGGCCAAAAAAACAAAGAAAATATTAACTTCACCATGAAATCTCATGTTGCTTTCATAAGAATAAAAGCATTTTTGTGTCCGGTTGATAATGGTACCCCAAAGGGTTACCGTTAGATATTGAACACAAAAAAACGAAATGGTTTCATTCTTATTAGAGCAACATGAGAAATTGTGAATAAAAGGCTGAACAATATTAAGAAGAACGACTTTGAAAACAAAAAAAGGAAAGAACGACGGACCTCAGTGACTGCGTCGGCCTTCTCACGATCTCCAAATGGACCCGAACTCATAGCTTCATAGGGGATAGCTGAAAATGAAGAAAATGTGATTACGATGAACAAGAGCCCAGAGAAACAGATCGCATTCCAATCAGGAGTTAACGTTAACGGTTCAGCGTATGTTATTGATAACATGAGTTTTCTTATTTATCTACATCTATTTATTTAATCAACAACAAAAACATCTAATACCAACGGCACGGCAATCAAATAAGAAACGAAAAGCGACAAACGGTTTAAATAATAACATTATGTGTCTTACAAGAGCAAAAAAGGATGAAGAATCTGTATGAACAAATCTGTGCTCGTGGTCAACAGAAAAATAAGGAAAGACGGATGAAGGTGTTTCTTGTTTTCAAAGTTCTCAGCTCTAGATCTAGCTGAAGATGAATAAAAGGAATAACACTTTCCATCAATGGAATTTCGGATACTCGATGATAACGACGGGAGTCATGAGCTTCGATCAATCGATCACCCTGCGCGCCAACACCGCACAGGGTGATCGATTGATCATCCCTCGTAGAGGGTAGATCCAAGGCAAACTATGGAAAAGCTATTTAAGCCACCAGAGTCGGAAAAGAAAAATTAATTAATTGGAATGGAGATGCAATCTAGAGCCCGGACTAGAGCCACAACAATAAGTGGAGAAACCCGGCCAGATGCAATCAGTCAATCAATATTATGATTCCAATGATGCTTTCGCAGTAAAATGACTGCGCGGCACTATTGATTATCGCAGGATGAGGAGCGCACAATATATGGTAAGAATAGCTCAACCACCACAACTCCGCCGACTGGGGAGATATGTGTTCGCGCACGCGACGCAGCCGCTCGCTGCGACAGACGCTCGATCGCGCTCGATATTGAACGGTGGAGGAGCGCCATAAAAGAAATACAGAAGAGAAAAAAGAGAAGCAGAATTAGGGAGCATGGTGAGATTTTCTCAAGATGCGGATGGTGTGCATCCTTCCTCCTACCTATCCCGGTCGAAATTGCCTCAAATAGAGGTGGACCTCCATTTTTGCAAAACCAGGAACGTATCTTAGGCTCTATTTGCATTATTAAATCATCAATTAAAAATTCAAGCTCATGGAGTTGCTTTGGATCAAAAACTTTCGGTTCAAACCTCGCTTAGGAAGCTGATTACGGTGCTGATCACAAATCTGACAGTGATCAAAAGCCGGGAAACAAATATCACACCTGCTATCACCCCTTAAATAATCTCGCTAGACGAAGTGTCCATGAGATTGGGAACCTCCACGATGTCACCTTAACTTACCCACCTGTAAGAACCTCAGACAATGGATGTAGTGGCCAGAAACAGATGTTAGAATTGTGATACCCAAAAACCCCTTCTCATGAATACGAATTTTCCAAGAAAACACGGAGAGAGCACTCCTGAGGAGCCCTACCGACAGCGGGTCTCCTTGAAATTAACAAAAATAAAAATAGATGGAAACAAACGAAAATGCAGGTAAAAAGAGGAATTAGGATGTCTAGACGATCCATTTGCATTTTCAACTCATCAGTTTCCTTTCCACTCAGACAAGCATTACGCTGGTCACTCCCAAATCCTCATTTCGATAAACTTCTAGTGTGCACAGTTTTATCAACAAAAATAATAAATATGTAAACTTCTTACACAAGAGAACAATGTCAGGAACACGTACTCAACAACTTTTCACTGTTTGGCCTCAACGGCGGGGTTTTACAACAGCCAAGAAAATAGAAATAGAAAAAGTAGAAAAAGCTAAAAAATAGCAAGACGGGAGGAACTCATTAATGAACGTTAAAAAAGAGCAAAACCTTATAATACTTATAAAACAAAATTATACATATAAGGTGGTCAGACAGCAATCAAAGATCAACACAGCTTTCAAATAGGTCAAAGGACTAAATCATAAGAGGTAATAGTTACAAAGATCACAATTTAATATCTGCCTGCGAATTTCGAATTCAAAGCCGTTTTTCCGTCTCCGCTTTGATTCTCCGGAGGCAGCCAGGTGGCATAACGATCGTCGTCCACTCTTCAAATACATAGCACTTATCAAAACGCAATATTCAAGTTTTAAAAAATAACAATTCTCCTGAAACTAGAAAATGATATTGTAATAATGGTTCTAGGACCATCGCAAAACCCTGGTAATTGTAAATCGGTTCAGAAAAATAGGTGAAATGGCAAAACCAGCTTCAACGGATAAGTGCTGGAAGTAAAAAAGTCTTCTGACTAAAGGAAGGTGCTGGGGGATCGCAAATGATCGGCGCCGTTGGGAAAAATAGATGTGGGTACGAATCCCGCCTGAGTAGCGATTTTTGCAATGGTCCTAGCACAATCATTACAACATCATCTTCTAGTGTTCTTCACGGAAGCGGTTATAAAAATAGAATTTCTCTTGAAAAATTCTTCTCACTTACCCTGTCCCATAGCTATCACCTGCCTCCACTGACGGTCTATTTGCGCGAATTCGAATCCGCCGCTTCTTTTTCTGCGCCTCTGTGGCATCTTCTTCCGATAGTTGGCGCTTGTCCGGCTTCGAATCAACAGCGACTCGATCGGGTTCCCGAGGAACTTGCTCCGGTACTTGTGGAGCACTAGCTGGTGCTTCTTCTAAAATCACTGTAATTAGAAACTACAGGTAAGGATAAAGGTAAATCAGTCCCCTAAGGGCTCGTTTAGACGCCGCGCGGCGAAAATGCAAAATTGAAGCGCAATCAATAATTAACGTTCTTGATCGGATTTGCTCCTTTGCATTAGTGGCGCAGTCCGGTGGCGCCTCATATAGGCAAACTTACTGGTCGTTCGGGTTTTTTAGAAGGCTGCTATGCCTTATTGAAGGACATTTTGACGAAATTCACTTTTTTCGTTTAATTTCTTCCCTATGTGATTATATGCCTAATTTTTTTTGCTTAGACGCGGCGCCACCGAACTGCGCCACTAACGCAAAGGAGCAACTTCGATCAAGGACGTTAATTATTGATTGCGCTTCGATTTTGTATTTTCGCCGCGCGGCGTCTAAACGAGCCCTAAGGGCGCTGCCCTATCTGTGTTCCAGTCAGAATCGTGGAGTCATAGTGCATGCGCATTTGGCCTGTACAATGACTTGCGAGAGCCAGCCGCTATACCAAATCAGTGCTTTCACCATACCAAACAGATCTGGGACCATTTTACCTGACCCAGGAGGAATGGAAGGCTTGGTTAGCCTGGACGGGAATCGATCGCTCAACCATGCGGGTTTCATCAGCGTCTTTTACTGCCGCACCACACATGCCAAATAGGAACTAATATACTGTAAATTAGGGTACATCGCGCTCGACCATGCGGGTGTCATCAGCGTCTCCTACCGCTGCGCCACGCACGCCAAATAGGAACTAATATACTGTAAATTACGGGCACAAACATTGAAACTGCTATTCTTACCTGCTTTCTGAGAGGATTCCTCTTCCTTCTCTGGTATGAGCTCAGACCGCTGTCCCGTCTCCTCTACAGCTTCACTGGAGGACTGTGCAGGTTGTGCTGGAATTTTATTTTATTCAATGCCTTAATATACAGAATGCAGCAGCTAAATCCGGATAAATTTTACTTCCAATTTCCCGCCACACCGTAATTTCCTAAGAGGTTTCGATTTGGATAGTGAAAGTCAAAACAGTAAAAGAGGCAGCAGGGTTCCTTCATAGATATAGCAATTCCTAACCTGGTTGTTGTAGGCTGTCCGATGAACGGCTTGCAGTAGACGGCGCTGCCGGAGCTTCGCCGTCGTCTTCGTCCTTGAAAAATCAATCAATAATAACCAATCAATCATAAAAGTACGCAAAACAATAATAAAAAACCGCAGCCACTCAAAGCATTACTTTAACGGCAAGAAAGGGTAGGAAAATTAAGAAAAAAAAACGAGATAAAATACAAAGGAAGGTAAATAAAAGGTGTAAATGATTAGGAAAATCCAAAAATGAAACAATATTGCATCTAAAACTGTGCTATCAAAATATCAGAAACATAAAAAGTCAAATATCAGAAACCAAGGACAAATTCAACCCTCAGCACCTACGACAACAAGACTCTAGGAACCTCAATTTGCAAAAAAAAAAACTAAATCTGGGTTTGGAAACACCTTTAGAGGAGTCCAAAATTTGCAGTGGAGAAACTACAAAACAGGAAAATTACAGTAAAGAAAAAAAAAGCGATCGCACCTCTAGAGCGTATAAGAATCACCTACAGCTTATTCAGGGCTCACGGGGATCAACACAATCATTGGCTAGAGTTCTCGAACCGTATTATTCATCAACTGCGACGTAAATTGTTCGGGGTTTGTTCGGAGTTTATACGAGGTCTAACACAACTCACCAGAGTGCTCACAGACCTCGACCTCGAACAAACCTTGAGTAAGCCGGCCCTTTGGTGATTCACGGTTTGCCTTAGTGGTTAATATCGGGGTTTATGACGGGTATGTGATTCATGAATTTAGGCCAAATGGCACTGGTGGAGAAACTCATGAGAAAAGAATGGAGAACATCATGATCACAACGCTGTTCAATATTGAAATTTATGACTCGTACCTCTTCACCGACATCCATTTCAGGCTTGAATGGTTCATTATCTGAAGACTGCTTCGTAACTTTTTCAACGGTCTTCATCACCATGGCAGGCCCTTTTTCTACAGCGGTTTTCTTCCGAGCAAGCATCATAGCTTTTTGCAAGAACGCCTGCTTATCAGCACCTGAATGTCAGATGAACAGTATTTGAGAAGAAAATGGAAAGCGTTAACAATACAAAAGGGACAAAATAGACGTCTCCAGCAGAGGGTGATTCTCTACTATGATGTTTTTCGTATTTCAGAGTTTCATAGCGAATTTCACTTCATTTTAATATAAAAAAAATCATAAACACTAACCGCTAGAATTAGCACCGGCGACCTTGAGCTCTGGAAGTGCTACAGGTTTTGCAATTTTGACGAGTTTCTCTAATCGCTGTGCATCGTGCGTCAAAGCGACCAGCTTCTGTCTTAGCGACGACGTCTCAGTTTTCATCTAGGCAACACAAATATCTTTTGGATAAATCGTTTAAATAAAAAAGACCTCTTACTTTCATGTCTGGCGCGACACCATGGCCTTCGCTCAGCTGTCGACAGTAGTCATCCAGTGAATCGCCAGTGTTCGTCGAAGTTTTGGCCTAAATAAGCATACCTTAAGGTAAAAAGTGAAAGGTGAAGGACCGGCGTAAATCAGTCGCCTAAGGACGCGCCACACATTTGTATTCGATTCAGAATCGTAGAGGCATGAGGAAAGCGTATTTGGCTTATGCAACGATTTGAGGGGGCCAGTCACTATACCAAGTCAGTGTCATCACCTTCAGACAAGCCAGGTACCAATTTACCCGACCCCGGAGGGATGGAAGGCTTGGTTAGCCCGGGCCGGGATCGATCGCTCGACCGTGCAGGTGACAGTAGCGCCTCTTACCACTGCACCACACGGGAACTAAATATAAATAAACTTAACGGTTGAAAAGTTGACACACCGCATGAATCTCGTCGAGTTTCTCCTTCAACTTTGCAATGTTCTCACGCGTCTCCTCGAGTTCTTTACAGAGTGACTCGTATGTGCTCTTCTTCTCCACTTTCTCTCCCGTCTTATTCTGCAAATTACAATTCTTGCAAATAATCAATATTCAATAAATAAATGAATAACAACAATACGATGAACACAAAATAGCACCCACCTTGGCCCACATGGCGCGTTTTTCTCTTTGTTTTTCAATTTGTCCCGTACGATCGAGATATTCGTCGTCGTCTTCGTCGTAGAAGTCATTTTCCTCGAGGTCTTTCTTTCGTCTAGATGCCTTCGCGTTCGAACCTCTAAATTTTTCAAAATTGCTATAATTAGTATATTGATGCACATCATATAACTAGCACAATCTTGAAAAAATGTACGAGGAAGGATTTTTTGTTCTTGATAATATTAAAATACATAGTGAAAACATTAGGAATCTGAGTTACTACGATATTTCGTGAATTCGGCAACGATTCTATTCCATCGATTTCATTACTGAATGAACACTCAGCTCTCAACAAACAACTAAAACAAAGATTTTTCGAAACTTGAGGCATCACATCTTTTTTGTGGTCTATGCATTATTTCTTGAGTATTTATTTTAGTACAACCTTTTTTGAGAGTTACAAGGATTCTCCGCCTATTTTGCAATTCGCTTGAAACGAGCTTGCCCTGCAATTAAATGAGAAAAAAACAACACAAAGCATTGATTCAATACCAACACGGTCACTACTTACCTATTCTAAAGAGGTAAAGGTAAAGGTTTCGCGTTTCGTTTTTTCTAAGGTAAAGATTTCGCGAACTATCTAAGGAGGAAATGATGAAGACTTCGAGTTCGGAGTTCGTGTCACGGTGAAAAGAAGAAAAGATCGGTCTAGCCTCAGCTAAAGTTTGAGGCCTGGAATAATAAAAATTTCGAAAAAAATCCGACCGTATCAAGAGCGTTACGGTAGTTCGAAACGAACAAATAAAACTACGAAACCGAACTTTTCGGAACAATGGTTAAGCACGACTGAATTGAGGATGGAAGGATGAAATTGTTCCAGTTATTCCAGCATAAAAAATACGGATTTCTCAAAATTTGATTTTAGAACGCAACCTAAAGTTTGAGGCATCATATCGACTATTATAAATGAAAAAAATCACAGTCATGTGAATCGGCGTTGCTATCAAGACATACCCACTACAAATAGATTTTATACTCACACGATTAAAGAAAAACAATGATACCCATCGAACTCTTCCTTTAAATGAACAAATCTATAGAAGGCTGAAAAACGGAAAATTAAATCACCTGAGAACACCATGCGCGTCCAGGATTCGACAAGCTTCAAGCGCACATTGTACCTGCGCGTCCTTCTTGGATGTGGAGACAATAGCTTGTGCAGTGTACGTCCGATCGACACCGTTGATTTCGATAGGAAGTCTGAACAAGATGAAAATGATTTTTGAGAAAAAAGACAACTAGAAAAATCGTACATGAAAACTCAAAATTTCGACAAAAACAATGCCACTCACTCTATAGCACACAGCCATTTATGAGTGTGTCCGGCTCCTTGTTCGGAGAGCTGGAAAGTCATTTCGAAACCTTCGCGCTCGAAGAACTTCGACAGCGCCTTTTTCGGGTCTGACTGATAGTACTGTTCGCGATCCTCCATTAAATGCGCATCCAACTCCATCTAAACTGATACAGTCGGAAGGAAGAAAAACCGATAAGAAAAATAAGGTAAAAGCTAAAGGGTCGGCGTTGATTAGTTCCCTAAGGACGCGCCGCGCATTCGCCCTCCATTCAAATCGTAGAGACATGGTGAACGCGAGATTGGCCTATTCAGTGAATTGCGTGGACAACCGCTATACCGAGTGAGCGTGTTTACCTTCCCAGACGAGTCTGGTACCAATTTACCCGACCCCAGAGGGATAGAAGACTTGGTTAGCCCTGGTGGGGATCGATCGCCCGACCGTGCGGGTGTCACTAGCGCCACTTACCACTCCACCACACGTGCATTCAAGAAAAATAAATTTTGCAAAGAATTTAAAATACAGAATACGCTCATTGAACTTACGTCCACAACAGCTGGAGCGCTATCCTCGTCGAAACTCATTCCCCAATCAATTCCATCAGATGCCTCCGACTCTTGTGACTGTTGTGCTTCAAACTCTTTTCGTGCTGCAATCGCCAACTTAGCCTCCAATGCCTCAAAAATATTAATATATGATTCTTGAAAATTCAATAATATCTAAGACACACAGCTTTCCTAGCTTCAAAAATGTTGGGACACAAACTGTAAATTTTTTACGTACCTTCTTTTGCATCTTCTCCCTCATTTCAGTGGGTGAACACTCCCATTCGGCGTCACAGTCGTCCGGTGGACCGAGCAGCGAGAATATTCTGGTGCTACCTTAAAACATTGCAATTCTCAGTTAAGAAAAGCGAATATGAAACATATATTTTATAATGGTCCTAGATCTACGAGGAGAAATATAGTTGCTATGATGGTGTGAATAAGATGAATGGTCAAGGTATTTATTTTTTTGTTTATTCATTTAATTGCATCATAGGGCGCGCACTAACCAAGACGAAATTTACACGTGAATGAAATACCATTAGCGAAAGAAAGGTATTCAGCGATGGATACAAAAATAAACTTTAATGCCGAAACTTTTCACGAAAATAGCGATAGACAGAAATTCACGCGCCCAAAACGTGAAAACAATATTTATTTGTTGAAACCAAAATAAAAATAATGACATCACTATATTTATTGATTAAGAAAACGATACTATGAAGGACAACTGTATTTCTGCGGCGTTCTGGAAAGGCCAGTGGCATGTGCAAAAGGCGAGCGAACCTTATTAATTCGCTACATTGGAAGTTGAATTTCAGGGAAAAACATAAAAAACACAAATATATTAACCTATTAGCTAGAGCGCGCGCTTTCAATGAGTATTAAAAATTCTTGTTGTTTAGATGCAAAGGTGAGCTACAAGAAAAATACTGGTAATCATAAGACGGCACGAGATTTACTCTACCGTTGAAAATTTCATTAGTTTAGCCCTGACACCAGAAATACGTTACATAATTTTATACCTTACCGCAGGGTTATCAGAAGATAACAACCGTCCAGACAAGAGCTGCAGTCTTTATAAAGGGGCGCGCATGGTACAGTGTTAAGAGGTGCTACTGACACCCGCACAGTCGAGCGATCGATCATCGCCCGAACTAACCAAGCCCTCGATCCCTTCGGGGTCGGGTGAATTGGTACCAGATTTGTTTGGGAAGGTAGACACCGACTTGGTATAGGGGCTTGCCCCGCAAGTCATTGTATAGGCACCATACCTCTACAATTCTAAATGGAACACGAATGCGTGGCGCATCCTCAGGGGAGTGATCAACGCCGGCACCTTTACCTTTATCTTTTCCAAGGACACAGCTCTCAACCTAGGGTAATTAGCGACTGCCAGTTTCTCCAAGTATGTGTGAAATAATATTCAGAGATTGAATCAATGTACGTTTCAAACAGCTAATGAATTTACTAAAAAATATCATAGAAACAGTGAGAACCTAAAATAGTATCCACTCACCTCCAAACTGGAACACGTATCCGACTTTAACGCGGACGTACTGCTTGCCCGGAAGTTTGTTCTTGTTCGCCTTGCTGCCATGAGTACTGCCCATATCATAAATATGCCATCCCTTTCCGGTCTTATCGATTCGATCATCACCGTACTGTAGAATGCAATGGTACCGTGACACCGATGGATGATCTTAAATAGTAAACTGAAAGGTTAATCAACAAAAATAAAGAGGAATAAAAGATAAAAATACATCAAATTCAGAGCAGATCGCCACTGACTCACCGAGAACAATATCGCAGTACGGTAATCGTCCAATCACTACATACGAGTCATGTTTCCTCTTGTCCAAGTCGAAACAGTCAACAATCGCTCCATTCTTCACGATCTGTAGCGAGCAGTTAATAGTAAAAAGTCATGTAAAATAAATTAGCAATAAAAACATATGCGTTATCTAGGGAAACATGATTTTCAGAAAATTAGTAAATACTGAATCTCCTGGGGAGGGGGAGAGAACAGGGCAAGGCCACACAGAATCTAAAATAAACGGAATTCGAGAAAAACGATTAATACGGCAATAAAAGTTGGATTAGAAGCCGAAAAGCCTATTTGAAGACTGAAAGCAGCACTGAGGGCAAATCAGGAGTCTGAAAATAGGTAGCTATTGTGAGCGGGTAACTTTGGACATCACTCAGTGCAAACGGGTAAGGAAAGATCGACGCTGAGTAAAAGTTCCGACTGCGCGAACTTGCCCTGAGTCAAAATTTTTCGGCAGAACATCGTTTGGATAGGCTGGGGGTAAATATCACGAATCTGACATTCGGCTTCGACGATTCTGTCGATCTCAGAGGCTCACATCACATAGGTGTCACTCAAACCTACTACAGCACACCCTGAACTAATTCTAGACATCGTGGGAGCCAATGTCAAATTCATGAACAAACCACAAACAAACCTCGTGACAACATTTCAACGATCAATTTTAATAGTCTTATCAACTGGTAACATTAAAAGTTTTAAAATAACATTATAAACATGAGAAAAATGCAGTAATTAGACGATTTTTTTTATAAAAACAAGGAATAAAATAGTTGAATCTAACCTCTAGACTGTATCCGAGGCCTTTCTCTGGAATAAGCGCCCAAGGTGGAGGTGTATAGTGAAGTGTCGGATGAGCGATTGAGATCTTCCCTTCGGATTCGGCCCGTTCTACCGGCGAATGTGGCGTGTTGTCGGGCTAAATGGAAAGAATACAACTGCGATTTAAGCCCAGTAATGGAAGGTAATTCTAGACGAGCTAATGAAATTCATTTCCAATAAACGCAGCGGGATACATTACAATAAATCGCTTATTATCGTTAATAAAGCCTTTCTGAGAACGCTTTTGAGAGGAAGAACGAAAAATTCCTCATGATTTCATTTGAACAATCAGTACATGCTGATGCTACAATCAAATAAGCAATCAGGCGACCAGTTCTCTATAATCTACAGTTTTATACTGCCCTGATAGATCAGAAGGAATATGGGGCCCAGATTGCTCTTTCTCCTTTACCTGATGGCTAACAGAAACTACAAGGTAACAAGACAAATAATAAATTTGCAACGAACCTGTCGGACACACTGAAATTGTTAAAAAAATCCATGGAAGTGAGTCTAACTGACTTTATTTATTTCATATGTCCGTTACGGGCGCACATATATACCACTTTCATTTTGATTTGGACGTTTTTCAAACCAAATTGGACGTTTTTCAAACCACGACGGACGTTTTTCAAATCAACCAGGACGCTTTGTGTTCTCAGCGCCTACAGAAATCAGAAGTTGGGAACAGAAGACGTCCGACGTGGTTTGAAAAACGTCCAATTTGATTTGAAAAACGTCCGACATGGTTTGAAAAACGACCGACGTGATTTGAAAAGTGTCCAATCCACAGTGAAAATTGTATAGACATTCATGTCATTACTAAACGATAAAATCACTTGATCTAAACAAAGATTCCTGCCTTTTCTAGGGGTTGTCAGAAATTATAAGCTTGTGTGATAGAAACGAGATAGAATAGATAGAAGTCAGAAACGCAGAAGTTGTGAAAGTATTGGATACAACTGCACAAAAGTCTCGTCTGGCACGCATCCAGAATTGATAGCGTGTTAAAGGCATGCCATACCGAATGAAATAATAGCTCATTTGTTGAGAAAATTGGGAGCGACGGCTTTTTGACTTATTTTTTCACTGGTTTAGCCTAAAAAACGAAGAAGAAAATTCAGAGGCAAAAAAAACAGTGATACACAAAACGGCTCGCAAGGTATCACGAAAAAAAAACTAGTCTGCAGGAAAGTATAACGGCACTATTACACTTCAAAGCACTGCAGCAAGTTGTTGACAACTTTGCGCGCTCAATCCTTCGCCTTTACGTAAACTTTACAGTCTTCAGGAAAAATTCCAGAGAATATGAACTTTCAAAACACCTCTAATATTCAGAATAAAATACGTCCTATGTTTGTGTAGGAGTAAAACGGCACTAGGTGACTTTACAGTCTAGAATAAAGGGCACTATTCCACTTGTTAGACACCAGTCATAAAATTTTTTCCTTCGTCAGATTTCGCCCAAATTTGGTACCTAAGGGTAATCTGGGGCGCTGATCACGAATCTGGTGTCCATTTTTCACCATGATGGTCGGCGACCACCCACGACGCTACTTGGGCGGTCCACTTAGGATCACCGATTTCGCTGAAACTTTGCATAGGGGGGTTATTTGGGGTCCTGAACACGATAGTGCAGTCCGTTTTCCAGATGGCGGTAAACAGTAGTTATAGGTGAGCCTCACCAGTAGGGTCGGTAGGTGCTCACCTATAACTACCTTATTCAGCGGCCATTTGGAAAACGGGCTCCACCATCGTGTTCAGGACCCCAAATAACCCCCTACGCAAAGTTTCAGCGAAATCGATGATCCTGACTGGAGCACCCAAGTTTTAGACAGGGGTGGTCCCCGACCACCGTAGTGAAAAATGGACACCAGATTCGTGATCAATGCCCCAGATTACTCCCCGGTACCAAATTTGGTCGAAATCTGACGAAGGAGACATTTTTTATGACTGGTGTCCAACAAGTGGAATAGTGCCGAACAAAGTTTTAAAAACCTACCAAAACCGTTTCCTCTTTCCTTCTTATTTGCTCTGGATCAACGTCAGTTGACGACGATGCTGCGGCCTTCGGGAGCAGTAGAGGAGCCTTGAATGGCTCTTCTGTTTCCATTTCTGAAATTCTCAAGGATAACTAAAAAACTCATCTGCAACACTCAGTACTGAGAATTGACACACATTCGAAAATTTTTGCTCTCGAAGTTTAAAACATCTTGATAGGCGTAAACTCTGAAGCACTCGTCCGCAATTGCGGCAAAAATCACGGAGCCGACGCTCAGTGGCACATCCGTGGCTAATTTTTTTCTTTTGTTGTATTTGCGTGGTCGTTCTTCAAATTAACCGAATGAAAAGGAATATTTCAAAAAGAGGGCGGTACGATTTATTTGTAAATACGTAAAATTAAATGGATTTATCAAGTTTCGCTTCATTTCCGCTAAATATTAGCTGTGTTTCGTTTCGATTTTTTTTTGGTGAAATGACACTTTGGCACCTTGTAGTTAACGTAAAGCATAATACGGTTGTTGAACCGTTGCGTTGGTTCAAGCGCCAAATCTCAGATTGCGCCATGCTTTTGGGAAAGAGTTGATATTGTTCAGTTGTGGATTTTCGTAGTCTTGTGGTGTTATTCGATGAATTTTGGCGAATATATAGAGTAAACTGAATTGCACATTTGAAAAATGTTTTCGGTTGGTGCCTGCGGACTAGAAATGGAAAACTCGCCCTTTCTAGTGTGCTAGTCTGCGCTCACTTCAGATATATTATAGTCTGGACTTCGATCGCGCCGCGATGCGATCGGCCTCATAGCAAAAATTTCCCTGATAACTGGAGATAACGTCGATCATTTTATCGGTGAGGATCGGTTATCGCATAAATACGTAAAGTTGGGTACCTCGATGCAGTGATCGTTTGACTTTTTTCTACAGAAAATTTCTTGTACAAACTTGCCGAAAAAGTCGATCTCATCGAAAAGTTGGCAGGTCACGAAGACGAGCAACAATACTTTTTTATTGAAAAGGTTCATTCTTACTCGATTTCAAATTAGTGTCGTAATGATCAAGTACGGGCAGAGACGCAGAGGATGCGGCTTGCGGTAGGCACTCGCAGATAGCTGCGCCACCGTTTGGCTGCAAAGTATGAATGGTCTCTAGGTCTCTGCACCGCTATGAACGGTTCTACAAAGCAAACGCTATGACATTTTTCTTTTTTTCCTTTTTTTTTCGAAGAACTATTTTCATGCAAAAAATTGCTCGAAAATCGCCAATGCAGAATCTTATGTTGAAAAATGAAAAGTCTTAAAATTATGCAAAAACCTTAAAAAGCGAACGAAGGAGCGATAGGTAATTTTTAAACAACCTACGAAGTTCTACCCTTTTTAGATGTTTTTTCCCAAATGTTTTGCCGAAACTGTCGAAATGCGCTTTTGAAATTCATGTAGATTCACATCAAGTCGTTTTTCTTCGCGAGGGATGCTACCTTTCAATTTCTTTCCGACATTTAGGGTAATCCATCCGAGATGCAGGCCTCTAATCTGCTTCGATTCTCGGGATCGCAGCTGCAGGTATGCTCGTTTTTCCTTTTTGTGTATTTATTTCCTTATTTACTGATTTACGGCCGTGGCATCATGATGCTATCTCCTAAACTGATAACAATCAGCCATCGAACACGCATCCGAGTGATAGGTACGGCTCCTGCTAGACATTTTCCTCTTACCCTTTAGTGATAGTTCCTTTACTCTTTATTAAATTATTAGAACATCATAAGAGATAATCTGATTCGCAAAAACATACTGATACTCCCATCACGCTAGGCATTGCCAGTCTTCACCATGGTATGCCGCTGATGGTGCAATCGCGTTTTGATTTGAACAGTTCCTTGAAATGGATTGGAAATTAAATTTTCCCATGAAAACCGAAAATAGACATCTAATAAACTTTTAGTAGGAAAATAATGCACGAAGGCATTACACAATAGTTAAAATCCAGTCCAATGTCGCATACACGTAATTTTTAGCCACCCCATATATTTATTTATTTATTTATTATGAGACAGCCGTGATAAAAAGAAAAAGTACAACTGTCAACTGCTCACAACCGAGGATTAACAACAATATTGTAGATCAAAATCAAATAAAGTTACACAATAGCAAGGGTTTTATCTAGGTCACCAATACTAACTATGTATAGGACGAGGCGGTGACCAGGGCCCAGGACCATTGGTAAACCCCAAATAAACCCCGAGATATTAGCCCGAACGGCGCACACCTTTGTCCACCTATCCTAAACTTCCTAAGTCAAACGCAATCTCTCATCGACTCTGTCGTCTGGTCCTGGCTGCGCCGCGGTTTCGGAGACCGCTCGTCCGTTCATGAATTTGGGCCCAGAGGGACTTCTAATACTGAAAAAAAGCTTTTTTGGCGAGTCGTTAAAGCTTTTGAAGTTCTCAGGAGAGTGGTGAATTTTGCTTTTTAGCTTTAAATATTTCGACCCAGCTTGTACCGTGAGTGAATGGGCTCGTGCGGCGGTTGTGGCTCTTGCTTATTTTATTACCAGCCATTTAGCGGCCTGCAGGCCTCCAAATGAACTAATGAATAGTAGGAAGCATATATAAAACATTTATAATAACAAATAAAGCGAAGAACAACAAACATGCAGCAGAAGAGAGCGAGGAACTGATGAAATACGTCACTGCGATTACGGTAACGGGCAATCGCGGCGGGACCCTAGAGTTGATAAACAGACATCGTGGTTTCGCTTATTTATTAGTAGGATCCAATTACTTCCTCTTGTTTTGGATGGGACAATGCCGTAAAAATTTGTAGTTTTTACTCTCTACATGCCCGAGGTGATTTTGTAGACGCAACAAACATCATTAACACATCTATCAACAAAACAACAAAGGTTATAATAACTAAAGTTAAAAATTTAAAATGTGAGAGGAATAAGTAAATATTGAGGATTGAATGAATTGATATAAGAATGTTAATTGAAAAAGAGAATAAAAGAAAATTATATTGAAAGGTCAATAGTAATAATACTACTAAGTTACTAGTAAGTAGATAAGTAATAAGTAAGTAGTAAATTATAAAAAAGTAAGGTAGTATGATATGATACTTTTTGTTGTAGTAAGACTCAGTAAGAGATACTTGCGACAAAATAATATTTCAGCGCTGCTGCCAAATGATAAGGAATAGCTCAACGTCGAGCATTATTGTCGAGAAGGAAGGCACGAAGCGAATTCTGACATTAAATCGACCGAAAGCACTAAATGCGCTGAATCTGGACATGGTTCGCGAGATGTATCCTCGACTCAGAGTATGTGGTTTAAAAAATAGAGACGAATAATATCATATAATATTTTGCCTTGAGCAATTGCAATTTCAGGAGTGGGAGGACTCGGGTGACGTGGACCTGATCATACTTAAAGGAGCCGGAGAAAAGGCATTCTGCTCTGGTGGTGATGTTTTAGGTATGTCGACCATGGTTTTTAATTTCCTTTAAATGGGACGTTCAGAACGATGACCAGAACTAAACAAAAGGTAAAGGTAAAGCTATAGGTGTGATCAGTCCCCAAGGACGCGCCGCGCATTCGTGTTCAATTCAGAATCGCAGAGGCATGGTGAATGCGTATTTAGCTTATACAATGACTAAGGGCTCGTTTAGTGTGCACGGGACGCGCGACGCGAACCCATGCAAAAGATGCAAAATCAATAATTCGCGTCGCGAATTCGCGTCGCACCCTGCTTAATGTGCGTTGCACGGACCGTATCGTGGACGTCAATCCAACTGCGTCGTGTGTCACTGCACATAGGTTTTTATCAATGATTGATGCTCCCCTGAATGAGTAGCTTCTGCGTTGCTTGATACAAACGAAAATGATATCTTCTCAAGTTTGTCTCCAAGAATTACTCCTGCCAATATTCAGCATTTCTGACGATATCAATCGATCCAATTTAGGTAGAACAAGGTACTTTTCTGGCATTTAGGTAATGAACTCTTTAAATCCAAACAGACAAAAATAAAATTAAATGACGTTGATGCATTATAGGGTTCAATGAGTGGAGAGATTTCCAAATCTCAGAAATGAGAAAAATCGATTATGAGATCGTCATCTGCGTTTTAAATGTAGAATTCCTCGATTGGACCCTAGATAAGGTAAAGGTAAAGGTGCCGGCGTTGATCAGTCCCCTGAGGACGCGCCGCCGCGTTCGTGTTCAATTCAGAATCGTAGAGGCTTGGTGAATGCGTATTTGGCCTATACAATGACCTGCGGGGGCCAGCCGCTATACCAGGTCAGTGTCTTTACCTTCCCAGACAAGTCTGGTACCAATTTACCCGACCCCGGAGGGATGGAAGGCTTGGTTAGCCCGGGCCGGGATCGATCGCTCAATCGTGCGGGTGACAGCAGCGCCTCTTACCACTGTACCACGCGGGCCCGGACCCTAGATAAACCTGTAAAAAACCTTTAGGGCCAGGATCCTGGAACCTCACTTGGCTGTAGGGTACATATCATTTATCTTCTCTGAAGGTGTAAGGTTTATAAGCTGCCAACTCTAGGGCGGAATTTGTTTTTATGTACCGAGGCTATATGATGGGTTCGAATTGCTCTTACCGTGAAATCCTTCCTGAGGCACTTCCCTTTTCAAGGGATGAGGTGATAGAAGGTCATGCGACCTCATTCCATCTATTCGCAGCCGCGCAGCAGCACCGCGCGTAAGTTGCAGTGTCTGGCGTGTGGCTGCGGCAACGCCCGCAAAATGACGGAGGCGCGATGGGAGCGTCGCGTCGGCCACCTATCGCGCCGCCCGTCGCGTACACACTAAACGAGCCCTAACAGGGGCCAGCCGCTATACCAAGTTAGTGTCTTTACCTTCCTGGACACGTCTGGTATCAAATTACCCGACCCCGTAGGAATGGATGGCTTGGTTAGCAAGGGCGAGGATCGATCGTCCGGGCGGGTGAGAGTAGCGCCTCTTACCACTGTACCACGCGCGTCCCCAACATAGACGTAAAATAAATGAATATGTATGTTTTTGGCATAGCTTTTTCGTTCACGATGATTATTGATCCACTTAAACTTTCAGCAGTGACAAGATCAGCAAAAGAAGCCGAGAAGGGCGGCGACACGACAATACATAGAGATTTCTTCAGGTGCGCTAATATGGAAGTAAATAATCAAACCACGATGAGAATAGTTTTTTTTCTATAATATTTTAGGATTTTAATTACCTGAAATGAGTAAGAATATTAGAGAGAGACGGTAATGGTAAATCACTATGCTATCTCAGGAGTAAAAAAAATGACGTGCTACACATTATTTCATCTTTTTTCAAGTTCTCTTTGCCTATTTCGGTAGGAAATTTATTTATCTGTTCCAATCTCGAGTCGCAGATAAATAGCGATTGAGAAAAGATGTATGTGTAGTGATTGGACTAGGAAAACAACAAAGAGAAAGAAAAAAATTGATACAAAATCGCAGTAATTGAGGTAAAGGAACAAAGAAATACGAAGTCGCTAATAATAGCCACATAGAAAATTCACGAATTCAAGTGAAGTAGGAAATAGAAGAAAATATGAAATAGAAAATTGAGAATTTTCGAATTTCCCCTGAAACCAGTTATTTCCAGAGAAGAGTATCGCCTAAACCATCTCATTGGCAACTTGACAAAAACATTCGTGGCTCTCATCGACGGTATTGTCATGGGTGGGGTGAGTTAGCTCTTTTGCTCAACCCAAGAAGGATTTCATCCTCTTCATTTCTTTCACTTTTTCATTTTCTTTTTCATAAGTCGTCTCTATGTTCTCCTCATGAATAATGCTTCAAATTGAGGGCTGTGGGGTCTCTGTAAACGGCCGGTTTCGTGTGGCGACCGAGAGGACGATGCTAGCGATGCCAGAAACGGCGCTCGGACTTTTCCCTGATGTCGGTGGATCGTATTTCTTGTCCAGGTTGAAGGTACAAGTTATACTTTTATTTTTTTTAATCATAGACGTCAAATAGGGCGCGTGGTGCAGTGGTAAAAGTTGCTGCTGACACCCGCACGGTTGAACGATCGATCTCCGTCTAGGCTGGACAAGCCCGCCATTCCTCAACAGTCGAGCAAATTGGTACCAGACCAGTCTGGGAAGGCAAAGACACTAACTTGCCATAGCAGGTGACCCACGCAAGTCATTGTATAGGCTAAATACGTATTTACCATGCCTCTTCGATTTTGAATTGAACACGAATGCGTGGCGCGTCCTTGGGGGACTGATCAACGCCGACACCTTCACCTTTACGTATTCCATAGGCGAAATTTTTTTTCATTTCAGAACAACCTCGGCCAATACCTGGCGCTGACTGGATACCGACTCAAGGGAGCTGACGCGTTCCATTCGGGCCTGGCGACACATTACGTTGGTTCAAATTCTCCCTTGTATGCAGACATTTTTCCCGAGAATTCTAAACTTTTTGTTTTTAAGGTCCCGTCTTCAAAGCTGGCCGACTTGCAGAAGAAATTGTTATCATTAGATAACGTCACCCACAAATCTGTAGACGCGACAATACGGCAGTTCGAACCCGCCGATATTCCACATTTCTCTTTGGAGGAGCATCTGCCGGCCATCAACAAGACATTCCAGGCGAAGTAATTAGCCTTTTTGTAATTCATTTATAGGAAAAACCTGAATTGATACTCGAAAAAGTGTTGAGTATCTTTGGACCACCCATTTATATCTTTATGACACGCATGATGCATAGATAAGAGACGCTACTCCCACCGACAAGGTCGAGGGATCGACCCACGCTCTGGCCAACCAAGCCTCCCACCCTCTGGGGTTGGGTAAGTTGGTACCAGACTTATTTGGGAAGGTAAAGACGCTGAGTTGGTATAACTTTTGTCCTCCACAAGTCACTGTATAGCCGAAATACGCATTTACATTCACATTGCCTCTACGATTCTGAATAAAAGGCGATTGCATGGCGCATCCTTCGGTGACCCGTTAGCACCGAGCACTTTACCTTTACCTTTTGAACTTTTGAGTTTACGACCTTCAAGTGCATGGTGTGATTTTGTGCCCTCGCATTATCTAGGTTACCAGTGGATCCAAAAAACGTGAACATTGCCAGGGTCAGGAATGAACAGTAGGAACAATGATGGGTAAACCACAAGGTTTATGGATAATGCGGGGTTTGTTTACTTAGAGGCGGTACATTTAGAGAAACTCAAGGCAGAGGTACACCTACAAGATCTATGTTATGAAGTAAGTGAACCAACTCGAGCATAGCTCACTGAAGGTGGTGCAGCTCCCAGTCGCACGGTCGAGCGATCGATCCTCGCCCGAGCTAACCAAGCCTTCCATCTTTTCTGGGTCGGATAAATCGGTACCAGACTTGTCTGGAAAGCAGAAGACGCTCACTGATACAGTGAAAAAACACATGCGCATTAACCATGCCTCAACAATTCTGAATAGAAGACGAGTGCGTGGCGTATCCCAAGAGGATTGACCAACGCTGATGGCGTTGGTTTTACCCTAATAGATAGTACGTAAGACCATTCAAGGACGGATTACTTGCATACAAAAACGTTAACATTGTCAGGGTAAGGTATGGGTAGTGGGAACAGAGATGGGTAAACGGCAAGGTTAACTATCGGTGGTGGATTTGTTAACATAGGATCAGTACGCAAGAGTTCGAGATACCTATGAAGCCTGTCAAGGAGATTGAATTTGTTCGCTCGAGCCTAGCCCCACCCCATTCGAATTTAGTATAATTTTTTGGAATTATTTTCAATTTTTCAATACAGGGTGTCCCAAAAAGATGTATACACTGTTTGAAATGCCATAACTATTGCGATAGTGAACGAATCGGAACGAATCATAGCTTGGATGAAAGCTAAGGAAAAAGAAAATTTTCCGGTATATGTTTAGTGAGAATTGCGCCATGTACTCGACCGAAGCCTCGGATTTTGGACCTGATTAATAGTGCATGGGTTATATGCTTGCTCTATTTTGGTCATAAACAGGTGATATCGCTTCTATGAGTTACACCTGAGGCAGTAAGCATAGCGACTTGCCGCAGCTCTTGGTTAAGGAAGAAACAACTTCAATATAAATCAATAATTGTAACCACTGTTGAGAAGCTAAAAGTCTTCCAACAGTGATACAATCATAAGAAAAGAATTTAGAGAATTGTGAAATGTATGAACCATGAAGATTGCGCCATGCACCAGTCCGAATTGTCGGATTCTAAACCTGATTGGAAGTGCATGGGTCATATCTTTGCAGGAAAATGGCCATCAATTCGAACAATTGTCATAATGATTATGTTCAATTGTACATACTGATTCCTGTCACGTTATTTTCTCACTTTCCTTGTATAAATTGTCGTCTTTCATTTTAATCTCAATTTAGAAAAAATATTGTCGTATTGTGCAAGTGCATCTTAAAGTGCATGTTAAATTTGCTATGTTTTGATGTTTTTATGTTTACTGCATCAAGAGAAACGCGTATCAGCGATATCACCTGTTGGCGACCAAAGTAGAACAAGCATGTTATCGGTGAACTTTCACTCAGGTCTAGAATCTGACGATTCGGACAAGTGCATGGCGCAATCTTCACAGATCATACATTTTACATTCGTCTAAATCCTTTTCTTGTGATTGCAGCACGGTTGGAAGAGTTTTAGCTTCTCAAACAGTGGTTACCATTATTGATCGATATTGATGTTGTTCCATGCTTAACCAAGAACTGCTACAAGTCGATAAGTTTACTGCCTCGGAGGTAACTCATAGTAGCGATATCACTTATTTACGACCAAAGTAGAGCAAGCATATAACCCATGCACTATCAATCAGGTACAAAATCTGAAGCCACGGTCGAGTACATGGCGCAATCCTCACCAAACACATACCAGAAAGTTTTCTTTCTTTTTAGCTTTCATCCAAGCTATGATTCGTTTCGATTAGTTCACTTTTGCCAAAGTTATGGTATTTCATACAGTGGGTACATTTTTGGGACACCCTGTATTTTTTCAAATTTCAGATCAGTCGAAGAAATATTGGGAAATCTAAGGAAAGAAAATTCGAAATGGGCGCAAGATCAACTGAATACGTTGTCGAAAATGAGCCCAACGTCGATGAAAGTCACGTTCAAACAGATCGAAAACGGTGCCAAAATGAGCTTCAGCAAGGTTGGTTCGCTTTTAACTTTTTTTAAACGATTTATGAATAATCTAAGAATAAATTCATCTCAGAAGATGTATTGATTTATTGATCGAGGTGATCGATTTAGGTGTTTACTATGGAATATCGACTCACCCAACGGGCCCTTGAAGATCACGACTTCCACGAGGGATGTCGAGCCAGTGAGTGATTATCAGTTGTATCCTTGTGATTTCTCTCCTTCGAACGATTTATGAAAATGTGTTTTTTTATTTTTGAGAAAAACAAAAATTGTTCATTCACATACCAAATGTTTATTTTTTTAAATAAATAAATAAAAATTAAAAATTAAATAAAAATTAGCAGTAACTATTACTCAGTAGGAAGTCATCGAAAATAGAAGATCTTTTTTGGTATTGTACTTAAAATATTTGTAAAATTGCTCGAATCATGTTAAAAATATTTTCACAACTTTTATTTCATCCAATAATTTTCAGGCCTTTACTTTTACGCTTTTTACTACTAATTTACTTTTTTTTTACTATTTTTTACTGTTTTCATTTTTATTACCGCTTTACTTTTAGTTTTTACTACTTTACTTTTTTGAATGTTTTGATATTCCAATTATTTTTTAGATTTGGTTTGCTGTTGACCATTTCTCCAATATTTTTTAGAATATTTTAAGGAGTATTTTATAATAATGTATTATTTTGATCGTGTATTTCTGCACGTTAATGTGCGCAACCAGATCAAAACAAGCAGGAAACTATCCGAACAGAATGCTCAGAGAAAAGATACTGTAAAAATTCAATAAAGATAAAAAATAAAAAATAAATAAAATTTAACAAAATATTTCAAACCCCTATTCAATATTTTCAGTACTAATTGACAAGGATAAGAACCCGAAATGGAAACCGGCCACGTTGGAAGAGGTGTCTGATGAGCACATCGAGCGATACTTCAGTCCACTTGGACACGGCCAAGATCTGTTCCTAGACGATTTGACAGCCAGAATTTGACAAACATTTATTATTTTCAATTATTTATAATAGTCGAATTCCCATCTTCCTTTTTAGGTGCTCAAAATGTTAACGATTCGTTGTTATATTGGTTGTTGATTTCGAGTTTATTGCGTGACGTGAGAATAAACAGGATGATAGAGCATTTTGTGTTCATCTTAGGACGGCAAAGTAACGACAAAATGGACAAAGAAGGTAATACACAATAATTCTGAAAAAATACAATACCTTTGGGGTAAGAAGTCACCTAATCGAGATTCTTAATTGCCTTTGCATCAGCCCAAGATTTTTCACTCCAGCCCACTGGGACTTTTTGATTTTTTGATTACTTTTTTTGATTTTTTTCTGTTTTTTTTTTGGGAGCGGCGCTTCATAGACGTCTTCATTTCAAATGAAATCAAGTTGGGCGATGGTGATCAGGTTTCGGACCTACAACCACACACTGAATAATAGGTAAAGGTGTCGGCGTTGATCTGTCCCCTGAGGTTGCGCTACGCATTCGTGTTCCATTCAGAATCGTAGAGGGATAGTGAAAGCGTGTTAGTCCTGTGCAATGACTTGAGGGGGCCGGCTGTTATACCAAGTCAGTGCCTCTACCTTCCGAGAGTCTGGTACCAATTCACCCGACCCCGGAGGGATCGAAGGCTTGGTTAGCGCGGGCGAGGATCGATCGCTCGGCCGTGTGGTTGTCAGTAGCGCCCTCACCACCGCACCACGCACGCCCTATGCACTAGGTAAAAGGGAACAATTATGACTTAGCCGAATAGTTGGCGTAAATGGAAGATACTAGATAATTTGTCTAATTTTAAAAGAGACAAGGGAGTTATTTACCAACACCCCTATGGCTCACCCACTAAAGGTAAAGGTAAAGATAATATGTGTCGCCGTTGATTAGTCCTTTAAGGATGCGCCATGCATTCGCGCTCTATTCAGAATCGTAAAGGCGTGGTGAATGCCTATTTGGCCTACACAATAAATTGCGGGGCCATCCACGATACCAAGTCAGTGTCTTTACCTTCCCAGACAAACCTGGTACCAATTTACCCGACCCTGAAGGGATGGCAGGCTTCGTTGGTCGTGGCGAGTGTCGAACGCTTGACCGTGCGGGTGTCAGCAGCGCCTCTTACCACTGCACTACGCGAAACCACTGAAGAAATCCTAAGAAGAAAGAAAACCCTTAACCCACCACATTTTAGAGCTACTAGACATCTGGAACTAGAACTTAGGCTACGATGCTTGGTGAATGATATGAAATGATTATTGGTCAGAGATAATCAAGTTTATAAATACCCAAGGTGGAGTATGATGACCCATTTCTAGTTGGACAATCAATTTGCACTCCTCTATATGAGTGACGAGGAAGATGACGACCTTGGCATCAAACCAGTTTGTCAACGACTCTGATCAGCTGCAATTCACACAATTCCAAAGCTCAAGTCGGAATTTCAGGGAACAGTAATCGACTCCAGCAAAACCGGTTACGTCGTTATAAAGCTGCTTGGTGAAGGAGGCTTCGGAGCTGTGTACAAGTGAGAGTGGACATCAAACTTTCTCATTTTCAAATGAAACGTCCAAAATAGACAAACCAGGATGCTACTGGGGTGTAGCTAGAGGAAGAAATCTTCCAGAAGGTGTATTTTTCCACAGAAACATCTTCGGATTGGTGTTAGAAGACTTGGCTACAAATATTTAACAAGAATTTCATTTCTTTTGAGAATTCTAGTAAGTTGAGCAGGATCAACACTTCACTGGCGGCTCGCCCAACACACTGCACCTAAACTCGTTGCTCAGCTGATTTCTGATACTTAAAGATAAAAACGTGAACTCCTCAAACTCCTAAAATCCTCTGACGTATAAACAGGCATTAGGTTTAGGTAGGTGCAGTGGTTAGGGGCGCTACTGACACCAGCACGGTCGAGAGATCGATCCCGGCCCGAGCTAACCAAGCCTTCCATTCCTCCGGGGTCGGGTAAATTGGTACCAGACCTGTCTGGGAAGGTGAAGACACTGACTTGGTATAGTGGCTGGCCCGCGCGAGTAATTGTATAGGTCAAATACGTATTCACTACAACTCTACGATTCTGAATGAAACAACAACGCGTGGCGCATCCATAGGGGCTGATCAACGCCGAAACCTTTCCCTTTACATTTTCAATAGATTTAGGTACTAGTTTCAGCAACCACTGCACCGCTTACTCGCAGACAACCACCATTCCACTCGTTTTCCCCAGTCATGCCTAAATGAATGTTATCATTAACGCTATCACAATAAACCATTGATTGCATTTGATGATAATGATAATTGTTAATGACTCATTCCGATGGGGTCGACACTAGTGGCGCTACAAAATGTGAAAAAAAAAGTGGGAAAACAAAAATAACTCAACAGAGCCTGCGCTTGAAAATCAGGTGGAATTGGCAGCTGTGCAAAAAACGTAAGGAAATAAGAGAGGAAAAAGGGCCACATGAAAGAAGACAGAAAAAGAAGAAGAAGAAATAAACTAACTGGGGTCACTCAACGAATTCATATTGCTCTCGAGAAGAAATTTAAGATGAACTTTGTTAGAAAGGCTAGGAGCACAGGAAACAGGTGCTATTCAGATTAGGTGTGCAACCTAACAAGAACGGAAAAGAAAGAAGAAGAGAGAAGAAAGAATATCTCCGAACCCCAAGGTTTCTACAAAATGAGGTTTCGGGCAGTAAGAAATACTCACCTAGGCCTCATTTTTTAGAAATCCGCCCTAAATAGGGTTCAGGGAATTGGAGAATTCACATTTTCGAAAATTGCCAGAGTTCCAAGTGCCAGAGCTCTCCAGTGTGTCCATTCTCGGGCTTCAACTCTCCTAGCTGCATCCGCGACCCACCCAGCACCAAAAAAATGGAGAAACCAAACTAATGAGAAGATTCTTGCTAAAAAAACACAAAAGAAAAAGATGTGATAAAATCGATCCCCTATTCAGAGTACATGACAGCAAAGACCCACGAAGAGAATTTGCAATGAAAGTCGAGAAAAAAATTGAAAGTCGCCGTCATTCAAAGTTGAAAATGGAGGTAAGTCACCAATGCTCTCGTGATTACAAACTATAGAAACCTTGGTGAAACTAACAGGAAGCAGTAGTAAAAGGCGCTGCTGACATCCGCTCGGTCGAAGCGATCGATCTAGGGGAAAGTCAACAGGTCAACGCCTATGCCTTTACCTTTACCCTAACCTTCAAAACTAACCCAAATGAGTAACAATTTTTCAAAAAAAAACATTCTATAAGATGTATTCTACTTTTTTTCAGATTGCCATTCTCAAGCTGGTATCAGCCGAACGAAAACAATCGCATTTCACGGCAATCGTCGACCGAGGCAAGAAGGAGACGTTCTTCTTTCTCGTCATGGAGCTTGTCGGCAAGAGTTTGGCCGATTTGAAGAACGCTCGACCGGACAGAGTGCGCCGGAAAATTACTGATTTTGACATTTTTGCTTCTCAAAATATACTTATTCCATGATCACTTGTCGATCACGATCGCTGAACGACATTTTAATCGATTTCGACCAATTTTTCAACTACTGAGCTTGAGACCACTTGAGCAACTCCTCAGCTCAACCTCTTCCCTCCATAGATCAAATATCTTCAAAAAATGCTCAAATTTACCCCTAGAAGTGCATAAACCGTGATCCACCAACACGGGCGGCAGAGTTTATCCATTTTCAATTCGAATTTCACGCGTCGTTATGAGCACTGCTCGAACACTGAAGAAACACCAAAGCGCGTTGATGAATCAGGGTCTGCGAGTCATTGGTGGTTGTTATACCCCGTGTAACCCCGAAGGAACCCTGAATAAGCCAGAGCAATGTCCGATATTTCCGAAAGCTCGCCGAACCAGTAGAACGTAGTAGGTCAAGTGGATCAAACATTGACTAACCCACAAAACATGTTGATGAATCATGGTCGACGTGCCATTGATGGATGTTATACTCCGTATAAACCCCTAATAAACCCTAAGTAAGCACCGCCATCGATGAATGCGCTACTGTGGGGTTTGCGGAGGGTATTACACTAAAGTTGGTTGTTCAGCGATTAGTTGCTAATCTAGTTCGACAAGACGAGACAGAAAGCATTTTCCCACCAAATAATAATTAATATTAATTATTCCTGAATTTAACATGGTATAAATATAAATAAATAGCACATCGTTCGTCATGGAGGAATGTAAATTCATTGAGTATCGATTATTGATTGCTAATCATGGATCAGACATAGAAGCTAACAGATTGTCGAGGTGTTTTGAGCTCTCCTTTTATGATCAGGATAATACTAAAGTCGAGAATGTGTATCCAGAGTTAATTTATATAGGCAAAATTAGAAACTTAAAGTTAGGTAGCTCAAAACACCTCGAACTTTATTACTAAATTTCGCAGACAGTAACTTATAAATAAAATAAGTAGTATTAGTTACTACTTCTAAAATTTCCGATTCTCAAAATCTATAGGCTGATTTTTCACGTATATGTGACTATTCAGGTATTTTCACCAGCCACCGCCATGGGCGCAGGAATTCAATGCCTGGAGGCATGCGAAGATCTTCACAAATACGGTTTTATTCATCGAGATCTAAAACCAGCCAACTATGCCTGTGGTTTGGGCGAAAAGAAGAGAATTGTACGTTGCGAATTTATTCTCTGGCGAAAAAATCTACTGTAGCCCGAGGGCTTTCATTTGCATGGGCGCGGCTTTCCTAGTTTAAATGGTAAACGTAACAAAATCTGCGTTGACCAGTCCCCTGAGGACGCGCCATGCACTCGCGTTCCATTCAGAATCGTAGAGGCACGGTGAATGTGTGTCTGGTCTAGACAATGACTTGCGAAGGCCGGCCGCTTACCAAGTCAGTGTCTTTACCTACCCTGACAAGCACGGTATCAACTTACCTGACATTGGAGGGATGAAAGTGGTTAACCCGAGCGGGGATCGATCGCTCGACCGTGCGTTGGAAGTAGCGCCTCTTACCACTTCAATAATGGTGATTCCTCCAAAAAAGGGTGATACGGACACAAAATAATTGGTTCCATGTTGTCCACAACCACTTGGGCATCGGCCACGCCCATGCATCTACGTAGACCAGAACCGCCTGAACCAGCCCTCATTTTGCCTATTTACATTGATATTTTAGATATACATTCTCGACTTTGGCATTGCCCGGAAGATCCTGAACGTAAAAGGAGAGCTCAAAACACCTCGACAATCAGTTCGTTTCAAGGTCTGATCCAGGTTCTGGCAATCAATAATCGATATTTATTGAGTTTACCATACTACATATACAGGGAACGATACGCTTCGCCTCCATAGCCTGTCATAAAAATTCTGAAATGGGTCCGAAGGATGACTGTGAATCGTGGTTTTACTTGCTGATGGACATCACTATTGCCAGAGGTAGTTTTTTATAAAATAAAAATCAAAATGAATAAAAAATTGATGAAAATGGAATTGACGATAGCGCCTTATCTATAGGCCTCATATGGAAATCGGCGACGAATAAAGACGAGGTCCTTCGCTTCAAGGAAGACATGCGCACCACTAGAAAGGTAAATTTCTGGCCGTTTTGTGCGGAAATTTCTAAGGTCTTAAAATTTTGAAAAAAAAATTGCTCAAATTGTTATTCAGGAGGAGGCATTTTACGGAGTAAAATGCTCAAAAGAGCTCATCAAAGTGCTCGACTATATAGACAGCTTAAAATATCACGATCACGTCGACTACGAATTTATCTACAAAATTTTACAAGAGGTAATGATAATTTCTCCTGGGATAGGCAGATTTTCGGTTCATTTTTCATTTCATTCACTTACAGTCCATAGTAGGATAAACGTTGAAATCCAATGGGTTACAGCCGACTGGGATATAATGTTAGTAACACAGAAATAAAAAAAAACCACAAAAAAATGACAAAAAAGACACGGTTACTAACAAATCAATGAAATCGACTATTATAAGGAATAAATTATTCTGTGACCGATCGAGAATTCGAGAAATTTCCTTAAAATTTCCGCCAACTGCTCCGAATACCGTGAAGATTGGGCCAGCGTGGTACAGCGGTAAGAGGCGCTACTGACACCTGCACGGTCAAGCGATCGATCCTCGCCCGGGTTAACCAACCCTTCAACCCTTTCCGGGTCGAGTTAATTGATACTAGAATTGTCTTGTTCAATTTGTTACCATTATTTTCGGTTGATACTGTACTACACGAGCGCATGCGGTTCATTGGTAAGGAGCGCTACTGACACTCGTACGGTCGAGCGATCGATCTCGGCCTGGGATGACCATATATCCGTGGTGGGGTAAATTGGTACCAGACTTGTATGGGAACGTAAGGACACTGACTAGATATAGCGGTTAGCTCCCGCAAGTCACTGTATAGTATACCTCGGACCGAATCGAATATTCGAATCGAATATTCGATTGAATATTCGAATATTCGAATATTCATTATTCGAACATTCGGAAAAGTGGAAAACTCGAATTATTCGATTATTCGAATATTCGGTGAAGGCGGAAATTCGAATTATTCGATTATTTGAATATTCGGTGAAGGCGAAAATTAGAACTATTCGATTCTTCGAATATTCGGAAAAGTGGGAAATTCGAATTATTCGATTATTCGAATATTCGATAAAGGCGGAAATTCGAATTATTCGATTATTCGAATATTTGATAGAGACGGAAATTCGAATTATTCGATTATTCGAATATTCGATAAAGGCGAAAATTCGAATTATTAATTCGAATTCGAATTCGAACTATTAATTCGAATCAGAATTCGAATTTAATTACATCAGTTTAAAAGGAGTTATTGAAACAAAAAAGAAGGATTCCGCCACTTATATGCATCATTCTAGAGTTGCCAGGGAACTGTGAACGAAAATTCGGAAATGTATCATTAGGGGATTCGAAGTTTCAAAAATCGAATATATTCGTTCATTCGAAATTTCGGAAATCGAATATATTCGTTCATTCATTCATTCGAAATTTTGAAAATCGAATATATTCGTTCATTCGTTCATTCGAAAAAAATCCCCAATGTCCAAGGTATACTGTATAGGCCAAACACCCGCATTTACCATGCCTTTACGTTTTGAATGGAATACGAATGCGTGGCGCGACCTTACGATTAGTGGAGTGAGCGCTAAAACCTTTACCTTTATCATTACCTTTACCTAAAAATAAAATTTCGAGATTTTCAGGCAGCAAAAGCATGCGGAGCCAGCGTCGACGACCCGTACGATTGGGAACTGCCCGAGGAGCCACGGGTTATGCCATCGACCAGCTCAAGATCTTCGCCTAGCCAACGAAAGCGCTGATATGGACCCATTCCCCTAGATTAGCCGCTCCCTCTTAATTTTTATGAAATTTTAAAAACCTCTTCCTAGTCGGTTCAAGGCTCTCAAGCGTTGTCAGTTATCAAAATTGTCAAAAAAATCATCTCTTCAGTAAGTTACGTCGTGGTGACAGCAATAGATTCTGCTCTCGACTGTGTTTTAATGAACCATGTTATCAATAGCTTAACGATTGTTGATATCCATGGCAATTTATTAAAGTGAATGAAAAATTTTTTATTACATGATTTTTTTGAGTAGCGACACGAATGTAAGGAAAAACTGGAAAGGATATCATGAAACGCGGCCTATAACTTTCGAGAAAACCCAAAGGCAACATATTTTTAGTTGACGACAGCACCTTTTTCGCGTGTCTGGCGCGTGGGACCAACCGATTTTCTAGTGCGCCGAGGCTGTGGCATGAAGAAGGCATACGGCGAATTTTTTTCGAAATAGAAGTGAATAGTAAATCTCGAACACTACATATACAGTCCTGTAAGATCGGGGATTGTGACTATTCCTTTTTTTGCAATGAAAATAGAAAAATAACAGCTGGAAGCTTTTGGAATGTCCCGTTTTCCCTATCCAGGTTAAAAGGAAATTGTTGTTTGTTTATTGTTCATTATTTGTTTATTCTAATAATCAATATTTGTTTGTATTTATGCGTTTGTTTCAGTAACCAGTATTTGTTTGCATTTACTTGTCTCTTGCAATAACCATTATTTGTTTTTACTTGTAAAGAAAACTAGTGCACAATCAAAAGTTCCAGTAAATCAGAGACTAAGAATCATTTTCATGGACCATGCTTCCTATAAAATTGTGCAAAGGTCTACTCAAAAGTGGCACAAAAATATCCTCCGAAATTCTGAAATGTATCGAGGAAAATACGATACAAGACTGTGGCGCGGCATTGCGCCACACGGTCCCCCGCGACCGCTTGAGCGTTGCGCAGCATTGCGCCACACTGTCGTCAACGTGTTAAAGTAGGAAAAAGTCAATTTGAAGTTCCCAAAAAAAGCATTGCGAGAGAAAACCGGACCAAAGCTACCTGGCAGAGGCCCACGGGGGACATAAAGTGGGTGGAGCTCGGACGTTCATCCGTACTGCTCAATGGCTCTTTGTTAACTTGTCCCTTTACTTGGCCTCAGTATAAATCATGATGCGCGGCGCGACCTCATCTCCACTACTTCATCGCCTCAGGGCAAGAAGGAGAGGAAAACGAATGAAAACAAATGAATAAGACAAAAGAGCATGCATAAAACCTCAAAAACACGCCCGCACCTGTCCAGTTATAGCGGAAAATTCTCAGCGATCTGAGCGATCTTAGCGGGCGGAACGACGACTGTGTGATCAATCGATCGATTTAACTTCCTTAGGGAATTCCGATGTCAAACTGCAAAATAGCAAAAGAAAAATAAACGGTTAGAGAAGCACAGCAACCAGATTAGTTAGCTTAGAAGACGAGGTATCGTGCGATTGAGAAACTACTTTCTCAGACGAAAAAAAAAGCAAAATCATACATTTTATCATTTTTTTACAATCCAATTTTTTGAACTTCACACATACAAATCTACACAAACGACTTCACAAAGAATAAAAGTCCTAGGAAAACAAAGGATGATTAAAGGCTGACGATGACTATGCGGAATGTGAAACGAATCTCAATCGAAATTATGCTCTGCAACGCGTACGCGGCGCGGCGGCAGCGAGCGAACGAAGTATAAACGCTGCGAACAAGCAGCTCAGCGATTCACAACAAACACAAAGCATGAATTTAAAAGGGAAATGAGTATTTCTACCCCCATTTTGTGCTTGGAGGCTTCTGATGAATCATTTGGCGAAACACCAAATTTTTGGCGTGTTTTCTCCAAAAATTCATGTGAAAATTACAAAATCTGATGCAGAAAAAGGCGCAAGGCAGTGAGAAGGTGAACGGAAAAATCCTAGAGACTTTATCAGTAACGCTAGCGGAACTATGTCCTATCATCGACTAGACGTAACCTAACGATTAACGAGATCACTTGTTCAGGACGACAGATATCCTGATCGAATGCACCATTGGGTAGCGACCTTAAAAAATCGATTGAATCGGTTGAATTGATGGAACACGGAAAGATTCTGAAGCCAGCAAGATCTCACCCCGCTACCGTAGCACGACAGTTCGAGTTTGGCGTTTGGATCCGCAGGATGGTAGGTCCTGAAGCGGCAGTACGGTATATCGGAGAGCGCGACACCGAATAGACCGGCACGAGCGGCCACCGTACGAAACTCGCTGATGGTGACGGTGGAGTTGAACAGAATCGATTTGATCATCCACGGTACAGACAACGAACGCCATGCCTAAATACAGAAAATAATCGATAGATATCGTGAACTAGCTGCGTAATTTGAACGAATAGGGTAGATAAAGTGCCATTGTTACCGGAAACACGAGGTTCTGACGAGAAATTGAGACTTACTGTATAGACCAGTGACACTGTCGACAAATGGGTCACTGATCTATCGGGTAGGTAAACGAATGAGTCACTGATCTATCACGCAGATCTACGAATGGGTCACTGATCTTTCGAATGAGTCGAGAAACAGATCACGGATCTATCAGGTAGGTCGACACTGATCAGCGATCTAACGGGTAGGTCGGCAGATGCGTCACTGATCTATAAAGTAGGTCGACAGATGGATCACTGATCTATCAGTCAGACCTACGAATGGGTCACTGATCTATCGTGTCGATCGACACGATAGGTCACAGATCTATCAGGTAGGTCGACAGGTGGGTCACTGATCTATCAAGTATGGCGACAAATGGAGCATTGATCTATCGAATCAACGAGTCAACTGATTTATCACGTAAATCTACAAATGGGTCACCGGTCTATCGCGTAGATCAAGAAATGGGTTACTGATCTATCGGGTAGGTCGATCCTGTTATGGATCTATCGGGTAGATCAATAGAAGGGTCACTGATCTATCGGGTAGGTCGACAGATGAATCACTGATCTATCAGGTAGGTCGACAGATGGGTCACTGATCTATCAGGTAGAACGACAAATGGATCACTGATCTATCAGGTAGATCAACAGGTGGGTCACTGATCTATCGGGTAGGTCGACAGATGAATCACTGATCTATCAGGTAGGTTGGCAGATGGGTAACTGATCTATCAAGTATGGCGACAAATGGATCATTGATCTATCAGGCATGTCAACGAGTGATGGATCGGGTAAATCAACAGGTGGGTCACTGATCTATCGGGTAGGTCAACAATTGGGTCACCGATCTATCGGTTAGGGCGACAAATGGGTTACTGATCTGTCGAGTAGGTCAACGAGTGGGCCACTGATCTATCGCGTAGATCGAGAAATGGGTTACTGATCTATCGGATAGGTCGACAGATGAATCACTGATCTATCAGGTAGGTCGAAAGATGGATCAAGAATCTATCAGGTAGGTGGACAGATGGATCACTGATCTATCGGGTAGATCAACAAGTGGGTCACTGATCGATCAGGTAAGGCGACAGATGGATCACTGATCTATCAGTTATGGAGACAAATGGATCACTGATCTATAAGGTAGATCGAGAAATGGGTTACTGATCTATCGGGTAGGTCGACAGATGAATCACTGATCTATCAGGTAGGTTGACAGATGGGTAACTGATCTATCAAGTATGGCGACAAATGGATCATTGATCTATCGGGCAGATCAACGAGTGGGTCACTGATTTATCACGTAAATCTACAAATGGGTCACCGGTCTATCGCGTAGATCAAGAAATGGGTTACTGATCTATCGGGTAGGTCGATCCTGTTATGGATCTATCGGGTAGATCAATAGGTGGGTCACTGATCTATCGGGTAGGTCAACAATTGGGTCACCGATCTAACGGTTAGGGCGACAAATGGGTTACTGATCTGTTGAGTAGGTCAACGAGTGGGCCATTGATCTATCGCGTAGATCGAGAAATGGGTTACTGATCTATCGGATAGGTCGACAGATGAATCACTGACCTATCAGGTAGGTCGCAAGATGGATCAAGGATCTATCAGGTAGGTGGACGGATGGATCACTGATCTATCGGGTAGATCAACAAGTGGGTCACTGATCTATCGGGTACATCAACAAGTGGGTCACTGATCCACCAGGTTGGTCGATAGATGGGTCACTGATCTATCGGGTGGGGCGACAGATGGATCACTGATCTATCAGGTAGGTCGACAGATGGGTCACTGATCCATCGTTAGGTCCAAAAGGCTCTTTCAAGGCAGACGTCATCCGTCAAGCGTCGTGCGCTGGGGTTTCCTGTCCAAAGATCGACAAATGGGTCACTGATTCATCGTTACGTCAAAATGCGTCTACTGCGTGGGTCGAAAAAGACGTCACTGATCTATCAGTTTGGTCAAGGGATACGTAACTGATCTATCGGGTAGATCGAAAAACACGTTAGTGATCTATTGAATATGTTCAGAAACGACAGGGGTGACCACTATTGCTTAGACACATTGACTTCAGAAAATTTCGTTCTTGCGATTTGGAAATGGGGACGACTTAACCATGATTTCGCGAAATTTCAACCAGCAAATGTTCCTCATGGCAATGGGATTGAACGAGTGTAGGTTCATAATGTTATAAAGATAACAACAAAATAATAAATTAGTTCAAATTTTACCATACCTCAATGAATCGGCACATATCGAAGGCGTTGATGGCGGTGATCGCCGACGGCGATTCGGAAAACGCCGAAAAGTCCAAACATCGCATGTGAGCCTCGGCAAGCGAGAACAGTAGCGATCCTGCAACGGCGAGGTCACACAGTTCAACACTTCCATCTTCATATATTTTTTCTAATTTTTAGCAGGAATGCAGTCTGAAAATACCAGAACAGCTACGAAATAGCAAAAATGGGAATCGCACATACTACGGTGAAATCACATCGCAACCTTTGCAATTATTAAAGTAAAACGAAAGTTTTGTCGCTTTATCGAGGATTTTGTTCCTACAGTTTTCCGGCGAATTAAGATGTACATTAATGATGTGTCCTGTACTATTTCTATATTTCTATACCAGCCAATCAGCGGCCTGCAGGCTGCCAAATGAACTAATGAATCGTATAAGACATTTATACCAACAAATAAAACGAAGAACAAAAAGCATGCCGCAAAAGACGGCGAGGAACTGATAAAATACATCACTGGGAGTACGGTAACGGGCAATCGCGGCGGGACCCTAGAGGCGACATACAGATATCGTAGTTTCGCTTATTTATTAGGTAGTAGGATTATTTGAAAGCTATTGCGCCGTTCCATCGAAAGTACTACGAAATATCCGGTGGAGCTCGTCTTTAACTTTTTTTTCAACACCGTGAAAAATCCTAAACGATAGAAAGACGGAGTTTGTAGCTAAATGCCAAAAGATCTAGAATTTTAATTTTTAGGGCCGTGTGCTCGTCTATTTTCTCTCTCTAAGTTTTTACATATACTTTCTCAGGACATTCTCACACTCAAAATGATAAGGAAAATAAAAGATTCTCATCTCACCCAAAAAAGAAAACATTAAAAACCGTGAGAATCACACCGTATCTACCATTTTGTGTAACATTGACTTCTCGCGATACGTTTGTTTACTTTTCTGTGACAGCCGACTGATATAAGTAAACAAATGGCGAGAAAATATCTGTGTGAAACACTTCAGAAATCATTCGATAATTCAGAGCTCCCAAAACTGATAAAAACTACAGTTTTTTTTCTCCCAAAAATCGAAAAAAGCTCAAGGGAGCCCTGACACCTCCAGAGCGCCCTAACCAGCGTGATTTATAAAAAATTCCTTATAATAGTAATAAATAATATAATATAAATATACTAATATACTAATATACTAATATATAATATATATATAATATAATATAATATATAATATAATAATAATATAATATAATATAATATAATATATAATATATAATATATAATAATATATAATATACAGCGCAAAGTGAGCAAAGTAAAGGAACGATTAATTTGAGAAGGCCGGGCTTCGTTCCTTGTTTTTTAGGCAACGTTGAGCGCCTTTCGATAGACTTTATCTTAAAATTCGAATTTTTTAGAATAGCTAGTTTTTCCCTACCAGTCAAACATATCAGAACGGATCCAGCAATGTTGAATTCTTCGAAATCTTCAAAAAGCAAAAATCTTGCCAATCTCACCTTGCACGTCCACCCACAGAATGTTCTCGACCTCGTTCTGATGTTTCGCGTCGAGTCGCATTCGAATTTCCTTGAGTTTTCGCAAATCCAAGGCGGCTTTGATACCACTTAACACTCCGGCTTCGGTCATATTCTCCAAAATCAACGAATCCAATTTCCGAAACGCGGACAGACGCCGTAAAGACTCCTTTCCCATGCACCACGAGAAGTACGGATTCTGGGAGCAGAGCAGCAACGACCTGGAAGACGTTCTGTTTACTATGTAGCATAATTCATAATTCATAATAATTCAATAATTCATAATTTTATTCATTTATTAGCATAATTTAATTTTTATTCATTTATTAGCATAATTCAATAATTCATAATTTTATTCATTTATTTAAGACTTGAACAACTCAATACACGTGATGAACATAACAGAACAGAACGCTACAAGAACATGTGCCTTAAACACGTTACTTAGTTACAGTTCGAACTAAACACACCTTCAGAAATGGGAGAGATATGTCAATGATTATGATTATATGATTAATATGATTGATTATGATTAATTATGATTAATTATGGATGACTGAATGACTGAAATGATGAATGATTATGATTAATTATGAATGATATGATTGATGATTAATTATGAAAGTAAAAATATAAAATGCAGGGCTCTCGTCCTCTGCTACCCTTTCTCATACTGCTCCTACTCTTTTCTTGTAACGATAACTTGTCTTTTTATCAATTAAGTCACTATTTTGCTGTGTCGTATCAATTGCACATGATCATCGTTTAATTTGTCACCATTATTTTCGGTTGACAGTTTACTACGCGAGCACGCGTGGTTCATTGGTATGGGGCGCTACTGACACCCGTACGGTCGCGCGATCGATCTCGGCCTGGGTTAACCATCCATCCGTAGTCGGGTAAATTGGTACCAGACTTGTCTGCGATGGTAAAGACACGGACTTGGTAAAGCGGCTGGCCCCCGAGTCACTGTATTGGCCAAATACGCGCTCACCATGCCTTTACGATTCTGAATGGAACACGAATGCGTGGCGCGTCCTTAGGGCTCGTTTAGACGCCGCGCGGCGAAAATGCAAAATTGAAGCGCAATCAATAATTAACGTCATTGATCGAATTTGCTCCTTTGCATTAGTGGCGCAGTCCGGTGGCGCCTCATATAGGCAAACTTACTGGTCGTTCGGGTTTTTTTTTAGAAGGCTGCTATTCCTTATTAAAGGACATTTTGACGAAATTCACTTTTTTCGTTTAATTTCCTCCCTATGTGATTATATGCCTAATTTTTTTGCTTAGACGCGGCGCCACCGGACTGCGCCACTAACGCAAAGGAGAAAATTCGATCAATGACGTTAATTATTGATTGCGCTTCGATATTGCATTTTCGCCGCGCGTCGTCTAAACGAGCCCTTAGGGGACTGCTCAACGGCGACACCTTTACCTTTACCCTTTAACCTTTACCCCTTTACAAGTTCACTTACTTTGGATTCAGCGTGCCGCACATCTCCTCGATGAACTCGACCGCATGCGCAAAACGCTCATCAACACGTCTGGCCAGCAATCGTCGTCCTCTTTTCAGCACGTCCACACGAAGAGCGACCACGTCGAGAAAAGACAGCAACTAGAAACCATAAATATTGATCGATTGAAAAGAAGAACCACAATATTGATCGACTGAGATCTGAGAGATATTCCAAAGCGCATGAAACTCACCGATATGGCCGTGCTTGTGTCGAGCTTCAAAATGCCGCACTTCGAATCCCATTCGGCGTTCATTCCGCACCGTTTGTGCAGGATGTAAATTGCCCTGAGGCGATTGTCATTACCTCGAAGACACGCGCGACGCTTCGAACGATAGTCTGAACAGGATATCCTTAGCGTACGAGAACACACGTCGTATTTATAAAAAAATGAGTAAATTAAAAGATAAATAAATGAAAAATATCACAAAAATAGAAGCCAAATGAAGCACAAACAGAATGAAACAAAGATAGGTGAAAATTGGCAAAAGGTGGGTTTTCTTTAACCTTTGGAACTCATAACTTTGTTCCTCTTATTATGGGCAAAACTGCCGTCAAAACGCGTAGAATTCTTAATAGCACTTTCACTTTATACATATAAGTTATGGAAAAGCTATTAAAGTAGTGCAATTCGTCTGATTTTAGTAGAGTAAAAATTTTATTAAAAATTTTCGGGGAATGCTGATACGGTGTTCATCTGGACTAAAATCAGACGAATTGCAAATGAAACCCCGACATCAATTGATTTCTTTTTGGAAACATCTAATTTCATTCGCAATTCGTCTGATTTTCACTAATTTCCACTTTAAAATTCGGATGCTGCTTTGCCGAACGAGGTTAGCATGATGAATCAGATTTATTACACACTTTTGCGATGGATCACGCGGCGATTTGCTGATTTCTTTCGTTTTCTGCGGTCTTTTCGTTGTGATTGTAGAAGTCCGTCAAAAATTAGGCCACAAAAAAATAAATCTGATCCACCATAGTAACCTCGTTCGGCAAAGAAGCATACGAACTTTGTAACATCATGCCGAGGTTTCAGGAAGAGAGAACTTGGAGAATTTTCTCTTCAATTTTTCAAAACGGCATATTTCGCTGAGCAAACCTATCAATGACGTGTTGAAGGTGGTGAAGTGATACTGCATAGTTGGACTTCGCCCGTCTGTCCGATCGTCGCCCTGTTCCACATCGATGTCCAACACGTACACGTGACAGTGAGCCGGTATCCTAAAGAAAAATATTTTTGGCAGGGTATATACATGGGTACAGGGTATGTACATTTATCAACACGCTGACTGATTGCCTAGTTTGTGTCTGTCTGGCTAAAATTAATCGATTTTCGAGTTATCTACAAGTGATTTACAGCCGTTTTGACTTCCTCACTCTTCAGAGGCGTTGCGATAGGTGGGTAGGAAGAGAATTTAGTCTAATTTGATTTAATATATATCTAGCGGGTGGTACAGTGGAAGGAGGCATTACTAGCACTCGCAAGGTCCATCGATCGATTCCCCTCACAGGGGAAGACGAGTGCATGGCGCGATCCTAGAGGCTAATCGACGTCTGCACCTTTACCTTTAGAAGGTGTGGTCATAATGAAACAAGATTGGAATTGTGAATATTTTTCTCAAAAAAAAAAACAAATGTCAATGGTTTACTTCTGCCGCTCGAGGTTGTTAGGTGGAAATACTTTATTTACGGCCTAACGTTTCGACCTCACCGTCGTCTTCGGAGGCCTGAACATACATCGAAGTTAGTGACCTACCAGACTGGCCCACCAAAAGCCGTTCCATCCTAGCATTTCTGACTAGATGTAGAAAGAATGCAGAGAAAGGTCACTTGAAAGAAACAAACGCACCTCACTCGTCCACCTTTGAGCTTAATGCTCGATGTTAGTAAAAATTAAGTGACGTTAGTAGCAATGAGGAGAAACACACCGCTGCTCATACTTATGTACTCGCACGCGGACGTCTCATATCATATCATAGCCCACATAGCGGTACAAATGCAAGAAGTTCATTTGTCATTGAAAGGCACTCATTGCGGTTGTTCATTCGTGGATTACGCATGTTAATCCAGAATGATTCCAGTGCTTTCCTGCAGGATATTTCAGCCTCGAACGTAAGCACCTTGCATGTTACATCAAAGTCCTCTCTATTGTGCTGTTCTACTCTGTGTCGACCTAGTGGTGTTCTTAAGTCGCAACGTCGCTTGCCAGCTAGATGTTCTTTTATACGTATAGCTAGTTGTCTTCCTGTTTCCCCAATGTAGTTAGCATTACAAGTCCTACACTCAATCTGATATATTACTCCTGATTTCATACAATCTCCCAATCTGTTACTCGGACAAATAATGCATTCTTCTGATATACAGTATCTGTCGTACAATCTATTTCTAACCAGCTGCTTTTTGATGTTGTTATTTGGAATGTTAACGACAACAACATCGTTTTGCAACTGTGCGCGCAAAATGTACTTTTGTACTGCTGCTGAAAACTTGTCAGAAATGAATGGAATACAGAAGGGAATTTTATCGTCGCGACGGGGATGAGGTCGTCTGTCACCAGAGTGACGTTGACGGGGACTTTGGGATACCGGGTAACCATTCTGTTTAGCTATCGCGGAAGCTGTTCGTATAGATTCTTGCCTTGCTACATCACTGGTGCACACACTGACTGCTGTTCGAAACATACTTCGTATAATAGCCCGTTTCGTGGTCATTGGATGTGCTGATGTTGCGTGAATCAGGATGTTCTTGCAGCTTTCTTTGCGATACCATTTTACGTCAAAAATACCTTTGGACGCCTTCACTTGAGTATTGAGAAAGGGAAGCCAACCGTTTTTCGGGACTTCGCGTGTGAGTTTTATGTGTTGGGACTGTTCGTTCATGATACGGAAACACTCATCCATTTCGGATTGTGTTGATGTTACAACGAAACAGTCATCCACATATCTACAGTATAATAAGGGTCTTCGTGCCAGAACAGGTTCTTCTATTCTGCTCATAAAACAGATCGCAAGTACCGGCGCTAACCTTTGCCCCATAGCTAATCCTCGGATTTGTGAGTAATAGTTTCCCGACCATCTGAAAATGTTACATTTCAGACACTCCTTTACAAGAGTCAACACTTGAGCTTTACTGAGTCCAAAGGTTGTGATGCTATTCTTATGGAGCTCCATCATTTCTGCTAACGCTTGTAGAGCTTGCTCGTTTTGGACATTTGTATAAAGGGATGTTACATCAAATGACTCAATAACACAGCTTGTTTCAAAACGAGTGTTATGTAGGAGTTCGAGAAACATCTTGGTGTTCGACAAATGCGAAGGTATTACGGGGAGTAACTGGCTCACAATAGTACTGAGAAACCATGAAATTCGATCAGTTGGCCCTCCAATACAACTAATTATTGGTCTTATTTTGAAGGCGTCCGCAGGCGTTGTCGTTAAGTCACCCAATGGAAGCTTGTGTGTCTTGACAAGACTGTAGAAGACCGGACAGATAGGGTTGTCCACTCTTAGCCTCTGAACCAATCTTTTATCTAAACCAGCAGACTTCCCTATAACCATCCAAAGGTCGTTGAGACGCTTGTGCTGCAACGAAAATTCTGCAGCCGTTGAAGGTCGATAAACAGACTCATCCCGAAGGTGGCATTGTGTTATTTCGCGATCTAATGACTGCGAGATGACAACAAATTCGCCTCCCTTATCACTAACCGAGACACGTATTCCACCGCTAGATGTCAAATCGCGCAATTCTCTGAGCCCTTGTCGCTGTTGGCATGTCAAATTATTGCGACGTAACCGACTATGATGGTCTAAGGCCCTCAAAATTCCAGCGGATAGAACTCTCATCTTACCATCAATTTCGGTACTCGTCTCAGGTTGTTTATATTGTGTGCGTGGAAACGGTATGGGTGGTAATAACGTGCGGACAGATACAGTTGTCTGTGGATGGCCTTCACGAGGTCTTCTGTAGCATAGCTGGTCTTTCAGTCTCTGCAAATTTCCCACAATCTTCCGGTATGTTGAGGAACTAACATTCTGCATAGGTGAAAATGAGGGTCCAAGGCTCAATACACTGAGAGCATCTGACGACAAGTGAATGTCCCCAATGACAGTAACTCTTGCAAGTGATTCGTTTAGTGGAGCTTCATTGCTCGACGACGTGTCACTTTGGTGAACGCCTGGAGAGTGGTAGTTTCTAACAATGTGAGCATTTTCTCTGGATGCTCTCAACAGCCTATCATATTTTGCACAAAGGATTGACTTAGCTTTAGATCGGACAGTCCCGCAAATCAACCTCGATCCATCCTCAATCCTCTTCCAAGTCCGGTCAGGTAGAAGACGCCGGCAAGCATGTTCCTTCGCATCACACTTCAGTAGCGTTGAGTACAATGTTCGTTGTTTTTCTTTAATGGTCACTCGCAGTAGGTGTCGATAGATCTTGATAACCGTGCGGTGGCCTTCCTCGCAGTGAAGCATTGCACCAATCCTCGTATTTGTAATGAAGTGCGGCATGACGTCGGTCGTCTTACACCTTTTGAGGAACTTGAGTGATTGTCGGATGGAGACAACACGCTGTCGGAGTGACAACGCTTCCCGCACGAGAGAGAAATATTGCGGCGGTATATCGTTCAACAATCTCCATGTCCTCTCGTCTTTAAACCTCGGCATTGGCGCTAATTTCGCAATATGATTTACTTCTGCCGCTCGAGGTTGTTAGGTGGAAATACTTTATTTACGGCCTAACGTTTCGACCTCACCGTCGTCTTCGGAGGCCTGAACATACATCGAAGTTAGTGACCTACCAGACTGGCCCACCAAAAGCCGTTCCATCCTAGCATTTCTGACTAGATGTAGAAAGAATGCAGAGAAAGGTCACTTGAAAGAAACAAACGCACCTCACTCGTCCACCTTTGAGCTTAATGCTCGATGTTAGTAAAAATTAAGTGACGTTAGTAGCAATGAGGAGAAACACACCGCTGCTCATACTTATGTACTCGCACGCGGACGTCTCATATCATATCATAGCCCACATAGCGGTACAAATGCAAGAAGTTCATTTGTCATTGAAAGGCACTCATTGCGGTTGTTCATTCGTGGATTACGCATGTTAATCCAGAATGATTCCAGTGCTTTCCTGCAGGATATTTCAGCCTCGAACGTAAGCACCTTGCATGTTACATCAAAGTCCTCTCTATTGTGCTGTTCTACTCTGTGTCGACCTAGTGGTGTTCTTAAGTCGCAACGTCGCTTGCCAGCTAGATGTTCTTTTATACGTATAGCTAGTTGTCTTCCTGTTTCCCCAATGTAGTTAGCATTACAAGTCCTACACTCAATCTGATATATTACTCCTGATTTCATACAATCTCCCAATCTGTTACTCGGACAAATAATGCATTCTTCTGATATACAGTATCTGTCGTACAATCTATTTCTAACCAGCTGCTTTTTGATGTTGTTATTTGGAATGTTAACGACAACAACATCGTTTTGCAACTGTGCGCGCAAAATGTACTTTTGTACTGCTGCTGAAAACTTGTCAGAAATGAATGGAATACAGAAGGGAATTTTATCGTCGCGACGGGGATGAGGTCGTCTGTCACCAGAGTGACGTTGACGGGGACTTTGGGATACCGGGTAACCATTCTGTTTAGCTATCGCGGAAGCTGTTCGTATAGATTCTTGCCTTGCTACATCACTGGTGCACACACTGACTGCTGTTCGAAACATACTTCGTATAATAGCCCGTTTCGTGGTCATTGGATGTGCTGATGTTGCGTGAATCAGGATGTTCTTGCAGCTTTCTTTGCGATACCATTTTACGTCAAAAATACCTTTGGACGCCTTCACTTGAGTATTGAGAAAGGGAAGCCAACCGTTTTTCGGGACTTCGCGTGTGAGTTTTATGTGTTGGGACTGTTCGTTCATGATACGGAAACACTCATCCATTTCGGATTGTGTTGATGTTACAACGAAACAGTCATCCACATATCTACAGTATAATAAGGGTCTTCGTGCCAGAACAGGTTCTTCTATTCTGCTCATAAAACAGATCGCAAGTACCGGCGCTAACCTTTGCCCCATAGCTAATCCTCGGATTTGTGAGTAATAGTTTCCCGACCATCTGAAAATGTTACATTTCAGACACTCCTTTACAAGAGTCAACACTTGAGCTTTACTGAGTCCAAAGGTTGTGATGCTATTCTTATGGAGCTCCATCATTTCTGCTAACGCTTGTAGAGCTTGCTCGTTTTGGACATTTGTATAAAGGGATGTTACATCAAATGACTCAATAACACAGCTTGTTTCAAAACGAGTGTTATGTAGGAGTTCGAGAAACATCTTGGTGTTCGACAAATGCGAAGGTATTACGGGGAGTAACTGGCTCACAATAGTACTGAGAAACCATGAAATTCGATCAGTTGGCCCTCCAATACAACTAATTATTGGTCTTATTTTGAAGGCGTCCGCAGGCGTTGTCGTTAAGTCACCCAATGGAAGCTTGTGTGTCTTGACAAGACTGTAGAAGACCGGACAGATAGGGTTGTCCACTCTTAGCCTCTGAACCAATCTTTTATCTAAACCAGCAGACTTCCCTATAACCATCCAAAGGTCGTTGAGACGCTTGTGCTGCAACGAAAATTCTGCAGCCGTTGAAGGTCGATAAACAGACTCATCCCGAAGGTGGCATTGTGTTATTTCGCGATCTAATGACTGCGAGATGACAACAAATTCGCCTCCCTTATCACTAACCGAGACACGTATTCCACCGCTAGATGTCAAATCGCGCAATTCTCTGAGCCCTTGTCGCTGTTGGCATGTCAAATTATTGCGACGTAACCGACTATGATGGTCTAAGGCCCTCAAAATTCCAGCGGATAGAACTCTCATCTTACCATCAATTTCGGTACTCGTCTCAGGTTGTTTATATTGTGTGCGTGGAAACGGTATGGGTGGTAATAACGTGCGGACAGATACAGTTGTCTGTGGATGGCCTTCACGAGGTCTTCTGTAGCATAGCTGGTCTTTCAGTCTCTGCAAATTTCCCACAATCTTCCGGTATGTTGAGGAACTAACATTCTGCATAGGTGAAAATGAGGGTCCAAGGCTCAATACACTGAGAGCATCTGACGACAAGTGAATGTCCCCAATGACAGTAACTCTTGCAAGTGATTCGTTTAGTGGAGCTTCATTGCTCGACGACGTGTCACTTTGGTGAACGCCTGGAGAGTGGTAGTTTCTAACAATGTGAGCATTTTCTCTGGATGCTCTCAACAGCCTATCATATTTTGCACAAAGGATTGACTTAGCTTTAGATCGGACAGTCCCGCAAATCAACCTCGATCCATCCTCAATCCTCTTCCAAGTCCGGTCAGGTAGAAGACGCCGGCAAGCATGTTCCTTCGCATCACACTTCAGTAGCGTTGAGTACAATGTTCGTTGTTTTTCTTTAATGGTCACTCGCAGTAGGTGTCGATAGATCTTGATAACCGTGCGGTGGCCTTCCTCGCAGTGAAGCATTGCACCAATCCTCGTATTTGTAATGAAGTGCGGCATGACGTCGGTCGTCTTACACCTTTTGAGGAACTTGAGTGATTGTCGGATGGAGACAACACGCTGTCGGAGTGACAACGCTTCCCGCACGAGAGAGAAATATTGCGGCGGTATATCGTTCAACAATCTCCATGTCCTCTCGTCTTTAAACCTCGGCATTGGCGCTAATTTCGCAATATGATTTACTTCTGCCGCTCGAGGTTGTTAGGTGGAAATACTTTATTTACGGCCTAACGTTTCGACCTCACCGTCGTCTTCGGAGGCCTGAACATACATCGAAGTTAGTGACCTACCAGACTGGCCCACCAAAAGCCGTTCCATCCTAGCATTTCTGACTAGATGTAGAAAGAATGCAGAGAAAGGTCACTTGAAAGAAACAAACGCACCTCACTCGTCCACCTTTGAGCTTAATGCTCGATGTTAGTAAAAATTAAGTGACGTTAGTAGCAATGAGGAGAAACACACCGCTGCTCATACTTATGTACTCGCACGCGGACGTCTCATATCATATCATAGCCCACATAGCGGTACAAATGCAAGAAGTTCATTTGTCATTGAAAGGCATTCATTGCGGTTGTTCATTCGTGGATTACGCATGTTAATCCAGAATGATTCCAGTGCTTTCCTGCAGGATATTTCAGCCTCGAACGTAAGCACCTTGCATGTTACATCAAAGTCCTCTCTATTGTGCTGTTCTACTCTGTGTCGACCTAGTGGTGTTCTTAAGTCGCAACGTCGCTTGCCAGCTAGATGTTCTTTTATACGTATAGCTAGTTGTCTTCCTGTTTCCCCAATGTAGTTAGCATTACAAGTCCTACACTCAATCTGATATATTACTCCTGATTTCATACAATCTCCCAATCTGTTACTCGGACAAATAATGCATTCTTCTGATATACAGTATCTGTCGTACAATCTATTTCTAACCAGCTGCTTTTTGATGTTGTTATTTGGAATGTTAACGACAACAACATCGTTTTGCAACTGTGCGCGCAAAATGTACTTTTGTACTGCTGCTGAAAACTTGTCAGAAATGAATGGAATACAGAAGGGAATTTTATCGTCGCGACGGGGATGAGGTCGTCTGTCACCAGAGTGACGTTGACGGGGACTTTGGGATACCGGGTAACCATTCTGTTTAGCTATCGCGGAAGCTGTTCGTATAGATTCTTGCCTTGCTACATCACTGGTGCACACACTGACTGCTGTTCGAAACATACTTCGTATAATAGCCCGTTTCGTGGTCATTGGATGTGCTGATGTTGCGTGAATCAGGATGTTCTTGCAGCTTTCTTTGCGATACCATTTTACGTCAAAAATACCTTTGGACGCCTTCACTTGAGTATTGAGAAAGGGAAGCCAACCGTTTTTCGGGACTTCGCGTGTGAGTTTTATGTGTTGGGACTGTTCGTTCATGATACGGAAACACTCATCCATTTCGGATTGTGTTGATGTTACAACGAAACAGTCATCCACATATCTACAGTATAATAAGGGTCTTCGTGCCAGAACAGGTTCTTCTATTCTGCTCATAAAACAGATCGCAAGTACCGGCGCTAACCTTTGCCCCATAGCTAATCCTCGGATTTGTGAGTAATAGTTTCCCGACCATCTGAAAATGTTACATTTCAGACACTCCTTTACAAGAGTCAATACTTGAGCTTTACTGAGTCCAAAGGTTGTGATGCTATTCTTATGGAGCTCCATCATTTCTGCTAACGCTTGTAGAGCTTGCTCGTTTTGGACATTTGTGTAAAGGGATGTTACATCAAATGACTCAATAACACAGCTTGTTTCAAAACGAGTGTTATGTAGGAGTTCGAGAAACATCTTGGTGTTGGACAAATGCGAAGGTATTACGGGGAGTAACTGGCTCACAATAGTACTGAGAAACCATGAAATTCGATCAGTTGGCCCTCCAATACAACTAATTATTGGTCTTATTTTGAAGGCGTCCGCAGGCATTGTCGTTAAGTCACCCAATGGAAGCTTGTGTGTCTTGACAAGACTGTAAAAGACCGGACAGATAGGGTTGTCCACTCTTAGCCTCTGAACCAATCTTCTATCTAAACCAGCAGACTTCCCTATAACCATCCAAATGTCGTTGAGGCGCTTGTGCTGCAACGAAAATTCTGCTGCCGTTGAAGGTCGATAAACAGACTCATCCCGAAGGTGGCATTGTGTTATTTCGCGATCTAATGACTGCGAAATGACAACAAATTCGCCTCCCTTATCACTAACCGAGACACGTATTCCACCGCTAGATGTCAAATCGCGCAACTCTCTGAGCCCTTGTCGCTGTTGGCATGTCAAATTATTGCGACGTAACCGACTGTGATGGTCTAAGGCCCTCAAAATTCCAGCGGATAGAACTCTCATTTTACCATCAATTTCGGTATTCGTCTCAGGCTGTTTATATTGAGTGCGCGGAAACGGTATGGGTGGTAATAACGTGCGGACAGATACACTTGTCTGTGGATGGCCTTCACGAGGTGTTCTGTAGCATAGCTGGTCTTTCAGTCTCTGTAAATTTCCCACAATCTTCCGGTATGTTGAGGAACTAACATTCTGCATAGGTGAAAATGAGGGTCCAAGGCTCAATACACTGAGAGCATCTGACGACAAGTGAATGTCTCCAATGACAGTAACTCTTGCAAGTGATTCGTTCAGTGGAGCTTCATTGCTCGACAACGTGTCACTTTGGTGAACGCCTGGAGAGTGGTTCTTTCTAACAATGTGAGCATTTTCTCTGGATACTCTCAACAGCCTATCATATTTTGCACAAAGGATTGACTTAGCTTTAGATCGGACAGTCCCGCAAATCAACCTCGATCCATCCTCAATCCTCTTCCAAGTCCGGTCAGGTAGAAGACGCCGGCAAGCATGTTCCTTCGCATCACACTTCAGTAGCGTTGAGTACAATGTTCGTTGTTTTTCTTTAATGGTCACTCGCAGTAGGTGTCGATAGATCTTGATAACCGTGCGGTGGCCTTCCTCGCAGTGAAGCATTGCACCAATCCTCGTATTTGTAATGAAGTGCGGCATGACGTCGGTCGTCTTACACCTTTTGAGGAACTTGAGTGATTGTCGGATGGAGACAACACGCTGTCGGAGTGACAACGCTTCCCGCACGAGAGAGAAATATTGCGGCGGTAAAGAAAAACAACGAACATTGTACTCAACGCTACTGAAGTGTGATGCGAAGGAACATGCTTGCCGGCGTCTTCTACCTGACCGGACTTGGAAGAGGATTGAGGATGGATCGAGGTTGATTTGCGGGACTGTCCGATCTAAAGCTAAGTCAATCCTTTGTGCAAAATGATGATAGGCTGTTGAGAGCATCCAGAGAAAATGCTCACATTGTTAGAAACTACCACTCTCCAGGCGTTCACCAAAGTGACACGTCGTCGAGCAATGAAGCTCCACTAAACGAATCACTTGCAAGAGTTACTGTCATTGGGGACATTCACTTGTCGTCAGATGCTCTCAGTGTATTGAGCCTTGGACCCTCATTTTCACCTATGCAGAATGTTAGTTCCTCAACATACCGGAAGATTGTGGGAAATTTGCAGAGACTGAAAGACCAGCTATGCTACAGAAGACCTCGTGAAGGCCATCCACAGACAACTGTATCTGTCCGCACGTTATTACCACCCATACCGTTTCCACGCACACAATATAAACAACCTGAGACGAGTACCGAAATTGATGGTAAGATGAGAGTTCTATCCGCTGGAATTTTGAGGGCCTTAGACCATCATAGTCGGTTACGTCGCAATAATTTGACATGCCAACAGCGACAAGGGCTCAGAGAATTGCGCGATTTGACATCTAGCGGTGGAATACGTGTCTCGGTTAGTGATAAGGGAGGCGAATTTGTTGTCATCTCGCAGTCATTAGATCGCGAAATAACACAATGCCACCTTCGGGATGAGTCTGTTTATCGACCTTCAACGGCTGCAGAATTTTCGTTGCAGCACAAGCGTCTCAACGACCTTTGGATGGTTATAGGGAAGTCTGCTGGTTTAGATAAAAGATTGGTTCAGAGGCTAAGAGTGGACAACCCTATCTGTCCGGTCTTCTACAGTCTTGTCAAGACACACAAGCTTCCATTGGGTGACTTAACGACAACGCCTGCGGACGCCTTCAAAATAAGACCAATAATTAGTTGTATTGGAGGGCCAACTGATCGAATTTCATGGTTTCTCAGTACTATTGTGAGCCAGTTACTCCCCGTAATACCTTCGCATTTGTCCAACACCAAGATGTTTCTCGAACTCCTACATAACACTCGTTTTGAAACAAGCTGTGTTATTGAGTCATTTGATGTAACATCCCTTTATACAAATGTCCAAAACGAGCAAGCTCTACAAGCGTTAGCAGAAATGATGGAGCTCCATAAGAATAGCATCACAACCTTTGGACTCAGTAAAGCTCAAGTGTTGACTCTTGTAAAGGAGTGTCTGAAATGTAACATTTTCAGATGGTCGGGAAACTATTACTCACAAATCCGAGGATTAGCTATGGGGCAAAGGTTAGCGCCGGTACTTGCGATCTGTTTTATGAGCAGAATAGAAGAACCTGTTCTGGCACGAAGACCCTTATTATACTGTAGATATGTGGATGACTGTTTCGTTGTAACATCAACACAATCCGAAATGGATGAGTGTTTCCGTATCATGAACGAACAGTCCCAACACATAAAACTCACACGCGAAGTCCCGAAAAACGGTTGGCTTCCCTTTCTCAATACTCAAGTGAAGGCGTCCAAAGGTATTTTTGACGTAAAATGGTATCGCAAAGAAAGCTGCAAGAACATCCTGATTCACGCAACATCAGCACATCCAATGACCACGAAACGGGCTATTATACGAAGTATGTTTCGAACAGCAGTCAGTGTGTGCACCAGTGATGTAGCAAGGCAAGAATCTATACGAACAGCTTCCGCGATAGCTAAACAGAATGGTTACCCGGTATCCCAAAGTCCCCGTCAACGTCACTCTGGTGACAGACGACCTCATCCCCGTCGCGACGATAAAATTCCCTTCTGTATTCCATTCATTTCTGACAAGTTTTCAGCAGCAGTACAAAAGTACATTTTGCGCGCACAGTTGCAAAACGATGTTGTTGTCGTTAACATTCCAAATAACAACATCAAAAAGCAGCTGGTTAGAAATAGATTGTACGACAGATACTGTATATCAGAAGAATGCATTATTTGTCCGAGTAACAGATTGGGAGATTGTATGAAATCAGGAGTAATATATCAGATTGAGTGTAGGACTTGTAATGCTAACTACATTGGGGAAACAGGAAGACAACTAGCTATACGTATAAAAGAACATCTAGCTGGCAGCGACGTTGCGACTTAAGAACACCACTAGGTCGACACAGAGTAGAACAGCACAATAGAGAGGACTTTGATATGTAACGTGCAAGGTGCTTACGTTCGAGCATTAAGCTGAAATATCCTGCAGAAATGCTAGGAAAGCACTGGAATCATTCTGGATTAACATGCGTAATCCACGAATGAACAACCGCAATGAGTGCCTTTCAATGACAAATGAACTTCTTGCATTTGTACCGCTATGTGGGCTATGATATGATATGAGACGTCCGCGTGCGAGTACATAAGTATGAGCAGCGGTGTGTTTCTCCTCATTGCTACTAACGTCACTTAATTTTTACTAACATCGAGCATTAAGCTCAAAGGTGGACGAGTGAGGTGCGTTTGTTTCTTTCAAGTGACCTTTCTCTGCATTCTTTCTACATCTAGTCAGAAATGCTAGGATGGAACGGCTTTTGGTGGGCCAGTCTGGTAGGTCACTAACTTCGATGTATGTTCAGGCCTCCGAAGACGACGGTGAGGTCGAAACGTTAGGCCGTAAATAAAGTATTTCCACCTAACAACCTCGAGCGGCAGAAGTAAATCATATTGCGAAATTAGCGCCAATGCCGAGGTTTAAAGACGAGAGGACATGGAAATGTCAATGGGTTTTCATACCGAGGAATACGGGACAGATTTCGCGTGATCAGATGTCGCCATCGCTTTGACACTTGGGCAGCGCCGAAGGCAACATCGTGCGGCGGGAGAAATTGAATTATCTGAAAAATAAAAAATTGAAATACCGAATCCAACATACAATTCTCCCCTAGATGCCACATCGTAACTATCTCAAATCGATTAGTTGATTGATCGCGCCCTAAACCTATGACCTGACGCAATTATATCGATTTTTTCCATGATAAATTATTAAGAGCTAAAAAATGCAAAAAGCTGAAAGTTCCCAAGAAAAAGATGGAATTTCGTAAGCACTGCTGCCTGAGCGGTAACAGTTATTCACAGTTATTCAAAAACAACGAATATTCTTAATATTTCCCATTCCTTTTGTTACATCGATCAGAGATTTTCAACTCATCAATCAATCGAATCAAATACTGTGCGGATCAATGCACTGCCTTAAGCTAAGACAGGATTTCTTCCCGCAAAAAGTAGCTGAGCGAGTTTTCTTTGGCTTTGAAAATTCCACCGAAGCCACCCATCGAGAATTTACAGCTCTGGTTACCGGAAGGCTAGAAAAGTTTAGGAAAACTCACTCTTAAAAGAAGTTCATTGGGAAGTCGGCCAATGTCGAACTGTTCGTCACCAGTTTCTCTTCCATTCAGTAGCATTGGTCAACACTCTCACTATGACACGAGGTCCATTCAGAATCGAATTTCTTCGCCTGAAAAGTAGGTAAAATGATTTGTGTTCGATAAGATTATTGATCAACGAGCTTTTCGACAACATAAACAAAAAATCTTCAAGAAACAACAAGAACACGCAAAACTTCAGCGAGAAGACTGAAGCAAGTTAAGAATTGGCAAGGACATCCCTATTTATTTATTCATTTTTTTAATTATTACGCCGCCAATTGCAAAAGCACGGATGAATATACAAAGAGACCATACTATAATTCAAAAGGAAGGAATTAAAAAGGACTGAACAGCTTAAACGATCAAAACATCTGACGTCAGACTAAGATCAGGTATTTATCACTTATTGAGAAGAGAAATAGAAAAGTTAATGAGAAACTTTAATAGGAAATAAAGATAAAATGAAGAAGACTGATAAGGGAGATAAAAAGTCTGAAACAAAAGGTCTCGTTAAGCAATTCAACAATGAAAAAAATGACTGTAAAGGTTGAAAGATATGGTAGACAGATCCCGTCCATCAGCAATCCTACTGTCTATGGCTTATTTTTATTTATTGGAATCTTCAGCCGCTAATAGATAAGAATTGAAAGAAAAAACTATATATGACAATTTTAAAAGTATATGCATTTGGGCGCGCGTGCTGCAGCGGTAAGAGGAGCTATTGCAATCCGAACGGCCGAGCGATGGATCCTGGCCTGGGCTGACCAAGCCTTCCATCCCCGGAGCGTCGTTTAAATTAGTACCAGAGTTGTCTAGGAAAGAAAAAACACAAACTTGAACATGCGGCTGGATTTCGTATGTCGTTGTAAGGGCCAAACACCCATTCATCATGCCTCCACAATTTTAAAGGAAAACGAGTGCATGGCGCGTCCTTGGGGATCGTTGATCAGTCCGGCCTCAACCTTAAGATGGCGGCTGAGACCGGACTGATCAACAACGATACCTTTATCTTTACCTTTATCTAAAATTCATCCGGTCAGCAAAAATAGGTCTACAGGAGAAGAAGCGGAGAGGAGAAGAAGAGCGAAGTGCACTTTAACAATCGGATTCTATTTCTGAAAAAAAAACGAACTCAAATAGCTGCCGAATTGGAATTCGATGTCTCCGCCCATTGTATTTGTGCAAATGACAGGTGAGTCGTCTCTAAGTCAAATTTAGTTGAGTGTTGTATATTAATGCGAAACGATACAGTGAAAATTTGTAATCGGTCTTAAAATGTTCCCATCGACGATGAAATGCACGCACTTCCAACAAGGAAATTAGAATTCTATTGAACGACAGAAAATCAGAATCCTCAAATAAGATGGTGGCTGAGACCGGAAAAAATTGCTGATTGGAGCTAGTGGGCGGCGGAGATGCCGATGGACGTGGGAGATGAGGACGTAGCTCCGGACGAGGAATGACGGTGCAATTGGAGACGCCGCCGAAACAAACACGGATAAGAGGGATCATTTTCTCTGTCAACATTGAGCTAATAAGAAGAAAGAAACGCTCGCGCGACTCCTCTCCAGACCCGTCACCACACCCGTCGGCATCTGAAGTAGGAAACACCAGGGAAAAAACGGGCAGCCGTCGCCATGGGGGTGACAAATTTCTTATTTATTTATTATTGTTCATTTATTTTTTTTCAATCCAACACAGAACAAAAACCATTAATAACCAATAGTGAACACTGTTGGACAATTAGAAAGTAACGAGCGAACACTAACGAGCACTAACGAACAAGGAAAAAGTGTTATTTTTATGTTGTAATTTTGTTGTTGTTTTTATGTTGTTGTGTTGTTGTACGAATTATTTTCAACTTGTTGGACTTGAGCTTCGCTCTCAATTGCTCTCTTCCAAATCTTATTCTATGATAGATCCATTCTTTGTAGAACTTTTATCTAGTGATGTTGTGCTGTTAATTTCTTGTTGTGTCACTTCAGAGTGTGTTCACGTTTTATTTATTTACTTGTCCTTTATTCTAATCTGCATGCTTCACGTCTGGAATAAGATGAAATTGAAAGTGAATTCAGAAGTGAAAAACTAGAAGAGAACGAGCCGCGCCGCCACCTTTCGTCGATCCTGGATCTGAATTCGAACCGCGGTTCGGTGGGAGATGTTGGAGAATTTAAAATTAGGCCGAGGTAGCAAAAATTAAAGGTAAAAGTAAAGGATGAACGGTAAAGGTTCGACGTTGATCATTTATCCAAGAACGAGCCACGCATTCATGTTTTATTCAAATAGCTGCCGAATTGGAAATAATTATGTCAAGAAAAGTTGACAGGAGCTGGGAGTTCTCCAAGTCTCGCCTACATATGAGAAAGTATTGTTTATAATGACAAATTAATGATAATCAGTTGCTAAGCGTAGTCCGTCTATATGGCGGTAAAATATTTCTCACAAATTTCTTGTGCTGTTAGCATTTTTATACTATGAATTTCTTGTCTAGGATCGCTCTATTTCTTTTGGCTGGCTGTGAATTTGTTTTTTTCAAAGCACGTCTATGATAGGCGTACATAAATAAATAAATAAATATTCAGAATCGTAGAGGCACGGTGAATGCGTATTTGGACGATACAATGACCTATCGGGGCCAGCCGCTATACCAGGTCAGCGTCTCTACCTTCCATGACATGCCTAATACCAATTTATCTACCCCGGAGGGATGGAAGGCTTGATTAGGCGGGATCGATCGCTCAATTGTGCGGGTGTTGATAGCGCCTCTTAGCACTGTACTACGCGCGTCTTTTCAGTGGAGGAAAATGCTGTTTTTCTGGAGACAAGAAGAGAAATTATAAGATAATTATAGAGGATTTCGAAGAAGATTTCATACGGACAGAAAGTCGAACGGGGGCTGCTCTCGAACGGCGAACGGCCGTCTGTTTGTCTGCACTTGGGCGGTGAGTACGGCCGCACTTAAAGCTGCACTCAACTGCAGACGTCCACGATCAAAAACCGTCGTCACAGTTCACTAATAAATTGCTCGTGAAGCCAAGAAGGAAGAGAACGACTCAGTAGTGCAGTGGTTAGCGTCGTAGGCATGGATAGTCCAGACACGAGGGCTCAAATCCCGCCTGAACCACCGCTTTTGAAAACTTGCACGAAAACACTAAATACTTGAATATGGAATGTCACGCAGAAATGGAAAGAAGAGCAAAATACATATCACTGTTAACATTCCAAACACATTTTTAAGCATTTTACTTGTCGTCCGCAAAAAAAGAGAAAATTCTGCAAATATATGGAAGGTGAACAACTTAATATTCAATGTGAGCTTGACAAATTCAGAACACAAAAGCCTCCGGCGAGTTGTGCGGCGTCGAAAATATCCCACAAAAATATCGCAGATATTGATTGTCTACACTGGCACAATTCCACTTTCTGTCAGGAAAAAATGGCCACCAAAGGCGAACTAGCAGAATACCCATTCCAAAATTAACTTTCCGTAAGACTCATTTTTTTCACAGACAGAATTTTGACTCAATAACGCGGTTTTTGATCGTGACATCATTAAACATCATCAATGAAAAAGAAGAATTTAAACAGAAATTTCGAAAGAATCAACGATCGGAGAGATAAAAGTAACAGGTGCACAAAAACCCAGACCTATTTGGAGACGATTTTTATCGTGAATTCTAAATATCTCGCAAAAACGCCATGGTAAGGTGATAAGGACGTCAACAAACACAGAAACAACGGGGATACTACGCTTATGAAATAACTATTTGAAGAAAAAACGTTCGCGCTCGTGTCGCTGCGTGGGTTGTCCAAAATTCATTTTCTGAGCGAACAGAGATCCTTGAAAATTAAATATGTATCATTTCGAAGTAGTTGAATTACTCCATTACGAGGTGAACGCAAATTTCCAACAGGACTTCTTTTTTGCCTGCTATTCAAATCCTGAAATATTAGCAGAAAATTCCTGCAAAGTTGTCAACAGCTGGATTTTAAATCATATTGAATATTAAATGCTGTTAAACTGATTCCAGCTCACTAGAATCCTGGAGCTACATAAAGGTAAAAAATAAAGGTGCTGCGTCGATCAGTTCCCGAAGGACGCGCCGCGCATTCGTGTTCAATTCGAGATCGCAGAAGCTTGGTGGATGCATATTTGGCCCATACAATGACTTGTGAGGGCCAGCCGCTATACCAAGTCAGTGTCTTTACCATCCCAGAAAAGTCTAGTACCAATTTACCGACGCCGAACGGATAGAAGAATTGGTTGACCGGGACGAGGATCGATCGACTGTGCAGGTGTCAGCAGCGCCTCTTACCACTGCACCAGATGTGCCCTCTGGAGCAATATGAGAAGTATAATAGCAGCTGCAGCTGCACAGCACACAGACGAGATTCATGATCATATATCAAAGGTGAACGATGCGAAATTGCAGCAGCCGAGCACCAGAGAACCACCACCATTACAACGAAATCCCCCGAACAGCTGGTCCTCACGTGAAACTCTTGAGAACTCCCGTTCTGCTATGAAATGGGACCTTCCTCGGAGCGAATTTATTCATTTATTTCACATTAGCAAGTGATGGTACTTATATATCGAAACAAACGACAAAAAATGACGAACTTTCAACAAGAATCAATTCAACCTTCAAAATCAAAAACAAGAAGGTATTTAAAGATCATGATTCAGGGGAGATCCTTCTCAGAAAGCCAGAACTAAGGTTTGGGCAACATTCATTTTCTGTACCTGTTGGTTCCGAAATTTTAACGCTGTGTAGAAAATATCTATCCAAAACAAGTGGCCCTCTTAGCAAGAACAGCAATCAATATCGCCAATTGATTTGACCGCAAGAATTAGCCGAACGCCGCTTGAATGCGCCGTGCTCTCGGAAAATAAATCCATTCGCGATAAAATGTCTACCAGTGGTTCTCCGAATATTCAAAAATAAAAAATAATAAAACAAAAATAATAGTTCTCTTGAAAACATTTATTTATTTATTTATTTATTTACGCGACACTTTAAGACACACGTGAGAGAGCCAAAAAACCATAATCAACCAAATGGAACACACTAGCATTTGAGAAGCTTGAAAAGAGAAGAAATAGAGTTTACTTGAATAAATAAAAATTTATCAAAAATAAAATTCTAAAATTGATTCTGTCCTGACGCTCTGCTCTATTCTGGGGTGTGTGTATTTTATTGAACCAGAATCGTTAAAAACGTATTGATGGCATAACATAGATGTAAATAATCAATTTTGTGGTGAAAACTGAACAAGGATGGGTTATCTAATTGGTCTGATCGTGTTTTTATGTAAATAAAGTATGTAAATAATGTAATTTTTATGTAAATATATGTTACCACACAGCACACGAAAAATTTCTATGTTTCTTGCAATTAGTTTATTCTGTGCGCTTTTCTGTTCTTTGTGGAAAGCGAGGATAGGTAAATGATCAAAGCAATGGGCGGAGTTGCCGCATGGGCAGAGTTATCACGAGGACAATGTTCAAAAATACCCACTTTCTGGTGAAATTCATCTGACCGTTAAACCTCTCAACCTGAGCAGTTTGCAAGGTTAAAAAAAGGAACAGGATTGGGTAGAGGTACTGAGTGACTGTATTTATAGGAGCACAACGCTCCAGAATGACAAACAGCAACCGCCGAGGACAACTTTATCTCAATGGCAAATCGTCGACGGACGAAGGGCGGCGGAAAGGTTAAGCAAAGAGTTTCAAACAATAAAAAACAGTAGAAGAACACTTCGAAGGCAGAAAAAAGAGAAAAAAGGAGATTACAACCGAGAGATGTCAGCGGTGGCGGAAAACTCAAGCAGAAAATTCGAGAAAAGGCGGCTGGTAGTGGCGGCGGGTAGGTGGTAGGTTAAGTGGGGGGACGCCGATACCCAAAATCAATCAGCTGGTCAAATCGACAATCAACAGGAGAATCACACGAGGATTCACCGATAAAATCGATATTTTCAACTGAGAAATTTCAAAAAATTGAGCAAAGGCTCTTGAAGGTATAATACACTAGTACACTAGAATGTTCATCAAATATAAATGGTTTGTCAAAAGGACCTTTCGAATAGCTTTGAATTATTAGAATGAAAACGGAAACAAATTTTCCGATTTTTCAAGAAGAATCAAATCAAAAAAATCAAATCAAATCAAATCAAATCAACAGATTGAGGCAATCAAAAGGCTTCCTATTGAAAACGACTGCGCTTTCGAATGGGAATATCGATTGTCTAGATCCAAAAAACAGACACCCCAGAATAGAGCAGTCCGGACAGAATCAATTTTGGAATAATATTTTCAACAAATTTTTATGTTAGAATTTTAATATGCTGTTTTTCTTTTCTTCCTTTATTTTTCGTATTTTAGGATGTGAACAACCAACTCAAAATCTTAAAAGCGATAGAGATCTAAATATGTTAGCGAAAAGACTTGAACAGTTTCCAATTTTTTAAACTCAAATTAGACCGACCACGAGGAGTACTGGGACCAACTCATTTTAGCCAATATAAGTCTTGCATAATATCTGATAAAATTTGCATTAGAATATCTACATACTCTAGATAACATTGGCAGTAGATTTTTGAAGTAGAGAGCTTGATTACTGGCTGTCACAATTTGATTTATTTTATTTGGGCAAATGGTGCATTTTATCGCTTTGCACAATTATGTCCAGGGAGATTTGGAAAATGGGTCAGGCTCATTCCAGATAGTGTGATTTGACAAAAGAAGGCTATTCTAAAAGTATAGAGCAGGCAGTAGAGTTACTTTCATGTCAACAGAGAAGAACCGTCATTTTTCAGAAAATGGAGATTCGGTGAACCTTAACTTTTGGGTTGGGGCGCCTTCTGTGCTATCATAACGATCGAGGTGACCTTCGCTAACACACAGTTGGATGGAGAGAATTACCAGAAAGTGCAGGCAGATCAAAATATGCCTCCACTGAGCCAGCGCCGGACAGTAAAATTCTCGATTCAGCGGTAATACGCTAAAATCCATCTATGGCGCTCGACTTAATCATACTCTAAAGTCCACGGTGTTGAGATCTTAGAGGAGGTTGCTTGTATTCTGGATTGCTATACAGTGGAGATTCGTTAGAGCATACTAATTCGAGATTATAATTATGAAACGCACTATATATCTAATAATCTGTCGGATCTAGTCCATAAAGAATATTTCTCAGAGATTTGAGGGATTTTAAATTATCATTTTACTTGGCTCAGCGAAATTTCGCAAATATTAGACGCCGACAACTTTTAATTTTTTGCGAACTCGACCGATTACGCCTACTCTCACGTAGGCAATAAGTACATAAATAAGTAAATATATGTAAATAAATAAACTGTAAACGAAATGAAAGCGAATGAGGACGAAGATCAACGATTTATAGTCAGTCTTCTGAAAAAAACTAGCGGCTTTCGAGAATTTCGTAGCCTCGTACTGGCCTCATCGCGACTGGATGAGGGACAATTCGATTACCTGGGCGAAACCGATGTCTCATTAGATTTGCAGGAGAGCGTTTTTCGACGAGGATCGGCATTAACTCGGCACTACGAATTCACCGCGGTTCACAAAAGTACAGAGTGTAGAACCTGCATAGGTGTTTCCTATATCATCAAAAAACATCTCATGGTGCTCGTTTAGACACCGCGCGGAGAAAATGTGTCATTGATCGAATTTTCTCCTTTGCATTAGATGTTTTCTATAATCACATCATTGAACGAAAAAAGTGAATTTCGTCAAAATGTCCATTAATAAGGAATAGCAGCCTTCTAAATACACGTACGACCAGTAAGCTTGCCTATATGAGGCGCCACCGGTCTGCGCCACTAATGCAAAGGAGCGAATTCGATCGATTCGATTAGTTATTGATTGCGCTTCAATATTGCATTTTCCTTAGACAAACGACGGTGAGATTTGGAGGTTTTAGCCAACATCAGATATTAAGAACATAGACAGTACCGGACGTGCCGCAACGATAAAACGGCGGAAGCGGCGCTTTTTCGCGCCGAACAGCGCCATTTTGTGGGTCCACACGTGGTGACCCGAACAGCGTCTATCGCAATTCGTTTACGCCGCATGCCAAATGGGGGTCCCCGCGTGGTAGCCAGGTCAAAGATGGAGCTTTGTCGAGTTATGAGTGCCGGATGACGAAGCGAGGGGGCAAGGGATAGAATATCGAATGGTCAAAAAGTCTGTAGTTAATAAGTTACAAGAATATATGAAAAATTTGTATATGAAAAGATAGAGCCTGAGCTGTTAAGTCCAAATCTGTACTTATTTTTACGAATAAGTCAATTTTGAAGAAAATAAAGAAAAACGGCGGTTTCTGCGCAAAAAAACGCCGCTGTCGCCTTTCGTTGCGGCACCTTCGGTACTGTATCTCAATGTGAAAGGTACAAATGCCTGGGCCTTTTGCAAACTGTTTGCTGGAGTTACAAACATGAAATATCTGAGGTTTATCTGGGAATTTATATTAAAACCAGAGGCAGGCGGTGAAAGATTATGTACTCTCGCAAGAAGAAGAGAAAAGTTCAAAAGTTTTCAGGACGAAATGATGAGCGATTTGAGGTAGGAGTCAAATAGGTTTGAAATTGAATTTCTAAATAAATTTCTAAATTTATGGCGGAATGCTGGTTACCCATTTCATTAAAGTCTTCCAGAAAACTGGTTTCTCTATCGGTTTTGGCGCATTAGGAATACTCCGCTGGCTCAATGTTTCAATCTCGTTTTCAATCTCCTTTTATCTCTCTCGGGCAAACTATCTCCTCAGGATTTGTATTTTTCATCTATTTTTCTATATTTTTTCTTGTTTCGTCCGTAATCTGTTTTGCCCTAGTTGTTATGCTTTCTCGAAGTGTTTGAGTTACTTCGCAAAGAAGAATTGTTTTTTGTATTTTTGTGTTTTCTGATTTGTTTTATTGTTGTTGATTTGTTGTAACTCCTACGCGCATTGGCGTGTGTGTCATACAAATAAATAAATAAAATAAATAATACAAGCTAAACCTTGATAGCTCAACGACAAAACGATGAGTTTTTTGGAAACCTTTCTTCAAAGTCTAGCCGTTCGAATATTTTCCCCAAATATTCTTGAGACTACTATTCTTAGCAGTGGTGAAAGGACCATTTTGAATAACTGATGAATCTTTACAGATCAACGAAAACCAGAATGACTTGTAGAACGCGCACGTCTGCCACGTTCACAGGCGTTGTTGACAGTTGTGGGCGATCGCCAAGGAAAACTGGGTTTGAAGTGTACCGGTGTAGTCAGCAGCCTAAGGAATGCTGCAAATCACCAAAACACCAAATCGTACAGTGAAATCGCTAACTCTTCTAAGCCGGAATATAGCGAGAATGGGGCCACGTGGTGCAGTGGCAAGAGGCGCTACTGTCACCCACACGGTCATGCGATCGATCCCGATCCGAGCCCACCAGGCGTTCCATCCCTCCGAGGTCGGGTAAATTGGTAGCAGACTTGTCCGGTAAGGTAAAGACACTGACATGGTATAGCGGCTGGCACTTGCAAGTCATTGTATAGGCCAAATACGCATCCACCATGCCTCTACGATTCTGAAAGAGACACGAATGCGTGGCGCGTTCTTAGGGGACTGATCAACGCTGACATCTTTACCTTTTTCTAAAGCGGGAATCGCGCCTTGAGAACGAGAAAGGACATTAAATGTCGATATAAACGGTAAAGGTAAAGGTATCGACGTTGATCAGTCCCTTCAGGATGCGCCACGCATTCGTGTTCCATTCAGAATAGTAGGGACATGGTGAATGCGTATTTGACCTGTACAAGACCTGCGGAGGTCAGCCGCTACACAAATTCATGGCCTCTACCTTACCAGGCAGGTCTGGTAGCAATTTACCCAATCCCAGAAAAGATGGACGACTTGATTAACAAAGGCGAGGATCGTTCGCTCGATCGTTCCGGTGAAGTAGCGCCTCTTACCACTGCACCACACGAGCTCGAAAGGAAAATGAAAACACATGGAAAAGGCAAATGTTTGACGTTTCTGCCCGGCACGTCAGAATAAATGCGTCAGCCGCTGGAATTCGCCGATAATCTGCTAAATAAAGCCAGATGACGAGCGGGCAAAACTCATAAAAACGATGAGTCGCCGAAAAAGTGAAAGCGGCACACTCAGCGAATTCTCATCACCGGAAACATTACATAGTTGTGGCAGTTTTCAGCGTTTTCCTTCTTTCTCTTTCTGCTGAACGAAAAAAAATCAACCTTTTTCTTTATTTTTCACTAAATGTCACGCACTGTAGAGAAAACTAACGTTTCACGTGAAAGTACACAATTTGTTTTCTCTCCCGAGCTCAGTATTCAGTATGTTCCACTAGTAAAGTTGAGAAAGCCACAACGTTTTAATATTTGTCAGATTTGGTCGAAATGAGCACCAATTCTTTCAAAGCAAATTTTCTTAACGGAAACTAACCCAAAGAAGCTGCGGATACGATGAGATAACGACAAATTTCTCGTAGGCATCTGGACCAACAGCAAATCATCTGCTGTTGGTGGATAAACCGATACGGTATTGAAAAGTGTCATAATTATGTGATATGGATGGTGTCAACTTCGCCGAAATTCGACAGCTTCGACAATTTTAAAAAATTTGACCATTTGAAAATTGATAACATTTCAAGTTTCCAAGACACACAATTTAGAAAGAAAAAACAAAACTAGCATAACAAGTCACACATTTTATCGAATTGATCCCAAAATTCTGCACATAATGAATTGAAAATTGAATGATCGCATTAATTTTTTTTCAATAAGGAAAAAACAATGACACAAAACGCGGATAGCCTTCCGGACAACCTAAACGAATACCCTTCGTCTTTCATCAAGAAACTTAACCCTAATGCCTTATCGATACCTATGCCTTATCAGACGTTTTGCTTAAGAAGGCGAAAGGTGAGTGGGAGTTTTCGAGGCCACGTATTCGCAGACTCCGCCTATGTAAACAAATATAAAAACAAACAAAATAAAAAGTCGCAAACATCAGCGACACTAAGGAACATGAATGAAAAGAATCAGATATGATTGAAAGATAGTCATAGGAGCCTGAACTGAGAAACCATTTCAAATCCCGTTTGAGTCACTATTCTTGCAGTGAAGTTACAAAGTACTATTTCACACAAAAACATAAATAAAGAAAATATTCAATTTCGACAGGGCCGGGGCGGCATTTTCCGATAATAACCGTAAATAAATTTTAAAAAATTGATGCAAGGTTAATAAAAATTGAAGCCTTTTCTCGAGTGGTTTTCGTAACCTAACAACACGTTCACTATAAATTTAACATAATTTTCTTAATCTATCGTATTTTTCGCTTTTATGATTTAGTTATTTTTAGTGATTGAGGCGAGTTGAATGTTGTATCACTCACGTGGCCTCGGCAAACTTCTCGAATAAATAAATAAATAATAAAAATAGTTGAAAATCCACTGAGAAAACTAAAATTCCGAAAAGAAGATCTGCTCTCTGAGCTCGCACTGTCGTCGTTAGAACTGCGATTCATCAAGGTACCCGCCAATGAAAAACTAAATAATGCTCTCCGAATGGTATCGACCCCGATTGAAAAGGGGGAAAATTACCATTCTCAAAAAAAATCACAAAAAAAGAAGAAAAGCAGGTAAATGCTGGCGCAGGAGCATCGTCCTTACTGCTTTTCCGCTAATCCACTTACCAAGCGGGGTTCTGATTCATACCGTGACGAGAAAAAACGAAATAAATCTGCCGAAAAGGAGATTTCCCGGCTTAAAATGGAAAAACTTCTTCCTCTCCTTCGTCTTAACAAGGGTAAATCTGCACATGTGCATGGCGCAAATTCGTCGGAATCGCCAAAAATGTCCTTCTCCGATCTCCTAGGAAACTCGGCAAGATTCTGCTGATTCATCACGAGGAAATCGACACACACAAACACGTTGAGCGTTGAATTTACACAGGCCCGCTGGAGAAGAGGAGATAAACAGGGGGCTGGCTGGCTGGGAGGACGATGGTGGTGGAGAGGAAACGTCGCGACGACGAAAAACACCACCATCTCCGCAACTCATCACCACGAACACCACCACCAGCAACGACAACAACAACAACACAGCACTAGAATCGATGCATTCAGCCCAAACACTACGACGTTGCTGACGCTTAATAATCCGCCGGGGATTGATAAACGCCCCGGCAGTTACCACCAGTCGCGCCATAAATCAGCAGCAACCTTGTCGATCTGCTTCTAGAAAGAAGGCAGTTACGACGAGATTGCGCCGTGCACATCCCCAGGTCTCTTCTTGTTGTTAGTTGACGTTTTCGATGCGACTTCGACCTAAGTCATCGAGATATTTCTGAGTCGCCGAGCTCACTCAGATTTTCTACAATTCCTATTATCGTTGGAAGGACGATTTATTTATTTATTTTTCATAATTATTTATCCAGAAGCCAACGCGTGCCGCAACATACACATATCTCGCAGTTATTAAGATTTACTGAAAGGAGTCATTTCAAACCTCCTAAAGGGGAGATCGGCTGCATTGCGTTTCTGTCTTCAACTTTGGGGAGCATCAGCCTTATCTTTGTTTCTCATTTGCTCTTATTTACTTTAAATGTTGATTAGTCTGGTTCTAAGTTTGTTACTTCCTACTCTCAGCACTTTGTTTTTTTTTTACAAACTTCCATTTGAAAAGTGGTGGCACACTGTGTGCGTATTATAAATAAAATAAATAAATAAATAAATAATATATTCGATTTCTCTCGTACCCACGCGAATTAGAACCCCGTTTGGTAGGAATTTATTCTGGCTGCTACTCCTTTTTGTGATCTAGGCAAGAGTTTAGCAAAGTGAATTTTATTATGTTTTCTTCATTTTTTATTACTTTTGTGGTTGTTTACCCATTGTTAGACGTTACCTAGGTTTTCGTCAGCTGTGATCTTGCAGAAGGGTAGTTTTCAATGCATTTGAAAGGTAGTTTCATGAAAGGTAATTTTACGAATGCAGCTGGAGTATCGAAGAATAATTCTTCCAGTTCTTATATAGACAACATAAATCGAAACCAGAGAAAAGTTGAATTCAAAATCTTTTATAAAATATTGACATGAAATTGGTTATCGAACAGTCGATCAATGAAATAAAATGAGTGAAGGATAATGAAAATAATTCTCAAACTAGCACATCCGTATCTCTGTTTTGCCTTGTTATTGATTTATCAATAAATCTCTTGTATATTTGACACGGTTTCTGCTTTTTGTTGATCTAATTCATTTTTGTTGCTCCATAATTTGCCCACACGAGCCCAATCGTGTATCAAATAAATAAAAATGAATAAATAAATTGCTAGACCATTTGCAAAAGTCGCTACTTCCACCGGATTCAAACCTGCACCTCATGTTTAGACAAGTAAATGAAGCGATGGTGGACGAAATGGAACAAGAAGCCTAATGGAGTAGTGACTAGCGAAACAACGCCTTGATCAGAATGAGATGCGGGTTCGATTCCCATCCGAGCTCTGAGTTCTGCAGACATCATAGCATTGTCCACATCTCAAGCTATTCACGTAGAGCCAATCCGGGAGGTGAGGTATAATATTTTTACATATATATTTATATTTTTCAGAACCTTTCCTGGGTATTCACTCCTCTTGAACTCCTACGTTCTTTCTTCCTTGAACCTCGGGATTGATGTTATTGTAGTATTCTGATGTTGCTAACTCTTTTTGAAGTTAACAACATCAGAATACTATAAAAACATCAATCTCGTGTTCTTTCTGTCGTCATCTTTCTTTGAGGATAAACGAGTTAATTAATTGCTTTGATATCAACGGTGCCCATTCAGACTGAATTCGATGATTTTTTAAACATTCTAGCCTTCGAAGGGCGATTAGTGAAACTTTAAAAAGAGTTAACAACATCAGTATACTATAATAACGTCAATCCCGAGGCCCAAGGGAGATTTAAATATTTCTACATCCATATTTATATTTTTCATTTCCTAAGTTTTCACTACTCTTGACCCCCTAAATTCTCTCTTCCCTTGAACCTCGCGATTGATGTTATTATAGTATTCTGATGTTGTTAACTCCTTTTAAAATTCACTAATCCACTTTCGAAGGCTAAAGCTTTTCAAAAAAAATTCATCAGATACAGTCTGAATGAGCACCGTTGACATCAAAGCAATAAACCAACTCGTTTATCCTAAAAGAAAGAGACGACAGAAGGAAATGACGCGAGGTCGCAAGATTCTATGCCCCTATGGGTTTCGGAGAAACCTTTTGGTCAGCGGCACACCTTTATCAATAGGTAAGTGAATACGCCAAAGTGTTTTTATTGTCGCCGGAGAACCTTCGGCTCAATAGCAATTGGTGTTCATTCAGCGCTCAACTGTTATGCATGAAAAAGACCGGAACAACGACGAAATAGGCATAAACAACTCGTCGTCGCCGCGTGGTGGACCTCGACCATATTAGAGTAAAGGGTCGATTTGCAATATTGGCCCCTCCTCCCACTCCCTCACCCCCTCAATACCTGCAAAACAATCCCTCGAATGGGAACGCAAATGGACGAGAAAACCAGAAAACGAGCACAGATTTGAGGACCGCGAAAATTGCACAAAAGGCGAAGATCCGGATGGGACCAAATGTAGGCGGAACGAATACGCAACGATCCGATTTCTTTGGGCGTTTTTGAAAATTACGATAAGGAATAGTAAATAAGAAGTAACTACGAAAGGTAACAGGTACGAATTCAACCTCATTCTTGTTCCAATGATATTAGAAGCACATTTGCGTAACCCACAAGGACGGTCATCGAAGTGACGGTAAGCTTTGCGATGCAATTTCTATGGGATGGAGGGCTCCTCATCGGATATCCAAAAACGTGTGAAAATTTTCGGAATCGTATTCTATGCTTTTTTCAGTACCATGGACTACGATTCCGAAAAATTTTCTCACGTTTTTGGATATCCGATGAGGAGTCCTACATCCCATGGAATTTGCCTGTATTGTATTGCCAAGGCCTATCACTTTGACGGTCCTCCTTTTCAGGGCTCAGGTGGGGCTCGAACTGGCATCTAACGGCTCAACGACCCACTAGGGGACTACATCAACTTACAGGCTCTACTATTTAGAGTACTACAAGTGAAAATCACCGTTAGGAGCAAATTCCATGAATATTACGATTTTAACTTATAAGAACACCAAATATATGGAAACGGAGACAGAATAAACAATAAAACACCTGCGCCATAACAAAATGAAAAAACAAAAAACTGCACCAACAGAGCGAAAAGATTCGCGGAAATTGCGAGTCCGCCAAAGCATACGTGTGGTGATGCCCATACGTTATTAAAACTATTCGCAAAAATTTTCGTAAAAAAAACAATAACATTGAATCGAGAATCGCAGAATTCAACGAAAAGTCGAAGGTTTTTCCAGTTATAAAAACATGAAGATCAAGATTTTCACGAAAAAAAAACATAGAATTGAGAATCGCAGGATTCAATGAAAACTCGTAAGTTTTTTCTGATGAAATGATCCATCAAGTTGTGGCTAGTGTGCTCCTTGGAAAAGCAGAGGTTATGGTGCGGCGCTTAATTTCATATTTCCTCCCTACCTAAAATTACCACTGAGGAGTTTAACTATAAAGTTTATGTCGTAATGGTGGTGCTAGGTTCATCGCAAAAATCGCATCTCGGGTGGGATTCGAACCCGCCTCGCGCGTCTAACACTCTCAGAAGCGTAGTGGTTGACGCACCGTTCCAGATAGGCGTGAGACGCGGGTTCGAATCCCGCCTGAGATGTGAATTTTGCGATGAACCTAACACCACCATTACAACATCATATTCTAGTATACATAATCGTAACCAGCAAAAGCCTATAATAAAACTAGAATTTCACGTTAAAGTTTCTGTCATTCTAAACTAGTAGCTGCAAAACAATTCTCAAAAGGACTTCCGACATCTGGGCCCAGATTCATGAACGGACGAGCGGTCTCCGAAACCGAGGCGCAGCCAGAAAGAGACGGTGGAGTTGATGAGAGATTGCGTTTAACATATGAAGTTTAGGATAAGTAGACAAAAGTGCTCGCCGTTCGAGCTATATCTCGGGGTTTACCGTGGGTTTACCACTGATGAATGTGGGCACTGGTTGAAATTGGAACCTCCAAGCAGAATGAAGAGGAAAGGAAATTTCACTGGATACCCTACCAAAGTAGATAGTCGAAGAAAGTTTTCAAGTGGCAAGTTCAAAGATACGATCAAAAAACAAGAAAAGTGAGAGGTGGGCGCAGGGAAAAGCTCGTTAGCGGCTAAGATGAGAACGCCGTCATGGCATATATCAAAGGCCACATCGAGAACCGGAATATTGAAGGCCGCCGCGCTGAGCTTCGTCGCGGTGTGAATTTGAACTTTCCCAGATCGGATTTCTAGTTCACGCCGTCGAAGATTAACATCAAAGTGGGAAAGGAAGCGGTTAATTTTCTAAATAGCTACTATGAACTTCATATTTCTTCATTTCATTTTCAATCCCTGCAATGTTGATGCATTTTTTTGCTTCTTTTGCCTTTTTTGCGCTAGTTTTCTCAATCATAATTTATTGGCGACTGAAGATTTGAAAGAATAAATTGAGCGCAATGAATAAAATAAGTCTAAAAAAGCCGTCCGAAACGAGAAAACTGGCGGCTTCTCGTCGTGGGCTTGGTCGGTCGATCAGAGATCGAACTGGACTCATTTCCGCCCAACCACCCCGTTTAATCAAGTGCTTTCGTCCCATTTATAGCCCATATACGTCGTTTTCTTGGGTCCCCTCGTCAAATAAGCAATTGAACTCGCTTTCGTAGCCTCTCATGGTCGAGAGATTCGAATTTCGCGCGCGACCGCGCGCAGCCGCAACGCAAGGGCAAACCCTATTCGGCTGTCCTACTGGAGCAACTCAGGTCACCCTCAAGTTCATACTTCGCAAGCCGTAAAAATTACTGCTGCCCATCCACACTTTTACATCTACGATCATGAGTGAGTCTTGAAGAATAAAGGATAATAATGGATCAATGATGAGGTTATATGCTATTTATCCCTCCTCTTTCATTGTAAATAAGCAAGGACTATTCAAACGAGAGCCTAAGGAGTCCACAATGAAACGATCAAGATAACAGCAGCAACAGCACTACGACAACAAACAGAATACAAAAAAGGCGGATCAGATCAGATCGAAATCACCAATGTCTGGGCCGTTGCAAAATTATTGTAAAATTATAATTAAATCAGCATTCAAATGCCATCTGGCAACCAAACCAAGTAGAAAAAAGCTCTTCAAGGCAAATATAAGATATCGATGCTGAAATTTAGACCCATAAAACCTGAACGACAGATTGCAATGAGAAAACTATCCTTCTTTCGGCCCGAACCATCTAGGGAACGACAAAGTCAAAAAAGGAAGAGCAAAGAAAGGACGTAAAAGAAAGGGTTTTTTTTGAAGCCCAAATTTGAAGCTGTGACGATGACGTATTCGCCGAAACGTTATCTGTGATATTCCAGTTTTGTTACCGCTTTTCTGCGGGTTACTATTGTATATACTAGAATAGGATGTTGCAATGATGGTGCTAGGTTGATCCCAAAAATCGCATCTCAGGCCGGATTCGAACCTGCGTCTCAATCTATCCGGGGCTGTGCATTGAACACTAACACGTTTATCTGTGATAAACGTTTATCAGTCTTAGCTAATCGGCTTCAGTCTACTACGCCATAATATTCAACACGCCAAGACTCAACAACAGTCGGTCATGGAAAGAAGGTTGTACAAAAGAACAAGATAGGTCAGCCACCACAGACAAGGAAAAGGTGGCGAAACGAGGCCGAAACAGGTAAAAAATGAGCCCAGAACTATGTCAGCCTCTAATGCAGAGCATCTCCATACAGATAGAAGTCTTTGAACGACAAATGATGATGAGAAAACTACAGCTTTCGGTCGGAATTATCCAGTAAACAAGAAAAAATAGTTCGAGCGGTAGAATCGGCCTCTGAAGACAACGAGCAGGTCGAAACGCTCCAGGGCCCGGATTCATGATTGGCAAACCCCCGATAAACCCCGAGATATAGCCCGAACGCGCCCACCGTTGTCTACTTATCCTAAACGTCCTATGCTAAACGCAATCTCTTATCGACTTCACCGTCTGGTTCTGGCTACGCCGCAGTTTCGGAGACCGCTCGACCGTTCATGAATCTGGGCCCAGGTCACTAATAAACGTTTCACCTAACAACATCGAAACCCAGAAGAATCAAAACAAACAAAGTGGCAAACGAAAAGAAAGGAAATTGAAAGGAAAAAAGAACTAGAAAGTCAGCCGCGGTCAGCTGTCAGACACGGGAAGAAGGCGCGAAACGAGGCGAAAAAACGCAAAAACGAGCAGAGGACTCTGCCTCGAGGACAACTCCGATCCAGGTAAGAGTCCTTGAGCGACAGACGGCAACACAAACGACGACTTTCTGTCAGTGTCAGAGTGTGTATGGCGGGGCAATGGGGCGATGGCGAACTGGTTCCCCTCCACTGACGGTGTCGTTGATGTACAACGTGTGCGTGCGCCCCGCCGACTGAAGAAGAACATCATAACCTGGTTCTTTTCCACGGCTTTCCGGCCGCCATCGTCGTCGTCGTTCGCCCTTTGTGCACGACAATTGGGATCGACGACGAGCTATTCGAGCCGGCGAAAGTGCAGCCAGAATGTTGGCCGAGCGCCGACGAAAAACAGCTGTTCGACGACAGTTTCCCGGCGGAACAGCACACACGAAGCACAGGTTATCGCTGTCAGATCACAAAACATTTATTGCCAAAGTACCTAACCATATGCTATAGCGGTCACAGAACAACAGGAATAGCGTATTACTGGACGTGGACGGGGTCGAAAAAATTCCAAAGGTGGACTGGCTAGAAGGTAAACGACGGTGTGACTTGTGACAGTATAAACCCAAACGCGGGGTCAGCTATTAGGTCATTTCATAAGTCCTTGCCGTTTTTCATCACATAGAGAATTGTTTGCAGTTTTGGAATATATATTGTGTTTTGATGAATACTTGAAATGTGGCTAATTTTTCACCAGTGAAATGGGAAAAAGTCGTTATTTATTTTTGGACTCAACGCTAGCTCTTTGTGTGGAAGTTTTTGCAACCCTTTCTAAATGTCTTAGGTAAGAATTTCTTGCTCTATCAGAAAATGTGTTAAGTTTTTCACGTCGCTGAATTTTAAACAAAATTTAGTAACAACGACTACCCCTTGGTCGCAGCATCATTAATCTTTTTGTTGGTGTAGTTTTGATAAACAGCATTAACCATTTGAATGAGAAAGACTTGCACTATAATATAGCATATCAGACTTTTCCATACATATCGAATACCATACGTTTTTAGCTTGTTGAATGTGGCGATAAACGAGCTTTCCCGACGGTCCGAGGCAGAGCATCTCTGCCACGCGACCGCCGCGCCGTTACGTAGGTCAATCGCGCGGCGGTCGCGTGGCCGAGACGCTCGGCATCGGGGCCATCGGGAGGACTCGTTTATCGACACTTTCAACGAGCTAAAAAGGTATGCAATTCGATATGTATAAAAACTTCTAATGTGTTGCCTTATAGTGTAAGTCTTCCTCTATAAAATGGAGTATGTCGTTTGTCAAAACTCTCTCAACAAAAAGACTAGTGTTGCTGCGTCCAAGTGGTGGTCGTCGTTGCTAAATTTTGTTTAAAATTCAGCGACGTGAAAAACCAAACACATCTTCTGATAGAGCAAGAAATCCTGGCATAAGACATATAGAAAGAGTCGCAAAAACTTTCACACAAAGAGCTAGCGTTGAGTCCAAAAATATTTAACGACTTTTGGGTCACTCGACTTGAGGGCCTTAAAGTTGTCAGAAACCAGAAGCAATAAAAAACTTAATATAATGTTTTGTAGAAGAGGATTTGCTCTTTCAAATGGTGTGCAAATAGTTGCAAGAAGTTTCGTTTTTTCTAGAGAAAATTCCATGCCGCAAAGGGCTATTTTTGCGAAATTTCATTTCCCATTTCACTGGTGAAAAATTAGCCACATTTTAAGTATTCATCAAAACAAAATATATATATTCCAAAACTGCAAACAATTTTCTATCGAACAGTATACAGCTCTTTATCAGAGCTTTCCAATTAAACTTACAGAAGGGTGATGAAAAAAACGGCAAGGACTTATGAAATGACCTAATACCAAAGATGGCGAACCAAGGAAAAGGGACAAAAACGATGGAAGTCCATCCAGACAGGGCTCTTTGAACAACAGATGGAAATAAAAAAAGCATCTGGTTTCGGTCCAAATTATTAAGGACACGACAGAGTAAAGATAAGGGAAAGGAAAAGAAAAGAAAGGAACTAGAACTCGAATACATCAAATACATCTGATTTGCCGATGCTCTTAAAACAGAAGGCCTAAATGCGATTTATAAAAAACCCTTTCCAATATTGTTTTTTTTTGTTAGGGAATTCGTGATGTTATTATGTTCCTATGTTCAAGTCCTTGCTTTTGATTTTATGATCTATGAGCTAATAGCTCATTCTTACGCGATTGTCCCAATACTCATGCAATAATTATGATAAGTCTATGATATGATAGGAATCCCCCCGCGAAAAACTTCGAAATCTGAAAAAGGAGAGCTGATATCCACATACTTTATAGAGCAAAATGCTACTTGGTTTATTTGACGAACTGAACAAGAGACGCGAAACAAGCCAACACATAATCCTCCAAATTATGAAAAGAAAACTGTTCGCTAGTAACCTTATTAGTGAATCAAAAAGACGGGCACCGTTACCATGGGTTACGACCAATTGGGGCAGATTACTGTCAGTTAATATAGTGAAGTTCTGGATAAAAACAAATCAAATATGTGTCATAAATTATGTTCACCAATATCAATATCTATTGGGGTAACAAAGGAAAGTATTGAAAAGGATAACAGGACATGCGGTTAACCGCGCAAATACAGGGTGTCCCAAAAAGATGTATACACTGTTGAAATGTTATAATTTTGGCGAAAGTGAACCAATAGAAACGAGTCATAGCTTGTACGAAAGCTAAGAAAAAAGAAAATTTTCTGATATGTGTTTGGTGAGGGTTGCGCCATGTACTCGACCGTGGCCTCGAATTTTTGGACCTGATTGATAGTGCGTGGGTTATATGCTTGCTCTATTTCGGTCGCAAACAGGTGATATCGCTGCTATGAGTTACTTCTAATGCAGTCAACATATCGACTTGCCGCAGCTTTTGCTTAAGCACGGAACAACATCAATATCTATCAATAATTGTAACCACTGTTTGAGAAGCTAAAACTCTTCCAACAGTGGCGCAATCATAAGAAAAGAATTTAAAGGAATGAAAAATGTATGAACCACGAAGATTGCGCCATGCACACGTCACAACAAGTTTAAAAACATAACAGTTGCTATTACATGATCATTACAAGAGTCTTGGGTTTTTGATCAGAGTAAGCCGTTTTGTGCAAAAGCATCTTAAAGTGCAAATTTTATCATGTTAATCTTGTTACGTCTTGATGCTTTTGTATTTATTGCATCAAGAGAAACGCGTATCAGCGATATCACTGTTGGTGACCAACGTAGAACAATCATGTTATCCGTGAACTTTCAATCAGTTCTAGAATCCGACGATTCAGACGGGTGCACGGCGCGATCGTTACGGTTCATGCATTTTACATTCCTCTAAATTCGTTTCGCATGATTGCATCGCTTTTGGAAGAGTTTTAGCTTCTCAAACAGTGACTACAATTACTAATCGATATTGATGTTGTTCCACGCTTAACCAAAAGCTGCGGCAAGTAGATATGTTAACTGCCTCAGGAACAACTCATAGTAGCGATATCACCTGTTTACAACCAAAATTGAGCAAGCATATAACCCATGCACTATCAATCAGGTTCAAAATCCGAGGCCTTAGTCGAGTACATGACGCAATCCTCACCAACCACATACCAAAAAATTTTCGTTTTTCTTAGCTTTCGTCCAAGCTATGACTCGTTTCTATTGGTTCACTTTCGCCAAAATTATAACATTTCAAACAGTGTATACATCTTTTTGGGACACCCTGTATGAGACCGCAAGAAGCTACAATTTATTTATTTATTTATTTTAGACAGTGACAGGCAAATTTTGAAAAGTAACAATTTTTCAATAAACGATTGGCTACGGATTGTAAGATTAGAACTATGAGCCAACAAAACGCTAGGTAGGTCCCTGATCATTGATCAAACCTCTCCGACCTCTTTTCCATAAGATTCTGAAAATTTACTAGTATATTAGGTACCTCAAACATGGGCTTAGGTCACGGAATGCATTCTCATTGTTGTCCACGTAGCATCGTTAAAAATTGCTCATTTAATTCCAATACAACGAGCGAGAAATCAACAAAATGCAATAGCAAATGAATAAATAAACAAAATTAGCTGACCTTCACTCGGCGGAGCGGTGAGATCGATGTTGACTGTTCGACTCAGTTTGACGTAGTCGAACGGACCCGTAGAGAGCCGTCCAGATGTTGAAACGAGGCTGAAAAAGTGATCGTTGAGGAGAGCGAAGCTGCAGTAAAGAGTAAAGCGCTACACGGAAATCATACAAGTCAGATCGGGGGGGGGTCGCAGTGCTTCTACTCACGATTTGAGACCGCTGGTGTAAGGTCCGTAGAGTAAAACGGATGCATTAAAATTAAAACTGGAATGTTGGAGGTAGCCGATTAGAGGTTCAAACTGCATGAGAGCCACAGGAGTTCCGATCGAGCCCCAAGAAAGCCGCTGTAACAACTTCCGTAAGGGCTCGTTTAGACGCCGCGCGGCGAAAATGCAAAATCGAAGCGCAATCAATAATTAAGGTCATTGATCGAATTTGCTCCTTTGCGCTAGTGGCGCAGTCCGGTGGCGCCGCGTCCAACCAAAAAAAATTAGGCATATAATCAAATAGGGAAGAAATTAAACGAAAAAAAGTGAATTTCGTCAAATTGTCCTTTAATAAGGAATAGCAGCTTTCTAAAAAAAACCCGAACGACCAGTAAGTTTGCCTATATGAGGCGCCACCAGGCTGTGCCACTAATGAAATTTTGATCAAGGACGTTAATTATTGATTGCGTTTCAATCTTTCATTTTCGCCGCGCGGCGTCAAAACGAGCCCCAAAGGTAGAGTCTGTCACTGCCGCGGAGAACGACGACTTGACCTTATCGATTAGATCTTTTGATCGATTTGCAATGATTCATTCTCGTGGTAACTGACTTGTCTAAAGCCCTCTGTCAACTAAAGTTTATTTATTTATTTATTTATTTATTTATTTATTTACTTATTTATTTATCTTTATGTCAGTACTAAATAAAAAGACAGCAGCAGAGTAAGTAATACCTAATGAATTGACCACAAAAACAAAAACAAAAAAATAAAAATAAAAATATAATGAAGAAGGAAGGGATGACTGCGCATGTTCAAAGGTGATTGTAGTTCAAAGGAGTTAGCTTGTCTATGGTACTGGTTAAATCAATAAGTGTAAAAGTAATAAACTAATACCTAAGCTGTTTATAGTGGAATAGTGCTTCAGCTAGAATGCTGCTTCAGCTGAACACCAATGTTGACATACACAGATTTGCTACGATTTACGTTTCAACTCTACAACTTTCTTCAGCGCCTGGAAGAAACGTAAGTGAGTTTGAGAAATCACCCGTTTGAGGACCACTTCAAAACATAACGCAGCTTCAGAGGATTGGTAGGGCAAGGAGACAAAATGCAAAAGAAGGAAAACACGACCAAACCACATAGGCCAAGGCGGAAGTGAGTGACACCGATGGAGGTGAGGAGACGAGGTCACCTTCAGGTAACACCGCTGGAATGCCACCAGTCGACTGACTTCTGGTACAAGCCCGCACAGGTCGATGAACGAGACCAGCTCCTGGGTCACGGCTACGCGCTCCTCCTTCCTTCTATTTACTGCAGGGTTCCTGGTAGCGATCCACAGCACCTCGGGAGTCTTCCGCGCTGAGACCTCCGACTCGCGCCTGCATGCCCGCAACCTGTGTAAACTGTTTTACCAGGCGTCTTATACTACGGTAGATCTTCTATTTGCATCTTATTTTTTCAAAATGCAACAGTAATCGAAAGAATCGTTTCTCATCTACGAGGCAGCTATAATCGCTCTTCTCATAGAGTGTCACTATCCACGAATTTTAGATCCATAAATATAACATGAGAAGGAATGGCGAAATGTGCCTTTTTTGTGTTGTAAGTGTAATTATCATTGGTGATAATCCGTAGACCTGTAGAGTGAAACGGATGGATTGGAACTAAGACTAGAATGATGGAATCTGTAATTTCGACATTTGCCACTCCTTGCTATTCATTGAGGACGAACGCTTGAAATATGGTATATCGAAATAACTCAAGATGACTGTAATTCAGAAAAGATGTCATAGAAGAGTTTACTGTACGGAAAGGATTTGAAAAGTTTCAAAAAGTGACGATGACTACAAGTAAAGGGACTGGATGTACTATGTATAGGGTCGATATTTGGTGGAAATGGGAAGATCTAGTGTGAGAAACTTTAAAAAATAGTATACTTGACAGAGGACTTCATACAAATCAGAGAAATCAACGGTGTGAATGATGTTAATCAACGGAAAAGAAGTGGGAGACATCTGGTTTCATTTTTTATAGAATTCCGTGCTGAAAATCCCGCATTATCCTCTCTCATACTTTAAATGTTACTTTTGGTGATGTAGTCATACGCTAGGACGTATCAATTTAAACCTGATTAGACTGTAAAATCAAGTACCTCTATAAGGAAAATCTGCCACTTCATTCAACATCATTCCATCTTTCCGGCGTGGATTATTCTTCAACAATTTACAGCAAAAAAAGGTCAAAATCAAAATGGGCAAAGTCAAAGGATCTTTCTCCACGATAATGATAGACCTCACCTTTTCGTCACAGCGGCTTTAAAGAAGCTCGACCGGAGATTCTGCATTTTGTGGGCAGTTCTAACCTCTAGCCGGCTAATCATTCCAGACATAGTTTCGATGTATCCGTTCCACTCTACACCTGGTTTTATACCTCCGAATTATCACCCATCAACCGGATTATCACCCGGTAATTGTGCTTACAACACAAGAAAATGATTATAGAAAGATCTTTCCGAAAATATACACACTTGGACAAGAAAGGGGACCAACCAATTGTGGAACAAAGTCTAAAATACGAAAATAAAATTTAAAATCCGTCGATGAAAATAATATAAAATAAAATAATAAAATAGAAAATAATAAAATAACAGTAAATATAAACAAATAAAATATATAATTTAAACAATACATACGCCACGAACCTGCTTGCGAATCCATTATGTTCTTCCAGCGTAGATTATTTTCCAGCGATTTTCTGCAAAAAAAAAACGTAAGATGCAAAAAGCACGTAATGTACGGACACTAAAATTCTGCGAATTCAAAATACCAGATTTTTCCTATAGAAGAACTTGATTCCACAGTTTGATCAAGCTTTGAATGATTCGTCCTTACGATTTACCACACCATAATCAAAAGGAAAAAATTGAGGTGAGGAGGAAAATCTGGCTTTACGACACAAAATTTAAGCGATGTTCTACAAAAAATGATAAAAGGTGCCCCCTTCTACCCCCCTTCAAATTTCGGTCCACATAATTCCCGTAACTATAACGGAGATAGTTTCATGATTATTCACTTTCAAATGAACGCTGAGATGGCATAAATTAAACTCACAGAACAAAAGTAATCGAAAGGCAGAAACAAACCAAAAATGACAAAAACGAAACAAACAGGTAAGGAAAATACCTGGACGACGGATCGCAATACAAAGTGGTTTGTTCACCAACGAATTTCTCCACACGTCAAGAAAGTCCACGTTTTTAGAAATTCATTTAATTTTCAATAAAAACAGATCGATACTTAATCGACGACAGATAAAACCGTATCGATATCTCTGATCAAAAGCACTATATAAATACAGATTCGACTAAATCATCACAAGACCTTGATGATAGAATTCTTAAGAAAAAAAACAATTAGATAAAAACAACATCGTACAACAGCCGAAAACCTATTCGATCATGAACAGTCGCCTACACCGCCAAAATGCGACCGGTGCCGCGGCAAGTCGCGCGCGACGTCGCGACGCCGCTTCACGGCCAGCGGCATCCCCTCATTGTTAGCACCGCACATGTTGTTATCGACATAGAAGTGAATGACTGGAGCGCTAGAATCGCTAATTTGCTCATTTTCTATAAGAACCGGAGCACAAAAAAAAATAAACTCCAATTGCTTTCATTCAATACTCAGCTCATAAAGCTACTGTGAGAAATCGGACAACGAACAGAAATCATCAGGAACCGAGTAAATCTGCACCGACTTCAAAAAAAAAACAATTACAATAAATACTAAATAGTCAAAAATCAGATCAGGCAGGAACAAAAATGACGAAATGTCATCGATAAGAGAGCGCTATTCAGAACGGAATCATGAGCTTTTCGCAGCGGACTTTCGGGCGCCAAAACCGCCAAAAATAGTACGACGAATGTAATTCGTACAAGGAAAATCTACACGTAAGGGGAAAAATGGAAAAAAAATCACAAAACAACAACATCACCACACGGCGAAAAGAAATCTATTTCTTGAGCTGTCTAAGTGGAATTATTCGCCAAGCGTTCGGCATCCCTCAGTTTCTGCTCTTCCAAACTCTTCAAATACCTAAAATCAGCTCGAATTATTGAAATTTTTTCAATGTTTTTTCAACCCATGTCCAGCTCTGAACTAAGAAACCGGTGAGAAAAGGGTGTGTGAGGGTAATGATGTAAAGGAAATGGAAAAGTAAAGGTAAAGGTGAAGGATCGACGTTGATCGGTCCCCTAAGGACGCGCCGTGCATTCGTGTTCCATCTAGAATCGTAGAGACATGGTAAACGCGTATTTGGCCTATACAATGACTTGACTGGGCCAGCCGCTATACCAAATCAACGAAATTAGTGCCTTTACCTTCTCAGACAAGTCTGGTAGCAATTTACCCCGGAGGAATGGGCTTGCCTAGCACGGGCGGGGATTGATCGCTCGACCATGCGAAGGTCAGCAGCGCCTCCTTCCACTGCACCATACTCGCCCTATTAGCCCTCACGAGAATACTCTACATATAAGAAAAAGGAGAGGCCCAAGAAGAAGCAACTACGGGATCGCAGCAAAGAAAATGTAAGCGAAAGAAATTTTTTGAAGGAAAGGTAAAAAAAGTACGAGGATCTACTGCAAAGTATATCCCCTTCGTCTTTAATACAAATTTCGGCACTTTTACCACTTGCTTTCAACTACCCCGGAACGCTGGGAGGATTCGAATGTTTGATTCAGCACATCCAACCTCCCAAACCAAACTGGTAACAAGTAACCCGGCCACGAAAGGGTGCAAAGGGAGATAATGCGGGCCAACGACGACGATCGAACTTCGACCTAGCTCAGACTGACAGCTAAATGAGAAGAATTAACGAAAAAACCCAACAGACGACGGAGATCATGAGCTTTTCGCTAGAAAGAAACAAAAAAGACGAAACCAACAAATATAATCCATAAATTTGCACGACGCGGTCAAACATGCACACTCAACAAAATAATAAGAAAGAAAATTTAAGGAAGAAATCTGAAAACATACTTCAACGCTCGCTTAGCGGCAGTCGTTTTCGCGATGCGATAATTACGACCCATTCCGGTGAACTTCATCTTATTTCCGATATCCACCGTCACTCTGACCTTGCCGCTCTCAATGATCCTCTCCATTTTGCTGCAAATGAAAATCTTATCTAAATTAGAGCAACGGATATAGTAAAGGTAAAGGAAAATGCTCGGCGTTGATCATTCTATAGGATACGATCATCGTCCACTCAGAAACGAAGAGGTCTAGCAAATACGTATCGGGCCCAAATTGCCATAATAAAGTCATGTTTTCACCTTCGCAGACAATCTGGTGGCAATTTACCCGACCCTAGAGGGAAGGAAGACTTGGTTAACCCGGACAAAGTTCAGTCGTTCGACCGGAAGGGTATCCGTTGCGACTCGTGCTGCTGCATCATGCGCGCCCAGAATAAAGGTAAGCTTTTGGAGAGAAAACTTTAACCAATACATACCAAAAAAGAAACTCAAGAATTGAAAAAAGATTGAAATGAACCACTAAATGCAATTGGGACCAGTTAAGTGAAATTTACTGCGGGGGGTACAGAACGCATATTGTACTACTTATGCTATAGATCGGAACGGAGTTGTGCCGCTTATGCTATAGATCGGAACGAAGTTGTGCCGCTTGCGAGCGCCGCAACGCGACCGCTCGCAAGCGGCACAACTCGAAGTGCGACCGGTGTGTGAACTGGCTCGGATAGGTGAACCGTAGGGCTCGTTTAGACGCCGCGCAGCGAAGATGCAAAATTGAAGCGCAATCAATAATTAACGTCCTTGATCGAATTTGCTCCTTTGCATTAGTGGCGCAGTCCGGTGGCGCCTCATTTAGACAAACTTATTGGTCGTTCGGGTTTTTTTAGAAGGCTGCTATTCCTTATTAAAGGACATTTTGACGAAAGTCACTTTTTTCGTTTAATTTCTTCCCTATGTGATTATATGCCTGAATTTTTTGCTTAGATACGGCGCCACCGGACTGCGCCACTAACGCAAAGCAGCAAATTCGATCAATGACGTTAATTATTGATTGCGTTCGGTTTTGCATTTTCGCCGCACGGCGTCTAAACGATCCCGTAATCCTATCATCTTCCAGACTCCACTTTTGATAGCAATATTGATAGAATAAATGCAAATTTCGCCTCCAAACCTGAAACGGGTCTTTCCAGGTTCGAGCTCCATTAGCTCTCGAATCGGCGATCGTGGCGGGTATGCGCAACACTCTTCGATCGTTTGTTTCATCAAATTGAAAAACACTCGCCAAACGACGTCCAGATCACGTTTAGCGTCCTAAATACAAAATAAAATATATAAAATATATAAATAAAAATAAATAAACAAAATAAAAATGGAAAATAAATATATTTATTCATTTTGAAGCGTTACAAATAAAAGAAATAATATAAAAAATAAAAAATAAAAAATATGTATAATATAGAATATATAGAATGAAACCAATGATCAATACAAATGAAATCATGGTTTCAGCAGGCTAATAGAAAACAAATGGAACTTACCAGATAAACGGCGCCAGCGACGCTTTCGAAGATGTCACTCATCGCTTTTGGCACTTCAATGTCTTCCTCTTGACCTTCATCGATCTCCTCCTCCGTTGTCACCATGTACATCTTCAACGAAATCCAGTACAATACTCCAAAAATCGGTACGTTAGAATAATGAATGAACTAGCGAAATACAAAAGCGAATATTTCCAGTTAAAATAAACATAAAATGGAGAAAATTCGGCCAATAGAGTGATCATCTCCGCGCTACAACTTGAGTCCTAACTTCAGAGAAAAAACTGCTCATAGCTGAAAATTTCCCAGCATTTGAAAGTGAAATGAAGTGGCCGTCGTCAACCTTTCCCCTAGGAACGCGCCACGCACTCACGTTCAATTCAGAATCGAAGAGGCATGGTGAATGAGCATTTGGCCTATACAATGACTTGCGGAGGTCAACCGCTATACCAAGCCAGTGTCTTTACATTCTCAGGCAAGTACGGTACCAATTTACTTGACCCCGAAAGGATGGAAGCGCTGATTAGCCTGTGCCGGGATCGATCGCTCGACCGTGCGGATGTCAGTTCCGCCTCTTACCACGATACCACGCGAGGACGTTTATCAATAGTAGAAGTTCAAATGTTACAATTGGCCACTGTCCACTCCAGTAGAAGTATAAGTTTTCACCTTCCCAAACAAGTTTGGTGTTAATTTACCCTACCCTGGAGGGATAAATTAACACCAAAATTGTTTGGGGTACAGTGGTAAGAGGCGCTGCTGTCACCCGCACGGTCGAGTGATCGATCCCGGCCCGGGCTGACCAAGCCTTCCATCCCTGCGGGGTCGGGTAAGTTGGTACCAGACTTGTCTGGGAAGGTAAAGATACTGACCTGGTATAGCGGCTGGCCCCCGCAGGTCATTGTATAGGCCAAATACGCATTCACTATGGCTCTACGATTTGAATGGAGCACGAATGCGGCGGCGCGTCCTCAGGCGACTGATCAACGCCGGCACCTTTACCTTTACCTCTTACCCTGGAGAGACGGAAAACCCGGTTAGCTAAAGAGACCAGAAGTCATTTAACGTTTATTACATATGAAGACTACAGGGGCCATGTGAAGAGAAAAAAAATTAGCACGGGCGAGGATGGATCGCTCGACTGTGCCAGTGCAAATAACGCCTCTTGCCATAGCACCACACGCGCCCAAAAATCATAGTAATCGACGGGAATTGTAGAAAATATCATATCATTTGCTAAAATGAAATGAGAGCCAAATTTTACTGAATAAAAAACCAAAGAAGGACCAACCTCAGAGTTGAAATTCGCGTCGAAAAAGTTCCGCTCACTGCACAACTTGACGAATTTCTCGATCATGTGATGCAGCCCGGGACACATTGCCACAAAATGCTGAAAGACACAAGTGAAAATTCCAGAAAAAAATTAAAACTAATAAAATCACGCGACAAAATTCCACTCAGATCTACGTAGTAATGGTAAGAAAACCCTCAAAAAAAGTAAAATGTGCGAAAATTCAGGCTGTTTTTAAATCAACGTGATGGATCGGACCGCGCCATTGAATTCCTTGTAGAGCATTTTGGAAATTTTTCACAGTTAGGTTCGCCCGAATACTCGAAAATTTTACAGCTTTTGAGTTTTACAATCGATTTCTGTTGGTGCCAATACACCAACACCTGGACTCGTGGCAGGACCCGACCCTCCGTCGCGGATAACTCGTCCGAAAGCGGGTTCCAGCGTATCAAAGCGAACTGAACACTAAATACGCTTGCGCAAGGAACTAGAAACATCAAAATAAAAACACTAATTCAAAAAATCGATTCGAAAATAAGAAACTGAAGCTGAAATTAGTTTGAAAAGCAAAAATTGGTTTATAAAATTAGAATTAATTAAAACGAAATCTTAATTCGATACCTTACCTTATGGAAATCATACTTGACGGCCAGACTGGCGAAAATGGTGTTGTTCACCAACGCCGAGCGCAAATCGGTCAGAACACCTGGGCTATACTGGCGCTGATCTTCGAACAAATATCGCGTAATCGTGTAATCCAACACCGCGTCACCAAGAAACTCCAGTCGCTGAAGGACAATTTGAAAAATTCTAAACAAAAAATAAAGAAAAATCGAAAAAAACAACTAGAAAAAACAATACCTGATAGCACCCAGTGATCCTGTTCTTGAAATAACTGGCGTGGGTAAACGCCTGTAGCAGGTACGCCTTGTTATTGAAACGATACCTAAAATGGAATAGAATTTTCTTCAGTTGGGTAAACGGTACCGGCTAACCCAATTCATCCGAACTTACCCAATTTTATCCTCCAAAAGACTGAAGTTAAACTGTTGCCACATATCCTCTAGCAGTCTCATGGCCATATCCGGACATTCTGGGGTATTGACGAAGCTGCAAAAACAAAACACTCATTAGGGTAATGTCCTACCCGGCGGGTAAAACTCACGATAGAAGAGGTTCGGCGCCCTCGACGTCGTCGGTGAGCACTTTTAGGCCGAGCCACTTCATCACCTAGAAAGGTAAGAAGGTTACGGTAGAAAAGAAAGCTCAAGGAATCGTTGAGGTTACCTTGAGGGTTGGTCGAGGTCCCAGGGTTAGTAGATGAGCTCCGATCAACGCCTCGACAGCGTCAGCGATCGATTTGTCGCTGATATACTGCTGGGTTAGCATGTTGTACGGCAGCGGTGGTAGTTCTTCCATTGTCGCACTGCTTGCGGATGGCTGAAGAATTTAAATTCAAATAGAAATTAAAACATTTAAATTTCGCACTTTTACTATAGAAATACCTCTTTCATATCACTACGACTCCGCAAACTCATAGTTGTAATTTAAGAGTATCCAGCTTCAGCAGCTCGTCATAAATTCTAGTGAATTTTATTCGTTTCCTTGAACTATGACGACATTCAATCTCAAATTCTCTTTTCACTTGATTCATTTTACCGGATTGCTCAGATAAAATTAATCGTTTCCCTTCTGTTTAACTTACTTCTTTGAAAATCTTCTTTAACCCCCTGTCCACATACCACAAAAATCTGGTAGATACGCTTCGTCTGTGAGCCATGGACCATATATTTCTTGTATTTCGAATTTTAAATATTTTCATTAGTTTTCTCATACTGTTGCTCAAAAGTTGATCAAATTTCGGAAGACCTCGGTGACAAGTAAGGATAAAAAAATTAAATAAAAGAAAGGATACAAAGAATCGAATGTAAAAATTAAGCAAACGATTGATTCGTTTTTTTGTAGAATTTGATGCAGCATCTTACTTGGATTTACTGTCTTTGACTTGTCTTCTAAACTTGGTTTTAATGCATACCCATATAATTATCACATTAATTATCATAAATGATTATATGAATAAATCGATAAATAAACAAGTAAAGGAAAAAATATGGTCGAGAATCACCTTGGCGAAATTAATCGTCTCCACCCCATTCTCCAGCTGACGTACATCGTTGTTCGCATCAGCTTGATCCCAGCCGGTGACAGGTTTCGGCTGGAAACAGTAGTGATAAGAATAAAAATAAGATATAAGCTATTATACAATAAAAATATATGACCACAAAAATACCCATCAAATAGCCATATAAATCGAAAAAATAACAAAAAAATCAATAAAAATTGAGAAAAAAACGAACCAGTTTCCGAGCGGTATCATTGCCTTCCAACACGTCTTCGATGAACTTGTCGCGCTCTTCGGCATCTTCCGAATTCGGTGCTTTGAAATCGTTGTTGGGCATGTAACTGAAGATGAATAAATCAAGCGAATAAATTGAAAAAATGGAGTCAATCAAAAATAAAACGATTAGTTACATCACTCGGACTTTAATAGAGCTAAAGGGCGCCTAGAGTCATGACTTCCATTTCATTTATCTGCGAAAATCAACTCAATAGAACACAAAAGGAATCAATATAATATACGGCTGGTGTACAATAATAGGAAGATAAAAACAAAAAATCAGCCCATGACAAGGTGACTCTTGATAAATGTAATAGCCATGAGAGATCACAATTGAAATATTTGAAAAAATTATAATTCCATAGTTTTCAACGAATGATGTCCCTCCAATTTTAACAAAACAAAGGGGTAGGACCGCCGAGACGATACCGGAAACAATTAATTCAATGGCATGATGGGGTAGTCTAAAATGACGAAAATGGCCAGGTTGTATGCGACCAACGGTACAAGGCACAACAGATGGAATATTTGCGAGGAACCCCATTCTTAGCTTAGGTAAAGATTGACCCAGAGCGTTTTCTGAAAATATCTAGCGCTTTAGAACGTCGATCCCCTTTGGAAACATCCATTTCTCGTCACTTCTAAATCCTTAATTTTATGGATTGACTATGCTGGGACAATAAAATCACGATTCGGATATGACGATCCTCAAATTTATCTATCTTATCGAAACAATATACGATAAAAAAGGTGAAGAAGGTTTAAAAAAAGATTTAGTACTTGTTCAAGACAATGAATGGGGAATGCCAGAAATCACAAAAAAGCTTCAGAATCTATATTCTTAAAGTACGAAAGGGACTTTGCAGTTTTGAAAAAATTGCAAAAGATGAATTTTTCGCAGAAACCCACCAAGGAGGAAGCCACGAATCATACACGTCGAATTTTGACGCGACGATTAACGACGGGATACCCAGACGTTTACCGAGACGGTACAAGTTACAGTTGGACACCTGCAATAGAGCATTTGGGCTGAATTTTCACATTTCACAGTTGAACAATATAAAATTCTAACAGCCCACTCACAATCGGCAGCAAGAGGAGGAAAAACAAGTGGAGAGAGGGTGGAAGGTTCTCAACCTGCGGCACAGCATCAGTGGGGGTAAAGGTTAAGGTAAAAGTCAAGGCCAAGGAGTCGGCGTTGAACAGCCTCCTAAGGAGGCGCCGTGCATTCGTGTTCCATTCAGAATCGTAGAGGCGTGAATGCGTTTTTGGTCCATACAATGACTTGCGGGTGCCAGCCGCTATACCAAGTCAGTGTCTTTACTTTCCCAGACAAGCCTGGTACTAATTTACCCGACCCTGGAGAGATGGAAGACTTGGTTAGTCAAGGCGGGGATCGATCGCAGCGCCTCTTACCACTGTACCACGCGCGCTCATTAGGAAAGGGATATAGAGGAATCACAATGACAAAATGTGCGTTATTCGAAGCTTCCGTTAATTCTTCACTCCATCATTCATACCTTCCAAAGTTTATCTATCTGCACCCATTAGCTTCGTGGAAACGTTTTAGAATAAGAAAATGAAAATTGAAATCTCAAAAAAAGGAAAACTGATTTTCACAGATTACTCACTTCTTTACTTCGTGCAAACGACAACTTTCCTTCATGTTGATCGGGATGCGTATGATACAAATAGTCGGTGACCGAGTACTTCAAGAAGGAGTCTCCTATCGTCTCCAGTCTTTCCAGGTTTATTCCTGAAACAATTTAATTATTTTGAATTCTCCGCTTTGTATGGTTCTCTGTCCTTTTCTTTATTTCACTAGAGCCTAAATTTGGTCCCGGACCCCGTTCTGATCTCTGTAATGTAAAGCGAATCGAATTACTTGAGGAGAATCAATCAGAACCGTGTGACGAAGCCTTGATATATGCATATTTATATTTATATATACAATATCACTCAAAAATAATGATGCAAATCAACCGTTGCTAGTGTTAGTTGATCGAGCAGAATAAAATAGTGACGTAATTGATAAAAAAGTCAAGTTATCAGTTATATTGTGATGACGCTAGGCTCACCGCGAAAATCGAGACTCAGGCGGGGTACGAACACGAGCATCAGGTCTCTCCGAGACCTGCAATGCTGGAACCCTCCCCATTGGCAATTCTATTTTTATCACGAATCAATTATCTGGTCTCTATTTTCATTTTTTGTTGTTAAGCACTTGACAGCCTCTACACTATTAACTCTTTTCACTCTTTTTACCCTTCATTTTAAGAGTTATCGTGATCTGAAAGCTACCCAACTTCTATTTATTACAATGAATGTTATTTTGATTAATGAACGTTTCTTTGAGGTGAGATATGTTGTTTTGGAGTTTGAAGTCGAAAACCTACATTAATTTCCGGACAACCTAATATATGGCGCAGAGAGATCAAATTAGTTGATAAGTCAAATAAACCAAGAACTAAAATTTAAAAAAAAATTAATTAATAAACTATTTTATAGCTCTTTTTGCCCTAATATTCAGTATGTTTCCCTGATTACAAAAAAGATGGCCTGCCCTTACTATTGATTGTGTTTGACTTTTTGAGTAATTATTTATTTTTTGGTAATTGCTGTATTGCTCCGACGACCTCATTTTCTTTTTTCTTCATTTTTCTGATTTTCTGATTGATTTTAGCGACTTCTAATGATTTTTGCTTTTTAATAGTGGAACGGATATCTTTTTATTAGTTATCCTATACATTTGAATATGATTGCGTCCGTGACGGGCGTATTAAATAACTAAACAAATAGATAAATTTTTAAATAAACTGATTAATCAATTAAGCTAACCGTCATTGGCATTGGACGTAGTGAGTGCTGTCAGCAGCAGTCTGGGTGACACTCCGTAGGGATTCTGATGTAGAAGTGACTGGGCGTGATAGCTGGGCGCAGTGGATCCGTTTTGGATAAGACAACTACACGAAGGAGAAGCTGACGCGAACGAGAACCGATTACTGTAGCTCGGCAACTCAGGGGCAATTATCTCACCCTGAAATTGGCCTCAATTACAGGCTAAATTTATTTTTTTCTTCATATTCAAACGAATGGAATCACACCAACCGTCGACAAATTACGATTGATGAACACCGCATGATCTCGTTCATACTTCTGTCGCTCGCCGCTCTCCAACTGCTCATACTCGTCGTCCGAACAGCAATCGACTGCAGTTTTATAGTCCAAATCGTCTGGAAAATGGAAACTCATTAGAAGGGTAATCAACGAATCAATGAGGAATCAGAATCATTACCATCCTCGTCAAATTGCATCAAATCGACGATTTCTTCCTTTTGTGTGCGCTCGCGATCTTCTAACATCTCCATCTTGTCCAAGTACAGCTGCAAGAATAAATAGCAGAATTTGCTTTGCGAAATTATTTTTAAAATCACGTTCCACATTCAAATTTCGATGAATTTTGACTGGAAACTTCAATGTGGTTTTTGAGCAACAAAAGAATGAATAAATTGATGAAGAACTGATAAGAAAGAAAGTTCGGTGCCACCTAGGTAAGGAATAAGGAACAGATAAGACTAATGACTAGGAGACGTTGAATCTGCCTCGGCAAGTCTCTTATCTAAGAATGCGCCACTTCCTCGTATTCCAAAAGAAATACATGATCTAGTTGAATGTGTACACCTTCCATTCAAAAATTGTGACAGAATGAACAGATTTGGAAAGTGGTACTGACATTGATATCCAGTGATGGGTCTAGAATTTCGGATGCAGCACAGTGACAAGGAATTGCGCTGTGCAGTCCCTTGTGAATACGCCACACACTCGCCTTCCATTCCGAGTCGTAAAGGCATGGTGAATGCGTATTTGGCCCATACAATGACCTGCTCGGCCAGCCGCCATACCATTTCAGTGTCATTACCTTCGCAGACAAATTTGGCACCAATTTACCCTACCGGAAAAGGTGAAAGACCTGGTTAGCCTAGCTGTGGATCGATCGCTCGACCGCGCGGATGCCAGTAACGCCTCTTACCACCATGGGCATGTTACAAATAAAATGAGAAAATATGTCACAAGGCGACGCTAATGAGCAGTATCTGAAGTGTGAATTAGATTCTACTCTTCTTATTCTAATTCTGAGATTCTACAGAGAAGAAACTGTAAATGAACACTATACATCATCTACTTCGGCCAAAAGGGTTAAAAACAGCACAGGTTAGTTAGTGGATAGCTAAGAAACCGCGCTTAAACCGAAGCCATCACCTTCTCCAAAAGCTACTTGACCACACGTCTAAACCTGGCCGAATCTGAGAGATTTAGATCCACGCAACTGTCTAGCACAATATCATGAAAACAACAAAAATACAAAAATCGTGCAAAAATAGGACAGAAATAAAAATAGCAAATAAAATAAATAACAAATATCAAAAACAAAAGCGAAGATCGCTCACCTTGGCTGGTTCCACATGTGGTGGTTCAACGGGTTGCAGACCGGTGGTGGTGGAAGGCTTTTTCGAGCGAAGTTGAGGGCTGTCCTCCTCCACGACGACCTTGTCACTGCTCGGAGTCCACACGTTCGGATTTTGAGGAAGAATTTTGCTCTGCAGATCGGCCATGAGACCGGTCATGTCGATCTGATTAGATATACTGCCCAGAATTTGCTAAAATGGAATAACTTCGTTAAATAAAAAAAAAAAACGGAAGAAAAGCTCGCACATCAACATCTTTAGTAATTAAGGCTTTCAATAAAAAAATAAAAAAAATCGAGAAAAACCCACAAACGGCGTATCCGGCACACTCTCGTCCAGATCACCCCACCCACACGCTTCGATATCTGGTCGTGGCGCGGCAAAGTCCGATTTTGTGGCTCCTAGAGCAGCAAAATAAATAAAAAATAGCTGAAATTTCTAAATATAGCACCCACCAGCCTTTTCGGCGAGGTACTTGGAGAAGTCGAACATCATCACTGCGTCAGCGTCGTCGTCGTCCGAAAGATCACCTCCCGTTCGAACCGACGACGACATCAAGCCTACCTAAATTTCAAAAATGCAGATATTTCAGGCTTTATTGTAACCTGTTGAGCCATTAAATTTCAATCCTTTCCATTAAATTCCAAACCTTCCCCTAGAAACAAAGAATAAATCAAAATAAAACTACAAATTTGGAGCTATTGAAGTGGAATTGGGAAATCTAGTGATAAATGGTGGTGTCACGGATATGATCAGAACTTCAATTCGACTGTTTTCGACTTGTAAGTAATAATCATTCTAAAAGCGTCACTAAACCGCACGATAACATTATCAGAATTCACAAAAAAGATCTATAAGGGAAAGAAAAAACTATTTCCAGAATCCTTTCCACAGTTATTTCCATGATTTCCCAACAGTATGCGATTTTTTCAGACAAAATTTAATCGTATTAAAAAATGGCAGAACAATTTAAACTTTGCGTATAATTTAATGGGAAGCAATGCAATACATTTAGCAGGTTCAGAAAAATATAAGCAAAAAATAAATAAATGATTAAATAGCATACCGTGTCCAGCGAATCGCCCGCCGCTAGTGGTGGCATATTTTCATCGTTGATTGTCTCAACTACCACAGGTTCCCAGACGCCGACTTCAAACGTGTTCTACAAGCATACTCATTTGTTTTCATAAAAGATGATTGCAGTAATAAAAAAAAGTAACAGAATCCAAATAAGCCACTCAACACAATAGAAAAGTCAAAACTATAGATATACAGGTATTGCTTTGCATTAACCTCTGTTACTAAAAAACTGAAGAGAACTCTGCATGACAGCACTTCTAGAAGTGAAAAATAGAAGGATGTTTGAAATAATTAGCGACTTCAATCGACAGAAAGACTTGAAAGCACAAAAACAACCCACAAAGGCTGATGTGAGCTATCTGTCTCTCCTTTAAATCGTCTATATTCAACCAGCATTCAAAACTCTATAATTTGAAAAGGCAGAAACAGCACAAAATCTTTCCAGAACGGCAGGAAAAAAACTACCAGACAAGCGAAGATCTATTTAAAACGGTGCGCAAATATGATACTCAAAGCAGTCGAAATGTCAAAATTTATCGCTGCTTACCTTGGCTATAATCCGCCGGATTTCAATGTTCAACCCACTAGGGACTGGAGAAAATTTTAAAAAAATGAAAAGTGAAAAACACCTCTGTGTCCAAATTCTCTTTACATATCCTTCCGGCGGCTATTTCACTGGCACGGTTTTGCTCTCTGAGCTGCTGGATTTTCGTGACGATAAGCGACTGTTTCTCTTCGTATGTGGCCGGATAGCACAGTGGTGCCCACTCATAGCTGTCCGGTACGATCGCCTGCTCCTGAAATGGAATAGCATCGAAAAACAACCAGTGTTTACGGGGATTATCACAAGTTTCATAAGGTATTATCTACGTTATCAACTCGGGCGACTGACCAACGGATTCGAAGCCCCCAAGCAACGTCTATCACGCTCCTTGCTTTCTTAGGACTCATTTAGACGCCGCGCGGCGAATATGCAAAATCGAAGCGCAATCAATATTGGGTTGGTCGAAAAGTCTTGCAACACTTGCACAACTGTTTTTGAAATTGTCGTTATTTATTCAAACAAAAACTCAATCAATAATATAATCACCATTCAAATCTATGACTCTTCCCCATCTTTCTGGTAGGCTTTCAATTCCTCTCCGCCAGAACTCCGGTGGCTGTGAGCAGAAAAACTGAGTGACCTTCACTTCCAATTGCTGTAGACTGTCGAACTCTGTATCTCGGAGATGCTGCTTCAGAGCTCTAAACAAGTGATAATCGGAAGGGGCAATGTCTGGAGAATATGGTGGGTGGGGTAAAACCTCCCAGCCTAAATCCTGGATTTTTTGGCGAGTCGCTCTTGCGACATGAGGTCGAGCGTTATCATGCAAGAGGTAGACACTCTTGCGTTCTGGGCGTTTTTGGCGCATGACGTCGGCCAAGGTCTGCAGCTGAGTAGCGTAGACCAATGCTGTTACTGTGTTTCCACTATCCATCAATTCCCAGTAAATCATGCCTTCAGAGTCCCACCAACAGCACAGGAGAACTTTCTTTTGATGGCGTCCAGGTTTTGGTTGTCTTGGAGCAGGTTCTCCACGTGGAAGCCACTGGCTCTGGCGAGTGTGGTTTACATAGAGAACCCAACTTTCATCTCCAGTCACAATAACCTTTAAAAAGTCCTTCCTGTGTGGACGAAGAAGCAGTGTGTCAGCAATACTCATTCGGCTCGCCTTCTCCGAGTCCCGCAACTGGCGTGGTTCCCAAGATGACATAACTTTCTGGTATCCAAGGATCCTTAGCTGTCTCACGACTGTGCTGTGGAGTGAATTCGCCAATTCGCGTGTGGACGAAGTGGGATTCGTCTTCAGTGCTTCCAGCAAGCTGCATTCTTCCACGGCAGAGGCACGTCCGGAGCGAGGCCGATCTTCGAAAGAGATATCTCCTTCTTGAAACCGTTTGTACCAACGGCTTACTGTGGAGTAGTGAATGACATCCTCCTTGAATACAGTGCAGATATTGGCAGCTCCAGTTCTTGCTGAATTCCCTTGCAAGAATTCATAGTAGACAATAGGGCGTAGCAGGCTGTTGCTTAACATTGACATTACTGCTCTACCCGTGATCGATTGAAGCTTATATAGTGTGCTCGAGGAAGCTTCGAGAATGTGCCTTGACATGACCGCACAAGGTCATACCCGTAACGGCTCCAGCATTTTTAAAAGACAATGGTATAAAGTGTTGCAAGACTTTTCGACCAACCCAATAATTAACGTTATTGATCGGATTTGGTCCTTTGCGTTAGCGGCGCAGTCCGGTGGCGCCTCATATAGACAAACTTACTGGTCGTTTGGGTTTTTTAAAAGGCTGCTATTCCTTCTTAAAGACATTATGACGAAATTCACTTTTTTCGTTTAATTTCTTCCCCATGTGATTATATGCCTAATTTTTTTTTTGCTTAGACGCGGCGCCACCGGACTGCGCCACTAACGCAGAGCAAATTCGATCAATGACGTTAATTATTGATTGCGCTTTGATTTTGCATTTTCGCCGCGCGGCGTCTAAACGAGGCCTAAGAGCCTAGGGAGCTTACAAATTATCTTCATCCTGTTCATCTTCATCCTTCCCATTCCGCGTACCCGCATTTGAGGTTTCTAGCAAGAACAAAAAGTGGTAAGGAAGCTCAGTAGTAGTAGTCACTTGAATACAACGACCGTGGGTACTTAAACTAGACGTGGTGTACGGTATTTTGAGGCAGTTGTGTGCAGTTGCATATTACGTGGGAAACAAATTTCGATTTCAATCAATCCCTTCAAGAGAAAAAAGCTCTATATTGGCCTTCTAGTGTCAATTACTATTCGTCGAAATATAGCAAAAACACCCACCTTCGTGCAACCCAGAGCATCGACCAAAATCTTCTGCCGTAACTCGTCCGCTAACAACAGGTGATTGATTCTGAAAGGCGACGAAATAACAAAAGAATACTATGAAAAGCCTGGCGACACCAAGCTCTATATTCATTCAAAAAACAGCGCTAATACGACAATTCCCTTAAAATTTGTCGTCACTTTTTGTGTGCAATACAATTCTCAGATACAGCTGTAACAGGGGCTTAGTTACGAGACGGTTATAGCTGTATCAATTTCGAGAGCGTTGCAAATGCCCGGAAACAACAATCGACATAATCCATTTCCACCGCCCAGTTAAACATAATAAATATAAAGATAAACACCTTGGTGACCAGAACATAAATGGTTAACCCGAAATCAACCCCAACCCCTGTCCATCAGAGGGCCTGACGAGGTTTATTCGGGGTTTATATCAGATCTTAGGAACGCGGGTGGTGCAATGGTAAGAGGCGCTACTGACACCCGCAGGTCGATCGACCCTCGCCCAGGTCAACCGCCGGTCAAACCACCCCTCCGAGGTAGGGTAAATTGGTATCAGGCTTTTCTGAGAAGGTAAAAACAATGACTTGGTTTAGCGGCTGGCCCCCGCAAGTCATTGCGTAGGCCAAATACGCGTTTACCAAGCCTCTACGATTCTGAATTGAACATGAATGCGGCCGCGCATCCTTCGGGGATTGATCGACGCCGACACCTTTACCTTTCACCCTCTACCTTTATATCGGATCTCAACCACTTTACTAGCACGGAGATCTCGAAGAAATCAGGCATATAAACCTTGAATATACCCGCAACGTGTCAATGAAACGCAGTTTACACTCTTCAAACGGCATACTTTGAGGTTTGCAGCGAGTGTTTTATTGAATTTGGCCCTGAAGTGGTGTCGCAAGGCTGCTCAAAGAGGTTCACTTACCTGTAGAAAAAGCTGGGTAAAGCCGAAATCAAATTCCAAAGCGTAGCCGATATTGGATGTTTGTCCATCAATTCTGGGACGTAGATTTGACGTTGTCGCGATAAAGCCAGATTCTCGTCCGACTTCACGGTGGCTGCTTTTCGACGTCCACCGCCGGCTCGGGGCAGGAGCAAGTTCAGCCGGCTAAAAAACAAAACAATTTCGAAATCATCAGGAACTTGTGCAACTAAATAAACTTTTAAAAATCCGCTCACTTCGACGTGAAGTCCACATCGAGCAAGTTCTGCTTCTGGTCATAAATTTGCAAACCGTATTTCTTAATGAAATACTCGTTGAACGACGCATACTCCTCATCGGGAAAAGGCGACGATGGAGTCAGTTCTTCAAGAATCTTGAAAATGTCGTTGCGGTAAAACTGAATATTTTTGAAAAACAGAAGCAATGAAGAAATAGATACCTCGGCCACGTAGTAGAACACCGGCTGCTCCAGATTGCGATACCATGGCATGACAACGGCATCACGGTAATCTTCGACTCTGAGACAGAAAATGAAAGATGAAAGAAATGAAGCGAGAATCAACGGCGACAAAAAAAGAAAGAAAAAATTAAATAAAGCATTTGAAGACGACGATGACTCACCTGAACACGAAATTCTTCCTCTCCTCCTCACTGGGAACTCTTGGAGCATCGTCGATCATCTGGACGACTTCTTCAACATATTTCATGTTGATGCTGTACTCTACATTCCCGTCTGTTGATATTGCTGTAAAAACAGGAACTAACACTAGACCACAGAAACAACAGACACAAAAAATAGTAGACCAGAAAATCATCACCATAGGAGGGAACCTGAAAAAAAAGAGAATTATCAGCTTTCCGGGTCATATACAGGGACAAAAGCCGGCGAGGTTAGTTGATTTCATCAAAAAGCGCAGAAAATTAGCGCAAAAAACGAGATGGACCGCGTATCTTTTCATAAAATCTGCCGCTGAAATGAGTTACAAAAACACAAATTCTGACTACTTATCTATTTACTGATACGCTCAACATCAGTATGCCCAGCCAAAACGCAGGCTTCGAAATTTTAAAAAATGTAAAAAAATGCCGAAAAAAGAAGGAATGTCTTTGAAAAATGGGAAGAAAAATGTTTAAGAATGCAAAAAAAAACGTCGACAAAAGAAAAAATGTCTTGAAAAATTGAAAATGAAAATTTAGTGAAGGAAAACCGTATTCTTATACCTACTTCTCATTCAGGATCGAATCAGATTTCCCTTTCTTGTCTTAAGGCTTTTCAAAAATTCAAAAAACACAAATTACAGCTCGATACTTTCTCTGCACCAACAATACCGGTGTTCAAAAGATGAGAAAATGTAAGGAACAAATATGAAATTGTTAAACATAAAGGAGTTTTTAAACCAATTTCCTCATTATTACTTGTCAAAATTCCGTCAATCGTTCTCAAAAACGGAAATACAGCACTTTCCAGCAATTCAGTCCGATCGAGTTGTTGAAAAATCTTAAAATCCTCACAGCGGTTCTAGCTTCATCCAGTGTACAACTGCATGAAAAACCACAATATTTCGAAGCGCGCTTTGCAAATGAGTGAACTAACCAAAAAAAACCTTCAGGGGGTAAAAGAGCTCGAGAAACTTATGTCCAAGAGCGACCAAGCCTCTGTTTGTGGCTTTATTATTCCTACTCAGATGGTTTAACCAATTTTGGATTGGCTGAATTTTCCTAATATAATATGTATGGGTTATGGTTAGGTGATACGGGTTACTAGCTCGTAATAAACAAAATTAAATTTAACAGTTAAAAAATGTAGATGTAAAAAATGTGTAAAAAAAATCAAAATGCTCATAAAACCGAAACATTGATGGATATCGTTTGATCTTTACAGATAGTTACGTAGGTAATTTACGCCTTCCAAACGCTTCAGGGATTCCTAGTGCGAGTCAAGTGCATGGCGCAACCCAGAAAAGGGGTCCAATATCTTCAATTTCAACATTTTTTTTCTAATCTGAAAACAAAACCTACTTCTACATAAAGGCACAACGAGCGTATTGATCGGTGTCGCTGAATCTAGGCGGAAGTCTAGATTGGCTTTGCACAATTGTAGCACATTTTTGAAGATATAGTGATGGAAGTGCTTGATCATTGTCAGATTCTGACTGTTTAACGTCACCTGAAAAAATACAAAATGAATAATACATAAAATACACTATGCACTATTTACCAATACGTGAAAATAGGTGCGCGTGGTACAGTGGTAAGAGGCGCTACTGACACCCGCACGGACGAGCGATCGATCCCCGCCCGGCAAACCAAGTCGTCCCGTCCCATCGCACCCGGGTCGGGTATATTGGCACTGAACTTGTCTAGGAAGGTAAAGACACTGGCTTGGTACAGCGAGTGGCCCCGCAAGTCATCGTACAGGCTCAATACGCATCTACCATGCCAATTCTGAACAGAACACGAATGTATGGCGCACCCTCAATGGACTGATCATCGCCGATACCTTTACCTTTACCTTTACCCTTACATCAAACCAATTAGAGCCAAGGTAGAGTAATATACTCAAAGCACTCACCTGTGTTCGGGCTCGTACCAGATGTACCCGCATATCACCCTGACGAAGATATGCCGCAAATGATGGAATCTGCAGAAAAAAGTGGTAAGTTTAAACCGTGTCAACGACGATTATAGGGTAAAGGGTTTACCTTGGGTAAAATTCTTGAGCTGAGGAAGCCAAACACATACTCGTAGTCGAGCGGATTGGCAAAACGACGACGTTTCGGGTTCGATTCCGGTGATGGTTCTTTCAGAAGCTCCAATTCCATTACGTACATGTAACACGGTTCACCTTTTACCGGTAAAGCTTCATGTAAAGCTGTCGCAACCTGAAACGGTCGAAATTTGAATAATTTCCAAATTTAAAACAGGTCCTTTTCCTATGTAGCTGACAGCCTTACTCAGTATTCCATTGAAAATTTGAAAACCCCAGTTTTTAAACCGGTAACCTTCGGAAACCATTGAAAATGTCATAATTTCTGATAGTAATTGACAGAATTTTATATATACCTTTTACATAAATTCTACCTGCAGTTACATGAGGCTTTCGGCAGTTCCCCTTACGATCTATACTTTATGATTAAGGTTTAGTACCAAGCCAGAAAACCCTCAGTAAATTCGACCCTACACGACACTCTGGTATCAATTTACCAAATCAGGACGCCTAGAATGTTTGGCCTATTTTGGATGAGAATCTCTCCCTCAAGCAGAGAATGTGGAGATACCTTCCATGAATATCACTCTTCCACCACAACAATTTGTACAGTTGCTGGTCCCCAAATCATTGTGAAGGGCACATGCGCATTCTTCATATCTACACAATCTAGAATGGAAGACAAGTGCATGGCGTGACCTTAGTGAGCTGATCAACACCGACCACTTTAGATGGGTATCCATTATAGCACTGACTTATTAGTGGCACATTATTTTCATGACAGAATAAATAAATAAATAAATAGCACAGCGGCCGTTCTATGCCAGAATGTTCTCTCCCATTCGAATCGCGAAAATTTAAAAACAGCAAAATCTGACCGGTTCAAAAATTTGTACTAAAAACATCGATCCACAATCAATATTGGATCGTAATCAATATAGATATAATTACCGCGTGTATGGTAACAGATTACGACTCGTATTAATCAATAAAAGTAAAAAATACGATATGTACATTGGGAAAATTCTGTAAAATTCCTTTTGAACATGAAAGTAGGTCAAAAACGCCAGGGGAATACCCAAGACCTCTTGATTTGAAATCGAAAACGCGAAAGATCGGGCAACTGATCAAAATGATCAGGCTATCAGGTGAAGGTGGTGCAGTGGACCAGCTTCGCAATACCGGATACACTAAAGACATGGCTTCGAACCTTGCCTGCGGAGGTGATAATGAATCACTAGAAGGTGACCAACTCTACTAAACAATTCAGTTGGAAATAAAACAAAAAAATACAAAAACATGAACAGAAATAGAACTGACCCTCTTATCATACAGCTGTTTCCTCCTTGCTGATCCGACCTTAGCCGATATGCCCGGCGCCCATTCATCAGGATCTTCGTCTAGCTGACTGAGCAAATCAGCTATCGAATCTCGTCCAACCGGCAGCAGATGATCGTTAAGTTCGCCGGATTGGTGGAGAATTTTGCATGCCTACAAATAGAAAAAGCAAATAGAACATAAAAATGGCCAATTTTTGGAGGAGTACCGAAGCATTCCTTTAAGACAAACCTCCAACGCCACAGCCATCTGTGCCAATTTCTTGCTGCTCACTGGAGTTTCCAACACGATCGGCTTCTTTATAGGAGAATTTATCGGTAGCAGGAGTTCGGCACGGTACTGTACACCGCCTGGAGTGTTCACCACAATCAGGCGATTTTGTGGCACCAGACGGGTGAAGATGTCCGACGGCAACTTGGCGCAGTACCTAAAAAAAGTTAAAGTTGAATATTATTGTAATAATTATAGTATAGTAGACTGGTTTTAAACGAAGGCGGTTTGTAATAAACTAGCAATTCAATCTTGCTTCAATCTTGTTTCAATCTTTGTTTCTCATTTGCTGTTATTTGTTTTGAATATTGATTGATCTGTCTAAAACGTGATAAACTTTGTTTTTTATCCAGGAATAGTGGTAATCGTATTCATAAATAAATAAATAAATAAATAAATAAATAAATAAATAAATAAATAAATATTGCTTACCGGTTTCAGCCTGCTATACAATAAACTTCAAATTGCCAGCATGCAACGATAGGCCACCACAGAAATTCATAAGTTGTTCTTGCTTCAATTTTTGGGTAACGGTGCCAATCCTTTTTATGCAGTTCTTCCGTTGTTTCCGAGTTTTTGATCTGGAATTCCTATTAAGGACCCGCCTTTCGTCTACAAGGTCCTAGACACAATTCAGCGTTAATGAATCAAGGTTTACCCGAGCAAAAACCGCCACCATTTCTGATGATTAAAAGTGGAAACGAAAAGAAGTTGCCCTCGAAGAGCACTCTGATCACCACTTCTAACAGAAGGTGATAAATCATGTCGTTATTATCAGCAGCTTCTCCTCGCATTAAATTTTAACCGTGTGATTTATAGGAAATATAGGCTGATGGAGCCGCGGATAATACAGTCACGATCACAAGACGAATCGATGGTCGCATGCAAGAAAGTGGCGCTCAAGAACCTGCGGATCGAGGACGATATGGTACCCCACAAGGAGCTCAAGACTGAGACAGGATGGCAGTGTGGCACCTCAAAGTCAAATGTGGGATACAGCATTCCTGCGATTCTGAGAAAGAAGACGGAAGTGTGGCGCATCTATTGGTGGACTGAAAGACGTGGGCCACCCCTTAACTGATCACTGGATGAAAACGACGTTTGGAATAAAAAAGCCGATTTGTCACCAAACACGAATTGAATTGAAGATAACGAGTAGATCAAAAGGACCTACCGTTACCATATTAACTTCAAAAGCAAAAGGTAAAGGTAAAGGTGCTGTCATTGAGCGCTCTCCTATGGACGCGCCATGCACCTGTTTTCCATTCAGAATCGTCGAAAATGGGTGAATACGAATTTGGTCTATAAAATGACTTGCGGAGAGAGCCGCATTACCAACTCAATGTCGTTACCCTACCAGACAAATTTGGTACCAATTTACCCGACTCCAGAGGGAAGGAAGGTGTAGTTAACCTAGGCGAGGATCGATCGCTCTACCGTATGGGTGTCAGTAGCGCATCTTACCAATGCGCCACGCGAGCCCAACAACCTCAAAAGACATGGGAACAGAAATAAAACAGATAAATAAAATAAAACAAAAAACAAACAAAATAAAAAATAAAAAACAATAAAACAACGACCAAAGATATTGTGTCAAAAAGCTACCTGAAAATTAGAGAGCTCGCTTACCTATTAACCAGCCCAATGGCGGAGGTAAGAGAAACCTGGGCACCGGTTGACGGGACCACATAAGGGGGTATGATGGAGTCGACATTCTCAGCCAGGCCGAGCAGTTCGTTGTCGGTGTCTGTGCTGGGGTTGTGGACACTGCGGCAACGACGGAGCAGCATCTAAAAGATAGAAAAACACATAAAAACTTCAAAATAGAAAGGAAAATGCTCTATTTCCTTCAAAAGAAGTACTTTGAAATAAACATTAAAACTGACTCTCTTAACCAATGCTCTGATTTCTAGAGACAAGAGAGGTTGATAGTGGAACTAGGTTAAGCGATACGGTTTCATTTGGGTATTCTTACCTTCGTTCTACTCACTGACAACCGCACACGTCTCAGAAATAGAAGTTCAACCCGATTATACTAATAATGGGTGAAAGGCAATGTGATTGGCGTTAATCAGTCCCCTGAGTACGCGCCATGCATTCGTCTTCTGTTCCGAAAAGTGGGGCGTGGAGAACGGGTTCTGGGTCTGTACAATACTTGATGGTGCCAGAAACAGTAAGTCAGCGTCTTTTCCTGATCATTCAAGTACGGTAAAGATTGGCCCTACCTCGGAGCGATTGGACGGCTTGATAAGCCTGGACGAGGTTCGACCACGTAACTATATCAGTGTAATTAGCGCATCTTATCAGGGCATCACCTACACCCATGTACGGACTAATCCTTCTCTACACTAACCAAGCCTTCCATACCTACATGGTTGGGTAAATTGGTACAAGACTTGTTTGGGAAGGTAAAGACATCGACTTGAACACCAACCCGTCGCTTACCCATTATGTTGGCCGAATACGCATTTACCACAAATCTACGATTCTGGGCGGAAGAGGAAAGCACGGAGCGACCTTAGAGGATTAATCCACCAAGGATGAATCCACAAAACTATACCATTATCTTTATTTGTTAATGATTTGGAAAGTGTTACTGAGATTGATAACGAGATCACCAGGGATGGGTCTAGAATTTAGGTTGCAACACACTGACAAGGAATAGATTAAGGTGAGAAACAACTTCAGTCCTTGACAGGCAGCTGACAGCTGGGTAAGGTAAAGGTAAAGGTAAAGGTGTCGGCGTTATCCAGTCCCTTGTGGATACGCCACGCACTCGCCTTCCATTCAGAATCGTAGAGGCATGGTGAATGTATATTTGAACTATACGATGACTTGTGGAGGTGAGACGCTACACCAAGACAGAGTTTATACCTTCCCAGACAAGGTCTGGTACCATTTACCGTACCCCATAGAGATGAAAAGCTTGGTTAGCCCGAGCGAGGATCGATCGCGCGACCGTGTGAGTGTCCTGTTATCACAGCACCATCAAATAAAGTTAAATAGATAGGTGGGCAGTCGAAATGAAATGCTCGTATACTAAGAAGACGCTCAAGCACGAGAACTGGCTAGAGAACGTCTCAACATCTTACGACAGGATTAAGCTAAAAAGAGGCTACTGATCATAGAGCGGCTAACACACCTTTTCAATCTGCACGAAATCTCGTAAATCCTCTGAGCATTTGATGCTATCCGATTCGTCGACAAGTATGAAGTATTTCGCTCCACCATCCCGCTTTCGCGCTCGTCCTTTCGACTAAAAACAGCAACGTCCATTCGCAACGTGAACGCTTAAGCACCAAAGATCAAAAACAAGCGTTTTAAGCTCGACTGATTGAAAATCAGCGGCCGATAGTCAAATTACAGGCTCAATCACGAATCGCCGTCAAGAACGAAGTAACCACGAGGATTCATGGATATTCCGACTACATCTGGAAAATTCAAACCTATCGTTGGTCAACACCTTTCGGGTTAGAGATTGAATATTTCCAGAACCTTCTGCCTCAGTATCCACCTATTTTCTTTGTAACGATTACAAGATTTTTTATCGACTACGTCACTGCTTTATTCTATTGTATCAATTGCTTATTAGCACTGGCAGCGTTTCATTTGTTCCATTATATTTAATCGATAAAATACGTCGCATATGTCTTATTTAACAATTTAACCGATAATAGTTAAATACGACACATGCAGGACGCGTGTAATAAATATGTAACTCAAAGCAATGGCAGCTGCACATTATTGATCTTCTGTCAATCGTCTTTATCAACTATCATATTTCATTTTCTTTAATCAATCAGTTATCAATTACTAACATTTTCTCCCTTATTTTAAATTCATCAACTGTTTGTTTTTCATATTTGGAAACGAAAAAGGGTACAAATCACTTTAATAACCACCCTTCTACCTCAAAGCTATGAAAGCAGCTTTAACAAACCAACAATAGACATATAAATATTGATTTTTGAACGATGGAGAAACTCATGAAAAACTTTGGGCGAAAAGCCTTGAGACTATAGCCTTCCTTTATTTCAATGGGCGTCTTTTGTGATGTAAATCATCCCTTTCCTCATGACACAACTGGATTTTGAAACAAAAACGATCGTTCGTTGTACCCCAACTGAATTTTGGAACGGTAATGATCCCGGCGACCAACTGAACATTATGACATTCTACTATAGTTATGACTAGAACTATTCGAGAGTAAAAACAACAAACAGAAAACTGAAAAAATGAAAAAAAAATTAAAATGAATGAAGAATGAGAAAGGAAACCAACCTGAATATACGACCGATAATCGATCGGTCGATCAAATTTCACTACCAAATTGCAATGCCTAACATCCACTCCCTCTTCTAGGACACTCGTCGCCACTATTAGATTCAGTTCTCCTTGACGGAAACGGCGAATCACCTTGAAAACCATCCCAATCAAACAGAAGCCAAAGCAGCGACGGAAACAAGAAAAGAAAAAGAGAAGAAAGAAGAAAGAAAAGAATCCACAGCTCACATCAGCCTGGCGTTTATGCAGCCCTTGACTATCGTCCGACGCGAAGCTACCGCCGCTGAAGCCGATCACGAAATCCGACTGGATGAACTTGAAACTTGGCTCCCATCGACAAATGTGCTTCAGAAGGACCTAGAAAGTCGGCGATTTTCAAAAATCGTCCGAAAATTACGAAAATTGCAAAGGGCTGAAGTTCTGAAAACATTGGAAAACACTGTTTAGTGTTTAGTTATACTACTAATCGTAAGGGTAAGAATATTTCATCAAGTCAAAGAATCCAACAAAAACTTCTCCTATTGAAATTTTTTGAAATTTAGAATAGGCTGAAGCAAAAACGTGAAAGGTCGGGCTTGACCAGTCTCCTAAAAGCGCGCCATGGACTCGTTTTCAATTTAAAATCGTAGAGACAATGATGAATGCGTACATGGCCTATACAATGACTACCGGGGCCAGCCACTGTTCAGCTCGTTGTCTTCATTTTCCCAGACCAGTCTGGTACCAATTCATCTGGCCCTTTAGGAGAGGAAAGCTTGATTATCCCAGACGAGGATCGATCGCTCGACCGTCTCGGTGAACTAGCGCCACTTACCAATGCACAACGCGCGCCCATAAACATAGACGAAGTAATCAAACTAGTGAAATCTTAGGTGATCCCTTATAGTCGGTTTTGAGATTGAAACTGTTTTAGATAAGTGTCGAATAACATGCTACAACTGTAAGTCTTTTTTAGGGATCGATCGCTCTACCGTGCGGGTGTCAATAGCGCCTCTTACCACTGCACCGCGTAAGGGCGGAATTTAAATTACTTTAATTAATGCGAAACTGCGTTGGCACCATCCGAGACAGAAGTGCGATATACTAAACTAACATATATACTGAATCGATAAATTCTAAAAAAAAACGTGAAAATACCAGATACTCAAGTTAAAATAAATAAACCAAAGCTTTTGAAACGAATTTCAAAATTTCAATCGATAACCCACATTGAGAGTGTAGGCCACATAGCGCTGGTCGACGAAGATAATTCCACTCAGTGGATCGTCCTTTTCACTTGCTGGTCGTTTCTCCGGATTGAAAAGTGAGAGAATTTCCACCAGCCGCACCACTTTCTTCGGCAGGTGTGGTTTCAGTGCTTCAAGAGACTTGATCGACTTCATCTGTAGGGGAAGAATTGAGCAAAACCCCAACACCGACCAAAAAAAAACATGCACACACCTTTGTTTCTAACATTTTCCTAATGATCGTCATACAGGTCTCGCCCATGATCAGAAAGTCAACGGTCTTCTCTTGGAGAAACGTTTGCTTTGTGAGCTTGTGCAGCTCTTTCTCCCACATTTGGGACACCTATAAAATCAGCATTTACGAAAATATTTGACTTCTTTAGAAACTTTGAAAAGCTGACCTTCCACGCCGCCCACGGTCCTACTTGTCGCAGAACGGCCAAGGTCCTGTTCAACGCCTCTTGAATGGGCTTACGAGGGTCGATGTCGAAATTCGGATCAAACTCCTGTGTGGACGAGCAGAACTTCCGCCATTCTTCCTGAGAATCAGGAACTTTTTGCCGGAAAAGTCGTGAAGTAAATAAATGAAAAGGAAAAATAAATAGAAAAAATAGTGCGCAAAAAATGGCAAACCTACTAACAAGCAACTGTATGACTTCCTCTCCGCATCCATCTTGGGGATTGTAATCTTTCGATGCAACAACGTACTCGTTTGGTTTGGCGCCATATTTTGATATCTAAATTGATAAAAATTGCTCAGTAAATATCAACAGAAACTGCACATCAAATACTGTTGGATTGTTGCCATAAACGACCGGCTGGATTTCCGATATCAAACTAATCTATGCAAAATAACATATACTTACGTAGCTGATTTTCTGATAATGCTCGCAAATTCGCGGCTCAGGCGGGACTCAAACCCACACCTCGGGCCTTTCTGAGGTGCTGTCATGCTAGAGCTCTAGATCACTTTTCCCAGCGAGTTGAGTAGGTCTGAGACACAGGTTCAAATCCTGCCTAGGTCGCGATTTTTGCGATGCATCTAGCGCCATCAGAGCGACACGTATTTTTACACATAGCAGAAGAATAGGGGGCAATAAAAACAGAATAGCACATAGTTCTGTAGTTTTGCCTAGCAATAAGGCCCTTGTGCTCGGATGGAATGATGGAAAGGAAAGTATGAGAGATTAAATGTGAAATAAAAAACAAAAACGAAAGAGCTAAGCAATACACTCACTGCGACAAGGTCAGAGGCCGTTTCAATGGCACTATTCATTATTGACTCCAACTTTGAGAGCTTCACTTCGAGCTGTGACGGTGGCGTTTTGTCATTTATGAGGGATGCGGTAAGACCTAATATTCTCGGCTGTTCAGCTGAAATTCATCGAAATGATAGAACGTATTCACATTTATTATTAATTTTATTTTATGTTTTTATTATTTTTATTTTATATTTTTATTTTTCACTTTTAATTTAATATGTAGGCATGGATCCACACGTGAATGCATAAGTAAAACAAACTATAAATCAAATTCAATCAGCATCACTAAAAAAACTAGCCATATTGACGTGTAACCGACGCATACAAAAACCTCAAGTGCAACTGACTTATTCCGATTTCTTACTTCCTTACATCTCTCAATCAACATAAAACTGGAACCAATCGATAATCGATATAATCACCATTTCCATCCAGCGCTGTTGAAGACCTTAGCGATCCCTCTTCTTCAAAAGCTGATAATCTGGGAGTCTGAGAATCCCCAGGTGCGGAGCTATGAGTAATCAAAGAGGTAACAGTCAGAAGAAAATGGCGGTTAGGGTAGAGTCTATGGCGTCTCTAGGTATCTATTTTAGGTGCTTAAATAGTACCTTAGAGCAAGTTACCAAGAGCAGCCATTGCACTCGGCATTTTGCAACAACTAGGAACTTTATCAGTGACAAAAATCGTTAAATATCAATCAAATCAATACCGCTACAAAATACGGCTTCTCCTGGTGACCAGAACTACTATAGTGCTCTGATAAAGTCACGTTTCGTAGTCAACTTACTAGATCTTGACAGAGGACTAAAAATTATAGGTGCTGAAGGCCATTCATCAGTAAGAGAATGAAAACTCGAAGCAACTACCATCAGTCAAGTAGGCCTTACACGGCTTTTCAGCCAAGCTCTTTATTACCAGCTAAGTCTAGCAAGCGCCCAGGGCAAGAGGTGTTGCTGGGATCCTTGCTCTCACCTGAGCTAAAACGGATATACGGTCATCTTTTTAAAAATCAGCCCAAGTAATTATTTTTCGAAGTCCCAACACTTTGACAGGGTTATTTGTTGCCAATCTGTTGGATTAAACCCGTCCTGGGTATGTCCGTTGGTTTCATCTTCAGTATCTATACCATCTCTTACTGGTTTCATCTTCAGTATCTATACCTGGGTAGAATTTGAAACCTCCGGAAACCCGCTCCGGATACCTCACTCCCATCTCTTACTGTTTGCCTGAATTTTTAACTTCGTATAAGTACAGTACTTATAAAACTTTCCTTAGCGATGATAGGGTGCAATAGTGAAGCCGACACCTACTTTTTTCACATTTTCACCTACAAATGCAACGATTTGGGCCTAAATTCATAAGCGAAAATTTGGTGTATAGGACATTCTGGGCGAGATAAACCCGGTCCATCCCGGAGTGGAATAGACCCGCGATATCCCCCGGAAAAACTCCGCGGCGCGTTCATGAATGCGAATACTCGCGCCGACCGGGTTTAATCTCGGGTATATTGTGCCGATACCCGTCATGAATTTAGGCCTTGTTCGCTGCATAGAGAGGCGCCAGACGGACTAACAAAAAAATAAATCGAATAGATGAAATAAACTGAATATTTAAGAGCCGTAGAAATCCAGTACCTTCGGGAACACGCATGATACGATCCATGATGACTCGATACGGATGCTTAATACCTAACGCATGATGACATTCGTCGAATATAACAAGCGCAAGTTTTGTAATACTGAAGTAGGCGTGATCGATTAGATCAAGGAACACTTGGGCAGTGATCACTACAACCTGAAATAGTAATTTTGCGAAATTAAATCCTTTCAAAAAAAGCTGGCCGCTGCAGTTGAACAGCACTTTCTTCGCGCTAAATACAGAAGCCCTCCTAGAGGTTGCCGAAATTTTGTCTCACAAAAAGAGCAGAAAAATTAACGTTCGCCGCGCTGAAGAAGAGCCCTGGATAACTGCAATTCAAGCGAAAAAATACATGAGAAAACTTTATAGTAAAACTGACATTATGTACAGACATAAATTCATTAAATCCGCTCTTCTTGTTCCATACATCGCTGTTCAGATTTCCATGCATCTTGCCAACACTAAGCGTTGTGTGACATTGGATATGATCGGCCTGCTGGTCTACTAGCGCCACTGAAATAACCAACGTAATCATATGGTTTAATTACCCAAGTTTGAGGATATTATTTTCACCTATGGATATTTATATGGTTTCTTCAATGATATTCGATGGACTATGGTTTATTTCGTGGAGCATATTCCATATACAGGTGAGTTGTATTTAGTCATTAATTAGTATTATGAGCCATCCCTACCTTACTGATGAGTCCCGGGGATGGCTATATTCTTTGGAATTGTTCGTCTAAGGTTTAGGGACGAAACGGACTTTTCGTATATAATTTTCTTTCATTTGCATTGTCTTTTGTACTAATTAACTGAAAAAATAACCGAAAGCAAAAATTTCGCAGATCAAAGAGCTAGCGGCTTTCGACTTGATCTTCAGTTTATTTATTTATTTATTTGTAAGGTCCACCTCAGGGTGAACGGGTAAAATAACGCAACAAAACAACGGAACAGAACCAAAACACACACACACAAAACAAAACCGAACCGAACTGGATAAAACTATGAAAAGCATACAATAGACGAGTATTGCTCAGCAACCAGTAACTATGAGGTTTTTGAGGAAGTTTTTAAAAGTCCTAAGCCGCATTTTTAAGCAGCCCTGAGCAATTAGGGAGTTAAACGCAGCTGCAACTCTATTTGAGAAAAATTTGGATCTAGTGTTCGCGAAGCATGAATTGCAAGCTTACAAGAGCCTCCTCTAGTTCTAGATGCAACCAGTGTGAAGAACTTTTTTAGAGGAAATAGTTGTAAAGCCACGGAGGATTTTAAATGCAAGTAAGAGATCGTATTTGTATCGCCTAACCGTACACAAATTGAAAGTACACATTTACGATTAACTTGCCCTCTTTTGAGAATTCTCGTAACTACAGCAACTACAACACTTCTACTCAATGCACCCGCAAATTTGCAAATTAGCACCATGAACCCCTTACCAGAAACTGCGTCGAAAACCCGGGGCCCAAATGTACCGATCCCCCCCCCCCCCCAGCTGAACTGAAAGGCTTTTGAAGCAACGCCTACAGACCTTTCAATGTGAGGATCCCTGAAATAATCCCTGAATACAAAACCTACAATTCACAACATTTCAAACATTTCAAAAGTTATCAAACATAGTTTCAAAAACAATTACTTGGTAGCGTCATCTTCAAACTGGATCTCAGGTCATTCACGAATTGTATTCTTTAGCAGGACTAAACCACACGGCTCAAACCTGGCAACTAAAAAACAGTCATGTAGGCCTCGCCCAAATTGAATTGAAAAATGTAGAACCTTAGCCTGGATCAAAACAACTGAAACAGTAGCAACACGTAGAAAAGTGTAATAGGCCAAATACCCACGTAATGCGCTTTCGAAGTTCGTTAACAATAAAACTGAACTGCTGCCGAAACTGTTCGCCCCAATTGCAAAAGGACCGCCTACTACGTACTTTGTCGAAATCCCAGAGCCTGGGTCCACCGATACCTCTCTAGCGAAACTGAAAAGCTTTTGAAGCAACGCCTATTTATTATATCTATGAAGATGTCATTCAAAAAAGGCTTATTTCTCTATCTGGACCTATCAATGTGGTTTCCCGTACAAAACAACTGGAGAAGTCGTATAATCATCAGCATTTCAAAAGAATTCGATTGGAGCTTGTAATCTGAAAGCTGACTATCGTATATATTCGATTTTAAGAGCGAAAGGGTTATAAGACCACTATGCTCCTGAGACGACCATTTGCGAATCCCTAGCACCTCCCCAAGTAAAAAGTCTTCGGGCTTAAGGAAGGTGCTAGGAATTCGCAAATGGTCGTCTCAGTATTAGGTTGTCGCAAAATTAATTTCGGAAATGGACCGTTCAGGTCAAACTGCAATAACTCGGCTCAAACGCAACTTTATGAATCAAACTAAAAACCGTCAGCATCTACACACCTCTGCCAGTGAAGCGGTAATAAATCCAAACTTTTAGAGAACAAGCCAGGATCACGGGAATTAATGAAAGCGAGAGAGTCATTTTCAACATCGGTCAAATCAGCAATTTTTTTCTGACGCAAATAAGAATCAAATGCTTGTAAAAAGTGATAGTCTGTTGGCGAATGGTCAGGAGAATAAGTAGGATGAGACAGAACTTCAATGCCCAACTGGGTCAATTTTTGCCGGGTGATCTTCGCGGTGTGTGCTTTTGCGTTGTCCTGCAGTAGGATCGCACCGCTTCTGTTCGCTAGTGCCGGAGACAATTTTTGCAGTTTCGGGTATATTTCGTCTAAATCACAACAGTATGGCCCTGCTGTAACTGAACCACCAGGTGGCATGAAGCTATGATGGATGACTCCTTTACTACACCCTCACAAAGTAATCATAACCTTTTTAGGATGAAGTTTTGGTTTAGGAAAAGGTTTTGGTGGAGAACCCTTATCAACCCAAGCAAATCCCTGTTTGCTATTATTGTAAGGGATCCAATTTTCATCTGCAGCTATAATTCGGTTGACATACGGTTCATTTTTATAACGATTTAGGGGATTCAAATAGATGCCAAAACTCGTAAGACAAGCTCATCGGTCAATTCATAAGGAATCCACTTTGACATCATCATCACCTTGCCGATTTGTTCTAAACGTCTTGCGACTGTACAGTAATGTACGCCCAAGTCTTCTGCTAGCTTACGAGTATTGGTCTCTGGATTTGCTTCAACGGCTGTTCTAAAACCTCTTCATCAAGGGACCACTTGCGACCACGACCAGCCTTTACTTCGAGATCATAATCGCCAGAAGCAAATTTTCTAAACCAGAGCTGCACTGTCCGTTCGCAAGGACAATCCATCCCAAAAGCTCTGCCAAAGTAACGTGCTACGTCTGTCGCGAGATGTCCCAATTTATATTCATAAATGATGAGCACTCGAAAGTCGCATCGGTTCATGTTCAAATGAAGCCCTGGAAAAAATCGGCTGCGGCAAATTCGATATAACATACCTGTCTGCTTGGGCCGCCCCCTGTGACCCCATTCCCCCGGGGTCACATAGGGCGGCCAAGCCCTCGAATTGGCGCGCTTTTCATTGATCTTCGGCGGGAATTTATAGCGAGGCGGCACTTTATCGTTTCAGTCATTTTTCACTTTCATAAGACCTACGGGGCCTTTCTTCAGCTCCCCTCCACCATGAAAATTCATCTCAAGCCCCGCCCCTTTTACAGTGGAACATTACAGTACTAGTACTTCAACGAATTAACAAACAACGAATCTAGTAAAAAGATCAAGCACTCACCTGATAATCCCTCGGCGTGAAACAGTTCAACTCGACCTCCTTCTCGGTGATCATAGCGGTAGGTGGACGAGATCAATCCCAGTTAGACATATAAAATAGCTCTGAAAAAGAATTTTACCAGAAATGGGGGTCACAATATGACGTTTATGTCCCCACAGATATAATATCGACTGACATTGTAGCTGGGATGGAAATATAACACGTTTAATAGGGAAAATGAGCTGAGAAACAACTTTTACTAGTTACTGGCTTGAAGCTCTAAAGGACGACCGCAGTTTCTGCGCCGCGGTCCCGCCACGAAAACCACGTGTGATACTCAATCAACACGGCCGCAGCGAATTCACAAACCCGATTTTTCAAGAATTTCTTGAGATTTTCGTTATTTGATGTCGTTATTGTTGTTTATGAAGAGTTTTCGCTTGTTGTGGGTATCACAAGTGATCTATTTGGCCGTTTTTACCTTTGCAATGGGTCTTTGGGCGCCTAGTGAAGCTCAGTTGGCCAGCGATCCTTTGTGACATACTCCATAGGCCAAGAATGTTGAAGGGAGGGTAATTTCCTCAGATTTTCTTTTTTTCTTTTTCTTCTTCGACGCCACTTCATGTAAGCGCTAATCTTTTTCCCGTGTTTTCTTCTTTTTAAGGTTTTCCCGTTTTGCCGTCAATTACCATCTAAAATTCTGTATTGCTTTGCTATTTTCCCAAGGTTTTCCTTTTTATTTCGCAAGCAATTTCGCTTATAATGCTTATTTGCCATATCGTAAGTGTCCCGAAATATTTTAAATAGTTAAAAGACTCATATATTTGGTGTTAATATAAGTCTCCTAATATATAAGTCATTCAACTAGTCCTCGTCTATAAACCGCAAAACAAAAAGCGATAATTAACGGAACAATTTTAAATAGTTTTTTTCTAAGGTATCAAATGGTGGGTGGAAGAAACATTCCCGTCCTCGGACGTAATTTCGACCTGTCTCCGGCGGTGTCGCGGTTTTCAGCCGCCCGAATGTACCTGAGACGAGGAGCCAAGAAGACGATGGAGAAGAAGAGCGCTGAGGTTATTAATTTTTACTTTTTCGAGTTTTATTTTTTTGAATTTTTGTTTCCATATGGTCGAGGCTAGAGTCTTTCCCGTTCTCTGTGGAACGTGGAATGCTGAATGTTCCTCGAATAGCGAATATGGACATATAATGCGAGTAGACCTTGCTTGACGCTCGTTTACTCCACCTCCGTGTCGAACATTACTTAAATTTGCCTATTTTTTTGCCTTATTTTATTGATGTTCGGGTACGTTTGCACATTTTTTGTTCTCTCAAAGTATTTGTATTGTTTTAGCCACTCACACTTCCCCTCCAACGAACTGGCCCCAAGTTCAAGCTCGGACATGCCAAGAAGGTCCCGCTCAGGAAGAGCCTCGTGCCGGGAACCGTCCTCATCGTGCTGGCCGGTCGCCATAAGGGAAAGCGTGTTGTCTTCCTGAAGCAGCTCGAGAAGTCCGGTCTTCTTCTTGTCACTGGTGTGTGCTAGATTTATTTCTTCCTTTTGTTCTTCAATTTTTCGTTTTCCTACATCCTTTACCTATTTTTTATTCCTTTTTGTTCTAGGACCCCACAAGTTGAACAACTTCCCATTGAGAAGAATCGCCCAGGCTTTCGTGATCGCCACCAAGACCAAGGTTGACGTCTCTGGTGTCAAGATCCCCGACCACATCAATGACGATTACTTCAAGAGAAAGACGCTGTCCGGCAAGAAGGGAGAGAACATTTTCGCCACAGGAAAGGTCGAATACCAGGTCAGTACTGTAATCCATGATATTCCCATTTTGTTTTATTTTTATTTATTTTGCATTCTTTTTTTCATTTTTTAATGATGTTCGTCAGTGAGAGGGTTTCTGTGGTGTAACGCTTACCTTGTGTAGGTTACCGAGCAAAGGAAAGCTGACCAGAAAGCCATCGATACCCCCATCCTGGCTGCCATCAAGAAGAATCCCGAGCACAAATTCATGTTCGGTTATTTGGGATCACGATTCATGTTGGCCAAGAGGCAATACCCTCACAACATGGTGTTTTAAACAGTTGTTGTTACAATTAAAAAATAAATTGTTTCTTGTTTGAGCTCGATGATATGTTAACCCACCGACAAACTGACTTGTTTTCTTTGGGTTAAAAAATCAATAGCAAGTTACATTTGGGATCGTAACTCCCTTTAAGTACACATCCATCGGATAACATTGGTATCAACAATTTATACTCATATAAACAACGTAAGTGTCTGATAGAAAGTGAGTGAACCGGATTATTAATCGGCATGTGACTAGAGCATTTGTTAAAACATCAATGGTACACGAAAATAAAGAGAGTCGAGTGAGGCGGATTTCGAAAAGGATTCGTGGCGAAGAAATGTACATGTATCTCTCGAAGGGTGGGTGAACGGTAAATTTTAACTTAACTATCGTATCGCTTAAGATTTTATGGGGTTTTGTTTCGATAATTGTGACAAGGGGTATAATCTGAGGGACATCTGGAGAGGTTACCCAAGGGGTTGCAAGCTATGCAGATGATAAATGTAGCGCCTTTGGGGTAAACTTGGAGAAATGAGAACGGCAATGGGTATTGACGAACCTTACCATACGGGCACTGCAAGTTTCCGAGCAATCGGGCACCGTTCTGGACCACGTCCCCGCGATATAGTATTACCCACAGACTTATAGAATAGGGTGACTAGAAAGAAAAATGGTATGCGGATACCGGTGGGTTGGGTTAAGCTGCTGTCATATTGTGACAGATCAGATCGATATCATTGCCGTTCTTCTTGAACACCGCCTGCTGGGTGGGATCGGCGAGGAATATCCGAACCGAACGAGATTTCCGCCGAGACAGACGCTCAGTGACGACGAGACGGTCACCATTGGTGGTCGGAGATTCATCCTGGAAACGGTAAGATGTAATTTGTTCAATTGTCAATAATAACTTGCCGCTATTTTTATTGTTTTTTTTTTGTTTAAAAAAAAATGTTGATTAAAAGAGGAGGGGGACCGATTGTACAACTGCTAGGATCTTTTCGATCGTACACCTTCACACCGGTCCTTCCTCCTCACTTTTAACTAGGAATTGATTAGTCCTGCAATCCTTTCTATTTGTGGGGGAATATTGGTATACGGTCAAAGTAGGTAATACCGTCCCTCACGATCAGGAATCTACCAGGTTAATTAATGCAAGGCGCGTCCTCGGGGATCTGATCAACTCCGATACTTTCACGTTAATTTTATATTGTTGAAGTGTGGCGGTGATTTTTTTTACTGCCTCTTAATTCACTTGTTTATCGAGTCCACGAAGCCGCCTATGGACCAATCGATAATCCATCGTTCGACCGAGTTTCAGTCAGAGTTACCTTAGGTGGTACTTATGCGTATAATAACGAAAAAAATCAAATATGGTTATAGCTTGTTTATTTATGATCTGTGTCGCTTCCAAGAATCATAGCTTGAAAATTTGTTGTTATACCCATAAGTAGCACTCTGGGCCCAGATTCATGAACGGACCAGCGGTCTCCGAAACCGCGGCGTCGAGATGATGGGTTATCGATAAACGATTGTCGCGGGTTTATCGGGTTTACCAATGATGAATGTGGGCCCTGGTAACTCTAGCCCAGTAAACCCCGACGAATGATGGGTTATCGAGAACCGACTTCGGGGACACGATAAACAAGTGAATTAAGAGACAGTAAAAATATCAGCACCACTCTTCCAACAAGGTAAATGTAATGTAAAGGTATCGGCGTTGATCGGACCCCTCAGGACGCGCCCTGCATTGATTTCACATTCAAAATCGCAGGGCATGAGACCAAGTCAGTGTCTTTACCTTTGTAGGCAAGTCTGGTATCTGTACCCAAAATTCTACGCTGAAGAAAAACTAAGAGGATAATGCGAGGACCGATCGAATGCGCCAAAATGATGCCGTCTTACCACTGTACCCAATTATTCTACGCTGAAGAAACAGATAAGAAGATATCTGGCGAACCTTTCGAATTGCGCCAAAATGGTGCCGACGAGTTCGCCGACTCGTTCCTCTTCTCGAGCGTTTTTCGTGCATCCGATGATATCGTTGTCAGCCACATGGATCACAAACAGACCATTCGGTTCCGGACAAACCGATATCCGCGACACCTGAATATTCGAAGGGCGTAAAGTATATTTCAACGTTTTTGAATAATTCGGCCTCTAATCTGGGCGCTGTGACCGAACCGAGTCGAGATTCTTGCAGTGTTGAAGAGTGTAGTATTTTTATAAAGACAATAATTTTCATTAACAGCCATAAATTCACTGCTTCTTCCTAGCCCAAAACTATGCCCTGGGACCATTACGCTCATGAGATGAATATTTTCGACTTCTCAAGCAGGCTGAGTTGCTGAGAATGTCAAAAACTCACATTTTGCAATGGAATCGGGTCCTTCAACAGCTTGAAATTGACGGCATCCATTTTGGCGATGAACTTATCAGTGATGACAAGCGCACGTAATGATGACTTGTTGAACCGGTTGAATTTCTAAACAAAAAAAACCCGATAAATCCACTAACAAAATATTTTTTATTTTACTTTTTTTTTCTCGCAGATGCATTTATCTTACAACTTGCCAGACGTTCAGCGTCCTATTGGCCGCCGAAGGTCTGTTCAGGTTTTGTTTCCCTCTTTATGAAAAGTAAATCGGTTTTAAATTGGCACTAAACCCTAAGAAACAAAAGTTTTCTGTTGAGCTGGTGTTCAATGCTGAGGGCGCAGACGGTGTGGGTTCACTGGGAGTACGGTATCGGGCAATCGCGGCGGGACCTTAGAGTTGACAAACAGACATCGTGATTTCGCTTATTTAGTAGTAGGATGCTCCATTACTCAATGCTTAACTACATAATTCGCTTAATACCTAGCACTAAACCCGTTACTTAACTATATAAGTTGACTTAATTAATACTTAATGTACCTTTTCTAGTTGACATATTTTTCTAGAATAGAACAACCAGGAAACTTCTCAAAATAAACGTAACTGTATGTGTAATTTTAAGCACTACCTAACCTATACTCTTTTACTTAATATTTAGCTTGATATAATTTTAAACATTTCTGAGCTGAGAATTATCGATCGATTCTGTTCGTAGATCAAGATCAAGCGACTCTACAAAAAACTGGCTACTCCTGAAGACGAGCTCACCTGGAAGAAAGTGCTAAAGAGGACTTTCGTGAACGGATTCGTTGTACGGAGCGCCGAGATTGCATTGCAATATCGCGACGGATCGTAGCTTGGTTCTTCGCTCTGAAAAAATCATTTTTTTTGCAAAATAACTGACCGTAGTTGTTTTGGAGCATTTAGGATAGCTGAGCTCAGTCCGAAACACAAATAACCGACACTGATGCCGAGGTTTGAAATGAGAGTTAGGGAACTTATACAAATTATAATAAAATTATGAATTATAAAATATAAATTGTGCTAAAATAAATAAATTATGTTAAAATGTTATTTTGTTTGTTAAAATAAATAAATGCTGTTTCTCGTTTGTTAAAATAAGTAAATGTTGTTTGTTGAGATAAATGAATAAATTGAAATAAAATTACAAATTATAAAATACAAATGGTGTTGAAATTGATTTTCAAAAACTTTGTCATAGAATTCATACAGAAAGGTCATACAGCAAAATTCACATCAAACCAGCTATTTGCCTTCGGTATTCAGCCTGCTTAATACAAATTACAAGAAAACCTTATTACAAAAATAATCTGCGAGATGTACGGCCCTTACGGTTAACGGTGTTCGAGTTTTGGGTAACTAATTCTATTTTAGTTGATTTTAGTGATTCTTTGTAGTTTGTCTTTGTTAGTTTTGACGTGAATATCTATCTGCTGTGTTCTATACACTCAATGGTGAGTCCTTCCCTTGCGAGCGCATGAAATATATTTTAAAAAATTAATCGAAATTCCAAGAAATTTTGGAGAAATACTGAAGTTCTATTTTTTGGTTTCTAAAGTTTCCAATGTTTCTGTATAACTCTACTGACTTAATGGTCATAATAAATTGGATTGAATGAAATTGAATCGGCATACCTGTGCCAAATAGTCACCCTTCCACGATCGCGGGTATCCCCATCGTTCTCGCTTTCCGTTAAGAGCAGCGAACGCAGCCAGTTTTTCGGGTAACGACTCTCTGAAAGGAACACGATCCTCATAGAAAGTGAAAAAAATGAAAAAAAGGAAAAAAGAATAATTATTGAACCTAAGATGCTGCGGCATAGTGGCCAGAATGGCAGCAGCACGCCATCGTTGATGCACCACCTTTAGTTTGGCGACGAACGGCGCCAAAACCACCGGAGGCGCTGGCCAACGAATGCTCTTTCCACGATCCGGCATCTTTCGTACACCTCTGTAATAGTGCTCAAAATTTCTCCAACATATTTCATAAAATAAAAATGGGTTAAGCTAAAACATCAAAAAACAATAATAAAATACAAGAAAAAAGTTCGGTATCCGTTAAATTTTCAAAAAAGTTGAGATCTACGTGAAACGTGTGGTGTCTATACCTCATATTTTTCAGCCTTACCGTATCAGTCTTTGCCGCGTTCTTTTTTCAGTGTGTTTTTTCAACATTTTTTTGTATATCGTGTGAAACGAGGCGAGGCGCGCGTGGTGTCAATTGTACTGTCAATTATATACTTTTAACTGTCAATTTTTTCACAATTTTTCTTTTATAACTGTCAATTATATACTTTTAACGTTTGAATAGATTTTCAATTCTTAACTATACGTTTCGAATAGTTCATAGCCGCGCATGGTACAGTGGTAAGAACGGCTACTGACACCTGTACGGTCGAGCGATCGATTCTCCCGCGTTAACCAACACTTACACCTTTACGTGGTTGGGTAAATTGGTACCAAAGTTGTCTGGGAAGAACAGGACACCGACTTGGTATCACGGCTGGCTCTCGCAAGTCACTTTATAGGCCGAATACGCATTCAACATGCCTCTACGATTCTGAATAGAACGCGAATGCATGGCGTGTCCTTAGAGGACAGATCTACGCCGGTACCTTTAACTTCACCTTTTTATTCTATCGGATTTTAGTGATTTTTTCAAATATAATTTTTGCTTGTTAGCATTGACGCGGATGGCTATTTGTGTTTTCTCTGTATATGTAATTCTGAGCGTGACACTTACGGGCGCGTAAAATAGCAATATGACATTTACGCGCGTATAAAACAAATAAAGGTACCATTATTGATTGCTCTCCTAAGAACGCGCCATGCACCTGTTTTCCATTCAGAATCGTAGAGGAATGGTGAATGCGTATTTGGCCTATACAGTGACCTGGGCCAGCCGCTATATCAAGTCCGTGTCTTTACCTTCCCAGACAGGTCTGGTACCAATCTACCAGAACCCCGAGGGTTGGATGGATTGGTCGGCGCGGGCGGATTTATTGCTCTGCTGAATTAGAGAATTATAAATTTATTATTTACTTTACCATTTGCCCATATAAATATATAAGCAGTAGATAATGAAAAAAGATTACAATTTCAAGAATATCCAGCATCTGTAGAAAACAATCATGTAATACAGCCAAAAAGTAGTGCTGATAATTGATTTTACAGTAAATTAGGAAGATTATGTTTAGGAGTTTTTGTCAAATTTGTTGAAAATTTCTAGTTGAAAAAATACCTCATCGTCAAGTTAATAATCGTGATCTAAATAGCAGCAAACCCATGTTCACTTATTAGCTCACCCTGGTGATTTCAGTACATTTCCTTCAAAGCTCGAATTTTCATTTGTTGTAGCATGTCTTGATGTTGTTTTATCGTCTCGTTGTACGATACATAGCTGTTCGAGTTGTCGTTTTCAAACGCGGTACCTTACTTAGAATTTCTAGTAAAGTGCTCATCAATAAAATAAATAAACCCACCGGAACAGCTCTATGACATGAATGATGTAGCTGCGAAGTTTGTATCGTCTGTAGGCGGCCATGATTTTATACACGGCGACCGTTTCCTTATAACGACGACGAGCGATCGCACCACGCAACATCTGTGAATCATCGATGGAAATCATCATCAAAGGAAAATTTCAATATGCCAAAAAACCTCCAAAAATGACCAAGCCGGGTGAGCAATAGCTGTCACTCCAGACGACAGGAAGGCGAATGATTAAGTCTGCTAACGTGCTCTGGCTTAGGGCTCGTTTAAACGCCGCGAGAAAATGCAAAATTGAATCGCAATCAATAATTAACGTCATTGATCGAATTTGCTCCTTTTCATTAGTGGCACAGTCCGGTGGCGCCTCATATAGGCAAACTTACTGGTCGTTCGGGTTTTTTAGAGGGTTGACATTCCTTATTAAAGGACATTTTGACGGAATTCACTTTTTTCGTTTAATTTCTTCCCTATGTGATTATATGCCTAATTTTTTTTTTGCTTAGACGCGGCGCCACCGGACTGCGCCACTAACGCAAAGGAGCAAATTCGATCAATGACGTTAATTATTGATTGTGCTTCGATTTTGCATTTTCGCCGTGAGACGTCTAAACCGGCTCTTAGGGAAAAGTCATAAGAAAAGATATATCAAAATATTTTTTCGTTACTGATCAGCTGGAAGAGTCAAAAAACATTTTTTTAACCCCCAGGGTAGATCAAAAATTTTACCAACCACTATATGAAATATAAAAATATTTTTGAAAATATTTGACGTGCTCAGGTGATTAGCCTATGATGTCTTTCACACAGAAGACCAGAGAAATATTTTGGCCTACCACAGTGATCAGAAAATGTTGACTCGCTAACGTGAACAAAAGATGACTGTTGACTGGAAATGTTCGGCCAGATCATCAAAAATAATCAAAAATTTTTTGACGTATCACGGGCAATCGATTTGACACACCAAGAAGATCGAAGATGTCTTTCAACTGAACTTGTGGGTGTCATCGATAAGCCACAAAAATTAGTTGTCCATTGCTTATCTCCGAGGTCAGAGTTCAATTTTCACTACTTTTAACCCATTTTTAGGTAGATAAAATAAAAAAATTTGAAAAGCAAAATTGTCCCTTTGATGGAAAACGCTTCAAATTTGACCAACCGATTTGATTTACTATACTAACCTTCTGTAGAAACGTAACAACATATGGAATCCGTTGGCTGCGCAGTTCTTCCAATCGGAACACCGTTTGCGGGCTTCTGATGAACACCTGGAAAGGAGGTCAATGAAAAACAGAGAAAAAAGAGAAAAAAACAGAAAAATACCTTTGTTTTTCCAAAAACACAGTCGTCATACAAACCGACATGCTTGAGAATTCGGGCGCAGTTGTCGCGAGGGGTGCCGCCGCGAGGATTCGGCCATGTTTCGGGACAAATCACCTTGTATCTGAAGGAAAAAAAATTGGAAAAGAAGAAAAAAGTGAGAAAAGGAAATAAAAATCAAAGAATCATTACGGAGGACAGAGCGCCCAATCGATAAACGACAAAATGTCGCAAAGGGTTCGCGCGCGACGTCGCGTTTGCCGCGTGCAATGTCTTTGCGATAATTTGAATTTTAACTCATTCAATTGCTTATAAATGAGAGACGCTGCGGAATCTCGGAAAAATTTTGATTTTACCTATTATTTACAACTGTTACCGAAGCCTTACCTATTGGTAAACCGCTGATAACAGCATCTGTACACGAAGCCGGCTCGACGAACTCGTACGTTCTCGAGTAGACCCAGATAGCGGACCTGAAAACGGAACGGATACCGAAAATTTAGTAAAGTTAACCATTGGGTATATTCTCAAACCTGATGCTCCACACGTTCGATGTCGAAAATGGCGCTACTCTTCTCCTCGTTCGGCTTGATACAACGGATGTAGTGCGGCTGTTTGCTGGCCAGCTGGGCTACCAGTGTCGACATTGAGTTCTAAGAAAAATTGATAATGATAAATACTAATATTGATAGATAATAATAATGATAATTGATAATAATAAATACTAATAGGTGACAATTATTGCAATTATTTGGAATTCATGAGAACTCTCTATTGTTCTGTAGAAGTAGAGTATTATAATTTTATTTCATGGAGTTTCTGAATTTTGTGGAAATTTACATCTAAAATTTGATTTAAAATGCAATTTAAACGTTTTCGTTTTTTATAAATTATAAACTTCCATATTCAAAATTTAACTGATTTAAAAGATTTTTTTAATGGACTTTTTTTTTGAAGCGATTTACCTTGAACAGATACCCAGCGGTGGGTGGTCGTCGGTTCACCTCGGTCACCGATTTCGAGCCGTCGGCGAACAGCGACTGTAGAAGCTTGCTCGAACTGAAATGTTTGTTTTTTACAATACAATTTTTGTTACTTCAACGACAAAATAGAATATTTTCCTTGAATTTAATTTTGAAAAAAATTACAAATTCTTTACACACCAAGTTTTGAGTAGAGAATAATAATTTTATTCATGCAGTTTTTGAAATTTGTGGAAATTTACTAACGAAATTTGATTTAAACTTCAATCTAAACTAATATTTTTTAATGGAATTTTCCAATGCGACAAGTTGATCTACCCTGATCATCATTCATGAGTTTTTTAACTTTCTAATATGATAGAAAATGTCATTGACTCTCAGTCCCAAAATTTTTATTTCGGGTGGATCAAACAAGTCTGGAGCCGATTTCCCCGACCCCAGAGGAAAGGAGGGCTTCGTTAGCTGGAGCGAGGATCGACCGCTCGACCCTGTGGACGGTAGTAGCGCCTCTTGCCACTGTACCAGGCTTCAATTTCAGGGTGTTTCTGTTTTGTTTTGCTATTCGTCATCATTCTACTGATCGTCATAGTTTGTTGTGTGGTGCTACTCGGAAAAGGCGAAAAGTCTCCAGAAAAAGCTGTCCAACGGCTTGTTGCTGCAGGTTTTATACAGTACCGGACATGTCTTTTGATCACTTCCCGGAAAACCCGCTTAAAAGCGTTTCAAAGCGACTTTTTTCAATAACTTTGTTGAAACTCAATTATTTGTAAAAATATACATATATTTGGGGTCAGCAGCTTGAACTCTATCGAACGGTACTCGATGATTGGTACAAATGCAAAATATGGTCCCTTTTGCCGACCCCCGAGGGACCGACCAGGAGCTGGCGAGAGATTTGAGAGGTCGGCAAAAGGGGTCATATTTTGCATTTGTATCGATCTTTAAATACCAGTCGATAGAGCTCGAGCCGCTGAGCTCAACTATGTATAAATTTTTACAAATAATTGAGTTTCAACGTATAACGATTTTTTTCAAAAGACATGTCCGGTACTTTACATTATTTATTTATTTATTTAACTACGTCCAATGACGCGCCAAGAAGTAATCACCACAAAAAAATCAAACATTAACATAAAACAGCACCGATGGAAGAGATGAACGCCGTAGGCTCGTCCTGCAACTAACTAACCGAGCAATCGGGAGCAGATAAGGTCATCGGAGGGTTAGAAGAAGCAAAATTTTACGAGAAACATTTGAAACCTTATGAAGCAATTAATGAAAAAAAGAAAAAAATCTAAAAATATCCAAGTGGCATGTGAGATATACAGCCCCTCCAGGAAGTTATAAGTCGCAGGGAAGTCGCAAGGATTATTAAGTGAAATGGACTTTAAAAGATTCTCTGAGTTCAGTTAATCGTCCATATCTCCGCGCTGATAAGCGCTATCGGACCCGATCAATAGTGATCCACCCACCTGTTGAACATGAGTCGCTTCAGGTCCTGGAAAAGCGTGTCCCTATTCTTGTCCATAAATCCGTTCACCGAGTACGTGACATCTCCAGCGTAATGGGTTATCCTATAAGATTATACCTACCGTATCTAGAGCTAATCAGTATTAAAATTAAAATCACTAACTAAATTATAAAAAAATTCAAGGAGACAGTCACTCACTTAAACTCATCAAACTTCATCGACTTGTCGGACTGTTTCAGACCCCGACTGGTGTAGTGCTTATGTGACTGCAGATTCTTGTCGAGTTCACAGAGGAATACCTGAGATGAGAATAGTCAAACAAAAAAAATGAAAAAAAGTGAAAAAGTAAAAGGTGAAAAAATAATAAATAACAGATAGATGTGTAGATAATAAGCAACTTAGAAATACACCGCCAAAATAATATTTTCAAACACCAGAAAACTTAATATTTAATATTCAAAATAATATTTTTTCAAGTTTCGACATCGACAGCATCGCGTGCTGGTAATGGCGTGTGGCAATAGAATCAATAAATCGCGAAGCGACGCGATATTATCTGACCACTACCATCATCGTTACAGTCGTAGAATCATTTGTACAAGCTACTCTTCGGATCAGTGGTATGAAGCGCTATTGACATCCACAAGGTCGAGCGATCGATCCTCGCAGGCTAACCAAGCCTTCCATCCTCTAGGGTCGGGTAGATTGGTGTCGGACTTGTCTGAGAATGTGAACACACTGATTTGGTACATCAGATAACCCTCACAACTTATTGTATAGATCAAATACGCATTCAACATGCCTCTACGATTCCGAAAGGAAGACCAATGCGTGGCGCGTTCTTAGGGGATTGATCAAGACCGACACACTTGCCTTTTACCTTCTACCAACGTAAGTGAAAAACAAAATTCTAAGCCCGCTTTCTAAATTCTAAACACCCGAAGAAGAAAAGCTTGAAAATCCTATCGAGAGCTTTCGAACAAAAACAAATAGAATTTGAGCGAGTTATGACAAACGCGAAAAAGGAAAAATTCGCCGACACCTATTTTTTTTTAACTCATGTTCTCTACTTTTTTAGTTATTTAATTTATTTAGCTTTATTTAATTTACTAACTTACTTAATTTATTACTTTTATATCTTTTTTTCTATTGTTTTATCAAAATTCGTTTTATATTATCAACTTATTTAATTTTGTTTTAAAAAATTCTTCATGTAATAATGTTACTTATCTTATTTATTTAGCTTTATTTTGTACTAATCCACCCAAAAAGTCTCGCAGGAGTCCACCCACCTGATCGGTAACGTTCCCCACCGAAGCGCACGCGTCGTCCAACACGGAAAAGATGCCTTTTCGCGGAACTTCTACCAAATCACAGATGATCTACATGGAAAATACACATTTTTAATTTTGTTCTAATTTCATTGACTTGTAATAGCTCACTTTATTATTAAAATAGTCGATTTTTGACCATTTGATGCCCTCCCGTTCGTATTCCTCCTGTTCCTGTTTTAGCACCAGCTCGATGAACAATTGTTGCAGTTTTTCGTTACAATAGTTGATGCACAGCTGTTCGAAGCTGAAAAAAATCGATGACTTGCAAAAAAAACAATTCAATATAAGATTTTCCGTTACTTGTTTTACTTGTACAAATATCACAAAATATCGAAAATACATTGAAAATACAAATTATATTGAAATATTAAACTTCAATCGACGACAGTGTTTCTCCTTCGAACGTAGTGTATGAAATTTTATTTTTCACTACTATCTTCATTTTTTTTCTCGAAAATTTGAAGCCGACTCGCTGAGAAATAAAATTTTTTCCCGTTTCTTAAAAGGTACTTAATCTAGATGCCTAAAAATGTACCCAATCCAGGTGCCAAGAGAAGTCGTCCCGAAATATCAAACAGTCAATAAAAATTCAATAAAAGTCAATAAAAATTCCTTTAAAAATACGAAACAATAAATTGCTTCACCGTAAAAAAAATAAGGCAAATAAAAATTTCTCGCCTCCCTCCTACGGAATGGTTTACAGGTTGAATGTTTGCATCAAGCGAAAATATATATTTACGATGAAGATCGATTGATGGACAGTTCGATATTCTACTGATAACCGATTGATCGCACAGCGCAAGGTTCCATCGCGACAGGGAAGAGTGGTAAGAAATTTTTATTTACCATTTTTCAATATCAACGCAATGATATCTGAATCTTTCGAGGTGATGGAATTTATTTGAGATCAATTTCAAATTTGAATTTAAATTTGAATTTGATTCCGCACAAAAACTAATTCATGAGTGATTATGAAGGACCACTCGAGCAAATTCTGCACTCGAATAAAATTTAATAAATTAAAAATTCAATAAATGAAAGAGTTCATATACTTGTTAGAAAGGGGGAAAAATCCTCACCGTCTCCCAGCGAGTCGACTTCCTTTTTCCTACTTCTAATTATCTCCACAGAAGCAAAATTTGACATTTGACATTTGACATTTATTACACGCGCAAGGCATGTGGTGCGTAAAAAAACAGTGGTACAAAAAAAAACAGACAATGGTGCAGAACTAACACTGTTAGTGGTAAAACGTAAGTTATACAATAGAATAAAACCCTAACGTGATTAACAAAAGCGAATTAAGTTATAACCACAGTAGAGGGAGAGGCAAGAGATGTAAAAAGTAAAGATAGGTGGATACTGAGAAAGAGAAGAAGCATCAGGAAATTGTTGATATTTAACCCGAAAGGTATCTCTTAACAGTAGACTTGAATTTGCCGAGTGTATTAGGTATCTGGACTGATTTGCTCAATCTAAGGAATTCCATCCCCGCTCTGTAAGCAAACGAACCGCGTCCTATAGAATTTTTTGGGCATCTGAAACTAAGTTTATACCTCCATCCACGTGTAGTGGAGTTAGCAAGAGAGAAAAAGTCAGCACAATTGAGACCAACTAATCCGAACAAGATCCTGTACACCATGATGAGGTCATTCCTCTTCCTTCTTGTGAGCAACGAGTCAAGGTGAAGCATTTTTCTTCTCACTAAGCTACGTGGAATGCTACGATAAGTGAAGCCAAGGCTTCTCACGAAAATCTTCCTTGTGAAACTATTTTGCACTCTCTCCAGTAGATTGATCATTGACTTCTTACGTGGGAAAAACACCGCCGTTCCATATTCTAGGACCGGTCTGACATATATCTTATAAGCCTTGATCAAAAGGTAGGGATCCTTAGAGAAAATTGATCGGAACAAAAGAAACAGTCTTTTTCCTGCTTGATGCGCAATATGGCGCACATGATCTTCAAATTGAAGTTTGTTATCAATCATGAATCCTAGGTCCCTAATTATTTCCACAGACTCCAGCTCTTCATCATTTACATAATAAGAAAAGTTGCAATTCGATCTACCAAGGTGCATAACTTTAGTCTTAGCAACTGACAGCGGTAGCCCCCACTTAGCTGACCATTTAGCCACCTCAGCCACTGCAAGTTGCAACTTGTGATTATCTTGATCCCCAATTTCTGCGTAAACCTTAACATCGTCTGCAAACATTTTACATGTAACTCCGAAACGTTCAATAACTGCAGGTAAGTCAAACGTATAAATGTTAAAGAGAGTGGGAGACAGTACCCCTCCTTGAGGGACACCACTGGGTGCCTTTCTAATAGTAGAAAGAGCACCGTTGACCTTGACTTGAAATGTTCTATCATTAAGAAAAGCGTTAATCCATCGGACAATGGTCGGATGTATACCTATCTGCGAAAGTCTAGCGAGAAGTAGCGAGTGGGAGACCTTGTCAAAGGCTTTTTGGAAGTCAAAGTAGATAACGTCCAGCTTGGAGTTGCGATCAATTATACCAGTCCAGTCGTTAAGGCACTCTATCATTTGGGTAACTGTAGATCTTCCTTTTGTAAAGCCATGCTGACTACGAGACAAGACCCTATATTCATGTAAGTGTTCCTCTATCACCATTTTAACAACCTTTTCAAAAGCCCTACAAAAGACCGAAGTAATGCTAACTGGTCTATAGTTATTAGGATCGTTATGTGGAATTTTCTTCCGTGACAAATGCATGTCTCCATTGCCTTGGGACAACAGCATGCTGTAACATCAAGTTAAACATTATCTCCAGAGGCGCTGAAACTAGATCAGCAACCATTTTAACAAATTTAAACGGAATTTGATCAGGAGTAAGGGAACAATTGCTCGGCCATTTATCTAAAATCTGGAAGATTTGCATACGATCAAACCAGATGCAATCCTTCATCATGGGAAAGCATGTATGCAGTAAGTGATCTTGTACTGGGTTGTTGCCTTCCGAATAAACCTTCTCAAACACATCTGCCAAGAGTTCTGCTTTCTCTTGATCAGTAACAGCAATAGAAGAGTCTTCTTTAACGAGTGCTTCTATTCCTTTCTTAGTGAGTTGAGTGACTTGAGTTTCTCCTCTATCCACACCACTCTGACAACTCCAGGCCAACGTGACACTTAATACTTGAAAAAAGGATAAGATAAAAAATAAAAAATAAAATCTAACCTATTCGTTCCAAAAATCTCAAAACCATAAATATCCAGAACTCCGATGACGGTGCCTTTGTTATAGCGTGAAGTCTGTTCAACCGCGATCGACTCGTTGATCTTCTGCACCACCCACGAGAATAGTCGTTCGTAAACGGCCTCAAATTGAAAAATAATTTTTTATTTTTTTGAAAACTTTTCAAGGATCTCAGCAAGACCTCCACTGCTCACCTTAGCCAGCGCGTCTCTTGTGTATAAGGCAGCGTTCACGTCCAGAGATTTCGCCACCACATCGCCACGAGCAGCGACAACCTAAAGTAGTCGAATTGGGGAGCGTTTATAGTCAGCAGCTGGGCGGCGCGGCGAACGAAACATTTAATTCTTGACAGAACGCATCACATCCGAGGAGAAAAAAGGAAAAAAAGAGGCGACGATTTTTGTTTGCTATTTTTTGCTAACACTTTTCTCTTTACTGCTTGTGTGGCTATCCGGTTATTTTCACTTTATTTGTCCTTTTTTTTTTGATTATTCCTGTTGATTGTACCCCAAACCACCACCTGGCACGTCTGTGAAAAGTCGTACATAAATAAAATAAAATAAATAAATAAATAAATAAATAAATAAATAAATAAATAATTAAATAATGAAATAAATAATAAATAAATAAATAAATAAATAAATAAACAAATAAATAAATAAATAAATGAAGAATAACTAAATAAATAAATAAATAAATAAATAAACAAATAAATGAGTAAATAAATGCATAAATAAATAAATAAATAAAAAATTAATAAAGAGTTTGCCAAGAGCTGCTCCAACGCTACAAAACCCAGTGGCGATGGTTGTCGCCATGATATGTACACCTTCTGCGTCTCTACCCCGTGCTTGTAACTACGATTGCAGCCGACTGTGAACATAACGAAGGGGCATACCCAGAATTTAACCCACAAATTGAGAATTTAAATTACCTCCGACACCCTATTACGCCAACGTTAACCCTTAACAAATTAGAATTTTTCTCAATTTTTTTCACTGGAAAAAGCGCTGAAAAATACCTGAGAGGTGAGCGCTTTCTGCAGTTGGTCCGGCGTGACCGACAGACACTTGGCGGCCTTCTGAAGCGTTCCTCGGTCCTCGACGTGACAATCGCCCGTGGACTTGTCCGAGTCGGCAAATGTGAGATTTCCGAGGTGGAGAACACCGGCAAGCACTGACCACAACTGAAATTTGAAGCCGGACGTAAACGGGTTGGAAATGGTGGTCCCTAGGGATGACAAAGTGGTAGGGCCCTTGAGTTTTAAAATTTCAAAAAGCTCAGACTGACCGATTCGATTTCGCTGTCCGCAAAACCACTTATCGATTTTAGGGAGCGCTGAACCTCCTTGAAGTCTTGAGCGTCGTTGATCGAAGAGACCTGAAAAAAAGAACCATAAGGTAAAGGTAAAGGTAAAAATGTCGGCGTTGATCAGTCCACTCCAGGACGCGCCACGCGTTCGTGTTCCATTAAGAATCGTAGAGGATGGTGATAGTGTATTTCGCCTATGCAATGACTTGCGGGGGTCAGCCGCTGTACGAACCCAGTGTCTTTACTTTACCAGACAAGTCTGGTACCAATTTATCCAACCCCGGAGGGAAGGCTTGGCCAACCGAAGCGGGGATTGATCGTTCGACAGTGCGGGTATCAGTAGCGCCTCTTACCACCTCACCACACGAGAGGCTTTTTGGTACGGAAAGTAAATACAATTCGGGTTGTTGTATTTTATTCGATTGCCTTTATATTTGCTTGTCATTCACATAGTTACAGTAGTTCGCGAAAAGATATGTCACCTTGCATTTTTGGGTACAGATCGGTGAAACCGAAAGGAATTTCATTTCAGTTGACAGTTTTATTAACTATTATTGAAAATACACTAATCAGTGCCCTTGTTGGAAATTCTACATTTTTTAAAAATTTTAAACTCGTTTTCATATGCATTTTCAAACGAATGTATCTTAGGAACCACTGAGCTTCTGCTTATCCAGTGGTGGTATTCTGATAGAGCATGATTAGCTTGTTCTTAAAGGCTATGAATTTTAGTTTCAAGACATTAAAAAACCATAGAATTTTTTGTGTGAATTTTTTCATGGTCAAAAAATGGTGAAATCATGGGACAATCTTTCATATAAAATTTCATATATCAGTAACCAGCAAATGAAATACCATCAAATCACGATATTTGATAGCATAAGACTTTCTCTTTCCCATGCATATCTAACTTTGGAGAACTGCCGTCTGATTACAGAGAAAATAGCTAGCAAAATAATTCCCGCTATTATTTAGAAAATCGTCTTCTAGTTGGACCGAGAGAAAATGGGGCACAAACCCGCGCAGCGTACGGTGGCGGGATAATGATGCATACAACAACAAATGAAATTGCATTTACACAAGCGGCCGTTTTACCAACACCCGGAGGGTCAATGAATATCAAAACAAATATGATTATGTATAGGAGAAGGACATATTCGACTCCAGATTCCACTAGTGCATAGAAGACTTATTGCTTGTTAGGTACTTAACAGGTGGCGAGATAATTCCCGAGGCGAGATAAAAAGTACACCATCTTACAGAGAATTTCCTCTTCTTTCTAGGAATGTTCTAAGTTGCGAATAGCGTACCACAGCAGTGCAGAAAAAATTCGCTGTCGGTGAGGTCAATTTTACACGTTTTCATTTTTCACTTTAAAGGCCAAAAAAATTATAAAATTTCAAAACTCGACAAACATCTAAAGCACTTTCTCGAAGAATAAATAATTCTCTTTCGAATGTTGCATCGTGCCCTTCGAAAGCTTCTATAGCAAGCTTACAAAGGTCACTTGAAAAAAAAACGACGGCGCGAACTTTTGAAACAATCTAATATCTTCCGCCGTCTCAGAAGTGTGAAAAATCGCGCCAATTCGCGCGCTACACCTCGCGAAGCAGTATAAACGCTCCTTTAGACTAGCTGTGGTTCTCCGCGGTGGTTCACCATCTACGAGCAAGACAACGAGATCAAGGGTCAATAGAAGAATTTACCTCATCACTACCGCCCTGATTGAGGTAGTAGTACTGACGGGAGTCCTTCACAAGCCCTAAGGCGTTCAGATGACTGGCGTCGGTGCCTCGCAGCAAATGGTAGAAGACGTGGAAATTTCGCTCGCCTCGTTGCTGCCGGACCACACGTGACTGAAACGAAGCCGCATCATCAGCAAATATAAAACAAACATAGGCACGGGTGGTGCGGTGGTAAGAGACGCTACCGACACCAGCATGGTCGAAAGATCGATCCCCGCCTAGGGTAACCAAGCCCTCCATCCTTCCTGGGTCGGGTAAATTGGTGCCAGACCTGTCTAGGAAGGCAAAGGACACTGATTTGGTATAGTGGCTGGTCCCGTAACTCGTTTTATGGACCAACTGATCAGGGGACTGATAAACGCATGCACCTTTACCTTATAATAAAACAATTAAATTCTTATTAAAAAAAGTAAAGTGATCGGTGTTGACCATTTCCCTAGGGACGCGCCATGCAATTGTCATCCATTAAAAGAGTAGAGGCCTGATGAATGCATATTTGGCCTCTACAATGACTTATGGGGCCAGTAGCTATACCAGGTCAGTGTCTCAACCCTCCCAGACAAGTCTGACACCAATTTACCCGACGCCGGAGAGATGGAAGGCTTCGTTAGCCCGAGCGCGGATCAATCGCTCGACCGTGCTGGTATCGGTAGCGGCTTTTGTCGCTACACTAGAGGGGCCCCTATTAAACTGTTATCATCAAATTAATCATTTTAAACAGTTATTCAACAACAAACCTTTTCGAGAAGATAATTCGAGATGTTTCCACCGACGGGATCGCCGTTAAAGTTGAAATTGATGTGCATGTACTTGCCGAATCGGCTCGAATTGTCGTTTCGATTTGTTTTTGCGCAGCCGAGCGACTCAAGAACGCAATTCGAACGCAAAAGGATATTTTTCACTCTGAAAATGTAGAACTATAGACTGATAATTACGAAAATGATGATAAACGAACAATTTTATTGGATGGCTACTAATATAGTGGATTTTATTCGATGGTCGGGTTAGTTTGTTTTGATCAATTTACATTTTTTGCTCCTTTACGGCCTCTCTTTTAACTGAAGAGTCCCGGGGAGGCTTGATTTTTCTTTTTCCTTTTGCTCGTGTGAGAGTGGGGACGAAACGAGCTTTTATTTATTCAGTAGACTTATTGTATTTATTTTTTTGTGAACTCGCTGCTGACTCCACCAATAATGTGTTGAAATTTGAAAAAGGTATAGTATCAGGGGCTAAAAAACCTCACATTGATTCTCCAAATGAATCGCCTAGGTATGTAAACCAGTCATAAAAGAATCTGAGCCCTCTAAACGGCCATTATTCCTTCAGTCCCTTGCGCAATCAGAACGCCTTAAATGAGCCGCAGCCGGCATTTCCGTCACGCGAATCGACTCGAACCGCACCCGGCTGGCCATTGACCATATGGTGTCCTCAAATTTCAAATTTTCGCTTAGCATGGTGCAAACGACCCTCACTCAATATCTACTTCTAGGAAAAAATATTCAATAATTGCTAAATATAAAGTAAAAATAGTAGCTAAATCCAATTTCAGGCATTCTCAGGTCTCAGTAGCACAGTGGTTAGTGCGCAACCGCGGATAGGTTGAGACGCGGGTTCGAATCCCGGCTGAGATGCGATTTTTGCGAGAAACCTGGCACCATCATTGCAATACCCTGTTCTGGTATATGTAATAGTAAACCGCAGAAGAGCGGTAATAAAACATAAAATAAATCAGGTTCATTACCGGGTCCATTTCAGCTTATTGTTTGATAATTTGAGTTCATTAAAGGGCATTTTAAGAATTATTCCCAAGCAAGTGATGCGCGTACCTCATTCAAAAGATCAAAAGTATCTCAAAAATCATTTCATCTGAAAAATCATTGATATTGTTCTATACCCTCAACCCACCCCTCTACTACATTGGATATGTTCCACCTTCACTTTCACCCGAAGATCCCGGACCAGTGTTCTTCAAAGGGCAGGGAAGGCCGAGTGCACAAGTGCCCATCGATGTCCACCGATACACTTGACCTCATCGAGACTACATTGACGGTTAGTGAAGATCCTTTTCACCTTCCATACTTGGAGTTCGATAAAAAGCAAAATAGCGAAATTCTACAAAAAGCACAAACGTCCATGTCGAGGGAATTATTTCTCCCTTCAAATAAACTTCCACAAGTTAACTCGATTTTTGCCGAAAACACTATCGTTGGTTTACGGTCCTGCTACGTATTTGTTTACTTTATTTGGGACGTGGTGTGGAGCCCTACGATTTATTCATCTATGTATCTGTACGGACCCGCGTGGTGCAATGGTAAGAGGCGCTACTGACACACGCATGGTCGAGCGATCGATCTCGACCCGGGCTAACCAAGACCAAGCACGTGGTCGCTGTTGACCATTTCTCTAAGGACGCGCCGTGAATTGGTACCAGACAAAATCGTGAGGACGAATGCGTAAAGACAACGACTTATGATATGGCTATGTCATTCTTTACCATTCCAGACAAGTCCACTTGGTATAGCGACTGAACCCATAGGTCATTGTATGGGCCAAATACGTATTCGCAATGCCTCTACGAATCTAAACGAAAGGCAAATGCGTGGCGCTTCCTTAGGGGATCGATCAACGCTGAAACCTTTCCTTTTACCCTCTACAATGTTCTGTGGCTTCCTCTAAAGTAAGAGCATAATAACCACAGACAGGATATTATCAGTGACGGTCCTCCTCCATCTTATATTAGGGTTACCCAAAAATTCGTTCGATTTTCAGGTACTGACTTTCTTTATTCATAACTTAAGACTTTATTCCTAACTTAATTACATAATATAACATTATATTCATTATAATTCATATAATTATTATAAATAATTCATTATAACAAAATTTACTAGCTTTCATGTACATGTTCAGAGACGAAACAAGCTTTCCTATTTTCTCTTTTTTTCAGTTTGTATTTTATGTTTTAAGAAAACAAATAAATGACCAATAAAATTATCATGTTTAAGCACAACTCTGTACCGGATCGCCTACAATGAGTTATGCTTAACTATGACGACCTTATTTGTCATTCATTTGTTTTTCATGAGTTATTAGTAAAGGAAGTCAGAATCTGAAATCCACACGAACTTTTGGGTCACCCTAATATTATGACTAATGTATTAGGTTATTTCGAAAGTTCGTGCAGTTCACTTTCACCTTATAGGACAAAAAAAGTTTAAAAAATTTCGAAATTAGAGAAACAGCTAGAGCACTTTCTGAAAGTACAAAGAATTCTCTTTCGAATGCTTCATCGTGCTCTTCAGAAGCTTCTAGAGCAAGCCTACAACGGTCGCTTGAAAAAAAAAACGGCACGAACTTTTGAAACAACTTAATATAATATTTTATAATTTGTTGTTTTTCGTATATGAACAGCGTTGTTGTTTGACTGGGTTTTCCCACTTTTTCTTATCTAGGAACGCATCCGTTTTTGAGGATGTAATGATAAATAAATAAGTAATTATTTATAGATTCGATCCCTCGACCACTTAAGCGGCAACAATCGAAACGGCTCGCTGGCAATGGCAGTGTCAGATGCAAATGAGGCGACAGATGGGCCTATGATGAGCTTTGAATGAGCGCCAGCGCTGAATGCGGTGATGAGCTCTTCTCGCTGGAGATGAATGACTCCCTCCTAGATTCCTCTATCGAATCGAAATTGCCGAAATATTTAATTATTTACATATTTATTCATTTGTTAATAGATATGAGAAAGAAGGAAAAGTTAGTCAAACAACAACGCTGTTCAGATACGAAAAACAACAAAATTTTATAGAAAATACATTTTTTCGCCAATTATAAAAACAGACTGTGCCATAATTTTAACGCCAATTATAAAATCAGACTGTGCCATAATTTTAAATTTTTTCGAGAAGATCATCTCCACGAAGTTGTTCTTTCTCCTCATCATTCGAAAAAATAAAAAAATGGTCACTTCTGCACTATGAACTTAACGGAAGGAACAGTACATTGTAAAGATAAAAGGCAAAGATGTCGTCGTTGATCAGTCCTCTAAGGACGCGCCACGCATTTATTTATTTATTTATTTACCGAATCGAATCGAGGCACATCAATTATGTAAACCTATGTTCCACTATCGGGATTGAAGTAGTCGAAAATTTATTTAATTATTTATTTAATCATTGACCACGCCGCATTAAGGCACGAAAATTAGAAGAGACTTCGTCCCTCTTTAGGGTTGAAATTGTAAAAAAATTATTTATTTAATTATTTACCACGCCCTATTAAGGAACGACAATCATAAAAACAGACCGTGCCACAATTCAAAAAAGGAAATCAAAATGTTTTTTTCAAGAAGATCACGAAGTTGGTCTTTCTCCTCACGCTAAACAATTCAGGAGCAACATCTCAATTATTGTTTTTCAGTGAGAAATGTGTCGATCTTGCCAACGATAAATTATACACCAATACTCTTTTGCATCAAATTTACTCACGGGTACGGAAAAAATTAGACGACACTCAACAGTATTTAGAGGGAAATTCAAACAACCACATTCGAAACCTTCCCAGATGACGCCCGATCATGTTTCAAGCATAGTTATTGAACAAATAGAAGCACGACATACGTAAATTAAACTTTAACTGCCACTTTTGAAGGAAGACTTTTTCAAAAGACCCAAAACCAGGTATCTTTTCCGGTTGACTTTTTTCGATTCAACAAGCGCCCCTCGACAGAAAAAAAGGAAAAACTGAAAAGCGCTTGGTTTTTCCACTCCTCATCCCCTTTTCGGGTAAAAGCACGAAAATCTCGAAAACGTCGATCGACCAGCAGGTGGCCGGACGTCGGTCTGATAGCAAAAGGCAAATAAAAAAGGCAAATAGGCCATTGACGGCGGTGTTGATGAGTTAATAACAGTCAGCTAAGGAACTTCGGGAAAGCGGTATTAGGCACAAATCTTTGCCTAGGGGCAATATATCAAACAAATAATCATCTGGACCTCATATATCTGAACTTTTTCACACTCTGAAGAGCGCCGAATTGGCCGAAAAGTCAGTTTGAATGAAAAAAAGATATTACCAATCTCGGGTGAGCTCCAAACTGATAAATACGACCGTTCTAGAGAAAAGTTCAATTCCGAGCTGATCTGCAGCTTATTTTCTCTTTTTTGTGGAATTTTGAAAACGATCACCGACCTCTCTATTTCCTTCTGTTGCTGCTGATTGGTGATCGCGGCCAGATACCTCATGACGATCTTGCTCGTCTCCGTTTTGCCAGATCCGGATTCTCCTGCAAGCAACAAAACGTTAAAGCGATCTTATTTTTATTTATTTATTTATTTCAAACCAGCACAGAGCAAAAACAATTAACAATTATTCAAAGTTCAAAAAAATCTCTTTGTCTTCTCATCGCTCAAGCATTCAATTATCCAGAAATCAGAGAAGGTTCAAAAAGATTTCGCAAGAAACGCCGAGAGAAATGCAAACCTACAGTACCGTCGGTAAATTCCCGCCAAAACGCGATATAAAAGATCTAGATCGTTTTCAATGTTCACCCGCCATGAATGACTTTAGAATTATTTGTAATGAATAGAAAACACACGGCCGTAATCAGAAGAGCGTGATCTATCCAACGGTAAAGAAAGTGAAGTGGAATTGTGAAATTTTCGATTGTCGTGTCTTTTTTGACCTCGCCAAGGTGACGATCACACAAAGCCAACCTCATTAGAATTATTCCTTGAATTCCTTGATTTTCTCTATTTATGTTTTACCATATACATACATTGTTTTCTTCAGCGTCTCCTAATTTCTACCTGGAATGTTTAATTAAAAACTTGACTTCTCGATTTTTCTTCATCAAAAATAAGTGAATGCTTTTGTAATAAATATGTATAGTTCCCGAACCTGAGATCACTATACACGAATCGCGTCCATATCGTTTCATCGATCGATACGCCGCATCGGCGATGGCGAACACGTGCGGAGAACGCTCATAGATTTCGCGACCCTTGAAAAAATCGATAAAATTCGGGAAAATTAAGAACGTCACGGAAAATATCATTAAATTCTGATAAAACGCGGACACGCTGACCCAATCCTCTGTGTCTCTGCCCGGCATTCTTGCGCGGCGACTGTCGCAGCGCGGACCGCGTCTTCGAGTATGAACGGGGCCTTATCCAGCAAATATTTTTAAACTATTTGACGAAATACCAGGCTAGCGACCGGGTGCTGCTGGAAAAGCTCAGCAAACAACAACTGAGTGGATTATTTTCATGGAAAAACAACAAAACTCCGTCTCAATCCGACCGTGGACAGTTACAAATCTGCAAGATTCTTCTAATGTTCCATCGGAAACTTTCACCACATAAGCGTTCTACCTTTTACTTTCTAGAAAAAATCGATTCAAACTGCAAATGCGCACCTATTGGGTGGTCAAAGGGAAAACAATTATAACTGTATTTGGAGATGCTAGGTTATTCGCAAAACACTGACATCGGACGGGAATTGAACCCGCGTCTTTCTGTTTCCGGCAGACTGCACTAACCACTGTGCTACCGATGTACTACTTTGCGAATCTGCACAGTGGTTAGTGCAGTCTGCCGGAAACAGAAAGACGCGGGTTCAATTCCCGTCCGATGTCAGTGTTTTGCGAATAACCTAGCATCTCCAAATATATAAGTCAATCAACTAGTTCTTGTCTATAAACCGCTAAACAAAAGCGGCAAATAGCAGAATAGTTTCGTACAATTAAAACTGTTAAATAAACCACAAAGCAATGGAAAACGTCTACTTACCCTATACTTCTCAACCGTGTCTCGTTCATAGATCGGTAGATTACGGTAGGGGTTGACGGCTATCAACACTTCTCCGATGTACGTATAGATTCTGGTTTTCGAGAACCTGAAACGGGAATTTTTCTAGAAGTTTTTCAAATTCAGGACTAACGAAATTGCAGAAAAATATTGGTAAAATCAATTTGGAAAATCTATTGCACAAGACCACGAAGCAGTGATGAGTCCAAAAATGGGATCGTAATTGATTTTTGTTATCGAGTCAAAATCGATCAATAATTTATAATGGTACAGTACAATTACATATAGACGTGGCTTCTATTGACTAAATTGTTGGGTTTAAAAGAAATGACGCTGCCGAGGCAGTTCTTATTTATTCATTTGAGCGCGCGTGGTACAGTGGTAATTGGCGCCACTGACACCTGCGCGGTCGAGCGATCGATCCTGGTCCGGGATAACCAAGATTTTTAACCCCCGGAGTCGGGTAAATTGGTCCCAAACTTGTTTTAGAAGGTAAAGGACCTGACTTGGTACAGCGGCTGGTCCCCGAAAGTCATTGTATGGACAAAATACGCATTCACCATGCCTCTACGATTCTGAACGGAAGACGAATGCGTGGCGCGTCCTTAGTGGACTGATCAACCTGTCACCTTTACCTCTACCTTTCAACTTTATATCAAATATATTTGAACGTTTCTGATTCTTCGAAAAACAGCCGACTTGCTGCGGTGACTGATAACCGGCAATTTGTCACTTTACCCACGTCGGGAAGCCGGGGAACCCCCGCTGTTACCTTTGGGAGAATAATGGCCGTGTTCTTCAAGGGAGCGTAATGGTCGGCTATGGTACGCCGGATCGCGCCACGAACGCAACAATTAATGCGATCGTAAACGAAATTCGTGGCTTCGGAACGTCTGTCAGAACGAGTAATAAATCCCTAGTCGTCGGCGGACACCGGCCCGTCCCAATATTTATGGAAAATCAGCGACGAGGCGAAACTAATTCTTGTCAGAACGTCAACGTCACACCTAACACGATCAGCAGTTCCACTTCAGACGTCAATCGCGTCGCGATGCGATCGGAGTGTAAACGCAGAAAAAAATGTGTTAAAAACTGAACGGCGCCGATAAATTTCAGGCGATACATGGGTTGGTGATGCAGCGCAAGAAAAGAAATTTTTGAGACCATATTTTTCCACGGAAACCAGCTCGATGTGAAGTTCGAGTGTGGAAGATTCGAAGATACAAATCTAAGGATAATTTGATTTTTTAATGACTTGAGTAAATACGTAATAAATAAAAATAATATCAAATAATATCAAAAATAATAAAAAAATAAACAATATCATATACGAAATTGAGTAAATACATCATAAATTGAGTAAATACGAAATGAATTGAGTAAATACGAGAATATCTGCAGCATCCCCCGATTCACATTGTCGAATGGCAGCACCTTTCATTTTTGGTAGGTATGGTGACGGGTAACTTTGCCAACAGGGTAACTGATACGGTAGGAGACGGCAGCAAGCTTAGGGAATTTTGAATTTTTTTTTTGAAAAAAATCAATTTTTGGCCCTATTCTAGCGCTTTCTATTATCGTATTGCACTTTGTTGTGACAACAAAATGAGAAAACGAAAGTAGGAGCGGGTTGATTCAAATAATCGATGTCGTCCGGCGATTTGAGGTATAGAGACAGTTTACCTCGCAATTATGGTTAGAATCTTACGGCTAGTTTAAGAAAAAAGGTAGAGAGAGCAAGATTGACCCAGCTGAATCCCTATTCCAGAAGATTGGTCAACCTGCCATAATTTGCTCTCCCATAAATTAACCGTCGTTCGATTACCCAATTAAAAAAAACGTTCTCCGATGATGAAAAATAATAATGCCTGTCGGATAGCACCACTAGGTTAGTTCACGGTCTAGAACAAGAATGATGAAGGAATGAAATGGAACAAAAAAAAGAAAAAGAAAAATTAGGCATAACCGCTAGCCCACAGGTGACCGCCGCCAGCGAGCCGAGCGCCCATGAGCGACTCGATATCGACTGATCAGCGTCCTTGATTTCCAATAGATCACGATAGATCAGGTAACTCCTCAATCACCTATCGTCGCTCAGCGAGAGAGAGGAAAGGAAGAAAGAAAAGGTCATTCTGCCGCGCGTCCGACTTCCTATACCTTTACTCTGGGTTTACCCATGGGTTAGGCACCATTAAATCTCGTGCGACTACCCATTTTCTTAGTAAAAACGTTCTTCGATGGGTTTCCGATGATCTGCCGAGCAATTGGAAATCAAATTAGATCGGGACAAGTGCACGTGGTCGTTCTTTGCTCGGGCCAATGGCGTTGCCCAGAAAACAGTACCACTAGAATTGTTGGGATCATGGGTTTATTCATGGGTATAAAATTCCAAACGGGTGCTACGTTCATCTCGTAATTGAGAAAGGAACTCCTACATGATAATTCTGCTCCGTTTCAGCTACGCCTTAAAAGTTGTCCACGGAAGAAAAGTCCCTCGTCCATTTGATTTTTGATGTTTACATTACGATTTTATAGTATTATTATCATTATTCAGGTCCAATAGTGACATGTTATATAAGGTTTCTTTTACAATTCTATTTGAAATCTATTGAATAAATACATGAATGATTAAATAAACCGCATCCTAAAAAATTGAACTTGAAACTCGCATCCTAAAGAAGTTCTGATGTTTACTTTACTGTTTTATAATATTATTATGATTATCGTTATTCAGGTCCAATAGTGACATGTTATATAATTTTTTAACTACATATTCTACTTGAGTTCTATCTAATAAATGCTTGAATAATTAAATGAACAGCATTCTAAAAAATTGGACTTGAAACTCGAAAAAGGAGGTCGTTCAGTTTTTCGACTAAACGAAATTGAGGGCAGAGACTAAATTGAAAAGCTGCCGGTTCGTTGGACACAGGTTCGAGATTACGGCGGCTAAACAACTCGATTGAGTTTCCACTGCCATAAATCGATAAGAAGAGGTAAAAGGTAAAGGTAAAGATGAAGGTAAAGGTAAAGGTAAAGGTAAAGGCACTGATCAGTCCCCAAAAGCCGCACTGCTGACAGCTGTTCGTTTTCCGATGTTTTTGAACTCTAATAGAAAGCACGATCGATATACAAAGCAAGAAAGAAATAATGGTAAAAGTTAGAAGAAAAGTGGATGGTTTTGAAGGACGCGCCATGCAATCGTCAATCATTACAATAGTAGCGGCCTGACGAATGTATATTTGGCACTCACTTTTTTCAAATATTTCAAGCTGACTCCTTGAGAGATGGCAAAAATGGTTCTGTTTCCTGCTAGTTATAATTTTTTTGCAGGATAAAATTGGGCGGCCTTTCTGCATTGTTCAACATCTTATCAAACCTTTCGAATAACTAAAAGGTAAAGGTAAAGATGTCGGCGTTGAGCAGTTCCCTGAGATCGCGCCATGCATTCGTATTCCATTCAGAACTAAGGAGGCGTGGCGATTGCGTATTTAGCCTATACAGTGACTTGCGGTGGCCAGTCGACAAAGTTTACACTGCCTTTAACAATAAAAGACAAATCTGGTAAAATTTACAGGATACAGGTAGGTAAAGATAAAAGTAAAAGACGCTTATCATTCCCTAAACACGCCCTGCCACCACACCTGACTAGGAATTGAATTGAAGGGTTCACAGCTGTTCGTTTTCCGAAGTTTTTCGAACTCTAGTAGGAAGAATAATCAATATATAAGGCAAAAGAACGAGAAGATGAAAAATGGTTGGTTTTTAAGTACCAAATTCATCCATTAAAATATAAGGTTATGATGAATTTGGTCTAACTATTTAAAAGCCCAATACCAAGTCTTTCTGGATGTTTCACAGACAAATTTGAGTTCCAACTTTTTCCCGTGTTGGACGAAAACTTTTTACCACTGCTATTTTTGTTGTAGGTGCGTCTTCGGACGTATTAAATAAATAAATAAATTCTAAATTTGCTAATTATAACTGCGATTATTTACCGACTCAATGGCAGCCAGCGATGTTCTTCGTCAGATTTTCGACCTTTCGTCGCATTAAGCTGCCCTAGAAATCTGGCCGTTTAGAAGCATTCGGGCCAGCTGAACAACGAGAAAACGCCCGCTCGAGCGACTTTCCGCTAATCTCCACCGCAAACATCCTGAAACACCTCACATTTCGGGAAGAAAAACGCGCGAACGCCGGCGCCAAGAGTTCCGCCCTCGGAGGTAGAAAGGAGGACGAGTTAGTCACTGTAGACTTGGAAGAGCTAAGAAGCGCCACCTTCACCCACAACGTGGAAAAAAAACTAACCCAAGACAAAGAAAACCCTTCTCCCCTCGGTGAACGGGTAAATTAACACCAGATGCGTCTTGGAAGTAAAGGACACTGATATGAACAGCGTCAGACCCCGTAAATTCTGAATAGAAGGCGAGTGCGTGGCGTGTCCCTGGGCACAGATAAATGGCCACCGTATTACTTGTTACCTTTCTTAAAATTTAATCAAAAAAGTAGTAAAAAGCAGTAAAGTATACTTAATCAATAGTATGAAAAAAGGGATAATATTAACCTGCTCCACCTTTGGACCCTTTTTACCGTCCTTATATTAATTCTACCCTGCAATTCAGCTCAATAACTTGCTTCTTCCTCTTCGTCGATGGCCCTGAGGGTGAAAGTCAAGAATATCAGGGGTTTTTCGTGATTTTAAGTCTTCGGACCGTTCTACCGACTTCTGGGCAAAGGTGATAAGTCATAGAAGGAAAGGTTAGGGTAAGAAGGTCTAGTGGCTCCCCCGAGATCAGGAGGGCTTCGGTTAGTCCCTTACCTGCCATTTAGAGGCGTGGAGGTATGGTGAATGGGTATTTAGCCTATACCACTGACATTCGGAGACCAGCCACTGTTCAGGTCAGTGTCGTTACCCTCCCGGACAACCCTGGCATCAATTTACCCGACCCAGGAGGGATAGAAGGCTTGGATAGCCCGGACGAGATCGATCGCTGGAAATGTCAGCAGCAACTTTTGCCGTTGCACCACAGGTACTCCTATTGAATTCTCACAACTATTTTTTACAATTATAGAAAAAAACAAATCTTTTCCAAATGATTATATGAGTAAAGGTAAAGGTAAAGGTAAATGTGTTGGCGTTCATCAGTCGCCTTAAAGCTGCGCCGACGCATTCCTGCTACATTCAGAATCGTTGAGGAAAGGTGAAAAAGTGAAAGGGCAAGTTTGAGTTTCGCTACCTACATGTACAAGTCTGGTATCTATTTACCCACAACGGAGGAATGAAGGATTTGATTAGTCTGGACTCTCATCCCTTCTCTCGAATGACATAGAAGAATCAACTCGTCTTTCAGATGTTTGATGGAGAAGTCCGAGCATTGTAAAGGTGAAATCGTCCACGGCTCAGATTCATCATTGATAAACCCTCGATAAACCTGAGATATAGCCCAATGGGCGCCCACCTTTGTCCACTTATCCTAAACTTCCTATGTTGCACGCAATCCCTCATCGACTCTGCCGTCTGGTTCTCGCTCCGCCGCGGTTTCGGTGGCCGCTCGTCTGTTCATGAATCTGGGACCAGTTGTTCTCAGATGTTTTATCCATATACTCCCAAAAACTACCGGGTAACTTCTTGCGCGCTGCTGTGCCGAACGAGGGCTGAGGGTCGAAACGTCAGGCCAAATAAAATTGATCCCCCACTAACCTTGTTCGGTACAGCAGCATTCAAGAAGTATACCATCATTTATTTTATTTATTTATTTATTTATAAATCAAGGCGTATCACCCCGAAGTCTGTTTGTCAGCCTAAGAAAAGGAAAAGAACCACGAAATTCAACAGCACACCATAAAAACATGAACTAAAACTTAAACTACAACTGGCATGCCGAGGTTTCAAGAAAAGAGAACTTGGGTCTAGATTCATCATTGGCAAACCTCGATAAACCCGAGATATACCCCCGAACGGCGAACAAACCGAGATTCGTGAACGCGCGCCGGGTTATTATGAATGTTTTATGCATGTCTCTCTACTATGAGTCATTAGTTCACCTCGACGGTATCGAGCGGGTTTATCGCCGACGGGGTTTCGGAGACCGCTCGTCTGTTCATGAATCCGGGCCTTGGAATCTTCCGGGTAACCTCCGCTTAGTTCAAATCCCAAAACCAGCTACTAATTTGACTTCAAAGTTGAAGCATCCCCAGCTGAAGCCGTCGGAGAAGTTCATTACGCCGATCGTGGAGACGGAGCACACGAAACCAGTTCGTTACTCATGAACATCATTTCGTGAAGAACGGCAGTAAAGCGATCTCGTCACAGACGCAACCAGTCGGCCACCACCCTACTGGCTAAGTTTCCCGGAGACAAGGTGGCTCCGAAGAAAAAAGAAAAATGTGGAACAAACAAGATAAGAAATTCGAAGACTATAACGAAAACATAAAGGTGAAGTCATCGATGTTGTAATGAAGGTGCTAGGATTAGCGCAAAAATCACGACTCTCATGGGATTCGAACTCGCGTATCCGACCTATCAGGGTTAAAATGATGCTAGACCGCTACGCCACCGAGTTGCAGAATTTTTTCTCACGGTGAAGTTTTTCTCACGGTTCGCGCCATGGACTCGTCTTCAATTCAAAATTGTATAGGCATGGTGAATCCGTATTTGGTATATACAGTGACTTGCGAGGACCATCCACTAAATTTTCACCTTCGCCGACAAGTCTGGTATCAATTTACCAGGCCTCTTGGGGAAGGCTGCATGCTTTTTGTTCTTCGTTTTATTTGTTATTATAACGATCGAGCACTCGACCGTTTGGGCGTCAGTGATTTGCGGAGACCAGCCGCTATATCTTCACCTTCCATGCTACCACTTCACGTTGCGAAAACTGTGAGATTACAGGTCGAGATAGGGTTGAAAGGGTTGCTGTCTCTACGGTATTTCGTACCGTTTGTAATAGTTCGGCAAATTATTTTTTTTTGCCATTTTTTGGCAATTACAATTACAATTTACAATTTTTTGGCAATTAATTTTTTCTGAATCTTTTGGGGAAATAACAAATTTTTACATGGGTGACTATTATCTTTAAAGATTTGTGACCATGGGTATAGAATAATAATGAAAATAGCGGTTGTAGTTGATGGAAGGTACACGGATATAGCCAAATCCTACTAATAAATAAGCGAAACTACGATGTCTATTTGTCAACTATAGGGTCCCGCCGCGATTTCCCGTTACCGTACTCCCAGCGACGTTTTCATCAGTTCCTCGCCGTCTTTTGCTGCATGCTTTTTGTTCTTCGTTTTATTTGTTATTGTAAATGTTTTATATATGTTCCCTACTATTCCTTAGTTCATTAGGCGGTCTACAGGCCTGTGTTTGCTGCTCATTTCTAATCCATAGCCACCCATATATCGAAATTTTGTCTCTTCGCGTTTTACCTCTCATTGGCTAAAGTAAATAAATAAATAAATAATTGAAGTAAATAAATGAATATTCATCGAAGAAAAGCCGGTACCGATCATTTACACATCTACCAGAGACCCGTACCACGGAGCAATAAACCCCTCAGCTGCGCCGTTTCAGGTTCAAATTCTACCCGCTTAAGACGATTTCGATTCGAAATCGAAGGGCACCGATTCCCGCCATCGCCGGCGTGGCACATGGCGCTGGCCGGGTGCCAAACCCGCCCGCTTTTCACCGGCTAATGCTAAAATTGAGCTGTCAAGGTCGTGTTCCATCCCCCGCAGCGCTGATGTGCCGCCGCCTCTGGTGGAACGGTCTGAGGAGTGAAATTCACGAAAAACCCGTGACATTCGTGACTTTCACCCTTAGAACCACCGCAAGAGGAAAAAGCAGATTTTTGAGCTGAGTTACATGGTAGAACTAATACAAGGAAGGTAAAAGGCCTAAAGGTGTGAAAGGGTAATATTACCACTTTTTCGTACTCTTTATTAAGTATACTTTACTATTCTTACTACTTTTTTGAGTAATTTTCAAGAAAGGTAACAAATAATTTTTAGTTAGAGTTAATTTGTTGGTCGAGCAGAGTGCGCATGTTTTTTACCTCACAATCAGGAGAATCGCTAGGTTTTTTAAACAAAGCATTCTCGTCTCGTATGATATTTTGAGTTTAACTTTACTTGTTTTAATGTTAGGTCAGGTTTTTTCAAGGTTTTACTTATTTTGTGATGGGCTGTTCGTTTTCCCGGCTGTTTAGCGCGTCTTCTGACATATTAAATAAATATAAAATAATAAATAAAATAATATGGTGGCCATTAATCTGTGCCCAAGGACACGCCACGCACTCGTCTTCCACTCAGAATTCGCGGAGGCCTGTCGCTGCTCAAATTGGTGTCCCTCACTTCCCAGACACCTTTGGTGCCAGTTGACCCGTTCATGGAGGGAAGGAGGATTTGCTTCGTCGTGGGTTAGATTCGTCTTGGGTTAGGTTTCTTTGAAGTGTCGCTTCTTAGCTCTTCTCCGAATCTACAGTGTCCCTCGCCCTCCTTTCTTACCCCTGAGAGCGGAACTCTTCCAATAGCCTGAATGTGGCTAGAGGTGAACTGCCGGGTGTTCGATGAGCTCGGCTGGCTGGGTTGACGTTCGTATAACTCCGGCACTCTGAGTACACAATGAGCGGTGAATACCTAATCGAAGAAGAGCAAACATTGACGTCGTCGACGACGATTGTCACCGGCCCCACTACGGCAAGAAATCTCAAAGGGAACTCCTTCAGGAACGAATCGACCAACAATTTCTTAGTTTAATAGAGCACGCGTTATGCAGTGACAAAAACTCTTGACACCCGGACGATCAAGCGATCGATCCCGGTCCTGGCTAACCAAGCGTTCCACCCACCGAGTTTGGGTAAATTGTTACCATTCTTGTCTGGAAAGTAAAGACGCTGAATTGGTAAAGCGTCTGGCCCCGGTAAGTCATTGTATAGGCTAAATACGAATTCATCAAGCCTATACATTTTGAATGGAACCACGAATACACGGCGCGCCCTCATGGTACTGACCAATCCCGACCATACCCTTAGCTTTCAAAATCGAAAATTTTGATATTACGACTATTCGTTGAGATTCTGTAACTGAAAAAGGTAAAAGATAAAGGTAAAAGAATCAGCGTTGATCAGTCTTCTAAGGACGCGCCGTGCATTTGTGCTCCATTCAAATCGTAGAGACGTGGTGAATTTTACCTTACTTTATTCGCAGTTTATTAGCGTCTCAATTTTGCCCCCGTGACATCTATGAGGCCTGGGCCCAGATTCATCATTGGTAAACCCCGATGAACCTCGAGATATACCTCGAACCGAGATTCATGAACGCGCGCCGAGGTTTAATATGGGTTTATCGCGGGCGTGCCACACCTCCCAATGAGGCAGAGTTTGGGAGCCCTCGACGGTATCGAGCGGGTTTATCGCCGACGGGGTTTCGGAGACCGCTCGTTCGTTCATGAATTTGGGCCTCGGCAGGCACTTTGGGTTTACGAAACAGAACTGGTAAACATTTGAGTTTTTGTAGATGGTATGTCCCTGTTGAAAGGTGTTCAAGTGGAAATGTTCTCAATAGAGACGGTCTGGTCGTGTCGCAACAACGTAACCCACTTCAGTCTTTTTACCCATGCCATACCCATGATTCTCGGGCTCGGAGTTTTATTTGCTAACTAACATTGATTGAACTCTATTAGAATGACCCAAAGGTTCGTTTGCATTTCAGATTATGACTTCTTTTATTCATAATTCAAGGAAAAATGACGAATATAGTTATCATGGTTAAGTAGAATTCTTCACCGAATTGCTCGCAGTGAGTTACGCTTGACCATGATAACCTTATTGGCCATTTATTTGTCTTTCTTGAATTATGAATAAAAGTAGTAAGAATTTGAAATGAACACGAACTTTTGGGACACCTTAATAGCATGCCTTTGAATAGACACAGAAAATCCTACCAATAAATATGCGAAACCACGATATCTGTTTGTCAACTCTAGGGTCCCGCCGCGATTGTCCGTTACCGTACTCCCAGTGACGTATTCCATCAGTTCCTCGCCGTCTTTTGCTGCATGCTTTTTGTTCTTCGTTTTATTTGTTACTGTAAATGTTTTATATATGTTTCCTACTATTCATTAGTTCATTTGGCGGCCCGCGGACCGCTGAATGGCTGGAAAACAAATAAAAGTGGATCCAACGGGTCCCATTTCCTCGCCAAAGAACATGCCCCCGGGGCATTTCATGCCGGTCAGTTCCAACCGACTCAGACAATCGCCTCGTAATGAGCCGGAGCTGGTCGGCTATCGACGTCGACATTTCGCAAGAGGGGAGGAGGGGCCTAAATGACTGCGCGCGGAAGGCGCTGAGTCAGACTCTGATTCGAAATTTCATTATTGTCGAAACTTTAATGTTATTGTTGCCGCCGCGGAAAGGAATTTCATCACATCATCATTGGAGGCGGAATTTGCTCAACCAACGTATTCGTCAAGGAATGAAAAGAAATGTTGAAAAGAGAATAAAAAATTAAAAATGCATGATCTATCAACAATCATAGTTATCGATGAATTATTAGTTGCATTCAATAAGTTCAATAGTGGCGAGTTAAAATCAAGAGGTTTGGTTGTTTATCTACAACAGTGAAGGTTTCAGCTTCATCTACTAGAACTTCAAATATTTTTGTTACCTTCAAACAGTCTGCTATGTAGCCCACTTGGTGTTGTTCATATAATATGTTACTAATAAGGTTTTTGTTGTAAGTTATTTTGAATGTTCTACTAACAATGAGTTTTTTTGTTGTTTTGGTCAAGTTTCTTCTTCAACAAATCCATGACTGTCCTACTATCCACTTCGACTTGTATTTTTAGCGCGCCAATGTGCGCAGTTAAATAAATAAATAAATAAATAAATAAATAAATAAATAAATAAATAAATAAATAAATAAATAAATAAAATAAATATATTTCAGTATCAAATTAGGTACCAGTTCACCATTTTTCTTTCGTTTTTCTCCATCAATTGTGTCGCAAAAGGGGTATTATCATCGGAATCAGCCTCATGGACCATTAAAATCCTTAAAGCCGGACCTGAAGGTCATTTCCTATAGATTCAAACCAATTGGAACCCATGACACGATCACGGTGACTTAGACCAATTTCGATTAGCCACTGATCGAAATCAAAATATCGATTGATCTGGGCTCACCCATCAATTTGGCTAAATTCTTGTCCCCTAAGTGGCTATATGAATGTGATGAAGATGTGATGATCAATTTGAAGAAGTTTCTGTTTTAATGATTCCGACAATTTTTCAAAAAAAGCATTATAAAATATTATATTTATTATAAATATTTATTATAAAAAGCATATAAAAATACGAGGTGAAGATTTTCATTCCTGTATATTTCAGTAGAAAATGGGTATCAGTTCTTCATTTCTCTATTTTGTTAGTGAATTCGATGTTTTGTATTCCTTTTAATTTCACACCGTCTATGTACTTAGGCAAATAGAACGTTCTGGAAGAAATTCAAAGGAAAAGGTAAAAAAATTTCGAAGTTGTTGGTATCCGATCCAGCAGGTCCCCTTCAGAGGTGACAGAGACGATTATCAATCGGGGACAGTTTGTTAATTCAATTACTACTAATAATTAATTAGTATTTTTTTATTCACAAAAAATTCACTACTAATTATTATTTATCATTCATTATTAATAGAAATGGATTTTCCTCTGTTAAATATGTAGCAAAAGAGGACTATCATGATCAGCGGCGAAATTTATTCAACTAACACCATCGTCAGCCCTCGGGGCACGGCGTAAAAGCCGTGAAACCGGGCCTGAGGGTCATTTCCTTGGGAATCAAACCGTAAGAACCCATAACATTTTCCTACGGTTTCCTACGCTATAAAGGAAGTTACGAGCAGTTCGGTCAGGTTTCAAACAGGTAAGCAACGGGGTATCATGAATCACGGTTTCCAAGCTAGATCTGGGAGAATTATAATACCTAGGGAACAAAGAAGTTTCAGGTGTTCCCATTATCTCCGAGATCTGCTGATTCTCATTGTTTTCACTTTATTTATTTATTTATTCATTCATTCATTTAAAATGCACAAACCTGCGCACAACCCAGGAAACAAAAGAAAAACATTCGTTGAAATAGTGACATTAGATGTGGTGATTATAAAAGAAGAAGAAAAGAAGAAGAGAGAAAAAGAGAGAAAAAAGAGAGAAAAGAGAGAGAAAAGAGAGTGAAAAAAGAAAAAAGAAAGTTTTTACGACATTTTTCACAGAGAAAACGACAGATTCTTTGTTTCCTATGAAATTCTTCCAGCACGATCTATTTCATTTAGCAGATGTTACAAAATTAAAAAAAAAAGTATCGAAAAAAACGTAGAAATCAGAAACAAAACAGAAATGATGAATTGACACGCGTTTTTTTTTACTGAAATATACGAGATTCAGGGACCTTACATTTTTATTTTTTAAATTAAAAATCTTAGCAACATTTCCATGTCATTCCTATTAACCACTAAAAAAGGACCCTTCTTGAAATGATAATAACATCTTCGCCGTAATCATCTACCTTTTTAGGTGATGGTGGTCCAAATCAATTGATTGGCTCGAATCAATCGATATTCATCTAAGAGATCCTGATCGAGCTGCTACAACCATTAAAAGTCGCCGAGATTACGTGAATTCTCGGCAAACAAACGCTTCGCGCGAGAGCAAACCACAGGTGTCAAGCTGGAGAATGGGAGCGGAATAGGGAATCTTGGCTGCAGGGTTAAAATTTACCATAGACGATGGCTTAACTCGAGAAGTTACCTCGAAGTTACCTCGGTAGTTAACCGCGACTCATAAAGGCTGCGGATAACCCCACGTCGAATTCTTGAGTATCGAATACCTTCCGATCGAAACGGAAAGTCGCTACAAATTGCCAATCATCATCTTCGCAACTCAACACCGCGGTAAGTTCACGTGGTAACCGAAACCGCCAAATTCCTCACTGAATCAGGGCTTGAGTTAGCAGTTCCTCCAGTGGATTACTGTGAACTGCTCACCTGACTCTCATGAATCAGAAACTGAGGTAACCAGTATTTGACGGTGTCTTGACGACCAAAATCGCCAATTTTTTCACCGATTTTCATAAATCAAAAGCAGCGATAAGAAACCGGGCTTGTTGAGCGCATGGTAACCGAAACCGTCCAATTTCGTCCCTGAATCAGGGACTCGGTCGTTGGTGTCTTTAACGGGCCATTATTTGTTGGCAAAATGTTATTGTGGCGGTCGTCGGGGGTGCAGTTACCCCGTGGATCCAGTTATGCAGATTTTGCGCTAATTCCTTTATGGCGAGCGGTAACCGCCTTGGAACTGTGATCGTTGGCCGGCTCCGATAACTCGTCCAAAATCAGGTTAAATTCAACCAGCTAACAGGGTAAGATTAACCGTCGACCCGAGCCCAGACCACTAGTTGAGTCGATATGAGGGCAATTTGATTGAAACACACAACAGGACGCAGCGGAAAATGAAACTGCGATAGAGGAAAGGTATAATTCTACCAGATCAATGATAGATTCATTAATTCAAGCTAAACATATTATTATTCGTTTATATTTTACTTTTCAACACCAGCAAGTTAACCCAGATGGTTAACCAAACCGATCAATATATTGATATATTGATTTGTTTCCCGTATAATCCGTATACCTAACACATTCATCCTAGTTAACTTGATCAAACCACCGCATCAACCAAGATGATAACTCAATCAGAATCAATCAATATCCTATTTTTCATTCAAATCGTATAGCAATATATTGGACAAGTCACATATATAATGGTCCCAGTTCATCTTGCCGCCCTATCGCACAAGCCAGGTGGGTAGATCAACGCAGACTAATCGATATATTGATCCGCTGATATTGATCGAGTCGCCGCCAGGCTCCACGCCTACATTGCGACTCCAAAAAACAACAGGAAAGTACTGCTAAATAAATAAATAAATAAGTAAATAAATAAATAAATAAATAAAGGGGTCATCTAAGCCGTACTAAGTAGCGAAAAACCGATCGATCAATAAAATCGATTGATCGGCTCAATTGGATACCAACGGCATTAGAAATCGAGCAAAACCTCAAGGACAAGGTCATGGCCGACAAGTTCAATTAAAAACATTTTAACATTATGAAACTTAGGCTTACATCGGGAAGATAAAACTATCCTCAATTCTGAATTCTCTATTTTAATTTCTAATTTAAATTTAATTTTCAACATGGAATTTCTCTATTTTATTGAGCCAACCCCGTAATTCAGTTGGAAAGGCAAAATGAATCGATCGATCGGGACTTGCGATAAGATAGGAATGGGTTTGAAGAACGAAGTAGCAAGTGATTCAGGAAATATTGAAAAGCGGGAATTCGAAGGAAATGGCGCAGTTATCGATTTATCGATTTCCGATGGGATCTACCTCCAGATCGAATACGAACAACATTAATTATTGAATTAAATTAGCTGAATTCTTTTCTGTTTGAAACCGAAGCAAACATGGACATGGACAAACCAACATCAAAACGACACGGCAAAAAAGCGATAAAACGAATAAAAATAGAAAAATTAGAAAAAATACAGCAAAAACTGATAAACACTCGCTAACCTTAGCCGCAGATTGTCGACTATACTTGGCAGGTCAAGTTTTGAGAGAAGCACTAGGTCCTCCACCCCGAATTCCTTTGGATCGTGCTCGGCCAACGCCATCTGTCTGCTGGAAAAATAATAAAAAATTGGAATATTAAAAGAATATCGATAAATATTGATCGAAAACGGCTAGACACATTCAACAGAATAAATATACGCCAACATATTAAAAAACTAGGTTTTAATTAAGCTCGTCTTTGAACGGTCAAAAATTCGAGAGTTTAGGTTAATCAGCAAAATAAAACAAGTGATAAAACAATACAAAAAATATAAATATAAAACAATAAAAATTTACGAAAAATCCCAAACTCGTTAGATACTTTTAGCCCCAGGCGTTACAGATCCGTCCTATAAATCGATATCAGTATTGACCTTATCGATTAACCTATTGATTCTACCCGCATGGAACTCCAAAGGAACACCATGCCAAAGGGAATTCAGGAAAGTACAAAACAGTCATCAACTCCCAAAATGAAAACGGTAAGGCTAAAGGTAGCGGCGTTGATCGGTCCTCTAAGGACGCGCCGTGCATTCGACTTCCATTCACAATCGCGCGGCATGATGAATGTGTGTTTGGCATGGAATGACTTGTGGGGCAAGCCGCTGTATCAAGTCAGTGTTTTTAACCTCCCAGACTAGTTGGGTATCTATTTACCCGACCCGACGGGTTGGAAGTCTTGCTTAGCCCTAGTGCGGATCGATCGCTTGACCGTCCGGGTGACAGAAGCGCCTCTTACCACTTTTCTAGTGAGTGGCAATAAATAGTTCCCCATTCTACATCCGTGCTAATCGATCAATATTGCAATCGATAAAATTTGACAAGGGCCTAGTTCAAAATCAAAATAAATTTCAAGAATACACCATTTCAGGCGAGCTAGGCAACTGTGTTGCAGTGAACTACCATGAAAATCAAAAAATTTCGATTTTTGCTGTGATTCATGAAAAAGCAATCAATACACCAGCAGGGAACCTTCAAAAAGTGAATATATCGATTTTTCAAATAATCAATGAAAGAAAGACTACCGGCAAATTTCGTTGAGCAGACGACCGGATGTCCAACTACATTGGATCAAGAGAAATTTTTGACTTTCCCGACTTACAATCAATCAATAATAAAAATCAGGAGCTCTTTAAAATGTAGAGCTCGAATTATCGAGGTTCCCGAGTCGAAAGAGAGGCAGCGTGACGACAAAATAGACAAATATGGATAATTGACAAAATTCGATGCCAACTAATCGATATATTGATCGGCTCAGAGCAACCTAACCGGCATTGTTTGACATTTCTCGATGAATGTTTTGACTGGCGGCGTGGAAACAAAGGCCGTTCGTCACCTCATTGACGTTTTTCGAGAAAAAAACGGCGACAAATTTCTCGCCGAAAAAACATTGAATTGGACGGGCGTGAAGCGAAGCCTCGCCAGTCCAACCCAGAGACGACGGGCGATTGATTGCACTAGATAAGGACCACGATTGCCTGGAAAAATTCACGCACAACGACCTAAAGTCAGCCCGGCAACGTTACGACTTCGCGGAGAGCAGCGGCAGCAGTATCATTTATAGTTCACCGAAATCAATCAATATGTCGATCGACGTCACTCGTTGAACGCCTACCGTATACCTCAAGGGTTTTTCTAAGAGGAGATCAACAACGGAAAACTTGAACTTCTTCATGAATTTCACTAAAAATGAGCAGAATTGGAAATGTGAAAGTAAACGGTAAAGGTAATGAGGCCGCTGTTTCAGTCCTCTAGGAACGCGTCATGCGTTCGTGCCGCATTAAGATTCGTGGAGGCATGGTGAATTCGTATTTGACCTGTACCGATGACTTTCAGGACCAGAAGCTGTTCAAGTTTGGGTCTTCACCTTCCCAAACAAGTCGGGTACCAATTTACACGACCCTGAGAGATGGCAGGCTTGGTGGCACGGGCAGGAATCGATCGCTCGATCATGCGGGTGTCAGTAGCGATCTTACCACTGTGCCAAGCGCGCCCATTAACATTTACAAACGTATAATTAAACGTCTACATAAACGTAAAAATAATCAAAAAGTAAATATGAAAAAATTAATGAACAATAAAAATAAAAATTAGAAGCTAATAGTCTATTCCAACGACACAGGGAAGGATGCAATATGACTAGAATTCAAGCATATTATAGAAGTACTACGAAACACCACAACGAAATAAATTAAAAGCTTTACTTGGAAGCTACATTTTTATTTAGTTTTCCCAAAGACTTCCAAATAGACCACCAGTAGCAGCACCCTTTCTAGGTTATCGCAATCAATCATGAAGTCGTTCGATGCTCCTCAAAAACACGCAGAATTTGTGATTTTCAGTGATTTTCTTTACGAAGGTGAATTCCGGAGAACAAATCACCCAAACTGATTGCTTCAAGTTTCAAGTTGTTAGAAATCTCAGTGTATTTCTTGAAAATGGAAACAACAGCGCGATTCGTACAGAGTTGAACATAGTAGGTACCATTTAAATAGACTTTTTCCAGAGTATTTCCGGAATCATACAACGTCTCGGCTGAGAGAGTTTCATACAAGCATTCGAACAGTGAAATTGCATATTCAAACAGTTAATAATCGGATTACCAGTGCGACTACTCGAACAGCTCGCTGATCGAAAAACGGAATATAATCGATCGATCGATAAATTTTCCGGAAAACGAGTTATGGAGTTCTTACGGATACCAGAGAAGCTAACGTGAACTGGGCAAGATGACGGTTTTCCCAACTTTTCCATCCAAATGCGACATTTTTCACCAATTCTTCTCACCAGTAGAATGACAAGGTGATGATACGAGAAGTGATTTACAAAAAGGAAAAACAAAATGAGAAACATTGAAGAAAATTACAAAATTTATGCGAACGGCTTTCATTTATCGATAATTTTGCGAAAAACGTAAGCAGATACAGCTCTTAAGTTCACTCTTCATTGAACGCCGTCATCATTCTGATCCATTCCTCTGCCTTTTGAGGTTTTTAGGTGGAATATTTAAGTTCTTAACGATTCATATTAACATTATGCTTGATTAAGTATTAGTTTCAATTTCTATTTTTTGCGCAATGATATCTTTAGAACAAGCTCATTAATTACCGGATAGTTGCCGGGGGAAGGTTGAGATGAGGAGATGGGGCTCTAGCAGTGGAATGGAGGTAGGCTGGTTTTTTCTCTTCAAACATTTATTTATTTATTTATTTATCGTGGCCTTGACGCGCGCCTCAAATAACAAGAACGATGAGGATTAAACAAGCGAGAAAACAAACCAAAAGAAAAACTGAAACAAGAAATGAGCCTAGCACGGTTTAGATGCATACATATTTCACAAGTTTTCCACCCAAATGTAAAATTCTCCACTAATTCTTCTCAGTTGGATTAGTTTTCTAGGTTCACAAAATTTTTGTAAACAGTTTTTTAGCGGAAATTTTACGTTGTATATTTGTCACTCGATTTGCCCGAAATTTCGTTTTTGTTGCTTGAGTTGTGCGCACTTCGGTACATTCCAAATAAATAAATAAATAAATAAATAAAGTTTTCATCCCAGTTCAGTAGATTCAACAAGAGCTGTATTCACGCCTCTGGCGCCTCTTAGTGGGACGAAACCTGATACCGACAGAAAAATAATAATAAAAATGAATAGAAATATTCCAAACAAAAAATTCGAAAGACGGAACTATCGATTAGGACGATAATTAGATACGACGGGGCACTATAAAAGCGATGGGGACATGATGGAACAGCTGGTGCGGGGGGCGCGAGAAATGTCGTCTTGGGGGTCCATAAGCGGCTGGTGAGTGAATGGAGGGGCGGGGCACGGGGGTGAGGCACAAGCGGGTGTTCCACGGGTTAAACAAGAACGGGGGAGACCGTTGTGGAGGCGTGGCCGACAGCCGAGGGGTGGGAATTGGTTCTTGGTGGGGTAGGGGAAAGGAGGGGGAGGGTGGAGAAAGCTCTGCGAAATGCCTAATTGGAACCAGTGCCAACGGGTTTCGGTGGTGTGCGGTTACAATTGGGTGGGCCCTTTGAACGGCTAAAGCTCAAATATCACCCTCAGGGCCCTTGTGCAATGACCAATCATACGGGTCCAAGGGCAAACACATGGGGTAAATCTTCATTCCCACTCGAAATTTCAATTTTTTTTTTCAGGGGTAAAACAATTTCGAGCGTTCTTTTTCTATCATGTATTGCGACTTTATCTAAATTAATGACAAATAATAATTGTAATCAGGTAGAGAGAGTATCATCATCTATTTAATTTAATTTAATTAATTTAGCGTTATTCATTATTAAATTAATCATTATACCATTTTCATTTTAAAATTGACACTTTTCAAACCAAAAGAGACGTTTTTCAAACAAAGGCCTGCCGGGCAACGTGATTTTTGACTTGAAAAAACGTATATTTCGGTTTGAAAACGTCCATTTTGATTTGAACAACGTCCATTTTCGTTTGAAAAGTGTTCATTTTAAAATGAAAATGGTATAAATATATTATTTATTTATTATTATATTGTTATTTATTAATTATATTAATTTGTAATTTATTAATTAATTTAGTGTTATAATTTGTTTTTTTGAATCTGAACAGCATTATTGTACAACTGACATAGTTTCCCCATTCAGTGGCACATCCATATTTGAAGATGTGATGTTAAGCAAATAAATTCTCGAAAATGTGGTCCCTGGAGCAGAAAATCTAACCCATCATGACACTGTTCTTACTCACTGATCATTCTAAGTTCTTATTGTAAAATCCAAAATTTATCTAGTCGACGCCGGCTTAATTCGCTTGAAAAATTCGAGTTTGAATTTTATTATATATTTATTTTTTACTTTAATTTTTTTAATTTAGGAATTGTGAAGGCTGACAAGTTATCTAGTAGCGCAGCGGTGAAATGGTTAGAAGTGAGACTTCCATCACCATAGTCGTGTGATCGACCCTCGCTCAAGGTCAACTAAGCCGAATGCCCCTTCTAGTGGATCTGTTCAAGATTTGTATAGAATCAACTAAAATTAGCTATGAACCACAGATATCAAAAGTTGGCACATCTTCCGACTTGCTTCTACGATTTGAGATGATAGTCGAGTGCACGGCGCAGACTTCTCTTGGTGAAACGATCAAGGCCGATAATGTGTTTGATAGGTTGGATATATACCATAAAAAGTAGTCACTTTGGTGTTATTGGTCGAAATTGCATATCATACAGACCGGTAACTAAATAAACTTTTAATTAACCTACAGATTTTTAATTACCCAAGTTAGAAATTCTTATGGATACGAATTTGTCGACAAATTACCGCTAATTGGCTCGTAAACTACACTGGCAGCAGAGTTAGCTTCCAACGTATCCGATACCGTACTAATAGAATACGGTAATAGGTATTATGATAAAATAGTCCGTTGGTCTACACTAAGGCTTACCACCGTTTCGGTTAGGTTTCTTAGCCGCCTACCACTCTAAGCTAAAGCGAGGAGAAGAAACTTGGCGCCCTGTTTTCTCCGTCACCTTTTTTAGGCGCTAAGCTGCTTTTCTGAGAGTGAGATTTTGACGGATTTCAACTTCGATAAAGCTTCAACGTCGATTTTCGATTTAGCAAAAAAGGCGAGCAGATCGGCGGAGGGTCAGATCCCGTTCCAGCCCCAATCTTGATAGGAGCGGCTTTTGCGCCTAGGATTATTTCGATGGCTTCCCTAGTAGTTCAACTGAATAAACTTCATCGATTTATTGATTTTTAGTCAACCATCTTACTAGTTAGAGGTTCTGATGAACGCAAATTTGTCGACAGGTTAGCCGTAATAAACTTGTATCAGTCTTGGCCTATCGACTTCAGCTTACCATAAAAGGTAAGGGTAAAGGTGCTCGATGGTGAAAAGTCCGTTGAGGATACGCCATGCATTAGTGTTCCATTTAGAATCGTAGAGGCATGGTGAATAAAATGACTAGCGGGGCCAGTCGTTATATCAAGCCAGTGTTTTTACCTACCCGGACGAGTCTGGTATCAATTTATCCGACCCAGAATGAAAGGAAGGCTCGGTTAGTCTGCGTAGGGATCGATCCCACAACCGTGGTAGTACCACTGAAGATCCTGAAAAAGACTACAAACTCAAAATATTGCATATATATTTAATACTTGATACTATTTACACGGGTCATCTTTAGACTGAATAGCGTTGATTACAAATTACTGTCCCACCTGTTCTTAATAGGGCTCGCGTGGTGGAGTGGTTAGAGGCGCCACTGACAACTGCACGGCCGAACGATCGATTCCGCTCTGGGCTGATCAAGCATGCCATATCTCCGGGATAGGGTAATTTGTACCAGACTTGTCTGGGAAGGTAAAGACACTCACTTGGTAAAGCGTCTGGCTACCGCAAGTCATTGTGTAGGTCGAACACGTATTCACCAAGACTACGATTCTGAATGGAACGCAAATGCGTGGCGCATCTTTGGAGGGCTGATTAACGGCGAAACCTTTACCTTTACCTTTTACCTTTACGTGTTCTCAATCAAGTCGCCCATTGAAAAGGTGCAAGTGAGGTGAGGAAAGAAGAAAGATGCTCCATGATGAATGAAAACAATAAGAAAAGAAAGAGAAATGGAAGAAGGCCAATCGATAATCTGCACTTGTTCAACAATCAGAGAGAGACCTAACAGAGGTAAGAGAAAATGAAAGTGAGAAAAAGAAAAGAAAAATGAAAAGAAGAAGAGTAAAAGAAAATGAAAGTTTACTATCTGAACAAGGATTACGCTTCAAAGTTCTTCTTCATCGAATTGAAGATTCGTCTATTATCTATAAAGAAAATGGCTTTTGAAGATAAAATTTCACGAAATACCATATTAGGAAAACGTCTCGAAGAATCGATCCCAAATTTTTTGCAGGAAACCAGTTGCCTACTAAACCTTATATACGCTCTGAATTCGATTGAAAATGAATGAATTCAATTCTATCGCAACGAAAATTATCGATTAGTTAGAGATTTCTTTTAGTGTGAGCCATTTTCTAATAATAATAAAAAATAATAATAAATAATTGTACTCTGAAACATCTGGAACATTCTATATTTTTGATCACTACTATATTTAAAATATTCGATAAAAACGGGAGAGCTTGACCAGAGTTCAACATCAAGAGTGAGTATGAGTCATTCTGAACCTGACACTTTGAGACGAACCGTTTACTCATCTTGATAAGAAGGTGTTTGAAGCGGTGACACATTGATCTTATCACCCTCCCTAGAGTGCGCCATGCCCTCGCGGCCGACCTTCATTGTGCGAATCTACTACCAGTTTTTCCAACTTTTAGAAGCGCAAATGATAGTAAGCTCGGAAAGGGGTCTCTAAGGAATCCTATGTGATATTATTTTGATATTTTGCTCACTTGACTCACTGCTGATATGATATTTTGCTCACTTGACGCCAAACCTCCTTTTGCTTTTGCTTTTTCCCTGCTTTTTCTTTTCTCGGTGGAAAAATTGTAAAATATCGAAATTTTTACCGTTTTTTGAGGAAGACTCAGCAGCAACATTTGAATTTGTAGCAGGAAATGCACTTTTTGAGCGGAAATTAATCGTTGGTCCTCACTTCAAGGTCATTCTACAGCACAAGGCACTCATCGATCTAAGGGTCCGTTCTATCCGATCATCAATCACCGGTAGATGGTGAGTAATGGGGAACAAATTCTGAAGTCTAAGTCTCCACCAGAAAGGGTTTGCAACTCCACTAGACATTCTGGAACTTCTGTCGAAAGAAAATGAAGTGGGTCCCTTACAGAAATCTCTTTTGATTTTGTCGACAACCCATCATTTCTCTAAAGTAGCCGTTTAGAGCTGAAACACTACAAAAGTACTGGGAGACACCAATGCTATGCAGGCTGAGAATGAAGAGGAGGAGGAAGAGGAAAGTAAAGAGATGAACGGTCACGATGTCATTCAGAACTTCAGGAGAATTTGAAAGGAATGCATAAAACAACATTCTCAGGCGATGCGATTGCATGATTCACACTTGAGCGCTTGGAAGGTCGAATTTATAGATGAAGCATAGACAGTGGAGTTTAAAAATACTTTCACATTTTCATCACCTATTTTTGATTTTGAACGATCGATAAAAATCTTTCAGTGTTGATTTATAGCTTCTAATAGGCCATGTGTAATGCTTAGAACAACCGTTTCAATAGGTAAAGCTGAAAATCTGAAGAGCTGATAAGACAAGAAAATCAGTGATCAATATAATTAGTAGCTATGCAGTTAGTAAAGATACATTGACCGCGCACGATTTTCGAGGAAGAAGTGGACACCATAGCTACTGATTATATTGATTACTGATTTTCTTGTCCTATCAGCTCTTCGCTCGATTCTCAGCTTTACCAATTGAAACGGTTGTTCTAGGCATCACACATGGCCTATTATGAATAAACACCGAGAGATTTTTCACAATTTTTTGCTTTTTCATTTTCTTCTTTACTTTTTTCATCTGAAGTATGCCCAAAAAGTAGCGTCAACATGGTGATTTCGACGATATCATTTTAAAATTCGCCTTATCGGACAAAATGGCCAACAATAAAACACCAACGGACGGATCAACACGACTGATCAGTCGAGTTAGACAAAAGAAATGAAAAAGTAAAAAATCCCAGCAAAATCCTCCTTCAGATCATCAGCATCAACCACAGTTTCCGAACAGAATTAGGAAACTGAATAAATGGAAAAAAGTGGGAAGAGCTAAAATTTATCCTCTCATGTTTTTTAAAAATAAATTTGATCTTTCACAATAGATTCAAAACAAATAAAAAACTCTAAAAGAATTAAACGATATAAAACATTTCTTCGAGTCGAAAAAGGCGTGGTCAAGTTCTGCCAGAGGGACCCCCTTTCGGGGAAATCAGTCGAGAACCCTCCGACTCCGGACCACAGCTGCAATCGCTTCTCCTGCTCTTATTTAGCGAGCTGGAAATGCGCATCGTATTTCCACGGGGTTCGGAAAAGCGTTCAGCACGGGGAAATTAGTCGCATCAACTGATTTTCAGCGCTTTGGCGATGGTGCGCCTCGCATTTGTGCAGTTTTTTCGCTTTTCTCTCTGTCTGACCAAGTTTATAACCTGCCTTGAGCGACGATTTACCCAGAATGTTTTGTCGGCCAAGCTGAGGTATAGGTTGAAGCCGATCGGTGAAAGTTCAAAACAATCCAAACATAGTCGAAGGGGTGCCTGAGGGGGTAGAAAAGGTTCTGTTCGACAAACCCTGACTCCCGAATACAAAAATGAAGTGGTTTCACAGAACTTCCATCGTAACCTAGTGATCCTCCGCGTATTTCGAACGGTTTCTGGAAATTCTATTAAGCACAGCAAAATCGTTGAGAGCGCGCGTAGTACAGTGGAAAGATGCCTGCTGACACCTGCACGGTAGAGCGATTGATTTCCGTCCGGGCTAACCAAGCCTCCGGGTCGGGTAAATCGGTACTCGACTTGTCTGGGAGGCAAAAACACCGACTGTGTAGTGGCTGACGACCGCAAGCCATTGCATAGGCGAAATACACATTCACGATGCCTCTACGATTCTCAGTGGAAGACGAATGCGTGGCGCATCCTCAGGGGACAGATTAACGCCGACAGCTTTACCATTCACCTTCATGAGACTAATATAAACTCATTCTGAAAGGTGTCGAAATGGACTAATGGGGGAAATTCGAGAGGAGAGAAGGAATATTCATAGAACGTACGACAATCACGATAATTACCCACCGAATATGAAGCAAGTTACCACCTAGACTTGGATTTCAGGACCTCAGTGTCATTTAATTAAATTTAATTTGTCCATGAAAATAAATATTTCTAATTGTCTAGTTCAAAGTGAAAAACAAAAGTGTGGTCAAGTGAATGCCAGAGGGAAGGAGGGCCCTGTCGGGAAAGATTGTGTCGAAACACTACGTGGATAACCCTCTGGCTCCGGACCACGGAACGGGATGATTTTTAGCGTTTTATATACAAGACCAGGTGAGCGCTCCGTACTCGAGTGGGGTTGTCAAGAGCGTTAAACACAGTGAAATTCGCCCAGTGGTGATTCATCGCCTCTCAATGACCATCATTTCGCCAATAAAACCGAAAAATTCCAATCCAAGTAGGATCACTGGACGTCACTGGGCGTTCGGTAGCCTAGTGGGCACTATGATAGGCTGCCAATAGGCCTAGATGTCAGAGTTCGAACCCCACTCTCTGGGAATATCGTGGTATCCTCACAATTTCACTTTCTTCTTTTAATCGGAAGAAAGACGCTAAATAAAGCATAATTCAGTATAGAAGTATGGAAGTTAGATGATTTTTTGGGGGAATTTTTTTATTCAGTACTTTTCTATTTTATGTATTGTTTATTAGTAGTATTATTTTTAGGACCCGCGTGGTGCAGTGGTAGGAGGCGCTACTAACACCTGCTCGGTCGAGCGATCGATCCCTCCCCGGGCTAATCAAGCTTTGTGGGCTGGTAAGAGCCAAAATTTGTTTTCTCATGTTTTTTCCAAACTTTGTTTGATCTTTTACTAAATTCAAAACAAATCAAAATAAAAAAAAACCTCTTGAAAGAGCTAAACGATATAAAGCAATTTTCCGAATCAAAAGTAGAGCGGTCAAGTTCTGTCAGAGGGACCCCCTTTCGGGGAAGTCAGTCGGGAACTATAGTGTTGTGCTTGGGAGATTTTTTCGAATGAACGAATAAACGAATATACTCGATTTTGAAAGTTTCAAATGAACGAATGAACGAATAAATTCGATTCTCAAAATTTCGAATGAACGAGTGAACGAATAAATTCGATTCTTAAAATTTCGAATGAACGAATGAACGAACATATTCGAATGTTTCGAATGAACGAATAATCGAATAAGTAGGTTGCAGTATGTGATCGATATAATTATAGAGAGAGTCAAGAGCAATTTAGAACGAAAAGCATTATCCGCTCGAATCACAAAGACTATCTAGTAGATCAATTTTTGAGACCTGCTATTTTTTAATATGTTCACATAACATCCAACATTTAAATTCTTCTTACATATTTGTGCAAACTGATGAGGTGGATTTAGAGCCGGTTCCTAACAAAAATGTTTCCAACACAAGTCGGTTGAATGGATTGTGAGGCATGAATTTCCAAAGCAAGAGTCTTTTCCATTACAAATGCTTAGCTTAGACCGTTTTTTGAACGAAGATTTATTATTTTCAATGGCTGCCATCGGGAAACTGTTGCCCTTGTAGAGGAGTCACGTAAGAATACATCCAAAGAAGAAGTTGAAGGATCAGTTGCGATTATTTTTCGACTATTCAAGCACTTCTACCTAATTGCTAATTCATTATATTATAGTCATTATACTGTACATTATAAGCTTGTCTTTTTATCCCAGAAAAGTGATCATTTGCTCATTGTTCTATTTGATAATAATATGATTTTCTCCACACTTCTTTCACTTTTAATGTTTTTCCCTCTCGCTGCTAGAGATTTTCGAGTATATGAGAAACTGGTGAAGATGGAATTTTCACCCTAACCTTATTCTAGACTTCGACAACTTTTTGGGAGTTTTTGTTAATTTCACTGTTCTCCTACTGAACTGTTCTTGAGCTTTGTTACGGTATCTCTTGGTCACTTTTTTATTAGATGATGGCATGGTAGAGAAGAAGAGCATGTAATTGGATCGGAAAACAGTTTAGTGATAATTGATCAGAGTGGCCCAAATCGTGATAAGGAAGAACCTCGGTCACTACGTGCGCACTAAGGAGCGATAGGATTTTAGGATTTTATAATTTTTTTTTAAATTTTAGTTTCCTGTTGACCTATTAGAAATATCCGCTGTGTATCTGAAAACGGTGTTCTGTGAATAATCGGTAGTACTTTCCCCTTCCTGATAGAGAAAATTGGTTTGCGGTTGCTACGAGCTAGTTCGCCACTAAACTCCTACCGATTTTAGCCCTGAATCATTTATCTTTTCTGATTCAAACACAAAATTGCAATGGATAGACCATCGATTGATATAGCAATCCGTTGATATCAATTGTTTCTTTATACAGGGTGCGCAAAAATTACCCGGAATAAAATATCACCTTGTAACTTCAACAAAAATGTAGACCTGACAATGAAACTTAACAAACAGTTTCCCTAATCTCTTACTAATATAAAAGTATCAAGTTCGTTCAAAGTGACCTATCTTACGGACACATGTCCTCAGACGAGTAGCGAACCCATAACTCTTGTCACGGAGGTAGTCTTCTACTATATCGTTCTTTTCCTCAGCCAGGGGAGCTTCCGGTGGAGCCAAGTTTTTGTGTTGTGTAGAGGAATTCTCGCTCCCAGTAACTGACCAGAACAGAAACTAAGGCGGTTCAAATACCATGAGTTCAGAGGTCAGTCATTCGTGCTGCGCGGCGTGGGACAGCAAAATTATGAGTCGATGATTGCTGATCTTTCACGATTTGGCTTTGCCATTCGCAAATTTTGAACTCAAATGAACTCAGGCTTGGAATACATTTGAGTTTAGTGTATACGTACCCACTACTCCAATATTAGGTTGAAGGCTTAATTCTAAAAGTTGTTATCAATTGCGCCAAACGAATAACTCGAGGCACGTAGGTAGTCCTCAACGAAATCATTCCATGCGTTTGTTAACGGTGCTATGAGAGGCAGCAATGTTGCACATCAAATAGAGCACACTTTTTTCTCAAAAACCTACTAGACTAGAAAACCAGTTTGCTCAGAAATATTAAAGAAAACTGAGGTAAAAATAGAAGTACGACCAGAGAGGTGGAGACTGATGATGGCCGATAGTTTCAGATTTCGTTTTGCTATTACCGCTGTGCAAGCATTCAAGAGCTCAAACTTGAACAGCGTTTGCGTGTAGTATAGGTGTATAACATATTCTAATATGAAGCTCAGAATCCAGTTCTGCCAGTAGTTGTGGCCTTCGACGTATTTTTCCGGGTAATTTTTGCGCACCCTGTAATTTTGAAACCCAGCGCCATCCATTTTTCAGTCAACTTAGCGACCGCAGTGTTGAACTCAGCTGATACGCTCGATGATAAGCTTCTCCAAGTCAATGTGAAATGCGACGAGCAAGAGGAGAAAGTGGAGGAAATGTAGGAGTGCAAAGACAAATCATCGCTCAACGTTGACAACAGCAGTCGTGACGAATTTCACCGTGTTTAGCGTTTTTCCGAACCCCGTAGAAATACGCTGTTCACGTCCAGCTCGCTATATAAAAGGAGCAAAACTAGACCCAGCCGTGGTCCGGAGTCAGAGGGTTCTCGCTACTGTCTGAAAAGTCCCTCTGACAGAAACTTGACCACACATTTTTCGTCGTGGAGAGAACGTTTTTGCTATCTGATATTCCTCTGACAAAATTCACAAAGGACCAGGTTGAGCTCGTTGACGAAAGTTTATTTTAGATAGATTTTTGGTCCCATTTTGAATAATTTGTGGTGCTGGTAACGAATCAGACATCGGTTTTGGAAATTTGGCCGGCATCCGTGAACCCTTCGTATCTACCGTAGTAAGCTTGAATTTACGAAAATGATGTTCAGCTTGCAATCAGCGCTAGAAATAATCGTCGTAGAGGCAGATCCTGTGCAACTTACCCAGGTTTTTATTTCAGAGAATGGGTTTTGTGGTCTCTCTGACCCATCTCACATATCCGGTACCTACCATTTTTGGCCTAGCGTTATGATTCTTTGGAACCTTTTTTATTCAAAGTTGGGATAAAGTATATGTAATGCTTATGTATAAAAATATATGAATAATATGAGTAAAATAAAATATGTGAATAAAAATATGAGCATAAAATATATTATTACGGAGCTACGGTATATGTGCGACAACTTTTTTTCTACTTATATTTTCTAGAGCCCAAGTGAAAGAACAACTTCACCTGACGGATTCTTAATGTTTTTGCTCGACCACAGCAGTGATTTTCTAGTGATATTTTCTTAAAACTCAGGCCAAAACCCATCCTCAGCTGACGGATTCCTGATGTTTCTTCTAGCGACCACAGCAAAAATAACGTTAAAACCAACTGGCGCGGCGAATTTCGCCATGTTGGACGCCTTTCGGCACCCGCGTAAAATACGACTGGCGCTTTCCTATCATCACATAAACCTCTGCTGAACATCGCTGTGTGTTCCGGCGTCGAAGGGTTATCGGTTATCCCCGAAAGGGGTTTCCCTCTGGCATCACTTGACCGTGCTATTTTCTCGTTTTTCAACGTCTACAGGTACATTTTATTACATATATTGTTACTGTTAATAATACATGGAATAAAAATTATTTGGAAAACGTCCAAGAAGAGAAAAATCATGGTCAAGTGATGCCGATGTTTTCGATACTAAGTTCTTCTTCATCAGGAGGATGATAGGTGTGCCACACCACTTGACGGTCAATGAAAGATAGTTTGTACATTTGTTAGATCTTTGCTCTATATAAGGCATATGGACCGAGTTTTAGCAAGGTGTACCTTTTCGGCGAATATCCCAATTTCTACACTAAGCTATTACTTCTACGCATTTAAATGTCAGATGAGGGACTGCTCCCCGCTTACTTTTCGATACATTTCGGAACTACAATCAATCCAGCTTATTTGAACCCTATAATTCAATCTAAAGAGCTTTCAAACCCACACAAGGGGTGAATAGTTTAATATTGATTGTTCTCTGACTGGCTTTTCTTTCATTGACAGTTTCTCCATTGACGAAAAAAAACAGCCCACCCACAAAGAGGAAACTCAACGGCTGAGCCCAACTTATTTCATTCATCACTGACACGGGTATGCGAGGACAAATCATTGCTCAACGCTGCCAACAGCATTCGCAGCGAATTTCACTGTGTTGAACGTTTTTCCGAACCCCGCGGAAATACGCTGTGCACTTCCAGCTCGCTATACAAAAGGGGCAAAACTAGTTGCAGTCGTGGTCCGGAGTCAGAGGGTTCTCGCTGATTTCTGGAAAAGTCCCTCTGGCAGAAACTTGACCACGTTGTTTTTGATTCAAAGAAATTATTTTACGTCATTTTATTGTTTCAAAATGTTTTCAATTCTGACTTGTTTGTAAATTTTGGGAAACATCAAATTAAATCAAAAAGAACAAATGAGAGTCCACTCGACTATGACAGTCCATTCGGAAACTTTTCGATCTAGTCCAAGCCAGGTGATAATTCATTGATCAGTCCCTGTAGATCAGTGATACACTGTTTTGATAGAATAGTGAGAATAAGAATGTGAAACATCGACCTACATATATCCCTCACCCAATGAGCACGAGAAGATTCTGAACAAAATACAAGTGCACGGCGCAGCCCAGTGGCATTAGAAGACTTCCCGCGCTTCTTAGATAGTACCTGATGATCTTTCCTTTCAGTGTTTTTACATTTCTAGATATGTCTGGCATCAATTTATCCGACCTCGTTGGGATGGAAGGCTTGGTTAGCCCGGGACGGGATCGATCGCTTGACCGTACGGGTGTCAGCAGCACCTCTTACCACTGCACACGTGGGTTCTTTAAAATATACACCTTGGCTTAATGGCAACCTGTCATAGTGTCCACGAGGCTCCCAGACGCCAAACAACCCGTTTTATCCGATTTTCATTGGAATTTTTAGGTTTTATTGGCTCCATGGAGAGTGAGGGCCAAGCGATGAATCACCACTGAGCGAATTTCACTGTGTTTAACACTCTTGACGACCCCGCCGGAGTACGTAGCGTTTACCTGGGCTTGTATATCAAAAGCTGAAAAGCACTTCACTTCGTGGTCCGGAGCCATAGGGTTATCCATATAGTGTTTGAGCACAATCTTTCCCGACAGGGCCCTCCTTCCCTCTGGCACTCACTTGACCACACTTTTGCTTTTTAGATTGGGCTAGGCAATTAAAGATATTTGTTTTCATGAACAAATAAACTTAAATTGAAATTAAATGGCATAAAGGTGCTGAAAACCATGTTTAAGGAGTAATCTCCTTCATTTTTCCGTGGGTAATTATCGCAATTGTCGTGCATTCTATGAATCTACCTTCCCTCCACTCAAATTTTCCCCATTAGTCCATTTCGACACCTTCCAAAATAAGTTTATATTAGTTTGGTAAAGGTGAAGGGTAAAGCTGTCGGTGTTAATCCGTGCCCTAAGGATGCGCCGTGCATTCGTGTCCCACTGAGAATCGTAGAGGCATCGTGAACGCGTACTCGATCCATAAAATGACTTATTGGTACCGGCCGCTATTTCAAGTCAGTGTCTTTACCTTCCCAAACAAGTCTGGTACCAATTTACCTGACCCGGAAGGATGGAGGGCTTGGTTAGCTCGGACGGAAATCAATCGCTCTACCGTGCAGGTGAACCTTAACCTTAATAAAATTTCCAGAAACCGTTTGAAATACGCGGAGAACCACTAGGATACTATGGAAGTTCTGTGAAACCACTTCATTTTTGTATTCGGGAGTTACGGGTTGTCGAATAGAGCCTTTTCTACCCCCTCAGGCAACACTCGACTATGTTTTGGTTGTTTTGAATTTTCTACGATAGGTTTCAACCTACATACTGCTCAGTTGGACAAACATTCTGGGTAAATCATCGCTCAAGGCAGGTTATAAGCTTGATCAGAAAGAGAGAAAAGCGAAAAAGCTGCAGAAATGCGAGGACAAATCATAACTCAATGCTGACAACAGCAACTTTAACGAATTTCGCCATGTTGAACGTTTTTCCGAACCTCGTGGAAATACGCCGCGTGCTTCCAGCTCGCTATATAATTGTTGTAGAACAGGCCCACCCCGTGGTCCGGAGTCAGAGGGTTCTCGCTACTGTCTGAAAAGTCCCTCTGGCAGAAACTTGACCATACCTTTTTCGTCGTTGACAAAACGTTTTTATCTGATATTCCTCCGACTAAAATTCACCAAAGGCACTTTGAGCTCTTTCCCGAACGGTACAGTTCAGATGAATTTTCGGTCCAGACAGCCTCATCTGTGACACTGATAACGTATCTGACACTGGCTTTGGAAATTCGGTCGGCTACCGTAAACCCAAATCCGTTCATATCTACCGTAGTAAGCTCGAATTGACGAAAAATAATGGACGATTCACAATCTGTATTGCAACTAATTGTCGTAGACGAAGTTTCGACAGATTCGGGCAGTTCAGCTGACCCTATTTTTGAGTAAATACGTTTCTTTCGGTATTTGATTTCTTGATTTGAGCGGTTTTTGATCACAGTAAATATCAATTCCCAGATATTCCACAGAGAAATGAAACACTGAATGGCGCAGAAACTAATATAGAAACTAATGGCGCAATAATAAATAATATAGAAACGAAAAAATGTTAAAATGATTTCATATCGTTTCTCTAAGCATACTTTCACGAATAATTCAGATTTGCAGCGGACATTTCTAAATGGCCTGATAAAACTGGTAAAACTTGATAGCTGAATTTAACAGTTGCGCATCATGGTATCTGTCTATCCATACATATGTATACAGGGTGCGCCAGCTAAATCCGGACAAATTTCAATTCAACTCTCCCGCCGTATCGTAACTTCGACAGAGGTCCCGATTGGAATAGTGTAAGTGAAAATCCTCTAGTTTACAGTGATACCCTCATAACTGTCTGAATGCTTCCCACAAGTGCGGAGTACAACTGAAGAACCGCAATCATCGAAAGGGTTCGCGCTGAACGCACAGGGATGGAGATCATTCGATTCCTCGGGTACTCGAGATCGACGGTTTACGATGTTCTGGCGAGGTACGAGACTTCCGAGGAGGGTTGTGCAACTCCGGCGACGAGAACGCATTCGAGAGAACGTTTTCAAGAACAGCAGAAGCCGTGGAACGGGCTCAGGAGCTGATCTTGGAGGACCCGGGACAATCACTGAGGAACTTAACGACAGTGTTAGCAGTTAGCCAAAGTTCAATGGCAGTGGTAGAACAATGTATAGTGGCTTTATCTTCAGGAAGGCCATATGTTTTCCAACAAGACGGCGTACGAGCCATTTGGTCCAAAACTGGCTGTCCGATAACTTGGATATGCTTTAGTCCAAGAAGTTCTGGTCCCAGAAAAATCCGAATTTGAACCCCATGGACTACAATCATTTCAGCGTTGTTGGAAGAGTTGCTAATGAGACGATCCACCCTAACGTCACATTTCTGCGAAGCGCCATTAAAGCAGTATTCGCAAATTTGGACCGAGCTTTTTTGAAGAGGGCTTGCGAGCGCTTCTGGTCAAGGATGGAAGCGATTATTGCTGCTGATGAAGGCTACATTGAGCAGTTGTAATCTTAATATACCCCTCTACTAACATGCAGAAGGATTCTGGATTCGAGTTGTATTTCGTGTTCGTAAGGTTGTCTGGAAAAATAGAGCCACGGTTGTCCGGATTTAGCTGGCGCACTCTGTATGTCTATGCAGTATATGGTAGCGAGTGCTAAAAAATGAAAAAAAAGAGACTTCGTGAATATTTCATAAGTTTCAACTCAAAAAGGAGGTCAAGTGATGCCGAAGGAAAACCCCTTTCGGGGATAACCGATAACCCTCCAACGCCGGACCACAAGTCTGGTGCTTAATCGGCGGTTGATATGACAGCGCTACTGTGCCCGGCGTATCCCACGCGGGTTCTGGAACGCGTTTAAGGGCTCGTTCAGACGACGCGCGTCGAAAATGCAAAATCGAAGCGCAATCAATAAATAACGTCATTGATCGAATTTGCTCCTTTGCGTTAGTGGCGCAGTCCGGTTGCGCCTCATATAGGCAAAAAAAAATTAGGCATATAATCACATAGGAAAGAAATTAAACGAAAAAAGTGAATTTCGTCAAAATTTCCATTAATAAGGAATAGCAGCCTTCTAAAAAACCCGAGCGACCAGTAAGTTTGCCTATATGAGGCGCAACCGGACTGCGCCACTAATGCAAAAGAGCAAATTCGATCAAGGGCGTTAATTATCGATTGAGCTTCGATTTTGCATTTTCGACGCGCGTCGTCTGAACAAGCCCTAACAAAGCGAAATCAAGCGCAGCAGCTGGTTTCCGCGTCGAGCGAAGATTGTCTCCGCATTTCTTTCACTTTTGATGCCTTTCCCTCCCATTGCTAGAGATTTCCGACTATCTGGGAAGCTGGTTGGGAACGAAATTGTTTTTATATATAGCCATGCTAGACTTCGAGCAGAACAAGGAAAAATTTTTTGATTTGAAAATGATTTGTCCATGCATTCCTGCATTTTCCGCATTCTCCTCTTTGGTAGGGTTTTCCGCTAGAACGAGAATGTTGTTGGAGAGGAATTGCCTCAGAAACCATAGCTCGAAAGATTTCACTTTGAAAAAGACGTTCAAAAAGCTCAAAGAGGTCGATTCCAACGAAAAGGGCGTTTGAATCTCCTTACTTTGGTCGGGTCAAGAAGAAATTTTTTAGAGTTTCTGTTAAATTTACTGTTCTCCTATTGAACTGATCTTGAGTTTTGTTAAGGTAAATCGTGGTCACACGCTTTATAAGGCGATGATGTGGTAGAGAAGAGGAGCATGTAATTGCATCGGAAAACAATTTAGTGATAAGCGATCAGACTGGCTCAAATCGTGCTCGGGAAGAACCTCGGTCATTACATGCGCATTTGGGAACGATAAGATTACAATAAAACGGTCGAACCGTTCGGGAACGAGCTCAAAGTAGCCCTTGGTGAATTTTATTCGAAGGATTGCTGAATAGATAAAAAACGTTTTGTCAATGACGAAAAAGGTGTGGTCAAGTTTCTGCTAGAGGGACTTTTCCGGAAGCAGCGAGAACCCTCTGACTCCAGACCACGGCTGGCACTAGTTTTGCCTCTTTTATATAGCGAGCTGGAAGTGCACAGCGTATTTCCACGGGGCTCAGAAAAACGTTCAACACGGTGAAATTCGTCTCGACTGTTGTTGTCAGCGTCGAGCGATGATTTGTCCTTGCATACCCGTGTCAGTGATGAACGAAGTAAGCCGAGATCGTCATCAGATGATAAATTTTCTCTTTGTGGGTGGGTAGTTTTTTTCTTTAAAGGAAAAACTGTCAATAAATGATAAGTCAGTTAGAGAGCGATTTCTGTTGAACTATTCACCCCGTTGTATGAGTTTGAAAGTTCTTTAGATTGAAGAACTAGGTTCGAATAGGTTGGATCAATCGAAGTTCCGAAATGTGTCGAAAAGCAAACGAAGAGCAGTTCCTCATCTGACATTTAAGTGCGTAGAAGTATTAGCCTAGTGTAAAAATTGTGGATATTCGCCGAAAAAGGAAAACCTTGCTGAAACTCGGTCCATATGCCTTATATAGAGCAAAGATCTAGAAAACTGAAGTAAACTATCGTTCAATGACCGTCAAGTGGAGTGGCACACCTATCATCCTCCTGATTCAGCAGGACTTAGTATCGAAAACATTGGCATCACTTGACCGTGCATTTTCTCTTCTTGGTCGTTTTCCAAATACGTTTTATTGTATATATTACTAACATTAATGATGTGTGTAATAAAATATATTTGGAAACTGTTCAAAGAGAAAAGAGTGTAGTCAAGTGATGCCAGAGGGAAACCCCTTTCGGGGATAACCGATAACCCTTCGACGCCGGACCACAAATTACGCTGTTCAGCAGATGCTTATCTAACGATAGCGAAGCGCTAGTCGTATTTCACGCGGGTGCTGAAAGGCGTTCAACATGGCGAAATTCGTCGCGCCATTTGGTTTTACTGTTACTATTGCTGTGGTCGCTAGAAAAATATTAAGAATCCGTCAGCTGAGGTTGGGTTTTGGCTTGAGTATTAGAAAATATCAGTATGGTCGCAGCGTTGTTTTGGACGCCATTTTTCGTAAATTTGAATTTACTACGGTAGATATGAACAGTGACCTTCACGGTAGCCGGCCGAATTTCCAAAACCGATCTCTGATTCGTTATCAACACCACAAATTAGACAAAATATGTAGTGTCGAAACCTATTTAAACTGAACTTTTGGGAACGACCTCAATCTGGTCCTTTGTGAACTCTGTCGGAGGAATATCACATATATAAAAACGTCTTGTGAATGACGAAAAAAGTGTGGCCAAGTTTCTGCCAGAGGGACTTTTCCAGAAACAGCGAGAACCCTCTGACTCCGGACGACGGCTGGTGCTTGTTTTGCCTCTTTTATATAGCGAGCTGGAAGTGCACAGCGTATTTCCACGGGATTCAGAAAAACGTTCAACATGGTGAAATTCGTCGCGACTGCTGTTGTCAGCGTTGAGCGATGATTTGGTCTTGATTTTTTGGATGGAGCTGAGGTTTTATCAAACAATTATCTTGAAACCTTTGATGTCCTAGAAATGGATAAGCCTAAATGTAAAATTATGACGAAACAATATTAATGGGCAGACTCCTCCGCTGTTATATTTTCTCTAATGTTTGGGTCAGGTAGAGTTGGGGTGAAGAAATTTTTGTCCATGTCTGCGCTTTGTCGATACAACTGCAAGCTAAATTCGAAAGATCAGAAAAATAATCAACAAATTATGCTTTTTAGGTTAGGAAATAGTTCTTCTTCGTACAGAAGCATTGCTTAGAGTAGACCAGCAAATTTTGTCTGATCTATCTATCGGAACTGATCGATGAATCGTCGTCTGATCTATCTTGTAGGTCAAGCAATACATTAGTGATCTATCGGGTCTGATGAGCAAATTTTTGCTCATCAGAGACAATTTTTCTATCGGGGCAGATCACGTGATTGTCTCCTGATCTATCGGGCTGATCAAATCGCTTCGAATTATCAATAGATGGGTGTGCCATGGTCGATCAAAATTTTCCCGACTGATCTATCCGGTCGACCAAACACTGCTCCAATGATCTATCAGGTTTAATCAATAAATGGTCGCTTGATCTATCGCGGAATTTTGATCCTGAAAATTTTGCACAAAAATAGGGTGAAAAGCTCCAGAGGAGAAAAGTTATCAGAGAAATTAACTAGAGATTTTCCTTCCTCATTCAGAATTGCTTCGCCAAAATGAAAGTTTTGACAGAATTTCGACTTGTTATATATTTCTTAAAAAATTTTCAAAGGTAATATTAGCAGATGAGCCATTCCTTAATTTAGCTGAGGAGAGTATAGGTTGAAGCTTTTCGGTAAAAATTCAAACAACCAAACATAGTCGAGTGTTGCCTGAGGGGGCAGAAAAGGCTCTGTTCGACAACCCCTTGACTCCCGAATACAAAAATGGAGTGGTTGCACAGGTTTTCTATAGTAACCTAGTGATCCTCCGCGTATTTCCGACGGTTTCTAGAAATGTTATCGAGCACAGCGAAATTATTGAGGGCACGCGTGGTACAGTGGTAAGAGGCCTGCTGACACCCGCACGGTAGAGCGATTGATCTCCATCCGGGCCGATGTCTGATTCATAATCAGTATCACAGATGAGGTTGTCTCGACCGAAAATTTATCTGAACTGAACCTTTCGGGGACGAACTCAAAGTGGCTCTTCATGAATTTTAGTCGGAGGAATATCAGATAAAAACGTTTTATCAGTAACGAAAAAGGCGTGATCAAGATTTTGTCAGAGGAACTTTTCATCAAATAACGAAAACCCTACGACTTCCGGACCATAGCTGAAATCAGTTCTACCACTCCTGCTTAGCCAGCTGGAAGTACGCATCGTATTTCCACGGGGTTCGAAAAAACGTTCAACACGGTGAAATTCGATTCGACTGTTGTTGTGAGCGATGATCTCTCTTTGCATTCCTACATTTCTTCCACTTTCTCCTCCCTCTGCCAAGGGTTTCCGCTTACCCGAGAAAGTTGTTGGGGAAGAATGGCTTGTGATTAACGCCGACAGCTTTACCTTTCGTATTTATCAACCTAATATAAACTCATTCTGGAAGGTGTCGAAATGGACTAATGGGCGAAATTCGAGAGGAGAGAAGGTATATTCATAGAATAGACGACAATCACAATAATTACCCACCGAAAATAAAGGAAATTACCACTCGAACGTGGTTTTCAGCACTTTTGTGTAATTTTGTTTCAATTTAATTTAATTTGTCCGTGAAGAGAAGTATCTCTAACTGCCTAGCCCAAACTGAAAAGCAAAAGTGTGGTCAAGTGAGTGCCAGAGGGAAGGAGGGCCCTGTCGGGAAAGATTGTGTCGAAACACTACGTGGATAACCCTCTGGCTCCGGACCACATGCAGCAATGCTTTTCTGAGTTTCATATACAAGCCCAGGTAAACGCTCCGTACTCGAGCGGGGTCGTCAAGAGCGTTAAACACAGTGAAATTCGCTCAGTGGTGATTCATCGCCTCTCGATCACCTGACCATCATTTCCCAGCCGAAGCCAATAAATTTTCTCTTTAGGAAAATCGTTTCTGTTTTATGACTAGTTTCTTATTTTGGGAGAAAATTCCTTTTAAAGTTGAGATTGCGTAAACTGTTATATCCAAAAAAAAATTCAAGAGGAACCGACTCCATTTTTTCAAGGTTCATAGTACATTTTTGGTTCTTTCAATGCACACGTAAGCTAGGATAAATCAAAGTTTTTCATAAAAATATACAACGGTTGTGTGCGCGCCTTTGCCCGCGCAGTGCACTGTACTGGGAGCGACGGCGAATACAGCGTGTGTCAGTCAAAGCGGTATATTTTTATGGAGAACTTTGATTTAATTTAGCTTATGTGTGGTATTGAAAGAACCACAAATGTATGTACTATTAGGTTGGTGCAAAAGTCTTGCAACACTTTTGCAACATTCTTCAAAATAACAGCAATTTACTGAAACAAAATCTCAGTCAACGATATAATCACCATTCATATATGACTCTTCCCCATCTTTCGGGCAACTTCTCAGTTCCTCTCCGCCAGAACTCTAGGAGCTGTGACGACAAAATTGGCCGACCTCCATTTCCAGTTCGTCTCGGTTGTCGAATTCCATATCTCGAAGGTGTTGCTCTGAGGACCTGAATAAGTGATAATCTGAAAGAGCAAGGTCTGGAGAATAAGGTGGGTGCGATAGAACTTCCCAGCCTAAATCCTGAATTTTCTCACGAGTCGCTCTTGCAACTTGAGGACGAGCGTTGTCGTGCAAGAGGTAGACTTTTCCCTTTCAGGGCGTTTTTATCGCATGACGGGAAATTCTACGGCACCTGCCGTACTCTCCTCACCTTGCTGCTTTAGATTATCACTTACTCTGGTTCTTAAAACAACACCTTCGAGATATGGAATTCGACCACCGAGATGAACGGGAAATAGAGGTCGGCCAATTTTTTTCGTCACAGCTGCCGGAGTTCTGGCGGAGAGGAATTGAGAAGTTGCCCGAAAGATGGGGAAGAGTCATATATATGAATGGTGATTATATCGTTGACTGAGATTTCGTTTGAATAAATTGCTGTTATTTTGAAAAGTGTTTCAAGACTTTTGCACCAACCTATTATTAACCTGGAAAGACGGAGTCGGTTCCTCTTCAACTCTTTTGGATATAACAGTTTGCGCAATCTAAAATTTGAAAGGAGTTTTCTTCCAAAATTAGAAAGCAGTCTCGAAACGAAATAATTCGCCCAAAGAGAAAATCATCCTCTACAACATGTTTGGATTTAGCATATTTTTTCAAAACAGTTAGGAAGATATAGAATTTTATTTAAAACATGGTCCTAAAATTTGACCGGTTTTTGCCCACCAAAATGTTTGCTCAAAAAATCTATACTTTGTAGGCGATTTTAATCAAACGTTTGTAGCACATTAATAATGGCATTAATAACTAGAACATGCTGTATCAGAATATCGTCTCAGATCGATCCTACACCCAGCGATTTTTGAGATATTTTTGTTCAAAATGGCATGTGAAAATCACTATAAAATATTTTTAAAAAACACAGAATTCGTAAAAGCGGTACTTTTTGACATATTTTCAAATAGAGTTGTCAAAACTATCATTTGGTATCAGGTTCTTTTCGATATAAGCTATTTTTGAATGAAAATGAAAAGTGACATATCTTTTTGACCGCTACTGTATTTTGAGGCGAATTTATAGCCAAAAAAGAAAAACTCAAGCCAAAACATCAGCAAATTAGCCAACAATTCTGTAAGAATTTGGAGACGATTTATTAGAAATTCTGATCTTCAAGTGTTTTTCGTGCAAATATTTCCGATATAGCACCGATTTATTTGCACAACTTCACGACGACAGGAAACGTCGAGTACAGTAGAGCACTGTTTGCTTTGCTTCGGCACAGGCGGCAATCCTCATTTGGCGCACCCGCCAAACCTCTCAGTCACCCACCACGGGCAAATAAGGAGACAAAAATCGCGGTACCCTTAAGGTATAGAGGGACCAACTTCAGAAAAAAATCCTGATACCACTCTGATTTTAAGGGGTTTCAAACCAAATATTACTCGTTTTTAAAAGCAAAATTAGTATTCTTCTAATCACATTCAACGCATTTTCAAGCCAAAAAAGGTAATTTTGCCTTTCCATTAAATTTTGTGCAGTAGGAGGTATGATGGTGGAATAGCCATCCCCAAGCATACCTTGAGAACGCGCCGTGCATTCGCCTTCCTATCAGAATCGTAGAAAATGCGTGTTTGGCCTGTACAATTACAACGGCATTTTACCACACTGCGCTTGCATGTTGCCAGGTGGCTTTCTACTAATTTTTAATTTATTATCTAGTCGCACTATTAAATTTGACTCATCATTTAATTGTTCAAATTATTTATTATAAATAATTCACTCTTCGGCAGAGAAAATTCACACCTACCGTCTATGTTGACCGGAGCAGCATGGAAGTAAGCCGAGCTACCGCAGGGATTGTGTTTGGTTGGAGCAAGACTAGCATTTCTTTTTACCATCGTTTTTTAGACTTGTTGGTCCACTTATTTATTATTTTCTTTACAGTATTGTTGGTTTTGGTTTCTATGTGCAAGCTGGCTATCATGCTTTGCGCTAAGTTCTCTGATTCCTGAGTGTGAGTGATCTTTGACAGCAGTTCCGTAGGACGAGCCTAGGGCGATAGGCGCCTTTTCCCACTATAAAACTTTTGAGATTAGCTAATAAGTTTTCTTTCCTCTTCATTAGTTGAGTTGCATAGTCTTTGTTGATTTGTATTTGCTTTCGTGTTTGTATTCGTGTTGAGTTTGAATTTTGGTTCTATCTTCTTTGTTCTTTGGTTTTTGTGCGCGTCTTTAGACGTATATAACAAATAAATAAATGAATAAATGAATAAATAGATAAATTTCCAGAAACTGGGCAAACAAACCTCATCGTGCACTCCACGACAGCAGCGAATCAGCTAGATCGGCTGGTGGCTGAGGAGGATTGCTCTTCGTTATGAATCTGAAATTTTTCATGGAACAACATCGACGAATAAATAGAAAATTTCAAGTTTCAAAATCAATTGAAGGTGTTAAAACTTCGGCGCCCTTACTTCATTTGCAGAAAGGGTCCATCAGTGCACATAGTGTGACAGCTAGAGGCGCTAGAGCTATCAGAATCTTGAGGGTTCGATCCATGACCAAAAAACCTGCGATGGACGCCCGCCCGGACTAACCAAGCCTTCCTTCCCTCAGGGGTCGGGTAATATGTTACAGACTTGGCTGAGAGGGTAAAGACCTTGATTTGGTATATTCACTATACGTCTACGATCCTGCATGGAAAACGAATTCACGGCTCGTCCTTAGGGGAGTAAATGACGACTACCTTTCTTATCATCACCGATGATAGGTACCAGGAGCTTCTTCAGAAAAAATTGTGGGCAGGGAGGTTAGGCAGGACTATGAACAAACTACAGTAGTTCGCGAAAAGATATGTCAACTTGCATTTTTGGGTGCAGATCGCTGAAACAGAAAGGAATTTGATTCCATCAGAGAGTTCTAATAACTATTATTGAAAACACACTATTATCTGTCCTTGTTGGAAATTCTAGATTTTTTTTAGAAATTTTCAAACTCATTTTCAGATGAATTTTTAAACGAATGTATCTTAGGAACCAAATACCCTACGGGTATTCTTAAAACGACCGTTTATATAAGTGCAATTTTAGGAGCTATTTTCTCTGTAACTGGTAGGCAGTTTTCAAAACTTCAATACGTGTTAGGAACAGAATATCTTATGCTATCACACACCCAAGTTTGATGCAATTTCGTTCACTAGTTATTAAGATATAAAATTTTATAGAAAGGACTGTTTCAAGATGTCACCATTTTTTGGCCATAAAAAAATTCACGCAAAAAATCTATCACTTTTCAAGGACTTAAAACTAAAACTCATACTCTGTAGGAACAAGCTAATCATGTTCTATCAGAATATCACCACTACACATGCAGAAACTCAGTGGTTCCTAAGATACATTCGTTTAAAAATGCATATGAACATGAGTTTAAAAATTTCTAAAAAAATCTAGAATTTCCAACAAGGGCAGATAATAGTATATTTCCAATAATAGTAATTAAAACTGTCAACTGGAATCAAATTCCTTTCGGTTTCAGTGATCTGCACCCAAAAATGCAAGGTGACATATCTTTTCGCGAACTACTGTATGTGGTTACAAATGGATTCTCGACAGTATGTAGGTATATTTATCTACATATAAGCATAGAAAATTGATTTTTTTGTTTTTGCTGCCGTTTTTCTTTGCACTTACTGTTAGAAGCACGTAATTCTGTCCATTGTCGTAAGAAAAATTGTAAAGCTAGACAGGCAAAAAAAGTGGAGGGCAAACCCAACAAGAAATGAGCTTTAACTCAAAAAGGTTGTTTTGCTAATCATTTCCTCTCTTCTAACGGGACCACGAAGGCCTTCCCCGCATTTATTCGCACACTGTGGCGTTGGTCTCTCTCCTATTGAGGATTGGGATGCAGCTTAGGTTACTAACATTTTGCTTTATTTTAGTTCTTAGTTGCGATTGAGCGCAGTACGAATGTTCAGGATTACTCACGTATGTTTCACATGGAGAACGTAATAGTGTAAATAAATGAACAAATAAAGTTGAGGGGTCCAAGAGACTCAGAAAAAGGGCTTATATTATTAGGTTGTAAACAAAGTTCTGTCCTTTTTCGCACTTCCCTGATGTGACTGAACATTAAACTCGAAAGGCAAGACGAATAATCAATGGGTTATGTTTTACAGGTTAATAAATAGTGCTTCTTCTCATAGAAGTACTTCTTTCACAGTTACTCTCAATTCCTGATTTATTATAAAGCTTCAAACACAGCAAAGTTGAGATGGCTTTTTGAAAGAATTTACTTAACCAGTCCAAACTTTGCTGAGTGGTGGAGTTGAGCGCTGTAGGTCTGAGCATTGTACGTCTAGGAAGTACATTTTCATGAGATACTATACTTGTCTGATTTAGTAGGTTCCCTGAAGAAAGCTAATCGTTTGAAGTGAGGGCACCATTTGACGGACCTTCGTCTATTAATCCTTGTATCCAAAAGGAAGAGCGGAAAAGGAAGCCACCACAACTACTGCATGTGAATGAGGGAATCTAGGTTTCCTCATAAAATGGCCCTTTGCCCTCTTAGGCCGTCTAAGAAGGTAAAAAAAAACTCGACAATTAATGGGTCACAATTTCACTGAGGCGCGCAGTTGGAATAAGTGACGGTTGCAAATTCATTCAATCGGGACGAGTTTTACGAAGCGATTTGTGACACATTTCTAATATGTGATGTAGAACGGACATTATACTATAAGAAGAGTCACTTTGCACAGATTTTTTTTTACGTCGACTGGCCCTCCAAAATTTTTCTGAAGACGGATATCCACTGTAATAAGGTAGTGGTCCCCATCCTGTCAACTACAACTTTATTAGACTTAGGTTTTCTTCCTTCCTCCTGGCCAATCGATAAAGGAAGAGATGTACATCGGAAATACAGTAGCGGTCAAAAAGATATGTCATTTTTCATTTTCATGCACAAATAGTACAAAGCGAAAAGAACCTGATACCAATTGATAGTTCTAACCCATCTATTTAAAAATATGTTGAAACAACCGTTATTACGAATTCTGTATTTTTTAAAAATATTTTATAGTGATTTTCATATGCTATTTTAAACGAAAATATCTCAATAATCGCTGGGCGTAGGATCAATCTGAGACGATATCCTGATAAAGCATGGCCTAGTTATCATAGTGTGCTACAAACATTTGATTCATATCATGGCTAAAATATAGATTTTTCTGAGCAAACATTTTGGTGGTCAAAAAGTGGTCAAATTTTAGGACCATGTTTCGAACAAAATTGTACATCTTCCTAACTTTTCGACAAAATTACATCAAATCTGAGAATACTATAGAGAATGACTTTCTCTTCAAGACGGTTGTTTTTGTTTTTAGTCTGGCTTGCTAATCTGTGAGAAAATATTTTTTAAAGTGCAGATTGCGTAAACTGTTATATTCAAAAAAGTTCAAGAGCAATCGACTCCATTTTCTGTCGGTTCATAGCAGATTTTTGGTTTTCTCAATACTACACGTACGCTGAGATAGATCTAAGCTCTTCATAAAAATATAGCGCTTTGACTAACACACGCTGTGCGCGCCTTTGTCCGCCGCCGTACACTGTATTGGTACTGACGGCGCCAACAGCGGGTGTTAATCAAAGCAATATATTTTTATGAAGAACTTCGAACTATTTCAGCTCACGTGTTGTATTGGAAGAACCATGAATGTACTATGCACCGAGAAAAAGAGGAGTCGATTCCTCCTGAACTTTTTTGACTATGACAGTTTACGCAATCTCCACTTTAAAAAACATTTTCTTACAGATTAGGAAGCCAGACTCAAAACTGAAGCAACAGTCTCGAAGAGAGAATCATTCTCTATAGTACCCTCAAATTTGGTTTAATTTCGTCAAAAAGTTAGAAAGATATACAATTTTGTTTGAAACATGGTCCTAAAATTTGACCACTTTTTGACCACCAAAATGTTTGCTCAGAAAAATCTATATTTTAGCCGCGATATGAATCAAATGTTTGTAACACACTATGATAAATAGATCATGCTTCATCAGACTGTTGTCTCAGATTGATCCTTCGCTCGGCGATTATTGAGACATTTTCGTTCAAAATAGCGTATGGAAATCACTTTAAAATATTTTTAAAAAATACAGCATTCGTAATAACGGTATGTTTCAAAATATTTTTGAATAGAGCGGTCAGAACTATCGATTGGTATCAGATTCTTTTTGCTTTGAACTATTTGTGCATGAAAATGGAAAGTGACATATCTTTTTGACCGCTACTGTACATGTGACATTGAACAAGTGACAGCCTAAGCTAGGAACCAACATGCACCGTTACTTCTCCAGGACACACCGGATCTACGTGTTCCAGATTTGGCCCTCCAGAATTCAAGCGAACTGCATATCTGAGACTTCTTCTACGTCCTCCGCATCGTTCTATCTCGCTGCCACTTTTTAGACATCCACGATACATTTGTTGGAAGAGGGGATTAAGAAACCAACATGATGTCGAAATCGCTTTCATGGATTTTACTCTATACAGATCTTCAGATTTTTTTTTTGCTAGTAGCACCAATGACTAACACTCCTCTAGTGAAAGACATGCTCTTTGAAACGGTGTTTTACCTGTCACCTGTATCACCTGTCGTCCCGTTGATCATCGATTAGCTCGAGCGGGCGCCAGTAACGTCTCCATTCGTCCCTTTCGCGTGCCATGGTAGACCCGTGGGTCCTGCTCGCTCGAGGAACACGAAGAGCATCGAATCGGTCGCTCGGGGATTTGACGAAGAAGTCCGACCAGCGCAAAGGTGGGCGACCTGGTGTTCTTCTGACGTCCCGTGGAATCCCGTCACTAACGGCTCTCGTCCAACGGTCGTCACGAAACGGTGTTTAGTTTATAAAAAACCGTCAGCCCTGAGCTGAGTTATGACGTTTTAAAATAAGGTGCAAAAAAAGGACAGAACTTTGTTCACAACCTAATACTTTTCAACATCAAATCAAGTGCATGGCGCGTGCATCTCCAGGGAACTGATCAACCCGTTCACCTTCAGCTTCTAGCAGTTCCCAAACGGCATCGACGGTCTCTTTATTGTCCCATTCGAGATGGTCTGTGTCGATCGTAAAGCGTCCGAAGTGTGTTTGTTTGAAAAGCGCGAATTGCCTTAGGCGACGACAGTCACTCGCCGCGTCGGTCTCATGTTTCAATGGAGACATGACGAGCAACAACCGGACACATTCCTCTCCGCTCGCCTACACCAGTCCGTTCCTCATTCGTCTCTAGTTTTCACCACTTTCTATTTATCTATTTATTTTACAACTTCCCGTCGCCAAAAAATGATCTAGAAAAGCGATGCTTGTGCACCGATTAGACTAAAAAAAACAAAAAAAAACGAAAAAATTGAGGCCGAATAACCGGGTTTGGGAATGGACAGAGAAAGCACCACACGTGTCCTTACAATTGTTAATATATCATGATGTCTGCCTCAGCCAAAGGACTTAATGTGACATGAAACTTTGTTGTCCCCTGCCGTAAACTGCTGCAAGGAATGTTGTGCTAGCTCTTCAACCCGGTTCTCTTTTTTTCTTTCTATGGATTTACTAAACTTTTGGATAAATCAATTTCCGTTCCATTTAGCTCCTTTGCGGTGCATTGCTACCCTGGCTCTTTTGGATAAGTCGCTGAATCATTTGTGTTTGTCTTTTCCGATTCCCAAGAGTTTTAGTTTAGTTTAGAGTATATGTTTTTATGGCATACCGTTGAATTTTTTGGTTCTTTTCCTTTCCTTGGACTTGATTTTGTTTATCCTCTTCGCTTTGGTGTGATACGCTTCAGAGCGTATTAAATAAATAAACAAGTGAATAAATAAAATTTGATCCACCTCACTAACCTCGTTCGGCACAGCAGCATTCAAGAAGTATACAAGTATATGATAAGATTCCAGAAAACGTGGGATCTTCCGGGTAACCTGAATAAATAAATAAACAAATAAATATACATACATAAAAGTCAGCCGGAAATCAAACACCTGCGTATTTGACCCTTACAATGACTTTTAGGGACCAGCTGCTATACTAAACAAGTGTTTACCTTCTCTGATAACTCTGGTATCAATTTACCCGACTCCGGAGGGATGGCAGGCTTGGTTAGCCATGGCGAGGATCGAACGCATGACTGTGCAGGTGTCAGTAGCGCCTCTTACCACTGCACCACACTCTTGCTTACAATTTGTAACACAAGAGAGCTAGCCATAAGTGAAGCATCGGGAAGTTTCACTCATTCAGGAGATACACACTTCGGACAAATTTAAATTTAATTAATTCCAACAGAATTTTCTTGTTTGCTTAAATTTCTACACCACACCTCCACTGAATTGTCCAATCTTTTCGATAAAGCCCCCAATCGCTTATTTTTCCTCCTTCATACCCATCTCTGGTGGATTCCGAAGGATCAAAAGAGAATCTTTTTCACGGCTTCAGAAAAACTATAGATTATTCAGTAATTTCAAAACGGATATTACAACGAATTCAACAACTCCTATTCTTGGCACTACAAATTCAAAGCGAATTTCTTCTAACTCTCAAATGAAAAATGAATAAAAAAATGATAAAATAAATGCCTAATTCTGAGATAGGGCTTAATGAAGTTCCCCGGTAAAGAACGCCTCTAGGCTAAACGTTCCAATCGCTCGTTTTCCTCGCCACTACGGGGCAGATTAGATCAGATCCGACGGCGTGGAATGGGGAAAATCATCGAGAACACCGGGAACACCGGTTCAGCTGGAGCCGCTTGCTTCTTCCGGCAGTCTAAGGCCTTTGTTATACCGACGCTCATGGTGAGCGTCAGCTGCTTGCGAGCGGTGAGCGCCCAGTCGCTGAGCACGCGACGCACGCACGCACGCGCCCGAAGCATACAGAGCAGCCCTCGACCGACCCCCAGCGAAAGCGTCAATCGCAGTGCAATGCGCAGCGACTAGCGACGACGCGCGTGAGCGTCTGCATAACAGCCCGTGAGCGTCACCACGCCAGCGTCAACGTGATAACTCGTACAAACGTATCTGGCCCCACGGTGTCTGATACTGAATGGGACGAGTTGCGCTGGCAGACGCTGGGGGGTGAGCGTTGGTATAACGAAGGCCTAAGGGCTCGTTTAGACGCAAAGTGCAAAATCGAAGCGCAATCAATAATTAACGTCATTGATAGAATTTGCTCCTTTGCGTCAGTGGCGCAGTCCGGTGGCGCCGCGTCTAAGCAAAAAAAAATTAGGCGTATAATCACATAGGGAAGAAATTAAACGAAAAAAGTGAATTTCGTCAAAATGTCCTTTAATAAGGAAAAACAGCTTTCTAAAAAAGCCGAACGACCAATAAGTTTGCCTATATGAGGCGCCACCGGACTGCGCCACTAATGCAAAGGGGCAAATTCGATCAAGGACGGTAATTATTGATTGCGCTTCAATTTTTGATTTTCACCGCGCGGCGTCTAAACGAGCCCTTAGGGCCCGGAATCGCTTTGGCCAACCCCGACGAGGGCTTCCCTTCAGGATTTCCGGCCCAGCGACCACAGGTGGACGGTGGCGCTGTAGGTGGCCATTTTTCGTCGTTTTTTCTCCTCGGCGACGCTGCGTAAGTGCATCAGGATCGTGCTGGTCCAATTTCGCGCTAATTACCGCGCTAGGTGTTCCAATTCGACGACGATATCGGACAGGTCGACTCGGCCACACCGCGCGCCCTCGTCGGCAATTTATCGCCGCTGAACTGTTCGCTGGATGGACTTGTACTCCTTTTTTCCTCTTGAAAACTTGGGTAAAAGGGCAACGTAAAGGGTAAGAAGTTCAATCTCTTCACCTACCACCTCCTTAACAATACTGATCAGATGTCCCTTTTTCTCTAGAGCTCTATAAAAGGTAAAAGGTAAAGCGATCGGCCTTTATTACTCCTGCAAGGACGCGCCATGCATCTGTCCTCCATTCAGAATTGTGCAGGCACGGTGATGCATACCAAGTCAACTTTCCTACCTTCCCTGGCAAGTCTGTCACCAATTCACCCGACCCCGATGGGATGAGAGGCTTGGTTAGCTCGAGCCGGGATCGATCGCTTGACCGTGCGGATGTCAGTGGCGCCTCTTACCACTGCAACCCACTGCCCCTAGTGCTCAGGGTAGACAAGAAAATAAAAGAAATAAAACATAGGATGTTCTCTCCTGGCTGCCCGCATGCCGTCACATAAACTGAATACCCATTCATATTACTTTGCAGATCTCCATGAAAGAAATTCCTTGTCTAGTAGTATAGCAGCCCGTTTAGTTCATATTAGCTACTTTTTTAGAACTATTTTTCAAAACTTTTCTGGCTCATTCTTTCCTTTGTGGTTCCTCCAGGACAGCTATCTTGCAGAAGCCCCCGCCCCTTACCCCTACGATACGATAGATAGCTACGTGGAAGATATGAATCTCCCATTCTTCTATATCTTTTTCCCCTTTTCTTCTTTCCCAGCAGTCCGCAGGTGACGTAAAAGGACGTGAAAATTGTGCCATTTGATTTACTACAGTACCGGACGTGCCGCGACGATAAAACGGTGGCAACGGTGCATTTTTGCGCCGAAATGCGCCGTTTTGGGGTCCACACGTGGTGACCCGGACAGTCTTCCTCAATTCATTTATCCCCCATGGCCAATAGGTGTCCCCGCGTGGTAGATCGGCCGAAGGCGGAGGCTCGTCGAGCGACGAGTGACCAGACAAGGAATCCAAGCACCAAGGGAAGAAAATCGAGAGGTCAAAAAAATCGCTTGTTAAAAAGGCTCCACAAATATGGAAAATTTATGCATATGGTCAAATAGAACTAGTCCTGCTGAGTTCAAAAACGTACTTATTTCTCACGAACAAACCAATTCTAAAGGACATAGAGAAGAACGGCAATTTCTGCGCAAAAAAGCGCCGCTGGCGCCGTTTTCATCGTTGCGGCCCGTCCGGTACTGTACTGGTCACCACCACTACCCAGTAGAGAAGAAGGTGACAGACCGCCCAGTTTTCAGTCGTACATTCACGGGAAGAGTAGAATTGCAAAGAATGCACACAAAAGAAGTGAATCGTTTGTGATGTCGCCCCCCAGAGCACTACGACGATACGTTCACCTTGACTGATTTTTGTCGATTTTCGCTGCCATGCGATTTCAATGACAAATTGCCGAATTCTCTCCGGACGGACGAGGTGGAGCGCAATGCAGCGAATCGACGTCGTTTGTGGTCGAGCTCTGGCTGTGCGAACGTTAGCCGATCAGCCGTCCGTTCAATTTCTATCAGCAAGGTGTTCAGATTATCCATCGAGACTATCGTTTTCCCCAAAGTTTTGTACAAGGAGTGCTTTATCGACTTAATAAGCCTCTCATAGAATGATCCTTGCCATGGCGCATATGGCGTGATGGTTCTCCATAGGATTCCTTTGGCAGCCATGACTTTCGCAACCGTTGTGTCATTGGCTATTTGTGACGCTGCATCATTGAGGATCTGATCTGCTAGCGAGAAATAGGGGCCGTTGTCTGACGTGATAGTTTCCGGTACTCCTCTCCTAGCAAAGAAGCGTCGTAGTGCATTGAGAAGTTGCTGGGTGGACATATCTGGTACGCATTCCAAATGTAGAAGTCTTGTGACTGTGCAAGTGAGTATGATTCCGTAGGCTTTCTCCAAATCGTCTGAGGGTGAGCGTATCGTTATAGGTCCAAAGTAGTCGATTCCTACATGTAGGAATGGTCTGCTCGGAATAACACGTCTTGCGGGAAGGTCAGACAGAACTGATGGCCATTCCATCGGCCCAACCACACACCGCAGGACATTGTCGCGACCCGATCCGGCTCACGATCTCTGTCAGAACAGCTATTCTCTTCTCTGCCGCTTTCCCTCTGTCTCTTCTCTCTTTTTTTACCGTAATTTTGCCCTACGGACAAGTAGTATAGTGGTAAGAGGCGCTACTGACACCCGCATGGTCAAACGCGATCGATCCCCGCCCGGGCTAACCAAGACTTCCATCACTCCGGGGTGAGATAATTTGGTGCCAGACTTCTTCGGATGAGTAAATGCATTGACGTGGGCCCATATTCATGAACTGACGAGCGGTTTCCGAAACCCCGTCGGCGATAAACCCGCTCGATACCGTCGAGGTCTCCCAAACCCTGCCTCAACGCGAGGTGTGATAGACCCGCGATAAACCTCGATTAAACCCAGGCACGCGTTCCGAATGTTGGTTTGCGCGCCGTTCTGGGTATATTTCGGGGTTTATCGGGGTTTACCAATGAGGAATCTGGGCTCTGGTATAGCAGCTGTTCCTCGCAAGTCATTGTATAGGTCAAATACGCGTTCACCATGCCTCTACGACTCTCAATGGAACACGAAGGAGCCCTGAGGGGACTGATAAACGCTGACCCTTTACCTTTACCGATACCTTTACTATAACTTTACCACAAACTGTAAGTGCAGCCATTACCAATCTATATAACCGGAACTTCTTCTGCTTCTCTGAATCGATCTATACAAAGAAAATTGCGCTAAAGTGCCTGTTGCGAGATCAACGATGAGACCCTAGGGGAATCTCTAACCCGATATCAAAGTTCCTGAAGGTTTTTGTTCTGAATGCATTCTTTTCGCTAATTATTTATTTATTTATTTAAGATTACGCCAAGAATGTGCGCCACTATTCAAACTGTTTGCTTGATTTTGTTCACTCGTTGTTCAATTTAGTTTAGTTGTCTCTTTTCTTTTCTAGAAATTACATTGTATACCTCAGACAAACATGCCTGTGTAAAGATAAAGGTAAAGATGTTGTTGTTGAACAGTTGCCTATGGTCGCGCCGTGCATTCGTGTTCCATTCGGAATCGAGAGGCATAGTGAATGCGTATTTGGCTTACACAATGACTTGCGGTGGCTGGCCGCTGTGTCAAGTCAGTGTCTTTACCTTCCCCGACAAGTCTGGTAACAACTTACCCGAACGCGGACGGATGGAACGTTTTGTTAACCCGGGCGGTGATCGATCACTTGACCGTACGGATGTTAGCGGTGCCTCTTAACGCTGCACCATGCGGCTTCACATTTTAAAGCCCTGAGAGTACACTACTAGTACAAGAGACTACCAAGAGAGCCGAAATCTCACTTCTGTTGATCTAAATTTGAGTCCCTCGAAGGGGTTTTGCTGCGAGGATTGGAAAATCTAGGGATTTCCTTGAATTTACGTGGTTCATATCTTCTGGTCAATGCTATTCGCTCGGAAAACGAGTAAACTTGTGAACAAGTCTGGTAACAATTTACCCAACAATTGTTGAATAACGATGGTGTTGCTAGCAGTGTTCCCAATTGCTTCAATGTTATTTATGATTCAATTGTTGATTGTTGGATGTTTCATGATTTATACAAACGACGTTGTCCCGTGTAATAAGTGAATGTACCTGAACCCAGAAAGACGGGAAGACTTGATCAGCCCAAGCGGGGATCGATCGTTCGACCGTGCGGATGGTAGTAGGCTCTCATAGAAAAAATTCTATCCTACAAATTGCACTAATAAATAAGCGAAACCGCAATGTCTGTTTGTCAACTCTAGGGTCCCGCCGCGAATGTCGTTACCGTACTTCCACTGACGTATTTCATCAGTTCCTCGCCGTCTTTTGCTGCATGCTTTTTGTTCTTCGTTTTATTTGTTATTATAAATGTTTTATATATGTTTCCCAATATTCATTAGTTCACTTGGCGGCTTGCAGGCTGCTGAATGGCTGGTAACAATTTACCCGAACCCAGAGGATTGAAAGGATGGAAGGCTTGGTTGACCTGGGCAGGGATCGATCGCTCGACCGTGCGGGTGATAGTAGCGCCTCTAATCACTGTAGCACACGGGCCCTTTAACAGAAAAAATAACATAGTAAGATTTCAGAACGCTTCCATTGGAAACGGCAATATACACAGTTTTTTTCGCTGGCTGCTGGGCACCGGCGACTGGTGCAGTCATTTGTCGACCGGTACGCGTACTGTCAATCGTAGCCGACCGTACGGTCGGCCGATGGATGCACGGCGCAGCCATACCTGCATACACACACCTGGGACAGACAAGCAGCGCAGAGGGGTAAGGTAATAGGCCAAGGACGCGCGATTCGCCACCGCCGCTGCATCCATTGTCCCAACCACCACCACCTACACCTCTACCATCTTGGCCACCCATCGGCCACCACCTTCACCGTCCCCTCGGCCGCCCCCACCGCCATCTCACCGCCGTTAAGGCGGACAGGATTCGCCGGGTTCATTGTTGAACACCGAGGGTCGTTGGAGCTTCGCCAACCGGCCACCCGAACCTCCCGCTGATTCCTCGGGCGCCTTCTGACTTTCCTCATCACTTTCACATTTTCTTCTCTGAAACCTGCTCACCTTCGAGGGAAGAGGGGCGGGTGGACGACCTATTCATGCCTCAGCCAAGCACAATATGATGCGGTTTTACTTGTGGTGATTTCATCTCAGCGACCATCTTTTTCATTTGATTCCTTCACTGGACTTGAAAATTTTGAATTTAAATGTTTCTACTTGGGGCGTCGGTTCAAGTCTTCAATAAATTAATGGATAAAAATAAATGGAGTAGAATTTTTCAAGTTTTCTCTTCTTGAATCTTCGGCATGATGTTATAAATTTAGCATGCTGCAGTGCCGAACGAGGTTATTAGGTGGACCAAACTTGGTGACCAATGGATGGATCAACATTTTTAGGCCATCAATAAGATTCAATAAATGAAATAAAAAAAATAATAAACCTGTGGATCAGTGGATGGTTCGACCTTTTTAGGCCATCAATAAGGTTTCATCCACCTACTAACCTTGTTCGGCACAGCAGCATACGAAATTAATAAATGAAGTTTTATTTCCTGTTCATATCTATAAATTTGTTAAATTGCTAGATAAATTTGTCAATTTGTTGATTAAATAAAATAAATTTGTTATGAATCTAACTTTCCTCTTATTCTCCTATGAAAAAAATGTGAAACATTGCCTGGTCCTCCAGCTAAACCTAACTAGGAAAAATTTTCCTTGTGTGTTTTTTTCAAATGCGAAATCATTCCAAAATTTTATAGCTTCCAACGTTGGATGAGAACTTGGTCTTAATCACATTGGATTTTATTTGCTTATTTATTCACTTCCCTAAATAGAACTTCTGAATTTCAAAATTTTCAGGTTCAATTGCAAAATTATCAAACAAGTTACACAGCCAATACAATTAGGAATTGTTGAATCATTTCCAAATCATTTACCTTACAAAGTCTCCTGCTTAATCATCGTTGGAAGATCAAAAAGACTTTGTTTATTCCTAATTTTCCATTTGTTTACTCGTCCATTTTCTGTCCAGAAGGATCTCTATGAAGTTAGGAATGAGGAAGGGATCTCATTTATTTAGTTGGCCATTTCTTTAATTTTTCGCTAAAAATTTTAAAGAGAGAGCAAGGCATTGTATAGGAAAAATCAAGATCGATAACTCCTATAACTATTTTCAAATTAATCAGGGTAGTTTTTATGCATCCCATTCTGCTCAAAATTGTTCATTTCATGGTAATTATTCATTTCTCTCTAGAATTTTCGGAACGATACCGAGCTTAATTAATTAATTAATTAATCATTGCACTTGACTACAGTACGTTTATTGACCATCTAGCACCATTCGCCTGAATAGTTGCGCACGTTTTTGTAAAAATAAATAAATAAACAAGTAAATAAGTGAATAAATAAATAAATACTGTAGAGTTTCCGTTCCAAAGCCATTCACATCTAAACCTCGCCGCCGATATCTCCTTAACCCATCAATCGAACATCGATCGTTCACCTAATCCGTTAATTGCCGTCGACACTGAGGGTATCCCACTCATATCCTTTTTTCATTCTCAAAACTGTTTCTAAACAACCACAGACTCTTAGTCAACTTTTTTCAGGTTTACCACCCCTTTTGTACCTCTGAAACTACATTATTACACTACATCATTGAATTCATACGATTATTATTCTTGGAAAATTTCGTGCTGAAATCTCGGCAAAAGGACGGGGAAAGTTCCGAAAAAATATTCTCCTCAAAAATCTTCAGCATTATTTTCAGGCTCTCAAAGCGTTTGACTCATTTTTTGGATTTGTCAAAATTCCCAAGAGCCCCAATCCAAAGACCTCCAATAATGGAAAGAACTATATGAAAAGTTAGACAAAATTAAACAAACAAAATTGGAAATTTAGTCAATAAAACGGACGAAATAAGACTTTGGAATCAGACAGAAATTATGAAAAAAAATTGCAGTAAAAATTAATCTTCTGTTTCCTGCATAAAGTCCAAGTTGGAGAACCTTTAGGCCCCAAACTGCCGAATAGATTTATTCGCCTCTTTCTGTCCAACTTCGCCCGTTTCGAGCTATTATTCAAAAATTCCTCCTATTCCTCCTCTGTTCTTCCACTCCTGCTCCTCAGATTCCTTTTTTCGTCTTATCCCAAACTTTTATTTATTTACACTAGAATAGGTAACCCACAGAAAAGTGGTAATAAGACTGGAATTTGATTTATTTATGCTTTATTTTATTTTCTTTATTTATTTTCTTTATTTATTATGCCGTACAGAGGTGGGCCAACCACAGAAGCGAAGGTTAATATACAATCAGTCCATGTTATAATATTTCAAAAAAGAAGAATTCAAACGGATGAGCCGTTGAAACGGCCAAAGGGTTTAAGAACAGGCAGATTAGCTTTAACCCAAATTTACCACCAAATTTTGTTTTTCACCTGCTTTTAACTTGTCAGACTCATCCACCTCGACTAGACACTCTTTTTACCCAATTTATTTTATCGAAAAACCTTATTCGCCATGTCGTTGGGTGAAAAGGAGGATGGCATCGACTGACAGAACCGGTTGTTTATTTCACTTCTCGCTCGGGTTCTTCAACCTCCAACACCTCGAGACAACTCGAGGAGGAGGAAGATAACAACACAAGAACTTTACCTTGTACCATACACTACCACGCCCCACTACTTTTGCCTTTTTCAAACAGATCTTTGTAGAAGCCGAACACGGCTATTCATACTCCTACAAAAAAGGATCGACGTCAAGTGCATGGCGCATCCCAAACTAAGTCCACAAGGAGCACACAAAGCGGAATTATCGTAATAATTAAAAGGCAGATAGTAAGCTATATTTAGTGTACGGTATCACAATGTTACTTTTATCCTGTTTCAGCATAAATCGGATAAAAAAAGATGAAAAATTGCAGGAATTACACATACAGACAGTAACTCTGAATGTGAGAGCAGACAAACCCCAGGTATATACCTTGACCTCCTCAAACCAGAATTGTATCGGTTACCCAAAAACTCGGTCCAGGTGCTCCACTCAAGGGCCCAGATTCATGAACGGGCAAGCGGTTTTCGAAACCCTGAACCCGCTCGATACCGTCGAGGTCTCCCAAACCCTGCCTCATCGCGAAGCGTAAGAGACCCACGATGAACCCCGGCGCGTATTCATGAATCTCGATTTGCGCGCCGTTCGGGGTATATCTCGGGTTTATCGGGGTACACCAATGAATCTGGGCCCAGGTGTTCCATCCAGCTGCTCAGAGTCCAACTCCACGAACGGGTAAGGGAAACCAGGGGTTTATAAACCCATCTCTTACCGCAAATTTGCGGCGGTGATTTCTGGGCCCAGATTCTTGAACGGACGAGCGGTTTCTGAAACCCTGTTGGCGATAAACCCGCTCGATACCGCGAGGTCTCCCAAACCGTGCCTCATTGCGAGGAGTGATAGACCCGCGACAAACCCCGATTAAACCCCGACGCCCGTTCACGTATCTCGGTTTGCTCGTCGTTCGGGGTGTGTGTCGGAGTTCATCGGGGGTTTACCAATGATGAATCTGGGCTCTGAATAATGACGGTCGGGGTATACGATTACCCATTGGGTATAGGCGAGTAGCTTGTGATGGAGTGTCTGACAATGAGTCACGAACTCCAACAGAACTTGAAGAATTTCTCAGTGAGGTATCTCATAACCGGCTATGCGTTCAGGAAATCTATTTTGGAGCACATGTGGTGCAATGGTAATAAGCGCATCTGACATGCGCACGGTCGAACGATCGATCCTCGCCCGAGCTAACCAAGCTCTCCTTCTCTTTGGGATCGGCTAAACTGGTGCCAGACTTGTCTGGGAAGGTAAAGAGACTTGGTATAGCGGCTGATTCCGCAAGTCATTGTATCGACCAATGCACCATGCTTCCACGACTCCGAATGGGATTCGAATGCATGGCGCAACCCAACTATTTCACCCAATAGCACTGACTCCCGAGTGGGTATGGTATGGGTATGCGTAGATATGCATGGGGTAGATGGCGCCCTCTACCAGTTAGTTCCGACGACGACGACGATGACGACGGCACAACTGGTTTCCTACATCGGCGCCATCGGGGTACGGCTATTGATCGTCAATTACCGTCAGCAGCAGCAAAACATACCCGATACCCATCGATTCATCGCGCACGGCATTGTGTTGATGATACCCCGTCACCTGAGAACGACGGAGAGAACGGTGGCCGCCTCCTCCGGCGACTGGACGTGTTCCTACTCCTTTCGCTTGGCTTCATTTTGGAGTTATTTCGGTCCAAAGTCACGTTCATACTCGGCAGCAAAACACTGCTCAGCAGTTTCCTACAGTGCCTATATGGTTCCGTTTTCTCAACCGCTCTTCTCTGGACATTTTTAGGACTCCATTCGTCCACCGGGTTGCTAGGAAGTCAAGAAGCTCAAATTTATAGTTATTTATATTCATATCCATATGAAACCCAAGAAAAGATTCTCGCCGTCTTCAATTATTTTTTATTCATTTATTTATTTGTATGACGCACACGCCAGTGCGCGTAGAAGTAACAACAAATCAACGACAACAAAACAAACCAGAAAATTCTAAAAGTTAGGAAATAAATTGTTGAATAAGAGGGTACTTTTGAATATACTTAAATTTCTATTTATTGTTGAATATACCAAGAAACTCCTGGCCAGGAGGCAACATCCACCGTTTCCACCCTCATGGCCGAATGATGAATCCCCGTTCGAGGCCAGACGCACCTCACACCAATCCAAAGTCGAACAAACTGGTCGCAGACTTCATCTGGAACCGTGGATACGGCTAACAGTACTTATGAGAAGTTCCAATAAATCATGGTCTACAGTAAACACATATTCAGTCGTTTCTGCGATTCTGAGTGGAGTTGAAGTTCATGGCGCACACAAAGTCAGCTTTATTTCAGTTTCAATTCTACTAGTCATCTAGTCAGGAAGATGGAAGGAGGTGGGTATGAGAAAACGGTGGTTGAGAGCTTCTTGTGAAGGGCTGCGTATAGATGTTCCTCGGCATGTTCTTTCCTCTTTCCTTTCCTTTCATTCTTCATCTTTTCTTCTTTTTCTTTTCTGCTCCGACGCTCGGTATCATTTCCCACGTTTTCATTTCCCACGATTTCCTTATGCAGCGTATTGAATAAATAAATAAATAAATAAATAAATAAATAAATAAATAAATAAATAAATAAATAAATAAATAAATAAATATTCTTTCTTCTCCTTTCCCTCATCTTCATCTCCTTCCTATCTTTCAACACTTCCTCCGCTACCAAAGTAACCTTGGGTATAAAAATGCTGTGTTCAGATATTTCTCGACACCTCGTCCATCATCATCACTTTCTTCGTCTTCTTCGTCGTCGTCATCGTCTTCTTCATCCATTTCTCTTGCTTTTTCTTCTTTATCATTTTCTTTAGCGTCTCTTCAGCCTTTGGGTACTATCTTACCAATACGGACGACCTCAATAATGGAAAGGCTAATGGTAGAGTATACGTCTGGGTACTTTTGGTAAAAGTATTCCCGGGAGTTACACTTACAGTAGGGTAGCACTACGTTAGCATCGCCAATAGGGTTAAGAGTGTACCGAACGGTAGGAATTATTGGGTGCTATTTGCACCGGTTTGAGGCCAAAAAAGAAGGAACGGGCCAGAAGGATGGACCACACGACCAGTGACGCTCTTCATCGACGTAAGCCCTTTCAAACTTAACAATTCTCATTCAAACGAGGTGGTGTCGGATCTCCACCCCCATGTCCCTTGTGATGATCGAACTCGGACCAGTCCAACAACAAGTCAACAAATCGCCCACAATCAGCTAAAGGCCCCTTCAGACTTTGCTGCGTAGCTGCCGCAGCAATGATGCAGCTGCGCAGAAGAGCAGTATCCGTTCTCAAATTTCTCTACGAAAACCACCTTGCAAATTATGCTCCAAATAGTGAAATACTAGTTTTATTACCGCTTTTTGCGGGTTACTATTGTGCATACTAAAATATGATGTTGTAATGGTGGTGGTAGATTCATCGCAAAAATCGCATCTCAGACGGGATTCGAACTCGGGTCTCAATCTATACGGGGCTGTGCACTAACCACTATGCAACTGAGACGACCATTTGCGAATTCCTAGCAGTAGCATAGTAGTTAGTGCACAGCCCCGTATAGATTGAGACCCGAGTTCGAATCCCGCCTGAGATGCGATTTTTGCGATGAACCCTAGTACCACCATTACAACATCATGCTCTAAATAGTTTTCTGACCAACGACAGTCCAGTGGACGGCCGCAAAAGCGTGCAGCACTTGCGGAAATACGCGCACCACCCCTTTTTACTACTCTAGTTTACCGCCGCACTAGAGTCTGAAGGTGCATTTAGGCTTCATCCAACACCCTCGAGGCTTTTAAGGCCATCCTGGCCAACCTCGCGCCTCCCCTCTCGTGGCTCTCGTGTCGTCGGCGATGTTGAGATGATGATGGTGGTGTGGAAACGAGTTCAGCCGCAGCTGGCTGCACTGGTTTCTTATGTCAAATAACCATCTTGTCGCGCGTCCTCTTCAGAAGTCGTTTTTCGCTGCACATTTCACTCGTATCTGGTCGCACATCGTCCGTCCGTTCGTCCGTTGCAGCCCGATCCGATCGCGCCCGAACGCACGACGGATCAGCCTTCATTTCATTTGGTGTTTTGCGGATCTTTTCTGGCGAGGAATACGTCGGAAAAGTTCTTCGATCTTCTATTTGTTTTACTAATTGTCTTTGTACTCGATTATTAGGGCGCGCGTGGTGCAGTGGTAAGAGGCGCTAATGACACTCTCACGGCTAAGCGATCGACTCCTGCCCGGGCCAACCAAGAAGTGGGAAAGTGATAAGAGGCGCCACTGACACCCGCACGGCTGAGCGATCGAGTCCCGCCCGGGCCAATCAAGCCTTCCATCCCTCCGGGGTCGGTAAATTGGTACCAGACTTGTTTGTGAAGGTTAAGAAAATTCACCATGCTTCTGCGACTCCGAATGGGATTTCAATGCTTGGCGCACCCCAACTATTTTACCCAATAGCGCTGACTCCCGTGTAGGTGTGGTATGGGTGCCCGATTACTAGGGCGCACACGTTGCAGGGTAAGAGGCGCCACTGACACCCGCACGGCTGAGCGATCGAGTCCCGCCCGGGCCAACTAAGCCTTCTGTCCCTCCGCGGTCGGATAAATTGGTACCGAGCTTGTCTGGGAAGGTTAAGACACAAACTGGGCATAGCGGTTGATCTCGTAAGTCATTGTATAGGCCAAATACGTATTCACCATGCTTTACGATTCTGAATGGAACACGAATGCGTGGCTCACCCTTAGGGGACCCTTTACCTTTCATTCCTTCCCGGGTTTAGCTTACTCTCCAGAATCCTAGACGCAGAAATTTACTACTTATGCGGATCCTCCCGCAAGCATGGGAATCTTGCCCGGACGCCTAATGGACACCGTCTTAACCAGATTCCTATGGCGCATTCTTGTTCACGCAATTCCTCTTATTTACTAATTTACTATCTGGTTTAATTATCTAATCGAGTTTGAATCTTCATGATCTTGTTCACTTTTCTAAACCTGTTTGCTCTAAAGGTAAAGGTCAAGATGTCCGTTGATCAGTCCGCTAAGGACGTGCCATGCATTCGTGTTCCATTCAGAATCGTAGATTCCTGGTGAGCGGGTATTTGGCCTATACAATGCCTTGCAGGGGCCAGCCGCTATGGCACATCAGTGTCTTTACCTTCCCAGACAAGTCTGGTACCAATTTACCCGTCCGCAGAGGGATGGAAGGTTTGGCTAGCCCGGGAGGAGATCAATCGCTTGACCGTGCGGGTGTCAGTGGCGCCTCTTACCACTGCACCACGCGCGTCCTCTGCTTGCTCTAGTCCTCGATTTCCTTCTTTAACACATTCCGTTCTATATTCATATTTATTTATAAACTTTTTAAATTTAGAGCGAACAGAATATTGTTGGGGTCAACTATTTTGTACCGGAAACACGACGTCGCTCACTGAGAGAACTATAATTATTTCCTGGAAGACAGCTTTAAATATGCTCCTATAAAAAATTTAATCTAATTTAATTCACTTTATTTCTGCAGTTGTTCTCACAATCAAAAAGAAAATGCAATGAACCAATGGAATAGCAACATAGATATGAATGAAACATTGATTAATATTCTTCGAAAGGGGGACGGGAAAATCGTAATCTTCGAGTCCAATAAGGGTTCTCATCTACTGTTTGCTAATTTTCCCCATTTCTAGATGTTTAACATTTGAAAAAAACATGTATGAATATTTGAAAAGCTTATATTAAATTGTTTGTTCTACTTGACCAATGATCTGTATACGCTCTGGGGAAGACTCAATGCAATAAACTGTAAAAATTCAAAAAGTTGAAAAAAGTATTTGGTAAAAATGCACCATGATTTTTGTTTCTAATCGAAATTGCCGCAGGCAATTTCACTCGAGCAACTTGTCCTTTCGAGGAATTAAGAAATCTATAAGGAGGTGTGTTATAAAAATGAGAAAACGATCGATTGGATTACTGTTCAGTTCCGCTGTTTACCTAACTATTCCAATTTCTCTCACTAATTTCACTTGCTATTTGGTATAATTCGAGAGTTTTCGAGAATCTGCTCACCCCCACTCAAATTTACCATCCACACAGGAGCACTTTTACCCATGTGGGTAACAAAGTTGTCGACTGCCGACCGCCGTCGAATTTGTCAAACTTTCGACGTTAAGACGAGCCGAATCGGGTTGTTTTCGTCGGTTGACGACGATTAACCTTTGCCTTCTGTTGGGGGCGGACGGGTAACCCAGTGTCCCTCACGGGCTGGTGGAGGTGGCACTTACTGGCCTGGGCAATAACTCCTCCATTTTAAGGACCATTTTTTAAGTCGTGAAATTTCTGGGCGCGGTGCGATGGTAAGAGGCGCTACTGACACTGGCGCGGTCAAGCGATCGTTCCCCGCCTGGGCTAACCAAGCCTTCCATCCCTCCGGGGTAAGGTAAATTGAATTTTTACAACAACTTCCTGGCTTCCTACTTTCCAACCCGGTAGCTCATCCCACATGAGAGGTGAATGTTCATACTTTCTTCTCTGGGTTTTCGTCTCATTGAATGGCGAGCGTGGTTCAGTGGTAAGAGGCGCTACTAACACTCGCGCGGTCAGGCGATTGATCCGCGCACGGGCTAACCGAGCCTTTCATTCCTTCCGGGGTCGGGTGAATTAGTACCAGACTTGTCTGGGAAGGTGAAAACACTGACTTCACCACGCCGATTTTGAATTGAACACGAATGCGTGGCGCGTCCTTAGGGGACAGATCAAAGCCGATACCTTTACCTTTAACATACCTTTTAGCCATATGAGTTAAGGAACGTAAAGTGTCGTCGGGGCATACCATGTAGGGCACACCTGCCTTTATTTATTTTATTCTTTATTTTATTTTTAAGATCCTAAAATTTTCCAGAAAAAACTGGTCGCTGACCGGCTGGTAGACGCTCACCAAGTGTCACCCAAACACTTCACTTCACACGTTCGCCACTCACCCATCGAGCGCATCCTCCGCCCCCCCCCCACCGGTCCGATCGGTTCAGCTCGATCTCACCTTTCAATCGAGTCGGTTGCGGTCGATTTCATGCCCCTAATTTTGTCGACACCTGGACCTGCACGGTCGAGCGATCGATCCTCTGCCCGGCCTCACTAAACCCCCTGCATCCCTCTGGGGTCGGGTAAACTGGTACCAGAACTACCTGGAAAGGTAAAGACACCGACTTTGTACGGCGAAGTGCATGGCGCACCTTAGCTGACTGATCCTACCATTCCTAAAGTTGCACGGCCTAATGCCAGTTGGCGCCTCGAGATTACGCCATGCACTCCTTATCTGTTCGAAAAACAGCCAGCCTAAGTTTCTTCTCCAAATTGGTGCCCTACGTTCGAGTTTTACTTCTTGTGATTTCGTTCATTCCTGCTAGACCCTAAATTGCTTCTCGACAATGTAGCGATTATCTTCTTCTTATCAATTCCATCAAACATTTTCCTGCCTTATTGTCATAAACTCGTTTCTCCTAGTTTTTTAAGGTAGAATAGGAACGTAATAAATGGAATTTTTAGGTTAAAAAACGCCTTCTACTTGAAAAATCACCAACTATTACGTACGAATAAACGCTTTCGATTTGGAAATCATTTCTATGGATTGACATTCGCATATACTACCCTCTCAAATCCTATTCATCGGTTTTTCCTATCTCTATTGAATGTTTTAAATTTTCACCTAATTTTTTTTACATAGTTTAACTTTTCTACACACAAATTGTATCTGAAAGCTTCGTGCATCTAATAAATTGAATTTAATCGAAATTAATTCAAATCTTCAGTTTCTAGCCATGAAATCCGTACCAAATTCGCTTTGTATCTGCAACAACAACAAGAACTCGGATAACACGATGAGTCGTATTCCATTGCGATAGTAACACATAATTTTTGATTTTCAGAAGATTCGTGGTTGCCTGAGGGCAAGTCAAGTTACCTAAATCCAAGTGGCCAGGTCACAGTTTTTTTAAGAAAAAAGTTATTATAAAAAAGAATAAGATAAGAATCTGGCGTGGTTATCCAAAGACACAATTATTGATTTTTTTATAAAAATTACAAATTTACATTTACGTTTTTACAAGAATTTACATTTACGTGTTTACAAGAATTTGCCGTTTATACGATGTTTGGTTTAAAGTGCGACTCTTGTGTGATTCGAAGCAGCGACACGATGCAATGACTGCGGTAGAGTCGCGTCGCGGCGCGATTCACATGAAATGCAAAAACCATGTCATGACCTTCCCTCTCATACACTCATGAGTTTTTTTGGCAATGATCCCATTAAGTTATTGCATTACCTTTATACCAGCTGATTTTCACTTTTTGTCATTCTATTTGAGTTCTTTCGGCTGCGTAAAGGTATAGGTGAAGGTATTGGCGTTGATCAGTCCCCTAAGCGCGCGCCATGTATTCGTGTTCGATTTAAAAATCGTAAAAGCTTGGTGAATGCGTATTTAGCCTCAAAATGACTTGCGGGGCCATGACCTATACCCAGACAGTGTCATTACCTTCTCAGACAAGTCCGGTAGCAATTTACCCGTCTTCAAGGGATGGAAGGCTTGGTCAACCAGAACGGGGATCGATCACTCGATCGTGCGGCTGTCAGTAGCGCCCTTTACCACTGAACCACAGAAATAAATAAATAAATAAATTCTTCGGTTGTCGTACATGTGCCGAATACTGTAATTAGCGATGAAGTCAATCCGAGGAACTTATCCAGCAGCATTCCACTGAAGAGGGTTTTTTTCCCGGGCGCCGGGCACTAATTGAGGTTAGTAGGTGTCTCCAGGTTTATTGAATCTGACGTCTCAATTTGGTCGTTTGTCGGGCGTTTTTTGTTGCCGTAGATGTCTACTACTGATGGATATTTACTTGTTCAAGACCTTGGGTAAGAACAGCCGAACTGGATTACCCGCTTGCCCCTTCTAGGTTGTTTGGTAATCCCTTGCGAACTTTGCAAAAATGGTGACTTACGCGGGCTTTGAACCGGCGTTGTCGGAAGATCTGTAACTTCAAAGCAGTAATGGTTTTCTTTCTTCCGTTTGTCATTCCTTTTTGCTCACTTTTCTTATTCCTTTTTCTTATTATTTCCTCTCGAAAGGTTATAGAGTTAAGAGCCGGATGGTCCTAGATGTTGCTCTTTCTCCTTTCTCTTTCTTGCCCCCTGGTACCTAGTATTTGGACTGGAGATCAGAAACCATTCCACTTCCAAGACTGCTCAGTTTACACATTCCATGAAACATGGAACTGCACAGTGATCAGATGGAATCAGAACTGCAAGAATTCCAAAGAAAAAACTGAACAACTGTTCGAAAATTGATCGAATGTCGCATTCTTCGAGAAGTTTTCAACTTCCTAGCATCCACTTTTGCAGCCTGGTAGCTTATCCCGCAGTAGAGGTTAGGAGGATTCTGATTTTGGATTTTGATCTTTTTCTAGGTCTCATCTCAACGCATTGCATTTTATTGTTTCTTTAGCTTGTCAAACTGAAAAACTTTTTTACTTCGGCCCCCAGCTGCCTAGTATACCATCATTGAGGTCCAAATTTCATCGTTATTGAGTTTATCCTATCTTTATTATTATTCTGGGCTCGTGCGGTGCAGCGGTAAGAGGCGCTACCGACAGGCGCACGGTCGAACGATCGGTCTCCGAATAGGCTCATCAAGCCTTCCATCTCTCCGGGGTCGGGCAAATTGGTACCAGACTTGTCTGGGAAGGTTAAGACAATGACATCGCTCAGCGGTTGGTCTTCGCAAGTCATTGTAAGGGCCAAATATGCATTCACCATCTCTCTACGATTCTGAATAGAACAGGAATGCGTGGCTTACCCTTAGGGGAGTGGCCAGTGCTGAAACCTTCACCTTCATCTTTATTCAGATGGAAGAACTCAAACAGAATGGCGAAAAAAGTGAAAATCAGCCGGTATAAGGTGACTCTTAGTAATATAATATTTTTATGGGATCATCCTTTACCTTTTACCTTTCAATCCCTTCATGGGTTTAGCTTACTCTCTAGAATCCTAAACGCAGGAATTTAATACTTATGCGGATCCTCCCGCAAGTATGGGAATCTTGCCTGGACGCCTAATGTGCACCGTCTTAACAAGATTCCTATGGCGCATTCTCGTTCACGCAATTCCTCTTATTTACTAATTTTTCATCTGATTTGATTATCTAATCAAATTCAAGCCCTCACGCTCTTATTCACCTGTTTGCTCTAAAGCTAAAGGTATCGTCACTGATCAGTCCGCTAAGGACGCGCCATGCATTCGTGTCCCATTCAGAATCGTAGAGACATGGTGAATGCGTTTTTTATTTATTTATTTATTTCAGACATGTGATCAAGCACATGCGAAGGGAATAATGTGAGCATCGTCACCATCGTAAACATTAACAAAGTAACGAAACTATAGAAATTTCACGTCACAAACAAGAAAGAAAGTATTATAAGAGAAAGACCATTAAAACATTTGGAAGGAAGGAGGTATCAAGAGCTTTAAATTAATACGTTTTGAATTCTATAAATAAAAATGTACGTAATTTTTTCACTCGAAGAAGAAGGCCGAAGAGCTTTTTCACTCGACCGAGCACCGACACTTTACCATGGACTAGTTCACTTGGAAATTTTCGGTTTTTCTTGGGAAGCGTTCTTCTTCCTCTTCCTCTGTTCATGTTCCGGTCAAATTAAGTTCCATCGCGCGGCGACGCGACGGTGGGTTACAGTAAGGTCAAGTATTCAGAAAAAAACTTCGATAAACCTACGTGATAAATTCGTGAGACTTCTAAAAGACGGTCGAAGAGTTTTTATGTTTGGAAAGAAAAACTTCTAAGAAAATGTGACCCGACCGGTCCGCATCTTATCAGAATACTAATTTACCCAACGGTGAAACCAGCTGTTTTTCCTTGGAGTTTTAGACAAGCTTCGTAGAAGAGCTGAAGAAAAATTTGCATATAAAGTGCTTCGGAACAAGTTTTGGCTAGATAGTATTCGGAATGTTCCACTTTTGGTGATCGAAACTGCAACTTCACCTCCGGGGAAAACCTGCAGTGAAATTGAAACTCTGTTCTCGAAGATTCTGAGAGAAAAGAAAACTTGGGAAATTTGAGAAAACTGCAGGACACAATCGATCAATCAAATTTCCGCAAATGAGGTCGGGCGTGCGTAAAATATCACATTAAGAGGAATCCACTTGTCTCTAAGGTCATCACCTTATCTTTAGAAAGCTACCGAATCAATTTGAATGTGAATTAATTAACGAATTAAATCTAATTAACATACTGTCGAGCTATTATTATTCTTAGAGCGATTCGGAACTTGAAAAGTCGCATATATTCGAATAAATTCATTTAGAAAAGTGGAAATGGCCTAGAAGGTTTTACTATTTAGTTTAACGTTCATACAAGCCCTGCACAGAAAAATCGGCATCAAAACTATTTCAATAGTCTGTGACCGCGACGCGCACGCTTGCGCGTGACAGAGAGATCTACTACATGCACTTATTATTACTGTTATCAGTATTAATATTACTATGTTTCTAATAGCATCATTTGTTAACACTCTTTTTATAGTAGTTAATTCTTATATAATACTATTATTTACCATTCCTATTATAGATATTATTTTAATCTAAAGTACGCAGCAGAGTCTACGAACTGTAGGGTAAAGAATTGATATCCATATTCATAGAATTCATATCTGGGTAGAGAGCTTAGAGTTGGGTATACAAGAGGTTTTCGTCACACCTTACCCACCATCGGGCAGTAAGGTAATGTTAAATACTTCCCAAGTTTAGAAATTGAAAATATGTATTAAAAATGTCTTAATAGAACAAGTTTTCACTTTTTTTGAGAAACTTCATTTTCCTGCTTTTTTATCCTGGCTTATTTCTTTAAAAAACTGTTTATTTTGCTGGCTTTATCACTATGACAGGACTCGGACAGGATCCGAACTCGCGCCTTGGCTAGAGAACTGCGAAACTAACCGCTACACCACCGCTAGGCCTCCACCTGAACCCTTGTTCTCTGCCCAGCCACTATCGGATCTCTGCTATTCATATCCTATTAATATTCCTCGACAAAAAACAGTCTCTAGTTACCCTTACCCAAAACATTTCAACTTCCGGGTTTTCCAACCCACCCGCTACCCAAGATAGGTATATGATCGATGATGAAGAAGATGGAAGATTTTTCTTTTCCTGTTTTGCCTGCTCGGCACATCTTGCCCTTTCCTTCCTTGTTTCTCTGTGCAGTCTGATCATTTGAATCGGGGAAAAAAACAATCCAATCAATCAATGGAATCTCGCCCGCATCCTTCGCCCACCTCCAATCGGCTGTCGCGCAATTTCTCGTCGTCGATGTTTCGGGTGAATTAAATTGAATATTTATTTCATTATTTTGAAAAATTTAGATGGTCCTACCGCTGTGTCGGTGTCGGGTACTGTATATAGGATCGTCGGTGCCAACGATCACCAAAGACGGCCTACAGGGTATACAGCAACCACTACGTGAACGCTATCCCGTCGAGGACACACCCGAGACCAGAGGCATCGATTCATGGTGAGTTTGGTATACTTTTCTCAATTTTTTATTCTTACGTGGTGCACTGGTAAGAGGCGCCACTGACACTCGCACGGTCGAGCGATCGTTCTTCAGCCCAGGCTAACCAAACCTTTCATCACTCCGGGGTCGGGTAAATTGATACCAGACATGTATGGGATGGTAAAGACACTGACCTGGTATAGCGGCTATTCCTGCAAGTCATTGTAAAAGTAAAGGTAAAAGTAAAAGCTCCGGCGTTGGTCAGTCCCCTAAGAACGCGCCGCGCATTCGTGTTCCATTCAGAATTGTAGAGGCATGGTGAATTCGTATTTGGCCTATACAATGACCTGCGGGGCCAGCCGCTATACCAGGTCCAGGTATACCAGGTCCGTGTCTTTACCTTCCCAGACAAGTCTGGTACCAATTTACCCGACCCCGGAGGGATGGAAGGCTTTGGTTAGCCCGGGCCGGGATCAATCGCTCGACCGTGCGGGTGACAATATTCCCAGATAGGACAGTTGGATCCTCACGGAGAATGCCCTCAGGGGCATATGTGGCTGCTCTTGCTTTTTTAACATATATCAATATAAACGTATAAATATAAATAGAACAAAATAGTAAGATTAAGGTACAGTAATCGACATTACCCAGTTTCTCGGGACGCACCATGCACTTGCCTTCACTTTAGAATCATAGGGCCGTGGTATATGCGTATTTAACCCTTTTAGATAGGTTGAATGCCAAGTTACTTACTCAACCTTGGAGTGATGGAGGGCTTGATTGACCTGGGCGATGATTGATCGCTCAAGTGTGCGGGCGGAAGTGGCGCCTCTTACCAGTGCACCAGATTCACTCTCCTAACTAGAATAAAGGTATAAATCTGTAAAGAAAGCGAAACCCACAACCATCTGCCTTCGAGCTGATCCTTGCCCATTCCGGGATTTTTATTGATTTTTTTTCGATAAATCGATTGATTTCTTTGCAGGTTGTCCGTCTGGTCGAACGGCATTCTACTCGAGTACATCGAAGGCGATAAGAAAAGTGAGACGGCTTTTTTCCCCATCAACACATTACACTATTGTGCCGCCGTGCGATATGTGAACGTGACCGGATACGCCGTCGAAGGTGAGCTGGCGAAGTATAAACGCTCACTTAGCGGATATCGATTAGCGTGGCGATTGCAGGCGGTGGTGAGCGATTTTTGCCGCTCGACTCGCCGTTCGCCAACATTCCCGACTCGCCACATCCGCCGATTTTTGCCGCGATCATGAGACGAACCACCGGTGTGAAGGTTCGTTTTTCTTACATTCTTATTTTTAACTAGAATGAATGGCGAGAATGGCGCAGCGGTAAGAGGCGCTACTGACAGTTGCGTGGTCGAGCGATCGATCCTCACCGGGCTAAGCGAGCCTTCGTGGTCGGGTAAAGTGGTAAAAAGGTAAAGGTAAAGTTGTCAGCGTCGATCAGTCCTCGAAGGACGCGCCGCCGCATTCGTGTTCAGTTCAGAATCGTAGAGGCTTGGTGAATGCGTAATTGGCCTATACAATGACCTGCGGGGGCCAGCCGCTATGCCAGGTCAGTGTCTTGGGTAAATTGGTACCAGGGTAAACTTGTGAAATAGGAATACCAATCGGTTGTAAGTGGCCGGGATATAGCGATACCTAGAGACTTCCTGATTGCCCGGGATTTTGTTTCTTTTTCTTTTTTTGTATTTTTCCTACTGTTTGTTTGAGACTAGAGCTATCGGATCGGAAGTTGCCTACTTACCTAGAAAAGTAACTATGGGTAAACTAACTGATACGGAATCGTTAATCGTATTCTCTAGCCAGCGTCTGTTTTACAATTTTGATTTTTGCTAAATAAAATGTGGATAATCATTCTCTATAGAACGCCTTTTTTTGCTAGAAACCTAACGCTGACCCTTCCTTAAGGTAGAGAAAAAAAGGCCTTCAACAATTGTTTTACTTAATTATTTTTATTTATTGAATACGCCAGACGGCGTGCCATCACAAGTGATGTTAAAGGTAAGTTAACAAGAAAATTGAAAGGAGCGGAAGGTGAGAGGTTCTCATAATCACTGACGACACAGCAGTTGCATACTTTTCAGCAGGGTAGGGCTTAAATATCCAAGCAAAAATTAACACTAGGTAAATCCTGTAATGAGAAGTTTAAGGACGAAGAAAAGAAACAGTACTATAAGCGAATAAAAAAAATATTAGCTGGAATCGAACGTTACCCTGCCTATCCCAATAGCTATAACCACGGTAGAGATCAACGAAGCTTCATGCCCTGAGGGGTCCTGAGCGAGGCTTAATATCAAAGAGTAGACTAGCGATCTAAGCGGACTGTATGTAAATGACATGAAGCCTGTGAGCCCTGCAATTACCGTGGGGAAGAAGTACGCTCAATCTCAGATACGAATAAACGAACTTGAGCCAGTTGAATCAAAAGGGCGCGTTAGGGCATTTGGGAGAAGGCTTTAGGGCTGAATATAAGCTGATAAAAATTTAAGCGAACACTACTGGTCTGTTGTATGAATATGAACAGAAAGCAAAAACAAAACAAACAAAAAGATAAAAAGGTAAAAATATTCAGTGGTGTGTAAGCCCATAAAATGGCGCAGTGTCGTCGTGATTCTGAGAGCCTTCCACTGACAATGACCTCTTCCGGATATGACAAAACACAACAAAGGTAGTTAGTAAACAAAACAAGTTATCTAACTTAGATGCACAAGGGAGTCGTTTCAATTAGGAAAGCTATCAACAGGGAAATGGTTCTAGATGAGTTGAAAAGAACGAGAAATCCAAATTACAACATATAATGAAATCGAAGCATATTCCGTATGCAGTACGATGATCAGATTCTCAACTCTACAGATGAGGTTTACACTCGAAACAGGCACCGACTCCAAGTTTGGGAATACTCTTCGGATCAAAGTCTGGGATCCTGCTGGACCGTTAAATCAAAGAAGCTAACTGATGACAATAAAAGGATACTTAGACTAAAAAGAGAAAAAAAATAATAAAGAGAGGGAAATAAACAAGTAAAGAATCAACGCGGAACCTCAGTCAATTAAGAAACATCAGTCAATCCAAGAACATCCAGGATATTAATTTTCGCAAGAGCGGCTTTGAAAAGAGAGACTTTAGGTAACGCTAACAACGATCTTGGAAGGCGCTCCAGCCATTTGGTGACACGGATGATAAAGGAGTTCGATCTTAGGCCTTGGTGGTAGCGGCCCATCTTGTGATTTACCACACTCCATTCGCGCCTCCTACCAAGAGTCGGCTTGAAGATCCAAAATTTAGATGGCCTCAAACGGATGAGTCCTTTGACCATTTTAAAAGCCAAAACAAGATCTAAAAAGACACGGCGGTAGTAGAGACTATGAAGGTTATATTTTTCAAGTCTTGTGCGATAGTTTGCCATAGTGAATCCCTCTAGCTTGCCGAATTCGCGGTAATAGAGGATCCTCGTGAACGTTTTTTGAACTCTTTCTATTGTTTCAATATCTTTAATCAGATAAGGACTCCAGACAGGGGAACAGTACTCTAACACTGGAAGTACGTACATTTTATACAATCTTAGCCAAACACGTTTATCACAACTATAAACATTCCTGAATAACAGGTAAACTATCTTAAGCCCTTTGGTCGCCACCTCCTGGATATGCTGACCCCAGCTGAGATTTTTAGATAGTGAAACTCCCAGGTCTCTAATATGGGAACACGATGACAGGGGTGTACCATCCGGGAAGCAAACTTTCAAAGGGTCTGAGTTTGGCGAGAAAACATGACACTTGTTCAGGTTTAACGGTAACTTCCAGGTCTTAGCCCACTCCATCATCCTCCCTATTGCCTTGTTGAGAACGACTAGCCCTTCATCGGCCTCCTTTTTATCGTGCCTATCATATGAGATATATAACTTTACATCATCAGCGAAGGCTGCTATGGAAAGTCTGCTATCAATTTTAACATGATTTGGCAGGTCATAGGTGTAGATAAGGAATAGAATGGGAGATAATGACCCTCCTTGAGGCACACCAGAGGAGCAATTTCTGGGCGAGGATAAACAATCACCGATTTTGACTCTCATCTTCCAGCCTTCTAGGTAGGATGTGAACCAGTTGAGAAAGCTTCCACGTATACCAATACTTTCAAGTTTCATGAGTAGACGAGTATGACAGACTTTATCAAAGGCCTTGCTGAAATCGAAGTAGACTATATCGACATTTTTACCAGCGTTCATCGACCCTATCCAAGTATGCGAGCAGTCGACTAGTTGAGTACATGTAGAGGAGCCTGATAGGAACCCGTGCTGATCAACGTCTATGATTTTGTTTTTTTCAAGCCAGTCGACGATATGCTTCTTTAGAATTTTTTCCATTATTTTTAGTGGAGTGGGTAAAATACTAATTGGTCGGAAGCTAGCAATATTCGTAGATTCCCCGGACTTTGGAATGGGCGTTACCGTAGCCATTTTCCATAAGGCAGGAACTTCGGCGATCATCAACGATATATTAAATATAAGGGTCAGCGGAGTTACAAGGTGTTTTGAGAAGATTTTGAAGAAAGCCTGAGGAATACCATCACTAGTTAACGAAAGAGAGGGCTTAAGCAAGCGTAGCTGCTCCCAAACTTCCGTTGTGGTGATTATTGGTAGTTCAAGGAAGCTAGATGTTCGTTTGGGAACAGTCTCATTTTCCACGTCCGACGCAGTAAAAATACTGCTGAAGTAATTTGCAAAACCTTCCGCTTTCTCAGCATCAGACACATATCTTTTCCCGTCATCGTCAACCAAGACCGTTCTAACTGAGGACTGATTTTTTAGTTGGCTCACGAAAGAGGTGAGCCCTCTCATATTCTTAGATCCAGCCAATTTTTTCGTTCTGTTGGCAAGATAACGTCTGATATGGCGGTCGAGCTTCTTTGTGATACCAATATACCTGGGATCTGAAGGAGAGGATGATTTGAATATCCTACTACGCTGTTCAAAAAGGTTCATGATGTGTGGGGGGTACCCCTTGGCTCTGTTTTTAGTTTTGAGAGGTACGAAAGATCTCATAAGATCATGGATAATCGTGCAAAAGCGGCAGTAGAGATCATCAATACCGGTGTAGCTTTCAAAGATCTTCCACCAATTTAAGCTGGACAGCTTGCGTTCAATCGAGTCCTTTTCCATATGTTTAAGGTCATGAACCATGACTGTATTTCTCGTAGGTTTCAGCGGGGCTAAGGAGAGTGAAAATAAAACAATCAGGTGGTCAGCTGATCCAAGAGGGGGCGACGACCGAACCCTTGATATTGAATTGGGGGCAGAGAGTATTACATCGAGTGTATGACTACCTCGTGTGGGAAAATTTACAAATTGTGCCATAGACAACGCCTGGAATACAGTTAAGAACTTTGTACCTACGGCTGAAGTTTGGGTTGAGCTGCTCCAGTCTATAGGGAGATTGAGATCCCCTACAATAGTGGTAGCCAATGGCTCACCCAAAGCCAGGTCGGTGATAATCGATAAAAGGCTGTCATCATTACTTGATCCCATTCATATTTACGGTAATCATATAATCACCATTATATACAATAAATTGATTTATATCTATGATAACCATATAATTACCAGATCAAAGAATATTTTGAGGAGTAGTGATATCTCTCGTGCATAGAATGAAGGCGCAGTTTTACTCGATCTTGCCATTTTTTTCCCCGGTCGTTTATCGATAAAAATTGATTGGCCTAGTTGTTTTTGCCTAAATTCAATAATAATAGTAATAATAATAATAATAATAACAATAATATTAATGCTTCCATTGTTCATTTTGCTTTTACTTACCCTTATCATCATTTCCTTTTGGGTAATAAATAAAATAAATAAATAAATATAGAAACCCTTGGTAAACACCTGTAGTAGAGTAATAAACTCTGCATATGAGACATTCTTATCTCATCTTATCATAAGCCTGGTTTTGAAGCGAATATCGATTTTCCTGATGTCACCTGGACCTACCGGACCCTTATTTATAATTATTTTCATTATAATCCCATTTGGCAAGGTTATTGACATTTTCTCAAATTATGTTTTATTCTCTTCATTTTGTAATCTTTCATGATCCCGCTCTACCAATTTCACCCCAAAAAAGGTAAAAGGGTCGGTGCAGATCGGTCCCTCAGGGACGCGCCATGCACTCGTGTTCCATTCAAAATCGTAGAGGCATGATGAATGCGTATTTGACCTAACCACGACTTGCGATCAGCCGATCAAAGTCAGTGTTTTTACCTTCCCAGACAAGCCTGTTACCAAATTACTCGACCTGGGAGAGGTGGAAGACTTATTCGGCCCGGGTGGAGATCCATCGCTTGACCGAGTGGGTGTGAAATTCTCTATCATGCTGTGAAAAATCAATAAAGCTGATTTTTTCAGGTTTTGGAATGTCACGGATTCATCTGCACCAACAACAAGGCGGCAAACGCTTTGGTTCGTTGCTGTTTCCATGCCTATGCCGATTCGATCTATCTGAAAATGGACGAGAAAGTGCCGGGTCTGAAGGCTATCAAGGTAACCCTCTTGGGTATAATTCTACTACAGGTGAGATGTCACACCTTTCAGGAGGGTTCAACCGGCGAACGATCGCCCGGCAGTCCACAGAGTGAGGAGAACAACTCGGTCGAGGGTGACGATCAGGTGGATCGTGCGCCGAAGGTGAGTTTTCCTCGGAATATTCGTTTTTGGAGAAATTATTTTAAAAAATTAAAATTTCTTTTTTTCTTCAGTGCTGGGCGGAACGACGTCAACAAGACGGCGAATACGACAGCGTAAGCATCAGCAGCAGTCTGGTCCGCGGTGGAAAACGAGCGGCCAGTGAGACAGGTGAGCGCAAGATTTGATGGTCCGTAATTGGTCAGGTGACGAGGTGAACTTTTGGTGACGGCAACCATCTCACCCAGGCCATCAGCTGATATCGGCTCGGTCAAGGCCCTCTTAGACCGTATCTCGACTGGCTGCGCCCTCTATACGATCCGTCGGGACCACCTCATCCAGCCCTTAACCTCGCCGCTTTCGGTAGTGATTTAGTGGTCCGCGACGATTGAGGGCTCTGATTGGCAGCGGCCCGTCACCATTCTACCGGAGAATAGTAACAAACGGGACCAAGACTCGAGAACCTACGGTAAAGGCTGCGATTTTCACCCTATAAAGTCAAGAGAAAAGAACCGAATCGAAAAATTTAACACGTGGCTGCCCCGCTTTAAAAAGTTCAAAAACAAATTTTATGAGGATTTTTTGAAATACTTTTGAAAGAGAAAATCAGTAACTTCAAAATTATATGAAAGACATCATTAATATACATATATAATACAAGAAATAGAAAAAGTAGGTAAAATGGGTTGACATATGTAAAAATAAAACAGATCTAGAGATTTTAGATAGTCTTTTCTCTAATCTCCCATTAAAAAAGAGATCCACCTTCGACATACTTGCTACTTTTCTTTTCTATCATAGCAATCTTGCTATATATTATCTTGCCTCCTTTCTACATATTCAAATAGTGGAGGGTAGTACAGCCGTAAGAGGCGCTACTGACACCTGCACGGTCGAGCGATCGATCCCCGCCCGGGCTAACCAAGCCTTCCACCCTCCGGGGTCGGGTAAATTGGTACCAGACTTGTCTGGGAAGGTAAAGACACTGATCTGGTATAGCGGCTGGCCCCCGCAGGTCATTGTATAGGACAAATACGCATTCACCGGGCCTCTACGACTCTGAATGGAGCACGAATGCATGGCGCGTCCTTCGGGGACTGATCAACGCCGATACCTTTACCTTTACCTTTATTATTGACTGCTTTCTTAACCTTTTCCTAATCTAAATTCCAAGCTATTCACTCTCAGATTCTCTTGAAGAGAGAGGGCTTGATTTCCGTCGATCATTAACCACCTTACGCAATCGGATCGGTTGCGTTCTGCCGATGTCAGCGCTCCGCAGTCCGATACGGGTCGATCGGCGAATATGGATGGAGTGCGAATGAACTCCGCCATTCATCCTTTCGATTTTCAATTAGACATTTTAATTGACGAGAGACGGGCCGCTGAGGCCTGAACTAGGCAGAGGTCGAAGACATTCGGCTCGGTCGCCCCACAGCCGCCGCCGTCGTCGATACGAAACCGGGTCAGAACTGAAAAAGCAACTGGCGCATACCATACCCTACCAGTGTTCTCGCCGGCCGGAATGGAATTCTCAATAGCCACCATGACCACTACAGATCTTCGTGAATCGCGGGACGTTCTGTCCGATTCTTTAAGGAGTGCGCCGCGCCAGTCGAAAGGCACTCTGAGAAGGTCGTTCTCGTTCATCGAACAATATTCCATCGAGAACGGAAATACTTGAGAGGTGCTCGTCGACGTCTTTTGCTTGTTCAAAAGTGTCCAGTTGTATTTTAAGTGCAAAAAAATCTTCAAGCGTTCTGACGCGATTTAGGGAGGAAGGAGTGAGAAGGGGGAAACTTTGGAAAATCGACTGAATTATAAATTTAAGAATCCGACAAACCAAAAAAGGTAAAGCTCAGTTTTCACCTAAAACCCTGCAATTTTCTACCGAGTATTTCTAGAGACCACCAGCAGTCACAAGGACAGAACATAATAGATAAGTAAAATCAAACGCGCCATGTTTTGAATTAAACCTTTGCCGACCGCGCCATTTTTGCGCGTTAGGCGCGAGGGACCAATCGACTCTTCGCCGCGCTCAGGGCGAGGTAGAACTAAAAAGAAAAGGAGCAAAAAAAGAAATCGGGATCTTTAGTCTTAGCGATATCCTTATGTAATAACACCTTTTTTGAATGACAGAATTTTCTCGGAAATCTTATATATTTTGCTAGAAGGTCACCTTTTTGAATGATTTCGATTGTTTCCTTTCTAAACACAGAAAATGTTTCCAGTGACCCATATTTTGTCGTAGTATTGTTGATATCTGCGGTTTCTAGCGATCAATGTTTGTTTAGAGTATCGAAGAAGACCTGTGCATATTTTGTTCTACTTGATTACTTGAATATATTGATGTATAAATCAGCAAGTGATAACTGTTTTCATAGACCACTCCTACCAAAGCAATATCTAAACGTGAACAATATATCGCACAGGAAAGATTGCCCGAACCCTTCGACACCATTTAGAGAATAGAAATATTAAGCTGTGGCATGGCATCATGCCACACTGTCGTCAACGTGTTAAAGAAAAATGCAGTTATTTCAAGGAGGCTAGAGAATCGAGAACTTGTATGGAAATTAAATCGAACAGAGTAGCATTTTACACCATTCATTAGTAGGATTTTTCAAGTTTCTAAATTAATCAGTGAAGTGTGGTCCCCCATTCTAACAAATAACTTGCTTCTCCTACTTAAAATAAGCAACCCAGATATCGGAGTGTCCAAGTTGTACTAGTAAGAAGCGGTGTTAACACCCGCACGGTCGAGCGATCGATCCTCGCCCGGGTTAACCAAGCCCTTCATCCTTCAGCGGTCGGGTAAATTGGTACTACACTTGTCTGGAAGGGTAAAGGCATTGAATTGGTATAGCGGCTGACCCCGCAAGTCATTGTGCAGGCCAGCCAAGTACGCATTCATCACGTCTTCTTAATAAATTTGTTAGAGTTGTTCTAAAGTATATAAGTAACGAGCCGTTCATCGGCCTATCGGCGGCCATTAGTTGGCCATCCACAATGTTGAATTCCGATTATCACGTCAAGATCAAAGATTGACCAAAACTTCGTTTAGGTAGGTTATTTTGAACGCTGATTACGAATCCGAGCTTCAGCTGCAACCACCCCTCTCCTCTCAACCCAAATAGCACCTAGAATCGTGATCAGCGCGCAAAATTACCAACCTGGACGAAGATTGAGTTAAATCCGAATTTTTGACCTGATCACCCCTATGGACGACTTGGGTGGTCTTCATCCTCCTCCTCAAAATCAGTCAAAATGAGCATCAGATTCGTGATCAGCACTCCAAGTAACCCCTCAACATGAACTATGAAGTGTAATAAGCGGAACAGCGGCGAGGGGCGTTTTCTCCTTTGGGTCGACCGATAGACCGCTAAACGTCTGGCAAACGAAGTGAGGAGGTGTTCTTGTAGAATGTGATAGTCAAGCTAATTTCATTAGTAAACAGCCATACAAACACCTCCAACCGCTCTCATCTGGAGAATGAAATTGTTATCTGTCAGTCATCCATGTATCCCTCCAAACAAATAACTGTTTCATTTATTATATAGTAAGGATTCTCAAGCCTTTTTTACATATTACAGGAGCTGCCCGCTCGGCACTGGTGCCATTCTCAGAGCTGCCACGTCGCGCCGGGTCCGAAGCCGACCTCAGCTATCCGGACCCTCGTCAATATGGTCCTCCGATGCCACCACCTGGAGCTCGTATGCCATTCCCGATGCCCGGACCACCACCACCACATCCGCACCATCATCCGATGATGGGTTTCCCTCCGCCACCGCCACCTCCGCACTTCTTCCGTGGACCATTCGGACCTCCACCTCCACCACCTCCTCCACATATGATGCCACCACCGTCGATGAGGTTACCGCCGGGTATGCGTATGCCTCCACCACCGCCGCACATGTTCCCAATGATGGCGCCGCCATTTGCCCCGAGGGGTTTCTTCATGCCACCGCCACCACCACACTTCATGGGTGGCCATCATCCGTACCGTTCAACGAGCCCGGGTGAGGGTCCGATCATCACCGGTCCGGAGTCGATCTATGGTACGATCCCGCGGCGGACCGCATACGAGGAGCCCGTCTACATGCCCGGTTCACATGCCGGACCACCAGAAGCCTCCTATCAGCCGGCCAACTACCCCGCTGATCATTACGAGTCCTATTATGACACGTACAAGCGGAAGTCGGTGAAAAAGGTCAGAAATCGTTCTTTTGATCTTAAAAATCAATAAAAAATTCTCAAAATCTTCAGGAACCCGCCAGTGTTTCATCGTCACGACAAGACAGCTCGTCAGTATGGGAGCAGTACGAGGCCGGAATCTACAGAAAGCCGCATTTGAACGAGAAAGCCTTTGGAGGAACGCTAAAGTGAGAAAACAAATTTTTTTTGAATTCTATTATTAATTTTTTCGAGTTGAATTTTATAATATTTTTATTTAACCTCCAGGTCAAATGCCGCTAAAGAGACCAGCAACACGACGCTGAACAGAAACGGCAGTCCGGAGATGGCTACGCAAACAGTAGAAGCAAGTGTAAGTTCATGAAAAATAGTTTTTTTTTTGAAAATTTGGAAAAAAATTACGGGTGAAATTCAAGTGAAAAGTAGAAATAAAGAATCGCCTTGAGTGGGTATGATGCCATGGTCCCAAAGCAGCCTAACTCACTTAGCCTTCAAAAGTACACCAGAAATTTTTGAAAAAAAAAATGAAAACCTTGGATTCCATTTTCAAAATCGATGGTCCTAGCAGTGATGGAGGAACTTGATATCCTGTTTTTTTTTTTTGAATTTTTATCCCTCCTACCACAGCTGCACCTTCCGCTTTCTCGGACATAGGCGCCTTTACGTACCGCTTCAACTTGGGTTTATACGAAGGTAAGGCCCTTGTTATACATTCGCTCGCGGTGAGCGTCAGCGGCTTGCGAGCGGTGATCGCGTGCGCCGCTAACCTCAGACGCTGAGCACGCGATGCACGCACGTACGCGCCCGAAGCATACAGAGCAATGCGCGAGGTGATCGACCGACCCCCAGCGAAAGGGTCAATCGCAGTGCAATGCACAGTGACTAGAGCGTGGAAGGTACGCGAGCGTCTGCATAACATCCCGTGAGCGTCACCACGCCAGCATCACCGTGATAACTCGTACAAATGTGTCTGGCCCCACGGTGTCTGTTACTGAATGGACGAGTTACGCTGGGGAGTGAGCGAAGGTATAACAAGGGCCTAAAGCTTAATTGATCGGCGTTGAGTAGTCTCCTAAGGACGCGCCACGCTCCCGAACTCCATTCAGAATCGTAGAGGTATGGTGAATGCCTATGTGACCTATACCATGACTTATGAGCCCAGCCGCTATACCAAGTCAGTGTCTTCACCTTTCCAGACAAGTATGGTACCAATCTACCCGGCTCCAGAGGGATGGCGGGCTTAGTTAACCCAGGCCGGGATCGATCGCTCGACTGTGTGAGCGAGGGCAGCGCTCTCTACCTTTTCATCATACATCCTTCAAAGAACGTTATACCCCTGAATCCAGAATTTGTACCAGTTCCACTTCCATTGTGACAAAAATTTAAAAAGAAATGAAATGAAAGACGAGTGCGTGGCGCGTTCTCATTGGATTGATCAGCGCTGACCAATTTACCTTCCCCATATCATGACGGGTGATTCTACCATGATTTCATAGAAAACTCAAAACCCAAACACCTTCCCAGATAAGTCTAATACCAAATAACCCGACCCCTGAGGGATGGAAGGCTTGACTAGCCTGAGCGGGGATCGATCGCTCGATCGTACTGGTGTCAGCAGCGCCTCTTTCCAGTATGCCACCAACCGAAAACTTCTCTACCTCTGTTTTTCAGGTAGACCGACCCGACACGCCTCCGGTCGACTATGAAGCGTTCGAGAACATGAAAATCAAGCACGGAGGCAACAGCAACGGTCGAACCACCGTCTACTGAGCGCATATGACGTCATCATCATCCGTTATTTTTTCTCATTTTCAAATTTAAACTTACCAGAGTGGTCCACCGCCGGAGGGCCGTCTCTGGTTGTCCCCATCTTGAGGGACGCTTCGCCAATTGCCATTCATCACATCACTACATAGTTTATTAGAGCCAAAAGAGAGCGAGAGTGTGTGCGAGTGCGAGAGACGGCAAAAGAGCGAGAGATAGGGAGAGAGTGTGTGTGATAGAGAGAGTCTTAGACGAATATATAGAACTATTACCACTGCCTTATGTTCAGAAATATTATGTCTCGAGATGAGAATCGAATACGCTGCTGAGATACTTGTTCATTTTCACCGCTTTCTACGCATTTATTATTTTCATATTATTGCCCACAAATTGTCTTGAATTGTCAGTGCCAAATGTAATTTTAAAAATGCGATAAATAATAAATATAATTTTCTCTGGAGGACTGCTACTTTTTTTCAGGTTACCCCTTAGTAATGATTCGCCTGCTGATGGGATCGTTTTTGTTGGGCAGTTGGGTTAGCATTACAGACCAGGAACTTCCAACTTTCATGTTTACCCGCCCCAATTGTTGAGTCTAAATATACCCACAGCCAACAGAGGAACGTCGTCAGGTGCGATAAACAATCGCCAGAAAACACGAGAAATAAGAAGTCTTCTGCTTCTCCGACATCGCATCATAGCTGACCCGTTACCCTTACCTTAACTTTACCCTGCACTTCCATGATGGCAAGCCACAAAATCCTTAAATCAAAATCTTCGTCTACGGAAATCAATCAATCAAAACAATCGGCAATGGAAATCTTGGACAATTTTCCTTGAAATTTTTCGAAGCAGTACGATTTTTGAAGCCACTTGAAGCTGGTACAAATTACCCAGTTAAAAGGCCACTCTTGTATAGAACCATCAGCTGGACCAGAATTCCCATGAAGAACGGATTATTCTAAAAACTGGTTTGTAAAAAGATTTTTTTAAACATATCTAATTATCTATGCCATTCTTGTTCCATTTCCACTTCTAACCTGTCATTGGCTAGAATAAATGAATAACTAAATGCTTTGGGATTTTAGAGACTGAAAAAAACGGTAAAATACACGATAAAGACAGTTCATAAAGACACAACCGTATTCAGTTAACAAAGGTAAAAAACCGGTTGGAAAAGGTAAAAAACCCCCACGAACTAAGATGTTTAATTGAAACAAAAGTGTCTGTTGAAGATCCTGTAAGCTTCAGGACATCCAGTGTAAGGCCCTTGTTATACGTTCGCTCACCCCCCAGCGTAACTCGTCCATCCAGTATCAGACACCGTGGGGCCAGACACGTTTGTACGAGTTATCATGGTGACGCTGGCGTGGTGAACTCGTACAAACGTGTCTGGCCCCGCGGTGTCTGATACTGAATGGACGAGTTACGCTGGGGGGTGAGCGAACGTATAACAAGGGCCTAAGGGTATAGTGGCAGAAGCGACGTTATGGAGAACTGTTTTATGTTTTGGAGGAAAAGTCAGAAGGTATATCTCGAAGAGAAGATTTTTTTCGTCTTCTCAATCCTGATTCATCGGAAACAGAACAAATTCAGCACCAAGAAAGCTTCAGGAAGGAGAATCCAAGAAAAACCTAAAAATATAGTAAACTATTGTTCAAATATCGCTCATAGAGCGTCACCTGAATTGGCCCACCAGACCGCAGCAAAAGCGATTTCTTAAACTCTTTCTCTCTGCTTTCGGGTTATCCTAGACCTTTTCCAAATCATTCTAATGTACTCAGTATTACCACTTGCAGAGGGAAGCATTTCAAACCACGGATATTTGCTGAAAATGTATCCTTTGCTAGAACTCGGTCCATATGCCTTATGTGTAAAGCAAAGGTCTAAGAAATATAGCAAAATATCGTTCATTGACCGTCAAATGAAGAGGCACACCTATCATCCTCTTGATGCAGAAGAAATTAGTATCGAAAAGGTAAGATATGTAATGTATTTGGAAATTTTCAAAGAAAATGAAGCGTAGTCAAGTGATGCTAGAGGGAAACCCCTTTCGAGGTTAACCGGTAACCCTTCGACGTCGGACCACGATCACCGTGGTTCAGCAGAGGACTATATGATGACAGCAAAGCACTAGCCGTATTTCACGCGGGTGCCGAAAGGCGTTCAACATGGTGAAATTCGTCGCGCCAGTCGGATTTGTTGTTATTTCTGCTGTGGTCATTAGAAAAACATTAAGAATCCGTCAGCTGAGGTTCGGCTTTGGCTTGAGTTTTAACAAAATACCAGTAGAAAATCAATGGTTTCGCACAGATACCATAGCTGCATAATAATATATTTTATACTCATGTTTTTATTCATATTTATTTTACTCATATATTTTTATATGTATATAATCGTTACATGTAATTTATCGCAAATTGAATAAAAAAGGTATCAAAGAATCACCACGCTAGGCCAAAAATGGTTGGTACCGAGTATGTGAGATGGCCCAGAGAGGCCACAAAACCCATTCCCTGAAATAAAAAACTGCGTAAGTTGCACACAATCTGCCTATACGACGATTATTTCTAGAGCTGATTGCAAGTTAAATATCATTTTTCGTAAATTTGGGCTTAATACGGTAGATACGAATGGTAGCCAGTCGAATTTCTAAAACCGATGTTTGATTCGTTACCAGCACCACAAATTATACAGAATGGTACAAAAAATATGTCTTAACTAAACTCTCGTGAACAAGTTTAACCTGATCCTTTGTGAACTTTGTCGGTGGAATATCACATAGATAAAAACGTCCTGTCAATGACGAGAAAAACGTGGTCAAGTTTCGGCCAGAGGGACTTTTCCAGAAATTAGCGAGAACCCTCTGACTCCGGACCACGGCTGGTACTAATTCTGCCTCTTTTATACAGCAAGCTGGAAGTGCACTGCGTATTTCCGCGGGGTTCGAAAAAACGTTCAACACGGAGAAATTCGTCGTGACTGCTGTTGTCAGCGTTGAACGATGATTTGTACTTGCATACCCATGTCAGTGATGAAATAAGTTGGGCTCGTCATGAAACGATGAGTTCCCTCCTTGTGGATGGGGTTGTTTTTTCGTCAAAGGAAAAACTGTCAATAAAAGAAAAATCAGTTAGAGAACGATTTCTATTGAACTATTCACTCCTATGTGTGGGTTTAAAAGCTCTTTAGATTTAAGGATAGGGTTCAAATAGGTTGGATCAATCAAAGTTCCGAAACGTATCGAAAAGTAAACGAGAGACAGTTCCTCATCTGACATTTAAATGCGTAGAAGTAATATCTTAGTGTAGAAACAGTGGATATTCGCCGAAAAGGTATCCCTTGCTGAAACTCGGTTCATATGCCTTATATAGAGCAAAGATCTAGAAAAATATGGCAAACTATCATTCATTGACCGCCAAATGAAGTGGCGCGCCTATCATTCTGGTGATGCAGAAGAAATTAGTACCGAAAAGATAATGTGTGTAATAAAATATATTTGGAAAGTGTTCAAAGAGAAAAAAAGCTTTGTCAAGTGATGCCAGAGGGAAACCCCTTCCGGGGATAACCGATAACCCTTCGACGCCGGACCACACATTGCATAGTTCAGCAGATGCTTATCTAATGATAGCAAAGCGCTACCCGCGTTTCAAGCGAGTGCTGAAAGGCGTCCAACATGGCGAAATTCGTCGCGCCAGTTGGTCTCACTGTTATTACTGCTGTGGTCGCTAGAAAACATTAGGAATCCGTCATCTGAGGTTGGATTTTGGCTTGAGTTTTAGCAAATATCAGTAGAAAATCAGTGGTTCCGCACAGATACCATAGCTGCATAATAATATATTTTATGTTCATATTTATATTTATATATCATATGTTATTCATATTATTCATATATTTTTGTACATAATCATTACATATACTTTATCTCAACTTTGAATAAAGAAGGTCCCAAAGAATCATAACGCTAGGCCAAAAATGGTTGGTACCGGATATGTGAGATGGATCAGAGAAACCACAAAACCCATTCCCTGAAATAAAAAACTGGGTAAGTTGTACAGAATCTGCACCCACGAAGACAATTTCCAGCGCTCGTAAATTCGAGCTTACTATAGTACTATACGAGCATTGGCCTTCACGGTAGCCGGCCGAATTTCTAAAACCGATGTCTGATTCGTTATCAACATCACAAATTAGACAAAATATGTAGGGTCGAAAACCTATTTAAACTGAACTTTTGGAAACGAAATCAATCTAATGTTTTGTGATCTCTGTCGGAGGAATATCACATATATAAAAACGTCTTGTTAATGACGAAAAAAGCGTGGTCAAGTTTCTGCCAGAGGGACTTTTCCAGAAATCAGCGAGAACCCTCTGACTCCGGACCACGACTGGTACTAGTTTTGCCTCTTTTATATAGCGAGCTGGAGGTGCACAGCGTATTTCCACGGGGCTCAGAAAAACGTTCAACACGGTGAAATTCGTTACGATTGCTGTTGTCAGCGTAGAGCGACGATTTGTCCTTTCATACCCGTGTCAGTGATGAATGAAATAAGTTGAGCTCAGACATTGAGTTTCCTCTTTGTGGATGGGTTATTTTTTTTGTCAAGAGAAAAAACTGTCAATAGAAGAAAAGTCGGTCAAAGAGCGATTTATATTCAACAATTTACCCTTTTATGTGAGCTTAAAAGCTCCTTAGGAATAAGGAGCTTTTAAGCTTTTAAGGATAGGGTTCGAATAGGTTGGATCCATCGAAGTTCTAAAATGCCTCGAAAGTAAACGAGGAAGTTCGTTATCTGACATTTAAGTGCGTAGAAGCAATACGCTAGAGTAGAAATTGCGGATATTCGCCGAAAAGGTATTCCTTGCTGAAACACTGTCCATTTGCCTTATATAGGGCAAAGATCTAGAAAAATGTAGCAAACTATCGTTCAACTATCGTTCATCGACCGTCAAGCGGGCACCACCTATCATCCCCCTGATGCAGAAGAACTTAGTATCGAAAACATTGGCATCACTTGACCACCTGAACTTCTTTTTTTTTTGAACGTTTTCCAAATAAATATTATTAACAGTAACAATATATGTAATAAAATACATCTGTTTACATTGAATAAGGGAAAAGCATGGTCAAGTGATGCCAGAGGGAAACCCCTTCCGGGGATAACCGATAACCCTTCGACGCCGGACCACACGTTGCACAGTTCAGCAGATGCTTATCTAACGATGGGGAAGCGCTAGTCGTATTTCATGCGGGTGCCGAAAGACGTCCAACATGGCGAAATTCGTCGCGACAATTGGTTTTACTGTCACTATTGCTGTGATCGCTAGAAAAACATTAAGAATCCATCAGCTGAGGTTGGATTTTGGCTTCGGTTTTAGAAAATATCATTATGGTCGCAGCGTTGTTTTGGACGCCATTTTTCGTAAATTTGAATTTACCACGGTAGATATGAACAGTGATCTTCACGAAAACCGGCCGAATTTCTAAAACCGATCTCTGATTCGTTATCAGGACAACAAATTAGACAAAATAGGGCCGAACACCTATTTAAACTGAACTTTCGGAAAAGAGTTTAATACAATCCTTTTTGATCTGTGTCGGAAGAATATCAGATGAAGACGTCTTGTCAATGACGAAAAAGGTCTGTGGTCAAGTTTCTGCCAGAGGGACTTTTCCAGAAACAGCGAGAACCCTCTGACTCCGGACCACGGCTGGCACTAGTTTTGCCCCTTTCATATAGCGAGCTGGAAGTGCACAGCGTATTTCCACGGGGTTCGGAAAAACGTTGAACACGGTGAAATTCGTCGCGACTGCTGTTGTCAGCGTTGAGCGATGATTTGTCCTTGCATACCCGTGAATGAAGTAAGCTGAGCTCAGACGTTCAGTTTCCTCTTTGTGGGTGGGTTGTTTTTTTGTCAAAGGAAAAACTGTCCATAGAAGAAAAGTCAGTCAGAGAACGATTTATATTAGACAATTTACCACCTTGTGTGAGTTTGAAAGCTCTTTAGATCGAAAGATAGGGTTCAAATAGTGCGGATCAAACAAAGTTTCGAAACGCATCGAAAAGTAAACGAGGAGCACTTCCTAATCTGACATTCAAGTGCGTAGAAGTAATAGCTAAGAAGAAAAGAAATTACGGATATCCGCCGATAAGGTATCCCTTGCTAAAACTCGGTTCATATGCCTTATATAGAGCAAACATCTAGAAAAATATGGCAAACTATCATTCATTAACCGCCAAATGAAGTGGCGCGCCTATCATTCTGGTGATGCAGAAGAAATTAGTACCGAAAAGATAATGTGTGTAATGAAATATATCCGCGTTTCAGTTCGATCCGCGAAGTCACCGATCAGGTCAAAGATGCCGGCCTTAGGGCCTCAATATTCAACGCCTCTGTACTGCCAGCAATGTGCTACGCGACCGAAACCTGGCCTGATAACAAAGCCGTGGCCAAAGCCATGCAAACCACGCATCGTGCTCTGGAGAGATGCTTCATGAAGACGAGCCTTCGCCAACAATGGAAACAAGGCATACGAAGCTCAGAGCTAAGGGAGAAATCGCAGCTAGCAGATCCCCTACAGTACATGAAGAAGTCAAAATATCGCTGGGCTGGACACCTGCTTCGACGGAAGGACGATAGATGGAGCCTCCGTGTCACAGAATGGCTCCCAAGAGACCATAAGAGACCACTGGGACGACCGCCAACAAGTTGGGCAGACTCATTTGCAAAGTCTTTCAGAAAACGGAGTCTCCCTCACTGGATGCAAGCTGCCAGAGATCGAGCGGTCTGGAAGAGTTGTGGTTCTCGCTGAGAAGATCTCCAGCTGAAGAAAGGACCATCAAAGTATCAAAGTAAGTAATAAAATATATTTGGAAAGTGTTCAAAGAGAAAAGGCACGGTCAAGTGATGCCAGAGGGAAACCCCTTTCGGGGATAACCGATAACCCTTCGACGCCGGACCACACATTGCACAGTTCAGCAGATGTTTATCTAATGATAGCAAAGCGCTAGTCGTATTTCACGCGAGTGCTGAAAGGCGTTCAACATAGCGAAATTCGTCGGGTCAGTTGGCTTTACTGTTATTTTTGCTGTGGTCGCTAGAAAAAACATTAGGAATCCGTCAGCTGAGGATGGGTTTTGGTTTGAGTTTTGAGAAAATATCACTAGAAAATTATTGGTTTTGTCCAGATACCATAGCTACATAATAATAGGTTTTATGCTCATATTTTGATTGATGTATTTAATTTTATTTTGTTATTATAACAATTTAGACAAAACGGTTCAAAAAACTATCTGAAATGAACTTCGGAGAACGAGCTCCACCTTGTCCTTTATGAATTTTGAATATCAGATAGATAAAAACGTTTTGTCAATGACCAAAAAGGTGTGGTCAAGTTTCTGCCAGAGGGACTTTTCCAGAAACAGCGAGAACCCTCTGACTCCGGACCACGGCTGGTACTAGTTTTGCCTCGTTTATATAGCAAGCTGGAAGTGCACAGCGTATTTCCACAGGGTTCGGAAAAACGTTCAACACGGAGAAAGTCGTCGCGACTGCTATTGTCAGCGTTGGGCGATGATTTGTCCTTGTATACCAATATCAGTGATGAATGAAATAAGTTGAGCTCAGACATTGAGTTTCCTCTTTGTGAGTGGGTTATTTTTTTGTCAAGAGAAAAAATTGTCAATAGAAGAAAAGTCGGTCAAAGAGCGATTTATATTCAACAATTTACCCTTTTGTGTGAGCTTAAACGCTCTTTAGATTGAAGGATAGGGTTCGAATAGATTGGATACATCGAAGTTCTAAAATCCCTCAAAAGTAAACGAAAAGTTCCTTATCTGACATTTAAGTGCGTAGAAGCAATACGCTAGAGTAGAAATTGCGGATATTCGCCGAAAAAGTATACCTTGCTATGTAGTATATGCTTGCTAAAACTCGGTCCATATGCCTTATATAGAGTAAAGATCTAGAAAAATATGGCAAACTATCATTCATTGACCGTCAAGTGGGCACCACCTATCATCCCCTGATGCAGAAGAACTTAGTATCGAAAATATCGGCATCACTTGACCACCTGAACTTCTTTTTTTGAACGTTTTCCAAATAAATTATTATTAACAGTAACAATATATGTAACAAAATATATCTGTAAACGTTGAAAAAAAGGAAAAAAGCATGGTCAAGTGATGCCAGAGGGAAACCCCTTCCGGGGATAACCGATAACCCTTCGACGCCGGACCACACGGTTCATAGGCCAGCAGATGTTTATCTAACGATAGGAAAGCGCTAGTCGTATTTCACGCGGGTGCCGAAAGGCGTCCAACATGGCGAAATTCGTCGCACCAGTTGGTTTTACTGTTATTTTTGCTGTGCTCGCTAGAAAAAAGATTAGGAATCCGTCAGCAGGATGGGTTTTGGCTTGAGTTTCAAGAAAATCTCACTAGAAAATCAATGCTTTCGCACAGATGCCATAACTGCATGATAATATGTTCATATTTTCATTCATATATTTTATCTTATTTTGTTATTGTTAACAATTTAGACAAAATGGGACAAAATGTCTAAACTGAGCATTCGGGAACGAGCTCATCCCGGTTCTCTGTGAACCTTGTCGGTGGAATACCATATAGATAAAAACATCTTGGCAATGACGAAAAAGGTCTGTGGTCAAGTTTCTGCCAGAGGGACTTTTCCAGAAACAGCGAGAACCCTCTGACTCCGGACCACGGCTGGGACTAGTTTTGCCTCTTTTATATAGCGAGCTGGAAGTGCACAGCGTATTTCCACGGGGTTCGGAAAAACGTTCAACACGGGGAAATTCGTCGCGACTGCTGTTGTCAGCGTTGAGCGATGATTTGTCCCTGCATACCAGTGTCAGTGATGAACGAAATAAGTCGAGCTCAGATGATGAGTTTTCTCTTTGTGGATGGGTTGTTTTTTTGTCAAAGGAAAAACTGTCAATAGAAGAAAAGTCAGTCAGAGAACGATTTATATTAAACTATTTAGCCACTTGTGGGTGTTTAAAAGCTCTTTAGATTGAAGGATAGGGTTCGAATAGGTTGGATCGATCGAAGTTCCGAAATGTATCGAAAGTGAGCGAGGAACAGTTCCTAATCTTACATTTAGGTGCATTGAAGTAATAGCCAGTGTAGAAATTAAAGGCCTTATTTAGGGCTTCTAAATCCAAAAAAGGGTGGTCGAGTGTTGCCAGAGGGAGTGACACCACAGCTCTTCGATAACCCGCTGACCTCGGACCACAAATTCTGATCAGTTTACAATCTTTTACATAGGAACACGAAAGCTCTCCCCGTATTTCACCGTGGTTAGCGTAAGTGTTGAACGCAGCAGAAATGACCGCTTCGACCGATTTTACGTCGTTATCTTTTTCTCTCGTTGCTGGTGATGGGAATTCATGGAGAAAGCAGTCGTAATCAGTCAAATTTTGGGAAAAAATGTATAAAAAACTCGAAACAAGCGCAGAATGTAAGGTCCCGTATGCTCTAAAGTGGTTACCAATCTATCACCCGACCCCAATGCGAGGACAGTTTGGTTAGCCTGGACGAGGATCGATCGCATGACAATGCACGTAGAAGAGGCGCCTATTTACCTTTGCTCCACTTACGCTTCATAATGAAAATAAACGAATGAAGCGATCAACGCTTGCCTGTGATCAAGGAGGAGGCACCTAGTGGCTCCATCATACTTTTCTGGGCCACATCCGGAGCTACGCCCTCCAAGGGCTGGCTGATCCTGGGTATAGCAGAAGGGTAACACTTATCATCTGGGCCCAGATTCATCATTGGTGAACCCCCGATGAACCCCGAGATATACCCCGAACGGCGCGCAAACCGAGATTCGTGAACGCGCGTCGGGCTTTAATCGGGGTTTATCGCGGGGCTATCACACGTCGCGATGAGGCAGGGTTTGGGAAACCTCGCGGGTATATTGCTTCTGGGGTTTCGGAGACCGCTCGTCTGTTCTTGAATCTGGGCCCTGGCTTCTTGACGTCCATTAGAATAAAGGGTAGAGATGTCGGCGTTCATCCCCCTAAGAACGCGCCGTGCATTCGTGTTCCATTCAGATTCGTAGAGGCATGGTGAATGCGTATTTAGCCTATACAATGACTTGCGGGGCCAGTCGCTATACAAAGTCATGGTCTTCCCAGACAAACCTGGAACCAATTTAGTCGACCACGGAGGGAAGGAAGGCTTGGTCAGCCCGGGCGGGGACCGATCGCTCGACTGTGCGGATGTCAGTAGAGAATCTTATCACTGTATCCGTTGCAGAACTGGGTACTATTCAGGCGGCTTCTTTTCTCTTCGTCGAATGTCGTGCCATGAGTCAGGCGCCGTAGACCACACACCCCCATACACTGGGTTTTCTCCGGCTAGCCGTGTTGTTTGCACAAGGTGCGTCCTGAATACGATTCCTTCTCGTGGAGGTGGACGGTGGTGGTCACCTTTATCGTCGTGGTCCTCCACAAATGCGATCCGAATTGGCATTCGCCTCGATCTTCCTGGTGGCTAGCAACGCCTATCCGGATGACGTGATCTGCTACAGAAATTGGTACCTTGAAAATCCACGTCCAGCACCGCGGTGGGTACCTTTTCCTATTTTTCGGCTTTAGCTTTAATATACACCATTTTTACTTCAACGCTATTCACACCGAAATAGACGTTGTTCAAACCAAAATGTATGTTTTTCAAATCAAAAAACGTTGTCCTGCAGGCCCTGGTTTGAAAAACGTCCATTTTGGTTTGAAAAGTGTCCATTTTACAATGAAAATGGTATAAATCGTTCTCTAACTCACTTTTCTTTTATTGACAGTTTTTCCTTTGACGAAAAAAACAAACCGCCCACCATGAGGGAAATAATCATCTGATGGAGAGCTCGGCTTAATTCGTTCATCGCTGACACTGGTATGCAAGGAAAAATCATCGCTCAACGCTGACGACAGCAGTCGTGACGAATTTCACCGTGTTGAACGTTTTTCTGAACCCCGTGGAAATACGCTGTGCACCTCCAGGTCGCTATATAAAAGAGGCAAAACGTGTACCAGCTGTGGTCCGGAGTCAGAGGGTTCTCGCTGTTTCTGGAAAAGTCCCTCTGGCAAAAACTTGACCACAGACCTTTTTCATCATTGACAAAACGTTTTTATCCATCTGATATTCCTCCGTCAAAGTTAGCAAATGACCAGATAGAGCTCGTTTTCGAAAGTTCAGTGTAGATAGATTTCTGTTCCCATTTCGTCTGATTTGTGGCGCTGATAACGAATCAGACATCGGGTTTGGAAATTCGGCCAGCTTCTGTGAACGCCACCGTTTACATCTGGCGTAGTAAGCTCGAATTCAAGAACAGTGGTGTTTAAATCAGCGCTGGAAATAATCGTCGTAGAGGCAGATTCTGTGCAAACTACCCAGGTTTTTATTCCAGGGAGTGGATTTTGTGGTCTCTTTGCCCCATCTCCCATACCCGGTACCAACCGTTTTTGGCCTAGCGTGGTGATACTTTGGAACAATTTTTTATTCAAATGTTATATAAATCATATGCAACCATTATATTCAAAAATATATGAATAATATGAGTAAAATAAACTATATGAATAAAAATATGAACATAAAATATATTATTATGCAGCTATGGTATCTGTGCGACCATTTCTACTGATATTTTCTGAAAACCCAAGCCAAAGCCCAACCTCAGCTGACGGATTCCTAATTTTTTTCTAGCGACCACAGCAAAAATTACAGTCAAACCAACTGGCGCGAAGAATTTCGCCATGTTGAACGCCTTTCGGCACCTGCGTCAAATACGACTTGCGCTTTCCTGTCATCATATAAAATTCTGATAAGTTCATACGTGTGTGGTCCGGCGTCGAAGGGTTATCGGTCTCCCCGAAAGGGGTTTCCCTCTGGCATCACTTGACTACGATTTTTCTTCTTTGAACGTTTTCGGACTTTATTACATATATTATCTTTTTCGACACTGAATTTCTTCTGCATCACGAGACTGGCAGGTGTGCCACTCTATGTGACGGTCAGTGAACGAAAGATCCACCGTAGTAAGCTCGAATTTACAGAAAATGGTGTTCAAATCAGCGCTGGAAATAATCATGGTGGAGGGAGATTCTGTGCAACTCACCCAGTTTTTTTTTAAATTTTAGTTAATGGATTTTGTGGTCTCTTTGACCCATCTCATATACCCGGTACCAAACATTTTTACATTTTTGGCCTGACGTGGTGATTCTTTGGAGCTTTTTTTATTCATAGTTCAGATGAATTATATGTAATGATTATATGTATATATAAATATATGAATAATATAAATAAAATAAAACAGATAAATAAAAATATGAACATAAAATATATTATTATGCAGCTGCAGCTAAGGTATCTGTGCTAAACCATTGATTTTCCATTCTCTATTGAATTGCACACTGTATGTAGCGTTACATGGTTTCAGAAAAGGTCACTAATATAGAGAAATGGATAAATGGATGAGTATATATAAAACCGCTGTATTAGTATGCAGATAAAGATACATTTTTGAATACTGTTGCTCTGTATTTTTAATTTTTTAGTCCATTTTTCGCATCTTATACATCGTTTTATAAATTAATTAGCGACGATTTGTTGCATACCGATAATCGCCTTAAGGAGGAGGTCCCTCACGCACGACTTGCTTTCAGCGCTTTTGCGAGGCGCTTGCTTTTCGGCTTACGTGGTCATCACCGGCAACTAACCCGTGTAAGCCCGAGGTAAGCCGTGGGGTTAACGCGCGTGGTTAGCTCCGAATACCCAGAAAGTCGAACCCCTAAAGATGGTTGAAGGGTGTGTACCTAATTGGCTTTTTTCATCCGTCAAAGAGAAACATTTGCAAAACAGAGATTGTTAAGCTACTAAACAACTTTTTCCACTTTAACTTGTTTTACAAAAATCATGAAACTATAAAATCTAGGTGTCATATCGAGAGCTCGTTTCCTTAGCCACTTTGCCTGTTGCCCAGTTCACTTTTTGCTTTTGGAATTATTATCACTTTTTTTTCTACATACTATTAATTACCTGCCCATACTATTCATCACCGAAATGTAATTTTTGGCCATCGGTCAATTACCATAGGGCTGCTATTTTCGATTAGGGAAGGAAATGCTCCATCCATTTCTGTTGCCACCAGGGATTCTCAAATTTTCCTTCTCAGACGGTTTTCAGTGCTGTAGACTTGGTGTGTAATTATCAATAATAGGACGCGTCCGCACTTCCAGCTCCAGATTTTTTATTTTTATTTATTTTACTTTATTTATTTTTAGTTACTCTTACTTCAACGAGCAGTGGCGGATGCGTCTTACAAATAAAAATAAAATAAAAAAAATAATAAAAAATTTTCAACTTTCATACTTTTTTGGTCATACGGATGGAGGTTTTCGATTTTCACGGTCCATAACGCGATTCTCAGGACAACAAATATGCTAATTCGTAGAAGAGGAGAGCTAGAAATAAGGGTTTGGCACACACATGCAATCTTTTCCGACTTTTTAGAACAAGAAATCCTAGGGTACTCATCAAATCGTATAAAATATACATTCGGCCAATTGCTGAAGGCGGGACAACTGTTTTTAATCCTTACAAACCAAAGGATATACTTCTTCTTGAGAGAATTCGAAAGAGGATTCAGAACAATTTCACACGAAAGTTATTCCCAAGGTGTTATGGAACGGATTATTCCGCCATTTCCAATAGTGCCCTGAAGGCTAGTCAATCAGGATTATCATCTCTAGGACATAGAAGGCTGAAATTTGATCTCGTAATTTATTTATTTCATTTATTTATGTACGTGAATTTAAGATCCACGTTGGAAAAAAAACAAAGAAAAGCGATGACAGTAAACAGCAGCAGAACAAACAGATTAATAAGTAAGCAATGCACGCTTGGTCAATCCCTTAAACTTAACGTAATGATATTTAAAATTCTGACAGGCAGAGTAAACTTGGATAATTCGACAATCTGTTCGTTAATTTCTTCACAGAACGAGCTGGGGTGATATTAAACCAAGTAATACAGCTGTGAGAAACCAAATCAGATCATATTTCTTCTCTAATAGAACAATTCAAAGGTCCCGCCCCCTGCTGAGCGACAATGTAGTTCAGATGTCTCTTAGTGAACTTAAAAGTTTTATCGACCAGCAAATCAAGGAAGTTTTCTTTCCTCTTCATTAGTTTAGTTGCATATTCTTCGTTGATCGTCGGATTTGCATTTGTGTTTGTATTCGTGTTAAAGTTGAATTTCAGTTCTATCTTCTTTGTTCTTCAGCTTTTGTGCGCGTCTTTGGATGTATATAATAATAAATAAATACCAGTTCTTTGTTAGTGTCTATGACTAAGTCTTCACTTCGCCATAGTAGCTTCAATTTAGTGCACAATTTTCTATGATGACTGTTGTATCCTGATTCTATTCCATTTCTATTTTCTTTGGCGTCTTCGTGCAGTGTCATGTTCTATGCACGAGGATTTGTGCTTTGAAATAAAATGAATAATATGAAAAAAGGTTGTCCCTCCTAACATAACTGCGAGGTTACCGATTACCAAACTCTTACCGATTTTTATACCTGATGCTATGCTCACAGTGCAGATGTATCCCGGTTACCTTTGATTTTGTTGTTGTTTCTTTTACTTTTAGCGCACAGGGGCGTCATATTGACGTATGAATAAATGAATAAATAAGTAAAAATACAATGACAAACTTCACCGACCTCGTTCCAGGCGATGTCCACCGACGGACTTCTTCTCCTACTACGAATGTTGCGGTGACTCGGACAATTGTTGTCGACGAATGCGAATTGAACTGTTGTGAGTCGCCGCTACTTTTCTTCTTAGCTTCGTCCTTTATCAGCATCACAGAATCACCGAGAAGATAGGCGAACCTGAAATTTCAAAAAAAAACTCAATTAAAAAAGCTTGTTTTTCTTTTTTGGTTTTAGCTATCGTTCGATTTGCACTAATTATCATGTTTTCCTCGGAGAATTTGTTGTATATCTCACAACAGTGGAGTCTCAAAAGAGTTTTTCTAGACTCTCAAGGACAAATGGGTCCTGATTCATGAATAATTCACCCGAAATAAACCCCGAGTAGCGCTCGAATCGTTCACTACTAGTTCGAGATCTCCGAGCACCTTGAGCTGTGTTAGACCTTGCACTTCCTGTTTTATTTTATTTATTCATTTATATACCGCCTTTTCAAAGACGAGCTAAATGGTAGTTAGGGGTACAAGTGGCAGGGTTACTCGAACGAAAAAAATGGAAAAAATGACATGGGACTACTTTCACTTTGTATGAACCTCGAATAAAATCCTTGTAAATCCAATAAATCAAAATTGCTCGTCATTCGTGGTATATTTCGGGTATATCAATCATGAATCCAACCTCAGGGGCTTCCGTCAATTTCTCAGAGTATAAATCGGATTTCTCACAAATACAGTGGGAATACTTGGCTTTTTGATCATTTACTTTTGAGATTGAACGAATCCGGCCTTTAAAGACCGATTTTTATGTACCTAGTGATTATCAGCCCTCTATCGAGATTTTGTCGCGAAGTGGCATCAACAATAATCACAAAACAGTATATCCTAAAAGCCCGAAGGCATTTTTGTGTAATCGTTATATCATAAACGTCGATAAGAGCAAGACAAATATTCTATTTTGGTCACTACTTGGTGATCAGAAAATTTAGGTACTTTTGGCATTTCAAAACATACGGGCCCCAACATTTAGCACATTTTTCAATTTTTTATATATTTTTCGAATTTTGACTGATTACGATGCTTTCTCCATGAATTTCCATCTTCAGCTTGGTGATAAAACCCAACAGCAACGAGAGTAAAAGATAACGATTGGAAATCGGCCGAAGCGACCAATTTTGCTGTGTTCAACACTTACGCTAACCACGGCGATGTACGAGGAGAGCCTCCGTGTCCCTATGAAAAAGCTTAGAAACTATCCAGAAATTGTGGTCCGAAGTCAGGGGGTTATCGAAGAATTGTGGTGTCACTCCCTCTGGCAACACTTGACCACACTTTTTTCGGATTCAGAAGCCCTAAATAAGGGCTTAAATTTCTACCCTAGGCTCTTACTTCTACTCACTTAATCGTCGAATGAGGGATCGCTCCATGTTTACTTTTCGATACATTTCGTAGCTTCGATAGATCCAGCCTATTTCAACGTCATTCTTTTTTCTAGAATCAACCTTTATTCCGTTGGTGTTATCACTTGGGATACCATATCAAACATGATCGAAAATATTGTGCTACAAGAACAGAAATTCCGTGAACGGATAGTAGTACTCCTCTTATATATAAAAATATAGTAGATAAAGAAGATAAAGAATAAAGATCTTTTAAACTCACACAAAGGGTTGAATAGTTTAATATTAATTGTTATCTGACTGGCTTTTCTTTTATTGACAGTTTTTCCTTTGATGAAAAAAAAACTACCCACCCACAAAGAGGAAATTCATCATCTGATGACGATCTCGGTTTACTTCGTTCATCACTGACACTGATATGCAAGGACAAATCATCGCTCAACGCTGACAACAGCAGTCGCGACGAATTTCTCCGTGTTGAACGTTTTACTGAACCCCGTGGAAATACGCTGTGCACTTCCAGCTCGCTATATAAAAGAGGCAAAACTAGGTCAGCCGTGGTCCGGAGTCAGAGGGTTCTCGCTGATTTCTGGAAAAGTCCCTCTGGCAGAAACTTGACCACAGACCTTTTTCGTCATTGACAAGACGTCTTCATCTGATATTCTTCCGACACAGATCAAAAAGGATTGTATTAAACTCTTTTCCGAAAGTTCAGTTTAAATAGGTTTTCGACCCTATTTTGTCTAATTTGTTGTCCTGATAACGAATCAGAGATCGGTTTTAAAAATTCGGGCGGTTTTCGTGAAGGCAAATACCGTAGCAAATTCAAATTTACGAAAAATGGCGTCCAAAACAACGCAACATAATGATATTTTCTGAAACCGAAGCCAAAATCCAACCTCAGCTGATGGATTCTTAATGTTTTTCTAGCGATCACAGCAATAGTGACAGTAAAACCAATTGTCGCGACGAATTTCGCCATGTTGGACGTCTTTCGGCACCCGCGTGAAATACGACTAGCGCTTCCCCATCGTTAGATAAGCATCTGCTGAACTTGCAACGTGTGGTCCGGCGTCAAAGGGTTATCGGTTATCCCCGGAAGGGGTTTCCTTCTGGCATTACTTGACTGCGCTTTTTCTTCTTTGAACGTTTTCCAAATACATTTTGTTACATATATTATCTTGTCCGTACCAATTTCTACTGCATTACCAGAATGATAGGTGTGCCACTTCATTTGACGGTCAATGAACGATAGTTTGCCATATTTTTTAGATCTTTACTATATATAGTGTATTTGGACCGAGTTTTAGCAAGGGATACCTTTTCGGCGGATATCCGTAATTTCTACACTAAGGTATTACTTCTACGCACTTAAATGTCAGACAAGGAACTGCTCCCCGCTTACTTTTCGATACATTTGGGAATTATCCTATTCGAACCCTATCGTTCAATCGAAAGAGCTTTTAAACCCACACATAGGGGTAAATATTTCAATAGAAATCGTTCTCTAGCTGATTTTTCTTTTATTGGCAGTTTTTCCTTCAACGAAAAAAATTACCCACCCACAAAGAGGAAATTCATCATCTGATGACGATCTCGGCTTACTTCGTTCATCACTGACACGGGTATGAAAGAACAAATCGCCGCTCAACAACAGCAGTCGCGACGAATTTCTCCGTGTTGAACGTTTTACTGAACCCCGTGGAAATACGCTGTGCACTTCCAGCTCGCTATATAAAAGAGGCAAAACTGGTACCAGCCGTGGTCCGGAGTCAGAGGGTTCTCGCTGTTTCTGGAAAAGTCCCTCTGGCAGAAACTTGACCACAGACCTTTTTCGTCATTGCCAAGATGTTTTTATCTATATGGTATTCCACCGACAAAGTTCACAAAGGACCAGGGTAAGCTTGTTCACGAAAGTTCTGTTTAGATAGATTTCTTATCCCATTTTTTCTGAATTTTGCTACTAATAGCAAATTTGGCACTCCTCAAAAGCGGTTTATTAAAGCTAAGGATAAATTCAAGATTTGAACGATATCATTAGACTGAAATGCTCATCGAGGATAAGGAATTAAAATGCGGAGCACGTTCCGATAAAATTAAAAAGGGCGCCGACAAAAATCGTGGTCAAGTTTGTGCCAGAGGGGCCCCCATTCGGGGAAATTTAGACGAGAACCCTCGGACGCCGGACCACGAGTGGTGCTTGTTATGCACGGCATATATAGCAGGTTAGAAAAACATTACGTATTCACTGCGGGTTGTGAAAAACGCTCAACACGGTGAAATTCAACGGCGCAGCTGATTTTCAGGGCTCGGTGTTGATTTGCTCTGCATTTTTGCGTTTTTTATGCTTTTCCTTACCTCTTCTAAGGTTTTCCGCCAATCCGAAAAAAAATTCAAGAAGGAATTTGTCTGCTGAAACCACCAGCGCTGTGTTGAGCTATTTTCGTTTGAAGTAAAGCCTAAATGTTTGCAAAAATGTTGCTTTGCACTCCACCTTTATCTCGCTATTCTCTTTTTCATAGTTTACTTTAATTTGCCCAAAATTTGGCGACAAAAGGCTCACCGTCCGAGAAATCAGCATCAATTTCTAATTTGATATATATTTTATTAGTAGAAAACCCAACGGTTTCGATTCGTCCAAAAACTGGTGTCTCCAAGCTCTCTCGTCTTTGAGTCTCAGCATCAATGGTAATCTTTTCAATACAAATCTTCAAATAAGACGACCGAAGAGGGCAGGTTTTTTCAAGTGACATTTTTTGTTTTCTCTTAGCATATTTTTAGAAATGCTTTTTTTACTTCTGATAGTTTACAGGCCCTAGAAGAGGGCGGGATGGTAGAAACGTTGAGCTGTTTAGTAAAGTATTTTACTAAGGGACCGCGTGGTTCAGTTGTAACAGGCGCTGCTGAGACCGGCACGGTCAAGCGATCGATCCTCGCCCAGGCTAACCAAACCTTCCACAACTTCGGGCCAGGTGAACTTGTACCAGACTTGCCTGAGAAGGTAAAGACACTGAGTTGGTGTAGTGACTGGTTCCAACAAGGCGCATAGGCCAAACACGCATTTACCATGGCTTTACAATTCTGAATGGAACCTGAATTTGGGGTCTTTGGGGGTCTATGCCAAATCTTTACCCTTCACCGTTTACCTACCTTTCTACCTAACAACCTTGAGCCACAGAAGAAATTAGTATTGAAAAAAAAACAGTGGCCATTTCTAAGTTTTTTTTTTCGTGAGCGGAAACCTGTAGTGCTTCATGGAACATTGGTCATCTGGGGAACAGCTGGGAGATGATTGTTTGCACAACGCGAGCCGTTTCTTTCTTGCTTAATGCTATCGTATTACCGCGAAACACCGCCAAACCACCTTGACGGAAATGCCTCTGGTTATCTGCCCCCAGGGCATTCCTCTGGTATGGAGGCATCTCCAAGCAAATTACGGCACCAACAGTAATCGAACCAGCATTCCACTGTTTGATGAAAAGTGTGTTCATGTTCAAGCATCAGCAGCTGCTTCTTACTGTTTTTCTTATTTATTACCAGCTCACTCAAGAAAACGAAGAATGCCTCAGGCAAGGAAGTCAAACAGGATGTCCCAATTGTTCTCGTTCTTTCATGTAACCCAACAATTGATACAAAACTTTGAACATGTCTCAAGAAGCGATAGCAATGCTGCTAAGCTTTTAAGATCTTAAACAGCTTTGCCGAATGTGGGGTTGATCCGAAGTACTTTTGTGAATACTATGAGTATTCGTTGTTTATGCATTACCGTCTCGATGTTTTCTCACGCGTGCCTTATGTACCGTGTTTGAATAAATAAAATAAATAAATAAGAAATTTGCAGAACCCGCAGATAACTTACCAATTGTGTCGCTGCTTTACTATGTGGTATAAATGGGTCTCAAATCGCTCTAGCGCAAGCAAAATGACTATTAAATATTCAAATATATTTGAAAACGTGATAACCCACTTCTCTCTGACCTGATCGCTCGCCCTGCAGCCTGTCGTCAAGGAAGAGCTCTCCAATGATTGATCCTGAGAACCGATCGATCGGGTTGGTAGAAATCATTCGCCATCCTCCATGACAAGCGATTTGTATAGATCGTTACTGGAAATTTTCGCGGTCACATTGGACAATCATTGAATTTGTTTTTTTTTTGATTTTTTCTATTCGAAAATTAATAGAAAGTCAAAAAATAAAAAAAATAAAAAAACTTAACAAAAAATAAAAACACAGCAAGAAACACAAAACGATGAGCTGGTGATGGGGCAGGGGTGGGGGGGGCGTGGTTACTACAGAGTAGAGGCGTGACTACCCCTTAGGTGAGGAAGAAATTGAAAAAAAAATGCAAATCACCATGAGACCTAGTTATCAATGATCGGATGGCCAAAGACAGAAGGCACATCCGCCACATTTAGACAGACACTTTTGCTTTGTTTTTATTACTCCTTTCATTGCATTTAGCCACACAACTCCTCCGAAGTCGCAGGGCAACTCGTCCAAAGATCGGCTCCTTTGCAGCCTAATCTGATCGTATTTCCTATGTAGCGAAACTCCAAAATATCGATTTTTTCGCCTATTTGAAAGACGAGTAAACTTGATAAAAGGATAGCAAAAAAACTACCACTTGGGTGACTTCAGATCAGGCGGCAAAGGAACCCATCCTCGGACGAGTTGCCCTGCGACTGAGTGCAGTACAAGCAAAGGTAAAAACAGAGCAAAAGTGTTTGTCTAAATGTGGCAGATGTGCCTTCAGTATTTGGCCAACCGATTATCGATAATTACTATAGGTCTTACCATGATTTGCAATTTTTCAACTTATTTTTTGAAAGACGTGTAAATTTGATAAAAAGGTAGCAACAACTTTTTAAAAATGTGGGCTGGTGGAAATGATAACATCGAGCTATCAAACTACAAACTGGCGGTTCTATCCACCAGTTTTTTCTTTCATAATTGATTTCTTTTTCATCGAAAAAATCTATTTTTTCAGGATATTCCTCTTCGTGCCTCTTTGCGTGTTGATAGCTGTGCTGTGTTGCTGTACGTTTTTCTCGTTACTAAGAAAACCAAAGCGACACGTCGACGACCATCCGGAAGGACCACAGCTGAGCCGAGACGAACGCGAATGTCACTATTTCTACTAATCACTAATCACCTAATCACTGGCTGATCATTCAAGAATTTCTAGAAATTTCGTCTGATATTATACGTTAATGGCCTCCCTCATCACTGTCCCAACTACCATGATCGATCGATATTCTAATAATTATTACAGTGCTTAGAACTTCTAGAGAGGTTATCTAGAGATCGTCGCCCCTCAAAATCATTTCTTGAGATCATCACGTTCAAAAGCCGAATTGGCGACGATTGTCGCTTGTTCCACACCCATCAAGCTCATTTCAAATCGCAACGCGACGTCGTAACTGGATATCGATTGATCGATAACATGGCGGGAGATCGATCGATTGATTACAGTTGTCAATGCGTCGCGGCGTGATGCAGCTGAGGGTCTATGCTGCTCACCTGTTTGTCTCATTCATATTACTATTTACCCATATTGGGATATATACTACGCTACGTCTTTAACAATCTCTGGATATCGATTGATCGATAACATGGCGGGAGATCGATCGATTGATTACAATTGTCAATGCGTCGCGGTGTAATTTGTCTCATTCATATACTATAATAATTACCCATATTGGGAGATATACTACGCTACGCCTTTGCAATCAACGTGCCCTAACCTTTTGATCGATATATCGATCAGCTGGATTATCATCTATTGAACCCACAAAAGACTTATGATCGTTGTATTGATTGTTGACTTGCATCTCAGTTTGTTAATGTTGGGCAGTTTGTTGCGGTATATTGTATAAAATATTTCTTAATATTCTACTCAAATTTTACCCACAGAGAAGTTTAAATCGAAAATGACGTCATCGATCGCTGTATTTATTACTGCACTGCAAAGCACATTTTATTTAATACTGAAAATTTTGTTGTATATTTTCTATACAATCATGTTGGGTAAAATATTTTCTATTGAAGAATTCCTTCTAAAATTTTGAAATTCTGAAGTTACCGAATCCATGTGAGTAGGAGAGGTTTACCTATCATCGATCGGCCAGCTCAACCTCTACCGCCCACAGTTCTTAACCTTGACCTAATCGATCAATATTCCAATAATTTTTACAATGCTTAGAGCCTCTAGGCAAATTTTCACAACATTTTCAAACCTTAAAAACCATTTCTAAAGGGTTTCAAGTTCGGAAGGCTTGCTGGGAACGATTGTCGCTAACGAACAATAAGAACGCCAGTTGAAATTCGATGGAAATATTTTTGTCAGTGGTGGTTATCGATTTTATTTTTGTTAGCCGTTTTCTAAACATTTCCTTGGTCTGGCCAATAATCGTTTACATCAGATTCTATAGTTGATTTTGTATAAGCACTAATGTCAGTAATCCCACATGTGTTTCCCATTTGTTTGTTTTGTGTTGTGCGCACTGATGTGGTGCATTTTAAATAAATAAATAAAACTAATAAATTCGATGGAAATATTTTTGTCAGCGGTGATTATTGATTGGTAGCATTCTCTAACTCAATCACTGCATGCCCCATAGCATACCTCGATGTGGATCACATTAGGGGTAACTCTCAAAAATTACCGTAAGAATCAATTTTTCAGGTAGACTACGGCCAACGAAAGGAGAATAGGTAACTGAAATCGTGACCAAATTAGCTTTCCAATAAACCCGAATCACACTCCTACCCAGCCAAACTGATAAACAGTGTTGTTTTAAGGCGCGTCTTATGACGTATTTAAATAAGTAAAAATAAATAAATAGATGAACAGGTCAAAAACACAAATGCGTATAAAAATCAAACATAAAATCAAAAGGTGAAGCAATCGCCGTTGATCATTCACCAAGGATGCGCCGCGTATTTCACTTCCATTCAGAATCGTAGACACGTGTGGAATGCGTATTTGGCCTATACAATGACTTTCGTAGCCAGCCAATATACCAAGTCAGTGTCCTTACCTTCCCAGACAAGACCAGGTACCAATTCACCCGACACCAGAGGGATGGAAGGCTCGGTTAACCCGGGAGGAGATCGATCGCTCGACCGTGCAGGTGTCATTAGAGCCTCCTACCACTACACCACGAGCACCCAAAATTATAATATCTAATGATAAATGGGCTTCTCTCGCCTTCTTTCATTTCAGATTAGTACAAAAAGTGCAGCATTCGTTACATTCACCTCATGTAGCTAAGAACTATCAAGAATTCTTCGTTTGTTTCAAAACAATTCTTCCCAGTGCAAATTCAGGGCAACGGAAGCGCCTGGTTACCCGGATCGATACCTCACCAGGAAATGTTTACCTATCGCTTTCCACCACTTATTCCGACCTTTCGACGAGCGCCGGATATGAACGAGAAGGAGAAAAACGTTCAAATTCCTTGGAGGCCTCGCAACCACGAAACGTGGTTAATGGGTAAATCGATGTCTACCAAGGAATTTCTCAGCTGAAACCTAATAAGGCGGCGGCTATTTTTGAATAGACCGAAAAAAAAGTTGAAAATAAGAAAAAACTATTAATAGGGGAGGCGCTGATCAGTCCTTTAAGGACGCGCCACGCATTCGTGTTCCATTCAGTACCGTAGAGGTATGGTAAGTGCGTATTTGCCTATACAATGACCTGCGGGGCCGACCGCAACACCAAGACATGATCTTTATCTTCCCCAGGTATGTCTGGTATCAATTTACTCAGAGGGATCGAAGGCTTGGTTAACCCCGGAGGGGATCGATCCCTCGACCGTGCAGGTGTCAGTTTCGCCTCTTACAGTTTCGCCTCTTGTACTATCCTCTACTATTAGAATATGTAGAATGTAAGGAAGATAATTTATAGCAAGAATGCTAGGATAGATTTTGCTATAAAGGTAAAAGGTAAAGGTGCCGGTGTTGATCAGTCCCCTGAGGACGCGCCATGCATTCGTGTTCCATTCAAGTGGCAGAGGTATGGTAAGTGCGTATTTGGCCTATACAATGACCTGCGCGGGTCAGCCGCTATACCAGATCAGTGCCTTCACCTTCCTAGACAAGTCTGGTACCAATTTACCAGACCCCGGAGGGATGGAAGGCTTGGTTAGCCAGAGCCAGGATCGATCGCTAGACCGTGAGGGTGTCACCAGCGCCTCTTGCTACTGCACCACGCGGGCCCTAGATTTTGCTATAATTTGTGAAAAGATTGCTCGAGAAGTAGGGAGGGTCATAACAATCCTACAGTCAGCATTACCTCAGAGCCCCTTTCTGTCCTCGGCGGTAGATTCAAGTCTCGCCTGAGCCTCAATTTTTGCTAAAAACGTAAAATCACCACAACGTGTTCTCCACTAGAAAAAAGGACAAACCTCTAAAAAACAACTGCATTTTTAGGTTTCTACGCTAGAGTGATATAGGTTTGAGATGATCTTATTAGGGTTTTTAGGCCTTTTTCTCTAAACAAGCTCTCTCTTCTCTAAATTTTTCTACTTTAGTTCGAAATCCACTTTCTTACCTAAATAGTCTCTGAGATCTACCATGGTTTTCCTTTTGTTTTCTGGGTTGTGAACACTTCAGTGCATTTCAAGTGAATAAATAAATAAATAAAAATAAAAAATAATATAAATAAATAAAATAAATATCCGTTCCGTATAATATAAATAAACAAGTAATAAATAAAATAAAATCTTAACCTAATCTCATGCGCCATAAAAAGGAAGAGTTGGTTTAAGGAAGAGTCACAAAAGGCCTGAACGGAAGTTTTTTAGTCACAGAGACATCATAGTATAAATAAACAAATAATAAACAAAATGAAATCTCAACGTAATCTCATGCGCCACAAAAAGGAAGAGTTGGTGTTAGGAAACGACAGAAGATGGAAGTTTTTCACTCACAGAGACGTCAGAGGACCGAATTGCTTCCCCAGAAATCAGACGGCTAGTGTGATTTACGAGCATTTGGAAGAGAAATGAAAAAAAAGGCGAAATGAAGCGTCAAAGACGGGATGCCCTCTAGAAATGACAGTTTTTTGTTGATGTACTAGGCTGACAGCCGAGAGTCGATGGGATGTCTCTGTCAGAGCAGAACGTGGCTATTGTCCAAGTAGTCACAGATCGTTCTTAATCTTTTTTTTTGTATTTTGAGTATTTAGGGATACAGTAAGTTTTAAAAAATTTGAAAACTTCAATGTTGGGAAGTTATCCAAGATGCGCCATGCGTTCGTATTCCACTGAAAATTGCTAGAGCGTTTTGTACGAGTTTTCACTAATACGACTTGCACAGCATTCCGATGGAGATAAAATTTCCCGACACTTAAAGAAACCCAGGTGAATCTACTGCTAACCTTGACGGTGTTGGGAAGATTTGTCAGCCTCTTAGGGGATCGATCTCCTGGCAATGTTGGTGACAAAGGCGTTCCTTATCATCTCTAGTAGATTAACTCTGCGTACCTTTCTTTTAAGGCCTTTCTTATACCGAGGCTCACCCCCCAGCGTCTGCCAGCGCAACTCGTCCCATTCAGTATCAGACACCGTGAGGCCAGACACGTTTGTGCGAGTTATCACGCAGACGCTGGCGTGGTGACGCTCACGGGCTGATATGCAGACGCTCACGTGCGTCGTCGCTAGTCGCTGTGCATTGTACTGCGATTGACCCTTTCGCTGGGGGTCGGTCGAGGGCTGCTCTGTATGCTTCGGGCGCGTGCGTGCGTGCGTCGCGTGTTCAGCGGCTGGGCGCTCACCGCTCGCAAGCAGCTGACGCTCACCATGAGCGTCGGTATAACAAAGGCCTAAGGCCCTTGTTATACGTTCGCTCACCCCCCAGCGTAACTCGTCCATTCAGTATCGGACACCGTGGGGCCAGACACGTTCGTACGAGTTATCATGGTGACGCTGGCGTGGTGAACTCGTACAAACGTGTGTGGCCCCACGGTGTCTGATACTGAATGGACGAGTTACGCTGGGGGGTGAGCGAACGTATAACAAGGGCCTAACACTTGGTTACATGGCTCGAGCAAATCGAATTGATTGGACATTATGGATGTTGTGTTTTCTTGGTCTTAGTGAACTGGTAACTTTTGAATTTTCGATGTTTAGCTATGTTTCTAAAACGGCTCTGCATGTAGTCTTTTCTCTTTTCAAATTTGATTTAGGTTGTGACATTTTCAGGATTTACGTTGTTCAGTTTTGTGTTTTCCTCCCTTTAACCATTTTATCAATGCATCGAACTTGATTACCTGTTCAATTACAGTTTGAGCGCACCTTGTGGTGATGAATAATAAATAAATAAACAAATAAATAAACTCTATAACGTTCGAGAATCGGACGACTCCCATTTCGACGAGCTCGAATATCAGTTCTTTTACGGGTATTTTTCGGGATTAGTCTTGGCTATCCGTTATAGAAAGGAGCTGATCTTTATCACTACTGGACATCAAGGTAGAGTTTCCTTTAGGAACTGATTCCCGCTCGAAAATAGACTGAAACCCGGCGGAATTGCATCCGAAAATTATAGTTAATTAGGTCTATAGGAGAGCCCCGCCGGGGTCGTGATATTGCCCTACAATTTTTCTTCACTAAAACAATAAAAAATTTCAGACTAATTTACCTCATATTGAATGTAAGCAATAGAATCTCCTAAATTTGAAAAATATAAAGAAACATGCCAGAAAAATTCTAGTACTAACCCGTTTACCCATTCTAACAAGAATTTTACCATGCTCGCATGGTCCACTGCTAAGAAGCGCTCCTCCTACACCAACGATTAAGTGATCGATCATCACCCAGGCCAAGCCTTCCATCCCTCCGGAGTTGGGTAAATTAGCACCAGTCTTGTCAGGGAAGGTAAAGACACTGACTTGGTATGCCGGCAGGCACCCGCAAGTGATTGTATAGGCCAAATGCGATTCAAAATGCCTCTGCGATTTTGAATTGAACACGAAGGCGTGGCGCGTCCTTGGCGGACAGATCAACACCGACACGTTTACCTTCACTTTGTTCTATCCTATTCCTCGTACCTGCTTCCATAGACAGCTCTTCTATGAGGTCAAGTCCTAGCCCTTTGTTATACCGACGCTCATGGTGAGCGTCAGCTGCTTGCAAGCGGTGAGCGCCCAGCCGCTGAGCACGCGACGCACGCACGCACGCGCCCGAAGCATACAGAGCAGCCCTTGACCGACCCCCAGCGAAAGGGTCAATCGCAGTGCAATGCACAGCGACTAGCGACGACGCGCGTGAGCGTCTGCATAACAGCCGTGAGCGTCATCACGCCAGCGTCTGACGTGATAGCTCGCACAAACGTGTCTGGCCCCACGGTGTCTGATACTGAATGGGACGAGTTGCGCAGGCAGACGCTGGGGGGTGAGCGTAGGTATAACAAAGGCCTTATTGTTAGCAGGTTCCCTCCTTACATGACTTTACATGACGACCCCCTTCGACTCTCGAAGCGCAAAAATGCCTGAGGCGACGGTGCCAAGCGCTCGCCAGGCGGCAGCACTTTCAATTCGAGCCTCGTTCAGCCGAAAAGCGACGGGTGAACTCTGAACACCGTCGCCCAGTCACTTAGAAACTGAGCCTGCGAGCCGACAGAGTCAGCCGGGCTCTATCGGCTCGCCTAAATTCGAATGCACTCTTAGCCGGACGGGGGGCGGAGGGCAAGCAAGGCCGACGACGATGCCCGGAGGCCAAGCCCAGCCAGCCACCAGTCGTTCTCCTCGGTCTCTTGCTGGGCGACGGCTCTCTCAGGCGAGAGGCAAAGTGTCGCCTTCCGGGGCCTTTTCCAAATCGGTGCACCCCACTAGCCGCCCCGGCCGCGTTTTCACACCACCGTACAGATCCATGGGCTGAATCCTGGCCTTTTTAGGCCTAAGGCCGGCTAACAATTTTGTCGTACCACTGATTTTCTATTTAACATTAACTTTCATTTCCTCAACTTTCAACTCTTATCTCTTGTATAGGGCTTAAAAGTGGAACAGATCCTACTAATAAATAAGCGAAACCACGATGCCTGCTTGTCAACTCCAGGGTCCCGCCGCGATTGTCCGCTACCGTACTCCCAGTGACGCACTTCATCAGTTTCTCGCCGTCTTTTCCTGCATGCTTTTTGTTCTTCGTTTTATTTGTTATTATAAGTGTTTTATACAAGTTTCCTACTATTCATTAGTTCATTTGGCAGCCTGCAGGCCACTGGTTGATATTAATATAACTAAAAGTCAAAAAAATCGTTAGTTAGCAAGTTTATTAATAAAAGTCAAAGAAATCGTTAGTTAGCAAGTTCTAGGCAAGAACCACGTATTTGGAAAATTCGTCAGGATTAAGGAAGACGCTAGTGGAGCGCACTTAGGGACCCAAATCTGTAGTGCTGTGGTGCAGTGGTGAAACATCGCGGTACGTCGGCAAGTCCGCAGACGCGAGTTCGAATTCCTCCTGAACCGCCATTTTTGCGAAGATCTTAGCACCGTCGTTGCAACATTTTCCAGTCAAAATAGTCAGATTCCACGTCATAGGCCATTTTTCTGCTTTCCAATGGGCTTTTTTATATACTAGGCTAAATTGGGAGCACCCCGCGGCGGAAGCATGGCTAATAGAGCATCCTTTAGCTATCTACCTCCGTTTCCTGTTCGATTTCTCCGACTATTCTACAAACAAAAAGTCGCGCAAGCTTCTAAAGTAATGTTCCTAGGCGATCCACTCTAGACAACTTAGGAATAACTTTAAACCTCGAAAGTTCTGTCGGGGTCATTTCTGAAAAAGCTGGTCATTTCTGAAAAAGCTTCTTCACCAGGAGGAATTAGTCTCCTGTTAACCACCAGGGCCCACATTCTTGAACGGACGAGCGGTCTCCGAAACCCCGTCGGCGATAAACTCGCTCGATACCGTCGAGGTTCCCCAAACCCTGCCTCATCGCGAAGTGCGATAGAGTCGCGATAAACCCCGATTAAACCCCAGCGCGTATTCACGAACCTCGGTTTGCACGCCGTTCAGGGTATATCTCGGTGTTCATCGGGGGTTTACCAATGATGAATTTAGGTCCAGGGCACAGATTCATGAACGTACGAGCCGTCTCCGTAACCACGGCGTAGCCAGAACCAGACGGCAGAGTCGATGAGAGATTGTGTTCAAGTAGACCAAGGTGGGCGCCGTTGGGGCTATTTCTCGGGGTTTATCGGGGGTTTGCCAATGATGAATCTGGGTAGAACAGCTACCTTCAACATGTCAACCAGTTAAGGAAACTGCCAGAAGATTTACATCCAATCATCCAGTACCAAACCGTAATCGATCGAGATTTTCATGAAAAATTGCTCTTGTAACCAGCACTATAGCTGAGATTTCGACAAAAATTTCAAATATTTATGCAATTGTGCACGTATCCTGTGGCAAAAAGGCTCCTGACAAGATGCCAACTGCCAGGGCATCACCAAGAGGATCAATTATAATATTTCACGGCAATTGAAGCCGCGAAATAATTGAAGTGCTCGTCGGAGGTCTGATAATCGGAAGGGTGACGAAGGACGAGAAAATAAGAATCCTTTAAACATAATGAAACAAAAGAATTCCGCTGTTCTATTTTTTTCGTATGAAAGGCGACCTTTCATTAGACAGCTTAGAAACCATAGATAAAAAGGTGATCTGTGACTATAGAAACCTCATGTTGAATAAACCCTTTCCAGTGCCAAACTTATTTGAACTCGATTCTTACTTTTTTCCTATCCCTCACCCACTAAAAGTAACGGTAAAGGTGTCGGCGTTGATCAGTCCCTGAGGACGCGCCACGCATTTGTCCTCCATTCAGAATCGCAGCGGTGAATCCATATTTGGTCACTACAATGACTTGCAGGGCCATCTGCTATATCAGATCAGTGTCTTTATCTTCCCAAACAAGTCTGGTATCAATTTACCTGATCCTGGTGGGATGCAAGGCTCGAATAGCACGGGCGGGGATCGATCGCTCGATCGTGCGGGTGTCAGTAGCACCTCTTACCACTGTACCACGTGCGCCATCGATGAAAAAAAGGTTTTCAAATTAAATTACCCTGAACTGGTCGCCCGATAGGTTCTGTTCATTATAGAGGATTCACACCTTACAGAGAATTTTCGAGGAAAATTGAAAAAGATGTCTTTACAGGGCTAGGTCATCCTTTATCAGGAATGGAGTTGATTATCAGCCCAATGTTGTTGCGACATTTTTAGGTGGGAGTTACCTGTGCCCATTTGTAGGAAAATCTTTTAATCATAATATAGCTAAATAATAATTTTAATCATAATATAGCTATAATCACTGCTATTTGAAATAGAATATTTATTTATTTATTTATTTATTTATTCATTTACGCCTCTCATAGACGTGCTTTGAAAAAACAAATACATTAGCTAAAAGAAACAGAACGATTCTAGGCAAGAATCTCGTAGTATAAAAATAATAACTACATCAGAAATTTGGGAAACCATATTTTACCACCATAAAAAATAAGAGTACTATATGCTTAGCAACTGATCATCATTGATTTATGATTACCACGAATATGGAAAATTTGTAAGAGACAGAGCTCAAGCTGTTGAGTTCAAATATGACCTTATTTTGACAAATAAATCAATTTTGAAGAAAACATAGAAAAAGGCGCTTTCTGCGCAAGAAAGCGCCGCTGGCGCCGTTTTATCGCTGCTCCACGTCCGTAATTGTAAGTGCAGTTACAAAGGCCAGTCGCTCTAAAGATAGCTCATATTGGCACGTATCTCTATCGATAATAAAAGCTGGAAAAGTCGTCTGGCTTAAGGAAGACGCTAGTGGAGCGCACTTAGGGACCCAATTCAGAAATTCGATGGCGCAGTGGAATGACACCAGGGTGCTTCGGAAAGTCCACCGACGCGAGTTCGAATTCCTCCTGAGCCGCCATTTTCGCGAAGATCCTAGCACCGTCGTTGCAACATTTTCTAGTCAAAACGGTCCGATCGCACGTCATAGGCCATTTCTCTGTTTTCCAATGAGCTTTTTTATATTCTACGCTAAATTGGGAGTACCCCGCGGCGGAATCATGGCTAATAGAGCATCCTTTAGCTATTTACCCCCTTTTCCTGTTCGATTTCTCCGACAATTCTACAAACAAAAAGTCAAAGAAGCTTTTAAAGTAATGTTTCTAAGTGATCCACTATAGACAGCTTAGGCCCCGAACTAATTTGAAACCTCAAAAGTTCTGTCGCGTGGTCGATTTCCGAAAAAGCTTCCTTACCAGGGCCCAGATTCATGAACGGACGAGCGGTCTCCGAAACCGCGGCGCAGCCTGAACCAGACGGCAGAGTCGATGAGAGATTGTGTTTAACATAGGAAGTTTAGGATTAGTAGACATAGGTGAGCGCCGTTGGGGCTATTTCTCGGGGTTTATCGGGGGTTAGCAATGATGAATCTGGGTAGAACAGCTACCTTCAACACGTCGACCAGTTAAGGAAACTGCCAGAAGATTGTCATCCAATCGTACCGTACCAAACCATAATCGATCAAGATTTCTGGGAAAAATCGCTCTTGTAGCCAGCACCATAGCTGAGATTTCGACAAAAATTTCAAATATTTATTTTGCAGAGAACTGTGTATGTAATTTGTGGCAAAAAGCCTCCTGACAAGATGCCAACTGCCAGGGCATCAGCAAGAGGATCAATTATAATATTTCACGGCAATTGAAGCCGCGAAATAATTGAAGTGCTCGTCGGAGGTCTGATAATCGGAAGGGTGACGAAGGACGAGAAAATAAGAATCCTTTGAACATAATGAAACAAAAGAATTCCGCTATTCTATTTTTTTCGTATGAAAGGCGACCTTTCATTAGACAGCTTTGAAACCATAGATAAAAAGGTGATCTGTGACTATAGAAATCAACGATACCTCAGGTTAAATAAATCTCTCCCATTGCCAAACTTATTTGAACTCGATTCCTACCCCTAACCCACTAAAAGTAACGGTAAAGGTGTCGGCGTTGATCAGTCCCTGAGGACGCGCCACGCATTTGTCCTCCATTCAGAATCGCAGCGGTGAATCCATATTTGGTCACTACAATGACTTGCGTGGGCCATCCGCTAGACCAAATCAGGGTCTTCACCCTACCCAAGGATACCTGGTACCTAAATACCCTACCTGAGAGTGATGGAAGGCATGGTTAGCCCGGGCGGGGATCGATCGCTGGATCGTGCGGGTGTCAGTAGCACCTCTTACCACTGTACCACGAGCGCCACCGATGAAAAAAAGGTTTTCAAATCAAATTACCCTCAACTGGGATAGTTTTTCTTCTCATTAGAAATGATTCACACTTTACAGAGAAATTTCGAGGAAAATTGGAATATATGTGTCTATGAGGCTATATCATCCTTTATCAGGAACGGAGTTGATTATCAGCCCAATGTTGTTGCGACTACGAGTTACTGATAAATATTTGTGCAAGGATCTTTTAATCAGAATATAACTAAATAGATATATCATCACTATTATTCGAAATAAACAGAAATTCGGATTGATGATGGTTATTTAGATGACCTACCTCTATTACTGATAGTTCTTTTAATAATTGCGGATGTGTCAAGCTCCTTTGAAGACCCTTGAGACGACCAAGCACATTGGGACACTCAAATATTTTGTGTGGGAAGAAGACTTTAGTCTGCTGGTATCGTTTTCCTGATGTTATGTCGATTTTATGGTAGAGCCAGAAGGGAAAACGATCTTTAAGCTCATTTACTACAGGAAATTTCTTCAAATAACTTGCTTGCCGTAAGGTTCATCACCGGTTATTTACGGTGAAATCCCCAGTTAGATACTCTTGTCCTCGTTTTGCTCGTGAACTACGGTGAGTGTTCCGCAGTGCGCAGACCACGTCCCATATTCTACGAGCAGTTTCTTGGCGGCGCGAAATTTGAATCGCCATTACATTCTGCGCCGCCATTATCTGGCTATTTTGAACTTTTCCTCGTATCCCAGGCGTAATCACTTCCAAATAGATTTCAACTAATCCTTAAGTGATTTGATCAGTCCTACTCGATCAAAAGGATTAGTTATCAACATGCCTAAAGCCTAAAGTTCCAAGGATGGTCCTGATCATGGTCGTTAAAAATTCTTCATAGAATGTAAATTAGTCATAAATCATACCTGCTCAAGACTTTCCCGGCGCCAAAATTGAGTTCCAAGTCACTTTCTTCTTTTGTGCTCGTCTAATCTCGCTTTTTTTGAATATTCGCCGCGTCCTCTGAGCCGTTGATATTTTTTCATTAACTGCGTGACCTGAAAAATATAAATATTGATCGAATGATAATCTGCGCAGTTCAAGAATTTGTCATTTTCCTATTGGCATTTGGACTCCTTTCAGGATATCTTCCTTTCTATAAAGTTACTGCTTTCTATCCTATGAAGTCACTTGAAGGCCACTCAACAATGGAAAACCTTTGGCCTTCATAATGACTTACTGGGGCCATCCACTGTACGAAATTAGTGTCTCCAGCCTACTAGACAAATCTGGTACTATTTTACCAGACCCCGGAGAGATGGAGAGCTTTGTTAGCCCGGGCCAGGATAGATCGCTCGACCGCGCGGATAGCTGGAAGTAGCGCCTCTTACCACTTCTACAGGATGGTGTAGTTCGTCGAAAACTTTAAAAAACACTTTTCTACAGCTGATAGACCTGCCCCAGTAAACCGGAATGGCTCCCCTGGGAAGAAATACCTACATTCTGTCGTTGTTTATGACGACATAGACTTCGAGTATGGAAAGATTTGCTGACTTTCTTCCACCTTTTCCTCCAACGTGGGGGTAAAAAGTACCCGTATCGGTAGACCTGGGCTAATGGATCTCATCTGAAAGATCGCAGAACTTGAGAGTCAATAAGGTGAAAAATAGATACTCTGTGGTTTATTTTTCGTTTCGCTGACGTCCAATGTCTGGCTCGCGAGTTGAGATAATTGGCACCCAAGAAAACTTCATCGAAACGACGTCAGGTCTATCGACTCGTCAGTGACTTTTTCCACTGAGATTCTCAAGTCCTCAGGTTTCACGATGAGTTTTCACGTTGGTGGCGGCGGCTACAAGTCGGCCACAATTTGTGTCATCGAATGAGGCGGAACTTCAACTCTTCGAAGTTTCAGCGTAATCTGCGATTTTTCAGGTAAAATTCATCACTCTGAGCATGCTGATTCGAAAAATCCTTATTTTTGGACGGCAGAAAATGTGGAAATCCATCAAATCTATTCACGTTTGTAGCTCAGGCCGATGTAGAAGTGACCGTAACGGCCCAAACCAGTTCCGTGAATAGCGACAACACCTGGTAGACAAGGTTTAACCTATGACCTTTACCAAGAATCTTGGGGTAATTTTACCCAAGGGTGACGCTTACATGTTCTTATCTCACAACGAGACTTGAGCGGTCCAGTTCGATTTAGGGTCTTACCCCCGATTATATATTCTAATTTTCCTATTTCGTGCAACCTAAGGCCTTTATTCCTGGCTTCCTCCTCATTGTCAGATTCGTTCCACTCTTTTATTTACTTACAGGGTGTCTCAAAAAATGTACATGCTGTTTGAAATACCATAACTTCAGAAAAAGTGAGCTAATCAAAACGAGTCATAGTTTGAGTGAAACCTAAGAAGAAAGGAAATTCTTTGGTATGTGTTTGGTGAGGATTGCGCCAAGTACTCGACCGGGGCATCAAATTTTGGACCTGATTGATAGTGCATGGGTTATATGCTTGCTCTACTTTGGTCGTAAACAGGTGATATTGCTGCTATAAGTTACCCCTGAGGCAGTAAACATATCTACTTGCCGCAGCTTTTGGTTAATCATGGAACAACATCAATATCGGTCAATAATTGTAACCACTGTTTGAAAAGCAAAAATTCTCCCAACAGTGATGCAATCATAAGAAAAGAATTCAGAGGGACGTAAAATGTATGAACCATAAAGATTGCGCCATGCACCTGCCCGAATCGTCGGATTCTAGACCTGACTGAAAGTTCACGGATAACATGCTTGCTCCACTTTGGTCGCGAAGAGGTGATATCGCTGATACGCGTTTCTCGTGATGCAGTAAACATAAAAACATCAAGACATAACAAGTTTAACATGCACTTGCACAATACGACAATGTACTCAGTGATTGATAGGGATGCTAATCCGTCTCTAACAGAAAGTTGACTTGTTTTGTTCGCTGCCCCAAGTGTAACGTAATGATATGACCTGTTTGCGACGAAAGTAGAACAAGCATGTTATCCGTGAACTTTCAATCAGGTCTAGAATCCGACGATTTGGACAGATGCATGGCGCAATCTTTATGGTTCATACATTTTACATTTCTCCTCATTCTTCTCTTATGATTGCATCACTATTTCTCAAACAGTGGTTACAATTACTGATCGATATTGATGTCGCTCCATGATTAACCAAAAGCTGCGGCAAGTAAATATGTTCATTGCCTAAGGAGTAACTGCTAACAGCAATATCACCTGTTTATGACCAAAATAGAGAAGGCATGTAACCCATGCACTATGAATCAAGTACAAAATCCGATACCTCGGTCGAGTACATGGCGCAATCCTCACCAAACACATACCGGAGAATTTCCTTTTTCCTTAGCTTTCATTCAAGCTATGGCACACTGTGGTTCACTTTCGCCAAAGTAATGGCATTTCAAACAGGAGGTACTATTATATGACGTATTATATGAAAAATGCTATCAGCTCAACTGGTAACTGCCGTTATCGGCTTACCGGCTCATTCCCGTGATTACGGGTGAGTGCTGATAGCTACAGCCCGACCGGGCTTCAGAAAGCGATGCTAGGAGATTCGCAACGTAGTACATCGGTAGCACAGTGGTTAGTGCAGTCTGCCGGAAACAGAAAGACGCGGGTTCAATTCCCGTTCGATGTCAGTGTTTTGCGAATAACCTAGCATCTCCAAATAGCTAAGTCATTCAGGAGGTACATTTTTTGAGACACCCTGTAATTTGGAGTGTTCTTGGTTTATTTTTTTGTGGTTTGTAACTTTTCCAGATTCATCTCGGTGATATGTTCTATGATACTTAGTTGTAGTCGTTCTCGTATTTGTTGTCGTTTGTTGGTTCTTTAATCCACACGAGGAAACTTGTGTAATAAATATATATATTTTCTTGGATAACTGCGGCAGCTTCAAAACGCTGCAGACTTTCTGGAAAATTCTGATAGCAGCTAGAAGTACTCGTGTTCAACATCGATTAGCAGCATAATGTTGGTGTTTCGAGTCGATCCACCACCACCACCCTCTAGAAAACGCCCAATTAGTCGGTCGGGAGGGGTGGGGGCTTTGAGGGCGGCGCTCTCAGTCGGGGGGCATTCAGTCGCGCGCAAAAATCAAAGCGGCCACTCTTCGGCGGCACTTTGCCCTGAGGCCAACTAATCATCAACGAATGATTCTGCCCCAAATCTACCCTTAGCATTTTTCTTCCTCGGTGGATATCAGTCGAACCCAGGTGCTACACACTCGCAAAAATAAAGAAATACGATGAATTTCGCTCTGAATATTAGGAATGTCTCTTTCCCTCTGCTCGAGCTGCTCTGAGCTTTGTTTTGTTTTCATTTGAATTCATTTCTTTTTCTTCCGATCGAGTTTCCCTGCTCATTGTACCACTAAATATTTTTAGCTTTTTTTTCTGTGAAAAGGCGTAAAAATAAATAAAAAAGTCACCTCCTTTGTCTGCTCCTGCTCCGGCCACTGGCTCAGGCTGTTGTTTTCCTCGTGTTTTGCTCTTGATTAGCGGCCATTCGACAATTTTTCGGCTCTTCCTGTCACTCCGTCCGACGATGATTGCCCGTCCCAAGAGTACCGTCCATGTGGGGCTGTTTCAGGAACGCCGACAACTCGCTCCTGATGGCTTCGTCTCGTGGACGAGAACGTCTGAAAGAACGACAGATCAACGCCAAATGTTTCGTGTTCGGCTCGAGTACACCGCGTGATCTCAGCTACATGAACAAGGTCATTTCATACTTCGTTTTCTATTTTTATTCAATTTTTCTCATTTTTTAAGCTCCTATTTCACCTACTGAGAGAAGGAGGATAATGAATTATAAACAAGAACATGCACGCAGCTCTATTCCCCCCCCCCCCGAAAAAAAAACTCGAAAATATACGTAAAATAATATACATGTAAAATACAAAATATATAAAGAACTTATAAAGTTAATGACTAATAATTCGTATAAAATAGGAAAATATTAGACATGGGGAAAATGGGTGTTAGTGAGGTATTCCAAGGCCTTTCTAAATCATTAAGAGATAATATATTTATTTATTTATTTATTTTATTTTATTTACTTATTTATCTATTTGTCACTCAGCTCGCTTCTGGTCCCTATAATAGTATATTAGGACCAACTAGTTCAATAAGAGTCGCCGTGACTTTTCTCGCTGTTTGTTAGATTTTGAGTTATTCATTATTTTTGCTACGATGTTAAATATTTTCAAATTTTTTATTCAAAATGAACGAAATAGACTAGTCCAAAACGGGAATACTCCAGGTCATTCGTTGTAGTTCACATGTCGTTCTCAACCTGAACGACCTCTACGGGGCAGGTCTCATAAATAATTACATTTTTACTGATAAATTTTCTAGGTTTAAATTCAATAAATAATCTCATGGTATACATTGAAAAGCATAAATTCTCTGGAAGCCTTATCAAACGTCTTGCAACAGTGGTAGCGGGAATACGATTTTTTCGATTTTTTCTAATTTTCAAAAACGTTTACGGAGGATCCTATACTTTCGACGATCTGCCCAGTAAGTTTTGAAAATGGAAATTGTTAAATTTATCTGATAAATACGACTTTAATTCTGTCTGATTGCCACTGTGAACTGAACCAAACTATGAAGCAGCTTTTAAAGAACCATGCCAAAATTCAATAAAGAGAAATTTTAGGGGTTCATCAGTGTAGTTTCTGGGAGATTGATCAAGGTTGAGTAATCCCATTTCATGCATCGAAAAGCATAAATTCTCTGGAAGCCTCATCAAACGCCTCTCAATAATGGTAGCGAGAATGCGATCTTTTCCATTTTTCCTAATTTTCAAGGGTGTTTACGAAGGATCCTGAACGTTCGACGATCTGCCGAGCAACTTCTGATGGGCCTAATATATACGACTATATCTCTGTCTGATTGCCTTTGTCCAATGTAAAAGTAAAAGGTTAGGTGGTCACCGAAGATCAGTCCACTAAGGATGCGCCGCGCACTCTTCTTCCTATCACAATCTTATCGTTAGAGGCATGGTGAATGCGTATTTGGTCTATACAGTTGCTATACAATTGCTTACAACGACTAGCCGCTATACCAAGTTCATGTCTTTACCTTACCAGACAAGTCTGGTACCAATTTATCCGATCCCTGAGGGATGGAAGCCTTGGTTAGCCTGTAAGAGAATCGATCGCTCGACCGTGCGGATGTCAGTGGCGCCTTTTACCAGTGCACCTCGTGAGCCCAACTGCTCGTCGTAAATGAGAAAATTAATAGAAAATGAATAGAAATAGGATTTTCTCCCCTATTGAGATTTCTTACATTTCGCAAAACACCTATTTGTGTTAATATTCTTTCACAGAAACTTTGTAGGATTGATATGTTTCCATTTATTTATTTATTTATTTATTTATTTATTTATTTATTTATTCATTTATTTATTTACCTAATGCGTTACCAAACAACGCGTCAAAAGGAAAAATTTCGAAATATTCCGCATAATAAATAATAATAAATAAGTAATAAATATAATATTGAGATATAGAGTGGCGGCAATATATTTACAGACACCTACCCTCCACGTGGTTTTTTGGCCATAACTTTGGAACCAGAGGATTATAAGAAATACTGAGCGCATATTCAGAATCCTCGAAAAATTTTCTACAAAACACACCGAATTGTGTTCAATGTCTCTCTAGAATTATAGAAAGAAATCGAGTGGAAATAAATTGGTCATGAGACAGTAAATGGTACACACATCCTCAAAATCACAATAAACTACAATGCATCATCAAAACATGTTTATTATAAAAGAACAAGTCAATATCCAGTAAGATAGCTCTTGCTCTTGATCGCAGCCAAACAGTTCGGTTTCACATTGAGTCGACCAACTTCATACATCGCTCCACAAAAAAAGCACTCCACGCTTCTTTGATGATTGCTTCCAACTCGTCAAGATTCTGTGGCTTCAAGCGCTTTCATTCTGAAGCCTATCGAACATCTCCTGAATGACGTGGATAGAGTTCTGAAGCGCTTGAAACCATGAAATCTTGACGAGTTGGAAGCAATCATCAAGGAAGCGTGGAGTGCTATTCCTGTGGAGCGATGTACGAAGTTGGTCAACTCAATGCGGAACCGTTTGGCTGTGATCAAGAGCAAGGGCTATTTTACTGATATTGACTTGTTGTTTTATAATAACATGTTTTGACGATGCATTGCAGTTTATTGTGATTTTGAGAATGTGTTTACCATTTACTATCCCATAACCAATTTATTTCCACTCAATTTTTTCTACAATTTCGGAGAGACGTTAAATGCAACTTAGTGCGTTTTGTAGAGAATTTTTCAAGAATTCTAAAAGTATGCTCAGTACTTCTCGTGCTCCTCTGGTTCCAAAGTTATGGCCAAAAAACCACGCAGAGGGCAGGCGTCTGTAAATATATTACATATTGCCGCCACTGATATTTGCGCTATACAATGACTTGCAGTGGCTAGTCGCTATTCCAAGTCAGTGTCTTTACCTTACCAGGCAAGTCTGGTAACGATCTACCCGACCCCAGAGGGATGGAAGGCTTGATTAGCTTGCGCGGGTACAAGCACTAAAATCGGATCTCTATCCGGCCCGAAATGCATTTTATTCTAATGGAAGGGTTTCCTCGGAGTGGCACAGGTCCGTGCAAGAGCAGCTGGCGATCGTCCACAAATCACCGTCTACTATCCGGTTAGGCGTATACGTACACTTATATTCTATACGACCACCGAAAAGTGATGACAACCTCGGCCATAATGTCTACTGGCGACGACTCGTTCACCCATGAAGCGAAATAGCCCAATAATTCTTTCAGTTTTTATACGGCCGTTCTGGACCATTACCGAGACACCATTATACTCTACACTGACCTCATCGGCGCTGTTTCGGGGGAACTACTGTAACTTCACTTCAGGTTCAGCGCATTCAAAACATAATGTTGAGATCTTACTATATAATAAGCGAAACCGCGATGTTTGTTATGGGTGGCTCATATGGGTCCTGCCGCGATAGTCTGTTACCGTACACCAAGAGCACCCACAGCGACAGGGGAGCCGATGAAATTCTTCATTTATTTTCAGCCAAAATTTCCAGAATTTCCATTTCATTCGATTCGGCCGACAGGCCGCTGGAGTGCTGGTTAATTCAAAACTCAAATCAATCCTAACAGCAAATTTATCTCCTTGGTGAATTTCTTAGTCTGACTTTATTTTTTCTCATCATTTATTCTCTTCCTTTATTCTAGCCTAAAGCCTTCGTTTCGGACCAATTAAGAACTGGTCGCTGTAAGGAATCTGCGGCATTATTGATTGAGAATTGAATATATTTCTTTTTATTCAGTGATTCTGATAATTCTGGGCCCAGATTCATGAACGGACAAGCGGTCTCCGAAACCGCGTCGGCGATAAACCCGCTCGATACCGTCTACGTCTTCCAAACCCAGCCTCATCGCGAGGTGTGATACACCCGCGATAAACCCCGATTAAACCCCGGCGCGCGTTCACGAATCTCGGTTTGATCGCCGTACGGGGTACATCTTGGGGTTCATCGGAGGTTCACCAATGATGAATCTGGGCCCTGGTTACTTTTCCTTGCTTCGTACAGCTTGGACAATTGTTATCAAACTGGGAAAAGTAGGGTGAAAGCCTAAGGTATCGGCATTGATTAGACCCTTAAGGACGCGCCATGCACTCGCGTTTCATTCAGAATCGCAGAGGCATGGTGAACGTGTATTTGCCCTATACAGTGACTTGCAGGAGCCAGCCGCTACATCAAGTCAGTGTCCTTACCTACCCAGACAAGTCTGGTAGCAATTTACCCGCCCCAGAGGGATAGAAGGCTTTGTTAACGAAGATCGATCTCTCGGCCGTGCGGGAGTCTTTAGCGCCTCTTACAACTACACCACACAGGCCCGAAATAAGTACTTGAAATGAATTTCCCTATTCTTTGTGCTATGCTCAGTGAACAATTTTCTCCTTTTCACCCGGATCCGCTTAAGGGCCCAAGAGATCAGCAACTCTAACATCTGTTAGGAGAACAGAGGAAGTTAGGACGATTATGGCACCCACGAACCTTTTGCGGTCAGAAAAAATCAATAATCAAGGAAAATCATCACCGCAAAGCTTCTTGAGTCGGCAAAAAAGGATGTCTGAGGTCTTTACAACCTAATTAGTGCCCAAGGGTTCAAACCAGCAGTTCAGGGTAGCCGCACAAGTTGCAGCATCCCGCGGCGGCGAACTACGAATGAGAACTACTGGGTAGATAAAAATATATCCGAGCCTCGACCAAAGATACCAGTGAATGAATTCCGTTATTTTATCGAATAGGACCCTTGAGGCGCAGTGGTAAGAGGTGCTATTGACACCCTCTCGGTCAAGCGATCGATCCTCATCCGGGGTAACCAAGCCTTCCATCACTCGGGGGTCGGGTAAACTGATACCGGGCTCGTTTGAGAAGGTAAGGACGCTGACTGGGCATAGCGGCTGAACCTCACGAGTCATTGTATAGGTCAGATACGCATTCACCACACCTCCGCAATTCTGAATTGAACACGAATGTATGACACCAATGCCCCTTCTACGGCTTAACAAAAATATAAGATAATTAAAGCGATTATGACAGCTGCAAAGCTTTTCGAGCTTGCGGAAGGAATGCCTAAGATCTTTACAACCTAATCAGTGCCCTGAGGGTTCAACCCAGCAGTTCAGAGTGGCGCAGCACCTTGTCGGCGGCGATTGATGGTCGCCGTCGGCGAGTACAACCCCAGGGGGCCGATTCTGACTTTCGATTACTACCTCACTACGACATTTTACTACTGCTATGCGAGCAACTTAATCAAGCATTCTAGGCCCGTTAAGTTTGAGAGAGCCGGCGGCCAGCAACACCCGGCGCCCACTAGTAGTGGCTAAAAACCGGGTCCAAAAGCTCAAAAGGAAACCTGCTGCTAAAACATAGTTTTTTTACTATATGATCTAGAGGTGCGCGTGTGGTTCGTTGGACAAAGGCGCTACTGACACCTGCATGGTCGAGCGATCGATCCCCGATCGGGTTAACCAAGCCTTTCAATCATCCGAGGTCGAGTAAGTTGGTACCAGACTTGTCTGGGGAGGTAAAGACAGTGACTTGGTAGAGCGGCTGGCCCTCCAAGTCATTTTATAGGCTGCCAATGGATTGTATTCAACATGCCTTTATAATTCTGAATGGAAGATGGATGCACAGCGCGCTCTTAGGAACTGATCAACGCCGACATCTTTACCTTTACTTTTAAATTTGAGTACATTTTTATCTCTTTAGGAACTCTACTAAGTATAGAAAGTGCAACACTTCTACGGGCTGCAACCCCTATCCAGAACCTTCTGGAACGGACGAAAAGCGCGATCGCAGAAAAGTTATCCAGAAATAATTCTTAGTCCTCAAAACCTTGACTTTTCGGAGTTTTAGCTTTTGAATATTTCATCGCTTCAGTGCTTTCTCTCAGTGGTGGTGGTAATGGAACTCTAGTCGCCCTCGGTAAAATCAGTATGATAGAAAACTGTCTAACTCCTCGACCACTTCTACTTGATTTAACTATGTTTTTTACAAACATAAAAAGGACCACCAAAGCATTCCGACAACCTAAACAACCGGCTTAAAGGTCTCAAAGGCGGCACGAGAAACTCCAAAAGACAAGAAGATAAATGCCTCCTTCAGCTTTGTTCTTGTCTCAACCGAGCTACTGGGGAGGTGTTGGGACGACATAGCTGTGGTCTTAGCGGGGAAACAGCGAAATTTAGAAAATAAACAAATTAAATAAATAAAAAATAAAATTAAACCTGAGAAACTTGAAAGTTTCATGCTAGAAAAGTCTTAGGTGCCGAGCTTCAGAGAGTTTCAGACCTTTTTGCAACTGAGTGGAAGGGATTGCCCAAAATGCACCGATCGATACAGGGGAAATTAATGGGATAAAAATTTAGTAGATTCCAAACCATGGAACTGAACCATCGTAGGCATTTCAAGGCGTCGAAAACGCTTATTTTCTTCTTTTAATTCCGAAAATTAATTGCCAATCTCCCAGGAAACCGCCCGGAAGTAACAGGAAACCATAAAGCTGTAGGTAAATGGAGCGAAAATGCGGGTTTTGGGAGTCCGTTGCGGACTCCTCTGTTGGTGAATATAAGCTAGAAGTTTGATAAAAGCCGAAGATAGAACAAAAAAACTAAAAATCACATCCACAGGGTCTAAATAACGAGGACGGCCCATCGACCTTGTGTGGTCATAGCTTGATGAGATCAAGGAACGCATATGTGAAAATCAAAATTTTTAGAATTTCAGAAAATTCACGCTCTTCTGATTACGGCCATGTGTTTTTTATTCACTACAAATAATTCTAAAGTGACGTTTCTAACAGTAAAAACATCTATATCGTTTATATCGCGTTTTGGCGAAAACTGCCTTTTGCTAGCCCCTAAACCCCTGGCGTTAACCTAGCGGGACTCTACTTCGTCCTATCAATATGTTTCCTTACTTTTCACTCTCAACAGTTGCCGAAGGGCTTCCGTCAAGGATTATCTCAATGATTTCATTGATTTGTTACTAACCGTGTCTTTTTTGTGTTTTTTGTGTTTTTTCTTTCTTTCTATGTTATTAACACTATATCCCAGTCGACTGTAACCCGCTGGATTTCACCGTTTAGCCCACTATGGACTGGAAGCAAATGATAAATGATAAATCTACCGACGGTACTGTAGAGAAAAATCACTGATGCAAAGTCGTAGTCATTTCATGACATAGAAAACGCTTATTTCTATCCTTTGCTCTTTGAAAAGCTGACAAAAAGTTTCGAGCTGAATTTAGAGGAAAATTCACCCGCTGCTCGGACTTTGGTGAGCTAATTCCCCCAGGCAATTCCTTGGAGAACACGAAAAAACCGCTCTGTTGTCCATTCTGATGACTGCGCCTTGTTGTCTTCGGGCATTCGGCAGAGGGGGGGGGGCAAATTGGCCAAAGCTGCGCTTAAGCGGTCGGAGCTTCGCGGGTGCCGACGCCTCGAACGGCTCTTAGACCCCTGAGGCGAAATAATTGTCAAGTTCTAGAAAAAGGGTGAGTTGACAGAGGAACGCAGGCAGAGAGGGTAGCCGATAATCACCTCTTTGACCTTGGCGATGAAAAAAGTCCTAAAGATGTCCTAAAGAGCTTTAGGCAGATTTTTTTTCTTTTTTTGCGATTTTTTCTTCCTATTATCAAAGGTCGTTATTGAATATAAATTTTTGTTCACTTCGAGTGGCTTTCTAGCGAGGCGTCTGACCACTATTACTTGTTCAGGCCGACATTAAGTGGCAACATCTTCGGGAAAAATTCCCTTTAGAGTTCTTAAGTTCTCAGAAGGTTCTTGAATAGATTCTTAAACTAAATTGGATTTTTTCGGATTTCCTTCAAGAGAAAACGCTTTTTCAGATCCCCACAAAATTTCGCAGCTACGATGCCAAAGTACGAATGCAGCGAGAAGGTCCCGGACTCAAGGAATACATGGAGAAGGCCAGATCGCTGACCAGAGAGGGTGAGTCGTTGCCTGGTCTCCTTTTTTGATCGATTGTTTTCAATCGCTTTTCGATAGGTAAGACTCGGAAACGTTTTTGATTGGTATATATACCATTTTCATTTCGAAATGGACACTTTTCAAACCAAAATAGACGTTGTTCAAATCAAAAAGCACGCTGCCCTTCTCATACAAGCCTGGTATCAATTTGCCCGACCTCGGATGATTGGAAGGCTTGGTTAGCCCGGGCTGGAATCGATCGCTCGATCGTGAGGGTATCGGTAGCGCCTTCGACCACTGAACCACGCGCGCTCCTCTAGGTCACATAGCAGCAAAAACTCTATTCTTGAAGCGGGCTTCGTTTTGAGCTTTTGGACCCGGCTTTTAGCCACTACTAGTGGGCGCTGGGTGTTGGTTAGCGAAAGGTGAGCCCGGATGGGGATCGATCGCTTGACCATACGGGTAGAAGCGTCGACTCTTACCGCTGAACCACTCTTACTAAAATATGGACTTCTCTGACTCCATTTGCAAGCTCCAAAGGCTTCTTTTTATGAAACTATTAATCACTATTCCGCCTCCACCGTCCGTTACCCATCAAGTAGCTCTATCCCTCCCAGACTAATCAGACGATAGAACTCATTGCCAGTCGAGAACGACGAATTCCATTCGGCTTCCGTTTCTTGGCCCAAAAACGAATCGATTCGTTTATAGGGCGATAAGGTGAACGAGTGAAAGGTGCAGTTTCTATGGGTTTTGGACGACGGCTCGTTGAGCATTGTGTGCTCGACGAAAATTGCTCGTCCACCTAAATATCACGAAACCATAGAAACCACCAAACGGGCAAAATTATGGCGAGCCGTCAGAATTTATGGCCATCGGATGTGAGCGATTTTTGTCGGAAAACTACCAGAAGGAAGGGATTACAGTACTCTGACTCTAGTAAGGTAAAGGTAGAGGTAAAGGTATCGACACGGTGCATTCGTGTTCAATTCAGAATCCTAAAGGCATGGTGAACGCGACTTGGCCTATACAATGACTTCGGGGCAGCCGCTATACCTGTGCCCAGATTCATCATTGGTAAACCCCCGATAAACCCCAATATATAACCCGAACGGCGCGCACCTTTGTCTACTTATCCTAACTCCTATGTTAAACGCAATCTCTCATCGACTCTGCCGTCTGGTTCCGGCCGCGCCGCGGTTTCGGAGACCGCTCCTCCGTTCGTGAATCTGGTCCCAGGTCACGGTCTTTACATTCCAAGACAAAGGCTTGGTTAGCCCTGACGAGGATCGATCGCTTGACCGTGCCGGTATTAGCAGCGCCTCTTACAATTGCACCACCCGCGCATTGGGTGACATTTAAAACAGTATTGCTCCTCTCAGACCTCAGTAAAAATTGGTGAGATCAAACAAGGAGTTTAATTTTCTCAAATTTCTCCCAGCTGAATCAGATTCCTCCTAAACCCAGGCGGATACCTGAAAACTACTCACAAAAAAGACCATTCAGTTCAAACTAGCTCCGTTCTATAGGATCATAAAGGGCTACGCATAGTGAAATGGTAAGAGGCGCTAATTCCATCACGCTCCAGCTTGAGCGATGAATCCCCGCCCGAGATAACCAAGCATTCCATCTCTTCAGAGGCGGGTAAACTGGTACCAAGCATGCCTGGGAGGTAAAGTCATTAACTTGGGGGAGCCGCGAGTCATTCTATCGACCGAATACGCATTTACTATACCTCAACGATTCTCAACCAAAGACGAGTGCACGGCGCATTCTCGGAATGACTGAGCAAAACGGAATCCTTTATATTTTACCTCTACCTGTGGATCCTTCCTGCCCTCGGAACTTCAACAAACGGGTAAAGCGTTAACCTTACCAATCCCAGGGTTGAATCAACCGCGACTTCATGAAATTCTTTATTGATTGATGAGCTCTTCTAAAAAAATCGAGGTGTGGAGCATCACCTAGTACATGCACTAGAGCTTCTTAATAAGGAAATTCGACGAAAAAACCCAAAGTCTCACGGAAAAAGCCCTCAGGGCACGCTGGGAGAAGGCTATTCTTCCAAAAATTCGTCATTGTTCTCCAACAACGCACTCACCCTCATTCATTATGGATTGTCTCGTGCAGGAAGGAGAAAGCACTGACTTATTCATCGTTCGCTTACGCAGGTCATTCTAGGCAAAGGTTTTTCGCGAAACTTGAGAGTATTGACGGGTTCATGGCGTATTCCAGAAGAGGGGCTCTTAGGCATGCCCCCTTCACAATGATTAAGAAGTGTTCTTCAGTGGCTGGCGGAGAAGCGGCGGGCCCTCAGGCAATTTGCAGAAAAAAGGTCCCGAAAATTTAGAGGACCGCCCAGAAAAACAGCTATTGAATAGATGGAGGACTAGTCTGGAATGAAGTGGGGGCAGAATTCTTTGTCGAAAAACTGAAACAGACTGGCACCACCGAGTTCCTGTAAGGGCAACCCGATGGGACCCAAAGGAAAATCTTTAGACTTTTCGATCGAGCAGGAGACAAAGATAAGGCGACAAGCAGGAAATAAATGTTGGGTGACATCGTCACAGCTGTATTTCGAGGCTTTTTTGACTTACAGTAGCGGTCAAAAAGATATGTCACTTTTCAATTTTAGGCACAAATAGCTCAAATCGAAAGGAGTCTGGTACTATTCGGTAGTCCTAACGACTCTATTCGAAAATATGTTGAAACATACCGTTTTTGCAAATTCTGTGTTTTTTAAAAATATTTTATAGTGATTTTCATATGCTACTTTAAACGAAAATATCTCAAAAATTGCTGAGCGTAGGATCAAAATGAGATGATATTCTGATAGAGCACAGTTTATTTATTATAATGTGTTACAAAAGTTCGGTTCAGACCGCCGCTAAACTATAGATTTTTCTGAGCAAACATTTTGGTGGTCAAAAAGTGGTCAAATTTTAGGACCATGTTTCAAACAAAATTCTATATCTTTTCAATTCTCTCACGAAATTACACCAAATTTGAGGGTACTATAGAAAATGATCTTCTCTTGAAAAGAGTTGTTTTTGTTTTGAGTCTGGTTCCTTAGCTTGTGAGAAAATGTTTTTCAAAAAGGAGATTACGTAGACTGTTATATTCAAGAAAGTTCAAGGAGAATCGACTCCATTTTTTCTCATTTCATAGCACATTTATAGTACTCTCGATACTGTACGTACGCTTAAATGAAAACAGTTCTTCATAAAAATATATCGCTTTGATTAACACACGCCGCATGCGAAGTCACCACCAGCGCAGTGTATGGTGGCGGGCGAAGGCGCGCACAGCGTGTGTTAGTCAAAGCGATATATTTTTACGAAGAACATTGATTTATTTTAGCGTACGTACAGTGTCGAGAGTACCATAAATGTACTATGGACTGAGAAAAAATGGAGTCGATTCTCCTTGAACTTCCTTGAATATAACAGTTTACGCAATCTCCACTTTAAAAAACATTTTCACACAAACTAAGAAACCAAACATGAAACACAAACAACCATATTGAAGAGAAAATCGCTTGCCATAGTACTCTCAAATTTGGTGGTATTTCGTTTGAAAATTGAAAAGATATAAAATTCTGTTTGAGACATGGTCCTAAAATTTGACCACTTTTTGACCACCAAAATGTTTGCTCAGAAAAATCTATATTTTAGCGGCGATGTGAATCAAATGTTCGTAGCACATTATACTAACTAGGCTATGCTCTATCAGAATATTGTCTCAGATTGATCCTTTGGTCAGCGATTTTTGAGATATTTTCGTTTAAAATAGCATATGAAAATCAATATAAAATGTTTTTAAAAAATACAGAATTCGTAACAACGGTATACAGTGCGTTTCAAAAGTATGTATCCACCTTATAATCGGCAATTTCACGCTTCGTGTTCGTTTTCACGAACCGGCGTTTGTTGCATTAGATTCCTCGTGGTCAAAAACATCTGGGTTGCTCTTCCCAGTAAAAATAATCATCTCCAGCAAAAACAGACTGTTTTTGAATTTTTTTGTTTGTTTCAAAATATGTATCCACTTGCAGAAAAATCAATTTTTATGTAATTTTTAATAGTCGATTGGACCACCATTTTCTCTTATGACATCGAACACTCTATTACCCATGCTACCAACAAGGCTTCGGATCACCTCGTCGCTGACGTTGCCCCAAACTGCCACCACTGCCCTCTTCAGCTCTTCATCGCTACTGAACTGCTTGTAGTCCGCTTAGACCGGACGGACAACAATCCTCCACATGTTCTCCATATGACTACAGTCGGAAGAACAAACTTTCCAGTCCATTGTCCGGATGCGGTTGCGCTGGAGCCAATCAGTAGTCGATCTAGACACATGCACCGCAGCGTCATCTTGCTGCAGAACATGTGTCTGCTTCCTGCTGCCTCCCAAGAAGGGAAGAAGGCTGGACTCCAGCACACCTTGGTACTCCAGACTGTCCATTCGACAAGATGAAAAGCTGAGCTTCAGCTTTCCGCTGCTGTAGAAGCCGCCCCATATCATTAACGAGCCGCCTCCGAAGTTTCGCCGCGCGAACACCATGGGAGGTTGTCACAGGTCTCTCCAGTTGTGCCGGAAGCCATCAGGGCTATCTGGGTTGAACTTCTTTTCATCGTTGAAGATCGCCTTACACTGGAACTCCGCCAAAACTTGCGATGTTAATGTGGCGAGGATGTCGCTACCTCGTCTCACTGTGTCACCATTTTCTTTCGCGCACAATACGATCTCGCCCGCTTATAGAAGTCCATGTGGCGAGCTGCCTCTTGCATGGTCCGACAGCAGATGTGGTCGTTCATCCGCATTGAGCGGTAGATCGTCGTTTGCGAAGCAGCTGGACCCGTACTGGAACGAATTTTGTTGACACCCCCTGTCGAGTTCGACACCATGCGGCCAATTCTTCGACGATCCTGACTCGAAAGCAGTCGTGGACGTCCAAGTGAATGTGCTGGTAGATAGCCGTCAGGATTCCGAAGATAACAGGCCACGAATCCATGCGGACAGCCGAGTTGGAGAGCAATGTCGCGATTTGACAAGCCCGTGCCCTTGAGGGCTCGCATCTGAGCTTGTTCCTCCAATGACAACGCGGTTCCATGAATGTGTATCGTGGTTATTTTGTAGTGTTCGACAAGAGCACTATTAATATTAATAGTTTTCCGCCAAAACGAAGCATATCGTTCGAGGGGATAGGTAAAAGCGCGTGGAGTCTCAAAGTGGATACATATTTTGAAACAAACAAAAAAATTCAAAAACGGTCTGTTTTTGTTGGAGATGATTACTTTTACTGGGAAGAGCAACCCAGATATTTTTGACCACGAGGAATCTAATGCAACAAACGCCGGTTCGTGAAAACGAATGCGAAGCTTGAAATTGGCGAATATAAGGTGGATACATACTTTTGAAACGCACTGTATTTCGATACATTTTCAAATAAAGTGGTCAGAACTATCGATTGGTATTAGGTTCTTTTCGATTTGAACTATTTATGCATGAAAATGAAAAGTGACATATCTTTTTGACCGCTACTGTATATCGATGGCTTTTCCCCAAAAAAAAGTGAGGAGCTTCTGTAAATTTCCAGAAAAAATATGGGTAGATAGAGATCCATCGGGTTAAACGTGATAAAAAGTGAAGTATGGTTCGATCTTTCAGGCTCCAACGAAGGCGACAAATCGTAAATCAAATAAATGTAAAAGTAAAGAAGTCGGCTTTGGCTAGTACCCTCTAAGAACGCGCCACGCATCCAACTTTGATTCAGAATCATGGAGGCATGGGGAAAATGTGTATTTGGCCTGTACAATGACTTGCGGGGCCAGTCGCTTAACTGAATCAGTGTCTTTACCTTCCTATACAGGTCTGGTGCCAATCTGCACAACCACGGAGGGATGGAAGCTTGATTAGCCTGGGTCAGAATTCATGACGGGTATCGGCACAATATACCTGGTAATAAACCCGGTCGGTGCGATTATTCGCATTCATGAACGCGCCGCGGAGTTTATTTGGGGGATATCGCGGGTCTATTCCACTCCGCGGCGCGTTCATGAATGCGAATAATCGCGCCGAACGGGCTTTATTCTCGGGTATATTGTGCCGATACCGTCATGAATTTAGGCCCTGGACGGGAATCGATCACTCGACCGTGCGAGTGTCAGCAGCGCATCTCACTACTACACTATGCGCGAAACGCGATTTAAACTGTAATAATTAGAAACATCGGTCTACCGCTCAACGGTCCACACTACCTAAGAGGGTTCTGTGTCAGAAAGAAAAAGTTGGAACATATTTCGAGGCTTTCTAAAAACGATGCCCAGCCAATAATCTTCCTTGGAATTTTTTCATTTGGAATTTCATGAATTTTGGGATTTATTGATTCTAATTTATTGATTTATTGATTTGCTTTTCCGCTGAAGAAGCTTCAAAATCGACATTAAGCCCGTAGCTAGAGCTAACAAAAATACCACTATGTAAAATATCACTATGTATGAAGCATCTACAAGCTACCACATATATCTTCAATGTGATTCTCAAGAACGATCCAACAATGTTGTAAATTTCCGAGACGATTTACTTCTCTGGAATTTTCAGATGGCATTTTTTCTGCTTCTAATTTGCATGTTTAATTGAATAAATCGATCATCTAACCGAAAATATTCTGCCGCATTTATAGTAAAACGTATTCCTGACCACATGGACCAGTTGCAGATCTTTGATTATTTTTCAACCAGAAAAAAAACTCGAATAAAATTGGAAAATTCGGCATTATTCAACCTAACGGACACCAGGACTCCAATTTTTCTTCAGCAGTCGAAATTCGCTGAAACTTCGCCTATGCGTGTTATTTGGCGATTCCAGAACACGAACCTGCTGTTCGCTTTTCTGGAATCAACTCGGCCAAGAGGGGTTTGAACCGGAATTTCAAGACAACAACTTATTTCTCGTCAACACCACCATCAGCACGCATCTTGACGACGACCGACTCCCATTGTTCCCGGCTTCCTGTTGTTTTCCAAGCGCTTTTCCGTCCGCTTTCGACGTATTCAACTAGAGCACTACTGGCTTCGATATTTTTTCAAAACCCCAATAAAGTGACCACCACGGGATCCTGGGAACTTTTGCTTGAAGAGTAGACCAAATAATAGACCATCAAGTGAGAATGTTCGGAAAGAAATCATACTCATCAAGTCGCAATGCGTCGGGAAACTCAGGGGTTTAAAGCGGAAATGGAATAGACGCGGGTTCGAATCCCGCTTGAGATGAGATTTTTGCGATGAACCTAGCACCACCATTACAATATCAGATTCTAGTATACATAATAGTAACCCGCAAAAAGCGGTAATAAAACTAGAATTTCATAGAAATGAAATATTTTGTTGCTAATTTCGACATGTTACATATTGAATGTTTTTAGAAAGATAGGTAATAAAAGTAATAATAAAAGTTAATAGTTATAATAATAGAGTAATGATAACAGTTTTACAAAGATGTATAATAATAGTTGATAAATAATAAAGAAAGGTAGGTAGAAAAGCAGCCACATCTTCCCTCGACAATTCCAAAAACAAACAATTGCGGCACTATTTATAGGCTAGCTGAGATCTAGAGGAAAAATATGTGAATTTTTTTATTTCAATTTTGAAACGAAAATTGTGAGATATAGAAAAAAGCGTCAGAAATGATATCCACATCATTCTCCCCATCGATTTGTCCACAGGTATCATTTCTGACGCCTTTTTTCTACATCTCACAATTTTTCTTAACAGTTTTCAGCGCTACAATCTCCTTTTTTCTTAAGACCAGTCAGGCCAGCTCTTTGGACCAGTGAGACTAGTATGGTTGGAATCATTTCTGACGCCTTTTTCATACATTCCTCAACGTTTCATTTCAAAAATGCAGAAAAGAAATTTCACTGATCTTTCCATGGAGCTCAGCTGACCCAAAGTAACAATCTGTTAACAGATGAGCTGTTGGGAAACTGGATAGCCCTGAGGGTATTATTGGACAAGTCAGCCCTGATAGATTGTTGTACGAGTTAGCCCTGATAGAATTGTTGTACGAGTTTGTCCTGATGAAGCCCTGAAGCCCTGAAGTTAAGAACCATTCAAACTCCCGAACTTTAAAAGACCATTTCTCTTTCGATGGTCCATTTTCTTCTGGAAGAGCCATTGTTCTGCTAAAGGGCCCATTTCTAGCCTTAATAAAAGAAATATGGACTGGATATTAGGGGTGGCTTGTATGATGAAGCTTCTCAACAAACCTGGACATGCCGATCACGTCGGTGTAGGCCATCATCTTCAGTGACGAGCATTTTCAAATGTTTTTCTCCGTAGAAAAGGCAGTTGTTGGCGGCTCCTCTTCACGTCAACTCAGAACATCTCTAAATCAGAGATCTCAGTGGTTTCAGTTGGAATTCAAGTAGAAAGGAGATAGAGAGAAAAAATGAAAAAAAAGGACCAGAATGACCACCAACCTACCAACACGTCCGCTAACGGAGTTCCGTGCTATCAGATAGTGGATAACGACGATATCTGCAAACAAGATAAGATCACTAAGTTTAAAAAAATATTCCCGCTAGGCGAAACGGGTAGTTACAGGTCAGGGCTGGAATCTATAGTAAGAATAAAAAGGGAAAGAAATAAGAAAGTGAGAGAATAGAGGAAACAAAAAATCAATAAAGTTATGGACGCGGCCAAACCCCCCCCCCCTCCAACCCGGCCGATTGGGGGGAAGGAGGGGGGGGATGGTGCCAGTGGGCAATCGAAATCGACTGGATCGACCTGATAGATCAGGTCAGTGCCCAATGGGCCACCGGCGCCAGCAGCCCGCTTGGCCGTTTTGAATATTTTTGATTAAAAATTTGTTGTAAAACCACTGGAAGGCTTTAGATCAATGAAATCGGTCCACTCAGGAACCCTAATTCTATTCCCTTCCGTAGAGCTCCCAGGGAGAGATCCCACTTCTTGTGGGCTAGGACAGTGCCGTGATTTACAATCAATCAATTGATGGTAGCCGATACGAGACCGTCGAGCCAGCGCCCGTATCCAGCTAAATTCGATAAATTTGAGAAAAACAGAGTGTCAAAGCTCTTCCATATCTACTACAGTAGTTCATGGAACTCTTATATTCTTACCTATCGAGTGAAAATGGTAATAAACATATTTAAATAAATTAATTGATTAATATAAACGTCTTTCACGGGAAATGCTCTGCTATGGAATTTTTATTTATTTATTTATTTATTTATTTATTTATCAAGCCGCAGTCGTGCCAATTATAAAAGCAGAGATTAATTTGCAAGTACACCAAGTCATTTCCTGAAAAATGAATCGAAAAATGGGATTTTTCCGACAAAAAACTCCTTCGTACCATTGAATATGACTACCTATGGCTTTTCGTGTCACTCGAAGTCTCTCCTCCTCCCTTCCTTCCTCTCTCATATCTTCCCTTTTTCCCTTCAAGTACCTCCACCAAAGTGCACCATCCATCGCTGGTGATGGCTGAATCGACTCTTTAAATCTCAGAAAGAGGACGGCTCAAGAGATCGGTGCCAGACTCCTCAAATGAGGACGGGCGACAACGATGGTGGAGGAGATGGCCGGAGGTTTTCCAGCACTTTCGGTCCTCCCTCAAGTGGGCCATTTCAAATGAAGCGAACCAGGAGGAAAAACGTTGAGCGACAAATCGCTTTGCACTCGTCCCAGCTCTCGTTTCTGGCAGACTTAAACTCGCTCATACTCGGGGGCGGATAAAAACACCTTGAATTATATACCAAGCCTTTCATCCCTGAAAGGGCAAAAGGTAAGGTAAAGGTAAAGGGTCGGCGTTGATCAGCCCCTAAGGATGCGCCATGCATTCGTGTTCCATTCAAAATCGTAGAGGCATAGTGAATGCTTATTTGGTCTATACAAAGACTTGCGGCCTATACAAGGTGGCGAATAAATACGTGCGCGGTAAAAAGTGTTATAACTTTCTTTTTTGCCAACGAATATTGAAACAAATATGATTATATGTAAGAGTAGGACATAGCATTGCAGAATTATGGAAGGTTCTCAGAGTAGCTGCCACGAGCTTTGATATCTGCTCTGTTTCCTTCATTCATCGAGTACGTGGTGCGCCGCAGGTACTCGTCATCTATTTTGCTTCATATTTCAGAAGAGGCTCGTCGAAATGTGGCAGATTTCTTGTTGTGAACTCTCAAGATATTCTCCCAAAACATAATCGACGGCGAGCTAAAACGCATTCAAGATGGGGCTATTAGAAGGCCATAAACATTTCTTCGGAGAAGGGCTGATTGCGGTCAAAAGAAGCGCATTTTTATTTTTGCTCCATGAAGCGAAGCGCAACTTCGTTGAAGAAACTATTCGTCATGTTTTTGTTTCCTGAGTGCAGTGGCTTTACTATGTTCATAATGCTGATGATGCTTAGCGTGATTTATCATCTTTTTTATCGACAAAATCGAATCAGTTCTGCCCAGAGCAGCGATACTGTTTTAAAACATCAAGAGTTCAGGAAACACACTTTTTGCGTTAGTTCTTTGATTGTATTATAATTACAAGTGGGGATTGGGCTAATAAGATGGTAGTGATTGCGAGAGCTTCTAGGCACCTCAACGGTAAGAATTTTAACCTAAGGTAAAAGGACGCCCTTGCTGCGGCGCACCCTGAGAAATTTCCGCAATTTCTTTAATTTTTTATTCCGATTTTTCTCCACATGATCGGTGAGAACTTGTGCCTTCCATGTATGATAGCTACGAAAACCATCCTCTTCTTCTGATACCAAACGAACCGATTTGCAAAAAACGTGGAGCTGCTTGGACATCTTTTCCAAGCGAACATCATCATGTCGGTCCGTCCTCTTTTTAATAATCCCTTGCCCCACTAGTGTGTTCACCGTCCGCTTCCGTTACCGTCATGGATTGAGCAGAGTATGCCCTCCCTACAACCACTGCTTGTCAGTCTTCTACACGTTTCTTTGAGGAACTACGAGCTTCGAAAAAATCAGCTAGCCCACAATGCCGCTCTGAACTTCTTGCACAATCGCGTTACAACTTGAATAGTTCCTCGCTACGGTTTGTAAGATAAATTTCTTTCATACATAACGAATAAGAAGTATCATGTAAATCATTCGAGAAGAAAAAGTACGCTCAAAGGTTTCCTACAATTTCCAAAATTGAGCCGAATTTCACGCGCACGTATTTATTCGCCACCCTGTACAAAGACTTGTGGTAGCTTCTATACCAAGTCAGTGTCTCCACCTTCCCAGGCAAGTCTGATACCAATTTACCAGACCCTGGAGGAATGGAAGGCTTGGTCAGTCGTGCGAGGATCGATCGCTCGTCCGTGCGGGTGTCAGTCGCGCCTCTTATCACTGTACCACGCGCGCCCCAATCCTACTATATAATAAGCGAGACCGCGATGTTTGTAATGGGTGGCTCTTATAGGTCCTGCCACGATTACCCGTTACCGTACTCCCAGGGACGCATTTCATCAGTTCAGCACGCCGTCTTTTGCTATTTGTTCATCGTTTTATTTTAAAACTTTTTTCTTTTATTTCAAATCTTTATTTCAGTCTATTAGTGGTTAGTTTTTGTTTTTATTTATTATGGATTTAGCAGCTGTTTGTCGGACGGCAGGCCGCTGAATGGCTGGTTGAAATATACGTGGAACAATCACTATATATCGTCCTCTTGCTCGAAATGATTTTCCTAGACTTACTAATTGTAAGTTCATGCTCATCGAGCTCATGCAGTTGGAACCCCTGGCCCAAGCCCCATAAATTTTAGGAATTCTAGCGAAATGAAGTGGGCGATGTGTATTCCAGAAGAGTTTTAGCTACCCTACTGAAACACTATCAAAAAGGAGTATAGGAACTCGTGCAGGTGCTCAAATACGCCATAAAGAAATGTTCTTATTTTCTTATACCTTCTACGGCTTCTCATTACCCTACTGACCGATATGATAATAATAATTATAATAACAGTTTATTCGGGCTAACGTTTCGGCGTCCTCGCCTTCTTCAGAGCCTGGAACAAGTCGAGTTCAACCTGAGAAACTACCCACTCAACGCCGCATCAAATTCTCAGAAAAAAATAAGAGAAAACTGAGTGACCATCGAGCAAATGTAAAAGGGGGTCAGAAAAGGCTAACCTTTTTAGAAGTGGACTAGTGAGGTCCACTACACACCCGTAGCTGGTAGGATACGTGGGCGACTGAGGGCTCACGCCTAGGGACCACCCGCCTAGAGGACTTCTGGGGCATGACCTGGTAGGTCAAGACCACACATGTCGACGAACGGTGCCAGCTCCTGGGTCACCGCCACACACTCGTCCTTCCTCTTGATTCTAGGAGACCTGGCCGCAATCCAAAGCGCTTCTAGCGTACGTCGCGCCGCAATTTCGGTTTCACGCGCTAGGATGGAGACTGCGACGCTAAAACAGCTGTTTGCGTGCGCGCGCACCCTGTGCTCGCCCAGAGGGGTTGCCGGATTGGACTTTCGCAGCCCATCAAGATGTTCCCTTACCCTTACACAAAGCGGCCTAGATGTTTCCCCCACATACTCCTGCTCGCATGACAAACACTTGATGAGATAAACGGTTCCGGCAACCATGCAATCTCCCGGTTTCCCAAAGGGGCATATGGTGCAACCCGGTGTGGTGCATATGCGGTCATACAAGCGATTACGAACAAGCTGGCTTTTGAGGTTTCTTGGTGGTATTTCTACCACCCTTACTAACTCATGCAGATCAGCCTTTCTGAGACGTGTTCGTACTGCATGACTTATACCGTCAGAGATGAACGGCACAGGAAATGCAATTTTCGTTCTGTCTTCTCCAGGTCTGTCTGCACCAGCCGATCTTCTGCTTCCAATTGACCGCTCCTGACAGGGATAACCGTTACGTTTAGCGATGTCGCGGGCCATGCACAAAGAGTGATGTTTTTGAGTGGGATCCGATGAGACCATAGATGCGGTACGGAACATGTTACGTACGATAGCTTTCTTAATCGCCACAGGATGAGCCGAGGAGTAATGGACGACGATATTTTTGGACGTGGGCTTTCGGTACCATCTTGTTTTGAAACCCCCCTCGGTGAGTTGGACGTGGACGTTCAGGAAAGCCAGCCAGCTGTCTGTGGGTTTTTCCCGTGTGAATGATATGTGTTCTGACTGCTCATTGAGTATCGCAAAGCACCCCTTAGTTCCTTAAGTCCCTTAAGGAACTAAGGGAATTGGGAGAGTGTGGAGCTATCAAGATTGGGGTAAGTGACAAGGGTGGGGAGTTTGTAGTTCTGCCACAGGATCTAGACCGCGAGATAACCCGGTACCATCTTCGGGATACTACGGTTTACCATCCGTCCTCTTCAGGGGAGTTCGTAAAGCAGTACCGCAGGCTAAACAAAAGATGGACGGACATCGCTAAGACAACAAACCTACCCAAGTCCCTAGTAACACGATTAAGGTGTGAGCTGCCCCTATGCCCTGTACTATACGTACTCATCAAGACCCATAAGCTCACACTCAACAGCCTGTCGGTACCTGACCCCGCCACTTTCAAGGTTCGACCCATTATCAGTAACATCGGTGGACCTACGGATCGCATTGCATGGTTTCTAAACCTGATTATAGGCCAGCTTCTTCGTCACATTCCTGCCCACCTACCGAACACCAGCGCATTCCTTCAAAAGCTACAGTCATGTAGACTTGAGGAAGGGTGCGTTATGGAATCGTTCGATGTGACCGCATTGTACACCAACGTCTCCAACAACCAAGCTCTCCAGGCTGTGTCAGAAATGATGACTCAGCATCAAGCGGTCATGAACTTGTACGGTTTAAGTGTATCACAGGTCATGACGCTGCTGATTGAGTGCTTAGGCCTTCGTTATAGGTTCGCTCGAACCGAGCGAAACTCGTCCATTAAGCATGAGACGCGCGTGGGGTCAGACACGCGCGTACGAGTTAACGGGGTGACGCCGTCGCGGGGACGCGCACGGGCTGTTACGGGCTTCCTCCACTGCGTGCGTGCGTCGTGCCCACGCGGTCACCGCCCGCAAATCGCAGGCGCTCAGCGCGAGCGAAACTATAACGAAGGCCTTACAGTGCAATGTGTTCAGGTGGTCTGGCGAATACTATAAACAGGTTAGAGGCCTTGCTATGGGTCAGAGGTTAGCCCCACTCCTGGCTGTGACATTCATGTCCAAATTTGAGTCGCCAGTACTGCAACGGATGCCGACTCTCTATTATCGGTACATTGACGACTGCTTTGTGGTGTGCCCAACACAAAAGGACATGGATGACTGCTTTGCGATACTCAATGAGCAGTCAGAACACATATCATTCACACAGGAAAAACCCACAGACAGCTGGCTGGCTTTCCTGAACGTCCACGTCCAACTCACCGAGGGGGGTTTCAAAACAAGATGGTACCGAAAGCCCACGTCCAAAAATATCATCGTCCATTACTCCTCGGCTCATCCTGTGGCGGTTAAGAAAGCTATCGTACGTAACATGTTCCGTACCGCATCTATGGTCTCATCGGATCCCACTCAAAAACATCACTCTTTGTGCATGGCCCGCGACATAGCTAAACGTAACGGTTATCCCTGTCAGGAGCGGTCAATTGGAAGCAGAAGATCGGCTGGTGCAGACAGACCTGGAGAAGACAGAACGAAAATTGCATTTCCTGTGCCGTTCATCTCTGACGGTATAAGTCATGCAGTACGAACATGTCTCAGAAAGGCTGATCTGCATGAGTTAGTATGGGTGGTAGAAATACCACCAAGAAACCTCGAAAGCCAGCTTGTTCGTAATCGCTTGTATGACCGCATATGCACCACACCGGGTTGCACCATATGCCCCTTTGGGAAACCGGGAGATTGCATGGTTGCCGGAACCTTTTATCTCATCAAGTGTTTGTCATGCGAGCAGGAGTATGTGGGGGAAACATCTAGGCCGCTTTGTGTAAGGGTAAGGGAACATCTTGATGGGCTGCGAAAGTCCAATCCGGCAAACCCTCTGGGCGAGCACAGGGTGCGCGCGCACGCAAACAGCTGTTTTAGCGTCGCAGTCTCCATCCTAGCGCGTGAAACCGAAATTGCGGCGCGACGTACGCTAGAAGCGCTTTGGATTGCGGCCAGGTCTCCTAGAATCAATAGGAAGGACGAGTGTGTGGCGGTGACCCAGGAGCTGGCACCGTTCGTCGACATGTGTGGTCTTGACCTACCAGGTCATGCCCCAGAAGTCCTCTAGGCGGGTGGTCCCTAGGCGTGAACCCTCAGTCACCCACGTATCCTACCAGCTACGGGTGTGTAGTGGACCTCACTAGTCCACTTCTAAAAAGGTTAGCCTTTTCTGACCCCCTTTTACATTTGCTCGATGGTCACTCAGTTTTCTCTTATTTTTTCTGAGAATTTGATGCGGCGTTGAGTGGGTAGTTTCTCAGGTTGAACTCGACTTGTTCCAGGCTCTGAAGAAGGCGAGGACGCCGAAACGTTAGCCCGAATAAACTGTTATATCAATCTTGGTTTCGGCTTCAAGTACCGGACTTTTCACACTAACCACAATGCCAAGATTCATCGAGAGCCGGACGTGGAATTATAATAACATTAGTTATATAGTTGTCGTATGCTGCTGTGCCGAACAAGGTGGAATTAATAGTACATTAATATAATTTCTACTCAAGATTGAAATTTTCTCATGGAAAAATGACGGACGGGCGACCAACAAGCGCCGGTTTGAGTTAAACTACTGGGCCCAGATTCATCATTGGTAAACCCCCGATAAACCCCTGCGCAAGGATGACACGCAAATTCGTGAAGCGTTCCAAAATTTTTTGAACTCGTGTGTGGTCGTCGAGGACGGTCGGGCATCGACGGCCGGTTACTATCCGACAACAACTCCAGCCATCCTACCGTTACTTCGCAAGTACTCGTACTTCCTGGATTGTTCCGGATCGTCCGAAAGAACATGGATATGAACTCAAGAGTCAAACGTTTGTCAGCACGTGCCCACGCCGTTCCTGGTCAAAAAAGAAAATCGTCACGACAGGATACCATCGACCAGTATGACAGTTCGACCACGCCCAAGGATCTTGAACAAAGCGTTGAAGCGATGCTAAGAGACTCCAACATTCCCACACATGTGCGGACCGTACTTTCACTACTGTTGGAAGAAAGAAAGCGGCATTTAGAGACAATGGAAAGGTTACGTGAGTTGAGCAATGATTTCGCCCTACTTCGTACCGAAGTTCTTAATCTGCGACCAGCAATATCGATTCCTCAGGACACTTCATCTACTCCCACTGCTCCCCACACACCTGATCCGTCCATTGGATCCGACCCACAAAGTGAATACTGCACGAAGATTGACGAATACTTTGAACGCCCACGTTCCATCATAATAGCCAATGTACCTGAGAGCTCTGCCACTCCTGCATCTGCCAGAGTACAAGATGATCTATCTCGAGTGCGCCACATCATGGACTTTCTTGAAATTGATTGCCCTATAGTGTCATTGTACAGAATGGGCCCTTCAAATCCGCATAAAAGCAGGCTAATGAAATTGGTACTTCCTGCCTCTCGTTTTGCGAAACTTATGATTAAACGTGCTCCGCGTCTCAAAGGTATTACATGGCCTAAACGGCCCTTCATTCGTCCCTCCCTTCCGAAAGAAGAGCGGGATAAGTTCAAAAGAGATCGAGGTTCGCGCTTATCTTCTCCGACTGATAATCAGATTTTTTCATCTTTGGGTAACAATATTTCTGAAGAGGTTGTTCTTTCTGCCGATAGAGTTATCGATTTGTCTGCTAGTACGAATGTTGCTGTCTCAACATATTCTTCTGTAAGCGCCTTTTTTCGACTAAAGAGGTGAGGTGTCACCAATGTAATCAGATTGACAGTCTAACATGCTACCTAGCAAATATACGTTCTGTAGTGAAAAATCGCAATTCTGTCTCATTTTTACTTAGAAAATTCAATGTTGATATTATGGTGTTGACCGAGACCTGGTTGAACGGTGACATCAGCACTAGCTCCCTCTTAGGTAATTTAGCCCCCCTCTATTCAATGTATCGTTGCGATCGAACAGACAAAAGAGGAGGTGGAGTGGCTCTCATCGCTAGACAACCGCTCTCACCTTACGTATTTTTTGATGAATCAGTACCTAATTCGTATGAGTTACTCTGTTGTGAGATTTTTAGGAAAAATTATTGTATTCGTTTGGTCATCACCTACAGAACACCGTCGTGCTCTCATGCTGAGACAATCAAACTCCTAAAAACTATGAGCGATCTTATTTCTTGCGGAAAATATTGTCTTGTATTGGGTGACCTTAACTTGCCGAAAATAGATTGGTCAATTACCGGAGTGCCAGTTGCTCACCTAACTACCGAAGCAGCATTTGCCAAATTTTGTATAGAACACAATCTAATTCAATATGTAACCCAGCCAACGTTGGGTAGGAACATTTTAGACATTGTTCTTAGCTCAGAGCCACGGTTAATTTCTGATATTAACATTTGCTGTCCTCTTGGATCAAGTGATCACGCTACTATAAAATTCAAGATTCACTTCCTAGATACCAGCCAGCCCGTAGTTATATTGAGGGATTTCAAAACAGCCAATTATGATGAGATTAAACTGTTTCTCAGTCAAGTAGACTGGTATGGTTCCTTTGCCTCATTGAATTCTGTCAATGAGATGTATGAAATGTTCCTGGCAGTTCTGAACCACTGCATTGAACTATTTGTTCCTCTCAAACGAGTAAAACATTTTCAACCCACAATGCCAAAACATTTGAGTCGTTTGTTCCTTCAGAAATCTAAGGCATGGGAACTTGCTATTTCCACAGGCAGTTCAGACTACTGGTCACGGTTTGATTATCTAAGAATCAAATTCGAAAAGAAACTTGCAAAGTTCAACAGCTCGATCGAGAGAAGACTTATTGAATCCAATAACAAAAATGGCTTCTATAGATATCTCAATTCCAAATTGAGGTCAAGGAGTAATATAGGGCCTCTCCGCCGCTCTACTGGCGAGATATGTTGGTCTGATGAAGAAAAAGCAGAACTCCTCGCCAATAGTTTCGAACAAGTCTTTTCTAAAGACGATGATGATGGTGAGGTATTCGCTGGTAGGCTGCCCTCGTTCTCTAGCATGACATCAGCGTTCCCTACTATGAGTGACTCGGTATGGTTTTTAGCGGAAGAGATACGGAAACTAATCCGCCGTTGGCCTGATTCATCTTCGGTTACTCCGGACGGCATTCCTTTGAAATTCATTAAAGCAGTTATTGACTACATTGCTGGGCCGCTGGAATACCTATTTAATTTAAGTTTCATGAGATCTGAGGTTCCGGCGAGATGGAGAGAAGCCACGGTGGTTCCCATTCCCAAAAAGCCTCCTTACTTCTCTCCGGAAAATTATCGTCCAATCAGCATAACTTCTGTATTCTGTCGAACATTCGAAAAGATACTTAAGAAAAGAATCGTGGATCATCTGGAGAAACACTCTGTTATCTCGTCCCACCAACACGGTTTCCAGAAGGGAAAATCTACTGTCACCGCCATGTTACAGTCAGTTAATGACTGGTCAATTGCCTTGGATGAAGGAAAATCCGTTGATGTAATTTACCTGGATTTCGCTAAAGCTTTTGATAGGGTGTCTCACAAGAAATTGTTGTTCAAGCTAGGAGTTGTAGGTGTTCATCCACGGATCATCTCATGGCTAAGTGCTTTCCTATCGAATAGATCCTATCAAGTTCGTATAAACTCTGCTCTCTCTACTTCTAGACAAGCCTCCAGTGGGGTTCCACAAGGTGGGGTTTTATCCCCCATTTTGTTTAATATCTTCATGTTTGATCTACCTGAACTTGTTCTTTCGACAGGAACCACTTGTTGTGCTTTTGCAGATGATATCAAATTGTATCACTATGTGATAGATAATGCATCTCATGACAGACTTCAATTAGCAATTGACCTTGTTCAACAATGGTCTGATTTTTGGGACCTTCCCCTGTCTACCTCCAAAACCAAACTTCTTCATATTGGTTCTAGTGGTTTTGGTAAAGACTATACTGTAAAAGGAGACAAAATTGAGCAGGTAGACCTCATTCGTGATCTAGGTTTCTTGGTCAGTAAAGATTTAACATTTGATAAACACTGTGAATCCATAGCACGAAAAGCATCCAAAAAAGTATCAGACCTTTTCAGAGGGCTTTCTACACGTAATCCAGAAGTCTTAGTTCGAGCTTACAAAACGTATATTAGGCCAATATTAGAATATGGCACGGTAATATTTACTCCGACCAAAAAGAAATTGATAACGTTGATTGAATCAGTGCAGAATAGCTTCACTCGAAAAGCTGTCATTCGTTCTATTGGTTTTCAGTATGATCAAATTCCATCTTTTGTAGACCGGAATGAGAAACTAAAACTTCAGAGCCTGGAATTCCGAAGAAAGAAATTTGATCTGTTGATGCTACATAAAATTTTACATGGTAAATGTAGTCTCACTTTACGTCACTTTGTAGCCGAGAGGAGCTCTATTACCAGAGGGAGTTGTCGCAAAATTCTGTTACCGAAAGCCAGAACTAGGTTCCGCCAACAATTCTTTTCTGTTCGTGCTGGTTCTGATATGGTTAAGCTATGTAAAAAATTATCCATACCAAGTGATTTAAAATGTTTCTCTAACCTGTTAGACTGTCATCTGAACACACCTCAACCCACTGATCTTATTCACTGAAAACATATGTTCAAAATTGTGAAATGTAGTTAATGTTGATGTTGATTGTCTGTCATTTTATTTATCATATCACCGATGCATGGCTTGTTCATGTAATAAATAAATAAATAAATATAGCCCAAACGGCGCACACCTTTGTCTACTTATCCTAAACCTCCTGTGTTAAACGCAATCTCTCATCGACTCCGCCGTCTGGTTCTGGCTGCGCCGCGGTTTCGGAGACCGCTCGTCCGTTCATGAATCTGGGCCGTGCTAGCTGCGAACTCTCACATATTTCGGACCCGAAAATTTCACTCATCTGGATGAAAAATAAATTTCAAAAATATTTTTTTTCAATTTCGTTTGACTTACCTGAATTGACTAGAGGGGATATCACGACATCCATTGATTGACAAATTACTCCTGAGTTGAGGTTTCACCTTCTATTCGTTGAGCAATCACACGGGAATTGATTCATTGTGCACTTATCCGGAACTGATAAGTATGAACGGCGGGCATATTCAGAGTGTTATCGATCGAATCGGCGAATAAATCGATACCTATTTCAGACGCAAAAGAGGGACGACACTGGGCGTTTGGCTCGTCGACTCCGCGCGATCTCGCTCATATGACGGCGATTTCGACGGCTCAACGTGTCTACGACGCCAAATCGCCCAAGAAGAGCATCACCTCGCCCGAGTTCGCCACTCCAGTGCACAAACGGAGCACCACCGGTGAGGGTTTCCAAGGATGCGCCATGCACTCGTCTTTGGGCTCGTTTGGACGCCGTGCGGCGGAAATGCAAAATTGAAGCGCAATCAATAATTAACGTCCTTGATCGAATTTGCTCCTTTGCATTAGTGGCGCAGTCCGGTGCCGCCTGATATAGGCAAACTTACTGGTCGTTCGGGTTTTTTAGAAGGCTGCTATTCCTTATTATAATACATTTTGACGAAATTCACTTTTTTCGCTTAATTTCTTCCTTATGTGATTATGTACCTAATTTTTTTGCTTAGACACGGCGCCACCGGACTTCGCCACTAACGCAAACGAGCAAATTCGATCAATGACGTTAGGTATTGATTGCGCTTCGATTTTGCATTTTCGCCAGAGATCATAGGGGCAATCTGAAAGTGTAATTGAGCGCTGCTGATGTGTAAGTCACTGTAACCAGGCAGATCTGGTATAAATATACCTGGTGAAGACGCATCTGGGCCTAAATTCATGACGGGTATCGGCACAAAATACCCGAGAATAAACCCCGGTCGGCGCGATTATTCGCATTCATGAACGCGCCGCGGAGTAGAATAGACCCGCGATATCCCCCAAATAAACTCCGCGGCGCGTTCATGAATGCGAATAATCGCGCCGACTGGGGTTTATTCTCAGGTATATTGTGCAGATACCCGTCATGAATTTAGGCCGTGATGGCTTAATTGTCGTGAAAATTCTCAAAAAATCTTGATTGACGCCTTCCAGCACCCCAACCTATCCAGCGACCAACAGCACCGACACCCTCAAAGCGAGTGGACGACGACGCGGCTTCCGAGCCGGACTTTGTCCAGGTATCGGTTTACCATTTACCTTCTCTTTCCGTTTTTTAAAATCAAACTCGTACACGTCAGGATCGTGAGGAATTCATCGCCGAACTGCGGAAGAAAAAGCTCAACAAGCCGCCGGCCGCCGCCACCACAAATGTCACTGCAGCGAAGAAAACGAAAGAGGAGAAGAAGATGAATGGAAAAATCGAAACGAAGGGTCAGCTCTTGCAATTTCGGCAATTTTGTTGGCGAATTGCTTGGAGGGATTTGTAGGGATTTGCGGGAGGAGAAATTCTCAACGAGTTAGCCAGTTAGCAGAAGAGAAAGCAGTGCCTGAAAAACATAAAAATTTAAAAAAAAACAGTATTAAGTTAATTGTGAAAAATCATTTTAAAAAGTCAACTCTTTAACGAGAGGTTTTTGAAAGCTAAACTCATTAAGTCGGGCGTGGTGCTACAGTGGTTAGAGGCGCTACTGACTCCCGCACGATCGAGTGATCGATCCTGCCAGGGGCTGACCAAGCCTTCCCGGAAAGCATGTTGTGATGATGATATGTTGTTCGCAAAAATTTAGACACAGGCGAGACTTGAACTCAACGCCCAGGACAGTAAAGGGCTCTGAGGTAATACTGACCATAGGATTGCCATGACCCTCCCTACTCAAGCAGTCTTGGCATATCTTATAGGAAAATCTATCATAACAATCCTGTAATATGTTATCTTGCCTCCCTTCTACATAATCAAATAGTGGAGGGTAGTACAGCGGTAAGAAGCGCTACTAACACCTGCACGGTCGAGCGATCGATCCTCGCCCGGGCTAACCAAGTCTTCCAACCGTCCGAGGTAGGGTAATTTGCTACCAGACTTTTCTGGGAAGGTAAAAACATTGACTTGGTATAGCGGCTGACCCCTGCAAGTCATTGTGTAGGCCAAATACGCATTCACCATGTTTCTCCGATTCTAAATAGATTGCGAATGCTCTTGGAGGACTACTTAACACCGAGACCTTTACCTTCCCTGAAATATTTAAACCAAAGAAGAGTCTATAAAAACAAATCGTTCCGGAAAGCATTCTAGTAGATTTTTCTTCTAAAGGTCTACGAAATTAGGTTGTTTTCCGAGAAACGAAAAAAACGGCGATTTCTCTCTTGAAATGAAATTTGCATGTTTTCCTGGACCAGAACGGCAGTCGAGCGGAAAATCTTCTGGACGTTTCAAAGCTCTGTCTACCTTCTATTTATGGTTCCATATAGGTTTTCGTCCTTAGACCAATTCCGACATTTCATGTCCAATCATTTCGTTCATCTCCGACAGAATCTAAACGGGCCGTCCGCGTCGGAACGTCAAATCTCAAATCAGACACCCGCCCGGCGGGGAGAGAGCAGCGGGAGGGAAGAAGCCCTAGGGCTCATTGCCATCAAAACATCTCAACAAGGCAACCAACCAACCAACCCCAGCTCTACATATAACATCATCATCGATTCTAGAGAAACACGAAAAAGCGAAAACACCCGAAGCGAGCAAAGCGAAGATGGAGGAGGCCGACTTCACCCATGCACACGGTTCGTTCTCGTTTTTTATCTACTTGATGCCAACATTATCTACACGATACCAACATTTCGCCTTATTTTAGCTTTTTTTAGTTGAAATCAATCACAGTATTATTGTTTAGTATCATTGATGTTTTATTTGGCGCACCTAACAGTGTAAATAAAATAGAATATATTTAGATGTAAATCATGTAATTAATACTTTCTGAAGGAAAATACTATCGCGAGTTTCTGGTTGTATTGTCCTTTTTTCTTAATTTTTAGTCTCTTCTCTCTCCCTCAGTTATTGCCCCCACTACCTCTCTCTCCTTCTCTCCTCTCTCTCTCTCTTCTTTGGAATCCTCCAACCTTCATCGCTCTATCGGTGTGCTCTTCCTCTTCCTTGACCTCTCAAACGTCATTCGCCTTTAAATCATTCTCTCCTGCTCTCTCTCCCTCTTATTCCCTCTCCTTTGAAAACCTGAAAAGCATCTTCCTTTTTTCCAGCTTTTAGTCTCTTCTCTCTGTCCTTCGACGCTGCACACATCTCCTTCGCTAGGTCATTCTCTCTAATACCTCTTTATCTCTCCTTTTCACTTCTCTCTCTTCTATTGGAACCTCCAACCTCTTACGCTCCATCAATGAGCCGTTCAAGATCATAACCCCCTCCCATTCCTTTTCTCCCTCTAACTGTCTCTATCCTTTGCTGAAATCCTGAAAAAAACTCTTTTTCTTCCTTAACTTAGTTTCCCTACTCTCTTCTCTATACTTCAACCCCACAGACCCCATCTCTTTCCTTCGATTGTTCTCCCTACCACCTCTCCTCTCTCTTTTCTCTCTTCTATGGGAACATCCATCCTCCATTGATGAGCCATTTAGGATCATAATCCATCATTTCTTCCTCTCCCTCTATCCCTTCCACGACTTCTCAAACGTCTTTACCCCCTCAGTCACTCTTTCTTCATTTCTCTTCCTCTCTTTCCCTCTTTTCCTCTAGTTCCCTCCCTTCTTTGGAACTTCCTCCTTCATGAGCGCGGAATTTATGATCAAAACTAACGCTTACTTATTGTTTCTCTCGACCTCGCAAGCATCCATTTCCCCAGTTTTCATTCTCTTTCAGTCTATTGTCCTTTTCTTGTTCCCCAAAAACTTGCAAGCTTTCAACAGCGCACCGTTTAGAATTGAAATTCCATATAACTCTACAATATTTCCCCTAATCGTCTCAGTCGTGAAAAAAAATTGAAGAAAAAAGAATTATTTTGGTAATTCTTACTGCCCGTGATCGGTGCAGTGTGTCGCTGCTATATATAATAGATTAAAATTCCACAATGGACATTTATAAGAATAAATAAATTTCCAGAACTTGCTGCCGAAGTGTGCAGCACCGAGCGAGTGCCACACAACCTCCATGAGGAGGAAAGCGTCACCGCTCATCAGAGTACCGTAACCGGATTGAAAGATCAGGTGAGGCTCAATTCCTACCGTAGCTTTCACACTTGCTTTGTTTTGACGCATTGTAAAATTGAGAAGATCCCCTTTCTAATCACCAAAAAGGCTGTTTTTGATGCCACCAACGTTGCTGCTTGGGTGTCGAGCATCTCTTGTTGAAGTCTAGTTCACTTTTATGGGTTTATTTACACGAATCTCATGAATATTGAAACCCAACTTGAATTTTTAAATACAAAATGGCCGAAAATCGCTACCATCCCCTGATTGATGAGTTCAGTTACGTGAAAGAGACTGAAATTGTGCTCAATGACCCTAAAAGGCCACAAGGTTGATTCCTAAAAGGAACCCTAGTAACCCTGGAGGCGGAGAAACTTCTAAGGTAGCAAAACTGAACGAGATTTTTGAGGAAGTTAAGGAAGCAGCCGAGCCACTATACCAAACCAGTACCTTCACCTTACCAGACAAGTTTCGCATCAATTTACCCGACCCCGGCGTGATGTAAAGCTTGGCTAGCCTGAGCGAGGATTGTTCGCTTGACCGTGAGAGTGTCAATTGCTTCCCTTACCACTGCACCACGCCTATCATTTTACTGAAAGTATAAACCTTTAGAGCACCCTACTGTTCCCGATCACTGGTCTATTTCAGGGCTGCGGATACCACTTTTGTCGGTGTCTCTGGTTACTCTGGTTACCGTAAAACTTACCCCAAGGCTGCATACCGCGAGGGCAATGTGAATACTCAGTAATCGGATACCCTACTGGTGCCCTATCTACGTAGTCCGTTGGTCGGTACGATGCTTTAGAGGAGTGGTTAGGAAACAGGGCCGAGATTCATGAACAGACATGCGGTATCCGAAACCGCGGCGCAGCTAGAACTAGGGCTCAGATTCATGAACGGAGAAACGATATCCGAAACCGCGGCACAGCCAGAACCAGACGGCAGAGTCGATGAGAGATTGCGTTTAACATAGGAAGTTTAGGATAACTAGACAAAGGTGGGCGCCGTTCGGGCTATATCTCGGGGTCTATCGGGGGTTTATCAATGATGAATCTGGGCCCAGACGGCAGAGTCCATGAGAGTTGCGTTTGACATAGGAAGTTTAGGATAAGTAACAAAGGTGGGCGCCGTTCGTCCTATAACTCGGGGTTTATCGGAGGTTTACCAATGATGAATCTGGTCCCAGGAAAACGGAAAAAGGGTTGGGTAAAGTCAATAGGGGTCAGTGGAATGGAGCAGTTCACCTTTACCAGTGTCATTCGGACTTTCTAAACCCTTTCCACTCCATTTACCCCTGAGAAATTGGCCGGCGGCTTTGAAATACCTATTTGCCCAGGGATTTCTTTCTGTTTCTGTAAAAAATGTCATTTTTAATTGACACAGACCTCGGGAAACCAGCAATTTAACAAAACACGACAGATCCGCTCTTTTTCAGATCGTCGTCTCGGAGCTGACAGAGGCCGCTCCCGGGAAGGAGATTGTAATCGATAAGAACGAGGCGGGGGGCAACCTGGCCGAATTTGTCGAAATGAAAACGAACGAAATTCTGCAGAAAGGCGAAAAGGTGTCGGACGATCTGGCCAAGGATCTGAAGGATTTCGCCATGGGAATGAAAGCGGCCGCTGAGACAAAAGTCGAAGAACAGCAGGCCGCCGTTCAGAAGACGCTCGAAGGTGTTGACGAGGTGTTGGTGAAGACCAAGGAGGTGATCGGCGACGTCGGTGACTCGATGGTCGACAAAATCGGTTCCGTCGTCACCAGCGCCATCACTTCGGTTGTTTCTGACCCCTCGGATCACCACCACAACAACAGCAGCACCGTCGAAACCCCAGCTACCAAGGCATAATTATACCCACACAAGCACACTCAGCACTTCATGCCGTATGCTACTATTCACGTTTGCACAGACGCTGCCAAAACAATCGCTTGACGAAGTGTCGCTGCGCTGCGGTCGCGCGGCGGTCAACGGTGTCGCAATAACAAGATGTAGCTGTCTTTTTGGCAAAAAGTGCAACATACTGATCGAATCTCATTTGTAGACCTTTTTAGTACTGTGTTGCTGCACATTCTGATCCAATTCTGGACGCTGTTCTCATCTATTTGATACTGACACCTATTATTGATCGAATTGATTTTCTCACATGATAATTTTGTCGTGATCACAGATCGTTACTGACGAGAATAAATGATGATGGTGGGATCAACTCCAAACAGAGGATGATTTAATGCCTAAGTTTGGTAGGTAGGATTACCGAAATGACAGGCGATATTACAGGGTGGCCCAAAATTACGTTCACACATGTTTGACCTTTCATTTCTCTTGACCTACGAGTCAGGAATGAACTGTCTTAATTTCCTAAGTCAGCTGTGCTTATGCTTAACTCAAACGCCAAATATTGCGTTCCAACAATAGCCAACTGCTCAATGGCACCTTCTCATCCGCTGCGGACGCACTCATCAAACGGCTAGGCGAGGCACGCTACCGGGACATCATTTTTCCAGACAAAAAAAAATCCACTATAGAAGCAGCGCTGAACCACCGAAACGTCCGTGTACTTGCCAAATCAGTAGCCGAAGCTAACGAAGTGGAAAGGATCTACGAACGTTGCGGTGGTCCGAAGTCAGTCATAATTTAGGCAACTGTCTCCTATTCTGGGAAGTCGCCGTTGTTATTCGTCAAAAAAGGAGAAAAAATAGAAGCTAAAATTATATGGAAGACCTTCTGGAAAAGCTTTTGATCCCTTGGACCAATTCAATTCACAAGGACAAGTCATTCATCTTCAAGCAAGATCCAGCACCAGCTCATAGAGCGAAGGTCGTGCAGGAGTGGTGGCACGCACCAAGCTTCCCGACCTCATCAGCGCAAAGAAATGGCCTTCCTACAGCCCTGACCTCAACTCCTTGGACTACTCTATTTGGTCCTACTTGGAGACCAAGGCCTGCTCTACACGCCATGATTCGCTTGACTCGCTGACGCTGAGCCTTCTAAAGGCATGGGACGAAATGCCAATGGACTATGTGCGTGCCACGATGGATGCATTTCCGCGTCGTCGCGTGCTATGCTAAAATTCTAGACTCAGATGTCTTTTCTGCCCGTTCTTATGACGATTAATATTTGTGAACGTAATTTTGGGCCACCCTGTATGAACTATTAGGTCATTTCATAAGTCTTTGCCTTTTTTCAACATCCTTCTGTACGTTTATTAGGAAAGCTCTGGCAAAGAGCGGTATACTGTTCGATAGAGAATCGCTTGTAGTTTTAGAATATGTATTTCGTTTTGATGGATACTGAAAATGTTGCTAATTTTTTACCAGTGAAATGAAAAATGAAATTTCGCAAAATAGCCCTTTGCGGCATGAAATTTTCTCCAGAAAAAATGGAACTCACCTTTGCATCGTTATCCGATTACGATATATAACAGCGGTATCGGGAAACTTCTACGGCCCGTAAGTTATCGTACCAATCTCAAATTTCAAGTGAAGGCGCACTGTTTCAAGACCACCACCGCAGACTACCTCGTAGCAGGGGCTTGGGGAAGGTCTACTATGAGTCAAGATTGCATATTAACCAACATTAACATAAGTCCCTGTCGTATAACCATAACCATTAACACATTGACGACAATACGACCCACGGGTGGGTCGTACGCTGTCTGCCATTTGGGTCAATTCGACCCACCGCTGGGTCGGACTCTTTCAAAGTGTCGTTTTCTCCGACTTTTGAAAAACTCCCGTTTTTTTGTAACAAGCGTATTACCATTATCCCAAAGGTGCTGTAAACATAGTGGTTCAGTGAAATAGTTTTTTAAACCACATTTATTTACATTGTGAACAAAACTACTTCGGCATTATTCGAGGAATTCCGGCTTCCGAATTCCCTCCAGGGAACTTTTTTTTGGCCAACGGTCGTCAAACGTCTTCTTTGGGGGTTATCGTGGACGCTGAACACGATGGTGATGTCCGTTTTCCGAATTACGATCGAAGACGACCCATGTCACAAATAAAGTAGCCCAATCCAATCAATGCCACCGATTTGACCTAAGCTACGTTGAACTTCAATTTTGACGGTTATCGAGGGCGCTGAATACGATGGCGATGTCCATTTATTAGGTCGTCGGAAAAGTTTCCCGCCACTTTTGCTAATGTTTTCAAAATTGTTCCTCTCCTTTATTCCGCTCGACATCCGACACATTTATGCATGATTACCATCAACAACATCTTGTTATTTATCAGATAAAATTGGAACTCTCCTCCTCTAGAATTTCTGGAGTTTTGATGAAAAGAATTCGGCGAGCCACGTTTTGAGGTACTCTCACTCGTCGAGCTGGTTCTTCAGTAGTTGAATGGAAAACAAATGGAACAAATATTATTTTGTTGGGGCAAGGTTCGACGAATGTCTTGGATAGGTCATCGGAAATGTCTGATATTTTTGAAATTTTCAAAAAGTCTCCTTCTCAATAGGTGAATGCGCGTCATGGTGACTGAAGAAGGTTTTTCCATGTTTTCCACTAACGGCTGCTCCGTCGCCATCGAAGTGGCGATGTTAGACATCGTTGGTGACAGTAGCATCTGCAGGTAGCAGCTCCTATCGAATGCCTCATTTGCAGTTCAGCTGCAGACCGATCATCTACCATTTCGGGTGGAGTTGCGGTTTTGAAATTTTCGCTGGTTTGCTGCAAGTGAACAGCAAGAGATTTGACATGTGATTGGTGTACGCTACCTACTCCTTGATACCACTAACCAAGTTGCCGGACGAATCAAAATACCTTCAGGAAATTGAGATGGTCGTGCATGCACCCGTCTCCATGTGTAGGTGGTGGCCGCTAAAGCATGCCGCAACAATGTGCCCTATTTTCTTGTGGTTCTAAAGCCTCGGAGACGGGCAAATTCTGTGGATATATGGCACTTGAATTGCCCTATCACTTTATGGGTACTACACCGGCCATCCTCTAAAGGGAGGGGGACGTTTCGCACGAAACCCTAATTGCCAACTCATGGCGCGTGCGAGGTGATAGTACCTGCGGACCATTGGCGAGCTCACCGCGTGCACCTGTACCCTGGCCCTCGCCGCACGCGATGTTGACCATGGCCGAGCTCCTCGTTAAGGCGATGGTGACCCGACGGACGAGAGGAGTCAGCAGATCGACCAGATCGGCTGCAAGGGCTATAGCTCGCCGATTCATAGGGCGCGTAAGTCAGTGTGCAGAGTCGGACATGAAGAACACGTACACATGCCGGTATCAGAATTTCGAGCTCTATTCAATGGGCTCAATCGCATTTGGGGAAGACCGTCGAGAGCGCGATTCTGTACGTAAACTGCACGTTGCAACGGAAAATAACGATAAAGATTTGTAGGACATCAACTCCATGGAAACTATTTAGCTCCCCTAATTTGGTTTCAAAATCCCGGGTGAAATGAAACATTTTAGAAGGTGCGATGCGGATGGAAGTCGATAGAGAAGCTTCGAGGTATTGTATTAATTACGAATTGAATCGATTTTTGGAATAATATTGCTTTATATATTCAAAACTGGTCAAAACTTTGTAAGAGGGGTTAGCATGCAAGAAGTAACGGTATTTCGTATCAAGATGCCCACGCACGTCATAGGGAGCGCAATATGAACTGGATGTCGACATTATTTCTCCACTCAATTCTAGTTACTTGATAAAATAAATATCCTAATTGAAACCCATATGTAATCTTGGCACGAAGTTGTGTTCTCAGCAACTTTCCCCAAATGCGATTGAGCTCATTGAATAGAGCTTGAAATTCTGATTTAGGCATGTGTAGGTGTTGTGCATGTCCTACTCCTTACAGTACCTTACGCGCCCTCTGCATCGGCGTGCCGCAGCTCTCGCTGCCAATCTGGTCGATCCGGCGGCTCCTCTCGTCCGTCGGGTCATCTGGCCATAACGAGCAGCTCAAGATCGCGTGCGGCGAGGGCCAGGGTGCAGGGGCGCGCAGTGAACTCGCCAATGGTCCGCAGGTACTGTCACCTTGCGCGCGCCATGAGTTGGCAATTAGGGATTCGTGCGAAACGTCCCTCACCCTCCTCTAAAGCCAGCTCCAGAAGAACCACGTAATCTACAGCAACGGCCATCCTCGACTACTGTTTTTCCTCGAAGCCAAAATAGGCCTTTTTGAATATGCGAAACCAAACTTTCGCTGCACTAAGAAAGACAATTGAAGGACCTATCATAATGCACAAGCCGTTCCCTGAACTGCTTTCAATGCGTTGTTTTATGAGCTCGTAAAGAAAAAGCAGCTGAAGGTACCTGCGATCAATATCGATTTTCTCTACAGTACCTGTAGAGCTGAACCGGGACAACTGTGGTATATGTAGCTGATAAATCAACCTACATAACGGTTATAAAGGTGAGATCCCGAAACCCGTTTTAAAATTTTGGTGAGCGGTCGAACTGAGTGGCGGGAAACTTTTCCGACAACATAATATATGGTGCGAAAACGTATCACGTCGAAAGAACCGTCTCCTGGGAAAATTTGACCCACCCATGGGTCGTTTTTGCAGCGGGCGAAACGCGCGCTGGTCCCATGCGCGCGAAAACGAAAAACGGGCTCGGTCGTCAACGCGTTAAATAGGGATTAGGATACACAACGCCTAGCTGGGGTGCCAATCGTTTAGAACACTTTGATCAAATAAAATAGCCCCAACAAAGCCGATCGAAACCGATCGATATATGACGAACAACGTTGCCGGCGGTACTGCAACAAACAAATGCATAAAAAATGAATGCATGCACAAAATCTCTTACCTTACTTTCGTTGACAAGCCGGATCTAGGAAGTTAAACGACAGTTTATCCTCGAAATACGCTCAGCTACTTTTTTCAACCTTCTATCGTTCAGAACCACCTGAAGAAAACCCTGCGGAACAACTAAATCCACTATTAGGGGGGGGGGCAAAAGTATTAAGGAAAATGCACCAAACTCTTTTATTTCTCAATAACCTAAATACAATTCAACTGTGCTGAGGGATGTATTCTCCATTGAGGTCTATGACTTGCTACCATCGTCCAACTAGCTTTCTGATCCCATCCTTCCAGAACTGCTTCGGCCTGGAGTTGATCCACTGGTTGACATGCCTCTCAAAGTCTGCTTGGCTCCTTGTGTCCCTTCTAGCCAAGAAGTCTTGCAGGCTAAAGGAGATGTGGTAATTGCATGGAGAGATGTCCGGTGAATACGGTGGGTGAGGTACACGGACGTACCCCAGCTGAGCAAGCTTCTGCGTGGTTACTTTTGCCCGGTGAGGTGTGGCGTTGTCGAAGAGGATCAGTCTTCTGAAACGTTGCGGTCGAATAAGTGCGTGTCGCTGATCCACCTCCTCGATTTAGTTCACTAAGGTTACGAAGTCCATCAGGGCCATCTTTGGAAATAGTCTCCAGCAAAACGCAGACCCAGGAGCTCAAAAGTTGCCTATCGCCATGCTCATCTCGTCGAACGAAGGTCGGTATCGGATCACCAGGCCTCACCCAGACTAGCTGCTTGGCAGGGTTAATGTAGAAGACATACTTCTCATCCTGCGTGACGATCGAGTCCAGACTTCTCAGACAAGAGAAATGGCGCAGCTTTTCACGGCACACATCGACACGCAAGTGGTCTGAGGTAGCCTGAGGATTCAGCATGTTTCTCAAGTACGCGGAAGTGACGACTTCTCAACTGGTCTCAAGTAAGTAGCATACAGACACATAAATACGACGAGCATACAGTGAGACCCCAGTCGGGAGTTATATGGGAAAAAAGGAGATACTTATTACTTTTGCCCCCCCCACCCCTAATAGAACACAACGGTTCTACCTCGCGAGCGGATGCGTCGCGGTCGGACGGATGGGGAGTCAGTGGAAACGCAATCACTCGCTTTTCAGGAACGAGCCTAAGAACCCATATTTTGCAGTTATTGATAAACTGCTCTAATTTAAAAGACTAAACCGTACCCAATGATGAAAAAACGGGAAAATCTTTATCACAATTCGTATGATAGCGACATCAATCTAGTAAGTGATAGGAAAAAGACTAGTAGTAGATGAAAGTCACCAAAATCGAGTTCCCCACGGTATCTCAGTAAGCGCCAAAGCTCGTAAAAACCACGCCGGATGAATCATCTTGGAAAAAGATCAAAATGAACCTTAGTAAAACTCGAAGATTTGAAGAGATTACTTCTCCTCAATCAGTTGCTCAATCGCAGATGATCCACCCAGGCAAAACTACCAACAGCTCGAGCAACTTGGAAAAATTACGAAGATTCAATTAAAAATCAATACAAAACGGATAGTGACCGACTAGTAACGTATAGCTCAATGACGACCCTTTCAGATGAAAGTCAGCACGATAGAGTGATTCAAATAAAAACGGACAGAAGTGATTTTGAAGGCTTGAAACCGTGTATAAACATATGTAAACAATAGTGAAAAACAGGCCTATCGATTGACTCAATCTGACGCCGAGTCGATCGATGAGCACCCTGTGCACGCGCGCGCGCGTGAGCCGCCACCTCAGCCGACTATAAACAGAACAGGCTGCACTCGTTCATGGGTTCAGATGCATGTTGGGCAGCAACGAATTCACGTCGTTCACCCAAAGATTGGCGCATTCTGTGTGATACGTCTGACCGCCGAAATAGACGGCTTTCGTCACCGGTTGGCAGCATATTGCGCATGGCCTGAATTGTAAAAATAATTTTAAAAAACGGAAATAAGAGACTTGGATTCGGAACGTTACGGTTTCTTGCATTTCGCACAGCACATAAATAAACAAATAAATGAGTAAATAAACAAATAAATGAGTAAATAAATAAAAAATGATTTAAGAACGGAAATAATACACTTGGAATCGGAACGTTACAGTTTCTAGCATTTCTCATAGCGCATAAATAAACAAATCAATGAGTAAATAAACAGATAAATTAATTAACAATTAAATTCCGTCCTCACAATGATCAACTACTGCTATTCATCAACACCTAGTAAAGCAGGGCAAGAAAATTTGTACTATTGATATGACACTGCCTACAAAGGAAGGCACAAATCCACCCCCGGTACCCCACCTTTCCCTCTCGAATTCTAGCCCAATAGTGGCATCACCATACACACTTTCGAGAAATCAATAATTGATTATTTGATTAACGTGAAATTCCACTTCTACTACCGCTTTTCTACGGGCTTCTATTATATATAGTAGAACAGGATGTTGCAATGATGGTGTTAGATTTATCGCAAAAATCGCGTCTCAAGCGGGATTCGAACCCGTGTCTCAACCTATTCGGGGCCGTGTACTAACCACTATGCTACTGAGACGACAATTTGCGAATCTCAGTAGCATAGTGGTTAAAGCACAGCCCCGACTAGGTTGAGACGCCGGTTCGAATCCCATCTGAGATGCGATTTTTGCGATAAACCTAGCACCATCATTGCAACATCCGATTATGTGATTATTTTTTCGCCGTCGGGTTTCTACGTCAATGAGGTCAGCTCTTCTACACTTACAAATTTGAAGTTAATTCATCAACACGGGCGACGGGACCTGTTCAGAGTTCATTCGGGGTTTATACAGGGATCAACACCATTCACTGACATAGGAGGATTCGATGAGCTCGAGCCAGTAATGGCGAAAAAGTCATAAATAAACCCAGAGTAAACCAAACCGTGCGAGTTGATGAATCACGGTTTGCGCGCCATTCAGGAGGATACGTCATTCATAAATCTGGGCCCAAGATATACCGTAGCAGTATATACCCAAACGTAAAGTGTTAAAGAACAATTTATGTAGATACACTTTGTGATATTTTTCACACAAATTTTCTACAAAATAGAAAAAATTCAGAAAATCCAAGGAAAAAGAGAGAAATGAATGAAGAGAAAAATATAAAAGAACTAACTTCTCCACAGGATTCGACTTATCCTCCTCTTCGGGATCGACAATAAACGCGCTCAATCGCTTCCATACTTTCTCGCACAAGGCGATGTCTTCTCGGCAATTCGGCGACAGTTCGGACTTTGCCGATCGTTGTACACGACAAACCACGAAGTACAAGTGATTCAAACACCTAAAATATAACAACTAAGATAGAAAAGTTAGTTTTAAAACAAAAAACCTATAGCTGCTACCGTATCTGCTCTGCCCAAAAAAAGGCAAAAAAACAGTAATTCAATAATACAAAAAAGTCCATAAATAACCAACCTGAGGTAGCCATCACCTCGCTCCGTTTGAGCAATTTCTTGTATCACACTGTCACCCGCCGAGCATAGCAGCTTATCGGCACCCTGAAAAATTGAGAATTTTTCAAATTTTGAAATTCTAATTTGAACCATTTTAAACCTTGTCCAACCTTGAATATATCCACGGCTGCCTTGATCACCTTCTCCCAGCATTCGAGTAATTCCGTCGCAATTTTTGGTGCAATTTCTTGAGCATGATTGAGCGGTGATGCCGTCGAGTAATTATTCAGAGAGAAATAACTCGCGGTCGACACTATAAAAGAAACGCTAATTCTCCAAAAAAAAAAAGATAAAGAGAAGGAAATAAAAATTTCAATTCTTACAATCGTCCTCACTCCTCGAAGAGTGTACTGTAAACGAGTTTGACTCCGTGGCCGCCGATGACTGTGCCGGAGCAGCCGGAGTGGCCGCCGGCCAGTCAATACCACAAAGATCATGGAGAGCAGAAGAGCTGTGCGAACCAGACGGATCATTATTGACTCCTGGAGAGCGCTGGGATTGCTGGGTAGATTTTGATGAATCTAAACGGGAAAAGTATAGAGAAAATGAGTCCAGTAATCTCCAAATTCACTAGTTTTTGAGCCAAGGCATCGATGGTAATCTTTTCTACACTAATTTCCTCTCCCTGAAGGGGTGGTTAGGTGGAAATACTTTATGGCCTGAACACAGTTCTTGGTGAGCCAGAAAAGAAGAGAAAATGAGTCTTTCAGAAACACATGTTGTAATGATGGTGAGACCATCCCAAAAACTTAATAACCCCTTTACTAGTACGATGCCAAATCGGGCTTAGGGCTCGTTTAGACGCCGCGCGGCAAAAATGCAAAATTGAAGCATAATCAATAATTAACGTCCTTGATCGAATTTGCTGCATTGCATTAGTGGCGCAGTCCGGTGGCGCTTCATATAGGCAAACTTACTGGTCGTTCGGGTTTTTTAGAAGGCTACTATTCCTTATTAAAGGACGTTTTGACGGAATTCACTTTTTTCGCTTAATTTCTTCCCTATGTGATTATATGCCAATTTTTCTGCTTATACGCGGCGCCACCGGACTGCGCCACTAACACAATGGAGCAAATTCGATCAATGGCGTTAATTATTGATTGCGCTTCGATTTTTCTTTTTCGCCGCGCGGCGTCTAAACGAGCCTTAATTCTCCTCATACGAATGAATGCTGGAAGTGAACGCCGTTTAGCTCAGCGCTTGTTATAGGCAAGCTCAGGTGACCGGACTAGATGGGAGAAAGAGATAACTCGATGGTATACTGGTCTAACACCGCAGTGTCACAGATAGGGGTTCGGATCCAGGTCCAGCCGTGATTCTTGCGAGGACCCTACGCACCATCATTACAGTATCTGTTTTTAATATACACAAAAGTTACCCGCGAAAGCACGATAATAAACTTGGAACTTTACGATAATGAACAGATTTTTGTTTTTAAGCCTTTCGAGGTTGTTAGATGGGAAAAATATCCCTGACGTTTCGAACTGCTCATTATCCTAAGCCGCCTGGGCACAATTAGTGCCAAGTTGCCACTAAAAAAAACAAAACCGATGGCGATGATCCCGCAAGCTCAAAACACCCAATCCGTCGTGAGGCGAAAAGCAAAAACTAATATTGACTGGTAATGTTTCCTCATGATGTTACAACTTTGAGCTTCGAAAATCAAAAACAACAGTCGCCTCGGGTTATCGTCATACGTTACGACAAGAGCTGAGCGTATCCGGCCAAAAGCCGGACCCATTTCTGCATTTCTGACAAACTTGTGACGTTTGGTACTATTCAAAATATGTCAGGACTACATAATGAATGCCAATTTTGTCAGGGTTATCTTACAGTTGATTACCGATGAGCCCAGGTACAGCCTCTGAAGACGACCAGGCTAACAGGCCGAAACAACAAGCCGCCAGATGTACTTCTCATCTAACAACCTTGAAAAGCATAATAACTAAGATAAAGGCAAACCTCAATGCCGCGGTCTGGAATAACTTGAGAACATGAGAAGATGAACATTTCCTTTCAGAAAAATCACACGAGTACAACTCACACGAAGAAGGCGGTGCTGGAATCGGCGACGGAAGATCTTGATCAGACGATTTGCTGCCGGTCGGTAACGCATCACCAATCAAATCCACTTCCTTTTTCTTTGCATTGCTTCGTCGGCCCAGCAACAAGGAGGTTGGGATGAATGACGATGACTGACGTTGTTCCTTCTGGACTGGAGCACTGGAAGTGTGTAAAATTAAGAAATTAAGTGCTAAAATGTTGAAAGTCTGAACAAAACTGATGGCGAACATCTATGGTTTAGCATCTGAAACAAAGGCAAATACAAGAGAAAATCCTCCAACCTCCGAAAAATGTTTGATTATTTCTTTTCGAGTATCGTCTCTCGAGGGGCTGAGGAAAAATTTCTCAGAAGTGGCTTTTGGGAGGGTTACATGGTGGGTCACTACTCACGAACTATGATTGTCCAAGTAGTAAGTACTAGGCTAGGCGGAGTACTTTTTACTTGAACAAGCATAGTTCGTGCGTAGTGACCCACAATGTTACCCTTCCAAAAGCCGTAATCACTTCTGAGAAATTATACCTCAACCACAAAGAACTCGAAAAGAAATAACCAAACATTGTTAAAAGGTTGGAGGTTTTATCCTAACATTTGTCTTTGTTTCAGATGTTAAACCATAGATGTTCGCCACTCCGCCTAACCTAAAGGCAAAAGTATTAAAAGAAAATTGATAGTCCACACGCTCTAAGACAGAGGTAACAAAAAGGGTAAAGGTATCGGCGTTGACCAGGCCCCTACGGATGCGCCACACAATCTAATTCCTTTCAGAATCGTGAATGCGTATTTTGTCCATACAAAGGCTTGCGAGACCATTTACTATACCAGATCAGTGTGTATACCCCCCAGTCAAGTACGGTACCAATTCTGCCCCGAGCGAAGATCGATCCCTTCACCGTGCATGAGTCAGTAACATTTCTTACAACTACACCACGCTAACCATTCTACGATCCATTAGAGGCATAATCCTTCAGGAACTATATCGATACTAACAGTTACGAATTTCACCAGTGAATTACCCAGTGTAAACCTCGGATTACTGCAAAATTTACCCCCTCAACGCTGCTATCCGCAAGGGCACTACGAGATCATTGTACAATATACTATCCATCATAAGAATAGAACAGAAAATATATTATCTGGCCGAAACTTCAGCGCAAACACGATCAATACATCAATAATCATGCTCACGTCGGTTTCGCCACGTTCACCACCGGTGCGGAGAGCTGCTGACCAGCGGGCACTTGAACAGACTGCAGGAACGGAATCGGCAGCGAAGACATCGTGGACAGAGCGGCTAGCGATTCGCCTTTCTGAAGAAAAACGTCTCTTCATTCAATTCATAAGCAAAAATCCTTATTTTGAATCCTTATTTTGAAGGTGCAAAACAGCTGAATCAGGAAACTTCCCGAAACGATACATTGGATTCTTCTTGCGGCTTCAAATTCAGCAGTTCGAAATAAATTTTCCGGTGTTTACACGCTAGAGTAGCGGTGCAATTTCGCTGATAGCTGTTGGGTCTCAAATTTTTTTTCCGGGTAAAAAGGTAAAAGGTAAAGGTGCCAGCGTTGACCAATCTCTGAAGACGCGCCGCCACATTCGTGTTCAATTCACGATCGTAGGGTCTTTACCCTCTCAGGCAAGTCTGGTACCAATTATCCGACCCCGGATTGAAGTAAGGCTTGGTTAGCCCAGGCGGGGATCGATCGCTAGATCGTATGGGTGTCAGTAGCGTCTCCTACCACTGTAACACACATGCCTTTTTCAATGTCTGGGCAACTCTTTTTTAATATCTGGGCAACTAAATCATTCATGAAATGGTAAGGGCCGGGTCTTCGTAATTGGCGTTGAAAAAGTGACATAAACCGTTCTCCTGAAGCTTTTAGAACGCTCAAAATGTTTGCTAGCGACGATCTTCTCGAGTATAAATCTATATACTTAAGTTTTAGTTTCTGTGGTTTAGGGATTTTATTTTTAGTGTTCCTGCCTGATGACTTCATTTCTTTGTGATAACGAATTAAAACTGAAAATTGAAACTTCCAAAAAACTTGAAGTTCGAATCCGAACATTGCATACCTGAGCCAAAGCGATGAGTGCCAAGCAGGAGAAGAACTCCGGTCGTGTCAACTGTCCCGGGAGTGTTCTATTCACTGCTGACCATATGTAGGACAGTACCGGTCTTGGCAGACCAGACGTCACCATTAGATTGTATACTAAAACATCGACTTTTGAACGGAAAACTAGCAAACTGACCGCTAAGAAACATAAAGCAAAACAAAACGTATGGGTCCCGTCTTCCCTCTTCAAAAGGATTGGACACATCTTTTCACTGAATTCAACTTTAAGGCGACTTCGACGAACCCCACTCTTTCTAGTTCTCTTTTAAACATTTGAAATACCTGGTCTGCGGGACTGTTTCCTTTTCAAATACATAAGAACATAAAAATTCAAGTATTTCTCCACATTCTAAGCACTAAATTGTCAAGAAACCAACCGAGTGCAGTATGTGGGAGCATGTTCTGCTGCGTAGCTCCACAAGCGGCTATCGCATCACGGTAGAAACGAGGTACGCGAGCTTCATCAAGTAGCACTGGCGGTACAACACCTCCTCCTCCAGACATCATTCCTAAAATTTCGAACTCTCAAGATTTGATAGAAATCAGAATTAAAAATTTTCTCTTTCATACAGCGCTAAGCCTATACAATCCAAATCTGATTATATTTCAGTGGATTTATTGCATTTGTTGTGGCAAGTTTGAGGAGTTACCGTAACTTATCAATTGATATAGAACTAAAAAGGTACGTTCTTTCAACCTTTTGAGTTCTACGCAAACAACAAGCCTAATTAGGTGCGCGTGCGACTTTGCAAAAATAATGACCTACGATTACGATACAAAACGGAACATACTCCAGAACATTCTGCGTTTTATAGCGTTTCTGTAACACAAGTGTATCCTAATTACTACGAGAATCAAAACGCTGTGGTTTTTGTTCCCCAAACCCGTAACGCTGCGGTCTTTGCTTTTCAAAGAGTAGAAAATAGGAATAGCAGATGGATTTAGGATTCGATAAACAGCACATCCGGTTAAGTTTTCCATCATCGTATAGGAGTGCAATGCTTTGAAGTTGTGAATCTCTTAGCGGCAAAAAAACGACTAGAAGCAAGAACCGAAAAACACAGCAAAAATCCTTCCTTTCACATCCTACTATGGATTTTTTTCTGAAAAAACTGAAATTTGTGAGCTTTCGAAGTCTGACTCAAAAATGAGCCAGCGATAACTTTAAACTTGCACTTCTATATAATAATAGAAAATATAACCAGATGTAGTCGTTCACGGAATCTTAAGTAAAACGTTTAATTTCAACTAACAGCTTTATCAATAACAATTCAACAAATTTGGTTCAATTCAAAGTTCAATTTTAATAATATGACCCAGTAATGCGCCACAGGTAACATCTAAATTCATTGCATTTCATATAGAAACGAAAACGAAATTTCAAAACCCATTAGAAGCGTTTGCTGTTGTTCGCCAACTTCTCCTTTCAATTGAATTTTTTGTTTGAAGTGAGTCTTAAATGCACGTAAACAGATAAATAAATAAATAAATAAATAGTTAAACAACCCACCGGCTCGTCCCGGTGCTGGAATCGGTATATTGCCGCTCATCATCACTTCTTCCATAATCTTACTTTGCTTATTGTATCCGAGCGATGTTTGATTGTTGCTCATTCTTTTTGCATTGCTTTCCTAGAAAAATAAAAATGTATTATCTATTCATTAATTCGAGACAAGTAACGAGGTAGTATACGTCTAATACGACACACTCATACAACTAGTATTAATCATGGGAGTAAAAAGAACAGGCTAAGCTCATCAAGTAAAACATTCTCAGGAAGATCATAGCAAACGTAATGGTGAGATAGGAATTAACTAGATTTGATTACAAAATCAAGAAAAAAAATCCTAGGCATATAGGACTGAGGAACGAAAAAGGGTATTTTATATGTAGGGGGTGGGGGGGGGGGGAGGGATTCAGCTAATAGAAGTACTTTACTTGCCGCGCTTACTAAATTCTAAAAAGAGGCTTTCAAAATTTAAAAAATGACTTTAGGAACGCCAATTTCCGAGCAGTCTACACTCTGACACCAGTTTGAGCAAATTTAAGTGAAATATTCGTCCTCGGGTTACCAAAAGGCGTAACATAGTGGCAAACTAATATATGTACTAATATATGCTCTACCGTACTAATATATGTTCTACTTCTTATGTAAAGGTAAAGCTAACGGTAAAGGTAAAGGTTAATCTGTCCCTAAGGACGTGCCACGCATTCGTGTTCCATTCAGAACCATAGAGACATGGTGAATGAGTATTTGGCCTACACAATAACCTGCGGGGGCCAGCCTCTATACCAAGTATTTGCCTTTACCTTTCCAGACAAGTCTGGTACCAATTTACCCGACCCTGGAAGAATGGAAAGCTTGATTGGTCCGAACGGGGATCGATCGCTCGACGGTGCTGATGTCAGTAGCGCCTCTTATCACCCACGCGGGTCTTACTTCTTGTGAGATTTCACAAGGTGTTAACTTAAAGGCTTTTCGACTCCAGGATTTCTCCCGGCTCTCAGCGTCCAGCCTACCATCGAAAATAGCGGTTCCGTCTCGTCGACGATGATGAGATAAAAACGTTGTCATCGATTTCCACACCACACCCGCACTCTTCACCCGAAAAGTAATTGCCCAGTCAGTCAGTCAGTCACGTTGTCAGCCAGTCCAGCCCCCTTCTTGTTGCCTCGTTTTCGACAGCCCTATTTTTAGCCTTTCCGTCCAGACGACTTGCTGTCGCATAATCCAAACTTCACAACTCCAAAACAAATTTGGACTTTGGAACCTATTCTATATTTCACCTGAAAATCGATGAATTAGAAAGATAATAAAAACACTTGGTCAAGACCAGTGAAGCCCACCTGCCCGTGAAGCCCTGAAATTCAATCTAACTTTGCATCGTTTTCTGGCCTATGAAAAGATACCAAAGAATTTCAAATAAAGAATGATAACATGATATAATGCTTAAATGATTCTTAAATTCAGTCAGACGCCCTGCCAGGAAAGAAAATAAACAAAGAAACAGCTCAATGGCGTTCATTCATAGCTGAATAAGATTTTACAAAAACCCCCAACAAATTAGTTTTGTATCGAATAAACACTATGTTGTTAGCCATCAATACAACTCTTGGGTTCACTTCAATCTTGAAGTTTCGCCTAACATTATAACCCTTTGAAAGAAACGTTTTCAAATTAGAACTTATGAAGATAAACGCCAAACCATGAAAGTCTAGTTCGTCCCCTCGTGAAAATAAAAAATAGAAAGCAAAATAAACAATGGAATCATCGTTTAGCTAAATTTTCAAATATCAGCTACATTACTAATCACCCTTAGTAGAATACGTTGCATTGCTTACTAACTTCATTTTGAAATATAGCCATCAATTCACGTTTCTACCGAAGCAAAACCATCTTTTCCGGTCAAGGAAAAAGTCGCAAAAAATCTCCGCGATACATAGAAGGGTGAGACAGAAACTAAATAAAAAGTAATTTGAGAAGGCTGCACTTTCGCTCGCAACTGCATTTTTGATAGAGCTATTTAGACCTACGACGATCAATTCTAACGCCGGTTATACTTGAATGTAATGTTATTTTGGTTAAAAAATGTCTAAAACTTACATGGACGCAGGATGCCTCTCATTGTAAAACGTTTTCACTTTTTTAACAATACCTTTTTCTTCTAAAACGGAAGGTTCCTTAACTACAGCATTACCCAGCCCCATAACCCACCCATCCTGTTAACCAAAACATGTAATGTTTGGCGCATAAACCCATCATAACGAGAACAGTAACATTACAGACGAGCGGATACCCTGCCGCACTCCCCTAGCTACCCTACAGCAGAAGGTCCCAATATATGTTTCGAGGATAGTCCCAACTCATCTTTAAAAAACAAAGTTCTGGAGACGAAATACAAATTGACAACGCCTTTCGCCTTTCTGACGTAGAAGAAACCTTGCACTGCTGAGATAAAATGTTTTTTTCTTATTTTTAATATAAAAACGACTAACCCAAATCATTTTCTTATTACACAAAGTAAAAAATCTGCTCACACCTCACCCATTCAGGTAACCAGTCAAGGCAGGTTTGAGACCAATTCACTTCAGAAGAGCTGTCAGCCACACCAACGCTCTTCTTATCGCAAGAAAAGTTATTTTATTCGCAACAGAATAAAACTATTCGTAGCATATATTATAACATTATATGAGACAGTATCACTATTCAAACGTCACTAACACTGTTTACAAGTTTCGAATGGATGAGGACGGAACGATGAGGGCATGCGCAAACACTGCTATAGAACTGCGACACCAACGGACGATAGGTGAATGGGTGGACGAGAAAAGAAGAAGAAAACATCGTACGGTGAATTACTTATATCAAACAAAACATAAAAGTGAATAAAAAAGAATTAGCGACACAGGAAAAGATCAGCATCGACGATATATTCGCTCTTGAAACACACACATGCACACGGGAAACACCTAGCTCTTTCCCAGCGTTTATACTTATGAAGTTCCGAGGATGAGAGCGACGATCATACCGTAAAGACCGAGTACCTAAAAAATGAATTTGACGTTATCAATATCAGAAAGGTTGGCGGTGACTCACCTCAGAGAAGATAAGGATGAGAATCATTCCTACGAACAGACGAGGCTGTTGAGCGGTTCCACGGACTCCGGCATCTCCGACGATACCGATGGCGTATCCGGCTCCGAGACCACACAAACCGCACGTGAGACCGGCGGCAAGATGGGCAAACGCCTTGTTTAGTGTGTAGCCTTCACTGGCCGCATTCACTTTTCCCTTCAACACCATCGCCACCACAAGACCATAAATACCGATGATACCAGCCATAATAACTGGAATCACAGATTTCATGATCAGCTCCGGTCGCATCACACCCATTGAGCAGATGCCGACGGCCGACTTGGCGGTTCCATAGGCGGCTCCCAGAACGGTGAAGATCTTAAACACACAATATTAAATGCTGCTTAAAACCTTACGACACAAAATAAGCAACGATGAGCCTATTCCAAAATTGGAGACATCCGCACGCTTAATCCGATTAAAATTGACTACCACCAACGTTTGGACCCTCATTAGTCACCCGTGTATCAACTAGAAAAAACCAACTACCGCCCACTGCTGCCAAAGATGCATGGCTCAAGACAAAAAGATAGCTCGTAAACAATCTAATAGTTTTGTTTGAAGTAGTGAAAACTCAGCAAAAGGCTGGCAGAAAGTTGTGAGTTAAATGGGAAAGGAAAATCTTTCCGCCTGCTATAGGGCTTTGGCAAAAAATTGCATAAATACTCACTCAGGTTTTCGCTCAATTTTATTTACTCAATTTTTTTGCCAATGCCCTATAGCAGACGGGAAGATTTTCCCTTCCCATTTAACTCACAACTTTCTGCCAGCCTTTTGCTGAGTTTACATTACTTCAAACAAAACTATTAGGTTCTATACGAGCTATGTGACGTAGGCGTCTGACCGTATTAAGATGAGCTCTCATAATGTTGCCATAGTATCATATTGACTTTTGTATCCCCCAAACAATGATGCTGGTTAGAAGCTCCAGATACGACAATGAATAATTTCGTCTACTAGCAAGCTATCAATTCACAGACCGAGACATCTATATGCTCGACATAAGCCCTGGTGCGCGGGAAAGAAACGAACGTGAAAAGCCACACGAATAGTTGCTTTTTTAGGACCAATAAAGTCGACGGAAGGACGAGGGACAATAAAAACAGTGTTGTATCAATCATCAAAAAGCTGTTATAAATTCATAATACGCACCCCTAGTAGAAAACCAGAAGATTCAAGGATTATGGGTAGATGGGTGTGTTCAAGATTTCTTATACCGAAACAGCAGCAGCAAGAAAGGGTAAATATTTTTTTTCAATTTCTCACTTTTAATGACTGCTTCGTGTAATGTGTATGTTGCGGCACGCATTGGCTTCTGCCGACGTCTTGGATAAAAAAATAAATAAATAAATATAAAAACGACACCGTACCTGGGCCGAGGCGGCTCCCATGTACCCGAAGAATGGAGCGTAGGCTGGTGACTCAGCGGTAGTCAAATCGTACGACATCCTGTAACGATCATTAGTGGAATAGTCAAGATATAGATGAACAATTATAGATACTATCGATACGCCATAAGGCGACGTCACGGACGTTATCACAAATAATCAACAACCAAATCAAGATAGATTTTTATTCACATTAATATAATGAGGAACAAGTATCATCACACTTCATCGGTAACCAGGAATGGAACTACAAAATAATAAAAAGTATTTACAGATCGTTAAAGGTTTATGTTGCACCCATGATGAGAGCGACAATCATACCGTATAGACCGAGAACTTCGGCGAAGATGAGAATCAGAATCATTCCGACGAACATTCGCGGCTGCTGTGAGAGGGCTCTCACTCCCGCGTCGCCGGCGATTCCGATAGCGTAGCCCGCACCCAGACCACACACTCCGCACACTAGACCTCCGAAAAATTGCGAGAACGCCTGATTCAGGGTGTATTCGGGACCGCCGGGGGCCACCTTACCGCTGACGATCACCGACACGACGAGACCGTAGATGGCCACAATACCGGCCATGACGACGGGGATGATGGCCTTCATGACGAGGTCCGGTCGAGCGACGGCCATCGAGGCAATGCCGGTGCCGGATTTGGCGGTGCCGTAAGCGGAGCCGGCCGCTGTGAAGATCATCGCACTCGTCACACCCAGCGTGCCGAAGAACGGCCCGTACATGGCCTGCTCATTTTTAACGAGGTCCGGGTCTAGTTGCACCATTCTGAAAAAAATCATTTTAAGCTATTTTATATTATACAGAATATTCGAATGAGATCACATTGCCGTTAGAGTAGAGGAACACATTCAGTGAATGAAATATATAGCACTTTATCAGTTTAGAACTAATTGAGCTACATATCTGCCCCTCCCCGAAGTACCGATTTTCCCCAATATTTAGCTAGGGGGAAGAATGGAGTGTGTAGCTGGGATGATATCAATCCCTTGGGGCCCTTACAGACCAGACGACAAAAAATTGAGCGACGAATTCGCAGTCTTCACCGCGGCGGTGATAGCGCGTTGCGATTCGAGCAATGCGGCCGCCGCAAACGTCGCGTTGGACGAGAATGCTCGTCTTCGTGTGTTTCGCTCAATTTCATCTATAACTGCTAATTCGTCGCTCAAGTTGCACGTCGTCGGGGCTGTGAGGGCCCTTAGTCGACCCCCCCCCCTCCATCGGGTAAACGTTGTCTAGAGGCTCATTCGGGCCGCTTAACAAATTTCCCTCGATCCCGCGACTGATATTTCGTCAGATGTGATTGGTAGCCTTAGGTATAGATAGCGATCACTTTCCCACACCAAATGCCAAACCGACAAATATATGGAAAATTGTCCAAAAAAACTTGTTTTCTGACTACATGGAACGGCTAAAACATGGATTAATCCGTAGGGAAAATGACCAAGAATTTTGAACAGAAGTTCATGATTAACCCCATATAAAGCAAAGAATAAGTATAGTTCATGACTGACTCCCTTGTAACCCCTTCGACTACCACTTCAACGTTTAGAATTAGATGCGCAGACTTCAGAAAGTAAGGTATGTTCAGCGGCAGTGTTCCACTTATCGCACTCCATTGCTTGATTTTATCATAGATTCGTGATCGGTATACCTAAAATCCCCTACAGCGGAGAAATTAGCGATCGTAAATTATACAAGTTTTTTCAAATCAGGTTTTTGGTATGTCGAGCACGAAAGTTGATCTTAACGGCTGATTTCGGCAAGCACCGGTAGGCAAATCTAGTCAGTCAACATTCGCAAAACAATCAGTAAACTCGTGACACCAGATAACCCTCCTCTTTGTGAAGTCCCCGCCAAGAATCGAATTGAATCAGAATTTTGGTCAACTGATTCTAATTCTACAATCCACTCCTAGTACTTGCCTCATTTACCTGTACCTGTTGAAATCCAAGAAACGGAAGTTAAAATGACGATCAAACCCCAAATACCCCACCCTCCACTCCTTCGGGATAGAGTTTCAGCCAAAACTGATTTTAGAAAGTTTCCCTGAGCACTGAAGTTCAAGTGTGATAGCACCGAATCAACCTGTTTCCTAATGAGAAATCGCTTTCCTCAAAGTGATTCGACAGGAATATGGGCACTGTTCAAAAAGAAAACGTCAAAAACGAGGCGTTCTGTTCGAGAACGTTTCAATTTCGTCATCCGGAAAACTGACATTACTTAGCGTTCTATTATCAATCCGTCAGGAAGGCAATTGCACATTCCACGTTTATTGGAAGAAATTAACGGGAAGAGTACAACTGCACATGTAAGCAGGAGAGCTGATTCGCTTTCGAAATTTTTGTGGCAGATTGTTTTGAAAGAACTTATTTGCAGTAGAATTTACGATCGACAATTTTTGATAACCCTGATTTAGTTTGTGAGTTGAAACCTTGCAGAGAATGCGGTGAAGATGAATCAACAGAAGGGAAAGAAGCACTTGTCACCACGGGTGTAAATCGATGAAAAGATGCGGATTGTCGTCGAATCGGTTTCGCGCGATAAAATTTCAAATCGGACTGGAATATGAATTTATCGATTGATCTGTTGTTCGAATACGAAGGGAAAGGGGAATCAGAATAAAGTCTGCTGCAATGCAGCCATTTAGCAACTTTGGCAGCCGATATGGACGAGAAAATGGACATAAACCGCCTCTCTCCCAGGTTATTTGAGAGAATGAAATTAATTTTTCAGCGAAAATATTCCCTTCGACTAATATTATGAAGGCGACTCCGTATCTCTATCTCAAACTGTGCTCTAAACGCAAAAATAAACCAGCTCGTACCTGACTTAGCCGTTCAGCTGTCACTGCGGCACGACACGCGGAAACCACCGACGACCGCTCCCTTTTTAGAATCTTTCCATTAAGTCACCCAAGCAACAGCTGAAAGAAGATCAGGAGTCAGCCTTCAAAAAATAAAAGTCGCAATTTTGTGAGCGAAAAAAAGACAAATATTCTTAGCGCTGACGTCAGCTGCAACGAATAATTTCTGAGCGGATCGATTAAAATGCAAAAAAAGGCTCGTCCTTCGTCTGCCATTCGTAGGGCCCTAATTGAACGAAAGGGAGAGAAACTAGCGCTGGGATAATTGCGCTCTCCTGGACGCCTCAGGGCAGAACAGGACCGGGAAGCCTTGGTGTACTTTTCTTTGATTTACGAGGGCTTTGAAATTTCCCCATAAGCATATAAAATTTTATTCAGTTTCTTATCATTTTTTGTAGTGAGGTCTATGGGAAGAGACCGCATTTTCAAGTACCCGCTAATAATTAATACTTCTGATTCAGTACCTATCACCGGACCTCTACATCCGCCGAACATGATGTATAAGCCCCAAATAAACCCCGAAAAACCCTTGAGCTTGATTAACCAGGGTTAGCGTCCGTTTTGGGAATTCTAAACCCTCCTCTCGTTGACATCATATAAACCCTGCTGTGCGAGCCAATGAATCACAGTTTGGGTTTATTTTAGGTAGTTCATGAAACTGGGGCTAGTCGCCTTGCCGTCGGTGAGCAGCCGACCAGTCGCGCCGCAACGCGATCCTGTCGCTGGCGAGCGGTCGCGTAGCGGCGAAGGGCCAAAACTAATTTGGGTAGTAAATGCACGGGTATAAGGCACCAAGCTCTTTACTCGAAAGGAGGAAATAACGGGCTGAGTTGCTTGCGAGGAATGTGTCGGGCAATGAATAGACTCGAACGTTTTAAGGCAAATTCTTAAATAAGAGCATGAAATTTGAACTACCTGAAAAAACCCAACTGAAATGCGAACATGGAATTCTATTTATATTACCTTTTTCGTGGGTTACTGCTATGTATTTTAGAAGTAGGTGTTGTAATTAATCATCAACAAACCGCGGACCACCCGAGAATCGAACCCGCGTCGTTAGGTTATACGGAACCCATATTTCATAGTCTTGATTGCCTAGCTAGAAGAACTTGCTAGCACCTTGTGCTTCACCCAACGCTATCTAAATCTCTAAATGACAAGGGAGGTCAATGAACTCCCCGCAACGATTCTTAACAAGACCTATATGGTATTATAGAGCTTGAAGCATAGATCACAGATGTGTAATTTATTTCTGCTGAATGGCAGTGAGTTGTCCGAAAATCGCTAAAAACCACTGCTCCTGAGAGGCGCTGAATAGTCCCTGGCGATGAGGGTTTATTCTAAGACAAAATGATGAAATTTTCAGGGTACATTTAGCACGGAGGCCAGGATGGTGTAGTGCTAACATAGGAGGAAGAAAAGAGTAGAAAGAAAATGAGCGATGAGATGCTCGGAGAGGAAAAAGCCACTCGACCCGTATTTGGGCGAAGAACTGAAGCGGGCGCGGACGCCATAATGAGGCCGGTGGCCACGGAATGCCGGCCGAGGCCGAGTATCGATATTTGCGTGGATCGATACGCAGAAAACCGCAGCGAAACGGGTAAGCGGGCCGCAAACGGAGACGACGGGAGGAAAGGATGATCGTGATGACTGAGAGGAACGAAATGACAGGAAAAAGCGGCAGGAAAAGTGGTGAAAGAGGAACGAGCTACGACTGCGCTGCGACAAATGATCGACTGCGTCGCTCCGAGCGATCGACGGCTGACCGAAAACCGAAGAGCATTACGGTAGCGCCCGCGGAGCCAATTCCGTCGTCGGCAGCGCGGTCGCGAGCGGCCGACGACCGCAACTGCACAGCACGCGTCCGAGTTGACGCCTACTCTTATGGATTTGATTTGCATAGCCACTTTGCGCTGGTTCCACTATTGTTTTCCAGTTCTTTCTAGTTTCTGTTGGTGATTGGGTGTGACAGAATAATTTTTCTTGTTTTCCCCTTTTCAAGGGACCGCCACTCTTCGCCATTTTACGGTTTTCTATCGATTTTAAGTACCTGTTCGCTGAAAATACTGTGCTATAGTGTAGATCACAATTTCACTTTCACCATGAGCTAATTCATGTATTAGCCGATACATTTATTCCAACAAAATAAATCATGATTTTTGGACAATTTTCCATATATTTCAAATAGTTTTGCAGCTGTCAAATTCCAAAAGCTCTAAAGAACCGTAATCTACGTAGTTTTGGAATTGAAATTGTTCGAATATCATCTTATTTTCCTATTGTTACAACCTACTCCTTTTCCATTCAAGATTACGTTCAGCAGAATCAAACTGTTCTTATTCAACAGTTTGATTCTGCTAAAACAGAAATGACGTTCTTGTGATGTTGGGTTTATTCTTTTTTTTTTGCAAAAATCGCGATCTGAGTTCTGGATTCGAACCCGCGTCTCGGGGCTATCTGGGTCATCATCAGTTCTTCATACTCTTCTATTATACCCCGCAAAATCTACATTTTCAGCTATGGCAGTTTTTTTCCTTACGCCACAGTATTAGTGGCTGATAGAACAAAAAATTGGTTATTATCGTGCTGAACCGAGTGCTTTCGCAACGATTACCCGAATCTTGGAGAATTTTCTTTCTTGAATTTTCGAAAAATTTGACGATAATTTCTTAGTGGTATTAAGATACCTGTGACTGAATATTTTCACTCTGGCTACAATTTCCATGTCCAAATATAAGTTTTGCTACAAGATTTTCAAAACGAAGCAATATCCTAGTGTTACGCTGCCGAATACATCAAAAGCGATGTGTCACTAGACAAATGAAAATCGGCGCTATCCATCTTTCACAACACCAGTAACGCTGGTGGCGTCAGAAACACGGATTTTTTACAATTCTCCACTTGAGGGTCCCTGTAAAATCACGAAATTCTTGAAAGTGTGCTACATTAGGTATGGTATAATCTACGTTGGGTACGGTAATTTTTAACCTCTCGAAATACCTAGTATTTTGAAGAATCGCGTTTTCAGACGATTTCTCTAAAACGGATCTGCATGTGCAGAGGTCGCTTCTGGCGGCGGCTGTTGATACCGGTCGTCGTCGCCAATGGACTATTTTTCATATACCTCGTGGTTAATTTAACCGATCTACTGAACGAAAGGTAAGTCAGTTACCCAGTACTGTTAAAGAGTCGCTTGTGAAAAATATTTGATTTCAAGTTTTTTCAGGTTCGACGATGACACGCCGTCAACTCCCCGTCCTCATAAGCTTTGCGTGATAGGTGGGTATCTTGAACAGTTTTGATTTGAAATGTCTTAAGGCATCTAAGATAGTTTTTCTTTTTATCACTGAGACCAAGGTGGACGGCTTTTTTGTGTTCAAAGTATGATATTCGTGCTTTCCAGTCCCATTTCGAGATCGTGAGGCCGAGCTGTCCGAGTTTGCACCTTACCTTACCCGGTTCCTACATGCACAACATATCGATCATCATCTGATGGTTATGAATCAGACCGACGAGTTTCGGTTCAACCGGGCATCTCTCATCAATGTAAGTTCTTCTTCTGATCTCTGACTACTACAGAACATGATGGGCGCGCGTAGTGTAGTGGTAAGAACACTACTTGTACTGGAATAGTCGAGCGATCGGTCCTCGCTTAGACCAAGCAGGCTTTCCATTTCGAGGAGGTCGGGTAAATTGATACCAAACTTGCCTGGCAACGCAAAGGCACCCAAATACGCATTCAAGCTGCCTTCACGATTTCGAATAGAAGACAGGGGCATGGCGCACCCTTAGGGGAACTAATCAACACCTATCGTTTACCTTTGTTTTTTTGACCTACTGTATTACCTTTTTATTTCATTATTGCTTCAGGTAGGTTGGCTAGAGTCTGATCGACTTGGTTGTGACTATATGGTAATGCACGATGTCGATTTGTTACCTCTTAACCCAAACATCAGCTATCGATTTCCCGGCGAGGGTGTGGTAAGGCATATTTCTGCACCTCCGTATCATCCCAAGTGGGTCCTTTTCAATCCTTTCCCATTATTCTACCATTTCTGAAGTCTTTTTAAAGTTATATGGTTATTATACCAACACTAAGTGTGCTTTAGGTATAATTATGCCAAATTCATCGGCGGTATACTAATGCTTACAATGAACGACTACAAAGCTGTTAACGGCATGTCGAACAAGTACTGGGGATGGGGTTTGGAGGATGATGAGTTCTACCTACGTATAAGGTTGGTCTTCAGTTTCTTCGGCATTTCTTTATTTTTTCTTTTCCTAATTACTTTTTTTCTAGTGACGGTGCTCTGAACCTTACCAGAGTCGCTAATCTCTCCACTGATAACACAAACACTTTCCGACATTTGCACGGCAAAGAGAGAAAACGTGATTACGCCGTGGTGACGAAGGAACAGAAAGCGATGAAAAGGAAGAGGGACCATGTAGGTTGTTTTTCAATTGTGACTATTATTAAGATGCTTACCCATCTAAGTTTACCCATCATAGATATCCGGACTAAACAATGTGAAGTATAATATCACCGGTCGACGTGCTAGAGTCTTTCAAGATGCCGTCGTACAAGTTGTAGACGTGTATCTCTACTGCGATATGAAATGGACTCCCTACTGTAAGCTACCGTCCCACAGGTGATTATTGATTACTCCCGAGGTAAGGTTTTAATATTTTCCAGTGATGGTGAGAAAGTCTTGAGCCGTTTTTCTTTTTATTTTTTTATTGTTTTATTGTGTTTTATTGTTCAATGTGATTTATTCAAAAAACATGATCATTCTCGTTACTCGGAACAGTGTTCTACCTGATGTTAAGCTCGGCCCTTTCATCCAGAATTGAGGAATCTGAAAGTCAGAGAAATCGCTGCCCGCCCCTAAAACGCCCTCTACTTGAGCGATTTTCTACCTAGCCAAAAGGACCTTAAAGGCTTGTGCATGCGCCGCGCGGCGAAAATGCAAGATTGAAGCGCAATGAATAATTAACATCATTGATCGAATCTGCTCCTTTGCGACGCAGTCCTGTGGCGCCGCGTCTAAGCAAAAAAAATTAGGCAAAAAAAATGCATTCACATAGGGATGAAATTAAACGAAAAAAGTGAATTTCGTCAGAATGTCCTTTAACACGGAATAGCAGCCTTTAAAAAAACCCCCGAACGACGAGTAAGTTTGTCTACATGAGGCGCCACCGGACTGCGCCACTGATGCAGAGGAGCAAATTCGATCAAGAACGTTAATTATTGATTGAGATTCAATTTTACATTTTCGTCGCGCGGCGTGTAGTTGAGCCCTAAAACGCCCTCTACTTCAGTGATTTTTTCTCAGCCGAAAGGACCTTAAGAGACGAGATAAAAAATAACCACAGGGGACTGGGTAATTGGATGGGTACAGAACCGAACTCCAGCTCATATGGACCTGTAGGTTTGAACTTGAAACTGAAACTTCCAAGCAAAGCGGCTCAATACTTCCTGACCACGTTAATATTTTCGCTTATAAGAAAAATCGCAAAATATTTGAATCATTTTTCAGGTTAAAATGATTTGTTGGATATCGACAACAAACAGCGTTCATCACAAGGGAAGGGGGCTCCGCAAAGTCACAAGTGCAACCCTGAATGCCAACGTTTCTAGGCACGGGTAAATCTCTCCTACTTCCCATTGATTGATCATTGCCATGTTTTTCACTTTTCAATTTTTTTGTTCAAAGGCCACATTCTTAACGTGTCTTACGTAGATCTGCGTCGTTCTTCGTCGCCAGTTTACTTCAGGTTTTGTATTGACCAAAGTTAATAGGTGTTGTGTTCACTGTTTACATGGTAACCGCTATCCGACGTTCTATGACTCACGCTACAGCTTGCGGGTAACTCAAAAATTTCAGTTATATCTGGGAAATTACAGAGAATGTTATCGAATTTCACCCAAGATGAGCTACATTACCCTTAACGGATGCTGAATAAATAATCGCTCTGCATAGAACATACGGAACAATGACAGGAGGTTACCGGGTTACCATCATAGTTACCCAAGGTTAATCCGCAAACCGTGTTTCACAGGAGCGCTTCGGTGTAATCTGTGGTGAAATTCGCAGTAGCGGATACCCATCCCGGCCTCAGGAACTTTGCTGGGATTACGGCCAAAGAACAGAGCCGTCATCTCACCGGCCCAGTAACCTTTATCTCAATGTTCAACAGTTACCAAATGCGATAACTCTACGCTGGGAAGTCATCTGGGTAAGATTTACGACAAGGTACGTCTGTAAATACGCGCTCCGAGGAGAAATTGTGCTCCATTGCTAAAGGATGGCGTTGGAATTCCGTGACATCTTTTATCTATGGGGCACCGCAGACTAGCACGAAAACTGAACAGGCGGAACAGATTTTCATTGCGCGTCAAAAAGTGCGCGTCGTGTGTGACTGCACGATGTTTCTGGAGATATGCCGCATTTTACGACAATACATTATTCTCAAGGCGTTCTTTTTCCATATTTCCATGGTTGTATGTACGTTTGCCGATTTTTTGGCAACGTCGTAACGATGCGTTTGGAAAAACTGTCCTGAGAAGCTTTGGGATCGTTCATTTTTCTCCGTTGTTCTTGAGTGTTTCCAACTCTTGTGTGGGTCTGTCCTCACGAGCCACGCGGTCAGGCTAGGGTGGGGGCACTTCAGGGTGGGTAAACCACTACTTCGCTGCAGATGAAGGTTCTAAAGGATAACAATCGAAAGCAGAACGACGGTTGAGCCTTAACTAAGCACTGCAAAAACTACGCCCCGGAAGGACTCGAACCTGTAATCTGTGGACAACAATCACCTTCGCTATCCACTCAGCCATCCCCGCCACAAAGAAGACTGTTCTTGGATCTCTTGTGTCGATCCCACCCCTGTACGGCGCCGTGCGCGTGAAGTACGTAGAGCGCTGTGCAGTCACACACAACGCGCACTTTTTGACGCGCAATGAAAATCCGTTCCGCCCGCGCCAAAAACGTTCCACTGCACCGGAGCGCTATCTTCCATCTCTTTGAGGGACGGGAAGGTGAACTAAAGGCTCAGGTCCGGTCGCGTCGAAACGCGATCGTCTTCCAGACGATACGCGACGGTGATTGGGACCTACTAGTGAATCATAGAAGAGCCCTATCATAGAAGCCCTAGTATATGTTCATCCTAGGAACCGTTTCGTTATTTTCATTAAAAGTTGCTTTCTATGAACTTCTTTCTTCTTGTTCGCTATGCAATAATTCGACCTGAATTCTTTTCTGTTTCTTTTTTCTTTCTTCACTTTTCAGCTGATCAGTGAATTCGAATTTGTTCTTTGTCGTTCCTTTTCTCGCATAATTTGCATAATTAGATAATTTGTTTGATATTTGTCTTGTTGTTCACAGATAGAGTACTATGGTGCATCTTACCGTATTCACTTTTATCTTCAGTTGTATCACTTTTCAACTCGTGTCTACTTCATTGTCGAAACTATATGTATCAGAAGTTGTTATGCCGAATACCGGGTGGGTGTAGATTGATTGATTTTTTGTGATTTTGTGATCCGTTTCCGGTGCATTGATTTGTTGATCGGTAATTTTTAGACATATAAATAATTTATTTTTTCGTTCTGTACATAGCACACAATTCGGGAGACCATCGGTGGGTATATCGGGTCGGATTCTAATGGTGCAGTTATTATTGATGCATCCGCGTTTCTAATGATAAGGTTAAGTTTCAGTGATTGGTGTTGATCAGTCCCTTAGAGATGCGCCACGCACTCGTCTTTCATTGAGAATCGCAGCGGCATGGTGAGTGGGTGTTTGGGCTATACAGGGACCTATTGGGACCAGGAGCTGTGTACGTCCCAGCCTTACCAGACAATTATGGTATCAATTAACCCCAGTCTGCAGGTGTGAATGGTTTGGTAGGAATGGACGAGGATCGATCGCTTGACCGTTCAGGTGATAGACTCCCTTTAGGGTGGAATTTGTTCGAGTTTAGGAAACTGATGTGGGACTTCGAAGAGCGGCAACTGGTTAAGCTCCGAAATTCCAGGAGCGGTAGCCCAATTCCATTTCTGGGCCCAGATTCATGAATGGACGAGCGGTCTCCGTAACTCCGTCGGCGACAAACCCGCTCGATACCGCGAGGTCTCCCAAACCCTACCTCATTGCGAGATGTGATGGACTCGCGATAAACCCCGATTAAGCCCCGACGCGCGTTCGCGAAGCTCGGTTTGCGCGCCGTTCGGGGTACATTTCAGGGTTTGTCGCGTGATTACCAATGATGAATCTGGGCCCTGGTATACCTTCTACCGGGAGGAATCCCTGAACAGAGCCCAAGGGGATCAACACCATTCACGGGTAGGCTACCAGATGTCGCCTCTTAAGAATTACAAGACCTACTAGAACTTACAAGAAATCGATCGATAAAGGGGAAAAAGGGTTTCTACCTAAGGTAATGGGCCATGTACTTATGTTTACCTAACAATATACCTACCTTCTATGGACCGTATCAGTTGTTAGGGAGAAGGATGTGGCCGGGGTTAATTAGTCCCCCGAGGCGCGCCACGCCCTGGTTTTTCATTTAGGATAGCAAAGGCTCGATGAATGGGTATTTCACCGATACAATGGCTTGTGGGAACAGCTCAAGGTCTTCACCTTCCCAGACAAGTCCGGTACTATTAATCCTGCCCTAGAGGGACGAAATGCCCGTCTAGCCTAAGCGAGGATCGATCACTCGACCGAGCTGGTGGCACTGGCACTTCTTACCACTGAACCACGCGCACCCATACCATTCACTGTACCTCCGTAATAACCTTTGACAAGGTCAGAATAGAACGGAGGAGAGATAGAAAAAACCCTATTGGGAAGGAATGACCTCATTGACATTCTAATTATTAACTATTCTATTAAATAAGCCTTATCCGGAAAGAATAAGAATCTTCCCTGAAAGCCCATAAAATTCTACCATTAGGATTGCTCTATGGTGTCTAGGGGAATCACCCGCCCCTACCCCCTCTTAAACCTTACCCAGGTCCTAACCACCAAAAGCTGTGCTCCCACCCTTTTGGCGGTGCTTCAATTTTTTAATTTTTTCTTGTAAAAATCAAGAATCCGACACCGAAAACATCACCGATGAGCTCTTACGGCGTTATGCATACAAAGAACACCTATCGTTTGAGAAGAGATCAATCTATACTTAATACAACAATAACTGGCTTTAAAAAATCGATTTGTATCCCGTAGTTCGTTGCATATCACATCAAACACACCCATAGCAGGAGCACAGCTTTCGATCGTTGGCTAGAAAAGAAAAATCAAAAAATTAAAAAAATTATTGATAGAAAAATAAAATAAGAATATAAACGTTACAGTAAAGTTTGCGGCATCGATCAGTGCACTGAGTACGCGCCACGCATTCGTCTTCCATTCATAATCGTAAAGGCATGGAGGTTGTGTATTTGGTTCATACAATAACTTGCGGAGCCGGCCACTATACCAAATACCTATACCAGCGTGTTCACCTTGCCAGACAGGTATTGCACAGTTTCGCCGACCCTGAGGGCTTGGTTAACCCAGGCTAGGATTGATCGCTCGACAGTGCGGGTATAAGTTGCGCCTCCTACCACTGTATCAGACGCGTCCAAAATTCAAATATCCTACGAATAAATAAGCGAAACCACGATGTCCGTTTGTCAACGCTAGGGTCCCGCCGCGATGGCCCGTTACGGTACTCCGGTTACTAGTGACGTATTTCATCAGTTCCTCCCCTTCTTTTGCTGCATGCTTTTTGTTCTTTGTTTTATTTGTTATTGTAAATATTTGATATATGTTTCCTACTATTCATTGTTTATTTGGCAGCCTGCAGGCCGCTGAATGGCTGGTACTATATAATTTGTACTAGGGTCCAAATTTACATTATATCTCTGCATAGGACCAGTGAACCTTCAGAGACGATCGCTCCGCGATGCGATTAAGGGACCGTGCATGGACGAGTTCTCCCGTCCATTGGCCAACGTTTGCGCCAGTGCGCGGTAATTGGCGCATTCTCTACACGCGTCAGCAGAACAATATTCTTTGATAAAAAGAAGTGCTGATTTGTGGACTGACAGGTCATAAATGGATGATATCAAGCAGGAGCCAAAAGCGAGTCAACGTCGAAATGGTCCCATTCTTTGCGGAATTGAAATAAATTACTAACATAATTCAATATTACTAATTTTATATTAATTATTGAAAGAAACCCACCTGCACGACGTCTACAGAACTCGCTGATCGAATCGCAAATGATTGATTTTTCGTCGTGGGGGTTGCGCCGTGCCCGCCGCAATTCCTGTGTCCACCGTCGGCGATCGGAATCGAAAGTATCGACCGCCTGCAAAGAACCGGATCAGTGTATTTCTAGAGATTTCTCGAGAAACTTCTGGAACGCGTACTTCCTGAGATCACAGAAATCGGCATCACGTTCATTTCGGCACATTTGCGAAGGAACTCAATGCCGTGTTCGTTCGATCTAAATTGCAAACGATCGATTTCCTTGCTATTTTTACGTTAGTAATGGAGTTATATTTCTAACACAATGGGACTGAAACTATTAAAAAAACCCTCGGAACCTTGAAAAAACCATCTAATTGGTCTAAAATTTTTGCGATAACATTGAAAAGGTGAAATTAATGGGTTCCATTGATAAATGCACTTGAATTTTTTAAATAACACCAAATAATTTAAAATATAACTTATGATAACTTAAAACATAAAGTAATAATAATTTAAAACATAATTAAAACACGAGTTAATACATGAATAAACAAGTACTCAGGGCTTGTTGTATTAGGTTGTCGGAAAAGTTTCCCGCCACTCACTTTGACCGCTCACCAAAATTTTAAAACGGGTTTCGGGATCTCACCTTTATAACCGTTATGTAGGTTGATTTATGTGCTACATATACCACAGTTGTATTGGTTCAGCACTACAGGTATTGCAGAGAAAGTCGATATTGATTGTAGGTACCTTAAGCTCCCTTTCCTTCACGAGCTCATAAAACAACGCGTTGAAGAAAGCTCAGTAAATGGCTTATGCACCATGGTAGGTCCTTCAATTGTCTTTCTAAGTGCAGCAAAAGTTTGGTTTCATGTGTTCAAAAAGGCCCATTTTGGCTTCAAAGAACAACAGTAGAGGGGGAGGGTAGTTGCTGTTGCTTAAGTGGGTCTTCTGGAGCTGTCTTTAGAGGATGGCCGGCGTAGTACCCATAAGTTGATAGGGCAATTCGAGTACCATATACCCACACAACTTGCCCGTCTCCGAGGCTTTAGGACCACAAGAAAATAGGGCACATTGTTGCGGCATGCTTTAGCGGCCACCATCTACAGATGGTGACGGGTGCATGCACGACCATCTCAATTTTCTGAAGGTATTTTCATTCGCCCGGCAATTTGGTTAGTGGCATCAAGGAGTGAGTAGCGTACACCAATCACACGCCAAATCTCCTGCTGTTCACTTGCAGCAAACCAGCGAAAATTTCAAAACCGCAACTCCACCCAAAATGGTAGATGATCGGGCTGCAGCTGAACTGCAAATGAGGCATTTGATAGGAGCTGCTACCTCAGATGCTACTGTCACCAACGATGTCTAACATCACCACTTCGATGGCGACGGAGCAGTCGTTAGTGGAAAACATGGGAAAACCTTCTTCAGTCACCATGACGCGCATTCACCTATTGAGAAGGAGACCTTTTAAAAATTTCAAAAATACCCGACATTTCCGATGACCTATCCAAGGCATTCGTCAAACCTTGCCCCAACAAAATAATATTTGTTCCATTCGTTTTCCATTCAATTGCTAGAGAACCAGCTCGACGAGTGAGAGTACCTCAAAACGTGGCTCGTCGAATTCTTTTCATCAAAACTCTAGAAATTCTGGAGGAGGAGAGTTCCAATTTTATCTGATAAATAACAAGATGTTGTTGATGGTAATCATGCATAAATGTGTCGGATGTCGAGTGGAATAAAGGAGAGGTACAATTTTGAAAACATTGGCAAAAGTGGCGGGAAACTTTTCCGACAACCTAATAGTTAATCTAGAGCCTTTTAGTTGTACAGCCACGAGTGGCGAAGAGGATAAGAAGCGCCACCGTCACCATTACGGTCAAGCGATCGAATCTCCTTTAAGCTAATCTAGGGCTAACCCATCTTTCAGGAGGACGGGTAAATTGGTATCAAATTCATACGGGGAAATGACGATCCTTACTTGTACAGCGAAGGAATCCACATGTTATTGTAAAAGCGGATAAGCATCTGTTATGCCTCTACGATTTTGGATGAAACACGAGTGCATGGCGCGTCCTTGGAGAGCTGATTAACGACAACCACTATACCTTCACCTTCAGCTTGGTTTTAGCATGTCAGGGAGTAAAGGAAAAGGTAAGGTAAGGTAAGGTAAGGTAAGAATTATACCAGTAAAAACAGTGAAGATGAAGTGGGTGCAGTCTCGGTAAGGGTAGGCCTAGTTAGCCCGGGTATCAGTAAGTTGCAATAAACCCATGAATAAACAAGTCCTCTGAGGACTTGCTTTGTCAGGGCGGGGATCGATCGCTAAACCGCGCAGATGTCTGTAGCGCCTCTTACCACTGTACCATACGCACCCTACAGATATCAGTAAGTCGTAGTAAAGGGTAAAAGGTAAAGGAGCCGGCGTTGATCAGTCCCCTGAGGACGCGCCGCCGCATTCGTGTTCCATTCAAGTCGTAGAGGCTTGGTGAATGCGTATTTGGCCTATACAATGACCTGCGGGGGCCAGCCGCTATACCAGGTCAGTGTCTTTACCTTCCCAGACAAGTCTGGTACCAATTTACCCGACCCCGGAGGGATGGAAGGCTTGATTAGCCTGGGCGGGGATCGATCGCTAGACCGTACAGGAGTCTGTAGCGCCTCTTATCACTGTACCATTCGCACCCCAGCTATCAGTAAGTCGTAAAATAAATAAAAAGCGCACACACAGAGAAACTTACTGAAAGGAAATTTTCGGCTGGTAGCTGACCATCGACGGGCAGCACATTTGCTTTCGAACTTTGGTGAACCTGAATGGGTAAAATTCATGAGATCATGAAAATGGGACGATATCCACGTTCTACGGGTAAATCTATGGGTAAATCGATGTATCAGAAACCTGGAATCCAGGAAAAGGTTAGCCAATGGATCGACGATCATTCGCAGCTGCCATCCGGTCATTGCGGCCGTCGTCCATTGGGCCATATGATAGCCAAGTTTATAGGCGTCCACCACAGATTCACAGGTCGAATTCTGTACAGGAATTTTATTTATTCATTTATTTATTTATCGTTACATCCTAAGAGATGGATGTGCTATTGAATAAGAAAAATGTGTTAGTTAAACAGAAATTTTATCAATGAAACCTATCGATCAGGTATTTTTTTTTATTTTTTTTTTACTTTTTGCTAATTTATATCGTGTTGATGAAAATTCGTGAGGAAAATACTGTCATTATTTGTCACTTTGTTAAAATTCATCGACTCCGTTAATTTATTGACTCACGCGGTGCAGTGGTTAGAGGCGCTACTGACACCCGCACGGTCGAATGGTCGATCCGTGTCCGAGCTCAGCGTGTCTTCCATCCCTTCGGGGTCGGGTAAATCGGTACCAGACTTGTCTGGGAAGGTAAAAACACTGGATTGGTTTGGCGGTTGCCCCCCCCCAAGCCGTCGTAGGCTAAATACGCATTGATCATGCCTATACGATTCTGAATAGAACACGAATACATGGCGCGTCCTTAGGGGATTGATCAACACCGATACCCTTACCTTTACCCTTAACTTTAACTTTACCAAATTCGATTGCTGCATGAAGCTTTTTGGTTGCTTCAGAAAACGGTGAGCCAAAACTCATCGTGCAGGTGCGCATGATTTACGGCATCTTGAAACGCTACAGCATCGTTGATCAATCATCTCGGTATGCGCCGTGCATTTGTCTTCCATTCAGAATCGTAGAGACATTGTGAACATGTATTTGTTCTGTACAATGACTTGCGGGGCCAACTATTATACCAAGTCAGTGTTCTTTTCTTGCCATGCAAGTCAGGCACCAAATTGCCCTACCCGGAGGGAAAAAGACTTGTTTACCACTTTGGTTGGGCAAGGATCGATCGCCCGACCGTGCGAGTTCCACAAGCGCCTCTTACCACTGCACCATGCATTCGTGACAGCAGAGTGGAACCACAAAACTGTATATAATTACCGCTAGAAGTTCCGAATTCAGATCATCGATTTGTCCTTTGAGCGCGATAGGTATGGAGACGAACGCCGCCATTACGACACAGGAAATTGCGAAGGCGAAGATGTTGAGAGACATGCGCACGATTGACATCAGATGCTGATTGACCTCACCTGAATGACGATGTAATACTGTCAAGACCGCAGCGCGACCGCGTCGCATGTGGCTCCCGACACGATTTGTGACAAGTGGAGCCGCCACACGCCACATTCTAAGGGGTTTCAATAAATAAAGAAATAAATATGATAAATTCAACCTCTTGAACGCCTAGCTCTCCATAAGTAGACGATGATGAAGGTGTATGAGGAGGCGCCGATTACCAACGCCAAAATAACAATGACCAGATTTGATATCGATAGCGCATAGTCCTCCGTGCTGACTGTCCACTGAAGGACGAAATTCGGATTATCTTTACTTTTCATTATTTTATCTTTCATTATTTTTATTATTTGTTGTTTCATTGTTTTATTTTGTACCTAGTCGAAGACATGCTATCAGCCGTTGTAGTGATAAAACAAATCCGATGAGTCGCATTGGAATGCGCCACGCATTTGAGTTTCAAAGGAAAATGGAAAGAGAAGCTGAATGAGCGCTGGCTTTTCACCAGGGCTCAGATTCATCATTGCTAAACCTCGTTAAACCCCTAGATATACCTCGAACGGCGCGCAAACTGAGATTCGTGAACGCGTGTCGGGGATTAGTCGGGGTTTATCGCGGGTCTATCACACTTCGCGACAAGGCAGGCTATGGGAGACCTCGACGTTATCGAGCGGGTTTATCGACAACGGGATTTCGGAGACCGCTCGTCCGTTCCTGAATCCGGGCCCAGGGCTAATTGGAAGCCAGGCGAATGCTCACGGTTTCTGGCTCCCTAAACTACCCACTTAGGCAGCCCAGGAAGGTACGATGTTGTTTTCTTGACCTTGGGCGGGGATCGAACCTCGACTGTACCAGCAGAAGCGACCTTATTCCAAAGGAACTTGTAATTTTGCACCGATCTTCATCCTTATTTTTGAATAAAAATTTGTAGCTTCTTGCGGTGGTAAGACATCGGGCCTAGAACTTGTGTATGTAGGTTTTTGATAGTGAGGAATATCACAGTAACATTACCGTATCTCGAAAATAATTCATTTGGGTAGATATGGACAAACTGCAAGGAGAAAAGGAATGATTTTCTGCAGTGATGCTCAGCGCTAATCGCTAATCATGGATTGCGCCTCGCATTCGTCTTTCATTTGTAACCTCAAAAAATCATCCGTGGTATAGCAAGGGATTGAATCATCCTCGGCTAATTTGGCATTGATCTTATCCGACCGCAGAATGACGGAGCGTTCATTTGGCCTTGAACGGGGTTGTCCCTCGACCGTACGAGTGAAAGCGGCGCCACTTCCTATTTCAGTATACACGTAAATGGGGGACATTATTACAAAAATGCTAAAAATTGAAGGCTGTGATGCCAAAGATAAAGGGAAAGAAGGCCCGTATTGATATTTTTACCACCATATTTAATCAACCCTGAGGGTGACTTCGGCACAACGGTGCTCTTCTGTCGATCACATCCACATGATAAATACGAATTGCTGTTTTATACAGAAAATGATGGGTTGATGCAGGGACAAGAGGCGCTGCTGACACCCGCACTGTCCAGCGATCGATCCCAGTCAACACCAGCTGAGCACCCCATACTTAGGTGGCCGGGTAAATTGGTACTGACGTGAACAGCGGCTGCTCCTGGTGAGCCATTGTAAAGGTCAAATACGCATTCGCCATGCTTTATAATTCTGAATGAAAGACGAATGCGTGGCGCATCCTTAGGATACTGATCGACACCGTCTAGTTTACCGTTACTTTTTAGATTTACACGTTTGAAAGATCACAAAGAGTGTGCCTACCACAAGAGGCTTTGAAAACAAACGGAGAAATCGGTAATACCCAGGACAAACCGAAAACAAAAGTACGAAATATGCGCTGCATCGATATTTGCCAAAAAACGTAAATTAATCTACGAAAAACCTATCGTACTCTATTAAACAAACTTCAAGATTTACCTGAATAAGATCTGTGCCACCGTTGAATATGTTGAAAGCGCTATTCGACGAGATAGACACGGCGATGATGGCATAGACCAATCCGATCATCCACATTACGCATCCGATAATAACTGAAAATATAATATTTTATTATTGTCGTAAAATTCTAGTTTTATTCTATGGCGCACGTGGTGCAGTGGTAAGAGGCGCTGCTGACACCCACACGGTCGATCGATCATCGCCCGGGCCAACCAAGCCTTCCATCCCTCAGGGGTCGTTAAATTGGTACCAGACATTTCTGGGAAGGTAAAAACACTGATTTGGTATATCGGCTGGCCCCCGCAAGTCATTGTATAGGCCAAATACGTATTCACCATGCCTCTACGATACGGTATGGAACACGAATTCGCGGCGCGTCTTTGGGGGCTGATCAGCGCCCGCACCTCTACCTTTTCCCTTTATTACCACGTTTTTGCGGGTTGCTACTAAGCATCCTAGAAATAAATAAATAGATTTCTTCCATGGATCGAACTAGAAAGGGCGCGCGTGGTGCAACGGTAAGAGGCGCTAGTGACACCCGCACGGTGGAGCGATCGATCCGAGCCCGGACTAACCAAGCCTTCCATCCCTTCGTGGTCGGATGACTTGGTAGCAGCCTTCTCTGGGAAGGTAAAATACTGACTTGGTATAGCGGCTGGTCCCCGCAAGTCAATGTATCGGTCAAACACGCATTCACCCAGCTTCTACGATTCTGAACGGAACACGAATGTGTGGCGCGACCTTGGAGGACTAGTCATCCCCGACATCTTTACCTTTTTTTACCTTTACGGAACAAGAATCCCCCAGAAAGCGAAATTTTCAGCGATGGCAGCGCTGACCGTGATTAGAGCTATTCATTGTGTTTCAGTACGGTTTACTGTATCTTAAGTGGCACTCCGTGACTGAATGAGTTGTAACACCTATCGATCCATTTTTATTTTATTTTTTATTGTACTCCTCCCTCTACAGTCAGCTAAATTCCAGACATCCACCTCCTACGAAGCTATCTCTGACGCACTGGACGAAATATGGTTATGGGCGAACTGATACGAGGCGTTCGGAACAAAAACCATTAACGAGCTCTAAAAATTCCCCCGAAAAAGTGATTGCCGATGTCGCACCGTTTCCACCACCCACACTGCGAAGCTTCCAATGAATAAAAACATTGAAATCACCAAAAAATCGAAATGTGGTGATAGGAGAGAGGATTATCGAAGGCGTCTCGGGCTGTCATGTGTTCAAATAAAAGTAGATTTTTGATATTTTGGTACTCAAATGAAATGGAAATTCTGGAAATTCCGACATTATTCCACTTAATCAGTCACAATCTTTAAGACAGATTGAAAAGAAATGATGCAATTTTATCAGCTTCCTTGTCGCTTGGGTGCATTTGGTGTACGGTAAGAGACTATCGCGGCGGGACCCATATGAGCCACCCATGACAAACATCGCTTGGGTTTCGCTTATTATGCTTGACTCTTTCTACAGCACGCTGACGCTTGACTCTTTCTACAGCACCTAAGCTACCTACGCAAAAGCACGGTTACAGTAGGGCAATGAAACGTGAAACAATTAATGAATGTTAAAAAAACAAGAAGCCTACGACATACGAAGGAAAGACAACGACGGGTTATACACCTCAAGTAGAATAAAACTCTAAAAATCTCACACTTTGTACAGAACCCTCTCCCGAAACGATTATACTCCATGAGAGTGAAGTCGGTCGCTTGGCGACGCGATCCGCCTTTTTGCGCGTTTACAGAATTTTTCTCGCAAAACATGGGAAACTCTCCAGAGGAGATTATCCGAAAAAAAATCCGATTTTCCGTATAAATTGGTCCCGGAAAAAGCGCCGAAGCGATGACGTCATTCGCAGTTAACGGTCGTAAAATGGTCGCTGCAATATGCGGCAAACTACGCTAAAACCGACAATGAATGGATGTGCTGATAAGCGACGCTACAGATGGATATCGATCGATCGATTTTCGAATGCAGCCGATGAAGCCTGACTCACTGGTCCGTTTCGAGGTGATTTTCACTCGATAGATGATCGGATGACGAACGGCGAGGAACATGAACAACGCCAGCACCGAGTAACAGCCGGCTGTCGCCCAGAAGTTCAACGTCAACAGCAACGTGAACATGGTCCGACCGTGTGGGATCAGATAGTCGAGCTCGTCGAGTGTCATGTTCTCGTATTGCTGAAAAGCTGCGGAAAATTCGAAAAAAAATTCGTTCAAGAAGTTGGAGGTTGTGCTTTTGCTCAAAAAATCAAAACTGAATCATGCTATTAAAATGAATCAAATTTTTCCCAAGAATCAAAATTGCACAGGGAAAGCTTCTCAACGGTAAGGGTAAGGATAGAGCTTCACCCTAAGCCGCAATGAAAATCCCACAGTTCATTCGAAGGTGTATATTTTATTTTCCCTTTCAATGAGCACATCTTATGCTATATTATTATATCAATTAGCACAATTGATGTAATATTATTTATTATTTATATTATTATATCGTGCGTGACGGAAACGAGTATCCATTTCGGACCACCATTTGGTGATTTCACTGGACAATATTCAATGAAAATGTAAAAGGCAAGCATTCGACATTTGGTAAAATGAGAAACTGTGTCAGTTAGGATCGAAAGGAGCTCTAAAAGATAAAAATTGGCAGTTCTATAGGACAAAGTAAAGGAGTTCAAAGAAGGACGCAACGACTGAGGAGTTCAAAAAATCCAAATGAAAATTCAATTACTTCACAGAAATTCGAAGAAACCTTGCAAGGGATTCGACATTTCGAGACCTACAATGTTAAAATAGAGTGATTCAAAATTTAGAAACATGAAGGGTATAAAAGTTGACCGGGCGAACGGGATGGAAAATGAGAACGAAGCAGTGAAATGAAAGCTTCTAAGCGAGGAGAAAATAAAGGGACTCAGGACTGGGAAAGAATGTTGATGAAAATACGCGAGGAAAACACTGCAATTATTTGGCATTTTTCTAAAATTCATCGACTCCGTTAACTTGTTGGCACGCGTGGTGCAGTGGTAAGAGGCGCTACTGACACCCGCAGAGTCGAGCGAACGATCCAGGACCGGGCTAACCAGGCCTTTCATCTCCCAGGGCCGTGTAAATACTGCCATTATTTGGCATTTTCTAAAAATTCATCGGCTTCGTTAATTTATTGGCACGCCTGGTGCAGTGGTAAGAGGCGCTACTGACACCCGCAGAGTCGAGCGATCGATCCTCGCCCGTTCTGACCAAGCCTTATATCCCTCCGGGGTCGGGTAAATTGGTACCAAACTTGTCTGGGAAGGTAAAGACTCTGACCTGGAATAGCAGCTGGGCCCTGCAGGTCATTGTATAGGCCAAATACGCATTCAATACGTGGCTACGATTCTGAATGGAACACGAATGCGTGGCGCGTCCTTAGGGAACCGATTAACGCCGAACCTCTACCTTTACCTTTACCTTTTACCTTCACATGTTAGAAGATCACAAAAAGCGCTGTCTACCAAAAAATACCTCGAAAACAAACGGAGAAATCGGTGATACCCACGACAAACCGAAAACAAGAATACGAAATCTGTGATCTGTATCGATATTTGCCAAAAAACGTAAATTAATTTACAAAAACCCTATCAAAAAACAATCAAAAATCGGAAATACTATAGAAGAACTCACACTTGGATAAAGCTTCGGATCGGGAATCTGATCAAATCGATGCAGCGAGACGAATATCAACGTTAGCAGCGCAGTAAGTACGTCGGTGAGGGACCGATTCAGCAAAAGTGAATAACCCTGAAGTGGGAACGGTATGGGAACTAGAAAAACTGTCAATTTGAAAAAATTACAAGTTAAAAGATCTCTCACCTTCATCGGCAGAACCTTATCTCTTATACCGGTCACTGTTAGTAGAATAAATACACCATTAATGATGATACCGAATACGGACAGCACGATGGTGATGATGGGAATGACGGTGTCGACGAGCTGAAAGCTGATCTTTTGAGGTTATCGACTCAAAATTGACACAGAAAAGAAAATTTCTTCTCGTTCACACCTCTCCGACTACTGAAGAAGCACCTCTGATTACTATAATCCCTTAATTATGAGCTTATCATAGCTTATCGCCCAGGCGGCCGCTGATAAGGGTGTGAGCCATGTATTTAGAGCGTTCTTAAGAGGAACAGTGTGGGAGGTGGTCGTATTGGGATCACGACTGAGAGTTCTGGTAAGATTCACCAGCAGTTAACCTTCGTTTTTAATAGGATACCAAACTCATCAGACTAGAATTTGCTGTTTGACGCAATAGAGAATAGGATAGAGAGAAAAATAAAAAAAACAGAGAGGAAAGAGGAAAATGATGAGTGAGAAATTCGGATTTATTCTTCGATCATCTTCGCGTCACACTCAACGGAATTCTTTGCGAGATCCTGGCGAAAGTTCATTGAGTGCTAAGGAAAGCTGATCCTCACCCAGCTTTGGTAAAGTTTTCCATACCTTCGAGGTAGGGTAAATTGATACCAGACTAATCTGAAATGGTGAAGACACTGCCTTACAAAGTGATTTTTCAAAGGCATCTTAGAGGCCACATATGCATCCAACCTGTTTCTACGATCTTGAATAGAAGATAGGTGCATGGCGCATCCGTAGGGTGCTGATCAACGTCGGCCATTCTACCGTTAACATTGACATTTTCGTTCTAGGCTTAGTACAATTCATCCCCTTTAAAAACAGCCACATTCTCATCGGGCATAATTTAATTTTTAATTTTTGTTAATTTTTAATTTTTTTTATAAAATTTGTTTAATTCGGAACGCTCTGAATTTTAATTTTTTTAAAAAATTCTTCAGGTTAACTGATAAATCGATTGATGCAATAGTGTCCATTAAAGGAAATAAACTTGGACGTGAATCAGTGGAAAGCGCTCCAAAAAATGTCAGCAAGACACCAAAGCTTGAGTGCAAGAAAAAGAAAGCGAACAGAAAACGGAGTTATCACAGATTATCGTAATCATTATTTTATCGATTGCTGACTTGTCAGCAGGAAGGAAGCGATCCGCCTGGAGGCGAGAGGATTCGGAAAGTATTTGGAACGGCTGAACCATCATTATTGAAGGGCCATTCTATTTTCGTCTTTGCTTTTCTAGATTTCATCTATTCCAAAGGGCACGCATGGTACAGAGGTAAGAGGCGCTACTGACACCTGCACGGTCGAGGGATCGATCCTGGCCCAGGCTAACCGCATCCTCCGTCCCTCCTGGGTCGGGCAAATTGGAACCAGACTTGCCTGGGAAGGTAAAGTCGCAAAGCCGGCATAGCGCCGGGCCCCAGAACAGAACACCATTGCATAGGTAAAATACGCCTTCATCGCCCCGGCGCGTCTTTCTTGAGAAAGTATCAGGTGGAAAATAAAATAGATACAAAAATATTAGGTTGTAAACCTTTCAATTAAATCGTATAATAAAATTTCTGCTGAAGCTTCTGGATTTCTCTTTCGACAACATTTCAGAAGGGTAGCCAATACTCATCTAAACTGCCGAAATACTACAAAAAATAAAAATACAACTAAAAATATAAAATAAAATGTAAAAAAATAAACAAAATAAAAAATAAAAATACACTCAATTACAACTAAACTAACTCTAAGTTTCTTAAGTACTTAAAACTTAAACCACTCACTACTTAAATATTCAATTGGAAGGTTCACAACCTAATACATTACTCAAACAGAATATATTGAAAATCCAAGAAATCAGAGGTTTTATAATGTGAAACTACAGAAGATGGGTGATTAGCACAACTGAGGAAAAAAAGATGTTATAATAAGAAAAAACCACTGGGTGAGCCCACTCAGATTCAATCTCTAAACTACTCTTCTGAACTATGAAATACTACAAAATTGAACAAATTCTAAACTACTTAAGTACTTGAAACTTAAACCACTTGCTGCTTAAATATTCAAGAAGAAGGTTTACAACCTAATATATTATTCAACTAGAAAATATGGACCATCCAGCAAATCAGAGGTTTTATCAAGGGGAGACCACTGGAGATGGGTGATTAGAACGAGCTGAGGAAAAAATAAGATGTCGTGCAATAGGAAGGGGAATGGGTGAGTCAACTGAAATTCAATTTGCTAATTCGTCACAAGGTCGAACACACTCGAAAATCATTTTCAGTCAGATGACGCGCTCCCAGAATACTAGAGCAAACGGTGCTTGAAACTACACAATTCCAGTGCATACTTTGAACTTGGCGGTATCGTATTGGAAGATGACGAGCGAATCCTCGCTGGAGCAGTTCAGATACTGAGTGATGTTGTCGATGTCGGGCGATGTGTCCAGATTCGAGTAGGCCATCATCGTCGGCTTTGTCGGCTCTTTGTAGAACAACAACAGCCGCTCCAACGGCCCGTCGCGCCGCCGTCGCCGTCGCCAACTCAGCGCCGCCGCTTATCGCCTTCCAATTACAGCCTGATAGAGCGACATCGTCGGTGATTCCGACAAATCGCTGAATCTCAGTGATTCGTCGGTGGACGACTGAGGTGGACGATTCTACTGTTGACATGCTCAAAAATTTTCGTCTACGGAACCTGTATGCCCAAGCACCATACAGTACCGGACGTGCCCCATCAAGAAAACGGCGCCGGCGGCGCTATTTTGCGCAGAAACCGCCCTTTCCCTGTATTTTCTCTAGAATTGATTTATTCACAAAGATAAGAATGATTTTGTTCTCATCAGCTAGAGCTCTATCTTTTCTGTCTGTCCCTTGCCCTTACGATTCCTCGTCTGATGGCCTATCGCTCGACTAGGCTCCGCCTACTGTGCTCCGCCTACTATACGGCGCTTACGCTTACAGGGTCTGCGCACCGAAATTTTCGGCCGGGCTACCACGCGGAGACCCTCGCTGGGCATAAATGAATTGCGGTGGCATTTGTCCGGGTCGCCACGTGTGGACCCCAAAAACGGCACATTTCGGCGTAAAAATGCGCCGCTGCCGCCGTTTTATCGTTGCGGCACGACCGGTACTGTAGCTGACAATTCTTAGGGCCCTTGCAGACCAGGGGCCGTATGCTCGTCTCACCCGAGATTGCTGGGGGATGGGGGAAGGGGAGGAGCCAGCCAGTAAGAGCACACGAAACATGGGCCAACTCCAATCATACTAGCTGGCTCCTCCCGTGCCTCATCCCCCAGCAATCTCGGGTGAGACGAGCATACGGGCCCAGACGAAAAAAAATTGGGCGACGAATTCGCAGTCTTCACCGCGGCGGTGATCGCGCGTTGCGATTAGAGCAATGCGGTCGCCGCGAACGTCGCGTTGGACGAGAATGCTCGTCGTCGTGTGTTTCGCTCAATTTCATTTATAACGGCTAATTCGTCGCCCAAATTGCACGTCGTCGGGTCTGTGAGGGCCCTCACGGAACCCAGCGCGATTTGTCCGTTGTCGACCTCTGAAAGCTGCATCTTCCAAAAACACGGAACACACGAGCCCGAGGATCCCAGGTTTACCACAAAAATCACAGTTCAGGTAGGATTCCGGCCAGGTCATCGGCATAAGGTTTCCTCTTCTATACAGTAACCCACAGAAACGTGGTAATAAGAGCAGAATATTAAGAGATATCAGGAAGTCTGGCTATGGTCAAGCTTACGAGCTAGACACTGAACCCAACCAGGGTAGTTTACTGCACAATCTGTGACTCTTTTTCGTCTGGCAGGTCGTTTATCGAGTGAACTTCTGACTTTCAACTGGATTCTGTGGGTAGGTATCAGAGGATCAGTTATGCCTCAGCGACAATGGGTGCTGTGAGCCGCGACAATTGCTCCGACAGTAAAACGGAGCCCCTTACTCTGGTTCGATCTGGGTCAGTTGTCGTCCCCGTCACTGGCAATCACTGACCTGCCAACGGAAGTTTATCATAGACCTAGCACAAGTCTAACAAAAATGAGCTGATAAAGTATGAATATCGATCGACTAGCGGTGAGGTGCTATTTTTCTAGTGAAATCACAATGAACGGTTTCGAGGAGAAGCCGCGTAACCGTCCGCTACTCGCCAGAGCATTTGGAATGCGAAAAGAGGTCGCTGCACGACGGGATTTCAGCGCCGAAGCAACTCACTCCGTAGGTTCATCTCTAAAGGTCCATTTATACTGAGCAGCGCAGCTGCACTGCTTCGCTGCCAAGTATGAATGGCCCATAGGTCATCTGAAGGGAGCTTTTCAGTTGAATCAACACGGCTTTCTGGCTGTTCCGATTAAAACGACAATACCAGTGGATCTTGTGAAGCCGATGACGTTGTTCTTCGCGAATTTCCAGACGGGATCCGCGCAAACCGGTGACGTCAGGCCAGCAATCGAGGTAAACTTCAGCCACTTTACCTTTTTCCAGTAAGGTGAAAAGTAGGTTCGGTAAATTTTTCAGGCGTTCAGTCGACTCCGATCAAGAGCCTGCTGTCAGCCGACACGGAATTTACAGTCGCTTGTAAATTCGTTAGCAGAGTGCGTTGTTGTTTCCACTGCGTTTACAACCGGACCTCAGCCGGTGATAAGAGCGGCCAACAGAGTGTCCGGGTAGATTCTTGCATCAGCTTAACCCTATACCCTAGGTATTACGATCAGCTGACCGTTTTCGAGAAGAGGTTCGAACAGACGGCTCCTCAGCATCTGGAAGGATTCAAGTGGAACGACGCTTTCGAAAATGGAAAATCGTTTTTTGGGAAGGTGATCTGGCGTGATTTGTGATTTGTGATAGTAGTGATAGGAGCGAAGCGTGGACCCATGTTCCGCGCGTTGATGAATCACGATGTGCACGCCATTTGAAGTTACCTTCGGGTATACCTTCATAAATTCGGGTTCCGGTCAAACTGTGCCTTCTGACTTCTTGTAGTGGAACTAGTTGCTAGTGGGTTGAAGATTCGTAAAAGATTAAGGTGAAGGATAATGTGTCTGCATTGATAAGTCCCCTAAGGACGCGCCATGCATTCGGTATCCACTGGGAATCGTAGGCGATGGTTGATGCATATTTGGCCTATACAATCCCGACAAGTCCTATTCCAATTTACTAGACCCCGGAGGGATGGAGGGCTTGGCTAACCAGAGCAGGGATCGATCGCTAGACCGTGCAGGTGTCTGTAGCGCCTCTTACCACTTTACCATACGCACCCTACAGCTATCAGTAAGACGTAGTAAGTCGTAAAATAGATAGTTGTACACACTCGAAACTCACCGAAAGGAAATTTTTGCCTGCTAGCTGATCATCAACGGACAGCACGATTGTTTTTGAACTTTGGTGAACCTAAATTATCTACATTGATGAAACCATGAAAATCAGGTAATCCATACGTTATCAGCTTCATTGATTCAATGCCGAGTAGCTGTCCCCAGTGAGCGCTAACAAAAAGAAACCGACGATTTTGAAAAAAAAATTAATAAGAAATCGTTTTTTTGTGATTTTTCTAGGGTCCTAAAAAAAGGGAAATGAGTGGCTCGGAAAGGAAAGAGAAGCGAATGGACGTGTGTTCGAACCCCGCCTGAGTCACCATTTTTGCCATAAGACATAACATCATCGAAAAGTCGTTTCTAGCAAAAAGTTTCTAGCAGAAAAAAACACAAAAAAAGAAGGAAAATCGAGGGGCTGCATTGCAGGGCGAACTTTGAGAAAGGGGCATACGGATTGGGCTGGAAAAGTCGAAGACGGCCAGGGTGCGATCGCCAAATCGATCGATCACCTACCCGATCACACTTTTTTTTGACGAAAAATCATCGCCGAATAGAGGGGAGAAAATGGAAAATACAAAGTAATGAATAACAATAGAATGGTGGACGTTGCCCAGTTCGGCAGGAACGCGCCATGCATACGAATTCTATCCAAAATAGCAGGAACAGCACATGACTGCCCTCTACAGTGACATGCCACCACTAGATGGATTACAGTTCAAATTCCGATCCATTCCCGATGAATGCCCCCAGGCTGCCAAAGAGATGGACCATACCTCGGACAGCGGCACTTCCTGCCCAATTACCATGCCTTCTCAACATTGAATTATGAAAATTGTTGGAACAAGGTCGGGTAAATTTGTACCAGACTCATCTGTAAAGGTGAAAACATTGACTTGGTATAGCGGCTGACCCCCGTAAGTCATTGTATAAGCCAAATACGCATTCACCACGCCTCTGCGATTCTGAACGGAACAAGAATGCGTGGCGCGTCCCTAAGATACTAATTCTACGCCGACATCCTCACGTTTGACACAAATTAGGGCAGATTTCTGTTGAGAAAAAAGATGGCCCTAGGAGATTTTTTTCTTCGATTGCACCCTTCAATCCTTTTCCTTTATCTTAATAAATGAGCGGACAAATATGATTTTTATCACTTCGAATCCATTTTTCAGACTCAGAACTCAGTTTCGGATATATTTCTCGAGCGAGCTGCGGTACTTTTCAACTATGGCGCTGTCTTGTCACAGATTGCTGCCTCACAGTCGTTCCTCACCGATGACGAGACGAAAACCGCGGCGAAATTGTTTCAGCAAAGCGCAGGTGCGACTATTAGTCCCAGCTCAATTTATTTATTTATTTTTTTTATTTAAAATCTAAATTCTTTCAATTTCAAAATAAATGTTGTTACGATGTGAGTTAGTGGTGCGGGCAAGATAAAAATTCAATTAGACCTTATTTTTTTGACAAAAAACAGTTTCTGGGGCCTGCTGGCTCCTTTGGTTTACCTATTAAAGGTCGAAGATAGAGGTAAAGCTATCGGCGTTGATCAGTCCCCCGAGGATACGCCACGCATTCGTGTTCCATTCAGAATCGTAGAGGCCTGGTGAATGCGTATTTGGCCTATACAATGACTTGCCGGGACCAAGTCATGGTTTTCACCTTCCCAGACAAGTCTGGTACCAATTCACCCGACCCCGGAGGGATGAAAGGCATGGCTAGCCCGGGGCCGGTGTCGATCGTTCGACAGTGCGAGTGTCAGTAGCGCCTCCTACCACTGCACCACGGTTTTTATTGAATAAAATTAAAAAAAAAACGGTAAGTGATGAACTCGTTCAGGCGTTTTTGCCCATCTTCGTGAACTCGTCCAACTAGCCGCACACAAGAACCTCACCAACGATCTAAACCCGGAAACGCTGCTGGCAATCTCGAACATCATGCTCGCCCAGAGTCAAGAGGCTTTTTACCGGAAAGCCTATGCGGGTAGTTTTTGCATTTTTAGAGATTTTTTAATTTGGAAAAATACTTCAAAAATGTTCCCATATTAAGAAAAGCTGAACCCAAAAGCGCTGGTCAAAGTCGCCGCTCAAGCCGCCGACTTCTACTCAGAGGCTAGCAAGACAATGGATTTGACGAAGAACTACTGGAAGAAGGTACGGTAGTTTGTACGCGAAATGCGCCACTTGATGGAGACTGACGCAGATACGGTGCCGCTACCGTATCAGCACCGTGAACTCGTCCGAATCTGGGTTCCCTTATGAACTAGAGAATCATGAAGCCGTTTTTTTCGTCCGATTGGGTACTCTCGTCGGGTTCAAAAGACACAACATTTACATTTAAACTAACCCATTTGAAAATCCATTTTCAAAAGAATTTTTGAATTTTTATTGATCGTCCTTCTTGCGCATCTTTTGAGGGGATACTTTTCAGGAGTGGCTGAACACCATCGCTGGGAAGGCGTTCGGGTTCCAAGCAATAGCCGAGTTCCACGGCGCCCAGGTTCGTCGGATTAATTTCCTCTTCACTTTACCCATCAGCGGTAACCTTGCGCATATATACTCAATCTTTGTGTAATTGTGAGGGGTGCACTTTGTTAACATATCAAAGTATTTTCAAGAATTGGGAGTTGGGTAGCAAAAAAGGATAGCTTCGACAATTTACCTCACCTACAAGGTTAGCTTAAGAATTTCCATGATTTAGCCTATCAGTGACGGAAACAGTTCGGGGAAATCCCACATGGAGTGCATACCCTGATCCATTAACGCGCTCTGGAGTTTACACGGGTATATTCGGGTTCAGGGTACAGTACCAGACATACCGCAACGACAAAACGGCGCCAGCGGCGCTTTCTTGCGCAGAAACCGCCGCTTCTCTATGTTTTCTGCGAAATTGGGTTATTCGTGAAAATAGGCATGTTTTTGAACTCAGCAGCTCAAGCTCTACGTTTTCATACACAAATTTTTCATAATCGCAAAACTTTTATCAAGCGACTTTTTGACTCTTTGATTCTTCGGTTAGTGGCTCATCGTTCAACGAGGCTCCGCCTCTGGATGAGCTACCACGCGGGGACCCCAGTTGGGCATGTGGCGAAAATTAGTTAGGGTAGGCTCTGCCCGGGTCACCACGTGTGGACCCCGAAAACAGCGCCTTTGGGCGTAAAAATGCGCCGCTGCCGCCGTTTTCTTGCAGTACGTCCGGTACTCTACATGCGAATCATTATTTTGAGGTCTCCAAACATTTGCAATGCCACAAAAAAGTGGTAGGCCTTGTACAAACCCAAAGTAAACCGCGTATAGACCCGAAATCTCAAATAAACCCTGTAAAACTCCGATTTCTTCAGTGATTGATGAATCTGAAACCTCAGACGAATCCTCTGAATTTCCGATTTCATCTTTGATTTGATTTTTGTAATAATTTTTCGTTCTTCTATTTTTTTGATTTTTCTCAAAAAGCTTCTGCGATTTAGGTGCACTGGGAGCGTCACGAAGTCGGCGAGCGCCTAAGCCGTTTGAAGCATTCAATCGACCTCGTCGAAAAAATGAAGAGACGTCTGGCCCCGTCAAGTTTTCGAGAGCAAATCTCCGAAATCGAGCACGCGTACAAGGAGTCCACCAGTGATAATAGGCTCATCGTGAGTTGTGCTCCGCTGATTAAAAGATAAAAGATAAAGGTAAGGGTGCCCGCGTTGATCAGTGCCCTAAGGACGCGCCACGCATTTGTCTTCCATTCAGAACAGTGAAACCATGGTAAAAGCGCATTTGGGCTATGCAATGACTTGCGGGCGCCAGCTGCTATACCAATCCAGAGTGTTTACCTTCCCAGACAAGGCTGATACCAAACTACACAACCCCAAAGGGATGGAAGGTTCAATAAGCCCAGACGAGGATTGATCGCCCGACTGCGCGTGTGTCTGTAGCGACTCTTGCCACTGTACCACGTACGCCCTCCTGTTTTCTGATAACTAAACTAAAATTGAGTGGGAGGACACTTCAGAGAGCTTAACCCATTGACGACCGCGTGTCCCACCGGCGGGACACACCTTGTGGTCCGCGGTGGACCGTGTGTCCCGCCGGTGGGACACACCGTTTGGGCTACGCTTCCTCCCTCTTGGGAGGCGCTGTGGATAAGAGTGTTCATTTAGGCAAAGTTACTACCCATTCTATATTTTCCGTTTTATCAAAGCTTCAAGATATTCATCAAGTGAACGTCCCTTCAACAAGCTCAAAAAAGGGTCTGAAAATCGTTTACTTCTAATGATTTCTCGAGGAAGTTTCAAAATCAACAATATACACAGAAAAATTATTCTTTTGATAATTTTGAAAACAATTAATGCCGCTGAGGCACTTTCATCACTGCACGTGCGCGGTCCCCTGCGCCAGACACGCAGAGAGCGCGCGGTCGTCAATGGGTTAAAGCTCGGGCCGATCCATGGTATACGGAGGCGGGACTGATGGATGGTGTACTCAAAATAAACCGCGCGTAAACCCTGATTCATCAATCCGTTCTAAGGTTTACACGAGGTTTATTTTGGGATTATAGGGTCGAAGCAGCACTTGACACATAGAAGCACATTTGAACCCTTACAATTAGTACCACTACAGAAGCCATAGAAGGGTCATTCACAGGGCCTGCAACTATGAGCGGTATACCTGAAATATACCCCAGGTGACGCGCAACTCTTGATTCATTAACGTGCCCTAGGGTCTATGAGAGGTTTATTTGGGGTTCATACAAGATGTATCGCACCTCACTGGCAACAAAGATTCGGATAGCTCAAACTATTCAGTGACGGTGTATGAACCTTGAATAAACCCAAATAAACCCCGAGCACGTTAATGAATCAGAGTTGGTGCGCCATCTGGGATTTCCGAACCCTCGTCATCCCCGTAAAGCTTGCTCATGGATGGGGTTTGTCTTTACTATTGCTAGTTTTATTTAATTACTGAGCTAGCCTTTTAGCTGAGGTAAAAGGTGGAAACCGAGGTAATCTACTAACCTTTCCATTACCCAACTATCCAAATATTGATCCCCAAAGGATCCGCACATGAATCGCGCCATTACGCACTGACGCAAACTTGGTGCATCCACTGGAAACTCGTCCGGGCTGGGTGCTGAGCATTTTATAATAATATGTAAAAAATTAACAATAAAATGAAAAATGTTCAAAACAAGTCATTTTTAGCTGCACTTTTCAGTACCATGCACGAATTCCCGACTACTTTGGCCTGCCGGCGTTACCACGAGCCACTCTGGCAAAAGCGGTTCCGGTTACCCAGCCGCTATACCCAGGGTTCAAAGGTTGGTACCCAGGAGAAGTGTCCACTTGAGCGCATTTTTGAGGATTCCGCCTGTTTCTAAGATTTCAGATCTATTCTCGTCGGTTGTCACCTCATCCAGCATGTTGGCCATGAAAAAATTCGAGACGATGAAAACGGAGCGATTACGAACGGAAAAGGATCGACTGAGCGAACAGACAGAGTTGATGGATGGGTGGGTAAACCAAAAATTGGGTATGGGTAAACTTTGAGAAAAGGTTAGAAATCATTTACACTAGTTACTTCTGCCTTTTAAGCATTGTAGCCTCGTTGAATGTGCCCGACGTGCTACCAGAGGAAGTGAAACGAAAATCGGCCAAGGTGACCAGATAGGGTATCCTATTGATTAGCGACCCGATCGAATATTGATTTTTCAGGTGAAATCAGCCGGCGGGATCAGCAAAATGCGCAAGAGCTTGAACGAATTGACGTCTTTACAGAAACGAAACAACGATATTTTAGCCGACGTTAGTTAGTCAATGGTTTTGCCCGAGGGTATTTTGCTAGTCTCACAAGGGAGGTCAGTGAACTTCCCCCGACGATTCTTAACAAGACCTATATGGTCTTATAGAGCTTGAAGCGTAGATCACAGATATGTAATTTATTTTTGCTGAATGGCAGTGGGTGGTCCGAAAATTGCAAAAAAAATAAACACTGCTCTGACGACACTGCTGAGGGGCGCTGAATAGCCGCTGAGGTGAGAGGTTTACGCAAGTGTGCTTCGGTAGCGCAGCGGTACCGCAGTGGACTGTTGTTCAGACGGTCTGGGGTTTGGACCCTGTGGTTGTGTTTTCGTTTTGCTTCAATCGCATTGATACCAAATGGTGCTCATTTTGCGATTTTGTCATGGGGATTGAAGAAAATCATGCTGACTCTAAACCGAACACATTTTAGTAAATGACAACATTAATATGGGTAGCCAATATCTTTTTCAGTCGTGATCAACAATCCAGGTGAGACTTCTAGGTAATTTCTGGAACGATGGTAGTGGATGCTGAAGAAAATCATGTTTGGAGCACCCATTTCGCCCACACTTTGCTAATGAGACTATTTGAACGCTGGTCACGAATATAGCACCGTGAGGGTATCACATGTGTGTGGGCTTAGTAAATGACAACATTAATATGGGTAGCCAATATCTACCGTAACTTACCTTAAACAGACGCAAATTCAGAAACTAATGTTGGATTCGTGATCAACAATCCAGGTGAGACTTCTAGGTAATTTCTGGAACGATGGTAGTGGATGCTGACGATTTTCTGACAACTAGAGTCTGAATGGTGCCATAATATTACCTGTGATTCATCAGAGACTCAACCTAGGGCAACTCTACCGACACCTGACATGAGGCTCGAGACGTCATGGTCACCCATTTCGCCCACACTTTGCTAATGAGACTATTTGAGACGCTGGTCACGAATATAGCACTAGTTTTGTGATTTGAAACAAGTGAGGGTATCTAATGACGGGTTTCGTTGTGTGTGGGCTGGTGAGCCCTTGCAATGGTAAGGGTGAGTAAGTGAGGTGCCAAGGTCAAAATAACCGATTCTGTCCAAACTTCGTATGTGGGGGTTATTTGGGTCGCTGATCACGAATCCAACATTAGTTTCTGAATTTGCTTCTGTTTAAGGTAAGTTACGGTAGATATTGGCTACCCATATTAATGTTGTTATTTACTAAAATTTGTGAGGTTTCCGCTGCTCCAAACATGATTTTCTTCAATCCTCATGACAAAATTGTAAAATGAGCACCATTTGGTATCAATGCGATTGAAGCAAAACGAAAACGCAACCACAAGATCCAAACCCCTGACCTTCTGAACAACAGTCCACTGCGGTACCGCTGTGCTACCGAAGCACACTTGCGTGAACCTCTCACCTCAAGGGCTATTCAGCGCCCTTCAGCAGTGTTGTCAGAGCAGTGCTTACTTTTTTGCAATTTTCGGACCACCCACTGCCATTCAGCAAAAATAAATTACATATCTGTGATCTACGCTTCAAGCTCTATAAGACCATATAGGTCTTGTTAAGAATCGTCGGGGGAAGTTCACTGACCTCCCTTGTCAGATCGAAATACCCTTCGGAAAGATTTTAAAATTTTACAATTTTTTTAAATACCGAATTGCGTGGTAAGGTGGCAATATCAGCCGCTACACTGATACGACCGAAGATCAACTCCTACGAAAACTTGAGAAGGCATTTCACATTCTCTGCTCAAAAAAGTGAAAAAAGCAGCTTTTCGGAGGAAGGTAGATATGAAGCTTTGTAAAAGCGCAACTACATCCGCCACATATAAGTCTACTCCAACTGCCTCTGCGATTGGTGGACAAAGTCGAATGCATGGCGCAATAGTAGCGCGTCGCACAACACCGAATACTTCATTTTGGGCCCCAACATCTAATTGTTTTAGCTGCAAAGTTGTTTCTTCTATTAGGTTGGTAAGAAAGTTCCCGCCGTTTTTTTCAAACGACTGCTGTAAGTTTAGTTCGTAAGATTTTGCAGAGTTTGACACAGCGTTCGAAAGAGAATTATTTGCTCTTCCAAGTAGTGTATTTCCAATTTGTGATAACTTTGAATGTCATTGTTTTTTTGGCTGGTAAAGTGGAAGGCGAAAAACTGAAAAAATGACCTCATCGACAGCGATTTTTTTCTGCTTAGCTTTAGGGGCTTAAATGAAACGTTGTTTATTTTGCAATAGAAGATGATATTCTCTATTAGATGGTATATTTTTTGTTTTTATTAGTCTCGAAAATTACAAAGTTTTAAACCACTGAAGTCCGACCTTCGGAATGCAAGAATAATTTTCCGATGGTGTTCCTGGCTTTCTTGTGAACGCTCGAGATGACACCTGTAGGGTTTTCTGTACAGAATTTTTTGCACTATCAGAAAATATGTTTATTTTTGAACAGCGCTCGATTTTAAAAAATTTTCACGAGAAGGGGCGTCTCGAAGTTTCTCGGCAGAGCAAACCTCCAGTTCCAATCTTCTCACCAAATCTCATGCACTACTCGAAAGAGCAAGATACGCTCTACAAGATGGTATACAGACCATTTTGGACCGTCCTTGTTTTCATTGTTTTTTAGGTCGTCAAAGTGGACCTAAATCCGCACTCCTGGATGATTCGACGTAGGGCCGCACGAGCCCTACGCGCCGCGCCTGCGATTTAGGTCCACTTTGACGACCTAAAAATCATTGATAACCAAGACGGTTCGGAACGCTTTGTATACCATCTTGTAGAGAGTATCGTCCTCTTTCGAACGATGTATGAGATTTGGTGAAAAAACTGAAACTGGAGGTTTGCTCTGCCGAGAAACGTCAAGACGCCCTTCTCGTGAAAACTTTTTAAAATCGAGCGCTGTTTAAAAATAAACATATTTTCTGATAGTGCCAAAAATTATGTACAGAAAACCCTACAGGAGTCATCTCGAGCGTTCACAAGAAAGCCAGGAACACCATCGGAAAATTATTCTTGCATTCCGAAGGTCGGACTTCAGTGGTTTAAAACTTTGTAATTTTCGAGACTAATAAAAACAAAAAATATACCATCTAATAGAGAATATCATCCTCTATTGCAAAATAAACAACGTTTCATTTAAGCCCCTAAAGCTAAGCAGAAAAAAATCGCTGTCGATGAGGTCATTTTTTCAGTTTTTCGCCTTCCACTTTACCAGCCAAAAAAACAATGACATTCAGAGTTATCACAAATTGGAAATACACTACTTGGAAGAGCAAATAATTCTCTTTCGAACGCTGTGTCAAACTCTGCAAAAGCTCACGAACTAAACTTACAGCAGTCGTTTGAAAAAAACGGCGGGAACTTTCTTACCAACCTAATACTAGTGCTTCTTTAAATTCTTCTTTAAATTATTGGCTTATATTAAATTTTTAATTATTAATTATTTCCTTTCTATCGCCCACTGTTGGGCCCGCGTGGTGCACTGGTAGGAGGCGCTGCTGACACCCGCACGGTAAAGCGATCGATCCTCCCTTGAGCTAACCAAGTCTTCCATCCTTCCCGGGGTCGGGTAAATTAATACCAAGCTTGTTCGGGAAGGTCAAAACATTGAGACATTATAGCGGCTGGCCACCGCAAGTCATTACAAAGGTTAAATACCCTTTCACTATGCCTCTACGATTCAAAATGGAAAACGACTGTGCGGCGCATTCTTAGGGGACTGATCAACCGCGACACCTTTACCTTTACCTTTACTGTTATCACCTACAGCGTGACAGATGTTGGCGCCCCTATTTAGTATAACAAATAAATAAATGAATAGATAAGTAATTAAATAAATAAATAAATAAATGAATAAATTCGAAAAATAAAACGGACCTATCAGCGCTTCTTTCTTAGATCGATCGCGTCCTTGTTGAAGAAAACCACAGCGATGCCGACCTCCGCATGCGACTGGGATCGGACAGTATTCGAGTAAGCAGCGACCAGGTGGTCGGACCATTTGTGCAGGTATACCACTGAAAATAAAAATCCTACATTTACCTTTGAAAAATAAAAATTTTATTTTTACCACAGGAGATATCAAAGCATCACGCTGATCTGAAACACGCCGCAGATATGGACCGAAAGCTGCTGAGCCTATTCGAGGCCAATCAGAACGCGATCGACATTCTCAGCCGAAATGAGGTGATTTTTGAGGCGAAAAATCGATAATATCGATCGATATCGATTTTAGAAAGAGCTGCGAGCCGCAATCCCAGCACCTCCTTCACAGCTGAAGAAGCAGCCCTCAGAATCGACCAGCGCTCTACTGAAGTTGATGGATCGAGCCAGAGCGATAAAGCGTGAACGGGAGGGTCTGCTAAGTGTGGGTTATTTTATTTTTGTAGAACGTCTTAATATTTTATTTTTATCACTTTTTTAAAAAATGTAACCTCTAGAAAATTTGAAAAGATGTCTGAAAAATAGCACACACCAACCTGAAGACTCGTATTCGATCACAAGCCTTTAATAAAAAGACAGAATTTACTTCAAAAAATTTAAAAAAAATTATCTATTCCCAAGTTTTTTCTTCTTTCAATCTTAAATAAATTCGATAAATAAACAAGGTTCTACATTAAGGATCATAGCACTAGAAAAATAATAAGAATAGAAAAAAAGAAAAAAGATAATATATCCAGGAAATTAATACGAAATTCTCCTCCTCACCGTCAGCCGACGACCAGAACAGCGATTTCATGGGCATCAACGATGACGATTACATCCAACAGGTTGTCGATAAGGTAGCCGAATCGATCGATTGATTGATTTTGGGCCTGAAAGTCACAAGTGAGCAATTCACTTGTAGATATGCCTACCGGTAGAGGAAATGGTCCGAGCAAGCATCAAAAAGCAAGAGTACTTGATGTGCGATATCGAAGTGAGTACCCTCGCCTTCCATAATGTGAAATTTATGGTAAAATTTAAAATTTTAATCGTAATTTTGAATTTTGTCAGAGCTGGAGCGCTCGATTCTCCATAGGCAGTCACATTGAGGGCATCTCACAACGTGGTCAAGTTTTACGATCGCTAGACGTCGGCTATGAGGCGTTTGAAGAGATTCACAGCAAGCTTGACCAGGAAATCAAGGTAAAACCATCCGTTTTCGTTTTGTAACTGAATTTTTCTAGTTAAAAAATTGGGCCAGAAACTCATGAACCTTTTGGGATATTTGCGGAAAATAGCGAAAATTAGCTAAAAACGGTAAAAACGACTGTAGAAATATCGCTAGAGTCCAAGAGCGCCGTGCGAGGTCACCGCGACGCCGCGTGCGGCGGTGGCTCCGCTTACTTTGAGGCCACAAGCGTCCCAAACGAGCAGAAGGATTTGTCTGTCCAAATGATTCCTAATTGGCTCCCGTCTTCGATATACAATTCCTCTTCTAACGACGGACGCTGTCTCTTACAATTAGTGATCTGCAATAGAGATCGTTTATTGTATTTTTTAAAAATTTTTACTATTTTTTCTAATTTTAAGGCCTACAACGAGATGCTGACCGCTCTCCGTCGTCTCCAGAAGAAAGTCAAAGATTTCTCGTTTGCACGGCAGACGGAAAAAGAGGAATTGCTTCGGGATCATAAGCCGGCACGTCAAGGTGAGGATACCTGAGGGGTAACAAGGGTATACAATCCAGAATGGGCGTGGTTACAACCAGTAAGGACTTTTTTCTGCCTCGAGGATTCACTAAGGGACAGTTACCATCGAAATGAACAAGAAAAGTGGAAAATAGTAGAAACCACAGCCAAAACAAGCACCCGCAGTTGTGCTGCGTCCTCTGCGTCTCTGTCCCTCGTTTCCCTGGTAAACATGACCCATACCGAAAGGTATGGTTACCCACGGAGCCTACCGAGCCTACTACCCCTGATTGTCGAACCTTGTGCCACGCCCAGAGTTTTGATAAGTGGTTATGGTTACTCGACCATCGACCATGTTCTCGTGAGCAGACGATGGAGTCTGTTCGACGTCTCCGTGCTTCCTTCGTTTGACACCGGTTCGGATCACCGTCTTGTCCGTGCGAAGCTGACTCTCAAGAAGAAGATCTTCAAACGTGACACGCATAAACCGGCACCGTTGAGGATTCCGTCATTCAGTTCGCAGGAGTTGGAACACGCCATAGAGTCCTATGATTGGAAATGTTGTGAAGATCCATCAGAAGACTACGATCTCCTCGTCAGCGGACTGTTGAGGTGTGCTAGCAGCTCGTGTCTAACCACGTCGTCACTCGCCTCAAGACTTGACGCGCGTGCGATGGAACTTCTGGAGCAAAGAAGAGCTGTCAAGCTGGATCCTAACGCCTCCCATCTCGAAAAAGTCACCATCTCCAAGGCATGTCGACTTGCAGTGAAGGAGTCCATACAGGCCTACAGAAGACTGAAACTGTTGGAAGCCGCTCAAAAAGGCTCAAGCATAAAGCGCTGCAAACGCGATCTCTGTGATCAGAAGGCCGTAATGTCAGCGCTAATAGATAAGGACGGAGTAACGCAAACGTCTCGAAGAGCGATTGAAGCCGTCGTTCGAGACTTCTACACGGATTTGTTTCGCTCCTCCATCCCTGTCGCAAAATGCGTGATGCCTCCGGCTGAAGAAGCACCTCCCATTCTGGAGTCAGAAGTCGCTTACGCCATCAGAAGGATGAAGCCAGGTACTGCCCCTGGACCCGACGGTATTTCTGCCGATCTACTTCGGGCCGGTGGTAGTGCCCTTTGCTCACTCCTCACCAAGCACTTCAATCACTACCTCCGTCTAGGTAGGATTCCGAACGTATGGAAGGAATCGAGGACAGTTTTAATCTTCAAAAAAGGCCAGCGGGAAGACATCGGCAACTACCGACCCATCAGCCTTCTCTCGGTTGTCTACAAGATCTTCACCAGGATACTGCTTAACCGGATGGAGCGAATCTTGGACGATAATCAGCCCGTAGAGCAAGCAGGGTTCCGCAAGAATTTCTCCTGCATGGACCAAATTCAGACTGTCGCACAGCTCATCGAAAGGAGCCGCGAATATCACATCCCACTTGTCCTTGTCTTCGTGGATTATCGGAAAGCGTTCGACTCGGTGGAAATCAACGCCGTTCTGAACGCTCTTGTGCATGCTGGCGTACCATCGCCCTACGTCCAACTTCTTGACGAATGCTTCTCGAATACGTCAACTACTATCCAGTTGTTCGATCGGAAGCTTACAATTCCTATCGAGAAAGGAGTACGGCAGGGAGGCACGATCTCTCCGAAACTATTCACAGCGGCACTTCAGGATGCTATGAAGAACTTGGACTGGGACGCCAAAGGCTACCCTGTGGATGGTAAACGGATCAGCAATCTTCGCTTCGCTGACGATATAGTGCTCATCTCTAACAGCACAGCAGAAGCCGAAGAAATGCTGAGCGAGCTCGATATGGCAGGTAGGAAGATTGGATTGGACATGAATATGTCCAAAACGCAATTTATGGTCAACCAGTGGTGTGACACGGGACTCGTGAAGTTAAACGGAGTCGCTTTGCAACGAGTTGACTCCTACGTCTATCTGGGACGGGAGCTGAACATGGAGAACGACTTGGCTCCTGAACTTGCTCGCAGGAGACGCGCAGCATGGGCAGCCTTCAGTTCGATCCGCGAAGTCACCGATCAGGTCAAAGATGCCGGCCTTAGGGCCTCGATATTCAACGCCTCTGTACTGCCAGCGATGTGTTACGCGACCGAAACCTGGCCTGATAACAAAGCCGTCGCCAAAGCCATGCAAACCACGCATCGCGCTCTGGAGAGATGCTTCATGAAGACGAGCCTTCGCCAACAACGGCAACAAGGCATACGAAGCTCAGAGCTAAGGGAGAAATCGCAGCTAGCAGATCCACTGCAGTACATGAAGAAGTCAAAATATCGTTGGGCTGGACACCTGCTTCGACGGAAGGACGATAGATGGAGCCTCCGTGTCACAGAATGGCTCCCAAGAGACCATAAGAGACCACTGGGACGACCGCCAACAAGATGGGCCGACTCATTTTCAAAGTCTTTCAGAGAACGGAGTCTCCCTCACTGGATGCAAGTTGCCAGAGATCGAGCGGTCTGGAAGAGTTGTGGTCCCCGCTGAGAAGATCTCCAGTTGAAGAAAGGACCATCAAAGTATCAAAGTATCAAGTAAGGTTATGGTTACTTTTACCCAATACCTACCCGACTACCCCTAAGGTTACTTTAACCACTACTCCACGAACAACGGAAACTTTCGCTACTACCTCTGATTTTCGGGCGATGCGCCACCCCAAAAAGCCTTGGCAAGCGGTTAGGGTAACTTTTACCCATTACAGAGCTATTTGGTTCTGGTTACCACTTACCCACCGGGTGCAAACTCACGGGTAAGGCCACGCCCGGGTAAGGTCACGCCCATGCCGCAACAGAAGCAATCCTAATTGAACAAGGTAAACGTAAAGGTAAAGGTGTCGGCGTTGATCAGTCTCTAAGGGCGCGCCGTGCAGCCGTCTTCTATTCAGAATCCTAAATCCATGGTGAATGCGTATTTGGCCTATACAATGATACCTGGTACCAATTTACCCGACCCCAGAGAGATGCTAGGCTTGGTTAGCCCGGGAGGGGATCGATCGCTCGACCGTGCAGGTGTCAGTGGCGCCTCTTACCAGTGCACCAGAGAGGAATTTTATAAATGACGAGTTAATTTCAGCCACAAAGTCGACTGTGCTGCCATCGGCTCCGTCGGTATGCCTGTCACAAGTATCGGCACCACCTTACCCAGTACCCTCGTATACCGCGCCGCAGTTCACAGCAGGTTGGAGCACAAGTTGTTTACAAATGCCCTGCGGCAGCGACAGTCGCGTCGCAGAGCGATCAAAGGGTAAGAGGCACTTGCAGCTCTGTGTTTTCAGCCTCACCTCAGCCGGTAGGCGTCGCACAGCCTCCTCAACCGTCGCTCCAAATGCCTACACCTTTTCTCACGTATCAGCAGTATCCGGCATACGGTAAGGAGCTCAAACGTTCTTGATTATTTCATAGTTTGCAATATTTTTCGCTTTTTTCTTTCAATAACAATAATTCAGAAAAAGGCACACTAAAGGGGCTTGATGGCCTATAAACAATGTGTTTTCCCGCTTTTTTTTGTCGACTACCAAGTAGTCCAGTCAGCGGCTGACGGTCTACGTCCATAATTCAAACGATATAACATGATAAAATAAAAATAAAAAATAAAAATAAAAATAGCAAATCAAAAATAAATTTCTTATTTGCCTTTATTTCCGGAATTAGAACGCTCGCCTGACTAAAAGGGATGTATTGAGGTCTTGAATGAACTGTTACTGAGCTGGGAACTGACTCTATTTACAAGTAAGAGGTAAGGGTAAAATGGACGGTGTTAATCACCACCTTGAGAATGCGCCATGCCCTCGTTTTCCATGAAGAATGGCCTAGGCATGGCTTACTCGTATGTGGCTCATACAATGACTACCCGGGCCCAACTGCCATCCAAATCAGGGTCGATTTCAAAGAAGTCTGGTACTAATTAACGCGACTCTGGAGAGATGGAAAGCTTGGCTGGTCTGGGCGGGGATCGATCGCTCAACTATACGGGTGAAAGTGGCGCCTCTTACCACTGATCCACTTTTATAAGTAGCTTCTGTAGATACGACACACAGCCAATACGGGCTTGGGCAATAGTTTTCTAACACCTTCGTAGTCGAAAAATCGAGCAAAACCCTAAATATCTCGTGCTCATAGTTATTTAGTTGATTGCTTGATTTTTTTTGTTGGCGTTTGGTTTAATTCGATTGGCGTTGATTAGATCGCTATCAAAAGTGGAACTAAAAAAATGAATAAATAGGCAAATAAATACACGCAGCTACTTTGCTATTCGCTCTTTTTCATGGGGTCAGCTAATTCTGAGGTCAATAGTTGATTACAGCAAGTAGAGTGATTACTTACAAATAATTACTTAAATGATAATAGCTAAATTTACAAAATCATGCCAAATTCTTCCTTCCTATTTTTTCTGATTTTGTGATCCGAGAGCTTATTGCTTGCTCTTACATGATTGTCTCATCATGTAGGAGGAAACACAAGTATAAACATACACGAGGGTCTGCGTGGTGCAGTGGTAAGAGGCGCTACTGACACTCGCACGTCGAGCGATCGATCCTGACCCGGGCTAACCAAGCCTTCCATCCGTTCATGGTTGGGTAAATTGGTATCAGACTCATCTGGTATAGTCAAAACATTGAATTGGTATGGTAGATGGCCAAGCAAATCATTGTATAGGTCAAATACGTATTCACCAGGTCTCTTTGATTCTGAATGGAACACGCGTGCATGGCGCATCTCTAGTGGACTGCCGACTCCTTCACCTTTACCATTATGTACATACATACAAATCGATTATTGATTATGGTCAATTTTAGCCGTAATGCAACAGCAACCACCACCACCGCCACCATCAACAACTGCATATAACTACTCACCAGCGGCGGCTCTCTGCAGCACCGCACCGCTCATCAGTACTCAGCAGTTCTCTGGAAATCCTACATCTACATGGCCTACACAATAGATTCTTCGATAAACTGTACTCGATGTAAACAAAAAGAAATAACATTGATTCGCTCGTCCACTGTTTCACATGATCGAGAATTGTCGATGTTCAACAGCGAAACTGTGAAATAAAGGCACTGAAGGGTTTCAAAACTCCAAAAACGTGCACATTGACATGGAGAAATACAGTATCGGACGTGTCGCAGCGACAAAGCGGGGCCGGCGGCGCTTTCTTGCGCAGAAACCGCCGTTTTTCTACATTTTCTTTGAAATTGTTTATTCGTAAAAATATGGGTATATTTGAACTCAACAACTAGAGCTCTGTCTTTTCATATACAGATTTTCCATACTTGTGGAACTTGTTAACAAGCGATTTTTTGGACCCATCGATTTTCGGTCCCTTGTCCCCTCGACTCCCCGTACGGTAATTCCGGGTCACCACTTGTGGACCCCAAAACGGCACCTTTCGGGGCATAAAAGCGTCGCTGCCGCCGTTCTATCGTTGCGGCTCGTCCGCTATTGTAACTCTAGTCAGGAAGGTCAGTCTTGCTAGATGAAATGGGCCTTCTGGAGATGGTGAAACGAAGGTGAAAGTGTGAAATGAAGGCACTGAAGGGTCCCAAACTACAGTACCGCATGTGTCACAACGACAGAAGGCGCCAGTGGCGTTTTCTCGCGCGGTAAGGAGCCGCTTTTGGGATCTACACGTGACCCGGACAGAGTGTAACTCAATTCATTTACGCTGCATGCCCAAAGAGAGTCCCGCGTGGTAATCCGTCTAAGGACAATTTCAAGATACTGCGCATCATCAGCGGATTGGCAGGGGAGGTAGACGAATTGCAAGAGAAGGTGAAGCCATTAACGAAGTAGGAAAAGTCGAGATGGCACCCCTCTTTGAAAATAAAGGGATAGCGGAGATGAGGTTACCCTTGCCTAACCTTCGACTGTGCTTATTAACCACGTATACCGGCGGAAGTATCGTTCTTCCTACTAATAAATAAGCCAAGCCACGATGTCTGTTTATCAACTTTAGGGTCCCACCGCGATTGCTCGTTACCGTACTCCCAGTGACGTGTTTCATCAGGTCCTCGCCGTCTTCTGCTGCATGCTTTTTGTTCTTTGTTTTATTTGTTATTATTAATGTTTTGTTTAAATTTCCCACTATTCATTAGTTCATTTGGCGGCCTGCAGGCCGCTGAATGGCTGGTCATTTCATGTTCAAAATTCATCAGGTCCTATTGTTTTTAAACCTCCAAACGGCGTGAATCGATAGTCTTTACTTGTCTTCACTACCTCAAAAGAGAGTTAACTAGGGAGGGCATGGCACTTGGTCGGATATCGCAAGTCACAAACCTCAACCGAAATAACATCTGATCCTCCACTAACCTTGTTCGTGAATCGCAGAATAATCCATGTGTGAGTTTATTCACTTACTAACTTATTTACTTTCGAATGGGCACAGTAATATAGCTAAAGGATAAATCAAATTTGGGCAAACTAGGCTTTGAACGTGACCAAAATCAACCTGCTCGCATTTGTAGTAGATGGAGAAATCTCAGAAATAAATATTTGAGCACTTCAATAAGTTGCACTCGAGTAACGACTAGAGTGGTAACGAGATTGATGTAATATAAATGATAATGGATAAAAATGATATTGAAAATGATATTGTTCAACAACCAGAATGAAAAGTGAATCCAATAAAGCTCATAACTAATAAGTGGCTGATTAGTGAGTGATTTTTGTCACTCTTGGAGACGTGCCAAATGACTTTTTGCCACGTGATCGATGTGATCGACGTTTACTGCTACATCGGCAACAATTTTTTGTTGTTTTGCAGTTCAGGTTCCGATCGATTGATCGTCACCGCCTCCGACCACTGGTTTCACCGGTTAACTGCACCACTCTCACATCTACCATCTTTATTTCCGTCATTTTTTTACACTTGTACGACTATATGCAAACTATAAGTACTCTGGGTATATTTTGTGCCATGGGCTCGCCTAGTGCAGTGGTAAGAGCTGTTATTAACATTTGTACGGTCGAGCGATCGACCTGCTTCCCAACTAATCAAGACTTCCACCCTCAGGCCTCCAGACCTCTCCGGGTAGGTGAACACCCTGAGATGTAGAGCAGCCAGTCCCGGAAGCTATTGTATCGGTCTAGTTTACCATGGATGAATGATTCTGAAAGGAAAACACATGCGTGGCGCGTCCTCAGCAATGGCGACAACTTCACCCTATATCTACGGTAAAAAAACGATTTCCTTTCTCTCAAGGGCAACTTCATCTTACTTCTACGGTAGGGCAGATTTACTTGGTCCTCAAAAGCTATTTTCGTCCCATTTTTCGGTTTTTATTGAAACTAGTACACTGACTTATACTTAGTTCGGAACCTCAGGCAAAATGCAGCCTTAATTTCGTCTCGGTTAGTCGGACGGTAATTTTCTTCCTCACAGGTTCAATCTCAGCCGCGGACACCTGTGCTCGCTACGCGGTCCACGACGTACTCGGGGCGGGTTTGCCTGGCGCGCTGAACACGGGCTAATTCGGCGACGGCGGACGTGGGCGAAACCCGAAATCGTGGAGGGATTGGTGAGCGTGGGTAAGAGAAGGGCTAGGGTAAGTGAACTCCTCAGTCAAAGAATGAGCAAAATTAAGGAAAACTATGGACAATACGGTATGAAAATCTCGTATTCAGAAATCACAGACCTAGAAAAAAGGGCAAAAAAAGGCCTAAAAATAGAGTCCACTCTGTGTCTTTTGTTAGTTGTGAAATTATTGAAAGCATAGAAGCAATTTTCTTTACAATTCTCACAATTTAATTTTCTGTACCCCATTTCTTTTTTTTCTCGAAAAAATTATATTTCAATTGTGATCTCGTAGGTTTTTATCCTAATACCATTATTATACATCAAATCCAGTAGTCAAACGTTACATTAATTTTTCGCTATTTTGTTTTGCGTTCTACTTATTGACTTATCGTAAACAAATAAATAATGAATAAATAAATAAATAAATAAATAAATAATCATGATCGAATTTGTGCGGCAGCACGAGAGAAACTAAGGCCTAGGGCGAATCAAAAGTCGTGTCAATTTTTTGACGGCATTTTTTCTAAATTTAATTTTCTGCGCAAATACAGATGTCTGAAAAGGATAACATATATCATCTCAAAATAAATCAGCTGTTTTCTCATAGGGTATGTCAGATTTGTAAATCTTAAAAAAATCTGCGGAAAATTCCAGCGAAATAACCAACAGGTGGACTTTTACCTTGAAAATTTACTCTGTGTTGGTCATCGCAGAAATTCGACTGAAAATTTCAGTCATGGCGGTGACAGAACCTCAGGGGCCAAATTCGTGATTAATGAATCAGCCGGAAACCCCTGAAGGTCACCACCTTAACCACGATTCATCAACTCGTGGCAGGTTGAATATTTCTGATGGTATAGTTACCCTAGGCGTCACCGAGTATATCGGATACCTCAATGTAGGAGCAGTGCGGTGACACTAGTAACTACTTAACAGAGGTTGATGGCACATGATTATCTCGCTCTTTCCATATCTATCAAGTCGTTGTCGAGACCAAAGGACCATTCACCAATTCTCTACGACTCCGAATGGAACATGAGTGCGTGGCGCATCCTCAGGGGACTGATCAATTGAGACCATTTTATTTTTACTTTCGCCTTTTTACTCTACGGACAGATTAATGACTGAAAAAGGTAATGTAATGGCAACGGTGCCGACGTTGATCAGTCCTCGAAGGACGCGCCATGCATTTGTGTTCCATTCAGAATCGTAGAGGCTTGGTGAATGTGCATTTGGCCTATACCATGTCAGCGTCTTTACCTTCCCAAAAAAGCATGGTACCAATTTACCTTCGGAGGGATGGAAAGCTTGGTTGGCCCCGCCGAGGATCGATCGACTGTGTGGGTGTCAGCAGCGCCTCTTGCCACTGTACCACGCGCGCTCTATGATTGAAAAAAACACTATTAATTCAGATACACCCAATCGTGCCGGCTAACATTTCATTACCCATGAAATTATTCAAAGCATGAAATCAATTTTCTTTACAACTTGTACAATTTGTTTTTGAACCCTATGCATTTTTTTTGAAAAATTTTTGTATTCCGATTGTGATCATCTTCAGGGGACTGATCAAATAACACGAAAAAAACGAAAGTTCACTTTTACCTTCACCCATTTACTCTAGGGCCAGATTCATGATTAAAAAACCGGCCATTAGTTCTCAGATGTACCCAATCGTGCCAGCTAACATCTATTCGTCAACGTGGGGTGGTATAAATTCAGGATAACTTTACCCTTACCTTGCTGATTTGGGGCCGCGTGGTGCAGTGACAAGAGGCGCTACTGACACCCGCACGGTCGAGCGATCGATCCCGAGCTAACCAAGCCTTTTCCCTGGTATAGCGGCTGGCCCCCGCAAGTCATTGTCTAGGCAAAATACGCAACCACTTGCCTCTACGATTCTGAATGAAGGATGAATGCATGGCGCGTCCTTCGGGGACTGATCAACGCCGACACCTTTACCTACCTTTACCTTACAAGGAAGGTCAGTGAGCTTCCCCCAAAGATTCTCATCTAGACCTATACGGTTCGGTAGAGCATCGAGTGACGATTACAACGGTATAGTTTGTTTTTGCTACCTGCAAATGGGTGGACCAAAAAAGGTGAAAAATCTTGACGTATAGGATTGTAATTCTAGTTAACGGCGAGAGGGCTTCTAGTAGGTCTTAACCACCACACGTCGTAACATCGTGGCTCAGTCGGTAGTATGTATGGCTAACAATTTGGTGGCCGGGGGTTCGGTCCCTGTGCTGGGTTTTTCTTTTGCCTTCATACGCTAGATTCCAAATTAGGCTCCTGTTGCAATTTTGTCGTAGCTGCTGGACAAAATCGCGTTCGGGAGGAGTATGACCAAAAGAGTACGCACCAAGGACAATATCTACTAGCACTTATGTATGTGCTCCATACCTACCGTAACGAGCCCAAATCGATCCCAAATTCAGAAACTAATGTCAGATTCGTAATCAGCGTCCCGAATAACCCCCGTAGACAAAGTTTGGGCAAAATCAGTGATTTCGACCCAACCAGCCTTACTAGTGTCGAGTGAGTAGTTGTATGAAGGTCCAGTTGCCGAGAACATCTTTATTCTAATGTTCCACCTCCACGACTCTTAGGAACATAGACTTCATTTTGAATGAGTGTCTTTTGATATTCAACGAGAAAGATCACTTGGGCTGTTGGCAAATCCGTAATTCATAAATCTAACATCGGCTTTTCCCATTGTGTCTGGCGTGAGCTTGCTAGGGTCCATGGTAAAAAAGTTGGGTAGTTGGGTCGAAATCCCCGATTTAGCCCAAAGTTTGTCTATGGGGGTTATTTGGGGCGCTGATCACGAACATGACATTAGTTTCTAAACTTGGTATCGAATTGGGTTGGTTACGGTAGGTATGGGTCACATGCATAAGTGCTAGCAGATATGCACAATCCCGGATAGGTTGAGACGCGGGTTCGATTCCCGCCTGAGATGCGATTTTTGCGATGAACCTAGCACCACCATTGCAACATCATGTTCTAGTATACATAACAGTAACCCGCAAAAAGCGGTAATAAAAAGAATTTCACGATAGTGCTAGTAGATTTTGCCCTGTGTGCGTATATTAGTTGTCAAGGTTTTTTGCTTTTTTTGGGCCACCCATTTGCAGGTAGCAAAAACAAATTATACCGTTGTAATCGTCACTCGATGTTCTACCGTACCGTATAGGTCTCGACGAGAATCTTTGGGGGAAGCTCACTGACCTCCCTCGTTAGTGATTTAGAGGTGGAACGTGGGCGGTGAAGTGGCTACACTTGAGAGCAAAAAGCCCCTGAAGGGATCCGGAGCACGTGGAAAACGGCCGCCGATCCCACGCGGATGTTTGCCAGTCATTGAGCCCGTTCTTCACATTAGCGACTACGAGAAGATGCTAGTATGTGATGCCAGTGGTTGTACGCCCTTAGCGTGTTTGTTTGCCTCTTCAGCGGACCTGAGAATCAGGGAATGACTGGCAGTCGCCCCCACGACACTTTGCTTTCAGCGAAAATGTCCGTCAACGGCGACGCGTGCCCGTCCGTTCGCTTTGTTTTCTTGTTTTTCAGTCCATATTCATCCAGGACTCAGATTCGTGATTCACAAATCCGCAATTAAACCTAAGAAGCCTCAAAACTTTCATTTCCGACGTCAGAAGCTCAAATCTCAGAGCTCTTTGTTTTCGTCGTGCTGAAATTGCCATTGTAAGTTTGAAGTAGGAATTCATTAAAACAAGAAATTTCCAAGGGTATAAATTACCCTGAGCGCGCCACCGTAGCCGTTGCACCGCAAGCCGTCATCTTGGCTTCAAGGTATAATATACCGCAGTTGTCACTGATAAGAAACCGTAGCAGTTTCATGGTGAATAATGGGGTTATCGACTGTAGGGTATCCGAAACCCCTCTCCCGTTCATGGATCTGGTCTCGGGTATCTTCGTTTCCCGACAGAATCGCCACAACGGGTAAAATCAGCATGATAAAGCGCTGCTGAATCGTTCGATAAACTTTAAATGTGCCAGATACCCGGTAAATTTCATCATATTGGTTACCAAATTTCGTGATCCAGTCTATATTCATCGAGGACTCGGATTCATGACATGCCAACAACCCTCGTTTATACTCCATGGGTATCGAAAAACTTGGCCGAATCGCTAACTTAGCCACGGCATCACATGCTATCAGCCCAGCTCAAGGGTATCCAAGAAATAAAAATTATCATAAAGCGGAAGTCCAGCGAGAACGGGTTTACTAAACTCAGGGTAACCGCAGCCCCTAGATCCGTTTAGTAATGTTGCAATGCGCCAGGTTCCTGGTAAATTTTGCCATTATGGGTACCAGTTATCGCGAGCCGGTATTTCCATACTACGAAGAGTAAAGGCGCCAGATGTATGTTGCCCCTGTGGCAATAAAAATGTTAAATTAATTACCCTAAAGTCGATCAGATGAGCCCGCGCTTCGCGCGCCGCGACGCGGCGTACCGCGGTGGGCCATCGATACACCTGCTCATAATAATATAATATTGCGAAATCGAACACGATGTAAACAGCCAGACTATGGAAACAGTAGCTATTACGGAAAAATTAGAAGGCAATAAATCAGGATTCAGGTACGTATTCTCAGAGGTAGTTATTGATTAACGGAATAGGAAATACTTCGGCCAAATTTTAGGTAGAAACCTAAACAAAGAGTTGTAGGCTGCTTCAGAGAAGATATATATTCCCAGATGAATCTGCTGGATGAATCTGCTTGCCAATATTCCCAGATGAATCTGCTTGAATTTCCACCAAATACGATGATTACCTATTGCATACGTTTAGCGATAATATCCTCAACTAGTTCAAACCTTAAGAAATGCGAGAAACAGAAGAAATAAAGACGGAAAAAATATCCAGACATCACTTCACGCGGACGGTATACAATACAATAAGTTTGTGAAGCATATTAAGTCCAGAGAAAGAGGACACCCATCAAGAAGGGTAGAGCACATCTATAGAGTGACATCGATCGATACGCCGCGTTGCGGCGCGCGCAGGGCGGGCTTATCTGACCGACTTTAGGGTAATCAGTATTTCTATCTCTCAACGAGACCATAGTCGTGGTGCAGTGGCAATAGGCGCTACTGTCACCCGCACTATCGGGCGATCAATCCCGGCTTAGGCTGACCAAGCGTCCCTGCGGGATCGGGTAAATTGGTTCCAGACTTGTCTGGAAAGTAGAGACACTGACTTGGTATAGCGGCTGGCCCCGCAGTTCATTGTATAGGCCATATACAACACATTCACCACGCTTCTACTATTCTGAATGGAAGATAGGTGCACGGCGCATTTTTAGGGGACTGATCAACAGCGACACCTTTATTTTTAGCTTTACTCGTAATCGTAAATTTCGCGAAAACCTCTTTTTTCGTTGCAAATTCAAAAATAGCCTATCCTACACCCTGTATCTTACTAATAAGTAAAGGAAACCACGAGTCTCTTTGTGAACTCTAGGGTCCCGCCACGACTACCGGTGACCGTACTTTTAGTTACGTATTTCATCAGTTCCCCGCCGCCTTTTGCTGCATGTTTTTTGTTCTTCGTTTTATTCGTTACTATAAATGTTTCATATATGTTTCCTACTATTCATTAGTTCATTTGACGGCCAGCAAGCCGCTGAATGACTGGTAAAAATATTTCGCTTCTTCCAAGAGAAGGGAACTCGTTGCTCTGCGTGAACTCTCAGTTCCGCCTTTGTTGCCACTTAACGGACCAGAAAAACGGGCGTGTTTTACGCTGCAGCGAGCTCTCGTGAGAGCACTAGTAGCCGCACGACTGGCCATCGATTCTCATTAACGATTCTGGACGCCGAGAAGGCAGCCACGCCTGAGGGGAGGAGACACATGCAGGGAGGAAATTTTACAGCATCATCACATCACACGCCTAGTGCCAGCAGTCAGAGGCAGCACAACATTTATGTCGACGATTATAAATCAGACCGGTTGCCATTTCTCCCTTTTTCCCCCTATGAATGATTGAAAAACTAGAATTTGTTGTTTGACCAGCTCTCATACAATACCGCTCATAACTTGTGTCCCAAAAAACGTTCTAAACGCTCCAGAACGTTTTTTACCGTTTTTCGTTAAAATTGGGTTATTTAATACTTTGAAAATATGTGTAGACTCCTCTTCTTTCCCTGTCTTCAAGAATATGGTCAGTTTTGCTTTTTAAATTCAAATGATCCAGTTATGGATTGAGCTTTCTGAAGTTCCGCTAATTATTTGGCGACCTTCCAAACCTTACCGTCGGTGTATCCGCCGGGTATGTTACCACCATGAAACGAATATTGTTAAGTTTGATATTTTCTCAACAGATTTGGCTCCAGCATGTAGTTGGCGTTATTTTGCTGCCTAACATTCATTTGAATTTAAAAAATTGACTACATTTTCGAAGTCTGGGCAAGAAGAGGAGTCTACACATATTTTCAAATTATTGAATAACCTAATATTAACTAAAAAACGCTAAAAACGTTTTGGAGCGTCCAGAACGTTTTTTGGGACACAAGTTGTGAGCGGTATTGTAGTTCTCATCTCTCGAAGAAATCTTCATCGCTTCTCCTACATGATGCTCGTTACCCTAACCACGATCGAATATTTATTGTATGTATGTATAACGCTTTCTACCTGATACACCGCGTGGTGCAGTGGCAAGAGGCGCTGCTGGCACACGCACGGTTGAGCGTTCAATCCGGGCCCGGACAAACCAAGCCTTCCATCCTTTCGGGGTCGGGTAAATTGATACCAGACTTCTCTGGGAAGGCAAAGCACTGAATATAGCGGCTGGCCACGGCAAGTCAGTGTATAGGTCAAAACGCATTTACGACGCCCCTACGATTCTGAATGGAACACGATTGCGCTGCGTGTCCTTAGGGAACTGATCAACGCCGGCACCTTCACCATTACCTTTAGTAGGTTAGGGGCAGGAATCGGGCTTAAATAACTTCGGAAATGGGAAGGGCTTGTTCAGCCTCAGGTATCATTGATTTCTATAATCATAGAACACTTTTTTATTTATAGTTTCTAAGCTGTCAGATGAAAAGTCGACTTTCAGTCAATCAATCAATCAATCAATCAATCAATCAAACAGTCAATTCATTACACCTATGAAAGACAGTCGTTAGACAAAAAAAAGGTTACAACAGCGGAATTCTTTTGTACTGACTGATATTGACTATACCCTGACTAGCGGCTGACCACCGAAAGTCAGTGTATAGGCCAAATACGCATTTACCATGCCCCTACGATTCTGAATGGAACACTAATGCGCGGCGCGTCCTTAGGGTATGTCCTGATCAATGGCAACACCTTCACCTCATCTCCATCCAGCCAGTCGTCAACGTCCACTAGTTTTAGCGACGGATTGATGACCGACATCCCCTTCTGTTCCTTCCTTTCATCGCAAATTTATTTATTTAACTGTTTACTTCGCGCGCGTGGTGAAGTGGTAGGAGGCGCCCGACACCGGCCCGGTCGAGCGATCGATCCTCGCCCGGACTAACCAAGCCTTCCATCCCTCTGGGGCCGGGTAAATTGGTACCAGAATGGTAACAAACACGAATACGCGGTGGCCTTAAGGGAACTTTACCTTTACCCTCTACATAGATACATGCGAACCAGGGTATCTTGGCGAAGCCATCTAGAGCAGCGATGCGTAGCAGAAACACCGGCACATCAATTGTTAATGGTCTGTTTCATGCCGCTTTCAGCTAATGAACAGACACGAGCCCACCCAAGGGGGGGGGCTGGACGAGGCGACGATCACAAATGAACATGAACAAAGAAAATAAAATTGAAAACAAAAAGCAAATCGACTAGGACTCTACTATATAACAAAATGCGTAGTTTCCGTTTCGCTCCTTAACGCCATACGGAAACTAGAAAATGGAATACGGTTTTCCCGGGAACTTATCAGTAGTGAAGGGAAAACCATGTAGTGACATCTTCCTCGTCCGACTCTCTATTAACCGAGACCGCACCCCATCGCCTGGTAGACCACAACAACGCGGAGGTTAAGGTGTCTGTACGAGTACTAGTGCTAGAAAAACATCCGCGCGAAAGACTTTTGAGGCAATGTGGATCACCTGTATCACCTGTCACCTGTCGTCCCGTTGATCATCGATTTGCTCGAGCGGGCGCCAGTAACGTCTCCATTCGTCCCTTTCGCGTGCCATGGTAGACCAGTGGGTCCTGCTCGCTCGAGGAACACGAAAAGCATCGAATCGATCGTTCAGGGTTTTGACGAAGAAGTCCGACCAGCGCAAAGGTGGGCGACCTGGTGTTCTTCTGGCGTCCCGTGGAATCCAGTCAGTAACGGCTCTCGTCCAACGGTCGTCACCAAATCGCATTACGTGTCCGGCTCACCTGATCTTCGACAACTTGGCCCATGCGACTGCGTCTCTGATCTTCGACTGTCGACGTAGCTCGGAGCTCCGTATGCCGTCTCTCGCCTGGATGAAGCGAGTCACTCCGAGCATCCTTCTCTCTATACTTCGTTGCGCGACGCAAATCGCATGTTCATCCTGCTTGCGTAACGCCCAGGATTCTGAAGCGTACGTCAACGCAGGAAGAACCGTAGAGTCGAAGAGATGGGCGCGGAGTCGGGCGTTCTTCGTCTTCCTCACTACTTCTTCAACACTCTTGAATGCGCCCCAAGCCGCTCGATTCCTCCTGCCCAGCTCTGGACTCAAGTCGTTGGTCATGATGACTCTCCGACCCAAGTACACATAGCTGGAGCATTCAGAGATATTCGTTCCGTTGAGCGAAAATGGGGCATCAGAAACGTATCCATTCCTCATGAACATCGTCTTCGTCAAGTTCAGCTGCAAGCCGATCTTCCCACACGCATGATCGAAGTCGGCCAGCATGCGTTCTGCCTGGGTGATAGGTGGTGTTATGAGGCAATGTGGATCCGCGCTAAAAGTCATAAAATTAAGAGAAGGGATGAATGCCTAGCCATTACCGGCAAGCTCGCTCCGTTCCTCGACCTCTGTGGATTCTGATCTACAGTATCTACACGTCAGGGTGGCAGCACATCGTCAGGGTCACCGACCTTTCCAATATGACGGAATTTACCGCGTATCTGGCGCATTTAAAGTTTACCGAACGTTTCTGCACCAATTTATCATGCTGATTTTACTCATTGTCGGGCGATTCTGTCGGGGAAGAGGATACTCGGGACCAGATCCATGAACGGAAGAGGGGTTTCGGATACCCTACAGTCGATAACCGCGTTATTTGCCGTTATTTACCCTTCAGTAGGTCTGAGGGCGACTCCCGCGAGCTGTTCTCCTGTCCTATAGGTGAGCCTATCTACCTCGGTTGAATGGTTTCTTCCTTTCCGATTAAGAACGATGCATTGAAGTTAACTTGTAGGTTGGAGTAGTTTTTGGTGGGATAATCTCACACGTTTCTAGCTTTCCAGGCTCCGACGAAGGCGAGCAGGCCGAAACATCAGCCGAATAAAACCTGTACCATCTTGGCCAGCTCTACAACTCGAACTAAAACATATAGAGACACTAAAAATTTGTTCAAAGTTCACAATGTTCGCCGAACTGATCGCACAATTATACGACGACTGCGCGTCGTTGACGACTTCGTTCCTCGTTAGTCTTCTGCCCGTTTCCCTATACCCCTCCTCTGGTGCCCGATCGATGACGAAGCATCGCCGTTGTTCTTTGCCATCTGCTTCATTCCCGTCCATTCAAACCCGTCTCTGCCTCATGTTTCTTCTATTTCTTTTCATCAGAAATGCGGTCATTGTTTAGTGAAATGGCACCGTTCGGAAGCCAATCATACCATCTCGAAACCTCCCACAAAATCGCATCCTTTCGGATCGTTTCGTCGCTCGTTTCATTTGGGAGTTGGCCGATCACCAGAAAGCTTCGCTACTTTAATTTTGTATTATTTATACTGTTATTTATATTATATTTGTTTTACTTATATTATTTTATACGATTTAGCACTTTTGAACTCCTGCTGGTCGTAATTCTTGCAAAAAAAAAAGCCTTGAATTGGCACGAGAACGATGAAGGCATGAGTTTTTACTAATTGAAGATAAGCAAGACCTTTTCATTTTTTGTTTTGTTCTGGTTTTTTCTCGAAATTCGACGACGGGGAGACCAAAATGTTAAGCCGTAAATAAAAACTTCTACCTAACAACCTCGTAAGGCAGAAGAATAACACAATGATATCACGCCTATGTTGCTGAGCACTAAAAGTGGGAGAACTTTGAGATTCTTTCATTTCTTTTCATCTGAAACGCGGCCATTGTTTGGCCAAATGGCGGTGTTTGGAAGCCAATAACTTCAACGCGAAACCGCCCACAAGTCACATGTCTTTGGGTCGCGTTCCGATCATTTTAAGTGGTTTCAGTGGATCGAGCACACCATAATGTTCCCCTCGGTATAGTATTCTCAAAGTTTCAGTCGTACACCATCGCTGCTATTCCTTCCTGATCCTTTTTTTTTTGCATTTTAGACCACTTTCATCCTTTCGCATCATCTTTTTGTTTTCATTTCCGCCTTCGAAACACTGTTCTTAGTTTCGAATGTTCGTTTAATATCGCCCCTTTTCTGAGTCCGCTGCTGGACCTTCTCGTGCGTCTGAATGTTGGGTTAATTAGTAACATTTCATTAGATGGATCGTGGGTGCTTGTTTTTTTTTTTCATTGGATAACTTTTGTGTTGATAACAGTGGTTCTAAATTTATTTGTGCCAGCTTAGTCTTTGCTGAAGTTCTAAGTTTGCTTTTGAATTTGAATTTGTTTCAGTTACTGTTTCAGTTTAAATGAAATTTATTTATTTATTATGTACGTCCAAAGACGCGCCAAGAAACACACAAGTAGCACATTCTTGTGCTATTTGTGTGTTTCTTGGCGCGTCTTCGGACGTAAATAATAAACAAATAAACTTTATTGATTTAATTTTCATTTCCCTTTCATTAAGCGAAATAATTCAAAAATCATTAATATATTCATTGGAGTAAACTATAAAATGTTATGTAGTTTATTGTTTATGAAACAGTCGATTTCTGCCGAAATCTCTAGTTTTTCGTTGGATTATTTAACGGAGCACTAGTTTCTCAACTTTGTGATTGACTGCACGAATTTTGAATAAAGGTACTTTTATGTTTCAATGCAAACCTTCCGATTACACATTTTTCAGTAACATTTTAGTGAAGCTACGCAAAAATGATCAATTGAAGGGTGTACAATCTAATCGAGTGAACCAAAGCCAGGAAATGGGAAAGAAAATGAAAACTATGGGAGAGTCCATTTATAAAGTCCGCTTCCGGTCCTAATCTTTACCAAGGCACTTAAAAAGGACATGGGATGGATACCTTCGTCTATGTACTAGTGGAGCATGACACTTCTCACCTACGCGATCGTTAGAGGAGCAGTGTGCCGAACTTCGGAAAATATAAAAATCACTCGGAAAAACTAAAAAAAAACTTACTTATTCGTCCTGGCCGGATCGACGTGTATGGACGCCCGATTTTTCATTTCGTTCGCTTCGTCTTGGATTTGAAAACGTCCTCCAACCCCTCATTTGGTAGTTGCTTATCTCCTTACCGATCCAATTCTGTAATAAAATCGGATTACTGAACGCAGCACTGCATCATATAAATATGTAATTTCAACTTCCATTATAACATCATAATCTAGTATTTATAATAGTAGCTCACAGATATGGTAATCAAACAAGAATTTTATGGTAATTGTAAAATACTTTCAGCTTAAGTGGTACAAAGCCGAATCCGGCTCGCTGTCTTAAGCCGTCATTACGGATGATTGTTGGGAGTAAAAGCCTTAGAGCTTAAGGAGGGTGCTAGGGGAGCGCAAATGACCGTCGCAGTTGGGGAGGAAAGCCATCGTCTCAATGACGTAGTGGCTAGCGCACTAACCTCGGTTAGACGCGAGACGCGGGTTCGAATCCCACCTGAGACGTGCTTTTTGCGATGTTACCTAGCACCTAAATTACAACATCATATTCTAGTCTCCTACTTCCTACTAATAAATAAGCAAAACCACGATGTCTGTGCGTCAACTCTAGGGTCCCGGCGCGATTGCCCGTTACCGTACTCCCAGTGACGTACTTCATCAGGTCCTCGCCGTCTTTTGCTGCATGATTTTTGTTCTTCGTTTTATTTGTCTTTATAAATGTTTTATATATGTTTACTACTTTTCATTAGTTCATTTGGCGGCCTTCAGGTCGCTGAGTGGCTGGTAAATATACATATATTAGTAATCCGCAGAAAGCGATAATAACAAAAACTAACGTTTCACGTTAATTTCAACCTTCTTGGTACCGTCTGCAATCCTACAAAAAGGTAAATCTAACTACTCGGTGGAACAATCACGTGCCGGGTAGGTTTTACAAAAAACTAATGGCGCGGGATTTCCTAAGCTTGAGAAGACTTGCCTACTGAGTGGTCCTCAAGGGAAAAAACTACCCCTCAAGGGCCGACTGATTCGATTATAACGACGTTCGCAATTTCCGCAGCTTCCAATCAGAAAGTCAGCCGGACGGCCGGCCAGCAAGTCCTCCAGCCAGTGGTCGGTTGTTTTGCTGATGGATGCCTCGGGCGACTAAAACAGCCGAAAAGCGCAAACAGCCCATCACCACCACTTGCTGGCTGGCAGTTGGTGAGGCTCAAGTGTTTTTCTCGGTGATTTGTGACAGTCAAATCAGGCGGTAGGAACGAAGCCGTGAAAAAAAAGAAACCGGAAGTCACTTCAGCGTTTCTATTTTCACATTTTACTGGTGTTTTTTGGCACTAGTAAAAGTTGTCGCTTTACCGAGTTTCTTTGGGTTCATTAAAGTCCATCGAAGAGGAAAACTAATTATGCTAAAATCCCGGCCCACTTGAATCGTTTGAAATTAGTTTTTAATAAAGCAATTATATAACAAATAGGTAAGCAAATAGCCACAAGGCGTGGGGTTGCTTCCTCTGCGTCTCTTGCTCTTGTTGCAAACAGAGCCCAGATTCATAAACGGGCGAGCGGTCTCCGAAACCCCGTCGGCGATAAACCCGCACGATAGCGCGAGATCTCCCAAAACATACCTCAGCGCGAGACGTGATAGACCCGCGATAAACCCCGATTAAACCCCGACACGCGTTCAGGAATCTCGGCTTGCGCGCCGTTCGGGGTATATCTCGGGATTTATCGGGGGTTTACCAATGATGAATCTAGACCCAGATCCTCGGGACATATGGCACGTAATAATGGCTGCTACAGAACTCGAGGCTCTTGGAAAACCCAGTTGGCAACCTTTTCCGAATTTTTTCGAATCTTTCCAACGTCGAACAACAAGTCTTCCTATTTTTCCTACAGAAATGAAAGGATATCACTTTATCTCGTACTAGGCACTTGTCAGTTTTTCATCTTTTGCAGCTCTCTGCAGCGTCTTCTTTACAATTTTTCACTCATCACAACAGCCCTACGATCAAGATTTCTTATGATATTCTTCACAAGACAGTCTATTATTCTCACGGGACCACTGGGAAGCTCTCAAGTCAATTTGTTTCTACGGCAACCCATAGCTATTACTTTGCTTTACTCGCTGTTTAAGCCGTAAACATCAAATTTCTGATTCGGTAACCTGAGCAACGAGATACATGCAATAATTTTTGCCGTTTTAACTCGAAAAACATTCGAAAAGACGATCGCGTTGAGGCATCTTCTGCTTTTGTATTTTTCTATTCTCTTCTTTGAGACTTCTTTACAGCCTATTTTTTGGAATTATCTCCTTTAAATATTTAAGGTCAACAGCGTCTATTTCAATTTAATGACTAACACCATCGATATGCTGCACTCCACAAGTGGCTTTGACCCAAGTACTGAAAAAAAGAAATGTGAAAAAACATGATAGTAGGTTGGTGCAAAAGTTCTCGGACATTTGCGACTTTTTGAATTTGAAAGGGATTTCCCCGGTATTTTCGGCACCAGTCAAAAAAATGTTATAGAGAAGAGAAGACCATTGATTCAATACATACTACTTCAAATGACTCCTCGCTATTGTTCAGATGTTATAAAATAAATTGTTTTGTATCCCAAATGTCCGAGAGCTTTTGCACCAACCTAATATTGGATGGGTCTAAAAAAGTGGAAAATAGGCACTGATAGCGAATGATAATGCGATTGGTCATTATGGTTTAGGTCTCATTATCACATGTAACATTTTTTCGTTTTTTGCGTTTGTGTTTTGTTGATTGCGCTATGATCCTACTTGCTACTAATAAATAAACCAAACCACAATGTCCGTTTGTCAACTCAAGGGTCCCGCCGCGATTGCCCGTTACCGTACTCCCCGTGACGTATTTCATTGCTTTTTGTTCTTCGTTGCATGCTTTTTGTTCTTCGTTTTATTCGTTATTATAAATGTTTCATATATGTTTCCTACTATTCATTAGTTCATTTGGCGACCTGCAAGCTGCTGAATGGCTGGTAAATAAATAACTAAATAGCTAGATAGAAAAATAAATAAATAATCAAATAAATAAATTCAGCAACTCCCGTCATTTACCTTATCGCGCACGCCTACAGTATCAAGGAAAGCGGCCACGATAAAGCTGCTGAGTATAAACTCATCATCAGCTACTATAGCACCGATCTATATTTGTAGACCGAGAAAAGGAGTAGTAGCGAGACGGCGGTCATACTGTGAAGTATAAACACGTTTCTGTAATCTCCCCCTTGTTAATCGATATTATTATCGATTATCGAATAACATAGACGTTGTTATCGACTATTATATTCGTGTTGTCGTCACTGTTATCACTTCTTCTAAAATTACGTCAGAAAGATTTTCGATCAACAGTGAGAATCCACAGGAAAACAGCGGCCGAATCGATTTTTCCTATTTATATCAAGATTGGATTATGTTTTCTCTTTTAATTAGTTTCAACGGCGACGACGCGAATGAGATTAGGATCACAGCTCGCTAGAGAATAGTGTCGCCTAGATGGCATTTTCTCTTCGTTTTTTCCACCAGGGCGTGCGTAGTTCAGCAGTAAAAGGCGCTACTGACACCCGCACGGTCGAGCGATCGAAACCCGCCCGGGCTAACCAAGTCTTCCCTCCCTTTGGGGTCGGGTAAATTGGTACCAAACTTCTCTAGGAAGATGAAGACACTGAGTTGGTAGCGACTGGCCCTCGCAAGTCATTGTATAGGCCAAATACGCATTCACCATGCCTGCACGATTCTGAATGGAGGACAGATGCATGGCGCGTTCTTAGGGGCTGATCAACGCCGGCACCTTTACCTCTACCATTTTCCACCAGGAAATTCGCAGTAGATCTGCTCATTTCTGATAGGAATTGCTATCATTTCCGGTTTAATCTCGAGTATTTCTCTTCTAAGGCTTCTGGCCACTAACCATGGGTATGGGGGGCGGGTGTATTTTTCCTGTTCACGCCGTAATAGCCATCTAAACGGCTTCCTGCCAGAGTCGACGTTTCTCAGCTGATGGCTCTGTTCTCTGATGCTTTCCGCGATGCTTTCCAATAAAGCGCTCGCTGTGGGTGAAATTCGAGACGACGGCAGAGTGCAGTGTCGACAGAAAATTCGCCCGCTTCTTCAACAAAACTCACTGACAGAGCCGTTCATTCTGCTGGAACGCTCAAATTTCCGAAACCCGAACAGAATAAAATCTGATAAATTTGATTAGGGAAAATATTTTATCACTTTCTTTGAGTTCGTTCAGATCTTTCTTGAATAAGCAACGAAGTCTCCTTGGAAATTGAGTTCTTGCTGTTAATTTGTACCACAAACTATGCAAATTACATAAGCTTTTGTTTGCTTGTCGTTGTCGTTTCTGTTTTCTTTTGAAATTCATTGTCACTTGTGATCGATTGGCTAATTTTTGGGTTATCTATATGTGTTCCTTGGTTTTGGCTTAATACTTCCGTGGCGTATGTCCGCGTCGAATAAATTAAATCAAATTAAATTACATTAATAATATAAATAAAATAAATGTAAAATAAATAAATAAATAAATAAATAAATAAATAGAAAGCGTCTGGGTCTGACCATCGGAGGCTACTAGAAAATTTTATCTTTCGTTGATGATTCTACGTCCAGTACATCTTGGTCATTGAAGGCTGTTCTTTTTTTCTTTTCACTTTGAGTCCTCCTTAACTTGTCAAATCCGCTTTACGTATAGCTTTCGTTTGGTGCCGAAAATTTGAGTTTTATCTGTTGAAATCAGTTTGAACTCCTTGACCAGCCATCTCTCTTTTTTCTTCGTTTTCGTAGCACGCGTTTTGGTTTTGTTCTTCTTCAGTCCTTCTACAAACTTTCTTAAGCAGCAAGCCTATTCGAAAAGTAAATAAATATAAAAGAAATAATTAATCGAAATAAAAGTTCAAATAAATAAATCAAAAATGGATTTAGCGAGAATATGTAATATACGACTTTTGCTAACAGGCTTCCTTACTATCAAACTTTTGACATGGAAAAACATTAGCTACTACTCGTATAAAGACCTTTTTTCTTCGAAATATCGGGTGCTTCTCGTCCAGAAGCCAATTCTTCTTCAGAATAACATTTCTTTTTCAGCTGTGAGTGGCCTGAAGACGAAGGAGGCACCGTGTAACCCTTAAGAACCTTTCAAAAGTCGAGTCGAACGCCAGATTTTTGCCGCTTGGACGGTCGCACCTTCAACGAACTCTCCCGTGAGTAGCTGACAAAGGCCTCGTAGAAATACCGACTTCACTTTGAAGGTCGTGAAAATGGACTATTGACACTCAAAATGAGCAAGACTTTGGCGCAGAACTGTCATTTCATCTGTCGTTCTCATTCTTTTCTCTTCTTGTTCTTATTTATTTATCTAATTATTTACTTATGTATCTTTATGTCAGTACTGAACAAAAACACAGCAGCAGTGTTAGTAATACTTAACGAAACTGACCACAAAAAATCAAAAAAGATAAAAATAAAAATGTAATGAAGAGGGAAGGGATGACTGTGGATGTTCAAAGGTTCTTCTCTTTGGACTTCTTCCTCCTCCACCGTTTCGTCCTCCCAGGGCTCCTCTTCCCTAGATTCTTCTTTGCGGTGGTACTTTCTGTTCTACCCGTCTTCTACCATTGCCCATACCCTGAGCTATTCGCTGCACTATACCTCCGTGATCGTGGCTCTGTTGTTGCCTATAAATCACCATAAACACCATAAAACACCTGCGAATCGGAATGCCCTCGGGGGACGAGCGGGGGATTCCACCTGGCCGTGACAGACGGACGGATTCGATCGGATGGGGAGCTGGGTGGCTAGTAGGCGAGAGGGGGCTGCTGGCTGCTGCTGCTGCTCAGCAAAACACAGCTCCTCTCCATCCAGTCAGTCGTCAACATCCACTAGACTGATGACCGATATCCCCCTCTGCTCTTCTAATTCCTCTGTTTTATCGCGAATTTATTTAGTTGTTTGTTTATTTTGAATGCGTAGTGCAGTGGTGCGAGGCGCTACTGACAACCATACGGTCGAGCGATCGATTCCTGCCCGCGCTAACCAAGCCTTCCATCCCTTTGTGGTCGGGTAAATTGGTAACAGACTTGTCCGTGAAGGTGAAGACTTGGTGTAGCGCCTGTCCCCTTCAAGTCATTGTAGGCCAAATACGCATTAAACATGGTTCTACGATTTTGAACAGAACACGAATGCGTGGTGCATCTTCAGGGGACTGATCCACGTTGACACCTTTACCCTTACCTTTACCCACTCTTGTATTCTTTCAATACGAATTTCAAGAATTTTCACCAATTCACCTCGTTTTTTGGAGTTTGTGTATCGCTGCGCTAGGGGTTCTGGCGCCGGACGTTCCGTTCTCTTATCTTTATTGATTTTTTTCAATTGCTTACCCTATCGACTGATCAGTTTTCGCATTATTGATCGGAATTTCATTCTTATATGAACCACCTCTTCGTCTATAAGCCTATAGCGGCGCTTCGCGAATAATCTACGAAGGTGCGCAACATTGGATTGGGGTTTAATTGGACGTGTTTATTTAAATAAATAAACAAATCAATAAATAGTTATTTCAGTAAATAATCGATAATACAATACGACATCAACATTAGTGAAAATATTTGTCACATTTTGTAATTTTTATAATTTTTTGTAATAATGTAATTGTTATTTTGTAATTTTTTGGCATTGTCTTTAATAGTTACTAATCACTACACTTTAATTGGCGCGTTCTCTTATGGTTTTTTAATAAAATAAATAAATAATTTGAGCTTGTTTTCTTCCGATTTTTGTTACATGTCTACGAGCATTTCACATAATATGTATATACATAAAAACATTTGAGAAACGGTCAATATATGCTACTGAAATACTACCCCATTTATCCTACTGATAGATAAGCGAACGTTTGTCAAATCTAGGGTCCCGCCGCGATTGCCCGTTACCGTACTTCCAGTGATGTATTTCATCATTTCATCATTCTTCGCCGTCTTTTGCTGCATGCTTTTTGTTCATCGTTCTATTTGTTATTATAAATGTTTTATATATGTCTCCTTCTTTCCATTAGTTCATTTGGCGGCCTGCAGGTCGCTGAATGGCTGATTACTTTATAGTTTCTACACGGGCGTTCTTGGATCAGGGGTAAGAGGCGCTACTGTCAACCGCACGCTCAAGCGATCGATCGTCACCCGGGCTAGCCAAGCTCGTCATCTCTCGGGGTCGGGTAAATTGTTATCAGGCTTGTCTGGAAAGGTAAAGGCCCTGACTTAGCTCCGAAAACCTGTGCTCTGGCCAATATACGCATTGACCATGCCCCTACGGTTCTGATTGGCAGACGTGTGCATGGCGCATTCTCGGAGAACTGATCAGCATCGCCGTCTTGCTTTCTAGTCGAGCTCTCACCCCATGGTTTCTTTGAGGTATTCACCGTAAATAGGCGATTCATCAGATACCGCGTGCTGGTGAAAAACAACCGAATTCTTTCTTCATTGTATTGAATGTCCATTGCCGTCGGTGTTTTCATTTGGGTGATTTTTGTTCGACGATTTTCGTATTCTTCGCGGCGAATTTCTTATGTAAATTGATTTGAGGTCTGTTTTGCAGTCGTCGGCTCGTTTTCCGCCTCACTGCTTGTTGCTCGATGGAGTTGTCAGTCCCGTGAGTGACTCGTCGTCTGACTCGTCGGGTGGCTTTTCCACTCGAACTCTTCCCCTCATCCCCGACCCGCCCCGAGAGTGCTTACCAAGTGTTCAGCCTTTTATTTGTTTATTTATTTATTTTCTCTAGTCCCTCGTGATCTAAACATTGAAATGCAGTGGGTTACCGGGACATAATGTTGGTAACATGAAAAAAAAAACAAAAAAAAACACGGTTAGTAACAGATCAGTGAAATCATTGAGATAATCTTTGATAGAGGCCCTTTAGCAGTACTAAAAAGGAAAAAAGAAGAAAACATATAGATAGGATCAAGTATGTAGAGTCCCGTTAGTTAACACCAGGGGTTTAGGGCTCAGCGAAAGGTGGTTTAATTCTACCAACCATCTTTTAGTGGGCCGAAGAAGACGTTTTCTTAAGAATTTTCGCCGTATTTACTCAATTTATCAAAAATATGATGTTTTATCGTTTTTAGATTTGCACCCTCGGATTTCTACAGGCGAATTTTCAACTGTTTTTTTTTGTATAAGATTCCATATACATTAGAGACTCGTTGAACTAGAGGATTCCGCGAAATTACGGTAGTTTCCCGGTCCTACTCATACCCTGGGTAAATTAAAAGTAAAATTTACGGCGCTCATTTGTTCTAATTAGTCGCCTCCGCTCCGATTTCTATATAGCTTGAGCGGGCCAATTAGTTTCTGCAAAAAAAGCCGAAGGTCGTGGTGAATGAGGAACTTCTCGGCGAACAGCCTCCCTCATCAGCTCCACCTGTGAGGTCCAATACTCTTAGGGGGCGTAGTGTAGGGGTGGCGCTGCTGACATCCACAGGGTCGAGCGAACGATCCCGGCATGGGATAACAAAGTCTTCCTTCCTTCCGGAGTAGGGTAAATTGGTACCAGACTTCTCTGCGGAGGTAAAGACAGTGCTTGGTATAGCGATTGGCCCCTCAAGTCATTATATAGGCAAAATACGCATTCAACATGCCTCTACGATTTTGAATCGAAGCCGAATGCGTGGCGCGTTCTTAGGTTGCTGAACAACGTCGAACGCTGCAATTTTACTTTATTATATTTTCGCCGACTTCCTTCTTTTTAAGAGCTTCTTTTTAAGAGATTTACATCATAATGCCCAATTCCTCGTTCTATGAGAATGTCGGTTAATTTTGAACAGAACTTTCCGTCACGTTGAAATTGAATTTTGTATCATAAAATTTCTCCCTTTCTTACTTTGTTCGCTCTCGTATTCAGTCTTTACCGACCGATCAATAATTTCACAGCCTCCTTTCCCTTCTCTTACTTCATGCCTATTTAGCCCCTCAGATGGCCATTTCGACGTGAAAATCTCCACTTATTAAATAAGCAATATGATTGGGTACTTTTATTTTTTGTTTTTTATTTTTACGTTTTTATTTATCAATTCATAAGTTATTTATTATATATTTCTTATTTTTTCATTATTATTTCATCATTGCCACTTATCGCTATCTATTTGAAATTGATCCGTTTTTTTAATCATCCATTCAATTCTTTAGTTGATTAAAATTGAATTATCAATGGACGGATCATTTAGGAAAATATATATTCCTACATATTCATGTTAACTTGCTAGCTGACTACTTATTATTCTTATCTGAATAAATGTTGAAATAAATTAAATTTAGACCTTGCCAATTGGAAATTTTTGAAGAATAATTCAAAATCTAGTTCTAAACTAATTTTTCTAGTTTTCCAACAGACAAGTTCTATACATTTATTTTGATACATTTTATTCAAAAATAATGTAAAATTTATAAATCTAATTCAAAATAACGTTTTTTCGTGGAGTTAAGTAAAATATTTCACTCTCAGTTTCCTGTCCAGGGTTGGTGCCTTCCTGCCACTCATTCGGCCACTATCACACTTTATCTCTATCCTTATCATTTATCACTATTTCACTGCATTCATTTTTTAGTTATTCAGCCACGATTTCACTGCAGCAGTACCTAATAGTGTCATTATTGCGTTATTTATTATTATTTATTCCTTCTCTTCTCAGTTTTTCCTTTGACTCGTTGTCTTTTCCATCATAGTACTCCAATCCGTTTTCATCCTCTCTCTCTCTCTCTCTCTCTCTCTCTCTCTCTCTCTATCTCTCTCTCTCTCTGTCACTGTATCTTTGCTTAACCTTCTTTTTCTCAAAATTATTCAAGGTTGAACCGGACTGAAGCTTTTGAGCACAATTTTGGTGTAATTTAATAAAAACGCTCTAAAGTTAACTGGAGGGGGTTTTTCTGAGCGTTTTTCGGGCAGTCCAACCAAGGCGTTCCTTAAAAACAGTGTCTCCACGGATCCAAACTGAAAAGGACCGCCCTTTATAACCCTAAGGATAGTTTTTTCCCGGTTCCTGGTGAAGCTCAGGCTTCATCTGGTTGAGCCGTGATGATGAATGTTCATTTATTTGAAGCTGTTGCTCTGCACGGCCACAGCTGCAGCGATTTCTCATTCGCCATCGGGGCTAATCTGACCGCTTGGAGAAATGGAGAACGGGAGCAGCCCGGGAATAGACCGAGAATGTTGGAAGCGAAAATCGGGTAGAGGGAAAGAGCGTTCATCTTACTCAGAAGGATACTGGGCTGAAAAAAAAAACGATAGAATCTCCACTGGCTGAATAAACATTGCTCAGAAGCTCACGACTGCATTCCAGATGACTCAAAATCAGCCGGGGTAATCTAACCCAGTGGAGAGTCCATGGCTGGGGAAGGTTGTGCAAATAAACCGGCAACCGGCACAATTGCATTAGCGTTAATTACAATGGTACACTAAAATTACAATGGTGAAATTAACGTTTTCCAGCTCTTCCTTCTTGTCGTTCTTTAACTCCTGGATTTTTTCCAATCGTCCGGATGACATCTCATTTTCCGTTCAGCTATAGAATTTCAAGCGAAAGGCCAATATAATTAAGCATTCACTCATTTTTTCCAGCCTTGGATGAAATTAACCCATTCACTCATTTCCAGCCTTGGATTTTTTCCAATCGTCCGGATGACATCTCATTTTCCGTTCAGCTATAGAATTTCAAGCGAAAGGATGCGGGCCAACTCCAAACTCTATGGTTCTGCACGGGTCTTCGTGAGCTGCTAGCATCTATTTATTTATTTATTTATTTATTTATTTATTTATTTACTTACTTATTTACTTATGTATCCTCGTCAGAATGACGCGCTGAAGAATTCTCGTTAACATCTATTGCCATGTCGCCAGAAATCAGAGAAACGGGTTCGAGTTCTTTCCTGGAACCCCTGAAGGTGTGAAATCTATCCTCGGAGCAGGGTATTTAGGGACGCAATCAATAATTGATTGGAATAGCCGATCAATACCTTTCATGTTTCATCATTGGTTGCAGGTAGATGAAGAATAAGTGGGGGGGGGGGTCAAGCGTTTCGTATATCTAGCCTATTCATTTCTTGTAAATTTAAATCCATCCAGGTTACGGTAAATTTGTACCATACTAGTCGTAGTTGAAATGACACGAAAGAAACAATGCAAAGGCAATTAGTGCATCATAATAAAATCTTTGATTCTCCAACTCGAACTGCCCATTCGGCGGTTAAATTGCGGTCGAACAAAGCTGCTCTCTTTCCTATATACCTTTTCAATGTTTCTATTCCCTCGAAATCTGCAAAGTATCTCCAACCATCTTATTTGCAAACACTTATACATCGATATTTTACAGGAGTCTGTTTAAATTAATAAAATAAAAAATAAAATATAATACTCTCGAATAATTTTATCATGGTGTGAGGCCACAGAGTTAACTGCGTGTAGCGCCTCCTACTGCTGTATCACACGCCGCCATTGAGAAACCAAAGTAAATGATTTAAATGAAGGAATGAGAACTAACTTGCCTCACGTTTCCTCGCTTGGGATAGAATTCGATGAGAGGGATGCGTTTTAGGAACTGGAACGAAGCCATGATTCGGGTGAGCAACGCCTTCGAGCATTCGATAATTTCGAGAAAGGCATTCATTTTGTGCTTAAACGTTCGTGATAACTGATCGATTATAGAGCACGAATGATAAAATTATACGCGGCTAGGTAAATTTAACTAAAACTGAGAACACAAAACAACCTATTCTCACAGATACTAGGGCGAAACGAGCAGTCCTTGACTTACTTTTTTATTTAATCTTTTCATATCTATTATTACTTCGATAAAAATTCGTTGTGTTCTTGTTTGTTTAAAACTCATTTGAATTCATTGTTAGGTGTAGCAGAAATGAAGCAATAAATAGATAAACAGAACAACTCATAAATTATCACTGATTAGTTATTATTGAATAAGCACAGCTGGACAAATAGGAAGGTTCCCAACCAAGTCAATTTTCTCTGACCATTTTCTCATTTTTTTCTCTCGTTTTTCTCTACGCTTTCTTGTAGTCTATCGAATTTATCATCATTATCATCGCCGAAATATTTCTCCACCATGTAGTTTTCATATTCTCATGGGAGCGTTATTTTGACGCAATTAGGTTAAAGGAAGTTGACAAGAGCTGAGAATTTTTCATTCTCGCCTACTTATGAGAAAGATGTTAATGATGGTCAGTTACTAAGCATATAGTAGTCTTAGTCTATGTGGTGGGTAAAATATTTCTCACAAATTTCCTGTGCTCTTACTAGGGAGGTTTCCGAGCGTGACCCGAAGATTCCGAACGAGACCTACATAGTTTTGTAGAGCGTCGAGCGGGGATTACAGCAATGTAGTTCATTTTTGCTGTGCGCAACTGGGTGGCCCAAAAAAGGCAAAAAACCATCTCAATTGTTGCGCGTAGGGGCTCAGCTGTTGCGATAGGGCTACCTGGTGTCACCCATCGCCCGCAGTGGTGCGGTGGCGCAGCGGCTAAGGCAGCGGATTTGCAGGTGACGGTCCGGGGTTCAGGTTCCCAATGGTGCAGTTGCTGTAGGCAGTTTTGCCTCGACCTCTTTTAACTGGAACTGTGCAAAGTTTTGCGATTTGAGCAAAATTTTGCGTTATAACCATCCCAACAACGAAGCAAAACATAGGGATTCGGCACAGCGCATTATAATCACTTCCTGCGGCAGCATTTTGTGGCTAGTTCCCGCCCATGATCTTCCAATCAGTACGCGAGAACGTTCCATTATGATTATAAAAGACAGTCCTTCCACACATTTGGTTGACAAATGTTTTCGCCATCACGCGTTATCGCTCGTCTTGCGGGATATTTTCCTCCGGATCATTCCCCACCAACTCGACGACTCACTCCAACAGACTTCGCGTTCAACCAGCCAGTAGACGACGCATGTCAGGGAAAGGAAAACTGTTCTGACCATGCCTTTGTGCGATGCTGTTGGTGTGAAAAATCCCTATGTTTTGATTGCTTCGTTGTGCAATATCACAATTGCTAGCAAGGTAAACTTCTTGAGTTCCTCATTTTTGTTTGTTAGTATTGTTAGACACTCAAAAATTGGCGATCGGTAGGCAATTTAACTATTGATGAACTGCAAGGAGTGAATATAAGAGAAGCCTTCGCCTACTTTGTTGGGATGGTTATAACGCAAAATTTTGCTCAAATCGCAAAACTGCACAGTTCCAGTTAAAGGAGTTCGAGGCAAAACTACCTACAGCAACTGCATCAATGAGGCCCCGAACCCCAGCCCTTCACCTGCAAATCCGTTCCCTTTTGCTCTTGCGCCACCGCACCACTGCAGGCAATGGGTGACACCAGGTAGCCCTTTCGCAACAGCTGAGCCCCTACGCGCAACAATTGAGATGGTTTTTTTGCCTTTTTTGGACCAACCAGTGGCGCACAGCAAAAATGAACTACATTGCTGTAATCCCCGCTCGACGCTCTACAAAACTATGTAGGTTTCGTTCGGAATCTTCGGGTCACGCTCGGAAACCTCCCTAGTTAGTATCTTCATACGATGAGTTGCTTGTCTAGGATCGCTCCGTTTCTTTTCTACGATAGGCGCAAATAAAAAAAATAAATATCACCGAAATTTCCAGATGCGAAATCGTCGCGCAGCATGGTTTCTGATAGCTCTGGTGTCGTGTACGTTGTTGCCGCCGGTGGAGACTAAACGAGGTGGCATACTCGGCGGCTCGCGGTCGCGCGGCTCATCCGCGTCGCGCAGCGGCGGAGGCGGACTGTTCGGCGGCGGTGGACACAGCGGAGGTTCGAAACCGATGCGTACGAGCAGCGGAGCAAACGCCTATCACAGAAATCTCGGCGGAGGTGGTTAATGCCAGTGGTGTGTGACGATCGGTGGTGATTGGTAACCGTGACCGTGATCATCGGTGGTGTCTAGAGTGGCGTTAGCTGTAGCGTAGTTGAATAGATCGGTGACCCCAGCTACCGTATCTGCCCTACCATAATCCCATCCGTGGTGTTCGCACTTAACCTGAGCCCTCTGAGTGCTCTTAGCGAGCGCTAGTTACTCAGTTGGCGACTCTGCTCATACAGTACCGTACGTGGCGTAACGATAAAACAGCGCTAGCGGCGCTTTTCTGCGCCGTAAACGCCGTTTTCCATATTTTCTCCTAAATAGATTTATTCATAAAAATAATTACGCTCTTGAAATCAGCAGCTCGAACTCTATCTTTTCATATATAATTTCCCATAGTCGTGGAACCTACTAGCAAGCCTTTTTAGACCCCTCGACTTTCGGCTCCTTACCCTTTCAACGATTTATCGCTTGACGACGCTACGCCTTCGGCCGGGCCACCACGCGGGGACCCCGCTGGGCATGCGGCATAAGTGAATTGAGGTAGACTCTGCCCGGGTCACCACGTGTGGGCCCAAAAACGGCACATTTCGGCGCAAAAACGCGCCGCTGCTGCCGTTTTATCGTTGCGACACGTCCGGTACTGTACTTAGCAGCACAGCATCGCTGCCGCGATCGATTATCGATCGGGGTACGCCAATCGATAAGCAACTAGATCAAGGAGAGAGATAAATAATTGAACGAATCCAATCTGGAACTGTCCCAAAGTTTACAGAAGCAAGAAATTTTGAAATAAATTAGCTCCGAGGTTAGCAGATGTGAACAAATTCTATTTTCGATATGGTTTTCAAATGCTTGAGTTTTCCAAATTTTCTACTGACAGAAAGGAATTAAACCGGAGTTTAAACAAACCACCTTCCCATCGTGGAGGTAGCGGATGAACAACAATTTTCCATGAGGATAGGGGACTAAATAAACCCTTCAAATCCACTATTCCTCCTTTTCCCTCTCGGAAATCGAACGAGTTTAGCATTACCCCTAGTCAAGTTTGCCCAGTTTACCTAACACCTGATCTTCTCCCTCGTAGTAGTTGTAGTTCACCGTGCATGGTGCGCCTTTGTTTCTAGAGAAAAGGCGTTTGTGGTTCGCTGTTGTCGTTCGTCGTCAAAATCTTCATGTTGACGTCGATTTCAGTTCATCAACAACGACCTCATCAGTCCGGACACGGGCAGAACACCGGCGGCAGTTGGAGTGGCGGCGGTTGGGGTAGCGGCGGACGTCAGCAACATGGTAAGATTTACCATGATCTATCATATAATGTGTCTTGGGACGAGCATGGTATAGTGGTAAGGAGTGCCACTGACATCTGCACGATCGAGCGATCGATCCCCGCCGGAGCTAACCGAGCCTTCCATCCCTCTGGGGTTGGGTAAATTGGTACTAGGCTTGTCTGGGAAGGTAAAAACACTGGCTTGATATAGTGGCTGACGACCGCAAGTCATTGTATAGGCCAAATATAATAACCCCATTTACCATCCCTCTACGATTTCGAATCGAATACGAAAGCGTGGCGCATCCTCTGAGGACTGTTCAACGCCCGTGATTCGGCAACATACCGAGAGGTTAATTCAGGGTTTATTCGGGCTTATACGACTTTGCTCCCACGAAATGTCCGATACCTCGCCCAATAAAGTAGGGTGGACACGGAGCAAACCTTGAAAAACTCGCCCACGATGGGGAATCATGGTTTGCCGATGTATATGCTTGGGTTTGCGGTGGGTATGTCACTGGGGATTTGTGTTGAGGAAGGGAAAGTATTACGGGTATAATTTTTTACCCAACCTGGGCAGGAGATTTAAATTAGCAGAATACCTGAATGGGAGGGTGGATTGATAGAATATGGTTAAAAAAATAAAGTTGAAGCGACGTGGAATTCAAGAAGTGGATTTTCCGATTGGAAGCAGTGCATCAGAGGAAATACTACAGCCGAATTACCTAAGTAAGGTCTCAGTTGAGGTTTAAGGGGTAGGTAAGCGAGTCCTAAAGGATGGCTAAACTGGCTAGGAGGATAACTTCGGTCTTTTGAGTAAATAAAATATAATAATTTGTAAACAACAAGTAAGGTAGCGAGCACCGTTACTTTGTCGCAACGTTTCTAGCCTTAAAACTTATCGGTTGGAGAAGTTGGAATTACCGCAAGAGGTATGTAGAGTTGATAAAATGAAAATGAACCCAAAAAGAAACGAAAATTGTAAATAAAAACAAATTAATCAGGACTATACATAATAAAAATTGGTTAAAAAACTGATTAATCGTAGTAGGGAGACAAGGAAGTTCCGAGAGGACAAGCACACTAGGGAGGAGCGTAACCCCCCCACCCCCCTTCGCTGAACCACACAAAGATATGACCCAGTTCTTATATTCAAAGATATTTAGTGGAACACTTTGTTACAAATGAAATAATCTATAGTGGTTAAATTTATTACAAATTGAAATTTGTTTGGAATAATTCACAATTTATATTTATTTCTATAGGTTCTGGAGGAGCGTGGAGCGGGCGATCGCATTCGTCTCATCCTAAGTGAGTTTTTTGAACTTTTGTTGATTTTTGAATTCAAAGCTACCCACGGAATAGAGGAACTCAGCTATAATTTTGCTACAAATCTATTTTCTGGAGAAAAAAACCTGTTAGCTTCGAACATTTATATCATAACGAATTTCTCTTCTTTTTCTGCCAAAAAAAAATGTGCGAAACGGTTACTATTTGAGGTCCAGCGGTCTGGGTAAAATCTTTGGCGGAATAACCGGCAGGAATCGCGGTCATCATTACGGCGGACATAGGTCATCGTGAAAACGCGTACCTTTTTTTGTATTTCGAGTACAGTTTTGTTCCTTTGAAATCCGTGGAAGGTCGATCAGTGGTCGATAATCGATCACCATCGATGACCGCGTCGATAAGCCTGAAAAATCCGTTTGAAAGGGCGCCAAACAGAAAATAATCGCTTGGCGATGCGATTTGTCGCGCGACAGATGTATAGCTTGGGCTTAAGAACTCAGAGAAACCATTCAAAGGAACGAAACTGTGCTCTTATATGTTCTAATCAAGCAATTTCACTTCAACCACGCACTAATCCCGTCCGATCGGCTTTGGTGGACGTCGGAGCACCTTGGTTACCCGAGGGTATCCCTAACCCAGACTACATACCCGATTTCAGATTCACTTCGCATGGAATCGGCTCGCGATCACGTTCGAACACTTTCAAGAACATGATCGTCGGCGCCGCCGCTGGATATCTCACGTATCAAGCCGGCAAGGCGATTATACGATCGATGGCCGGACCGATGATGTGAGTCCGGGGATAACTTATACCCTAGTGAAACTCATGCCTTACCCTGTTGTTCAGGTGGAATAATCGTCCGTACTACTGGGGATCGAACTACTATCGACCACAACGAGGACAGGAGAACATGTGCCGAATGCCGGTCGATCCATCGGATCCACAATTTGGCAACATCTATCAACCGGTTGGTAAATTTATACCATTACGATGGTTCTTAGGTACGAAAATATGAACGGATGAAGGTGAAAAAGAGGAAATTTAACAACAAAAAACAAAAAAAGTGATGAAAAACACCGCCGGTGGCCGATGAGCGGCCGCACTTGAGACGGTCAGGTGGGTGAGTGGGCAATCGATTATACCCGAGGATCAATTGTCACCGGTCAGGTAAGGGCATACCCCACTGACCCGAGCCCTCGCGCCTTTTTTGTCCGACTTTTGTCGTATTTTCGAACAGTTCCACTGCTGTAACATATAATTTGGGACATTTTTGTCCGTATCTTTACAAAAGTTTAACCTCTGACGGGATTCGAACTAGCATCACAAGCACGGCGCTCCGAGCGCTATCCGATACCCCTGTAGGCCTCTATTTTTTCGGACTTTTGCCTTATTTTGGATCGGAACGAGAATAGCTCAGTGGTGTAGAGCATAGCGCTGTGGAACAGCATGCTGGTTCGGGTCCCATTCGAGCCGAAATTTCCGGAAATACCTCGGGGTCAGTGGAATATCTTAGAGAAAATTGCGATGCATCTAATGCGTGAAAATTTAGTTGGTAAATCGAAAGTATCAGGTTTTGATGCATCTTCTATTTACTTTTCGAATCGTGAATGAATCCATCAATTACGCTTTATATAGTGGATCTCCCCAATTTTCGTTGAGACTTTTCCTCAATCCCTCCTACTATTTTTGACATAAATTATAATAATAAAAATACAGATCTAAGGGGAATTTCAGTGAAGAAAAAAGGTGGATTTGTGCGTACCACATCGCGAGCTGAAGGATGAAAAGTATATAATTCAAAGATTCGGACCCATTTTCCAAAAAAAGTTCTTGTTGATAACAGCGATTACTTTGAAAAAACTCAAATTAGCTGATGCACGAAGTCAAGGCTAGCTAGAGAAAAAGTAATATAAAAAACTAAATATAATATAAAAATGATATAAATATGTAAAAAACAAATAGAATTGTTGGAAAAGGTGGTAAAAGTGGCCCAAAAATCAAACTTTCCCTTTCAATAAGGGGTTTGGGTTCATAATCACCGCATACACATAATGATAACTGGATGTTTCTGTCACCTCAAATACCATCTGGGAATCTCCGGGAATCCTTACGAGATACGTTTATACTTGGCTACAGGAGACGCGACATCGCCAGGGCAGAGACGCAGAGGATGCGGCTCTGCGGCACGTCGCACTACGAGAAGAAATAGAAGTCGATGGAAAAACAGAGAAATTTCCGTGCAAAAACTCTACGCCGCGCGCTGTGCCCCGAAACTGCTGCCTTCAGAAGTATAAACGCTCCTCAGAAGTATAAACGCTACTTTAGCCAATTCAGCGAGCAGTTTTTGGCAAATTTTAAAAGTTATCGAGCTATGGGCGCGCACAGCGTAGTGGTAAGGAGCGCTACTAACACCCCCACGGGCGAGCGATCGATCCCCGTCCGGGCTAGCCAACCCAACGCTTCTATACCTCCAGGTTCGGTAAATTGGTACCAGACTTGTCTTGGAAGGTAAAGACATTTGGTATAGCGGCTGGCCCCCGCAAGTCACTGTATAAGCCAAATAAGTATTCATCATGCCTCTACCGTTCTGAATTGAACACGAATGTGTGGCGCGATCTAAGGGACCGGTAAACGCCGACATCTGTTCCTTTACCTTTACAATTTAATCGAAATTTATTAAAAATTCTCTTGTTTAGGACGGTGTAACTCGTCCGCACGAGATCGTCTGGGGTTGCGGTTACTACGAGCACTGTTGCGGCTACGAATGCTGTCGTGGTGGTGGAGCACCAGCCGTCGGCGGTTACGGTGCCTCTGTTGGGTATGCGTTCGCCCTGATCTACATCGCACGAGCTTATCTGGTCTGATAGCGCTCGACTGGAACAACACCAGATCACCAAATCTCTGAACGTGTATGATACGCCAGCCGGGGACGGTCAGGGTAACAAACATGTCCGGTTAGGGTAAAGTTTCCCATCGCTTACCCTGCCGTATTTTCTCCCACAAAAAAACACAAAAATATTCGGATTTCCCGTGGGTAAACTTCGATTTGCGAAAAAAAGGAGAATCACGACTCGGAAAAGCAGATCGATGGTAAGGTTTGGTTCATGCGAGTATAACCTTACCAAAAATTGTTGGGTAAGCTGATCCCGCAATGTTCCCCTGGTTACCCAGAGCCTGTTACCCTCCATTTTTTGGTATCCAAGGCCCTCGTTATACCCAAATCCAGAGTTTTCCCCAGAACGTTCCCTGACCGTCCCATCCAGTAATCTCAACTCACAACTCTTACTTAATACCGTAATCTGTATCTAGCGACTACCGTAACCGCGGTTAGATTTGCGTTTTTCCTAGCGATCTAACGAATCTCACCTCATTTTTTGTTGAAAATTTATTTCCATTTCCCACCGTAATCCTCTACCGTAATACTCGAGGTGACGTGGTAGTCTAGAATAGGATTCACACACTCTGCAGCTAGTTAATTCGGGCGATCAACAGCTACATCGGTGAGATGACCGTATACCTCGAGTGCCTTCTTTCCTTTTTGTTTTTCCCATTTTTTCTTTTTTTCTGTCGATTTTCCTTGCGGTCTTCTTGCTCAATGCTTCGTTGTTCAAAGTGATTTCGATTTCAGTAAAATCAGCCGTTTCGGTTATTTATTGATGTTTTGCTTATGTTTTTTCGGTGTGCTGTGTGAAAACCTCGGTGATCATCTAACCGTCTAAGTTTGCCATATTGGCTTTGATATTTTTCCGCGAAAATTCCCATTTTTTCAGATTTTGAACAATTTGCTGTTGCATGACTCGACAGATGTTGAATGTCAGCTGTTCTGTTCAAATTTTTGTATAAAACTCAATAAATTTGATTATGCTAATTATGTTTCTCATCAATTTTATCAAAAAAGTGAAGTTCATACCATATTACTTCATTATCTTCACAAATTTTCCTTTAAAAAAAGCGGAAAATACAGTATACCACCGCTCACACCCATTCTATCGTATCATCAAACTTTGGGAGTTGGGTATGTTTATACACATTTTTAAACTAATAGCTACAGCAAACGTCAAAAAACACCTCTATTTTTTCGGATTTTCCCACGTCTCAAATATTCTAGTCAATCGAAGCAAGAATAAGAATATAAGAATTAACCCACCTGGGTAAATATTCCTAACTGGCAAAACGAACGAAATGGGCGGAGGACCCATTCTATCGTATCATCAAACCCCTTGGGAGTGAAATGGGTATGTTTATACCACATTTTTAAACTAATAGCTACAGCAAACGTCAAAAACAGTAAGGAAACACCTCTATTTTTTCGGATTTTCCCACGTCTCAAATATTCTAGTCAATCGAAGCAAGAATAAGAATTCAATAAGAATAAGGTGAAGAATTAACCCATCTGGGTAAATATTCCTAACTGGCAAAACGAACGAAATGGGCGGAGGACCAGTTGACTGGAATTTTTTCTTTGAAAATTCCGAAAATTCCAGAGGATTCACAAGATCCAAAGATCACCAGAGGCCCAACGAAACCCAGTTCATATAATAATGAGAATTGTAATAAAGGCTTTACAACGAGACAAAATCCACAAATTCAACACCAAACGTCAATCAATCAATAATATCCTAGGAGAAATTTTCAATCAATATCAACGAGATTCTATGGGCACTTCTGGCTAACAGCTGCGGCCCTTTCAACTTTACCTGTCATCAACACGAGCGATACAATGAGGAAGAATAACGGGTAGCAATAGTGAATCGACAAGATAAGCCACCTCCAAATCAATCAATAATCGATTACCGGAGATTGAGACAGAATTTTACTTTGAACGAAGGAGAGGTAACGACTGGCTCTGGACCAAAAAGGATACAAATATACATGATGGCGTTCAGAGACGTTTAATCGCCTGATCGCGCCGCGACGCGACTGCTTCAATTCTACGCTGATCGCCGACGGGTAACATATGCATTACAGAGTCGTCGCGTCGCAACGCGACCAAGGTATGAGATACCATTTCAGACGGCAGAAAATCACACTCTTGCTAATTGAAACGAAAGAAATGCAACACTACCGCATATCCATGAAACATAATTGTGTCTAATGTTAGGTAATCGCGTCGCGAAGCGATCGAGGTGTAGACGACCTTGTAGCGAAAGGCAGGAACACGACTTCACTTCAACACTACGACATAGGATCGTGTTTCACATTTAGACGTCGCGTCGCGTCGCGACGAGCCTACCCCGTACGGGAGAGGATGAGCCGTGCCTGTCTCAGCCGGTAAATTTTCACCTGGCCTCCTGCTCGATACCCTGTAAAGTTCTCAAAAAATCGTCCAGCTGGCCCATCAAACGGTCTCCTTCCTGGCCGTTAGGTTGAGTCGACCGAACTGCCGACCGTAGACGTGAGCGTCGGATTTGATGAACGTCAACAGCGATCCGATCGTGACCTCGTTCCTCGGATCGGTCATTTCCTAAAAAATTTTTATTATTTAATCCACAAAATTATGAAAATTTAGTCCAAGTATGTCAACTATTAGACTGTCCATATTTATTAACTTTCTTATTTTTTAAATTATTGTTGTTCTTTTATTACCGACACCTAGACACCTTTCGTATTATACTACTAGCTTTTCGGTGCTCTACTTCATAGATCACATTATTTTCTCTTAACGCCGCATGGTACAGGGGTAAGAGACGCTACTGACACCCGCGCGGTCGAGTGTTCGATCCCGACCCGCGCTAACCAAGCCTTCCATCCCTCCGGGCTCAGGTAAAATAGTATCAGACTTGTTTGGGAGGGTAAAGGCACTAACTTGGTAAAGCGGCTCTCCCTTGCAAGCCATTGTATAGACAAAATACACATTCATCCTCTACGATTCTGAAAAGGAGTACGAATGCATGGCTCACCCTCAAGGGAATGGTCATGGCCGAGACCTTTACCTTTACCTCTACGTATACATATCTCAAAGAAAGGGTTTGCTCCTATTTTTAATGATCCACCAAAATTTCCCCTGATGACCACAGCGTTTCACTACCTTTTGGAACCCTTACGTTCCTGGAACCAATGTCGTTTGACCAGACCTAGGATTTATCAATAGTTTAACCACCAGTAACCATGTAGTATACCCCGAATGTGGAGGAAATTGTGATTACTCAACAAGGGAGCAGGGTTTTGTTCAGGATTTGTTTAAAATCGAACACGACACACTAGTGCGGCGCTCAAACCGGGATTCATCAATGCGTAGTTTATTCAAGGGCTACTCAGGGTAAACATGGATTTATATGCTTCAGGCGCTAGAGTTCTCCAAACCCTCGCCGTGCCAGGGAGATGTGTTAAAACGCGTGTGGAGTCCCAGAATAAACCCAAGAGCGCGTTGATGAATCAGGGTTTGCACACGATTTTCGCGGCTTATTTAGTGCATATCTTTCATGGGTCAGGAGCCTTGATTCCCAAATATTTCAGTCCGTTCTTGTTCACCTTTCTGAGACCATTTTCTCGCCCTCCAGTCGGGGCTGGGTATTTTATGGATTGTAAGCAGGTTAATCCCTTAATCGGAACACCACACACGTGTAGTTTCGAAGCACTTCCGAAAAAAATCAATCGATGATAAACGATCGAAGTTTGATCACTGCAGATGTGCACTTTGGCCTTATCAGTCGTTGATAGGACGGCTGACTGGCTGCTCCGCCAAAAATAACCCATCATATGTGAAATTTTCAGCTAACTGCACCAACATCTCTTATCACTGGATAATTTTTGACTACTAGAAGCAGATGTTGTAATGATGATGCTGGGATCATCGCAAAAACTGTGGCTCAGCCGGGATTCGAACCCGCGCCTCGGTCCTGTCGGGGACACCGTGGTGCCACATACCGCTAATCTACCGAACCGACAAATGGCACACCCTAGCAACAGTAAAAAAAAAGAAGAAGGTATGTAAGGTAAACTAAAGTAATTACAAATTTAAAACTCATAATTTGATTTTTAATGCTTGAATCCACCCAGCAAACCAGAGCAAGACATTACCTGCATCTGCGCCTGGTTGCCATCCGTCAAGGTGACCGCACGTGATTTCGTCATCTGAACGATAAATTGAAACTATATTTTTTAAAAATTTGAAAATCAACTTTTTTAAATCAAATTTCAAAATAAATCAAATCTCAAAAACTAAATTCGAAAAAATTAAAAATAAAGACTTTTCGAACGCGGTCACTAAATCATATATTCGCTCTTGAAGACTAGACGATTAATTTGGGAGAGGTCCAGTTTATGAAGAAAGCAACTGGCTGTAAGTTTTATGCCAATTGAAGGACAAATTCAGAAGCAAAAAAATTATTGAAAATTTTTTAAACCAAAATTTGCGTCTAAATACAGTCTAAAACAAGGTTTCCATTCAAATCAGCTCCAAAGATCTCTTTGAAAAAAGAACTGGCTCTATAGAAAAAAAGAAGGAAAGGGGAGAGACCCACACCCGCCTCTTCTTTTTTTGAATATTTATAATATTTATTTGTTTTTTAAAGTAGTATTATATAATTAAAATATTAAAAAAGCGTCGCAACAACGTATAAGTATGGCGCTAAACATAACCAAATATGGAACAATCAGCGAGAAATTTCAGAGAGCTACTCAGCCTACTCATTACCTCACTAGTAACCCTCTGGTTTCTTTAATTCCCACTTTTAAAATTTTTTTTGAAAAAAAGCAATATTCCGTACCTCAGGTGCCACGGAAGATCGTCCTTGAAGGAACGAAGCTAGCCGATGTTCGATGAATGAGAGCATTCCTAAAATTAATCAAAAAAATTACGAAATTCATGATAAAATAAAGTTTAGGAAACCCATGAAATAGAACACACGGTTACAGAAAAATGTGCTGAATGGCTTATTTTCCCAAGAACATCAAGAAAGTGATATCAAGAAGTTTTCACCGATGGACGTCTGGATTTACTTACCAATCAACATAATTTTTTACATTTAAATCTGATTTTTTAGTATTTCTACGATTCTCTACGTCTCAGTCGATACGTTCAAGGTGAGAACACCTGCTATATGCCTAGTAAATAAGGAAATAAATAAGTCATCAATGATCTTTTAAGGGAAAAAATGGATGAAAAGAATGATTCCGTAGAGAAGGAACCTGGTAAAAAAAAAGAACTAGGGAACGGTGTAGAACTGTCAACTGGAAAGAAGAAGTCGAAGAGATAAACGAAGATGAATAACAAAAAAGCAAGAAAAAGGGATGCAGCAAAAATAAAAAGAAGAAATAAACTAGTGATATGGATACGATAACTATCCAAAATGATTTGTCTAGGAAGGAATTCTAAATTAAAACTCTTCTTTATAGCTAGAGAAATGTTAAAGTGCTGAATTTGTTAGACCACATAAACATAATCTTAAAATACAAAAAAAAAATAAAAGATAAATTTTAAGGTCGAGACTGAACTTCATAAATCTCACCGATGGTTGTCTTCTCCACACATTGATACGTCGAGCTGTTCACCACCTTCATAAGAGGCATTCCAAAGAAGAATAGAATGGTGATCGTCGGATCGAACTAGAATCGGATCGATAATATCGACAAGATGGACGACATTTTTTTCGAAAAATTCAAAAAATCCCCCATGGCCTCACCCCGATGAAGTTTCATGTCGGGGGAAATGGGTAACTGCAGCCTCAAGAGGTCCAATTGGGCTAGGTTTTTGGCCCTCTTCAAGAACTATAGAACATGCTTGAATTTCGCGAAAGATGGAAGAATATTTTTGGGAAAATTCGTAGTAATGGTCCCCCGATGAGGTTTCAAGTAGGGAGAGTGTCTGATTCCGCGCTCAGGGGTCCAATTTGAGCCCGAGTCTGATAAAAAGTGATGAATAATGACAAAATAAATAAATAAATAAATAATTCACCTTACGATCAGGGGAAGGCCAACCCCTACACTTTCACCTTTTACCTTTCATTTTCTCGAAATATTTTTATGTGAAGGACGCAACGACTCTCTTGTATGCTCACATGTTACAACATGTATGATCTCGTATTGTCTTGTAATGTTTTCTGTATGTTCACGTGTTTATATATGTGCCTGGGCGTGCCCCGCCCCTTTGGAGGCGGAGCATCCCCCGGCCCCGCCCTCGGCCGCGCGCATATAAGCGGGCTCGGATGGGCATTTTGTTCATTGTTGTTGCTGAAGCACTGGGATAAAGTATCCGACGGATAGGCCCTGCATCACATGGGGGCCGTACCGAACCACTAGAGTTCGGAGGACACCGCCGGCAACCGCAAAGAGCGGATACGGCGTGAATCCTGCCATATAGTGGGCAGTGTACAAGGACCGTTCGGGCAGCGAGCCAACGCCAACAGCAGGTCCGTAGTTGTGTCAGTGGCGCGTCGCGTTCGCCGTGCGTGCGGGCGGCGTCGGTACAGACTCGTGCGTGACCTCCGCGCGGCGCGGTTCGCGTATCGATCGATCCTGGCACTGCGCCTGTGTGACAGGGTTTGCGTGGCTTAGCGCATTAGTTGTGTGCCACGTAGTGTCGCTGACTGAGCGATAAAGATCTTCATTGCAGGATGTCTGCTTCCAACGATATCACTATCGACGAGATCGAGAGAATGATCCTCGACGAAACGCCGCAAGTCGACCAGCTCACGGCAATGCGGGCTATGATGGAAAAATTGATAGAAAAGGTCGAGAAGTTGGGCAGCAAAGGACCTGCTCAGGTAGGGGAAGTGGTAGACAAAATTTCAAGCTCCCTTACCTTGCTGCGAGAAATCTCCGAAAGGGAACCGCAGAGTCGCAGATCTCGGTCCAGGAGAGCGCAGACTCAGCTGCTAGAAAACACGAGTGAAGAGATAAAATCCCAATGTGAGGCGATTCAGTCGCACCTCGTGGAATTACAGCAGCTGAATAGAGATCTTGTATCGCTGAAGGTGCAGGCTGGGGAAGTACGGGGTCGATTAGAGCAAATCGTAGCTCAAAAGATCCCCGAGAGGCGACTGTGCGCTTCCCCACCAAGACCTCGCAGCAAGAATTGTGAGACCTATCACAGAAAGATGGGTGAAGAGCAGATGTTGTTCCAGGATCAAGGAGCTCTCACCGACAAAAACCTAGTGTACCAGCAGCTGAACGTGGATGACTTTAACGACGTCGTCTACCACGCGGAGTTTGACCCACGAGCTGCCGCTCAAGGTAAGCGTCCAGAAATGGCGTATTCGAGCAGGCAGGAATTTTACCGAACTCCGTTTCAGCAAGAAAGGACGATGGCATCGCCGCCGCAGATGAAGGCCGAGACCCCGACGAATTCGAGGTTGAGCAGAGACCAAGGTGAGTCCGCAAGTCCTCGTGAATCACTGGGTGCGGTACTAGCGGCGATGACTCTGCCTGACGTCCAAACGTACAAAGACCCTCTAGGGCGCAACTTTGATGAGTTCATGCTGAAGTTCCGCATGAAGTATGGTCGTCTAGGATTAGAGGACGAGGTACTCTCTCAGTTGCTCAGGTCAAAATTGGATGGTTATCCTAAGGCTGTAGCACAAACACTGCCAAGGCGTGCTCGCGAAGGTAGCTTTGAGGAATTTGCCGAAGCTCTTAGAGGCAAATTACAGGAGCACGATTCGTCTTCGCAGTTAAGGGCCTACCTTGAACTTAAAAACTTGAAAAAGAGGGGAGACGTCTCGACGTACTGTGTGCAGCTGGAGAAACTCACACGGGAAGCCTTCCCGGACCTTTCGGAGGATGATTTGTCCCGTGCAAGGGCTGGCGAACTTGTAAGTCAGCTAACGGATTGGCCGGAATACCTCCAGTTGTTTACGACCATGGAAATTGCGCCCAAGGAATCGGCCTATGACATGGTAAAGGCAATGGCGCAAAGGTGCGAGAGGAGCAAGCGCATCGCGTGCGCAATGCGTGGCGAGGTAGACGTTCTTAGGACAGAGCGTGTCTCGCAACCTCGTACCAAACACACGACTACGCCAACCACTCCATCAAAGTCGAATACCGGGAAAACGACCGGTGGCAACACGGAGCTCCCGCAAGATCAGACGCGCCAAAGTGGTCTAGAAAAGTGCGGCAGAGGTCCTAAGCGTTGGCACTGGAGGAAAAACTTCCCACAGCGGAAATCAGGCGGAGTCGAGCCCCAAGGCGGACCAAGGATTGTCAACGCCTTGCTCGACAATTGGATAGGGGGAACACCCAAACGCAGCGGCCTCCCTAACGGCCTGGTGGGTACGCAGAGCACCGTGCGAGTCCAGCTCTTGGGCATGAAATGTACGGCCCTGATGGACACTGGCTCGCAGGTGAGTATTCTCCCCGCGCGGTTGCTGTCAGCCGCGAGAAAGAATGGATTTGACGTAGATGCCGATGTCGAAGACATTACCCTCAAGAAACCAGCAAGGGTCTACGACGCATCAGGTCACCGGATGGCTTTCCAAGGGGCAGTGAAACTGTCACTAAAAGTAGATCATGGCGAAACACAGAGGATTGCCTTCCTAGTTGATTCCGCGAAACACGGAATGATACTTCTCGGCACAAACGCCCTGCCAAAGTTGGGCTGGAAGCTTATGCCAGACAAACCTCAATGGAGAGCCCGCACCAAGGCGGAGGAAAGTAAAAAGAAGCCTGGCTCAAGGAGAGGCATGCACGCTCCCGTGCAGCAGCACAACACAAAATCGTCCAAGGAAGTCACAGTGGCTGGCAGAGTGTATCTCAAGCCCGGCGAGACAAAGATGATCTCTGTGTATTGTGACGATATGAAGCAGAAAGGTGTACTTTGGTCCTCCGTTGCAGCTCTTCCGGACACAGTATGTCCGGGTACCCGATGCTGCGTCCAAATCCCTGTCAGGAACTCCTTTGCGGGAGCAAAGGTTTTTCGAAAAGGGGAGGTAGTCGGTACCTATGAACCTGCTGAGATTGTAGAGCATGAACCGCTAAGCTATGAAAGTGACATGCTCGAGCGTACAGTCGAAATGAGTGCCAATAGGCTGAAAAAGCTGCTCAGCATCTTAGGAATCAAGAAGCAGGGAGGCGAGCAGACCCACGGTCTTGCGAAGTTGATAAGGAAGTACGCCAACGTGTTCGCGGTCAGTGAGCAAGAACTGACGCAGACTTCGCTCGTGGAGCACACGATTGACACCGGAGACGCCAAGCCTATCCGTCAGAAGCCACGCCCAGTGCCGTTGGCAACACGGATGGAACTCCGCAATATTCTGAGCGACCTCCAAGAGAGGAAGGTCATTGAACCAAGTCGTTCAAGCTGGGCTTCGCCCATAGTACTGGTTCGGAAAAAGGACGGCTCGCTCAGACTCTGCGTCGATTACCGGAAAATCAATCAAGTGACAAAGGTCGACAGTTATCCCTTGCCGTCGATCGACGCCATACTTCAGAGCCTAGCTGGCAAAAAGTGGTTCTCAACGTTGGATCTTGCCTCTGGATATTGGCAAATGAGCCTCTCGCAAGACGCGAAGGAAAAATCCGCATTCACAACCACCGAGGGATTATACCAGTTCCGAGTGCTACCGTTCGGATTGGCAGCATCGCCACCGGTATTTCAACGGCTAATGCACATGGTGCTAGGCGAGTTACTCGGTGAGGAGGTATTCTGCTATCTAGACGACCTCATAGTGGCGACTGAACCAATTCCCCAGCACCTAGTTGTGTTGGAAAAGGTTTTCAATGCCTTGGCCAAAGCAGGTCTGAAGCTTAACCCTAAGAAGTGCGTCCTCTCCAAACAGAAAGTCGAGTTCCTTGGACACGTGATTGATAAGGACGGTTTGCACATGGACCCGGACAAAGTGAGGACCATACGAGAGCACCCTCTCCCAACATCACGTTCAGAACTCAGAACCTTCCTAGGTATGTGCTCGTACTACCGGAAGTTCGTGCTAAGGTGCGAAGGAAGCAGCACCACTACATTCCATGACATCAGAGAAAGTGCCATTCGGCTGGAATGACGAAACGAGATCCGCCTTCGAACGGATGAAGACGTTGATTTCGTCGGCACCTGTGCTTGCTCAACCCGACATTGAAGGAGCCAGGACGGGGAAGAAACCGATCAAGATCCACACCGATGCGAGTGGTCAAGGGCTTGGGGCGGTGTTGAGTCAAGAAGGTGATGATGGTTTCATACATCCGGTGTATTTCGCCTCGAAAGGGCTATCATGTGGCGAGAGAAACTATCATGTTACCGACTTAGAAGCGTTAGCTGTCGTATTCGCGCTGCGCAAGTTCCACATGTTCGTGTATGGACTCCCAGTGGAAGTCTACACAGACCACCAGCCGTTAACCGCACTGTTCCGAAGATCGAATGTCTCGCCGCGGGTGCTCAGATGGGCATTAGAGCTGCAAAAGTATAACCTCAAGATTGTCTATCTGAAAGGGGCCGCCAACCGCGTGGCAGATGCCTTGAGTCGGGGTGCAACTCCGGCAAGTGAAAGCGAGTTGGAGCAGCCTATTCCTAACGAGCTGATAGTGGCGCAGACCTCACAAGAGCCAGAGTGGACAGCAGAACTTCGAAGTCATCCCGTTTATGGTAAGGTCATCACAGACCTCGAAAAGGGAAACCTTGAACGCGACGTGAATATACCAGGAGCCTCGCAGAAATACAAGGTCGCTGATTTTACCATGGATGACGGATACCTAGCTCTGGTGCATAGCGAGTCAGTTCGTAGGGTGGTACCCCCAAGTAAGAGGCGAGCGATTTTCGATGAGGCCCATGGAGGTCTCCTAGCTGGTCATTTTGGGCCAAAGAAACTGATAAGACAACTTTCGAAAAGAATGTTCTGGGAAACTTTGCCCAGGGATGTCAGGAAATGGTTTTTGGAGTGCAGAGACTGCCTCTGTCACAACCGACGTCACCCGATGACACCTCCTTTGAAGCCGATCAGGACGACAAAGCCATATGAACTTGTCGGCGTGGACATTCTGGATATGGGTCTAACATCCGATGGCAACCGTTATATACTCTCGGTGGTAGACCACTTCACTAAGTTCGGTGGAGCTTATGCAATACCATCGAAAGATGCTGCCACGGTGGCACGCGTGTTGTTCGAAAGATGGATTGCGGAAGGGGCCCGACAGCCGAAACAACTCCTGTCCGATCAGGGAGGAGAATTCGAAAATAAGCTGGTTGAGGAGCTTAGGGCGTTGATGGGAATCACCCAGGTATTCACGAAAGGGTACAACCCTCGTGAAAATGGTTTGACCGAGAGGTTCAATCAAACGCTCATCCACATGCTGCGGAAGAAGGTTTCTGCAGTGGGACAAGATGCTCCCTTTTTGCGTATTCGCTTACAACACGTCGGTCCACGAAGCCACCGGAGAGTCACCGTTCTTCTTGTTGCACGGATTTGATGCATACGTACCGTGGGACACAATGCCCGACCATCAGATCAGCTGGTACACGGTGGACATCCAGAGCTATGCTCATGAGGTCGCCGTAGGCACAGAGGTGGCACGGCAGTATGCGCGAGAAGTCAATGACCAGATGCGACAGAAAATGAAGGCGGCCTATGATAGGGACAAACAGGCCTGCAAGAACCCACCGAAGGTCGGTGATCGGGTGTATATGAAGGTCCCGAGTGCAAAACAATCCGCTCGCAACCCCAAGTTGGTGAACTCTTGGGAGGGACCCTATAGGGTCATTGAATGCAGCGATAATAGTGCACTCATAACTTGCATTCAGGGCAAACGGGACGCAATGAAGGTGCCTTTCGATCTCCTGGTAAAATTGCCTCCCCAGGTAACAGACGAGCCGCTTCGTACCCTAAAATCACGAGGAAGGCGGGGCAGGCCTCGCAAATGTCTTACACCTGCGGTGCAAGCAGGAAAATCTAATATGTCTGTTCCAGGACACTCATCACCTTCGAGCATCCACTAAATCTGAGGAAGAAGTGCTCCTGCGGTCTATTCGATCAAATGGCTCATGTGGCGCTGCCGAGCCTTCGTCACCCAATGGCGAGATCCAAACGAGTCGGCGATATGTTCCAGCTCTCGCCAATGTCGCGTCGATAAGCGAACAAGAATGCTGGGGTGACGAGCGCAAGGAGCAGGAATTGCGGATGAAGAATTCGGCGTACCTGACGCCGTATGGACTAGCGCTAGCAATTCAAGCCCACGCTCGTCGATGCAGTGATTTCGCGCAGGCCGTCGAGCAGGCTCAGGGGATCAATTTCGAACATCCGGCACTATTCCCTTGGCCGGTTCGCTACGATGTCGGCGAGTATGTGACCGCCGCCCTGAGAATGACGAAGTACACTACTGTGCCGGGCGCCTCCGCCGCGAGCAAGTTGAAGATCTTCCTTGCATTGCCCCCGGCTTTCGGCCGCGTTCACCTAAGCGTCGGTTACGACGAGAGTCTCTGCATCTACACCTACGAGACGTGGGAGCGCCTAGCTCAGAAGCTCCTTGACAGTGTCGCAGTCGATGCCATCATCGTGGTTTGGCCCGATAGCATGCCAGAGGATCGGGCGATGCGGCAGACCCTGATCGGTATTGAGCGCCACCTGCAGACGGGAGGGACCCTACTCTTCTTCCCATTTCCCTATGAGGACAGCAATGTAAAGGAGTGGACTGCGATGGGCGAAGTCTGTGCAGAGTTCGTCCGCTACCTGACCGCACCGGAGCGGAACTTCGAGGCCCTAGTCCGCGATCACTACTCCGACGTGCTGAAAAGCTGCCCGTTCACGCATCCCGCTGCGTGCTTAGGGACTTGCCCACGTTATAAGAAGTCCCAGTTCACCTGCCACCAGACCGTCCTCTATCTGGAGAAGTTGCGGCAGACAATGAGTGACATCCTGAAAATAGGAGTTTTCGAAGTCGTATCGCCGGAGGTGAGACAGCAAAGGAGGGAGGACAAAGCCGCTAAAGACCGACGACGCCGAGACGAGCACCGACCCAACTTTTTCGTTATGCCCGACCCTGATCGACGCCGCCACAAGATGAGCATCTCTTTCGCCGAGCCACGTCCGCATGCTACGGGAGAAGAAGATTTCGACCGACCCCCAAAGAAACGAAGGATGCACGAGGACCGCCGCGATCGCACTCGCTCCAGGAGCAGGCCGAGGAACTCAGCGACCACCCATGGAAGAGCACTCGTGGACGCGACCCCCCGACTGAATCGAGGCGATCCAGTTTCAAGGAGAGGCATGTGAAGGACGCAACGACTCTCTTGTATGCTCACATGTTACAACATGTATGATCTCGTATTGTCTTGTAATGTTTTCTGTATGTTCACGTGTTTATATATGTGCCTGGGCGTGCCCCGCCCCTTTGGAGGCGGAGCATCCCCCGGCCCCGCCCTCGGCCGCGCGCATATAAGCGGGCTCGGATGGGCATTTTGTTCATTGTTGTTGCTGAAGCACTGGGATAAAGTATCCGACGGATAGGCCCTGCATCACATTTATAGATGGTAAGGATCCGCAAAGCCGCTCTGGATAAGACGAGCAAATCGAATATTGGAATCACTTTCTCAGTATTCATAGAATAAAAAAGGGTACTTCTCAATTTCCCGAAAAATTGCGAAGAATCAAAATTTCAATTTCTCGTTCTGTGGGCCTTTCTGGAGATCACCTAGAATGAAAATAGAGTCTTTCTCAATCATGATATTCAAAAATAGTTGAATCAGCGCAGAAATAATTTGTTTGTCACGGAATTTTTCTCGTTTCCACATTTTTAGATATTTTTGACACATAAATTTCTCTGGAATAAATCTCACCGTCACATTGTTCGGCATCACATCTCCCAGACCGATGGTTGATATGGAGATGAACGAAAAATAGAAAGAGAGGAAGTAACTGATGCCGGAATCCGGAGGTCCTGACAGGGCGTCGTAGAAGAAGATGAACGTGGTCGTTGTCATCAGATAAACTAGAACATGTCGATGAATCATAGGAGTTCATTTTTTCATTTTCTCTTCAAAATAATTATTTTTTTACAAAAAAACGTTTTAAAAACTGCAAAAACCCACCTAACATAATGAACATGCACGTGAACACCGGCAGCGTAAATACCTCTCCGTCTTCGACCGGGTTTCTATTTCGAATTTTCCTGAAATCGGATTTAAAGCTCTCTGGACGGTGCAGAGATTGACGAAAAGGAGTTTTATGTTAGTACGGGTATAACCTTGGGTTTATTTACGGTATAACGTTGAGGAATCAGAGCCCAGGTAGAAAATTTACACATTCAATAATCATTTTGATAGTTTTATATCTTTTTAAACATCTTAATATACATCATAACGACAGAAGCCATGACTATTGCTGAAGTTCTATGTATGTGCCACTGCCCGAATGAGATGCCACATCATCGTCGATACCCCGAATAAACCCCGCTGCGCGTTGATGAATACGGGTAGGCGAATAATCGGGGTTTATTCGATGGTATATAGCTGGGAACACTATTCGACAGTGTTTGATAGGTCCCTTTGCAGAATACCACGAATATGGATCGTTCATTGTGCAGAGGTAAGAGGTTCTGCTCCCACCAGTACATCGAGAGATCGATCCCGGCCCGGGCTAACTAGGCTTCCCATCCCTCCGGGGTCGGGTAAATTGGTACCAGACTTGTCTGGGAAGGTCGGGACTGGTATAGCGACTAGCTCCGCAAGCCATTGTTTGGGTCGAATACGCATGAACTATGCCTCTACGATCCTAAATGGAACGCGAATGCACGGAGCGTCCTTGGGGGACTGATCAGCGCCACCCTTTTTACCCTTTACCTTAACCTTTACATAGCGGGGATATCAACGACGAATTTGTGCCTTGCTAAGGTAAAAGGTAAAGGTGCCCAGCTGTGTCAGTCCTCTGAGGATGCGCCATGCACTCCATTCAGAATCGGAATCGCATCGGAATCGGAAAACTCGCTTTTTCAAGGGTGCAAAGAAATCTCCATGATTTTACCGATGGTGATGGTAAAGGTAGAGGTGTCGGCGTTGATCAATCCCTTCAGGATGAGCCACGCATTCGTGCTCCATTCAGAATCGTAGATTCTCCGTGATGGCGTATTCGGCCTATACAACGAGCTGTGAGGTCAGTCGCTTTTCCAGGTCAGTGTGTTTACCTTTCCAGACAAGTCTGGTACCAATTTACCCAGACTCGTAGGATGGAAGGCTTGGCCAACCCGCGTGAGGATCGATCGCTCCACCGTGATGGTGCCAGTAGCGCCTCTTACCACTGTACCACGAGAATCCCGCGAATCTAAGACCGCAAAACTCACCTCCACGACATGACGATCTTAGCGTAGACGCTGGTAAACATGAGCAGTGTCCAGTTACCCAGATGACGAATCACTACCAGTGTGAGCGGCACGAAAAGGAACCCGTAGACGATCACACACGACTTGCCCGCTATCGACTCTGGTGCTATAGAGCCTGAAATCGAGTCCTCCAAGAAGAAATCTTGTAAAACAGTCCGCCTCCTAATCGCTACCGTACCCCCTGCACCTACCGTATCCAGTCGTGGTGAACACGTTCATGGAGAAGAAGAAACTGCTGCCAAACGTCCATTTTAAGTTGTGCTCCATATCTTCAGCTTTGTAAAATGTGCTACCCGTATAGGCGGACTCTTGCTTCAGCAGTGTCACGTAAGCGCTCTGGAAAAAACGTACAACATAATTTATAATATTTTCAAATATTTTACGTCTTAAAAAAAATTTCCGAATCTAAATCCGTCGATCGCACCATGAAGAACCCAAAAATTAGTCATTCTTACCGACAGTTACCTACAAAAAGTGAGTCAAACCGCGTTCATACTTGGCTGCAAAACAGCGCAGGTTAAGGACGCAGAGGATGCGGTGTGCGGCTGAGGCTGGCGCTTTTTCGCGAGAGTATGGGTGGTCCCTTGTGCTCATTATTTTTTAGAGTCACTCGATTACTACTCACCCAGAAACCAATCAATTTGATGTGGAATTCCCACAATGAGGAGCTGGTGCGGTATGGCTACTGTAGCCATGACGGTTTCCCTTACCCAGAAGCCTAGCAAGTGGTAGGTAAATAAGAAAAGAATGAAGGAGAATTCTATTACCCTAAAGGGAAAGCTCGGGGTTTATCGGGGGTTTACCAACGAAGAATTTATCAGTCGCGTCGCAGAGCGATGTCTATAAAAACCCTCGTGGCGATCGATGTTCTCGGCTTCAATTGGACGGCGATCGCACGGCGACGCGACTAGCGGAAACGAGGTGGAAATCCGGTTACAACCATATGAAAACCCTTCGAATTTAGAACGAAATTTGGTAGTTTATTTGTTTAATTTTCTCGCTCGTCTATTTCTGACTCATTATGTTAGGTGGGTTTTTGCAGTCTTCAAAACATTTTTTGTAAAAAAAATAAATATTAAAAAAATTTAAAAAAAGTGAACTTCTACTATTCATTGCCATTGGTTTGCCATGCTTTTGAACTACGGCATCTCCCTCGTAACAAGAATTAAAAATTAGATAATTAATTTGAGAAATGTAAAAATTAACCTCCAAAAAGGTGACCATCGTGTTCACATCAACCGTCCGTCGAGGATCATTAATTGTCACCGTCATCTCCTCAGCGATTGCCAGGATCGTCTTATCCAGAGCGGCTTTGCGGATCCTTACCATCTGAAAAATGTATTAAAATATTATAAAAATATTCCGAGAAAGTAAAAGGTATGAAGTAAAGGTGTATGGGTTGATCAGTCCCCTAAGAGCAATTATTTATTTATTCTTTGTTTTTTTTTTTGATTATTCATCAATTTTTATAAATTACGCTGCATAGAGGCGCGGCAATTACAAAAGCAGAGATAAATATACAAATTGGTAAAGGTAAAGGTGAAGGTGATTGGCCTCCTAAGGATGCGCCATGCATTCGTGTTCAATTCAGCATCGTAGAGGCATGATGAATACGAATTTGGCCAATACAATGACTTGCGGAGGCTTTAAACGGTGTCTTCATCTTGCGAGAAAAGTTTGTTAACAATTTAGCCGACCCTGGAGGGATGAAAAGTTTGGTTAGCCTGGGCGGGGATTGATCATTCGACCGTGCGGGTGTCAGCAGCGCCTTTTGCTACTGTACCACACATCCCCAATTTTTATAATTAGCTTTTTTTAAAGCGTCCCGCTCACCTTCTGCTCATAGTTGGACTCGATCAAATAGAAAACGCCGGCGCCCAGAAGAGTGTAGGTGAGCACCATCAGCAGCAGGCAGATGTGTTGAAATCCGAATCGTCGAGGATCACTGAACAGAGCGCGTAGTCCACGGCAGAGACCTGAGCAATTGAAAAAAATCAATAACTTCAATAATCAATTGAATATTGATCGCCTACGGCTGCAAGGATCGCCCCGTCTAGTCTTTTTCGACCGTAGTCCTTCTTGAAACGCTTGATAGTTGGTCTGTCGGGCTAGATGTTCACCTAAAGCCAAATAACAAGCAGAGTTATCAGATAATCAATGAATCGATAAATCAATCAATACCCACTTCTCAGGCGCTCCAACAGATCGTAGTCGTTGTCCGACTGAATGGCAATCGCTTTCGGATTCAACTCAAGGGCATGGTGGCCGCGACGAGGAGGTCGAACCGGCAGTCCCACGTCCTTACTGGGTCTGCAGATATTTTTGATTGCAAAAAAAAAATCAATCAATAATAAGCTGTGAGCCCAATATGGAAGAGAAGGCCACAATAGATCAGAAGCTTTTATTATCGATCTTTGACTTTTTTTTGATTTTTTGTAAGCCCTCAATCAGGAGATCTTACCAATTGCCTTTTTAAACTTGCCCAATATGATAATGCTAAGGCGTTCATACTCAGCGACTGTGCAGCTTAGGGCAGGGACGCAGAGGACGCGGCAGTGAAGCTGTGAGCGACCAAGTTTTAGGACTCACAACATTTATCCGTGTTTTAAAGCCATTCTCTCATAAAAAATTATGTGAACGACAGATAGCGAAATTTGTTTCGACGGAAAACTATTTTTTACCCAAAACCATGGCATGGCGCATCCCATTCTCAGCAGGAAATTATTTTTTGTAGACTCACCTCTCAGCTTCAACAAAAAGCGACGAGATCACCGACGCGCCACTTGCCGACGGTGGAATTGACGTTTCTAAACGATGAGTTGATACAGTATGACGGGAAAATTGGCCTTGATCGCGCAGCGACGCGATCCAGTTGGAAACTGTGACTTACCACCATCCTTTACTTTAACGGTTTGAAAACGTCCACTCCGAGAATGACTAATGCCGCCATTCTGAAAAGAAAATTCAGAAAAAAAATTAAAAAATAATAAATGAAAATGAAAAGGTTCATAAATGTGCGATTTTGGGTAAAATCGCATGGAAACCGGAAAATTTGAACTTTTTCGCTTTTTTTCATTCAATCGATGTACTTCAGGGTGTGAAGGAATCTCTATAACTTTATCGATGGTAAAGCTAAAGGTATCGGCGTTGATCAATCCCCTAAGAACGCGCCACGCATTCGTATTCCATTCAATATCGTAGAGGCTTGGTGAATGCGTATTCGGCCTATAAAATGACTTGCGGAACCAGAAGCTATACGAAGTCAGCCTCTTTACCTTCACAGACAAGTCTGGTAGCAATTTACCCAACCCAAAACCCCCCAAAAGCGAAAATTTGCGCCGTTTTAGGGGAGGAGGGCTTGGTTAGCTGGGGCAGGGTTCGATCGTTCGACCGTGCGGGTGTCAGTAGCGCCTCTTACAACTTAACCACGCCCACCCCATAAAAAAGATTTTTGAAAATACTGCCAAATATAAGCCAACTGTTTTTCAGCATATCTAAACACTATCCTGTTGGGTTTCAGCTGTTATTGCAAATTTCACTTGTTTGCTCCTGCAGCCTTCTGGGCCCAGATTCATCATTTGTAAACCCCGATAAACCACGAGATATACCTCGAACGGGGCGCAAACCGAGATTCGTGAACGCGTTTCAGGGTTTAATCGGGATTTATCGTGGGTCTATCACACCTCACGATGAGGTAGGGTTTGGTAGACCTCGACGGTATCGAGCGGCTTTATCGCCTACGGGGTTTCGGAGACCGCTCGTCCGTTCATGAATCTGGGCCCTAGTTTCTCAGAAAACGGTAAACCAAGAGCTTATCGTGCCAGTGTAAATCGATCGATTTTATTGATTTTTAACCAATTTCGTATGCAGAACTGTCGCAGTGAATCGTACCGGAGTGTCTGGTGGTGTGTCAATAGGTGTGTTGTCGTCTGATTGTGCTGTTGCTGCCGGCTCCTCGATGGACATTCACTCACTCTCGCCGGCAATCAGATATCACAGTCAAACACTGATAAAGGAAAAAACATTGGAGGAACGCACTAGACCGATAGTAAACAGCAGAAAGCCGCCAAAACGAAAGTAATAATAATAGAACCATGAAGTTTGACAAATAGGACAGCAAGCAATTACGCTCGAATCACATCAGTGGACGTTGATGGAAGGAATCCGCTAGGGAAAAATCTATGAAAAGCGAAAATCTGCGGGGTTTTTTGGCTTCCGTGATTTCTTGATCCCAATCTGTCTTTGAAAAGCCAGTTTTTTTTTCGTTTTTTAAATGATCGATACTGTTTTCTTCTTAGCGGAAGGGATTCTCCCGTCATTTTCCCTCCAAAGCGTAGAGGTTCGACAAAATTCTTCTGATTTATATCAGAAAATAAACTTTATTGGAAATGACTAGTTATACATAGATACTGCCATATTTTTGAAAGTAGTTGATTTCTGACCCAGTTTTATTGAACATGGACTATAATGGGTTTCAAAAATAAATAGAGGATTTTTAGAGATGAAAAATGATAAGACAGCCCCCCTAGAGATTACGATAGAGGCTTCGAATGAAGAAAGGAAACTTTAGAAGAAAAATAAAGAAAGATAGGAAGGCAAAAGAGAAATGTTCTGAGAAATTCAGATCTGATTCCACTATTCCCTTACTTGGAAGGTATTTTGACGTTTGGAAATCACTTTCTAGTTCGCTTCTACTTTATAAACTCTTCTTAAATCCAATGCCGATAGGAGCACCTGTAGCACAACCATATTTTCAACAAGTTCAGCTTATTTTGACCTAATTCGAGCAGAAAGAAACCGCATATTAAAAAAACCTATAAAAAACCTATTCTTTGTATTTTTTTCTTGAGATTTTGTCAGAACTAGAGTTCTCTTTCGAAGATAGGCTACTTTCCCTCAAAGAATATGCCATTTATTTATTTATTTATTTATTTATTTATTTATTTATTTATTACGTCAAATGACGCACCTAAAACAAAAAATAGCACAGGGTAAGAAGAAAGACAACAAATGAAAAACCTGAACTCAAAACACAAGAAAACTATCCAGAACGACTATGCAAGCCTCTTAAATATTAGGTTGGCAACTAAGTTCGTGGACTGTTTTGCAGTCATTACTTCTAGCAAGCACAACTTGCTTGAATGTTGAGCAATTTCAGTTCTCTTTTAATCGTGTGGTAGCGCATATGAAGTAGTTTTCAAAACCATTCATAAACCTTGTTATTTTTGTTTGCTGGGAAACTTTTTCCGCTTGAAAGGAAAACATTCAAAGCTAGCGTTTACCAAGTCCTTCTTCAAGAGTACCTGCTCAGCGACTGGGTTGCTGAAGCTTTATAATTTGTGTGCACAGAATTTGGGGATGATGTCTTGAAACGATTCATGGTTCTCAAAAATATCGAGTCATTTTGAGTAAGCAGTTCAGAACGAAAGAAAAAGTGCACTTCAGATGACCTATGGAGTTCGGTCGGAAGGCCGTAATCAGTTCCCCCGAAAGAAATTTGAGGTCCGCAACATCTATGTTAACACTCGAAGTTAGTTGCTCAAAAAGCTCAACTAAAAAGGTTCTGCACTATTCCAGTTTTTCTGTAAAACTGGCCAATAAGTGCCTTGCGATTTGACCCAACGCGGAGATGGGTGGGTCGGATGCCACAATTGAACGTCGAGCTTGCTCTAAAAACGAATCACTTGTTCACAAAGTGGTAGCATGCGATGGGATGGGGACACTACTTGTCAATTGCTGACTTGCTATCCGGCCACCCAAAACAAAATGAAGGCCGCTACAGATTCTCAAATCCACCTCCTCATAAGAAGCTGATGATCTCAGTCTGGAGGTTCTACGAAGGTGCCACCTTTCGAGAATAGATCGGTGGTAGTCTCAGTATTCACCTAGAGCCCTACTCTCTTTAGCTTGGCTGTGTACAGGTTGAACTACGCGGTAGTCGGTTTAAGCAGTACTCTTAAAGTTGTGTCACCCCTCATCAAGACACCGCCAAACATCATGTGGTGTTTCGATCGCTCCAAAATTCCGAAGATGTGAGCTGGGAGACTCTTGTTTATGAGGGATATAGTGCAGATAGAGCACTTTACGAATAACACTTATTTTGCTTTTCGCTGCACTATCTGGAGCAAAGACGATCCAGTAATGAGATGTAGGTCAAAATGCACCTATGAAAATAATTCTCCTCAAAAACTCAGCATTTCTTAGGAAGTGGAATGGGGCATTTACCTGAGAGTGAGAGACTACCTGTTCGTTTTGATGGTTCATATGTCGTTTGGGCAACTTTTCTTTTTATTTGGTAACTAACGCTTTTGTTGAAGGCGTTTGAGAGTCCACGAACTTAGTTGCCAACCTAATAGTTAGGTAACGCATAACATTTTCAATTAAATTCGGAGAATTTCGCGTGAGAAGAAGAATCTAGCGCCCTAGGATACTAGGAGAACCATTAGCGAACACCAAATTCTCGATCCTTTACTCGTCCCAGAATTGAACTTTACTTTTTTACTACACTCAACTTTAAGTTTAACTAAACATTGCAATAACTTCAATATCAATCAGATTTGCAGAACAGTTCAGAAAGTATAAGCAAATAAGAAAGTGATTTCCAGACGTCAAAATACATCTCTAGAAGAAGAATAATGGAATTAGATCATAGTTTTTAAAAACTTTTTTCTTTCTCTCTTCGAATCTTTCTTTGTTTTTGTTTTGAATTTTCCTTTCCTTCATAGAAGCCATTGTCATAATCCATAGGGAGATTGCCTTATCGTTAAATCCGTTAATTCTTTTTTAAAAACCATTATATCCCATATTCAATGGAACCTGGTCAGAAACCGTTTACTTTCAAAAAATATTTCAGCATCTAAGACTATTAATTTTCAAAAAATTCATTTTCTGATGATATCACGAGAATTTTGTCAAACCTTTTCGCTTTTTGAGGGAAAATGAAAGGAGAATCGCTTTAGTTAAGAGGAAAGCAGTATTGATCGGTTTAAAAGTCGAAAAAATCTGGGCTTTCAAAGTCACACTGGGATCAGAAAGTTACAGAAACCGAAGACACCGCAGATTTTCACTTTTCATAAATTTTTGCCTAACTGATAAAAGAGCGATTTATCTCGATATGCAGTAGGACCCGAGGAAAATTATAAAAATCAGGAAAAACAGTGGAAATCGGGAAAATTTCAAAATGAATCCATGAAGATGGGAGAAGCCAAGAGTAACTTGAAACTTTCTTGAATTTTACACTGAAAAGGAGGTCAAAGGACGCCAAAATCTCCACACTTTAACAAAATTCGACAGAGAGTGAGACGATGAGGTGATAGTAGGGCTTGATCCTCTACGGTTAACCCAGAATCACCATCGTCGGTAAAAATTACCAGGGTAAAAAAGTACGCAAGTACTGGCACTGCAGCTGATAAGAGGACGGGGCGTTCGAAAAGGCGAGAAAAGGCGATTTGTACGGTTGTTGTGCTCACTTCAGAGAACGGAAGCAGCTCTTGCCCGCGTCCAACCATCAAGTACTTCTTGCTCACCTCGAATTATGGATGGCATACCAGAAATGAACCCCGAACCGCGACCTGAGCGTGATTCACCAACGCGCACCGCTGGGTTTAATTTAAGTTTATATGGGATCTAACACAAATCGCTGGCAAATTAGAACAGTCGCCTTGCTCTTCTTGAATCATCTGTTAAGGATTCATTAGCCCGATTCATCAACGGCAAACCGGCTGGTAATCCAGGCAATGGGGTAAATTTCAAAATAGTTCTGCAGTGTCACCGGACCTACATGAATTCATGAATGGAATACCGTAGATAAACCCCGAGTGACGTACAAAGAGTGATTCATCAAGATTTGGCAACTAGTCCGACGACGTGTCGACCTCGATTCAGTAACGGCGTATAAATCCGAGAACGTGTTGATGAATTGGGGTTTGCACCGCATTCGGGGTATGTTTCGACGCTAGCCACTCATAAATCACGGCGTGGATCGGGTATAGGATACACCTTGTAGTAACCAAGACGTTCAAGAATCATAAACCGTGGTAAGTTTATGGTAAGAAGTCCGCGGTTCGACGAAGCAGACAGGTAACAGAAACCCGGTATCGGGTACAGATTGTGATAACCAGGTTCCAAATTCATGAACGGACGAAGGGTCTCCGAAACTGCGGCGCAGCCAGAACCAGACGGCAGAGTCGATGAGAGATTGCGTTTAACATAGAAAGTTTAGGATAAGTAGACAAAGGTGGGCGACGTCCGGGCTATATCTCGGGGTTTATCGAGGGTTCACCAATGATGAATTTGAGCCCAGAATAACGAGGAATAAGGTGCCACGGTAACCGGAACTATGGGAATCGTCCATGGATATCATCCCAAAGTTAGTAAAACCCTTCATTGGGTTACGAAGATTTCCGGGAGTTGTTGGAGACTATAATGAAGTAAACCTGGGTGGAATCCAGCTGGCATGCCAGAGATCCTCAATTAAATGTTGAAGATCGCGCACTGCTCTGATACGTCCAGGGATCGGAGACAGATAGAGCTAACCAAGACGATGATGAATCAGGAAACGTGGTGAGTTTGAGGTCAAAACGGCTTTGGTGATGCCGAGCGTCCTACATATACTGCAGTAACCAAGAGAATCACGAAGAAGAGATCGCAGTAACGAAAACCATGGGTATCGTTGGTGGATCCCGCATAGGATTGGTAGAACCACTCTGCTGGGCCCAGATTTATGAACGGACGAGCGGTCTTCGAAACCGCGGCTTAGTAAAACCCCTCATAGGGTTACGAAGATTTCCGGGAATTGTTGGAGACTCTGGTGAAGTAAACCTGGGTGGAATCGAGCTGGCAGGTCAAAAACCCTCAGCTAAAAGATGAGATCGCGCACTGCTCTGGTGCGTCCGAGTATCGAATACAGATCTAGCTAACCAAGACGATGATGAATCAGAAGACGTGGTAAGTCTGCGGTAAAAAAACGGTTCGATCCCAAGTATCCCACATATATTGCAGTAACCAAGAGAATTACGAAGAATAGACCACGTTAATCCATGGGTATCGATGGTGGATTCCGGTATAGGATTGGTAGAACCACTCTGCTGGGCCCAGATTCATGAACGGACGAGCGGTCTCCGAAACCGCGGGGCAGCCAGAACCAGACGGCAGAGTCGATGAGAGATCGCGTTTAACATAGGAAGTTCATGACAAATAGACAAAGGTGCGCCTCGTTCGGGGTATATCTCAGGGTTCATCGGGGGTTTACCAATGATGAATCTGGACCCTGGTAATAGGAACACCAATTAAGGTAAACCTTTGACGAAACCGAGTTGGCAGAGCAGAAAACTTCGGGTAGAGTGAAGAAAACCTTCTACCAGCACCAAGGACCACATTGTCCGTCCAAGAAGGACCTACACCCGCCGAACGAGGGTCACGTAGCGAAAAACGATGAAAAAAGTCGCTCGGGGTAGAGTTTGGAACGCTTTTAAGGCGACAGGGCCTGACAGTGCTCATCTCATCACCGAAGGTTCAGCCCTAATCCGACGGCGTCAGGTGTTCCATTGCGTTGTCACATTGTGAGTGTGTACGGACTGGACGAAGGTCGTCCCGTCGGGCTTATTGTGTCCCCCCAGCAGCCTTCTGCAGTTGAGGAAACACACGACGATCGAGGTCATTGCAGAAAGCGGAATTTGAGCCGAAACGGCCATTTATAGTCGACTTCTCGTTGGGCTGGTCGTTAAAAATATCTCCGGAGAGGCATGATGTCAACGACGACGGATACACGTACGATGATACACGATGACGATAAGCAAACATATCAGCAGCGACGGCACACGATTTACGAGTTGCCGTTAGCCGAAGTTCAAAGAGGAAGCTGGCCGCCACGGTGAAAAGACCGCTTTTCGAACTCCGACCTCGTCTAAGCCATGCAACAGACGGATTATAATCACAAGACGGCGATCTCGAACTAGGAGACGCAATACCCTCAGGGGATGCGCGTGATTCAGTGGTAAGCGACGCTACTGACACCAGCACGCTTGAGCGATCGATCCCCACCTTGGCCAACCGAACCTTCCATTCCTCCAGAGTTGGGTAAATTGGTACCAAACTTGTCTGGAAAGGTAAAGACACTGATTGACTTGGTAAAAAATACTCGTTGGCCATGTCTCTGCGATTCTGAATGGAACACAAATGCGTCGGTCTTAGTGAACTAATATACGCGGACCGCTTTACCTTTACCTTACCATCAATACCCTAAGAGGCTGGAGACTTGGTGAGAAAAATTTTGGGGCACCTCTGAATGCCCGGAGCGTCAGGTTGTCTAACCAAGGACCATAAAGTCCTTATGGTCGTTATGGATTTTTTTGCACTTTTCTCGTAACTGCTCTATTTCGGACTGGAACCCCGGTCGGATTCCACCGTGATATAGTTTACCTACCATGTGCCTAAAATGATTGGGTGTAAAGGTAAAGATAAAGGTGTCGACGCTAATAATTCCCTTAAGGACGCGCCGCGCATTCGTGTTCCATTCAGAATTGTGCAGGCATGGTGAAAGCATATTCAGCCAATACAATCAATTGTGAGGGCCAGCCGATACACCCAGTCAGTGTCCTTACCTTCACAGACAAGTCCTATACAAAATTATCCGACCTCGGAGGGATGGAAGACTTAGTTAGCACGAGCGCGGATCGATCGATCGACCGTGCGTGTGTCAATAGCACCTATTACCACTGCACCATGCGCCATTTTAGAAATAAGAATAGGTAAAAATAGGTACAACTGCCGAGCAAGCAACACCCCAGGTTGGCTACGGACAGAGGCCGACTGAGGAGGTCAGGATGCCGTAGAGAAGATAAAAATAGAAAAACAGTCGAAAGTGGGTACCATCTAGCTACACGGAAAGATCCAATTGTACAAAGTGATCGATCCATTGAATGCTAGACTGAACTTATTCTGGTAAAAACCGCTCCTGCATTCAGTTGCTAATTTCCTATAAAAAACATTTAGTTTGAGAAAATTGAACCGGGAAAATGTGAGCATGGAGGGAAGGTCCTCTCATCTACAGCGCCTGAGAACACGGATTAATGTCAGGGTAAACAGTACGGGTTGATTAGCCCGGAAACCTGATGACATGACTGACGCCTAAGTGTTTGATCACAGGTCGGTCTGAGGCTTCCAATAAACTCATGCATTTTCACTAAAGGATTACACAAAAAAATTAACGCAAAAAGGAGTTCGATGAGCCGAAAACTGGCAGATTTCCCAAATCGGAAAATTTCAAGCGAATCAGCTCCGTTGAACAGAAGAAAGCACCCAGACTAAGCAAATCAATATGGAACCAAAGGGACCCAATCGATATGGTGCCCCAATCTGAGTGGGCATATCATATCGATTGGTATCCATCGCGCTGCTCACTAAATCACAGAGCCAGAATTACCCATCCACATCATGATTCACGAAGAAATCGGCTCGAATGGAAGGGTGATTGACCAATACCGCTGGATATCTCAAGAAACCGAGGGACCCAGGGAGCCAAAGGGACCCAATCAATCAGTCCCAATGCTCGAAGTGATCTTCTTCAATTGAGCAAGATGCAGTTCCCACCGAGCAGATCGACCAACGAACGTCGTTAGGTCATTATATACCACTTTCATTTTTAATCAAAATAAACGTTGTTCAAACCAAAATAGACGGTGTTCAAACCAAAATGGAAGTTATCAAACGAAAATGGACGTTGTTCAAATCAAAAAGGACGTTGTCCTGCAGGCCCTGGTTTGGAAAACGTCCATCTGAGTTTGAAAAACGTCCATTTTGGCTTGAACAACGTCCATTTTGGATTGAAAAATGTCCATTTTAAAAGGAAAATGGTATAAACGCAATCATTTTTTCCAGGTCTGCTTTCGGTACCCGCAAAAAGATTTCTAGATAAGAAGGACGCTCTGAGCAAGCAAAAAAGATTTCTAGATAAGAAGGACGCTCTGAGCAAGCAAAGCTTTAAAAGCACATAGCTTTCACTTTCTATAGAATAAGAAGTTTCTATTCACCAAAAAAAGATAAAAGAATTTGGGAAAAGTTAAAAGAACACACTTCAACTGCAGAGCCGAATCGATTGGGAGATGTTCTCCGGTTGGCAGCACTCGAGGTGATTACGTCAGGACGGACCTACTGCAAGAAAAATCAAAAATCAAGCTGATAATGACGTGCAGCACTCTAGGGGCAGTTCAGGAATGGGAAAAGAACACCACGGGAGCACGTGGTAAACATATCAGAGGCAACCTTTCGAATCAAACCTGGGGGTTTTCCTGCGGAAGGGTTTCAATTAACCCCTCGAATACAGTACATTTCTTCTCGTAACGACAACTTTGAGCACACGTGGTACAGCAGTAAGATGCGCTACTGTCACCGAGTTTACCGGTGGAGTGATCGATCTCCATCCAGGCTAACCAGGCCTTCCGTTCTTCTGGGGTCGGGTAAATTGGTAACAGACTTGCCTGGGACCCCGACGTGGCATAGAGGCCGGCCTCAAAACAAGTCATTGTATAGGCCAAATACGCATTCACCAAGTCTCTACGATTTCGAATGGAATACGAATGCATGGCGCGATCTTGGGGGAATGGTCAACGCCGACGCCTTTACCTTTAACTTTAACGACTACTTTAGTCAAAAACTAACCAGTGGCTAGCCCCAAGTCAAGCATCTAGGCGGAATTTCAAATTTAAATATATATATATATGTATATATATATATATATATATATATATATATATATATATATATATATACAGGGTGTCCCAAAAAAATGTACCCACTGTTTGAAATGCCATAACTTTGGCGTAGGTGAACCAATCAAAACGAACTAGAGTTCGAATGAAAGTTAAGAAAAAAGAAAATTTTCTGGTGTGTGTATGGTGAGGATCGCGCCATGTACTCGACCGAGGCCTCGGATTTCGGACCTGATTGATAGTGCATGGGTTATATGCTTGCTCTATTTTGGTCGTAAGCAGGTGATATCGATGCTGTGAGTTGCTTCTGAGGCAGTTAACAAATCGACTTGTCGCAGCTTTTGGGTAAGCGTGGAATAACATCAATATCGATCAATAATTGTAACCACTGTTTGAGAAGGTAAAACTCCTCCAACAGTGGCGCAATCATAAGAAAAGAATTTAGAGCAATGTAAAATCTATGAAACATGAAGATTGCGCCATGCACCTGTCCGAATCGTCGGATTCTAGACCTGATTGAAAGCGCATGGGTTATATGCTCGCAGGAAAATGGCCACCAATTCGAACAATGGTCTCAATGATTATGTTCAATACTGATTACTGTCACTTTGTTTTCTTATTTCCCTTATATAAATTCTTGTCTTTCATTTTAATCAAAATTTAAAAAAAAAACATTGTTGTATTGTGCAAGTGCATCTTGAAATGCATGTTAGGCTTGTTATGTTTTGATGTTTTATGTTTACTGCATCAACAGAAACGCGTATCAGCGATATCACCTGTTGGCGACCAAAGTAGTGCAAGCATGTTGCAAGGTGTAGAATCCGACGATTCGGACAGGTGCATGGCGCAATATTTATGGATTATACATTTTACATCCCTTCAAACTCTTTTCTTATGATTGCATCATTGTTGGAAGAGTTTTAGATTCCCAAACAGTGGTTACAATTATTGATCGATATTGATGTTATTCCACGCTTGACCAAAAGCTGCGACAAGTAGATATGTTTGCTCTCCCAGAAGTAACTCATAGCAGCAATATCACCTGTTTACGACCAAAGTAGAGCAAGCATATAACCCATGCACTATCAATCAGGTCCAAAATCCGAGGCCTCGGTCGAGTACATGGCGCAATCCTCACCAAACACATACCAGAAAATTTCCTTTTTCCTTAGCTTTCATTCAAGCTATGACTCGTTTCGATTGGTTCACTTTCGCTGAAGTTATGGCATTTCAAACAGTGGGTACATTTTTTTGGGACACCCTGTATACTCTTTATTATTTTTTATTTTTATTTAAATTTTAAAAGCTCTGACTGTAACCGAAATCGGATCGATGGAACTTCAAAAAAGGCCCATAGAGGTAGAGGTAAAGGTAAAAGTCATACCCCTAAGGACGCGCCATGCATTGGTACTCCACTAAAAATAGTGGAGGCCTGGTGAATACGTATTTGACCTACACAACTGCTTTCAGGGGCCGGCCGCATACCAAATCACTGTGTTTATCTTGCCAGACAAGATTGGTACCATTTTACCCGACCCGAGGGATGGAAGGCTTGGTTAGCCCGGGCCGGGATCGATCGCTCGACCGTGCGGGTGACAGTAGCGACTCTTACCACCGTTCTTCATCCAAGCCTTTTTTAATTCAAAAAGAACTGACCAGTACCTCCGTGTCGGGCATCATACTCCCCTCCTGGGCCCAAGTGTTAGGGCTTTTCATCCGGTTCCTGCCGCGAAATCCCGCGCGTAACACTTTCGGCCGGAAACGCCGAGGCCAAACACAGAGAGCAGCATGTCAGATGTAGAGATATGACGTCGGGAATGATCGGCGAAGTCGACTCTGAAACAGCCACGCTCGTATTCGCTTTCTTTTTTTTTTTTCTCTTTTCATCTCATCTCATCTGCAACTTAACTCGATCACACCGTAGTTGTTTCATGATTGTTTCAACTGTAGGATGGAGGTCAGACATGGAAATGATCATGAAAAGCTAGCGCAGAATTTTAATAAACAAATTTATATAATGAAAAACGAAATAACCCATAAAATAGACAACGTAGAAAGACGCTTTGACAAATTATGTTCGTGGCTTTTTCTCACACATTCTTTTAAAAAACTTAACTCATTCATACCGCAGTTGTTTAAATTTTTAATTTTCGATTGTTATAGCTGATGTTCCCCAGAGTAGATCGGAGAACAAACGAAATTTACAGAATTTAAAAGGACCGAAAAAATTTTCCCAGAGAAACCTCGTCACAGAAAGTCAAACTGGATCAGGATCAATTTGCCGATGCCCAGTTTTCAAAGAAAAGCGAAACCTTTATCGATTCCATCGGAAACTGGTGTGGACATTATCTGAAATTCCACAAGAAAACCTATTTTCATGCCAAAACCGGCTAGCTTCAGAGGGCTTTCGTCGGAAAACCGTTTCATTAGAGCGATTCCCCTATCTGCGCCTCACCGCTTACTACAGTACGCGACCAATTCACCAGCGCTATAGTTGTGCTCGAATGAATATTCGAACGTTCGAATTCGAATAATTCTATTCGAAATCGAATATTCGAATTCGAACATTCGAAAAAACGCGATTTTCGAATGTATTCGAATTCGAATGCTCGAAAAATCGCGATTTTCGAATGTATTCGAATTCGAATGCTCGAAAAATCGCGATTTTCGAATGTATTCGAATTCGAATGCTCGAAAAAACGCGATTTTCGAATGTATTCGAGTTCGAATGCTCGAAACATTCGTGTTCGAATGCTCAAATTCGAATGCTCGAAACATTCGCATTCGAACGTTCGATTGCAGCGAAATCTGCGGCAGTGACGAGGCGGAGATGTCTGAGGAGCTGGGATCAGGGGGCTTCTCGGACGATAGTCAACGATAGGCGATAGTGACTTATGCGTCTCGTTGTTATTTTTAGTGTGAACGATATGATTTCATGCCAACGTTGTTTTTTTTATGTTCTCATGCTTAATCGTTGCAATAATGTAATGATCTCTGATTATTGTACCTCACTTGAAATGATCCTATATGAAGTCGAGATAAAAATAGGACTTATACAAAGTGTTTGGGTTATTCAATCAGTTTATCCCAATGTGGGTGATCTTGTTCATGTTAGTCAAACAAAATTCGGACATCAAGCGAGGCGGGCAAGAGGGCCACGGACAGGCGGGTAAGGGCACTTGTCATCAATAGGGTGTACCAACGTATAAACTTATATTGGCGAAGTTCTATGAAGGACGAACAACTTTGATGGCTTAAGATAAAGGACGCTTAATCCAGAACACGTCTAAGCTGGGCCTACGCTCCGAAAATTCTTCAAGCTACTCAGTACGGCAAAAAAGGAAGTTTGAGGTTGCAAATGCATTGGTGGTTCAATGAGGACGTAAAAAGTCTAACATACCGAAGTGTCCGTTGAGGCATAAAGAGCATCAAATCTCGGGTAGTTGTTGAAAACATGGAGAGGTGGAGGGATGAACCAAATGGGCAACGTTAAATCCATAAAATCACGCGAAGGTAGCCGTTGACAAGGTCGAAAACAATCTGTGAAGGGGTATTTTACACTGCATCCCAGTTCTAGCAGACATTCCACGAAGATAACATGGTATTGATCAGATCACGGCAAAATTGCATTTTGGCTATTTTGTTTGTTCACAAGTTGTGGTATACTAAACTTTACTTCCGAAGTTCGGTAAACGCACTGCGATATGGTCATTTCGGGGCGAAATCGTGGCAAGCTTGCATAATTGATTGTGTCTTAAGTCTGAAAATTTGCGCAGGGTACATGGAGCAATCCATTCCATCTACTTGTCCGTAGATTTCCATTTTCTAGAGCTTTTCCTTTCTAGTTACTTTAAGCAGTGCTTACATTACTGGGACACCCTGTATTTGCTTTGATGAGATCTTCCCTCGCGAAACGCAAGTTCTGTCCGAATGGATATTCGAACATTCGAATTCGAATATTCGAATTCGAACGTTCGAAAAAAACGCGATTTTCGAATGCATTCGAATTCGAATGCTCGAAAAATCGCGATTTTCGAATGTATTCGAATTCGAATGCTCGAAAATCGCGATTTTCGAATGTATTCGAATTCGAATGCTCGAAAAATCGCGATTTTCGAATGTACTCGAATTCGAATGCTCGAAAAATCGCGATTTTCGAATGACATTCGAATTCGAACGTTCGAAAATCGTCGATATTCGAATATATTCGATTATTCGAAATTTTTAGGAGAGCACAACTATAACCAGCGCACAGGAGACATAAGATAGAAGAAAAGGGGAAAAATCGGAGGAATTTAAGCAGTTTTTGAGTAACTCTTGTTTTTCACTCGCACTAATGATAAAAAGATTACAAAAACCACTTCAAATTGCGCAAGATACTAAGGTTGTAAACCTTCCGATTGAATATTTTTTCATCGCAAAGTAAAACTTCTGCTGAAGCTTCTGCATTTCTGTTTCGATAACATTTCAGTAGGGTAGCTAAAGCTCTTCTGAACTATTTATCGCCCATTCAATTTCGTTATAATTCCTTTAAATTATGAGGCCTTAAATATAGGGCTCCAACTGCATGACTTCAATAGACCTTAAGTAGGGCATTCCGCTGCAGTGTCCAAACCTGAAATTCTGCTGTATAATAGAGTGATGTGTCCTGTATGTTCCTCCAGAACAGGTTGGTCCCAGGAAGTCAAGGAAGACTATGATGGGTTCGAGAATAAACCGCTCCGCCAAGGACACCTAGCGTTGATTAGGGTGGGTTGAAAGCCGCCACAGATGTCGAACCATCGAGCACCACTCACCACTTTGTAGAAGGGTTCCAGTGCTCATATACGATAGCTGCAAAGCGTTCTAATATATTGGGAAAGGTACGAAAGTGTGGCCGAAATGTTACCCACAATATGCCGCCTACATAGCTCAAAGCTAGGGTCACTTCGCGTACGAAATCTCGACGTTTCGAAAGGAACCTCAACCGGTAAAATAACTTGGCTGTTGTAGGTGAGAAGTGAATGAAATGCGCTCCTCATAGCCGGAGACGCCAGTGGCTTGGTCCTTCTAAACAAGAAAAACCGACAGCAGGTCTGAACTGCACCCCAAGGAGAAGATTCTTCGCGTTTGTTGGAGTTCTTCTGAATTTTTCGAATAGGAGCTTCTATCCAAAGGTGCGATGGTGACTGACAATCTACTATGCCAGTAATTGGATTGTATGCCTTGCAAACCAAAGAGTAAGCAAGGCTGATTACATTACCCCTTGAGTAGAGGCCTAACGCTTATGGGAACTGGCCTAGTTTTCATCTTTACCGGTTCGTTATCTCCTGTATCGATTTCCATTAACGAGGTTGGTTCGAGATAACTCGTCCTCCGAGATTGCAAAGGCGTTTTCATGCTGCCGCCTACCAGCTCACTATCTACCTTTCCAGTGCTCATGTTATCCTGTAGTTGCTTCACCAGGGCCTAAATTCATGAAGGGAATCGGCACAATATACCCGAGAATCAGCCCGGTCGGCGCGATTATTTGCATTTATGAACGCGCCGTGGAGTGGAATAAACCCGCGATATCCTCCAAATAAACTCCACGGCGCGTTCATGAATGCGAGTAATCGCGCCGACCGGGTTTATTCTCAGGTATATTGTGCCGATATCCTTCATGAATTTAGGCCCAGCTGATTCCCCCTGTCTTATTTGGATCCGCACGAATGGTTTGAACCAAGTACTAACGGGTTCATCCCTTCCCACTTCTCATGCCATTTTTCAGTGCTCCATTGGCCTACTTCTTCTCCTTCCCGCAGAAGCAAGGCCGAGCCGTCTGGTTTGCGACGGGAACTGATGACCGTTAGTTGCATATCTATAAACTCCACTTGCTACCCCTTTTAAATACGCCAGGGTCAGCGCAACACTGAACATGTCTTAAGAAATGCATGCTCGGTTCCTGACCTGTGTTTGCCTGTCTGTTTTCCGAATTCTCCACACAACTGTTCCAGTTGTACTCTTTTCTAATCCGATTTCTAATCAGTGATCTCATCGTCGTCAACTCCTGAAACGACGATCTAAGCAGGCGTTCCTGTCCCGTTCCACGAGGTTCATGTTTCCTACCTTGATTTATTTGCTCTTCTGGGCCCACCTTCATCATTGGTAATCCCCGCTAAACCCCGAGATATAGCCTGTGAACGGCCCGCACCTTTCTCTACTTATCCTAACCTTCCTATGTTAAACGCAATCTCTCCTGGTTCTTCTGGTTCTTCCGCGTGATTTCCTTGACTTCTGGCTTTGAGCTCTTTGATGGCGAGGAGAAGCTGTAATGGCTGGATATTCAGCTCCTCACACAACTTCATTACGACGACATCTCAACCGTTTGCAAATAGTCATACCACTCCTCTTTACCCTCTATACCTTGCTTCGCTAAGTGGTCTCCTATTTCTCTGTTTAATGTTACTGTGGTCTCAGTGCTAGTGATCAATCTTTCTATTGATTGGACCACTCCATCTAATGCTTCCCTAAGCATACGGCCATGCAAGCTTTTATAGCGGGCCGATATCTTATGCTCCTGCAGTTCGTCACTTATGTGGGGCGGGATACCCTCAACTGTGTTGAGCAGTGCCTCCAACTCATTTCTCAATAGAACATGAGGAAAACTCACACTGGGCGAATTTTCCTTTTCGATTTCTTACATGTGGATTTCGTCGTCCATCACTTACGCTCTTTCTGAAAAACACTGACTCTAACGATCGAAATTTGCGAGAGTAACTGATAGTATCCACGGAGATTCTCGACGTACGTTTCAACAAACGAAACGGTTCGCAAAAAACTCAAGGTAACAGGTTGCGAGATAGTATGGCAACAGACGAGTCGTATCTGGATAACCGCCTTGCTCGTGCTGGCGGATTCGAGAAACTGCCGAGTGACTGCGATACCCTTTTTTCCCGCGCCTCTCGATAATCGATCGACGATCAATTTATGGCTGGAACGCTCGTCTTTTCACCACCTTTATATTCGGTGGTATCTACCTACTATCAATGTGCCGCTCCTTTTCCCAATACTTTGTCTTGGTGGTAGCGATCCGCTGTCGATGAACCACTCTTCTCCACTATTTCTCTTATGGTATCGATCTCCTATCGACCAACCTCTTTTTCTTTTTTTTAGTCTCTTCTTCCACTAGTCTAACGCTTGGCGATATCGGGTTGTTACCGATATCCCTTTCCTTTCTTCACCACCCCAACTGTCGGTGGTATCCTTTTCTTACTCGCAAAACGTGCCCTTACTCTCGGCACCTTTCTTGCTGGCTCTTCAGGTCCTTTGTGATCTGTGGTGTGCCAAGTCGTGAGCTATGACTGGATTGGTTCGGCCCCCATGTAATGTATTAGGCCTTTGTTATACCGACGCTCACCCCCCAGCGTCTGCCAGCGCAACTCGTCCCATTCAGTATCAGACACCGTGGGGCCAGACACGTTTGTGCGAGTTAGACGTAGACGCTGGCGTGGTGACGCTCACGGGCTGTTGTGCAGACGCTCGCGTACCTTCCACGCTCTAGTCGCTGTGCATTGCACTGCGGTATGGCTGTACGCAGGTCCCCACAACTTCGCACTTTTGCCGATGGAGGGGTGTTCCTAAGGGAATCCCTTTCTAAAGAGGCCAGAGCGCAAAGACGTGTGGATCGGCGTTCATCTCATACCTCCTCCCAAACTTCCGCTAATGTTCAGTTAAACCAATAGGCATTCCGCGGTCACTCGCACATGTGTTTCTTTCTAAGTCTGAATCTCTTTCTCTTTCATGTTTTTATTGCAACCTAAGATCCTTTAACAAGAATCGCCTGCACATCGATCATGATATTGGCTCGAAGTACGATATATATTTGTTTTGCGAAACCTGGTTGAAAAAACACCATTCCGTGAATACGGACCTTGGTGTGATGATTATGCAATATTGAGGTGTGACAGGGACAGATCCCTTTCGCTGGGGGTCGGTCGATCACCTCGCGCATTGCTCTGTATGCGTCGTGCGCGTGCGTGCGTCGCGTGCTCAGCGTCTGAGGTTAGCGGCTGGGCGCTCACCGCTCGCAAGCAGCTGACGCTCACCAAGAGCGTTGGTATAACAAAGGCCTTAAGGACTCTACACAGTCACGGTTCTCTCGAATACGGCACGACACAGATCAGCAATAAGATTTATTCACAGAAGACTCTGAAACGAAAATGATTCATGTGCTCTGTTGATCCGGGAAGTCGAATAGGCGACTGACGGCTCGTTGACGGTGCAGTTGAGGCGAACTGGTCGGGATGTCGGGAGCGGCGGTGCAGGTGGGGTAGAGTCGGAAGTACTGAGCTAAAGTGGGAAGTCGAATGCTACTTTTATACAGTCGGCGTATTAGTGTTGGCGCCTCTTCCTCCCGCGCGCTGACCTCCTATAGCGCGCGCCTTTTTGGCCCCCAAGTGGGCCCTCCCGACAAAATTGAATAAAATAAGAAAATAAAATATAATAAATGGAAAATAAAATTGAATAAAATAATAAACATAACGGAAAATAAATTCGTTCAAATCAATGAGTTAGCAGAAAAAAAGCGATATAAGTATAATAATATAGTATAATAATAGTATAATAATATAAGTAAAAAGCGATATAGACCGTTTTATTGACGATCAAATTCTAATCCCACCTTAAATTTGAAAAGCTTTTCGATTGAATCTTCGGATTCTCAGAAATTCCCAAGCCAATTTGCGTGGTACGCCATCCCCAAGTGGACCTTATTTGGTCGAAATCCAGAAATCTAAGGCCCTAGCCGAGATCTAATCAGGCATGTATCCGGGGCGTCGATCTCGACGTGGTCCGCCACCGATCCTGAATTTCTCTTATCGCCGCCTGTCCGAAGGGTTCCACGGGTAATTCCTACCGGACAATCGTCTCCATTTCCTCTCCTGATCCGAAGATCGAGAAGGTTCTCCGAATTGTCTCTTTTGCTCGACCATTCGCCTTCCAACAAAGCTAATCCGAGCGTTTTCGACTTAGAACTGGTCCGAACTTGATGTTTACCCTTCTTTTCTCTATCAGATCAACTGCTAGGCTTAAGTAGCTACATATATTCACGTCAACAGCTTCATTCTTATTCATTTATTCATACTGTATAAAATAAGTGAAATCGGGCCATCTAAGTATCTAAATATGAAATCAGGCGTGATATAACAGATTGAATGTAGGACATGTAATGTCTACCATATTGGAGTTAACCCGCGTGGTTTATTCCACCTAGTTAATACTAAGATTTGATATATTTATTACGGGACGCGCGTGGTACAGTGGTAAAAGGCGCTACTGCCACCCACAAGGTCGAGCGATCGATCACAGCTAACCAAGTCTTCCACCCCCTGGATTCGGGTATATGGGCACCAAACTTGTCTGTGAAGGGAAGGACACTGACTTGGTATAGCAATTGGCCCTCGCAAGCCATTATGTAAGCCAAATACGCATTCACCAGGCCTCTACGATTCTGAATGGTACACGAATGCGCGGCGCGTCCTTAGAGGACTGATCAACGCCAAATTCCATACTTTTTACCTTTTACTTATCATATAAACAAATCTCAAAGCAAATCTTTTGAAATTATTCTTTTTTTCGATTTTTCTTTCGAAACATTATTTACAAATGGCAAATAATAGCTGTGCTATCGAATAGGGTTCCAAGTGAAAATACTGATAAATAGCATATTTTTCAATCAATTTGATTTCGTGAATTATTAATGGAAACATCGACAAGAATGTTTCGTATCTCACGTTTTTACTGTTCCACTCACCGATCATCCTCTGACGCCATCGGAGTTCTAGTTCCCTTCGCAACAGCGCCATTTCCGGATCGCTCTAACGCCAAAAATCACCCAGAAACGTCACCTGGAAAGTGAAAATTACCATCAAGAACCACAAAACCATACTGTTTTTGACCACTGGCGAGGAAATGCTTTTCCTTGGCATGATCGGGATCATCGGACCATGAGCAAAGGAATCTTGGACATTCTTCAAAAAATCCATTCCTGCATCATCCTTTATCAGATCTTTAAAGGGACTTGGACATGGAGTAAGGGGGAGTGGTAGAGGAAAGTGCAGCCATCGCTTACACTGATTAACAAGAGTTCTTTCTTTAGTTTATTCCAAGTAGCGCTTGTGAGGTTGCATGTATGTAATGCTGTGGTAAGAGGCGCCACTGACACCTGCCCGGTCGAGAGATCGATTCTCGCCCGGGACAACCAAGCGTTCCTTCCCTCCGGGGTAAGTAAATTGGTACCAGACTTGTCTGGGAAGGTAAAGACACTGACCTGGTATAGCGGCTGGCCCTCGCAGTCATTGTATAGGCCAAATACGCATTCACTATGCCTCTACGATTCTGAATGGAACAATAATGCGTGGCGCGCTCTCAAGGGGCTGATCATTGCCGACAACTTTACCTTTTACCTTACCTTTGTCATCATATCCTCAAATTTGGATGTGCTGGTGAATGGGGAAATAATGTCAGCTATACAACAATGCTGTTCAGATACAGAAAAACAACAAATTATTAGGGAAGATGATATCCTCTCTGTATGATTATTGTATGGTCATCGTATAGGCATCCACCATGCAGCTGAAACTCTAAATGGAAGATGAGTGCGTGGCGCATCTTCTGGAAACTGATCAATGTCGACCACTCTACCTTTCACCTATTCCGACCTTCAGGGGTCCGCTAAGGGGTTAAGTAAGACCGGACTCTTTGAGCTGCACTCTCCTTGTATTCTAATGATGTTATTTAGGTAAATTACGCAACCCTGACCGAAGAACTCGGGTAAAATATACCTATCGAGAAAAGACTATCTCGCTAATGCTCGTTCAGTTGCCTCAGTACGGCGACTAGTCGCGTCGCGGCACGATCGACACTCAAATCTGGTGTGGTTCTAGGGTATATATCAAAGGAAAACGAGTTGACCCACTAAAATACCGGAACTGACAACTAGACAATCTCCGGAGAGATTTTGACGTGAAATCTCTAACCAAAACAAAAACGAAAACATCAGCAGCGCAGCACTGCAATTCCGGTTTTCATAACGAAATTCACCAAAAAACCGTGTTGTTTTCCACTTTTTGACATTTTGTTCAGTTTCGCTTTGCGCATCCCTACGGGTATACAAATGTCGTCGCTCTGCCGGGCGCTGTTACGAATGAGCGCTGTCGTAAGTGTTAATCTACTGTTTTACTTTTCAATTTTATTATAAAAAACCAAATGTAAAGGTGTTGGCGTTGATCAATGCCCTAAGATCGCGCCGTGCATTCGCCATCCATTCGGAATCGTAGACGCTTGGGAATGCGTACTTGGCCTATACAATGAGTTGCGGGACCAGCCGCGAGACCATATCAGTGTCTTCACCTCCCAGACAAGAATAGTTCCAATTTACCCAACTCGAGAGAGGAAAGGCTTGGTTTGCTCGAACCAGGATCGATCGCTCGACCGTGCTGGTGTTAGTAGCGACTCTTAACACCGCTCTTCGTCCATGCCTTTTGAGTTCAAAAAGAACCGATCAGTAACTCTCTCTGTACCTTTACCTTCCAAGACAAGTCTGGTATCAATTTACCCCAGGAAGGCTCGGGCCGGGATCGAACAACCCTACCGGAAGCGTGGAAAATCGAACTGTGGGCTTAGGCTTAAAGAGAATTATCGTGATTCTCAAATCCATACAAGGCTTGCTTTGCTAATGAAAAAAGTTCGCTCTTCTCTTTTTACCCACTCGGATATCTCTTACTTAACCCGTTTTCCGGTCTTTTTTTTTCATCTCAGCTTCCTTTCCTTGTCGTTGAGGGATAACCCCACCTTTCTAAATTCCAGATTTTGTCCTCGATTCGAAATTTTCAGATTTTTTTTTCCGAAAAATGCCACTCCAGACCAGGAAAATGCCTCCTCGATAGCGAGGGAGCAGGTTCAGTAGGTTTTGAGGGAGCCATCCTCGGCTCAGTTCAGAAATTGCCTCAGCGACTGGATCGCGTCGCAGCGCGATTGAGGTCCAGTCTGACAACCATCGATGGTTAGAAGTTTCAACTCTATGAAACTACTCAAAGCGATGGCAACTTTTCGCGCCGGGACCACTGGATCGCAGACCCTTCATAGACCCAAAATCCCACTATATCATAAGCGAAACCGCGATGCTTCTGATGGGTGACTCATATGGGTCCCGTCGCGATAGTCTGTTACCGTACACCAAATGCACACAAGCGACAAGGGAGTTGATAAAATTGCTTCATTTCTTTTCAATCTCCCAAATCTCTCAATTTCAATCAGATTTTGACTGGTTAAGAGAGATAATGCCGAAGTTTTCTAAATTTCTATTTTACTTGAGTCGGCCGATAGGCCGCTGGAGTGCTGGTGGTAAAAATATACCCAGACAATTGTTTCAGATGCGCTTCACAGCGGTTCGATTTCTGATAGTGGCTGCGGCGGCGGCGATGAGCATCATAGTCATTATGCAAGTGATGGGAACGATGTCGAACCACTCGAGTCAGCCACCAAGTTCAACGAGAAAGGCCTTCGACAACTTTCGGCAGTGTATGCTTACCCAGTTGGAAAAAGTCGATAAAAATCCGGAAAATGTGAGCGATCAATCGATATTTCCATCCATTCTTCCACAAATTTAAATGTGCCATTTTCAGATATTCAAAGGGTTCTCCAAATTGACCAGCTACTGCACATCAACCACAGACGTGAACAAGGTGAAGATGGTACCATTGGAGAACAAAGACGAAGTCAAGTACTATGTGATGAGTCCAAAGGTTAATAGAAATTTTTTTTATAATTTTCGTATTTTTTTAATGAACGCTCTTCTAGGTTTTGTTATGAGGCTTGTAAAGGTTAATTTCAAAAGGCTGTTCTTGGGGCTTAGTCTCGTGTTAGTTCTGAGACCGTATTCATGAACGGCATACCCGAAATGAACCCGGAAATATACCTCGGATGGCGAGTAAACTCCGATTCCTAAACGCGCTCTGAGGTTCATTGGGCACTGTGAGGGTTTAACACACCTCCCCGGAGCAGCGAGGGTTCGGATAATCCGTATGGTGCCCAAACCCTGATTCATCAAAGCGCTCTGGAACTCTCTACCTCCCCCCCCGGCAAAGCTGAGGTGTGTTAGACCCCGCATAAACCCTGGATAAACCCACGTCGATGTATGGGACGGGCCATTCACGGTATATTTCGTGGGTTTAATTCGAGCAAGCCATTCATGAATCTGGGACTCGGAAAAGAAAGAAAAATAAGGAAATAATATTACAGTAATGCGAAACTATGTAGTGATCGACCCAAAAACCAATTTCAAATACTAAAAGAAACATTTAAATCGATCTCATGGATCGATATGGATCGTTCACTATGGATCGATATGGATCACTTTGCAAGACTTTCGAATGGAATAGTCCTATACCTATACCTTGTGGGGGTTAGGGTAAACTCCGTAGTTTTCGCCCTCCAACACCAATCCGGCCACATCTACCTAGCACCTTCCCCGAGGATACCAATCGGGGAAAATCGAAAAAAAATCGAAAAAAAAAGCAAAAAAGCGAAAAAAGCAAAAACTAGGCGTACCTCAATATTCCGATGATTCCTGGCCATTTAGACAACCGATCCCAGCGTCGTCGTATCACTCGGCATCGGAGCCGACGTTCAAGCCGAAAAGCACCTGAAAAACATTCTTCCAAAGGTCAGTTCAGAAAAATCTGTGGGTAAACTTTCGTGGGTAAACTATTTGGGGTTAATTCCAGGGCAGCGAGTTCTTCGGCGCCGATCCAGTCATTCAACCGAACGCCGATCTGTTCGGTAAAGTCGGAACATTCTTTCCGTTTGCCGTCAGCGAACATATCGGTGTCACAAATGCACACATTCGACTGAACAACAGTGAGTTCAAGTGCTTTTAAGGAAGGGGCGGGGTTACAGCCGGCAAGGGGCGTGGCTACCGCTAATTGAGAAATATAACAGAATCATTTCCTCTGGGCGGATTTTGTAGCTCATAGAGCCTGATAAGGACTGGGTGCATACTCCAAAAGGTCCACACGTCTGGGGCGGGGTTACCGAGCACAAAGGGCGGGATTACCGCGAGGGATGGTGGAATTGATCAGAAATTAATTTTGCGCAAATTTCGCACGTTATTTTCCACATCTTGCGAGCTGATACTGATTGATAAGCCAATGAAGAGCTCCAGTGAAGAAAAGATCGAAATTGGCGAAAGAAAGAACGGCAACGAGTCGAAAAATTTACGCCTCAAGGAAATTAAATACTCCAAAAAAAACTTTAAAAACTAAAGAAACTCACAAATCTGGCCACTGCCTTCAGAGAGAACTGCTCCATTGATTCGCATTGATTTTGCCACGATTTTCCCTATTTCTTTTTCCATCCTGGAAAACGAGGTAATAATAATAACTCACTACCCTGTGTGAAAACCATGAGAAAAAATTAATTAATAAGCCATATCTATCCTTATTCTTCTGAATATCCCAAATATTTTAAACTTTAAGATAGCTACAAGACCGTGCCGGTGGTGCATATCGATGCCGAGACGTTCTTCACGAAAATGATCAATCGTACACATATCGATCATCTGATCATAGACAACGAAGGACCCGAATACGAGATGATTCCGATGCTGGCAATCGATGATATTCTAGCCGACGCCGGAATGGCTATCTGTCACATGAACGTTGAAGTAAGTTAATTACAATTTCTATGTAAATATGAAGATATGGCGAACGTGGTACAGTGGCAGAAGCGCCTACTTCCACCGGCACGGTCAAGCGATCGATCCTGGCTCGGGTTAACTATACCCTCCATTCCTCCCGGGTTGGTACCAAACTCGTCTGCAAAGGTAAGGACACAGATTTGGTCCCATAAGTCGTTGTATAGGCCACATACGCATTCGCCATGCGTCTACGATTCTGAATGGAACACGAATGTGTGGCGCGTCCTGGTGGGCGTAATCAAGGCCAACCCACTTACCTATGACCTTTACATGTTGATAGGGAAGGGCTTTCTACCTGGGATAGTACACGAACTCTCGTTTGGACCTGCCTATTTTTCCTTTTCCTTAGCTTTTTTCAACAGAGCCATAGACAAGGCAAGGATTTCGGCCTGGGACGGAATTGAACCCCGATCACGGATTTGAAATTATGAACACGTCCTCTTTACCAGACAACCATCCGGCACTTTAGAGCTGTCTAATCAATCAGTAGAAAGGACTCCTCCCGACAGTGAGTGAGGCGACAACTGTTCCTTCACTACAGGGTGGTATGCCAGTCCAGCACGATCTGTGCCAGATGCCCTTCTCGGCGTCGTCTGGCCAAAGGATGCATATAAAAGGAAAAGGTGCCTACGTTGATCAGTCTCCTAAGGACGCGCCATGCATTTGCGCCCCATTCAGAATCGTATAGGGATGGTAAATGCGTTTGTGGACTATACAGTGACTTGCAGCGTTTAGCCGCGCTAAGAAGTCAGTGTCCTTGCCTTCCCAGACAAGTCTGGTACCGATTTACCCAACCCCGCAGGGATGGAAGGCTTGTTTAACCCGGGCGGAGTTTGATCGCTCGATGGTGCGGGTGTCAGTAGCGCCTCTTACCACTGCACCACGCGCGCCCTACTAAAAAAAACGAAAAATGATGATTTCAGTTCCATATGCCCGGCCCATCAACGAGATATAAGCAGTTCGTTGACGTGATGACTGGAGTGCTGGAAACTGGTCGATTCGCCCCCATCTACAACGTCAACTACGGTCATCAGCGCATGTTCCTCGTCAACTATGAGGATCCATACTGCTCACGAAAATATCTCGATCAATTCTTCGACGTCTCACCCAAGCTCTAGTCTATTGATTGATCAGATCAGATTTACTCACTCACTCTTCTCACTTGCCTTTCACCTACTCGTCATCGTCCTCTCTCACCTACATTTCAGTACCCAATCGGGTAAGGATACCTCACATGGAAGCGGATGGATCTGCCGCTGAATTTTTATCGCTGTCCATACACGATTTAATAGAAAAACTATGCACCTTATGATTCTCATAATTCGAATGATTTAATAAGTCACCATCACCTATTAAGAGCGTACCGCATGCAAAGTATTAATGTGAACTGTGAATCCCAAAAAATAAGCAAATAAATAATGTCTACCGATTACTCTGGAATAGTAACTGCGTGGAACAAAACAGAAAGTTCACAGTTCACAAAAAACAAATTTCAAACATTAAAAGCTCAAGTGATGGTACCTGCTCAGTTCGTCTCGCCATCCATTCCATGGTCGTCGCCATCGCCGCCAAATCGAAGGGGGCAAAGTCTACCAGAGCGCGTCCGCCTTGAGGTGAATTGACGCTTTGATTTCTGCTCCAGCTGTGAAGGCCCAAGTGTTGGTCCCTGCTCATTTCGACTCGCCGTCCATTCCCTGGGACGCTAAAGCCTATAAGTAAGGCATTAGCAGAAAGCAAAAACAAAAGCGAAGTCCACGTGCCCATGCCCATGGTACATCGCCACCAGGTACCTAAAATAAAATTAGGGACGACACGAACAAAGGGAAACCTGGGCCCAGAGACGGACAAAGGGGTGGGGACAACACTAGCATGCGCAAACTCACGATTCCTAGTCGTTGTCCTTGCCCATTTGTATTGCCATCCATCCACCAGACCTAAAGCTGCCTGAAACAAAGTGTAAAGTTACAAGTTCAAAATAGCACAAAAAATTGAAAAAGAACAAGCCCACGGAATCGTCCTTGCCCATTTGTATTGCCATCCATCCACCAGACCTAAAGCTGCCTGAAACAAAGTGTAAAGTTACAAGTCCAAAATAGCACAAAAATTGAAAAAGAACAAGCCCACGGAATCGTCCTTGCCCATATTGCATTGCCATCCATCCACCAGACCTAAAGCTGCCTGAAACAAAGTGTAAAGTTACAAGTTCAAAATAGCACAAAAAATTGAAAAAGAACAAGCCCACGGAATCGTCCTTGCCCATATTGCATTGCCATCCATCCACCAGACCTAAAGCTGCCTGAAACAAAGTGTAAAGTTACAAGTTCAAAATAGCACAAAAAATTGAAAAAGAACAAGCCCACGGAATCGTCCTTGCCCATATTGCATTGCCATCCATCCACCAGACCTAAAGCTGCCTGAAACAAAGTGTAAAGTTACAAGTCCAAAATAGCACAAAAAATTGAAAAAGAACAAGCCCACGGAATCGTCCTTGCCCATATTGCATTGCCATCCATCCACCAGACCTAAAGCTGCCTGAAACAAAGTGTAAAGTTACAAGTTCAAAATAGCACAAAAAATTGAAAAAGAACAAGCCCACGGAATCGTCCTTGCCCATATTGCATTGCCATCCATCCACCAGACCTAAAGCTGCCTGAAACAAAGTGTAAAGTTACAAGTCCAAAATAGCACAAAAAATTGAAAAAGAACAAGCCCACGGAATCGTCCTTGCCCATATTGCATTGCCATCCATCCACCAGACCTAAAGCTGCCTGAAACAAAGTGTAAAGTTACAAGTTCAAAATAGCACAAAAAATTGAAAAAGAACAAGCCCACGGAATCGTCCTTGCCCATATTGCATTGCCATCCATCCACCAGACCTAAAGCTGCCTGAAACAAAGTGTAAAGTTACAAGTTCAAAATAGCACAAAAAATTGAAAAAGAACAAGCCCACGGAATCGTCCTTGCCCATATTGCATTGCCATCCATCCACCAGACCTAAAGCTGCCTGAAACAAAGTGTAAAGTTACAAGTTCAAAATAGCACAAAAAATTGAAAAAGAACAAGCCCACGGAATCGTCCTTGCCCATATTGCATTGCCATCCATCCACCAGACCTAAAGCTGCCTGAAACAAAGTGTAAAGTTACAAGTTCAAAATAGCACAAAAAAATTGAAAAAGAACAAGCCCACGGAATCGTCCTTGCCCATATTGCATTGCCATCCATCCACCAGACCTAAAGCTGCCTGAAACAAAGTGTAAAGTTACAAGTTCAAAATAGCACAAAAAATTGAAAAAGAACAAGCCCACGGAATCGTCCTTGCCCATTTGTATTGCCATCCATCCACCAGACCTAAAGCTGCCTGAAACAAAGTGTAAAGTTACAAGTTCAAAATAGCACAAAAAATTGAAAAAGAACAAGCCCACGGAATCGTCCTTGCCCATATTGCATTGCCATCCATCCACCAGACCTAAAGCTGCCTGAAACAAAGTGTAAAGTTACAAGTTCAAAATAGCAGAAAAAATTGAAAAAGAACAAGCCCACGGAATCGTCCTTGCCCATATTGCATTGCCATCCATCCACCAGACCTAAAGCTGCCTGAAACAAAGTGTAAAGTTACAAGTTCAAAATAGCACAAAAAATTGAAAAAGAACAAGCCCACGGAATCGTCCTTGCCCATATTGCATTGCCATCCATCCACCAGACCTAAAGCTGCCTGAAACAAAGTGTAAAGTTACAAGTTCAAAATAGCACAAAAAAATTGAAAAAGAACAAGCCCACGGAATCGTCCTTGCCCATATTGCTTCGCCATCCATACACCAGACCTGAGGTTGCCTGAAAATAAAGTTAAAAGTCGCTTCAGGCATAAGCGTTCGCCATCCACGACTAAATGTGTGTCGCTTCAGGCATAAGCGTTCGCCATCCACGACTAAATGTGTGTCGCTTCAGGCATAAGCGTTCGCCATCCACGACTAAATGTGTGTCGCTTCAGGCATCGCCAGCGTTGTCGCCATCCATCCACGACTAAATGTGTGCGTTCGCCATCCACGACTAAATGTGTGTCGCTTCATAAGCGTTCGCCATCCACGACTAAATGTGTGTCGCTTCAGGCATAAGCGTTCGCCATCCACGACTAAATGTGTGTCGCTTCAGGCATAAGCGTTCTTAAATGTGTGTCGCTTCAGGCATAAGCGTTCGCCATCCACGACTAAATGTGTGTCGCTTCAGGCATAAGCGTTCGCCATCCACGACTAAATGTGTGTCGCTTCAGGCATAAGCGTTCGCCATCCACGACTAAATGTGTGTCGCTTCAGGCATAAGCGTTCGCCATCCACGACTAAATGTGTGTCGCTTCAGGCATAAGCGTTCGCCATCCACGACTAAATGTGTGTCGCTTCAGGCATAAGCGTTCGCCATCCACGACTAAATGTGTGTCGCTTCAGGCATAAGCGTTCGCCATCCACGACTAAATGTGTGTCCGCTTCATCCACGGCATAAGCGTTCGCCATCCACGACTAAATGTGTGTCGCTTCAGGCATAAGCGTTCGCCATCCACGACTAAATGTGTGTCGCTTCAGGCATAAGCGTTCGCCATCCACGACTAAATGTGTGTCGCTTCAGGCAAAGCGTTCGCCATCCACGACTAAATGTGTGTCGCTTCAGGCATAAGCGTTCGCCATCCACGACTAAATGTGTGTCGCTTCAGGCATAAGCGTTCGCCATCCACGACTAAATGTGTGTCGCTTCAGGCATAAGCGTTCGCCATCCACGACTAAATGTGTGTCGCTTCAGGCATAAGCGTTCGCCATCCACGCGTTCGCCATCCACGACTAAATGTGTGTCGCTTCAGGCATAAGCGTTCGCCATCCACGACTAAATGTGTGTCGCTTCAGGCATAAGCGTTCGCCATCCACGACTAAATGTGTGCCGCTTCAGGCATAAGCGTTCGCCATCCACGACTAAATGTGTGCCGCTTCAGGCATAAGCGTTCGCCATCCACGACTAAATGTGTGTCGCTTCAGGCTCAGACTAAATGTGTGTCGCTTCAGGCATAAGCGTTCGCCATCCACGACTAAATGTGTGTCGCTTCAGGCATAAGCGTTCGCCATCCACGACTAAATGTGTGTCGCTTCAGGCATAAGCGTTCGCCATCCACGACTAAATGTGTGTCGCTTCAGGCATAAGCGTTCGCCATCCACGACTAAATGTGTGTCGCTTCAGGCATAAGCGTTCGCCATCCACGACTAAATGTGTGTCGCTTCAGGCATAAGCGTTCGCCATCCACGACTAAATGTGTGTCGCTTCAGGCATAAGCGTTCGCCATCCACGACTAAATGTGTGTCGCTTCAGGCATAAGCGTTCGCCATCCACGACTAAATGTGTGTCGCTTCAGGCATAAGCGTTCGCCATCCACGACTAAATGTGTGTCGCTTCAGGCATAAGCGTTCGCCATCCACGACTAAATGTGTGTCGCTTCAGGCATAAGCGTTCGCCATCCACGACTAAATGTGTGTCGCTTCAGGCATTCAGACTAAATGTGTGTCGCTTCAGGCATAAGCGTTCGCCATCCACGACTAAATGTGTGTCGCTTCAGCATAAGCGTTCAGGCCATCCACGACTAAATGTGTGTCGCTTCATAAGCGTTCGCCATCCACGACTAAATGTGTGTCGCTTCAGGCATAAGCGTTCGCCATCCACGACTAAATGTGTGTCGCTTCGCTTCAGGTGTGTCGCTTCATAAGCGTTCGCCATCCACGACTAAATGTGTGTCGCTTCAGGCATAAGCGTTCGCCATCCACGACTAAATGTGTGTCGCTTCAGGCATAAGCGTTCGCCATCCACGACTAAATGTTCGCCATCCACGACTAAATGTGTGTCGCTTTCGCCATCCACGACTAAATGTGTGTCGCTTCAGGCATAAGCGTTCGCCATCCACGACTAAATGTGTGTCGCTTCATCCACGGCATAAGCGTTCGCCATCCACGACTAAATGTGTGCTTCAGGCATAAGCGTTCGACTAAATGTGTGTCGCTTCAGGCATAAGCGTTCGCCATCTGCCGCTTCAGGCATAAGCGTTCGCCATCCACGACTAAATGTGTGTCGCTTCAGGCATAAGCGTTCGCCATCCACGACTAAATGTGTGTCGCTTCAGGCATAAGCGTTCGCCATCCACGACTAAATGTGTGTCGCTTCAGGCATAAGCGTTCGCCATCCACGACTAAATGTGTGCCGCTTCAGGCATAAGCGTTCGCCATCCACGACTAAATGTGTGTCGCTTCAGGCATAAGCGTTCGCCATCCACGACCACGAATCCGTATCTCGGATTCCGACGTCGGAAGATACAGGAACGAGCTCCACCCTCTAACCACCCTCACGTTCCTGTACGTAGCTGTACACTCCTTTTGTTCACGTGAGATACTAGCACCAACTCGGGTGTCCTTTTCTAGTGGATCGCCAACCTCCATCACCTCCGTCTTTCCCCGAGGCGACTTCACAAATTCCGCTTCTAATGAACGGTGGACGAGTACATTCAAAAAAATAGAGTGCATTTCTCGAAAGAAGGCGCTTCTGAGCTTCAAACTCGTAGACACGTAGTTTAGTTTCATATAATTTCACAAAATAAACAACGATCGAAAGCACCAGAGTAACCACAACACAAGAGCCGAAAGTTTTTTTTACCATTGGAGAACTAGGCCTGGCTTCCTGGTTCACACCAAAGTTTTAAAAAATGGCTCCATCAATACTGTTTTCTCGCATATTCCTTCAGAACTGTTCTTTCGTTTAGGGTCGTATTTTCTACGCTCACCTGCACGAAAGTAGATTCTAGATATCGTTCAAGAAGCGCATACAGTTTTTAAACGCTCTGCACGAAAAAATGGAGACCACTCCAAACGCACGAATTAAGACCTCACCATGCTAAGACCCGAGATCAGCATCTTCGAAAATTATCATCGAGTGTAAATGGTAAGAGTAAGGGACGTCGTTGATCAGTCCCCTGAGGACGCGCCACGCATTCGTGTTCAATTCAGGATCGTAGAGACGTGGTGAAAGCATGTTTAGCCAATACAATGATTTGCGGGGGCCAGCCGCCAGACCAAGTCAAGGTCTTTACCATCTCAGACAAGTTTCGTACCAATTTACCAAAATTTAGGAGTGGAAGGCTCTGTTGGCTCCGGTGAGGATTGATCGCTAGGCAGTGCTAGTGTCAGCAGTGCCTATTACCGCCAGACGCGGGCGCATCAGAAGGAGTTCCAGAAGAAAACAGATGGTGAATGGTGGCTGTGGCATCTCAACGGAGCAGTTCAAGCTCATGTGTGAAAAACCAATCATTAAAAAATCAATATCCCTCCTAGATGTGAATGGGATGGTGGGAAAAGAGAAAAAATAAAGGGAAAACTACCTCGAAGGGAATCCAAGGACGGATGGGGAGATTTCAGTGGAGCAGGTGCAGCATAGGAAGACGTCACAGACAAAACTAATAAGGAAGTTCTAACTAATAAGGAAAGTTGAACCATGAGCGGAGAGACGTGAAGGAAAACAAGAAAGGAGATCTATCACCATCATTCTCCTCACATTGCCTCAAAAAAAACGCGTCAATTTGAATTCGAAAAGTGTTCCCCCAACATATGCAGTCAGTAATACCAGTAGAATGAATTCACATGAGGAATCGACAGAATGCAAACAAATAAAATCAATTTTCGTTGCATGTTAAGCTCCGAAAATGAGAGCTTTTCGGAAGAAATAATCTATGGACGAGGTGAGGAAAATCTTGATAAACATCGACAGGGAGTGATGAATATCAAAGTACCAGGAGCCAGAGACAATCGAACAATTAATTCGTGTTTTTGCAAAGAAAAAAATTTCAATATGCCTACAGTACTCAGGCCCGGGGGAGCTACGGACACCTTCAGAGACCAGCGTGTGCCCTAGGATCGATCGTATCACTAGAAAGATTTCGTTTTTCAGGGAAGCTGGTTCATATCAGAGCGCGTTTCAGCAAGTTTTACCTGGTTTCTTATCTAATCATATCGATTTCCTTTACGAAAGGCTTGATTATCGTAAAAGGTAAGGTGCATTTCTTACGCAGTCAGGCCTTCCAAAGTTGGAGAGGTAAGTTCACGACTCTGCTTCATGAAGGTCATCTTTGCCCGAGGTTATCCTTGTATTTGGAATCTCCTTTTCATGGAGAAAAAGTATGTGGAAAATATGTGGAATTATAATATATCTCATTTACCTGTTTTCTTTTTGTTTGGAAGGTCTAAAAATGATGAGAAACAGGGTGAAGGCCAGGTAAAGCTAAAGGGACCGGTGTCGATCAATTCCCTAAAATCGCGCCACGCACCCGTGTTCCATTCAGAAACGTAGAAGCATTGTGAATGCGCATTTAATTTGTACAATGAATTGAGGAAAGTCGCTCTACCACGTCAGGTCTTTACCACCCAGACAAATGTGATACCAATTTACCCTACCTAGAAGGCGCAGAAGGCTCAGCTAACCCGGGCAAGGATCGATCGCTCGACTGTGCGGGTGTGGGCAGCGCCTTAAACCGTTACACCATGTGCGCCTAGTGAGGAGATAGACTGGTGAATCTGCAGCTTAGTTGGCGGCGATTCTTTCAACATTTTCATACCAATAAATAAAAATTAATAATAAATAATAAATAACAAATAATAATAATAAACAAATAAATAAAAAAATAAATAAACGATAAACAATTAATCAATTGATTGACAATAAATGATAAATAATAGATGATAAATAACAAATAATAAATAATAGATAATAAACAATAAACAAAAGACAATAAATAATAAATAATAAGTAATAATTAATCAATAATAAATAATGAATAATAAATAAATGATAAATAATAATAATAATGATAAATTAATTAATTAATTAGGTGATTAATAAGTAATAAATAATAAATAATAAATAATCAACAATAAACAGTAAATAATAAGTAATAAGTAATAATTAACAAATAATAAATAAATAAAGAAATAATAAATAAATAATCAAAAAAGTAAATAAATAAATAAATTTTGGTACCACACAAGTGATTCAGCAGCAATAAACTACATTTCCACGACTCTCGTCGGGAGTCCTACCATGTGATATGGATCAATATTCCTCCTTTTTTTTGTTGAAAATGTTTTTTTAGGAGGAGCATCCTTTAAAAAAAGAACAAGAAGTTGTTAAAATGCATCATATTACGCTTCGATCCGGGGTGACCGCCGCAGCAAGTGTCTTGGCCGTGGTTTCCGTGATGCTACTGCTGGGAATTTCCTCGTCTCCTTCTCAAACTTCTCATCTAGTGATAAGACATGGAGCTCTGTCAAATGCTAAGGCGATGGAGGCGTTCACTGCCCTCCGAACGTGCATGCTGGCACAACTGGAAAAACCCAATCAACTGTCAGAAAAGGTAGGTGTCGCACGATTTTTCGTCAACAGCATTTCCCTGAAGGGGGGATGTTTTCAGACATTCCAAGAATTTACCAAATTCACCAACTACTGCGTGGGAAATACGGACGTCTCCAGAGTGATGTTGGGTTCGGTGAAAAACTCAGAGGAAACCAAATACCTCATCAGGAATAACACGGTGATTTCTTTTGATTATTTATTACGAGTTGCGGTGTAGTGGCAATAGGCGCTGCTGGCATCCGCTCGGTCGAGCGGTCGATCCTCGCCCGGGCTAACCAAGCCTTCCGCCCCTCCGATGTTGGGTAAATGGATACCACACTCGTTTATAAACATGAAGACCCAGATCTGAACATAGACTGGGCCCTCAAGTCAATGCATAGGACGAATACGCATTAACTGTGCCTCCACGATTTCGAATGCGAGAGGAGTACGTGGCGCATCCTTCTGATCAACGCCGACCACTTTATAATTACACTTGGTATCTTGGAATGCGCCATGCACCCTATTTCCATTCGTTATCAAGGTTCTTCCGAGAGCCATTTGCTCTACAACGCGGTGCTAATGCTGGCAGGGGTGAATGTCGTTCTCGCTTAGACCATTCAGTCTGGAGTCCCTTCTAGAAGACTTGGCTCTCATCTGAGACTGAGGTGAGGCGATCGACAGCCACATAGTTCTAGAATGTTTAGGACAAGACGCCCGTCGTTGTGGTAATGCTCGGAGTTGGAGACGACATTCAGGCCGAGAAAGAATTGAAGAAAATGCTTCCAGAGGTCAGCTCAGCAAGACTTTCTGCGCATCTTCTTGCTCATCATTAGAATCGCTTCCTCCTCTTCTTCTTGTCTTCCTCTTTCGTCATTATTCCTCCATCATTATCAAACACCGGAAATTCCCCCAAACCTCCTGGCCAAATATAATTTCTGACGCATATTCAGCGTGACGAAGACGCGTATGGTGCAGTGGAAAGAGGCGCTACTGACCATCGCACGGTCGAACGATCAATCCCCGCCCGGGCTTACCAAGCCCATCCCTCAGGTGTCGGGTAAAATGCTACCAGACTTGTCTGAGACGGAAAAGGCACCGATTTGGTATAGCGGTTGGCACCCACAAGCCATAGTACAGGTGTTGTTCACCATGCCTCTACGATTTTGAACAGAACGCTAATGCGGCGGCGCGTCCTCAGAGGACTGATAAACAATGAACGATATACCTTTACCTAACCTGTAAGAAACCGAGGGGCTAGAATTTTATCATCCGACTTACTGAAGCGTCGGAAGAGCTGTTGTTGTTGCTCTTGTACAGTGCAATCCCAAGATTTATCGAAAGTTCATCCTGGATTGAAAGTGAGGTCCCTTACAGACCCGACGACGCGCAATTTGAGCGACGAATTAGCCGCTGAGCATGAAATTGAGCGAAACACACGGCGAGCATTCTCGTCCAACGCGACGTTTGCGGCGGCCGCATTGCTCTAATCGATACCGCGTTGCAACGCGCGATCGGCCGCGTTGGACGAGAATGCTCGTCGTCGTGTCGTCGGATCTGTAAGGGCCCTAAGGTAAAGGAGCCGATGTTGATCAGTCCCCTGAGGACACGCCACGCATTCGTGTTCCATTCAGAATCGTAGAGGCATGGTGAGCGCATATTTGACCTATAGAATGTCTTGGGGAGCCGACCGTTATACCAAGTCAGTAGTTTTACTTTCCTGGGCAAGTCTGGTACCAATTTACTCGATCCCGGAAAGATGGATCTTCCATCGAAGACTTGGTTACCCCGCCGGGATCGATCGCTCGACCGTGCGAATGTCAATAGCGCCCCTACCACTGTGCCACGCACGCTCTAGTTATTCGAGCACCTTGGCAAATTAAAATCATGTTTGATCATCAGTTGATCTCTCAATTTTAGGGCAGTGAATTCTTCGGCGCCGATCCAGTCTTCAAAGCTAAGGCAGAGTTGTTCGAACAAATTGGAATGTTCTTTCCGATCGCCGTCAGCGGCCGAACCGGCATCGCAAATGCCAATATCGTGCAGCACGGTGAGTTCACCTCTTCAGTAAGGACACCTTCAGGCTCTACCGCGGCAGTAAACCAATGTAGAGCAGTAGAAAGGAGGATGAGCGTATTTCCGCAATAGCTGCGCGCTGTTCCGGCCGTCCACTGGACTGTCGTTGGTCAAAAACCATTAAGTCAAGAGGCGGCGTTACTGCGAACATGTCACGAAAATGGCAGCAATAGTAACAATACGACGATCTCCATCCTCAGAGCCAGCCAAGACTATGCTCAAACGTTCAGGTATCGCCCGGTATGCTCCGGTGGTGAATATTGACGCAGAGACATTCTTCACGAAAATGATCAATCGGACCAATATCGATCTTCTGATCATGGACAACGAAGACGGAGAATATGAAATAATTCCAAAGCTGGCGATCGAGAACGTTTTAGAGAAGGCAGGAATGGTCGTCTGTCAGATGAATGTTGAGGTGAGTTCGAAGAACATGCGCAACACCAACGTCAAAACTATTGGTCATTTAAATCAAGCAACATTCGCTGCAAGACCACCATCCGCTGGCAGTCGTGTGATCTACGAAAGTGAGCGCGCACACTGAGCCTCTATATTGCCAGTGTTGAAAGGATCTATCAGAATCATCATCAATGTGCGCACTCATTCTCGTAGATCGTTCCACAATGTCACTGCCGGCGGATGGAGGTCCCGCCACGATGGCGGGCGCCGCCTCCATTCCACTATTCTACGGGCTCTTACAGACCCGGCTACACGACGACGAGCATTCTCGTCCAGCGCGGCCGACCGCGCGTTGCGACGCGGTATCGATTAGAGCAATGCGGCCGCCGCAAACGTCGCGTTGGAGAATGCTCGTCGTCGTGTCTTTCGCTCAATTTCATGCTCAACGGCTAATTCGTCGCTCAAATTGCACGTCGGGTCTGTAAGGGGCCTACTGCCATTGGCGACACTGCAGCAACTTTTACAAGAGAGGTCAGCGAACATGTCCCAAAGATTCTTAACAAGACTAGCATGGTGTTGTAGAGCATTAAACGTTGAGCTCAAATATGCAGTTAATTTTACAAACGCATCATTTTTAACGAAATTACTAAAAAACTACGGTTTCGACGCGAAAAAGCGCCACTGTCGCCGTTTCACAGTTACGGCACGTTCGGTACTGTAGTGTACCAGTGAGTAGAGTACATGATTTCAGTTCCACAAGCCATTCGACAGTGAAAAGTGGAGATATAAACACTTCGTCGACATCTTGAAAGGAGTGCTGAAAACCGGACGATTCGCGCCCATCAAGAACTCCGGCGGTGGGCATCAACGTATGTTCCTCGTCAACTATGCAGATCCATACTGTGTACGGAAGTACCTCGATCAATTCTTCGACCCTCTCCTAAGCCCGAATGCCTGGGGCTGGGAGAAGGGGCGACGACAGGCAAACAAGAAGCGATAAAATTATCCTAGATTTAATGTTAATCAGTGATCTTGCTGTTTTTGCGTCTTATGATTTCCTTAGTTCTCAGCTTTTGATAAAGCGATTTCCGTTACCAAAGTCGTACACACAAGACACCTGAATACAAAACTATTTGTAGGTCAAGAAATCAATGATCTATTGGGTAGCTCGAAAAATTTGTCTTTGATCTATAGGGTAGGTCGACAAATGGGCCCGTGATCTACCGGGCAGGTCGAAAATTTTGTCACTGATCTATCGAATAGATCGAAAAAACGTCAGTGATCTATCGGTTAGGTACTAAAAAAGGACACTGATCTGCAGGGTTGGTTGAAAAATTTGTCAAATTTGTCACTGATCAATCTGGTTGGTCAAAAAAGTGCGCCACTGATCTAGCGATAGTTCAAGAAATCTGCTATCGACCCATTGATTTGGTCGAAGAACTTGTCATTGATCTATCTGGCTGGTCAAAAAAATACATCACTGATCTAGTGATAGTTCAAGAAATCTGCTATTGATCCATTGACTTGGTCGAAGAATTTGTCATCGATCTATCTGGCTGGCCAAAAAAATAAGTCACTGATCTAGCGGTTAGTTCAAGAGATCTGCTATTGATCCATCAACTTGGTCGGAGAATTTGTCATTTATCTATCAGATAGATCTACGAATGGGACACTATCGGATGGGTCGACAAATACGTCAGTGATTTATCGAATAGACTCACGAATTTTATCGATAAGATCAACAAATTTGACAAATTTCATGGGCCATCTCGAGACCGCTGCCTGTTTTTGACCTATTCAATGGTTCAACAACAACATTTCCGATCAATCCGACGGACCAGGGCCAAATTTTTTAACCCAACCGATAGATCAACAACTTTTCCTCCTGCCTGATAAATCAGTGTCAATTTTGTCAATTTTGTGATCTAGTTGATCGATGAGCGACACATTTCTTGACTTCCAAGATGACTGATGCATTTTCTGACCTGTCCATAAATCAGCGGCACATTTTTGAACTACCCGATAGAACAATTGTTGCTTATGCATCTAAGCTACCGGGTATGTCAAAATTGTCACTGATCTATTGGATAGGTTAAAGCACTTACAAGTTTTTGATAATTTTCTAAAATTAAAACTACTCATTGCCATGCAATCTAAGCAGAAATATAGGGAAGTCCATAGCCACTTGGTCGACGATTTTTTCCAATTAAAAATTGCGATAACTTAGATCGAAATTATCAAGGCACTCGAACTCAGCACACAAACTGACAACTAAAAACGGAACAGGGCCCGCGTGGTGCAGTGGTAAGAGGCGCCACTGACCCGCTAACGGTCCAGCGATCGATCCCGGCCCATGTTAACCAAGCCCTCCATCACTGCGGAGACGGGTAAATTGGTACCAGACTCGTCTTGAAAGGTAAAGACACTGATATGATATAACGGTCAACCCTCGCAAATCATTGCGTATGCCAAATTCACCACGCCTCTACGATTCTGAACTGAAGACGAATGCGTGGCGCGTCTTAAGAAGACTGATCAGCGCCGGCACTTGTACCTTTACCTTTTACAAACGGACCATAATCTTATAGAAGTCTCTGGAGTCGGGACGAGAGAAAAACGATTAAAAAAACGTGCGAAACCTACCTAAAGTCTGTGATTTGCTCCTGGCTACGTTCCCTACGGCATCGATGGCGGAAATCTCCGACGGCAACAGCACACAACACACGACACAGCACTCCACGACACAACACGGACCTCGAATTCGGTCAGATTAAGCAGTCTATGAATAAACAAAAACATGTGTTAAGGTAAAAAAAAACAATTACTACGGTAATGGTCACCTATGTCGCTTCGGTACAGTTCATACTCGGCGTCAAAGCCACAGGTAGGCAGTGCAGCGCGCGGTAGAGACGCAGAGGACGCGTTGACGACGGGGAAGCGATAAATTTGACGCAAAGCATGCAACTTCCTAGCGAAGCCCTTTCGATCTTCGAAGATTAACCTTTTATCTAACTTTACCATTACTTTAGTACAAGCAGTTACAGTAATCCCTCTACAATCAATGTAAGGGCAAAGTTACATAAAAGGTTAACCTTTAAAGATCGAAAGGATTTCGCTAGGAAGTTTCATGCTATGCGTCAAATTTATCGCTTCCCGTCGCCAACGCGTCCTCTGTGTCTCTACCCCGCGCTGCATTGTCTCCCTATGGCTTTGACGCCGAGTATGATCTGTACCGAAGTGGCGTAGTGGTTAACGCACGACGCCGGTTAGGCGCGAGACGCGGGTTCGAATCCCGCCTGAGACGCGATTTTTGCGATGAACCAAGCACCACCATTACACCATCATATTCTACTATACATACAGTAACCCGCAAAAAGCGGGGATGAAACTAGAATTTCAAGTTACCCAACAGTTTGTGAGCCGGAGCTCCATCAACAGCAATTTATTTCAGATTAAATCTACACATACACGTAAACTGTAACCGAATTGGTAATAATACAGCACCAAAATTCCGGACGGTAACGTACAGTACCTATAGTACGGTAGCTGTGGCTAGGTTCACCTGTTGCAGTGCTTGAATTGTGTTGAGGAAGTGCAGATTGACCATATCCGCCAGCTGAAACATTCATTTTTCATTTACTCGGAAAAAAAGAAAAGTAATTGGGCCACTTCGATCAAGTTTCCATAGCATTTTCAAGTACAGTAGCCCAAAATAGAAGAAAGAAAAAAGAAAAACCTCAACAAATACAGTCAGCTCAGAGAACCGAGCAACTAACATTTATCGAAAAGGGGTTTTTGTTCACGTTTTATTTACAGAAACCTGGCAGAAAAAAAAGTTCACTGAGGATTTTGGGAAAACTCAGCACGATTTTCTACTTCCGAAGTACTACACTCATACAGGTGAAGTAAATTTTGCGCCACACACACACGCGACGCAAACGCACGCGTGGAACCACGAGTCATTTGCGTATGAAATACTTCCCGTTTGCGATTTACATCATCGAAATTCACAAATAGGTGTTTTATACTTGACAACAGAGCACCGAACAGGGCAGAGACGCAGAGGAAGCACTGAAAATTTTGACAGTGCTGTGGGACCCTCAAATCTTGGACAAACATCCTTGTGCAACAGGGTCTCAAATTCTTCTTACACGACTCCACTCAGCTCTGTCGATTTTCATCGATTTGTATTTTCCTCAGGCAAATATAAACCTCTGCATCGCGTCAAAACCTAATCACTCGAAGAGGGGGAGTAAATTTTGTGCCACACACACGCGACGCAAACGCCCGCGTGGAACCGCGAGCTGTTTTCGGGTGAAGAGGTGGACGTACCACTTTCGAGTGACTCAGCAACTGCAGTATGGCTGGTGTGACTCTGGCCCAGAAGTCCAGCAGGTGCGGAAACGCTGTCGTCGAACTGAAAACGATAATGATGGCACTGATTTTTAAAGAAAAATTGGTAACCACCATAGGATACGAAAACGCCGCGACACAAGCCTCATTTCCAACTTTCAACAATATTTTAAAATGCAAAAGACTCCAGAAAATCCTTTAAAATCACTATCTCGAAGAAACCAGTGCCGGAAAAGTTTCTTGAAAATAGTCGACAAGTTGATATAAGAATTAGAGTTCTCGGTGTATCCACCTTTTTACTCGAAAAACTGCTTGAGAACGACATGTACACTCCCTATGAAGTAAATGGCATGGAAAATATCCCTGTGACTCTTCCAGCACAAAAGAAGGTAAAAAGCGAAAAGGAAAAGGAAAAAAAGGAAGGCCAGGAAAAACTAGGGACTTGTAGTTTACCTGAAAATGGCGGCCCTCTCACAGTACACTGTCCACAGCTGACAAAGGTGAAATGCGTGGAAAAGCGCCGACATGTGCACTACCGATTGCTGAAATCATATATTTATAGTTATATACTACTTTCATTACCACGTTTTTCATCTGCTGGCTACAGTAAGTACAGGGTGTCCCAAAAAGATGTATACACTGTTTGAAATGCCATAACTTTGGTGAAAGTGAATCAATCGAAGCGAATCATAGCTTCTACAATCAATGTCAGGGTAAAGTTACATAAAAGGTTAATCTTCGAAGATCGAAAGGGTTTCGCTAGGAAGTTTCATGCTATGCGGCAAATTTATCGCTTCCTCGTCGTCACTGCGTCCTCTGTGTCTCTACCCCGCGCTGCATTGTCTCCCTATGGCTTTGACGCCGAGTATGAACTGTACCGAAGTGGCGTAGTGGTTAACGCACGGCCCCGGTTAGGCGCGAGACGCGGGTTCGAATCCAGCCTGAGATGCGATTTTTGCGATGAACCAAGCACCACCATTATCATCATATTCTAGTATACATGATAATAACCCGCAAAAAAGCGGTAATAAAACTAGAATTTCAAGGAACCCAACAGTTTGAGAGCCGGAGCTCCATCAACATCAATTTATTTCAGATTAAATCTACACATACACGTAAACAGTAACCGAATTGGTAATAATACTAGGACAGCACCAAAATTCCGGACGGTAACGTACAGTACCTAGAGTACGGTAGTTGTGGCTAGCTCAAACGTTGTAGTACGGCGAAGCGGCCGACGTTTGCAGTTCGACCTGAGAGATCTTGTAGCGCACCTTCTTCAGCCAATCGGACAACGGTGGCGGTGCGAGCGACGGCTGATTCTCGCACGAATCGAGTTTGATTCTGGAATTCAGCCGATCGAGAAAAAGGCAAATCCCCGGCTGGGTGGGTACAAAAAAAAACGAGAAATCCGCGATGTAACCGAATGACTACCAGAATTACTGCACAAACCTCAATTGATTCGGAATCTGACTGTGATAGGCGGTGAGGATCGGCGCCCACATTGGGTACAGTTGACATAAAAGGGCCGAGTTCACCTGTTGCAGCGCTTGAATTGTGTTCAGGAAGTGCAGATTGACCATATCCGCCAGCTGAAACACTCATTTTTCAATTATTCGAAAAAAAAAAGAAAAGTAAAGGGACCACTTCGATCAAGTTTCCATAGCATTTTCAAGTACAGTAGCCCAAAATAGAGGAAAGAAAAAAGAAAAACCTCAAAAATACAGTCAGCTCAAAGAACCAAGCAAGCTAGAAGAGATTTTTATTTGCGTTTTATTTACAAAACCCGGGCGTTTGCCTAGGATTTTGAGAAAATTCAGCACGAAATCCTTCTTGTTTGCGATTTATATCTTCGAAATTCACAAGTAGGCCTTTTATACTTGGCAGCAGAGCACCACGTAGGGGTGAGACGCAGAGGAAGCACCGAAAATTTTGACAGTGCTGTGGGACCCTCAAATCTGCGATAAACATCTTTGTGCAACAGGGCCTGAATTTCTTCTTACCCGACTCCTCTCAACTCTCCCGATTTTCATCGATTCGTATTTTCTTTAAGAAAATATAAACCTCAGCATCGCGTCAAAACCTAATTACTCAGAGAGGCGGTGTAAATTTTGCGCCGCACACACGCGACGCAAACGCACGCGTGGAACCGATGCGGGCCCACACCGGACAAAGATCCCCTTTCGAGTGAAATAGTGGACATACCACTTTCGAGTGACTCAGCAACTGCAGTATGGCTGGTGTGACTCTGGCCCAGAAGTCCAGCAGATGTGGAAACGCTGTCGTCGAACTGAAAACGATGATAATGGAACTGATTTTTAAAGAAAAACTGGTAACAACCATAATATACGCAAACATAGTGACTCAGAAGCTCTCGGAACTTTTAAAAACATTTAAAGCGTAAAAGTCTCCAGAGAAATCGTAAAAAAGATTACCATTTTAAAGAAATCAGTAGAGGAAAAGTTTCTTGGCATTACTCGAAAAACTGTTCGGGAACGACATATGAACCTCCTATAGAGTAAATGGCTTAGAAAATACCCCTGTGAATCTTCCATCACAAAAGAAGGTAAAAAGCGAAAAGGAAAAGGAAAAAAAGGTAAGGAAAGGCTAAGGAATAGTAGCTTACCTGAAAATGGCGGCCCTCTCACAGTACACTGTCCACAGCTGACAAAGGTGAAATGCGTGGAAAAGCGCCGACATGTGCACTACCGATTGCTGAAATCATATATTTATTGTTATATACTACTTTCATTAGCAAGTTTTTCATCTGCTGGCTACAGTAAGTAGTAAACGTCGCAAAAACCGCCACGTCTACCTACAGTACAGGAGCTCGACCTGCTGAACTCAGAAACATACTTATTTTTACGAATAAGCCAATTTTAGAGAAAATATAGAAGAGCGGCGGTTTCTGCGAAAGAAAGCGCCGCTGGCGCCTTTTTGTCGTTGCGGCACGTCCGGTACTGTATATATAGAAATATGTACGCTGACGTTAGAGAAAATAGCATGCATGTATAGAAGTTACCCCGAAAAGATTGGATTCTAACTAATGCTTCTAGCATATCCCTACCTCAAGCACTTATTCGTAATAACGGTATAATTATCGATATATTATCTACACTGTCTTTTATGCTCCCAAAATGTATAATAAGGTAAAGGTAGTGTGGGCATTGACCTGTTCGCTAAAGGATGACTCGCGGAACCAGCGACTATATCAAGTCAGTTCTTCACCTTCCCAGACAAGTCTGGTACCAATTTGCTCTACCCCGGATGGATAAAGGGTTTGGTTACCCATGGCGGGGATCGATCGCTCGCATGTGCGGGGTGTCAGTAGCGCCTCTTACCACTGCACCACGCGACCTTTGGAGAAAACTAGAATAGCACGTTATTGAAACTAAACAATCATTCCTTGAGAATTTTGTTCCGGGATGAGTGAATTTGAATTTCCTTGTGTCATTTTAGACAACCTGACCTTTTACTGATTCCTTTGCTCGTCTAAGCATAAGGGACGAAACGAGCTGCCCCTTTTACATGTTTTTAAATTGCATTTATAATTATTGATGCAGGATTTCCTATGTTCTCTCGTCTTGAAACTTTGGCATGATGTTAAACTTCGTAAGAGCTTCTGTGCCAAACGAGGCTAGTGAGGTGGATCAAACTTTTTAGGCCTCTGACGACGACGAAAGGGTCGAAGAGTCAGGCCAAAATAAAGTTTGATTTGTAAGGTGTACTAACCTCGTTCGGCACAGAAGCATTTACAAAATTCATTGATGTATTTTTCTTCTTTCTAGGTATCAGTAGCGATCGGCTCTTACCACTCAACTATTCTCTCAAAATATTACTTGACAAAAATGTCGAATAAAGTCCAATCCAATAAAAGCGAACCTTGGACTGATCGGCGAATCCAGCCAGTACAAAGTGAATATAGTCGGCCATATGTTGGCTGCATTCGATCGGAACCGGCAGGCAGCCGTGATTCGCATGAAGTGCACCGAGAAGCAGCCACGACAGCACTCGCACGTTCGTCACAGAGTCAGCGAATGCTCCGGGAGCAGCCTGAAGAGAGAAAATTTGAGTTGCTTCTGAAAGACCCCAGGTAAGTCAGCGCTTCCGGCGGCTAGGTCTATTTTTTTACAATTTTTTTTTGCGAAACCTCGTCTAGAAGGCTATGTGAAGTCAGTTGTGATCTCAAATCTCCAGTCCCGAATTTGAAAACAGCTCCGCCAATCCTAACAGGTGACAGAAGACGGGACCTCATCACCCCAGGTAATCACTCCATTTTGATTTATCTATTTATTTATTACGACGTTTAAGACAATCGTGTCAAAGAAGAATGAGTATCAAATAGAGCACCGAAGAATTAAGAGTATAATACGGCAGATATATTAAGTTAGCAGCAACATAAATAGAGTCAATACAAAGAGTAAAAATGTTAACACGAAAAGCAGGTAAAAACTAAGCAATTTTTCGGAAGATATCCTTTGATTTTAATCTTATAGAACGCTAAACTGTGTGTGTGTTACATAACCCTGTGACTATTTTGAATAGCATGCAGACGTCTCTCAATTTCTTACGAGACTCTAGAGAGTGAAAGACGAAAAAAATTTCGGATTGTAGCCCTAGGAATTCGAGCATAAAGGAATCCGCTATATCTTATCACCAATCCATATCACCATATCACCAGAACCATATCACCATAAAGGAGCTTATCACCACTTCTCTATTGCTTATCACTTCTCTATTGCAGAAATATCCTTTTTCTTATACAAACTTCCAAAGAAAAATCATTGAAATCAAAAAGAACCAAAGTATCAAAGGAATCATCCATGTGGGATCAGCGGACTCGATCTTTACACGGCTCAAAAAAAAGGAAAAAAAGAAAATAAAGGAAATCACAGGTAGATGAACAGCTCACCTGAGTCACACTAGGAGGGCTCATCAGCCACGGAATGAATCGGATCACCGTACGACAATCACGAGTATTCGAGCGGCTCATCTCCACAGCGATCGCTTCGGCCAGTTTCACCTTCAGATCGCCACCGACTGAGTCGGAATTCGTCTCTTTCTACAATATTTCTATATTTAATTTTCAATAGGAGCGCGCGTGGTACAGTGGTAGGAGATGCTACTGACACCCGCACGGTCGAGCGATCGATCACCGCCCCGGCTAACCGAGCCTTCTATCCCTCCGGGTTCGGGTTAATTGTTACCAGTGTTGTCTGGGAAGGTAGAGACACTGACTTGGTATAGCGGCTGGCCCAGCAAGTCGTGGTATGGGCCAAATACGCATTCACCACGCCTCTACGATTCTGAATGGAACAGGAATGCATGGCGCGTCCTAAAGGGAGTGGTAAACACCGACATCTTTACCTACACTTTTACCTTATCAATACACAAAAATAAAGTGAAGGTAAAAGCAAAGGGTCGGCGCTGATCTATTCCATGAGGACGCGCCACGCATTCGTCGTCCATTCAAAATCGTAAAGGCACGGAGAATGCACATTTAGCCTATACAATGACTTGCGAGGGCCAGCCGCTACGCCAAGTCAGTGTATTTACTTTCCCAGACAAATATGGTACCAATTTACCCGAACCCGAAGGGATGAAGCCACGGCGGGGATCGACCTCTCGACCGGGCGGATGTCAGCGACGCCTCTTACCACCGCACTACACGCGGCCACGCAAAAATATCCAGTTGAATACCCACCTTCAACTTGGCCAACACATGCAGATCGGCTATGAAGTCGAGAATTTCGAACAGAAACGGTCGAACAGCCTCCGAAGCAGCGGTGTTGAATTGATCGTCGGGTAAATTTATTTCAATATCTACAAAACGAGCGCTTTTTCCAGAATCACAACCACAAATAGTTAAACCAGGGTAAGATTAACCTTCTCCAGCATCCTGAAGAATCATATTCGCAATACTGATGTAGTTCGACTCATGCATGGGACACTTGAACTTGATCGCTTGAATCATTTCGGCGACCACCGCACGAGAAATACTCTGCTTATCGCGTTCCTGAATCACGAGTTTTTGAGCTGTCGGGTTAACTTCTGGAATTTACCCGAGTGATGAAAACATACCCGAATGAGCGCTCGATTACAAGCGGTGCAGACTGTCAGGAGGCTTTCCAGCTTCACTGGACATTCGTGGAGGGCTTCGGCCAGCCACTTACAGAACGAGTCCACCAGTGACACGGCGGACTGAAATCTGATTTTATTAGAAAGCAAAAAAAACTTGAAAAAAAAAAAAATGAAAAAATGGAAGGAAAATCATTATTTTAAATCAAACCGGTTTCATTTTTAAGATGGGTACGCCATGGATCTCACCAACTGGTAGGATATTTTTTTAGCTTCCTTGTAAAAAAAGGAGGTCCTTTACCTTATTTCTAAGATTCCTTAGTACTTTCAGCCTAATCCTATGTCACTGAGCCAGCTGACTCTTATAAGTGATTGATTGCACTAAGTGCACCTACGAAATGCACGTACAATTCCTATTAGAAGTCGAATGCATGGCTTAATCCTTCGAACGGATTGAATCCTTCACATTTTATTTCGTTGATGGAAATAACACCAAATTTTTCAAAAATACCTTAAAAGCGCTAAAATTCTGCACTTTCAGCACATGGGTCATGACGACGATCGCACTTTCCAATTCGGATCTGGATGGCTTCGAGCTTCCTTCTGACGCTATCTGAAAACTAATCCTTTTAGAAAAAAAAGAAAAAAAAGAAAGAAAAAAGAAGCTTTTTAGTGAAAGAAGAAGAAAAAGAAGAAAAAAGAAGGTTAGTGAAGACAAGCAGAAAATCAATCAATTTTACGAAATTTCAAAAGTTCTCCCATTTATATGGGTCCGAAACCTGGGCCCGTATATACTAACCTTGATTCACTAATATCTACTAAGTATAACTATGTACAACCAAAATCCACCACTTCGCTGAAAACTTCAAAAGTATTGATCGAATCTGATCATCAGATTCATAGCGTCCCAAATAACCGTACTAGTCGAAGTTTCAGCCAAATCGGTATTTTTGACGGGACCACCCAATTTGACGATATGGGTGGTCCTTGGTCGGAATATGGAAAACGGAAATCAGATTCGTGATCAGCACTTCAGAAAACCCCCAAGGGCAAAATTTCAGCGAAAATTAAATTTTTGACCTATGCCCGGATGGTGGAGTCGGAACTTTTAACAAGTGCCCAAATATTTCATATTTATTTATTTATTGTAGACACGTATGTTTCCACACGTGTAGAAAAACCCAGGCAAAAAAAAACAAAAATTCCAAACAACAGAAACTCTACTACTAAAGGACTAAAGACAAAAAAAAACAAGGAAGAGCTTAAAGGGATTACAGAACAAAAAAAGAAACAAAAATATTCAACGTCATGCTGCGGTTCAAGGAAAGTAATCGTGCCAATATAAAAATCCGAAATTTCGGTCCCAAACCGGATATGCCACATGACGACCGGTGCCCAGATCTGCTTAGAATTCAACAGACCTGTGTATGATATCTTCTGAAGAACGACTCCATATGAGTGATAGCCGTGCTCCAATGATTCACATAGGCGTCCGACGGCACCTCAACAATGTAGGCGGCCAGGTTACGCATCGTCGTCGACAAACGTGGGAGCCAATTCTCCGAGAGGTCCTGAACACCCATTCATTTACGTCAGTAATCCATAAAGGGCGCGCTTGCTTCAGTGGTAGGAGGCGCTACTGACACCCGCACGATCGAGCGATCGATCCCAGGCTGGGCTAACCAAACTTTCCATCCCTCCCTCCCTCCGTGGTCAGGTAAATTGGTGCCAGGCTTGTCTGGGAAGGTAAAGACGCTCACTTAGTATAGCGGCTGGCCACCGCGAGTCATTGTATGTGCCAAATACGCATTCATCATGCCCCTACGAATATGAATGGAACAAGAGTGCGTAGCGCGCTCTCATTCCGACACCTTTATTTTTTACCTCACCTTTGTCCTCATATCCTCAAATTTGAATGTGCTGGTGAATGGGGAAATTATGTCAGCTATACAACAACGCTGTTCTGATACAAAAACAAACAACAATTTATTAGGGAAGATGTCCAGGGCACCTTTACATTTACCTTCACCTTTTACCCTTCCTTACTTCATTCAATTGACTACGAGCCCGGATTTGTTCTTCTATGTTCTTCTTCTATGTTTACAGTTCTTGAATGGCACATGAAAAAACGTGACGTTATAAACATTCGTCACGAATGGTTTTCAATTCTAAATTGCATCCTATTGGTACTATAACTTCTTTGTTAATTAACGTAAAGGTAAAGGTAAAAGTGAAAGTACCGGCGCTGATCAGTCCCTTAAAGACGCGCCACGCATTCGTCTTCCATTCAGAATCGCAGCGGCATGGTGAACGCGTATTTGGCCTATACAATGACTTGCGGGGTCAGCCGCTATACCAAGCCGTTTCCTTCCCAGACGAGTTTACTAACAATTTACCCGACCACGGAGGGGTGTAGGGCTTAGTTAACCCAGGCCGGGACCGATCGCTCGACCGTGCGGATGTCAATCGCGCCTCTTACCACTGTTGCACTCGGGCCCTATCGCCAAAGAGATGAGAAAAGAAAGAAGAAGATCCTCACCTCGAACAACAACTGGATGAAGTAGACCGGGGAGAGTTCCTGGAAGTCGGCCAGCGAGATAGAGACGATCTTCCAGAATGAGTCCGTCCGAGGCAAAGGGGTGTCGAACAGTTGTAGACAAATTCCGGACGACGACAGCTGAATTTCTCATTTTTCACGAACAAACAGTTTTTCAAAAATAAAAAAAGAAAACTACAGAAAGGAATAAAAATAACACTGAAAAAAGAGTAATAAGAACCTGATGAAGCGTAACGCGCAGCATCTGCTTGGCCACACTACGGCAGTTTCCCGGTACGAACATTTCCGAGTCGTGCCATGGATAGATCGGGTGATCGATTAACCTGGAATTTTATTTTTTTTATTTATTACGCCGCATAATGGCGCGCCAACTATATAAAAGCAGATATAAAACAAAAAGACCGTGCTGTGCCATAATCTCAAAAAAAATGTAATTGAAACGAATGAGCAGTTATGTTGAAATGGTCAAAAACAAATTTTGTGCAATTTTAGAAGTTTTTTGCTTGAAAGTCCCTTTTTCGATTATTCAGAGAGGGGAGAGGATTACGGTAGATGGGTTACGGCCTCGACTAGCTACTTAATTATTTATTTATTACGCCACATAATGGCACGCCGTCCATTGAAACAGATACTACAAAACAAAACAAACAAATCATACTGTAGTTCGAAAAAGGTAATTCAAACGAATGAGCACCTGGAAACGGTCGAAAACGAATTTTTGAGTATTTTTTCTGCTTCAAAGTCCTTTTTTCGATTGTTTGATGATGGATGACAGTGTAACAGAGAGGGGATGCAGCGGACTACGGTAAATGCTTGCCTCACCTGGTTACGGTATGCAGCAGAGAGAAAAGAATCGGTGCCGCCATCACCGGTTCACGATGAAGGAACGTCTCGACGGCGATCAGACACAAGGAGATCGTCTCCTCGTCGAACGACGTCAGACTCTCGTTACAGTGATCGCACCGCAGTTCAACACTGAATGAACACCTATTTCTGCTCAAATAATAAATAATTCCAGTGGTTTCTTTAAAGTACATACCAAATTTCTGTCTCACCCTTTTTTATCCTTGGCGACTAATCTTTACTTGAGAATTTTCTTCTGCTAAATATCTTACCGAATAAGATGAAAGCGTTTCAATGGAATGTTGGCACTATACAACTTAACGGACTCCAGACCTCGATTGTTTTTCAGTTGTCGGAACTCGTTGAAATTTTGCATTGTGGGGTAATTGAGGACGCTGATCACGAATCTGCTGTCCGTTTTTCGGAGCACCCAAATCGCTACTTGCGTGGTCCAGTCAGCATCATCGATTTCGCTGAAACTTTGCCTATGGGGGTTCTCTGGCGTCCTGAACACGATGGTGAAGTCCGTTTTCCAAATGACGGTCGAATACGGTAGTTATAGAAAAGCCTCACCAGGTGAGGTCGGTAGGTACCCACCTATAACTACCGTATTCGGCCACCATTTCGAAAACGAACTTCACCATCGTGTTCAGGAAGGACACCAGAGAACCCCATAGACAAAGTTTCAGCGAAATCGGTGATCCTGACTGGATCACCCAAGTAGTCGATATGGGTGGTCTGAGACGACCAGGTGAAAAATGGACTTCACCATCGTGTTCACGACCCCAAATAACCCCCATAGGAGAAGTTCAGCGAAATCGATGATCCTGATTGGACCGCCCAAGTAGCGATTTGGGTGGTCCGGGACCACCCACGTAAAAAACGGCAGGTTCGTGATCAGCGTCCTCATTAACCTTCCTGTGCAAAGTTTCAACGAACTTCGAATTTCAAAAAAAAAATCGAGGACTGGAGTCCGTTAAGTTGAATACTGCCGGAATGTTAAATTAGTGACACACCTATTGACCTATAAGCTCGGGATAGACGGAAGAACTTAGAAATATTATTACGGTAGTAATACGGTATTCGGCTATTACGGTAGTGACGTACTTGGTTGTCGGTTTCCGTGGCTTCCGCTGGTCTTTCCGTCGTACCGCGTCGCTGCGCTTACGCATGCGTGGCTCAACAATCGTCGGATGCAGGGTCATTTCGCCTTCGTGTTCCTGAACATAAACGATTTCAGTCTCAAAAATCCGATGGTTACCTTATACCTCATCTCACCATACCCACTTACCTGGCATCGGATACCCCGGATAGCAAAAAGGGATTAACAAAACACAAAATGCCTCAAAATAAACAAAACAAAATAATAAGAGTTAGGAATCCTAAGAAATGTGAGATCGCGGTGAGAAACAGGATTATTTTGTCCCTTACGATTTACTATGGTATCCTTTCAGTGAACTTAGTGGATAGTCAGCCAGAAGGACTAAGTTCACTAAAGGGATACCATAGTAAATCGTAAGGGACGAAATAATCCTGTTTCTTACCGCGATCTCACATTTCTTAGGATTCCTCTTAGGAACTCTCATTAATTTGTTCTGTTCATTCTGATTCATTTCGTGTTTTGTTAATCCTTTTTAGCTATCCGGGGTATCCGGTGCGAGGTAAGTGGGAAGGTTGAGATGAGGTATAAAGTTACCGTCGGACTCTTGAGTTTTTGAAGAAGAACTTAGTGGACAGTCAGCCAGAAGAACTAAGTTCTTGTTCCAAAATTTCCAACCCCACAATTTTCCCTCAAACTAGGCCAACTTTTTGCTGAGTTCCAGGTATTTTGCCTAAGCATGTGAACTGTTTAGCATAAAAATCAATAAATCGATAAATAACCTCTTTCTACAAAATCATTACCTGAATAGTGGTGACGGTCAAACTCTCGGGTCTGATCATTCCCTTAGGCGATTCCGATTCCTCATCGCTGATATCGTCCCACGTAGCAATGTCTGTCGGTTGGTCGGTCTCAGTGCAGACGTGAGCTTGACCTGAGGAATAATTTCCATTAAAATTGATTTACATATACATTTGAATTTGAATTTTAAATTTAAAATCAATGGGTATAACCATAAATGGGAGAGAGATACCTTGTAGAGTTTTGGCGACAATGTTGATCAATCGCATCACTCCGTCGCTGATCGGAACTTGATCGAATCGATACTGAAGTGAGATTTGATAGAAAAATCCTTAACCAAACCTTATAACAAGCCCAAGCATGGTAGATTTGCTTACCTTGTAAAGAATCAGAATCAGCGAGTTCAACCACAAATGTCTCGAATGCTGAGAGAGCAGCTTCAACGAATAGTTGCTCAAATGCTGATCGCTGGCCAACTTCTGTGGAGACGGAAGGTGAAGAAGCAGCTGGACGACTGTCGGCAGCAGCTGGTTACCTAGAAAATTACCCGTTAGGTATAAAGTTACCCAATTTCCGTACTCCAAAATCTACTCTTCCGACAGATCTTACCTATGACAAGGTTACAGTCGAGTATCTCCGGCAGACCGCTGATGAACGCGTTGCAGACCACCGATTTTCTGAATCAACAAAATTGAAGGAAAGTCACTAAGCAGTGCTTATAAATTAGTGACGATATATAAACATATAAAATATAAAAAATAAGATGTAAAAAAGTATTCCTTGGAGTTTGCACAGTTGTACCGATGAGGTATTTTTCAAATTTGTCGCCTCAGGGTCTTTTCTTAGAAAAGGTCCCCTGAATATATAAAAGTAATTGATAGAAAAAACCTTCAACCATCTAACCAGATTGAATTGAAAGATCTATATTAACTTATCACGTAGTTTGGAGCAGTGGTAAGAGGCGCCACTGACACCCGCACAGTCGAGTGATCGACCCCACCCCAGACTAACCAAACCTTCCATCACTACGAGATCGAGTAAATGGGCACCAGACGACTAGTCTGGGAAGGTAAAGATACTGACTTCGTATAGCGACTGAACCCGCAAGTCATTGTATATATCAAATACGCATTTTCTATTTTTCTACGATTCTGAGTGGAAAACGAGCGCAGGGGCTGACCAACTTTGTCTTCACCTTTATTTTATTCAAAACACCTCATTTGATCGTTAAAATGCACTCCTTTCGTACCTACGAAACACAAAGTAGTTCTATACTCACAATATCTTGGGCAATTGATAGCAGTTGGGTTTCACTCTTACTACCAGATACACGTTCACCATGACTCAACAATTCTGAATGGAAGACGAGTACGTGGCGCATCCTTGTGGGTTGGATATTTCCGATATGCTTTCGATCCCTGGTGAGCTGATCAGTAGACCTGGGATTCTTATGTCTGGACCCAACCTAACTTTTTCATCATTCCCTTATCTTGGGCTTGTTAAGCTTTCAAGTTCACTAAGTCCAGTTCATCATTGGTAATCCCCCGATAAACCTGAAATATAGTCCGAACGGCGCCCACCCTCGTTACTTTTTAAACATCCTATGGTAAACGCAATCTCTCATCGACTCTACCGTCTGGTTCTGAAAGCGCCGCGGTTTCGGAGACCGCTTACCGTTCATGAATCTGGGCCCTGGTCTAAAAGGTAAAGGTAAAGGGGTCGAAGTCGATACGTCCCTTCAGGATGAGCCATGCACTCGTCTCCCATTCAGAATCGTAGATGCATGATGAATGCGTATTTGGCTTACACAATGACTTGCGAGGGACAGCCGCTATACCAGTCAATGTCTCTACCTTCACAGACAAGCCTGCTAACAATTTACCCGATCCCAGAGTGATGGAAGGCTTGTTAACCGGACGGAGATCGATCGCTCGACTGTACGGGTGCCGGCAGCGCCTCTTTTCACTCTACCACGCGCGCCCTTACCCATAAATAAATAAGAAAATAAACAAAGTCGCCTCCTGACGTACCTGAGTCGTGCCGGCGGAATAGTGAAGCATTTCTCGGTGTTACTGAATCCGAGAAGTGTGTTAAAATGACGAAACAGCAGCGATTGCTTCTTGGCGTTCGCCTTTTCATCGGTGGGTGTCGAATTTTTATTGCTAAAAGGAATAATTATAGACTAAAACTAAAAATTTAAAAAAAAATAAATTAAAAATCATAGAAAAGTAAAAAACTACACTAATTGCTGCAGAACTTAAGGCTGTTTCGTTTGTATTCTATGATTCCTCTCCGTTCAATTTTTTCGTTCCAGTTCTCGTTCCGGCTGCGAGTTCTTATTGTGAAGTTATCGATTTCCCAGTTTTTTTGGTTTTGTGGTTTTATTTCTGAGCACGATCTTGCTCGTGAACCCTAATCACCTAATCAATCGCATCAATCAATAATGAATCAAATGAACGAAATCAGACCTGAGGAAAGAGACGAACAACGAGATGACCAGATAGACGGTGTGACGTTCGGGATTCTCCATATCGACGACCCGGTTGAACAGCAAACACATGTTGCTCTCCTCGTCGGTGAACTCTCTCAGGCGACCGTAAGGTCCTTTAATCAACAATTTTATAAAAAAAAGAATACTGTAATTTCTGGAATCCGACCGACTCCAGTGACTTTGAATATTAAAATAAAAATGAACAATCGACACTTCATGATTTGATTCTATTAAAAATTCGACTTTAAATTTTTCAGATTTCGTCTTTCCTAGTGGGTGAAGAAGGTCCACGGCTCATATACGGAAAAACAAATCAAAAATGGCCAAATTCTACAAGAATTTCACCTCAACACCTTGAATTATAGACGATAGGCTACAGTACCAGGCACATCCTTTGATCACTTCCCGGAAAAGCCGCTTAGAAGCGTTCCAAAGCGGCTTTTTTGAATAACTTTGTTGAAACTCAGTTACTTGTAAAAATATACGTATATTTGAACTCAGCAGCTCGAGCTCTATCCCTCCAGATACACTTTTCCCAAATTCGTGAAACTTGTTTTCGGTCAATTTTTTGACCCCTCGATTTTCGGATCCTGTTGCCGCTTCAGTCCCTCGCTTGGCGACACACCACCGACTAGGCTCCGCCCCCTGGCGGGGTCCCCTGTTGGGGCCCCCGTCAACGACTAGGCAACCGATGGATACGAGGGATACGCAAAATTCGATATTTTGAAAATTTTTCAGATGTGAATAATTTATACACCGAACGATAGAGCTCGAGCTGGTGAGCTCAAATATACGAATAGTTTTACAAATAATTGAGTTTTAACAAAGTTATCCAAAGAAGCCGCTTTGGAACGCTCCTAAGCCGTTTTTCCGGGAAGTGATCAAAGGATGTGTCGGTACTGTACAATAATTGCCTAATTTTGACGTGAGACCTCGTTCTGTTCAGCTCTAAACTTGGTCAAACAATTCACCTATTGAAATTGAGATTTTAAACGAGTTCCTGGCGCACTCTCAATGACTACACATCCTTAAACTGCTAAGACGTACATGGAACACGGATTCAATCGAGTACAAAAATTCGAAGTTTTAGAAAAAGGGTGGCGTGAGTTCAACAGCAACATCTATGGAAGTTCCTATTGATCGGTCAGATCACAGCAATCGATAATAAACTGGTAAAGTAACAAAAACCTATCCAAAGGTCGTATGAAGGTGATCTAATCGATCGAGACCTCCAAGGACACATCATTCAAACGCTTCGCCACCTTGGCCAGCTTGGGCATTCAATTTTTCGGGAAATTAGATAGTTCACCTATTTTACCTCTTTTTGACTTTTCTAACTGAAAAAGAGGTCTACTCTAAGAGATTAACCGATATATAAGAAGTGAGGAGTACACGAATAGTTGGAGAAAACGTTAGGAATTAACGAAGAAGCGAAGAAAAAAAGCGAAAATCGAAACGTTAGAAGCGATCATACCGGCGGAATAGGTCGGCGAAGTGACCGACGGAGACAGCGTATCCGAATCTGCTGCAAGCAAACCATCAGAAACCACATCAACTCGTGTCCGAGCCGCCGGTGAACGGCTGTAGAAGATCGCCGGAGGCAACGAGGACCGCGTCCGCAAGTCGCGGCTCGTCCTCGATGCCGCCGCCGTTGCGTTGCGATGGCTGCCGCTGCTCACCGACGGCTACACGTTCAGTACTGGCCGATAGAAACATTCAAAATAAAAAATTAAAATAAAAAATAGTAACGAAAAGGAGGGGCAGAACGAGAAAATCTAAAGAGCACAAAGAAGCAGCTACGAGAAGTGCTGTCATTCACGGTCATGCGGTGAGAAGAGAGCGAGCAAACCGAGGTGGAGGTGTCGAGGGGCGAGGCAGGTGAGGTCCCCAAAAATGATGGTCCGTTTGGCCAACTAACGGAAGGCCGCACATGATGAGCCATGGGCAGCTGAAGGCGCCGGCTACCCGACGATACATGTCCCCAAAGGTGGGCAGTTCCTGATTCATCAACGCGCCCTGGGGTTTATTGCTGGTTTATACGATGCCACTAGTTCGAGGTCTCCGAAACCTTGACCCCAAACTAGTGGCATCGCATGAACCATAAATAAACCTCAGGGCGCGTTGATGAATCAGGAATTACTCACCATTGAGAGCATGTATCGTCGGGTACCCGATGATGGCCTAAGGGCCGAAGGTTACCCTCTGAGTTAACTAGATTCCCTGGTAATCAATGAACTATCTAGAGAATTTATGTGATAAACACTGTGGTCCCGGAGAAACCTCCGAAATTTACTGCCCAGAATTTCCAGCTCTATCGAATGAGCATAATAATATTCCACTGAAAGAACCCTTAGGACTTATATTTCCAATTTTATTCCAGTTGTAGAACTCGAAAGACTTCGCGAAGACGTGTTCCCATAACAGTTGGGTTTGCGATACCCGTGAAGCAATGCAACGGCCGTGATCACGGCTGTTTTGGGTAAGCGGCCGTCTGTTCACAAATCGATAGGTCCGACTTTTTATCAGAATTTTTTCTAGCATATATTCGGTTGCTATTCGCTTTGGTTTTTGCGCTGTAATTTTAACTGAGTTCTTTGTTTGTTAATGGCAATATTATTTTCCTTTAAACTTCAAAAAAAGATATTTTAAAATGAAAATTGAGCAGCATATTAGGAACGAGGCCTGTGAAACGTAACCGCCGGTGAAATTTGCCCGGCGGTCTCGTTCATGAATCAGGTGATGCGCGGGAGCTAGATTTAGAGCGCTCTTACTACAGCGGGGTGCTCGATGAATCGCCGCGCCAGCTGGGTGGAATAGACCTGCTATAACCCCCGAACAAACTCCGCGGCGCGTTCATGAATGCGAATGTGAGCGTCGAAAGGGGGTTCTACGCGGGTCTATAGCGCCGACACCCGCCATGGATCTAGGCCCAGGTGTCACCTATAAAATTTGAATGTTGAAGATAAAGCCATGCCGAGGTTCATAGAAAGTCGATTCTGGTCTCGTTATTTGGCTCCACCTCAAGCGTACCACATTTTTGGGGACCACTTCATCGATGTGCCTCCACACCTCCACCGAACATGCGTTTAGGCTCCATAGAGGAGTACATACGACGTGGAGACGAGGCGGCAATGAGCGACACGAGGGATGCGGCTCCGACGGTGATGTCGGCGGCCATTTGCCGCCAGCGATTCACCACCTTCACCATGGTCACCACTCGGAGAATCTTCACCCGACACGACAACGCGGCCTCGCTGAGACGACCGCGACGACGCCATCGCGGCAGACGTGACAAGCATAAAGCTGAGGCAGAAAAAACAATCTGATTGATACATCGTTTTCGGTTGTTTTTGTTGTTGTTCAGATGACATCTACTACAAGAACTGCGGCAGACGGTAGCCAATCGGAGGTTGGCACCAGTGCCAGACGGTAGTCCTGGTAGTCAGGTATGGAAAACGCGCAGCATACTGTGTTGTAAATTTAAAAAAATGTATATTTTCATCCTCAGGACACAAATCGAGCCCGACCTCTAGTGGATTCGTTCTCACCTCAACTGGTTATAATTATAACCCGGGAATATACGAGATAGCGCTTTTTTGTGAATTTGTTAGCGTCCTCTAGTCAATGAAGTTGAGTGACGTCGCTCGGGATTGATCTGATTATCCTATTAATAAATAGCGAAACCACGAAGCCTGTTTGTCAACTCTAGGGTCCCGCCGCGATTGCCGGTTACCGTACTCCCAATGACGTATTTCTTCAGTTCATCGCTGTCTTTGGTGCATGCTTTTTGTTCTTCGTTTTATTTGTTATTATAAATGTTTTATACATGTTTCCTAATATTCAATAGTTCATTTGGTGCCCTGTAGACCGCTGAATGACTGGTATTTATTGTATAACCGTAGTGAGCGAAAATTCGAAACCGCATCCAACAGGTTTACCAAACCCACGATATAGGACAGGACTTCCAGGGGAATAAAGCTAGAAAATTAGATTCTCGATGACGTATTTTTTCAAAGAAACCTGCTCAGTCTGGTGATGAAGCATGGAGAATTTGAGAATAGACATTTGAGAACAACTTGACCTCCCTATGCACACTGCTAAGTATGTTAAAGGCTGCATACCCCAACTCACATAGCACCCGGGTAAATTGTACCCGCAGGTGAAGCATAGTAGGTACGACTCGTTGCCTTGGTAAGAAATACCTCTGCGACCTATAATATCACCTAATCACCTTTGCTAGTACCATCGCCAACGTCCCCCTTGATCTAATCTAACGTCTTGAGGTAGATGTTCCAACGACCATCTTGCTAGGATCATCACAAAAATCGCGGCTTAGGCGGGACTCGAACCCGTATCATATCAGCAGCAGCGGCCTAGTAGGTGATAAAACTAGAGTTTTGTGATCTTATGCCTTATTTGCAATCGTTTCAATCTTAAATCCGCAGTGAATTTGCGCTCGTTCTCCTACATAGGCTATTTCAAAGGTCTGCTGTCGGTTATAAACCGCTAGACGAAACTCCTAACCCTTACCCGATTACCGTAATCAACGATATGGGTGGTATATGATCGAAATTCGACAGAAAAAATACATCTACACCCCAAATACTCTCTATAGACGAAGTTTTAAAAAAATTGGCGGTGGAATATGGTCAGATACTCGGCTGACGTTTACTTTTCTATAGCAAAATTAAAAGTAAAGGGGTCAGCGTCGATCAGTCCCCTAGGGACGCGCCGTGCACTCATCGTTCATTGAGAATCGTAGAGGCAAAGTGAACGCGTTTGCTGTACGCCAAACAAGTATGATAGCAAATTCCGACCCCAAAGGGACGGAAGACTTGGGGAACCGGGCGGGGATTGATCGCTTGACCGTGCCGGTGTCAGTAGCACCCGTTATCGGTGTACCACGCGCGTTCTTTTCCATTGTTTCGTGCAAAAATGCAAAATTTGGCAAGTTAAATGAAAATTTAAGGACATAACCAGCTCGCGACTCCATATGGAACGTGCCTACTTCCTAAAGGCTACCGTCTCCGTCAAAAAACACGCGGAAATCAAACATAAAACAGTTAAGCAATGGGCTGATCAAGTACGGACAGAATCTGAACTGAAATCGGAAGACTATGCCAGCTATTTTCACTCGTGTTCGCTCTACTACGAAAACGCTACAGTAGCCGGCATACTGTAGGAGAAAGAGCATGGTGCCGCTGGTTCCTCCGCCACTACCCATGCGTCAAATGATCATCTGAGGGTTGTACGTTCTAAGCAAACTTATTCGGTAAGTGAGAAACGTGTTTGAAGCCGAAGGAAAACTGATGATGATGAATAGCACAATGATGGAAGTAAAGCACACTTAAGTTACGACAAGAACGGGACGTTTTCAGCTGAAACCGGACGCTTTGGTAAAGGTAAATTCAAGAAATTTCGAACGGTTTCCAGGGTAAATTCGTACCTGGTGGATCAGACGGCTGATAGCTGAGCTGATGTTTCAGCGCGTTGTATTCGCGAAGATGTTTCACTATGGACTTGGCCGTTGCCGCTTCTTCTATGGCCTGGAAAAGAGTGGGTAAAGGTAAAAGGTAAGGTAAAGGTATCAATCAAGCTCCTAACAGACATAAGATTCCCAGTTCCACGTGTGAATGAACAGTTGGAGTGAAATCGAATGCAAATGAATGTAGTGGAATTCATGAAAGGTAAGGTAAATGTGTCGGAATCAATCAGTCGCCCAAGGATGCGCCATGCACTTGTCTTCCATTCAGAATAGTAGAGGCATGGTGAATGCGTATTTATGCAAAGACTTACTGTAGCCAACCGCTATATCAAGTCAGCGTCTTCACCTTCCCAGGCAAGCCTGGTACTTACTTACCCGACCCCAGAGGGACGGAAGGTTTGGTTAGCCCGGGCAGGGATCGATCGCTCGACCGTGCGGGTATCAGCAGCGCCTCTTACCGCTGCACTTCGCGCGGCCTTAGTGGGTCAAAAGGTTGCCAAAGTTCCGGTAGAATAGAAGTCGGCTTACCTTCTTCGCTTTGTTCACCTTCCGCTGATATATCTCGCTCATCGGATCCGTATGCATTAGATCTGGAAAAAACCTCATCGTTGAATAAAAAAATAGTGAATAAAAAATTCTTTAAAAAAAAACTTCGAAAAAATTGACAAATGCTTTTCTAGAAAATCTCCTACATAGGTGTTACTCTAACGGCTTTGGAGCAGTTGACAACCCTTTTCTAGAGAATCTTCCACACTAGTGTTGCCCTAACCGGAGGGCCTTAATCGAAATCTTCGAATTAATCGGGTATATTGTATTATTATTTATCCTTAATCGAAAGCTTCGAATTACTCTATTATTCGAAAAATCTTTTTCAATGTGGTTCCTCCTCACAGAATCTGTCAACCGCCAGAAATTGAAGTACAACATGAACTGTCGCGACTAATTTGCAATCCCCATTTTCTTTTAAACCAATATTAATCATGCTAAAGATTTTTTTCCAAAAGTCTATGAAAAACATCGAAAATAATTGATTGACTTATATATTTGGTGCACTAACCTTGCACAAACATCGTCTCCTCGTCTTTCTGATTGCAGACTGACTCTCGAACCGATGTACTCATATTATAAAATCATTATCATAATATCGGCATTTACTGATAGCATTTTTGATATTGAAGATATTTTTTCAAAAAACGGTGAAAATATCGAAAATTATCATATCTGGTTCACTAACCTTGCACAAACATTGTCTCCTCGCTCTGATTACTCAGTTGAACTCTTCTTGTCACAAGGGCAAATTTAGCGAAATTTTATCTCTGTTCTAACTCCTAAACCATGAAATTATTATTTCAAAAAATTATATCGAACTATCAAAAAAAAAAATAAAAAATCAAGAATTACCTGAATGAAAAAGTCGAATGTGAGCATGGTCTCATCGGGAAGCTGTGTGGTGAGCAGACGTATGGTGTTGATTATGATCGGACGATCGAGAATGCACGAGTCGAACTGTGATTCCAGACAGAAAGTCATCATCTTGAATCAAATATATAGATAGATCGTAGTTAGATGAACCTTTATTCAATCAAAGCGTACCTTCAAAGTCTGCGACGGCAATGCCCTCAGGGCAATTATGGCCCTCTGTGCGACGCTCGGATTCGGGTCGTGAAGTGAGGTGACAAAGTGGTAGAACAGCGCCGAGAGGGCCGTTTGAACTACCTGGAATTTTGATCGTAAGCTTGAATTCATGGGGAAAAAAGTGGTGTGCTCATACCCATAAGCACAATTCCTTTCCTCTTTCTTGTTTTCTTGTTTCTTTTCTAATTTTTTCCGGAAATAGGAAGGTTGACCTACCTTATTTCCCTTCACTGGCGCCATCTTGATCACATGCGCCATCACATAGGCTTTGCCGACTGAAAAATAGTGAAATTGACTAATCAAAGCGAATCTGAAGATGGGTATGCTTATACCCTTGCCGGTGACCGTTTACCCAACCTATTTTTCTAACCAGAATGCTGAACAACGATGAAAAGAACTCAATTTCAGATCGATCAGAATTCTCAAGGAGAACTACTTCAAGATTCGCATTGTTTAATTCGCATCAAAACGATATTCAACGGCTAAATAACGCCGATATTCTTTAAATGGTACAGTGGTAAGAGGCGCTACTGACACCCGCACGCTCGAACGATCGATCCCCGCCCGGAATAACGAAGCCTTCCATCACTCCGGGGTCGGGTAAATTGGTACCAGGCTTGTCTTGGGAGGTGCAGACGCTGGTTTGGTATAGTGGCTGCTCCTGCAAGTCATTCAATAGGACAAATAGGCATTCATCATGCCTCTACGATTTTGAATGGAACACGAAAGCGTGGCGCACTCTTCGCGGACCTTTGCCGATATCTTCACCTTTATCTTTTATGTACAAAGTAGTGATAAGGTAAGGATATAACAAAACTGGGGCGAGCGGATAGAAAACCAGCGGAGTAAGGGCTTCTAACGAACTAACCCTGGGGGCATGCATGCATTTTTTTGCTTTTTTTTGTATATTTGTTAAATAATTTTCAAAAAAGATGGTCCATAAAATTGGCCCTCAAACCAACCTGCATCGAATCTTGTTTTCCAATTGGAAGACGCAAAATCCTTGTGGACCACACGCCAGAATGCATCCTCGCCAGATGGGAAAGAGATGCAGTGCAACAACAGCAGCGAAGCCAGTTCACCCACCTGAAACAGTAAAAAAATAAGCAAAAAAATAAAAAATATTAATAAAAATAAACCATTAAATGATAAGTAACAAGAAGAAAGTAGTAAAAATAGTAATCTAGAAATAGTTTTCAATAAAAATACCTGGACAAAGTCCGAGCGGAGTCTCGCCCACAGTTTCGGCACCATCATGCTCTCCTAAATTCAATATAATAAGATTATCAAATCCGGATAAAAAACGTTGAAAAATAAGGGATTAAAAAATCAATACATTCAAATGGGTCGAATGGGTCAGGTAACATTCACCGCCGACTTACCTGAATCCAAATGAGAAATCCACGATGTTCCCTTCGCGCATTGCTCAGCGCTCCACAATGAAGGCACAGGAACTTTAGCGTGTTCATGATAAAATTCTCCACATCCGGATCTTCGGCGTATTCCAAGTTCTTAAATAAAATTATATAAATATAAATAACTAATATTTAATAAAAATCAATTAATTCAATAAAATATATAAATATTTAACTATAAATTAAATTTATAATCGCTTCCGAGATTTTATTCCTCCGAAGTAGGAAAGACGTAAATGATTGCGCGCAAAATTATAGTCCTGTCACGCTAGCTGACGCGCAGCGTCTTACCAGCACAGAGCTCTAGCCCCGGTCTGATCGATACCTTACCTTTACCTTTTACCCATGGGGTCAAAATACAAAATGTTCACACCAAAAACGCACCATACGATTCTGAATCGAAGGCGGATGTTTGGCGCGACCCTAGAAGTGTGATCGATACCTTGCCTTTACCTTTTACCCATAGGTGTCGGTAAGCTCTGGTTATCTATCCGGTAAGCTTGTTAATAAAAATACAAAATGTTCAGGCCAAAAACGAACTATACGATTCTGAATAGAAGACGGATGTATGGCGCGTCCCTAGAAGTCTGATCGATACCCTATTTTTATCTTTTACCCGTGGGTGTCGGTGAGCTCCGATGATCTGCCCGGTAAGTTTGTTAATAAAAATACAAAATGTTCAAAAAAATACTCACCACTAGCAACGCGTGTACCATTCTTAGTTGCGGCGGGAGTTGATCGATAGAGAAACGGAATCGGCCGACAGATGTCGTCCAGAAGTCATCTGTTTGTATTTTCGGTTGTTGACCAGAAGGAGTCGAACCCTACAAAAATAATCTTTATTTAATTTTTATTTCAATAGTCTGATTTTTTCGTAGGGCACGCGTGAATGTAAACTAATACACAAATAAATAAATAAATTTCAAAGAAGGAAACCTAGAATCTGATAAAACACGACCTTTATTCCCTCGACGAGACTACTGGTCACCACTTGGCACGTCTCTCTTCCGACATCGAGTTCGGTGAGCGTTGTCGCCTCGGCCATGGCCACTTCGACCTTAAATGTCGAAATTAACCATAAACTGCATGGAATGTGAGGTTGTTTACCCAATAGAATGCAATAGATGGTAAAGACACTGACTTGGTATAGCGACTGGCCACCGCAAGTTATTCTATAGGTAAAATACGCATTCACCACGTCTCTACAATTCCGAATGAAACACGAGGGGCGGCGGGGCATCCTTAGGGGATCCATTCACCTTACCTATACCTTTAAGTTGTTAAAAAATGAGCTTTCCCTGTCCAGATTAGACAGCATAAGATGACATGGTCCCAATTATTAGGCCTATTCAATGACTTGCGGAGCCCATGTGATTTCGATAGTTTCTGTCACATTTCCAATCGCAGCTCATACTAAGGCTCTTTCCAGTGCTTCTTTTTTCTTTTGTCCTCAACTTCTATCTTTCTCTCATCTCACTCATAGCTATGATGATTCTGTCCTATAAAGGTGGCTATATTTGCAGATTATCGTAACTTCATGTTATTTGGGTCGAAAAAAACAATTTCTGCTGTTTTCTTTTTTAATTTTAATTTCATTTTAGTTTTAAAATTTCTGCTCGATAACGCTGACTAGGCCAATTTTTAAACTACTGTCCCCCACCATTAGAGGTAATCTTCTTACCTCCTCACTCGGCAATATCCCAACAAACTCTTCGTCACCGGTATGTTCCACGGTGGCTGTCTGGAAGCACAAACCACCCTCGGAGAACGCCGTCGGTGCTGACGTCGCTGCTGGAGAAGCTGAAACAACAAAAATAGTCATCTTATCGCTTACCCACCACTTACCCATTCGCCCAGGGTTAAACCTCACTAACCTCCCTTGCTACCGGGAGCAGTCTGAGGTGACAGGGCACTGCTGGGATGCGACGTGCCTGGAGAGGTCGTGTCGTAGCCGTCCATTGGTTCGTCCTAAAAACAAAAGAAAATTGAAAAAATAAATAAATAATCAATAATTCTATTAAATGGAAGTTTAAAATCTGCTGGACTTCTATTTTCTATCAAGCTCAAATGATTTAAATTATAAAAATAATTAAATAAATCATAATTAAAGATTTAATTGAGATTTTCTAAATTTTCGTATTATGATTCATCTCGTATGTTGGTATTTTTGTGCTGTCTTTTCGTCCATTAGCTTTTTTTATTGCCACGTCACATGAAAATCTCGGGGCGTGGTACAGTGGTAAGAGGCGCTACCGACACTAGCACGGTCAAGGATCGATCTCCGCCCAGGCTAACCAAGCCCTTCATGCCCGCGGTCGGGTAAATTGGTACCAGACTTCTCTGGAAAAGGTAAAGACACTGACTTGGTATAGCGGCTGGACCCCGTAAGACATTGTAGAGGTAAAATACGCATTCACCACGTCTCTACGATTCTCAATGGAACACGAGGGCGGCGCGGCGTCCTTAGGGGACCCATTTACCTTACCTATACCTTTATATTGTCAGAGAATAAGCTTTCTCCGTCCAGATGAGACAGTATAAAATGACATTGAAAATAAAATAAAATGAATAATAAAATAAAATAAAGTGACCGAAAGTTGTTGCATAGGTCAAATACGCATTCACTATCCTTAATGGCAACACGTCTAACTCTACCTTACCTTAACGTCACGTGATGCATTCACAAAATAAGAAAGAAAGAAAAAAGAAAAAAATTAGGAAGAAAACCACTGATAGTTAGCAAAAATACCTACATCGGTGGCCGTGATGGCCATCTCCAGTTTCGGAGAAACATTTTCCGTCATATTCATAATCATCTGATGAAGGAACGCGGCTTGCTGACAGGCTGCAACGGATCCTTTCAATTGATTTTCAGCGAGGTGTAGGAGTTAATCGCGCCGCGACGCGACCGCACGCACCTCCATAGCGATGTCGCGCGACAGAAGCATAAACAGGGCTATAAACCGACCTGAGCAGTCCGCAAAACCATCCAGCTCGGGATTTTTGCACTCGTGTGGGGTGGTCCGAAGAGGAACGCTGAGCAGCAGAGAAACACAACCAAACAGTTTTTCGGTGAGCGCTGACTGCTCGTGAACGGCGATTTCGTTGAGGCGGAGCTTAAATGCACTAGTTTAATCTTTCTTTTAAGAATAAAAAAAGAAAAAATGAGGAAAAACCTGCAACACGAGGATGTCAATGATGACTATATGAATGGAGACGTCGTCGTCTTCAAGGTCGTTCTGCCCGAGACGGGGTATGTCCATCGAGGACAAACCTTGCAGTGAGACGCTGAACTTCTCGAGCAGCATGTCGAGTGGGATGGAGATTTCCAGTCGGGAGAGCAACTAGAACAAATCGATAAATTTTCGGAAGAATTCATTTAGTAAAAGGCGCGCGTGGTACAGAACTAGAAGGTGCTTCTGACACCCGCACGGTCGAGGGAACGATCCTTGCCCTGGCTATCCAAGCCATCCATCCCTTCAGGGTTGGATAAATTGGCACCAGACTTGTCTGGGAAGGTGAAGACACTGGCTGGGTATAGCGGCTGGCCCCGCAAGTCATTGTATAGGCCAACACGCATTCACTAAGCCTCTACGATTCTGAATGGAACACGATTGCGCGGCGTGTCCTTAGGGGAGTGATCAACGCCAGCACCTTTACCTCTATCTTTTTCTACCCATTTTGAAATAGTAAAAACAAAAATAAAAATTCGAATCCTAAAGCTTAAGCCTATATAAATCATAAGTGTCATAGCATGTCACAACAGTTGCACTAGAGATAAATCCAGGCTTGCTGCGAGGAGACAAAACCAAAGTTCTACGGTGGGGTAAACGGTTGGGTATCGGTTACCCTAGGAGGATATGTTTACAAATAGAAGTAGTCCAATCAAGCCCTCCGGCACCATCATACAGAATTGCCAAAAGTTAAGTTAGTTAAAGTTTACTACAGGTGATTCCGATTTCGGCTGTCCCGAAGCCAAGAAAGACCATGCTTTTAGGCACGTCTCCAGTGTTTGATCCCGTCTAAAATTTCATCTACGATAAAAGGTAAAGGTAAAGGTGCCGGCGTTGGTCACGCCGCTGAGGATGCGCCATGCATTCGTCCTCCATTCAGAATCGTAGATGCATGGTGAATGCGTATTTGGCCTATACAGAAACTTGTGGGGACCAGCCACTATACCAAGTTAGTGTCTTTACCCTCCTAGACGAGCTTGGTACCAATTTACCTCACCCTGGAGGTAGGGAAGGCTTGGTTAACCCGTGCCGTAATCGATCGCTCGACCGTGCGGATGACAGGAGCGCCTCTTTCCACTGTACCGCGCGCGCCACCACGACAAAAAGAAACAACAAGAAGACCAACATGAAGCCACTGAAGGGCGTTGAAAAGCTCCTGATAGTTGGTTCCGGTCAAGCGACTGCTCACAAAATCGAACACCTGCAAATTATCTTTCTCTAAGATTATTAGAAAGTTTTTAATTTTTAAACTTGTTGGCTCACCATGACGGTCTCAAACGGTAACGGACAAAGATCCGGCTCGAAGATCTTACACAGCAGGATTTTAAGCTCTTGTTGATGTTCTTCGCTGCATTTCTCATAGATGAGCTGAAAAATCGATCGATTTAGGAATTTTCTGACTTTTCCCATTCTAGAAAAGTTCCACCTGCAGCCATTTCGGCATCACTCGACTCCACGTCTCCATAGAGATCACGTCGTACGGCATTAGGGCCAACAGGCTAAACTATGACATGTATTAGGACCACAAGACGGAAAACTTAAAAATTCAAAAAAGAAGAACGGCGATATTTCTCCCAGAATGGTTATGGTGCCGAAGGGTATCCGAGCCCTAAATCACCTAAGAGGCCTGGGAAAATGACGCCGAATCTATCTGGGCAGGTAAAAAATAAAGGTAAAGGTGCCGGCGTTGATCAGTCCCCTGAGGACGCGCCGCCGCATTCGTGTTCCATTCAAGTCGTAGAGGCATAGTGAATGCGTATTTGGCCTATACAATGACCTGCGTAGACCAGACGCTATACCAGGTCAGTCTCTTTACCTTCCCAGACAAGTCTGGTACCAATTTACCCGTCCCGGGGAGATGGAAGGGTTGGTTAGCCCGGGCCGGGATCGATCGCTCGACCGTGCGGGTGTCAGCAGCGCCTCTTACCACTGCACCACGCGCGCCCCTAGTGGATCTGGGCAGGTAAAGACATTTTTCCTGTTAACTGATACCTGACAGTAATTTTAGCGTAAGCGCATTCAAAACATCCTTGAAATTTTGAATTGAAATGGTATTCATGGCGCATTCTATGAAATCCAGGAAAGTGGTACCGTCGAATCTTTCCATTTAAATTATTTAGTTCACTTTCCGTACTATTCTCCAGGATACAACAAAAAAGACATTAATCCCGCCCAATTTTCAAGGAACACGCGCCAATTGATGGATTTAACTTGGAGCCGCAACGCACACGCTGCGCAGCGACACTCCTACTAGAGAAGGAGCAAGTTGTGTGATGAATAAAAGAAGGAAAAGAAGGAGAGGATCGGAAAATGAATAATGTCGCGTTATTGTTCTTATTATATAATTTAAGATGCAATTTCATTAATATGCACAAGGTTTGCTTTTCAGAGCATCCGCACCGAGTTATAGCTTCAACGTAGAGCCGCAGCGCACACGCTGCGCAGCGACACTCGTACTATAATAGAAACTGGGCGAGTTGGGTGATGAATAGGCAAAGAAAAACGAGAGGGAAGGAATGGAAAATGAATAACATGGCCTAACTTTTCCCAAAATATTATTCTGGACTAAATGCCCTCAGGCACCATACCCACCGAGCCAAACCCTCCTTGGTCTGCTCAAAGTGTCGACCTTCCTCTTCGACCGGTGACAGTGTGGCGATGAACACCTCGTAGTGGATCCTGATCGCCATATTGATCCAATCACATACGAACTGCAAGTAGCGTTTTTCATTTTGTATTCGTAATTTTGAAGGAACTAATTTAATATCATAATAATAAAAATAAATAAATAAGAAATATTTAATAATAATGAAAAATAACAAAAAAAATCACGTACATCGGTCTTCAGCTGTTCCAGACTGGCTCCCATACTATCATTCGGCAGCAGGGCTGTCGTTGCGAACCATTGAAAAACGTTGTACATAATGTACGAGATTGCTTGCTGAAAAGAATAGTTAGAAAATAGAAATAAAAAACACAAATAATAGGAGAATGACACTCGGAGGAATGAATACACATATGTTTCTTCTATAAACATCTAAATGACTTCTAATGTATCACTTCCTGGAACTATCAATGATATGGAGGGCCTAAAAAGGTTCTCACGTCACGCCGCCTTCCCAGATCGGAGCTTATTTCATACTTTTATATTTTGATTATGAAGAAATCTTGCAGATTCGTTCTATTCCAAAAATTGCTATAAAGCGAGTATGTGACAGAACAGCGTCGCAAATTAAACAATGGTTCAAAGTTCGTTATCTTACAATTAGATCTAACCCCAAGCACCGAATCTTCCCTAGCATTTCTGGCAGATTTGTAAAAAAAGAGTATGTAGAATGGTAAAAAAAATGAAAAATGGGCGTTAATCTGCCCCCTGAGGACGCACCGCGCAATCGCGTTCCATTCAGAATCGTAGAGGCTTAGTAAATGCGGGTTTGGCCTATACTGGGAATTCCGATGGCCAGCTGCTATGTCAGTATTTTTACCTTCCCAGAGAAGTCTGGTACCAATTTACCGACCCCAGAGGGAGGGAGGCTTAGTTGGCCCGGATCGACCGACCCTGCGGGCGTCAGTAGCGCCTCTTACCACTGCACCACGCAGGCCCATGATCAAAATAGTAACGAAAATACAAAATCATGTTAAAGCGGAATGGGCGACTGACCGGATCAGCGTTCTGATTCGGCGGACAGAGCGCTGCCATCATCCACACACCGAAACGACTGAGCATTCGGCGTTCGTCGGCCATCGTGTCGATCTCTTTACCGAGTGAATGACCTCCTTCGAGTTGTCGTAGCCACTTCGGTCGTTTCCCTTCGCCTTCCGTTCCTGCAACATCTCTCATCACCCATTATTTATACTACAGTTGCCGAGCGTTGGCAGGAAAACAACGCTCGACAACAGAAAGTACAGTACCGGACGTGCCACAACGATTAAACGACGCCGGCGGCACTTTTTTACGTAGAAACCGCCGTTTTTCTATATTTTCTCTAAAACTGATTCATTCGTAAAAATAATTATGCAGTTGAACTCAGCAGCTCGAGCTACTATCTACTTATATACAAATTTTTCATATTCGTGGGACTCGTTAACAAGCGAATTTTTGACCCCTCGATTACTAAGAAGAGCGATTCCTTGATCTCGATAATTAAGGACAAGCCATGCACTCGTGGTCCGTTCAGAATCGTAAATGCAGTGCGTATTCGGCCTATATAACGACTTGCGCGGGTAGATTGCTGTACCAAGTCGGTGTCTTCACCCTCCCACACAAGTCTTGTACCAATTTACCCGAGGGACTGAAGGCTTGGTTATCCTGGCGAGGATCGATCGCTCGACCGTCCGCATATCAGCAGCGCCTCTTACCTCTAAACTTCAAATTATGAAAGCATAAACAAACCTTCGAATTGTGCTGTCTCTCGTAGCAGCTTCACAATCGCCTCCACCGTTCCCCACATCACATCCTGACCCCATACACAGCCGGATCCATGATGAACCAAATGCGGTGTCTCGCAGTTGGCGTGAAGACTCATTAGGCATTCCTGTAAAAAATGCGAATAATTTAAAGTACGAATTCGAATTTAAATTCGAATAATTCGAATAAAATTTAAAAAAAAACCCTAAGAGCCTCTTTAGGCCTAGGACTCCCTAGGTAATTCCTTTAGGTCATAGATGATTTTGGAGGGAGGCTAAAACCCCTTCCAAACGCACTGAAAGCTCTGCAACATTTCATCGACCAGGGCATTCTCTCGTCAGAGCTAATTACCAATTAACGTCTATCATCACGCCCGATCTCGAAACCCCCTCGCAAATGAGTAGTTGGCGTTTAGTGCAAAGATTTTACATTTGAAGGGCTTCAAGTGTATTTGTTTTTTCACCTCTTTGATTACGGTAGCTAAAGTATTTGTTAGACGACGTCCTGAGTATACATCAGGCCCATTTATACTTGGCAGCAGAGCAGAAATCGGTAGGAAACTGCTACGGTAGGAAACAATATTCAGAATTGTCTCCTATGGCACTTGTACTGCTCTGACGCATCATCTGCGTCCCTGCCCGCTGCTCTGTCGCCAAGTGTGAATGGTTCTCTAAGTATGTGAGGCGCTAATCGTAGACAAACCCTCTTCGCTGAAGTATGAAGAAAAAAGAAATTTACCCAAAAGGTTGAAAATGTGAGCCATTCGAAGCTTGACCGCCGCTGGGACCCCTCAGTTGTAACGCTACTACTAAAATTTATTCGTAATCGTAATTTCAACCGATCCAGGTATGTTAAGATAGGTGTGGGCTACATAGCCCACTAGCTTTACCAGACGATTACTAAGGTTAGGCAAGGTACGCATGACTATGTAATTTAACGCTTAGTTTTGAAATTCTAGATTTTATCACCACTTTTTGCGGGTTACTATGATGCATACTAGAGTATGCTGTTGTAATGGTGGTGTTTAGTGGAGCTTAATTTTGACTTTTTGGTAGTTTACCGTAGGTCGCGAAGGATAGGGGTTAGGAGAAATGTTAGCGAGTTCCCTCGAACTCTGGGAGGAGGAAGCACCGCCTCGGAACATAGTCGGGAAAGAAGGAAAGAGAAAAAAGAAAATGAAAAACATCTCACCTGGCACAACCGAATCGGCACAAAGTTATGCGACCGTGTACAGTCATGCGAGAAACAAATCCCGACGGCCAGACGCGACTGAGATTGACAATCCTGAAAAAACTCACAAAATAGTTGTAGACCACAAACAAAACCTTTAGACTTGAGTTAAACGAAAATGTAAAAAGACCGAGGTTGATCTGTCCCTTGAGGATGCGTCACGCATTCGTATTCCATTCAGAATCGAAGAGGCATGGTGAGAATGCGTATTCGGCCCATGCAATGACTTTCGGAACCCAGCGGCTACACCAAATCAGTGTCTTTACCTTCCCAGACAAGTCTGGTACCAATTTACCCGACCCCGGATTGATGGAGTGCTTGAGTCGTCCGCGCAGGGATCGATCGCTCGACCGTGCGGGTGTCAGAAGCGCCTCCTACTACTGTACCACGCGCGCCCTTTAGAAAATGAGTGACGACACCAAAAGCCACCAGCGGAACCTTCGGGATTGTAAAAAATGCGGACTGCGCCATGCTCTCATCCAAAACCGTATGATTCAAGCGCGATTGACGGTGTGCGAGTAGAAGTGTCGCGATAAAATATCGTCAAGAACTATTTTTATAACAATTACGTACAAATTCTACGAATTTCAAAATAAATGTGTTGATACAGTGGTATGGGATAGGGATAGGGTAGTGTAGGAGATTTGTCCACTAAGATCGCGCCAAGTATGCACATTCCATTCGGAATCGTAGAGGGTATATTTGACCTGTACAATAATCTGCTGCACCAGTCGCTGTTCCAGTCGGCGTCTTCACCTTCCCAGACAAGTCTGGTACCGATTTACCAACCCTGGATGGATGAAAGGCTTGAGTAGCCCTTGCGGGGATCGATCGCTCGACCGTGCGGATGGCTGTAGCGCCCCTTACCACGGCATCATGAATAAATGAGAAACAATAAAAAAGATAAAAAATAGAATACCTTATTCTGACAGGTGGCACTGCTTGCCTGCATCGGTTGCGTGAGTATTTTCATCGGTGCTTTACGTTCGGCGATCACATTGTCGGCACATTTTCGACATAAAAAGACCGGCGGTGAGGTGTCGGCGACATCGGCACAGATAACTGGATCGTAGCACGACTTGACGCTGTAAAGGTTAAAGTAAATTGGTCATACTATTCCTAGAAAAGGTTAATTTAAGATTGATAGAGCAAAGGTAAAGGTAAAGATGTTGGCGTTGATCAGTTCACCAAGGACGCGCCGCGCATTCGTGTTCCATTCGAAATTGATGAAATCATTTTTTGATTTTTTTGCCCTTCCATAACAGCTGTACCTTCCGCTTTCTCAGACATGAGTGCCTCTACGTACCTCTTCAACTTGGGTTTATACGAAGGTAAAGATTAATTGGTCGGCACTGACCAATCTCCTGAGGACGCGCCCCGCCTCCGAATTCCATTCAGAACTGTAGAGGTGTGGTGAATGCGTATTTACTATGCCATGACCTGCGGGGGCCAGCCGCTAAACCCGCTAAGTGTCTTTACCTTCCCAGGAAAGTCTGTTACCAAGTTATCCGAACCCGGAGATATGGACTTGGTTAACCCGGGCAGGGATCGATCGCTCGGTCGTGCGGGTGTCAGTAGCGCCTCTTACCACTGTTGCACGTCCGCTCTGGTTAAGTAGTGTAGTCCTATTATTAATACTAGAAGAATATAAACACAATACAGAATATAATAGAATAATTTTCGACATACAGTAGCGGCCAAAAATCTATTAACACTCGGCCGCGCAGAAATTTTCACCCTTCTTTGACCAGCAGCCCACGAAAGAGTTCGGAACTTTCGAGGAAGCTGTGCACAGTTTCTAATAGAGTAATTCTCCCTCTTTCGAACAGTGTACAAAAAATTTCTAGATGTGCTGAATCTAAAGAAATATAAGAGGTTTTTTGAGACATACATTTTTCTCCACTTAAAAATTTACTTTGGTGACTTGTAATTTTTCCGCAAACAGCTGTGAGAAAAAACTAAATAAACTTCTAGGCAGTGCACACAATTCTCTTTCGAACGGTGTATTTTGTTTTCAGCGTTCCTCTACAAATCCAGAATTACAGACAATTTCAAAGTGAAAACTCACGAAGAAATGCAACACTACAGGGTGTCTCAAAAACTGTGCTCACTGTTTGAGGAGCCATAAGTTTACTGATAGTAGAGATCCGAAGATAGGTTACAAGCCATACGAAAGCACATTAGAAGCAGATCTTATGCCATGTCATTGGTGTGGATTGCGCCATGCACCTCTACGACTGACCAATTTTTACACCTGATTGACAGTGCTTAAGATAAATGTCATCGGTAATTCAACAATAGTGTATTTAATAGTTGTAGAAGATGTTCGCAGACAAGCGATGTGCAAAACAGAAAATGATTGAGAAGTTTCTTTTTTAATAGACCGCGATTCGCGAAAGCTACCATAAGCTGTCATCATCGATGCTTGCTGTTATTTTTCGAAAATTTATGGCGTACTGCGCTAACAAGATATCCTGCTCAAGATTTTTTCGTGAGGGTAATCTGACACGTAGAATGCTATGGTGTTCTTATTCACCCTCGAGATCGCGCCGTTGGTGTACTCTCAACTAAATTTTGAGCGGACTCATAGTCTTGCTACTCCACTAGTTGAAAATTTTTTAAAAATTCATATGCTTCCGGCGTAGACGAGATATCTTCTTCACATTTTTTTCATGAAGGTAAGAAATTATGAGGAATACGATAGCTGTATTTTCCGTGTTCGGCAGCGCGCTCTTGGCGAGCTATCGGGGAAATTTGGGGCGGACCCATGATTTGGCATCAAATTTGTTGCAGGAATTTTGTTCGAAAATTCCTGTAATCTTGCGTTCACGAGGTATTTTGCTGAAAGTTACTGCGCAAAGGCAGTAAGGTATGAGAAACACAATACTTATATTATCTAGCTCCCTCAACGCAAAATTGGTGAAATACCAACTAGTTCACTAAAAAGACTGTAATTCTGGATTTGTGTAGAAAACTTGAAAACAGAATGTAACATATAAAAGAGAATTGTCTGCACTGCCTAGAAGTTTATTTAGTTTTTTCTCACAGCTGCCTGCGGGAAAATTACAAGTCACCAAAGAAATTTTTGAGTGAAGAAAAATGTATGTCTCGAAAAACCTCTTATATTTCTTCATATGAACCCTACAGTATGTTTTTGTTCGTGGAAGCTGCCTCAACTGAAAATACTGGCTGCAAAAGGAAAGCGTGAACGTAGAGTAGTAGACACCGATTAGCTCTCTAAGAGTGCGCCATGCAGACGTGTTCCATTGGAAATCGTAGAGGAATTGTGCATGCGTATTTGGCCTATACAATCAGCGGCATAGATTTCAAAATTGCTTAATTTGTCAGTCCTTTCGGTGAGCAAATCCGCGAAAGTTTTCAGAAATACGTAAGCGATAGGCCCTACGATGTTTTTGGTTTGGGAGAAATTGGAGTAAAGATAAGGCGAAAGTAAAGGGGATGGCATCGATCAGTAGCCCAAGGACGCGCCACGCATTCGTGTTGCATCCAGAATTGTAGAGGCATGACGAATGCGTACTTGACCTATACAATGAAGTTCAATGTAGGTCAGAGACGCAGAGGACGCAGCAGGACAGTAGCAGTGCCCTGTACTTTCGGGACCTGCCAAGTTACGACATAGAGAGTGGGATATAGTTACCTTTACCCTTTCATACATACGTACCTTTTTTCTTTAAAATATAGTTTTTTGGCAGTTCTAATAAGTTGATCTCAACCCGCTAAACACAGTCAAGAAACAGAGAAAAACCTGTTTTACAGAAAAAAAAGATAAAGATGCCGACCTTGGTCCCTTTTCCGTACATGTCGTCGACTGACAGGTGATTCGTTGCCAGGCTGAAAAAAATCAGTAAATTCTAGAAAAATTTCCAAGATTTCCCGTGAGGGCTCGCTTTCCCAAGACACCTACCGTGCACTTTATACTGAATCGTTTTTCTATGGATTATGTGAGGGTTGGGAAAGGGCCAGTAGTGCAGAAGAAGGTTAGCCGCAGCCACTCTTGACTCCGACGTTCCCTTGGCGATCACCTGAAAACCAGAAATCTTCGAGGTTGCCTAAAAAATCCTAAAAACTATCGCACCTGCACCAAATCCTGATAGATATTCGGGCTGCTGCTCATCGCCCCTTCCATGATCCAGGTGTGAAGACCTGAAACAAATCGGCCATTAGTCGTTTGGGTCCCTGATTTTTTCCTCGGATTAGCTGCTCTCCCTGGATTTGGACCCATTCGGGATCCAGAAGAGCACCACAACCGCTGCTGAGAAGCTCGAATCTGAGCTCGAGTGCCAGCAAAACTAGCCACTTGAGCTGCTGGCTGGAGGGCGCTTAAGAGCTGAGAACGGGAAAGGAGGACGTCGCCGGCGGCGCGGCGTAAACTCGACGACAACCGACAGGAAACAATAACAATGATAGAGCTGAGAAGTCCTGGAGGCTAATGGAGTCTAGTGGTAACGGTCTGACAATGAGTCAGGAAGATAGCATCGAAGTAATCGATGTTTGGAAATCGATAATAATCGATGTTTGGTATTATCTGTATATAAAAGGGAAGTAAACAAGTGGCTTCCAGATGCTTCCCTTAGCTGAGATGTTGCGTTTTGTTGCTCTCTTTTCTTTAGGATTTCTAGCTCTTATTATTTTACTAGTTCTTGTTTTCTCTCATTCATCTCTCTGCTCGTGTTTTGTATATTTTGATTCTTTTTGTGTTTTGTAATGCATTTTAGCTCTTCCTTGTTTAAGTTTTTTTTCTTTTGTCGTTTAGTAATAGAGTTTCTGTTTGTTTGGAAAATTTTGCTCTTTTTTTGCCTGGGTTTTTCTACACATCTGGAAACATACGTGTCTACAATAAATAAGTTAACAATCCTTCCGATAGGTGTTTTATGCTGCTGTGCCGAACAAGGATAGTAGGTGCATCAAAATCTATTGATCATGCCTAGGTCTCGAGAAGAGAGAAACTTGGAGAATTTCCGCAAGGATTTTCCCTGGGTCATTCTTTTTGCAATAATTCTCAAAAAATTTGGAAAAAAATGTATCGAAATGACAGGTAATCTTACGTTATCAAAAAAGGGGATCTACACGTACCGTGGCGCTCTACACATGAATTTCTAATTTTTTTTATTTTTAGTACCTTTAGTAGTAGTATTTTATATTTTAGTATTTTAGCTTTTATTAAGCTGAACCAAAAGTCCTGTCGCTTTTTTAGTGCTATTTTGCCTGAATCGTTTTCTACTTAATGCAAATGTATGGCATGATGTGTTCTGTATTAAATTAAAAATATTCCCTCCACTATTTAGTTTTTTTCTCAGGCGCAATGTTGGACGTATTAAATGAATAAATAAATAAATAGATAAATAAATATTGAACTGCTCTACCAAAATTATTACGAAAATTCCTGATTGAGCTTGTTCTTGAAATTGTTATAATCACTAAAAGAACAGCGAAATTTTCTGCAAATCATTTCCTTTTACGTTATCCGTGGTAATAAGGCTTCAACATGACTGCAGAGCAATACGAATACTAGAAGTCGAAGGCGTCGACGATCTTTCAAAAGCTACAGAACATCGTCGACTTCAAAGATCAACACAAGAAAATAGCCATGTTCGGACCCGCTTAAGAAAACGAATTCTGAAGCAGCTTTACAAGACTGTCGTCTCGATTGAACTACTTCCAAACAAAATTGATATTTTCTATAGCGCATCATCCCAATATCACCCTGCGAACTTATTAGCCCATTGCTTCAGCGAACACTGATTTATCAAAGTGGACGATGTCAAAAAAAGTGTTTCCAGTTTTTGGCTTCTACAAATAAGAAATGACTCCGATGCCGGCTCAAACGGTTTGCTAAAAAAATGTACTTGAACTAGTGAAAAAAAGTTTACCTTAGTGCCCAATGGTTCGCCGTTTCTTGGAAAACAAAGGGTGAAGATGTTCAACAAATAGTTGAGTATGCTAATGTGCAAAAAAATTAAATGGCGAAAGCCTATTCGGCCACTCACATGGGTCGTAGGTCTGCTGAAGTACGAGCATTAGTACACCGGGAACTGAGAGCTTGATGAATGTCTCTTCGCCGATAGCAAACGGGAGTACAGCATCGGCAAGAAGGTGCACCACCTGAAACGGAGATATTGATATCGAAACTTTGTTTATTTTCAACACCCCAGAAACCCAGGAAATTTTTTGATTTTTTTGACCACTCAGTTGATTTTGATAGACTTCACTTTTTTCTAGTGCTTCAATGTAGTCAAAAAACCAAAAATGGGGGAAATCACCGACCTGTCTGTCGAGTTCGCTCGGAAACACTCCAATGTGACTGGCGAGAAGCAACGGAAGCTGCTCAAGGGTGTCTCGATCCAAGAACATCATCAACGCCTTCAGCGTGTCCAACACTGCTTCTCCAATCGCTAAAAATATCCGATTGAGCTTGGTCAACTCATAGCCAATGATGATCGCTTACCTGTCTGACCAGTGTTGATCAACGGAAACACCTCGAGCAGATTGACAATGGCGTAGAATAGACCCGAATAGTTCAGATTTGGATAGAGATTCCATCGGGCCGGATCTGACGAGAAACGCTCGCAGTACTGCGTTTGTCCTTGAGGAAAGTCCTTGAGGAACCTGGAACAGTATTTTTAGTAGTTCAAATGGACATCAATCCATGTATCTTGAACGAAGAATTTATTTTTTTATTTATCTTTATTTATTTGTTACGATGTTTAAGACAATCGTGAGAAAGAAGGAGTATCAAATAGAGCAGCGGTAACATAAATAGAGTCAATACAAAGAGTAAAAATGTTCACACAAAAAATTTAAAACCCTGGCAACTTCTTGCAAACTATCCGTCTAAAAGCTAAAAAGCCGTGCGGTGACTGAGGGACTTCCGTTTTTAATGGATAGCAAATGGACAGAGGATGAATGGATGAGCGGAGGAACAGAAGAACCACAGAGTCCATACAAGAAAAAAGGAAAGAAAAAATAAAAAAAATATGACTAACACCGGCTGGTTTTCTTCGATCCTGACAAAATCCTGCCAATTTTTTCCTACCTCTACCAGGTGGATTAGGAGTTATTTTCTTAGGATTCCAGCCTAGTTTTTGTCTGGTTCCATCGTAATTCTGCTTGAATGAGTTCAGCCCTTTCAACACTTTTATGACATCCTAATATGGGATCGATTATACAACGCAATTCTTCCTTAAGGGTAGCACTAAACCCAATAAACCTGCCAATTTTTAAAATTTCGTACAACCCTATAACCCTCGGTTTGTTGCTTGTCTGCTCTATTTCTCCATGGGTCCTTGGTTTCTCGGCGTTTTTTCTGCACCAATAAATAAATCAAAATGACGACGCCTCAGGCAGCTCGATGGCCGGTCGTTTGTCATACAGTGTTTTTCCATGGCTAAGCGCTGTTTAAGTCCGGATGTTGCGAAACACAAACGCCAATATTCTGCTGTTACGATGCCTTTAGAAGTGCGCGTGGTGCAGTGCTAAGAGGCGCTACTGACACACGCACGGTCGAGCGATTGATCGCGGACCGGGCTAACCAACCCTTCGATCCCTCTGAGAAGGTGAAGACACTGATTTGGTGCAGCGCCTATCCTACGCAAGTCATTGTATAGGTCAAATACGCATTCAATAGTGCTCTACGAATTGAATGGAACACGAATGCGTGGCGTATACCTAGGGATTGGGCACGATGACCTTAACCTTTACATTTTACTATGACTTTACCGGGGTTGTTAGCTGGAAACTTTTTCTTTCGACGGGCAGAGGTTCCGCTTCCGCATTTGGCCACTGCGATTTGCATCTTCCGTGATTGCTAGCATTGCTACCTTGACTTGTTACAAATTCAACGTCATTTTCGCGCACTTACTGAGAATTCCTTCAAGTAGGTCGTAGTGAATTCGTTTTTCACTCAAGTAAGTCGCACGGTGATGACTTTGCTACCTTTACCTAGGTTTTGTTCAAACTTTGTTACTTTTACCTAGGTTTTGTTAAAACTTTGTTACCTTCACCAAGGTTTGGTTAGTTTCTAAAGGTCTCCGGATTCGCATAGGAAATGCGCGTCTTCATGCAGAGATTGTAGCTTTTCATCCATCCGACTTTGCCCGGAAATTGTTCTCAACGTCGGAACAGGTGCAGTGCTTATTTCTTACCGAACCAGATAAACCCTGAGAAGACCTCTATACATTCCTTCTATACATTGAAGATGAGCCATGCACTCGTCTTCTATTCAGAATCGTGTGCATAATGAGTGCATATTTGGCCTATACCCCTGGGAACACCGAAGGCCAGCCGCTATACCAAGTCAGTTCCTTTACCTCCCAGAACAGTCTGGTACCAATTTAGCCGACCCTGGAGGCTCGGAAGACTTGGTTAGTCCGTGCCGGGATCGATCGCTTGACCGTGCGCGTGTCAATAGCGCCTCTTACCACTGTTCCACATCCGCTCTGGCTGAGTAGGGTAGTCCTATTACTAACACTAGAAGAATATAAACTGAATTTTTGACATGTGAATCCCACAGCACGACTTTTCATTCGTTGAAGTTGCCTCAACTGAGAACACCGGCTGTGACCTTACCTTCCTAGACAATTACGGTACCAATTTACCCGACCCCGGAGGGTTCGAGGCGAAGGCTTTCCCAGCCTAGAATGTTGGGAACAGTAGCCTGACAACGGAACTCTAGGAAATTTGACGTCTCCAATCAAAATCTCCATCAGACAGCCTCCACCTCCGCTACCACTTCACCCCTCACTCGGACGAAATCTCGACGTATAATGGTCCCTTCAGACTTTACAGCGCTGCTGCTGCAGGTAATGCTGAAACAATGGGATCGGCGGGGCGCGCGGCAATTCTAATTTCTTTGCGAAAACCATCTATATCACCAACTACGCACTAACTAGTTTTTTGACCAACGACTGTCCAGTGGACGGCCGGAAAAGCGAGCAGCTGTTGCGGAAATACGCGCACGGTTTACTGCCGCAGTAGAGTCTGAAGGGACCCTCACTCCATCGAAAATAGCGTCGTCGTCTTGCAGTGTTGTGTGTGTGGTGTGTGGCGGCGACTATTATGTGCGTTTTCAAGTGGCACGCTAGTGGATGTCCGCTTCCAATTGTGCAGCGATCACATTATTCAAATTTCTTCATCGCCGCCGCCGACGTGCATTTGCAAACGGCTAATGGTCGGTCAGACACAAGCATACACTACAATTCCGCTCATACCTTCGGTCCCAAAACGCATCGCCGACGCGCCCGGACGCTTTTAAAAGTCAAGTGATAAACGATAAGCTCCCAATAAGCTTCGCGAAGAGTTTTCTTTGGATACTTGAAGGTGATGGTTTCTTCTTCCCAGGTGAAATCCTCGAAATTTAATTGAAAGGGTTGTGCGTTGCCTAACTATTTGGGAGGCCTGCGTAGTCTTTCTGGATCGTTTCTTGTGTTTTGAGTTCAGGTTTTCATTTGTTGTCTTTCTTTTTACCCTCTGCTGTTTTTGTTTTAGGCACGTCATTTGACGTATTAAATAAATAAATAACAAATAAATAATGATAAAAGAAAAACGAAAAACAATGATAGAAAAGAAAAACGAAATGGACAGAAAAAAGAAATAGAAAAAAGGTTCACGATTATTATGACAGCTAAAGGTAAAGTTGATATTGGAAATTGAGAGATAAAAGTCGAGCGGACTTAGCAAGTTCTTCGAGTCAACAAAAATGCCTATTTTCTCGCTCAATTTTTTATATTGATCCGGCACGGTTTGTGAAGAAAAAATGAAACTTTCGTCCTGTTCTAATTAGGTAATGATAAAGGTAAAGGTAGGTAAATGAATCATGATAGTAGTCGTCATAATAGTGGTAAGCGGCGCTACTGATACCTGCACGGGAGAGTGATCAATCCCTGCCCGAGCTTACCGAGCCTTCCATCCCTGCGGGGTCGAGTAAATTGGTAGCAGACTTGTCTGGGAAGGTAAACCCAGTGACTTTGTATAGCGGCTGGCCCCGCACGTCATTGTACAGGCCAAATACGCAGTCACCATGCCAGTACAATTCTGAATAAAACATGAATGCGTGGCTCATCCGTAGGGAACTGACCAACGCCGACACCTTCACCTTTACCTTTATCATTAGCTAACTGAAACAGGACGAACGTTCCATTTTTTCACAAACAGGGCTAGATCAATATGAAAAATTAAGCAGGAAAATAGCCAGTTTTGTTGACCCGAAGAACTTGCCAAGTCCGCTCTGACTTTTATCACTCAATTTTCAATCTCACCTTTACCTTTAGCCGTCATAATAATCATGAACCTTTTTCCATCTATTTCCTTTTCTTTTCTATTTCTTTTTTATCTTTCATCCATCGAAATTGCCTATCTAAACAGAGAATCTGATGATCGGAAACATCAAATTGGTACCGGACCTATCCGAGTAGGTGCAGACACTGATTCGGTCTAGCGGCTAGCCCCACGTGTCACTGTTGTCTAGGAAAAATAGGCATTCACCGCGCCTCTACGATCCCAATAGGAATACAAGTGCATGGCGTACCCTTCCAGGAGCGATGAACGCCGGCCCCTTAACTCTCTATCCTTTGTGAAGCACGAAAGCGCAGATGAGACGGAAATTACATCCCTTAATTGGTACTCGCGAACTTTTTAAGCTCTTACCTAGCAGATTTACCTAGCAACGACGGCCAGTGATTCTTGAAAAATCGAGTTACCATAGCTAATTACCATTCATCAGGGGTAGAATCGAACTCGTTTACCGACCTTGTCAAACAACGACGCTCATTTAGCCTATTATGGGCCCATTTGAATACCGTACATCTCACTTCTTACTATAAAGCCAGTATTAAGATTTATTCAAAATTAGGCGCGATTTCACCTTGATGCTCCAATTGAATTAGTTCATTTGTCACGTAGCTTAGCTTTTTCAAAGGATTTTCTTGATTGTACGGTTCCGATATCATCCTTTCAGAACAACAGCTGAGGATAAGCTAGAAATTTTGAGAAAATTGCGATGGAAATTGATCTCATTGACCGAATCGCCCACACTATGAGCTAAAATTGCGTCTAATCGTCCGACCTGATTTCTAAGGGGATCAGCCTCCACAACACTAAGCGGTACCAGCGGAACCTCCGGGCTTGCAAAAAAAAATGCGGACTGTGCCATGCTCTCATCCAAAACCGCATGATTTAAACGCGATTGACGGTGTGCGGGTAGAAAAAAAACATCAAAAAAATATCCGCGGTAAACTACCATCAATGACTATTTCTATGACATTTACGTACCAATTTTATGAATTTCAAACTGAATGTACTGGTATAGTGACAGAGGTATGGGGATAGGATAGTGCAGGAGACTTGTCCCCTAAGATCGCGCCAAGTACATGCATTCCATTCAGAATCGTGGAGGGTATATTTGACCTGTACAATAATCTGCGAGACCAGTCGCTGTTCCAGTCGACGTCTTTTCCTTTTCAGACAAGTCTGGTACCAGTTTACCGGACCCCTGAAGGATGGAAGGCTTGGCTAGCCCGACGAGGATCGATCGCTCGACTGTGCGAATGTCAGTGGCGCCAATCTCCACTGCATTACGCGCGCCCTTTTTCACACGCAGTGATGGGGCAGTGAACTCGATTTCGCTAAGAAATACTAACTTCCAACTTATCCATGTGGAAATGACATCTTCTGCCTCGCAAACCGATTCTCTTTTTTTCTTTCTATGAATTTATTAAACTTTCAGATTAATTAATTTCCGTTCCATTTATCTCCTTTCTAGGGCTTTGCTACTTGGCTCTTTCGGCTAATTCGCTGAATCCTTTGTGTTTGTCTTTTCCGATTCTCAAGAGTTGTAGTTTAAGTTTTAAATTATGTTTTTATGGCATGCTGTTGAATTTCGTGGTTCTTTTCCTTTTCTTAGGCTGAGTCTTGTTTTTACTTTTCGCTTCGGTGTGATACGCCTTAGAGCGCATTAAAAAATGACTACGAATCTCAGAGGCCCAAAGGGACCCAAAAGTTGGCAGTCCAGCACTCAGCACATCTGTGGTGGCATCATATCCTAATTTACTAAGCTTCCCTCGATCGAGCACGACCCTCTGGTTTACCTTGGCTCGTGACATGACCAGTAGATACCTTAGTGGCACCTAACTGATCAAATCAATGATCCAAGGAATAGAGGTGATCTTTCCCCAATTGTCCCCGTTCTGCTGCAGACCATCACAAATTCCTTCAGCTTCATCAACAAGAGAAAAGACGAAAACAACCATCATAGCCGCGACGTTCAGAATGCAAATTCCACCGCTGGCGGCGTGTTTTCGTCGGGGAAAATCCCTACAGCGGGCGCGTACGGTGGCCGGGTGGGTGGCCTTCGGGCTGAGCCAAAGGCCAGTCGGCCGGCTTTGAGCTTCTGGCCGTTGTGGCCTACGACGACTACGATGATGATCATCATGATGATGGGCAAACGCCAATTGCGTCCGTGGTTGATGAGCTCATTTCGCATTCATATGACGACGACAACGTCGCCTCCGTCGTCGTTTACTGCAACACACCTAGAGAAAACGAGGACACACCGGTGACGGGAAGAAATGGTGAAATAAAGGTAAAGGTCAGTCCGCTAAAGATGCGCCATGCATTCGTGTTCCATTCAGAATCGTAGAGACATAGTGAATGCGTATTTGGCCTATACAATGATTTGCGGGGCCAGCCGCTATACCAAGTCAGTGTCTTTACCTTCCCAGACACGGTTGGTACCAATTGACCCGAGTCTGGATGGATGGTAGGCGGGTTGGGTTAGCCCAGGCCGGGATCGATCGCTCGACCGGGCGGGTGACAGTAGCCTCTCTTACCATTGTACCACGCGGGCCCACAAAATGTGGTTTAGAAATGGTGAGAAAGGCATCATTATTAAGAGAGTTCATCCAGACCAAGGGTCTGAAAGAGCTTTACGGCGTTGGAAAATTAGCAGACCCTGCTCTTTTCCGGAGTGGGACAAAGGCTAATGAAGAAGAAGAACAAGAAGAAGAAGAAAAAGAAGAATCACTGACAACTTCCAGATATTGGGCTCACGTGGTGTAGTGGTAAAAGGCGCCGCTTCCAACCACATGGCGGAGCGATCGATCCCCGCCCGGTCTATTCAAGCCTACCAACCTTCCAGGGTAAATTGACTGGGAAGGTGAAGAACACGAGCAGAACAGCGATTGGTCCTGCAGGTTATTGTACCGGTCAAATATACCCTCTACAATTACGAATAGAATGCATATGCTTGGCGCACTCTTAGGGGACAAATCCCCTACACTACCCTATCCCCATCCCCTACCGCTACACCAATAAATTCATTTGGAAATATTTCAAAATTCATAGAACTGACGGAGCATCCTTCGGGAACTGATTAACGCCGACACCTTTACCTTTTACCTTGTATCACATGTTACCTGGGGGAAGGTTTTTCAACGTTTTTTTTCCAAAATTTATCTTGCAAAGCGACTCGAGCCTTTGTTAGCACCCTGCAAACTTGCTCATCCACCTTGTTACTACTTTTTCTTGGTAAATTTCGTCCAAGCCCTGACGTAGGTAGCAGACCAACAAAGACGCTTTCTTTTAAAGGCTGCACTATGCAGCAGAACGCTCCATTAATTGCAAAGATCACACAAAGCTACCGTAACCTATCGTGAATCGTAAGACAAGGGTCTTTGTCCTGTGAGCAACGAATTCTTACTTAAACAGATTACAATTAGAACACCATCGAAGGCTACCGTGATCCACCTCATTGACTGCATTCAGTGACGAAGGGTTTTTGCAATTCTTTACACCTAGAGGACCCTTTGGGAATCGAAAAATGCCGCACTTTCAATCTGATGGGGAAATCAAATTAAGGAAGGTGCATTTGATTCAGAAAAGCGTTGCCCTTCAATTTCTGCTGAACCAATGAATAGGATGAACCTTTTCAAGAGTTGTCCTTTAGAACCGATCAACGATAAAACTGAAAGAATGTGGGACCAAAAACCCTAAAAACGATCTCGAGTGAGCCACTTATGGGAGTAAGATCTTTCGAGACGAAAAATTCACCGAGAAAGTTTCGGCTAGGTCAGATTCGTCCTACGATTTGTCATGGCCCGGTTTATATAGGGTGGTAAGAACGTTTTGCTTGGACGATTTAGAATTTTCGATTGGTGGTGCAAAGAAAAAAAGGAAAAGGAGAAAATAAACGAGCAAAAGGACGCTACACGGACGAGGGCTTTTTTGAAAACCTAAGGCTCCATTGTCTACTCGTCTTGGGGAAGGGAGCAGCAGATAGTTTCTTTATTTTATTCTTTTAATTGCTTGCCTGACTGTAGTTTTTTCTCGTTTTTTGGAACCTTTCTAGTAAAAAAAATCACCAAAAGGAAAGTTCAACCTGGTCAAATCATACAGGTAAAGGTAAAGGTTGGCGCTGATCACGCCGCTAAAGACGCGCCGCGTACTCGTTTACCCTTCAGAATCGTAGAGGCATAGTGAATGCGTGTTTGGCCTATACAATGACCTGTGGGAGACAGCCGCTATACCAAGTCATTGTTACCAATATACCCTACCCCGGAGGGATGGAAGGCTTGGTTAGCACTCGGGGGTCGATCGTCCGGTCGTGCGTGTGTCAGTAGCGCCTCTTAGCAGTGCACTACGTGAGCGCTACTCATTAATAATAAAGGACAGTTTGAAATTTAAGGAGTTTTAGTACATTTAAAATATACAAATTCAGGTGTGTGCTTCGATACTTTGTTTTCAAAAAAACCGTCAACCAGGCTCCTTACTCATTGCCGCAGGGCACCACTAATGATAGGTAAAAATATTTGTTTTATTTATCGATACATCTTATGATTTCCGGAGCCGGAATCGATCGCTCGACTGTGTGGGTGTCAGTGGCGCCTCTGACCAATGTGCTAGGGGCGCCCTTCAGCGGATGGGAAAGGTAGGAAAATGATTTTTCTACTTTTCCACCCCAAAACTGACGCTGTGGTCCAGTCAAATGCCATCGGCATTGAAATGTCGTTTTGATGACGGCTGGCGTTGTTGGCGGCTCAACGCCATAGAATTCATTAGTGAATGAAACGCCGGCGCTCCGAATTTCGCCATTCATTGACCGCCGGCGATCGAACCACGAAGCCTCGAACCACGACAACATTCGACACCCTAACCAATCGGCCATACAGCAGTAGCTGTATCGAATTTCCTAGTGAAAAGATGCACTCTTAGAGTCTTAAAGACCTAAAGGTAAAAGTAAAGTGGTCTTTTCGTTACCAAACCTAAGGTTGAAGGTAAACCAGGCAAATTTTCATTAAAAACAATATACCCTACCGTTTGCAGCGACCAAATCCAGACCTTTCCATCTCCCATAAGAACAAGATGGGACGGTTTCAAGGCTAGTTTGAAGAACCAGAAATTTTTTTAAAAAAATAGGGACGGTTCAAAGTGGTCTAATAAAGCGGCTGGTTTGCGAAGAACCCGAAAAATTAAAAAAATAGCAATTGAATAGCTAAGAAGCGGCAAACAGGTAGCGAAACGACGACAAAACAGTTGAATGAGGTGAGGTAATGTGCAGTAGATCAGTCCCGTAAGGACGCGCCACGAACTCGTATTCTATTCAGAATCGCACAGGCATGTTGAATGCGCGTTTGGTCTACACAACCGCTATACCAAGTCAGTGTCTTTACCTTCCTAGAAAGTCTGGTACCAATTCACCCAACCCCGGAAGGATGGAAAGCTTGGTTAGCCCGTGCGAGACCGATCGCTCGACCGTGCAGGCGTCAGCAGCACCTCTCAGCACTGCACCAGGAGCACAAATATTTTAAGGAAGGAGGACTGACAATCTGGACCGAATAACTTCCACAGTTCCTCAAGGAATGTGACCTGGAAGTGATTAGCAAAGAGTGGTTCGCTATAGAAAGAGATACTAAGGATACTGAATTCTGCTGTTGAAAAACAAAAAGGAATTCTGAGTTGAAAATTAAAAACATCCCAGGGTTTGAAAAATCAAAAAAAATCACCAAATTCCATTCTTTTGACCTATGCCTCTTACCCATCTGGTAAACCTATCTTCTTAAACGTAAAAACAGACGCGTTCAGCGTTTGTTTGCATCCGAGCGGGTTCAAGGCGTTCAGTGCCATGCTGAGCCGGCCATTCGTCTAGCTTTGCAAGCCGAGCGGTTGTTTGCCGGAGGCGAAAGACACACTCATCGCAGGAAAAAGCCGAACGTCTTTCAAATTCTCAGTTTGGCGGCCCCAGAAGGTCAGACGGAAACGAAGGACGGGTGGGTGTGCTTTGTTTCGAATTTTTCGACCTTTAAGGATCTTACTGATCTCAATAGCGAAAGTTCTACCCCACATAGCTTATTCCCGGCTTTATCATTTTTATTTTAAATTACTTATTCAAGACATTGATAAAGACCACACATTCTTCAAAGAGTAATCAGTAAATTAAAGAATATGTAAATCAGAGAAATACTTTGAATATATGAACGAAATAGGGCTTTGCGGAGATCTCAACGCGTAGCATAAATCCCAATGACGTCGTGTGATCTCACTAAAAATTCCAACTAAATTTTACTTCCTTCGCTAACCAAAAACTGCGGTAAGAAATAGTTTAACCTATAAAAAAGGTGAAATTCTGAGAACACAATTCTCTGGCCTCGAGGAGAAAACGCTAAGGATGATCGCCATCGGAGCATCCGACGGGGTTGAAATCTACAACAAAGTATGTAACATACCCTGTCGGTTGGCCGGTTGGAACAAGGTAATAAAAGGATTTGATTGATTGACAATTTGATCTGATCCGATCGTGATGCTGTGATAAAAGGCGCCACCTGTACTCGCATGGTCGAGCGATCTATCTCCGCCCGGGGTAAGCAAGTCTTCTATCCCTATGGGGTGGGTAAATTGGTACCAGACTTATCTGGCAAGGAGAAGACACTGATTTGGGATAGGGGTTGGTCCCCACCAGTCATTTTATAGGCCAAATACGCGTACATCGTCCCTCTACGATTCTGAATGGAAGACGATAGCATGACACTTTCTTAGGGGACTAATAAACGCCGACTACTTTACCTTTTACCGTTTGTTCGATCCCCCACCGCATTCTTCTGCAGCAATCAAAACTAACCCAAAGAGCTCTTCCATACATAATGCCCTCCAGCTATCCAGCCAGCAAATGGGTGCCGGTTTTTTTGGCAGCCATTATGCAGTTCATTACCGGAATTGTAATTAAGCGAGTGCATAGCAGCAGATGGCTGAGAGAGTGATTGTTCGCGCTGATGTAGAGCACTTCTACTGAGCCACCACATTCTCATTAACTCGTTTCTACCGTATCTGCCTTGGTTGGCTCTTCGGTAAAGGAGCAGGCCCATTAGAATAATAACAGTCTCTTAGAATGATAGCAATCTTTTATCGAATGTGCCGTCTGGTTCTGGCTGGACCACGGTTTCGGAGACCGCTCGTCCGTTCATGAACACGGGCCCTGGTCTGATTCGCCATGCGATCAGTCTGTGACCCATTTGAGGCATATAAATAAAAATAAAATATAAATAAAATTATATGCCTCAAATGGGTCACAGACTGATCGCATGGCGAATCAGACCAGGGCCCATATTCATGAACGGACGAGCGGTCTCCGAAACCGTAGTCCAGCCAGAACCAGATGGCACACTCGATAAGAGATTGTGTTTAACATAGGAAGTTTAGAATAAGTAGACAAAGCGCCGTTCGGGGTATATCTCGGGGTTTATCGGGGGGGGGGGTCACCAATGATGAATCTGGGTCCAGGTTGAACCTTCTTTTCAGTGAATTTTCTGGATGGAAAAGTCAAAAAAACAAGAAAGCTACAGTCAGGCAACAATTGAAATAATAAAATAAAGAAAGAACGAATCTATGAGCTCGTTTCAATCCTCTGTCGAGTGAATTGCTACCATTTCGATTAGGGAATACAGAACTAAAGGTACACTACTAGTAAACACCTCACGATTCTGAAGAAAAGTCGGATGCATGGCGCGCTCCAAGGGTATGGTTCAAAGCGAATCACCTTACTTTAACCGACAGGTGGTTTGACGATATCAAGTGCCCTTTCCAGGAACCATCTACTCAGGACGAAGAGCTTATAAAATATAAATGATAAGAGCAAACCGAGTAAACCTCAAAAAATCCCTGAGATTAGGTGAGCACAATTTCTTTTAATGAAAATCGATATTAAATATGTCTACCGATAGGATTTTAAGTTGATCTTCGCACATACTGGTCAAAAATAATTTCTCATCGACGATTGATTGATTGATTCATAGGGATATTGGAACCTCTTCAGGCAGTCTTGTTAAGCAACTACTCCCTCAACCCGTTCAAAAAAACCAAACTGAGGCATTTCAACTGAAAATTTTAAACCAAGGACAACTTATGAAACAGTGGACGCCTTTGATCAACTAGCAGGAGGCACCGGTACTAATCGCACGTCCAAGCGATCGATCCTCGATTAAGGACAACGAAGCCTACTTCTCTCTAAGGTTTGTTGAATTGGACGACAAAAACATTTCAATTTGAAATAGCCTAATAGTAAGAATTCATCATCTAAGATGCTAGACCAAGACGCCTAAACGATTCCGATCCAGATTAAAGTGCATGGCTCACACTGAAAAAACGCACTCAACGCCTATTATTCACTTTTTTTGCGAGTTGTCAGTGTGAGTGCGTGCATATCTCAAGTGGAACTGAAGTTCTCAAGAGAGTAGTGAAGTTTTTCCGGGCGGCCGCGTCAAGCAAGTGAAAAGCTCGTCGTAAATTTCGTCGTTATGGATGAACACCGAGTGCAGAGAAAGGAGAAATGGATGAAAATGACACCGAAAAGAAAAAACGAGTGTTTGCACGCCAAACTTAGCATCACCCGCAAAGGACACAGTCGTTCCGAAGGGAGCCGTTCATCACTCAACAACAGAGAGCCGTTTTTCGGGTGCGGTTTTTCCGAGTCCCAGTGGTTTCGCGAATCTGCGAGTTGCCGTCTGGTTAATTTATACTAATGCCGGCGAAGAGCTGCCGCGCACGTCAATAATGACGAGAAGTGCATGGAAGAAGAGGCAACTGAGAGCGATGAAATGAGATTCTCTGCATGCCATAAGAGGAAATCGGACCAAAAGAAGGACAACGAATCGGAAAAACAGAAAGGAAAACGCGATTGGCTCGAAAATTCCCTGAGGCGACGGAAACCGCCAAAAACGGTGACAGAGGCCGGGAACGTACCCGATTAGTGTCTGATGAAAGTAGCGCAGGGTGGTGATGATTTCGGCGTTGCTCGGCGGTTGCTGATTTGTCGACAGTCGCGCTTGGAACTCGGACAACGTTCGAATCTTCGCCGAAACTGAAAAACCACCAGAAATAAATTAAATCAAAACGAAAAAATCAAAGGAATGGATGGGAACAAGAATACAGAAGGTATTCTGTGGAAAGCTCGCCATATGAGGAGAAATTTCTCCAGAAAATCGCCTCAGGACATGTTCACTTTACAGCTTCTTAATCTAAGTTCGCGACGCGATTCTTCCGCTTTCCATCGCCGCCTATTCATCGCGTCGCAGCGTGATCAAATTCCGAGCTCGTTAAAATCATCATCTGCGATATTACAGAGGATCTTGGCCAATATCTCTCCGTGCAAAGAGAGAACTCGGATATTAAACTTTTTTTTATTGATCAATCAACCATTTTCTCAGCGTTTTATCGAATTGGCGCTGAAGACGTCTAGCCAGGATCAGGCAAGAACTTTTCGTAAAACTCTACCGTAAAATCGATCGAAAATTTGAGAAAAAATTGTTTTGTTGCTGGCCTACCTAGAAAAAATAAATTCGAAAAATTCAGGAGTCGCTCTAGAACTTGCTTGTTGAATTCTGGAGTGTTTTTTGAAGTCTCGAAAAGTTCACACGAGCGTAACTAAAAACTGTGGAAAACAATTAGCCGAGTATTTTTCAACCGGAAAAGCTCGAATTGGTTAAAAAAGAATAAAAGAAAATTTCAATAACGTCCCAGGCAGAAACTCTTGCCTAGCTTGGAAATGGAAAGGTCCTATCACGACTATGGTGGAATGAAATAAAAAAATGAATCAATCAGTCGAGTATTTTTCAACCCGGAAAGCTCGCTTTGTCCCCGTATATGTGAGCTTAACTTGTGAAAAAACCAATTTTCATCATTCTGCGATCTTACACTGGTCAATTAGCAGAGTATCTCAAGCCTGAACTGCTTGTCATCAAATTTTCTAAAGAATTTTGCAAAAAAAAACTCTGTTCTCCATTCGCACTCTACCAAGAGCAGAGGTATCCTTTTTCCTCTCAGAAAGAAATTCTGAAATTTGTGGCTCTCTGAACACACCTTTCTAGAGAATTCCAAGAATTTTTTCTGAAAATTCTCTCACTTGTGTAGGATGTTGCCCGAAAGCTGCCGAACAGTGGAAAATGCCTGTGTTTCCGGACTTTTTTGCAACATAATTCACTCCATCTCCGATGGTGGCCGCAAGAAGCGCCGCCATCGACGCGCGAAGTCAACAAGGAAATTGGTGAACTGAAAGCTTTCAACTGCCAGAAGAAGAAGTGGACGGGATGGCGATGAATGCGCCAGGAGAGCTGTGGTGACAGCAGCCTGGATTGGGAGTCTTTTGTTTACAAAACAATAAAATCTCAAATCACCACAACGAAAAAAATCTTCGTAGTAAATATAAACGGAAAGAAGGCGACCGTGATACAGTGGTAAGAGGCGCTACAGACGCCCGCACGGTCGAGCGATCGATCCTCGCCCAGGGTAACCAAGCCTTCCATCCCGCCGAAATCGGGTAAATTGATACCAGACCTGTCTGGGAAGGTAAAAACATTGATTTGGTAAAATGGCATGTCCCAAAAATCATTGTATAGGCCAAATACGCATTCCCAATGCCTCTACGATTTGAATGGAACACAAATGCGTGGCGCATCGTCAAGGAACTGAGTAACGCCAGTGACTAATTAATCGCTGCCAATGACATCCAATGATGCGCCATGTACTTGTCTTCTACTCAGAATCGTAGACGGACAATGTATGCGTAGTTGGCCCATGCAAAGAAAAACGATACTAAGTCGATGTCTCCACCATCCTAGACAAGTCTGGTACCAATTTACTCGACCCCGGGAGGATGGAGGTTCTAGTTAGCCTGGGCGAGGATCGATCGCTCGACCGTGCAGTTGGAGGTCGGATATCTTACCCCTGCACCATTGGCAGACACGATTTTTCAGGGAAAAGCCTTTAGACGTCGAAAATCGAGCCATACATTAGAATTACGTTCGAATTTAATCTCGTTCGGTAGATTTTGCATTTGAGATGAGCTGTCAGCTGTTTTGATGAAATTCAAGCGAACTAATGAATAGCTGACGTTCGATTGACAAATGAGGTAACGTCGTCAAAAATTCAAACCCAAATAAAAAACAGGTTTTAGCACTGAGATCATTAGAGGATCCTGCAGAAATCTCTCCTTTTGAAGGATCTGCACACTTATAGCGTAATATTCTTATTATAATTTTCCCGACCTGAAAGGATAGAGAGGGTCGTATTGAACCTTCAAGAAATGGCGAGAATCCTATGGGAGCAAGCTCCCTATCAGAAATGTCATGGCGAAACTGATATTGTGGCCCATTTCAATCAATCGCCGCAGGCAATTTTTTCAATTTTTCAATTTTTTCATCAATCAACTTTCGTCAAGAGAAATAAATTAACCAGGAACGAGTGCAATTTTGCATGATGTTCGGCTTTGTTTGATCACTAAGGAACCGGAAAGTTGACGATTCTTGTCACGAGACATTTAAAATAGTTGTTATGCTTTTGATGAAGCCAAAAACATCCTCGAAATGTTCGATCAGATGAAAATTAGGTCACTAGAAAATCGATTATGTGATTTCTTACTCCACAGTACGATTATGCGATGAATTTCCGGAAAAGACGGAGATATACTTTACACCACATATATAATAGTAAACAAAAAACACAAACAAATAGAATGACCAATCGCCTAGGAAAATTCTAATAAAATAAAAAGATAAAGTCTAACCAATCGTTCAACTATCTGATTTTCACTTGTTCAACTATTCAAGCATTGATTACTCACCCAAATTTCCATTTTGCATACCTAGTTCGATAGTAATTGTATATACATCTTATATAAACATTTACATCTGGTACAGCTTTTCATTTATTTCTTATTTATTAAGTTCTTTCATTAAACTATTAATCCCCCAAATAGGAGCTACACCTTAGCTCCTTAGGTCTCCTTCAAACAACGCATAAATTTTTCCCATCAATTCGTTACAGTAGATATTCGGGAGAAGAGAGGCCTAGCCGGAAATGCAACGGAAACCGCCCAAGGGCTTTTTCGGCGCCAATCCATTTCCTACCATTTCGTGCTCTCGATTAGTAAAAGTCGCTCTCATTGCGTTGCTCATTCCATCATAAGCATCGCATCCGACAAACTTTAGGCCCAGGATTTATTAGATCTCAATTTGTTTTCTTTTTGCTTTCTCTTCTTTTTCGTGGCTCTTGTAATTGCAAGAATTCGACAGAAATCGGACCAACGTCAAAATACTAGCCCTCGGGCGACAGTTTCAGTTTTCTTTATTTTATTATTACCTGTCGCAGTCGCATACGGCCAACAAGCGGCGTGCGCGATGTCGCGCGCGACGAAACGCAGACTTCGACAAACAGACAATTCTTCGTCTCTTTTCTATCATTTCGTTCGTGCGTCATTTATTAGTCCATTTGAAACAAAACGAAGAAGATACTCAACTAGATTATGAATTTGGTGAGAATATGAAAACCGAAAAAAGACACCGCAGTCTTGATAGCAAAGCAAACGAAGAGACAGAAAACTAATATCCGTTTCGTTCCATCCCTGGAACTCCTCAGAAATGACGTACGATCTACGCAAGTTGTGATATTGATATCGATTATCAAAACTTCTGCAAAAGCTGAAGAACACAAATCAAGCCGAAGTATGTTGAAAATAGAAAGAGCTGAAAAAGAAAGCTTCATACTGACCACTCAAGAACGAATTTTCGCTTGCAATTTTTAGGGCGAGTTTCTCTACGCTTTTAGCGCAGAATTGGAAAAGTCCATTATGAAATTTCAAATAGGAAAAAAGGAAAGTGCAGAAGTACAATTTTGAGAGCTGAAAAGGAAAAGTTGTCGGCTCAGTGATAGTAGATTTAGCAGTACAACAGCTCCCCAAGAATAATCGGAACATAATACCAAAAAATTGAAAAAATGCCAAATATCAGTTTTTATTAATGTCCTTAAATAGACAGTTCATCATCAAAAGATTTACAAAAAAAGGATGAAAACCATCCTTTTGAGGTCTTTGAAAAAAACAAAACACTTTTTTTTTCGTCCTCAGAAACAGGAATGCTATGAATACTGGCCAGTATACCTGAAAAGTAGAAGAGAATGCAACAAAAAAATTCAAACTTAAAGTGGTCAATGTCTTCTGCTATTTGTGGCCAAGAAGTTTCAAGAAATGAAAACTTTTTTCACATCAACCTCGATTGTCGCTATACAAAACTAATTACTTTTTATGAATTTTCCAAACCGGTAGACTCGTTCATAACTTCCTCGGCGAGATCGATCGCAAAACTAAATCCAACAACATTGAATTGGAAGAAAATTCCTAGATATCCACCTAACAGCTCTCCAAAACACTCTCTTGAGGAATCTATCTTTATTAGAAATCTGAGGAATTTTCTTGGGGAGAAACCAATTAACGCATAGAGCAAAGCCTGAAACCCGCTTAATGCAGTTTATCGATTGGAGATTTTGACGGGGGGAAAATTCTGTTCCCAAACTTTCCACACTGGCAGCAGACAGCGGATGCCGACAGTTTTTACCCACCAAACAGCTCAATTTGTCTCTGACTGCTTTGGTTTAGCGGTCTGACGCCCAACTGAAAAAGCTCAAAATTCTCCACCAACCCACTATTTGCGAGGGAGCCGAGCGCTGCGCATATTCAACTGTTTTCCGAGAATTCTGGAGCAGCAGCTCATTGTTTTTTGCTTTTCAAATCACCGGTGGCTAGTTTTCCTCTTTTTTGGGGGGTGAGGCATCAACAGAACAAGTCAATAGCCGGGCTGCAGAACAACGACGATAGACTTTTTTCTGGGGAAAAATTACTGCTCGGTCCAAATTTCGACATCCGGCACAAAACCGGCGAAAAACCCGGCCAATGTCCTTAATGAGCCTGCTCTGTTTCTCAGCGTCTTCTGCACCGCCGGAAGCCGAAACAAGTCCAAGTGCAAGTCTGCAGCAGAATTTGCAGCATGGAGGACCAGATTTTCACACTTTCAAAGGATGATCAACGAGGTAAATCCCCTGTAGGCCTAGGAATTCCTGGCCTTTAGGGCACCGAAAGCTCCTTGAGTTCTGAAAGCTTTTCAAAAGCTACCCGGACGCGCTCACTCGGCCTCATGGCGGCCATACATCTTAATATCAAGATCCAACAACTCACAGGTGTAATATTTGAGTAAAAACGCCATCGGCGAGCCAGAACCAAAGCAGCAGCACCGCCGGCGACCGCTGCAGGCGCGGCGAGTGCAGCCGTCCCACGACGGTCTGGCCACGCCCTCAGGGCATAGGGCTCGCCTCCTCGCACGCCCGTCGCGGTCCCTATCGAGTAGGCGACTGTGCAGACACACCTATACCGGAAATGGAAGCGTTCTTTCCTTCTGTTCCCCAGTGAACGGTCTCGGGGCTCCCAGAAGGCTTCAAAGAGCGCCCGCCCCTTCGGGCGCCGCATTCCCACGCCCGCCTCGGGCAGCTTCATCTTCTGGCTCCGCCCTCAGGAGGCCAGAGCGGCGGCGGCGACGACGACGACGATGGCATTGTTCTCGAGACGTTTCCTGCTCGTTAGCGACCGTTGATGTGTAGATGATGTATGTAGTACAGCGCTTTGAAGTTGTTCTCCGGGCCGCCGTCAGTGGTCATAATTGTCTCTTCTCTTTTGGCCGTTTTCGCTGTCAATCTCGCTGAACGAGGTCAGAAATCAATGTTCTGCCAGCTTCTTCGTTCATTTTCAGCACCAACCAGTGCTGAAGCCGTGGACTACTGTAGTTGTGAGTGTGACCTTTGTCGATGGAGACCGCTGTGAGTCACGCTAATTGAGAGATTGATTCGGCGCCTTCGCCTCCACCCCCTCCCCTCCACCCCCCAGCTGCTCGACTTGGTCTTTCGGAGTTCTTTGGGACCAACTTTTTCTAGCAAACCGATTAAAAACGAGTAAATCAAGGAAATTGAGGAAATGAAGCGTTCAGCCCGTTTAGAACGCGCCACGTATTGGTCTTCGCTAGGAAATTGTTTTGAGTTCTATAGACGCTAGACCGACAAATTCAGTCAGCACAGTTTTCGGTCTACTTCAATTTTCTGTACATAGAAAGGATGAAGCACTTCTCCAGCCCCATGTGGCGATCGAACCGTAGTCGTGCGCTCGGAAAAACAGCATCTGGTGCCTCTCTTTCTAAGATACTTGCACATTTTTAGAAAAAAATATTTATATTTATTTATGTTTACTTTCATCTTTCATCCTATGACTGCTGGATTCTATTCGGCTGAAGCTCTGCATTCGCTTTTCCTTTTATATCTATCGATTTTTTCGTGTTCAATTGATATTACGCGGTAACAACCGATAAAAGGATGTGGAGATTATCATTCATTTTCATTTCCGAATTTGCTCTTATTGCAACTGTTCTCTGATAAAAGAAGAGCTTCCAGACACCCGTTCCTGCCATTACAGGCGGCTCTGTCATACCTTTTGGCTAGTGATTCGTTTTACATGTCCTTTTTAACCCTTTGACGACAATACCGATTTTTGTGCGCGCGGCGCGTGGGACAGGGCCCAGTTCCTTTGCGCACGGAGTGTCCCCCAGCACCGTCGGCCATTGTCCCACAGGACAATGGATGGATATGCAGATCACCACAACTTGAATGAACACCGAAAACGAAACAACTATTCCGAAAAAGTTGGATATTCTACGAAACAATAATCCTACAAAGTCGAAAGCGATTGAAGAAGGCAGCGAATTGGTTAATCGAAATGGTCGTTGGCATACTTTGATTTAATTTGCCTAGATAAGACCGTGCCTGAGCTGATTCTTCAAATAAAAATAAAAAGTTCAAAAAACCGGGTGTAAAAAAAGACGCCAATGGCCCATCAAAGTTCAGCGAGCGTGATGAAATTTTAAAAACTGTGGGTTTTCTGATTTTTACTATCGAGCGGTAGCCATTTTCTTGTTCTAACCATTTCTTGAAGGTTTACTACAAAAGAATTGAATCAACTGCTCACCTGGAACGACTTCATAAATACTTACATATTTATAAGGTGAAATGAAGCAAAGTCGAAGGAAAGCATAAGAAAAAACTAGCAATTAATCTATTTATCTATTTATCCAATTATTTATTTATTAATAACTCGTTGTTACGTGCCTCAAACTAAAACAGACGTCTTGCTCTACTTTATAGGTTTTGTTGTTGTGTTACGTTGATCTTTATAATTGATCTTTCGTACTAGTTTGCCATTTGTTGTACTGAAGTAGATAAAACAATATGCAGCTAACATTTCGATGGACCACCTTTATTGTAGATACTACTTAGCATTCTGTTAAATGCTATAACAATGAAAGATTGATAGCTCCCCTTCAAGTCCTTTTAAAATGCTGTCACCCAACATCGTCGGACATTGTCCCACGCGGCGGAAAAAGTGTCCCCCAGCATCGTCGGACATTGTCGTCAACGTGTTAAGGGGGGACAGCTCTTTCTTCACCTCCTAATAGGAAACTTCTTGATGGGTAACCCCTTGGGAATACCTTTCCGACTCCGTACCAGGTGCGTAAAGTCCTATCTCGTTACTCCAATCTCCTTCCGCTCACCTCACGTCATTCGGATGTAGATAATCTTTTTTCTTACTGCCGTCACCATCTGGTGTATCTGGGCCTGGGAAGGTTTTTCTAACCATGACAACCTTACGTCTACCTAACTGATAATATTTCAAATCCTCAATACCCACCTACCTCTTCAACAAACTAGTAAGGTAAAGGTATACATGCCCTTCCGTTTAGAATCGTGGCGGCATGGTTAACACGTATTTGGTCTATAGAGTGACTTGCGGGAGCCGGCACCAAGTTAGTGTCTTTACCTTCCCAGACAAGTCCGCTACCAATTCACCCGACCCCGGAGGGACGGATGGCTTCGTTAGCCCGGGTCGGGATCGATCGCTGGACTGTGCGGGTGTCAGTAGCGCCTACTGTCACTGCACAACGCGCGCCCGCCAAGTAGGTATGGCACAAAAATTCACAAAAAATAGCCAAGATGATATTAGTGCTATAGAAATCACCTAAAGCAAGTTGCTCACCGAGAGATTCATCCAGGGTGTGATAACGACAACGACCTCGGTAAAAGTTCCGATCATCAAAATAAATAAAAAATAAGCATTAAAGACAGATATGTACTGTCCAAATGCTTTGATCCTACCAAACAAATCAAAGTTGACAATGTCCACCTCGGGTTTTCACCATGGAGAATTTTTCAGATGTCCACAAGTCTATAATTTATTGCAGAAATTCTGTCATCCCATGAATATCTGCCTTGGAATTACATGCTTACGTTTTCTGAATCTCTTTTCTACAACGACGTTATTTATTTTTTATTAAATTACCCGAGTTTTGCGGGTTGACCACTGTCGACACCTTTGAGAAAGGGAACGTTTTTTTTGCCTCGTTAAAAAGTTCGAAGATCTCAAAAAAGGCCCAAATGTCCGAGACCTCCATCAAATAGTCCTATGGATTCCAGCTATTTACCCTGACCCATTAGCCAAATGGGATGTGCCATGCATTCGTCATCAAATCAGAATCGCAGAGGCTAATTGAGAGGGCCAATGCAAGAATTCATATGGCCAAGAAGGCGCATAATTTAATGTTCCCAATTTCTCAGAGTGGTTTGGTACCCTGCTTGAATGGCTCAGTGGTTGGCATTGGAAAGCTTGGGTGACCTCAGACGGAAATCGATCACTCGACCTCGCGGGTGAATAGGGCGCTACTTGCCTTCATGCCAAGCACGCACTTCAAGTGACTGCGGCATACTACTAGTATCATTCTACTACTATTAATACTATTTTATTAATATTTTAGCTACATATTTGACTTTTCATTCAATTCCATTTTTCAGCGCAATTGGAACCGCCTATACACGAAAAAGCAGCCTATTTTATTAGACTGTCGATAAAGTTTCGAGCCCCTTTTGAAAATTTTTTCAAATTTATTTCTCTCCTTTATTCCCCTCGACATACGAAAATATTTATGCATCATTACCATCAGCAACATTTTTCAATCCCTTTAAGGTTTCTATTTTTACGATCCCTTGAAGGTTATCTTATCACTATTGATTTGGATATGTACGATAACTACCACCTTATGAATTTTCCTATCAATTTCCTTCCAATTCATTGCGAATTAGTCTCACCTTTATTCTTGGTTTCACCTTTATAATTCCATCCTATCACTCAGCTCAATTCCCAAAACCTCCTTTTCTCGCGCTTTCCTCTTTACGGGAAGAGGAAAAAGGGTAGAGGAGAGGGCTCAGGCTAGAAAAAGCTAGTCTCACTCAACAAACAGGCAATGCGCCATTTGGAAACGAAGAAATATTGCCTACGGCGAAATTCACCAACGACCTTGACGTCATAGAAAAACGCGGACCACCTCGGCCGGAAACTCGCCACTCTGCAGTTTTATAAATGGCCGTAATACATGACGAGATGCACTGGCGCCATTCAGGAGAGCCGGCGAGTCTACAAATCTTGTTCTAGTTCTCAGCCGTGCTCATTTCATTTCTTATGCTTGTGCAGCCCGCTTTCTTGCCGTTCTGAGCTGTCTTCTTACGGTTAGATGAAGCGCGTGGTGCAGCGGTAAGAGGCGCTACTGACACCCACACGGTCGAGCGATCAATCCCCGTCAGGCTAGCCAAGCCTTCCATCCCTCCGGGGTCGGGTAAATTGATACCTAACTTGTGCGGGAAGGTAAAGACACTGACTTGGTGTAGCGGCAGGCCCTCGCAAAACATTGTATAGGCCAAATACGCATTCACCATGCCTCTACGATTCCGAATGGAACTCGAATGCATGGCGCGTCCTTAAGGGACTGATCAAGCTTTACGTTTTTTACCACTGAGTAGATCACGCTCTCCCGATTCCAGCCATTTTTTAACACGTTGACGACAGTGCCTTTTTCGCGTGTCTGGCGCGTGGGACCAAGCGATTTTCTAGCGCGCCGAGGCTGTGGGATGATGCCGGCATACGGCGAATTTTTTTTTTCAAAATGGAAGTGAATAGTAAATTTCGAAGACTACATATACAGTCCTGTAATATCGGGGATTGTGACTATTCCTCTTTTTGCAATGAAAATAGAAAAATAACAGCTGGAAGCTTTTAGAATGTCCTTTTTCCCTATCCAGGTTAAAAGAAAATTGTTATTTGTTTATTGTTCATTATTTGTTTATTCTAATAATCAATATTTGTTTGTATTTATGTGTTTGTTTCAGTAACCAGTATTTGTTTGCATTTATTTGTTTCTTGCAATAACCATTGTTTGTTTTTACTTGTAAAGAAAACTAGTGCGCAATCAAAAATTCCAGTATATCAGTAGCTAAGAATCATTTTCATGGACCATGCTTTCTATAACAATGGGCAAATGTCTACTAAAAAGTGGCACAAAAACATCCTTCGAAATTCTGAAATGTATCGAGAAAAATACGATACAAGACTGTGGCGCAGCATTGCGCCACACGGTCCCACGCGGCCGCTTGAGCGTGGCGCAGCATTGCGCCACACTGTCGTCAACGTGTTAAAATTGTAGCGGTTAGCAAAAAAAATAACGTCAGGGAGAGTAACGGAAGCGAAACGGTGAAAACGGTGTGATTCGTCAAGCGTTTGAACCTCTAAATCCGTTCAAAGGGGGCCAGTTCAAAACTGCCAGAGTAAAATGTTACCTAGTGTTTATGCTGTTGTTGTAAACTTTTGTAAAACTGTTAGTTGTTCGTAGTTACAATAAAAAACTTTAACCATTAAACCCTGTAGTTTATATCGCGTTGTGGCCGTTTTACTGACGGTACTGTAATTGAAGAGCTTTTGGCACCCTCTCGGTCAGAGAAGTTCTCACAGCTGCAGTGATTGTGGAAGTAAAGTGGTAGGGATCGATCCATCCCTTGAGGATGCGCCGTGCACTTGCCTTCCATTCAGATCGCAGAGACATGGTGAATGCGTATGTGGTCTATACAATGATTTGCAAGGGCCAACCACTGTACTAGTCAAAGTCTTCACCTTCCCAGACAAGGCAAGAGATGGAAGGTTTGTTCAGCCTACGGGAGGTTCAATCGCTCGGTGAAGAACAATCCTTTTGCTACTTTACCATGCACGAAAGGGGGTTTTGTATTCCTGGAAACCTCAGAAATACACCCGCATAAAAACCTGGTCCGTGTTGGTCCGATAAAGTTATGTTAAGGAAGTGGCTGGTTTGTTTTCGAGATTCCCTTCATAACTAGGAGAAGGCCAGAAACCGCAAACGACAGGGAAATCTGCTTTTTAAACGGCTACCGCGTTTGCGCCAGTCTCGTGTATTGACACAAACTCAGCACAGAGCCGCCCTATCTCGTCCGATCGAGGGTTCCTCTGACTACAGCGTCTCACATAGTAGACTTGAAGCACTTGGCGTCCTTAGTGAATACCTCCCTAGCAGGCATATTATACCATTCTCATTTACATTTTCCACACTTTAACGAATTCCTCCTGACCTTTCGATCCACTTCGCTCTCGATAAGCATCTTCTAGCCCGTTATTATTATGAATCTTCTAGTGCCATTTTTTCAGATTCACAATGAAAGACGACGATAACGACATGTATTATGGGCAGGAAAAGGACAAAAATCGCGATTCTGAAGGTATGTGATGCCTCACGGCGTTTTTATCCGCCTCCACGAGCCGACGACGTGTCTATTAATCAAAAGCCGACGTATATTTCGTATGATTTGTGATCGTATTCAACAGCCAGACCAGGCTCCTGCGCAGAAAGACGACAGAAAACTTTCGTAGACGAAAACGGATAACTCTTCCACATTTGTAAATCAAGCGACGCAGAAGTCTCCTAACCTTAACCCTGAGAAGGACTCCCCGTTTTGTGTTTCAGAAGAAGACGTGCTCCATTCGGCTTAGTACTTCAACGTCGCAGTGCAGTGGTAAGAGGCGTTACTGACATTCATACGGTCGAATGATCGATCCCCGCCTGGTCTAACCAAGCATTACTTGACGTGTCTAGCAGGGTGAGTTCTCTGACTCAACCAGTGGTTACATACATAATTTATTATATAAGCCAAATATGCGTTCACCATGCCTCTATGAAATATGAATGGAAGACGAAAGCATGGCGCGTTTTTAGGGACGATAGACGCCGACTTTTTACCTCTTCTATACTACGATTTCAGCCAGACTGGCATTCATCAAAACCAAGAATGAAAATAACAGTGGTTACCTGAAGCCCGTAGTTTACATTTTTTGGATGCTTGTGACAGAAGGACTGCTAAATTGAGCAATTTTAGAACCCATGCTGCTTCTCAGAAATTTAGAAGAAATACTTTTCTAGATCGAGCTCCTTGAAGAGCTCTAGTTCCTCTTCAATCGGTCAATAACTTCTGCCCGCACTGGAAACTATGGTCCATACAGCCAGCCTAAACCCAAAAAACAAGGTTGATAAATGGATAATCATAGTTGACTAATGATAGAGGAATTCACACCAGTACATCTTCTGAAAAAAAACTGTAATACAGTAGTCCACCACAAGAAGTTCTAGGCGAAATTTCTACAGTAACGAGAAGACGATCATAAACTTCATGCCTTCTTTTATTGAGAAAATTTGATCTGAATTGGTCTAACTAAAACATAACGATAACAAGAAATGGGTTAGCACGGCTCATACTCCAGCAAAAGCATATGATATACGATGGGATAACGCACAATGGTACCATAACTCTCGTTGACGGAGAAAGATGGATTTAACTAAAAAGATTCTCCACCGCTTCAACCCTTCCCTTAATACCCCTAGAAGGAGATTTCAAACCGGTTTTCCACAAAATTAAATGTATCAATGGAAGCCAGCCATGATTTTCTTCAAAAATTGTCAAGAATAGCAAATTTCTTCGATTTCTTTCCAAAAATCTGCTTCCCATAACTCTCGCTGACGGAGAAAAGATACCGATCTAATCAAAAAGAATCCCACCGCTTCAACATCCCCTTAATACTTCTAGAAGGAGATTTCGAACCGGATCTCCACATACCATACTTGAATATATCAATGAGAGCCAATCATAATTTTCTTCAAAATTGTCAAAAATAACACATTTCTTTGATTTCTTTCCAGAAATCTGCCTCACAGTACCCAAACCTTTAGTAACCTTTGTAGTTATATTAAAACTCTTAGCCTTCCCATACCACCCTTAAAGGATCAGAGCAAATGCTTTTTATGCTTCATATATTATTAATGCGAGCGATTTTTAAACGTATAAGTTAAGAATTTTTGTATTTTTATGAAAAATCCAAAAGATTTAGCTAAAAATATACCTAAGGGCGAGGACAATTCTCGGCAAAATAGTCACCAAAACTATTATTCTCCTCCTGGAATGCCAATAAAGTTAGCTTCAAAATGCAATTTTTGCTGCTAACTCCTGCTAGTCTCCGGAGTGCTCACTAAAAACCATTTTTTCCGACGTTCTCCTAAGTTTAGCATGTTTTTCCTCTAGAAAAAAAAAAAAACGAAACAATTTCGTTCTCATGCGCTCAAAACAAAATGGACGACGACGACGATGTTTTCGAAAACGAATGGCTGATTTGGCCACTTTTCCACTAACAAAGTCGACGTTGGGAATGTTCTAATTAGGGGAGTAGGCCATATCAGCAGTACGACGTCAAACAGTGCGTTTTCGCGTCGGGACTACACCGGTAACATTTCCTTGTTCCACTTTCCTGATCCAGAAAGTCAGATCAGGAAAGAGGTGTACTCTGATCGATGACCTGATCTGCCTATAGAACTGATATTATTTATTCATCGCTTTAAACCACAGTCATAAACTGGGAATTTTCCAAATCTCGCCGTACGAGAAAGTGTTGTTGATAATCATGAATTAATGATGATTAGTTACTAAGCGTATAGTAGTTTTAGTCTATGTGGTGGCGATATATTTTCCCAAATTTCTTGTGTTGTTAGTATTTTTATACTACGAGTCTCTTGTGCAGGATCACTCTGTTGCTTTCAAATAATGTATTTGTTTATTGAAACACTTCTACGATAATTTTTCCGAAAATCCACTAAATAAACGAAATATCCCAATTTGCGACAGGAAACATGATTTAAAAATAATCATTGACCATTTCACAAAGGCACAAACTCCAGAAAGCACAAAAAATCACCGCTTAGAATATTTTTAAAGTATTTTTCCGTTCAAAAATCACTTCGAAAAGAATCGAACAAAAACTGAGCAAGTTTTCAGACACACAACGTTTACACGAGGACTAACAGTACACTGGACAGAAGAAAACGATTCTTTTTGATTATTGCCATTAAATTAACTATAAAAATTTAATTTCTTTTTAAATGTCGCCGCTTCTCTTCGAAAGTTGACTTCTTCCTTTATTTCCTCAAAATAGACCGTCGGGAACAACAATAGTATTGAATTTCTAAATTAGTCCCACTAGCCACTTTGAGCTGCTGAATAACGGCTTACCTTGGTTTGCAGTCGAGCCAATTCCAATTCTAATAGTTTTCAATACATGCTCTTGTACCAATAACATTTGGGCCCAGATTCATCATTGGTAAACCCCCGACAAACCCCGAGATTAGCCCGAATGGCGCCCATTTTTGTCTATTGTCCTAAACTTCCTTTGTTGAATGCAATCTCTCATCGACTCTGCCGTCTGGTTCTGGCTGCGCCGCGGTTTCGGAAACCGTTCGTTCGTTCATGAATTTGGGCCCTGGTATCAATTAAGTTTTAAGCAAGACTTTTCCGGGGTGGCCAAACATGCTTGAAACGCGCCCAAAACATTTCAGGATATGAGGAACCTTCATTTTTTTAGGAACACTAGATCGTTCAATTTCACCAATGGACTACAATTTTTTTCCAAATTTTAGGAACCTGGTGGTTTTCTATGAGAAGTTATCAGCAAAATCTTTATTATGAATCGCCTGAATTATACAAGGACCACTTAAGTTTTTTGTTAGTATCCTTTAATGCCTCCTTGGCTGTTTCAGGGCGCTAATGTCTGCGGTGAATAAACAAAAAATCCGAAAGTGCAAGGCTTCGTTCGGGTACCATATTCACCCACACCGTATTCCCGCACAATTTTTCAATGAACTCAATTGAACAGGCGCCTCATTTCAGGCATTTAATTAGGTAATTTTGCCAGAGGATGGCTACGGTGCAAAAAATGCGCGACCGATGCTTCCCTTAACGCCCTTTGTGTGTTCGTACTAAACGGGGGACGGGTGTTGGGTATGAGCCGTTTGGATAATGTTCTATATTCGATGGCTTGCCTGTTTATTCCAAAACTGACACCAATACCTGCGGGGTAAGGAACTTTTCAAAGTAAGATAGTTGTGAAACGACTGGGAGCCATCATGGGACCTAATGTGGGCGGTTCCTGAATTCCAATTCTAATAGGTTCCGATATTTGCTCTTGTGTCAATAACATTTGGTATCAATTTTCGCTTTGTTGAGATTTAAGCAAGACATTTCCGGGATGGCCTAACATATAGGCTGCTTGAAACGTGTCCAAAACTTTTTAGGATCAAGGAACCTCTATTTTTTAGGAACATTAGATCGTTCAATATTACCAATGGACTACGATTTTTTTAAATTTTAGGAACCTTAGATCGTTGAATGCCACCAGTGGACTACAAACAATATTTATTGCAGATTGAAATCAGGATTGTTCGGGTCTTTCGACGACGCGAACCAGTCCTCAGATCTGAGCAAGACGGCGGAATTTTTCAAAAGGAAAAAAGACTTGATTCGGAGCCAGATCGGAATTGAGCGGAATCGTTCTCTTTTGCACTAGTCCTCGACCTCTTGGACCAATTTGATCCAGATACCAATTTGGGGTTTTTTTTCTAAAAATCACGTCATTCCCTCCCCAATCACTGCAGTTCTGGAGAACAGCAACACAAGAACATCAAAAAAGCGGACTAGCTATTTTTACTAAACCTCGGAGATGCATCTTGGCTTCACAGGGTGGACAAAAATATGGGCAAGATCAATCAAACCATGGCCTAGTTCGCGGTATTCTCATTCGAGAAGACCCGAAGAAGTGGAACAATCCTAATTTCAATCAGCTAAAAAAATATTTTATAGCCCACCGGTAAAATTCAACGATCTAAGGTTCCTAAAATTTAGAAAAAAAAATGGAGTCCACTGGTAAAATTGAACGTTTTAACGTTCTTGAAAAATAACGATTCCTTGATCCTAGGGAGTTTTGGGCACGTTTCAAGCAGCCTATATGTTTGGCCACCCCGTAAAAGTCTTGCTTAAAACTTGACGAAGCGAAAATTGATACCAGATGTTATTGATACAATAACGTATATCGGAACCTATTAGAATTAGAACTAGCTCGACTGCTCAGGAACCGCCCACATTAGATCCCATGATGGCTACCAGTCGTTTAACAACTATCTTGCTTATGAAAAGTTCTTTACCCGCAGGTATCGGTGTCAACTTTAGGATAAACACGCAAGCCATCGGATATAGAACATTACACAGTATTGGTTGAAAATCGAGCATAACACGCAACTGACACTCGCGCGGTTGAACGATCGATCCCAGCATGTGCTAACCAAGCCTTCCAACCCTACGCGGTCGAGTAAATTGGTACCGGACTTGTCTACCTGCACCGACTACACCGACTTGACATGGCGGTTGGGCCCCGCAAGTCACTGTATGGGTGAAAAGCACATTCACCATGCCTCTACGATTCTGAATGGAACACGAATGCGTGGCGCGTCCTTACGGGACCGATCAACGCCGGCGCCTTTAACTTTTGCCCTTGATTGGAAATTATACAAATTACTAATTTTGCTTTTCAGAAGTCCAACTCCTAAATTGTCCATGCAGTCCTCAACAACAGAAAGTATAGAGAATCAGAATAATCAGTATCCCAATAAGCAACAATTATAGATAAAACCATTTCAACCAATCATCAAGGTAAATTTTCAATCGTCAGCGCCAATGGGTCGTCATTTTTTGTAAAATGGGTGGGGGAATGAAAAATTAAAAGCCAGCCAACTAATCAGATAAATAATCACAAACAAATGAGCTATAAAAATTCAAATCTTACAGATAGGTGAGGAAATAGCCGGCAAAATTTAAGCCGAAATCGCTGCCGCCGTTACTGCAGAAGGAAATAAATGGCATATCGATTTTAGTGGAAGTCGACACCTCGTCGGCAAACTATTCTCCATAAAATATGGGTGATATTCTGACTAAATCCGCATCATGATTCCTACAGTAACCTGGAGTTCCAACCAAGAGCTTTACCTATTTGAACACTCCTGAGCTTTCTCCCGTTAGCAGTCGCAGAAGCAAGTTAACTGGAAGGAGGTTTTTGATAACAAATAATTAGAAATTCCTCTAAAGGGACTTCTGAAAAAAATCAATTTGAGTTTAAAATTGAAATCAATTAACTAAAAAATCATGAATAAATAGACAATAATTATTCAAATCTCATAGGTAAGTGACGAAATAACTAGCAAGATTTCAGTCAAAAGCGCTCAGTAATCTGAAGTTCCAACCAAGAGCTTTACCTATGTAACTGGAAGGAGGTTTTTGATAACAAATAATTAGAAATTCCAATTTGAGTTTAAAATGCTGAAGGAATAAATAGCATATCGATTTTAATGAAGAGCGACACCTCGTCGGCGAACTATTCTGTAAAAAAATTTGGGTAGCATTTTGACAAAATTCGCCTGACGATTCCTACAGTAATTCAATATTCCAATTAGGATTCTACTAATTCTAATACTCCTACCGCACTCTCAAGGCATCATTCGCAGGAAGCTAAGCGTAGAACGGGTGTTTTTCTATTTAGAAATAATTCGTTGGAAAGGTAACTTTTGAGAGATGAAGTTGATTTTGAAAATGGGCAAATTTGAAGTCAAGGGACCAAGACTTCGGCCAAGATTGGCACTCACATGTGGCGGCGCGTGTGGTGGCCATCGTCGGGGCGATTCTTGGGGCCAGTCGTCGTCCGACGGCCGTTCAAAAGCACCGACGTCCAGCTAGCCGTCGTCGATGCCGTCGACGGGCTTCTTGTCGTTGTCGCTGACCAAGGCAACGACGATGGTGACGATGATGCTGAGGTGCTGCTGGTGCAGCAGTTCGGTGGCGAAACGGCCCGACTAGGTTAGAGAAGCGCCGAAAAAGCTTCACAAAGCTTCAGCATGCCCCGAATCGATCGTAGACGGGGGGAGAGAGCCGCGAGTGGCCACAGCGGCTCCGTGGCGCACTCCACCGGGCCTTTTCGCCATGTCGTCCGACGTCTGTGTTAGACGTCTCGGCTAGATGTCCGTCCTGGATGGTCACTCTGCCTCAGTCGGCCAGCGCCTCAGGGCTCGAAATTCCCACGTGTCGCTTGTCGTCGCCATTTCACCGCCACTTTTGCGGTTCATACGGGGCGTGTGGCGCAGCGTTAAGAAGCGCTACTTCCACCCGTACGAACAAGTGATCGATCCTCGCGCAGGCTAGCCAAGCCTTGAATACATTCGAGGTCGGCTAAATTGGTATCGGACTCGTCTGAAGATTTAAAGACACTGAATTGTAAGTCGGTAAATCGTTGAATATGCCGAATACGCGTTCACCAAGCCCCTACGATTCTGAATGAAAGAACAGAGCATGGCGCATCCCCAAGTAACTGATCAACACCGACCACCGTACCCTTAGCCTCAATTATTTCCTACGTTTTTTTTTCGATTTTTTGTTGCTGACTGATTTTTTTTTGAATTTTCAGTGGTTTCTAGCGTTTGGCCCGTGTAAGTCGCCGTATAAGCCAAATACGCATTCAGCAAGGCCTTGCGATTCTCAATAAAAAATAAATGCGTGGCGCATCCTTATGGGACTGATCAACACCGACCACTTTACTTTTACCTTCAACTTTACCTTTTGCGGTTAATAGTTCCACCTGAGGCAGTTCGCAGTCGTACAGTAGAGTTCCCACACCAAAAACTGAACCTCGAATAAAATTCTTCTGGGAATAACGACTCCCATTGCCGTCTTTCGGTGATTGTTGACATGTCTTGAGGCTAATTAGCAAAGACTTTCCAATTCCCACGGGGCACTGATTAGCGTTGGAGCGCGGCAAGTGACTAAACCCGGCCAGGGAGGGAGAGAGAGTTGGCTAAGGTAGGGATGTAACACGAAGACTACTGCATTGGCACCTCATAAAGAACAGATTTGGGTCGAGCAAGTTCTCTCATGCTTGAAATATGAAGCGAAGTTAACCTTAAACCTCGCCATCGATGGTAATTTTTTCAAAATTCTTTACTTTTGTCGTGAGTCTTAAGGCTCATGAATGCGACCAGAAGGTCAAAAAGTTAGGCCATTGAATAATATATTCACCTTACAACATGAGGCGGAAAAAAATAATTTTGAACTAATTTGTTTCGGGGATTAATTTTTTCAAATTTAAAGTAGTCGAGAAGTGAATATTGAGCAATTGTAAGCGATGTACGAGAATCTACGAGGAATTAATTTTGAGATTCTTATTGGATTGTTTAGGAGGTCTCTTCTCAAAAAAAACTGTGACTATAATTGAATATTATTATTGAATATTATTATTGGAAAAACAAAACACGATCTCGCAAGGCCTCTTCTCATCGAGCTTCTCCATAGAATAACTTCACTATTCCCGGTAAGGTAAAGGAAGGAAATTGCAGGTAAGAAAACGTACCTCATTCTCAAAGTGATTTCGCCAAGGTGAATATGAAGCGATAACAATTTCCGTGCTCAGATTTTCCTTGACACACAGTCGAGAGGATGTGGTAAATTCTGAAAAAGTTAGGGATGGGTAACAACAAACCCTCAAGAAAAAACTGGATCAGGAGCGATGGGTATAGCCATATTTTTACTTCTGAACAATGTTGTTGTTCAGAAGTAAAAATATGTATGGCTATACCCATCGCCACACCAATGACCAATAGTACATTCCTTAAAGAAGTATCGATAAAAAAACGAATATTATTTACCTATCAAAAAAACGAAGCGCGGGCGATCGCACCGCCGATACCTGCCAGCGAAGGTGCTGGCAGTTCGATAATCAATGATGAGATGTGCCAGTGGGGTCAGCGTGGGGGTGATTTTGGCGCCCAAATGGGTTGATCCCGAACCTTTCGTCTATTCTTCTCGAATTAATCGAAATCACCACCACGACAATCTCCTTGACTATTTTCCGGTTCATTATGCATTGGAAATCACAAGGAATTCGAAGAGTTCTCGAAATTCATGACCAAATCGGCCACAGGTTGGGATATCTGCCCAAGGTGTTGGTGATCGATCGACACCGTTCACCGAGCCGTTCACGTTGCCATTTGTTACGTCGTTTTGGACCGTCGCAAACCATCTTTCAAAGGAAATTGAGCTCAAGAGATCTGTAGCTTCTGAACCATCAGAAACCGTCAGAATTGTTGACCAATCGAATATCTGCTCTTAGATGGCCTTTTTGGGTGCGCGTGGTGCAGTGGTAAGGGGCGCTACTCCCACTCGTGCACGGTCGAGCGACGGATCACTCCTCTGGCTAATCACTCCTTCAATCCAACCGCCGTCGGGCACATTGGTACCCTAGAAGGTGAAAAGCTTGTACAACGGCTTATTCCGCAATCCATGGTAGGTCCCTTCGCCATTTCTGTACTATTCTAAATGGAAGAAAAATACATGGCGCGATCTCAAGAAACTTAATAACACCAACGACCTTTCTTCTTTTACCTTTACTTTTCGCGGTTAACACTTCCAACTGAGGTGATTCCAACGGAAGTAGGTCGTACAGTAGGCCTCGCACTCTAAAAATTGAGCTTAAAATCAAAATTTTCCCTCAAGAATGACTCACGGGCCCGGCCTTTTTTACCTTTCTACATAATCGTTCCTGCGCTACCAAAAAATACTGGATAACCACCGGTTAGGACATCGATCGCGAGGCGACGCGACCGCACGTTGTCAGTGAGCTCATGTCAAGTTGATCGAAGTGTGAACCAAGCTGGAGCTGAACCTTGAACATTCCTACGGGTACCATAACAAATACGTAATCTTATTTATGAAGTATGAAGCGCCTTGAAACCTCCAAGGGGGCTCTGGAGCATGAAAAGTTTGTGATACATGTAATTTCTGATGAACAAATCTACCGTCTAGGTCTTAAAAATTAGGCCTAATCAGCATCAAAGTGAATAATTTCAGGTGGAGGAAGACGTCGATAAACGAGCTGTCGACAGTGTCAACATCAGCTAACAACAATAGAACCGTCTTTGTAAGAATCGGTGGAGCACAGCCAGCCGATCGACAAAGGCGACGGGTACCGAGACTGGCTCTTCGTCCTGGTTCAAACCACCGCTACGACGACGATACGAGTCACTCAAATTAGCTCGTATGAATGAATAATAATCGAACCTTATACATTATTCCCATAGAGTTTCAGAGGTCCATGTTTCTGCTCAATTATTTCAGAATGCATTTACTGATAGAGAACTGTATATATTAAATCGTAACGGAGCTGTCTATGTTGCGTAATTAATTACATAATTTGATGGAATTCAATCTGAATGGGTTCGCCGAAACGTCGATCGCGCGGCGTCGCGATGCACCACGAGCTGACGTCGGGTTGGCTGTGCTGTGTGTCGCTGCGTACACTAGGCCCTGGCAACGGGTCCAAGTGTGAATCCACAAATTTTCCTGCATTTTTCACAGCATTATTGCCCCTATATTTCTTAATAGAGCGTGCGTGGTGCAGTGGTAAAAGGCACAACTGACACCCGCACGGTCGAACGATCGATCCTCGCCCGGACTAACCAAGCCTTCCATCCCTCCAAGGCTGGGTAAAATGGTACCAGACTTGTCAAGGAAGATAAAGACAATGACTTGCACAGTGGTTGTTCCGTGAAAGTCATTATATATGCCAAAAGATATGTCACCTTGCACTTTGGGTACAGATCGGTGAAACCAAAAGGAATTTCATTCCAGTTGACAGTTTTACTAACTCTTATTGAAAATACACTAATATGTGCCCTTTTTGGAAATTCTGGATTTTTTTTTTTAAATTTTAAACTTATTCTTATATGCATTTTTAAACGAATGTACCTTAGGACCCACTGAGCATCTGCTCGTCTTGTAGTGATATTCTGATAGAGCATGATAACAGGTAGCAAAATAATTCCCGCTATTGTTCAGAAAATCATCTGTTGTTGTATGCATCACGATTCCCGCCACCGTACGCTGCGCTGGTTTGTGCCCCATTTTCTCTCGGTCCAGCTAGAAGACGATTTTCTGAACAATAGCGGGAATTATTTTGCTACCTGTTAAGTACCTAACAAGCAATAAGTCTACTATGCGCTAGAAAAATCTGGAGTCGAATGCCCTCCGGGTATTCGTAAAACGACCGCTTGTGTAAATGCAATTTCATTAGCTATTTTCTCTGTAATCAGACGGCTATTCTCCAAAGTTAGATATGCGTGGGAAAATGAAAATCTTATGCTATCACATATCCTAGTTTGATATTATTTCATTCGCTGGTTACTGATATATGAGATTTTATATGAAAGATTGTCCTATGATTTCACCATTTTTTGACCATGAAAAAATTCACGGGAAGAATTCTATGGTTTATTAATGTCTTGAAACTAAAATTCATAGCCTATTAGAACAAGCTAATCATGCTCTATCAGAATATCACTACAAGACGAACAGAAGCTCAGTGGTTCCTAAGATACATTCGTTTAAAAATGCATATGAAAATGAGTTTAAATTTTAAAAAAAAATCTAGAATTTCCAAAAAGGGCATATATTAATGTATTTTCAATAAGAGTTAGTAAAAAAGTCAACTGGAATAAAATTCCTTTTGGTTTCACAACTACGTATTCTCCATTCCTCTCTGATTTGAATGGAAGACGAATGCGCGGCGCGTCCCTAGGAGACTGATCGACGCCAACTAGTTTACCTTTACCTCTACCTTTTATTTCTGTTAATATCATTTGAAAGAGTGAGCCAAGCAATATATCAGAAGAATTAGTCATTATCCTTATGATTTTACCATATTTTCAGATAACCAAATAGAATGGCTGGTGAAAAAAAGGTTGTTTTACAATGCAAGTTTTCCGAAAAAAATTAGTCTATTATGCGATAACCTATAGAATCGTGTCATAACAATTACCCTGAAGATCTCTGTCAGCCTTACCAGACAGGTCGTAAACACTGCACGACAGGTGAAAGACCGTGGTAGTGGTGATAAAGTGGTATTGGTCCACGATGTCGTACTATCACCGTCTGGCTACGTGAATACAAAGTAAGTAGGTCAAGTCGTTCACAAACTGATAAGGATAGGATTGATAAAAACAATTACCTGGGCTACTAGTTCATTACCCGTCATCAAGAAAGTGAAGGTGAGGTCATTAGAAAGGCTAGAAGGATCATTCTGCTCTATAGATCTTTCTTTTACCGTTTCATCGCCTCTTTTAGCAGTGATACGTTATCACCGGAAAGTCAACATAATGACCAGGCGATGCGAATGGGATCGAGTCTAGGCTACGTGCACTCCAATGGAGCTCCATTCTCACTGATTCATAAACTGTCCAGGTATGACTTTCTGTAGGTACCTGATGTTGTTGCAGCGCCACGTCCTCTGCGTCCCTATTTCCAGACGTTTCTGTCGGTTTGCCGACGACTATGAATGATCGGGACTGACATCTTTCGAGAACTTGAACGTCCGTCGAAATTGCTGGATGCATCTAAAATGTTCACAGTTTTCCAGTGATAAAAAACAATTATCGATTGGTATTTTCGGTAAAAGCGCTACACGACCAATATGAAAGTCGTTCGAACAGCTGACGATGAAGCATTTACGTTCGGAGCTCTTACATGTGAAATGTTTTCTTACTACTCTTCTTTACCACGTTCGGCTCCGGCCCTCATCACGAATAAATAAGTAAATAAAGAGGTAAATAAATAAATAAACAAAAAAATAAATCCGGGGCCGGGTAAAACGGTACCAGACTTGTCTGGGAAGGTAAAGACAATAATTTGGTGTTGCGGCTGGCCCTCAAGTCACTGTGTAAGCCAAGTACGCATTCCCCATACCTCTACGACTCTGAATGGAACACGAAGGCGTGGCGCGTCCTTAGGTGATTGATCAACGACGACACCTTTACCTTTTATGTTATTTGGAAATTTTCTCTATGGATCAGTACACACCTCAGAGAAAATAGGAAGAACTAGCCAAACGAAGCATCAGTTCACAAAATCCGACCTTTTTTTAGAATCACAATTAGGTTCTTTAAGAAGGAAAACATACTCACACATAAAAACATAAACATCTGACCTGTCTGACAAAAAACGTACCTTGTCTTCTCCCAAATCGGCTCTCATCAGAACCAGGGATGAAACCGACAGAATGTAGCTGTGGCCCATCAATGATGGCATTCTGAAAAGTTCTTATCCATCAACAAGAAGTTAAAAAGCTTCGAATTTAGTAGACAGTTTGTTGGAGATATAAAACTTCAGCAGTTAGTCATTCGTTCAAAAAATCGTAACTCGTTTTCAAGCGGACCATCATTATCGGCGCAATCTGTGGTTTGTGGCATTTGTTTAACGCAAAACTCCTGAACAGATACGCAAACAAAACCGGCGCGGTTGACTGAGAAATTCTGCTTGAAGAGACTACATCATGCTCTAAACACAAAACGAACTTCTTTATCACGTACGGGATCGCTTCCACTAACATTTTCCTGACCACGCTTTCAGAAGCAAAAAGCAGGTCCTGGCCGGGATCGAACCGGCGACCTTCTGCGTGTGAAGCAGACGTGATAACCACTACACCACAGGACCACACGGTTGAGTCGGCGCAGCGCGCTAGGCAATCCTACACCCACCGCCTCTGCATTAACTACGAGAAAGGAAGATCATTGAGGTAATGCGAAAGAATTTCATCCGAGATATATCCTACTACAAAAAATGTAATAATTACAGTAATGATCAACAAGTAAATAACAAAAAACGCCAAGACACAGAAAGAATACCATGACACTAGAGCGAACACGACCCCAATTGTTATAATTCATATCTTCAAACTAAATCTATTCGCCAAATTCTAACCTTTTCTGGTAGGAAACGCCCCCCCCCAGAAGAGTTGAATGGCTAGGAAAGAGAACCAGAGGTAAATATAAGCGCGCTAGGTGATTTTGGAGCGAAAAACTAGCACCTTACTTTAGAATAAAGACTGTTGTTTGCATCTGATTCACGATACCCTTGGGTATGACAAAATTATCCAAGAATCTCCCTCGCTTAAAATACACAGACGACTACACCAACGTCGCAGCTGTCTGCGTGGTCATTATCAGCTGCTGCACTTCAGTTTAATAAATCGCATGCGTGTTCTTTGATGTCTTCTGCTCGGCGAAGCACTACGATGGGATTTAGAGGCAATCAGCCTGTCATAATTTTCCCCAAAAACTCTCCTTGGAAAGATAATCACAACATCCTTTGAATATTTCCTTCACGCCCCTGACCAACAAAAACAGGATTTAGGAGAAGCCCAGTAGCTAAATCCTACCGAATCAAATTTGAGGCATAATTAGTAGAAAAATACGATTTTTTCAAAAGTAGAGATATCCGGCAACGAACAAACAGCACAAGATCGAAGAAAGGTAAAATTAAATGCGAATACCTTCACAAACAGCCTATCTAAGATAGAATACATCGATTGTCCAGTGGTATAATTCCGTTGGTATCTGAAACTATAAAATTCTTGAAGTAGTCGAAATAAGATGTTTGGCATCATCATACTTTTCGAGCATCACACTTTCCAAGATTTCCAATTAAAGTATTCATTCGTTCTCTAGGCTTCATTTATAAGAGAATACTCTTATAAATGAAGCCTAGAGAACGAACCTCGTAGCTGTATCAGAAATGAAATCTTAAATCTAGATAGTCTTTGTCTCAGGAGGAAGAAGATCGATTTGGTAACAACGTATAAAATAATGGAAAGGTAGGTAGGACTAGACCCGCAGAAGTTCTTTTCTTTTGCATATTCACCAACCAGAGGCCCTGAGAGAAAGCTGATTCTGAAAAATCCGCAAACTAGACTCAGGCGAAACTTTTTCTCAGTCAGAGCGGCGATTTAGTACTCCAAACTGAGCAAAAAATGCAAGGTTCTCATAATTTGAAAACAATTTCAAAACTCTTGTCTACGTATCTAAAAAAGTGACACTCCGGTCCCCATCTATGTGAAGCCAAATCTGATCAATTAGAGGTTAATGAAATGTTTTGTTTCTCTAACAAATCTCGAAAGCTTGTTCGGATTGTTCTCGTTGCCGTGTTGGGTTTTGTGTTGTTGATTGTTGTAGTGCCACATTTTTTTCAGGTTTTGTGTTGTTGATTGTTGTTATTTTTCAGTGCCACATGTGGGTTACCGCATGTAATAAATTGAAAATGAAATTGAAAGTGCTCTTTAGACATTTTTCCCATCCGGGCTCTGATGGAGGTGAGTTCCTCGAAACGTTAGACGTAATAAATTTGTACCATCTTGGCAAATCGACTCCAGTCTACCACATACTATAAAATTCGACATGTCAAAAGTCAACGACAGTCTGTCATGTAATCTTCGAAGTTTTAAAAATACTCTTTGTTCTCCCCGCCACCACACTGTCCTTTGCTGAAGTCCAAGGCCAGTAAGACCGCAAATCGCTTTGATCTTGCCGAGACCGAACCCCGTCGGACACTTCGCCCGCACGTCCCCGATCAAAGTGCAGTCGGCGCCGCAGTGGTGTTCTCCGACAGGTGCCGTTTTTATGACGACAACGACACAGACGACGATGAAACGAAATCAAATGCGACGGGGCGATTTCGACATCGAGGTGATCGCGATGATCGGCGATGAATATGCAGAAATCGAGCGCCGATCAGCAGCAATTCATCAGGATGACTTGCATAAGCAGAGCAGCACGCATAACTTGAATCAAATCAATCAATGAAAAAATGGTCTGCGTCGACCGCGTCTACTGTCTAGGGAGCAGGTCTCGTTGGTTCAAATAATTTTACATCAGTAAATAGCACCCACAGTTCAACTACCTGAAATCCGACTATTCGAAACAGCCTCCTTACCCGATCAATAATGTTCAAAGTCAACAATTATCTTGGTTCAGCGGGAATCTACTAGACTACATTCACACCTCGTCCCTTTTTCTTATGAGTACGGTGAACAAAAGGTAAAAGGTAAAGGTAAAGGTGTCGGCGTTGATCAGTCCCCGAAGGACGCGCCGCCGCATTCGTGTTCAATTCAGAATCGTAGAGGCATGGTGAATGCGTGTTTGGCCTACACAATGACTTGCGGGGGCCAGCCACTATACCAAGTCAGTGTCTTTACCTTCCCAGACAAGTCTGGTATCAATTTACCCGACCCCGGAGGGATGGAAGGCTTGGTTAGCCCGGGCAGGGATCGATCGCTCGACCGTGCGGGTGTCAGTAGCGCCTCTTACCACTGCACCACGCGGGCCAGAATCGTAGAGGCATGGTGAATGTGTGTTTGGCCTATACAATGACTTGCGGGGGCCAGCCGCTATACCAAGTCAGTGTCTTTACCTTCCCACACAAGTCTGGTACCAATCTATCCGACCCCGGAGGGACGGTGAACAAATGAAATAAAAATGGCAAAATCTCTTGTAAAAGAAGGGAAAGCAAAAGACTAACCGATGCGCCAAGTGATCAGTGATCCACCATAATTCGAATGTTCGAAGTCAGCACCATAACCATGATTACACTCCTCGAAGAGAATTTGAAAACCTGAAAATGGTTAATTTACGGTATGATAAAATTCAAGTTTTATTACCAGATTTTTACCGATCGGTCCGAAGGTGTAGTGGTCTAACGTCACATGCCCCGAATCGGTCGGACGTGGGTTCCAATCACCCTTGAGCCGCGATTTTTGCGACGATCCTAGCACCACCATTTCAAAATCCAGCACCCGAACCCTCCATATTCAAACCTCACCTAAGAAGGTTGAGGCTTCGAAGCAATCAAACAAGCGATAGCAGAGGTATAAAGGGAGACATAGACAATTACGATTTTGAGCGGTAGGAATTTTTACGAAACCGAGTACATTAAAAGGCTTATCGATGCCCGTGGGTACGGAAGTTGTCTTTACAAATGGTGCCCTTGCATTTGTAAACGTAGTAGATATCTCGGCGTAGACTCAATTATGGAGAATTGTAAAAAAATTCTCTTCAGTCGCCCCAATTTCGGAAGCAGCATTATATTGTAACAGCCAGAGACTAACATCGTCTAATCTGGGTTCCGATTTGAAAGGTCAAATCGCTTAGAATAAAAACGAGCGTAACTGCAAAGCAAGATAACGTTAGGTCACTCTTCTAGACAAAGTTTTAGGTAGATCAGCGAGTCTTATTCGAGTGCCTAGTTCACAAAGGGACTGATTCCAGCGAGAATTCGCTGTCAGATTCATTATCAGCACCCAAAACAACCCCCATAGGCTCTCTATAGGTTGCAACTAAAGCACTAGCGGCGACCACCCGAAATTACTGTTGCACTTCTGATAGGAACGCGTCACGACGCCAAGGTGACCTAGAACTATTTTGGGAAACAATCTGTGGTCAACAGCAACGGATTCTCGACCGGTCATCTAGGCAGCGACTAAAGTGATAAGGTCGAAAAAAATAGGCAAAAAACCGCACGACCCAGGATGACAGGCTATTTTTAATCAGTGGAAGGTAATCACAAGAAAATTAATGGGAGACCGGACACAGAGTACTATAATTCCATACATCACAAAACTACAAAACAATAAGATGGATCATACCATCCTACCCCTAGAATCCGAACATTGAAGGCACCGTTCAGCTTATGGCACTCCAGTGGTCGAGGAATTTTTTTTCAATCAAGTCTTCCCAAACTTCGAATATGAAGATTATTAGGGGTGCTAAGCACGATCCTGGCATCTGTTTTTCGAATTGATGAATACCCGTGTCGTCTCGCATACAAGGGGTGTCGGAATTACCTACCTGAATCTGCCAAAATCAATCGAAAACTGCAAAAAAGGCAACAGATTCGTAATCAGCATCCCAAATAGCCCACCTAGGCGACGTTTCAGCGAAATCGGTGATTTATACATTATCACCCAATTCGACGATATGGGTGATCATGGGCCGAAATCCGAAAAACAATCGTAAGAATCGTTATCAGCATGGTTGAAATTCGAGGAACGGATTCCAGATTCGTTATCAGCAATCCAGAGAACCCCCATGGGCGAAATTTGTGCGAAATTGAAAAGAAAAAACGGCACTATTCCACTTGTTGGACACCAGCACTCGATTTTTTTCAGCCAGAAATTTTTTCTCCAGAAATTCGCTGAAACCTCGCCTATGGGGGTAATTGGGGGCGCTGATCACGAATCTGCTGTCCGTTTTTCACGTGGGTGGCCTCGGACCACCCAAATCGCTACTTGGGTGGTCCAGTCAGGATCACCGATTTCGCTGAAACTTCGTCCATGGGGGTCCTCTGGTGTCCTGAACACGATGGTGAAGTCCGTTTTTCAAATGGCGGCCGAATACGGCAGTTATAGGTGAGTCTCACCGGGTAAGGTCAGTAGGTACTTACCTATAACTGCCGTATTCAGCCGCCATTTGAAGAACGGACTTCACCATCGTGTCAGGACACCAGAAAACCCCCATAGACAAAGTTTCAGCAAAATCGGTGATCCTGACTGGACCACCGCCAAAACTGTAGCAGATTTGGGTGGTCCGAGACCACCCACGTGAAAAAAGAATACAGATTCGTGTTCTGGACCCCAAATAACGCCCATAGGCAAAGATGAGCGGAATTGGTGATCCTGACTGGACCACCCAAGTAGCGATTTGGGTGGTCCGAGACCACCCGCATAGAAAACGGACAGCAGATTCGTGATCAGCGCCCTCAGTTACCCCCTGTGCAAAGTTTCAGCGAATTTCGATGACTGAAAAAAAATCAAGTGCTGGTGTCCAACAAGTGGAATAGTGCCGAAAAAACAGATCATTGGACTGCAAAAAGTGGAACAGTTCCAACTGAACAACTGAATAGGGACTAGCCAGATTCTTATGAAAATACAAACTTACCAAACTTACGGAATATCGTCTGGTCAAGTTAAACCGTCTGCAGCCACTGTCGAAGGACGGTGAAGGTTCTGAGACGGTTGTCGCTACAGGTCAGGGGCTGAGAGGCGCCGCCGGGGTAGATCTCCCCAGCTCGGGAGACACGAGCCGCAGGTGAGCTCCATCTTTCGCATGCCCCCCTCCGCCTGAACACGAAAAAATATCGCTACAGTAAAAAACAGCAATTTCCACAGCGAACGACTCCTCGTAGGATGATCACCTAATGCAAATCTATCACCCATCCATATAGACAACCAACTATCAGCGATATCAATCTGTTATCACGGTCCAAAGAGATGCACTGAAAAAGTGAAGCGATGACCATGAAGAGAAGGAGCAGGACAGCTTTGAGGAATAAGATATACCCGATATAGATAGACTTCCACAATGTGAGAAAAAAAAAAAGAAAAGCGCTGGGAACGATACGGTTAATGTCGGCACCATTCGATGTCGGTACCATTCGTTCGATGGGAGATGTCTAACCTCAGGGATTACTGACCAGATCCATCTCAAATATCAGCAATGAACGATGAACACAAAATTGATAGTAACCTTACCTTAAAAACGTGGTTAACTTACTCCGAAGCTGAGGAATTATTTGAAATAGCCGCGGGGCGCACCTGCGCCCCAAGGCTAATCCAAATCGCATTAGAGCGCGAAATCCCCATCGCACCGAAGTACCAAAGTACGTGATATTTGCTATTTCACATAATCCCTTTTGCATTTGGCATGGTCTGCTAGCTACTAACCACTGCACTGTAATTGGCGCGCCCTTTTACAATGTAATAAGTCAATAATTCTTTATCTATCAAACCGTTTTCTTCAAGTAGCTGCTCTCAAGAGGTATTGTTAGGAACAAACTGGTCTTTTTCGCTGAAGAATTTTCCTAGATTGACACCAGAATCATCAATTTCTTCTATGCATACTTTGGCATAATTTACCCAAGTTTTTCATTCATTTCTCATCTGTGACTTGTACTCTACTTGCTTAGAATTTTTGTGAATCTTATTTTACGTGAGAGATTTATTACTCGTTGATAATATTGTCTCGTTAGTCTGCTTGCAGTTCATCAGTTTCTGATACAATTCTTCAAACTGTAAGTGCGTTCATACTCGGCACCGAGACATAGCAGAGGACGCAGCGCGCCGTGACATCTGCGGTCAAGCCGTCCTGTTGGTACAGTTATTCTACAGTCCTCAAGTCCCACAGATTGTAATTTTCTTACTGAAGTAATGTAATGCTCGCCGTAAAAGTTTATTTTCTAGATGATTTCTATTTGAATGTAATGCTTATTGTACGCGACCAATAGAAAAAATAAAAGTTCATTATTTTCTAGATGATTTCTTCTTAAACTCGCTTCGAATAGATGCCGAATTAACGGCGATTCATTTTCTGATTCACGGAAAACGGGGGTAAACATGCTATCGGAACACCTTTGGGGGTTATTCCGAGGTGTAACACGTCTGCTGACACTGAGGGATCGGATACCGCGAAGTTATTGTACGCGACCAATAGAAAAAATAAATAAGTAGATCCCGGTTCATTAACATGGTCCTTAAACCTTTTTAGAACGTTACCAAGTGCTACGTCCTCTGCGTCTCTTCCCAATCTTTGACCACCACTATGCTGCTTTGGCTCTGAGTATTAACAGACTTCTTAAACTCGCTATTAACCCTCGAATAGATGCCGCGGCCCTATCGGCCGTTAACGGCGATTCATCTACCTCGAAACGCCGATTTCTGATTCACGGAAAACGGGGGTATCCCATACCCTGCTGCGCCAATGGGGCATGCTATCGGAACAGACAGCAAATGGGAATATTTGGGGGTTATTCCGAGGTGTAACACGTCTGCTGACGCTGAGGGATCGGATACCGCGATTTTCATGGATCAGAAGGCTGTGCTTAGGGGTAAGAAACGAGTTTAACAACATCAGGGTACCAAAAACCACAATTTTGTCCAGGAATCTGGGATCAGAATGGACTTTACCGTCCCGGGTAAGCGAATAGGTCGACGAACAAACGAACGTTGGTCGCGTTGTCCCATCGGCGCCGACCAGTCGGCCAAAATCTGACTCATTGTCGAGTCCGATCAGCAGCAGCAGCTCGTCGTTGACAATGTCCACATCACTGTTCTCTTTCCCGGTAACCCAAAGGGAAAACACTGACATCGGATCGATAACAAAACACTTTTCACATGTAACTTAAACATTTTCATTCTTAAAAATCAAAATGAGCAAAACATTCACTCGACATGTAGTGTATATATAATTATATAGAACATTATATCTCGTACTAAATACCTATACAATACTCTTATTGAACGATATTCTCATCATGTCTAGGGATAAATTATACAGCAACAGAACGGAAACACCTGTCCTCGGATTGTGATGATGATAATGAAGCTGATAAGGACGATAAGGATTCCGATGATATACAGTCAACAAACAACATTTCTGTCCATACACCACCGAAATACGAAGAATAGGATAGGTCAAGATGTTCTCGCTTCACCTCCGTTCATACTCGGATTCATTCTGTGGCTCTCTCCAACCATTCATAAGTCGGTGGATTCGGGCAGCCTTCCACTGCGCTACGTCCTTATCGACACACGGCAAGGGGAGTGGTTTCGGCGCGACTCTCGGCGACAAGAGTATAAACCACCCACCCTACCGCTGGTCGTGGGCTACATCCTCGGTTCGATTCGAAGACCACGATTCTGCATACTATTTAGCGACAAGCTAAACACCACCACACCTGGTCCAGCTTCTTCCATTCAGAAACGCACTCACACACAGGACGACTACTATACCGTAACCGAAACACGAGCCCATACCGCGTCAACACTGCACTATTCTACTAATTGTGTTAGTAGTAAAAACGAGAGCGTCTCTACGATCACAGAACAAAAATAGGCAAAAGTGAAGGACATTTACAAGCCGCGGTCATCGTTGATGATGATAAGATGATAGTGATGATAGATCGACAGCATGTCGGTTGTTGTATCTACACACACGCTCACCTTCACACACATACACGCAAACAGACACGTACATATCCATATAGATTTGGACACCCTAAACGTTATTTAGCCCATCTATGGGTATATGACGAAACAGGACGCCGTCATTGGCGATAAGGGCACGCGCCAGTTCCCGGCAGTTTGATGTGTCGTTTATAGTCGCGTCGCGCGGCGCGGCGACACGAGCATAAACTCTCACAAGAGTTTCATAGTGGTACATGGTGTGAATACGGTGTAGTTTCGTGAACGCGTTTCTCAGCACAAACTAGTCGAAAACTAGACGGTTTCCTAGAAACCCGCAGCATTCTACCCGAAGCTTTGTAAAGTTGAAAAGACGAAAGAAATACTGGTAAAAATGGAAATATAGAGAGGACGTCAAACTGCCTGGACTCGCGCCGCCGCCGCCGCAGATCCCGTTTGCGCACATACACTCTCCCTTTAACCGCTATCACTACTGCTAGTGAAGAAACCGTAAAAGTTGAAGCGACATAATGTGAACTAAGCATGCGAAATATGATAAATGATATGATACAGAACGAGGAGGAAGAGGATGTGGATGAAACGAACACGATGAAACACCACCAGCAAGCTCTATGTGATCTAGAGAATTATAAAACCACTCAATCATTTCTATCTAGATATCGGATATATGTGTATGTATGCACAACGATTACTATCGTACAATTTCTACGAATGAAAATAATAACTTACACACTCAGAAGCCGCTGCTAAGCAAGCTTGGCCTAAGTTAGGATTTCTGCAAACTTCAACTACGACAAAAAGAAAAGAAAACTTGCGGAGAGGATTACCAGTTCCGAAGAGAAGACAGGATAGTCTCTGTACGAGCGCAAGAGAACTTTCAGCAGAGCTCACGAGGCGAGTTCACACAGTTGATCGACCGACAGCGACATTTACCAGGCCAGGATGATGATGGTGGGTTAACCGAAAAGTAGCGGCGCGGTGTTGCAGTCGTTCCATGGCTGGCTGATCCTAGCCTTTGACAGCTTGACTTGGTGATCCCATGTAGGAGAATGATGACGAGAGCTTTGTGTCACCCACAGACGATGAACGCCGAGGTGGTGATGAGCTCAGAGACATCATCGTTGGCAGATCCTGAACGTGACGATGATATTATTTACTTGTTAATTCATTTAAAACACACATACGTGCGTTAAAAGTGAAATAGGTTGGCTTCGTACGGCAAATAACCACAAAAATACTGTAGAACACAAAAACCAAAGGAAAAACTTGTATATCAACACGTTGACGACAGCGCCTTTTTCACGTGTCTGGCGCGTGGGACCAACCGATTTTCTAGCGCGCCGAGGCTGTGGCATGATGCCGGCATACGGCGAATTTTTTTCAAAATGGAAGTGAATAGTAAATCTCGAAGACTACATATACAGTCCTGTAATATCGGGGATTGCGACTATTCCTTTTTTGCAACGAAAATAGAAAAATAACAGCTAAAAGCTTTTAGAATGTCCGTTTTCCTTATCCAGATTAAAAGGAAATTGTTATTTGTTTATTGTTTATATTTTGTTTTTATGTGTTTGTTTCAGTAACCATTATTTGTTTTTACTTGTAAAGAAAACTAGTGCACAATCAAAAATTCCAGTAAATCAGAAGCTAAGAATCATTTTCATGGACCATGCTTCCCATGACAACGTGCAAAGGTCTACTAAAGAGTGGTACAAAAACATCTTTCGAAATTCTGAAATGTATCGAGAAAAATATGATACAAGACTGTGGCGCAGCATTGCGCCACACGGTCCCACGCGGCCGCTTGAGCGTGGCGCAGCATTGCGCCACACTGTCGTCAACGTGTTAATCAAAACAGACACATATCAAAATTGTCATACGTACACCTTCTAAAAAAACTACGCCAAAGTAGGATCAATAACTATTAACATTATGAAAATTTCTGATAAGTAAATAATAATGTGACCATAATTTCCATTTGAACACTTTTCTATTAAGAAAAACGACGTCGATTTTTCAATGAGTTCGACCCACTCTATTCTCTTCCCAAATTTAGACATGATCCTTCCAAAGACGATGGACGATTAGCAGATTGACAACAACCAGCAACCTCCTTCCCTACTATTTCTGGCTGCTAAGGCCACATCTGAGTGCACATGCAAATATACGGCTTCAATAGTAAACTAATCGAAACAATCAAGACACAATACAATAAATGGTATGACAGCCAACAAATAAAAAAAATTTGACCCATTTCTGGAGCACTTTCACAAGTTTTATAAAAAAATAGATGAAACCTCAGCAGCTTCAGGCTAACGGAAAAGCTCGAACCAACATGTTTTACTACGAAAGAGATTTAACAAAAACATTCTATTTTGTAGGTGAATCACTAACGACTGCATTTTAAGAAATAAACGAATAACTACACATTCCCGGTCATTGTCCAAAACTCTGTGCCTTCCCGCCTGATGGCAGAGCCCCACTTACGTGGCGTTAAACCACATGTTGACAGCTATTTTCTTCGTAATCGTCAATAACAAACTTCCCCCAGCCAGTCCCCACTTCCACTTATATTCACGCTTGTGTTTTCCGTAGAAAGCCTCATCCTCATTTCCCAGTAGTCCATCATCAAAACATCATGGGAGATCTTCAAAACAAACACACTCCGGATATCCAAAACAAAAAGCGACGTTAAATGGCAAACTTGAACTTTTAATTTTTTGAATTTTCAACTTTTAAAATTCTATATTCACCACTGGAATGGCATCACGTATCACAAGTAATTTCCTACCACACCTCAAGAAATCCATTCATGCAAGAAATTTCGACGAGAAAATAACGAAATTTACCACAAGATCATTAGCTTCTGTACACATATAAAAATTAGAACCTGATGAAAATTATGGACTTACGAGATGTGTTTTTTCTTTGTTTCAACGAATTGAAGAAGTAGTATTATCTTTCAATATTCTTTATATTTGAATATTTATATCTCGATGTATATGTATATCTCGATGGCAAAAAGAGGGGAGTCAGTGGTTTCAGACATCAAAATGGAAGAGACAAAAATATCAAAATATCAAAGTTTCGAAAACAAATTTCCGAGTTCCATTATAGCAACCAAAAATAACTTGAGCTAATCGTTCCAAAAATCCAATCCCAATAAAATTTCAAATAAAGTACGAATTCTGCATACCAACAAGAGAACAAATCGTATACATTAGCGTAAATTTGATTAAAACGCGGGCAATTGCCTAAACTCAAGCTAAACCCAGACTCGAAAATAAAATAAAAAAATATTACGAACCTATTTAGCATTATCGTATACATCATGCTACCAGACCAGTCGATTGCCTTTCAACGGAGTCAAACGAGACCCAAACGACATTCCACCACTACTCATTGCTTCCCTCTAGGACACTAACGTTCTTTCTCATCGATAGAAACTATTCAAGGGACAAACAAGTTCCTTCCCTGCCAATCACACCTCTAGTGTCGCGGTGCGTTACACCAACCCTGGATGAAACCAGTTTCTGGTATTAGTAAGCCGTATGGAAAACATCATCACACCCCACACGAGCTGTTTCATAAACATGACACTCGCATGGAAACTTCACAACCGGTCAACGAATCGAAAAAAATCAATATGAAAGAAGAAAGAGAACGAAAAAGAGGAAGAAGTACCTGCTGTTCAATATCTTCATCGGTGACGGTAGGAATCACTTTCTGGTAGCACTGGTCACAAATTCGACGCTGTACACCTTTTCCGTCATCGCCTGTAGTGTGATAGCGATGTCGAGAACACTGATGACAAACCGACTTCAAACAAAACCTAGAAAAATCACTAACCTTTACCTAGCCGGGTATGTCGGTACCCAAACAGAAAGATGAGTATGTAAACGACGCTCACCCGCAACGATGTTCAGCATCCTCTGGTCGCAAAATACCGATCATTGGATAGACTTTGAGGCAGATTTGGCAGTGAGTATTCCTCGACATTGAGATGCCGCTCGACTCTCGAGGCACCTCACAAGAGTCGACCACTGAGACATCGGACAGCACTCGGCACAGGCTGTGGCAGTCTCCGTCGGAATCGCAATCACCGAATGAGACCTGAAATGGTCGGAATAAGGAAGGATTGTTAATGATCTGATAGCTGATAACGATCTGATCTGATAGTAACACAGATATAAACACTATAAACTAGTACGGATCGGCGCATGCAGCGATTGCGTATCACGGTGAATCAACTAGGTTCGAAACCTTGCTGAGTCGCGATTTTTGCGATGAACCTAGCATCTCCACCATAAAATCTACTTCTATACACAACAGCAACCCGCTAAAATAAATAAGGTAAAACACCTTGCCATTACTATGAATTATTTCATGAAAGATAAATAAAGGATCAAGGATAGATGAATAAATTTCATGAAAGATGAGTAAATGAGGTAAAAGGCCTTGCCATTACCATGAACTATTTCATGGAAAATTCCGAAACGAACAAAAGCAAAACTAGCCGTAAAATTGTAAAAAGCAGTAAAAAATAGGTACTGAAAGAAAGCTCAAAAGAGAACTCCTCCAACGTTAAGCGACCGTTCATACTAATGCACTTTACGAAATTGAACATAAAAACCGCAGTGATCGATGGGGCATGAAGTTCGCCACTTGCTAAAGACCAAAAATCGTCCTTCATACCTCCAGACCACGTGCAGACATGGTTAAAACTAATTTGTGCAGCAGGTTTACGTACCAGACAAGCTAAAGCAAGACTCTAAACTCCTCCAAATTGTAGTTCAGTGGTATAGTCAAACCTTATTGAAAGTGAGGAACCTGCGCTCTTTCCCAGCGTTCAAAGTCAACTCTACCGCACTAAGTACAATTTCGTGAAATGAGAATCAAATCACGTCTGACCCATAAACCCCATCGAACTTTGAGCCAGAAACTTGTTCTTAAATTAAACTCGAAGAAAAACAACGCGCGGACAATCCAGTTTCATACAGATTGGACGAAATGCATAAGAGCGAACATCGCCTAACAACACTTCAAATTAGCACGTTTGTGGAAAAATTGCAAAGGCATTTTGGCGAAAAAGAAACGTAAAGAAGACAATAAACGGCTCTCACCATTCGGCTAGCCATCTCTCGACATGGAACACCGCGATTTGTGCGTTCCGAGAAGCTTCTATTGCGTTTCATCTGATCGATTTGATGCCGCTCCAGCTCCAACTGGAATTTGACCATTACTTGAATAATTTTCAAACAATCTGTAGCTTTATTTGCATGGAATAGCTCAGAGCGTTGGAACCCAACACTTTTTCAGAAAGACTGAACCTCCTAACCCCGGAAAACTCAATGATTCCGACTCTAATTTCAACTCGCAAATTCTTCAATCCAGGTGGAAACCAATTCAAAAACCAGTCCCGAGAATGCGAAGAAAGCATCGTGTTCACATTACGCGTTGTTTGATTTGGTCGGCCAAGGGTCAATTTCTCAGCTGTGCGAGAAATGAGTCACGCAATTGCACATGATTGTTGCAGAAAGCACTTTCCTGCTAGACCAAGGATGAGTTGGTGAATATAATATAGGAAGAAAAGTGAGGTGAATCGATGCTCCTAAAACGAGAAGACGATATTTTTAAAATAGTATGAGCCCACTTCTATTTTTTCAAGCTACCTGCATCAGACGGAGAGTATGGAAGGGAGGGCGTTTCATTTGCAAAATATTAAGTAATTCGTGGTTTCCTTCTCACAAAAAAGACATAGTTCATCTGGTCAGGCAATTGATGGTAAAACTGAGAACGGCAGAGAGGGTCAATGTGACAAATTTGAACACAAAAATAAACAAAAAGCCTTCCAAAAAGCAAAAAATATTTCTCAAAACGGACCTATTATGTGAAGGACAAGAACATACTTTAGCAACCACTTTGACGAAATTTCTATCCGAAAATATCCCACGAGACCTCAATAACGTAGGACCTATTTTTCAATCTTTTTGCCTTCAAAATACCTTTACTTGAAACGGACGAAGTAGACTGCCCAACATTGATATCCTAGTTTACTTTGAAACGGTTTGATGGGATCCGGCTCATTCCATTCTGGTAAACTTTAAACAACACTGAAGAGCTGCGAAAGATTAGATTCTTGATTGCATCTCTTAATTGCAAGGAAAACAGCAGGTTAATGTTTGCCACATGGGATGAGTAAAATTACCTCTTCAAAAAAAAAAAACACGAAAGACCTAAACAACAACTGAACTGAGGTAACAAAAGATTGAGTAAAATAAAATACCTGATGAGCTCTATTGATAATGCGCTGACGTTCCTCGACCGGATCGAAGAACTTGATGAGACCATCTTTATCCTGGCATTCCTGAATGGTTTTCCACGGATGCAACGGTGAACCGACAACGGTAGTGGGCGCGTCTCGTCGCGTCGCCGATAACGACTGAGTTGCAGAAAAATCACCCTGAAAATCAATCGAATTCGAAGTAATCAATATTCTCCTTTGTTCATCTCCCAACGTACAAAATTAATCAATGAGGTATCCATTGGGGTATGTTCGGGAGACGATGCGCCAACATTTATCGTGCCATTTGACCCGGAATGACTCATGAGGGTCCTGCAATATGCTGACTTCAGAACATAATCACCAATGTAGTGGCAAGTGGCAAATGAAAAATGAAAAACCATTAAATAAAAAACAAATCCATGAAGATACCACTTACATTCCGTTGATATTCGCTGCATCTACGTTTGTTGCAGAGTTTATACTCTCACTGCTTTTGCTCTTCTGTAAGGGAGCTGGAGCGCTGATCACTGGAACGGTGTTCGAGCTGGGGTCTTTCAAACCAGCAGAAATCGGAGCCGGTCGGGTAGGGTACATTGGGACGGCCTGAAATTGTAGCATATTTCAGACGAACGACGACGATAAAATCAAGTTAAATTTAAATTCCAGCCACAAGCAAAAATTTCCAGAACAAAGGAATTGTTTGAAAACTGGAGCCACAAAGGGATGGATGGGTGGGATGACGCGAACCTTTCTGACACAATCAAGCACAAAAAAAAACGGCGGAAACGCACTCTGAGTTCACCAAGAAGATCTTTAATAGTAAAAAACACTTCAAAGTATGTCCCCCCCCTCTCAATCAACACGGCAGCTTTCTTTAAAGATTCTTTCCACAAATGCATCCGGTTTCGGGATGAAACAAGAACTGCTGGCCAGTTTAACAGCCGGCACTCCACATTCCGCACGAAACATTCTATTCCTTTGAACTTAGCGACCGGTTTGTGTAGCTTGTTCTAGTGTTTGTCGACAAATTAAGCACTGTACATACTGTTTTTTTTACAAAACGAAGAGGACCTCCGCTCGGAGAGATAAATGGTATACCCAAAACAAACCCCGAATGGCGCACAAACCGCAATTCAATAACGCAGGCTGCGGCTATCTTCTGGGTTTCCTAGGGGTTTATACGGGATCTAACACACCTCAGTGGAGTAGCGAGGGCTCGAGAACTTGAATATACTTGAATAGGTATATAGACCACAGATCTCAATGATGAATCAGGATTTACACGAAGGGTTCACTTGGGCTAAGGCGGGGGTTTAAAGCACCTCGCTGTCGATGCGAGGTATCGGAGGCCTCGAACTAAGGCACATACCCTAGGTCGTGATAAAGAATTACGGTTTGAGCCCTTTTTAAGGTGTCTGAAGCGTTAATTAAATGCTTCGTTCTAACAATCCCACAACAAACGCTGATGAATCAAGGCTGAGGCAACTTATGGGGCATATTGCAGGGTTCATTTCGGGTACACCCTTCACGATTTCGATCCCCGCTTATGAATCAGAAATTGTTATGACAAGAATAGCAAGTTACCGTGAGATATGACTTGTAGAAAATTCGAATATAAAAATAAATAAAGAATAATAAACCTGAAAAAACTAGCGAGATAGTGACTCACATCATCGTCAAAGGCTCGATCCCGATACACCTCGATCCACTCGCGTAACGTGCTCATCTCCGTGTCGAACGTGATTCGGCCGACGATCGCCTTGTCGTACAGCGAGTTCACCACCCGTTCGTTATGCTCTCCGATGAATCTCCAGATCGAGATCGGCTCCTCGTTCATCTCCTCTTTCACCATATTCGACTGACGACGAGAATTGAACAGGAACGTGCCGAAAAGTCCCGAGTAAGCGTGTTGAGCGAGCTTGATCTGAAAGTGCACAGCATTACCATGAGAGAAAAAGCAGTCGACTCGAGTCGACTTTGTTCATCTCAACTGCAACGCTCTTTCCGACGCGATTCGCAGAAAAAATTGAAAGACAACAAAATGACGGCGATGTAATAACGCGTGCTCGCTGCACTCTGAATATCCGGCCGCCTTCCTATAGCCGCTCATATCGTCCTCGATCGCAGGTTCTTAAGCGCCACTTCCTTGCATGCGACCATCGATCCGTCTTGTGATCGTGACAGTTTTCCTCCATCAGCCGCCTGTCACAACGCTTTTCAGTACTTCTAGTACATCGAGATCTTGAGCCTAAGCTCTTAACCTCTCGGCCATCCCGCCCCGCAGTACGGAGATAGGTCACTTATTTCCTATTTATTTTATTTATTCACACATTTTCACTAATACGTTAAAATTTCCGTCAAAATGAAACAGAAAACCCCCGTGCGCGAATAATGATTCATCCTCGTCATTTATCGCGGCGTCTACTTCACAATGGTGTCAATTTCGCCGTGCAGCCGTTATAAGCACCTGAGTCGCCAATTACGCATGGTAAACAATAATTTACCCCCAAATTAGCGCACACACAAGAACCCCTCCAGCTGAAGGCATTGCTCACTTTACAACTAGAAATGACAAAACCATTTCACTGCATCAAAAACGTCCTCACGATTCAGATTTGAAGCTCATTTGCTAGAAATTAAGGTGACGACAAGATTATGACATTGTTTGTTTATGACAGCTTTCAAAATACAAGGGACAGGCCAGTAAAGGTTCCGGATATTTCGGTGCAAAAAATTTTCAACAAAGAAAAAGCGCTGAGAATCTGTTTGGGAATGCTGCTGCCGAAAAATTAATAAAAGAAACGGATCAAGAACTCCCCTGAACGCGAATTTCTGCAGAGAACTAAAAATTGAGAAGCCTTTGCTCATTACAGCGTTTGCCATTGAATCATTTTCACGAAATTATTGCTAACTCTTCGTCTTATACTAAACATCCTGCAAATTTTGCAACGAGAACAAATCGTGGCACTTTCATTTTCAGAGAGCGCATTGTAGCACTTTCAAGACAGATTTGTCTCTTATATGTAAAAAATATACAGCCATGAAACAAAGAAGGATTGGAATAACTACAGGGTGAAATTCTTCATCCGAATGGAAAATTTCGCATTTTCTTACAAGGCGTACATCCTACAGCCTCAAAAACTACGGAATTTTAAAGAAGCTTTTTAAAACAAAGTATAAGTAGCCCGATAAGTTTTGTGGTTTTTGGAAATCGTTTAGTCCATCTCTTCTCAAAAATCGATAATTCGCTGGACTTCATGACCTCAACTCGACTCTGTTTGACGACACTCTCGTCGAGATCGGTTCATACAAAAAACGTCCGCTGAGCTTTGAGAGCTTCTCAGGTCAGGTCTCTTTTCCATGTGTTGCCGGGTAGGTTTAACTTCTATAGTATTTAAATACTTCTTGTACAAAATCCAGCGTTCTCATCCTCTCTTCCTTTTTCATTTTTTTGCGTTTCTTGAACAAACAAAAATAGAAAAATCAAACCCAGGAGGGGAACAAATTACACCTTCTGATCTCCAGCGAGGAATTCTATACCGGGAAGAGTATTAAGATCCAATTACTAATCCGAAAATAGCCAAATCTAGTCAGTCAATAACAAACAGAAAGCACGCACTTAGCTGCCCGCAAACCGGGTTCATTTTTTTCTATCAATAAAGAATTCACTCCAGGCACCTTCAGAAACATGCTCGCCACTCTACCGTTTCTTCTACGCCACAAAAAAAAAGTTCTTAAACCGGTCGCAAGACTTGTTCACAGCGCCAGCCACTGGCAACACAAACAGCAAAAAGGCTACGAAAAAACTTACGAGATACTGTTTGTTGAACTCGAACGCGGTCGGCAGCTGGTGTTGCATCTGATGAACCGCGTCAAGAAACTGCAGGAAGATCGGCGATTGTTCGTTGCTGTTCGTGCCGGTGATGCCATTCCTGTCGGCGAATTTGTGCCCGAAAGCTACCCATTCCAGACGAATCAGCTCCTCGAAACCCTGAACATACCGAAATGTCAGTGTAAAGTGACCTTGCCTATCAACTGCATCACATCATTTCTCTGATTGAAAAAACGCCTATTTATCAATTCTATGCACTTTGAGACGAAAAACAAATTAATCATCGGTCGGCGACCGGCAATTTCAACGCCATATCGACGATTAATAGCTGGGCATTGTTTTTCTCAGCGGCGAGTCAGTTTGAACTCTAAAAATAGGTGGAAAACCACAAATTCCAAAATGGTGACTACAAAATAAGTGGAAATCGTGTCTTACTTCTTGACCAGGCCCAGATTTATGAGTGATATACTCACCATAAAGCTCGATATATACTCCGAATGGGCAAAAATCGCGATTCATCAACGTCTTGGGTGTAAACTCGCAGCGAGGATTAGGAGGCCTCGAACTAGTAAGGGCATACAATCTCTAAATAAGCCCAGCCGAACGATGATAAATCACGGCTAACATGCTATTCGGGGTATATTACGGGTTTTACGGCGAGTGTACTTTCAACAAATCGGACGCTGGTTAGAATTCGAAAAAATACACGACAGCAACTATCAAGAAGGTCGAACGCAGAAGCACAATGAAAGCAAAATATATCAAATTTCAGTTAATAGCAACGTCCAGTCCAACCAAAACGTTTTAAGAAAAACAAACCTTGACGGTTCTGTAGTACTCATCCCCCATCAACTTCGCAAGGGAAACGATCTGCGTGGTCCTATCCCAGCCATCCGAGCAGTGGACCAATACTGACTGGCCTGAACAAATCAACTTCGAACTTGAATAGCCGGGAATCGAAAAGAAAAACAATTAAATGAAATTAGGGTTAAAGTTACCGTCAAATAGCGTCTCGACACATTTTCTAGCCGAATTCATCAGATCTTTGATGTACTTGAGCCAGCCGGTCGCTTCCAGCGCCTGAAGGACGATGATTTACCGACAAATAACGCAAATAATTAATCAATAAATAAAAAATGGGACCATTACCCACCGTCAGATAGGATTCGCCGGTTTTATTTTGATTGGAGCAGAGCAATGCACGCAGCTGATGGAATGAATATCGCACATTGTGAATGTTTGGCAATGCCAGCCAGTCAACACGTGTTCGTTGATAGTACTCTGAACGAGAAACAATTTAGGCAACAGCATTATTTATTTATTTATTTATTTATTTATTTATTTATTTATTTATTTATCTATTTATTTACATATTTATTTATCTAGTTATTCATTTACTACGCCCATAGGCGTTTTAACTCGTGAGAAATAGCAAAGAAAGAACACCTGTACACAAAATAACTTGAAACTGATGAACAAGAAACAATTGAGAAAATCAAACGGTTTGGCCTTGATTACATGAATTGGCATCCTCCTAGTTAATCAAAAGTTAGTTTAATAATTAAATTTCAATTAACCTGGGAAACGTCAATGTAGTCAAGACCTTTCAGCCAGATGAAAAAAGAGATTATGGTTTTTTTTTCAAAAAAAGTTACAAGTTCAAATTTACCAGGATGCTCGAATCCTCCGCCTTTTGCTCGATTAGCCCACGCCGCTGCATACGAACGGGCATCCATAATTAACATATCCTTGCCTGGAAATGTGATATTTATATTTCACAACCACTTCTATTACACACAATCCAATAATCGAATATTTTGTATAAATATTAATAGGAAATTTTGAATAGTTTCAAAAAGATTAGCTAAGACCACAGTTGAAAGGTGGCCCTAGGCAAAAAAAGGTAGTTTCCAGCTGACTTGCGCCGCATGGGCGCAGTGAAGCGGTTCCACCAACGAAAAATGCTAAGGCATCCATGAAATTCAGCAGCAGTTCCACTTTTCCCGTGCATAACACGGCTCACTTTTCATAGCGACAAAAAATAACAAATATACGATTCCACTAAGTGTAACTGATCCAAGAAAGGACTAGAGGCGGTGACAACAAAGGGAAAGGAATTGCAGAAACACGAACAGAACTTATTGAACCACATTTAAAGCTCAGTGGCTGTCACAATCAATATATCTTTGATAAGTTGCGAAAATATTACGGTGATAAGGAAGTCCTGATTCCATTTTTTTTTTCCTAAAAAGACCTTTCAGGAAGCGAAATAGTCAAGGGAGACCACACCTGGGGAAAAGCTCTGGGGCAGGACCAAATTTAATTCCTATTAAGAAGCAACGAGAACAACCGAAAATTAGGAAAATTTTAAGCAATGCGGACCAAGGCTTTCTTACCACACAACGGCTTCGACGCATTGCAAATAAAAATCTCAAAAAAATTCAACTCTAAGCTAACCAGGTGAATAGGTGTCGAGGTATTTGTGGACCAACTCGAAGAACTTCTCATCAGCATTGTTTCTCCAACCGAATATGCTGAGACCTGGCTGGCTGCTACGCAACAGCACAGCTCTCTAAAACCATTCAATTTGATAATTCAGCATCGTGAAAAATTCCAACGTCAGAAAAAACTCCCAGACACACATTTGTATAGAACTTCATAACTCAAAAAAGGCTATTTTTCAAAACTGTCCCTCACCGTTTCCTTGCACTTCCAAACTACAGCCGGCCATCTCTGCAGAAAACGGAAATCTTTCCCAAAGACGAGGTCTTCGCGACTGATATCCTTCGGAATCACCATATATTCGGGATACGTAGGTGACAGTCTAAAAAAGGAAAACAAATAAATAACATGAACCACTACAATGTAAACTAAATAAATAAAGAAAGAAAGAACTACAAAATAACACCAAAAGAATGAAAAACTCACGTAAATCCTTTATTGTCGTCCGAAACTCGAAAATGATCGCGATCGTAGTCAAGTCTCAAGAATTCCTTTTTCACAAGTTCTTCGTCGTTTATCGGCTCCGTATCGGACAACCACGAGCAGCTTTTCATTTTCCTCACCTAAAATAATAATTTTAAAGCAACAAGTAGACCGACTTGTGAGAATCCTGTTTCAGGTTTATATTTAAAAAAGATCTCCTTGTCAAGAGAAGCAGTCAGAAGGAAAAATCAAAGAAAAGTACACAACCAAGTCGTAAGTGAAAATTGAAAACAAAAACCCAAAACAGACCTGTTTTGCAAAACTCCAGGCAAAAAGCTCTTGAGAGTTGACCCTATTGGCAGCTCTGTACAGCATTTTATGCCAAGAAATCGCACTCTCGGTCGACTTTGCTCGTAGACTGAAAGCGAAATGGTTCACTTAAGGGTAACGAATGGAAAATAGAGAGTTACAAGAATTATAAAAGCAGAAATAATTATACAACAGCGCACCATGCCATGCGTCCCTCCTTACAACTGATGATAATCTGCAGAGGATCTCGGAAATCAATCGTCTCGATGGCCACGAGGAGAATCACACGCAAGGCGCGATTATTGGGGGCCAGAAGGCAAAGCTGAATAATTTTTCATAAGTACTAGAATAACTGAGGACATAACAAGAAAATAACAGCAAAATTAAAGGACTCACTCTATAGTCGGTGAGCACAACCCTCAAGCCTCCCTCAAATTCCTCGTCGGCTCGCACCGCCTCGGCCGGCAATAGATCAATCGGCAACGGCTCCAACACTGGAGCACTTTTCGGAGTGGCGGTGCCATTTGTCTCCTCAATCGGGCCGGCTGGATAATGCTGCTCATCCTCGACTTCGAGCTCATGAGGTGCCTGAAAACAACGGCTCTTAGACAGCACAACGAGCGAGCACTTTCCCTTGGAAATTTGGGGCAAAAATATACCCGACTCCCACTTGGCGCGAACTCGACCGACCATTATCACTTAAGACATTACACTTCACCGAATAAATTCGGATGAAATAGAAATAATCCCAAGAAGATATTTGAACTGAAGCTTAAAACGAAGTGCGCGTACGGCGTTTTTATCTAGGCGCTCGAGCGATCAACATCTGACCGATGCAGGACAGGCATTCTTGTCCTTTAGCGTCGAGTAGCGCTTTTCCAGAGTTATCCAGGCCTGAGATTCATGAATGGTATACCCGAAGTGAACGCAAAAGATACCACAGTTGGAGCGCGAAACTATGGTACATCAAAACGCTTAACAGGAGTAAAACACAGCAGGAGTTCTGATACTTCAGATATACCGCGCAGCGCGCAAACCCTAATTCATCACTGGAGTTTATTCGGGTCTCATTTGGGGTGATGCTACTGCTTCCGAAAATCGTATTGAACACGAATAAGCCCTGATTGAACCGCAAATCTCAATGATGAATCATGTATTGCGCACCGTCCATGGTACTTTTCCGGGTTTATTTCACGTATACCTCTCACGAATACGAACCCAGAGCCTTTTATCTCTTCATCAACAAGTTCCCGGAAGCCATTATACGGGCCAGACGCATTTCACATGCCTCTATGATTCTAAATAGAAGTGGAATGCGTAGAGGAATCCGGTAGGATTCCTTTTTTAGACGTTTAAGACGCTGAACAACCATTCCATAGGAAGATGAACACATTTCTACGAAGAATTGCTTTCTCGCTTGGTAGATCTTTCACTTGAAAACGCAGAGCTTCCTCAGCAATGGAAGATAGATGTAATAGTGAGGTGCTAGGATCATCACAAAAATCGCGGCTCAGGCGGGATTCGAACCCACGTCTCCGGGCACCATGATATTAGACCACTACACCACTGAGTCGACGGTTCCCCTCACAACTGGAGCCGATCCTCTGCTCTTTCCCCGCACATTCCTTATGAGTATTGAAAGCAAGAGCCTTCAGACTTGAGGAAGGTGCTAGGAAAGGGCAGATGACCGACTTTAATGGGGAACCGTGGGCTCTGAGGTGTACTGGTTTAACATCACGGTACTCTAGATAGACAAGAGAAGCAGGGTCGAATGACGCAAAGCGCGATTTTTGCAATCATCTTAGCACCATCATTACAAGCGAGAACATTTACCAGCAGTTAGTGTCAAACCCCGCCGAGACTATTTCCAGTCGGCAAAAATGGTCGTAATAGCTGGCGTCGACGACAGCTGTACAACCGACGCTCCAACATGCCTTTTATCACCGCAACAGCATCTGAACAATGCCGTACGACGTCAGGCGAAGAGCGAGTGATCTAATCGGCGACAACTCGCATAGAAAGTGTGTATGTGTGTGCACACAGGTTCTGTTTACAAACACACTCCGTCAGCTGCAGCTGTGTGGCTCTGCTAGTTGCTGCTGCTCTTGTCGAGAAAATAGCTTAGCAGGACCGAACAGGAACCCCAGAAAATAGTTCTATCAGATCGATGACTGATCAATTAGTTGACTTCGTCACGCTACACCCACGACGATCTGACCGTTTCGCTTTACAGCGCCGCCAGACGAAAAGGAAGGAAAAACTAACACGCCATGGGTAAATATAGAACAAAGAACTGGAATCCGATGAAAAACGGATCGGTGTTACCAGGCGTGTCTACAGAGCCGCTTGAAACGCACGTGAGCAATCGGACCGTCTTCAGTGAAGTGAAACATGAGCCGCATACTAATAGTGCACTTCGTTGTCAGAAAGTCTGGAAGGTTTTCAGCCGTCCCAACTTTTCCTCCCACACCATTACTGAACGAAGATTCAATTTCATCTATGGTCACACCATAGGCCTTCTTAATGTTTCGAGACCTCTATTTTCGAGACCTCTACATAGTTTTCCCACTGAAGGATCGGTAGAAGTTAGGTAGCCTGTTGTTAACACGCCTCACGAGGTTTTTAGGCCGAAATATTTATTAACGGCCTTCCAATTGAAAACCTCGAAAAGCATAGCAACAACAGAATATTTATGTGAAACTGTTTACGTAAAACTTGTTGGTTTAGGCTTCATTCGTTTGTTGTGTTAGTGTTTATTTTTCTGTTGGTGAATGTTTTTTCTATTTCTATTCATTGGTGCGCCATATTGACGTACAAAATAAATAAATAAATATTCAACCGTCAATGCCGAGGCTCAAAGAAGGTAGAACTTGACCTAGGTCCTGATACCCATTCCCAGGGGCTTTTCCTGATTCATTATTATTTTTCATTATTTTTGCGCTAAAACTTCAGCGCTTCATACAGCGTAGTCTGTCCACGCTCAGCCAGCGGCCGTTTTCTGCATGCTTGTCAACGACATCGGCGTGCGATGATTGATTTTTATTACGACAAGGACTATGAGATGAGGAGTAAAAGGCCAGACCGCGACCAAACATCGTGAAAAACAACGGCACTTTGTACGGGGGAACACCTCTCGCACTTATCGCCGCTACCAGAACAGACACATCTTACGAAAACATCTCACCCCGCTCAACACCCAAGAGAATCGGAAAACAATGGCCGCTCGGCTCGCGTAGCTCACGATCTCTGTATGAGCGCACAAGAAACCGATACACTACACAAAAACTATGTCCGACAACGCTTTTTTGTAGAGTAGGGAAAGTGTGGAAAAAAACAAGATCTAGAAAACGATTTACAATTCACCTATTTCGAAAAAAACAATGAAAATTACAATTGAGGGCGATTTCTGAGCAACTATGTACAACTACTCTCACCCCTCCTGGTACGATTACCACGGAACAGTTTGAATCACACCAATTTACGGACCATCTAATTCTGATATTTAGCCTTCAGGCAATATGAATTATCCTATAAAATACGCCAACGCAAGCACGAAGATAAGAAGCTGAGGGCAGATGAAGCTCTGGAACTACCATTTTTCAGCCTACTACAAGTGGAAAATATCTATCTGTTTGGAAATAATTTAGAACAAACGCTAAGATTGTCCACGCGACAGATTTTGAACTAGATGGAACGTCAAAAACAACGCAACACATCCTCATTCTACGTCCTCAAGGGGAACATTCACTAATGGTGAGGTTCTCTTGAAGCACGTGAAAGGCTCTCTCTCGAAAAAAAAAGAAATTAGGCAAATTTCAATAGATGTGCTTCGAAGCAGTCTAAGTGAAAGAGAGTCCTCCTTTTTGAAAAACACAAAACCAACGCGTGCACTTTGGAAATTCATAGAAATCACTGAAAAGCTGACGATCGGACCATCTTTCAACTGTTCATTTACTCTACATCTAGGGCACAAGGGAATCTCTACCATCGATTGGTTTGCAACTTTGAAAAAATGCCGCGTCTAGTATCGTATGATACATTTTTTCCTTCCGTAACGTAGAAAAAGAATACGTAAAAAAATAATGAGAGACACCAGCCACAGTTTCAGTGTCTCTTATGAATTCCCTAAAAGTCCCTCCATAATTTGTAATTTCCAACGAAAAGCATACTTTTTCGAGGTATTAAAATTGCTTGGAAGCCCACCAAGGGAAACTGTTAATTGTTCTCCGTAGCCGGTGCTACTTCGTGCTCGTGCATGATCCCAAGTTCCGGTTAAAGTGGAGAAAAAATAAATGAAAGGTAGATAACTTTGATCCCCACTATTCATCGCGTCTTTCTAACCACTCCGAGCGATAGGAGAGATCGGGATCTTGGCGCAAAACGAACACCAGATGCAATCTATCATTACGCGGTTCCCTAGAAATAGGAACGCGAAATCTCGTCCGGGAGTTCTTCAGAGACGGCGCCGATCAAGATCAGCTGTTTCCGCTATCGATCCCCAGGCTGGCGGTTCAAGCATCGGCATGTGACGCCGGCTACTGATAAGCGCACACAAACCGCTGTAGCTGTCTGTGCCCCTTCGCTAGTAAACAATGAAAAATAAAACCAACGGAAAATGATTCCAAAATTGCAGCTTTTACGTGTTCATTCGAGCCCTAACTACCACTAAAATTAATCGGAAAAAGGTTCCGTAACTTTTCGGGCTCTGCATCATCTCCTAAACTCCAATGAGGCGACGAGATTCGTCTCATGACCGCCATGTATTAACCTTGACAACACTAAAACGCCAAAGCGGCACTTCTTTAGGCTATAAAGGAAACGAATCCAGTTCTGCCGATACTGCCGTGTTATGAGAGGCAGGCGCTTTTTCGTTTAACGACCCAACGACCCGTTAAACAATAGAATACTTTGGATTCCAAGTCGCAGTCGTATTAGAGCGAACTGAACCGGCACGAATCATAGTTTCTCCTAGAAACATCCGGATAGCAGATTTTCGTGCCCAGAAGCCAGAAATGTCCTCAAAAGCCAGCAACCATCGCCTACTTCGGCTTGTTTCCCGCCAGGTCAAGGACTGAACTTTCTTAAAAAATGCCCTCTCAGCATAAGTCGATCAGCTGATGGAAGTGCTATCACGGTTCCGCGGCTATTTTGCTGACGTAGACCGACTTTTTCACCATGGCGAGGACACTTTTCTGTGCGTTCTGATAACAGCCGACTACCACTTCTAGCTGAGCACTCGTTCATCTGACACGGACAAAAACCCGGCCGGTACCCAGCACTCGCCGTTCATTCGTTTACTGTGGTCGTTTCTTTTGTAACGACGTCCATCTGTTTCTCATCCAAATGTGAGCGTTCGTCTCTCACTGGGTCTTGGATCAGTTTTCGGGCCACATTGGAGGCCAAAGTAGCTTGAAAGCTGAGCCAAGACCTAGGGGAGAAGGTCACACTCGAGCCTGCTCTTGGCTAAAAGAAAACATTACCAGAAAGCTGAGGGTAAAAAAGTGTGTAAAAAAGTGTTTGGCCCCTACAGGACCAGCCGCTAGAAGTGTCAGTGCCTTCACGCTCCCTGGCAAACCTGGTAACAGTTTACCCGACACCGGAGAGAGGGAAGGATAATCTGAGCGAGTACAGCGAGTATCGAACTCTCGACAACGCAAATACGATTAGCGCCTATTAGAAACGCACCACGCGCATCCGAAATGGAAGCGAAAAAAATGAAAAAAATATGTCCTTACAGAGAAATGATCTATTTCAGAACATATTCGAAGGTGGGCTTCTTGGCGCCCACTGAAGAAATGTATTGAAATATTTTCTACTATGGGGCTTGTGTGGTGCAGTGGTAGAAGGCGCTATTAACACCTGGACGATAAAGCGATCGATCCTCGCCCGGGCTAACTAAGGTTACCATCCCTTCGAGCACAGATAAAATAGTAATAGAGTTGTTCGAGAAGGAGAAGAAACTGAATTGGTATAGGCTCCGCAAGTCCTTGCACGGAACATATATGCATTCACTATGTCACTGCCATTCTAAATGAAAGACGAACGCGTGGCGTGTCCTAAAGGGACCGATCAACGCCAATCACTTTATTTTTCCTTTTTCTACTTCAGGTATACTAACAGCCCTCACCTCCAGAAACCAACAGAACCACAGAAAAATCCCTCATCGCCATCCACCCACGAATCCTATCCTACTATATAATAAGCGAGACCGCGATGTTTGGAATGGGTGGCTCATATGGGTCCCGCCGCGATTGCCCGTTACCTTACTCCCAGGGACGCATTTCATCAGCTCAGCTCGCCTCTTCTGCCATTTGTTCATCGTTTTATTTTAAAACTTTTTTCCTTTATTTCAAATCTTTATTTCAGTCTATTAGGGGTTAGTTTTTGTTTTTATTTACTATGTATTTAGTGCCCGTTTGTCGGCCGGCAGGCCGCTGAATGGCTGGCTTTCAATATATAGTAGAACCCAAAAATATTTCCCATCCAACCCCAACTACTCAATTGCGTCATCACTTGGCCGACCTTTATTTACCCAGGTGTTTTCGCTGAAACTGCGCTTCGTCAGCAGCACGTGAAGCGTCAAAACTTTTCTCTCCGATCGCCTCTCCCGCTCAGCTGTTCAGAGATCGCGTTTATCGGCGACAACAGCATTGATACCGGGAGGATGCCTACAAACGCCTGTCCTTGAAATGCGTCGGACAAACCCCTCGCGCCCCACCACTACGTTATGAAACGCCGTCCATCGTTAATCAATCGCTGAACACAGTAGCAATGGACGGAAAACACGATAAATATGGACGGTCGGTGTGTGAAGAGGAACTCTCCAGCTAACAGTCAGAACAGGAAAGACTGGTTAGCAGACCGGCAACTCTCTAAGTGAAACCGCCAAAGGATTAGCTTAAATCAATGCAGCTAAAGATGAACGGCAAACAGAGGTGGGCGCTTACCACGGAACGCAAACCGACCATGTCTGCTCAAAAGTTGGCGGTGTCTAAGCACTAGCAACTGATAAAGATGATTAGACTCTATTCACGTCCCATTCAGAATCGTGGAGGCCTAATGAATGAATATTTGATCTATACTACAGCTGCTATACCAAGTCAGTGTCTTCACCTTACCAGACAAGTCTGGTACCAATTTACCCGACCCCGGAGTGATAGAAGGCTTGGTTGGCCCAGGCATGATCGCTCGCCGTGTGGGTGTAAGTAGCGCCTCCTGCCACTGTACCACGGCAGAAACAACTACCACAATGAAAAGGCAAACGCAAGGTTTGCTGTCCAACTCAGCGCCTTCACCTTTCCCTCAGGGACGGTGCCAGTTTACCTAAACTGGGAGGGAGGGCTTTGTTAGTCTGGACGAGGACCGATTAGTATAACCATTAGTATCATACGTCGAAAACTATGAACTGGATCCCCAGGTGGAGTGCTAACCAATTATCGTCCGGACGAAACCGTAACTTATTAGTAAGGAAAACCGTCATACAAAAAGAACAGATAATAACTTAATTTAAAAACAAGGTACGAGGTAAAAAAAAAATAAAAGAAGTCTGATACCAAATTACCCGACCCCATATGGTGGAGGGCCTGATTAGGCCGGCCGGGGATCGATCGCTCGACCGTGCGGGTATCAGTAGCGCCCTTTACCACTGTACCACGCGCGCCATCAAGGTTTGCACGAAACATTAATTTTGATTTGTACCTCTTTTGCAGTGAGAGTAGAGCATTCCCAAAAACCAGCCTCAGCCTTTAGCAACCAACCAGCATTGATATAATTTGTTACTCTTTCCTGTTCATCTACCTCATTTATTTGGCTTTCATTTACCACCATATTTCGAAAAAAGTTAATGGTACGGCAGACAACGGCATCATGCTGCTACTGCAGTAAAAACAAAAACTGGAACACTTAAAAAAGCCTAAAAAGTAAGATAATTGTTAAAGCTACTCACCTCAGAATCCCTACGCATGATGGTCGAAATGTCTTCAGCTTGTGGAACGTGTGGTATATTCACGTACGATGTTGGAGATCCAATAGATGAGCCATCAAGATCGCCTGAGTCTTCACACGGAATGTCTATCGCGCTCGTACCCCCGCGTACCATCCTGCAATACGAACGGAGCCGTTCTCGAAACGAATCAAAAACATCATTGTAGCGCGTAGTTCATTTATAGACATAAAATTAGTTGAACTTCTTAAGACTTCTGTTTAGGCTGCTGACCTCCCGATAAAGGTGTCGGCGATGATCATTCCCTAGGGCAATGGTGGTATTCGTGACCCATTCGGCCAGCCGCTATACAAAATCAGTGTTCTCTACCTTCCCAGAAAAGTCTGGCACCAATATTTCTGACACCCGGAGGGATGGAATGCTTGCATAGCACGGGCGGGGATCGATCGCTAGATTGTGAGGGTGTTAGTAGCGCAGCTTACCATTGTAGCTCCCGGTACTTCGGTGAAAACCGCGAAAATTCTGTCCTGCGCGACAAATCCCAACCGGTTTTCCTGTTGGAGTAAATTTGCTATATATGGACGGGAAGTTTTTAAAATAGCACCTTCGAAATCGACTACTACACTGTTACCCCTTTATAATCGAATTTCCATAATCCGATCAAGCAAAATCGGTGAGTCATTAATTCCTACTTAGAGTGAGTGTCATTCGATCGCGAATTCTACTTACTCCGCCGAGCCGTTCTACCAGAGAAACAGGGGCTGAACGAGTAGCTCGATGGGATAAAAACAAGAACATCATCAATCGATTTTTCTCAAAAGAATGGGATTGATACGATCACTAATGTTGGTCATTGCGGAAAGGATTAGCCGCTTTATTCCCATTATTTCGTCACTGCTGACTTTAAATTCATTCATTTACATTAAACCGAAAAAATTATCACAGCGTTTAGGCTGTCAACTTAACCCTAGTCAGTGAATTAACGTCAGTTAACATAGCTCATTCAAATAGAATTGTCGAACGTAGGACAAAATACATTATACCAACAAAAAAGGAGAGCTCCGAAAAAAATGTGATATAAAAACAGAATGCAAAGTGAATCCCAAGTCAATAATAGAAAAACAACCGAAACAAAAACACTGATCTATTCTCTGATCTCAAACTGGGCTCGGATTCAGGAAATTTATACCCAAGGTAAATCCTGGGATATTCCCTAACGCGTTAAATCTTATACGTTAACGTCAAAAACGCTCGGATTCGGAGATGTAGAGCTAGCAATAAAACCCAAAAACCTTGAATAAACCCCGACGAGCAGGATGATAAATCATGGTAGGAGCGCCATTCGGAGTACATTTCAGGGTTCATATCTGGCATACCATTGTATCAGAGTAAGCACTTGAGATGCAAACAGCCAAAACAAGAAAGAGAAGGAAGAAAGATCTCAAAAGAAAGCGTACCTTTCAAATTTCCGTCGTTGATAACAAAAAGACACTTCGAATGTGCCGACAAGCGATATCCACACCGCTGACACTTGCGCTTCTCCTTCAGAGGGGGAATCGAAGTTGAAACCAGAGCCAGAAATACACCACAGTTCAAGCAGGCACACACAGTTCAGTGAAACGCGGCAAAATACCGCACTCTTTGAATAGCTTCTTCACCTATTCGACGCTGTCCGCTGAAATGAAAAACCAGCGAATATCTCATCCAGTCAAGTCGAGAACACGAAATCGATACGAAACATTCGATTCGAACTGCACACATTTTCGCCACGCAGTGAGGATATGTTCGTGGCTAAGCCAGAAAAATAGAACCGCCGTACTAGAGCAACAGGTACAATGAAACTATAAACTGAGCACAAGAAACTAGCGAATTTCAGAACACCATTAGAGCTGCCCTGCAAGAGCAAAGTCATTCAAAGAGTTCGAGTCTATTAGAGAAACTGGTTTTGTTCAGACCGAACTTTTCAGCCCGATTAAGAACACTGTACTTGAAATGGAAACCTTCACATTAGAAAACGCTCAGCTGACATTTATAACTCGCGCTACAGTATAAATGAAAAGTGAAAAAATTGAAAGACATCATGGTGGCTTGAATGTCAAGTTTCCATTTCTGTCCTACGCTTTATACGTAAACCAGCTTTCCCCAGAACACATCAGCAGAAGAAAACCATGAAGAAATAGTGAGGAAGAAGTAAAATGAAAGCCTAACCAATGTAGCAAGAAAGCCTAACCAATGTGATTATATGGTGACGGCGGTTTTGCAAGATGAACGTCGTATTTCTCAGAAAATCAATCAAAACCCAAAGTTCCCACTTTCCCACACGAGGAATTTTCCACCAATTCGGCAATTTTGTTTCAAATCTTCGCAAAGAATACAAGGTGCTCAGACAACATGGGCGAAGAAAACAGGAACATCAATGTGAGAAGGTCGAAATAATCTGTTCGCTGAAGTGCGAAAAGATGCACATTTTGCAGAGAACAGATACGATCGTCTTCGTGTACGTGGTAAGTGAAACCAAAGATTAGTGCATGTGACGAGGTAGAACGTCAGAAATATCGATGGAGAATGGTAAACTATAAAATGTTCAGCAAGATCGCTAGGTGCCCTAAATTTGATAAACGTCACTTGGACAAGATCCTCAGGGTACTTAGACATCTTTCTAAAGGATTTTGAAGAAACACAATCAGTCGTTCTTCTAATCTCCTGTCTTCCACTTTTCTCACAACTTCTCTGAGATAACTCGTCCAAGTGTCCACTCCATCTCGTTCATGTGCCTGCAGCGAGAACCAAATAAGGCTTTGCACAAGGGATTAGGTATGGCGCTACAATACAAACTACAGCCCTATCAGTAAAATCGGACAAGATCACAAGAACATTTCCTGGTTACAAAGGTCGAAGAGTAAGTATAGAGGTGAAGGTAAGGGCACGATGATCGGAGCTGATGAGTTCCCTGAAGACACGCCATGCTCGTTTTCCTTTCAGAATCGCATCGGCATGGTGAATACAATGACTTGCTGGGGAAAGCCGCTATATCAAGTCAGTGTCTTTGCCTTCCTGGATCTGAAGTCTGGTAACAATTTACCAGACTCCAGATCCAGGAAGGCCTGGTTAGCCTGGCCGAGGATCGATCGCTCGACCGGGCGGATGGAATTAGTTAGCCTGGCCGAGGATCGATCGCTCGACCGGGCGGATGGAATTAGCACCTCTTATTCAGTTCTAGCGATTGGTGGCTGAACCCTAAGAGCCGAGCAGAATCCGGTTCAGCAAACTAGTAAAAACTGCAGTTGCTAATACTAGTTGCGGAGGCGAGCTCTCAGAATGAGATTGTCAAGCACATGACTAAGCTACAGCGCATGCCATTACTCCCTGCAACTTCTTCAGAGCTCAGAAAAACAACGAGCCGAGGCGCTGCTGGCGAATGTTTACGACTTGTTACATCCCCTAAGAAACCTCACTCACGAATGCAAACAAAAATAACAGAAGCGGACGGCTCAATGAATACATCCAAGGGGGCTTGAACGATTAGAAAACAGCTGGCGAAACGTCTAAAGACGAATGTCACTATGCCATCGACAAGGAATATCCTGTATCAAGCACTTCTCTAAAGCTATTCGAGATTTTCAATAGCGAAACCTCTCAACTAAACACAAAAAGCTGGGAGGTAAAGGGGAATGTGGTCGACTCCAAGTATGCGCCACGCATCCGTGTTCCATTCAGATTCGTAGAATCGTAGTGGATATATTAGGCCCGTACAATCTTGCAAGGGCGAGCCACTTTTCAAAAATGCATCAAAAAGGTACTCACGGGCGAAGTAAAGCACGACCAAAGGTTGGCAGGTAAGAAATGCGGGAGGCAGGTAATGGGTTTGACGGGCCGAAGGTCACGACTTTGCGGGAGAAAACTGCATACGCAGCCGTTGTACCGAGAAAATAATTTTAAAAAGTCAACGATCATCAGCTAGCACTCATATGATGAATCTAACAATAAGATGTCCCCAAAATGAAAGAGAAGTTTCCAAAATGCAGATACATAAATGAAAATCGCCGCATAGCATAAAATTGTCAACATTTTCCAAGTATAGCATTTGGGAAAAATAAGGTAGGGCGTGAGCGGCGCAGAAGTAAGAGGCGCTCAAGGCTCGATCAAGGGATCGATCCTCGCCCAGCTGATCAAACTTTCCATCTCTCCAGGGTAGGGTAAATTCACACGAGAATTGTCTTGGAAGGTGACGACGCTGGCTTTCACAAGGGGTTGTCACCGCAGTTCACACCGTATGGGCCAACACAACTTGAATTTTCAATTCTGAACGGAAGATGAGTGCGTGGCGCGTGCTCAGGGTGGTGAACAACGCTGGGCATTTCATCTTTTACTGTACGACATTGCGCCATTTCATGGAAAATATACGACATAGTAGCATTTCACCGAAAATAGTTTCAGGTGTTGTTTACCGCCAGCGACCAGGAACGGATTGAATGCGATTTGGAACGTTGTTGACGGTGGATCTGACTAAAAAAGCGCCGAAAACAACAACAACACCCTCACTGGCATCAGAACAGAAGCGCCAAACTCGCTAGCCGTCTCTGATGAAAATGATCCAGTCATATGAATCGCAAAGCGAACGAAGAAAAGTAGGTCAAGGTGATGTATCGCCTGAAAAACAAACCGATGAATTCACGAAAGGATGGACGGGGAAAGTAGTTGTTCGGATTGTGCGGGAGCCAGAAAATATAAATATTCATGTAGAATGATGCACTTTCTCTGAAAACGTCATGGCCAAGTAGATGGGGCAGCTTCACGTCTCAGAAATTCTTTTTTCTGAGAAAGTTTCCAACAAAAAAGAAATTCAAAATTTTTCAAAATAAATCAATTAATGAATGAACGAAACCTAAAAGTTGGTCCACCTGTCAATCTCAGACTGAGTTAATTTAAGAACGGGTGCAAAGGTAACGGGAAGAGAATCCTGTCAACACGGTGAAGTACAGTACAATAAAGAAGTTCTGAATAAAATCGATGGATATGGGGGATGAAGAACGTCGAGATGATCGGAGAAAACTCAGAGCGCAGACGAAAAGTACTTGATGCTTCGATCAACGAACAGCCAAAGTTCACTAGGACCGAATGATGAATTTATCACGTTAGTCTAGACATGTGACAGACGACGAACCAGCATAATGAATGGCGTCTAAACCCTGTGAAATAATGCTGTAATTTCCAGTTTTGATATATATTTCAATCTCTCCCATGAAATTCGCTTGCTCGAAAGCTCCCTAGCGCTCCCTAAGATTAGAAGAAAAAAAACTAGAAACCGAAATAAAACGACAAGAACTCTTGCTGCACCCCAGGCTTAAAGTCGTGAGAGTCCGGAGTTACAGTGCTCAAATGAGTGATTTTACAGCAGAAATACTTGTTTTAGGTCCTATTTTGCGTTTGTCTGCAAAATTCCATTCTTTCACCTTTAAATAACTTTTGAAAACTACGAGTGGTTTCCACTCCCCGAAACTCTTCTGAGCATCGTTTTCTTTTGTTCCTCTTTTTTCTCGCACCATTTCGTCTTTTGTTTTCTCCTTCGTTCCCGAATTTTCAGATAGCATCGATGGAGCAAACTTCTTCCAAACGCGTTTCTTTCTGCATTTCTGTTGTTTCCTAACTTCAGATGCTGTGCACTCCAGCTGCAGCCAGATGGTTGCATGCTTCTGCAGCATTAACACGCCATCTGCAGCCATAAATAAATAAACAAACGGGAATAAATAAACAAATGATCGATATCTCCATAAACGCTGTCCACTTATCATTCGGAAGAAACTATTGCTAACAGTTAAACTGTAAAAAAAACCTAAATAACGAATCTAAATTATAAAAATTATCGATAGAACTATGAGAACAAAAATTTTGGACGTGGACACGAATTTCTTTCGACTGAGCAGGGTCACAAGATAACAAGCCAATAATTTCGAAACAACGCACTATTTTCTCGTAAAGCATATGCTAAAGATGGGACAGGCGATTATTCAAACGACGACAGCTGGCCTTCAGCCGGCGACCACACACGTGATCTCAGTGCCATCTATCGACAGGCATAACTGGCACCCAACAACAATGCCAAACAAGGGCGCTGAAGCTAGAGCTAGAAGACCTCCTAAACGCACTAGATAACTTATATACTCCAGTGGTGGAAGAAAAGTTTTCTTTCATATTTGGCTGGTCTTGAATGCGTCTTATGGCGGCCTTCAACTTACATTCAAAAAAAACGGACGACAAAATCGTGAGCAACACCTTATGTACCCCTACAAATAAATTTTACCGGGTGGGAGAGAAAAAATTCTCTGACTACTAGGTTGCCACAAGTCGCATAGTGCCGTTGATTCATATAAAACTTACATATGTACACAACTGCATCGACAGACGGACGAAAAGAATATTGGGAAGAAGTACAAGAATTGGGAAACGCACATTCATTAATTAGATCCTTTCATCATGAAAAGCGGTCCATTGAATTATTCGGCGTTCGTCGTGATTTAATAACATAGAAACAAATAATTTTTTCCACAAGAGAAACGCAATTTTTCTTAGCTAACACTGTCAAGCAATGCCTACAGAAATCGATGAATTGAAGTGAGAAATTGAGAGGACTGTGTAGCCATTGAAGGTCAAAAGCGGATAAAATAAATAGATAAATTCAAAATTGTTACAGACACAGACCAAAATATCACACAACTACTCAGCTTAGAGTCCTGAGAAACTAAATATAAGGAAAACTGCATAGCTCCTTTCATAAGGAGAAAGCGCAAAATAGAACGATCGGTGTTGCTCAGTACTCCAGAGGTTACCAACTCCGAACTAGTCCAAGTATCAGTCGAAAAAAAATTATTTCCAACCCAATTTTTCATATCGTAATCGCTGCTAGATGGTTTCAGTGAACTGAACACTATCCCGGAGCTTTGAAAATAAAATAAGGTAAACAGGTATGGAAAACAGCTACCCAAAAAAAGCGCTAAGAGAATGTTTTTCGATAGCAAATTGAAGAACAAGAAAAATTATTCAAGGTGAAGTTTTCGCAGAAAACCTTGATGAAAAGAAGGACATGGGCTAATAAAAAGCTGCAGATTTACAAATAGACACGCTTGACTAAGGAAAAAGAACTATTACCAATAAAAAATAGTGTCCAAAGTCGACCATTTGACAGTTCTCAGCAATCTACACTATTTCATAGGTGTTTCAAAACGAACAATGAAGCAAAAAAAGTGACGGATGGAGCTGACAAAGGGGCGTTCTGCCAGCCAGGAAGACTCTAACGATCTATGATTGCCAATTTATTCATTGCCAGTCGAACAGCTGGTTTTAAACAGCTTTCTATTTACTATTTTCTGCCACTGACAATATACCTAACAACTGATACGAAACTTAACCCTCAGGAAAACACACGGAGGACTTCTGGGCTCGAAGCCTCTAAGAACTTCAAAACAAGACGTCAAGAAGTGAGGACAACTCCTAACGAAAAAAAACGCACGAAGGAGAAGCCTAGGGATGGAAACTAGAGAAAAGGCCGTTCAAGACGTCCTTTAAGCGCTTAAACCCGAAAAGTACGTAGGTAAACTCTTACCAAGCACAACAGAAACTAGAAAAACACCTAGAGAACTAGGTACCCACGAGAACACGAATTTCCGACCACCGCGATGGCGAGTGGACAAATCACACGCGACGGCGCAACAACCGACCCGCATGGCCAAGGACGCTGAGCAACAACGACACGTCATCGAAGGATGAAAATGACCGAAAGAGGGATGAGAATGACCGGATGAACGCTGACCGGACCTCGCAGCACTCGAAACCGGCCACAGGAGAACAGCAGAGTAAGCGAAATTCCCACGGATCAGCTGGTGCGGGCGGTCGCGAGCGGCGCCGGCCCCGCCCCCTGCGATCGATAGCGCGTGTTGTGTGTCTGCGTCTACGCTTGTCTGCCATCTCCACCCGCAGCGTGCTGTCTCGCCATCCGTCCACCCGACGGACCCGACACTCTCGTCGTCTGCGCTCTGCCGCGTCCGTTTCCGGCCGCACTGCATGTACGGGTGTGCGTGGGATATGTCGCGGCCTTCCGGCGAACGCCCCTCCTTTGAAGGTGTGGACCCGGGGGTGCTATTAGCTGAGGGATGAGCCGTTCCCTGAACTTCAGGGACAGAACTGAGGGACCTGCACGCGTAGCGGTCGCGCTGCGACGCGTTTATCGAGGGGAAGCCTGGGCTTTTGCAGCGCTCCAATCTCCATTTCTTTCATTTATCGGCACTATTCAACTTAACGGAAACTGGTACTCGATTTTACTTCAGACGTCGAAATTCGCTGAAACTTCGCCTAGGGGGTTATTTGAGGTCCAGAACGCGAATCTGCTGTCCGTTTTTCACGTAGGCGGTCTCGGACCACCCATGTCGACTACTTGGGTGGTCCAGTCAGGATCACCGATTCCACTGAAACTTTGTCTATGGAGATTTTTTAGTGTCCTAAACACGATGGTGAAGTCCGTTTTCCAAATGGCGGCCGAATACGATAGTTATAGGTGAGAACCTACCGACCTTACCTGGTGAGACTCACCTATAACTACGGTGTTCGGCCGCTATTTGGAAAACGGACTTCACCGTCGTGCTCAGGACACCAGAGAATCCCCATAGACAAAGTTTCAGCTGAATTGGTGATCCTGACTGGACCACCCAAGTAGTCCATATGGGTGGTGCGAGACACTCGACGCTACACGCACAACGATGAAATTTTTCCGGACGAGTTTTCCGGACCAGTTTTTTCGAAATTTCAATTATCGTTTCGGGACGAGGGGTATCATTATAAACTCCAATAACGGACCAGATATTGTAAAGTTGACCTTTACCCGATTAGTCGACCCCCTACCCGCCATATAACCCCGAATGTAAATCAGGTGGACGAGTTGTCCGGAACAGGAGGACGAGTTGTCCCCCGCGCTTAGGGCATTCCTCCCTTTAAGTTCGCTTTTATATTGCCAACTACCATGCAGAAATGGTCCGGAAAACTCGTCCGGAAAAATTTCATCGTTGTGCGTGTAGCGTCGAGTGTGCGAGACCACCCACGTAAAAAAACGGACAGCATATCCGTGATCAGCGCCCTCAATTACCCCCAAGGCGAAATTTCAGCGAATTTCGACCATTGAAAAGAATCGAGTACTGGTGTCCGTTAAGTTGAATAATGCCTGCATTTTTTATTTATTGCCTGCTTATTCATTTATCTTTCCATTTATTCATTTATTATTCCATTTATGTGGGTCTGACACTAACTCCAGAGATCTCAAATATGATCGAAATAATTAACATATCACAACACAAAAAAAACATAACACGAAAGGGGAATTTTAAAAAAAAATTTCGCTGAGCCAGACCCTAGAATGCCCGCATGTGAGAAATATGAACCTGAGACGCAAGTATCTATGCATTTTCTTCATTTTTCATCTTTTTCTGTTTATTACATGTATCTATGTCGTTGTGCTCACAAATTTGCAGCCCGACCGAGGTTTTTTTTTTAAATTAATTCAATTTAGTTCTAATTTTTTTATATTTTTTCGAATTGATCCTTTTTATTTAATTTTATTAAAATTTTTCAGACCTCAACCGTCAGTTCATTTTAAGTGGTTTAAGAAGTTTCGTCGTCCTTTATAGTGTGGCTGGCACTAAATTAATAAGAATTATAAAAAGAGAAATAAAAGATTTTTTAACAAGGTCAAGGGGTTGAGTGGTGCGCTAGGTACATATGCGCCACGCATTCACCTTCCATTTAAGATTGCAGAGGAAAACATAGAGAAAAACAGGCTTTCGTGGCAGGACGTATTATCTATCTGCCTATTCTTGTTAGGCAAACTCTGCCGTTAGATAAATGGTAAAGGTAAAGAATCGGCATTGATCAGCTCCCAGGAAGGCGCCACGCATCCATCTCCCGTTCAGATTTGTAGATGCATGAGGAATGCGCATTTATCCTATCCAATGACTTGCAGCAGCCAGTTACTGTACACGACAGTGTCCTTACCCACCCAAACAAGCCTGGTACCAATTTACCTGACGTCGGAGGGATGGAAGGCTTGGCTAGCCTGAGCGAAGTTCGATCGCTCGACCGTACAAGTAAAAGCAGCCGCCTCATATCACTGCACCATGCGCACCGTTGTATCCAGTTAATGTTTAATTTCTAATTTAATTCATCAGTGTGTCACGCTAGCTGCTTGCACGCCCTGGAGAGGTTCCACAAACCCTTCCCAGAGACGGTGAAAGAAAATGCCGCCGACCGTACATTCCAGCGAGAAATTCCTTTCTGACATCACTAAAAGTAATGAGTAGTAGTGTGACCCGTTCCGTTTGTCCTAAATGTTTGTGCTATCTCTCGACTCAAGAGGAACATGTAAAAATTCTAGCCGAAGCTGCTGGGGGAAGTAGTGATCGTGTTCAGAAGAGAGAGAGAGAGAGAGAGAGAGAAGAAGAGTGGGAGAGATGATGAGAGATGGAGAGGATGAGAGAGTGGGAGGAGAGAGAGAAGGGGAGATTAGATGGAGGGTTGCGTAAGGGAGTGAGAGACAGGTGGTGCGAGAGAGTGGGTGATAGAGTGGGAGAGAGGGAGAGACAGAAGGGGAGAGGGTGAGAGACGGAGGGAGGAAGAGAGAGGAGGTGAGGGATGAGGGAGAGAGTAGGTAAGATAGTGAGGGGAAGATAGTGAGGAGGAGGAGAGAGAGGGTGAGAGAGAAATGTGTCATTTTCTATTTATTAAATTTGGCCATGTCTTAATCAACCGGAGTATCTGGGAAAGCTTTCTTTTTGTGCTTGTGAATATGAAGAGGAAGACGAAGAAGCTAAAAGAAAAGAACAAGAGAGGAGGAATCATCAACAACAGGAATCTTATGCCCTCCGGGGTTGTTAGGTGGAAACCTTAGGCACACGAGTCGAAATAAACCCAATATGAATAAAATACAAATATAAATAAATATTAGGTTGGTAAGAAAGTTCCCGCCGTTTTTTCAAACGCTTGTTGTAAGTTTACTCCAAAATCTTTTGCAGAGTGTGGCATAGCATTCGAAAGAGAACTATTTGCTCTTTCAAGCTGTATATTTGTAATTTGTGATAATTCTGAACGTCATCGTTTTTTTGGCAAGTAAAGTGAAAAGCGAAAAAGTGAAAAAATAACCTCATCGACAGCGATTTTTTTCTGCTCAATTTCAAAGGCATAAATAAAACTTAATAAATCTTTTGAAAGACGATGTATTTCTCTATTAGATGGTATATCATTTGTTTTTATTTGTCTCGAAAATTACAAAATCTTATGCCACTAAAGTTCGACCTTCGGAAAGCAAGAACAATTTTCCGATGGCGCTCCTGGTTTTCTTGTGAGCGCTCAAGTTGACTTCTGTAGAGTTTTCTCTACAAAATTTTTTGCTCTATCAGACGATATGTTTATTTTTGAACAATGATCGATTTTAAAAGATTTTCACGAGAAGGGCGTCTTGAAGTTTCTCGGCAGAGCAAACCTCCAGTTTCAATCTTTTCACCAAATCTCATACAGCATTCGAAAGAGGACGATACTCTCTACAAGATGGTTTATATAGCGTTTCAAACCTTCCTGGTTTTCATTGTTTTTTAGGCCGTCAAAGTGGACCTAAATCGCAGGCGCGGCGCGTGGGGCTCGTGCCGCGCGACGTCGAATCGTCCAGAAGTGCGGATTTAGGTCCACTTTGACGGCCTAAAAAACAATGAAAACCAGCAAGGTTTGAAACGCTAAATAAACCATCTTGTAGAGAGTATCGTCCTCTTTCGAATGCTGTATGAGATTCGGTGAAAAGATTGAAACTGGAGGTTTGCTCTGCCGAGAAACTTCAAGACGCCCTTCTCGTGAAAATCTTTTAAAATCGATCATTGTTCAAAAATAAACATATCGTCTGGTAGAGCGAAAAATTCTGTATAGAAAACTCCACAGAAGTCAATTTGAGCGCTCACAACAAAACCAGGAGCGTCATCGGAAAAATATTCTTGTCTCCCGAAGGTCGGACTTCAGTGGTTCAAAACTTTGTAATTTTCGAGACATATAAAAGCAAATGATATACCGTCCAATGAAGAAAAACATCATTTTCCCAACGGTCTATCAAGTTTTATTTATGCCTTTGAAATTGAGCAGAAAAAAAGTTGCTGTCGATGAGATTATTTTTTCACTTTTTCGCTTTTCACTTTACAAGCCAAAAAAACCATGACATTGAGAATTATAACAAATTACAAGTAAACAGCTTGAAAGAGCAAATAATTCTCTTTCGAATGCTGTGTCAAACTCTGCAAAAGCTTTTGGACTAAACTTACAGCAGTCGTTTGAAAAAAAACGGCGGGAACTTTCTTACCAACCTAATATGTATATATAAAACCAGCTGAGATCAATAAAGAGGTTTAGAGAAGAGAAGAGAACGCGTGGGAATTGTAGTTGATAATGTTCCTATCCCTGGTTCAAAGGTGGTGACGGTCGTTTCCCCTGTTACACGTGACTGGTCTAGTCGGGGTAACCACGACTCGATGTTTACGTCCCACATCGTCGAATATGTTGTGGACAGGAGCGTTTTTCATTAGCTGGCATCAACTCACACCCCAACAACATCGACGGGGAACACCACCGTGCTGGCCAACTGAAGAACCCATGGAGAACGTCCACTTTGCGGAGAACAACCCTACCGTCATACTAAATGGGAAGCAGACCTATCGTCCAATTCTTGAAGTTCCTTTTAAAGCAAATGTTGCGAGAAAAAACAGCCAAAAATAGGTGATGGAAGTCATGGGACACTCAGTTTTTCAGTACAAGTTTAGGTTATGTTGTGTATATTTTCGAGATTTTTTTGTCAAAATGTCAACGGAGAGAATTATTTTTGACGATGATCAGGAATCTCATGGGAGCGTAGATCAATCAATGCGATAATTATCGATTTTCTACAGCCTATCAACCATCTAGGGCGCGTATGGTACAATGGTAAGAGACGTTACTGACACCCAAACGGTCGAGTGATCAATCCCTGCCCTGGCTTACAGAACCTTCCATCCCTCCGGAGATCGGGGTGGGGTAAATTGGAACCACACATTTCTGGTAAGGTGAGTAAACTAACTTGAGCGATGGCTGGCCCCAAAGTCATTGTACATACAAGACAATTACGCATTCTCCACGCCCATACAATTCCAAATGGAAGGCGAGTGCGTGGCGCGTCCTTAGAGGACTGATTAACGCCCAGACCTTCCTCTTTACCTTTATCAACTATCCAGTACTAGCAACTATCTCATAAGAAGCCGAAGCTGCAGCTAGTTTTGCCCTTAAGCTTCTCTATGGGGTCGAAGCATGAAAGATATTCGAGTTGACGATACGTTCATGGCGTAATCTTCACCTCACTTTAACCTTTGCGTATTGCACCAGAAACCGGTAAGCCACTGAATAAGCTGGAAGACCGAACATTAATTGGACTTCAAAGTGGAGAATTTGAGACGATTTCATGGCGAAATCTTCAGCAATTGTATTTTGACGGATTTCCTTGATCGGTGGCGTTTACGCGCCCAAGGCTTGATAACTAGGAGTTCAATACTCCTAGGCTGTAGAACCGGCTGGTTTTCTGAAAGAAAAAATGCCATCCGGGCTCACTGGGGTAAGCTGGTCGGGTAAAAGCTCCAGCTGCTGAACTGCCATGCGTATCACCGAATGGCGAACAACTTGTTTTCCACACGACGATGCTTCGATCACGCTCGATACTCGAACAAACAGTTGGCGGTGCCAGCAAGTTAGCTACTCACGATCAGTCAACTAGCTAGGAAGATGACGTCACGATGACAACGTTCTTGTACGTCTTTAGTTCAATTTGTAAAGCTGGCCAAGATGATACAGACTTTATTCGGCTGGCGTTTTGGCCTACTTGCCTTCGCTGGAACCTGGAAAGCCAGAAACGTAAGAGAATATCATACCAAAGACTCTTTCAACCTGTATTGAAGTTAGTTTGTGGTGGCGAGGTCCGCTCCTCCTAGTTGGTGCCACTGGAAACTCCCCAGCTAGCCTGGGGTGAGCTGATCGCGGACCAGCTAGTTCCGGTGAGAGGCCCTTTTTGAGGAGCCCGCCGATGGACACAGGCCCTAGAAGGTGAGGGCATAGCCTGCTCGATGCAAGAAGGAAACATCGAGAGGTAGGCAGGCTAAGCTGAAGATGCCATGTGTCGGCATGTTGTCAGGTCGCTCGAGCGAGCTTGCTGGCGCTCTGGAGCATCGCGAAGTGGTTCTGTGTGACATACTGAGGCAGAAAGCCATGCCGTGCAGGAACTGCAAAAATGGCAACGATTCCAGCGTCAGGCCCAGGTTGACAGGCCGGCTGATGGTCAAACCCTGTCACATAACAATGATTGAAAGTCGCCAAAGTAATCAAGTGAATGCTAGGACGTCACCCGGAAGTGGCGCGCAGGACCCTCGCCCGAGTCCTGTGGTCAGTATGCGAGGGCTACCGAGGAACGGACGACCTCGGTTAAAGAAGTTAGTTCGAATAGGGACGCTCAACGTCGGAACGCTGAGCGGTAAGTCCAGAGAGGTTGCTGATCTGATGAAGAGAAGGAAAATCCAGATCCTGTGCCTTCAAGAGACGCGCTGGAAGGGAGAGAAGGCCAAAGAGATTGGAGAAGGGGTCAAACTCTTCTACAAGGGCGAAGATGGCAGGAAAAACGGCGTAGGCATAGCGATCTCAGAGTCTGTCAAAGATTCGGTGTCAGCTGTTCAAAGGATCAGCGATAGGATCATGTCTGTGAGGATAGACGCGAAGGAGGGAAGCTGGACAGTAGTATCAGTGTACGCACCACAGACCGGTTGTCCCGACAAGGAGAAAGATGAGTTCTACGAGGCCCTGGATAACGTTATCAGATCTGTCCCAGAAGACGACTTCCTCACCATCGCGGGAGATCTGAATGGTCATGTAGGCACCGACCGTAGAGGAGTGGAAAGAGTGCATGGAGGAAGAGGAGTTGGGTCCAAAAATGGAGATGGTGAGCGGATTCTAGACTTGGCGGTCGCCCACGACCTGGCCATATGCAGCACATTCTTCGCTAAGAGAGAGAGCCAGAAAATGACCTACAACAGCGGAGGTCGTAAAACGGAGGTCGACCACATTTTGGTGCGTAGGCGGGCTCTAAAAACAGTGCGAGACGTAAAGGTTCTACCTATCGAAGACGTCGCAACTCAACACAGACCACTGGTTGCAGACCTGAACGTCATCTTACCTCCTAAGGTGAAGGTAAGAACGGAGCCACGTATTCGATGGTGGAAACTAAGAGATCCCGAGCAGAGCGAGCTCAAAAGGCGAGTTGTAGTTGCTGGCCTTCCGAATCCTGATGGGCCAGTAAACGAGACGTGGCGGCTGGCAGCCCGAACGATCTTGCAGTGCGCTAAGGATGTCCTCGGTGAAACCAAGGGAGGACAGAAGGGTGAGAGAGCTGCCTGGTTTTGGAATGATGAGGTTCAGAAGGCGGTGAGGGAGAAGAAGAACGCGTTCAAGACGTGGCAGACGTCTGGACTACTGGAAGACCGCGCGAAATACAAGGAATACAAGAGACGTGCGAAGATTGCGGTGTCGCGGGCGAAAACGGCAGAGATGGACAGCTTGTACGAAAAGTTGGAACAACCACAGGCTGAAAAATTCGCCTTTCGCCTAGCAAAGGCACGACATCAGGCAGGTCTAGACGTTAGAGTAGTGAAGGCGGTGAAGAGCGCTACAGGATCAGTGCTAAGAGCGCCAGTGGAAGTCAAGTCGAGATGGGAAGAGTACTTCAAAGGACTCTTAAATGAAGAATTCCCTAGAGAAAGTGGCCGAGATGCAGAGCCCGTGGAAGGTCCTATACAGCTCTGGACTGAAGAGGAGGTCCAGAAAGCGGTGAAAAGGATGAAGGTTGGTAAGGCAGTTGGACCAGACCGAGTACCGGTGGAGATATGGAAGGTGCTAGGAGGCTATGGAATAGGGTGGTTGACGAAATTCCTCAACAAGATTACAGCTGAAGGTAGGATGCCCGAAGCCTGGAGAGACAGCTTCATCGTACCGATTTTCAAGCAAAAGGGCGATGCGATGGAGTGCTCTAACTACAGAGGTATCAAGTTGATATCCCATACCATGAAGGTCTACGAGCGACTGGTTGACAGCAGGCTGAGGGAAATGGTCCCGATACCACAGGAGCAATTCGGTTTCATGCCGGGTAGATCCACTGTGGATGCCATCTTCATAGCGAGGCAGGTAATGGAGAAATATCGAGAAAAGCGCAAAGCCTGCTACTTGGCATTTCTGGACCTGGAGAAGGCCTACGACAGGCTACCTCGAGAAGTACTCTGGAGATCGTTGCGGGAACGAGGGGTGCCAGAGCATTTGATCCAGATAATAAGGGATATGTATGCCGGATCCAGGGCAACAATCCGCACCCCGCACGGACTTACAAAGAATTTGGATATCGCGGTTGGTGTGCATCAAGGATCAGCGCTGAGCCCGTTCCTTTTCCTATTGACGCTTGACAGCATGGTCGGTCATCTGGTAGAAGATCCACTCAAGACCATCCTGTATGCAGACGATATAGCCCTGATAGCGGATACGAAGGACGAACTACAGGGAAAGGTTCAAGAGTGGCAGAAAACATTGGCCAGAAATGGTCTCCGGCTGAACGTGAAGAAGACCAAGTTCCTCAGCTCGGAAGAAGGCTCAGAACCAATGGTCGACTGCTACCAGGAAGCCATAGAGAGGGTAGACCACTTTCGATACCTCGGGACCGAATTGGCGAAGGACGGTACCCTAGATCAGGCAGTGAAGGAAAGGATAAACGCAGCCTGGGCGAAGTGGAGAGAATCTACTGGAATCTTCTGTGACAAGAGGTGCTCTAGGGTCCTCAAAGGGAAGGTGTACCGGGCAGTTGTAAGACCGGCGCTGATCTACGGCAGCGAGTGCTGGCCCGTAACTAAGGCCCACGAAAAACGCATGCACACTGCGGAAATGAGGATGCTCAGGTGGACATGCGGCTGGACACGATTGGATAGGGTCCGGAACGAGGACGTCAGAGAGGTGATGAGGACAGCTCCAGTGCATTTTAAGATGCGTGAGCAGAGGCTCAGGTGGTTCGGACACGTGGTGAGAAGGCCTGATGACCACCCAGTACGAAAAGCACTGGAGTTTGAGGTTCCTGGAAAGCGACCACGAGGAGCGCCCAAGAAAAGGTGGAGCGACGTTATTAAGAACGACCTCAAGGAAGTTGGGGCAACGCTCCAAGACGCCCAGGATAGATGCAAGTGGCGACTATTGACGAGGACAGCGGACCCCGCGACGGTGCGGGACTAAACGCTAAGGAGATGATGATGATTGAAGTTAGTTTGTAGTTTGGAATAGTCCTTGGTAGGATAATCTCACACGTTTCCGCCTTTCCAGGCTACGTCGAAGGCGAGTGGGCCGAAACTTCAGCCGAATAAAACCGGTACCACCTTGGCCAGCTTTACAACTTGAACTAAAAACGTATCGTCAGAATGCCAAGATTAATAGAGTCGGACGTGGAAGCGTTCTTGTCGTTGGTGGCCTCGGCAATGGTCCCGCCATTCGTCGACTCGACAAGAAAATTTTCCGGACGTGCACATCGAAGCTTAACCCCCTCAGAGAGCTGCATTTATCGAATGGCGATCTCAAGGGATAAATATAATACAATCCTACTACATAATAAGCGAAACCCAAGCCATGTTTGTCATGGGTGGCTCATATATGTAGGTCCCGCCGCGATTGCCCGTTACCGTACTCCCAGTGATGCATATCACCAGTTCAGCTCGCCGTCTCTTGCTACATGCTATTTGTTCAGCGTTTTATTTTAAAAGTTTTTTGTTTTATTTCAAATCTTTATTTCAGTCCATGTATTTTTGTTTTTAGTGTGCATTTAGCAGCCGTTTGTCGGCCGGCAGGCTGCTGAATGGCTGGTGTCACAATAGTCAAATTCACCCCTTGAGAGATCTCAGTGTGCTAGCCATGCAGCCGTCCTTCTGATGAGCTTTTCCTTTCCTTTATCCATATCCATGGACAAAGAAGAGGAAAAACTGAAGTGTCCCAGATAAAAAGAAGACTTTGTTCTGGCGAGGGGCTTATTTCTGTCTGATACGCCAAAGTTCTCGAACACTCGTGAAGATGTTCCCGTCAGGGAATGTGATCTCTGGTTCAACTGGTGAGCTTAGCGGATCAGTTGACAGTTTCTCGGAGTACGGTCCGTCGGCAAATACACATCAGTTAGAGGCAGTAAACACCGGATGAACAGTTCAACCCAGCTTGTTGGTCTACTTGAGCAACGACTGCCGCTCATTGGTACCCATTGGTATCGGTGTAAATTACAGCATAAATAGGTTACACCAAAAGTGAAGGTAAAGGTAAAGGGGTTGACATTGATGAGTTACCTAAAGACGCGCCACGCATTCGTCTTCCATTCAAAACGTAGCTGTACCTAGTCGGTGTCGTACTGTTCCCGGACGAGTATGATATCAATTCACCCGACCACTGAGGAATGGTAGGCTTGGTTAGTCTGGTGGGATCGATCGCTCGACCGTACCGATGTCAATAGCGCCTATTACCACTGTACGACGGGCGTCCGAGTTATCACACCATCACTTTTGCCCGAGGTAGACAAAGCCCCATTCCGGAAGAGTTTTCCTATCCCTAGCGTTTATCAGTCAATCTTCGGATTATGACAGTTCTCCTCCACATCAACCTAAGCCTGATGCAGGTATTGCGACATTTCTCACTATTACAGACGAGTTAGTGATCGGATTTTCTTCCTAAATGCTGCAAGGCAACCATCCTCGGAATTTGTCGCTAGTTTTAAGGTTTTTAGTTAAAAAACGAGGGCCAGAGTTTGAAACAAAAGTTTCAAAACCCAGTTTCCGTCACAAGCTACCTGTTCATCGAGTTCGACAACAAAATTGCCAGAACCAGAGCCCATTCGACGACGACGACAGAAATGGCATGATTCGAGAGGATTCGTCAAGTCGGATTAGTGCCGAAGAGGACGATAGGAGGAAGAAACGGTACCGCAGAAGGGAGAGGAAAGACCACAAAAAGATAAGAAAAAAAGAAGACTACGGCCTAGAACGTATTTATGTGGAATCCCGAGTCTCCAGTCCTCGGCTCAAATTCGCCTAAAAGTCACTATTCCCTATCTATTCTATACGCTTATGGAATTCCTGCCTAATCTCTCCATTTCTGATTATTTATTTAAGGGCATGGTAAACTAAGAGCAGAGGTAAGAGGCGCTAGTGACGGCGGCACGGTCGAGAGATCGATCCTCTCCCACTAAGAAAGCCGCCCATCTTTATTGGGTACGGTAAATTGTTACCAGGCTTGCCTAGGAAGCCGAAGACACCGAATTGAACAGTGGTTGTCCCTGCAAAACATTCCATAGGGCAAATAGCCATCCAAATCATGCCTTTGCGATTCTGCGTAGAGGACAAATGCATGGCGCGTACTTAGGAAACTTAGCAACGCTGAGCCCTCTACCTTTACCTTTACCTTAGTTTGAAAGTGATAAGCAGAAAACTCAACTTTTCACCAAAAATACGATACAACGCTATTATCACAAAGGAGGTAAAAAGACCCAAGAGAGGTAAAAGCGGGCTAATAGGCGAAGGTGCAGATAACTATAAAAGTACGAAAATGGGGAAAATGATGGAAAAAAATCAATTTCTGAGATACCGCAAGTAACATACTAATCCTACTCCTTCTTCTCTGAGTAATGACATCTGGTAGATGAAAACCGGTGAGAACTGATCTGGTTTTCGCAGAGAACGACAGGAGAAGACGAAGGAGAAGCTCAAACAAGTTTGAGAGCCCGCTACCGTTGCCCTGAAGATGACAAGCTGTAAGTCATTCACTAATTCTTAGAAAAACTGGATTCTCCACTAGATCACCCAAAAGCGGGCAGGAGGACAACAGTTGTGGACCAATTGGGCTAATTGGTCCGCAGACCCGCCGGCAATCGGTCATACTTTGCCAAAAACAACCCACTGACCATCTGAGTAGCGCTTTGAGACCACAAATGTGGAGCGGCGGCAAACAAGGAGATTGTTTTAGACTATATCATGGAATGAGGTTGTCCTAGAACGTTGCTCCGCCCACTTCTGGTCCCCAACTGGCCGACGATACGTCACATTTCAGTCGATTTTATTCAGATTTTTAAAAATGTGCTCCTATTGGGGAAGACAAAAAAGCATCAGAGTAATATTTTGAACGTAAGACAACAACTGGCTTCATAGAGATTCATGGTCAGGCCACGCCCATGCCGCAAACTATGCCAGAGGTAAAGGTAAAGGTAGAGGTGTGACCACTTCTCTGAGGATGCGCCACGCATTCGTGTTGCAATGAGAATCGCAGAGGTATGGTAAATGCGAGTTTGGTCTACACAGCGACTTAGCGCTACCAAGTCAGCGTCCTTACCCTCCCAGACAAGTCTGGTACCAATTCACCCGACCCGGAGGGATGAAAAGCTTGGTTGGCCTGGGCGAAGATCGATCGCTCGCCCGTGCGGGTGTCAGTAGCACCTCTTACCACTGTACCACGGGAGGCCAAAAGTATACCACCACCGACAAACTCTGAGTAAATATCGCTGGGTCTAATGACTTAATGAATCACTTAATATGGTACTGTACATAGAGATACGTAATGGAGAAGTGCAGAAGTACAAAATTATTTAAAAATGGAAAAATAATTAAATCAATTCTCCCCCTCGAAAATGTCGCCGAACAGGTGTCTCGTGACAACGGAGGGGGAGGGAACGCGACACGTAGCGTTGTACTTTCCATCGCACCGCCCACCCATGAGACTTTTTCAGCTCCGCCTACCTCATCGATGTCTAATTTTACCCTGAGGGCATTTTTCAGATGGGATTTGATGGAAATTTATTTTGAAAAAAAATTAGATAAGTTCATGTAGCGAAGTAGCTACTCTTACCGTCACATCTTACCAACATTTTCCCTTTTTTCTTCTTTAAAAAGGTATCTTTTGTAGCACCGCTCGAATCGCTCATTTTTGGGAGGATTGCGCCATGCATTTGTTCAACGGAAAATATAGCAGAGATGATGGATTGCGATCTCTGAGCTACAAGTACCGCGAGCGGCGAAGGTTGGAAGCCAAGGGCCCCGAGGTGCTTCTGCTCCAATTAAACCCTGTCGAGAGTCTTCAGTGTAAGATTGCCTCGGAATAAATGTCAGTGGTCCCGATAGCCAGGACCGGGATTTATGAACGAAACTGTCGGTGAATATCACTGGAGGTAACGTTTCACAGGCCTCGGGAGGAATGTAGTGGTCAAATTCTCAATGAGCGTGCGTGGTGAAGCGGTAAAAGGCGCCACCTCCCCTCGCATGGCCGAGCGATCGATCTTCGCCAGGCGAACTAAGCCTTCTATCTCTCCTTGATCGGGTAAATTGGTGACAGACTTGTCTGGGAAGGTAAAGACACTGACTTCGTATAGTGGCTGGCCACCGGAACTTCTCTCTCTACGAGTCTGAATGGAAGACGAGTGCGTGGCGCATCCTTGCGGGTTATCGCTTTGGAGGAGTCTTCGCACTGTTACGAGATCCGAAACGCTACTTTTGTTGAATGTTCTGGTGATCATGGAACCATAACGACGAAAACCCCGATTCAAAATTCCCGCCGCCTTTCGAGCTCCGCCCACTCAGATGGTGGCGCGAACTTTGAATCGGGGTTTCCGTCACCGTGGTTCGGCGCACCCTCGATCAGGCTATCAAGTCCGATGCAGAATCCTGGGTTCAATCAATGATACAACAGATCGCTGTTGGTACAAGCATTCACAGAATTTTATTTAACACTCATTTTTAAACCACAATAGCTCAAAAATAAGATAATTAGAAATTTACTTTGCTTCTGGTTAGTGTTGATTATGTCTAATCTTCTCATGGTCATACCACCTACCCTAACCCACCGAGCACCTGTGCATTACCCATTTGTGGTGGCACTTTGTCTTACTTTTACAGCTTTCCTACTCTTCTCTTATTTACTACAGGGTGTCCCAAAAAAATGTACCCACTGTTTGAAATGCCATAACTTTGGCGAAAGTGAACTAATCGAGACGACTCACAGCTCGGATGGAAGCTAAGGAAAAAGAAAATTTTCTGGTGTGTTTGGTCAGGATTCCGCCATGTACTCGACCGAGGCCTCAAAATTTTGGACCTGATTGATAGTGCATGGGCTATATGCTTGCTCTATTTTGGTCGTATACAGGGTATATCGCTGCTATCAGTTACTTCTGGGGCAGTAAACATATCGACTTGCCGCAGCTTTTGGTAGAGCATGGAACAACATCAATATCGATCAATAATTGTAATCACTGTCAGAGAAGCTAGAACTCCTCCAACAGTGATGCAATCATAAGAAGCGAGTTTATAGGAATGAAAAATGTGTGAACCATAAAGATTGCGCCATGCACCTGCCCGAATCGCCGGATTCCAGACCTGATTGAAAGTTCACAGACAACATGCTTGTTCTACTTTGGTCGCCAACAGGTGATATCGCTGGTACGCGTTTCTCTCGATGTAGTAAGCATGAAAGCGTCAAAACATAACAAGTTTAGCATGTACTTTGAGATGCTTTTGCACCCTACTGCTTTCTCTGTTCAAAAACCCAGGACTTGTAATGAGCATGTAACAGCAACTGTTATATTGCTAAACTTGTTATGTTTTGATGTTATTATGTTTACTGCATCGAGAGAAACGCGTATCAGCTATATCACCTGTTGGCGACCAAAGTAGAACAAGCATGTTATCCGTGAACTCTCAATCAGGTCTGGAATTCGGCAATTCGGACAAAAGCATGGCGCAATCTTCATAATTCATACGTTTTACATTCCTCTGAATTCTTTTCTTATGATTGCATCACTGTTGGAATAGTTTTAGTTTCTCAAACAGTGGTTACAATTATTGATCGATATTGATTTGTTCCATGCTTAACCAAAAGTTGCGGCAAACTGATATGTTCACTGCCCCAGAAGTAACTCACAGCAGCGATATCACCTGTTCACGGTCAAAATAGAGCAAGCATATAGCCCATGCACTATCAATCAGGTCCAAAATTTTGAGGCCTCGGTCGAGTACATGGCGCAATCCTGACCAAACACACACCAGAAAATTTTCTTTTTCCTTAGCTTTCATACGACCTATGAATCGTCACGATTGGTTGATTATCGCCAAAGTTATGGCATTTCAAACAGTGGGTACATTTTTTTGGGACACCCTGTATTGCGGGGTTCCCCATTGTCTAAATTTCTGCACCATGCGGGGTTGGGTAAACTATTACCGAGTTCCTCTCAGAATGCAACGACACCGACTCAGCACAGCGGATGGCTCCCGCACAACATTATATAGTCTAACTACCCAATTGCCCAGCGTCTACGATTCCTAGTGGAAGACGAATGCATGGCGCGTCCTTTCGGGACTGATGGTCTCCGACGACGCGACCATTACTTTTAGCTTGAAGTGCGTGCGACACAAATTCCGACGGTAACAAACTCCACCCGAAGTTTTTGTCCATTCCATCTGCTATCGGATTCCTGTCACAAAGTGGTTTCGTCGACGGTGGGTGATAACGTCTACTGTTTTCATTTTCACGCCGGACCATTCATTCTTTTCCTTATCAGCGAATCGACATTGTACGTACTGTCCTAGTCAGAACAGGACATTAGTGAAAAACAGCCGCAGGGATTCAGTGACAGTTTCCCAATGACAGGAGAGCGCTGCCGGCTCCGTGGTGTGGTGGCATAACGTCACGGAACCCCGGATGAGCCTTAGGCCTTTGTTATACCAACGCTCGTGGTGAGCGTCAGCTGCTTGCGAGCGGTGAGCGCCCAGCCGCTAACTCAGACGCTGAGCACGCGACGCACGCACGCACGCGCTCGAAGCATACAGAGCAGCCCTCATTTCAATTGGGAACAAAACAATAAAACATTTTATATTAAATGAACATAAGAATTATTATATTAAATTATTATAATTATAATTAATATTAATTATTATATATTATTATTATATTAAAGGGTGGTTAGGAGGGTGCTATTATTATATATTATTATTATTGTTATTGTATTACTATATTAATATTATATTATTATCATTATAATAATAATAATATTATTACTAATTATTATATATTATTATATTATATTATATCATTATGTATTATATTATTATTATATTATTAATTACAAGAATTATTATATTAAATAAAACATTTTATATTAAAAGAAAGACAATAAAAAGACAAATAACTACGAAAAACACACGAGAAAATGCGCGACGTGATCGACCGACCCCCAGCGAAAGGGTCAATCGCAGTGCAATGCGCAGCGACTAGAGCGTGGAAGCTACGCGAGCGTCTGCATAACAGCCCGTGAGCGTCACCACGCCAGCGTCTGCGTGATAACTCGCACAAACGTGTCTGGTCCCACGGTGTCTGATACTGGATGGGACGAGTTGCGCTGGCAGACGCTGGGGGGTGAGCGTCGGTATAACGAAGGCCTTAGACCCGGGTTCGAATCCCGCTTGAGTAGCGGATTTTACGATGACCCAGCACCATCACTACAATTTGCTTACAGTGTACTTAGTAGTAACCCGCAAAAACACGTTAATAAAACTAGAATTTTGAGATAATTCCGGAGGTCTTCATGAACTCCGAAGGTTACCCAATCATCTTGATCGAACCGCGAAGGATGCGCCACGCACTTGACTCCCAAAGAAAATTCGGATGAGTGAAGTGGAGGTGGTTGCAATGTGTTCCTTCCATATGAAAGAAGTGTGGGACCAGCTGGCATGTAAATCATGATTTGAAATTTGAATTTGAAATGTTTAGGAACTGAAGCGCATGTGTCTAGGTTTCCCTGTAACGACGATAGGTACGGTAGAAATTTAAAAAATACACATAAAACATCAAAATGTGATTGTTCAACAGTTTCCAAATCTTCTCGTCCGCTGATGAAAACCTTCTTAATATTAATTTCTTCTGCTATGAGACAATTGTGATAGTTCAAAAATGATTCAAAATAAAAAGCTCAATAGATCTCATGGACGGTGCCAAATATCGGAGCTATAATGCCCATAAACATGTGGACGAGCCGCAGATCAATGACCATTGTCAAACAAAAACTGCAACAAACAAAGATCCAGATCCAATTAACCCAGAAAACATGAAGCCACTACAGTATGCGATTGAGTGGTCACTTTCTAGCTGTTCTCTGGTGAAAATTTTCGAGCGCTGTGAGGCTAAACCTCTACAGAGCTCAATGATCTACGCCGAAAGGAAGCTCGTCGACAGCATACTGGAAGATCTCAGCTACATCCTTACTATATAATGAGCGAAACCCAACTGTTTATTTGGATGGATGGATGGATGGATGGATGGATGGATGGATGGATGGATGTTTGGATGGGTTGATGGATGTCAATTCATTTTTTAAATGATTAGTGGTAGTGGCGGTTGGTGGTGGTTTTATCACTGCTTATCATTGAACTCATTTTGAAAATCACATTCTATTATAACGCAAACGATCGAGCAAAGAGCATTGATTGGATTGCATCTATACCTCAGAATTGGAACCAGCTTTCAAAATAACCTATCTCAACGAAGTACTACCCAATCTTTGATTTGACAACTCATCGAAATTTATTAAAAAGAAGTCAGAAAAAGAGAAAAGAAGTCGATCAGCATTTACCACCTTAGATAAAGTTTTGACCAAAGCGGTGAGCCCAGATTGACCTCGCAGTTCGCTCTGCATGAAGCTCTACGGTCAAAATTCGAAGAACGGATGCCAGGTACGTGATCAGCATGCCAGTAAATCCCCAAGTTTTGGACAAATTGAAAAGAAAAATTTCTGCGACCTTCGGAGTGCGTTAAGTGGAACATCGTCGAAATTTCAATTGATCGAAGTGTGGCTTAACTCTACATGCAGTATAGATCTATGTATTTATGTATTTATTTATTTAATGAAGATGGCGTATAGACGTTTGGCGGCCGATAGGCCGATGAACGGCTGGTAGGCTGTCGTTCCTCCGTTTGACCGGCGATCCTTTAACCGAAGACGTATTTTTATCTCAAGTGTCGTCTAGTGATTGGCTTCGATTGGCTTCAACCCGAAGCCTGACCGAACTAATTCCTTCCGAGAAAGGAATTCTTTAGACAGAGAAGAGAGAGGAGGAGGAATAGCAATGTTTATCAACAGAACAAGAAAATAATAACGAGAACAGAAAATCGCACTCAATAGGTTTTCACCTTCCTATTTATGCAGGTTCACGAGGGGGAGGGACCTAGTTGACCCTTACCGCGAGATGGCTCCGCAGACGCCACCTGACCTGCGGTAACACCGAGTACGGCGCAGATCAGGCGCGCCCACGGGCCTACCCCGCGGTATCACAGGTCATTCGCCCTCGTGAACCTGTTACATGTATTTACAAATACTACAACACTATATACTACAACATGGGGGGCCCCTGGAAATATTGGCGTTTCCACTACGCCACTCAAAACTTTTTATGAGTTCCATGGTTTCTTCCCCTATAGCTTCCGCCGCGGGTGTGGCTCCTGGAGTCTGATACAGGGACTAGCCTGAACATGCGATTGCCTATCACTTGCAACGGCCTATCAATACGAGGCGTCCTTTGGTGTTTGTAGGCTTGACCGCCTCTGCGTTGTTGGCATCTCCATGCACTCTGCTGCCCTTGTTGAGGACGTGGATTGCGAGGGGCACTTGAGGTAGCCTGTTCCGCCAATCTTTTGAATGGGGCCAACTTCAGAATACCAGCATGTTGTGTCGTCGTGGCTGTCCAGAAGCGCTTGGCCGCGCTTTGAGTGAACACTTTGCCGTGTTCGAATTTCGCGGTTCGGAAAGCCGCTCCAATCACTTCGAATTCTGACTTCATCGGGAGGAGGCATTTTATACAGCTCTTCAACGACGGTCTCTGGGCAATAGTTTCTTCACAAAGGTCGCGTAGCATATCTACGGACTTCCTCCAGTCTTGGTCGTTTTCCGGACCTGGTAGCACAATAAGTTCCGTGCCTTTTGCTACTTGTTGCAGAATCAGAGTCCACGTGCCAGCCCATCTTGTTGTACCTGCAAATTCAGCAGTACTGAAGAGAACAATCGACGAGTAGTCGTCTGTGAACCAATCCGGCTGCACATCTTCTGGTTTTAACATCACGACCGCGGTCTGGTCGTCCGTCTTCAGGCAATCGAGCACAGCCTGGAAACCGGACGGTAAGACAATCAGGTTCTTTCTCGGTTTCAGCTGTTTCCATGAGATGCTCGTCCATGGATGCAATTCGGCGTATCGCCTTGCCAGATCTGCCACGGCTCCCATATTGTATGGATCACACAGTCCGCGTGGAGGATGTTCCGGCTGAGTTGTCCCTGCATTAGCTACTGACGCGAGTGTCAGGTGCACGCAATGCTGCCGATAGAACGACAATGTCAAGCCGAGTCCGGATGGTGTACAAATGTCATGGTTGCGGTCGAGAAGTCTGGCAGTCCGCCACGATTCGGGGATGTGGGACTGCGATAAGATAGACAATAAACGAGCCAATTCATATGGAGACGAAAATTTCAAAGCGCCGAATGGGGCGTTCGGGAGGACTTCTTGAAAATTTCAAAGCGCCGAATGGGGCGTTCGGGAGGACTTCTTGTAGCGACACATTGGCGGCGCACTCCACTTCCATTCCTTGACACATGAGTTTTCCAGGGCAGCGCCAGTCGACGTGGTGTACATTCGATGATGACGAAAAAGGTGTCCTGAAAATAAAATTTTGAATATTATGGCCAGTATTTTCACTTATCCTATTGCACTTAAGAGCACTCTTTCTTGGCCTCCCACGCACTCCGCGTGTTGTTTTACCTCGAACAGGGTTGTCATTAATTTCTGAGGGGATCCTTATTAGCTGATCGAAAGGTATTTGTTTCGGAGGTTTGTTTTCGCCTATAAGAGTAACTACAGCCGAGTTATCTGACGAACTAATGACACGAAAAGGTCCCTCCCAAGGAATGATCAGTTTGGGATGACGTGATTTCCCTTTTTCTGCTGGGATTTCGACGTAGACCCTATCGCCAACACATATTTTTTGTGACCTATGTGTTTTCCATTCCTTATCATAGTTGCGCTTCATCCTTTCACGATACAGATTTGCGTGCTCCGCTATGTAATTGCGTGCTATTTCCAGCCCGCTCAAAAAGTCCGTTTTATAGCTACCATAATCTATAGAATACGGCGACAATTCCGTTGAAGGTACCAACGTAGATGGATATTTAGGATCTCGGCCATATAGGAGGAAGTGCGGACTCTCTCCGGTCGCTTCGTGAGGTGCCGTGTTATAGGCGTACACTACTGAGGGGAGAATTCTATCCCATTCCGCGGGCACTACGGTTTTTTTCTTTAGCAGTTGAACTATTGTTCCGTTCGCTCTTTCCGTCACACCGTTTTCTCTCGGACAGTAGCCCTTTGTAAATTTTTGTTCTATTCCCATAATGGCGCACAGTGCTTTCATTATGGCGTTTTCAAATTCGCTACCGCGATCTGAGAGAAAAACCGATGGCCACCGGCCACAACCGCAGATCCAATTACTGAAAAGTACCTCCGCTACTGTTTCGGCCTTCTTATCAGGGATTGGGTACGCACCGAGGTATTTTGTGAAGTGGTCCACAATCGTGACAATGTACTTGTTTCCGCGGCTACTCATACCCATTTCTAATAGGTCGATTCCGACTATTTCGAAAGGTTGCACGGTGCTTATGGGTCGCAAGGGAGGTGTGTTTCTCTTTTTACTGTTCGCCAGAAAACACATTTGACATTCCTTGCACCAATTTGCCAAATCTTGGCGCATGCCAGGCCAGAAAACTGCTTTTCTAAGCTGGTTGTACATTTTCCGGGCATGAAAATGGCCCCCTAGGATACCGGAATGGGCTTCGTTGAAAACATTCTTCCGATAATCCCTTGGTACCACTGGAACAAACGATCCGTCCTCAGTCATAAGCTTTAATATGCCAGCATCTATCAAAAAATCGGTTGAACTTAGTCTCTTGTCAAACCTAGGTAGTCTTACTTCCTCGTCAGCCCCATTTTCTATTGCTAGAATTATGGGAGCAAAGTCCGAGTCTTCTCGCAGTTCTTTCAGCCAGCTATGTTCTTGCAGTTCTTTCAGTGCCAGCTATGTTCTTGTACCGAACAAACAATGTTTTCATATGGCGGCAAGATGGAAGTTTCACCTCTTACATCTACTGGACCCCGAGAAAGTGCGTCAGCCACGCAGTTTGCATTGCCTTTCACATGCTCTATACGAAGGTCGTATCGCTGTATTTCTAAAGCCCAGCGCAGAACCCTTGGCGAAACGTTAGTCCGTTTGAACAAGGAGGTTAGTGCAGCATGGTCCGTGCGTACAATAGTGCAGATACCGAAGATGAAATAATGAAACTTTTTAAGGCTGAATACCAGCGCCAAAGCTTCTTGATCGGTAACGTGGTAGTTGCGCTCCGCTGATGAAAACGGCTTGGAAGCAAAAAATAATGGGTGCAAAAATCCATCGTCGCCCTCTTGAGCAAGTACCGCTCCTACCCCAATTTTGCTTGCATCCGTGTATATTACGAATGGACGGCTACCATCCCGTGCTTTTTCCACGTTTGGCTGACCAAGTACTGGGGCATGCACTAGCGCTTCTTTTAGTTGCCTAAAAGCCTCTTCCTGTTCCTCTAACCAAGTGAACTTTTGTTTAGGACTGGTCAACTCATACAATGGTTTGGCTATCTGAGCATATCTCAAGACAAACTTGCGATAGTAACCGGTCATTCCGAGGAAAGTCCGCAACTGTGAAATATTTTGGGGTCTCGGATAATTCTCAATGGTGGAGACTTTATCAGGGCTTGTTTTTATGCCATCTTTGTCCACAACGTGACCGAGAAATTCCAAACATGACTCCATAAAACGACATTTTTCGGGTTTCACCTTCAAATTCGCTTTCCGAAATGCCTGCCTCTAAAGTCTTTTCCAAGACAATTAGGTGCCGTTCTTCAGTATCTGTAGCGATAAGAACATCGTCCAGATAGACTGAAACCTCAGGTCCTCTAAGATCTCCTAGAACCCTATCCATCAAGCGTTGAAACTCGGATGGCGCATTTGTGAGCCCAAACGGCAAGACTTTAAACTGAAACTGCCCCGCAGTTGAAGTAAAGGCGCTAATTTCCTTAGCTCTAGCGGTAAGCGGCACTTGCCAGTAGCCACTGGCCAAATCAAGAGATGAAAACCATCTCTTGTTCCGCAAGTTCTGTAGCGTAATATCTATTGGTGGTAACGGATAGCAGTCTTTCTTGGTTACCTTATTTACCTCTCGGTAATCTATACATAAGCGTGTAGTTCCGTCCTTTTTCGCTACAAGGACAATGGGAGAAGCCCAAGGTGAGTTGCTATCTTCGATTATATCCCGACTTTTCAGGTCATGAAGCATTGTATCCACCTGATCCCTAATCCCATATGGCACTGGTCTGGTTTTCTGTCGAATCGGTTGGTGTCCCTGCACGTTAATGTCGTGCTCGACTAAATCTGTCCTACCCAGCTCGGTATCAGAAACAGCAAAAGTTTCGCTGTACCTTCTGATCACGTCAGCGAGCACTTCCGGGAGAGGAGTTTTGCGATTCTTCCGTATAATATCCAGTAACCTTTCTACCCGCTCTGGCTCATGGTATGTGGCAATTTTTTCCATGTCAAGCATGCCGCTCGCTGAGGAAAAATCAACTATAGGGTCATCCGCCCATTCTCCCAGTGACTGGTTTTTATTAATCACCCAACACTGTTCTCCACGATTTGCAACCGAAATTTCCGTTGTGTGACCTTCTATGGCACACACGCCAGAAGTTATGCGGGAGTCGTTCGACCAGAAAATGCTTTCTCTCGGTAAGTCGGAGCTGGTGATTTCAATTATCGCCCTTGCTCCGGGTGGTATCACTACACGTTTTGTCGACTTTGCGTACTGTTTAGTAGGAAACAGGTCCTTCCTCACATCTGGAGTAGGGTGCAACTTTAAATGGACGCCTAACGCGCTCAAAACGTTTGTTCCCAGTAGAAGTATGCTACTTTTCGCCTTCTGGACATACATTGTTACTCGAGCTTTTCCCGCTCCCCGCACTTCCACATTTGCGCTAACAGTGGCCAAAAAATGCATTTCGTTACCCGACGCATCGAAAACCTTCTGTTCTGGGGCCGTGCAAAGCAATTCCGCCTCACTATCTACGTCAAACCCACTATCTTTGGCTTGTTTTAGAAGACTGGCCGGCAAAATGGATATTACCGAGCCAGTATCTAGCAGAGCATCTACTTCATTCCCGAAGATTATTGCTTTGCACAAGGTTGGCTTTCCTACAGCGGAAGTTCCTTCTTCCCTTACAGGTCTTCGTTTACGAATCATTGTACAACACTCATCCACAAATGTTGAGAGAGCCCTACGAGGTGGAATCCCACTACTCTGTTGACTATTTTGCGGCCTCCGCCGTTTTTCAACTTCTTGGGTTGGGACCGAGCGGCAATTTGCTGCGTAATGACCTTGTTTCCCGCAGTTGAAACACTGCGATGATTTCCTTAAATGGTTTGAGGAAGTACACTTTCTTTCCATTTGGTCTCTACCGTGACACTTCACTTTTTCCGCGAACTCACGTTTTTGATTGTCAACCGTGCGAGTCTTTTCGAGTCGCAAGGCAACTTTCTTAACCCTTTCATAAGCTTCGCCATTACTGACATCCAACGCCGCTAACATGTGGTATGAGTCTTTCCAATGTTGCAGCGAGGAGTACAGCTTAGAAGCGAGGTGGAAATCCCACTCCTCGCCGGGGTGTATCTGCCTGGAGATATCCTCCATCCGGCAGCAAAAATCGCTCACCGATTCACCCTTATTCACTGTCAGGCCATCCCATTCCCGCATCATCTTGAGCTTCTCACAAGGATTCCTACGCGCTTCTCTAAGGGCGTGGACAATCCCTTCAAAATTTCCGTGCTTAACCCTACTTGGTAAGCTTTTATATGTGGATCTCGCCGATCCAACTAAGTGGTTTACCAGAATATCCTTTCTGTCCTGGTCAGACCAAACTGTTATGGGATATTTCACCTCTAGCGCCCGCAAAAAGTCACCTAGTGAGCTTTTTCCATCATACTTAGCTACCTGGGACACACTCTGAGCCTTGAACACCTCCTTAAATATGCCGAACATCCCGTCCATAGCATTTGAGGCCGCTCCTAATTTTGGGTTTTCCCCACGCTCATTAGAGTTGTCTACAATGGAAATGGGCTTACCGATCATCGATGCGGAAGACTGCAGAGAGGATCGACTGGACCGTCCGCTGGAGGTTGACCTCTGGCGCCGATGTTGCCCATCGTTCGTGTGGCGATATGCGGCTTGACTGCTCTGAATGTTTTTATCATTGAGAGATGAAAGCTGTTTACCAACAGTTGCCCAGTCAATTGTATCGGTCCGCTCACCTTGACGCTTTGTCAGAGCCTGCTGAAATTCTTCTGCCTCGTGAAGTCTTCCACTTCTCTCGATTCTGGCTGCCAGACTCTCGATTTGCTCCTGCAATGCACTGTTTATATTCTGTAACCGTTCACAGTTTTTCTTCTGTTCAACTAATTTCGAGTTCAGTTCCTCGATGGTCAGTGCTTTAGACTCGACTATAGCAGCTACATCTTTTGGCTCACAACCTAATTCCTGCGCCAAGGTATGCATCAAACTACTGTTGTAGCTCGCAACAGGAAGCACTGCTCGTAATTGCTCCGCACTCATATTAATTTCATCAAATAGTGCTTGATTAGATCTGCCAGTGATTGTTCTAACTACTTCTCTAGCTAGGTCTACGGTGTCTTGAACATTATTCAAAATCGCCTGCTTTTTCTGTGCAGAGATGTGGCGGATCTGTTCATCAATTTCGCTATCTAGTTGCACGATAATATTGCTAAATGCTAGTTCTAACTTTTCATCAAGTTGACATACCTCAACTCCTGAGTTGTCGTCCGTGATCATCACATTTGACGCTTCTGCTTGGTCCGCAGATCTACTGGCAACTGTACTTCTGACTGAAGACATTTCCAATCTGGAATTAACCGAATTAGTCGATCCGACTTCGGTTTGTTCGGCCCCCATGTCGTTCCTCCGTATTCCGGAGACGTACTCAAGTGTGTCTAGTGATTGGCTTCGAACCCGAAGCCTGACCGAACTAATTCCTTCCGAGAAAGGAATTCTTTAGACAGAGAAGAGAGAGAGAGGAGGAATAGCAATGTTTATCAACAGAACAAGAAAATAATAACGAGAACAGAAAATCGCACTCAATAGGTTTTCACCTTCCTATTTATGCAGGTTCACGAGGGGGAGGGACCTAGTTGACCCTTACCGCGAGATGGCTCCGCAGACGCCACCTGACCTGCGGTAACACCGAGTACGGCGCAGATCAGGCGCGCCCACGGGCCTACCCCGCGGTATCACAGGTCATTCGCCCTCGTGAACCTGTTACATGTATTTACAAATACTACAACACTATATACTACAACAATTACCTTACCGCAGAGGGATGGAAGGCTCGGTCAGTGCGAGCGAGCATCGATCACTCGACCGTGCGGTTATCAGCAGCGCCTCTTACCACTGAACCACGTGATTTTACCCTACGCAACTTATAGTATTAGGTTGTCGCAAAATTAATTTCGGTTTTTGAGTGGGTTCAAAAGAAAACTTTTTTACGCCGTATTATCTCGTCTTAAGGACAGACAAGCATACTGTCAGGTAGTAGTTTATCCGCTCTATCAAAAGCGTTCATTACTTTCTCTCTAGTTTGTGCATTGGATTTTTTCCAGGGCTTCATTCGGACATGAATCGACGCGACTTTTGAGTGCTCATGCTTTATGGTTTTAAATTGGGACGATCACCTTTTTCAAGCACTTGATTCTTATTTAAGTCAGAAAAAATTTGCTGATTTGACCGATGTTGAAAATGCCTTTCATGCTTTCGTTAATTCCCGTGATCTTAGTTTCTTCTCTAAAGGTTTGGAATTATTACCTCCTCGCTGGCAGAGGTGTGTAGATGCTGGTGGTTTTTGGTTTGATTCATAAAATTGCGTTTGAGCTGAGTTATTGCAGTTTGAACTGAGCGGTCCATTTCCGAAATTAATTTTGCGACAACCTAATATGCTACGCACTGATTTGCTGCTTGGAATGGAGCGTATATCGCCGTTACAGTCAAGAAACACCAATAAACGAGGAAATGGAAAAAAGTGGTTCCAGGTTCCTCAAGTATCGATGACGGCAAAGTCAAACGATAGGGGATGCAATAAATCCTCCCACCTAACCGTTTTGAAAGGCGTTAAAATATAAAAAAGTGAAAAAGTGAGATGATGATGGCCGATTTCGTGACTTTTCCAACGAATGATTCACGCTTGAAATGAAACCACGTTTGTTCGCAAGCATTGTGGTGCTCCGTTAAATCAAACCAGCAAAAACCAACCAGATGAATAATTACTGAGAGCCCACCCACGAGCACACTTCGATCGAGTTTGATCGAGAGGTGTTGGAAGGATCGCGCCACGACGCGATGGACGACTTAACAACTCAGCAATGGGCTCCGATCAGGTACTTCTTCTTCAACTTTACGATTCTGTCAAAAAGAACTGGGAAAAATTCAGATGAACGAGCGCGCCACAATCAGAGTAATGTCAGGAAAGACTCGTATCACCGTTGTAATTTGAGGAATTCAGGTGATGTCAAAGTACGGACCAAATTGTTGTGGACGCACGCACGCCAATGAAAAAGAAAAAACGGAAAAACGAGATGATACGAACTCAGAGAATGACCAAGTCCCGGTCGTCATCAATCAATGTGCTACTGTGGGCAATTGGGACGACGACGACATGTGGCTGACATGGACACCATTCGTCGCCATTGCAGCCGTTATGACGAGCCACACGAACGACCATTTTCCCCGAAAACTCCCCGAAAATGAAGCTTCATAGAGGTGTGACACCCCAAGCTCCAAAGTAGGGGCGATCAGGGTGATTCCGGGTCACTTTGAGTAGCGGCTGTTCTTCCAGAGAGAAAATCCCAGTCCTTCAAGTGTAGGCTGCTAAACGATGATGAGTGACAGGGAGAGCTACAATGGATTCTTACATCTTGAACTTTGCGTTCACCCGGAGCAGTCTAGACATCTTTTTCTAATTTCCTGGGGGCATTTAGGATCAAAGATCGGTCGAATAGACATACAGTACCGGACGTGTCTTTTGATCAAAAGCCGAAAAAGCCGGCAAAAACCGCTCCAAGGCGGCTTTTTCGAATAACTTTTTTATAATTCAACTATTTGTGGAATTAGACCTAGATTTGAGCTCAGCAGCTCGAGCTCTATCCATCCATATGCACTTTTTCCAAATTCGTGGAACTTGCTTTCAGTCGATTTTTTTGACCCCTCGATTTTCGAATCCCGTTGCCGTTTCGGTCCCTCGCTTGGTGACTCACCACCGACTAGGCTCAGCCCCCTCCTCGCCGCCTATAGATATGCGGCGCTCATTGCACCGAGCCAGGAGTGGGAGTCCCCACGGGGCGGCTTGAAGAGGCTACCACGCGGGGCCTCCCGTTAGCCTCGTCGTTGACGGGTTTCCCAGTTGGGGCCCCCGTTAACGACGAGGCAATCGATGGATGCGAGGGACACGCAAAAAAATCGATATTTTGTAAAAGCTCTCAGGTGTGGGTAATTTATACACCAAACGATAGGGCTCGAGCAACTGAGCTCAAATCTAGGCCTAACTTCACAAATGGTTGAATTAAAAGAAAGTTATTCGAGAAAGCCGCTTTGGAGTGGTTTTTGACGGCTCTTTTCGGCTTCTGATCAAAATACACGTCCGGTACTGTAGAGCTCTACACGCTGAGCTAACTTTTCCATTGCACAAATATCCCTATTCTTTTCGTATTGTCCTTTTTAGAAAAAAAAGAAATGGTAGAATTTGCGAATAGAAATTCAAAATCACAAAGCAATCTTAAAAGTTGAGAAGAAGATGGAATATAGTGCACAATCAATGCACTACACATAAAGCAGTGTGTGGTTCTGCAATGGAGTCTTTACAGCTATAAACACACTCTCTCGGAGGAAGAACTACTTTGCGCGCTTTTCAAATTTCCTTAACAAATCTAACAATCAAGGAATGTTCTAAAATTGCGAAATATTGGGTTGGTCGAAAAGTCTTGCAACACTTGCGCAACTGTTTTTGAAATTGTCGTTATTTATTTAAACAAAAACTCAATCAATAATATAACCACCATTCAAATCTATGACTCTTCCCCATATTTCAGGTAGGCTTTCAATTCCTCTCCGATAGAACTCCGGTGGCTGTGAGCAGAAAAACTGAGTGACCTTCATTTCCAATCGCTGTAGACTGTCGAACTCTGTATCTCGGAGATGCTGCTTCAGAGCTCTAAACAAGTGATAATCGGAAGGGGCAATGTCTGGAGAATATGGTGGGTGGGGTAAAACCTCCCAGCCTAAATCCTGGATTTTTTGGCGAGTCGCTCTTACGACATGAGGTCGAGCGTTATCATGCAAGAGATAGACACTCTTGCGTTGTGGGCGTTTTTGGCGCATGACGTCGGCCAAGATCTGCAGCTGAGTAGAGTAGACCAATGCTGTTACTGTGTTTCCACTATCCATCAATTCCCAGTAAATCATGCCTTCGGAGTCCCACCAACAGCACAGGAGAACTTTCTTTTGATGGCGTCCAGGTTTTGGTTGTCTTGGAGCAGGTTCTCCACGTGGAAGCCACTGGCTCTGGCGATTGTGGTTTACATAGAGAACCCAACTTTCATCTCCAGTCACAACGTCCTTTAAAAAGTCCTTCCTGTGTGGACGAAGAAGCAGTGATTCAGCAACATTCATTCGGCTCGCCTTCTCCGAGTCCCGCAACTGGCGTGGTACCCAAGATCACATAACTTTCCGGTATCCAAAGATCCTTAGCTGTTTCACGACTGTGCTGTGGACACATCCGAGTGAATTCGCCAATTCGCATGTGGACGAAGTGGGATTCGTTTTCAGTGCTTCCAGCAAGCTGCATTCTTCCACGGCAGAGGCACGTCCGGAGCGAGGCCGATCTTCGAAAGAGATATCTCCTTCTTGAAACCGTTTGTACCAACGGCTTACTGTGGAGTAGTGAATGACATCCTCCTTGAATACAGTGCAGATATTGGCAGCTGCAGTTCTTGCTCAATTCCGTTGCAAGAATTCATAGTAGACAATAGGGCGTAGCAGGCTGTTGCTTAACATTGACATTATTGCTCTACCCGTGATCGATCGAAGCTTACATAGTGTGCTCGAGGAAGCTTCGAGAATGTGCCTTGACATGACCGCACAAGGTCATACCCGTAACGGCTCCATCATTTTTAAAAGACAATGGTGTAAAGTGTTGCAAAAATTTTCGACCACCCCAATAATTGGCACACTGCATTAACACAGCACTGCAGCGTGAGATAAAAAGTTCCACGGACGCAATCCTACAGTTCGATATCGCCTATCTTTGGAGGCTGATACGATATGCATGCCTCCAAAATTTGCGAGGAAATACATCTTAAATTTCCTGGAGACATAGAATGAACGTTCTGCTGACTGAACTTTGACTTATTTCCTGGACTTCAACTTCCACAGCCACTCCACCACCCTGCGAAACAGAATGTAGAGTGTCTGAGCAATTTGTGCGGCTCAGGATCGCAGATCAGAATTTAATGTTTAGTCTTGAAACGAACTATATTGAAGGAAAAAACGAAGAGGGTCAACCGTCCGCCGGATCATAACACAGAAAAAAAAGTAGCCAACGAACAGGATGTGCGAACCGTCAACAGAACAGAATACCCAGAAGCAGTCTAGTTAAAACGGGGAGAGGATGTCAAATAAGGATAACAGATTGTGTCACTTGTGCCTTGCAAAGCTTTCGCAAGAATTCAGTCTGAAGAACAACAACAAACAGTGCACCATATTCAAGAAAACGTCTGCGACTGCGAAAGCGACCGTTGTGCATGTAGGTTGCGAATCTTCCAACTGAAGGTTTTCCGTGGCTACCCTAGAATATTGCAGAAGCGTCTGCAATATCTCAGCTAACATGTGAAATCTCATTCACGTCTTACGATAAGGTACTGATAGCGAAGCACGCCATGGTAGACAACCCAAGGGTGGTTCATTCGTCCGCTTGTAACCCACAGGATCCATTTCTGCATTCTGCAGAATAGCTCTGTTGTAACGTATTTGTGTCGTCCATAATTTGCACCAGCCGTTCATCGGCCTATCGGCTGCCAAACCTCTGTTCTCCAACTTCGTTAAATAAATAAATAAACACTAATCCTCATTACTTGCCAAGCTAAATCACCCTTTGTTCATTTGAAACTTCGTCACTGTTCCCCTGATTGCACTCGGTGGTCGAAGGAATTTCCTCTTTTCACTTTGGCTCGGACATCCAGCAGAAATTAGAATTGTTTCTCTTACTCTACTTGGTAGAGTGCTCGAAGAGGTCAAATTGTTCTCAAATTCAAATGTGTGTTTACAAAGTCTCCATACTCTAACACCAATATGAGAGAGGGAGAACTTTCACTCTAGCTGAAACCACCCCTTTTTCCCAAATTACATGGTTCCTAGAATCGCCATCAGCGTACAAAATAACCTCTCTAGGCCAAGTCTAATTGTAAGCTAAACAGGAAATTTTTACCTTATCACCTTTATTGTTGGACGAAGTGTAAGAGCATAATCATAGGATGCGATTTTCAAAATGACTTAAGTGATAAGCAGAGATAAAACCACCACCAACCGCCACCACCACCAATCATTTACAGAATGGATTGACATCCATCCATCCATCCATCCATCCATCCATCCATCCATCCAGTCATCCATCCATCCAAACATCCATCCATCCAAATAAACAACTGGGCTTCGCTTATTATAGAGTAAGGATAGTGCCGTTCAAGAGGAATATTTGTTGTTATTTCACAACATTTCGATATAATGTCGTGCTATGAAATGTGTTGCTTACATGTTGAACGTTTTTATAGCCCTTTTACAATCGCATTTGCATTGCTAATGGCTCGCATGCATAGATGGTGTTCAGTGTATAAAATGGGCTGAACGGGCCGTGTGGTCGGTTCGGCACCGAACTTCACAATAAAATCGTCCATAGTCGAAAAAGTTGGCGACCACGGCAGGATTCAGTTTGAAAGGAAGGCTCACCGTATACCGTTGTTCTTCTAAATCGTAGATTATACTGTTATTAAACAGATTTAAGCATTCGTTGTCATCGCTTTGATTGGGATCATCTATTATTTCAACAGCCTCAAGTTTGCAAAAGTTGCTAAGTAACTCCGTGAGCTCTTCATGTCTTAAGGAAGATGACGCGTCTGGATTGACGATACACGAATAACTGGAGAAGCGTTTGATGTCAAACAATTTGTTGACTATTATATCCCCAATAGACGTATGAAGTAGACGATAACCATTGGACAGGATCATGAAGTGGAAATTTTCTGACAGAACAATGTCCCAGAAATAATCGTTACCGATTAAAAGTGAAGGATGACATGAAGTAACGGTCACACTTGGTACATCATTACTCGGCTGAAGTTTGGCTTGATGCAAAGGGCCGGTGAGGATAGGAACTGATTTCACTTGTAGCCCTCGCGATCCCTTTTCAGTATGAATTCCAACTGAGTGTCTCTCACAATGGAGCTGCAGTGGATCTGTTGTACCAAAGGTTGACACATTGATGTATTCTTTCTTATTCTTGATGTATTCATTGATGTATTCTTCCTCTTGAATTTTTTTTGGATGTAACAGTTTACGCAATCTCAACTTTAAAAGGAATTTTCTCTCGAAATAAGAAACTAGTCTTGAAACAAAAACAATTATCCTAAAGAGAAAATCATCCTCTACGAAATGTTCAAATTTGGCATATTTTTCCGAAAAGTTAGGAAGATATAGAATTTTGTTTAAAACATGGTCCTAAAATTTGACCGGCTTTTGACCACCAAAATGTTTGCTCAAAAAAATCTATATTTTATAGGCGATTTGAATCAAATGTTTGTAATACATTATAATAACTAGAACATGCTCTATCAGAATATCGTCTCAGATTGGTCCCACACTCAGCGATTTTAGAGATATTTTTGTTCAGAATAGCATATGAAAATCACCATAAAATATTTTTAGAAAATCAGAATTCGTAAAAGCGGTACGTTTTGACATATTTTTAAATAGAACTATCAATTGGTATCGGGTTCTTTTCGATTTGAGCTATTTTTGAATGAAAATGAAAAGTGACATATCTTTTTGACCGCTACTGAATATGCATCGAATTCGACAGTTTATGCAAAGACCACAATTGGTTCAGTTCTTCAGTTACACATCTCAGCCGACAATCTTACTATTCCAATGCTACCTGCACTGCGGATGTCAACGAGTTGACGGGATGCTATAACTGTATCCAAGGAGCAGAACTTCTTCTGTCTTGTAAGACAAGCGCCGATGAAGTAACAGCAGATCTGAACTGCCCTACTCAATCCCATGTTGTACAATGTAGCAGAACTGGACACCTCAACAAAATCTATCTACATTTTCAATCTTCTTCAATCAATTCAATCTGCCAACCATCCTGTCCCGGAGGATCTATTAGACTTCCAATCAAAGGAAGTTTACACTACATCACCGACGATACGATCACGGATGACGAGCATGCAAAATCTGGCATACTCAACATCACCAAAGACATTTCCTATGTAAGCAAAATTGTTAAAAAATCATCACACTATCTTTCACAAATTCCAGAATTATGTAAGCAAAATTTTTCAAAAATCATTACACTATTTTTCACAAATTCCAGAATTGTTTCCAAGCTTGTATTCTATCTACAAATTGCAATTGTAATGATGCTTTTAATTCTTTTGAATATTTCTTCCTACTTCTGGACTCTCTGCAACCCTATTGGTAAGAAACAAAATAACCACTCCACAAGCGCTAAAACTCAAAAGTTGCACTAATTATAGACTGAATCTTCTTTTTCCGGCGGGACTTTCTGCATTCTGCGGAATAGCTCTGTTGTAACGTATTTGTGTCGTCCATAATTTGCATAGTGCCGTTCAAGAGAAATATTTGTTGTTATTTAACAACATTTCGATATAATGTCGTGCTCTTGCTTACATGTTGAAAGTTTCTATAGCCCTTTTACAATCGCATTTGCATTGCTAATGGCTCGTATGCATAGATGGTATTCAGTGTATAAAATGGGCTGAACGGGCCGTGCGGTCGGTTCGGCACCAAACTTCACAGAAATAAAAAATAAAATCGTCTATAGTCGAAAAACAAGGTGAGGTAGCATCCAAACGTACTCCTTGCTGTGTCTTCAGGGTGGCAAATAAGTTCTTACCGCAACTTTCGTGTGTGGTCATGTTCAGAGTAGGTAAATTTCTGACCTAATCATGTCGTGTGCTTGTGTCATCGATCAATGTCTATTTACACGCCAAATTTCTTGGCAACCGGTCCACTATTCCCGAAGCTGTGCAGGGCAGAAGCTAAAGGATCGCTGTAATCGAATTACACGGCTGCGATGTATCAAATGAGGTAATATCTCAGCAGCTTCAAATACCTGAAAGAACAGGTCGAGCAGCCTTCTAGAGATACACGGAGCTGGGTTCACACGAAGATCGTCCGAGAAGTGGAAGACCAACTTCTCAGGCATTCAATGAGTGGAAAGGTTTCCAAACCTCTGAAATGAGAAAAATCAATTCTGAGATCGTCTTCTGTGTTTTAAACGTAGAACTCCTCGATTGGAGCCTAGATAGACCTGTAAAAAAGTCTACGGGCCAGGGCTCTTGAATCTCACTTGGTTGTAGGGTACATATCATTTATCTTCTCTGAAGGTGTAAGGTTTATAAGCCGCCAAATCTAGGGCAGAATTTTTGGTACTTTACTACTTGAGCCCGCAAAATGACGGAGGCGCTATAGGAGCGTCGCGTCGGCCACCTATCGCGCCGCGCGTCGCGTGCACACTAAACGAGCCCTTGATGTGCATGCGACGCGCGACGCGATAGGTAGCCGACGCGACGCTCCCATCGCACGGCAGACAACGCAGCTTACGCCCCTTGCTGCTGTGCGACTGCAAAGCTTATAAACTTTACACCTTCAGAGAGGATAAATGATATGAACCCTACAGCCAAATGAGGTTCCCGGATCCTAGCCCTCAAGCGTTTTTTACAGATTTATCTAAGGTCCAATCGAGAAATTCTACGTTTAATACGCAGAAGACGATCTCATAATTGATTTTTCTGATTTGTGAGATTTGGAAATCTCTCCACTCATTGAACTCTACAACGCATCAACGTCATTCAATTTTATTTTGTCTGTATTTGGATTCAAAGAGTTGATTACCTAAGTGCCAGAAACGTACTTTGTTTCACCTAGTTTGGAGCGATTGATATCGTCAGAAATGCCGAATATTGGCAGAAGTAATTCGTGGAGATAAACTTGAAAAGATCTCTTTCGTATGTATCAAGCAACACAGAAGCAACCCATTCAGGGGAGGATCAATCATTGCTAAACTACTGTGTGCAATGACACACGATGCAGTTGGATTGACGTCTACGACGCGGTCCGTGCGAAAGCGACGCGAATTCGCGGCGCGAATTATTGATTTTGCATCTTTTGCCTGGGTTCGCGTCGCGCGTCGCGTGCGCACTAAACAAGCCATAAGACGACGATGATTTGGAAATAAAAAGTGGCTAGGCCAACTATAACATGGCGTTGCATTTTCAAGAGGAGCCACTTTCACCTGCACGGTGGAGCGATCGATCCTTGCCCAGGGTAATAAAGCACTCCATCCCTTCAGCGTCGAATCAAATGGTGAAAGACTTGTCAGACGAGGTGAAGACTTTGACTTAGTAGCATAACGTAATAGTATATGTATTGTAGAAGAAAAGGAACTGGAGAGATGACAACAGAGGAAAATCATGACTATCATAAAGTCCACAGACATTAAAGAACACCCAAGTTAAGTAAAAAGATAACCCGAAACGGGGTAGTGATTTGATTAGAGCGACTTCAAAAAGCTTCAGACTACGTGATAAGGTAGAAATTTCGACCGAAGGCAAGACTATGAAGTCGGAGTTTCCACTAGTGCCCAGTAATGGGAAACTTTAAAAAATTGATAAATACTTACTGATGAAAAATTTTACCTCCTTATCTTATTTTATCATCTCTTCCGCCTTATCGCAGGAATAACGCGACCGAGCAATGTTCTTTTCTTTTTGACTTTAACACTTCTATAATTTTCTTTCGTTCGTTATTTCTCCGTGTACTGTAGCTTTTAGATATTTGAGAGCATATTCAAGGCCAAAACACGAACGAAAACTGAACCTGAGGAGGAGGAATATGGAAAGAATAAGAGACAGCAGAGGTCCACCGAAAGGGTTTTATAGGCGAGTTTCCACCCATTTAGGTCTTCCATAACTGCGAGGAAGTTTAGTGGCTGGATCGGTAAAGCGGCCTCGAATGGCCCTGAGGTGTTAGCTTCGAGAAACTTCCATGGATCTTACTTTTATCAACAATAAAACGGCGAGGGTTCGGAAACAGATAAGATGGCAGTTAGGCGTTCCATACTAAAATGGTAACAAATTTGTCTGGGAAGGTAAGGAGACTGATTTGGCATTCATCATGCCTCCACGACTCTGAATGGATTACGAATGCGTGGCGCGTTCTTAGGGGAATGATCGACGACTGCCACTTTACGTTTACCCTTAGGCCCTTGTTATACATTCGCTCGCGGTGAGCGTCAGCGGCTTGCGAGTGGTGATCGCGTGCGCCGCTAATCTCAGACGCTGAGCACGCGACGCAAGCACGCACGCGCCCGAAGCATACAGAGCAATGCGCGAGGTGATCGATCCACCCCCAGCGAAAGGGTCAATCGCAGTGCAATGCGCAGCGACTAGAGTGTGGAAGGTACGCGAGCGTGTGCATAACAGCCCGTGAGCGTCACCACGCCAGCGTCACCGTGATAACTCGTACAAATGTGTCTGGCCCCACGGTGTCTGATACTGAATGGACGAGTTACGCTGGGGGGTGAGCGAAGGTATAACAAGGGCCTTACAATTGCGTCCATTTGACGACGTTTCACCTGAACTTCTGGGGAATGGTCTCGTTAACCTGGCTCAACACCTGGGGTCAGATTCATGAACGGACGAGCGGCCTCCGAAACCGCGGCGCAGCCAAAACCAGACGGTAGAGTCGATGAGAGATTGCGCTCAACATACGAAGTTTAGGATAAGTAGGCAAGGTGCACGTCGTTCGGGGTATATCTCGGGGTTTATCGGGGATTCACCAATGATGAATCTGGGCCTGGACAGGACCAGCGCTTTCCGATTTTTTTCCACCTAGCGACAACTGGATAATTGTCGAAGAGCGACAGTGAAGCGGATTGTGTCGGTGAGAATGTATACGGCAATGATTCGACACATTCCGTTCTTCTTCTTCTTCCATCGTCGGCAGCTTCTTCTACTCCTTCTCGTTCCGACGAATACGCTGCTATGTGTGCCGTAATAACGCGGGCCGGTCGTAGAAACCGGCAAAAACCCCGCCGCCGACCGGCACCGATCGCATCGTTCACATATTGCTGCTGCACTTACCTTGCACAGCTTCCGACGAGATTCCATTCCGACGTCGTCGCCCAACAACCTTCAGTTTTAATGGGAACAATCATGATTATGGTCGTCTTTGTGCCGAGTTATGGAGAGAAGTGGGAATGGGCGTGGGATGGTAAAGATGAGCACCTGGTCTGTTTTTCTATTTTAGAACAGTATAAGCCCGTGAAGATAAAGGCAAAGGTGGCGACGTTGATCAGCCCCTGGGGATGCGCCGCGTATTCGTGTTCCACTCAGAATCGTAGAGGCCTGGTGAATACGTTTTTGGCCTATACAATGACTTGCGGGGCCAGCCGCTATGCCAAGTCAATATCGTTGTCTTCCCAGACAAGTCTGGTACCAATTTACCCGACCCCGGAGGGATGGAGGGCATGGTTAGCCCAGGCCGAGATCGATCGACCGTGCGGGTATCAGCAGCGCCTATTACCACTGCACCGTGCGCCCCCTCCGTATAAGCCTATAACTACATAGAACCATAACCTATAACTATAACTATGCAGAGCCCATAACCATATACCTGTACGATCTCATCAGGGCCCAGATTCATGAACGCACGAGCGGTTTCCGAAACCCGGTCGGAATAAACGCGCTCGATACCGTCGAGGTCTTCCAATCCCTATTTCACCGCGAGGAGCAATAGAGCCGCGATAAACCCCAAATGAACCCCCCGCGTTCACGAATCTGGGTTTATGCGCCGTTCGGGGTATATCTCGGGGTTTATCGGGGGTTTAACCCTGATAAATCTGAGCCCAGAACAGTTTCCTCGTGAGATATATCTGACTTATCTGAAGATAAGTAGGCAGTGACCCAGGGCCCGGATTCATGAACGGACGAGCGCTCTCTTTAACCTCCTGGGCGATAAACCCGCTCGATACCGTCGAGGTATCCCAAACCCTACCTCATCGCGAGGTGTGATAGACCCGCGATAAACCCGACTAAACCCCAATGCGCGTCCACGAATCTCGATTTGCGCGCCGTTCAGGGTATCTCTCGGGTTTATCGGGGTTTACCAATGATGAATCTGGGCCCAGATGTCGTGGATACGTTCTAAGGTGTTTAGAGGTAAGCTGAAAGGTTAAGTGATTGATGATGATCAGTCCACTAAGGACGCGCCGCGCATTCGTGTTCCATTCGGAATCGTAGAGGCATGGTGAAAGCATATTCAGCCAATACAGTGACTTACACGGCCAGCCGTTATACCAACCCAGTGTGTTCACCTTCGCAGACAAGTCAGCTAGCAACTCCGGACGGATGGAAGGCTTGGCTAGCCCGAGCCGGGATCGATCGCTCGACCGTGCGGGTGTTAGTCGCGCCTCTTCCCTCTGGACCATGCGAGTCATCAAAGAAATAGAGAAAAATAAATGGCAACGGCGCTGTTGCGTGAACAGACTCATGTGACATTTCAACCCGAAGCTTCATTTTCCACTGTTTGCTCGTCAGGTGAGAGCGCCGGCGGCAGCAAATCCTGTCCGGAAGTCTGATCACCAGGCTGTTCGCTAGAAGGTGTTTACCGAGAGATTATGATAGCAAGTTTGCCGGTCTGCTGCTACACTTCATCCTCTCAACATCTTCTCCTGCAACTCATCGTTCCTCCTACATCATCACAGCAAACACCATCCGGTCACATTAGTGCATTGGCACTCCTCAGAAGAAAAATAGTGTCTGGCGCCAGAAGCTCGTCATAACACACTTGCAAAACAATAGTTCTACTTTTTACGTGTCTCCAGCTTCCAAATGACTCAATTTCCAGGTCATCCGGTTCTCTGGGCTGGTTTTACTCACAATCAGACACCGGGATTAATCTGACTCTTTAGGCCCGTACCCAACACTGGGCCCACGTGATACAGTGATAATAAGCGATACCATCACGGTTGAGCGATCGACACCCACACGGGATAACGAAGCTTTCCATCTCATTGGGGTTCGGGTAATTCGGTACCAGACTTGTCTGGGAAGGTAAGGACATTGACTTGGTTGAGCCCCACAAGTCACTGTATAGGCAAAACCCGCGTTCACCATGACCTTACGATTTTGAATGGAGCCCGAATGCGTGGCGCGTCCTTAGGATGATCAACACCGACACCTTTCCTTTACCTTCTACCGAAGTCGCTCTGATCGCGAGCACCTCCTACCCAGTCCCTTCCGCAATTTCTAAAAACTTCGTGGTAACCAGTATCAAAACTTTGGGGTTCGAGGAGTCGAAGGAACAAGGGACCGAAAATCGAGAGGTCGCAAAAAATGGCTCGTTAACAAATTCCACAAATATGGAAAATTTGCATATGATAAGATTGAATGAAACTTCGAAAAAAGGATATTTTGAGGTAAGATGTGCAAACGACAAGGAGATAGTCGATAATCGAGGTAATAATTAGCGTAGATTCATATGGACATGATGGATTAAGTAGATGATTGAGGAAAAATGCAGCAAAGAGCAAGATCAGTACTAATAAACATTTGACATGTCGATGACGTCACGGTAACCGCAAATATCTAGGCCCAAGCGTGAATTTTTTTCATTGCTCGAGAGTTATTCAATGCACGAGAATTATCGATAATCGATAATTAATCCCAATCAATAATAAATAAAACGATAAGTATCCCAATGAATTGTTAAGTGGCCGGACCTACCTACTCTAGATGGTCCCCAGCGAAGAACTTTTCTACGTTTCCCTTACACCTGCACCTGCACCGCACTTAGTGAAATTCAGTCGATAATTTTGCCATGCAGGAACCATGACAATTACAATTACAATTACAACCATTACAATGAAAGAATTACAGAACAATCATCACTGTCAAGGCAGAGAAGAGAAAAAGAAAAGAAAGGTAAAAAAGAAAGGAAAAGAAAGAAAACGCACTGATCGACGGGCTCAAGGTGACGCCGAACACACCGCGTCACGGCATCGATCCGACCCCAATCTGGCGCCATAGATCGAATGCCAATGGGGAGATATCCGGTCGAAGAAACGATCGAACGAACTGATTTGATCAATAAATCGATGGCCCTCAAGCTTTCCATATAATCAGTCCACCTGAAGAAAACTATGTTCAGGTCTACAACGGCGACTACAGGAGGACTATGGGATGATGATCGGCAACTTGACAGTTTTCCCAAGGGGGTTGTAGCTTATAGTAAAAGTTGACTCTGCCTCACGAATGTTTAGACGATTACGGTAGGTTACTGTAGGTAGAGATAAGTGAAATAGGGGCTGAGAGAGGCACTTATTCCGCTGTGATTCCTCCTGTGTAGAATACAGGCCTACAAGACAAGATTTAACTTTTTTATAATTTTCACCGGTCAGAGTGAGATGTTTCAGGTGCTTATATAGACCAAGACGAAGTGGCTAAAATTAGTCTGTCCGCTTAGAGTGCGCCATGTACTCATCATCCGTTCAGAATCGAAGAGCTACGTTGAATGTCTATTCGCCCTACATAATCCTCCCACGCCAGACAATGTACAGATTATCGTCCATACGTTCTTAGAAAGGTATGCTAGAGACATTGGAAATAACAAAGTCATTCATCCCTACCGTAATCTACGATAATCGGCTACCGTAATCTGTCGTACTCGTTTGTAATATAAGCACCACACCAATATTGATTGGTAGAAGTTCCCTCCATAAATTCGCGGATCTGGAAAGCTTCGAGTGAGGCGTCTCAACTGATGTTGTTAGCTGAACCCCTAAATCATATCAGCGGTATATTATGTCATTTCGTTTGACTACTGTAGATTATGGTAAATATGGTCAGTGAAACTAAAGAGCCATCAAATTCGCGTGAGCCTTTAGAACAAAAATTGTTCTCATAAAGACCAAGACGAAGTGGCTAACGTTAGTCTGTCCTCTTAGAGTGCGCCATGTACTCATTTTCCGTTCAGAATCGTACAGCCACGTTGAGCGTCTATTTGCCCTACATAATTCTTCTACGCCAGAAAATGTACAGGTGATCGTTTGTACCTTATTAGACAGGTGTGCTACCTATTCTGCCGACCCCGAAAGGATGGAAGACTTGGCTGGCCTTAGTTGAGAATCAATCGCTCCACCGCATGTACGAACGCGGCGCCCCATACCACTTCTCCACATTCAACAACTAGCACTCCAGAGCAAACACAGGAAGTAGCACAGGATGTTCAGACATCACAGCTCTGCGCTTAAATTTCCTTTACCCCAACCTCCCTCGGCAGGGCAAAGCCGAGAGAGAAATAACGTGGACCAAAGCGTAAAACGCGCGCGTCTGGCGGAACTATTGCGCCTTGTTTTTTGTCCACTTTTTTGTGCTCTGACTGTTGCACTGGTCGTTTTCCTCATAAGATTTCTTGACAATCAGCTGTTTTTCTTGTTTTGATCTCTCAAAAACTTTAAAAATAATCCATGGGGCTTGGATGGTATACACCGACGAGTTTGACTTTCCTTCCATTTTTTGCTAGAACACCAGGGATTTTCGCATGTGGTCGGCCGTTTCAAAATTATTAAAAATCAAAAGATTGACTTTTTTCTAATTTTTTCATGCATTTTCTTCAGAATATGTCGGCGTCCGAGCCATGGTCAGGAGCCGAGAGTCGGGCCGCTTCTCCGGAAGATGAAAACGGCAAGCCACAGTGAGTGACTATTGATTTCATTCCATATTTGAGTCATTCCTTTCATATTCACTTGCTTATTTTTTCTGTTTCCTCCGAATTAACTTTTAGGATCTCCCCACCTGTCCCGAGCAATCCTGTCAAAATAGAACGATATGCAGGTTGGTTTTCTTTCTCGCTAATTTCTGCCCTCAGGCGATATTCTCTACTTTCAGTGTGTTTTTGCCGATTAATTTTATATATTATATAGAATTGTTGTTGTTAGATCAGTAATGGATTGTACCATTAACTCTGGAGATGGTTTCCATAAGGATACGCTGTTACAGAGTTAAATTTTTTGCCTGTAAATTGAAGGCTATGTTTTTTCGTGTTAGGAAGTGAAAAGTCGGCTATATATCTCGTTTTTCTAGTTTTTCTGTGGAAAATCTTGGTCTGGAATCAGTCTAGCGAATTTTGAAAAAGATTTCGTTGGTCTGGATATACAAAATTGACTAGTCAACTGGAAATTCACCGATTTCAATGTCGTATCTTGTTCGTCTAGGTTTTTTGTAAAGAATCTTGGTTTCGAATGATTTCCTAAAGAATATGCGAAAACGATTCGAGGGTCTGATCAAGTGTAAACTGATAGTTAACCAGTAGTTGATCAGACTTAAACGCTCAAACCTTTCCTCCTTAATTTACTAGCGTCTTTTGCTCTTATCTTGTTTTATTCGAACGTATTTCGATTGGAATTGTTCTAAATTTAAATTGATTCTAGGATTTTCCGTCAATTGTCTAATTAAGCAGCTGTAGCTTAAGTTTATGGTACCTAAAAGACTATTTATATCATATAATCCTTTTTTTTTATTTCAGATCTCAAACGCCGCTCAGCGTATGCGTTTAGCATTTTTGCCAACGAGGAGAGGGAAAAACTCTTGCAAACACATCCTGACCTACCGATGGGAATCGTCACACGAATGGTTAGTGCTTTTCACATTGTTTTTTTTTCGCGGTTCGATTTTTACTTCAATTTTTATTTTATTCTTTTTCTTACCTTATTGTACTTTTTGCACCGTTTTGTTATCACCGGTAGTGCATCATGAAGAGGCTGTAGCAATTTGCTTTCGTGATAGCTTCTCTAGCCGTCACGATGAATGATAGAATAATTATTGTCGTCTATTTATTTATTCATTTATTTATTTATTCACATTTATCTACGTTTTTTCTCTCGCTTGCCACGCTCGGATGTGTCAGTGCACAAACTTATTCAGTTATTATCGATGATGAATAATATGATATCATCATCGATGAATATATGAATTATGGTTAATAATATACAAAATATTGTCTCGTGAACAAGTACTGAATAGTAACAAGGTTGTTAATAAGTTAAGAGAAAGCCACTTATTCAGATTAGCAGATTGGTATTTATAACAGAGTGATTTCTACCGAAAATACCAGAAAACGGCGGATAAGCTAAAATGAGCTTTACAGACGCGCAGATAACAGTGATTTCGTTTGTTTCGGTTATAAGCTCCTTCGTTGTTACTTACGCGGTATAATTTATTTATGTAAAATTGTGTGCATTTTGATTGATGCAAAAGAATTATAATTTAAAAATTAGAAATTTGCAATTTAGCAACAAAATTATATTTTATGGAATATATTCTCGATAAAAAAGATCGTTTTAACTGTTTCTCAGCAAATTTCGACAACGTGTCGGACTTTACAGCGCTTCGAGTGTTATGTTGACGTTAAAGTTCAGCGATTCTGAAACCGGATCGTGTGAACCGCGCCTATCACGAAATGTGAACGCGTACCATCGTTTTTTCTTCGGCCACGCTTTTTCCGAATCTTCGATGGAGAACCGTGCCCGTTTGTACCTCTTCGTAGAGAGTGCATGTTCATTTTTAACGGCTGCATCCGAACTTGCTTTTAGTTCGGTTTGAATTTTGAATTCGTCCTAGAAAATGCTATTTATGTCCAATCACTGACTCTGATTTCTAGTTTTCATCTATCTATTTTACGTTTTTTTCATAAAATTATTTTTAGAAAAGGTTATCACAAATGATGTAGGATAGAATAAAGTATGATAAGCCATTTATAATAAGTAAAACCGAATTCTCCAATTATTACAAAAAAACCGAAAGTCGCTCTGGACTGAACACTGTCAATTTTTTATTGAAATGGTCGGTGTTGGATAAAAAAAAGTATGCATTTTTTTCATTAAGATGGTTGAGAAATGGAAAAGTCTCAATTCGGAATCAAAGGCACCGTATTTCGACGCGGCACGAACGTCACCGCTGAGGACAAAGAAAGTGGGTCCATTTTCGCTATTTCATTTCCCTTTTTCTTTTTTTTTGTTCGAAGCGAGAGGTATGTCTTATTAGTGCCTAGCATTTCATGCCCTTTTTGCTAATTCGCAGAATTTTAAAGGCACATTCAAAATCATCACTTACTTCACCAGAATTTTTATTTGAAGAAATTGTGGGAAGATTTTCGTCAGAATTGTAATCCGTTTTTGGTAAACACCGTTTTTTACTGGTAATTGAGGAGCTGAGGCAATACTACGATTTTGATGGTACCGATAATAAAAACCCTGTCACCATCGAGTTATCTCAAGCCGAGTGATGTCAATTTGCCCGAGGCAATGTCATTTTTACTAGTTTTTAGACTCAATTTTCGAACTGCTTCATCAAAAATTCCTTCTAGCCTGCCGACGACACGATCACGCCTCCGCCGCCAATTAAGAAAATGCGCTCTATCATGGCATATCAGACCGCTCTACCTAGTCAAGTAAAAAGAGTTGACCCAACGGGACAGCAACAACAACAACAACAACAACGTCAAGGGAAAGTATTCGTTTTACAGGGTATGTCTTCCATTTCTGACCGGTTAACTTCAATTTTTTTGCGAAGATTTGGTCAATATTTGATAGTAACAGTGAAAATTCCTTCAGGAAAACCTCCCGGAGTGAATGCGGACGTAGTGAAACCTCGAAATCGTGAGTCTTCGCTTCCTAAATTTTGATTTAACCTTATTTTTCAATATTTGAAGTGTCATTTATCGAAAGGTTTTCGCTTCAGCATCGGTAATCTCAGCGTCGATTGCTCAAGCGCTAGGAATGACAATAACTGCGCCTCAGCGAACTACAGCACCAAGCGCAGCGACACCAGTTGCTACGCCTACTACAAACGCTCCCAGAGCCGCATCGTCAGCGCTAAGGTTGTCCGTTCTACGATCGAAGCCGAGCAGCAGTTCGGCTCAGCAGGTGGTGGGTTGCTATCAGTTATATTCCTTTGGAATTTTTTCAATTTTTAAGCTAGTTTCAGCCAACGTCAGTGGTGACTAAATCAGAAATCGAGGCGCCAAAGTCTCAATCCGACGCTCCCTATGGTTTTGCGAGTTCTGAACAGGCTTTGGAGATGTTCTACCTGGCGCTATGTGAGCCGGCATTTCCTCATCCAGGTGGGTTCACAATATTTTTCCTTCTTCCGTTCCTAAAAGTTCGTATACGCAGATCGTATACGCAAGTTTATTTTTCATTGAAGTTTTTTCTTGAATTCAATCTCAGTAGTTCGAAATTCGTTGGTTGGTTTGTAGGAAGGTTACAGTACTTTGTTCGAATTGCACTGTTTCCTAGATACCGTATCATGCTCTAGACTGTGTAACGTATTGCCGTTACCTACCGTACTACCTTACCTAAACTTGTTCTGTGGTGATGGAGAATTGGCACCTAGATATTATTACGGCCCCAGCTTCGAATTGTTTACTTAATGCTATCTTGGACAGTTAAAGAAGGGTAGAAATTACTTGATGACTCTGTTCAGCTTCTTGGGAACTTTAAACCAAATTCGTATCGCTTTATGTATATATTGGAAGCGTTTTTGTGAAAGGTAAAATATTGAACCACCATTTCCAAAAATTTCTTGGTATTCTACTTCCATTGTTGGTTTTTCAATCGCTTTCTTTCGAGAGAGTGGAACTAATAGCGACACTGACCTCCAATCATTCCGGGGTCGGGTAAATTGGTACTTTAAATGAAAGACGAAAGCATGGTGTACCCTTGATGGGTTTATCAATATCGCCCAATTCACGTTTACGTACATGTATCTTCTAGGATAGTTTTCAGGAAAAGTAAATAAGCCAAACAGCTACTTTTTGTATTTTTGGTGGGAGATTTTCATTTTTAGGTGTTCTTTATCTCTTACTTTTTACGAGCGAAACCTAGAGAAGCCTACAGCATGGCTTTTGCTCTATTTTAGCCGGAACTTTTGGTTTCTAATTTTTTGCATTTCAGATTCTGACTTTGTTTATTCTTAACTCAAGAAAAACAGCTAAATGACCATTAAGGTTATCATGCTTGAGCACAATTCTTTCCCTCCATCCGGCAAAATAACTGCTTAGCCATGATAACCTTATTGATCATTCATTTGTTTACTTGATTTAAATATACAGAAAGTCAGAATCTTTAGTGCACACGGAGTTTTGGGTCACCGTAATAGTTCTATCCCCATAAACTACCCATTTCAGACGAACCTCCGCTTACCCCTTACCCGGCAAACTATTGCTACGATGCCTACATGAGAATGATATCCGATCAGAGCCGTCCACTGTAGCGAAAGCACCGATGGTGATGTTATGTTTGAGCTTTGAGTGGTTTTATTCGGTGTACAAAACTGAATTCTCTTTTTTTCGTTTGTTTGTCGAAAAGCGTTTTTTGTTGTTCGCTTTGAATGTTTGACAAATTTTAAGCCATAAAAGTTAGGTTTTGAAAAATAGGAATCGCTATGTGCTTCGCTCTCAGAGCCAATAACGGGCCGCTTTTGATAAAATAAAGCCAACATTTTCTCAAATGTTAGTGGTTAAATGGCATCATATGTCACTTTTATATACCCGATCATGGCCAGTCAAAGTTGTTTTATCGCCTGCGTTGGGTAAATTAGTACCAAATTTGCCTATTAAGGTTTACCTAATGCTCGCCATTCTAGGCACCCCAGGTATGTCTGAGATTCCGCGTATCTGTCGAGAGCATGGCGCAACCCCGGGGGGACCTGTCAGCGTGGATCGTTTTACCTACATGGTTTCAGCCCGTGTTCACCCGATGGGTTAGTGGAAAAAGTTTAGTGGGTATATGGCATCACATGTCACCTTTCTATACCCACTCGTGGTCGGTCAAAGTTGTTATACCGATTGTATTGGGTAAATTGATACCAAATTTGTCCAGTAAGTTTTACCGACTATTCCCTTTGCTCTTCATTCTATAGGCACCCCAGTTATGTCTGCGATTTCGCGTATTTTTCGAGAGCATGGCGCAATCACAGGGGCCTTGTTAGCGTCAGTCGTTTTACCCACATGGTTTCACCCATTGTTAACCCGTCGGGTTAGTGGAAATAGCTTAAACTCATGAAAATGAATCAGGAAAGCTAATAAAAATCGATTAATCGATTTGTTTCAATCTGCAATAGTCTTAATAGTCCGCGCACATTTTATAACTGTTCAGGTTCTCAGTGGGACTGTCGATGTGAATTTTGAAAAAAAATCAATAATTCGAATTCATTCTGTTGTATCTCAAGACCAGCTATGATCACTTTGATTGTGCACTTCGTTTGGTTTTTTTAAATTGATGTTTGTTAACGTTCTTTAAAGTTCTGCTGTTGTTGAGTAATGGCTAAAATAGTTTCCTGGTGTGAAAATATAATATATAGAATTTATTCGAAAAAGTTGTTAAGTTTGCGTCGCACATTTGTGGAGTCGTCAAAAAGCCTCAAATGAGTTGTCGTCGTTTCGTTGATATTGTGCTGTTACACATCGATACGTCCTTTTGCCCTCCGGCGACATCGAAAAACATTGTTTTTGTTGTGTTTATGGTGTACTTATAAAGTTTATTACAATCTGATGGGAAAGACACATTTGTATACTCGTAACAGCTTAATCAACACGACAACAATGTAGCGGAGGGTTGGTGGTGGTTCATTCAGTATGACCGGTTTGATCACGATCGATCGAATGGAGGAGAATCACAAGAGTTTGGCAAGAGACACTATAATCGCGTCGCTGCGCGATCAGGCCCAATATCCAACATCTGACATGGATCGCATCGGGTCTAATTGTACATCCGTTGGCTTGTAAGCGATGGTCGACAACTGACACAAATCCTGTCAGCTCCTCTCGTTGTTCACAGTGGAGGAACAGTTGTCGTGTTCGGACAGTGAGCCAAGCTACTCGCGACAACTGTTCCTCTGCCGGGATGGGACATGACTCTGGCATGATTTGTGGTAGTTGCCGACGCTGATCGATCAAGGAATATATGTCATAGGCAAGCAAGGATGCGACAACTGTTCCTGCGACTCTAGCTATTGCACCAACAAGCGGGTACTGACACGATTCGTGCCAGTTGTCAGGGACCGCGGCAGAGCACTGTGGACTGATGTTGCTACTGTCCGATCGCGCTACGACGCGACGGCCGTAAAAAGACACCGCAGTTGTCAGTGCAGCTGTCATTGATGGCGGTCGCGTTGCGTCCGGCATGATGGGCAGAGACGCGGAGGACGCACCACGAAAGTAATCGGCGTCGCTTTCTAGTGCGTACCAGGGTAATTCAACACCCGACAATGTACGAGGGGCAGGGTAGGTAGGTAAGGAAGGAGGTCCCGTCGCGATTGCGGCTTTATCAGTGGCTTTATCAGAAGAGTGGATCCCGATGAAAAGGAGGGCTTCAGACATCGCTCGCTGCCGAGTATGAATGCACTCCTGGATCAGGCACGGCAGCAAAGCGGTGCAATAATCATAATAACAGAGTCTGTGTGGGTCCCACCACGATCGCTCCATGTAAGGCCCTTGTTATACATTCGCTCGCGGTGAGCGTCTGCGACTTGCGAGCGGTGATCGCGTGCGCCGCTAACCTCAAACGCTGAGCACGCGATGCACGCGCGCACGCGCCCGAAGCATACAGAGCAATGCGCGAGGTGATCGACCCCCCCCCCAGCGAAAGGGTCAATTACAGTGCAATGCGCAGCGACGAGAGCGTAGAAGGTTCGCTAGCGTGTGCATAATAGCCCGTGAGCGTCACCACGCCAGCGTCACCATGATAACTCGTACAAACGTGTCTGGCCCCACGGTGTCTGATGCTGAATGGACGAGTTACGCTGGGGTGTGAGCGAACGTATAACAAGGGCCTAAGTAGAGATGCGCAGCAAAGAAAGGTCCTTCCCTTCACTGCTGCGCTGCTGCTGCCAGCGCCGACTATGAACGGGACTTAGGTCATCGCCCAATCGTTCACGGAACCGTTCACACCGGTTGGACCACCACCATTCAACAAATATAAAAATGATTATCATAAGTAAGTGCTAACTGCCTTCTAAAGGTTTCCAATAAAAGACATCATCTAAAGCGAAATAGCACCCGCTTTCAACGAGCGATATCAAGACCACATGCACGCACATCACAACACACTCCTAGTGGGGTTGATGGCTGTGTATAACGAAACCGGAGAAGGTTACGACACAAATGGCAGGGTAGCCGTAAGGGTAACCGGCATGAGGATGAATAGCATGGCTCGTCACAATTGAGCCACTCCTTCCTCGACCGTGGAGAATTCCTGCGTTTGGGTGACGATGCTGGCCTTTGGCACTGCTCCGAGTCGCATCCACGCTTGAAGCATACCCGACTGAGCCATCATCGCCTGAAATTCGTCCATGGCGACTGATTACGGTATTTTTCGATACGGTAGCGCTTTGAATTAAGGAAATCAAGGCATAGCTCGGAACTCTTCACAGATGCCGCTTTCATACACCATGAAAGAAAAGAAAAAGAAGGGAATCATTCCTTTCATTCCCTCATCGTGACCCGACTCGTCTCGTCTCACGTCTTATTCTCGTAATGTTTTCAATCTAGTCATCATACCAATGTCCAGAAGTTTTGTTTTTTTACTGCTTTTTCAAAGTTTTCTCAGAAACTCGGCAAAAGATCTAGCAAATCAGGACTTGGGGTCAAGGATCGTCTTGGGATGCGCCACGCCCTCGACTCTCTTTCAAAACACTCAGGTCTATGGAATGGTGGTGGCCAATCGGTCTGAACGTCTTAAGCCTTCTCGCCATATCTGTGCGAAGGATATCCGAACAATATGGAGAGCTTCCTGGGATTCGGGTAGGATCGAACACCTATTCTGTTCGTGTAAAAAACAAGCTCGGACGAAAATTCCAGAATCAGACGAAAATGGAGATGAACGTGAGCCTACCGTACCCCTGGAACGCGCCATGCTCTCAACTTCGACTCAAAGCCGTACAATGCATGTGGTATCCAGCCGAGCTGCTCCAACAAGGGCTCAGGCCCTTGTTATACGTTCGCTCACTCCCCAGCGTAACTCGTCCATTCAGTATCAGACACCGTGGGGCCAGACACGTTTGTACGAGTTCTCATGGTGACGCTGGCGTGGTGAACTCGTACAAACGTGTCTGGCCCCACGGTGTCTGATACTGAATGGACGAGTTGTGCGTTGTGTTGGGGGGTGAGCGAACGTATAACAAGGGCTTCATACCTTCCTAATACCCGCCTTCCCTCACGTAGAAACCTACAAGACAAAGATCGAACCGTTACCCAAAGAAAACCCACCCACTGTCACCTTGCCACATTCTATCGTCAGTGGGAAGAAATTTTATTCTATTTTGTTTTATTTAATTTTATTTGTTCAAAATGTAGGCCGAGGCCACATCGCCAGAGATTTGAGAATAAATACTGGACAATTAAGCTACTTCGTTTTAGAAGGTCCTTTGCTCTTGAAAATAAAGGAGGATCATCCAGAAGGAGGTAATCTTCTAGACAAGTCGGCGGTTGTAAGCTCAAATTTAGAATTAAGCCAGTCAATTCAAATTTTGAGAACCCTTCTCCACCAAAAAAACTTCCTTAACCAGAAGCTAACAAATCAGAGAGCTAATTTTCAACAATTTCTATGATTTAGATACAGCAAAATTGAAAAATTCTCCACTTTTCTCTCGTACTTCCAAACTCCTTTCACGAACTCAAAAAACTCAAAACTCTAAAAACTCAGGTCCGTTCACACGCTCTCCTAAGAACTCAGGTAGCTCGCTCCGATCCAGTCGGATTATCGATTTTTTGAAATAAATTTCAAAGGTGAAGTACCTTACCTGAAGCGCTCCCTGTCTGATGGTGGTCAGCTGGCGTTTCTTACTGTCGATGATCGATGAGTGAGCGTTTCGAATCTCTTTATTCATAGCGGTCAGGATCACCGGATACGCCGTGCATGCGATATAGGGTAGAAGATGCGTGAATGCCGACACGACCACCATCCACCTGAGCGATAGAGCACCTTGAATTTTTGGCGAAGGGGCCAATTTTTAAAGGGTACGGCACCTGTGCAGGATGTGAACCATCGACAGAAACCAGAACAGAATCCAGTACGGCGTCCAACACATCAGATAAACTACGACGAACGTGGTCACCGTTCGTCGAATACGCAGTATTGATTGATTGTTTATTCGTTGACCGGCTGAAATATAATGTAAATAATAAAGGTAAAAGATCCAGGTAAAGGCAAATATGTCAGCACTGATCAGTCCCCTAAGGACGCGCCGCGCATTCGCACTCCATTCAGAACCGTAGAGCTACAGTGAATGCGTATTTGGCCTGTACAATGTCCTGCGGAGGCCAGCCACCATATTAAGTCAATGTTTTTACCTTCCCAGACAAGTCTGGTACCAATTTACCCGACCCGGGAGGGATGGAAGGGGTTGTTAACCTGCGCGAGAATCGATCGCCTGACCGTCCGGCTGTCAGTAGCGCCTCTTACCACTGCACCACGCGCCCCCATAGGAATAATATTTTGCGGAATTATTTGGCGAATTCTTGATGTAGAACATCCATTCTCTTCACTCTTTTTTTTTGAGAAAAATAAATCCCCCGGATTGCGCCATGCATTCGACCGACCACACCTCGAACTTTCAGAAATTTGTTTTTATTTATTTTGTTTAGACTTTTATGCAGTTTAGACTTACATAAAGGTCGTATACCTACAAGACAACTCATAAATACGATAAAAGCATATCAAACAATAACTCCAAAATCAAATACTGAACCTACGTTTAAATTGGAACTACAGAAAAAACTGTATTTCACCTCCTATTCTGAATTTTTGAAGTTTTCGAGTTCTAGTTCTAATGTCCTATGATAGAGTTGTACTTTTTCACTCCCTCTATTATATCCATTAGCTCACTCTAATCTATAATGGCGAAAGGTAAAGGTAAAGTGGTCGACGTTGACCTGTACCGTAACGATGCGCCGTGCATTGGTTTTCAATTCAGAATCGTGGACACATGATGAATGCGTATTCGGTCTGTGCAATGACTTGCGTAGACCAGCCGCTATACCAAGTCAGTGTATTTATCTTCCCAGATAATTTTGGTACCAATTTACCCGACACCGGTATGATGCAAAGCTAGGTTAGCCCAGGCGAAGATTGATCGCTCGACTGTGCGGATACGAGTAGCGCCTCTCACCACTGCACCACGCGTCCCTTTAGTTTTGAATTCCTTAAAGATACGGTAGTTGTCGTGAAAAGTTTTCGGCCCAAAGCTGATAAGCCGGCTCCGATCGCTTTCATGTCGCATCGCCTGGGGGCTAATTACTTACTAAGAACCCGATTACGTAGGGGGCGGGCGATTCACAGCCGTTAATCTCGTGCGTAGCCGAAGGCGTTTTTCAGAGGATTTCGTGGAGGAGGAGGAAGAAGGAGGATGATGATGAAGAGAAAAAGGAAGAGGAAGAGGAGGAAGAAGAGGAAGAAGAGGAAGAAGAGGAAGAGGAAAAGAGCTCAGAATGATTCGTAACTTACTCGTTGCATTCGTCGAATAGCGCCGTTTGAGCAGGATGGGCACGTTGGCGTAGAAGTACACGTAGCCGACGCTGGTCATGATGTAGCCGACGACGAACGCGATCAGATTGAACGCCGTCTCTGAAAAGTAAAGGTAAGGGTAAGGGTAGGGGTAAGGATAAAGGTAAAGGTAAAGGTAAAGGTAAAGGTAAGGGAGTGGGCGTTGATCAGTCTCTGAGGGTCCAGGCGCTATATCGAGTCATCTTTAGCTTCGCAGGCAAATCCGGTGTCAATTCACCCGACCCAGGAGGGATGGAAGGCTGGGTTAGCCCAACCCGGAATCGATCGCTCGACCGTGCGGGTGTCAGTAGCGCCTCTTACCTCTGTATCACACGCACTCATCTGGAAATAAGGGCGGATAGTTAAGCATGGAAGATAACTATCGATTCAAGTTTGGTAAGAGGTAACCCCCACATCTAGCCGCGTATCGATCGCCGCAATTAAGTCGACGGTCGGTGTACGCAGTGGGTGCGATTGCGGCAGTTGCGCAACAAGTCGTCGCGGTCTCCGAAACCCCGACTTTCACGAATCGTAGATGGCCGCAAGCCCGCGGAATCGAACGTTCTTATCCCCAACGGGGTTTCGGAGACCGCGCGTCTGCTGATGAATGTGGCCACAGGTGTTGTTGCTGGGTGTTACCTAGGTAAGGTTAAACTCGTAGTCGCAGCTGGGCCCAGATTCATCATTGGTAAACCCCCGATGAACCCCGAGATTTACCACGAACGGCGCGCAAACCGAGATTCGTGAAGGCGCGCTGGGGTTTAATCGGGGTTTATCGCGGGTCTATCCCATCTCGACATGCGGCAGAGTTTGGGAGACCTCGACAGTATCGAGCGGGTTTATCGCCGACAGGTATCGGAGACCCCTCGTCCCTTCATGAATTGCCTATTCAGTGCCTTAGGTTCATCTAACCTAAGTCATTGAAGAGGGAAAAAGAAACCTTCAAAGGTGGTAAGACCTAACTCAATCTGGATAAACCGGTTGGTGCACTGTATGGCCCTTGTTATACGTTCGCTCACCCCCCAGCGTAACTCGTCCATTCAGTATCAGACACCGTGGGGCCAGACACGTTTGTACGAGTTATCATGGTGACGCTGGCGTGGTGAGCTCGTACAAACGTGTCTGGCCCCACGGTACTGAATGGACGAGTTACGCTGGGTGGTGAGCGAACGTATAACAAGAGCCTATTATAATCATTCCATGATTTATTGATTTAAATTGATCGGAGCTAGAGAAAATCAACTCCGTTGAAGCGACAACTCGCTTCTTTTGACTTCCAGGAGACCACTTGACGAGGAACTGACTCACTAGAACAACAAGGTCTGATAAGATCAGATAGCTAAATGTCCCCAGACATGGGACATTGCACGTGAACACCATTTCCTAAAGTCATTTTTCATACAATGGCATCCATGGCAATTCTTTTTCTGCGAGAAAGGAGTTGCCATTTATCTCAAGACGTGGACCGATCTTGCGCCAATCGACATCTACAGGGTGTCTCAAAAAATTCACCCTCTGTTTGAAATGCCATAACTTTGGCGAAATGAACCAATCGAGACGAGTCATAGCTTGGATGAAAGCTAAGAAAAAAGAAATTTCTCTGGTACGTGTTTGGTGAGGATTGCGCCGTGTACTCGACCGAGGCCTCGGATTTTTGACCTGATCGATAGTGCATGGGTTATATGCTTGCTCTACTTTGGTCGTGAACAGATGATATCGCTGCTACGAGTTACCTCTGAGGCACCAAAAATATCGATTTGCCACAGCTTTTGGTTAAGCATGGAATAACATCAACATCGGGCAATAATTGTCACCACTATTTGAGAAACAAGAACTCTTCCAACAGTGATGCAATCATAATAAAAAAATTAGAGGGATGTAAAATGTATGAAATGTAAAGATTGCGCCATGCACCTGCGCGAATCATCGGATTCTAGATCCGATTGAAGCTTGGCACCGACGGCCGAATTGGCACGTTATCTGTGCTACAAAGTACACCAAGTAGAGTGAATTCCACAGAAATCACAATCAGGGACCCCACTTATCCAGGAACTACCCACGACAAGATCTGACCGGAACACGTCTTGGAGTTTTTCCATATTTTCAACAAAATGCCCCAAGGAAAACAACAAGATAGCTGATTTTTCTAGTCGTTTCTCATCCGATAGAAGGTCTGATTTTGATAAATGAACGGTTATCTATCTTGAGGTGACTTGCGAGGAGCCGGTCCTCGCTTTTTTAGAGCCAACAATTCAACTTCTTCCAGGAAGTGCCTTCCCGATTGAGGTCAAAGTTTAAAAATATTTTTTTGATGATACAGGCCAAGCGAGAAGACGACGTGCACCAACTATGCGCCAATCAACATGTATTGACCCGCGCAGTGTGTGCTGCACGCCACAACTCGTCCACCGGCGGTTCCTACGAGTCTCTACTTTTGAGAAAGTACGTGGTGTGTTTTGAAAAATCGATTTTGCCCTGGGGGTCGTTTAATTATCTGAGCAAATGTTTGCATTAATGAGAAACGCAATCCTTCTTGGAGTGGAAAACATCCGCTTACCACCAGAGAAAAGCCGGCATTCATTAATTGCATTCCAATTCATCACTATTCAACGACGACTTTAGAAAAAACATTGGAAAATTGTTGTGATTCAGAAAAAATTCTAACTGAAACACCGTAAACCTACCGTAATACGGTGGAGGATTGAAGTTACAGACAGTCATCGGCTTCTCACGAACCCAATACGTGTTCGTATTCGAGAAATATCCGACGAACGCCTGAAATGTGCTATATTTCTGACGGAATTTTACCCAAAGCTACCGTATCCGAGCTCACCATCAGAATGATTACGGTAGCCGCGGCGAGCACGTTTGCCGTGAGCATGTACGCATGCGGTCGCTTTTTCATGTTGTCCTGCGGACGAAGACTAACCGACCTATAAATTATTTTATAAGTGGGCGAGAAAATATTGATTTTGAATGAAATATTGATTGCGAGATGCAAATAAATAATGAAAACAGAACAGAGAGAGCCGTTTCATTTTTCTCCTCGAAAAAGTTTCCCCTCTCAGAGCTCGAAGGTTACTCAAGCCCCAAGTGTGCGTCAGTCGCTGTTGATTGGCGCCAAATTCGTACAACTGCGGCTAACTCGTCCACAATAGGACCCAGTTGCATTCCTAAGGTATTCATATCGGAGATGGTTTCCTCAAAAAGAACTTTCGCTCCCGTAAGCCTTATGCACATTTGCGATTTTTCTAAATTTTTTTGAATAAACTAAAATAAAAAAAATTAATTGTCGATTTTCTAAAAACTCTTCAACGACAGTTACGACATTCGAGCGATTTTCGCCTGGCGATGCCAACTCTAATGCGCTTGATGGGCCAATAATCATCAAATAATCAGTAGTGATCTCAAATAGAGAGAAATGAGAAACCTATAATGACACTGGTACATTGCGAACTTCACTCGCCAAGACATCAAACACCATCAAATTTGCGCGCAAATAAACAAAAAGTGCTAGAGAAACCAATGGAACGGACACTAAGCGAAATGAAGTAAACAAAAAGTGTATGCAAACCATAAAACCTAATAAAGAGCGGGTACTTTATACAAACTGTAAAGTAATAAGAACTGTATACGGCATACAACTGAGAAATATGGTACGATAGGTATACATAAATAGGAGCAAATAGGAGCAAGCGCCCGGTATACATAAATAAAGTAACGCGTCTAGTGCATTTAATGGCCGGAAGGGCGACCGAAAGCGGGGAATCCGATTACTGTGAAACTACAACGCCCATTTACCCCGAGCTTGACACGATTCCCGATGCAAGAAGGTCGCGGCATTCCTAGATTTGGAAGGTGAAGGCACCTATATACCATCAACCCACCTGGGCCCAGATTCATCATTGATAAACCTCCGATAAACCTCGAAATATAGCTCGAACGGCGCCCACCTTTGTCTACTTATCCTGAACTTCCTATGTTAAACGCAATCTCTCATCGACTCTGCCGTCTGGTTCTGGCTGCGCCGCGGTTTCGAAGACCGCTCATCCGTTCATGAATCTGGGCCGTGGACTGAGCTGACTGTTAGGGCCCAGAACATCTTCATTCCCAACTCGACCGTTCGATCCTCACCCGAGGTGACCTAGCTTTCAATCCCTGCGGGGTCGGACAAATTAGTACTAGACCTGCCTGGGAAGGTAAGGACACTGACTTGCTATAGCGGCTGATCCCCGCAAGCCATTGTATGTTTAGGGCAAATACGCATTCCATGATGGATTCTGAATGTAACACAAGGGTACTCAGAACACTAATCGACGCGGAGCAGTTCACTTTCACCTATTTACCAATTTACCGAACCCCGGAGGAACGGAACGTTTGGTTAGCCTCGGCCGGGATCGATCTCTCGACCGCGCGGGTGCCAGTAGCGCCTCTTATCACTGCATCACGCGAGCCCTCTTCTGTTGATTACCAAGGTAAAAAGCTGCATCGAAACAGCTCTAACACAAATAATAGCTCCTCAACCTAGAGCTACCCAATTATCTAGGACTCAAATCACTTTTACGAACCACTTGTTCATGTAAAATAAACAAATAAACAAATAGATGAATAAATAAACTTCTCAAATTCCGAGCAACAAATCGCGAAAAAAACCACTAACCTATAGGATGACCGACTGATATGCACCAACGCGACCGGAATGAGAAATTTGTTCAGCACTTCCACGCAGTAGAACATCTGGAAACGTAGGAAGTAGAGATCAAAGAAGGAATTTGTACGAGAGAATAGATTACAAGAGAATTGGAGGAGAAATTATAAGGAATTATAGGAGGAAAAAGATAAAATTAGAAGTTTACGGAGAGCTAGGTGCATCACTCACCTTGCAGATGGTGTCGCCGAACATCCACTGCTTGGAGATTTGAAAATGAACGAGAAGCGACAAATCGCACAACACCAACAGGTCGGCGCAGCAGATCACGAATATACATATGAGGATCTCACGAGGTACTGAGGACGAACGGCCAAACAACAGCACGACGCCGACCTAAAAATTTTCCTATTTTCAATTGAGAAATGAAGGTTCAGCGCGGTGCATTAGTAAGAGGTGCCACTGACACCCACACGGTCGATCGATCGATCTCCGCCCGGGCTAGCCAAGCTTTCCATCCCTCCGAGGTCGGGTACATTGGTACCAGACTTATACGCATTCACCAGGCCTTTATGATGCTGAATGGATCGCGAATGCGTGGCGCGCACTTCGGGGACTGGTCAACACTGATACATTTACCTTTTCCACCTTTGACAGCTGCACTACTGGCAGCACACCTAACCTACGTAGCACAGTTTTGTTTGTCAGTGTTTATGTTTGTGTGTGTGTATCACTCACTATGCCTGTATATACAGTAGTTCGCGAAAAGATATGTCACCTTGCATTTTTGGGTACAGATCGGTGAAACCAAAAGAAATTTTATTCCAGTTGACAGTTTCAATAACTCTTATTTAAAATACACTGATATGTGTCCTTTTTGGAAATTCTAGATTTTTTTTTAAATTTTAAACTCATTTTCATATGCATTTTTAAACGAATGTATCTTAGTAACCACTGGGCATCTGCTCGTCTTGTAGTGATACTCTGATAGAGCATGATTAGCTTGTTCTTATAGACTATGGATTGTAGTTTCAAGACATTAATAAACCATAGAATTTTTTGTGGGAATTTTTCATGGTCAAAAAATGGTGAAATCATGGGACAATCTTTCATATAAATTTTCACATATCGGTAAACTGCAAATGAAATACCATCAAATTAGGATATGTGATAGCATAAGACTTTCCCTTTCCCACGCATATCTAACTTTGGAGGATAGCCGTATGATTACAGAGAAAATAACTAATGAAATTGCATTTACACAAGCGGCCGTTTTACGAATACCCGGAGGGCATTCGACTCCAGATTCCTCTAGCGCATAGTAGACTTATTGCTTGTTAGGTACTTAACAGGTAGCAAAATAATTCCTGCTATTATTCAGAAAATCGTCTTCTAGTTGGACCGAGAGAAAATGGGGCACAAACCCGCGCAGCGTACGGTGGCGGGATAGTGATGCATACAACGACAGATGTTTTTCTGAACAATAGCGGGAATCATTTTGTTACCTGTTGAGTACCTAACAAGCAATAAGTCTACTATGCGCTAGAGAAATCTGGAGTCGATTGCCCTCCGGGTATTCGTAAAATGGCCGCTTGTGTAAATGCAAATTCATTAGCTATTTTCTCTGTAATCAGACGGCTTTTCTCCAAAGTTAGATATGCGTGGAAAAGAGAAAATCTTATGCTATCACATATCCTAATTTGATGGTATTTCATTTGCTGGTTACTGATATATGAAATTTTATATGAAAGATTGTCCCATGATTTCACCATTTTTTGACCATGAAAAAATTCACACAAAAAATTCAATGGTATATTAATGTCTTGAAACTAAAATTCATAGCCTATAAGAACAAGCTAATCATGCTCTATCAGAGTATCACTACAAGACGAGCAGAAGCTCAGCGGTTCCTAAGATACATTCGTTTAAAAATGCATATGAAAATGAGTTTAAAATTTTTAAAAAAACCTAGAATTTCCAAAAAGGGCACATATTAGTGTATTTTAAATAAGAGTTATCAAAACTGTCAACTGGAATAAAATTCCTTTTGGTTTCACTGATCTGTACCCAAAAATGCAAGGTGACATATCTTTTCGCGAACTACTGTACTTGCATGGTTTAAATGCTTTGATTGAGTATCAGCCTGTGTCTTATCATTCAGTCGTAGTTATCACTAATAATGTTATAATGACCGTTCGCTGCTGTGCCGATGGAGGTTAGTTGGTGAAATGAAAATTCATTGAACAGATAAACACGCTGACGACAGCGCCTTTTTAGCGTGTCTGGCGCTTGGGACCAACCGATTTTCGAGCGCGCCAAGGCTGTGGCATGGTGCCGGCACACGGCGAATTTTTTCAAAATGGAAGTGAATAGTAAATCTCGAAGACTACATATACAGTCCTGTAATATCGAGGATTGTGACTATTCCTTTTTTTGCAATGAAAATAGAAAAATAACAGCTGGAAGCTTTTAGAATGTCCTTTTTCCCTATTCCAGATTAAAAGGAAGTTGTCATTTGTTTATTGTTCATTATTTGTTTATTCTAATAATCAATATTTGCTTGTATTTATGTGTTTGTTTCAGTAACCAGTATTTGTTCGCATTCATTTGTTTCTTGCAATAACAATTATTTGTTTTTACTTGTAAAGAAAAGTAGTGCGCAATCAAAAATTCCAGTAAATCAGAAGGTAAGAATCATTTTCATGGACCATGCTTCTTATAACAATGTGAAAAGGTCTACTAAATAGTGGCACAAAAACATCCTTCGAAATTCTGAAATGTATCGAGAAAAATACGATACAAGACTGTGGCACAACATTGCGCCACACGGTCCCACGCGGCCGCTTGAGCGTGGCGAAGCATTGCGCCACACTGTCGTCAACGTGTTCAACGTGGCTCTTCTTACCGGTACAGCACTTTTCTGCCCCTAGGGGCATTCAAAAATTGGCAGGGAGGCGGCAACCCCTTTGACCGTTCCCTGACTATATTTCGCTAGGGGTGCTATAACCGCCCCACAACCCTCAGGCGACAACCGCCTTCCCGACGGCGGCGTATATCGAACGGGTTTGCAAGGGCGATATGGTATTCATACAGAGTGGTGAGAATTTGCGTCAAACTAGACATCAGCTGGTCAGCGATGACTTTTATGCGACGAATTTTTCGACTTCCCTTACCGATAACGTCGAATAACTGGTTCGCAGTGTCCTTACAACCGGTTAGGGCTAATGCGGTAGAATTTTCACATTCTTTTCTCGCTTAAGTTTTTGACGACAATATGAGCCACCGGTGGCTCATAACATTCAAATCCATATTTCTGGTTGTTGCAAACCTTTTTTTGTCAAACATTTTTTGTTTTGTAATCTCCGAAGGTAGTATGATGATATTCAACATGAGCAGGCGAGAAAAAGGTTGTTTATCTTCTGAGATATTTCGAACAATGTTAGCAATAATCAACGAAGATGAGTGTCACGGTATCGGTCACGGTATCGTAGTCACCTCATAAGGCCACGCCACGCTCCGACCTCTTGTGGAGGTAGTCTCCCTTACTGTACTGTTACTGAACGGTTGTTACTCTATGCTTGTTAACAGATTATAATAAATTATACATAAAACTCTTACTCCTGTCGGGACTAGCATGACAGGAGTAAGAGTTTTATATATAATTTGTTATAATCTGTTAACAAGCATAGAGTAACAAACGTTCAGTAACAGTACAGTAAGGGAGACTACCTAAACAAGAGGTTGGAGCGGGGCGTGGCCTTATGAGGTGACTACGATACCGTGACCGATACCGTGACACACTACTGACCATATATTCGAGATTATCGGTAAAGTAAGTCGAAAAATTCGTCGCCTACCAGTCATCCTTGACCAGCCAATCTCTAGTTTGCCCGACTTCTCTAATTCTCACGCCACTAAAGGAGTTTTTGAAAGGCCTGCTGGCGAGCTGATCAAAGAGCACACAATTCCGTCATGGTCAAAGTACACAAATTCTCGCCACTCTGTCTGAATAGCATAGCGGCCGGGCAAACCCGCTCGATATACGCCGCCGTGGGGAAGGCGCATTTCACCATGGGCGCTTGCAGTTGTGCACCTGATGTCGTCAGGGACCGGCCGAACGATGTCGGGCGCATCGCTCATCTGAGCGCTATGAGCCCGCCACCAAGACTGGGTGAAGCCAGCAGCAAGTGAACCAGGCAACTGGTATCATCAGCTAGGGCCAGCCTCCCTGCCAATTTTTGAATGCCCCTAGGGGCAAAAATTTGTTGTGACATTAAGGCGCGGTGCCAGGCCATGCTGATAGTTGGATCGAATTTTCAAAAACCGACACTTCTTAGTCACGTTTAGACTGTTCAATAAATTTTCATTCCACTTACAGTACCGGACATGTCTTTTGATAAAAAGCCGAAAAAAGACATCAAAAACCGCTCCAAAGCGGCTTTTTCGAATAACTTTCCTATAATTCAACTATTTGTGAAATTAGGTCTAGATCTGAGCTCAGCAGCTCGAGCCCTACCGTTTGGTGTATAAATTACCCACACCTGAGAGTTTTTACAAAATATCGATTTTTTGCGTGTCCCCCGTATCCATCGATTGATTTGTCGTTGACGGGGGCTCCAACAGGGACTCCGTCAACGACGAGGCCAACGGGAGGCCCCGCGTGGTAGCCTCTTCGAGCCACCACGTGGGAACTCCCACTCCTGGCTCGGTGCAATGAGCGCCGCGTATTTATAGGCGGCGAGGAGGGGGCGGAGCCTAGTCGGTGGTGAGTCACCAAGCGAGGGACCGAAACGGCAACGCGATCCGATAATCGAGGGGTCAAAAAATCGACTGAAAACAAGTTTCACGAATTTGGAAAAAGTGTACATGGATGGATAGAGCTCGAGCTGCTGGGCTCAAATCTAGGCCTAATTTCACAAATACTTGAATTATAAGAAAGTTATTCGAAAAAGCCGCTTTGGAGCTGTCTTTGCCGGCTTTTTCGGCTTTTGATCAAAAGACACGTCCGGTACTGTACTAACTTGCCTCGGCACAGCAGCATACAGTCATTATATGCACACTGTGACTAGGAAAGATAGGGACACCCCTTGATTTCTTGCTTCAAGAATTTGCTTGATACAATTTGATTTCAAATCTATACTAGTAAATTCAGCACGGCAAAAAACGTGGGACTAAGCGATTTGAGCTTTTGATTTGAACGGTGAACGTTTTGAGGACGATTTTTGCAATCAATGCGACGAAACCACTGTACAGAAAAGACAGGGACACCTATAAAGAAGAGTCGGTTTAATAGGCAAATTGGTAAAAACTACTTCTTTGGACAATATTCATTTCAACAAAATGTTTTTTGTTAGCACAGACCATAGAACGTTTTGCTCAATGAAATAACAAAGCCAAATTAAGGCTCTTGAAGAAATAAGGCCTAGTGGCGCGGAATTTCACCTGCGGTGAAAAACTCAAGCTCTGATTTAGAACAAACAGACGCTGGCCAAATAATGTCTGATGTACAGCCTAACTGGAGCAAGTAAGCAAGAGCCTACCATGAAAAAATTCAATAAATTTATCTGCGATCCTACTATATAATAAGCGAGACCGCGATGTTTGTAATGGGTGGCTCATATGGGTCCCGCCGCGATTGCCCGTTACCGTGCTTCCAGGGACGCATTTCATCAGTTCGGCTCGCCGTCTTTTGCTATATGTTCATCGTTTTATTTCTAAACTTTTTTCTTTTATTTCGAATCTTTATTTCAGTCTATTAGTGTTTAGTCTCTGTTTTTATTTATTGTGTATTTAGCAGCCCTTTTTCGGCCGGCAGGCCGCTGAATGGCTGGTTATAGGAAACGTTAGACGTCTGAAACGTTAAACGTCTAGAACGTCGAACGTCTAAACCTCCTTCAGACCAGCTTCTGCTCGAAAAAAGCGATTTTTCTCGGACGAGTTATCCAGTCTTCAAAAGAACCCGCGATTTCGTCGCAAGAGTCCACAGGGCCATGTAGGCCAACTTCGCGTCAGTGCGCGATGGCGTTGACGCAAAGTTGGCGCCCACCGTTATCTCGTCCGCTGCCGGGTTCTTTGACGGAATTTACTGTTTCGTTCTGTTTTTTCGCCTTTTTCCACTTGTTTCAGAGAAGAGCAAAATTGCAACAGTCTCAAATTGATTCTTCGAAGTTACGATTTTTTTCTAGAAGTTAATTGGCTTTCCGCACTGTTCCAAATTAATGAAAGCGCATCAGCTGATCGTCGCCTCAGGCAAAAAAGAGCTCGTCAAGAGACGGAAACTCGGCCTTTTCCACTCTAGAAAGTGCACTGCGTTTGCAGTGTAACGGACGGGTTGTTCGCTGCGGAAACATACATCAGAACTGTGTCATTGACACCGGAAATAGTTCGCTAACTCTCAATCGAAGTCGCGACAAAGGTAACGAACACAAGGGACCTAGTTGTTTGAAGGTGAAAAAACAAAAAAATAAAAAATAAAAAATAAAAAAGTACTCGAACGGACCTTCCAGACGACCCACAGATTTCCAACGACACCGATGATGATCGTCACCACGTAGGCCAGCGTGTTTATTCGTAGAATTGTGTCGATTATACTTCGCGAGACATCGGCGGTCATCGCTACCTGGAATTTATGAGATTATTTTTTCTAAATATTTATTCCCCTGGAGATGCGTTTAAGACCGTATAGAATACAATCGGAAATAGTTATATTTGACGAGTTACCTGGACAAAAACAAGGACGAGGATAGAGCAGAAACGCGAAAAAACATCGAAAAATGAAATTTCTCTTGGAAAAATGCAATGAAGCCGGGTCTTTGGTGATGACCAGGTCCAGGAAACTGCGAGGAAAGAATGCGCCATGCACTCGACACACAATTAGAATTTCTAAGATCTTTAGATTCGCGACTTATGTCTTAAGAATAAGCCCTTTAATGAAAATTTGCCTTCTTAGGAATAAGTCCTCGATAAAAGTTTGCCTATTCTATTTGTCTCAGTTGGATCCAACAGCAAGCTAACAGAATGCTGAACGGCTTCAGGTAGGAATCGATCGATCGTCCTTTTTCTTTTATATCTATTTATTTATTTATATTTTATATTATTATTACATTTATTTTATATTTATACTTTACATTTTATATTTATTTTTGAGACTACACTTCTTCTTCTACACTGTATTTCACCAAGCGTTTCTTTCACTGTCAGGCTTAAGAGACAAAAATTACAAATGAAAAATAAAAATTTCAATTTCACTAAAAAAAATCGCGAAATAACGGTCTGCTAGCGCTCAGTCTCCGTAGGGTGAGCCATGCGTTTGGCTTACGTCCAAAATTGTAGGAGTATTTTGAGTGAGAATATGGTCAGGTCGGTGCCTCACAGAAATCTATAGCATTACATCATTCAAAATCCAGAAAATCAATTGAATCATTCAATATTTCCGCGGGTGACCACTTTATTCCACGTTAAACGTACCTTCGGTCCTAAATGAGGACTTAACTAACAATCTTACCGGGGAAACTGCACCTTTTACCACTTCCCTATAGGTATACGAGTAGAAGAAATTCATACCAACAATTTCAGAAAATTCCACATAAGGAACAGGGTAATTATTTATTTATTTATTTATTTATTTAATTATTTATTTATTTATTTATATATTTATTTATTTATTCATTTATAACTGACAGCCTGGTCCTAATCGTCTAATAATTTGACTAATTAAAAGGCATCTATGCGGTAATAAATAAATAAACCAAGAATAGTAAAGGAATTTCTAGACGAGTTGCATAGAAATGACAAAGGGAAGAACATTCTCTGAAAAACGACTAGCCAAAGTAGTCAACTCTAATGCTTTCTGGAGCGTTTCATTCGGTTATGCAAGAGTGAGTAAAGAATAAATCCAATAACTAATAGTTAATAAATAGACTCAAAATGTCAGCGAAGATGCCAAAGAACGACCAACGCGGTAAATGAGCGGCGACGACATTTACGCTAATAGGCAAAGTCGTCGGCGGCAAAAACCAGGAGGAGCTCTGGTCGATGAAAAATTACCGCAGACAGCGCTGAGGATGAAGAAGTACCTAGTCAGGAAATGTATGATGACGAAGACAGAAGGGTAAGTGTCACAAAAGTTCCTAAAAATCGTCGCTATGCGACGTCGCGCCTGCCGCGTGCAGCTGAACCGCAGCGGAACCGCTCGCGTGGCGCTAGAGGCATTCGTCAAAACTAATTACTGATTTATGGCAATAATTAACTATTATAAGCTATTTGCTTTTCAGAAAAGCCAGAAAATATCGAATTTTTGAAATTCGTATAGATTCTAACGACGAGCTTGTGAGAGCTGCTACTATAGAAATTCAAAACGAACTGAGATATTGTATTCTGAATTTACGTGCACTTCTTTTAGAAGCCGTTAAAAAATGAGAGGAACACAAAATAAGCAGAAATAAGCCAGCCTCAAGCACAAACTAGAGGATAAGGTAAAGGTATTGGATCAGTCCCCTGAGAACGCGCCGTGCATTCGTATCCCGCTCAGAATCGTAGGGGCATGATGGATACGTACTTGGCCTACTCAATGAATTGCTGTGACCAGCCACTGTACCCAGTCAATGTTTACCTTTCCAGACAAGTATGGTATCAATTTACCCGATCCTGGGGAGATAGGAGGTTTGGATAGCCCAGGCAGGGATCGATCGCTCGACCGTGGCGAGCATGACCAGCGCCTCTTACCATTGTACCACGTAGGCCGTGCGACGGTCAAGACGTCAAGCAGAAGATAGGCCGTTGGATCAAAAAATGAATAGAGATCAATAAATATTGATATCAATATCAATATTTATTGATCAATGGTCAATAATCAATAATCAATATCAATCAATGATCAATATCAATAAATAAATGAATAAATAAATAGATCAATAAATAAACAAATATCTACGTTCGCCCTAGATAGGCTTTGGGAAGGAAAGAGGAAAATTTCTTCAAAGGGGAAGGAGTTGAAATAAAAAAAAGAAAATCACAACCCATTATAAAAGGTAAGAATAATAATAAGTGTACAGAAGTGCTGAAGAAATGGAATAGCTGTGAAAGGCGAGAAGAAATTCTTGAATTGATTTTCACTTTGGTAACTGGTGGAATTTATCTCTTAAAGAGCGAATCTTCACTTGAATTTCCCTCTGGAACCAGTGGATTTCACTTTTCCGAGCGATAGGCTCAGACACGGTTTATAGTAGATTAGTCACTAAAAAAGGAAATTTCTCTAAAGATATTCTGAAATGGAATCGAAAGATTGATCGGAATCGGTCAGGATTAGAGAACGTTGATCCATCTATTGACCTAGCCCAGCACAGCAGCATTATGGCATAAGAGTAACACTTACGAAGACTTCAAAGATTTCAAAAAAGGTTTCAAAAAAAGAGAACTTGAACTTCAACATCACTTTTTAGTTAACCCATTGATGACCGCGTGGCTGGATGGCAAGCCACAGCCTTAAAAATTCATTTTCTTGATATGTATCTCAAGCCTCGAGAAAATCGTATATGTGCTCCATGATTAAACATTGCAGTAAAAAGAGTGGTCCACAAAAACAGTCTTGGGGTAATGATTTATTCAACAAATACATATTTGTTTTCGATTGGTCCCACGGTCCCACAAAATCGATTGGTCCCACGCGCGAGGCGTGCGAAAAAAGCGCGATCTTTAATGTTCATCTATAGATCAAACAACGACAGTCTTTGTTATTTTTTATCCTATACCAGCACTCCAGCGGACCATCGGCCGACTCAAAGGAAATGGAAATTAAGGAAATTTCGGCATTACTCCACTTAATCAGTCAAAATCTGATTGAAATTGGGAGATTTGGGGGATTGAAATCGAATAAAAATACTAAGAATTTATAAAACATTAATATCGATTTTACCTACTGCACTATGTTTTGTTGGGGTATGAAGTAGAGTGCCGTAGGCGATGATGACGTAGGTGATCGAAATGAGTCGTAAAGTGAGCCGGGCAAAAGCCGTCCGGCATGAAAACACTACGAAATGTAAAAGAAAACGGAAATTCGAAGCCAATTAGGCACGCATGGCAGTAGTGGTGGTCATCGGCGACAAATTAATGTACATCACAAGTGTTCAGGGCCCGCATGGTGCAACGATAAGAAGCGCTACTGACACCAGCACGGTCGAGTGATCGATCACCGTCCGGGCTAACCAAGCCTCCCATCACTCCGGGTTGGAGTGAATTGGTACCAGACCCGTGTGAGCACTGACTTTGTATAGCGGCTGATCCCGGAAAGCCATTGTATATGCCAAACACGCATTCATCACACCTTTCGAATTCTGAATGGAATACGAATGCATGGCGCGTCCTTTGCGAATTGATCAACCTTGACCGCTGGAAGAGAAAAACCTCGCCAACTCGCGTATTAAGAAGAAAAAACGAAAGAAAGAAGGAAAAAATAACAGGAAACGACGAACTAATCGATCGGATGCTTTTTACTGTGGAAAGCTGAATTTGTCTTATAAATATGTCACTAAATCATGACCATTTGTAACAAATGATAAATATACTTTTAATGATTCCTACCAAAACCCTGGAGACAACATACCGGTAATTTTTGTGTACGTCAGCCAAATTAGATTCGTCGGTCGTCTGGGTCTCAACGGGAACAAAAGTGGGTGTGGTCGTTGCTCGATGAAGCCAGATACATATTCGCTTTGATGACGTTGAAAAGGACAATAAGTAAGGTATTAACGGAGAGAATTTATGGATGAAAAAGTTCCCCACGAGAGCCCTTATTTGACCGAAAACAAGCAGTAAACCTTTCCTAATCGATGGCATTCCAGCAGTTTGAGGTAAATTGTAAGCAATAAAAATTTCTAAAATAAAATTGGAAGGAATCAACTACTGCTCCTGGGTTTTTAGGACTTTGCGTGGTCAAGTTGCGTGTCAGATCAACGAATCAAAAAGGCGATAATTAGAATTAAGAACAGGAATTAAGAGAAAGATCGTTTCTGACTGGGTCGAGAAAAAGAAAAAAAAACCCTGGGGACACACAAACTATCTGAATCATTGACTAAGATGAGCGGATCTTCCGATTTTTCAAGAACGCTCCTCTGACGAAGGAAAGAGCAAATTCACCAAAGGGCCCGAACGAAAAACGAAAAAAATTCGAGCACCGAGGGAGAATTGCGAAAGAAAAAACGGACAAAAAATAGAGTTCCCAAGTCGTCAAGTTGACGGTAGGTAGTGAGAGCTCCTCACAGGTATAAAATATTTGATAATTGAAAAACAAACTTTCAATCGCAACAGTGCGCTAAACGCACTAGGAAGCGTCGAAGAATATCTAACAGAGAAACATATCGAAAATAGAAAAAATAACCAAGGCAATTTAATAAACAAGGCAACTTTGCGGGGCAATTCTCTGAATGAAAGAAATTGACAAGGCATAAGTTGTATAAAAAGTTGAGATTCAATCACAATACATGTATGAACGAATATAAATGCGAATAAAAATCCAATCACACCAACCAACCAACAATCAAGTGATTTCCGCTGAGGATTGGCAATTACACATTCTTCCCACCGCCAACAAATTGAATCACTAAGGGAAAAAATGTGAAAATAAAAAAATATGGATACACCATGCGATCTCATCAGAGTCAGACACCTGCAGAGCGAAAGCCCTAACGATTGGACCACTAAATTATCTGAGAAAATTTTCAATTTCAAACAATTCCCTCACTCTTTTTAGAGAGATCGTATTGGATTGTCCATTTATTTCATTTATTAGCTTGTTTATTTATTATTTATTATTTTATTTTTGTTTATTGTTAATATTTTATTAATTATTTATTATAGCGCAGTTGCAGTTGTTGGAAAACAAACGTGCCATGTCTTATGAAATAAAGAATTAGTGAAACACCAACTGAAGAGATAAAACTAAAAAAAACTAAAAAAAAGAAAATCAAAGCCTTAGGCTCTTGTTATACGTTCGCTCACCCCCCAGCGTAACTCGTCCATTCAGTATCAGACACCGTGGGGCCAGACACGTTTGTACGAGCTCACCACTCCAGCGTCACCATGATAACTCGTACAAACGTGTCTGGCCCCACGGTGTCTGATACTGAATGGACGAGTTACGCTGGGAGGTGAGCGAACGTATAACGAGGCCTAAGAGGGTGGGACAGAGCGAATTATAGGCTTAGGAGGGCGCTAAAACAGAAAAATATTTAGTTTTAAACAATTCTCTCACTTTCCTTAGATAGCCGTACTGGATTGCCCATTCGTTTTATTTATTAGCTTGTTTATTAATTATTTTAATTAATTAATTAATTAATTAATGTTTTGTTTACTTTGTATTTTTCACTTATTATTTATTATAATGCAGTGGTTGGAAAACAATTAAAATAATTCTAATTCTAAAATGCCCTCGAAGACTTTACCTTCGTTGTTCTCCGACTAAAACACGAGAGTAAAAGTACAGAAAAATATAATAATACAGTATCATAGATGAAAACTATAATAATATACAGTCTACATTAGATGTAAAAATATAAATAAAATATAAAATACGATCCATCAAGTGGTCCAAAGGCGTTGAAAAACATGAGCGACTGCGGCAGGCGTATTCTACCAGGAGGCGTTCCGCCTCGTCGAGGAGCCGCCCAGATTGCCGAGCTGTCACCGCCAGCTTCGACTGAAGATTGTGCCCCAGGGGGTTTAGGACTCTAGTAGTCGATTTTATACGTGGTACAGTGGTAAGAAGCGCTGCTGACACCCGCACGGTCGAGCGATCGATCCCGGCCCGGGTTTAGCAAGCCTCCACCCCCTGGGGTAGGGTAAATCGGTACCAAACTTGTCTGGCGAGATAACGACACCGACTTGGTACAGCAGCTGGCCCTCGCATGTCATTGTATAGGCCAAATGCGCATTCACCATACGTCTACGATTTCAAATGGAATAGTAATGCATGGCGCGTCCTGGGGGACTTATAAACGCCGACATCTCTGCCTTTACCTTTTACCTTATTATTTTTTGCGGCCGCCCCCCCCCTCCGCATGTCACTGTTGTGGATGGAATACGAATGCATGGCGCATCCTAGGAAACTGATCAACGCCGACACCTTTACCTTTATCATTATCTTTACATGCACAAGTCATGCCTCATAATAATGGTATGCCAAACAGAACGACCATAAAAATATCATCGAAGAGCATTAATTCCAGTTCCATAATCAAAGACGCAAGCATTCAGAAACCAGGATTTAGTGAATCAAGGTTCAGATGGTGAATCAAACATTTGATGAATCAAAGTTCAGATGACAGCCAAGTAGCTTAGGGAAACCTTAGTAATCGATATGGATAGTTTTTTATGCAGTTTAACCATCTCAGGACTAGCATGAATTGAAAAGAAACGTTGCCGAAAAATTATTGAAAATTGGGTTCAGATCAAAAATTGAACTCAGGGTCAAGCCTACTGCGCCTATCCCTGTTTCTCTGCATTCTTGGCGTCGACTCGATTGATTCCTAGCGCCCTACGTGCATTGTTATGACAGTTCGTCAATTGTCAAGCTCAGAAGTCAGAAGTCAAGCAATTGTCAAGAAGTCAAGCTTCAACTCAACAGTTAAAGGATACCTTGAGCTGCTAAAGCGTGCCCAACTTGGAATATGATCTTGCCCTGATTGATAGGGTTAAAGCTAAATGCAAAGGTAAAACGGTAGGGTACGTCTAGTTTCAAAGTAAATTTTTATCAGTTCCAAAAATATCGATGGCGATGGGAGGTAATGATTTCCTTTTTGTGACTGCAATTGGCATCCGCAGCTTTTTTGGTCTTTTTAATAGGGCTTTACGGTTTTCGTTTCGCCTCTCCTGCGACTCATTCGATTGATTATGAAGACTTATATACTTTGTTCGATAGGTAAGTCATGTATAATACCAATAGCTCTACGATAAAGCTGTCTTTAAACAGAAACCATTTAAGAACCAATTAGCCATTTTTTCTATGCAGTAGTGATGCAATCACAACCAATCGATATGTGTCGTCACCATGAAATCGCGTCGCGACGCGACCGAAGTATAAACTGAGCCCTAGACATGACACCACAGAGGACAGAAAGCGTATTTGGAATGTAGCTGGGACAAGAAACAGAATAAAAGAGATGAAATGCGAAACAGGAACAGAGAAAGAAAGATGAAATGCACTCTAATGGAAAACGAACAAATCTGAGGCCACGCCCATGCCACTTTCATGACAAACGTGGATAGGCAGCAATTTTTACAATAAGTGTAAGGGCAGTGACAGGCTCCCAGGAAAAATGGAAAAATCTCACAAAAATTGAAAAAAGGTGTGACGAAAAATTACGTTCTTTGGAAAAAATCCCAAACGAAGTCGATTCGTGGGTGTAGACAAGAAGAGATAAACAAGCACACGATTCCCATGAATAAGTGATTGCCTTCCGATGCTCTGCGTCGATGACTCGTGATTCCGGTGGGAAATTAAAAGATTACGCAGGCGCCAAACGATAATCTACATTTTTTATGGTTTGCCCGAAGAAAAATAATAGAAAAAATATGAGAAAAATAGTGAAAAATATCGAGAAGACACTCGATTGGTATAATTTTCGATCGGGTTCTAAATTGGACTAAAGGTAAAAAGAAAAGGCAGATGTGTCGGCGTTGATCAGTCCAAAAAATTATACCCGGTAAAGGTAGAACGGTCAGCTTTGCTCGGTAGTTGAGAGAGAATTTTCAAAAATTAAAAACAATAAATAATGAAATATAATAGTAATAATAAAATAGTAATTTTAATTAAAAAAATTTCCAGAAAATTTTCTGCAGAATAAAATTGGGAGGTGTTCCCGGTTTTCTCAGCATCTTATCAAACCTTCCGAATGAAAAGCGAGTAGCGAGTGTGTAAAAGGTGAAGGTAAAGATGTGCCCTGAGGACGCGCCATGCATTCGTGTTCCATTCAGAATCGTAGAGGCAAGGTGAATGCGTATCTGGCCTATTCAATCACTTGTAGAGGCCAGCCACAAAGTCAGTGTCCGTTTTGTCAGAAAGGTCTGGTACCAATTTACCCGATCCTGGAGGCATGGAAAGCTTGGTTAGCCCGGACTGGGATCGATCGCTCGATCGTTCTTGTGAAAGCAGCGACTCTTACCATAACACCAAGTGCGCACCTCATCTAAATCAAGCTCTTCAAATTGCTTGAAAATTAAAGAGCAGGTGAACAGAAGGAGTGGCTGACAGGCCTGCAGCACCCCTGAGATTCTAGGAAGACCGAGCGGGCCCTAACCAGGTTCCAGGGGGACTGGGCCTTTCGTGCAGCCCCAGGGCAAACCAATTGCACTTTCTAACGAGATCAGCTTCACTAAGAACAAATCGAAACAGACAGCGAATCTCGCTAAGAAAAAGAGGAAGCGAGGAAGGACTGGAATTCGCCGGGAGTTGGTGGTGCCCAAAAACACAATCCTATCCGCTGCGGATATCCCAGAGCCAACGGGAATTGGATGAAACCTGTAAGCAGCAGGAAATTGTTCTAAAGATTTGCCAGAGGTTGAACAATCAGCAATGAAAACGCAAAAACCGAGGAGCCTAGGAAGTTTTGAAGAATGCAAAACACTTTGTAAGTGCCCCGGATAGGCCAGAGGGTTCGAATCCCGCCTGAGCCACAGTGTTTGCAATGACCTTTGCACTATCACAACAATATGTACTTATGAAATACAGTAGCGGCCAAAAGGATATGTGACTTTCCATTTTTATGCACAAATAGCTCAAAAAATCGAAAAGAATCTGATATCAATCGATAGTTTTGACGACTCCCGATGTCTGTTTGACAACTCTAGGGTCCCGCCGCGATCGCCCGTTACCGTACTACCTGTGACGTATTTCATCAGTTCCTCGCCATCTTTTGCTGCATGCTTTTTGTTCTTCGTTTCATTTGTTATTGTAAATGTTTTATATATGTTTCCTACTATTCATTAGTTCATTTGGCGGCCTGCAGGCCGCTGAATGGCTGGCTTAAAAATTTGTCGAAACATACCGCTTTTGCAAATTCGGTGTTTTTCACTCGCGCCTATCCATACAAACGGTAGTCCCGTTGACGCGCTCCATTGCAAACCGCGCGCGATTGCCGTGTACGCCGCATACGGTGGAGTATCCACGTGAGAGGGCCAAGAACAGCCATCAAAGTGCCGAGATGGCCGAGTGGATGTTCGTGGCGAAGATGCTTGTCGAGTATGGGTTGCAGGTTCGAGTCCTTCCTGCTGGGTGCTTTCTGTAGTGCTCAGTTTAAGCTTAAGCTGTCGCTCTGCTTTCGGTAGTGATCCTTTAGACCCTCCATTTGCAAGGAACTAGTGGTTCACCCACCTTCCTTAGCTTCCTTCCTTAGCTTGCGCTTAGGTAGACCACGCATAGGTTTGTACTTAGGCTAAGACTTGATCGAAGGGTGAAGTGGCTTGATTGTTAGATGTCCGGGTCAGGGTGTTCAGCCAGATTTGAGATTTTGACCCCACCGCCCAAATCGTTAATAGGGTCCTCGGCCGAAGTCCAGAAAACGAACATCAGATCCGTATCAGCGTTCCAATTAACCCCCGTAAACGAAATTTCAGCGAAATTTAAATTTTCGACCTAAATCCGAGTCGGAACTTCTAACAAGTGCCGTTTTCTCGAAAAAAAAAAAAAAAAACTAGCCGGCCACTATTGTCCTCGCAACCCAAGAACTGTGTGAAAGCTCGTCTCCTGCTCTAGATAAGCCGACATTGACCCTGTTTTCGTAAATCCTTCCACACTACTGCGAACGATCGCAGTTATAAACCAGGCTACCTAGCCGCTGAGCTCTCGACCACGATCAGGGCGGCGCGAGCGTGACGCGACGCGGCCGAGGAAACTCGTCGCTACCGTTTGTATGGATAGGCGCGAGTGTGTTTTTCAAAGACATTTTATAGTGATTTTCATATGCTATTTTAACTAAAATATCTCAAAAATCGCTGAGCGTACGGCCAATCTAAGGTGATATTCTGATAGAGCGTAGTATAGTTATTCTAATGTAGGTAGATAGAGGTAACGAGTGAAAACGCGGTAACAAAAATAGTACTCCACTAGAATGACGACTGTTCGATAGTTGTTTGATTAGAGTCAGAGCGCAAAATCCTGACAGACACCTCGGCGGGGTGATAATCAGCGCCTGAGGCACAAAAGCTTAGATGATCTGCGGTCAGTGGTGTCGACACTGGATTTCGCCAAAACATCGCGTTCGCTACTGACAATGAGGCACAACTTGAAGAAAAACGCTGAAACGACCCTACTACATGAAATTTTTATAAATTTTAAGGTTTAAAAGTGGACCAATGGAAGCCGCTAGACACTTATAGGACTCTCGAGGGTGCGCCATGCACTCGAGTTCCGTCAAGAATCACAGAAAGGTCCCAAATGAGCATGGCAGTGGTATGGAGCATTTCTAAGCATCGCAGCGGTTTACTCCTCCCTTGCGACTCGTTACAGGTAAAAATAAAGGTAAAGCGCTCGGAGTTGATCAACCATCTTGGGATGCGCCACGCACTCGTGTTTCAATCAAAATCGCAGAGGCATGGTGTATGCCTAGTCGACCTATACAATGACTTGCTTGGACAGCCGGAACACCAGGGCCCAGATTCATCAGTAGTAAACCCCCGTTAAACCCCGCGATATACCCCGAACGGCGCGCACCTTTCCAATATTTATCCTGAACTTCCTACGTTAAACGCGATCTTTCATCGACTCTGCCGTCTGGTTCTGGCTGCGCCGCGGTTTCGGAGACCGCTCATCCGTTCATGAATCTGGGTTCAGGTTACAGATTAGAATCTTCACCTTGCCAGACAAGTCTGGTTCCAATTTACCCGACCGCAGAGGAAGGAAAGGCTTGGTTTGCTCAAGCTATGATCGATCGTTCGACCGTACCGGTGCCAGTAGCGCCTCTTACCACTGCACCACGCGCACCCTCGGTTTCTTGGCCGGAATCGAGCGCTCGTGGATAGAAAAATTCCTCATCTGACCTGACCTGACCGTTATGGAGACCGAACCAGGAGGAAACGATAAGAGCCGCGACGTCTACCAATACGCCAGGTCCTACTAAGTGAATTCACGGACAATTTCACCACCTCCTGCTGTTATGCGGAACTGCCTAATAAAAATAATAATAATGTTGTGACGGTGCTCATCCGCCGTGTGGTCCATCGATGATCGTCGAAAATTCGAATAAATTGGATGTCCACGGGCCGGGAAAACATCCACCCACCGTCCCAAATAGATTTTTGGCGTCGATGGAGTTTTTTGATTATCTGGGAGGGCAGCGCGGGTGCCAGAGTCGAGAAAGAAAGAGAAAGAAGTTCATGACCACCCTCAGGGTATCATCTCTTCCACGTGATTACTCAATCCTCCTTTCTTCTAAGACAAGCGCAGTGCAGCGGTGAAAGGCGCTGCTGGAACACGCATAGCCTAGCGATCGATCCCCGCCCGGGCTAACCAAGCCTTCCACCTCTATGGGATCAGAGAAGTTGGTACCAGAGTTGTATTCAGGGAGGAAGACAAAACAAAAAATCCATCGAAGCTGGTTCAGTGGGTGCAGAGGTGAGAGGGATTAGCCTTTGTGAGGATTCCGAGCGGATTGCCTTGAGGGAGGAAGCCCCGCTGGAAGCCCAGTTCTAGCTCGACAGCTCAGATAAAGATCACATTCGCAGGGCCCAGCGAAGAGCATTTCCAATAACAAAAAAAGAATCATGGAAAAATACAATATCTCACAGGTGCAGGAAAAGCATAGAGAAATGGAAAAATAAGAAAAATAAAAGACACAGAAATCAAAGCAAACCGTGTTCAATAGCAAGGTAGTCTAAATGATTTACTGGCAAAAAAGCGGAGACAAAACAAACAACAACAAAAGACAAAAGACAAACAAAAAGAATGAGGAAGAATAAAATGTGCAATATGGATTCTGGGGAGCGCGTGGTGCAGTGGTAAGAGGCGCTACTGACACTCGCACAGTCGAGCGATCGATCCCGGCTCGGACTAACCACAACTTCCATCCCTCCGGGGTCGGTGAATTGGTACCAGACCTTTTCTGGGGAGGGTAAAGACGCTGACTTGGTAGAGCCGCTGTCCCCCGCAGGTCATTGTATAGGCCAAACACGCATTTACCAAGCCTCTGCGATTCTGATTTGAACACGAATGCATGGCGCGTCCTTCGGGGACTGATCAACGCCCACACTTTTGCCTTTACCTTCACCTTTAGTATAGATTCTGAATGATAATAAGCCTTCCATCCCTCTGGGGTCGGGTAAATTGGTACCGAACTTGTCTGGGAAGGTAAAGACTCCAACCTATAACCCGGTATCGCGGCACCCGCAGGTTATTCTATAGGCCAATCAGGCATCCACCATGCCTCTACGATTCTGAATTGAACACGAACGCGTGGCTCATCCTCAAGGAACTGATCAACGCCAATCACTTTACCTTTAGTTTTGCCTTTATCGGAACGTTCAGTTGGGGAAAATCTCTCAAGAGATGTCCTCTTTATTCTTGGACTATACATTTTAACTCTTCTGAGCTGAAAGGGAGTGCATGGCGCATCCGCAGACTTGGATTTTTGGATAGCCGTCGAGTACTTTGCCTTCAACGTCCATAAAAGTAAAGGTAAAGGTGCCGACGTTGATCAGATCCCTAGGATGCGCCATGTATTCGTATTCAATTCAGAATCGTAGAGGCTTGGTGAGTGCGTATTTGGCCTATACAATGACTTGCGGGGGCCACCCGCTATACCAAGTCAGCGTTTTTACCTTCCCAGAAAAAAGATAAATAAATAAATAAATAAATAGATTAACTGTGCTGTCAGAACCTCGTTCCAATTTTCCGTGGAGAAAATAGAGAACCTAATTGAGCTCTGACGGCGATTGTTCAGTCGACGACAATGAACCGTCACTCCACGATTCTTATTGGAAAACGAATACATGGCGCATCCTAGGCATACCTAATTGGCAGATTCAATGGCCTGCTGGGGACAGCCGCTATACCAGATTATAGGTTAGAGTCTTTACCTTCCCAGACAAGTCCGGTACCAATTTACCCGAACCTAAACGGGTGAAGGCATTTTATCATTCAGAATTGGATTACCATTCAGAATCTATACCAAAGGTAAAGGTAACGGTAAAGGTGATCAGTCCCCGAAGGACGCGCCATGCATTAGTGTTCGAATCAGAATCGTAGAAGCTTGGTAAATGCGTGTTCGGCGGAGGCCAGCCGCTATACCAAGTCAGTGTCTTACCTTCCCAGAAAAGTCTGGTACCAATTTACCGACCTCGGAGGGATACAAGGCTTGGTTGGCCCGGGCGAGGATCGATCGACCGTGCGATTGTTAGCAGCGCCTCTTACCGCTGCACCACGTGCGCCCTTCTTCAAGTTTCATAGTAGCAGAAAATGGCTTTCAAATGGAGAGCTCCGTTTGCTACCAAATATAGAAATAGAGATAGAAATGGAAGATCGTAAAACTTCAGCCGGACCATTTTCCGCGGCAGTCTATTAACAGCACCATCCAGCAAGCCCGTTAGAAATGGTTTTATTGGGTTTTCCAGCCGAATGCGAACGAACTGAGCCGGAAAAACGACCCACGCCGTCAGCCGCATAACGACGTAACGACGGCTGCCAAATTCGGATTCATCGGATGCCTACGGTCTCGAAGCTCTGCTATCAGAGAGAATCCTGAAATTGGAGCTAATTTTGGGTCCAAGACGGCGCTAATTTCGGCCGCCGGTATACGGGACAGTTAATGGAAAACAAAGGGCAAAGAAATATTCCTTTCCGAAAGAACATTGAAAAGTGCAACAGGGGGAGCTGAAAATTTACAAAAAATGGTCCTATTTTGCTTTCCTAGCGATAAATTCAACTAAAATCGATGCAGGTTAGTAGGGGCCAGCGGCAGCAAGGCGGTGGGCGGAGCCAGCGGCGACTCCGCCCACCGCTTTGCCGCCGCTGGCCCCAACTGAACTGGTCGATTTTGGTTGATTTTTTGCAAAAAAAGCAAAAAGGACCAATTTTTAAATCACGCTGATTCTTTGCGGCCAGATTACGATAGCCAACAGATTTTTTTCAATACAACAAAAACGAGTAACCCGAACATTTCTTAAAACTGCTAAGTTTGCCGATTTGACGAGCTCGTAACCTGGTGTGAGAGACGAAGCCGCTGAAAAATAACAGAATCCGGTTGTTGTTTTTTGAATGACGTGAGGCGGCCGTACAGAGATCATATCATTATCACTACACCGCGGAATCTTTATCAGTCAGTTAATCTTTTCCATATTCATCAAAACAACCACTGCAACCACTCACCAAATCCCACCTCATCCCTCTTTTACAGCTACTTTACGCAGTCGCTCTGGTGGTCTGAACTCATTCAAGAAATAGCAAAATAAATTAAAATAAAGAGAAATAAAGTAACAAAATCTGGCTGCTGCAACTTCTATTGTACCACTTGGTCCAACTCCTGGCAATAATGGAAAGGAAAGGGGTAAATGCAGGGAAGGAAGGGACAGAGTTTGAAATTGAAGCTATTTTCCAGTTTTTTCCTATTAGAAAGACGAAAGTTTAAAAATTTCTTCCTCGGAATTTCACTGGCTCCCGGCTCAATCGTCTGATGATAATTTTTCGGAAAAAAATTACTACCTGACCGAGAAACGCTCTCTAGTTTGAGACGCCGGAGGAGGACAAATACATATAAATAATAAATTTATAAATAAATAAATAAATATTATAAGTGAATAATATAAATAAATAAATTTATCCTCCCCTGAGATATTTCAGGTTTTCATGTCACTGTATTCGTGTTGCGTGTTTTTTTTTAAAGTTTTGGTGACTTCAGACTATTCGCAAATATCACTATAGTCAGGTACTTCCCTCCTGGTGACTTTTTCAACATTACAAGATACCTAAGGGATCTATAGCCTTAAATAATGTGGGAACGCCAAATTCTACGTCTCTCGACAAATCTTGACCTAGTCGTAGTCAGTGCATATCAATCAATCAAACTATCAATCAAAACTAAATTATCAATCAAGGCGACATCGGCGAAGCGTTAGCCGAATGAAGAGTAATATCAATGTCAGTCGCGTGCTGAACACTAAATAATACTACGGAATCAAATTATCAATTCTTATCAATTTGGTCAAGTTGCGGAAATCAGGCTCTGGAACGCCAAACGGTTTTCAGGTGATGTTGTCTACCTCACTCCTCCTAAACCCGGGGTAAAAGGCATTCAGCTGGACCTAAATTCATGACGGCTATCGGCACAATATACCCGAGAATAAACCCCGGGCGGCGCGATTATTCGCATTCATGAACGCGCCGCGGAGTGGAATAGACCCGCGATGTCCCCCAAATAAACTCCGCGGCGCGTTCATGAATCGAATAATCGCGCCGACCGGGGTTTATTATCGCCGATAAAATTTAGGCCACTCTGTTCACTAAAAAAGGCCACTTGGGGTGGTGGGATGTGCAAGTGCTGGAGACTAATTCACTGGCATCGGAATATTCGACGGCAAAACGTGGGAACCCGGCGGACAACCTAAGGATTCCGAAGAGAAGAAGCCGTGCTGCTGCAGCGGCTCAGTGATCGCTGGTGCTTGATGCTTAGCTGTCGATCGGCTTACGACGAGGGCGATGAAAGCGTCGGAAGTTTTGCTCGGTGTCTTGGCTGTTCGGCCGTGCCTCTGTCGACTTCAATTCCATCTCATCGGCTATTCCTCTCATTGGTCTTTGTCCGCTTCTCCTCGCTTCCCTCTACATAGGAGAACAACCACGACACGACTCCAAGCAGCGTAAGGACCTCAGAGAAGAATTTAAGAAATGCAGAGCCTCTCTCTTTGTTTTGGACGAAAGTCGTTCACGCCTGTTGCAAGAGCCGTCGAAATATGATCGTATCAAGGCTCGGAAAGCTCAGAGATGGTGGCAGCTGGCTACTTTTCGAAAACAAAAAGGAAAACCGATACGAGAACATGAATTGATTGATTGGGTGAGAAAAACCGAGGTGTGACATCGTGCTTAACGGTTGCTGACGCTTAGATGAAAAACCTAACTAAGCCGGGAAGCCGAGTTACGTTGACAGGCGATATCGAGAAAACGAAAAAACATGATAAATAAAGTTAAAGACAAAGTTATCGGCGTTAATCAGTCCCCGGTGGACACGCCATGCATTCGTTTTCCAGTAAGAATTACAATCGCCGCAGGAGCCCAATTAGGTTTTCTATTTCTCACGACGGCAAATTAGTATAAAATTTTGACAGCAAGGTTTATTTATTTATTTATCTCTTATAGAGGTGTACCAGCAATCAAACGAAGCATTTTTTAGAGAGCCTGAATGGTGTATAGCAGTTTACTTTTTTCTGCGCAAATCGCGAGCGACTCCTCATTAATTCTATTCCCTTGGCAACTACATAATCCTATGTGCTATTAATCTTGTTAAGTTTTGTGACGAGCGATTAATCCTGTGGAACAGATGAATTCGCTACGATTTTATGGTCCACTCGTTGTGCAATGGCAAGAGGGGCTGCTGGTAGTTTTGTCGTCGATTGATCAATCGCCGCTGGAGCCCAATTACGTTCGCTAGTTTTACGACTGTGAATTAGTAAGAGGTTTTGACTGCACAATTTATTTATTTTTTATTTATTTATTAACCTATTTATCTCTTACAAAGGTGTGCTAGCAATCAAACAAAGTTAATCTGAAGTCCTAACAAACAACGAAAGCAAAGGTAAAAGTGTGTGTAAATCATTGAGATAATAAACATGCTAGAAAACTTCTCCAACCAACCCTGCAAATACCTGCGGATATTAAAAAATCGATATAAAAAATACCACATCAGCTCATAAATTCCAAAAAAGTGTTTTCCATGGTTATTTTCCATGCTGATGAAAACGGCATTAACGAAAAAACTGCATCTATTCCGTTAAAGTGGGAACCACCAAAATAGGGGGATGGCATATAATTATGAAACGCACTGTACGTCAAGGAAATTATGGACTGAAATAAAGTGCGTGGCGCATCCCAAGTTGAGCGATAGGAGTTAGGTAGGTAGGAGTTTACAACGTCTTCAGCTACGGTATAATTAGGAAGACCTGGCACGTTGAAAATTCATTTTGTTTAATTTTGACTTCTTCTATACTCTTCTATTATCCTGAGTTGATCAGTTCTCCAAGGACGCGCCGTGCATTCGTGTTCCATTCAGTAACGTAGAGGAATGCTATCAGGCCTATACAATGGCTTGCGGGGCCAGCAGCTATACCACGTCAGAGTCTTTACCTTCCCAGACAAGTCTGGTATCAATTTACCCAAGCCCATAGGAATGGAAGGCTTGCCTAGCTTGGGCTGGGATCGATCGCTCGACTGTGTGGGTGTTAGTAGCGCCACTCACCACTGTACCACACAGACGCCGGAAAAAAGAAAATTAATTAAAATTGTTCTTTCAAAGAGGCAACTGGGCAGAATTACCACCATTTATTCATCCACGACTACCATTTCCGTCCCATCAATGCTAAATTCGTCTCAGAAACTTATAATTCGACGACAATCACCAACAATCACGGACAACCACGGACAACCGCATCAAAATTGCACAAAATTGCACACTTTGAAAAAGATGGCAAGGTACCAGCCAAAAAAAACTTTGAAAAAAAAGCGTCAGGAAGCTGTCAGTCAGCAACTGCGCCAGGTAGCAGGTCCACCTATAAGGGTGCACAACGATCACAAAATCAATCAATCGATCAATCAACCAACTCCCCTTTCACATGTGTTTTAATTGCTTATATTTATTGATGTATTTTTCATTTTATTATTACGACCATTAAAGACCGTCCATAAAAAATGGGAAGGAGAATGTCAGTCGGTACCAAATGTAGGGACTAAGAGTATAAAAAAACAGTAGTATGTGAGGACAGCGTCTTTAGGGGATGATCGAAACAGCTTCGGATGCTCGATCAATGATTCCTTGATTTGAAACATTTGAAAAGGCCAAACATTTTCTTGTTTTTCGATTTTCCAAGAAAAATCACTGCCCAGTCGAGAACCCAAGGATAGGCTCTAAGAATTGTCGTCCGGACACCAAAAAAGGCCGGCACGTGGGACGGCTTTTCACAAAGTGCATTGTCGCTACACCAGCTAAAATTCCCGAAATGTCCCCACTCACCGATTACGGTAAATTTATTACAAAAACGAAACAAAGAAATAAAGTATGAAAGGGGTCACTGCTACTGGCAATGCCGGAAGAATCGGAAAGATCGTCGTTATCGACACCAGAATGGAGCAATGAGTCCCTCAAAATCTATCAGATAAATTTTTGACTTTTTCGACGAACCTAGCACCACCATTACAACATCATATTCTGTTATAGTATCAGATAAAGTTTTCAAAAAACACTGTGGTTTGTGTTTATTTTCGATTCTTCTTCGCTTTTTTAAATATTTATCGGTAGTTGTAGGCGCATGGTACAGTGGTAAAGGTTGCTACTGACACCAACATGGTCCAGCGATCGATCATTGCCGCACTAAATAAGTCTTCCAACTATACGGGCTCGGGTATATTGATAGACTTGTCTGGTAAGGTAATGACTCTGATTCGGTATAGCGGCTGGCCCCCGCAAGTCATCGTATAAGCCAGTTATGCATTCACGTTGTCTCTACGATTCTGAATGGAACACGAATGCACGGCGCGTCCGTAGGGGACCGATCAACTTAGATACCTTCACCTTTACCTTTATTTATTGCTAGTTACCATACCTATACTGTAGGTGGACGAGAGAATTGCTCACCAGCGAAACAGGAAGGGGTTCATTTTTCTAGTTCAAGAGACCGAAGGAGGACAAATACCTTATTTTCTCAACCTCTGTGATATTTTAAGTTTTTTTTTATATTATGATGACTTCCAGCTGTTCGCAAAATACCACGACAGTTTGTTGTATTTGCTAAAAGGAAGAAATATAAAAGGTAGCGAGAGAGAGAAGAGGAAATAAAACGTGAAAAGGAGGCGGAGACGCAGACGGACTGACAAGAGATAGAGATAAGAAAACAGACTGACTTAGGATAGTTAAATTTTCAACGTGTCAGGTCTCCCTAATTATACCATAGCTGAAGATGTAATAAAGGAACACAACTCTTGCCGTTCAACTTGGGATGCGCCACGCACTTGATTTCCGTCCATAATTTCCCAGACGTATTTGCAGAATTGGTTGGAGAGGTTTTTTGGCTCAATTGTTCATTGCCTCCATAGTTTACACACCTCTTTATCTTTGTTTTTTTTTCGTTGTTTTCAGGTACTTCAGATTAATTTTGTTTGATTGCTAGCCCACCTTTGTAAGAGATAAATACATGAATAAATAAATAAATAGATAAACCGTGCCGTCAAAACCTCGTACCAATTCACCGCCTAAAAATAGAGAGCCTAACTGGGCTCTGACGGCGATTGATCAGTCGACGACGAAACTACCAGCAGCCCCTCCTGCCATTGCAACAACGAGTGAACCATAAAATCGTAGCGACTTCATCTGTTCCACAGAATTAATCGCTCGTCACAAAACTTGAAGAGATTAATAGTACATAAGATTAGTCGCCAAGGGAATAGAATTAATGAGGACTCGCTCGCGATTTGTGCAGAAAAAAAGTAAACTACCAACACTATTTAGGCGCTCCAAAAAGTGCGATTGCCCTTTTAGCAATGACACCGCCGACGGAGAATATTACGTGAAAGTGTATGCAAAACGCAACAAGTGTAGTGCCCTCGGGGCAACTCTTTGCACTAGTGATGAGCTCGGAGATGACAAGTGGCGCGTACTATCGAGCCTCAAAACAGGTCCAGCGCAAAAAAAGATCTTTTTTCTCTTAGACGCGAGGGCATGGAGAACTTCTTATGCGCTAGGACTGTTAACATTTCAAATAAGCCGCCACAGACACGCTCCGCCTCTTTTTGTCCCCGGCTGGCCCCAGTTCGCAATGGTGATTAGTGCGCTCTCCTTACGATTAGAGTGCTTTTCTATAAGAGGAAAACACCCGAATATGAAAAATACAGCTCTGATGATAAATCTCGGGCATCACTCTATCAGTCTACCATCAGTCTAACGAAGTTCTAAATGATATGATATCGTTTCCGAAATAATATTTATTAAACCAATATTCCTCATCTGCGATGGGCTGGGCAATAACTATAATTGAGTTATAAACTTCATCAACAAAAGTTTAACAGTGATGACGTCTTAGCCATGGGCCAAATAATGATATCATAAGTAGTGTGTTTTTTGTATTGTTTTGTTTGTTCGCATTTTCATACTCTACGGCGCACATTAAGTGCATAGTAAATAAATAAATAAATAAATAAATAAATAAATAAATAAAGACAAGAGAATTCAGACCCAAGAAAAGAGCTCACCAGTACAAATAGAAAGTACACAAACGCGGAAGTCTTTTGTTGAGAAAAGAGAACATTGAATCAATCAGTCTAACGAAGGAAGCCACAAAGAGTGAACGATTTTTCGAGTTTTTTATTAGCAAGTTGTTCAAAATCCCAGTAAAACCTATTTTTTTCCTAACCCGCGACTTTTGCAATGTCCTCTACCGAGAAAAACAGTATGGCAAATCGTGGGTAGATGCGAAAATATGGATGAAATCTTGCAATACGTTCGAATTATCCCCAGGTTCCGCTACAGACAGCTCCACCCATTTCTGTCCCCAGCAAGCACCCCCTTGAACAGTTGTGCTTATTCTGCCCATCTTAGAATTTTATCGAAAAAAGAAGGAAAACGGAGAAGAAATGGAAAGGATAAAAAAGACGGATCCTCATAAGATAAAAAAGAGGAAAACCCTGGTTTTCATCAGTCTAATGAAGTCGTGAAAGTGAAAAGTCCGGGCGAGTGGAGAATTTCTTTTAGTGTCTCATAGACAACTTGTTAAAAATTCGAGAAAACCATATGGGATCCTTCATGGAGCAGGTTTTCCTGTATTCTCTTTGAAGGGAAAAAATTTCTGAAAATCACCGGTAGATGGGGCCCTACGCATACCCAAACGCACTCCACTAAACAGTTGTGCTTCTTCCGTCCTTTAAAAAAATATTTTTTTTTGGAAAAAAATGAGCACTTCAAGGTACAGAGTATGCCGCTTTGATGGCACATGCTTAACACAAAGAGGGTAAAAACTCGGAAATAAAAAAGGTACACTTGCTAAGTACAAGTTTCTACGAGAGTTTTTTCTTTGAAAAAAAAGAGTACGCCGCTCTGATAACATATCTTGGAGATAAAGAGCGACAAAAAGCCCCCTTTGAAAAGAATACATCAGCTTAGTATAGATGAAAAGCGTGCAAAAACCGAAGTCACATTCGACGGTAAACCAAAAAATGAGAAAAAAAAATGATCCTCATCAGTCTGATAAAGGAAGTCAAGGACATCAAAGGATATTCTCCAGTTATTTCTGTTACACATACCCTATAGGTTTCCTCGAGGAATTGTTAAAAATCCAGAAAATACTAAAGCGTTTTTCACCGGGAAGGTTTTCTCTGCTAAGAAAAAAGCCCTGCAAATCAGCGGTGGATGCGGAGATTTCCAAAGCCGTCCCATTAAGTAAAAGCCGAGATCATAAGGAATTGTCTCAAGCACGTTAATGAAGGGAGTCCAGGGCCCACATTCATCAACAGGCGCACGGTCACCGAAACGCCGACGGCCGCAAACCCGCTCGATACCGTGGGTTTGCGGCCGTTTACGATTCGTGAAGTGCGGGGTTTCCGAGACCGCGACGTCCTGTTGCGCAACAGCCGCAATCGCACCCATCACGTCAAGGAATAGTTGGCAAATTGCCAGAGCAGTTTTGTCTGCTCATCGCAAATGCCCCACACGTTTCGAAATCTCTCATCGACTCTGCCGTCTGGCTCTAGCTTAGAGCCGCGGCGCAGATAAAGGAGGAACGCCTGCGTTGCGGTCTTGGGCAAAGTCAGACGGCAGAGTCGATGGGAGCTTGCGGGGATCATAGGGAATGTGCGATGAGCAGACAACGGTCTGCCGTCGGGGTCTCCTAAACCCTGCCTCGCCGAGGGGTGTGGTAGACCCGCGATAAGCCCCGCTTTGAACCCCGACGCGCGTTCAGGAATTTCGGTTTGCGCGCGGTTTGAGGTTTAGGCGGGGTTTATCGCGGGTTTTGCAACGATGAATGTGGGCCCATGTAAGCCTAACCTAAGGAAAACTTTATAGGGAAAAGTTTCCTTCATAGGGAAGGTTTTCCAGAGCCATTCCGAATAAGGAGGACGGACTCAATGGCAAAACACAAGGAAGGAGTGGTCTTGAACATCCTAGTGAAATAACTAGAGATAAGGATTTTTTCCAATCTTTCACAGAGTTGTCAGAAATTCTAAAAAACGGAGAAACGGGGAAAAACAAAAAATGTTGGTTTTCATCAGTGTAATGAAGAAAGTTTAGGAGAACGATGGATTTTTTTAAAAAAAATTTCAAAGAGAAGTCTAGAGGTAAGGATTTCTTTCCAATTTTCCATAGAGTTATCAGGAATTCTAGAAAAAAAAACGAGAAACGGAGAAAAAACAAAAAACTTTGGTTCTTATCAGTGTAATGAAGAAAGTCTAGGAGAGTGATGGATTTTTCAAAACTTTTCAAAGAGAAGTTACCAGCAAATTCTAGAAAAAACTTAGGGTTTTCTTCTTCGGAAAGACTTTCTGATGTCATTCAGAACGAGGGCGCCATGCACAATGGCAAAGCACAAGGAAGGAATGGTCCTGAACAATCTAATGAAACAACTCAACAATAGATAACGATTTTTTTCCAATTTTTCATAGAGTTATCAGAAATTCTAGAAAAAAAAAACGAGAAACAGGGGAAGATCGAAAAACCTTGGTTCTCATCAGTGTAATGTAGAAAGTCCAAGAGGGTGGAGGATTTTTTTAGTTTTCCAAGAAGAAGTTGTCAAAAATCCTAGAAAAAACCTAGGGTTTTCTTTTCGGAAAAACCTTCTAGTGCCATTCAGAACGAGGACGACGTACACAATGGCAAAGTACAAGGAAGGAATGGCCTCGAACTACCCAATGAAATAGCTCAACTAGATTCAGGGATTTTTTCCCAATTTTTCATAGAGTAATCAGAAATTCTAGAAAAAAAACAGAAACGGAGAAAAAAACCTTGGTTCTTATCAGCGTAGTGAAGAAAATCTGGAAGTGATGGATTTTTTTTTAATTTTTCAAGAAGTTACCAGAAATTCTAGAAAAAACTTACGATTTTTCCTTCGGAAAAACTTTCTAGTGCCATTCAGGACGAGGACGACGTACACAATGGCAAAGAACAAGGAAGTCAAAGCGTAAACAGGGCCGACGACGATGATGATGAGATGAATCGAATTCGAATTCGAGTCCCTTCGGCTCAATCAGCGATGGGTTGAACCGAGGCGAGGCGGATTTCCGACGCCGCTCTTCACGATTTCTCCTTTTCCTCCTCGAGCTGCAAGCCGTCGGGGGGCGGGACCACTGTCACCCATCACTCCGTTGAAAGTGGGAAGGGGGAGGGGCCAAAAAAAGCCGCCGCGTCGAGAACGGCGCTGAAAAATGGCCTACTAGACATCAGGGAATCGGCCATTGAGGTGCTCCACGGAGGGGAGGAGTAGGAACGAGAAGCCAACGGGGAATAAGCTCAACCGCCTGAGGGGCGTAGAATCCTTCGGTCGAAAGCCTTCAGGAGAGAGAGGGGATAAACAAATCCGATTCATAAGTTCAGGATAATCGCCGACGGGCATGATTGCCCTCCTCAAGTACCTCATTCCATTCATCTCGGAGGAACGGAGATGGATGTGAAGAGATTGCACTTTGCAGAAAACCGCCGCCATCTATTTGCTGCGGGGTAATCTGTCGTTTTTCTTTAAGAAAAAAACGATCTTAATTTCTACTTCACGTGATCGACAAGCCTTCAGGCTTGAAAGATCAGTTCATAAATCGATCGATAGAGTCGATCGATTGGGGGGAGTATAATAGTTGAAGAAAGTGGGCGCGAATTTCGCCCCGTCAATCGATATGAGCACGGAAAGACCGGGATGAAGCCCCGTTTACACTTAGCGACGGACCACTAGTTGCTAATCCAAGGATTTTCTCTCGAAAGATAGCTCTCGGAAGAAAATGGTCGAGATACTTTCAGTGCTGGTGTGAAAAGCTGTCACCTCCTTAAGGAACGCCGCTTTCCGTCTCGCTGCCGGTCACAGAAGTATGAACGAGGCTTTATAGGTATATAATTTTATGATACCCGTAACGCACAATGATCAATAAATAAATAAATAAATAAATGATCAGGTAAATAAATAAAGTGACCGTCAGCCTGAGCCTACAGATAGCTTTGATAAAGGATAGGTAAAGGTAAAGGTAAAGGTGCCGGCGTTGATCAGTCCCCTGAGGACGCACCGCCGCATTCGTGTTCAATTCAGATTCGTATAGGCTTGGTGAATAGGTGTTTGGCCTATACAATGACCTGCGGGGGCCAGCCGCTATACCAGGTCAGTGTCTCTACCTTCCCAGACAAGTCTGGTATCAATTTACCCGACCCCGGAGGGATGGAAGGCTTGGTTAGCCGGGGAAGAGGTTTATCACTCGACCATTTGGTCGTCTCTCGACCACCTCTCACCAGTATACCACGCGGGCCCTTAATATAGGGTAATTTCTAAAATACAATCACGGTTAGCTAAGAAAAGGAGTCAGTATGTCTGGCAAAACTTTGAATGGGTCTTTCGGTGGAAAGATGAATCTGGAGAAGAAATTCTCGGCGATCTGCCAGGAGATGGAACAAATCAGAACCTACGGTAAGTTACTAACATTATATCCCAGTCGGCTGTAACCCACTGGATTTCAACGTTTAGCCCACCATGGACTGGAAACAAATGAATAAAATGAAATGAAGTTGCGGTAAGAAAAGCCAGCAATCTGAGATTTATCGCGGATGCTAAGCGTTCAAGGCCGATAGGAAGCTGATGGATGGTTTCTGGTCACAACAATTGATGCCCATATATAACCGCTATTTTAATAAAATCTTTAATTCAATGAGATGAGAAGGGACGCAGAAGTGAGAGAGCACATAGTGAAGAGTCGCTGTACTTGCAGGGCATTGATAATTGCTGTTGTGTTTCGTAAAGGGTCGCCTGGCTACTTTTTTCATAAAAAATTACGTTTTAAAGATTTGTAAGACCCTCTAAGATGGGATACTGGACATAGATTCCTTACTCAGGAAAACTTTTTGATTCAGCACCGACAAGAATAAAAAGAGGAAGAGAGGGACATAGAGGGCATGCAGTCGCGAGTTATAACTAGATTTTTCACTTATTAAAACCCTTGGGGGAATCTAACCGTATTTTGAGTTGGGTCCTTGGTCTTCCCTTACATGGTTTCGAAAACTTGCTAGCGTTTTTTTAACTAAATTTTATTTTTTTCGAAACTTTCGCCTAACATGTTATAAATTTCGGCCATAATTTTGAGGATGTTTTTAAATAGCTTGAAGTGGTACTTTTAAAAAATTTCCACGCGCGGGTTCGCCCATCTCCTGAACAAATAAACAAAAACTAAATCAAATTTGACTGCATTTTTGTAGTTGACTGGATTTTTGTAATCGTTTGCAATGTCCCAATGTTCAAATTGCGGCAGTAAGTACCTGAAATCTCCCACGCACGGCGCATTGTGCAAGTAATTCTAGTCACGTGCTTGCTCGCATGTTACACAAAAAATAACGAAAGGAAAAAGTGCACTTAGCAATCGACGAGATGAAATTACGAAAAGGAAGAGCTCCTAAAAGAGATGAAAAAAAGAAACGCGAACCCATGGGGATTGTGGTAGCAGTGCCGAAATCGATTCGATTTTGGGGTAAAAAAGAGAACAAATCTTCCCTCGCAAGGGTAGAATGAGGGATTAGATTCTCAGCAGACCTTTCACCTCTCTTCGAGTTGGGTAAATTGATCCCGCGACAAGGGTGGGGACGAGACTAGCCTGTTACTCAACTTCAACTTTTTCAATTTCTTTCTACTTGTTGGTATGGTACTATTAGGGTACTCTATAAATAACTGGTCTATCATACCATCAACACCCGAATAGTTCTAAATCTCGGGTATTTCTCAAAAAGCTTTCGCTCCATTTCTAGCACAACTTCAACGAACAAGTCTGCTGTAATTGTCTGCTCACCCGGTAGAAGCGAACAGTGCATGACTCCACGACTATGAACCAGAATGAGAGCAGGATGTTCTTCACATGAGGGGCCGACTTTGGAATTCGTTCAGGCTTCACGTGCTGCGGGAGCCACTGGATCATCCATGTGGTGTTATAGTTGGTGCGCCACTTCTCTTCCTGTGCCACGATTGAGGTCAACCACGACGTTGTTCTGGAACGGTTGAGATGGTTTTGGTTTTGGCAGATGACCACTCGTTGCTGCTTCTGAGACGGAGTCATTGCATGGGGAATCATCCTTGCAAGACTGCTCTTCTTCCACTCCGTTTCAGGTAGCGATAGACAGTGGTACATGGAGTGTTGGTAACCTTCGATATCATTTTTACGCTCCGGGCAGCTGCCTTCTAACTGCGGCTAGAACAGCACTTTTGTTCGGCCCTATTGGACTTCCAACACGCTTGTTATCCGTGATGTCAAATATTCCTTTCTGAAAGCGCTTGAACCAACTTTGGCACGTTGACCTGCAACAGGCATCTTTGCCTAACAAAGGCATGATTGCTTGATAAGCAGTGCAGGCAAACAGACCAGAACGGAAGTAATGAAGAAGCACGTCGATTTAGGTCGATCTCTGCTTCATCTTCAAGAAATCACCGAAACGCAGACAGTAGAGCAAAACAGTCGATCATTATGCCGTTAGGAACTATCATTGAACAACCTCATCATTCCAAGATTCCATCTTGTTTGGATCTTGTGTGAACAAGTTATGGCATGTACAACGTACATGGTCTAAATATTCAGAAACTTATGGAACACCCTATTAATTTACCCGATCCCGATGTGATGGAAGGCATGGTTAGCCCGGACGGGGATCGATCGCTTAACCGTGCGGGTGTCGGTAGCAGCTCTTACCATTGAACCGCGTAATAGTGATTCAATTCAAGGTTGTAGGAATATTCAAATATTTTGTTGCAAACATTAAATCGTATCGCTTACTAGGATGAACCCCTAGTCCCCTAGTACCCCTTTACCTTTAATTTTACTAAGATGATGTCAAATAACAAACAAACAAATAAATAAATAAATAAAAGAGTTTGTATTTTTGCATCGATATAATCAGATACGAATAAAATTTGAAAAGTTGTATTTGCTTCAGATTTCCAGAGAATTGCACTACTCAATCATCGCTAATTTAGAGTAACTGCTACTTCTGATTGAAGAAATCTAAAAGAAAATACGGTGTTCAAGCCCCATCAAAGCCATGGAGCAGGTTTCCAATTTAGACCGCAGACCTCTAGTGGTTTATCGTTACATCTCGGTTAGGTATAGCGTAAGTTGAGCGAAGTATCATAGCGAGTTACAGTACCGGACGTGCCGCAACGATAAAGCGGCAGCAACAGCGCTTTTTCGTGCCCTTTTCGAGGTCCACGCGTGGTGACCCGGGCAGTCTACCTCAATTCATTTACGAAGCATGTCCAGCGGGGGTCCCTGCGTGGTAGCCAAGCCGAAGGCGGAGCCTCGTCGAGCACTGAGTCACAAGAGGAGGAATCGAAGGGCAAGCGGCCGAAAATCGAGAGATCGAAAAATCTCTTCCTTTGTATGTAAAAATTTGTATATAAAAGATAGTGCTCAAGCTGCTGAGTCCAAATACACACTCATTTTTACGAAAAAAGCAATTTCAAAGGAGATATAAAAAACCGGCGGTTTTTGCGCAAAAAAGCGCCGCCGGCGCCTTTTTATTATTGCGGCGCGTCCGGTACTGTACGGGATTCCTTAAGGACAGACGTCTTCTGAGCTTTCAAGTCAGGAGAGTCCGAGAGCAGAGTACGGGTTCGCTCTAACGAGCAGCAGCAGCAGCTCGGTCCAGCGGAAGCGTCCAATTGACACGGCCTATCTAATAGCATTCGCTTTATTACGCCAGATGAGGGCTTCTCGTCTGAGCCGTCGGTCGCCCACCCACAACCCGCATTATTTCGCACAGATCAAGGTTTAGGTGTTGGGTAAATGTCGGGTAAAGTGAACCAAACCCGACTAATACCCTCTAACCAAACAGATCGCCAAGGTATTCCAGCAAGACGAACAATGCAAGCTTCGGCATTGCCTTTTTTTCAAGAAGAAAAAACGTGGAGAAGCCAAGAGCACACTCAAAACCAAAAAATGGTCTCGTTGCGGTCCAAAATGAGCGGCGGAAAGCTGTTGAGTGCCTAGTGTAAGAGCGAAGTGATAAACAAGTAAACTCCAAGCACTTAAAAAGTCCGGGTTCCACAGAAATTTTCCCAAAAATAATAAGAAATTCTAGCAACCGACCGTAATCCTCGACTGTCGTCGACCACTGCATCCTAACCCTATCCTACTACATAATAAGTCCTACTATGTAATAAGCGAAACCCAAGCGATGTTTGTCATGGGCGGCTCATATGGGTCCCGCCGCGATTGCCCGTTACCGTATTCCCAGGGACGCACTTCATCAGTTCAACTCGAGGTCTTTTGCTACATGCTATTTGTTCATCGTTTTATTTTAAATCTTTATTTCAGTTCATGTATTTTTGTCTTTAGTGCTTGTCGTTTGTCGGCCGGCAGGCCGCTGAATGGATGGTTTAGAGGAATGATAAAGATTTAAGATCAATCACTGAGTATAATTTTTCCTGTCACTGATCTTAATCTTGTTTTTCTTTGAAAAAAAAGTTGAAAATCAAGTACGTAAATCAGCTGAATTGGTCGAGAAGCAGCAGAGACCGTCCAAAAATTACACATCCGAGCGCGAAGGGAAGTGAAATGCAGCCGCAGTCGTTAATCCATTCCACTGGGTCGCGCCATGCACTAGACTTTTTCTCCAGAATTGTTAGGGTCGTCTTCGTCAGCATGATGTGTAAACAGAGTAATTATCAGAACTGGTCAATAAAAAGACAAAAAGAGAAGATGATCTATAAAAAGAAAATAGAAAAGATGGACCGCTAACGACCGATTTCTTTTTGACCAATCCGTTGGAAAAGTGGACAAATTGTGAGAATGCCGAAAACAAAAAAATTCCATTCCAACGTGATTATCGAGTTGGACCATTTTTCTTCGCTTGTGTTGTTGGATTGAATAAATATGAATATGAATATGAAAACCATGTGACATTTTACAACGGATTCTCCTTCACAAAGCCTATTCCGCATTACAAAATCCCATACGCTCTGTAGATTAGATTAAATTCATCGATCTATCGATTACATTCATTGTGATCCTCTATAACTGGCCTAATTACCTAATGAAGTGAAAATAAGTGAATTCCATCCAAGTCAAAGATCACCGGCCTGAATGGTGGGCGGATTGAATGGCTCAACGACAGACGAGCCCTTAATCTCAGGCTTTGCGCTCCTGATGAATGGCATCGGCTCAAAAACGACCAATTTCTGGCCGAAAACTCGAGTGATGTCCTTCCGGGAAACTAAGAAACCCTGAGGGGTTACACTTTACCCAGGGGCATCTAACCAACTACTTTCTCACCTCCACTCCTCACAATTAACCTACAGGTTACCATGAAGAACAAGGCGAAGAGAATTTCTAATCGTGGTACATGATTGAAGAAACTTTGGCAAATTTTAACATTCAAAGCGTCGATTAGAAGGTCGGACTGCTTCAGAATCGTGAGAAAAGGATGTGGAAAGAGAGCTGAAAAGAGAAAAGAGCAAAAAAGTAGTTTAAAGAAAAAGTTTTAGTTTACGTTTCTATGGATTGCTGTTGAATTTTGTAGTTCTTTCTTTTCTTAGGTTTAGTTTTGTTTTCCCATTTCGGTGTGATTGCCTTAGAGCGTATTAAACAAATGAATAAATAAATAATGTTCGAAAAAAAAACTCTTTTAGGTTGCCCAAGGCCCATTCGTACTTTTGGAGCCGTCAGCTTAATGCTTATCACTGAGCTTGTCACTAGTATTCATCAAAAAGGCAAATTTTTCTGTTGATGAAGTAGGCGAAGCCGGAACAGAGGCTTCCGCATCGGACGCACATCAACTCGAATTCTCGTAGTTTTGGCCGAGACGATGCGAAGCGTGAAAGTGACAATTCCGGGTAAAAAAACAACATCAAAAATCAGTATCGGACAAAAATCCGCTGCCAACAACGAGCAAGGATCTTTATGCGGGAGCTGAGACAAAAAGTAATCGAAAAATTCAATATCTTTGGCAAAATAGCGAAAAATGAATAGGGTGATTTATGATCTTTCGGGTATATCGTCAACAGTGCTTAACAAATCAGACTACCCTGATGCCCGCGTGGTGCAGTGGAACGAGGCGCTACTGACACCCGCACGGACGAGCGATCGATCCCCGGCTCTGCTAACCAAGGCCTACCATCTCTCCGATTCGGGTAAATTGGTACCAGACTCGTCTGGGCGGGTGAAAACATTGACTTGACATAGCGGCTGGCCCCACAAACCATCGTGTAGGCCAAATACGCGTTCACCACGTCTGTACGAGTCTGAATGGAAGTCGAATGCACGGCGCGTCCTCAGGGCACATCTTTAAGTTCATCTTTTACCCATCGCCTTTTATTCGGAAGGTTTGATAAAACTCTGAGAAACCCGCGAGGGCCTCGTAACTTCAAACTGCAGGAAAATTTCCAATATGTTAGAAACGGAAAAAAATCTCGATATCTCTCAACGTCACGGCTTGAAATGTTTGAAAAAAGAGAAAAGCATTACAAAAAAGCTACTTTTCGTCTTGATGACTCCTTTATCTTTACCCTCACATGCAAGAGACTCTCCTGATGATTCCTGGGCAAGCCGACATCTACCGTAGCACACGACCGAAGCTTCAAGACGAGGACAACAGACGACAGCGATCTGCATTCGAAGAGAGACAGTCAAGCGATCGATCACGTAACAGACTAACCAAGCTTTCCATCCTTCCGGGGTCGGGTAAGTTGGTACCAGGCTTGTCTGGGAAGGTAGAGACATCGATTTAGTGAAGGCTGGATTGTTGGGTAAAACCTTACCACGCCGACATTCACTGTAGCATACGGTCGAAATTGCAAAGCGAGGACAACAACATGACGCTGACAGACGAAGATCCGGCCGGAACGAGCCTTTTTTCGCCGAGGTCCGAAAAGGACAAGTTGCCGTTGGGACGGAATTAACGGGAATTAAATAGAGTCACAACAAATTGAACGGCGCATTTTAAAACAGCGCTGAAAACCGTCGATGCGTGCACGGGGTGGACAAAGTGACTGGATAAGGTTGTAGCAGGAATGGCCGATGAAAAGTGACGTGAGCTAGCGCAACGCTGAAAAAAACGAGAGAAAAAAGTGAAGAAAATGGAATGCTTCAAAAGTGGAAGTGGAAAACAGCTAAAGTTACACAGTGGATAAAGGCGGATGTTATGGGCCACAGTGAGTAGAAAAGGGGCGGGGCATCATAGGAGCGTTCCAAAGCGGCTTTTTCAAATAACTTTGTTGAAACTCAATAATTCGTAAAAATGTACATATATTTGAGCTCAGCAGCTCGAGCTCTATCGATTGGTATTCGAAGATCGATACAAATGCAAAATGTTGCTCCTTTTGCCGACCCCTCAAATCTCACCTAGTCGGCCCATGAGGGATCGACCAGCCCCAGAGGGACCGACCAGGCGAGATTTGAGGGGTCGGCAAAAGGAACCATAGTTTGCATTTGAATCGATATTTGAATACCAGTCGATAGAGCTCGAGCTGCTGAGCTCAAATATATGTATATTTTTACAAATAATTGAGTTTCAACAAAGTTATTGAGAAAGCCGTTTTGGGACGCTCCTAAGCGGCTTTTCCGGGAAGTGATCAAAAGCTATGTCCGGTACTGTATATTATGTGCCGAAGAGCGCAGCATAAAATAGCACAAAAACCCACAAGCGCTCGACTACGTTCCGAATAAGTGCCGACGAAGGCCATTGAGACCAAAGGAGGTCTGAAAGTGGGCGGAGCTATAAGATCGAAACGTAAGCGGAAGCACGAGATGTGGGAAAATTTGCGATGGCCTCAAGGACGACAGAACATATCACTAACAAGAGATCGCCTTTTTGAAAAGACTACAGAAAATCAATCAAAACAAGCTGATCATTCGCAGCTCGCATTAACATAATCTAATGGTCCTCAACGGACCCACAAAGGGGCGGAGCCAAAACAAAACGTCAAAAGTGATGGTAGCAGGGATCAGAACTGCAGTAACTAAGTTAATTATGGCAGGGCAGCAGAAAAAATATTAGGGTGTGCCACAAGTTTTGAGAAAATTCGAGTACTTCATTTCAAAAATACGTGGCACGCCAACGTGGCAGGTTGGCATCGTGGGTCAAGCACTATATAAAGTAGAGATTTCAACGCATCTACATACCAATCAATCAGCACCTTCGGACATCTCTATTGATCTCACGGTTGTTGGAAAAATGTCGAGCCGTAACGACTACCGACGCCTCCTCCTTCACTGCCATTGCACAGGACGTCCTGCAACCGAGGCTCGAAACGAGTTGATGCGTTCGATGGGCGATAATGTCCCCTCTCTTGCTACCTGCTATAGGTGGTACCAACGCTCCGATCAAAACGAATCTTCGCTGGAAGAACTCGCCGCTCTGGTCGACCACTATCATCAAATTCAAACATTGTTCTGGCGTGCGTGCAGAGCGATCCGGATCAGAGCCTGAAGGATATGGAGAAGGCGACCCGTACTCCTAGCTCAACTGTCCGCAGAATTCTTGTTCGAGAAGAATTCCGAGCTAAGCGGCCTGGAACTATCCCGCGATCTCTGGCAGTGACGCAGCGTCGAAAGAGAGTGGAGACTTGCCAGAAGCTCCTTCAGCGGGAGAGAACGACTGCCTGGATCGCTTCCGTTGTCGCTCAGGATGAGAAATGGATCTCATACGAGAATCCTGAAAGAAAACTGCAGTGGGTTTCAGTAAACCAGAAGCCAAAACCAGTCCCGAAGCGGCGTGAACACTGCAAAAAGGAGCTGCTCTCGTTTTTCTTCACTTCAGATGGTTGTATTCATTACGACATCTTGAGTGAGGGAGAAACTGTGACCTCTGAGGCGTTCTGTAGCCAGGAGATGGTATCGAAAGCACCTCGTTCCTTGCTGCACCGTGGAAAAATCCATCTCATCGCAAGACCTCACTATGCCAAGGCGACACGGGACAAGCTTGAGCGACAAGGCGTAGAATGGCTACGCCACCCAGCCTACTCACCCGATTTTAGTCCTTGCGACTACCTTGCGTTCAGAAGCCTCCAAGCCTTCTGCGCAGGGAAAACCTTCGATTGTCGCAACGATGTCAAGCGCGCAGTGGATCAACGGATCTCGTCACGATCCTCCTCGTTCTGGATGGATGGGATCGCTGCTTTGCCTGTTCGTTGGAGAAAGGTCGTGGCTACAGATGGCAACTACTGCGAATAGATGTACGCCGTTTTCTTTGTTGTTATTTTTTCTTGAATGAAACTGTCGAATTTTCTCAAAACTTTTGGCACACCCTAATACTAGGACTTGCACGGGCTTAAATTTTTCATCAATAAAATATTTTCGAGCTTTTTTTTCGAATTTAGCCTTACACACTAAAAAATGGTGAATGAAGTTGACGATCTACTCTAATACTAACAAATAGGAACGAGAAAAGAAAAAGATCAAAAAATGCCTCAATGTCGAACAAACTCGTTAGAATACGCCATGCACTTGTCTTTCGTTCAACTTTACCAAGCACAGTAAGTACAGTAAGTCTACTGAGTGCACCCCCAACCCACATTAGCACCCTGAAATTCCCAGCAGTGTTTAGTTTTTGATAAAGTTGAAGCAAGATCAGGTATGAATCGCCTGAGAAAATTTATCATATTTATTCATGCTCGTATTTATTATTATTTTTATTATTTTTATTATTATTCGTATTCATATTTGGTCACATTTATCCTATCAATATGTTTCCCTCCTTTTCCTTTTTAGTGCTGCTGAAGGGCTTCCATCAAGGATTATCTCATTGAGATCTTGATTTGTTACTTATCGTGTTTTTTCGGTGTTTTTTGTGTTAATAAAGTCGGCTGTAGCCACTGGATTTGAATGTTCAGGCCACCAGGGAAGGGAGAAGATAAATAAATAAACATTTTATGCTCAAAAACAGCAAAATAGAACTGCAGCGAGCAAAATGCCACGACCGTGGGCAATTACGGAGGTGGTCGAGGGAAACGGCGGTGTCAGCACGAGTAATCGGCTCTCAACGACCGCGAAACAACGACAGACCGGACGTAAAAAGGTTTTTTTCGGTGCAAAATTGCTCACTCTGGGGAAAAGAGCGTTTTCACGTCGTTAAGAGATTGGAAAGGTCTGAAAAACTAGCTGGACGAAGTTTTGCGGAATTTGCAGAACTTCATATGACAACCATGCACGCATTCAGCGATCTACCCTTTGAGGCCACGAGGGGCCATAAAGAGGGCGGAGCTTCGTGCCGCGCGCGGCTTCGTTGCTTCAACGAACTCTACGGTGCTTCCTCTACGTATTGTACCAAGTACTAGAGCAGTAGAAGGTAGAGAAACTGGGACATAAAAACAATTGGGTAAACAAAAGCATAAACAGTATTCATCAAAAATAGTGGGCCCTTTTTACCAGTGATAGGTAATTACATGACTCTACACCGCACTGACGTATAGTGCATAATAGTAGAAACATTTTCCAGAAAGAGATTGAACACCAAATTTTTTTGCGGAAGCAGCACCACCATCTGTGCGCCAATCAGGGTATGCTGATGCAAAAACGGTGCATCTGAGGACAACTCGTCCGGAACTGGTTACATTGTTGGCTACTACGCATCAATGACGATGATAAAATTGTGTAGATAGAACGTACCGAGAAACGTACTGTGGGAGCAAACGGCCTCGGGGAATCTCAGTGAAGTTCTGCGGCAAAGATGTCACCTTCACTCGCGAGGAAATGTTCTGAAAATAGTACAAAATAGGATGATTTTGCCGAGTTGTAGTTGTCGGGGAAAGGAGGTGGCTGCGTAGTCATTGGAAAGATAAAATATTAGAGCGCTAAAAAGTAGGCAAGGTGGGTAAAAAAGTAAAGATAGCAAATGTCATTTTAATCGTTGAAAAGCTATACAGGTGAGGAAAAGGTAAAGGTACCGGCGTTGATCATTCCCCGAAGGACGCGCCACATAATCACCTTCGACTCAGAATCGTAGAGGCACGATGATTCCGTATTTGGCCTATACAATGGCTTGCGGGGGCCAGCCGCTGTACCTACCGGACAAGTCTAGTACCAATTTACCATGAGGGATGGAAGGCTTGGTTAGCCCGGGCCGGGATCGATCGCTCGACCGTGCGGGTGTTAGAGCACTACATAAGACGTAGTAACTATGGTACTAGCGTTCTGTGATGGCAACCTAGAAATGCTACTACTGACTGATTAAAATGAGAATTCTCGCTAAAAATAGAAGTACCTAGGATGAAGTACCGTTAGTGAAGAAAATCAGCAATTTTCATCCAGGTACTTATACTTTTGTTTTTTGCCAGTATTCTTGTTCTCATGAGTCTACAACAGCACAGGTCGCTCCTTGCCTTGAAATTAATACTGTGGAATAATTACAGAAATGAATTTACCCAGGTGAAATTTAGATAAAAAATCCTTTCTCCTGCAGCAAACACACGACACCTATTGTCGGAGTACGACTCTTTGTTGACACGATTCGACTGGATTTTGCCTTTGATCCAACCGCATCAGCAGCCCACCTATGGGGGAATTATTCATCTGTTGACGGACGGTAGTGGCCGATTCTGCTTTTGACTTTCGATACCCTCAAAAATTCCTCGAAGTGGATTGAATTTCCTAGGCAAAGGGCACTGCCTGAGGGTGTTTTTGCTGAAAACTGATAGGAGGTCATTGTCATCTTCCCGGTAGCCTCCTAAATGTCTTTTAGGTAAGGCCAGTAGCTCTTTCCCCGATTCTTCGACGGAAAAGAAGTGATCAAAGCGACATGGCTAACGCACTGAAGAAAGAGAACTTTTTTCCACCGGCTTCCACCTTTTTAACTTTATTGAAAAGTTTTTGCTTTTTCTTCAAATATTGGAGATCGAGAAGAGTTGAAAACCTACGACAATAAGCTCCCTCACGATTCTGACTGTAAAAAAGTTATTTCAGCAAGTTATTCTAGTGGTCATAGCAAAATTAGTGACCTAGGCCGAAATTGAACCAGCTTGACTCCGGCTCTATCAAGACAATTTCATTCCCAAGACCGTCTGACATTAAGCAGCAACGATCGTAATTGGATAACTGTCCAACTGGGCATTCTTAGACCTCAGCCGCGACGCGACCGCACGCCTGCGCGACGCATCTCCGCTCTTAGATGCTAATCGATTAATCGCGTCGTTGCGCGACCTGGCTCTACGCATCGCCTAGTGAGTGTTTATCCTCAGTTGATGAGATATCTACAGCAACGTCTACTCGAACAGTATTTATCGTCCAGCCACTACAAATATTTTACCATTTCTCTAGTATTCCTACTTATAATAACTACTTACCTAGTATAACTTATAACTTCGTGTAACTTATGACTATAAACTATAACTTAAACTAACTTAACTACTATAATTTATAAATTTATAAGTATAACTTATTATAACTACTTATGTAGTATAAATTACTGTTTTTATTTGATTTTTCGCCAAATTATTCGTCAGTCGACATTATGAGAGATCTGGATGTTCAATTTGGAGCTCGAGATGTAGTCCCAATTGTTTTATTCAAGAAAAGATCAGAGAATAAAAAGAACAGACGTTCAACTCATCTGCTTTTCCCATTTCCTCTTATATTTCCTTCATACATTCCATTTTTTATCAGTTTTTCTTATATTTCCTTCGTACATTCCATCTTCTTCATCAGTTTTGAATAGAACGGCAAAAAGACAGCATATTCTTGCCAGTACTTCTAAATTTCAGCGCTGAGAGATCCAAAATCTTGCTTCAATTTTTCAAATCAAAACCAAGGCTGTATGAAGATGTTTCAGACATTCCAACGGTTATTGAATTCGACGAAAACCGCGCAAGAGGAAGCAGAACGGATCCAAACAGACTTAAATAGCTGCGACGGCACCCGCAGTTCCTTGTTTGGTAGACCCGTTCCGAAGCTTACTTTATTCCAGAGGTGTGAACAGCGAATAAGGTGGACGGGCAAGTTCCTCAGAAAGCCTCAAAAAAATCCTTCAAAAACAAGAAGAGCAGGGAGACGAAAGGAAAACGACCGGAGGACACGGATGATTCGGATGATGTCAGTCGGACGTCTATCGACGAGATTTTTGGCGCCTCTCCACGATATCGCACGTTAAGCATTCGACTAAACCGACTGGAAAACATCGCCCACCACCTGGCCACTAAGCCGCTTTAGCACTTCGGAAAAATTGCCTACTGCAAGCGGAGGCAATTTTTTCCGAAGAAAAATGACGCAGCTCTCCAAAACTAGGCGGCAGAACGGGGGTCTGGAAAAATTCCATTCCCAATTGCTCTTATGGAGCTCAAGGTACCGAAATGATTTCACCATCAATAAAAAGTGTAGCTTCTATGATAGTAGAAAAATTTTCAACTACAGAAGGAGAAGATGACGTTTTTGAGGATTTTGATAATTCTACTTCTGATAAATTCTCACAAAAAACAAATATAGGATCATAGTTCTCGACAAAAAGATATAAATGAGATTCACGCGTTTCTTCTGAGATTTGAGCACTAGCAAAACTTGCGCTAACAGACGAATAGTAGAGAAAGAGATGAGGAGATGAGATGGATAAAAAAAGGTAAAAGTAAAGGCATCGGTGTTGATCAGTCCTCTAAAGACGCGCCGTGCATCTGTCTTCCATTCAGAATCGTAGAGGCATGGCCAATGAGCAATTGGCCTATACAATCACTTATGGGGGCAGCCACTACCCAAAGTTTGTGCCTTTACCTTACCAGACAAGTCTGGTTACCAATTTACCCGGCTCCGGAGGGATGGAAGGCTTAGTTAGTCCTGAAGGGAATCGATCGCTCGATCGCTCGGTGTCAGTAGCGCCTCTTACCACTGCACCAGCGGGGCCCTGATGAAGAACAATCAACTAAGTAACCTCTGTTTGCACTTTGTGACGAAACAGTTGCCATATTATACCGAAAAGTCGAATAATTCGACGAGACAAGCTCCAGAATCTCAAAGGCAATGCTTGAAACGCCATAGGAGTCTCAAGCAACATAGCTACATGAGGACCAAACACCAACGTTCTCGCTTCACATGAGTGTCGAGTTGTAGAGAAACGCATTATGTCGAACACAAGAATTTGATTTGCCAGGAATCAAGCCTAACAAAGAGGGATTGGCGATCAGAGACCATAATTATGGATGAAGTCGGATTAGGTAGGTAGAAACCTCCAGGTTGTTCGGGTGGCACCGGTTGGGATATTTTTAAAATATTCTCCGATCAAGTCAGATTATGGAATTTTACCATTGAAAGACCTCGATCCTTCCCAAATTCCCTCCAATCTCTGTCGATACTGGAATTTTTGAGGCATCCTTTCACAATAGTGGTGGAGATGATGAAAAAGCTTCTACTCTCTACCTCATAGTCGAGCGATCGGCCCACGTTAAGGATAATTAAGCCCTCCTTCCTACGAGGTTGGGTAAGATGGCAAAAACCTGTCTGGGAAGGTAAAGACACTGACTACGTATAGCGGCTGCCCCTGAAAGTCTAGGGCAGATACACATTTACTTTGTTCCCGCGATTCTGGCTGACAGACGAGTGCGTGGCGCATCCTTAGGGAACTCTTCAACGCGGATCATTTTCTTTACCTCTGTCTTTTTAGCTTTAGCTTTTTTCAGTTTATGTGAGCGGACTGGTGGAACTATTAGGTGGCGCTTGGCACCTCTAGGCGTCCTTGGAGAAATTTTTTGAAACGTGAAAATATAAGAACAGGAAAATAAGAAAAAGGAGAAGTAGGAGGAAACCAACTGCCATACACGGAATCCCATAGAGGATCGGATTTACAGAGACGAAAAAGCGGCAATCTGCAATAGCTCAGGATGCATGAAGGCGGAGTTTTTGTTAAATCTCTCCCAGTAGGGCCATCTTTGATGTGATTTTATGGAATTCTATTGCAAATGCACATTTGTCATATTCCGGTAACAAATCATCCTCACTTTAATTATTCTTCCGCCTGGTGTTGGTCTCTAAGGACGTTCCCTAGCTGGGAAAGCGATTCTTCCCTCGTTTTTCGACCCCCGTTTCCCCACCAAGGACCGCAACTGGACCGCGAAAAGCTCTGGTTTTACGTACAGTACCGGACGTGTCTTTTTATCAAAAGCCGAAAAAGCCGGTAAAAACCGCTCCAAAGCAGCTTTTTCGAATAACTTTCTTATAATCCAACTAGACCTAGATTTGAGCTCAGCAGCTCGAGCCCTATCGTTTGGTATATAAAATACCCACACCTCATAGGTTCTACAAAATATCGATTTTTTGCGTGTCCCTCGTATCCATCGATTGCCTCGTCGTTGACGGGGCCCCAACAGGGGACCCCGTCAACGATGAGGCCAACGGGAGGTCCCGCGTGGTAGCCTCTTCGAGCCACCCCGTGGGGACTCCAACTCATGGCTCGACGCAATGAGCGCCGCATATTTATATGCGGCGAGGAGAGGGCGGAGCTTAGTCGGTGGTGAGTCACCAAGCGAGGGACCGAAACGGCAACGGGATCCGAAAATCGAGGGCTCAAAAAATCGACTGAAAGCGAGTTTCACGAATTCGGAAAAAGTGTATATGGATGGATAGAGCATGAGCTGCTGAGCTCAAATCTAGGCCTAATTTCAAAAATAGTTGAATTATAAGAAAGTTATTCGAAAAAACCGCCTTGAAGCGGTTTTTGCCGGCTTTTTCGGCTTTTGATCAAATGACACGTCCGGTACTGTACAGCGGTTAGGGTAGGGTAAAAGTAAAGGGTAAAGGGGGTAGGGTAAAAGTAAAAGGTCTTACTTTTTCGGTTAGGGTAAAAGTAAGAGGGTAAAGCGGCCGGCCTTGATCAGCCTCCTATGGTCGCGCCATGCATTTGTCCTCAATTCAGAATTGTAGAGGCGCGGTCAATAGCTGTGGCTCAAGTCGGAGTCTTCGCCTCCTCAGGCAGGTCTGGTACCAATTTAATCGGCTCCAGAAGGATGGAAGGCTTGGTTAGCCCGGGCCGGGATCGATCGTTCGACCGTGAAGGTGACAGTAGCGACTCTTACCAAAGTACCACGCGCAGACTATATAGAGAATAACTGCATTAAGAGAGAATTAACATACTGAGGGTGAGAGAAATGAAAAAAAAGGATTTCAAGAGATCACTCCTCTCATAACAATTGCCATCCCAGTAAGCTAAGATTTTCTGACGTACAAGGTTAACCTAAAGATTACCCATAGTAGCTCATCGAATGTGACTTATTCATGCGCAGCTCTTCATACCCGAGGTTTATTCCGGGGTATAAAACATACCAGTGGCTCGACTGGTCATTGAATACCTCGTGGAAGTGACTGACCTGTCACCTTATCCCAGTGGGAATCGGATACTTCGATGTTAACTAATCGAAAATTGGGAAAGGCTCGTGATAAGGGACAAATTTCTTCCACTGGGTATCCGATACCCCTACTTCTACCCCTAGCTGTGCCCGGAATGATGTTCGCCGACGAAATTTTGGCCACAGTTCCTTCAAATGACAGAAGGGTGATTTTTCTTAAAATAATTCTCAACTGTAGAGTACACTCCCATAATTATTTAAGCCAATTACTTCACCTATAGGGCGATCGTGGTTCAGTGGAAAGAGGCGCTACTGACACCCGCACGATCCAGTGATCGATCCCGGCCAATCTAACAAAGCCTTATACCCTTCTGGGTTTGGGTAATTTGATATCAAACGTGTCTAGGAAGGCAAAGACACTAAATTGGTATAGCGGCTGGCCCTTGTTAGTCATTGTATCGGCTAAATACGCATTCGCCATGCATCTACGATTCTGAATTGAACATGAATGCGTGGCGCATCCTTAGTGGACTGATAAACCCGGCATCTTCCCAGTTCAAATTTTTGTGGGCCAAATATGCATTTAAAATGCCTCTACGATTTGATTTCAGAAACGAGTGCATGGCGCGTCCTTGGCGCATTGATCAACGGACCAGCTTACCTTTATCTTACTTTTATTCATCTAATCTACATTAGAACACTTAAGATCGGGCCCAGCTCTTTAGGTAAAGGCTGAACTTTGCTGGGTTGAAAATTACTTTACCCATCCACCGCTTATTCCATGATGTCTACCACTCGACCTACTTTTTTATGCAGCTATTTACAATTATGCAGGCGTCAGAATTGGTGCTGCAAAGGCGAATGATGTCATGGCGTACTAGCAGATTCCCACCAGGAACAATGAACTCGCTCTACGTTACGAATATTTCATGAGCGAGGAGTTCCGCGGTCAACAAAGCGAAGGAAAAGGAGGCAAAAGGTAAAAACAAAAGTTAAGAGGTCGACATTGTATAAGTACATATGCATAAGTACGTAAAAATAAAAATAAAAAATAAAAAAATTATATAATATGAAATAAAAAATAAAATATTAAAAAAATACGTAAAAAATAGAAAATTTGAAAAGTTTTATGCCGTTTACTTGGTTTGATTACTATTAACTGTTAAAATCGATGGTGTTACTAGCAGTGTTCAAAATTGCTTCAGTGTTACTTATGTTGGGATTGTTACATAAGGCGTTGTCCCGTGTAATAAATGAGAAAAATGAAAAGTCATTGTATAGCTTCAAAATGTCTCTACGATTCTTCTTGAATGTTGAGTTCATGGCGCATTCCAGAGTTCTGATCAACGCCGTTTCGTTTACCTTTACCTTAAATTTTTGAGTAAAAGGTAAAGGCAAAGGTGTTAGGCGGTCTTCTGAGGACGCGCCACGCATTTGTGCTCCATTCGTAATCGTAAAGGCAATGAATGAATGGAGAACATAAATGTGTATATGGCCGATACAATGATTTACGGAGGCCAGTCGCTATACCAAATCAATGTCTGTACCCTTCCAGACAAGTCTGGTACCAATTTACCCGACCCCGGTGGAATGGAAGGCTCGGTTAGCCTGGTCCGGGATCGATCGCTCGACCGTGCGGGTGTCAGCAGCGGCTCTTACAACTACTGGACACGCGCTTCATGAAATGAGGGCAGCGTAAAAATGTTTAAAATGCAAAAATAAAATCTGTTTTTGAATGACGTAGACAAGAACTAAATTCCAACAGTTACGACGATTTTTTCCATAGAACGTGAAATTTATTGAGTTTGAACATCAACTGCTCTGATAAATGTGACAAGTGGTAACCTAATGGGCTATATCCTACTGATCCCTTATAACCAAAAGGTAGAAAAGGTAGCCGTTAGGTGGTCGACGTTGATCAGTCCGCTAAGGACGCGCCACGCATTCGTATTCGATTCAGAATCGTAGAGGCCATTTAGTGACTTGGGCCGGCCGCTATGCCGAATCATTGTCCTTACCGTCCCAGACAGGTCTAGTACCAGTTTACACGACCCCGGAGGTATGGAACGCTTGGTTAGCCCGGGCGGGGACCGATCACCAGAGCGTGCGGGTGCCAGTAGCGCCTCTTATTACTGAGCTACACGCGCCCTAGTCAACAGGTATTAATAAAATTCTAATTGAAACTCATCAACGATCCTGCAATCGAGAAATGTCTCAATTCAACAATCTCTAGAGCTCCTATCACGGAAGCGAAATAAGAAGGAAGTAGAACGGTGAGAAACTGTAGGCAGAAATAGCCCAGACCTCCTTACGTAGAATTTTCTGGAAAACTACATCTGTAGAAGTCTGGAAAAGAATGTACGCTTTATTTGGCTTAGGCTTTTGTTGGTTCGGATTTGTCGTCAGAAATACAGAAGAAGGTTTTGTGAGCAATTCCGGGTAAATTTTTGTAGTTCTTCGAGTTTACATGAACGTTTCATGGCAACAACGATTTCCACGGAAAATGTGAGTATTTTCAGGGAAAATTCGTCGAAAATTAAGCTCAGGGCTAAGAGATCTAGACAGAGTAATTAGCTAAAGATAGAGTTATCTCAACCCTTGTTCTCATGGAAATTTGATTATGCAAGTCTAATTGAATATTTAGCATCAATGACACCTAATTGGTGATATGCAAGAATAGTCATGATAAATTGGAGTTCTTTAGAAAGATGAAGAATAAACAGTCTCACATTTTGATCAGTGCTAAACACGTAGTTCCAAACGCTAGCGCATGAAATGTACGTATACAGTACCGCTCATGGTAAGTCGGAAAACCAGAAAATTTTCGGCTTTTTCGGCTTTTTCAAATAACTTTCCTAAAAATCAGTTTTTCAAAATGTATTGAACACTGCCGTGTTTGGCAGCTCGAGCTCAATCGAATGCTTACCTCGTTTATAGGAAAACTCTCCAGTAAACGAAAAAATTGAAAAAATAACATTCTGTAAAAGTGGGCGTTTTTTCAAGTGGACGAGCTGTCTCCTTGGATGCATTCAACACAATCGCCAGCAATTGCCCTTAATGGAGATCGAACTGTGAGTAGCTGGTTAGGAAAAGCATGTTGTCCGACAATTCACCCACATCCACAGTGGTGCTAACAGGCGGATTGATGGAAATGGAAGCATATAAAAGCGAATAATAATAATTTTTGATTGATAATGATAATTTTTTCAATAACTTTGTTGAAACTCAATTATTTGTGAACATATCTATATACTTGAGCTCAGCAGCTCATGCTCTATCGTTTGGTATATAAATTATCCACAACCGAAATATACACATATATCTTACCGTTCTTTATGAAGGACTTGTTTTCTTGCAAATAAATCGTGACTACTAAAAAGGAAGGAGATGACAGCACCAGCCAATGGGCTATGTTATTTTTGGTTTACAAGAAAACCATAAATGTGTTCTGTGAATATAAGACGATATCGAGCTTCATCGAAAGCCGAAAATTGAAGTGTTTATGTTCGACTTTCAAGAATTCTAGGACTACCTATGTTCAATTTAAAAGATATATTTTAGAGGGTAGGTTTGGGACCTTCCGGCTTTTGAACTCTGAGGAAGGCTCAATCAGCAAAACCTTTTTCTCCTACAACTCCTATGGGAAGATTTTGACAATCTCAGGTACCGCCTAGCAGGTCCGAATTCTAGGTAATGGTGAAGGTAAAGGTGCCGGTGTTGAGTAAATAAATAAATAAGATATTTCTGACGGGACCTCTCCAACGATCGATCAGACATCACCGGCGCAATCGTGTGAGCGATTAAAAGCCCAGTCTTCTGACGTCGGCGACGCCTGCTAAGATAAAAGCTCGACGAGGTGCATGAGAAGACATGAATAGCACTCCGGAACTTCCGCGAAGGTTTACGAAGAAAAGGCAAAAGTCACCAGTCACTCCGGGTCAGGGAAACAACCACCCATAACACTGTGTTCAGGTTCTACAATATCAAAGATGAAGGTCAAGCGGCCAATAAACGTTTCCATGAATGAGCAAAAATTACAGTGAACTATCTCACTTACTCGTTTACGGTGAAATCGCCGCCCGAAGACGACGAGAAGGTCGAAACATCAGGCCGTTAATAAATATTCCACCTAAAAACCTCGGCAAGGCTTACCAACATACCAACACCAGAATACTGACATCAATGCCAAGGTTCAAAGAGGAGAGAACCTCGGAATTGTTAAGGTTAACGTTAAGGTGTCGACGGTGATCAGTCCCCAAAGACGTGCCGCCGACTTGGTGTTATTTTTACCTGTACCATGTACCTGCCTAACTACCGAAAGATTTGCTAACCCAGAGTCGTCCGAAGGGGAAGTCAGTCTTACCTACCCACACACCTGTCACACACAGTACCCAGCCAGGTAAACTAGAATTCCGCAGCAACGAACGGCGATGAAATGGAGGTAAAAGTAAATGTAAAGGCGTCGGCAGTGAACAGCCCCTTGAGAGCGCGCCACGCTTCCATCTTTCTTTCAGAATTGTAGAGGCAAGAGGAAAAGGAGAGGAAAAAAGAGAAAAGAAGGCAAGGAACAAGAGAGGAGCAAGAGGGAGGACTTATTGTTAGAGAAGAAAAATCGCATCATAGCGGGATTTTTAATGTTTTCGTCGTCTTCACCTTTCCAGACAAATCTGGTACCAATTAGTCCGAGGGGTGGAAGGCTTGGTTAGACCGGGCCGGGATCTATCACTCAACTATTCGGGTGTCAGTAGCACCTCCTAATTTCTGCGATTTTGTTTTTTAATTCTCAGTTCAGTCAGTGCAAAAAGAAGGATTTTGTCATCATTATATATCGATAATTAGAAACTTTGGACAAAAAATAAACGACGGGAAACAACCTCGGATACAGATAGGTGAATGGTCGTTGACTAAAAATACACCATTTTTTAGAGATCTCGTTTTTTATGATAATCACTTGAAAACCTCCATCTGCATAACTTCTAGCGGAATGGGTAACACATTAAATATCGATTGCTTGAGCATTAGAATTTTTTCGTTCCACTGTTATTGTTCTGATTGTATCAAACCTGTGTCTCAAACTCACTTAATAAATAATAATAAATGATAATAATAAATAATAAATAATAATAAATGATAATAATGATCAATAATAATAAAAATAAGATTCGCATCGGAAGCCGGTTTACTATAAGTTGAGAGTGGAATTTAGCTGCAAGAGAGGAAATGGTACAGGTAACGAAGCAAAACTAAGTGGTATGAAGAAGGTTTTCTATTTTTCATACTCTATAGAGGAAATCTGTAAGGGTTTTCATGAAATGACGGAAAATCTGACGGATTGGTGATACGCAATCAAATGCGAGGAAAAAAGGCAAGTTCCAGAAAGCAGTTATTGGCTTAGAAGCTAATACTACTCCGAAATGTGCGTAATTAATCGAATTCTGTGCAATTTCTGCTTAAAAATTCGTTACGCCTTTCCCCACCAAACCGCGCTTGCTCGCTCTGGAGTGGTTTTGATGAAAAACTTGTTCTTATAGAAGTTGGCAAACCCACTCATAAAATTTAAATCGACGCGTAAGAATACTAGAAAAATAAATTGAGGCCAATCAACGTTTCATATGTTAGGACAATAATGGAACACGGTACTCCAGTCTTTAATCCTCATAAGGCCAAAATTATAGCTATACTGGAGAAGGTGCAGAATAATATCACTCGGAAACTCATAATTGGAGCACTGGGATTCGCATATGACGGAATTCCTTTTTATAAGGAGAGGAATGTAAACTTCAGGCTCCCTACGCTATCACAGAGAAGACGGAAATTTGACCTTATTCTATTTCACAGAATGCTCACCGGTATTTGTGGCCTTGATCTTGGATAGTTTTGTACCCGTCGACCAACTCCTAATAGAAGGGGTGCCACTTCAGTGGTGCTTCCTCGCGCTCGACGTAATCTGCGGCAGAGCTTCATTACTAGTACAGCGGGATCTGACTATTTACAAATCAGTAAGTCTAAACTGATGCGGAGATGTGGAATTCAGGCATTCAAAAACGCGGCAGACCGGTAATTGATTACGTAAAAATTACAAATCTGACAAGTTTTATGCTGTTTAGTTGGTTTGATTACTATTATGTAGTTGTTAAATAGTGATGGTGTTACTAGCAGTGTTCTCGATTGCTTCAGTGTTACTTATGTTGTGAGTGTTGATTGCTCGATGTTTCTTGATTTATACACACGGCGTTGTCCCATGTAATAATCAGAATAAATAGAATAGGATTCGCAGTTCTGAAAGTTTCTTTGAATTTCGTTCTCGGGATAGGCACACTTTTGGGCATAATTCGCTTCGAGCGTAATAAACCCGCTATATACCTTGAATAAACCGGTGGTCGTCGAAAACGCGTCAGACCGGTAATTGATTACGTGAAATTTGACAAGTTTTAGGCTGTTTTGTTGATTTGATTACCATCAGTTGTCAAATATTGATGGTGTAACTAGCAGTGCTTTTCTTTTCTCTTCCAGCCTCTGAGGAAGGCGGATTCGCCGAAACATCAGTCGAAATGAAATTGTATCATCTTCCTATTGGCTTCAGTGTTACTTATGTTTTGATTATTTCTTGATTCATACACCCGGAGTGTTCCCGGCAATAGTAGTTCCAATGCATGAGCAGTAATCACAGTAAACTGCAAGTAGTTAATTGGATACCAGAAGGCTCCAGAAAGCATTTGTCAAGTCAAAAATTAATCCCTTACCGTAACCGGGAGCCCTTAGTAGATTTCTTTGTAATTTCCGCTCGTAAACTTCGTTACGCATTTCTTTCTTACCGAACTCCCACCGCTTTGGAGGCAACTAAACCCCAAATTGCCAACAGGCGATTTCTCAGGCCCTGAAGAAAGTCGTTCTAGTCGTTCCAGTCCAAATTCACAAAACCTCGAATGATGCATAAGCATACTTGGGAGTATTTTCTCGAATGCTTGTGTGTTGAACGAGGTTAGTACGAAATGGATCAAAATGTACTATGGCCTGACGTTTCGACCCCTTCTTCGTGTTAAGAGGCCTAAAAAATGGCTCGAAATTTTCCGACCTTATAGAACGACTCGGCCAAACGCCTCATGCTTCCCAGCATTTTTAAGCAACTTGCAAAGAGAAGAACTTGGGAAACTCCGGAGTATATTACATTTCAACAGAAAATCTCCAAACTTCCAGAAATTGAAATCAAATTGAGAACTTGGAAAGGCGACATACACTTAACTCCTACGGGATGCGCCCTACACCCAGAATCCACTTTGAATTGCGGATGTGAACCGACTCACGGCTCATACTTTGAAGAACCAGCTCATCAGATGGACAATGACCTATTGGACAGAGGTTCAACGATCTGTCTTTCCAAAGATGTACAAAGTAAAAAGTATGAAGATGGTTCGCCGCCGTCGAAAAAAAATCTATATGGTCCGAAAATGAACAAAAATGGGCGCGCCTCATAAAAATATGGGGCGATCGAAAAATTTGGGCCTCCTCTACCAAGACATTGAAGAATCTTTGCAAATTTCCAAAAAATTGAGATCAGTTTACAGCTCGATTCCGTTCAAGAGCGCCTCCAAGAAATGACGAACGAAAAAATGTGGAAGCGAAATGAAGGAAAGATAAGGAGAGTATCCGTCTGAAATCCAAGTGGATAAGAAATTAGGCAAATGAACTCGAAATCAACTAGCTGGTTAAAAGGGAACAATGGCAGTCGGACAAACTGATAAACAGAAAGAGAGACAGAGGGAGAGAATGTGAACAATAGGATAGCTATGGAAAAATCTACTCAATCTGCCAAGCTTCACCTCAAAGAGGTAAGTTTCAAAAACCAGTAGGTAGGAACAATGTTGACCGGATAAATAAGCTACGAGGCGCGCGTGGTACAGTGGTAGGAGGCGCTGCAAACACCTGCACGGTACAGCGATCGATCACCGGCCAGGCCAACCATGCCTTCCATTCCTCCGGGGTCGGGTGAATTGGTACGAGACTTGTCTGGGAAGGTAAAGAGACTGACTTGGTATAGCGGCTGGCCCCCGCAAGTCATTGTATAAACCAAATGTGCATTCACTATGCTTCTATGATTCTGAACGGAACAAGAATGCGACGGCGCGCCCTTGGGGGACTGATCAATACTTTTACCTTTACCTTTACCTTTCACCTTTATTCTTATAAGGGTTAACGCGCAAGAGTTCAGCAGAGCAATTTTCGATGAAGCGCTCGGGAATGTGAAAGAATTTTGTATTTTGTCGCTCTACTACCTTTATTTCTCCTTTTAAGGACGTCATCTATGACCTAGTAAAAGAAAAGTCAAAAGAAAAATCGGTCGAATAATGTGAAAAATCTAATCTAATTTATTAAATCACGAATAAGGCGAACTAGGAAGTTAGGTAGTTGTAGCAAACCATTTTTGGAACACAAACCCTCTCTTTTAGTGTTGCTCGAATACAATTGCTAAAAGACAATAGTGCAGTGGTAAATGGCGCTACTGACACCCGCACGGTCAGGCGATCGATCCTCGCTCGGGCTAACCAAGCCTCCCACTCCTCCGAGGTCGGGTAAATAGCTACCAGACTTCTCTGGGAAGGTGAAGACACTGGCTTGGTATAGCGGCTGGCCTCTGCAATTGTATAGGCCAAATACCCATTCACTGTTGCCTCTACGATTCACCATCATCCCTTTAGTATACTTTCTGAATGATAATCAAATTCTGAATGATAATAAGCCTTTCATCCCTCTAAGGTCGAGTAAATTAGTACCGGACTTGCCTGGGAAAATAAATACTCTAACCTATAACACGGTAGTGCGGCTGTTCCACGCCGGCTCCTTTACGTTTACCTTTACCCTCACTTTTTACCTTTATGCTTACAAGGGTCAACGCGCAAGAGTTTCAGAGAAAAACCAGTGTTTTTACCAAAGAGGAAGCTATTACGGTGTCTTGAGTAATGAGGTCGATGTAGTAGGAGGAAGGGAAGGACTAACCAGGCCACTGATTATTCATTCGTTCAATTAGCCGCCCGCCACACACGTTCTTTGCGTTCTTTGTACGCTGTTTCGTGGGAGCCTCGGAGCTGGACGTTCTCTGAGCGGAACGTCGCCAAGTCAGCAGAGGTGAGGGTGGGGTAAGCTATCTACTATACACGGCAGAATACCCTGGATGCTCTGCACGGCACCGCCACGAAGTAATGAGATACGTGAGCCGTGGATCGAGGCCGTTTTCGTGGCTTCACTAACTCACGTGCGAACCGGAAGAAGCCTGAGGCGTTCTTCGCTCTTCGTCGACAAATTAAGCAACAAGGGTGACTTGCCGGAGCCGGGGTATAGTCTAATACTAATAATGGTCATAATACATAATACATAATATATATCATATTATCCTACTAATAAATGAGCGAAACCACGACGTCTGTGTGTCAACTCTAGGGTCCCGCCGCGATTGCGCGTTACCGTACTCCCAGTGACGTATTCATCAGTTCCTCGCCGCCTTTTGCAGCATTCGTTTTGTTCTTTGCTTTATTTGTTATTATAAATGTTTTATATATTTTTCCTACTGTTCATTAGCTCATTTGGCGTCCTGCAGGCCGCTGAGTGGCTGGTACATATTATATAAATCAACGCGGATACCTTTACCTTTACCTTTTACCTTCCGGATCAATAAAATCAATTCAATTCTATAACCTTCTATGGCTAATTTGCAGCAATAGCACGCGTGGTGTAGTGGCAAGACAGGTGCTAGTGTCACCCACATGGTAAAGTGATCGATCATAGCCCCGGCTAACCAAACCTTCCACCCCTCTGGGTTAGGTAAATTACTATAATACAAACATCTTCGAGATGGTTAGACCCAGAATCATTGTTTCTAAACCTTCCAGTAACCGCGAGACTTACCGCGTTATCCTCTAAGCTCTGTTGCCATTCGCACGATCGAGCGATCGATCCTCGCACGAGTCCGTGAGGTCTTAAGTCCCTCTGGGGTCGGTTAAATTGATAACAGACTACGGGAAGGTTAAGACACAGAGCGATTTGCCCCGAAAGTTAGTACAAGCACGCCTTGCATATTCCGAATGGAACACGAATGCATGACGTGTACCCGCAGGGGATTTATTGACAAAGGCTACTTTCTCTTTACCTTTACCCTTCAAGTGTGCTTCGTCCTCGGTATATCCCTGGTAAACACGAACAAGACAGTGGTTTTACTCGGTATCGAACACCCGACAAAACAACTGTGGCGCCCCAGGAATAATTTTTGAGTCGATTGGAAACAATGGGTTAAAAGAGTGGTCGTTGTCCCGGTAATCTGTGGTAACTAAGGTCTGGTGGTAAGAAACCGTGGTAACTTCCCGGTTAAAAGACGGGATCCGTAGCGCCACCGTGGAATTCATCAAAAGAATTCAAGTATGGCTGACGGATACCGGGTTGATGGAATTTTGATTCAAGTGCTTCTGAGACAACATAAATCACAATAAAGTGATCGGCCTTGATCACCACCTAGGTTCGCGCCGTGTGTTCGCTTCCCATTTGGAATTAGTGATCTTTGCTTGATTTATGAACCTGAGTATACATGTCGCTTACCACTGCATAGGGGTACTTGGCAGCCTGATCGAGGAGTGCACTAAACCACGGTGGCAGAAACTTCGGATCAAATTTCGCGCCGCCATCTGAGTGGTAGGAGTTCGGGCGACGGCGGGAAATTTGAATCGGGGTTTTCGTAGGATCACCAATGGGATTCAGCAAAAGTGACCTTTTGGATCTCGTAACAATACGAGGTGTACTCGAAGGCGATAACCCCAAGGACGCGCCACGAACTGACTTTCCATTCAGAATCGTAGAGACGTGGTGAATGACTATTTGGCTTTTACGATGACATTTGGTTCCAGCCACTGTTCAAGTCAGTATCATCACCTTCCCAGACAACTTTGGTACCAATCTACCCGACCTCGGAAGGATGGAATGCCTTGCTGTCCTAAGCGAAGATCGATCGCTTGACCATGTGGGTCTCAGTAGCGCCTCCTACCACAGCACTTATTTAATGCTACTTCTATGACCAAAACTGGTGAAGGTACGCACTAATGGTGGGTTCTCCAAGTTGATGAAGAAATCAAGATCTACTCAGTTCTTTAAAAAATTTGAAAAATGGAGCACCTTAAATGGGCAGTGTAAAGAAGAAGAAAATCGGAGTCAAGCAACTGAATCAGAATTTTCAATTTTGTATCACTATTTGCCCGAAAAATCTGTTCTCAGTATCAATTTCTTTATTACTCTTTCACCTATGTACCCTATTCTTATACATTATTCTTCAGAAGTTTGCATAATTATATACCATTTTGGGGTAATTTTATTATACCTTTGCAGGCCTAGGTATCTATAGAGCAAATTAGTGCGAGTAGTTCAAATTTTTCCGCTTTTTCCCTTCATGTTTATGAGATTTGCTACAGAGTAAGTTCAGCTAATCTCGTTCTGCAGCTATTCTATCGCATGATATTGATAACTAATTTTTAAAAAATTAAAAAAAAAATTTAAAAAATAGGTCCAAAGGTCATTCATTTTTCGGCTTCGGCCTGTTTGACGCTCTATGGTAGGGAAATTCAGGGGGCATATTTAGATGATGATTGCGCAATAGCACATAGCAATTCCACGTCATTGCAGAGATCGCGTCGCCGTGCGATCGATCGATCAATACTGTTTCTTCAACGGTCTTTTCAAGGAAGAGAGGATCCGAATACCAACACGATGTCTAATCCGCATTCGAATATTTTGCTTAATTCCTTCTTCAGAGAAAGATGTGATCTATCGAATGGTGGTTAAATTAAGGAAAACGGTAATACATTAGCCGAGTTATGGCGTTTTGAATATAAGCTGCAAAAAAAAGGACAGAACTTTCCTTACGACCTAATATTATACATTATATTTTGCATATTATAGATACATTTTAGATTGTTTATGTTGGACATATTTTGCAGCTCTCAAAACTATCAATTAGAAAAAGATTCGTTTCGGTTTGAGCTACTTGTGCTCAAAAATACATGATGAAATATCTTTTTGGCTGTTAATGTAAGCGTAATGAACCCCACAAGTGAATTACCGACTTTAAACGAGCACACAAAACGCCACGCCCCCTTGTGGACCTCTTGTGACCCCGGAGACCATCGCCGTTCAGAAGAACGACGAGCTTTCTGCAACGAGTTTCTAGCAGTTATGGTGTTCGTCTTTCAGTAAAAAATTAGCCAGTAGCCTTCTCAGAGGTGTTGGGTAAGCGTTACATTCAAGAGATAACCTAAAGGTAAACTTTTCTTCCAAAGAATTTCTGGAACCGCCATTTCTCTCGGCTTCTTTCTCGCGCAGATCCTTCCGACGTCATTGTCGTTTAAAGAAGAGAGCCAACGGCAATAGTCTAGAGGCTTCCGATGGTGGACGGAGGACCGCGGGGCTTTGTGTTGGTGGTAATCTCGACGCGCCTCGCCGCCTCTCCAAAGACTCATTTTAATCCACCCATTGGGCCGTGTCCATGCCCCTAGGCGACGGCCGCCAGAGGTCCTTCAGAGACGACGCTGTTCAATAGTTAGCCCAACCCCTCAAGATCTCACGAATTCAACGGCCAGCAATTGTACAGAATCGATTATTTTTCCATTTTTTTCATTTTTTTCTTTTTTCTTTCTTTTCTATTTCCCATTTTCCTTTTCTATTTTCCTAGCTTCCGTGCTACTTAAGCTTAAGCCAAACCTAAGCTCAACCCCTCAAGATCTCACGAATTCAACGGCCAGCAATTGTACGGAAACGATTGTTTCCCTTTTTATTTCTCTAGCTACCGTACTCCCTGCTACCGTACTCCATTGAAGTCAGACACCTGGTGATCTACCGCGTAAGCACCATTTATTAGCACTTTCTGTAAAAACAAAAAGAAGAAGACCTTTAGGGACTTTTCTGGGGTGAGATAAATTCTGTTTTTTTCTTATTATAATTTGGAGAGTTTCGTGAAGTTTCTAGCAGTTGGACTCTTCAGAAAGGCCCCAAAATTATAGTAAGCCCGACTATTTAAGATCTCCTGAACGATCCAAATTTTTCGTAACTTTTGCTTACCGTAAACCCTTTGTTACTGTAGTGGCCCAGACGAAGCAGATAAAAATAAACATTTTAACAGCTACTTTCCTCCCTAGAAGCAACGGCGTGCAATTTTATAGAATCGATTTTTCGATTTGTCGCCCCTCCATCTACCGTATGCTTTTCCCTCCTACCGTACTCCACTGACGTCATACCTCTGATATTCAACTGCATAGGCACGACTAATTATTACTTTCAGAAAAAAAAGACACAATACTTCTAAATACGTATCCTTTCGGCTTAAACAAGAACATTAAAGAGCACGGTAATATTAGGTTGGTAAGAAAGTTCGTGCCGTTTTTTTCAAACGACTGTTGTAAGCTTGCCATGGAAGCCCTTGGAGAGGATGATGAAGCATTCGAAAGAGAATTGCTTGTACTTTCTGAAAATGCTCAAGTTATTTGTCGAGCATCGAAATTTTATAATCTTTTTAGTCTATAAAGTGAAAATTGAAAACGTGTAAAACTGACCTCACCGACAGCGAATTTTTCTGCTCTGTTGTGAAACGTTTTTTAAAACTTAGAACAGCGTTTGGAAGAGGATGGAACTCTCTATACGATGGTGTAGTCGCTTTGTTTTTTACTCCAGATTTTACGAACTTTGAGGCCACTACAGTAGGACCTTGAAAAAACAACAATTTTTCTTTCGATGCTGCTCTTGCTCTCATTGTGAAAAGTGAACATGACTTTTAGAGATTATTTCGGAGAACATTCATATCTCTATCTGACTGCGTGTTTTGTTTCACAGAATACTCAATTCTAAAGATTTTTTGCAGGAGAAGCGTCTTAGTTTTCTCCAGAGAGGGAAATCTCCAGTTTCAATCGTTTTGGTAAATCTCACACAGCTTCTGAAAGAAGATGATACGCTCTACGAGACGGTGTACGAATCGCTCTTGAAAGTCTGGCTTATCACTGATTTTCAGGCCATCAAAGTAGACTTACTGGCAGTGTCCACGCCGCTCCGCGCGACGAGCGCGACGCAGCAGTGGTGGGACGGCGCGACGCGCGAATGCCGCGCTCGTCGCGCGGCGCGGCCAGAAGTGCTCGTCTATGTCCACTTTGATGACCTGAAAATCAGCGATAAGCAAGACTTTCAAGAGTGATTCGTACACCATCTTGTAGAGCGTATCGTCTTCTTTCAGAAGCTGTGTGAGATTTACCAAAACGATTGAATATGGAGATTTCCCTTCCCGGACAAAACGAAGAGGTTTCTTCTGCAAAAAAAAATTTAAAATTGAGTATTCTGTGAAACAGAACATACGGGTCAGATAGAGATATGAATGTTCTCCGAAATAATCTCTGAAAGTCATGTTCACCGTTCACAATGAGAGTAAGAGCAGCATCGAAAGAAAAATCGTTGTTTTTTCAAGGTACCACTTTAGTGGCCTCAGAGTTCGTAAAATCTGGAATAAAAAACGAAGTGATAATACCATCTCGTAGAGAATTTCATCCTCTTTCGAAGGCTTTTCTAATTTCAAGAAACCGTTTCACAACAGAGCAGAAAAAATTTGCTGTCGGTGAGGTCAGTTTTACACGTTTTCACTTTTCACTTATTAGACTAAAAAAATTAAAAAATTTCAAAGCTCGACAAATAACTTAAGCATCTTCAGAAACTGCAAATAATTCTCTTCCGAATGCTGCATCAACCTCTCCAAGAGCTTCCATGGTAAGCTTACAGCGGTCGCTTGAAAAAAACGGCACGAACTTTCTTACCAACCTAATACATACCATATTAATAGTGAATTAACTTTATTCGCTGTTTGTGATTCAAAATATTATTGACGACTTTTTTTACCTTTTCGTGTCAAGGGAAAAGACTTCAGGGACTTGAAATATTTTCTAATAATTGGACTTCTTGAAAACCTTTTTAAAATTACAATTGTCTCCTACTTGCCCTGTCGATCGGTTCAATTTTTCAAACTTTTGCTTTCGGTAAACCCTTTGCTACGGTAGTGGGCCCGACGAAACAAATAAAAATGCACATTTTTAGAGCTATTTTTCTCCCTAGGAATGGAGAAAGAGAAACGTCACCGTTAAAAAATTTCAGGATCTTGAAAATCGAACCAGTTTTTTGACGAATTGTTTAGCAGGCCGTTTTATTTGGCTATCGTGTCTATCAATAAGTTTCGCTAGAAGAGCGCTGAGATATGTAGAAGAGAACTCACAAAATTTTCATCAATTTAACAAGATTAAAGCGAAAGAGACGCTCTCGTTCGAGTCTCTACTGTTGAAAAGCTCCTGCAGAACCAATTTTGGGAGTTTTCTCCAATTTTTTTTTTTTGATTTTAGAGAGTAGAAACTCAAATTCAAAACTACAAGGTAAAACAGTGCTGTCGGCAGAAACTGTGCCGAGCACTCAAATTATATGCAAAAGAATTCGCGAGAAAGTTAGAATAATGAAATAATTGAAAATAAAAATAAAGAAAATAAAATAAAATAAAGTAATTGAGTAATAAAAATAAATAATATAAAATAATTGAGGTTGATTTTTCATCAATTTCAATTTGATTCCAATTTTGGTTCAACTTGTGGAACCACGTTATTAGACCTGCGAGGGAGATGGAATGCAAGGCTGACCTCAGACTCGAATCGATCGCTCGAGCGTCCGGGTCAAAAAAGGTAAAGGTGAAAGGTACCAGCGTTGATCAGTCCCCCAAGAACGCGCCGCGCATTCGTCTTCTATTCAGAATCGTAGAGGCATGGTGAATGCGTATTTAGGATACATTGACCTGCGACATACCGAATCAGTGTCTTTACTTTCCCAGACAAGTCTGGTACCAATTTACCCGACCCCGGATGGATGGAAGACCTGGTCAGTCCGGCAAGGGATCGATCACTCGACCGTGCAGGTGGCAGTCGCGCCTCTTAACCCTGCACCACGGCTTGCGCTTTGCATTCTCTTACTATTCAATACGTCAGGTCCAATACACATTGGAAGCATACGACTTGCCAATAAACCAATCCAAAAGGCCGTTTCGCTCAGATATTGCGTACCATTGCGGTCGTCAATGGCCATGCAAACACCGGTAAGCTGAGAAAACGTAGAAATCGATCGGAAAATTCTAGAAGAAATATTCAAAAAAGGGAATTGACGGAGGGATTTCACTTTATATCATTTGATCATTGTTATTGGTAGCAGTAGTAACTTTTTTACGGAATTTTGGTGTTACTTTCATTTTGATTTTTTAGGTTACCGTTGCTCGACCCTCTTCTGCGGCCCATAGGGCATTTTTTATTTTATTTATTTATTTATTTATTCAAGACGTCGGCAGAAACCAACGTGTGCCGTAACATACACATAACTCGAAACGGTCATCCAAAGTAAGAAAATGCACTAGTTCCATCAACAAAATAATATAAAATCACATAAAATTCACACACGAGCTAGTAGGTTTAGAAAACCACGCAGGGAAAGACCGAGGACATCTTGATTTGATTCCAAAATACGGTTGAATTCCACCAAGCACCTGTAGGTAAAGAAGCTATTTCTGATCCGTGATTTCGCCACAGAAACATTTAGTCTCAGCCGTCCTCTTTTGGTAATTGTCAGTGATGATCCGAAGAAGCTGTTTGGATTGATAGAGACCCTGCCCGTGAATATTTTAAACATCATTAGGAGGTCGAATTTTTTCCTTCGATAGTGTAGACTCGGTAAATTAAGTACTTTTGCTCGCTCAACCCCATTTGGCATTTGGTAGTAGTTAGTACCAAAGCACCTCATCATTAGCTTGCGAGTGAAGCTGTTTTGAATGCCCTCAAGAATATTAATATCTCTCAACTTCAAGGGATTAAAGACAGTTGTTCCACATTCTACAATAGGTCTTACGTATGTTTTGTATGCACGAAGGAGGATTTGGGGATTCCTGCTCTTCAATGCTTTGAAAAGATTGTAAATGCGATAATTTGCTTTGTTAACAAGTGAGCTATAGTGTGAACTGAAACATAAGTCCTGAGATATCAAGAAGCCGAGATCACGAATTTCAGCAACCTGTGGCAGGGAAGCACCTCTTAACATATACGAAGTACTGTCGCGAGTGCGACTGGTTCCGATGACGAAACATTTAGATTTCTCTGCTGCTAGTGGCAGGTCCCAATTATCAGCCCATTGATCTATAAAGTCTACAGCTGCTTGAACTGCAGAGGATTCATCCGCGTTCTCAATAGTTTTGTAAATCTTGATATCGTCAGCGTACATTTTACAAACTACTCCAAATCTTGTGATGGACTCGGGTAGTTCATAGGTGTACATCAGAAACAGCAAGGGAGAGAGAACTCCTCCTTGCGGCACTCCACTATACGCCATGAAGCTCGGGGTTTATCATTTATTTATTTATTTAATTTCTAGGATACTTTTTTCAATTGTGCTTTTTTGTCTGGAAGTAAGCCCTACTCAAAATCACAGATGCTTATAGCTCTCTCCTGCTAATAGAGATACTATACGAATCAATAAAGGACGAAAAGTTTCAGCAGAAATTTTTTTGAATTTTCTACGTCTTAGGAAAACCTCGTGGATGACTTCAAAAGCTCCAAATAGCGATTTCCCTAATCCTTTTCTCATTTCTTCCTGACAAATTACCCCCTGCGCACTTGTAGCGGATCATTAATTATTAGGGATTATGCCCACTTGAAAAGCAATAAAATATCGCTATTTTTCTGCTTCCCAATGATGGACGTAGAAACTTATGTTATTTCTCGACCAATAAAAAATAATTTCGTTCGCAAAGATGATTGTCAATTGCAATTTTCATACTGCTGCGCACTGACAACGAGCGTCGAGTGATTCCTATCGATCGATGCGCAACGTAGGCGTCTATCGATTGGCATGGAGCGCAACGAGGACCCAATCGATGAATTTGATTGACGATTATAAGCGGGTCCCGAACGGAACGGATTTTTCAGATGACGCAGCGGTTACAGACGCTCCAGAACTGGAGCAATAAGCATGTGTTCACCGCATCGATGGACTACTGGAATCAGGAGCCGCCCGAGGTCGAGAGCTTTGGTATGCGACCTAAACGACCAGCGGCGCCCAGCAATTATGGTTAGTTTTATTAAATAATTAATCTATTTATTTATTTATTTATTTTATCTATGATTTACTATGGTCCTTTCATGGATCAACCCAGAAGATGTTGTTTCGGCAATTCTAGGGCTATCGCAAAAATCACGCCTCAGGCGGATTTGAACCCGGGTCTGCCGCCTAGCGGGGGGGGGGCTAAATCGCGATACCGCAGAGCTCACAATCTTTTGTAATCTAGCATCGCTAGAGCAGCATCTACTTTTACTATACCTTTAAGTAGCCCGCGAGGGTCCTTCATAAAAGAAGATTACGGTAGCAAAGCTTGGTCCCTCAAAATCGTTCCACAAAAAAGCCTTTACTACTAAACGCCTACTGCGTTATTTTTCCTATTGCACTGCCCAAGCAGGATCAGATCAGATTCAGATCTCCCTGAACAAAGCCATCTATTCAACTTTCTACCCGGGTTTAGAAGGGCCGTGATAAGAGGTAGGAGGCGCTGCTGACATCCGCACCGTCGAGCGATCGATCCTGGCGCAGGCTAACCAAGCCTTCCATCCCCCGGGGTAGAGTAGATTGGTACCTGGCTTGTCTGGGAGGATAAAGACCCTGACTTGGTACACAAGCTGTCCTCATAAGTCATTGTATGGGCCAATTTCTGCGTTCACCATGCTTCCATGATTCTGAATGCAAGACGAATGCGCGGCGCGTTCTAAGGGGATTTATCAGTAATTAACAACCAAACATTTTATTAATTTACAGTGTTCCTCGTTTGTCGATTATTCCACCCTTGTCCAAGATCTTTGCAAGGAAAACGGTGGAATAAAGCAGCAAAAAAGTACCTCATTTTTGGAGTGATTCCCTCGAGCGATGAGAACTGTGGGGCTTCTACATTCTTCTTACAGCGGCACCAGAAGTCAGATGATTTGGGTGCATCCTAAAAAAATTAAAATTAATCATTACATTAGAATATGATGCCTTCGGGGTTAAGGAAGGTGCTAGGGATTCGTAAAAGGTTGTCTCAATAGCATAGTGGTTGGTGCTCAGCCCCGGATAGGTTGAGACGCGGGTTCGAATCCCGCCTGACAATGAGATGCGATTTTTGCGATGAGCCTAGCACCATCACTACAACATCATATTCCAGTATACATAATAGTAACCCGCAAAAAGCGGTAATAAAACTGGATTTTCACGTTAATCGTTACATTTTTGATTATACAGAGTGCTGGTTTCAATATTTACTGGTTTCCCGATCCATCACTAAGTAATTTAAAAGTCAAGGTCTGACTGGCCCTGCCAGATATTTCATTTTTGTAATGAATTTTTTGGTGAAACTCTTTCAAGTGAAAATTACACACCTGTACAGGGCCCGCGTGGTACAGTGGCAAGAGGCACTGCTGACACCCGAACGGTCGAGCGATCGATACTGGCTCAGGCTAACCAACCCCTCCATCCCTCCGGAGCAGGGTAAATTAGTACCACACTTGTCTGGGAAGGTAAAGACCCTGGCTTGGTATAGTGGCTCCCCTCCGCAGGTGATTGTATGGGCCAAATACACATTCACCATACCACTACGATTCTGAATAGAAGACGAATGCGCGGCACGCTCTTGGGGGACTTATCAATAAATAACAACTGACCACTTTATTAATTTACGGTGTCCCTCGTTTGTCTATCTTCAATTTCTTCCTTTGTCTAAGATCTTTGCAAGGAAAATAATGAAATAAAGCAGCAAAACAGTACCTCATTCTTGGGGTAATTACCTCCGATCATTTGCGAGCGATGGGAATTGTGGGCCCTTCTAATCCTGCTTGACAACGGCACCAAAAATCAGATGATTTGGGTGAATCCTGGAAAATCAAAATTATTTACATTTTTTCTACATTTTTACAAATATCAAATTTTTCGCACATATAGAGTGCTGGTCTTTATTAGGGTGGTGCAAAAGTCCGCGGGCAGTTGGGATACGAAACTCTTTATTTTATAATATCTGAACAAAGGCAAGGAGTCATTTGAAGTATGCACCGTTAATATCAATGATGTTCTCTTCTCTATAACATTCTTTCGACCGGAGCCAAAAATGGCGGGGAAATCCTTTTCGAATCCAAGAAGTCGCAAATGTCCGAGAACTTTTGCACCAACCTAATATAATACTTGGCGGTTTCCCGAACCATCACTAAGTAAATTTAGAGTAAAGGTCTGACTGGCCCTGCCAGGTGCCTCATTTTTTGAAAATTTTCGGTTAAGGTTTCAAGTGAAAATTACACACCTGCACAGGTACCGTCGAAGAAGGCCCAGAGGGTGACGGGGGCGATTCGCCGGTCGAAGTCGACAACATCGCCAACGATCCACATGCCGGTGGAGAGCCGATCACAGCACTTCAGGCCGCCTGGAATGTCACCAACGCCATTCAGGGCATGTTCATTGTCGGTCTGCCGATCGCCGTCAAAGTATGCCCATCGTTTTTTCAAATAAATTGTGTATAATGGGCACGTGTGGCTCAGTGGTAAAACGCGCTACTGACACCGCACGGTCCAGTGATCGATCCCCGTCCGGCCTAACCACGCCTTAAATCCCTACTGGGTCGGGAAAATTGATACCAGACAAATTACTACCTCGACAAATTGGTACGAGATCAAAAACGCCATCAGAGAGACATCGAAAACAACAAATTGAAGTGAAAAAGGACAAGGAGATCAGGGCCGAGATTCATGAACAGAAGTGCGGTCTCCGATACCGCGGCGCAGCCAGAAGCGGACGGCAGAGTTGATGAGAGATGGCGTTTAACATAGGAAGTTCAGGATAAGCAGACAAAGGTGCGCGCCGTTCTGACTATATCTCAGGGCTTATCGGGGGTTTATCAATGATGAATCTTGGCCCAGGAAGGCGACGCAGTGGAGATGTAGTGGAGGTATAGGTAAATGTATAAATGTATGCGCAATGATCAGCCTCTTGAGCCACGCATCCCTGTTCCATTCGGAATCGTAGAGGAAAGGGGAGAAAAAAAGAGGAAGAAGGAAAGAGAGACAAAAGAAGGCAAGAAACAAGAGGAATTGGAGAAGAAAAATTGAATTATTGCGGAATATTTCAATTTCTTCCACGTAGAATTCCGTTGCTTTCCACTACATATAATCACTGCGATTAATAAATGAGAAGGAATGACAGAAATCATATTTGTAGCGAAACAGGAAGACCTAAAGTCCCATAAAATACTTCGAAAGCGACCCCAGAAGTTTCCCGGTTCTAATAAGTTCAATAACCAGCAAAAAAGTCAAGGAAAGTTGAAAAAAAAATAACTTGTAGGTAGAGAATAATAAGGGGCTCAAAGGAGCAACGCTGCCACTGGTGGCCGCCACCACCCCTATCGACTGATCGATCCCACCTCTGACAGGTCGATCTGTTGCTGAACTCCTTCACTCATGGACATCTTGAGGAAGGGGGAAATGGGTTAATCCGATCCAGAGCTCTCCCCTGGGTATCCTTCCGTGGGTATCAGGACAAAACCCGGTTCAGGTGGGTTGGTTAGGGCTATATTTTCTTTTCCATCTATATTTTAAGTCGATCGGCTCGTTTGATCTCTTGTCATATCGATAGAGACCCACGGGCCGGCGGGGTGAGTATACCTGGGCCAGCCACCTCCGCTGATAATCAATAAAGGTGAAGGTAAGGGGGCCGGCATTGATCAGTGCCCCGGTTTGCGCCATGCATGCGTTTTTCCCTTGGACTTTAGTTAATGTTACATGTCCTTACTGTCCTTAAACATGGATGTGCTACTGAATAGGAAAAAATGTGTTGGTTAAACAGAAATGCTGTTAATATACGAAAAAAAGCAGTTTTCAGAGAAAGTGGTATAAGTAACAATTTTCAAAAAAGAGGAGCTCCGTCACTGATAATCTTTATCACTTTTTTAAAAAATGGACTTCTAGGTTGGCGGCTGGTGGTCGGTGTTCGCCATGATGGGCGTGGCGTACATCTGCTACTGGACCGGAGTACTACTGATTGAATGTCTCTACGAGAAAGACGAGAAAGTTCGCTTCAGTTACCGTGAGGTGCGTGATCGTCGATTAATTCCTTGATTTTTTCCTCTTTACATTAATTTTTATTATCAAAATTCGCCGAAAAAGGTCCACCGATGGTCCGGCTCCTACGAAACTTTCTGGAAATTGATGATGTTCTGCCGTTCAGGTTGCCGAGTTCTATCGGCCTGGATTCGGCAAATGGGTGTTGGCCGCTCAGCTCACCGAGCTGCTCTCTACCTGTATCATCTACCTGGTGTTAGCGGCGGATCTTCTTCAGAGCTGTTTTCCAAGCATCGGTCAGTTACCCCTAGGGTAAAAACTCGACTTCTTGGCCATCAATCACCACCTATTTCACTTCCAGAAAGAAGAGAACATCTTTTTCGAAATGTCGTCTAGATTTTCTCAAAAAACGAAAATTTCAGATCGAGAGGGCCAAAGTGGGAACCAGAAAATTTTCCACAATGAAGGCAACAGTCACTCTTATCTCTAATGATTTCTCCATAAGCATTCCTCACTAGACAACTAAGGCAAGCCACAATTTTTTGGATACGTCTGAAAAAAAACCAACCTAGAGAAACGGTAGGAGGTACCGCAACTCTCAGAAACAGAATGGTTTTTGAGTGCACGGCGCATCCCAAAGTGTGATAGCGCATCCATTTCGGGTTACAAATTATCGATACCCGAATTTGTGGCTGGTAAGAGGCGCATATAACGCCCGCACAGTCTGCTGATCGATCCTCCCCTGTCTTTAAATCCAAATACACCATAATGCCTCTACGATTTTTAATGGAACACAAGAGCACGGCGCACTCCAAAGGGACCGAATAAAGACACCCGGTTTACCCGTACTTTTTACGTTACCACAGAACAAATGACAATCCTTCATGGCTCAGATTCATGAACGCACCAGCGGTCTCCGAAACCCCGTCGGCGATAAACCCGCTCGATACCATCGAGGTCTTCTAAACCCTGCCTTATCGCGAGGTGTGATAGACACGCGCTAAATCCCGATTAAACCCCGGCGCGTGTTCAGGAATCTTGGTTTGTGCGCCGTTCGGGGTATATCTCGGAGTTTATCGGGGGTTTACCAATGACGAATCTGGGCCTAGGTCTCCCCACTTCCTCCTGAGCCTAAATTCATGAATGAAAATTTGGAGTATATAACACTCCGGGCGAAATAAACCCGGTCTAGCCCCAAAATACGCATTCATGTCAATCGGGTTTCTACGCTCTTGCTATGATCTTTCTACTGCGGGCCGTTCGATGCCTCGCCGCGCCAGCGGGGTGGAATAGACCCGCGATACCCCCCAAATAAACTCCGCAGCGCGTTCATGAATGCGAATACGCGCGCCGACCGGGGTTTATTCTCGGGTATATGGCGCCGATACCCGTCATGAATCTAGGTCCTGGAAAGTAACTGAAAGACATACCGATATATACCCTAGTCGTCGGAGAGCTTATGGTTTGAGAAACGCATCTCAGTGTCGATCGAGCTCAATCGAGCTGATAGCTGTACCCTTGGGTTTTGGAATACTATGATTGGATTTCGGGTACAAGAAGAGAAAGTTAAAAATAGGCGCTTCCAGCAGGAACTCTCGAAAGTGTGCAGCTGCTAGAGGAATGATCTGGGCGCAGATTCATGAACGGACGAGCGGTCTCCTAAACCCCGTCGGCGATATACCCACTCGATACCGTCGAGGCCCCCCAAACCCTGCCTCGTCGCGAGGTGTGATGGACCCGCGATCAACCCCGGCGCGCGTTCACGAATCTCGGTTTGCGCGCCGTTCGAGTATATCTCGGGGTTTATCGGGGGTTTACCAGTAATGAATCTGGCTCCTGAACACTCCTACTATTCTTACAATTTGTTCGTACCATTACGTATGAGATTAGAAATTTGGTGAGATGCTTAGTGGTTGTAGTTCGACACTGAACTACCATACTGATGTGCGTTTAATTTTGAATGGAATAGACCCGCGATATTCCCCAAAACAAACTCCGCGGCGCGTTCATGAATGCGAATGCGCACGCCGACCGGGGTTTATTCTCGGGTATATGGCGCCGATACCCGTCATGAATCGGTCGGTGTAGAAAACTGATAGCATCAGATAAAGTTGGGTAGAAAAGAAAGAGGGTAGAAAGTTTCTGAATTTCTACAAAGATTCCGGACCCGTAGAACCTCTTCGTACCAAATGACGGCTGATTCCACGACTGTCATCTCATTCTAAGAAAGCGAATGCACGGCGCAGCCTCAGGCGACTGGTCAACCTCGATCAGTATACCTTACCTCACCTGGTAAACCCACACAGGTAAAATCTTTTACAGACAAACCGGCATGGATGATGTTGGTGTCAGCCGTGCTGTTGTCTTGTGCATTTCTCGACTCACTGATCGTCGTCTCGCAGCTGTCCTTTGCCAACGCCATCTCACATCTGATCGTCAACGCCATCATGATGATATACTGCTTGTCTGAGGTCAGTGACTAGGTTACTTAACCCATACCCAAAGGGTTAATACTGGGCAATTTACCTTGAAATCCCATAAATAAGTCCGCTTCAGCCTTCAAAAGAGAACCAGAAGGACGCGCTATCACTCTTGGTCATTTATTAGCTATAAAAGCCCCAATTTTGCCTTCTATTCGGTTGGAAAAAAATTCAGTGGTTTGTGTGTTTTTTGGTTGTGTTGTTTTATACTACGTGGTGGAATTTCCGTCACGCCCTAAATGAATAAATAAATAAATAAACAAACAAAAACCTTACCTACTACGAGTATGGGACCTCTTTTTTAATTGTTCGATATTTTACTGGGTATAGTATCATTTATACCTTTCCAACTTATTAGCGCCTGCAGAATCATGACAGGTAAGCGATCACCGGTAGGTAAGTTACCCGTCACTGAATCAGAAATCCAGGAAGGACTTAGTATTCTATTCGACTCTATAGAAAATGTTCAAAAGAGGGATATATTGAAAACTACAGTACCCAACATATCATTTGATCACTTCTCGAAAAAGACGCTTTCGGGCGTCCAAGCGGCTCTTTTTTCAATGATTTCGGTGAAACTCAATTATTTGTAAAATTATACATATATTTTACCTCAGCAGCTCGAGCTCTATTGACTGGTATTCAAAGATCGGTACAAGCGCAAATCCATAATAAACTTTGGACCTTCGATCAATCCAGGGTCGGGTAAAGTGGTACCCGACCAGGCGAGATTTGAGGGGATAATATTTCAAAAAAATTCAGGTGTGGACAATTTCAATACCAAACGATAGAGCTCGAGCAGTTCCACTTCACAATGTGTCTTCTTTCATGAATGGTTGACATTTGAGGGAGTTATTCAATATAGCCGCTTTGGAACGCTGCTAAGCGGCTTTTCCGGGAAGTGATCAAAAGACATGTCCGGTACCGTAATCATATTCTAATTTAGATTCGCTCATGGTCCCTTTCGTCGGTGACGTTCGCGCTCGACATCAACACTTTGCCGACGATGATTGGAGTGGTCGTGTTCGGCTACACGTCACATATTTTCCTGCCAAGCCTTGAGGGCAATATGAAGGTCGGTAAGCTCAGAGTCTGTCCAAAACTGTGAAAAATAAAAATTTCCCGAATCCATGGAGATAGTAGGGCTGGTGATTGCGGAATTGGCCGCATTTTCTGGCGAGGAAGTTTTACAGCTTTGACATTTTGGCCCAGATTCATGAACGAAGGAGCGATCTCCGAAACCGCAGCGCAGCCAGAACCGATGAGAGATGGCGTTTAACGTAGGAACTTCAGGATAAGTAGACAAAGGTGCGCGCCGTTCGGGGTATATCTCGGGGTTTATCGGGGGTTTACCAATGATGAATTTAGGCCCTTCAGACTACCTTCAAGAAGGTAGGGGAATGCCATTCAGCCCTATAACGACGTGAAAGGTATAGGTAAAGAGTCGACTTTGTTTACAAGCCTGAGGACGCGCCGTACATTCGCCTTCTATTTCGAATAGTAAAGGCTTTGTGTATGGGCACCTGGCCTCCACCACGATTTACGTAGACCAGAGCTGTTCAATTCAGTTTCTTCACATTCCCAGGAAAGTCTGGTTCAAGTTCATCCAACCACCGCGGGATGGAAGGCTTGGTTAACCCAGGCGAGAATCGATCGCTCGATCGTGGAGCCTCCACAGATCATCTAGAACTTGGAAGTTGCTAATAAATTTTCATTTTTTCCCCTTTGAGGAACCGAAAGAGTTCAAATGGATGCTGAAATGGTCCCATGTAGCAGCGGCTCTCTTCAAAGCAATATTCGGCCTCTGCGGATTCCTCACATTCGGAGAACTTACACAGGTAAACTGGCTATGTGATTATGAACATTTAGACAACTTCGGTCCTGAAATTTCCCAAAAAAAAATCCAATAAAATCGTTTTTAGCCGGAAATCTCCAACTCGTTGCCGAACCAAGGGTTCAAGGTCGTCGTCAATCTGGTCCTCGTCGTCAAGGCGTTGCTCTCCTATCCGTTACCGTTTTATGCAGCCGTGCAGTTGCTCAAGGACAACCTCTTTCGTGGCACCAAGGCAACAGCGTTCACAGGGTAAGGTGTTCCTTGCACCAAATATGCGTCAGTCACCAACTCTAGCCCGAGGCGCGTGCACAACGTGCTTACTCGTCCGGGGCTGGGATCCTTTGCTGAACTCTAGCTTCTGCCTATAAAGGCTGAGTGGATGGGAGATTTTGGGCTTAGATTTTACCCAGAGGTATACTTTGAACAATCCGAAAATGGATACCCATCAAAGGCTAAATTCTTCATATCCGTGATTGATATCAGTTGCCTGACAGCAAAATTTATTCACAGAGGATTTCCTGGGAACATCGGACATGTCCGATAGATAACTTCCAAAACCTAATACAGGTAAGAGGTAAAGTAATGGGCGTTGGTCAGTTCCCTCAGGATGCGCCACGCACTCAGCTTCCATTCGGAATCGTAGAGCCATCGTTAATGTTGATGTTCGTTAATGACCTTCGGGGCCAGCTGCAGTGAAAGTCAAGAGCTTACCTATCCCGGATAGGTCTCGTACAAGTTTACCCGATCCCGGAGGACTGGACGATGGTTAGCCCATGCGGGGATCGATCGCGTGACCGTGCAACGGCTAGTAGCACCTCTAACCTCTGCACCAGCCGCGCCCCAAAGGTGAATATAAACTTCAGCAGCTCCCTTTCCAGCTGCTACAGTCCAGATGGTTCGCTCCGCGAATGGGCCCTGTTCCTCCGGATCCTTCTGCTCTTCTTCACCCTATTCATCGCTCTCTCCGTACCGTACCTGATCGAGGTGATGGGACTCATCGGCAACATTACCGGTGAGATCTACAGTCAGGCCCCGCCCATGCATGATACTAGACCTCCAGTCAATTTCAGGCACTATGCTGTCGTTCATATGGCCAGCACTGTTTCATCTACGGATCAAGGGCGAGAAGATGGTCGATCGTGATCGTCGCTTTGATCAGATGATCATCGGACTCGGTTGTTCGATTTGCGTGTCGGGAGTGTATTTCTCGTTCATGGAACTGCTACGAGCCATTCGAGCCGATGACAGATGAATTCGTCGTCGTATCGCCGACCACCCACACTTTCACTTAGGCCATTTTCGCTATTTATTCTTCTCAAACGGACCTTGGTCATGTTGCGTTTACGGTAATTACAGTAACTCTTAGAAGAAAGCTGTTCCCGATCGATCGATACATTCACCGCTTTGATATCTGTGTAGTTTGCACGTAGAGGTTTGTAGATTGTAGGACTGGATAAATGGCAATAAAATTTCTACACTAGCATCTATAACCTCACTAGTAAACCTTACAGTTAAAGACAACCCCAAAGACTTTCTTCCGTTTGTTTGGACCGAAGGGCCCAACGACATGGTGTTATTTTTACCTTTGTCATACACCTGGGATTTGCTAACCCAGATTCGTCTGAAGGGGCAGTAACTTTTACCTGCTCACACACCTGTCTATTACAGTAGTCATCCGGTAAACTAGAATTCCGCAGTGATGGAATGGAGGTAAAGGTAAATGTAAGGCAATGATCAGTCCCTCGAGAGCGCGCCACGCATTCTTGTTCCATCCATTCAGAATCGTAGAGGCATGGTGAATGCGTATACAATGACTTGCGGGGCCAACCAGCCCCTATACCAAGTCAGTATCTTCACCCTCCTAGACCAGTCTGGTACCAATTTACCCGACTCCGAAAGGGTGGAAGGCTTGGAGAGCCCAGGCGGGAACCGATCGCTCAACAGTGCGGGTGCCAGCAGCGCCTATTAGCACTGAACCGTATGCGCTCGGAATGAAATAGTAGAAATTTTGCTAGTTTCCAGGGCAGTTTAAGACACCGCTGCCTTTTAAACCCTTAGAAAAGTTGAGGCGGACTTATCGATCTGGGAATTCAGAGGAGTAAGAACACGAATATCTATTATTACGAATATCACACAAAAGGAAGACTATGAGACACCGTTATAATAATATAACTCTATGAAAGCTAAGTACAGAAGCTAGGCCTTTACGATGCTTTTAGCTATAAACGAGAAAAGAACAAATACAAATTAAGACATCTCTAGGAATGAAAATAGATGTCGAAAAGAGACGGCACTTATAATTAGATTTCTAAACGAAAAAGATGGTGAAAGAGGCGAAAAAACAGGAAGAACATGAGAAAAGAAGGCAAGAAACAATAGAGGAGAAAGAGACAGCATAATAACTTTAAGAATAGCAAGAAAGTGAGAAAAACTCCGAAAAGGAAAGGAATTCCAGGCAAAGAGGAGTAAGGCGAATAGGTTGACGACACTCGACGGAGCAACGCTGCCACTGGCGGCCACCGCCACCCCTATCGACTGATCGACCCCACCTTTGACAGGTCGATCTGCTGCTGAACTCCTTCACTCATGGACATTTGAGGAACAGGGTAATGGGTTAACCCGATCCAGAGCTCTCCCCCGGGTATTCTTCAGTGGGTATCAGGACAAAACCCGGTCCACTCGTGATGGTTGGGGATATATTTTAAGTCGATCGGTTCGCTCGATCTCTTGTCATATCGATGGAGACCTACCTGTGGGTAAGATGGGTCCACCTGGGCCCAGATTCATGAACTGACGAGCGGTATGCAAAACCGCGGCGCAGCCAGAACCAGACGGCGGAGTCGATGAGAGATTGCGTTTAACATAGGAAGTTTAGGATAAGTATACAAAATTGGGCGCCGTTCGAGCAATGTCTCGGGGTTTATCGGGGGTTTACCAATGATGAATTTGGGCCCTGGGCCAGCTACCTTCGCTGGTGATCAATAAAGGTAAAGGTATGAGGGTCGGCATTGTTCAGTTCTCCTAGTTCGCGCCATGCACGTGTTTTTCATTTAGAATTTAGAAGTGGTACGGTGAATACGTATTTGGCCTCTACTTGCGAATCTGATACTATCACTTTTCAAGAGAGACTCCCTCTTCGTGATCATATCACACAACCTAGATGCTCTTTGCAGTAGTATAGAACACAGTGAAGAGTTTAAAACATTTATTATCACCTAAAGAAGATTCCAGAATGGAATAACGGCACCGTATTCTATTCCGTTCCTTTTGGGCAGGGAGCCAGGGTTCCGTTTTCATAAGGCCGCCTCCTGCAAACATATCATTAGAGAAGCAGGAAAAGCTTCAAAGAAAACAAGAATGGAAGACATATAGAACATCGATAAGCATAACTAAAAAGAATCTTTTGTCTTTTGTTATTTCACCCTCTACTGTTTACTTTTTTAGGCGCGCCGTAGGACGTATTAAATAAATAAGAAATAAGATTACTTACGAATAGATGCATAGCGCAAGATTAGTGAAAAGCCCATAGTACTTATTGTGCATCGCCGTACATCCATACTCCGTTCCGGGGTATGTCTGCGCGATCAAGCTGATCTGAAAAAGTCCGCTTCTTATCCACGCCCGGTCAACACAAAAGAGAAATTGACCTACCTTTTCAGTGAAAAAGCTTTTCAGGAACGATTCGATGAGTTTCTCATTGAATTGAAATCCCCACCGATTCCTAAAGGAATGATCCTCGACAGATTGCAGTATCTTTCACTCATATTTGGCGCACGATAAATACAGCAAACACAAATATGTACAACAAAGAACCCAAAAGGAGTTCACCAAAAGCAGACTAATTAGACAAGTTTCTTGCGAAAACCAGTTTTACATGAACAAGTTGAGCCTAAAAAGAAGCACATTGGGGAAACGAAATAACCCTTATCATATTCGCTGATGAACAGCAAGTACGCCGCTGTAGACTATTAATAATAGTGATAATAATGCACGTAATTGTACACACATACATACCCAGTACAGAGAAATCCCTAACAAGAAGAGAAAAAACAAAACGGAACAAAACAAGGAAACAGTGCTCACTCTTTATGAGTAATCCTGCACCAGAAGTCCTTGTTTACAGTGTTTACGTCTCTGTTCAGAAATGGTATAGCTGCCCAATACGCTTCCGTGTTATACCGACAATTCATTCTCTGAAAACGATCAATTAGATTGCGAATTTTCTTAAATATGGAGAATTACAAATTGTAATCTGCTTACAAGACCAGTGCCGTTGTGATATCTGGCGAAGAGCCGATGAATCCATTCAGGTTTGACGCCACATTCTCCTAAAAATATTGTCGTCCATGTGTTAAAAAGGTATATTTATAGATATATGAGAGTATCAAAGCGGGAAGAGAAGATAATATACAATTAATTCGGTCAATGTTTCGGCCAAATCGCCTCCTCTAATGATCACGAGTCAAAAGAACAACACGCCCCATCACGATATTAAGTCTAGAAGAAGGTCGAACACTAAAACACTAAATTTCTCAATCTAGAATTCATAGGAATACTATATAAAAGCTTTGAAAACATTCGATAGCATTTAAGTTGCCACCCTCCGCCACTATCAAGTGAACGATTAGTGATGTAAAGGTCAATGTAAAGGTAAAGGTGCCGGCGTTGATCAGTCGCCTGAGGACGCGCCGCCGCATTCGTGTTCTATTCACAATCGTAGAGGAGTGGTGAATCCGTATTTGGCCTATACAGTGACCTGCGGGGGCCAGCCGCTATACAAGGTCAGTCTCCACCTTCCCAGACAAGTCTGACACCAATTTGCCCGACCGCGGAGGGATGGAAGGCTTCGTTAGCCCTGGCCGGGATCGATCGCTCAACCGTGCGGGTGACAGTAGCGCCTCTTACCACTGTACCACGCGGGCCCGTATTAGTGATGTATGTACGCTTATTTCATGACTGTTAAGACAACAATGTAAGAGTAGAGTTTTCAGTATTCACCTGTCTTTACTTTTTCTACATCTCCTACCTCTTTCTTTACTGTAACTGTAACCTAATTTCTTTATCAATCGCGTCATGATTTTATGCTATCGTAACCCTTGAATCTAAGCACTAATAGGGTTTGTTCTGCACCACTGTTTTTTTTTGTTTTTCAAAAATACAGCACATAACTTGCTCGTGTAATGAATATATAAGAGCAAGCAATAGGCCCAATCGCAATATCAAAGAACCTGAATATAGGAGCGTAACCCGTCGTAACAAATGGAACAATTCACAAACAAAACGTTCCTTAACGAATACCGGTAAAATGCAATTACGCTCACCTTCCGCACGAGTTGGTCTCGGCTTTTCTGAGGCTGGCACGGTAGTAGCTTCGTCATCCGTGCCAGACGAAGAAGCTGTAACAATCTGGCAATGGATACACATAAAAAGGACCCAACGCTGAAGAAAAGATTCTCAAGATAAGAAGGTAATCAAAATAGTAGCTAACAAGCTGCAACCGTTATCTATATACCTTAAAAATAGGTAATTATCAGAAAAACCTACCGATCACGGCTGTGAGGGCCGAGACAATAGAGAGGACGAAAAGAGCTTGAAGCTTAATCATCGTCAAAAATCTTTGAAGAAGAAACGATGTAGCTATGGGAGTTCAGAGTGGATGATTGTCATGGAATCATGGCGACTTTTATAACATTCGAAAGTATCGCTCGGCCGTATGAACAGGTCGTACTTTTAATTTTAGCATATAGTGTAACTAATGTTTTTTAGCGAACGCTAGTTTTATTCCGCACAAGCATCACCAAGTGTATGAACAGACAATTATTCTATTATAAGCATGAAATATGACCCACATTTGTCAACGAAACCGCATTTTTTTCTCGATGGATGCTGTCTGCATGGAAGAGACGTACATAGCAATGTCAATAAGAGCAGAAAGATCTGTATGCAAAACGATAATATGCGGCTATTTAACCGATTGTGATGGACTCACTGACATATTTCAGATGTCATTCGCAGTCTTTTGAGCCCAAATTCATCATTGCTAAACCCCCGAGATATACCCTGAACGGCGCGCACCTTTGTCTAGTTATTCTGAACTCCCTATGTTAAACGCGATATCTCATCGACTTTGCCGTCTGGTTCTGGCTGCGCCGCGGTTTCGGAGACCGCTCGTCCGCTCATGAATCTGGGCCATGGAATCTATGAGGTATACGTTATACCCCTTTAACGGTTGGTGATGGTCAACGATGGGATCGTGCCGAAACCTTGCTCATTGCTGAAATTATCTCAACCACCAAATTATCTCGTTCTGTCATACCCATCTCCTGGCAATGTGGGGAAGCTACACTCGTGGTCAACCGGCGACAGACGTCCCATAAAGTTACTGCCAAAAGTGTTCCGACTGGCCCTCGTTCTCAAATACCCATGCTCTATTGATTACTTATTTATTTTTTTATTTTTTAATACAATCTCATAAAATCAAAAATTATTACGAGCCACATTTTGATCCTATTTTGATTTTTTATGTTGATATTAATACCATCATGTTAAATAGTCGCATGTTGTATAACTGTTCTTTTACATTCTGCTAAGTTTTATTGATTTGATAATCGTGAATAAAGTGAATAAAGAGCATCGTTGTCAAGAAAAACGTAAAGCATTCGGTGTTACCCCAGAAGACACGCCACGCATTAGTTTACCAGTCATAATTGTAGAGGTATGTGGAATGCGTACGTTCCGTGCACTTATCCTACACAATTTGTGGGGACCAGTCACAATACAAGTCAGTATATTTGCATTTCCAGACAATTTTTTTGAAGACTCACCTGACCGATGAGAAGGCTTGGTTTGCTGGGGCGGGAATCGATCGCTCGAATGCACGAGTATCACGTCTCGGAGGAATTTCCCTCTATGAGCAGGTTTTAAGGACTTACTGTGGCACCTTTGACAGTCATGATCTGTAAGTTCCTGCATTGCTTATTCATTCCTGAGATATAGGGATGTCGAGTTCGCTCGTTTGCGACATTTCCTTTACGGAGAAACCAACTAGTTAGTTCCTCCAAAGAATGTGACGATGTTAATCTACTCGGGACTGTATGACTTTGATTCGAAAAGTAATAAAGAAAGAGGAGCTGGATGACAACAAAACAACCAAAAATGTTGTCAGCTCAACTGGTAACCGGCTTACCGGCTCATTCCCGTGATTACGGGTGAGTGCTGATAGCAACATAACAGCCCGACCGGGCTTAAGAAAGATGCTAGCAGATTCGCAACGTACATCGGTAGCACAGTGGTTAGTGCAGTCTGCCGGAAACAGAAAGACGCGGTTTCAATTCCCGTCCGATGTCAGTGTTTTGCGAATAACCTAGCATCTCCAAATATATAAGTCAGTCAACCAAAAATGAAATGTGAAACTCACAAATCTGGCCAAAATATCGAACAACTCCTAGCCTGTTGTAGGATTTCCACACGATTCTTGCGGAGTCACAATTTCTCACCAAATCCTTCAACAAAATACTGTCCTCATTCGGCAGTGCAGTGAAATTCGCATTTAGGAAACCCTGAAGTGACGGTTCCAGGACAAGAAAATAAATTGAGTAGATCGAAACAAGATCTATCTTGTACTTTGTGCCAAGTATCACGTGAGGTGAGTTACCTCCAACCTTTCAGTCACCGCAAGGTCACCATATTGAACACTTTATTTCGGTGAGAAAGTACAATAAATATACATCTGCTGATATCGCGTAATAGAGACAACCTCCAATTACGTTCCGTCTGGACAAGGAGCCAAGGTTTTGTTTTCATAATACCGTCTCCTGAAAACTCGTCTCACTTTTCGTCAGGAATGCCGCGAGAAAAATAAATAGAAAAGAGTCCTTACGAATATATACACAACGCGAAGTTGCGGAAAAGGTAAGTAACGCGGCTCGAACGGAACCTTGTCGAACATCCATATTCCGTACCTGGGTAGGTCGCGGCCATTTTCCTTATCTAAATACAAGCAAACATGTGTCTCTCGCTCTCATCCTTACCAAGCTAGATGCAACAGAAAGAACACACTTTTTCCTTGAAGTAATGTGTCACATAGTAATCAATGCGTTCCTTGCTGAACCATCTCCACGTGCTCCTGTGAGATTTTGAATTAGACATAAAAGTCTCCAGCGGTAACGATTTACTACGATCAAAATTAAAAGAACTTAGTTGCTCAACAGCTTAGAGCAAGTGACCTCAACACTCGCTTGAGGACGCCTCTTACATACACAAAACTGGTACGAGTGGGTAAAGGTAAAGGTAAAGGTAAAGGGATTTACAGTGAACGTTACCCTGAGGACGAGTCGCTGCAATCGAATTCATTTTTTTCTATTTTATTTCTTCTCATATCGTGCTAAAGGTGGATGTAAAGCGGTTACGCCGATCAGTCCCTTCGGTTTCGCCACGCATATGTCTTCCATCCTGAATCGTACAAGCATGGTGAATGCGTATATGGCATGCACAATGACTCGCGGAGGCCAGCCACTATACCAAGTCAGTATCTTAACCTTCCCGGACAAGTTTGGTACCAATTTACCTGAACACGGAGAGATGGAAGCCTGGGTTAGCCTCGGCCGGGAACAATGGGTCGACCGTTCGAGTGTCAGTAGCGCCTCTTACTACTGCACCATGCAGGCCCTCACAAAAACAAAAGAATTCAAAAAAGGGGATGGGAATCGTATACAAGGACGGCGCAGGAATTAAACAAAAAGACAACAATGTGTATAAGAGTGCTTACTCATGATGCTCGATCACACACCAGAAGTTTTTATTAACATTGTGCCTCCCATTCCGTATGAATTGCATTCCTGCCCAATTAGCCTCATGGACGTATTCACAGTTCATTCTCTGAAAACAACAAATTCAGTACCATTGTTCTCACATTCTAAGAATGAAAAAGTGGCATCATCTTACAAGACCAGTGCCATTATGATGTTTGGCGAACAGCTGATCTATCCACGGCGGTTGCACTTTACATTTCCCTGAGAAAAGACATTCCACTCACTCACGATAATAAGACAAACAGAAGCTATAAGTCTCAAGATTAGGTAGCTTTTCTAGCAGAGAGCGATGAATTCCCCTCCCTATGAATTAATTAAGTGTCTCACTGTTTTATCGCTCTTGAGATCTGCGTATGACAACGTTGACATTTCTAACCTGCCACATACAGCGCACAGTCAATGGTTTGCTATACCGTACAACAAACTCATCTTGAACGTTATCTTGAAGGAAACTATAAATATTGATTGATATAAATATTATATCAATATTTGTGAATTTTTGCCTAAGAACCATATTCTCAATACGTCTTCGTAACTCCCACTCAAGGCCGACACCACTCTGATAATTCATATCATAACAAGTATGTCTAATGGAAATGATACTCATCAGCGTATCTAATGGAAGTAATACCTACCACCTGGTGCTTCAATACTACAGTTGAGCGGTGTGTTTTCTGAAGGTATGAGCGATGAGAACAGCGCAACAGATTGTGCGGGATGCGAATGAATGATTCTCTTTCGAATAATGATATGAATTATCAGAGTAGTGTCGGCCTTGAGTGGGAGTACCTATGTCTTCAACTCAACTTAAGTCTTATCTTGCCCGGAGGCATTTGTCCTCATCTTTGTAACGCTAAATTTCAATGTTTTCTTGTTTGCTTACTTTTAGCGTTTCTGTTTCAGCGGATTTTCTGTTTTCCGTTGTGTTGTTTAATACTGCGTAGTGGAACTTCCGTCACGTTCTGAATAAATAAATAAATAAATATACACGTCATTGTACCTTGCTCAGGATCGGGAACACCCGGCGGAGTCGGCTCCTTAGGACTTGGCGTAGTTGGGGTAGATCCTATCGGTACGCAGACTGGACCGCTCGTAGCCGAAAGTGCTGCAACAGTATCATAAGGAATACCGAGAAACGGGGCGGCAGGACTGCCCTACGAATTGGGCTTGCCCCATGCAAAGCAGCCCCACTGTCACAGCCGCCCACGCGCCGCAGCGCATGATGGTCCCGCAAAGAAAATGGTTCCATTCTAATTGAAACGCGCTACTGAACTGCTACTTGAGTAGGCACAACCAATATTTAGTGAAATAGGCAAAAAGGTTGTCGATAGGGTATAGTTGACATATACACGGTATAATCTTAAGAATTCGTCAGTACCGCAAGAACTTACTGGCCATGGCAGTGACTGATAGCACGATAAAGATGGTGTGAAGAGCTTCTAGCTTGCTCATAGTGAGAAATCCTGCGAGAGGAAACGATTTGGCTGCCAGCGGTGTTGCAAACTAGCACAGGAAGCTGACGGCCATAAAATCATGCTGCCTTTTATGGGATCTGATTCTATCCCGTGCCAGGCGTATGAACAGGTCGTTATTCTAATTTTGGCAAGAGAAGTTACTACTGTTTGTCTACGAACGCTGTTTCTATCGAATAGTTCACATTCGCACCACGCACGAAAGTAAACGAGAACAATCATCCACAGTCAGCTACCGACGGTGACAGGCTAAGTGATAAATAGAGAAGCGAAAACCGTTCAGTTCTTCTCTGGTTCTGAATGTTTTGGACAAATCCTTGCTCTTGAATGGAAGCTAAAATGACTATGGTCCCACTATTCTATTGAAGTAACGAAAATTGCAGGACGTGGTAGTTTTGTTTTTCTTATACTGTTCAACTTTACCTCAAAACCTCCTTTACTATGAGTTCTTGAATGAGACGTTGTAGAAGCAACGACGGCGGCTGAACACCTTTTCCTCATGAATCTGAAAGAATCTAAAATATTTCTACTGACTATTCGAATGCCTGTAGGTGAAATTAACCCATAACGTACCGAGGCCGTTTCGCGGTGGCTGGCCACTCGGACCGCGCGCGTAGGTCACGCGTGCGCCACCATGTGGCGCACGCGGTCCCTAGGACAAATCTTGTTATCAGTTGATGGCATTACCAGTGTATCGCCAACCACAACTTTGGCGAAAGTGAACCGATCGAAACGAATGAAAGCTGGATGGAAGCTAAGAAAGAAGAAAATTTTCCGGCATGTGTTTGGTGAGGATTGCGCCTTGTACTCGACCAGGGCCTCCGATTTTGGACCTGATTGTTATTGCATGGAGTATATGCTTGCTCTACATAGTTCGTAAACAGATGCGCTCATATAAAATCAAGTGTTGCCCAATCAGGGCCTCGTTATGCATCGCAAACGGCTCCACACAATAAAACTTCTGGAGGACCCTTCTCGAATTCGGCGCATTGACAAACGTGCGAGCCGCTTATACCGGACCTCTCCCAGACCCAAAAAAAGAAATTGTTTGAGAGATTTCGAATCATTTAACTGATAAAGTGGTAGGCGTCGATTAGTTCACAAGGGATGCACCAACCACTCATCAACTACGATCATGGGAACATTGCAGAACCAGAACCTCCTAGGCAAAGTTTCAGTGGGATTGGTTGCCCTGGTTGGAGTTTCCAAGGTGGTGGTCATGTGCTAGACTTGTTGTAAAGACGCTAGATAAACAACAGATTTGTAATCATCAACCAAAAGGATCCCATAGGTAAGAGTTTCAGCGGAATTGCTGGCCCTAGATGGGGCTTCCAGGGTGGTGGCCATGTGCTACACTTGTACCACAGCTTTCACCGGACCATGGTATGTATCGTGTACTCCGTGGTTGGTCGGTCACATTCCCAACTAAAAAGAATTTGTAAAAAATATTTTGTTGCTATGAAGGGCGTGCGCCACCATGTGGCGCACGTGGGCCGTAAGGCCAGACAACGCGTGCGCCACCATGTGGCGCACGTGGTACGTTATGGGTTAATATTGAATAACGATTGATCTCCGTCGGCAAACACTCGTAAAAATTCTACCCGGAACAGAAACTATTTGCCCACACATTTATAGTTGCAGCTGCACACATTTAGACGCAGCACTCATGCCATTTCATTCACCACGGGATTTGTCCTCTCGTGAGAGCAAGCTAGAAAGCATATGACAACGACATTTACTTCCTCTACCATTTATCTAACTGTAAGAGTAAATTGGAAGGCGACTACCTTGCAACATCAGAATACCCTCTATGAACCTTTGCAATGTTTTTGTAAAGTTAGGTGTTTTGTAAAAAGCGATTCACCTCAAACATTTTTACATGACGATGTCAGTATATTGAAGACTGAAACTGCATCGAAAAGGAAAAAGGAAAGAGAAGCTCGATGACCATCGAACACGTCGTGGTTCCCACGATTTAAAGGGCCCGTGGTAAGATCGACGAGGAGGTCCCGCATGGAATACCGTCTCCTACCGTGCCGTGTCCGCACGCCTGGCGCAAGCGTCGGTCATTCCGCAGTCAGTCTCATCGTCTGCACGCGTCGAGCCAACACGTCGAGTTCCTCTCCTTCCGACAGTCACCGTCATCGACTCATCGCATATCAAGGATCGAGGACTTGGATCGAACGAGCATTCTTTGATTGGCGTAAACGACAGAGGAAAGTGAAGTGGTTGTGCAAAACACGAAATTGTCTACTGCACTAGTTAGACGTTCTAGCACCGCGGATCTGATCACGTTCGAAAGATTACTTATCGCTGAGACTTACCTAGTTTACCACGGTTATCTGATGCGCTGATCACGAAACTGACAACGTTTCTAAACTAGAAGGCAGAAGATTACCCACATTGTTAGCCAAAGCCGTGGAGCGCTGATCAATCCAATCACGAACCAAATCCCACCTTCCGAATTCAGGTTAGCAGTCAGCCATATCGATGATATGCTTACTTACGGTGGTCCAACCAGAATCACACTCTTCTGGAGGGTGGCTGTTCCAAATGCAGATCCCGACTAGGAATCTCGCCTTGCGAATTTCGTCGATCTTTCTGACCTATATTGATTGGCTAACAATATGGGTGATCCTCGGCAACTAGTTTAGGAACGTTGTCAGCTTGATCAGCGCATCAGACAACCGTGGTAAACCAAGTCTCAGCGATAAGTATTCTTTCGAATATGATCAGATCCGCGGAACTGGAGCGCTTAACTAGTGGACATTTTCGTTCTTTGGACAACCATTTCACTTTCCTCTGTCGTTCGTTTACGCCAATCAAGGAATGCGACAGGAGCGTCTTCAAATCACATACCGCTTCACAATCACATCAATCACATACCTAATACTATACATACATCTTCTAATCACATACCTTGAGGGAGAGTTGGCAACAAGCCTCGAGGGACCCGCCGCGAACAGGGCACGCGGGCGTCCTGCGGACGCGGTCGAGCCCGAGGAAACTCGTCGCTACCTTGTATGTTCAGGCGCCAGTAAGACTAAGTTTCCGGTACTGGTCTACTTTGCCGGACAAGTTTAGTACCTGAACCTTTGGGTATAGTCAATACGAAACCGTCAAAATGGTAGTGTATAGATGAATACTCATTTTAATGCCATGCACGTCCGGCAATGCGACAAAAATCCCAATTAAGGGCCCTTCAGACTTTACTGCGTTGCTGCCGCAGTAATGATGAAACATAGGGACCGGCGGCGCGCGTGGCAGCTGCGCAGTAACGCAGTACCCGTTTCCAATATTTTTTTGCGAAAACCAACTATATCGCCAACTATGCAGTGATTAGTTTTTTGACCAACGACAGTCCAGTGGACGGCAGCAAAAGCGCGCAGCTATTGCGGAAGTACCCGTACTCTGCTCTTACTGCTCTACATTGGATTACGGCCGCACTATAGTGTGGGAGGGCTCTTGAGAAACACGCAGCCGTTTCAAGGTAAGAAAGTGAAATGAATCGGAGAAATTCTCACGTTCCAGACATTGTTCGCAGTACTATAGAAGGATAAGAAATGGATATGTTTCTGATGCCCCATTTTCGCTCAACGGAACGAATATCTCTGAAGGCTTCGGCTATGTGTACTTGGGTCGGGAAGTCAACATGGCCAACGACTTGAGTCCAGAGCTGGGCAGGAGGAAACGAGCGGCTTGGGGCGCATTCAAGAGTGTTGAAGGAGTAGTGAGGAGGAACGCCCGACTCCGCGCGCATCTCTTCGACTCTACGGTTCTTCCTACGTTGACGTACGCTTCAGAATCCTGGACGTTTAGACAAGCACGATGAACATGCGATTGGCGTCGCACAACGAAGTATAGAGAAAAGGATGCTCGGAGTGACTCGCTTCATTCAAGCGAGAGACGGCACACGTAGCCCCGAGCTACGTCGACAGTCGAAGATCAGAGACGCAGTCGCATGGACCAAGTTGTCGAAGATCAGGTGGGCCGAACACGTAATCCGATTTCATGACGACCGTTGGACGAGAGCCGTTACTGACTGGATTCCACGGGACGTCAGAAGAATACCAGGTCGCCCACCTTTGCGCTCGTCGGACTTCTTCGTCAAATCCCTGAACGATCGATTCGATGCTCTTCGTGTTCCTCGAGCGAGCAGGACGCACTGGTCTACCATGCCACGCGACAGGGACGAATGGAGACGTTACTGGCGCCCGCTCAAGCAAATCGATGATCAACGGGAAGACAGGTGATACAGGTGATTATGGAAGGAGAATCACCTCCAACTATTCAGTTTTCACCTCAAGACTACCATACTGAACACTTTATTTCGATGAAAAAGTGCAATAAATACAGATCTGAAATCCTCGTCAGCCTCACACAACTTTTTGTTCGGCTTAGCGCAGCTTACCAGGTTCAGGTGGGCAGGTTAGGGGTCTATTTTAGGTCGATCGGTTCGCTTGATCTCCTGTCATATCGATGGAGACCTACCTGTGGATAAGATGGGTCTACCTGGGCCGGCCACCTTCGCTAATGATCAATAAACGTCAAAGTAAGGGAGTCAGCATTGATCAAGGCCCAGTTCGCGCCATGCATGCGTTTTTCATTTAGAATGGTAGTGGCATAATGAATACGCATTTGGCCTCTACTTTCGAGTCTTACTATCACTTCTTAGAGAAAATGCATTTATTATAGCATCGAGAAGTTTCCAAAAAGGAATAACAATGATTGCAGCCTTATTATAGCACCGAGAAGCTTCCAGAAAGGAATTACACCGATTGCAGTCTATCTCGTTCCTTCAGGGCATTGTAGCAGGGATCCGTTCACGGGACGTCTCCTGCAAAACAGTACACTCAAAAACTATGAACTATAAACTATAAACTATACAATTCCCAAACAACTGAAAAGAAAAATCCTTACGAATAAATACAGAACACCATGTGATGAAAAAAGAAGAACCCATTATTATACATCGCTGCACAGCCGTATTCGGTCCCTGGGTACGTCTGGGCAATCAGGTTTATCTGAACAAAGTGTCTACTTCTCATTCCTGCAGAAAATATATGTAACAAAAATATAAAAATAAATGAACCCACCTTTTTATCAAAATATCGGGTCAAATAATAGTCGACACGTGACTCAGGCTCAAGCGTGAGGTTCGATTTCTGCAAAAAATTTACGACCCCCTTCTATTAGTGGCGGTCCCAGTACGACCCCCCTTGTTATATAGGCTTGATCTGAGAACAAATATTTTGCAATGAACATTCACTTTTCCGGACTCTGAAAGGAGCAAACAAATATTTTCAGGAGAGAAATGAACGAAGAAAGATCGGCGAAACGATAGAAGCATCTTCTACTACAAATGGAAGAATAGAAATGGAGATCAAGAAAGCGGCCGATTTTGAATTAGCACTTGATAAAAATTCGACTGGCTTATTCCATACATATCAAACAATACTACACAGAATATCAGCATTTTTTTACAACTAAAACGCGGTCGATTTCGCCGCGTTGTTCTTCGATAGGAGTGGCAGTGGAAAAATTGGATATTCTTCAGGAAGGAGTGAACGTATCGCAATCAAATTCCACATACCGTAAATTCGAGTTCTTTCTTGATGTCGGTGTAAAAATCCGACTCGAATATAACTTTCTTCCTGGTGAACAGGGTAGGTTCGATTTAGCTTCGATTTTCGCCTGAAATCGAAGCAAAATCGAACCTACCCTGTTCACCAGGAAGAAAGTGATTTTTAAGAACAGTTTTCTAACGTAAGGTAGCTCAAATTCTCTACTTTCGAAGATTTTTTACCATTTGATGAAGCTCCAAAAACTGACAGAGTTATGACTGTTTAACTGACATCACTGCTGGTTCACTGCAGCACGTCGCGCGGCGACCGATTTCGCCGCGTTGTTCTTCGGTAGCAATAGCAGTGAAGAAATTGGATATTCTTCAGGGAGGACGTAACGTATCGGAACGAAACTCCACATAATATAAATTCGATTTTCTTTTAAACATTGGTGAAAAAATCAGACTTGAAAATCACGTTCTTCTTGGTGAACAGGGTAGGTTCGATTTAGCTTCGATTTTCGCCTAAAATCGAAGCAAAATCGAACCTACCCTGTTCACCAGGAAGAAAGTTATATTTGAGGGCGATTTTTATACCAATGTTTAAGAAAAACTCGAATTTCTATTATGTGGAGTTTCGTTGCGATACGTTAAGTCCTTCCTGAAGAATATCCAATTTTTCCACTGCTATTGCTGCCGAAGAACAACGCGGCGAAATCGGTCGCCGCGCGACGTGCTGCACTGAACCAGCAGTGATGTTAGTTAAACAGTTATAGCTCTGTCAGGTTTTGGAGTTTCGTCAAACTGTAAACGGTATTTGAAACCAGAGGATTTGTGCTACCTTCCTTCAGAAAACGGTTCCTGAAAATCACGTTCTTCTTGGTGAACAGGGTAGGTTCGATTTTGCTTCGATTTTAGGCGAAAATCGAAGCTAAATCAAACCTACCCTGTTCACCAAGAAGAACGTGATTTTCGAGTCTGATTTTTTCACCAGTGTTAAGGAAAAACTCGAATTTATATTACATGTACTTTCACAGTGATACGTCCAGTCGTTCCTGAGAAATTATCAATTTTTTCACTGCCACTGCTACCGAAGAACAACGCGGCGAAATCGGTCGCCGCGCGACGTGCTGCACTGAACCAGCAGTGATGTCAGTTAAACAGTTATAACTCTGTCAGTTTTTGGAGCTTCATCAAATGGTAGAAAATATTTGAAAGTAGAGAATTTGAGCTACCTTACATTAGAAAACGGTTCTTGAAAATCACTTTCTTCCTGGTGAACAGGGTAGGTTCGATTTAGCTTCGGTTTTCGCCTAAAATCGAAGCAAAATCGAACCTACCCTGTTCACCAGGAAGAAAGTTATATTCGAGTCTAGTTTTTACACCGACATTAAGGAGGAACTCAAATTTACGGTATGTGGAATTTGATTGCGATACGTTCACTCCTACCTGAAAAATATCCAATTTTTCCACTGCCACTCCTATCGAAGAACAACGCGGCGAAATCGACCGCGTTTTGGTTGTAAAAAATGCTGATATTTTGTGTAGTATTGTTTGATATGTATGGAATATGCCAGTCGAATTTTTATTAAGTGCTAATTCAAAATCGGTCGCTTTCTTGATCTCCATTTCTATCTTTCCACTTGTAGTAGAAGATGCTTACATCGTTTCGCCGACCTTTCTTCGTCCATTTCTCTCCTGAAAATATTTGTTTGCTCCTTTCAGAGTCCGGAAAAGTAAATGTTCGGTAGTTGAATTATTACAAACAATCAAGGCACCTATATGTTGTTTGAATTTCTTTGTGTGTTGTGATATGTAGGCGATATCTTTTTGGTTGTTATAAAACCATACGGATGCACACGGCTTCTCTCCTCTTTTGTCCACAACCTCTACTTACATTTCAAAAATTAAAATGGGTGAAGAACTGATAGTTTTCTTTTTCCATAGATGTGCTAATATTAATTAACACTTGTACAAAGGCAAAATTTTTCATATGACTGCGCTAGTCAAAAAATAAACAAATAAATAAATATCTGAATAGAAATGAATAATAAAATTGGGATAAAATAATGTTGCGCACAACTGGAGTACTGATTTCCTACACTCCTAAAAAAACGACCCATCCGATACGACCCCCCACTCGACGCAAGCCAAATACGACCCCCCAGCTTCGATTCTCGAACCTCAAGCTTGACCCTGACGTGACTCGTCAAAGAAGTACCACCACGAGTTCCTGAAGATATTCTTTCTTTTATCGCTTATCACTGATATTGATCGTAGGCATTCGAAAACGATATCTTTGTATAGAGTGCGTCAAAAGTCTTTAGACTCGTCGTAAGACAATTGGTCCCCTTAACGGCTATTTCGAAGCAAATGAAATGAAATTTATAACGTTTATTATTTTAGACATTGTGCACATAAAAACATAGTTAGCCTTCGAAAAGGCCTCACTTAGCACGAACACAGGCTCTAAGTCTCTTGGGGAACCCATCTACAGCGGCACGCAGGACTTCTTCATCAATTTCTTCCCAAACTTTCTTCAAAGCTCGTTTGGGCGACTCAATGTCCCTATGAGGTGTTGAGCAAGCAGTGCCCTTCAATATAGACCAAGTTGTCGTACACCGTGAACTTTGGGATACGTAGAGTTCTGGCAATGTCTGCGCCTGACACTCCCTCCTTAAGCATTTTCGCCATAGCAGTGCGCAAACCTTTTACTCCAGACATTTCAGACAGGCCAACAATCAGCAAGAAAAATTCACTACACTGTAGGGCAAGATTAGTATAATAGTTACGCATAAAATTTTGGATGGCTGCAGGGCGCTCTCCATATATAATGATCTTCAAACAGCGAGTCCAAAGACTTTTGACGCACCCTGTACTAAAAAAGGAAGGATTAACAGAGCAAAGACAGCGCAAAAAGGATTTTTCGGCAACCGATCGGGTTGACAAATCCCAAGGGCCAGTTTTCTATGAAAAAAATAACAGAGTGAAAAAAGAACAAAAAAGAAAGAAGAAAAATCAGTGCTTACTCCCAATGTACGATCTTACACCAAAACTCTTTCTTGACAGTGTCCTCATTGTTTAATAACAGACGTATAGCAGCCCAGTAGGCTTCTTGATTCCATTTACAATTCATTCTCTAAAACAAAATAAAATAAAAAAGACAAAGTTCCCGAGCGCAAAGGATTGAAAGGTAAACTTCCTACAAGACTAGTCTCTTGGTGGTGTTTGACGAACAGTCGTCCAATCCATTCAGGTTGCACGTTACATTTCTCTATGAAAATATAACAATATCTGCTCACGAATACTAGAAAACTAGAGAACGACAACTAAAAACCTGTTGAAGTAAAACGCAAGGCTCAGTTGCTCAACAGCTCAAAGCAAGTGACCTCAACACTCGCTCGAGGGCGCGTCTCGCATACATAGAACTGGTCCGACTGAGTAAAGGTAGAAGCAGCTACGGTGATCGCTTCCTAGGGACGCGTCGCCGCATTCGCCTCCCTCACAGGTCGTAGGAACATAGTGGACGCATATTTGGTCTATACAATGACTTGCTGGTCAGCAGCTGTGCCATTCAGTGTCTTCACCTTTGCAGGAAAGTTTGGGACCAATTTACCCAATCCTGAGGAATGGAAGGCTTGGTTAGCTCAGGCGGGGATCGACCGCTCCGTGGGGTTTAGTAACGCCTACCTCTGCGCCGCGTCCTTATACTTATTGAATAGAACAAGAAAAATCAATATATAGGTATTCCCTGCTCTAAAAAAGTGCACCGTGGACAGAAACAAATATCACGCTTCTATATCTCAGTTACCTCCACCTCTTCATCTGAAGGAACAGCCATGATGCAGTGGGGAAAATCGCTACTTCCACTAGCGTGTATGAGCGATCGATCATCAGCCAAGCTCACCAGGCCTTTCATTTCTCAGGAGTCGGGTAAAGTGATACCACGTTTGCCTGGGAAGGTAAAGACACCGGCTATATGCCGGCTGACCCCGCAAGCCAGTGTGTAGGTCAAATACGCAATCGCCACTCCTCTACGATTCAGGATGGAAGACAAATGCATGGCGAAACCGAAGGGACTGATCAGCGTAACCGCTTTACCTCTACCTTTAGCATGATATGAGAAGAAATAAAATACAAACAAAATATAGGAATTAAACAAGAATAGAAAAAGACTCCAACGTACCTTTTGGAGGAGATGGCTTCCTTGTAGTTCGCGTAGATGGCGGTCTAGAAGGTAGTCCTTTTCGTACACATACCGGAGCGATATCGCTGGTGATTTTTCCAACGTCCCTGCCAGCCGAGGAGGCTGTAACAACCCAGTAGGGAGCATTCAATAGAGGTCCGAAGAAAATAACAAACAAAATAAACAAACAATGAAAACAAAACGGCATGTCAACAGAGTAATCGAGCGTTCAGTGCCGACAATGGCATTGGGCCAGTTCAACGGTGTCGCTGTCACAGCCGCGAATGCGTCGCGGCGCATCAAGGTCCCACCGGGAATAATGGGACTACAACATTGAACAGGGCCACCGTAGACTGAACCCACATAACATCCTACTATATAATAATCGAAATCCAAGTGATGTTCGTCATAGGTGGCTCATATGGGTCCCGCCCCGCCGTGATTGCCCGCTACCGTACTCCCAGGGACGCATTTCATCAGTTCAGCTCGCCGTCTTTTGTTATATACTATTTGTTCCTCGTTTTGGTTTAAATCTTTTTAGCTTATTTCATACCTTTACTTCAGTTCATGTATTTTTGTTTTTAGTGTGTATTTAGCAGCCGTTTGTCGGCCGGTAGGCCGCTGAATGGCTGGTTCTCCATATATACGAAAGACGAGAATAAACTGTAATCAAAAAACATCTTCGAAAGGGTACTAACAATAAGATAACTTACAGCTGACGACTGACGCCGCAATAAAGATGACGGAGAAAACTTGACGTTTGTTCATAGAAGAAAATTTTCAGGAAAAGAACAATGTAGCTATTAGTGGTGTTCAGCAATATTTACAAGCGTAAACGATTTTCATTTGAAGCATATTGCCTTTTATAACATTGGACTATACATGTATACAGGTGCAACATCAATCGTATGAACAAATAGTTCTCTTCATTTTTGAAGGAAAACGTTGAAACTGCTTGTCAGCGAGCGCTATTTCTATCGAGCAAATAGCATTCGTAGCGAAAACTAAGGAACTAGGTAATTAAAGAAAATGAAAGTGGTATGTAAGAAAATAGAAGATAATGTTGCGTAAAAAGGTGGAAGAAAAACCCACCTCGCCTCTTGAACTAACGAGGAATAAGGTTATTCACTCTGCCCGGTCGTGTCCACACTTCTGCCGTCAGCTGCTGTCATGCTGAAACCTACAGAGATGGAAAGCTCACAAATAGAAGAAATAGGGAAAGGGAGAGAAGAAAACCATTCAACTCAATTCAATTCAATTTATTACAAACGTAAGAAAGTAACACCGTTGATCACAATAAAACATCAAAATAAAAATGCCTATCAATAAACATAATAATGATTCTACTGAGAAAATATTGAAACAATCTAACCTGTTTCTCCGGTGACATCACACTACCTAGATACTCTTGGCAGTAATGTAGAACACAGTAAAGAGTTAAATACATTTATTTTCGCATTGAGAAGATTCCAGAAGACTATAACACCGCTGCATTCTACACCGTTCCTTCTGGGCACGGAGCCAGGGTTCCGTTGGCATAACGCCTCCTGCAAACATTTCATTCGAGAAACCAGAAAAAATTACAAAAAAAAACAAGAATGGGAGGATTAGAGAACAAGTTGATTAAAATAATAAAAATGAATACTTACGAATAGATGCATAGCGCAAGATTAGTGTAAAGCGCATAGTACTTATTGTGCATCGCCGTACATCCATACTCCGTTTTCGGGTATGTGTGCGCGATCAACCAGATCTGAAAGAGTCCGCTTTTTATCCTCGCCCGGCCAAGCACGAAAGAAATAAACCTACCTTTTTAGCGAAACTGCTTTCCAGGAACGATTCGATGAGTTTCTCATTGAAATGAAATCCCCACCTATTCCTAAAGGTATGACTTAACCAATAATTGGTGGACCTTCGACTGATTGCCGCACAATAAATTTTATTATATTATTTAATTATTATATTTTTATTATATTATTATAATTTTATTATATTATTATATTTGATTATATTATTTAATTATTACATTTAATTAATTTTATTATATTATATATAACATTATTATTTTATTTTATTTACCGCACAATAAATACAACAGACACAAATATGCACAGCAAAGAACCCAAAGGAAGTTCACCAATACCAAACTAACTATACAAATTCCCTGCGAGGTTCAGTTTCACATGAACAAGTTCAGCTAAAAAAACACCTTGGGTGTAGCAAAGCTACTCAAGAATCATATGGTGGGAAACTTCAATATTTATTTCAGAATAATTCTCTTATCTACAAATTGAACTAGTATATATGTTTTCTTAAGAAATATCTTTGCGGAAGCGTTTCCCAAAACATGTGAGCAAAATGTTTTTCTTTACAGATGTGTTTCTCAGAGTCCAGTCAGAAAATGTTTTCACTACGACAACGCTAGCACCAATATAAGCAGAGCCAGAAGACTAGCGACGGCTTTGTCCTACTTGTCGATTAGCTGCTTCGGATACTTCATCGGTTAGACATCTACATCGGTATACTTACTGTTCAATATTCATAATAAATATTCACCTGTACCTCTTGTATTTTAGAGAGCAATACGACAATACTTCCGGGTCGAACAATACGCTGCAGGCAATACCCGGTCAGTAATCCTTGTATACTCTCTCAAGATACAGAGGTCAATAACGGTTGCTTAGGTATCTCAAACACTATCCCGCGAGGCCAGCATCCAACGATACTGAAAGGCGAGCTACACTACATTGGGAGAATAATGCACACATAATAGTACATACATACCCAGAACAGGGGAATTCCTAACAAGAAGAGAAAAAACAAAAGGCAAAAAAACAAGGATACGCTGCTCACTCTTTATGTGTAATCCTGCACCAGTAGTCCTTGTTCACAGTGTTTACGTCTCTGTTCAGAAATGGTATAGCGGCCCAGTACGCTTGCGTATTATACTGACAATTCATTCTCTGAAAACGACGAATTAGACATCGAGTTTTCCTACTAATGAAGAACTACAAAGTGTAATCTGCATACGAGACCAGTAACGTTGTGAAATCTGGCGAAGAGCCGATGAATCCATTCAGGTTTGACGCCACATTCTCCTAAAAATGTTACCGTCCATGTGTTGAAAATGTATATTTATTGATATATGGTAGTATTGAAGCTGGAAGAAAAGACATTATACAATTAATTCGGTCAATGTTTCGGCCCAATCGCCTTCCAATCCCCGGAACGGTTTCACATAGACGACATCTAAGGCTTAGAAACCTCTAGCACTAGGAATACGAATAATTCCCGATCCCAAATAGTCCGAAGTTGAAGTAGGACCAGATTCACACGGTTTATCAAATTTTACACGGCAGAACAATTTTGAAAAAAGAAGCAGAGAGACTCCTCTTTTTGCAACATCAACCATTTATACCCTAACGCCACCTACGTGGCAGTTAAGCCACGTCATCCTTTTTCTATTGGTTGGCAGCTTGTCCTACATACTGGATAGCTGACACGTCTTTACATGTGCCATCAGTTGACACCGATGATGTTAACAGCTTTACGTTCATCAGCAGCATTCAAAATTTCAACTCGGCGAGCTTTTCTCGCGCAGAACACTAAATTGTTCAATCTAGAATTCCGGTTCTAGAATATGGAACGGCGGTGTTTTTCCCACGTGAAAAGTCAATGATCAATCTACTGGAGAGAGTGCAAAATAGTTTCACAAGGAAAATTTTCGTGAGAAGCCTTGGCTTCACTTATCGTAGCATTCCATGTAGCTTAGTGAGAAGAAAAATGCTTCACCTTGACTCGTTGCTCACAAGAAGGAAGAGGAATGACCTCATCATGGTGTACAGGATCTTGTTCGGATTAGTTGGTCTCAATTATGCTGACTTTTCCTCTCTTGCTAACTCCACTACACGTGGTTGGAGGTATAAACTTAGTTTCAGATGCCCAAAAAATTCTATAGGACGCGGTTCGTAAGCTTACAGAGCGGGAATGGAATTCCTTAGATTGAGCAAATCAGTCCAGATACCTAATACACTCGGCAAATTCAAGTCTACTGTTAAGAGATTCCTTTCGGGTTAAATATCGACTATTTCCTGGTGCTTCTTCTCTTTCTCAGTATCCACCTATCTTTACTTTTTACATCTCTTGCCTCTCCCTCTACCGTAGCTAAAACTTAATTCGCTTCTGTTAATCACGTTAGGGTTTTATTCTATTGTATAATTTACGTTTTAGCACTAACAGTGTTGGTTCTGCACCATTGTCTGTGTTTTTTGTACCACTGTTTTTTTATGCACCACATGCCTTGCGCGTGTAATAAATATCAAATATCAAATTAGAATTCATAAGAAAACCTAAAAGACGAATACCCTTTGGATTACAGTCTATAACATTTACGTTCTCCAGTACCAAGTAAACGCTTAGTGATGTATGTATCAGGCTGTCGGATTACAAAATCAAAGAAAACAAACCTGAACATAGGAGCGTAACACGCCCTCTAAAACAAATGAAACAATTAAGCTGAAATGAACTTGATTTGTGTAACTATCCCTCACCGCAAACAAAACGTTCTTCAACGAATAACAGTAAAATACGAACTACGCTCACCCTGCCCAGTTGGTTTCCGCTTTACTGTGACTGGCGCAGTGGCAGCTTTGGCGTCCTTGCCAGACGAAGAAGCTGCAACAGTCTGGCAATAGATACACATAAAAAGGAAACTCACGATGAAATAGAGATTTCCAAGACACAAAGTTAACCAAAATAGTAGCGAAATAAGCTGTAATCAATATCTTTATACCTTAAGAATAAGTAATTCTTGTGACAACTTACCGATCATGGTTGTGAGCGCCGAGACAATAGAGACGACGAGAAAAGCTTGAAGTTTATTCATACTGAAAAACCCTCAGAGAAGAAACGATGTAGCCGTGGGAGGAGGGGGAATTCAGTACGGTCGATTGGAATCATGATGACTTTTATAAACATCAAAGACCGTCGCTCCGACATCCGGCTCCAGACGTATGAACAGGTCGTTCTTTTAATTTTAGCATTTGCGAGTGCTAGAATTTCACGTCTGCACGTGCGTCACCAAATGTGTGAACAGACAATTATCCTAATATAAGCATGAAATGTAACCCACCTTCGTCAACGAAACCCATTTCTTCTCCATGGCTCCTATCTGCAAGAAGCGTACATAGTGAGAAACAAGATCTGTTCGCGAAACTGAAATATGTGGCTATTTAACCGATAGTGGTAGACTCACCTTTCAGATCTCACCCGTAGCATCTTTTGAAATATAATTGTAAGAGGTCTACGTTATCTCCATTTCGACGGTTGGTGATGGTCATCGAACGGCAACTGTCACAGATCGTACCTGATCGTCGCTTATTGCTGAAATTATCTCAACCGTCAAGTTATCTCGTGCTGTCATACCCAATGCTTGGCGATGTGGGAAATCTATACCCCGTGATCCATCGCGACAGTCGTCCCATGAAGTTGCCCCCAAAAATGTAAAGGTTAAGTGTTCGTTGTTGCCTCAGAGGACGCGCCATGCATCAGGGTACCATTCAGAATTTGCAGAAGCATGAGGAATGCGTATGTGTTGTGTACTTGTCGTATACAATTTGTAGGGGCCAATCACAGCACAAGTCAGATGATCTTTTTCTTGAGAACTTACCCGACCTCTAAGTGATGGGAAGGCTTGGCTAGTCCTGAGCGGGATCGATCGCTTGACCGAGCGGGTGTCAGTAACGCCTCTTACCACTGCACCACACGAGCCTGAAAGTAAAGAATAAGGAGTAAAGAGCACAAAGTAAAAAGTAGGCACTGCAGAAAACCCTGTTGTTACGGCTTCAGTTACCCACCTTGAATGTTATGTCTATTACTCCGACACTCTTCAACCCCGTCTCGAAATTTTCCTGAGAGCATTGAAATAGGAGACCCTAGAAAAGTTAAATTAAAATAAAAATTAAATTCAATTAAAAAATTTGAAAACTAGATATTAACGTCAAATTCTGACCGAACTATGAATGTTCTCTGTTAGCAAGCATTAAGCCATCCGGTACAAAGACTATTTGCTTACAAAATTAGCGCTGCAGCTGCACATATGTGTACTCTGAACACTAGTAGGAGTTTCAGTGCTGACGAACTGCACATATATATCCATCAGTACAAAATCTTCAAGCCCCGGTTCAATGGTAAGCGGCGCAAGTGACACCAGTACGATTAAGCGACCGATCTCCGCCCGAGCTAACGAAGCCCTCCATCTATTCGGGGTCGTTCTCGCCTGCTTAAGGATTTTTAGACGATCATTGCGGAGTCATAATTTCCGACCGACCTTTAATAATATACCACCCTCATCCGGCAATGCAGTAGAGTTCGCACTTAGAAAGCCATGAGGAAGCGGTTTCAGGACAAGAAAATAAATTGAATAGATCGAAATAATATCTATGTTGTAGAGGTTGTGCCAAATATCACGTAAGGAGAGTTACCTCCAACTATTCAGTTATCACACCATGGTCACCATATTGAACCCTTTATTTCGACGAGAAAGTACAATAAATATACATCTACTGATATCGCGCAAAAGATTTAAATTTCCGTAGGGTAGAGAATGTATTTGATCAACACTGCTCGATTTATGGAACTGCAAGCCAGCGCTAAACGAGAAGCCTTAAGAAGAGCGCAATTTGTACTCTCGTGAAGAAGCGGTGGAAAGAAATTCAACGAAAATCACAAAAACCTCAATCTAAACATTGAAATAAACGAGAAGCTGCCAGGTTCTAACGCTGTACCCGGTCTGCCAGGCTTAAATTTCAAGTAAAAGAGTTTAACACGGAAAGCAATCAATGAGTTATCAATCCATTCAGGCAAAGCAACATCATGTACAACACTAATCGATCATTGATCTTTCTGCATATATTCAAACCACCCATTCAGCGGCCTGCCGGCCGACAAACGGCTGCTAAATACATATTAAATAAAAACAAAAGCTAACCACTAATAGACTGAAATAAAGATTTGAAATAAAAGAAAAAGTTATGAAATAAAACGATGAACAAATAGCAAAAGACGGCGAGCTGAACGAAATGGGTCCCTGGGAGTACGGTAACGGGACTCGCGCCTATCCATACGAACGGTAGCGACGAGTTTCCTCGGCCGCGTCGCGTCACGATCGCGCCGCCCTGATCGTGGTCGAGAGCTCAGCGGCTAGGTAGCCTGGTTTATAACTGCGATCGTTCGCAGTAGTGTGGAAGGATTTACGAAAACAGCGTCAATGTCGACTTATCCAGAGCAGGAGACGAACTTTCACACAGTTCTTGGGTTGCGAGGACAATAGTGGCCGGCTAGTTTTTTTTTTCGAGAAAACGGCACTTGTTAGAAGTTCCGACTCGAATTTAGGTCGAAAATTTAAATTTCGCTGAAATTTCGTTTACGGGGGGTCAATTGGAACGCTGATACAGATCTGATGTTCGTTTTCTGGACTTCGGCCGAGGACCCTCTTAACGATTTGGGCGGTGGGGTCAAAATCTCAAATCTGGCTGAACACCGTGACCCGGACATCTAACAATCAAGCCACTTCACCCTTCGATTAAGTCTTAGCCTAAGTACAAACCTAAGCGTGGTCTACCTAAGCACAAGCTAAGGAAGGAACTCCGGGGTGGGTGAACCACTAGTTCCTTGCAAATGGAGGGTCTAAAGGATCACTATCGAAAGTAGAGCGACAGCTTAAGCTTAAACTGAGCACTACAGAAAGCACCCAGCAGGAAGGACTCGAACCTGCAACCCATACTCGACAAGCATCTTCGCTACGAACATCCACTCGGCCATCTCGGCACTTTGATGGCTGTTCTTGGCCCTCTCACGTGGATACTCCACCGTATGCGGCGTACACGGCAATCGCGCGCGGTTTGCAATGGAGCGCGTCAACGGGACTACCGTTTGCATGGATAGGCGCGAGTGGTAACGGGCAATCGCGGCGGGACCCATATGAACCATTACAAACATCGCGGTCTCGCTTATTCTATAGCAGGATACTCAATGCTTAACATCTTCCTTCTAATACAAGTTCCGGTAACTTGCTGCTACGATAGGACCGAAGGCCTCTAACAAACCAGAACAACAACAACAACAACAACAACAACAACAACAACAACAACAACAACAACAACATTGGAATCAATCTATCAATACAAAGCAAACCAGAGACGCTGGATGACCAACCACCTCTCTACCTTGTCCACGACACTTTCGCAATATCGCTGAAGTCCATCAGATCGCCCATCTGCCCTGTTGAACTGTTTGACACGTTCATAATGACTGACAACCGAGTTCCAACTGAAACATTTATCGTCAGATAACCAAGCCAATGGCGAGGAAAAGATCGCAGTAAATCGAGAAAAAAAACAATGATACCATACCCCGGGATGGACATTTTATCAATTCTGGCATAGCAGATTGCCTCGGAAAACTGACGCTTGAGTGACGGAAACTGACGCTTCTCAAGACTGATGTCAAAAATTTCTCCGAGCACGGAGAAATGGAAGGCTCGCTGAGCCTGGCTGGTGATAACAATCGTAGTAGTAGTGTCCATGGTGAAGACACCGTCCGTTTTGGATATGTTGGATACGAAGGCGAGCTAGCAAGATCATTCAACGTCAATTTGGATCTTCACTATAACAAATTCAAAAAATGTTCTTTCGCCACTTCTTCTTATTACGGATCCTCTATTCAACCGGCTTAAACCTATGTCAACACCCCTCTTAACGCGTTCCGACCCTTTTTTACTGAAAAAATGGACTCCGTTTGGTGAGTGTTGAAGAATTCTTTTAACTGCATTTCACTGATACCGTATCAATCTGCTCTGATGATATGCAATGGTGATTTTAATGTATTTATTACCGAAGTTCTATTACAATGCGTCAACTTCCGATTACGTTCCATCTGGACAAGGAGCCACGGTTCCGTTTCCATCAGGCCGTCTCCTGGAACATCATATCTTGTTTCCTTAAAAAAGAAGAAAAGAAACTATAACTAGAAAAGAACTCTCACGAATATATGCATAACGCGAAGTTGCGGAAATTGAAAAAGTAGCCCAGCCGGTACATCGTCGTACATCCATATTCCGTACCTGGGTAGGTCTCGGCCATTCTCTTTATCTAAATACAAGCAAACATCTGTCTCTCGCTCTCATCCTTACCAAGCTAGATGCAACGGAAAGAACACACTTTTTCCTTGAAGTGATGTGTCAAGTAGTAATCAATGCGTCCCTCGTTGAACCATCTGAACGTGCTCCTATACGAGTTCAAATTAGAGAGAAAAGACTCTTGCGGTAATAATTTACTACGAACAAAATTTAGAGAATTTAGTTGCCCAGCAGTGTCAGTAGTGGGTCTTACCACTGTACCACGCAGGCCCTAACAAAAAAAAGAATTCAAAGAGGGATGGAAACCATATACAAGGACGGCGCAAGAATCAAACGAAAAGACAGTAATACGAATAAGAGTGCTTACTCATAATACTCGATCTGACACCAGAACTCTCTTTTAATATAGTGCCACCAGTTGCGCATGTAGAACTCTCCTGCCCATAAAGCCTCCTGGACGAATTTACAGTTCATTCTCTGGAAACAACAAATTCAGTACCATTGCTCTCAGGCTCAAAGAACTAAAATATGGCATCATCTTACAAGACCAGTGTCTTGATGATGTCTGGCGAACAGCTTGTCTATCCATGGCGGTTGCACGCCACATTTTCCTGAAGAAAAAAAGACATTGTACTTACTTAGGAAAATGAGATAAACTCTTTTGATTTGCATATGACAACGTTGACATTTCTAACCTGCCACATACAGCGTATAATCAGTGGTTTGATATACCGTACCACAAAGACACTGCCACGTCACTTTGAAAGAAACTGTGAACATACACGCTACCATACCTTGCTCAGCATGGGGAATCCTTGGCGGAGCCGGCTTCGTTGGACTTGGCGTAGTTGTCGTAGGTGATATCAATACGCAGACTGGACCGCTCGTAGCCGAAGGTGCTGCAACAGTATCATAAAGAATACTGAGAAAAGCGATAAGACTGTCCAACGATTTGGGTGTGCCCCATTCAAACCAGCCTCACTGTCACAGCCGCTCACGCGCTGCAGCGCATCATGGTCCCGCGGGGAAAATGGATCCATTCTAATTCAACCGCGCTACTGGCACCATTAGGGGGGACAACCAATATTCTTGAAAATAGGCGAAAAGGTTATCAATAAGGTATGATCGACATCTATACGTCTTATGAACGAGACAGCAACACAAGAACTTACAGACGGTGGCCGTGATTGCTAGCACAGTAAAAATGTTGTGAAAAACTTGTAGTTTGTTCATAGTGAAAAATCCTGCGAGAAAAAAACGATTTGGCTATCAGCGGTGCTCCGAACTAACACAGGAAGCCGACGGCCATAAAATCATGCTGCCTTTTATAGCATGTGACTCGCGCCAGGCGTATGAACAGATCGTTCTTTTAATTTTAGCAAGGGCCGCTGCTAATGTTTGTCAACGTACGCTATTTCTATCGAATATTTCATATTTGCGTTAAATCCCATGTACGAAAGTCAACGAAAACAATCATCCTCAGTCAACTACCGATGGTGATAGGGTAGGTGAAAAATGGAGAAACATTGAAAGCTAAAAATGGCTCTGATCCTACTATTCCATTGAAGTAGCGAGAAGTGCAGGACGTGGTGGTTCTCATCCTTTAAGACTGCTCAACCTTACTTCAAAATCTCCTTTCATATGAGTTCTTGGATGAGATGTTGTAGAACCAATGGCAGCGACTGAACACCTTTCCGAGAAAAATCTGAAAGAATCTAGAAGGTTTCCAGTGACTATTGAAATGCTCGTAGCTGAAATTAATATAGAACAATGATTGATCCTTGTTGTCAAATATTCGTAACAATTCTGCCCAGAACAAGAACTATTTGCTCACAAAATTAGAGTTGCAGCTGAACACATTTGGACAGGGCACTCATACAACTTCTCGTGATTTTTTTTATTTACAATTTGAAAACCACAAGTAGCAACAGGCAGATCCTTCAGTGCAAATTTGAACACCGCGAGATTTATCGTATCGTAAGAGTAAGCTAAAAAGCACCTGACCGACCTTTATTCCCTCCTCATTTATCTAATTGTAGGAGTAACTTCATCGGATGTGGATATTCGCCGAATCATTGGGTAGGATCAATACGAAACTGTTTAAACGGTGGTGTGTAGATGAATACTCATTTTAATATCATGCTCACCCGGTAATGCAGCAAAAACCCCAATTAAGGAACATGCAGTCGTTCCAGAGCATGAAAATGAAATGAGTCACAGAAATTCTTACGTTTTAGTCATTCATCGCAGTATTAGAAAAGGCGAATCACCTTCAACTAATCAATTCTCACCTCAAGATCGCCATATCAAATACTTTATTTCAGTGAGAAAAATGCAATAAATATGTACATATCTGATATGTCCGCGACAGCCCCACACTACTTCTTGTTCAGCTTAAGTGCAATACATACAGCATAACTGAGTAGATAGCAAACATCAAATTCCAAATTTACCATGAGCTCAACATTGCTCAATCTAGAAGGCTGCAGCCAGAGGTTTGAATCTCCGCCCTCTGGGAGAAGGGTTTGTTAACGGGAAGAAATAAGTGAATTATCAAATCTACTGACTCAAACAGTATCTTATGCACCATTGAGATCTTTTATCTTTTTAAGCGCATTCAAAGATATAATGTTGAGCATCCTCCAAATCGACCTCAAGGGAAGACTTCACAAGGGTTCTAACAAACATGAAGAACAAAACGAACGAGACAGGCAGATGGATCAATATTTATTATAGCCTGAGATACCAAGCTCTTCGCCGTCTTTAAAAATTCCGGAACTGTCCGTCAGAGCGGAAGTGAGACACCATAGCTCCTGCATAAAGATCTGTTCACACTCGCCAGCGGAGCAGTAACGACAATCCATAGGGCACGGACGCAGAGGACGCGACGGTGCCAATTCAGCTCCTAATGGTTCGTATACTGTTCTGTTTTTGTCGCTTTGTGCTGAAACTTTGTTCGCAAGAAGATAAGGGATGGATAAAAAAGTCCATTTTCTGAGGAATGCGATCCTGCTACTGCTGGCGAGCGTGAGTGACCTTTCCGTATCGTCAGAGTCGAGACATATAGGGTATCCTCACAACAACCGGGTGTTTCTGAGCTGTCAAAATAGAGCTCTTTGACGGTAGAACGCGACCTCTTATATGTTTTTTTTTGAAAGGACTGCATTCCAACAAAATTCTTCTAGTTGTGTTTCCGTGATTACGAAGCAGTTTGCTGCTCGTAGTCTCCTAACATGCGATGAAGATTGAAATGTCTTTATTACCGTATAGCGAAGTTCCTGTATGATAACAATGTCGACAACCTCCAGTACGGTTAGCTCGGACAAGGAGCCACGGTTCCGTTGACATACTGTCTTCTGAAAGATATTTTCTCTGAAGAGCCACAAAACTATAGAAAAAAGAATCCTTACGAATATATGCACAATAGGAAGATATTTAAATTGAAAAAGTAGCCGTTCCGCCACATTGCCGTGCATCCGTATTCCGTACCTGGATAGGTCTTGGCCATTCTATTTATCTAAATACAAGAAAACCTCTGTCCGTTTCTCATAGAAGCCATACTAGCCGAAATGGAAAGAACTCACCTTTTCATCGAAATATAGTGTCAAATAAGTATTAATACCATCTTCATGGAACCATCTTTTCCACGTGTTCCTGTACGATTTCGAATTAGACCAAAGTCTCTTACGGTAAAAACTTACTAGGAACAAAACTTGAAATTTAATTGCTAGTAGCTTAATAGCACCTCAACACTAGCCTAAGGACGCGTTTTGCCCTTATAAAACTGGCTCAGGCGGGTAATTTTGCAAGACCCATATAATGATTTGACACAATAAGGGAAGGAATTCAAAAACAAATAGAAATCATACACAGAGTCGGAGCAAGAATCAAATAAAAAGATAACATAAGAGTGCTTACTCATAATGCTCGATCTGGCACCAGTAATCTTTGTTTACAGAGTGCTTTCCTTTCCCCATATAAAAATCTGCCGCCCATAGAGCTTCCTTGTTGTAATAACAGTTCATTCTCTGAGAAAACAAATTGAAAGCGAACGTTTCCGAGCGCAAAAACTGAAAGAAGGAAATCTCCTTACGAGGTCAGTGCTTGCATGATGTTTAGCGAACACCGCGTGTATCCATGCAGGATTCTCGTCACATTTTTCTAGAAAAATAAAGACACCGCATTCGCTCACGAAAACCAGACAAAGATCCCTATTTTATATAATTCTTACTATATGTAAGCAAAACTCAACAGATGTCAGATCCGGTACGTGCACTTTTTAGGATCTATTCCAAGGTGATGTACTACTAGCGAATAGAACACCTCGAACTTCAAGGGTGGTCTCTTACAGAACATTTTCTTCGACGATGGCCACATAAAGTCCATCTACAGCTAGGCAGACTGGACCAACAAGTCGATCAATAAACCTCTACTTCACACCGATGAGTCGACCCGACCAAAAGAAGTTGCACATTGATCACCTCCTCTCAACAAGGTCATCTACAGACAAATTGGTTTGAGAGTATGCCACTTTTGTTTCCTGGGGAGAGGTGTCAAAGCGGTGGACTCAGCACGTCAAGCTTCGAAGGTGATCTCCGATGCTCGCGAACAGGCGGTAGGGCTCTTTTATACGCCGCGCGGCGAAAATGCAAAATTGAAGAGCAATCAATAATTAAGATCCTTTATCGAATTTACTCCTTTGCTTTAGTGGTGCAGTACGGTGGCGTCTCATACAGGCGAACACACTGGTCGTTCGGGTTTTTTAGAAGGCTGCTATTTCTTATTAAAGGACATTTTGACGAAAATCACTTTTTTCGTTTAATTTCTTCCCTATGTCAATTATATGCCTAATATTCTTGTTTGGACGGGGCGCCAACGGACTGCCCCACTAACGCAAAAGAGCAAGTTCGATCAATGACGTTAAATATTGATTGCGCTTCAATTTTTGATTTTCGCCGAGCGGCGTCTAAACGAGCCCTTGGGAAGCCGATAGGCCGATGGACGGCTGGTGAATAGATAGACCGTACCACATATAATACCGCTATTGCACATCGAAAAAAAGCCATATCAATATATACGTTCTCGTACCTTGCTTTTTTTGCTGTGAAAGCGGCTTCCTTGGACTTGGCGTAGTTGTCGTAGGTGATATCAATACGCAGACTGGACCGCTCGTAGCCGAAGGTGCTGCAACAGTATCATAAAGAATACTGAGAAAAGCGATAAGAATGCCCAACGATTTGAGTTTGCCCCGTTCAAACCAGCCCCACTGTCACCGCAGCTGACGCACCGCAGCGCATCATGGTCACGCAAGGAAAAATGAGACCTTTCTAATTGAACACCGCTAGCACCGTTAAGGGGGAACAACCAATATTCTTGAAAATAGGCAAAATGTTGTCAATAAGGTATAATCGACATCTATACGTTTTAAGAACGAGTCAGTACAGGAACTTACAGACCGTGGCGGTGACTGCTAGCACAATAAAAATGTTGTGGAAAGCTTGTAGTTTGTTCATAGTGAAATATCCTGTGAGAGAAAATTATATGGCTACCAGTGGTGCTCCGAACTAGCACAGGAAACCGACAGCCATAAAATCATGCTGCCTTTTATAGCACTTGACTCTATCCCGCGCCAGACGTAGGAACAGATCTAATTTTGGCAAGGGATGTTGCTAATGTTTGTCAACGTACGCTCTTTCTACCGAATAGTTCACGTTCGTATCAAATCTCACGCACAAAAGTCAACGAGAACAATCATCCACAGTCAATTACCGATGGTAATGGGCCAGGTAACAAATGGAGAAACAAAAACTCTTCGGTTCTTCTTTGGCTCTGAATGTTTTGAACAAATACTTTACTTTTCAACCTTACCTTAAAGCCTCCTTTTGTTATGAGTCCTTGAATGGCGGCCGAATGCCTTCCATATGAATCTGAAAGATTTCCAGGGACCATTCGAACGCTCGTAGGTGAAATTGATATAAAATAATGATTGATCTTTGTTGGCAAACATTCGTAACAATTCTGTCTGAAACAAGAACTATTTGCTGACAAAATAACAGTTGCAGCTGCACACATTCGGACATAGCAGTAGTAGGACGTTCGGTGGTGAGGAATTGCACATATAAAAATAGTGAACCACTAATAGCAATATCGTCTCTCGACATCTATCCGTAAAAATATCAATACCTTGTCATTTGTATAACTATAGTAAATTAAGTAAATTAGAAGGCAATTACCCTATAATGTTAAAAAGGTCGCTACAAATATCTTGCGATGTAAAGTGAGGGTTTTCCTTTGAAAAACGATTCACGTCAAATATTCCTAAACGACGATGTCTATTCAAGACTAAAACTGCATCGAAAAGCAAAACAGGAAAGAGAAGCTTGATAATCACCAACAACTTGACAACCAAGAAATAAAAAAAAAATAAAAACTCAACGGCTCAGCAGCACATGACCTCAACACTCACCTCAGGACGCGCTTTCAAATTTCAAATTTATTACATGCGCGTAGCATGTGGTAATGCATGAGAGAACGGCAACGTGAGCGCCAAAAGAAAAAAAATGGAATAAAGATATAAAACTATAAAACATCTCAGAGCAAACGACACATGACAGTGAAGAATGGGAGAGTAAAGATATCATTAGAGTAATCGTCTACGAGAACGAACGGTAGAATTACAAAAGTGTGACCGAGTAGCAACTGAAAACACGAGCTAGTCCGATAAGTGTCGCTGGAGAGCAGTTTTGAATTTAGAGAAGGTAGGAGGAACTTGAATAGATTTGCTCAGTCTGAGGAACGCCATACCCGCTCTGAAAGCGAAGCTGGCACGACAGACAGGATTTCTTGGCCGTCCTAGAACTAGCCTAAACCCCCACCCACGTGTGGATGAACTACTTAATGTGAAGAAGTCCGCAGATGACATATTTACCAGCCCAAAAATCATCTTGAAAATCATCAAGAGATCATTTCTCTTCCGTCGAGTAAGCAGCGAATCAAGGCCGAGCATTCTTCTCCTCACCAAGCCCCGTGGAATGCTACGATAAGTGAATCCTAAGCCTCTGATGAAAACCTTCCTAGTGAAGCTACTCTGTACCTTTTCTAGAAGCTTTATGTTTGACTTTTTGCTCGGGTAAAAGACAACTGTACCATATTCAATAATCGGTCGAATATAAATCTTATATGCTTTAATCAGAAGTACTGGATCTCTAGAATAAATTGCCCTGAACAAGAGAAAGAGTCTTTGCTCAGCTCTACGAACAACCTCTTTTACATGTTCAACAAAGCTTAGCTTATCATCAATGATGAAACCAAGGTCTTTGATTTTCCTTGCAGTCTCCAATTGCTGATTGTTGACATAATAAGGTGTATTGGGGTTATTGCTCCCAATACCCGCATAGATCTTAACATGTTTTGCATACATCTCCAGCTCGAACGGATGGTTTCGCCAGCGCAGCATGACAGGAAATAAAAAAATAAATAATAAAATGACTCACGGATCCGATCTCGCCCAGACTTCGAACAACTGCTGGGCCTTTCCATACACATCCCCTGTGGAGTATTGGTTTCGGATAAGAATCCTTTCCTGAGAACACGTATCGAAAGAGAAAACTGTGTCCTGAGATGGTTTACTTAGCCTGACGTGGTTAATAGCCGAATCATTGGCTATGATCGATATGAAACCGTTGAAACGGCATAGATGAATACTCATTTTAATACCATGCCCATCCGGTAATGCAGCAAAAATCCCAATTAAGGATCATGCAGCCGTTTCAAAGTAGGAAAGTGAAATGAATCGAAGAAATTCTTACGTTTTAGACATTATGTGAAGTGTTACAAAAGGAGAACCACCTCCAGCTCTTCAATTTCCACCTCAAGATCGCCACACCAAATACATTATTTCAGTGAGAGAAATGCAATAAATACACATCTGGTATGTCTGCGACAGCTCCACATAACTTCTTGTTCAGCTTAAGTGCAATACAAACAACATAACTGTGAGTAGATAGCACACATAAAATTTCAAATTTACCACGAGCATCAGGCATGTGTAAAATCAATAAATAGAACCTGTACTAGTAGTAACAATGCACATATGATAAAACAACACATTGCATATGTCAGGATCAGTCAGGATCATGATGGGATCAAGATCAAGGAGATATAAGATGAGAAGGGATATTGAAAAGGGTATTTCGGGAGCAGCAGTTGGGGCCCGAAAGACTAATCACCCTGGCAGTTGGCCGACCCGGCTGGCGCCGGTCATTAACACGGAACTTCTTGGAACCGGAGACTAAGAGCCGAGGCGAGTTTCTCTCTCGCCTCCGCAGAACACCTAGTCTCTAGAATAAGCGTGGGAGGTTCCGAGAAGTCGGCCCACGCGTTAAAACGCCCCGGGCCGTATAAAAGAGGACCCGGAGAAACCATCGGCGCGCTGGGACCCGGGCTGGTGGTCACCTTTTCTTTCTGTTATTTCTTCTTCCATTGGCTGGTCTACTCTGGGGGGTTATTATGATGTTGTATCCATCATCTCAATGTTACCAACATTTGTTGTAACTCTACACACATCTCAATAAAAATACATATACAATCCTGTTCGTGTGCTGATCGCTTCATACTGACCCGTGTCCTCTGCTGCCGCTACATTACATATGGGGCTCTTACAAAGCCAGTTACTAAAATAAATACAGCGGAGGCCACGGATATCATATGGAGGTCCCGGACTCGAACTTCCTGGACTCCCCACCTCATTATTCTTTAATAGACAGCAAAAGCCAGGGAAATTATCCTCTTTTCTATAATCCTAGCTTTAATTCCTCCAAAGTCTATTCTTTTCTCTCTCCTCTTTACTTCTTACACCCAACCATAGAAATCGCTATCTTTTCCATATTGAAGTCACAAAACAACCCACCCCATGTTCCACAGCGGCTCCATTAATAATTTTGAGTCTTTCGTCTCGTCAGCGCTTGCGGGGAGGAGATGGTTAGCCTCCGAAACGTAAGATTGCGTGACCCGCGCAAGTCACACTCTGCTCCCCCAATCTTTTTGCTCAGCCACTGTAAGGTTTCTGATGGTTAGCCTGTAACCTTACAGTCTGCTTAGTCGCTCAAAATACAAAATTCGAGACTAAAATATAGCGCTTACACCAGTGTGACGTGGGTGCCAGTAAGCAACCCACTTTTTCTTCCTTCATTCAAGCAGCATCATGAAAGTTAAGACCTGGCCAGGCTACTACACGTTGCGGCAGTGATAGTATTTAACAATAAGTGCGCATGAAACAATAAAACCGACCCCCTGTGGAACATATTACTTCATCAAGTCTCGCTCGCGTGCCATGTTCGTGTCGCCTATTTTTGCGTACACCTTACAGCCGCGTACTATACCAAGAGGTATAGACACAACTCAACAACAACTTCAATATTCCTATAAAGCGAATTCAACTTCATCATCAGGAACCTATTCATCATCATCCTAACTTATTACTATCAAGCAAAGACGCCAAACGTGATCGATTTTAATTAAAATTTTGATTTTCTTTCAGAAATCTTCACTTCTCTTCGGTGCAAGACTTTCAGGGGCCCTTATTTACTCTCGCTGGCGAAGAAAGAGATTAATACTTTCGAGTCACCAAACAGCGAAAGAGTAGAACTCGTTGTCTGAGAGATTCTGAAAATCGTACTTATCATCTCTCCCTTTCAGATTCAATTCTCCTCGCCTCTCAGTTTTCTTTTTCCTTTTCACCACTAATCAGACTATACGCGACATTGGTTGCCAGCGCAACCACAATTAGTACCGACAATCGATCCCTTGCAGCCTTTTAGGAGATCTAATACGCCCTTTAAGAAAAGGAAAACCTATCAGTTCGCATATTCACCAAAAACCCATCGTTTTTCGCTTCTTCGCTCCCCAAAACCATATCGCCGCGCATACAATAACCTTAAGCGAAGGTTTCAGAGATTCCTTAGTATCCCACTTCCGGACGAACCAGTAGATAAACGTCTTATCTTTCCTCAGAACATTGTTGTGTACCCACCTAGACCCAAAAAGGTACAACCACGGGAACAGGACCAAAAGCCTGAAACCTCAGATAGCCAACCTACAACCTCGAGAAAAGAAGACCCACCAGCCACCCTCGCGCCCGTTGAGGAACCGAATCTCAACGTTAAATCCCCGACCCCATCCGAATACTCTCTTCACACCGCTTCGGATTTAGATATTGAAGAAGAGCTTAAAGCAACGCCCTGGGAGGACCGCAAGACCACTCTTATCGCACCAGAACAAATGGAGCAAGCAGCAGAAGTGCCCTTACCCATTAACCCCGCGGAGCTACATGTCTCCAGCCGCTTATTAAATAGCCGCGTCGAGAAATTCACAAGCACAGGCGACCGCACTTTTGAAGAATTTTTAGCGGATTATGGATACCTAGTCGACAACTTTAACATACCTCAGCAACACGCTCATGTTTTATTACCCACCTACCTGGACGGAATAGCAAAGCAGGTATATCGCGCCCTACCAGCCGAAATTAAAGCAAACTGGATCGTCCTTTGTAACGCACTAGCGCATAAATTCAAAGTTATGGCCGACCCGAGTAACAAACGTGATGAGCTATTGCACATGCGCCAGGGAAAGGATACAGTCCAAGAATTCGCCGCTAAGGTCCGGGCCAAAGCTAGAGCAGCTTTTCAAGGCGAAGCAGACTCCGCAATACCAAACCAACTTACGATTGACTGCTTTATAAAGGGATTGCGACCCGAGCTCCGCCGCGCAATTCGACGCCTACCGGAATCACTTGATTTTGAAGGAATTCTCTCCTATGCGGAAAAGGAATATCGCCTGCAGCAGCAGGAACGCCTCGAGGAATCCACCATCGTCGAGGGCCTACATTCCTTAGCAGTTAGTGACCAAATATGGGATGATTGATCCAATAACTCGACTCTTACCCAACTCCGCCCGCCCCTCCCACCACCTCAGGTCACCCGACTGTGGCAAGATACCAACCGGCATGGAGGGCACGTGAGGCGCACATAGCGGATTTGAAAATGATGAAACCCTCACCTCTTCCAAAAAGCCAAATGGACTAGATCTCATTACAAACAGTTTTGTAGTACAGGCACATAGTACAGCTTCAAAACAAGAGCAATGTTCACCTCGGTAATTTCTTTATATAAACTGGTTCAGATGTCGCCTGACTTCTAGTACGCGTTTCTTACGGCAAGTGCTCTAGCACCAGATCTTGAAAAACCAGCTTCCAACAAAACGCAAGACCCAAATCCATGTCGCAGTCCTCACAAGACTAAAACATGCTCCCACCCCGTTGCCGGCTGCTTTCTTGGTCAAAGGTCCTATTCCTTGCGCCTGCAAAACGCACTACTGTAGGACGAAGGTCTATCATCTGACCAGCTGTTTCATTACAACATACCGAAGAACACAACCTTGAAAGGTCGCTAAAACCAGTGCTTTTCTCACCTTGCCTGGGTGAGATCGAATCCACGGCTTTCTTCAGTATTCTATAAATCACATTCAAATCCCTTAGCTATCTTCACGTGCACTCTAAACATTTTAGTTGCCAATTTTTCTTACACACACGCCTCATTACTGCTCGCGAACCCAAAGTTATCACCTTCACCCTCAATTACCCAACTAAAACCAGCTCAACCCACAATTTTTATCAAAAAAAAACCATAATTTTCTGATATTTTTTCCAATTTTTTTCCTTTCACCTCACATTGATCTGAAATTCAATCGATAATTACAGTTCTTACCCCCGACAGCGAAAAGCCTCGACATCTTCACCGCCTCCACCGCCATCGTCTTCCGTTCAACGCCAAATGCTGAAAAAAACTCCGAAATACTTCTGCTCCCTCAATCTGAGTCTCCGAAATCTCATAAATTAGTTCCGGGGACCGGAACTTGTGGGAGGCCGGGGATGTCAGGATCAGTCAGGATCATGATGGGATCAAGATCAAGGAGATATAAGATGAGAAGGGATATTGAAAAGGGTATTTCGGGAGCAGCAGTTGGGGCCCGAAAGACTAATCACCCTGGCAGTTGGCCGACCCGGCTGGCGCCGGTCATTAACACGGAACTTCTTGGAACCGGAGACTAAGAGCCGAGGCGAGTTTCTCTCTCGCCTCCGCAGAACACCTAGTCTCTAGAATAAGCGTGGGAGGTTCCGAGAAGTCGGCCCACGCGTTAAAACGCCCCGGGCCGTATAAAAGAGGACCCGGAGAAACGATCGGTGTGCTGGGACCCGGGCTGGTGGTCCATCCTCTTCTTTGATTCTTCTTCTTTTCATGGGTTAATTCACCCTGGGGGGGGGGAAGTTATCCTGCTTGTACCTTATTACTTCTTCGCCTCATGCGTCTGTTGTGCCTCTGACTTCCACAATAAATATATGTATATCAATCCTGTTCGTGTGATCCTCGTATTATACTGACCCGCGTCTTCCGCTGACGCTACACTACATTTTGGGCCTTATTTAAGTCCAGTAAAAATACTTTAACAAAGCGGAGGACGCGGATATCATACATAGAATACCGCAGGAAACCAAATCGTACGAGAACTTGATATACTTGCACAATTGGTGAAGCATAAGAAGCCAAACAGTATTGGAAACTGTTGAGTAATCGACCGGCAATAGGTATCCCGTAGCAGAGACTTGAATTGCCGTAGGGTAGAGGGCATATGCTTAACGTTGCTCAATCTTATGAGATGCAGGGCCCGGATTAACGACGGGTATCGCCGCTATATACACCGAAATAGACCCCGAACCGCGTGCAAAACGATATTCGTGATCGCGCGCCGCGGTTTAGACGTGGTTTAGGAGGGGTACCGATACCTCGCGATGAGGCAGGGTTTCGGAGACCTCGACGCGAGCCCTTTGTCTACTTATCCTGAACTTCACATGTTCAACGCAATCTTTCGGCGACTCTGCCGTCTGGTTCTGGCCGAACCGCAACGCAGTTGCATTTCTTCCAGCTGCGCCGCTGTTCTAAGCTAGAGCCATACGGCAGAGTGGATGAGATGCTCGCAGGGAGTGCGATTGCGGCAGTTGCGCCATAGGCCGCCGAGGTCTCCGAAACCCAGTCCTTCACGAATCAGAAATGGCCTCAGATTCGTGGCATCCAACGGGTATAGCGCCGACGAGGTATCGGAGACCGTTCGTTCCGTTCATGAATCCGGGCGCAGATGTTTGAATCTCCGCCCACTGGTAGAAGGGTTTGTTAACGGGAAGAAATAAGTGACTTATCAAATCTACTGACTGACACAGTATTTCATGTACCATTGGAGGATCATTTATCTTTCTACGCGTATTCAAAGATTTAATGTTGACCATCCTCCTTCAAATAGACCTTCAGGGAAGACTACCCAAGGTCTCTAACAAACATGAAGAACAAAATGAACGAGACTGGCAGGAGGATCAATATTTATTGTGGCCTGTGATACTAAGATTTTCGCCATCTTTAAGGATTCCGGAACTGCCCGCCAGAGCGGAACTGAGACTGCATGAAGCAGCAACGACAATCCATAGGGCACGGACGCAGAGGACGCAGCGATGCCGACTCAGCTTCCAATAGTCCGTACACTTTTCTCTTTTTCCCACTTTGACTGAAATGATTTTGCAAAGCTGATAAGGGATGAAGAAAAAAGACCACTCTCTGTGAAATGTGCTGGCGAGCGTGAATAACACTTCGGTTTCGTTAGAGTCGAGACATTTAGGGTAGCTTCATAACGACCGGGTGTTTCTGAGCTGTCAACAGAGAGCTTTTCGACGGTTATCTCCTAATAGGCGATGGAGATTTCAATGTATTTATTACCGCAAAGCGAAGTTTCTGCACAAAAACAATACCGACAGTCTCTACTACGGCTCGTCTGGACAAGGAGCCAGAGTTCCATTGGCATAGTGTCGTCTTCTGAAATGTATTCCCTTCGAAAGTCGCGAAACTATAAAAAGAAAATAATCCTTACGAATACAGGCATAACGAGAATATACGAAAATTGAAAAAGTAGCCCAGCCGGTACATTGTCGTACATCCGTATTCCGTACCTGGATAGGTCTCGGCTATTCTCCTTATCTAAATACGAGCAAACATCTGTCCTTTTCTCATAGTTGCCATGCTAGCCGAGACGCAAAGAACGCACCTTTTCATCGAAATATTGCGTCAAGAGGATATCTACGCGGTGTTCGTTGAACCATCTTAACGTGCTCCTGTAGGATTTCGATTAGACAGAAAAGCCTCTTGCAATAACAATTCACTACTAATAAAATCTCAGGAAAACGCCACATTTACCTAAAGGGCTCCGAGAGACAGACGTACTGATATCCTGTTTATAGCGGTTCTGTGGATGATTTTAAAAATTTCGACGACTATTTTTTAAACTCCGAAGCTGCACGCCTTACTAAGTAGGATTTTCAGCTGAATCGTTTCTTTTGAATTTCTTCTTGGATTTGAATTGTTCAAAATTTACCAAATTACTCAACAACTCGGCAGAATAACCTCAACACTAGCCTCAAGACGTGTTTAGCCTACATGAAACTGATCCGAGTGGGTACTTTTGCGAAAGCCATAACATTGCAGAACACAAAAAAGGAAAATTCCAAAATAAGAAATAGAAATCATACAAATAGACGCAGCAAGAATTTAGAAAAAAAGACAATCACATAGCAGCGCTTACTCATAATGCTCGATCTTGCACCAGAATTCCTTCTTTATATAGTGATTCCAGTGCCGCATATAATGCTGCCCTGCCATAAGAGCATGATAGACGTATTCGCATTTCATTCTCTGGGAAAGGAAACAAGTTTAAAACGAACTTTCACGACAGAAAACTGAAAGGAATAAATCTCCTCACAAGTCCAGTGTTTTCATGATGTTTAGCGAACAGCACGTCTATCCATGCAGGTTGCACGTTACATTTTCCTAGGAAAAACCACGCTGTATCCATGAAAACCAGACAAACACGAAATATACCTTTAGAAAAAGTTTCACCTTAAAGCCCTACATCTCACACACTCCCATTCATGAGCTAATTTTCTCGGATCTGAGAGCCGCGTCGAAATTTCGGCCCCAGGTAGCTTTTTTGGCGAGGAGCATCATATTTCTTAGCCAATGAACTGTTTAAATGTTTGAGTGTTCCATAGCTATTTAAATCTACATATAAAAGTGTTGACTTCTCCAACCTGCCACATGCGCGTATAATTAACAATTATATTATGTAAAAAGCTCGGTACTTGTAGCACAACAAAGATCGATATCAACATCTTATTCGGGCTCAAGTTTCGGCATCGTCGCCTTCTTGAAAAAAAGAAAAAAAGTCTAAAGTTCTAAAAAAAGTCGAATTCGACCTGAGAAACTAGGCAATCAACACCTCATCAAATTCTACGAAAAAAGTGAGAGGAAACCGAATAAAAAACGAATCAAGCAAAGAGTCAGAGTACAAGTAGCGGACATCCTATATTAACTACTATGCCAAGGTTTATCGAGAGCCGAACGTAGAAAGGTTAAATATGCCACAAAAACCGTTACTTTACTTTGAAAACTATACCAAGATACACGTTCTCGTACCTTGCTCAGCTGGCGATGGAAGTGGCTTCCTTGTGCTCGGCGTAGTCGTAGTAACTAGAGATTTTATCGAAGAAAGTGGCTTCTTTGTGCTTGGCGTAGTTGTGGTAACTCGAGATCTTACCGTCACGCAGGTAGCTGGACGGCTGGTTGTCGAAGATGCTGCAACAGTTTTGTAGAAACACACGGGGGCGGTAAGGCTGTCCAATGATTAAGGCTCGCCTGTTCAAACCAGCCCCGCTGTCGCGGCCGCGCACGCGCCGCTGCGACACTCAGCACAACTAATATTTTTCAAAACATACGAAAAACCGGTCAATAAGCTACAGTCAAGATTTACACGGTATCATCTTCAGAATAACTAAGTATCGTAAGAACTTACAGATCATGACGGTGACTGATAGCACGATAAAGATGATGTGAAGAACCTGTAGCTTGTTCATAATGAGAAACCTTGTGAGAGAAAACGATTTGGCCACCAGTGGTGCTCAGACTAACAGGTGCAGTCGACTCTCATAGAATCATGCCGCCTTCTACGGTATTTGACGCTATCTCTCTGCACTTTTTCGTATGAACAGATCGTTCTTTTAATTTTAGCATGGAGCGTTACAAATATTTGTCATCGAACGCTATTTCTATCAAATATTTGACATTTGTAGGAAGTCCCACCCACGAAAGTACTGAGAACTATAATCCACAGCTGGCCATCGAGATCATCTAGCCATCATTGATAGGCCAGCTGATAAATGGATGAACAAAAATCGATCGGTTTTCCGCTCGTTCTTTTCCTGAAAACTGGAGAGAGTGAAATATAAAGAAAACATTATAAGCCCTACCTCTCCCATATCCCATATGAGAAAAATTTAATTGGGATCTGAAAATCTTAGGCAATCCCACCCGTGAATTCCCGTGATATCGTAACTTTTTGCTGCTATCTGCTGTCCTCTTCTACGCAGTCAAGATTTAAATCTATTTATTACCCTATATTTATCCTATAATGAAGTTCCACGAAAGGAATACATTCTATTCCGTTCCCTCTAGGCACTTTGCTACAGTTTCGTCCGCAGAAAGTATTCTCCTGCAAGACGTTTCCCTCAAAAGGGCGCGAAACTATAAAGAATTATAAGAAAGAGATAATGCTTACGAAAAGATGCAGATCACGAGCTGATAAAAATTTAAAAAGTACTTGTTGTCCATCGCCGTGCATCCGTACTGGGTTCCTGGGTAGGTGTTCGCGATCAACCTTATCTGGAAAACCCCGACAACTATCCAATTATTCATATTACCAAGATAATGCAATACTAATGAACCCACTTTTTCGGGAAAATAAGCTTTCAAATAGCCTTCGACACGCCACTCGTTGAAATATACCCACACGTACCTAAAAATTCACCAAGTAGCGCATAGCTCTAACTTCCAACTTCTTAAGACGAGTCTTTAGAAATGGAAATCCCCTGAGGCGACAAAATACAATGCCGGTTAGGGAGAGGGAGATCTTTATCGAAGGTACAGAGACCCGACCCTTGCTCAATCTTTTGCAAAACCCAGCTTGCTAAGAGCGAGACAAACCCAAAAAATAATACCAACGAAAGGCAGCTGTACTGGCACCTTCGCTGGTTCTTAGAAACCATTTTTACGGTTTCGGATGATGCTTGGGTATTCGCGAATATTGCTGTTCAGGCTAGATTTGAGAGCTCCAAATTGTAGGGCCATATGAGAACCCCAGGGTGAGGGCACCGCCTATGTTAGATACGGTAGCGATCTAACAAGACCTTTCAACGTCAAGGTGGATCTTCATTACAACAAGTACAAAAAATACTCTCCCACAACTTCTTATCATTACAGATCCTCTATTCAACCGGCTTAAACCTATCTCAACACCGCTCTTAACGCGTTCCGACCGATTCTTCACTAAAACAACGGGACTCCGTTTGGTGAAAGTTGCAGAATTCTCTTATCTGCATTTCACTGGTATCGAATCAGTTTTCTGCTCGCAATTTGCTGATATGGAATGGAGATTTGAATGCATTTATTATCAAAGTTCTATTACAATGCGACAACCTTCTAATTCGTTCCGTCTGGGCAAGGAGCCCGGGCTCCATTTGAATTAGGCCGTCTCCTGGAAAATCGTCTCCCGTTTCCTTCCGAAAGCGGGAAAGAATAGAAAAGTACCCTTACGAATATATACATAACGCAAAGTGGCGAAAACTGAAAGAGTAGCCCGTTCGATACATTGTCGTACATCCATATTCCGTATTCGGATAGGTCTCGGCCATTTTCTTTATCTAAAGCAAACATGTGCCCCTCTCCCATCCTTACCAAGCTAGTTGCAACGGGAAGGACCCACTTTATCATCGAAGTAGTGTGTCAAGTAGTCATCAATGAGGTGCTCGTTGAACCAGTTCCACGTGTTCCTGTACGATTTCGAATTAGCCAGAAAAGCTTCCTACGGTAACAATTTACCACGAACAAAATTTAAAGAATTTAGTTGCCCAACAGCTTAGAGCAAGTGACCTCAACACTCGTTTGAGGACACGTTCTGCATACATAAAACTGGTCCGAGTGGGTAAAGGTAGGGGCCCTTATAGACCCGACGACACGACGACGGGCATTCTCGTCCAACGCGGCCGACCGCGCGTTGTAACGCGGTATCGATTAGAGCAATGCGGCCGCCGCAAACGTTGCGTTGGACGAGAACGCTCGTCGTCGTGTGTTTCGCTCAATTTCATGCTCAAAGGCTAATTCGTCGCTCAAATTGCCGTAAAGGTATCTACGTCGGTCACTCTCCTAAGGATGCGTCGCCGCATTCGGATTCAATTCAGAATCGTAGAGGCATGGTGAATGCGTATATGGCCTATGCAATGACTTGCGAGGGGCCCACCGCTATACCAAGTCAGTGTCTCTCTCTACCTTCCCGGAAAAGTCTGGTACCAATTTACCCGACCCAGGAGGGATGGGGGGTTCGGTTAGCCTCGACCGGAAACGATGAGTCGACTGTGCGGGTGTCAGTGGCGCCTCTTACCATTGCACCAGACAGGACCTCACAGAACAAAAAAATTCAAAAAGGAATGGAAATCATATACAAGGACGGCGCAGGAATTAAACAAAAAGATAACAAAGTGTATAAGAGTGCTTACTCATGATGCTCGATCAGACACCAGGACTTTTTATCAATAGAGTGCTTCCAGTTTTGCATATAGAAATGTCCTATCCAAAAAGCCTGTTGTACGTAATCACAGTTCATTCTCTGGAAACAATAAAATCAGTGCCGCTGTTCTTAGCCTTTGAGAACTGAAAGTTGGTGTCATCTTACAAGACCAGTGCCACTATGATGCCTGGCGAACAGCTCGTTTATCCACGCCGGTTGCACGTAACATTTTTCTGGAAAAAAGAAATTGTACTCGCTCACAAGAATAAGACAAACAGAAATTGTAAGTCCCTGCAAGGTTTCGAGAGTTAGCTTTTCCAGCAGGGGCCGTATGCTCGTTGCACCTGAGATTGCTGGGGGATGGGGCAAGGGGAGGAGCCAGCTATTATGATTGGAGTCGGCCCGTGTTTCATGTGCTCTTACTGGCTGGCTCCTCCCCTTGCCCCATCCCAGAGCAATCTCGGGTGAGACGAGCATACGGCCCCAGAATACGATGAACTTTCCACCCTATTAATTAATAGGTTGTTGCAAAAGTCTTGCGCCACTTTTGCAACATTCTTCAAATTGACAGCATTTTATTCAAACAAAATCTCAGTCAACGATATAATCAGTATTCAGATTTATGACTCTTTCCCATCTTTAGGGCAATTTCTCAATTCCTCTCCGCCAGAACTCTGCGAGCTGTGACGAAAAAAATTGGCCGACCTCTATTGCCAGTTGGTCTCGGTTGTCGAATTCCATATCTCGAAGGTGTTGCTTTGAAAACCAGAATAAGTGAAAATCTGAAAGAGCAAGGTCTGGAGAATAAGGTGGGTGCGATAGAACTTCCCAGCCTAAATCCTGATTTTTCTCACGAGTTACTCTTGCGACATGAGGACAAGCGTTGTCATACAAGAGGTAGACTTTTCCCTTTCAGGGCATTTTTCTCGCATGACGCGAAATTCTACCGCACCCAACTTATTCTCCAGACCTTGCTCCTTCAGATTATCACTTATTCTGGTCCTTAGAGCAACACCTTCAAGATATGGAATTTGCCCGAAAGACGGGGAAAAGTCATAGATCTGAATAGTGATTGAAGTGTCGCAAGACTTTTGCAACAACCTAATAATAAGGTGTTTGATTGTTTTATCGCTGTTTAAGGTTGCATATGACAACATCGATATTTCTAACCTGAAACAAACAGCGTATGATGAATGGTTTGATATACCGTACCACAAAAACACTGTCACGTTATCTAGAAAGAAACTATGAATGTACACGTTACCGTACCTTCCTCAGGAATCCTCGACGGAGCCGGCTTCTTTGGACTTGGCGTAGATGTAGTAGATCCTATCGGTACGCAGACTGGACCGCTCGTAACCGCAGGTGCTGCAACAGTATCATAAGGAACACTGAGAAACGGGGCGGCAGGACTGCCCAACAATTTGGGTTTGCCCCGTCCAAACCAGCTCCACTGTCACAGCCGCGCACGCGCCGCAGCGCATAATGGTCCCGCAAGGAAAACGGATCCATTCTAATTGAAGGCACAACCAATATTTTTGAAATAAGACAAAAAGGTTGTCCATTAGGTATAATCGACATATACACGGTATAATCGTAAGAATGAGTCAGTGCCGCAAGAACTTACAGATCATGACGGTGACTGATAGCACAATGAAGATGATGTGAAGAACTTGTAGTTTGTTCATAGTGTGATGAGAATTAGCCCGCGTAGTCAATCGTCAAAGTTTCATAGTGCCTTTTATAGCATTTGACTCTCTCTTGCTATACGCCCAGCGCCATACGTATGAACAGATTGTTCTTTTAATTTTAGCAAGCGAGGTTACTGAACTTTGTCCACGCACACAACTTCTATCGAATAGCTCACAATCGTATCAAATCCCACGCACAAAAGTCAATGAGAACAAACATCCAAAGTCAACTACCGATGGTAATAGGCCAGTTGATAAATGGAGAAACGAAAACAGTTCGGTCCTTCTTTGGCTCTGGAAGTTTTGACCAAATTCTCTTTCTTCAATGAAAGCTAAATATCACTCAGGTTCTACTATTTTCCTTATGAATCTGGAAGAAGATTTCCACTGACTACTCGAACGCTCGAAGGTGAAATATCAGGTTGTTGCAAAAGTAATTTCGGAAACGGACGTCTATCTTCAAACTATCATATCTCGGCTTAAACACAACTTTATTCATCGAAATAAAAACCATCCGATTCTGCACATCTTTCCCAACGATTCTTCAACGAGTATATGCCTCTATGATAGAAACTAACATCACAAGAATTAAGAAACTGACGGAGCTCTGATTCGAGGTGGGCAAGATTATCAAATTGCTGCTGCCGCAGGTGCACGTCTAGAGCCCGGAAAAAGTGATAATCAGTTGGGGATAGGTCTGATGAATAACGAGGATGAGGGAGAACCTCGATGCCCAATGAGGCCGGGCGTTGTCCTGAAGTAGGACGGGCCCCTTTCTATTCACGTCTGCCGGCCACATTTTTCGCAGCTTTTCCAACATTAGTACCAAATCGAAACAGTACCAACCCCTGCTACACCACCAAACTGTTAGCATAGCTCTCTTAGGGTGGAGATCCGGCTTTGGAAAGCTTGTTGGTGGGCAATCCTTATCCACCCAGACATATCCTCTCTTCCTGTTATCGTACATGGCCTACTTCTCATCTACGGTTATTACCAGGTACAAGAACGGATCGTTTTCCAGACGAACGATAAGGTTAGAGCAGCTGTTGAATCGGGTGAGGCGCTGCTCGTCGGTCAGTTCGTGGGGTATCCACTTCTGCTTCTTCTTCATCATGCCGATCGAATCCAAATGTCTTGCTACCGTGGCAGAGTGGACACCCATATCTGTCGCTAGCTGCCGGACAGTTGTGTCCGGTTTTGAAGCTACGGCTGCTCTCAAAATCCCATCGTCAAGCGACGTCCTCCGACCAGGCTTGGTCTTGCCTTCGATGTTAAAATCTCCGGAGGTAAACTTTCCGAACCAAAGCCTTACTGTGCGTTCGGTAGGCGATTCCATCCCGAATGCAGTGCCAATATTGCGAGCTGCCTCGGCTGCAGAATGTCCGAGCTTGAACCCAAACAGCATAAGCACTCGAAAGTCGCGTCTGTTCATCGTTCCTTCGGACCCCTATAATAATGCCCATGATGAAGATAGGTGAAATTTGAAGACTTATTCTGAAAGAGGAGAAAAAACCTACTTTATAGTAAATACAGTTCTTTTGGAGCTGGTGAATCCCCACAAGAATTAGTTGAACATTTCAACATACCCCGAAACGGAAAATACTTTTGCAACAACCTAATATTAAATAATGATTGATCTTTGTTGGCAAACATTCGTAACAATTCTTCCTGGTACAAAAACTATCTGCTCACAAAATTAGAGTTGCAGCTGCACACATTTGGGCAGAGCAATAATAGGAGTTTCGGTGGTGAGGAACTGCACATATAAAGTTAGTGGACCACTGATAGCAGGATCGTCTCTCGACATCTATCCGTAAAAATATCAATACCTTGCCATTCGTCTAATTATATGAGTAAATTAGAAAGGAATCCGTAAACATTTTAATACCTTGCCATTCGTCTAATTATATGGGTAAATTAGAAAGGCAGCATAATAGAACGCAAAAAGAAAATATATAATAGAATGACTCACGGATCTCGCGCGAACTTCGAGCCACTGCTGGGGCTTTTCCTACACATCCCCTACGGAGTTATGATTTCCCTGAGAACTTGTATCTAAAGAGAAAGCTAAGTGTCATATACTTTGCCGGACGTGGTTAGTAGCCGAACCATTGGGTAAGATCACTACGAAACTGACAATACGATAGAGTGTAGATTAAAGCCCATTTTAACACGATGCTCTTCCAAAATGCAACGAAAATTTCAAGTAAGAAACGTTCAGCCGTTTCAAAATCGAAAAGTGAAATGAGTCGTAGAAATTCTTACGTTTTAGACACTATTCGCAGTATTACAAAAGAAGAATCACCTCCAACCATTCAGTTTTACCTCAAGATCACCACACTGAACACTTCATTTAGTAAGAAACAAAAAAAAACTTTCCACATTTGTAGGAAGTCCCACTCGCGGAAAGCAGTGAGAACTATGATCCACAGCTAGCTATCGACATCACCTAGCCATCGGTGGTAGGCTAGGTGATAAATGGATAAACAGGGATTGATCGGTTTCCGGTCGTCCTTATCCAAAAAACTGGAGAGTGAAATATAAAACAGATTAACAGAAGCACTACCTCTCCAATAGTATGAGAAAAAATTCACAGAGGGATTTGAAAATTCTAGACAATCCCACGCGTGAACTCCGTGGTATCGTAAATTTGCTGCTCTTTGCTGTCCTCTTCTACGCAGTCAAGATTTAAATCTATTTATTACCCTATAACTATCCTATAATGAAGTTTAACGAAAAGAATACATTCTATTCTGTTCCTTTTGGGCACTCTGCTACAGTTCCGTCCTTGGATCGAAGTCTCCTGCAAGACGTTTCCTTGAAGAGGCCGCGAAACTACAAGAAATTATAAGAAAGAAATAACCCTTACGAGTAGATGCAGATCACGAGCTGGTAAAAATTGAAAAAGTACTTATTGTACATTGCCGTGCATCCGTACTGCGTTCCTGGGTAGGTCTTCGCGATCGATTTTATCTGAAAAAGAAGCCGGGAACTATCCAACTATTAGCATTACCTGAATCATGCAGTACTAATGAACCCACTTTTTCGGGAAAATAAGCTTTCAAATAGCCTTCGACACGCCACTCATTGAAATATCCCCACACGTACCTAAAAATCCACTAAGAATCGCATAGCATCAATTTCCAGCTTCTTACGGCAGGTCAATAGACATAGACTTAAGGCGTCAAAACACAATGCCGCTCAGGGAGACCATGCTTGGAAAGGCGTATGAAGCAGCTTTAAGGCGAAAGGTAAAAGGTAAAGATTTTAACTAAGGTAAGGTGCGAATACAATATGATATACAATGACTTCCGGTGGCCAGACGCTAAGCCTAATCAGTGTCTTCACAATTTCAGACGAATCTGGCACCAATTCACCCGTCCGTGGAGGTATATAAGGTCGGCTTAGCCCAGGCAAAGATCGTTCGCTCGACCATGCTGGTGTTAGTAGCACCCCATCTCCCTGCACAACGCGCGGCCAGAGAGCATCAGAAGAGGGTTTACACATGTTACATCTATATTGAAGGGTGCCGGACCCTTGCTTAATATCTTGCAAATCCCAGCTTGCTAAGAGCGAGACAAACCCAAAAAAAAGTAATACCACCCGAAGACAGCTGTACTGGCACTTTCGCTGGTTCTTACGAACCATTTTTACGGTTTTGGATGAGGCTTAAGTGTTCGCGAAAATCGCTGTTCAGGTTAAATTTGAGATCTCCAAAATGTAGGGCCATATGAGAATCCTAACCCAGCGACTTTTTTTCAGAATTGACAACACATAGAAGAAGAACAGAAAACAACAAAACAAAAGGTAAACAAAAAATGAACAACAATTACTCCGAATGCACAATCCTGCACCAGTAATCCTTGTGTACGGTGTTTATACCATACGCCAGAAGGGGTATTGCCGCCCAATAGGCTTCCTTATTATACTCGCAATTCATATGCTGAGAAAAACAACTTCAGCATGAAGTTCCTTGAATACGGAAAACTAACGTGGAGTCTACGTACAAGTCCAGTGTTATTATGATATTTCGCGAACAGTCGGTGAATCCATTCGGGTTTTTCATAACATTCCCCTGAAAAATATTATACTAAGCCTGCTGAAGAAAACTAAATAATAACTAATAGCCAATAACCAGACCATGAAAAAAAGCAAAAAAAGGCTTATTCGGGTCTGCACCTCAAATAGGTACTTATCGACATCAAAAAGATTTTCCGATGAACAATCGCTTTGCTCAGAAAATCCTGGATTTGCGGTAAAGTTTTGGTGTTGATTAGTCCAACAATCGTAGGAAATGATGCCTATCTGGTCTACACAACGACTTGGTAGGGGTGCCAGTCACTACATCTTTACGTTCCCAGACGAGTCTGGTACCAATCAACTCGTTACCCCGGAGGGATGGAGGGCTTGATTTGCCCGTTAGCATTGTTGTAAGTGCACATTCTATACAGCTCCATTCCACTAGCTAGTATTTCGGTAGTTTCACATCCATTAAACGCTTGTGTGATTAATTCCACTGGAGTTCCGCTCGACCAAAGCTTGTGATCAAATCAAAGGAAGATGAATTGGTACCAGACCTGTCTGGGAAGGTGAAGCCACTGACTTGATGCTTGAACACTAAAATTCATCGATTGAAAAGGGGGAAGACCCACATAACAAGAAAAAACAGAAAAGGCGAAAAAAACGAAAAATGCTGAAGAAAAAAGCCAATTCATACCTTCAGGACGAGTTGGCTTAACCACCACTTTGCTTGATACTGTAGTCGGCAGACTCACAGCTTCAGGAAGGGTAGGCTCCACTGTGCTCGGTACAACAGTCGGTGGAACAAGTGAAGTTGTGGTTCGATATTCTCTCACTATACATATGGCTTGTCTGCTGGTTCCACTGCCATCAGCGAAAGCTGCAAAAAATACCCTAACAAAACAGATATAAAAGATAGGTTAAAAAAAGGAAAACTTTGTAAGTCAAAAAAATACCGATAAGATTAGGAAAGCAGGGTTTTAGCACTCCACGTAATAGTGGTATGTTGGCCGTAGCAGAAACCCTGGTTCAAAATTTCCGCCGCCCTCCAGGCTCCTCCCACGGCGCGAATTTTGAATAGGGGTTTCACCATGGTCTACCACACTCCTTGGCACGGACCTTTATTTCCCGGGAGGAGAACTAAACAACGTTCACCACTTTACTTTTACCTTCTTATTTTGATATGAAACAACGCATAGTCGATGTAACTAGTACATTTATTTTTTTCCAGTGCGTGCCGTTACCTTAGCCATGAATCAGAACATGACACAACTAACTAATCCATGAGAATGCGCCGCTCATGCACTGATTCGATATTCCCGGCTACCTACCGCCTTCCTTTGCGAAATTCCCCAGACAGAGTGCAATCGTGCCCTGAGGCGATTCTGAGAGAACAATGCAGTAAGAAGTACCTCCTAGAAAAAAAATCGTCGTACGTGCGATCCCTTGCATTCTCAACAGGTACGAGGAACCTATCGATTTTGCTCCTTAATTACTCGTAATGTCTAACGAGTGAATTTTTTGCAGTTTCTTAAAAATTGTGGATTTCTTCCACAAGAGTACCGTTCGTTCCCTAAAAAGTGCCGCTGTCACAGCTGCGCTCGCGTCGCAGCGCTTCTGGGTCCCGCACGGAAGATCGGCCCTATTTTACACTGTTGCCGTAGATTCTGAGCTTTCCAAAAAAGATCAAAGATTGCCGTCAACTTACCACTATTAGCTGTGACCGTGGCCACGATAAAAATGATTTGAAGAGACTGAATTTTGCTCATAGTGGAAGATCCTGAGACGAGAGACGAGGTAGCTCTCAGCCACTGGAATAGAATGATGTTCCTTTTATAGATCTCGACTCTAGCTTTCAGCTTGCAGCACCGGTGTGAATAAACAATAATTCTAATCAGGCCTACTAACGTCGTCTAGTGCAGCAGTGTGCAATAATTATCCTAATTTTAGCCCGTTTTAGAGTCCAATGTTCTGAGAGCGACGCACAGTTTTTGGAAAAATATTTGTATGCGTAAAAAAATCCACCTACGCCAGCTAATCAGGGAGTGAGGATATCCATTGATATGAAATATTCGACAGAAATAGCCCTCGCTAGCAAATATTTGCGAGACTAGCGACAATCCGCAGCTTTTTGGAGTTCAGGCTTGTTAAATGCAAACAGAAATTAAAGCCTACAAACTTTTTAAAGGCGATGCCGGCCTCGTCAAGGCCTCGAATGCCAAAAAATTGGAAACTTACTTCCTCAAACTTCTGAATAACAGAAGACCAGAGACAACAAAAACCTAGAGAAGTGGTTGTTAGAGCAAGAAGATAGCAAGGAGGTAGTAGAAACTGATTGATGGTGTGCTACTATGTTTCTTCAATGGAATCAGGTTTCAGCTCTTTCTGATTTTCCAGGATCAAAATCGGCGAAGCGCTAGTTTTTTCAAGAGGTTTCTAGCTATTTCTAGTTTTGCTGAACAAGTCCGCACTCTGATGAAGCACCTATGCCGAGCTTCGTTGGAGTCGATCATGGACAGCTATCCACAGCTAGTTATCGATGATGTTAGGCCAAGTGGAAAATTGCAGTTCTATTGTTGGTATTTTCGAGAATATCAGCAAGGGGCTAAGAAGTTGCCCGCAAAATGCTAATACGGGTGTATGTATGAACTGCATGTTTGATCTTTATTCTGTACTTTGAAAGATAAATATTGAATTTTCTGGCATTTCTAAAAGCTCCCACACTGACAAACAGAAAAGGACTGATTCAAAAGACATGAAATGTGGACAGAAAGGGATCTCATTCATTCCGCAAAGGGAAGATCTAGACTGCGCAGCGAACGAGAAATTAGCTGCATTCTGTTTTCCACTGTGGAAGCTGTTGGAGACAATAGAAAATACCAACTGTAAAACCGTGACATGTCATCTATCCCAACATCATCGCTAACTAGTTGTGGATAACTGCCCATGCCCGACTTCAACAAACCTTGGAATATGAGCTTCATCAGAACTTGGAATTGTTGAGTAGAATCAGAAATTGCTAGAAACCTTTTGAGAAATGCGGATGATTCCGATGCGACCCACCTTGAAAATCTCAAAAGGTCTTCGGTACTGGATAAGCTACGGGCTAGAACTTCCGCCGCAAGAAACTCGTTACCTGTCAAACTTCAGAGATTCCAGATTCGGCAAGAAAGCATTTAACTTTATAATATTACGAAGCGAAACTTCACCTCTCTTTCTATACTCATACTACTCTTTCTTATCAATCTCGTCACTATTTCAATCTGTTGTATCAATTGCACATAAGCACAAGCAGCGTTTGATTTGCACCACTATTTTTATTTGCTTTTGTACTATCCACGCAAGTAGTAAATGTATGAATATGTGAATTGCACAGCAACTGTTTAAACAGCGAGCTATCGGCAAACATCTGCAGCTCTCTACTCTGGAGCATAATCAATCATCGGTAATCAATCAGACACGACCACGGCTGTAGTAGTCACTAATGATATTCTTCATCTTCATGGTACCCTCTCAACGAACTCCTTCGTTCAACTTTTTAAATATCAGCAATATTTTCAAAATTTCTCTCTTCCGCCTCACGAGGTTATCAGGTGAAAGTATTAGATGGTTAGATGGGAATGACATCTAAGGGACAAGTCTGGCAAGTCTCCAATTACGTTCCGGCCTGTGAAGATGACGGAAAACGAAGCAGCAGAGGTTGGCCGTCAAATGAACACTTCCAACTAATAACTGCGTAAAGCAGAGCCGCATGGATGCAAGTACTTACAGTATTACTCGCGAACTTTCTGGTCTAGATTGAAATTGCTCGCGAAAGGCATATGTGGTAAAATATACTAAAAAACAACAATGGTGCAGATCAAACGCTGTTAGTGTGAAAAAAGAAGCTGTACAAGAGAACAAAAACAGTGATGCGATTGATAAAAAACGAGTTGAATTATCGTTACAATAAAGAGAGGTAAAGCAAAAGTCATGATAGATGAACACTCAGGCAGAGGCATCAGAAAATATTTTTTATCACTACCAAATGAAGCCGTCTTTTTTATTATATTGTACTACAGATATTTTTTGCGTGTAATAAAGGGAATAAAGGTAAAGAGCGCGCTTGGTGCAGTGGTAAGAGGCGCTGCTGACAACCGCACGGTCGATCGATCCTCGCCCGAGCCAACCAAGCCTTCCACCCCTCCGGGGCCGGTAAATTGGTACCAGACTTTTGCGGAAAGGTAAAAACACTGAGTTGGTGTAGCACAACCGCGCTCACGTCGCACCGCACTAGATATTGTATATTTATTACAAGCGAAGGACGGTCGTGGTGCAGTAGTAAGAGGCGCTGCTTACACCTGCACGTTCGATCGATCCTAACACGGGCCCACCAATCCTTCCATCTATTTGGTCGGGTAGATGGGTATCAGGATTGTTTGGGGAAGTAAAGACATTGACATTATAGCGGCTGGCCCCCGCAAGTCATTGTATAGGCCAAATACCCATTCACCATGCCTCTACGATTCTCAATTGAACACGAATGTGGCGCGTCCTTCTTGCACTGATCAACGCCGGCACCTTTACCTTTACCTGCAATAAGGGTAAAAGTTGAAGGTCCCAACGTTGATCAGTCCCTAAGGAAGCGCCACTAACTTGGGTTCTATTCAGAATCGCAGAAGCATGGTGAATGCGTATTTGGCCTATACAATGACTTACGGAGGCCAGGCGCTATACCTAGTCAATGTCTATACCTTCCCAAATAAATCTGGTACCCATTTACCCGACCCCGGAGAGATGGAAGGCTTGGTTGGCCCGTGTGAGGATCGATCCACCGTGCGGGTGTAAGCAGCGCCTCTTACCACTGCACCACGACCGCCCTTCGCGTGAAAATAAATATAGAATATGTGGTGCGGTGCGACTAAAGCGCTGTTGTGACAGCGCTGTCGGTTCCAGGGGGCTAAACCGTAGTCGCAGTGCCGTTAGCAATACTTTACCTTGCGGCGCCTTTTATAACATGCGGCTTTATTTTCTCGCAGGTTCGGAGTAAAACGTATGAACAGACCGTTTCATCAAATTTAGCACGGAGCGTTACTACTGTTTGACTCCGTCTGACGAAAAATTCACGAGCCGCACGTATAGGAAAGTCAACGTAAACGGCACCAACACAGTACATTCAGAACTGTACATGTACTGGAATGTACTTTTGCAAGTACTGGAATTGCTGAGAACTTCCAGACTCGTTTTCCACCTCCACGGTCGAGTAACCGAACCTCATCCTGGGTGACGGAGCCTTCTCTTCCTCCGACATGGGGTAAATTGGTACCAGACTTGTCCGGGAAGATGGGGACAGTTGCCTCTACTGTTCTGGAACCCAAATGTGTTAAACCATCTCTTTTAAAGGTATTATAAGTCAGCGAGCTTTTGTGCGACAATGTTGATCGATTCAACATTGTGCGTGGAAAAAAATGATCAAAAGAAAAAACAAAGCATGCAACAATATGTAATAATAAATGAAATCTGAGAACAATAATATGGAAACAAGCTCACGCAAATATGGAGCTCACGGATCTGCCGCGAACGTCGGCGAACCTTCCATACTTGATCTTCTTGACGCTTAATCGCTGCGAGACCATAGTTCCCAATGAATGGTTGTCCTTTCTTCGGAGATACCTGTTAAAAGGCCACAAAGCTCGCTCGGCAAACCAGCAATGCACATATTCAAACAGAATGCAGTGACTTGCTCAGGCCAACCGAGCCTTCCATCCCTCCGAGGCCGGGTGACAAGACTTGTCTGAGAAGACACTGACTTGGTACAGCGGCTGGCCCCGCAAGTCATTGTATGGGTCAAATACGGACTCACCATAATACTAAATGGGAGACGAATGCATGGCGCGTCCTTAAGGGAGTTATCCGACCCTTCACCTTTATATATTGCAGTGTCTACAAAAAAGAAATCTTGAAAAGCTCGTAATGCGAACTATTGCAAAAGAATATCATCCAAGAGTCACTACATTAAGCACTTTATTCCAATTGAAAAGAACGATAAATACATATTTCTACGACAACTAAAACTCCACACAACTTTGTACAACATCCACATAATCCAAACAGCATGATCGAGAAGGTACCGATAGACAGAAAGAAAGGAAGTGTGAGTAATGTACAAATACAAAACAAGGATGTTGGCTGATCAACAAGCTTTTTACTTTGTCCATGACACTTTCGGAATGTCGTTGAACTCTGTCAGTTCGCTCATCTGCTTGTTGAATTGCTCGACACGTTCACGATGACTGACAGCCGCCTTCTTCTGCATACGTTCGAACTGAAACTCCCAGATTGAAAGGTAACTATCAAGAATTGTGGAAAAATATTTTCAATAAAATGATGCTAAGATGAATAAAGGTAAAGGGGTTCGGCTTGATCAATCCCTAAGGACGCGTCGCAGCATTTGACTTCCTTCCAGAATCGTAGAGGTATACTGAACTTGGCATATACAGTGTCTTGCGAAGGGTAGCGGCCTACCACGGGCCGGGAGCGATCGCTCGACCATGCGGGTTTCAATAGCACCCCTACCACTACACCACGTGCGCCCTCCAAATGAATAGTAAGGAATAAGATCACTAGTAGCGAAGTTCTCCCCAGCCAAAAGTCCTTGGAAATTCTCGCAACTATAAGATTCAGCAACTAGAAGGATGAAACAAGGAATTCACGCACCCGATAATACCACAAAATTTCGAACCACTCAATTGTTGGTCGCATAATGGAGCTTCTATTCCAATAGAAATAAATATGGAGTAAAAAAGTATTTCAGTAAACTTTTCTAGTGCTTATCTATAGCTCAGTTATGTTTTTATTGAACCCTCCCCAAGCTACATTTAGGGGTTATTTCGGAAGCAGTTCGCAATTCTGAAATACGTTACCCGAAATTCTGTCGATTTCAGCCCATGAGGGTCGGCATGAGGGAAGTAGTGTGGTGTTATCAGCGCTCTGGCACCTCCTTTTGGGGTCGGGTAAATTGATACCAGACTAGTATGGGAACATAGAAACACTGACTTAGTACTGCGGCTGGCCCCCTCTAGTCATAGTAAAGGATAAATACGGATTCACCAGGCCTCTACGATACTGAATAGAAAGCGAAGGCGTGGCGCGTCCTTGGAGACTGCACAACACCGACGCATCTTCACCATTTTCCTTTACAAAAAATTATAAACAAAACAAAATGGAACTACGACAAATTAATAAAAAAACACATGCTCTATATACCCACCATTGTTTCCTGACGTCTTTTCTCGAATAAAATCTCGGCCTTCGTTTTCCCTGCGGTGTTCGCCTTCTCGTCCTTCTTGATCGTCAAATCGATCATCTTCGGATCAACCGTCTTCTTTTTCTTCTTCTTGAACACGTCACCTTTCTTCAGTTTCAGACCGCCTTTTATTACAACTTCGTCGATGGCCATCTCTGGAAAGTTTGTATTCCATACGGTAGACGTCTCTGACGAGAATGAAATCTTCAAAAAAATTATGAACCAAATTAATAGATAAAAACAATGCGGATTTTACCGCAACTCGAGCGACAAGACGCTGATATTCTTCAATATTTATTATGTACACACTCCGTAAAACAGATCTAGATGGACAAGCTTTAAGCCAGCTTGCTAGCATCTTCATATGGTACTTGCACATTTCGACCCCTCAATGGTCCTTCCGATATGGTGAGATTCAAACAGAAGTCGTCCTGCTTCAAGCTCTCGAGTTTCTGAAAACTAAGCAGATTATACAAAACACAGAACAGAAAAAAACAAACAAACTCCTGCATAATCAAAGAAAAAATAAGGCAGACAAAATTCCGACAACTATCCAGTTTCAATACGCACGACTTGAAGAAGAAGAATGAAAAGTAAAAAATGCGAGAAAAAGTGGAGTACAGCTGAAGCTCGATTAAGGATCGCATCACACAACTAATAGCAACCAATCAAACAAAGCATACACAAGAAAACGAAAATTTGAAATTAGAAAACCCACCGCAATACAACCACGATAGGCGCCGTTCACTATCTTCATCTCTCGTCCTACGCCAGGAATTACGGTCTCCACATGTGATTGGTCCAGCTTCACAATTACACCTACGAACAAATTATGTAATTCAATAAAAAACGGTTCGATGCAGTTCTTACAAAGGTTTTTATCAGACGATATCGATTCTATCGACTAGCAGTAGCTGACGAAAGTTGCAGAATGAAACTAACAAATTGCACGTTTCAAATGGAAAGTTATTCAGAATCCGCAAACGAATCTTGAAAATTCCAAAAACGGCAAATATAAAAATACGAATAATCAAAAAATTAAGGGTAAGACGATGATAAACGGAGAAGGATAAAATACGGTGGCTTCAAAAAAGGTGACAAAATAGAGGTTTCAAGTTCACTAACCATCATCCAACTTAACAGTAGCTGTATACTCATCGATAAGTGATTTCACAACGCCTTTCGCTTTGTAGTAATGGTCTCCCAATTTCTTCGTGGTGATCTAGAAAAAGAGGAAACATTTTTCTTCAATCCACAACTGTGCCACGGAAAACACTGTTTGGCTTCGAAAACCTCACCTTAACAACTATACCCTCGTGGAGCCAATGATCTTTTCTATTCTTCTTCTCTTTGAATCGCTCTTGTTGTTCACGAATCTCATCCAACGCTGATTTCTTCGGTTTTTCGTCGCGTTTGGACGTTGACGGTCGATCTCTACCACCGCCTAAAGTAAAGAAACAATAGAAAACAACAGGTATGAAGGTAAGGTAAAGGTGATTCGCTCGGCAGTGATCGGTATTGCAAAGACGTGCCACGCATTCGTCTTCCATTCGTAATCGTAGGGGTAGATGACTGCGTACTAAACCTATACAATGCCTCCCGGAGGACTGCGAGTGTTGGAATCATGGTCTTCACCTTACCAGTCCGTGTCAATTTACCCTAACCAGGGCCGACATTCATCATTGGTAAACCCCGATAAACCCCGAGATATAGCCTATGAACGGCGCGCACCTTTCCCTACTTATCCTAAACTTCCTATGTTAAACGCAATCTCTCATCGACTCTGCGGTCTGATTCTGGCTTCGCCGCGGTTTCGGAAACCGCTCGTCCGTTCATGAATCTGGGCCCAGGAAGGATGGCTGGCTCAGATACCTCAAATGAGGATCGATCGTTCGATCATGCGGGTGTCAACGGCGCTTTCTACCACTGTACCATGGATGCCAATTGAACAACAAATGTCCGGAACAACATATGTTTTCCATTTGTTTTCTGAGTTGTGCGCAATTTGGTGCATTTTTAAGTGAATAAATAAATAAATAAATAAATAAATAATCCAAGCAAATGAAAAGTTGAACTTACGAGGGCTCTCCGCCCGTCGTCCTCTGTGCCGGTCACGACTGCGGCTTCGGCTGCGACTTCTGCGTTCCTTCTTCACGTCACGATCCTTTCGATCTCGTCTGTGCTCCCTGTCGTGGCTTCGATCTCGCCTTCGTGAGCTCGATCGTTCCTCGTCGCTCACGGGCTCTTCCTTCTTCGTTTTCACCTGATCGAACACCGATACTCCAGAGAGCACTGGCCGCTTAAGGTCCTACAAAGATACAACCAAATTAAAATGGCTTGAAAGAATTTTTCTAACAACAGAGTTTGGATACACAAACGTTATACCTGAAGTGAACAACAAATGACTCGCAAATCCTGATTCAACAAAGACTTATGGGGTATAGCCTGGGTCTATTCGCGGTTTGTGCGTGTTCTAACACACCTTCCTGGCGCAGGGAGAGCTCGGAGACCTCGAGCTAGTAAGACGTACAAGCACCAAATAAACCCTGAATAAACCCCTGTGGGCGTTGATGAGTCGAGGTTACCGCACCTTTCAAGGTTTCCGTTCCCTCGCTGTGCTAGTGAATTGTGTTACACCTCGTATATAGGTTGTGATAACCACTGGATAAACCCACTGACCGCGTTAATGAATCACGGTTTACGCGCGTTTCATTTTTTATCCCAGGGTTTACTTCAAGTATACCATTCATGAGTGCGGTGGGTAATTATGAGCACTACGGGCTCTGATATTACACGCTTAAAACTCAAGTTATTTAAGACAAATCTAAACGTAATTAATGAGGGAGGGCTTGGCACTATCTGGTTAGGCAGCCACTGAGCTTCATTGAAAGCAAAAAATAAAACAAAAAAATAAATAGGTAAACATTCAAATGAACCAGAAAGTAAACAAAACAAGTAAATACACTCACCTCCAACGTTGGTTTCTTTTCCAAATTCAAATTCAAGGAGATTTTTTCATTGTCATCGGTTCTTATGAGCTCCGTAGCTCGAGGCTCCACCACTTCGCCACCTTGTTGCTCCAACGCCCTGTGAAAAGGACAGATTTCTTTATCATCGGCGAATTATTTGATTTACAGATTCATTGATTCTTTGGATTCCTAAACTACCAAATAGCTGTCAGTCGCAAAAAATAATGTCTAAGAAACTGTCAAACCTTCGAACTTGCGCGTTGATCATCTCCTGCTGACGTTCTTCATCATCTTTCTCGGCCTTCATACGTTTTGCCTCCTCGGCTTTTCGCAGGACTTCTTCTTGGTCGATGTATTGAATATACCATCCTGAAAAACGTGGCACTTACCAACAGATACCAGTTTTACAACACTTTAAAAACCTATAGAAAATACCTTCCGGTAAAACCTACCTTTTTCATTTTGATCGATCTTGCATTTCCCACTTTTTCCCAAGTAGAGTACGAACCCTGTAAGTGTGTGCCAGATAGTGGAGTTCATATGCACGTGACCCTATAAGATACAAAGATTGAGCATTTCAATAAGATTACACGCAGGAAAACGCCTGAAAATTAGAGGTTTATTTGCACAGAATAGGTTTGGCTCCTTCTCAGCAACGCTCAAGACCAATAAAATCATGGTAAATGAACAGGAAGACGGCAAATACACAAAAATCCGGTTGGGTGCCTGAGAGGTCACTAAGGTCAACACTGAGTTAAAAACTATTAGAAATAACATATATGTCGTAGAGAACTGATGTGGAAAGAAAAAGGAGTAAAACAGCATTAATAGAGTAGTTTAATCTGCCAAAAATGAGATATAAAGAACGGTAGGACAAACCAAAGATAAACTGCTAGATGCATATTGATTCATGGACGGGAGATGGAACCTTTGGCAAAATATTGGATCAAGATTATAACCTAAAGACCTTTCACTAATGCTTAGAGTTGAATACCAGAACAGCAAATAGCAAAAACAAAGTAATTCTGAAATAACTGAAAACATGCTCCTAAAGCAAGAGGAATTCTACAACCAACTCACCTTGTCCTTAATGTACTCCTGATAAACCTCGTTAGCTCGCACACGCTTCGTACCAAAACAGGTCTTCAGGATCTGAATGGAATTTTCGAAAAAAAGGAAAAATCAGCTCAAAATCAGCGTCAAAAAGAAGATGCAACAGATTCGAAATCACCTGCATAAAATTCCCTTCAAACTCTTTGCTGAACTGCCTAAGAAATGAGCCGGTGTTCTCGGCCACCAGAAGCAGTTGGCGTTGATGCGACTCGGATGTGAGATGGCATTTGAAACCGTTCTGATCGCGACACTGCTTCTGACACATTTGACAGAACCTGGAGCATTGGCCTATCAAGAAATATCAAGAAAAATGTATGGCATCATAATTGAACTAGAAGCAAAAAGGAAATCGAATGAGACAAACCGCTCAGTTTAGGATTCTGGAAAATTCAAGTTGGTTGTTTATTATGGGGATTCATCCATGAGGCACAACACATAAGTGACAAAAAAACGGTACTATTGTACTTTTGGGGCGCCACTTTTTTTTCGTTTAAAATAACCCTATCGAAGGTAATCGGCCATGAGAAGAACGATTCTGATACTCGTTAAGTGCGGAAATGCCTAATAAGCCCGTTATCTTAGGTTTTCAGGCGAGAAAACCTGCGAGATAGCACGCGGCGGCGGGAGACGCAGACAGTGTACTCTCTTCCCCTGCACATTTCGAAGTGCTTCCACTGCTGAGTCCGCGTTCAGCTCGCTCCGACTGGTCGGAGAGTTTCGAGTGGAGGCTCGGACAACACCCATCAAATCGTGGGGGACGGGGATGAATTCTAGGACAACCGCGTCGAGATAACCCTTGGTGATGTTGTACGAGCCTCCACGTAGTGCCACTGGGAACTCGGCGACCAGTCGGAGCGAGCTGGACGCGGATTCAGCAGTGGAAGCACTTCGAAATGTGCAGGGGAAAAGAGTACACTGTCTGCGTCTCCCGCCGCCGCGTGCTATCTCGCAGGTTTCCTCGACTTTGAAACCTAAGATAACGGGCTTATTAGGCATTTCCGTACTTAACGAGTATCAGAATCGTTCTTCTCATGGCCGATTACCCCCAATAGATTTATTTTAAACGAAAAAAAGTGGGGCCCCAAAAGTACAATAGTACCAAAAAACAATTCACAGGTAATAAGGGAAACGCTTTTATACGGGAATTCAAAAATCTTGACTTTCCAAATTCGATTTTCACTAACATTCAGCATGCGAACTTATTCTTGATTCAGACTAGCTGAAATTCTTTTCAAGCTGTAACAAAGCTCGCCGAGATGTAGGTCTAATGGTTCGATAAAAGGCTTTAACAATAATAGAATTACCCAGTCGAAATTCCCGACTTTGAGCACAGTGATACAAACTAGTAATCAAATCGATGTCAAATCAATGTGCTATCCCAAATAAGCAGAGATTTCTAGCACAGGCAGAATCAGCAGAAAGTATTGAAAATAGAAACTGAACGTCCACGCGAACAGAACTCCAATTGAAACGTAAAGTCGATGAATACGCATTATGAAGTTATCGATAACAAGCTCACCATCTCAATTTCTGCAGTCCTTTCGACTTGATTCTATTGGCTATATCCTTCGGAGTGCCTCGCTCATGTTTACCCATTGCTTCTTAGCGCCTGAAAGAAAGAATGAAGGGAATCAGTCCATCAGAGAGGCGACACTATCAAAAGTCCAAAAATCGGAAGCGCAAAATGGATAGGAAAAAAAGACAGCGACCAAAGAGAGAAATGGAACTTTTAGAGCAGCAAAAATATCAGAGGGCAAACAAAGTAGAATCAGACAGATGCTCGAATCTGATCGCATTTTCCTTGTTCAATATCTACAGTTAAGCGCAAGGTTAAATATAAATTCACCTTTCCCAAGCTCACGCAAACTCGTAGACGAATATGAACGATCTGTAAGGTCTGATACTAAAAGTATTCATTCAAAAACATTGCATTGTCACTTGAACATTTACTTGACAGCACAATGAGGATTTTCGAAGTGCATTGAGCGCAATTTTTTTTACAAAAACCCAAGTTCAAGTATGGAGAATCGAAAAACACATTCAAAAACAATTGAATTACTTACGAAGACTTTAGAAATAGAACAGCAAGAATAAAAAATCTTCCACTGACTGCCCCTCCAAGCCACATAACCTACTTGACGTCTGATGTAGAATGTGATTCACAAAATCGAAGATATCACAACAAGAACTACAAAATTTCGAAATTCCTAGTTAGGAAGCAGCCTCTATGTTGTCTTTGACAGCCAGCTGCACCACTAGAAAATGTAGTACGAGTCCCTAAAACTGTAAGTACAAAATTTCACATATGCACTTTATACCTAACAAAAATGGGAAGATATAGTAAATTTAGTAGCAGAGAAATGAACTTTACAAACTTTACGAGCATAGCGCCAAGTCTCAAAAAAATTACGCCAGGAGCAAAGCGTCAGTCGCGGCGCACTTGAATTAGAGCACATCAGCCAGGACGGATATTTGACAAGTAATTTCCCTAGATTTTATCGTTTTCACCGAGTAACTATCATTAGTCATATGGTTTAATTGGCGAACAGCGTCTCTCTTTCCCATGGAAAACTTTCATAATTTTATGAGAAGTTATTCTATGTTCAACGTTTTTATTTGGTTATTTTTTCTACAGTTTTCTACCGTACCACGAAATACTCTTAGGAAATTTTGATATGGCAACTCAAGCTGCTGCCACTGCTAGCAGTTTGAAGCCGCTCGACGTCGGTGGACATGAAGAGGAGGAGGAGGAATTGAAACTCAGCGAGGCTACCGAAGCGGCGATCAAAGGTAATTTTTCTCTTCCTTTTTTGATCTTTTTTTACTAGAATTTGTGTAAGCTTTCCAAGTTTTCATTTTCGTTAAGAAATGTGTCATTCCGAGTTCTGTCGTCCCGACCAGGAACTGACCGCTCAAATCAACGAGCTTTTTCCCACCGAGCAGTCGTTGGCTCAGTTGGACACTGTTATAGGTGAATACTGTAGTAATTTTTTTAAAAAGTATCTACAAAAGGCAGGAATTCTCGTTCAGCCGCTGTGGAGTCCGAGATCCATGAGTTGGACGTGGAACTCGCTTCGTTGGTCGAGTCGCACGATGAGGTTGGTGCTCAGGGAGAAGCGGCTCTGCAAGAGGTTGGTTTCTGGTTGTCTTATTAAGTTTCTTTTTATTATTTTCGATAGGATTCCTGTTTTTAGTGGAATTGTCTCGACCCTTCCTTAGAGCAACAGTTCCCATGTTTCTATAAAACTCGTCATCGATGAAAACAGTTTCGTTTAGTTCTTAGGCTCGCTAAGTGGAATCCTCAATAGGCCAAAGAGTTGAATGAAACTTTTTCCTCCATTTTTCTATCTATATCTAATTTCTTCCTTTAAATGTCCGATTCCATATTGCCTGTTCAGGCTCAACGAGCGATGGCCGAACTAGAGAGACGTATCGACAGCATAAGAGGGAAAACCAGATCATCAGATGAGGTGGGTTTCTATTTATTTATATCTATTTGTCTCTTCTGTCAGCTTCTTTCGTTTAGGCAAAGGGCTGCTATTTTCTCAAGACTTTTGGTGATAATATTGTTCCTTGTATTTGCCCCTGGGCAGACCTTATTTTATTTTCAACAGCTCGAATTCTTTCGAGTTCTTCGGGTTCTATTTTGATTCCTTCTGTCTTTTGAAGATTCACAATGGTAACCACAGATTGAGAAGCTGCTTGGAAGCCTCAACAGGTTCTAAAAAAGATAACTCAGTCGATTCGCGACTTAGGATAGCAAAAAGAGTACTGATTTTTCTTTGAGTAGGCACAGCCTTTAGTCTAAGAGTTATTACTGATATATTTTGTTGAATGCGATTACATGGTAGAATGATCTTTCATTATTAGGTTTTTCTTCTCGAATTAATGCTTTCAGATCGTTCGAGAAATGACGAGAGATATTAAACAGCTCGACATCGCCAAGAGAAATCTCACGTCTTCCATTACGACTCTTCATCATCTACACATTCTGCTGACCGGAGTTGATTCTTTAGGTAAGGAATACCCTTTACCTTGACAACTGGAACTAACAGCAATTACTCATTCAAGTAGAAGAGAGGAACGACGGAACATTTTGGGGGTTTCTAAACGTTGGTTACCCGGACGTTCTTATATAGTTTTTGTCTGAAGATTCTATGGTTTTATGGAGACTAGAAGCGATTTGGTTTTTTAAGCAGGACGTCACTGATAGAAACTGATTTTTTTACTTTTTATCCTAAGTTTTCTCAAAAGATCTTTTACGAGTGTGGATACAGTGATTACCAGTTTTTATTTTAGCCGTTTGGGTCGATCAGCGTGACTATGCTTCGATCGCCCGACAGCTCCCAGCAATTCTCAACGTTCTACAACTATTCGACGATTTTCAACAAGTTGAACAAATGGCAAAAATAACGAATAGGCTGAGCAAACTGAAGCAGGCACTTACTGTTCAGCTGGCTGGCGACCTCAAAGCGGTGTTCCAGGTATAACTTTCCTGATTTTGATATTCTTGTTTTTTTTCAAATTCTAATTTTACAATGATTCAAGGCCGGTCAACTCAGTGAACGAGTGACGGACATGTGTCGTGTGGCAGCTGCCCTTGAAGGCGGTGTGAAATCGAACTTCTGCCGGTGGTTCATAGATCAGCAACTGTCCGAATATACCGTTTTGTATGCTGAAAACGAAGAAGGAGCTTGGCTGGACAAAATAGAAGAAAGGTTTCTCCGTTTTTTTGAGGCTTAAAGCTTGATTTCATTATTTAAAGTTTGAACAATAAAATATTCAAGGTATAAATGGTACGTCCGCAAACTGACCGATTTCGAGCGAACGGGGCTTGCAAAGGTGTTTCCGCCGGATTGGGATATGGGACGATTGATGACGAAGGAGTTCTGTAATGTGACCAGGTTGAAAGTTGACTACAATTATGTGATTTTTATCAATTATTCATTTTTTATCAGAATGAAGAGCTGATTAAGCACTGTTAGTTATCAGGTATGGTCAAATAGGCCTGCGAAACTCTGAATTTTCCCGCTCTTTATTGAAATTCCTAATATTTTCGATATTTTTTGACTGTAAATCTACGATTTTAATCTACGATTTTATTCCCTCCAAGCTCAAATCACCCCATCTACCGCCATCAGGTTCGAAGGGTTGGAAGGTTTACCACGTCTTTTGGGCATATTATTGACTTCATTGTCTATTTTTGCCTATTAGAGTGTTTTCGCTCCGTGAATTTTGAATTATTTTAATTGAAAGCTAGATTTAGTTAAGAGCTTAACTAAGCAGCACTCCCCTTCAACGCTCTTTCACATTTGCACCTGTTCTTTCAAGTGGGACTCTTTAGGTAATTTCATCGGCGTTTGTCTTTCAGAGATGTACTGTATCGCATGATGACCCGACGTCGACCAGATCTGGACTTTCGGCTTCTTGGTCATGCCATACAGCACACTAAAATGTTCGAAGCGCTGCTGATCAAAAGATTTCCGACGAAGACTGATTTCAACTTTGACAAGGTTTCTTACTGTAGTTAACTGTAGCCTCATTCTACCCTTTCCAGTGATTCTGGTTATTTTTCGTTCACTCTTTCCTTTGGACTCTGGTCTAACCACTATTTGGTATAAATCATAGCCTTCAGGCGATTTGGAGCGTATTTGACTCGTTCCTCGACGTATTTATCAGCGCTCAAGAGAAGACCCTTAATCAGTTCTTGGAGGACTGCGCTAACAAGATCAGGTGAGAGGTTTCCCGCGATTTTTTTTTAAATTCCGCTCTAAAAGTTGTATTTTAACGAATTGCGCTTGTTGAGGTCCTGTAACACAAGTGAAATTCCACCCCGTGAATGTTCTACTCACGCAGTTCCGTTCTCTTCCTCTGCTGATATGTTCCTGTTGTTGAAGAAGGTGATCACCGAGTGCAGCAAGCTGAGCAGTGAGCCGGACGCGCTTCTGAAGTGAGTCTTTTGATCGTATCGATTGATCTACTTTCATCAATTGACAAATTTCCGATGGATGTTGTTTTCATCTTTTTTGTGGTTTTCAGAGACGTCGTTGGTGTGGTAAGAGTTTGTCTTCGAAACTACGCCCACGGATGTCTGACGGCGTTCCTACCTACGGCTCACGGGCAGCAAAGCGGAAGCAGTACGGCTAATCTGTTTAATTTGATCCGCGAGGATACTACGGTACTGAGGTGGGTCTAGATTTGCTCTCTTCTTTATTTACCTCCCTTTTTACCCCCCTTTTCCACTCTGTTCTATCTCTATAATTCAGTCTAGGTGGGGTACTCGCTCTGAAAGTGATGTATTCATAAATTTTGAAATCTACAGGCTATCGGCTGACCAACAATTTCTCACGTGTTGCATTTTGGCAACGGCTGATTGGTGTGCCGAGACGACCCTTCAACTGCAGGAGAAGCTGGCTCAGCGATTACCGGTGATTTGATGTTTTTAATATCGAAATTGTGACGCGTTATCAGATGACTGACCAACACCAACCAATCAGCCTTAACCTTTATCTTTACCTTTACCTTTACCTCTAAATTGGCGGTGACGAAAACGCCGCTTCTCGTTTACTACCTAGTAAATCATTTCAGGGAACCGAGATTGTCAAGAAACTTTATTCGGCTGACGTTTCGGCGATGTCTCCTTCATCTTAGCTCGGAAGGTCGAATTTATATTTGAAAAACTACCCGCTCGAACACCAGTTTTTACTACAAAATGTTATTCTAAGGTCCAGTAGAACGGGAAAGAAAAGTACAAAGAAGCAAACAGAAGCGTACCTTAATGGTTCTAACCACACTGTTTGCTTCTTTGTACTTTTCTTCCCCGTTCTACTGGACCTTAGAATAATATTTTGTAGTAAGAAATGGTGTTTGGGCTAGTAGTTTTTCAAATATATATTCGACCTTCCACGCTCCGACGAACGCGACATCGCCGAAACGTTAGCCGAATAAAGTTTCTCAACAATCTCGGTCCTCTGCTTAACAATAAACGAGATAACGGATTTCCAATGCCGAGATTCATTGAAAGTCGCACATGGAATATTCCAGGGAGTTGATCTCAGTCAAGAGATGGAGACATTCTACGGGATCACCAATCAAGCGCTGGCCGTTCTCGTTCAAGACCTTGAAGGAACCTGTGACGCTGCGCTTCAGGCCATTTCCAAAGTCACGTAAGTTTACCACTACTTAACCCATTATATAAAGTTGAATGATTTTAATTTACCCACAGGTGGTCAGCGGTTGACGGCGTAGGCGATGAGTCTCCGTTTGTGGGATCAATTCGATCGCATCTTCGTGCGACAATTCCTCGACTACGGGATTTGTTGTCGGATCGACGGAAATACTTCGCTCATCTGTGCCTAAAGCTTGCCACGCAGTTAGCGCACAAATTTGTCGGCACTTTGTTCAGATGCAAGCCAATCAGTACCCATGGTATGCATTATTTTAAGAAATTTTGAACAGTTTTTGTGGATTTTGCTGTGAAAAAAAAAAGATTTTCTATCGACTTATGGTTAATGTTATTAAGGTGCTGAACAACTTTTATTGGACACCCACTCTCTGAAGTCATTCCTCCTTCAAATGCCATCGATCGATAGCGCGGTGGCTGCGAAACCTCCAACGGCATACATTGGTGGAGTTAGTGCCGCTTTGAATAAGGCTGAGATGATTCTGAAGGTAACCAGTGCTCAGTGTGTTTCTTTTTAGCTATTTTTATGAACATGAAGATTTTCATAAAATTTTATCAATTCTGAGCCTTAATTATGCGATATTCAGGTCGTGATGTCCAATATGGAAACACCGGAAGATTACGTGGAACATTATTCAACACTTTTACCAGAATCAAACACCTCTGAACTTCAAAAGGTATGTGGTTCATTCTGCACTTTCAAGTCCTGAATCGGAATCTGAAGGTCTAATTATACCTCTTGTAAGGTTTCTATTTCCTATCTATTTCTCCATTCATTGACTTTCTTCAGCGAGTAGAAACCTGTAGTTGATCGGTGGATTGAACATGTAGACTTTGGGAAAGGGAAGAGCTCGAATCCCTTGTGAGCCTCGAGTTTTGCTAACATATTGGCATTGACCAAGAGATTGAAAGTGCTCAAGAAAGTGTCTTTGTGATCACTAAAGTTTTAGCGGAAGTAAAGCGATCGTTGTAGTCCAGCCCCCTTAAACTTTCCAAACAAGTTCGGTATCAATTTACCCTACCACCTAGGATGGATTACCCCTAGCGATGATCGATCGCTCGACCATTTGGGTGGGAGTAGCACCTCTTACCAGTACGCCACATAGGTGTTGCATCAAGACAGTTATATGTGTTCCCTTACTTTCTAGTCCTACTAGGAAGATAATAGCAAGTAGTTGATCCGTGGAGTAGGCATTTTTGGGTGACGGTAAGCATTGCACGGGTTCTCTGGTGAGGTTCCATTTTTACTAACACTAACATCGATCGGAAAAGTCAAGTTATAAAAAACATCCAATTTGAGGTCTTGGATATGCGCGGAGTGAAAAAAGTGGAGCAAACGGCGATCCTACAAGCATACAGGTGAAAAAATCACTTCACTTTCCTTTTCCGCTTTTTCTTTTTTCTTTTTCATTATTCTTTTGCTAGGCAAAAGTTCGGAGCAGCTGCTGACGCGGCGCCCACGGTTCCCGTCGGCATGGGCAACTCCCTCTCAGCCACTCAAGCTCTGAACGCTGTCGTCTCAATGGCGGCCGACGGTCTTGCGGAGACGACCAGCATGAGAAGGCTGGAGAAGCTGGTGAAGAGGAATTTCTAAGTTCTACTGTTACCCATGGGTAACATCCGGATGAGGCCAGATGAGCTAGGAAGTGGAGTTGCTAAGCACTAGTTAGGCTATGTCCAGTTGTAAACTGTAATGAAGAATCACAAATATTCCGTGAATGCTTGACGTTTGTTTCTATTTTCCTAATTTCCGGTTTCAAGATGGTTGTTATTGGATGAGTTTTCCTTTTCAAGTCTGTTTATCTCCCATAGTGTATGTTTCTACGGGTTCTAATTTATTACGCAAAAATTATTATTTCACCTGTGATTGTCTTTAATCTCATCTGAATAAAAGCTTCTATGTGCATGTTTTATTTACCGTACACGTACACATTTGTGGTTCCGTACAGAAAACGCCACTCGCCAGTAAAACCACAACAGCCCATTTTGAGGCTTCGGCGGACGCGTCGCGTTTTGTCGCTGGAGCGCGTTTTCTCCACGACCCTCGGAGCACATTGCGGACACTCTTTCTTTATTCGATGGTCACATCCACACTTTCGCTGCGGGACCCAATGCTTTTCTAGTTTTCATTCACGATTGCGGCCGGTCGTTCACTGTGATGTTTACTTCTGTTCGTTTGAATGTTTCCTTCACTGAATTCTTGCAATATTCTTCTGTTGTCTGAATTGCGGCACTATTCTACTGTTAGGACTCAAGTCCTTGAGTTTTTAAAAAGGATAAAATAAATATAAGTTGACTTCAGTTTTCAGTTGTTCCGCAGCATGAGTGTTTCGAATGAGGATATTCAGTGTCCCCAATGTGCGAAATATTTTGCGCCAACAGGCTTACGGAAGCATGTGCAAAAAGTCCACGATTTCACAGGAGAAATGTGGAGGAAATTCATGGCTGGCAAAAAAGAAGCTACTCTACTTGCTAAAGGCGCCCAATTTGAGAAATGTGCGATGTGTGGAAACGTCTTCGCGGATAAGTCCAAATTAGCGAGACATTCGAAGACGAAGCATTCAGCAGGTGAAGTAGATTGCTCCGAAGAGAGTGTAGAAGATGCTGAGTTAACAGCGCCAATGTGTTGCCTTTGCGACATGTCCTTCAAAGATCACCAGTCATTGAGTGAGCACTGTATGGTCTTGCACGCTGAAGACGGTGCTGAAGGAAGACCTCAGGACTATGCGGTATACGATGTCGTGTTTCCAGACTTTGGACGCTTTCAGGTCAGAATAGACGGTTTTGTTGTATTTTGTTCAACGGCGTCACAGAAAATCATTCAGACTTGGCGCGATGACATGTGCAACAAGCACTGCACTTCTTTTTTCAGAAGATCGAGCAAGGAAAATGGGGCCAAAACGTATTGGAGGTATAGTTTAACTGGAAAAAGAAAATTGAGCGCCATTTAACTGTCACTGCTCCAGCGACTTTCTCTGACTTCGGAATTTGGGGATCAAGATTATTTTGAGAAAAAGCGAGAATTGGATGTTGTATTCATAACTCCAAATCACCCTCGCAAGCAAAGTTCCCGCAAATTTCAATTACCAATAAAAATTAAGCGCTTGAGTTATGATAGCTTGATGGCGCTAAAATCGTCGTTAAAAAATCGTTGTTAAATCAGAAGAGCGTGTTCCAGATGCAATCGTGCGGGCAAGCAAGAGTCTCACGGTGAAAAGCGAGTGGTACAAAGCAAGAAGTACCATAAGTATTGCCCCGCTTTTCTGAATGTGAAAATCCAGAAAGATGGTAGCGTACATGCCAAGGGTTCGTTCGGACATCTTGGTCATGACATCTCGCATGCGCTACTTCGATGGACAGACGATCAGGAACTGTTACTAACTTCGATGCTTGAAGGTCAGTCTTGTTGACGTAGAATTACTACTATGTAGACTTTTATTTTGATGAATTTCAGAATTTTCTTTCGACTACATTATCAAAAAGATGAGCTTAGGCCTGTGCTGCGATTGTCATGCCACAATAAGTCACCACTGAATACTTTCTTCGACACGGTTGAATGCTATGTCACTTCGCAGAGAATCTCCAAGGCAAAGTTTGTAATGAATCGGTACTCCTAGTTGGGCCACCCAGATACCGACGTGGGTTACCGCACACGACTATAATTGCAGGGCGACTCATATCGGCCACCGTCAGCATAGGCGTAATTGGTGCGCGTATTGTCACTGGAGCGCACATTCCGCGCCCCACTCAACTAGCGCGATAATACTGCACGCTACACGTATTCCATTGGCGACGAAATAGTGTGCACAGAGAGGAGTGACCGAGACCGCGTGGCTTCGCCACGCGATCTCGGGCGGGTGACCGGTCAGGCTAGGGGAGGAGTTCCGGGGTGGGTGAGTCATCCTAAGCATTGCAAAACTATTGACTGCGATAGGATCCGAACCCTGAACTATCCTACGATAACAGCCATCACTGCCACTTACCCATCTCCACCGCCTGGGAGACTCTCTCGGATCCCTTATGACGGGCCGCTCCCAGTCCGTTGCCGGTCAGGCAGTTAATGGGGAGTGATTGCACCAACTGCGCCTAACATGACGCGCAGTGGCACCAATTGCGCCTAACATGACGCGCGGTGGCTGATATGAGTCGACCTGCAATTATATTCCTCTGGGTTACCGCTCACCTTGATTGTCGCCAAAACTAGAGGAAGATTCGTGATCACCACCTACGAAAATTCCCAGGCGAAGTGGGGAAGAATTTCAACAGCAGGGAGCGAACAACCGTCGAATGGAGAAGGAAAGAGGAAGAATCGAATGGCTGAACACATTAAATCCCCCAGCGGATGTGATGACATCATGGGGAAAACGCGCTCCAGCGACAAAACGCGACGCATCCGCCGAAGTCTCAAAATGGGCTGTTGTGATTTTACTGGCGAGTGAAAACGCCGAACGCGTCAATCAAGCGATAGGCGGGGTTAATTTGTGGTGTACGCATTTGCGGGAATGGCAACAAGCACTGCACATCGGTTAGATTTCTTCCAAGTGTTATTAATTATCTTGCCCCATCAGCATTAAAAAATGTACCATAAAGAAATTCACGAGAGGAAGTTTTGATTTGCGCGTCGTCAGCGCGTGGTATGCGCAGTTGCACGCAGGGCCATTAATATCACGCCTGGTGTGATGGACGGTCGCGCCGCGCCGCGACCGAGGTTTAAACAAGGTCTTTCCGGGTTCGTGGAGATTCCAGAGGCTCTCCAGCTCCAGCGATTGAGGGCCTGTTCATACTCGGCGGTCAAATTGAACTGAGCAGCGATTGCCTGCCTGCAAAAGCTCCACGACTCGTCAAGGGCACAGTTAAACAATAAGGGTGCGCGTGGCACAGTGGCAAGAGGCGCTGTTCCCACTTGCACCATCAAGCGGTCGATCTTCATCCAATGCTTTTCTCCAGGGATTGTTCAAACAGATACAAGACTTGTCTATTAGGGGGGGGGGGCGAAAGTAATAAATATTTCCACTTCTTTCCGATATAACTCCTGACTGGGGTTCCACTGTATGTTCGTCGTATTTATGTCCGCTCGATAATTCATCACTTTCGCGCTTTTCAGAAACATTTGAAGTTATTGAGAAATAAAGAAGTTTGTGCATTTTCCTTATTACTTTCGCCCCTCCCCCTAATATGAAGCTAAAGACACTGACTTGTGCATCGGCTGGACGATTTATACGCATATTGCATAAGCCAGGTACGCACTTCATGCTTATACGCCTTCGAACGGAAGTCGAATGCGTGGCGCATCCTGATCTGGCCCGCCGCCACTCCGCATCCTCTGTGTCCCCAGCCCACAGTTGGGCATCACGGCGCTGGCTCGCTGCTGAGTATGAATGGCGTCGGATCCTTTGTTTCGTACGCGCCGCGGCCGCCGGAAAACGACAGCCGCCCTTTTCTAATTTTATAGTTCTGTGACTCCCCTGACCCGAGGGTGAAGGAATGCAGGGTATCGTGCGGAACGGGCGCTGATCACACCTTAAAACGATGTGGTGAACGTCGAGCACGCAATGCCCGTGTCCACGCACTCTGCGCTTCCTGCTGTCACCCGCCGCGCCGCCGCCCATCCGCACCGCTGCGACGGCCGCGACGCAGCCGCGCGCGCCACGGACAGCGGGCGCACCGCAGTCGCATTACATTTCTAGCTCCTCGTGATCATTCTCTTCATAATTTTCCTACTCATTGGTCATTCATCTATAGGAACTATCCCTTGCTCTCATAGTCCATGGAAACAGCTGATCGCAAGGGGGTTACCGTAACCTGCGCTTTCTATGGAGCACAGTCCTTCTAAACATCTGCCTAAATGGTTTTCCAAGCTTCCAAATGAAACGGAAATCGGCTATATGTTTCTTTATAGCTTTAAGCAATGCTTTTATTCAATAAATATAGATTCTTATGAGTTAGAACTCAAAAGGACGGAAGGGTGGTAAACGCTAAGAATATTGACCTTAAAGATGGCACTATCAGTCGCTGTCCGGTTATATGTAGTTTCTCAGCGTTAGTCCACTGTTTATAGGGTAATCACATCCATTTCCGGTCTCCAACTACTAAATGCTTATATTTTTATGCAATTGGATTACTCTTGGTCCGACATCCAGGAGCAAACAAAGGGCGGCCATACAGCCGTGCTTGTTTGGGGCCTACAGCATTATATTTCAGGCCTAAAGCATTATATTGAGCGAAAACATCAAAATAAAGTAGGAATTTCCGTTTGTATTATTCTGGTCGAAGATCCCACTCTAATTCGCAGTTCCTTACGCAACGCGACCGCTTGATGTGACAAAAACACCCACTGTCAGCGGAAAAATAGCTTGTCTTCTACCCTAGTTTACTACCTTTACCGTCCTTGTTGATGTTTCATTAGGGATTTTTTCTGGTCAGACTTCATTTCCACTGTTCCACTGGGAGGAGTTTCCGTTACTGTTCCTTACGCGACGCGACCGCTTCTTGTGACAGAAATACCCACTTTGTTAGCTAGTGGATGCCAGACCTAGAGCATTATATTGAGCGAAAATATCGAAGTGAAGTGAAAATTTCTGTTTGTATTATTCTGGACCCGCTTGGTGTGACGGAAATACCCGCTGTGAGAGGAAAAATAACTTGTCTTTCACCTTAGTTTACTACCTTTGCCGTCTTTTTTAGTGTTTCGTTAGAAATTCCATTCTGGTAGGACTTTTTTTCCACTGTGAGTAGTTTTCCTTACTGTTTCTTACGCGACGCGACCGCTTTTTGTGACAGAAGTACCCACATTGAGCTTTTTCTGAATAAATTTTCTGTTGAAAGTTGCCCCCCCCCCAACAACAACATATTCACTCATAAGTTCTATATGATATGATATCGTTTCCGAAATAATATTTGTTAATCCATTATTTTTCATCTGCGATGTGCTGGGCAATAACTGTAATTGATTTATAAACTTTATCAACAAAAGTTTAACAGTGATGACGTCCTAGCTATTGGCTAAATAGTGATACCATAAGTGGTGTGTTCTTTTGTATTGTATTGTTTGTTTGCGTTTTCATGTTGTGCGGCGCACGTTAAGTGCATGGTAAATAAATAAATAAATAAACATATGGGTTGTTTTTGTAAAATTTTAAAGATATCGATCTTACAGATATGCCTCCGCTTGATCGACAAGTGCGCGTGTGCATGCTCTACGAGTTCAAGCTGGGAAATGAGGCTGATTTGGCGTTCCTGAATGTGAATCGAGCTTTTGGCGACAGTACCGTAACCAACACAATTGTACACCGATGGTTCGCAAAATTTCAAAAAGGCGACGAGAGCCTCGACAAGGAACCCGGTGTGGATTACGACAAGGAGTTCGTAGATGATGTTGTCGAAGACCCCGAGGCGGTGGAGGCTCGTCTGGCCCGCGAGTACGGCGTTCAACCCGGAACCCTTTACCTACACCTGGACGCCCTAGGTAGAGGCGAGAAGCTGAGAGACTTTAGTAGCCCGGTGAGCTTTTGTTGAATCTACATTTGTTCTGATTTTACTCGTTTTCTTTTCTTTTATTTATATTATTATATTTATGGTGCTATTTGGCTGAAGGATGCAGAAGAAAAATTTTCCTGAGGTCTTGTTTTTTTCTCTACAGAAACCTTCTCTAATTTGTGTTGGATTATGGAAAATTCGAAAATACAATGTGACCTGTTTTGAAGAATCTAGAAAATACAGCAAAAAGATCTCAAGAAATGTTTTTTCGGCTGCACCTCCAAACACCATTTTTATTATAATGCATTAATTACGTGATCTTTTTGTTTTTCTATGGTCATAAATTCCGCTGGCGAAGGTGCAGTTTGCTACCGTTTGCTAAGAAGTCCCAGTTGAGTATAGGCTTTTCGAAATTAGAAAATACTTTACCATGAAGACACTGAAGTTATGATGTTCGCGCAAGATTCTTTCCTGCCGGAATCCGTAGGCGTTTTCCAGGATCAAAACTGGGCTTATTTCTTGTGATCCCACTTCTTCCGGCTCCTAAAAATCCTGGAACCGGAAAGGACCCTACTATTATTATTTCTCCATTCTACTATTCCCCAATGCTCGCATTAGACCAGGCAGACTGCATTTTGTCCTGTTCCAAATATGAAAAAAGGGTATCGTATCAAATTAACTTTAGCACGATTTCGTTCCTTTTTCTATACACAACCCTTGTTTCGCTCAGATTTTGGAATTCTGTCCATATTTTTGCATTATTTTTCATTTGATTTCCACTATAAATCAGTTATTTATAGAACTGTCTGTGTATCGGTTATTGTACATGCGATAAGAACGACGGCACATCATTGAATGAGGTCTTGGAATCCGAGATTTTTATAGGTATTTGTTACTTTTGTCTATTTTGAATAATTTTCGACGATATTTTTAATTTCCCGCCTTTTAGGGAATGGATATGCTTCTTCGAGCCGTGATGAAGGCACTGTCAAGTTGGAATCTGATGGTGAGTTAGGCTGAGATGCTGAATTTGTAATTTTCAACCAATAATTCCGCTACCATTGCATATGCCTAGTGGAGGTGAGGGTGTGGTGTCCAGGTGTTGGTCCATGACAGATATTGCAATAATAACTGATATTGATTACATTTGCCGGTATTATGGTATGAAGCTTTTTACCTGTTGACTTGGCAAGTGGCCCTCGCAACTCATTGTATTGGCCAAATTTGCATTCACAATGCTTTTGCAATACTGAGTGGAACATATGTGTGGTTCACCCTCATGGGACTGACCAATTCCGGCACCTTTACCTTGTCCTGTTACCGGTTTAAGGATTTGACTGAAATCAAAACATAACGAATAGGACTGTTGTGGTGTGATGTTCGGCTACTATTTCATTTTGTAGCGGTAGTAGATCTCGCCGGGCATGAAATATATGATTAGGGTGACTACCGCTTCCTGTCCAAATGAAAAGTTGGCCCCTTTCATCACATAGAACGTTATCTACAAGTTTGTTCGAGATTCTATAGAATGGACGAGTATCTAGAAACGCTCTTGATGGGTTGGTTGGAGATCTAGCAAGGCTAGAAGGCTCAAGCGCCTCCATTTTGCCTCTCAAGTCTCATTATTTTTTCTTGAGTTTTCGTTCTCCTTCATTTTCTTTTATTATTTTTCGAGGATATAGAAATCGCTGTTGATTTGTTTCAGCGACGCAAAACGGTCATCACGCCGGTTACAACAAAGTGCGGATTCGGGACAATGGTTTGGAATTCCGAAATACCCTCCAATCGCCTTCAACCGCTCGATTTCAAGTAAGGCCCGAAATCCGCCATCCAGTGCGACCTGTGCCGCAGCTAAAGCGAGCAGCTCCTGGAGGTACTGTAAAGTGCTTTTCCGTATTTAGAATTTCGTGTCATTCTTTGTTCAATTATTGCCGAATTATGCTTGGCTCTCACAACTTCATACATTGTCTAGCTTAGGAGGAGAACCCTCCAATTAGTTCTTACGAAATTGAAGCTGTTCGTGGCTTCCGCTCTCAATTAAAGTCTGCCTTTTTGTGAAAATTCAATGTTCCTTCCAGGTAGCGGTATCATAGCGAGGTCATTAGCGTGTCTGGCCAAGTACCGAACAGATACCCACCAGAACCACGAGGCAGCACGGATCACTCCAGGTGAGGAAACGCGTTTGATGTCACTTTTTGTAGAGAAGGATTCTCTTGGTTTTCCCAAGCATCGTCGTGAGTCTACGCGAATGGGTCAAGTGTCAAAGTATATCATTTTATGCTATTTTTCTCTAAATGCTATTAATTTCGTATTTATTTTCTTGATAGGGCTCATTTTCAGGGTTGGGTGTGGTGTTTGATTTGATGGAAAAGCTGACTTAAGGTCTTTGACTTTTTTATTTTTCTATTTTTTTAAACATTTCAAATGGCTTCGAGGTTACTATGGGCTTTAGCGGTGGGGTCAAACAACTTCATACATTGTCTAGCTTAGGAGGAGAACCCTTTAGTTCTTACGAAATTTGAAGCTGTTCGTGGCTTCCGCTCTCAATTAAAGTCTGCCTTTTTGTGAAAATTCAATGTTCCTTCCAGGTAGCGGTATCATAGCGAGGTCATTAGCGTGTCTGGCCAAGTACCGAACAGATACCCACCAGAACCACGAGGCAGCACGGATCACTCCAGGTGAGGAAACGCGTTTGATGTCACTTTTTGTAGAGAAGGATTCTCTTGGTTTTCCCAAGCATCGTCGTGAGTCTACGCGAATGGGTCAAGTGTCAAAGTATATCATTTTATGCTATTTTTCTCTAAATGCTATTAATTTCGTATTTATTTTCTTGATAGGGCTCATTTTCAGGGTTGGGTGTGGTGTTTGATTTGATGGAAAAGCTGACTTAAGGTCTTTGACTTTTTTATTTTTCTATTTTTTTAAACATTTTTCTTTTTTCTTATTTTTCTTTTCCCCGAAGCCACGAGACTGCACGAATCAGTCCAGGTGAGAAAATGTATTTGACGTCATTTTTTGTGGAGAAATATTCTCTTGGACGCTTTCCAAGCATTGTCGTGAGCCTAAGCCGCGAATGGGTCAAGTGTCAAAGTTATCATTTTATGCTATTTTTCTCTAAATGCTATTAATTTCTCAGTTATTACCTTGGTAGGGCTCATTTTTAAGGTTCGGTGTCGTATTTGATCTGATAGAAAAGCTGACTTAAGGTCTTTGACTTTTTTATTTTTCTATTTTTTATTTTTCTTCTTTCTTATTTTTTCTTTCTTCTAATCAGGCTTTCAGCGCTCTTTGAAAGATGATTTCCCCAGTGTACGATTCCGATACGATTTTTTTCAATATTTAGATATTTCACAGTCGTTTAGGTACTTCTGAGCCGGTAAAACCACCTCGAATTGAGGAACCCACCAGCATCACCTCACAGGTGAAAACCGAACGCACCGAACCGATTCGGATATCGCGACGAGTTGAGGACACAAGGCTGTTCTCAGCTTCTCCCAAAGCTGTGGCCAAAGCCATACCCATCGAGACAAAGAAACGCGTCGTCAGTTCAAAATCAAAACAATTAACCGGTGACTGTGAGGAAATGAAGGAACACATCGTTCCGCTGTTTTGAACCGTTCCTTATCGTTTAAGTGATACTTTATCAAATGTGCTGCTACTCCTGCTTAGCCTTCGTGTAATTTTCGTTGATCTATGGATTCAACCGGTTGTATCCTTCTTGATCATGAGAAAGAGAGGCAAATATTACGCGGGGGTTTTCAATGAGTTCCTCCCAAATTTCATCAGGACGTGATTTGGTACGTGTTATCGATTTGTTATCGATTTTTCTCTGCTGAATGTTGTACTTTCAATGCTTCTTGAGTTCGCTATACTTATGCTCTTGCCCCGAAAAAAAAAACATAATTTTTAAGACTTCCATTCTCCGAATCAAATCGGAACTGAAGCTCTGAATGTTTTCATGGATTCTCTGGTGAGGTTCAGAATCCTTACCCTTGCTTTTACCCTCTCCTTAGCCCTCGAAGCCGGTTTACTCTGTGGAAGCATGTGGATAGCGGACTCGTTGCTACAATCGCTTTCAGTGATCAACAGTTGTGTTAGGAAAGTTAGACACCGGTCGTGGCTTTACCCGTTTGGTCATTTCACGCCAGTTACAGCGGTTCTGTGCTTATTCATCGATTTCTGTATCAATGTGGTGTCTTATAGTATTGTTACCGAATAAATATATTCGTTATGGCTGTTTTAAAGTTTAAGGTGATAACTATGTGTCCCGGTGCAAGCTTATCTAATGCTCTTCCTATTTTCTATCTTTTACTTCTATATTTATATCTTTTCTGATGTTCGTTGAACCTATGGAGAATGTTCTGGCCTTCCTCATCAGCAGCTAAGATCATCATCTTTGGTATAACCTGATGTAGACTGGTTCTGCGATACCCTTTGGTGTTGGTAAGCCATCGAGAAATCTGGGTATGTATGGCCTGAAAGATTCATTGAACTGGGAACCAGATTGTGGTCATCTTTTCCGACCACAATGATAGTGGCGCCTTTGGGCTTCGTTTGGGGTTTCGCCTAGGATTTGTTTTGAAACTAACCGGAACCCATATTCACGAAGGAGGTTCCGGAGACCATAACGTGAATAAATACCTTCTACGTTCAAAACATGCCAGAATTTTCTGGTAAATGGTGGTCGAGGTTTCGAACGCTTTGCTGTACCCGTGATATGTAATAATCCCTGACCAATTATCAAGTGGACCCAGCTACGCGTTCATGAATCAAGGTTTGGGTGAAAATCTGGTTATATATTACCTCCTTTCTATTTACCCCTAATCTAGCTAATGTTGGAGTCGGTGGTGCTTACGATGCTTTCAAGTATCCCTTAAAATTCCAGAAATAGATCCAGCTGAGCTCCTACGTAGCCACCTTGGCCCAGATTCATGAACGGACGAGCGGTCTCCGAAACCGTGGCGCAGCCGAACCAGACGGCAGGGTCGATGAGAGATTGCGTTTAACACAGGAAGTTTAGGATAAGTAGACAAAGGTGTGCGCCGTTCGGGCTATATCTCAGGGTTTATCGGGGGTTTACCAATGAGGAATCTGGGCCCTGGGCAAGATGGCACAACCGTCTCGTTCCATAAGAATCGGAAAATTCTAGTAGCGTTGGTACCGCCCTTCCAGCGTTTTCTGGATGGCGAACTTTTTTGCTTCTTAGACCTATGAAAGGGGTTGTTTCGTATACTGTCAGCTCACAAGATACTGTAGGGTTTCACGGGCTCCTCTTCAGATTCCTCCCTTATGACTCATGATGCGTGATATGAAAGAGATCCGAATCTGCCTTTGGTATGAGTTCAAACTGCAAAGATCTCCAACGATCGCCCACCGGAACATGGTTCGAGTGTTTGGGAAAGATGCGCCGAGATATGGGACGGTGGAGGGTTGGTTTGCAAAGTTTCGGAACGGTGATTTGGATTTCGATCCGTCAAACGATCACGTCATCGACGGTGAGCTTCTACGGGCAGTGATGAAGAAAGAGCCACACATTTCGCCTCAACGCTTGGCCAGGCTCTTTAACGTCTCCACGACCGCCGTCATTAATAGCATAAAGCGGATGGAAAGGGAGGAGTTCGCGGCGTCGGCAATTTACAAGGTACGTACTTGTTTTGTACTTATTGATTTTTTTTTATAATTCCACCAAGCTAGCCATTTTGTCAGATAACCACTGAATTACCTAGGGTGGTTAAAAAGTCTTGAGCCGTCAAGCAGTCTCCGTTACCTTCGATTACAATGTCCGTTCCATGAGAGCACCGTACCCTCCTAGGTTCCAAATAGCTAAAATGACAAATTCGAGGTTGAGCTGAAGTAAGGTCCCTTACCCATACCATTCCCTAGACCTAACCCATGCGACTATTATTTTTTCTCCGTTTAAGGATCTCTTAGCCTAGAAAAGTTTACCAAGAAAGGAGGTTGTAGGAGCGGTCAGCAATTCTTTCCAAATTTTCCTTTATTCTAGGAGAAGGGGATTGCTGATCTGCGCATCAAGTAGTAATTATAATGGTGAACAAATTACATTGTATGCTTAATAAAAATAAAAAAAAGACATCAACTGGCTCAGGAGCTTCTACCGCCCTATACAAAGAAGAACAATTGCTTCAGCATGATACCAATATCTATTTTCTTGCCTGTTTTCAGCCGATCTCTGATGAAAATGCCGATAATAAATCGCCATATATTCGAGATAGACGTCACGGTGAGTTTTAGCCCCCTTAACCAATACTTATTTTCCATTTCTGCCTTTAAACAGTGCTGTGTTTAGCTAAAACGTGGAAGACGAGGGCGAGTAGGAACAAGGACATGACGGAACACATTACTATGATGTTCTAAATCCATGTTTAGTTTTTTTTTTAAACTTTAGCCTTTTTATCTCTTCGTTGTCATTCTATGAAGGGTTCATCAAGAACCGTTTCGTGTTCGTTCCATTAGATGGGTCATTATCGTGGTGCCTTTTTTTGTGCAGGTATTTTTTTCATTTTCGAAGTTTCTGTAACTCCTTATTACTCTGCTGTCCTCAATTACAGCAGGAAGAACACCGGTATAATATTTTAAGACCCCCGCAATTTGTTGATTTCATTCTCTTAGACCATTTTTGACCTAGAGATTTTTTTTGATTTTTTAATCTATTGAACCTTAACCTTTAATCGCCTTTCTCACCGGTGATTTTCATCATTTTACCTTCCTCGGTGGCTTGTCTTTGATTAACTAAACCAAAGTGATTGAAGTGCATGATTGATATGATCTCTATTCTGTTATGAAGATCTGTATTTTTCCTTAATAAAATTATTAGCTATTCGCTTTTGATCGTTGGTGGTATGGCTGGTTTTAGCCGATCCTATTTTGAGCCATTTTTTCTTTTATTCGTTTTTTAAACTCTGTAGGGAATTGGAGTTTTCTATTTCTTCGTTACCACATTTTGCATACTGTTGATTTCCTTTTGTCGTTTCTTTACATAGCAATGCTCCATTCTTTCTAGTTCCCCTACAGTATGATCGATCGTAAGCAACAGGACTTTCGAATATGCATGCTGTACGAGTTCCGATTGGGGCACAGCGCAAAAGGAGCATTCATGCGATTAAGCCGTGTATACGGCGAGAAGCTGTCCTATCGCACTATTTGCGGATATTTTAATCGATTCCGTCAAGGCGATTACTCGCTGAAACATCAAGGATGTCACGGTCCTAGGCGGATCGACGACAATTTGCTGGCGGCATTTCTCAAGCAGAATCCCACTGTCAAGTGCGACGAATTGGCTGGTATATTCGACGTTAAACTTTCGACGCTGTACAGCCATTTGAGAAATCTTCGACAAGGCAGTAGGTCGAATTTCATCACGTGGAAACACGAAATGGCCAGGAAGTCGAAGATGGAAATGGAGAGGAAACGGGTGAGTCGGAATATCCAATTCAATTCTATGTCTTTCTTTCGTATTTGCTTAATCACGCTGTCCAACAAATGGTTTGTAATTTCCCTATTCAGTCCGGAACCGACGTGAGACGACCGGGTTTCACGTTAGCTTCCCGTCAACATCTGTCGTTTCCAATCCCAGTTCATGCCATCAAGGGTAAAGTTTTTTTGGTACTTTCCCTCTTAATGCGCAATTATCATATCATGCCCAACGGTATCATATCATGCTCCTATCTTAATGTGCACCCTTGGAGTCTTATCATATCGTGCTACTCGATATCATATCATTTCGCATTCACCTTTGGTCGTGTGCAGCTTATTTGATCTTCCTGATATGGAAGAAAAAGCCGTTCTTTTCTTGCAAGAATGGGAGTTTTCCCAAAAGAGAGATGTTTCAGAGGTTATCGTGTGAAGCTGTTTTTTAGCATAGATAAGTCGTTGATTTTGTTTACCAGCTTGATAATAAATTGATTATGGCTCGAGCATGATATGATAAGACCGCTTCAGGGATGTGCATTAAGATATGAGCATGATATGATACGTTTGGGTGTGATATGATAATTGGGCATTAAGAGGAAAAGTAGCGTTTTTGTCTACTGATGATAAACCATCAAGATCTTCATCGATTTCTGATTTTTAGAGGAAAAACCATCAATGGTGGAATCTGCCGGCCAAGTCCTATGGAAAAGTGGCGGCATGATGCTCGCCACTGATTTCCTACCCCCTTCTGATGATAGCACCTCGTGCAGAGATCACAGTGAGTTCTTATTTCCTTTTTGTCACTGTGGTTTTCTCTGTTTCAAATATTTTCAAGCCACCGTTTGAATTTATATATCCAAGCCGCTTCTCAGGCACCAACCGAGAGGAAATCGATCAAGAAGCTTTTAAAGAGGAGTTGTTGTGATGGGAGGATCTTTGGGAAGAATATACGATAGCAAATTGTTTGTGAGAAGAATATTTCATGTTCATTATTTCCTTCTGTCTCTCGAACTCCAGATCTCTTTTCTGGATTTGTTTCCCTTTTTTCGATGTTTTTTGGTTTGGATTTTACTTTAGCCGTTTTTGACTGTTTTTTTTTACCGTATCTGAATTTCTCATTTACGGGTGTATTGATGTATTTGTTTGGGTAAATTATCCTGGATGCATCATATGCGGAAGGGTTCGTGAATTATTTAGCCTATATTTTTTGAAGTTAACCTTAGACCAACTTCAGAGTCCTTGTTTAAGATACAATACAATTCGGAATTGCAAATTGAGTTTGTAACTTGTAGGTCAGTTGTGGGAGCTCCTGTAGGAACTTTCTGTAGAAGTCTAAGGGACATTCTCGTTAATCCTCAATATCTTGAGTAATTATGGCTGCTTTCATGTTTCGTGTGTATCACAGTTTGTTGTGTTCCATCTGTTTTGACCCATTTTTGCCCATTTTATTGAATTTTCTGCATTCGCTTTAATCCGCAGTTTTCTATGTTCATTTCAATTGAATCATAATAAATGCGTTCTATGCTCCGCGTCCTTATTTTCGAAGAGCGGTTCTGAGCCGTTGTGTATTTCTGTGCAGCTTTACGAACCAGAGGCTGTTTGGAAATTGGGTAAAGTTCACCCGATTGGGTTACGAGAGACTCTTCATATTTGGTTACCAAATTAGAGTCAGATCTGGTGGGTATCTCTGTCTGTTGGGGTAGAATCGACCCAGTTCATGAATTCCAAAGACGCCTTTGCCGAATAGTCCAATTTCTCTTCTACTCAATTGAAAAAGAATATTTTTTTATGAAGCTTTGCCCTTCAAGGGCTCGTTTAGACTATTTTCTTTAGATTTTAGTTTAGATTTTTTTAGTTTAGATTTCTTTCCTGTGTGATTATATGCCTAATTTTTTTGCCTATATGAGGCGCAACCGGACTGCGCCACTAACGCAAAGGAGCAAATTCGATCAATGACGTTAATTATTGATTGCGCTTCGATTTTGCATTTTCGACGCGCGTCATCTGAACGAGCCCTTAATTGTCTACGGCTGAGCTTACTGCTCAACGTTGGTCGAAGTTTTTAGGTGGAGAGCGTCATGGTTACCTTACCCATCGGTAAAGTCTACCTATTTTCTTTTACCCTCAAATTCACTTGTTTCAGAAGCTCCAAAGGCCCAAGGAATGGTCCGTCACGCTCTCGACGAGGACGTCCGTATCTGTATGCTGTACGAGTTTCGACTCGGAAGTGGTGGAATGTCAGCTTACCAGAGGCTGAGCCGAGTGTTTGGCACCTCTAAAATCGCCCATCGTACCGTATGTCGATGGTTTGCCAGGTTCCGCAGGGGAGACTATTCGCTGAAGCTGCGCGACGAAGGATCAAAGCTGATCGATGACGAATTGCTGAAAGTGGTGCTGTCGCACTACCCAACCGCCTCAGGGAATGAACTCGCCCAGCTTTTCGACGTGTCCAAGACCACCGTCTATTCACATCTGAAAAGCTTGGCTCCTAAAGGAAAGCTGTTGAAGAGCAAAGAGGTGAGCACCCAGCTAATCGGGAATTGATCACTTTTTTTCTTAATTTGCTTCCTTTTCATAGGGAGTGGAGAAATGCCTCAGCGTAGTTAGATCTTTGGCACTTCCTGGCGGTCAGTCATCGTCCGACTATGACAACATTGGTAAGAAGATATTTGGTGCTTTGTTTCTTTTGAATGTTTGGTTTTTTTATTTAGCGGTGACTACTCCTAACTACAGGTAGGCTTTCTTACCTAAAAGAGGTCAAGTCCATGGCTTTTAAGACAATACTGTAGGTAGAAATCAGCGGGAAAGATGAATTCATGATAACTGCGATGACTGATAACGTCCTTTTAACGTTGATTCATTTCATTGGATTGCCTTCTTAACGGTTTTATTGTTCTTTTGTGTCGCAGTGACACCCATGAATAAATAGTAAATAAATGACTGATAACATATCACTTACAATAACTACACTTACAATAGCTTATGATAACTTAATTCATGATAACCCGGGCTGGTGAACTTTTACCTCACTCTGTTTTCTTCTACGGAATGGTACGGGACTAGTTTTGCGTTCCACTTATTTTTCTATTTTTGTATGTTATTGGTTCATATTTGTTATATTATTATTTATGTATTTCGCTCTGTTTTAGTTGTTTTCTTTTATGCATATTGTTTGCTTCTTTCAAAATAGGTTCTTCGAAAATTTTACCACTTCTGATTCTGAACCCTCCAGTGATTATTGCTGTTCTTTTTCTCCTGGTTTTGGTAGAATGTTGATATTCAGAAGAGCCGGAAAAGGACCATCAACGTGAAAATGACTTCGATGCAGGAAGAGCACTGAATGCTATCGATTTACTGTCCGCGATCACTAACTTCAACAGTTCTGGTTCGTCTTCAGGAGGTCAGTTGCATTTTCTGGACTTTGTGGTCATAGTTCAACTAGAGAAGATTCCTCATTTCTGAAGCACTTAAGCATCATTTCTAGATTTGGAAGATGGAGGATTGGAACTGGAGGACCACATCGTGAAAGAAGACTCCCCTGAGGTATGTTGTTTGATGTATTTCCTATCTAGCTTTTGCAAGGATTTGAAACGTGCGAATATCAATTATTCTATAATTCGTTTGTGGACCTAGGGAAAGCATTGGTGCCTACATACCCAGAAAGTTATCCACAACGATGACTACATAACAATTTTGATGAAATTATTCTTTTTGGTGGTTCTTTTCGCATTAGTAGAATCACTCTGGTCGTCCTGACTGTTGGATGCCTATTATATCTCGTTTAGAGTAGGTTTTGAAAACGTCTAAATATCTGTTATCCTATACTTGGTATGTAATGCCCACAGGGGCATTGGTACCTGCATATCCATGAAGGTATCTCGGCCCACAGGTATTTAGTTACCTGTGCATTTTGCTTAGATTTTTCCTCTTCAGGAAAAGCCACTCCGCTCGTCCTAACCCAGCAGCTGATCGCCGTTTTATTGCTTCGTTTCCTGTGTGATCGGATCTGATATTCCATTCTGAATTGTGCCCTTAAATTCCAGTTGAAGTTTGTTCGCTTGAAAAGGTACTCCAACTTCTTATAATTCTTATGAGAATTCATATTGAATTCTATTTGCAATACGAGCTGTCATCGAACGTGTACAGCCATGAGGTGAGTTCATATGAAGTGTTTCGATCTCGAATTTCATCCCGTTTCATTGGTTTTTTAAAAATATTGTTTGTATTGGTTGTGTCAGACCAGTTTCTTCGGTTCATTTCTCTGCTTATATTTTCCTGAGAGGAAGGATGTTAACCGTCAACGAATGCTTGTATTTTTTTGGATTTGTGTGTCTCGAAGAGCACTGTACGTGCTCTATACCGATTTCTGTGAAATTGTTTTTGTGAACATTGGTTTTTTTTTCTGAAAATTTCATCCTGCTGAACGGAGAGTTTTAGCTCACGACTTCGTTAATAACTTTTTTTTCGCTAAATTATTTGCTGCTATCTCTATGCAACATTTGCGACGCTGAAGTTCTTTTTGTTAATTCTGTGTTACTAAGCTGATTTTCTGAGTGTTTTGCTATCTGAGATTTTTGGACACCTTTTGCCTACTTGTTTTTTTTTCAAAAAGGTTATTATTTAGTGTTATGTACAGATGGATAATAAATATTGTAATGTGTCGCCTAATGCTTGAGTGATACCGGTCAATTCCGATGGCATATTGATAGAATGTTTTCTTTCATTTTTGTCTTTTTTTTCAATTTTTTCGTGCCATGTGGGTTGGGCGTGCAGCCAGCAAAAGTTCAAGCCTAAGAACAGATTCAGAGGGTTCTTGGGGACCTCCCAAACCTGGGTCTACGGGAATTGTTGTAAAATGTGGAACGTTTCTGTGAAAACATAAGGCTTCGGGAATTCTTTTCTACATCTGTTCCTCACCCCCCCTCTAACCCACATAGCAATGATTTCTTGAGATTATGTGATACCGGTTAATATACCATTTTCACTGTTATTTGGACGTTTTTCAAACCACGTCGGACGTTTTCTAAGCCAAAGTGGTTTGAAAAGTGTCCAATTTGATTTGAAAAACGTCCGACGTGATTTGAAAAGTGTCCAATCCGAAGTGAAAGTGGTATATCTTATTGACATATTAACATTCCGGTTATTTTCTTTCCTAGTTTGACTTTTCGTCTGTTTTCAAACTTTTCTGCCGGGATTCAAAGACGACTTAAGGCCTTCCGGAACTTGGGGCTCCGGATATTGTTGCAAAATGTGGAAAAAAGGTTTTTAGCCTTTCCTATGGCTGCCCCACGTCCAATTCTAACTCACATAGCATCGTTTTTTTCGAAATGGGATCGGGATTCCAGACGATGGACTACAAGAGAGGAATGAGGAACCGAGTCGACGAAGACATCCGAATATGTATGCTCTACGAGTTCCGACTGGGTAGCGGCGTGAAGGAGGCCTACCAGAGGCTTTCCGAAGTTTATGGGCCGTCGAAAATCTCCTACAATACCGTCTGTTGGTGGTTTGCCAAGTTCCACAGCGGAGATCTCAGCCTACGAGACGATGAAGATCCCATGAAGCTCGTCAACGAGAACGTGCTGGAGACGTTGATGAAGCAGGACCCGCAGATGTCCAGGAGTGAACTGGCTGAGATCTTCGACGTGCATCACAGTACTCTGAGCTACCATGTGAAGAAGATTCGGTCGGCACGGGAGAAAAAGCCAAGAGTGAAAGTCCCGAAGAAAGTGGTCGAGGAGAAGGCCAAGAAGATCATCTACAAAACGGTGAGCCTTTTGGAGGGACCTCTTAGAGCCCTTCCTGTTCCTTTTTTTGGACCCTTTCTTAGAGAAAAGGAAATTACAATCTCCCAGCAGTCGGTGATTTTGCTGGTTTGATAGATTCCATGAACTTGTCATTGATCTATTCTTACCCATCCTTATCGATCTTATCAGTTTCAGAGATAGTGAATTTTTATTAGGTTGGTGCAAAAGTTCTCGGACATTTAGGATACAAAACAGTTCATTTTATAATATCTGAACAATAGCAAGGAGTCATTTGAAGTAGGCGCCGCTAATATCAATGGTCTTCTCTTATCTATAACATTTTTTGACTGGAGCCGAAAAAAAAACTGGGGAAAACCCTTTTCAAATTCAAGAAGTCGCAAATGTCCAAGAACTTTTGCACCAACCTAATAGCTGTTTTCGGATACTTTCTTCTTTTTTCAACAATTTTGCCCTTTCCCGTCTACTTTTATATCTTAGCGGAATTTGTTGGTTTTTTAGTATCAAAGACTCAATCTTACTTTAAATGATCTGGTTGCGACTGAAATTCATTTCATTTTAGTCCCTGCTCCGTTCGGTTTCGTCACTTATTCCTCGACGTCACGTTTCCCGTCGCCCAATTCCAATTGAGCGGGTTCAAAGTATGTTTTGCCTTTTCTGTGCATTTGGTTTGTGGTATGTTCTTTTTTTGTCAAATTTGAGTTCTTTGTCTTCATCCTTTATAGTTTTTTATATACATATTAATTTTGCTGCGATGATTGGGTCGCTTCATTGTGGTTTTTCTTTTATGGTGTTACCGTTTTGTTTAGCAGTGTCCAGAAATTTCTATAATGGTTTGGAAACTGTTGTTGGTAATGTTCAACAATTTCGCCCGCCTGATTTGGCGGTCACGAAAGCTGGAGTTCCATCACGTCCTGGACAAAGTAGGTTGTCGTTGTTTTCTGTTCAAATGTCAGTTTTCAGAGCTCTCTTGTTCCTATTTTTCATTCTTTTGTCATCGGATTTCTTTTGAAAAAGCCGATCTATATTCATTTATTCGGTAATCTTTTAATTTTTGAGTATAAGTTGGTTTCTTTTCTCTTTTTGAGTTTATCCATTGTAGATAATTAGCGATTTCTCACCATTTCTACGATGTTATCGCTGCTGCAAGCTGTCTCTTCTGGTGTTCTTCAATGCAACTGATTTTTCGGATGAAAGCGGTGAAACTTTCTGATCGATATTGTGTTGGCGGGTTTCTTGTACAGTAATTATTCAGTTTTTCGCGTAAATTCTGTTTTAATGGAGTTTACTACATGCAATTGTCTTTTGCATTTGCAATTGCCAATCGATTCCAAATTGGTCGATCTCTTTGTTGTTTATTACGACCAAAAGAATCCACTTTTGCACTGGTTTACCGAATCTTCGAGGGTCGTCCTATTTCAAGGAGAGTGTATTTCCCTCATAACGAATTTGCTGGAAATTAGTTCTCTCTTTTTAATGTATTTCTTTGTTTAATTGTAGGTAATACTTCCTAATCAGAATGTTCAGTTGATTATCTTCGAGTGTAGACGTAGTTCAAATTGCTAGTTATATTTTGTTGTAAATAAAGTTTGAAAAAGAATGTTCTCATATGAACTGAATGTGAGTTTATGCTCGTTCAGTACCTCTTGATTTTTGAATTTCTCGATTGTGGGTCTGTGGAATGCTTGATGGTGAGTCTTTATCAATCCCGGCGCTGGTTATCGTTAATGTTTTGATAGGATTTTTCAAAGCCAGCGTCTTCACAAGTCTGGTACCAATTTACCCGACCCCGGAGAGAAGAAGGGTCTGGTTACCCAGGGTTACCCAGGGCGAGTAACTCTGGGTAACCAGGCCCTTCTTTTCTCCGTGGTCGGGTAAATTGGTACCAGACTTGTGAAGACGCTGACCTTCTACAGCGGCTGGTCCCGTAAGTCATTCATCATGCCTCTATATTTTGCATGGAATACGTGCTTTGACGTATTCTTAGAATTGTTGTTTATGTAACGCGATTCACGACATCAGTGGGTATATTCCAGGTTTATTTGACGCATTCCGTTTCTGATACCTTTTTTCAGTCTACCAATGGCCCAACCCCTCGACGAGAACATTCGGATATGCCTGTTGTACGAGTTCCGGCTCGGCACAAGCATTCGAGTGGCTCGACGGAAGCTGGCCCGTGTGTTCGGCCGCAATCGGATCTCAAATCGAACGGTAGCCTACTGGTTCAAGAAGTTTCTCGAAGGTGATCAAAGCCTCGGCCAACGGCGGCCCGTCTCGAAGTTGATCGATGACGATCTGCTTGAGGCGCTGGTGAAGGAGAACCCAAGACTCTCCCGAAAAGAGTTGGCCGAAATCTTCGGCGTCACCGCCTCTACGATCGGTTCCCACCTGCACAACATTGAGCTGGGACGCAAGACCAAGTTCATCGGATGGGAGCGAAGAGGACAGCAGGTAAAAATTTACCCCGCTATGTTGATTTTTCTTGAAGACCATTTTGATTTAACACGTTGACGACAGCGCCTTTTTCGCGTGTCTGGCGCGTGGGACTAACCGATTTTCTAGCGCGGGAGGCTGTGGCATGATGCCGTCATACGGCGAATTTTTTTCAAAATAGAAGTGAATAGTAAATCTCGAACACTACATATGCAGACCTGTAATATCGGGGATTGTGACTATTCCTTTTTTGCAATGAAAATAGAAAAATAACAGTTGGAAGCTTTTAGAATGTCCTTTTTCCCTATCCAGGTTAAAAGGAAATTGTTATTTGTTTATTGTTCATTATTTGTTTATTCTAATAATCAATATTTGTTTGTATTTATGTGTTTGTTTCAGTAACCAGTATTTGTTTGCATTTATTTGTTTCTTGCAATAACTAATCATTTTCATGGACCATGATTCCTATAACAATGTGCAAAGATCTACCAAAAAGTGGCACAAAAACATCCTTCGAAATTCTGAAATGTATTGAGAAAAATGCCATACACTGCGGCGCGGCGTTGCGCCACATGGTCCCATGCGGCCGCTTGATCGTGGCGCACCATTGCGCCACACTGTCGTCAACGTGTTAAGTATTCGGGAATTTGGAATTTCCCGCTTCAATATTCAACGTTTCCTCTTCAGTTCGATTGTTATGGAGCTTAGAAACTCATATCCTGTCCCAATTACATCGAACTGTACTGCCCTCAGTAAGGTATCAAGCAGAGTTGACCAAACTTTCATTCCTCGTGGGTTGGCTAAATTCGGGAGGTGAAGCCGCTGCCTTGGTCCATCCACTATTGAATAGACCAAATATACATTCACTAAGCCTCTACGATTCTGAATAGAAAATAAGTGCATGGCGCATCCTTAGGGGACTGATAAACCTCGACCACTCTGTCTGTATCTTAACACGTTGACGACCGTGTGGCACAATGCTGCGTCACACATATTAGGCCGCGTGGGACCGTGTGACGCAATGCTGCGTCACAGTTTTGAAATTTACTTTTCTGACTTATCTCGATTTTTTGGAAGATATTTGTCTGGCCTCTATATACCTCATGATTAGAAATCATTGTAAACCTCGTGGTCCATGAAAATGATTCTTAGCTTTTGATTTACTGGAATTTTTGATTGTGCTCTAGTTTTCTTTACAAGTAAAAACAAATAATGGTTATTGCAAGAAACAAATAAATGCAAACAAATACTGGTTACTGAAACAAACACATAAATACAAACAAATATTGGTTATTAGAATAAACAAATAATGAACAATAAACAAATAACAATTTCCTGGACAACAACCTGGATAGGGAAAAAGGACCTTCTGAAAGCTTCCAGCCGTTATTTTTCTATTTTCATTGCAAAAAAGGAATAGTCACAATCCCCGATATTACAGGATTGAATATGTAGTCTTCGAGATTTACTGTTCACTTCCATTTTGAAAAAAAATTCGCCGCATGCCGGCATCATGCCACAGCCTCGGCGCGGTAGAAAATCGGTTGGTCCCATGCGCCAGACACGCGAAAAAGGCGCTGTCGTCAACGTGTTAACTTTTACCCTCAGCAAAAATTGGTGTAAAGGGCTCAAAGGAGTGACTTGAAATAGTAGGAAGTTCCAAGGGGCTCTCTATTTAGCTCACCCATATCTGGCTAGGTCTCTGTGGATAGGCTGAGAGCTCCTGGGTAACTTTTAACCTCGTCGTGTTGCCACAACCGACCCTGCAGTCCTTGTTTTTGTTCAGGATACGAGCCGTCAGAACAGAGCTACATTCCAGGGGTTTGGGTTTTGACCAAAGGTAACAAAATTGGGGTTGGCTCCTCTTCCCCGTAGCCGTTTGTAACTTTTGTAAGCTTCGTTTCAGTGTTATCCTTATCTGCAACATTTTGTATTTATTTTAATTTTAACAATTTCCAGCCCATCGGAAGACCTTCGTCTCGCGCATCGCTCTTTGACGACTCCGTGAGACAAGTGTTCCATATCAAAGGTTTGTTGGAGTCGCATTTTGATAATTTCAGTTTGAGAGTTTACCCTCGCATATTTCATGTTTTTTATTTTAATGTTGATTTTTTATGCAGTTTTCGCTCTTCTTGAGTGGTAATGTTGATTTCCATGCGAATTTTAGAGGAAATTCATTCATCGAAAGCCGACACAGCTCTCCGGCTTCTTGGTGAAGGGGCAGAACCGTGCGGTGAAGATGGTGAGCAAGAAGAAGGTAATTTGATTTTTTATTGTAATTGTTCGAATTGATCATCGAAAAGTTATCACTTTCATTCTTATATTCATATTCGTAACCTACACTGTATAGTATAGTACACAGTCCTGACACAAAATATAGGAATTCGATGGATTTTCATTATGTTAAGAATGCTCGAAGCCATCGGTGATAAAGGACCTCGATATGGAAGCGGAGGTTCACTTCCTTGATGATGATGAATGAGGTGTGTATTTCCCCCTTTTGTTCCGTTTTTCTGTTTTCTGAATATCTTCATTTTCTATTTCATCTGCGTAACTCCAATACATTCCTTTTAAACCACTCGTGTTTTTTCCTTTTCGAGTGGTCACTTATTTCCCGCTCTTTTACACGCCATGTTTGGAATTAGTTCGGTTACCCTCAGTGAATGTTTATCGAATTATTTTCCCCCCGTTTTGGTTCCTTTCCAGTCTTCGACAAAATAATTGTTGTATCGCAGAAACTCACAAAAGTTCGTTTTATGTCATTTGTGATCTTGCGTTAGGGCCCGTTAAGACGCCGCGCGGCGAAAATGCAAAATTGAAGCGCAAACAATAATTAACGTCCTTGATCGGATGCGCTCCGTTGCATTAGTGGCGCAGTCCGGTGGCGCCTCATATAGGCAATCTTACTGGTCGTTCGGGTTTTTAGAAGGCTGCCATTCCTTATTAAAGGACATTTTGACGAAATTCACTTTTTTCGTTTAATTTCTTCCCTATGTGATTATATGCCTATTTTTTGCCTAGACGCGGCGCCACCGGACTGCGCCACTAAGGTAAAGGAGCAAATTTGATCAATGACGTTAATTATTGATTGCGCTTCGATTTTGCATTTTCGCCGCGCGGCGTCTAAGCGAGCCCTAAGAACGTCTCGATACTGCCTGCTCTGCACACCTTCATCTTATCAGGTACAATGAAACAGCCCATATACTCTACTTTAGGAATTAATTTTTAAAACACCGCAAATGTAGAGTGATCGGCGGTGATTAATCCGACGAGAATGCGCCATGCATTCGTCTTTCATTCAGAATTGTAGAGGCATGATAAATTCCACGCCATTGAGTCACGAATATTTTCCGTTTTCTTTTTCGTTTTTTCTTTTCTGGTGAATTCATGTCCACCAACTTGGTGTATTATAATACACTCTTTTCAGTTTGTACCGACTACGGGGCGTGGAACTTACAGTATTCCACAGGATTTCAGCTGACGGGCTGCTCTTTGTCAAGGTGAAATTCATAATACTCTATTTCTTTAGTTGTTGTGCTGTTTTGCCCACAGTAATTTTTGCTACACTATTTTCTAGTTCATTTGTTATTGAGGAATTCAATTTTGTTTCGATTCGTCTTTCCATTTATTTTCTGTCAACGTTGCTACATATTTCCGTCTAGCAGTAAGCGCTGTTTGATTATGCGTTTGAGCTGCTTCTTCCACTAGGAGTTCTTATTCTTTTAGCGATTCCTCGCTTGATCTCTGTGAATTTAACAATTTCTTCGTAAGAATTGTACTCTGAGGGTATTTTCACCCTCCATTTTACTATTTCTCGTATATTTGTTGTTTGCTCGTTGATGGCAATCCGGGTTTGTAAACCTTCGTTTGAGTTGCGACGACTGAGAGCTCTCTCTAGCTCTCGCCAGCTAATGCTGAAGGTCTTCAAAAAAGTGCGTTCTTATAGTTTTTATAGTTCCTTATCGATTAGCCCGTTGATGACTTCTTTTCCGAGAAGTCTAGCTCCACACACACACACTATCGTAAGACCTCCACTTTGTATTTCCTGAAGCCCTTCATGGTTACTTTATTGTTCGTAGCCGTTTATAGTTCATTTGAGCCGTTCAATGTTTAACGCTGTCATGCTTTTTGTTGCGTTTTCATAAAGGATTTTGAAAGCAGACATTGGTCTCCTTCGTCGACATGGCATCATATCTAAATGTTTTTTCGTGTTTTTTGTTGTTTAATCCCTTTTATCCTCCGGGGTTGGGTAAATTGGGAGCAGAGTGGTTTTAATGGGTGAAACCACTGACTGGGTATAGCGGCTGACCCCCGCAAATTATTGAATAGTCCAAATATGCATCCACTAAGCCTCTACGATTCTGAATAGATCAAGTGCATGGCGCATCCTTGGCAGACTGGTCAACGCTGACCACTTCACCTTAACCCACAAAAATAGACAAAAGGGCCAAAAAGAGCGATTTGACGTGGTCAGAAGCTTCAAATAGCTCTCTATGAAGCTCCCCCACATCTGCCCAGGCCTTGGTGAATCGAGAAGTATTGGGTAGGAGTGATAGGGTAGATGAAGAACTCCTGGGCCCAGATTCATCATTCGTAAACCCTCGATAAACCCCAAGATATAGCCCGAACGGCGCCCGCCTTTGTCTACTTATCCTAAACTTCCTCTGTTAAACGCAATCTCTCATCGACTCTGCCGTCTGGTTCTGGCTGCGCTGCGGTTTCGAAAACCGCTCGTCTGTTCATGAATCTGGGCTCTGGGTAACGTGTAATCTCGCGAGCTGCTATATCTGATCCATTCAACCTCCGCGTCTATTCAGGTTAGGAAGCCGTAGCATTCACACGTTTACGATTTTGGATGGAAGACTAGTGCGTGGCGCATCCTTATCGCCTTATGATATGATAATAATATGATATGATATACTATGATCCGCATTGATACAGAACTCAAAACAAATTATTCCAAATTCTTGCCAAATTTTGTGGTGATCCCGGGTCATAGATCCTCGATTGCTCACCCCTCCTAGTGATAGCCGTAGAGACACCTCAGGCTCGCAAAGGCGGAAACCACGATTTGAAATTCCCGCTGCCGTCTGAGCTAGATGGAGAGCGAGAGAGCGGCGCGAAATTTGAATCGGGTTTCCGCGATCACTGTCTACTGTACCCCTCGATCATACTACCGAGGGCTGGAGAATCGGCAAGGTTCGTCTTGTTGCCGGTTTTCACTCTTAGAACTTCTTGGGAGAGAATCGAAATAGGCATATAGCTCTACCCCTTGCCATTATTTGTTTGTTTTGTTTATTTTGTTTTTATTTTGTGTTCATTTTGCTATTAAATATGCATATTGATGATTTTTTGTTCATCTTTTTCTTTTTCTTATTGTGGTGGCCTACGCGTTTGTTTGACTTGGTAGGTTGGGATGTTTCCATTTCCACCCTTTTTCTTCCCGTTATCATATTCTTTCGGGAAATGCTACCTATCCGAAGAAAATTGACGTTTTCTTGAATTAAAGTTCCTTAAAATACTTGGAACTCATATGCCTTTCGTTAAGAGATTCTCTTAGAACGAGATGACAGATGTCAAGAGGAGAATACCCAGGAAAACTACCTATCTTCCTCAGCTTTGGCCTACTTCCCGTCAGGAACCAGTTAAATTGTGATAATAGCAACGAAAATGCCCCGAGGTTACGAGGTAACATAATTGTGTACTGCCATTCCATTCATGTTTTGGGTAATATACGCGGTAAGGAATCACTCAGGTGTGGTTGATTTTGTCAACTTACAGGCTAATCAACTCAATATAGCTTTTAAGCACTCATGAGGATAGTCATCCCCATGTTTAACTATGAATAGTGACTTATAAATTTTATAATTGAATAAATCGTATAAAATTTTTCAAAGAAACAAAAAATATATAATTCTCTGTCCTCAAAATTAACTAGAGAAAAACGTTACTTGAACGGGAACTTGACCATGGATATCTGATAGAGGCCAGGTATGAGACGCAAAGCTTTGGGAATGTAAGCATGCATCAAGAGAAAAATTGAAATGAAATTGAATTAGAAGAAATCTAACCTCAATCCTACAAGGGGTGGTCGATTGTGGTCCAAATTAGAGATGAAAATCGACGATGAGATGGATGATTCCCCATTGGAAGCACTGGTAGTACATCCGGATACCTAGGGTATCCAAGTTTTCTACCATTGCTCATTTGGTATTGGAAAATAAATAAACAAATAATTAATATTATTATTCTCTGCGAGTATTAAGAAGTGCAATTTGGACACTGTTAAATGATTCAATTCTCTACGATGTCCAGCCTTTATTATAACAGAAAAAAACATTGAAGATCGCATCTTACCAAATTACACCACAATTTTCACATTTATCATAAATATGCTCGACTGTATTTACAAGATATGGAGACTCTTGAGCGACTAGATGATGCATTTGTCATTCAGCACAGCGATTTCCTTCCATTTCTGTGTGGATCGTTTCAAAGTGAATCTGCAATCATCGGTTAGAATCGATAAATTCCTCCTAAAAAGCAAACAGAATGATAGGTAAAAGATAAAGGAAAAGTGAAGTGGCCAGTCCCTTAACGATACGCCATGCAATCGTGTCCATTATCCCTCACGAGGTTGTCGAGTGGAAAATTCAGGAACAATTTGATTTAGTCCAAGTTCTTTATGGTCTAACGTTTCGATCGTTGCTTTCGGAGGGCTTGAATTTCCACTTTTGATATACTCACGTTAATAAACCTGAGCTGTACGCTCAGTGGTGAAAATTCAAGCCCCCCGAAGACGACGGTGGAAGCCATTGAAGAAGTTACAGTACCGGACGTGTTTTTTGATCAAAAGCCGAAAAAGCCGGAAAAAACCGCTCCAAGGCGGCTTTTTCGAATAACTTTTCTTATAATACGACTATTTGTGAAAGTACGCTTAGATTTGAGCTCAGCAGCTCGAGCTCTATCCATCCATATACACTTTTTCCAAATTCGCGAAACTTGCTTTCAGTCGACCCCTCGATTTTGACCCCTCTATTTTCGGATCCCGTTGCCGCTTTGGTCTCTCGCTTGGCGTTTCACCACCGACTAAGCTCCGCCCTCTCCTCGCCGTATATAAATATGCGGCGCTCGTTGCACCGAGCCAGGAGTGGGAGTTCCCCGGGCTGGCTCGAAGAGGCTACCGCGCGGGGCATCCCGTTGGTTCCGTCAAAAAATCGATATTTTGTAAAAACTTTCAGGTGTGGGTAATTTATACACCAAACGATAGGACTCGAGCTGCTGAGCTCAAATCTAGGCCTAATTTCACAAATAGTTGAATTATAAGAAAGTTATTCGAAAAAGTCGCTCTGGAGCGTTTTTTGCCGGCTTTTTCGGCTTTTGATCAAAAGACACGTTCGGTACTGTAGAATAAATTGATACCGTGAATCTCGTAAGGCATACTAAATTAATACTGTGAATCTTTTGAACATCTCTTTTTATGCAGATCAACTCTTTCAGTTTTACCCTTGGGGTATTTGGTAAGGAACGCCATGCGCAACGTGTTATGTTGAGGAAAACTATCATAAAAGCGACGAACAGACAACTAATATCATCAACTCTCATAATCAGGAACCCAAGAAATTGGAAATGATGATTTGGTGGATCGATTTGAATTCAGACGCCATGTCGAGACTATGTCACATTTCTGAGAATCAAGTATTATATAGGGGACAGATTGATTAAGGATTTCCACTCAACAACCTCCCGAGGCAATAGAAATCAATTCTAAATCACAAATCACAACCAGATCAATTCACATCGACGCTGAGGTTCAAAAACGGGGATCTTAAAACTTACGGTATTCGAAAATGAAGAGAACAAAGATTTATTAGCGAAAAGGGAGGTCCTACCTGTCAGCTGGCCGAAAATGAGCAAATATGGTTCGTTGCGGCTTGCGATCCGTCTGTTTTCGTACGATCCAAGCGTCCAGCTCCTCGTCGGAGTTCGTCGAGCAGTAGTGCTCGCTGAGATCGAGAATAGTGGCGTTCGATCCGGACAATAGGCCTCGGGTCACGTACCAATCATCCATCTGGAACATCGACATTCTACCGTATCTGGTAGAGTATACCGCAAGGTGCCCTGGCCACTACAACATCGCCGGAAAATCGTTAAAATTACGATTTTTCAAAATATTTATTTATTCATTTATTCAAATGCACTATTGGTGCGCCAAAGAAAATCTCGATAAAATAAAAAAAAACCGCCACGAAACCAAGCTAGTCATTGTCAGCTACAAACAACATGTAAGCAAGCAGAACTATAGTAATACGAACACAACGGTTAGCCTATTATTAATCCTTAGAGTAATTCACTAAAAAATTCACTGAAAATATGCCTGTTTTCAGTGAAATTTCTGAAACTCGCTCATTTCTCGCTTATTTCTCGGTTTGCAAAGAATCTAATTCAGCAAGCAAAAAGCTTTTGATTTTCATTAGTAATTGCCGGGAACCACATAAATCATAGAAAAAGATGGATACACTAACCCAGAGAAACTGCACTCGTGGAATATTCTCACGCATATGTCTCAGATGATCGCCACTGAACACATAGGCCATTCCCTGGCAATAAGTTCCCAGATCGCTGCCGCGGTACTCGTATGTCGATAAATACCTAAAATTTATTTATTTATTTATTCTGAAACGCGAATCCTTGCGCAGCTCAATGTAATAGTACATCAACTGTCATGCAAAATGGATAAAAGTAGTAACATAGGTAGTAATATAGTAATAAAAAAAGTAGTAAAATATAGTAAATGGGAATTAAAACATGGATAACAGTGCATTAAAGCAATACGATTGTCTTTGAAATTGGTTCTAAATACTTATTTAAGAAAAACCAGAGTAAACACAACGTTCTGGACCGCATATTCGCGGTACTAGCGCAGCTACGTGTCGTCAGTTTTGACATACCATTGGAGTGCTCTGGGACTGAATTAATGACGGGTATCGGCACAATATACCCAAGAATAAACCCCGGTCGACGCGATTATTCGCATTCATGAACGCGCCGCGGAGTTCAATTGGGGGATATCGCGGGTCTATTCCACTCCGCGGCGCGTTCATGAATGCGAATAATCGCGCCGACCGGGGTTTATTCTCGGGTATATTGTGCCGATACCCGTCATGAATTTAGGCCCTGCTTGTTGTGTTTCATGGTGTTTTTATACGGTAATGTTTTATGCCGTTTGGTAAATTTACATGTTGTTGGTCCATGTCAAGTAAATAAATAAGTAGATACACTTCTAGTATAGTTTATAGTAACCCTCAAAAACGCGTTAGTAAAAATTGAGTTATACGATTCTGAGGAATAGATTAAGGTATTGTGTTTGGCTAACTTTGATATTCTTTAGAGCAAATATTTCACGAAAATTAGTCGAAGTCTAGTCGAACACAATACCTTAATCTATTCCTCAGAATCGTGCAATTCAATTTTTGTTAACGCGTTTTTTGCGGGCTACTATGAATTATACTAGAAGTGTATTTATTTATTTATTCATCTACTTGACATGGACCAACACCATGTAAATTTACCATACGGCATAAAACATTACCGTATAAAAGCACCATAAAACACAACAACCAGAGCACTCTAATGTCATGTTTATGCTGATGACTCGAGTTAGAGCTTCGTAATCAACCGTTTGAAAGTAAGTAATTTCGCGGAAATTGGGTTTTGTTTGAAAAATGTGTTAATATCACGATGAGGCTGGTTTGAATCCTATCCGAGCTAGATATTGTAATGGTGGTGCTAGAACCATCGCAAAAACCGTGGCTCAGGTAGGATTCAAACCAGCGTCACCGTCAGACCACTACACCACCGAGCCGCAGGTTCGTATCCAGTCTGGGCCACGACTTTTGCGATGATCTTAGAACCGCCACAACATTTCTCACCGAATCTCCTTCATTCCTAATTCAATTGTATTTCTATTTCGTAATTGGAAAAAAATAGATTTATAGAAGAAAACATGACCAAAACACGGAAAACTTGCCATTTTGACGAAGGATTTCGTACCACGGTACCGTGCTGCAACACTCGACAACCGAGCACTCGCTTCGATGCACCGTAGCTGAAATCGACTTGGGTTTAGAAGTCCGATGGAACTCTGATTCACTCAAATTATAAAGTTTTTGAGATTATTGTTTCTCTGTATAAGATGCGTTTTTTGTGTTCCTAACCTTTAAGTTTTATTACATTTTCACCTATTTTTGTCGTTCGAGTTATCCCAGTCCACAGTGCCACTAACCAGCATTGTGCACGTCTGTGAAAAGGGCTAAATAAATAAAGAAACAAATAAATAAGCCAGTCTAACCATGTGAGAGCTGCAAGTTGGAAACCGACTCTTCAAAGCGTACATATTTAAGACGCGAGAACACTGAAGGAATCCCGGATAGACGCTAGGCGCGGGTTCGACTCCCGCTTGAGCCGCGATTTTTGCGATTATCCTAGCGCCACCATAGCAACAAAAACACGGTAGTAAAACTAAGTTCAAGACAAAAACAGTCGTTGATGAGGTGACTTCGCAACCTAGCTTGTTTTTATCTTTAGTGAACAACAAATAGGTGCTCTTCCCATTCCAAAAAAACTAGGGACCATGTCTTAAAAGTAAAGAGCAAAATGGAAAAAAGGTTGGAATTTTCTGAGTTTCCAATTCCACTGAAGAACAGAACGTCTGAGCCATCAAGGGACCTTAATGTCAATTATATCAAGAGATCGACGGACCGTTTGACTAGATATTCGACGCCAGTTCGATCCACCATCACGTCGTCGTCGAGTTTGATGATGAACTGAGGCGTTTGTGTACACGAGGTGAGCACTTGAATCCATGCCTGGGCCTATAAGTGGTGTATTTTCGGCATAACTCTTTTAGTAACTGTTCTCCCCACGCCCAGGTTGGATTTGGAAGAAAATGAACTGAAATCTCGTGATATAGTGATCTCTTTGATGTAGAGAAGCCTGATAATTTTCAGAGGTTCGTACGACCCTATCGGCCTACCAGTTCTTGGTTCCCATTGGTTTAACGCTTTTAGCCTTCTGGTAGGACTTCTGGTCTGGGGATTCGTTCATAAAAAAACTAGTTCTCGTCTATAACACACAAAACAAAAGCGGTAATCAACAGAATAGTTTCGTATTACATCAAAAATGCTATCAGCTTAACTGGTAACTGCCGATATCGGCTTACCGGCTCGTTCCCGTGTTCACGGGTGAGTGCTGATAGCTACAGCCCGACTGAGCTTAAGAAAGATGCTAGGAGATCCGCAACGTACATCGATAGCACAGTGGTTAGTGCAGTCTGCCGGAAACAGGAAGACGCAGGTTCAATTCCCGTCCGATGTCAGTGTTTTACGAATAATCTAGCATCTCCAAATATATAAGCCTCATTCATAGTTGGGGTTGAAGTAGCTGGGCAACAACAGTGACAAAAAGTCAGGGACGCGGAGAATGCGGGAACACAGTTGCCGCTCTGGACAGTTGCGCCGATTCCGACAACAGCAAGATAGGCTCCGGGTTCCAAGGATCACTTGGCCCCGATCGCGTGGCGACGCGATCGCCTGCTACTACAGCGTGGTGTGGTCACAGAGCAGAAATGGCCTCTGTGGCGCCACTGAGATGTAAAGCGGTTTAACATTAAAATTCTGGTCGCACCGTTGCGTAGTAGTTCATGAAACCTGATTCCTAACCCAAGCTGGCCCTCCTAGGATCAAACCGGCATCTTCCTAAGCCTAAGGGCTCGTTTAGGCGCCGCACTGCGAAAATGCAAAATTGAAGCGCAATCAATAATTAACGCCCTTGATCGAACCTGCTCACTATGAACTTCAGTCAGATGCACCGCCAAGTAATTCAAAAACAGAAGAAAACAAAAAAAAACGGAGGCCAGCGGACTCAGCCCACCTTGTAGGTGATGTTATGGTAGTGCTCGATCGTGTCCACTTGCAGCAGGTCGTTGTACTTCGCGGCTTCTTTTTCGTACTTGTCCGTGTTCTGTGCAGAGCTGCCAATCACAAAGACACGTCGGGCATTCAGCTGTATAAAATGTAGTGAGAATACTGCTTTTTAATAGAAGAAACTCCTAAATTTTCCTCGAAAAAAAAATGAAGAAGCACCTTCTCAAGCCAGTCATCATTGAGCTGTTTTCGTTGAAACTGACGCTGTACGTTGTTGCGGACGTCTGAATGTACCACGAATATCACACTGATGTTCGTCTCGCAAAGTGCATGAGGTAGAAGACGAATGCGTGGCGCGAACGCCGGACGTGGCTCACGCGACACCACCGGCAGCCGGCTGGGTAGGTGCACCTGAGCAGATCATTTGTGGATGATTAAATGATAACGGCAAAGAAGCTGGCGTTGATCAGTCCACTGAGGATGCGCCATGCATTCCTGCTCCATTCAGAATCGTAGAGGAATGGTTAATGCGAATTTGTTCTATACAATCTTTTGCGAGAGCCAGCCGCTATTCAAAGTCAGAGTCTGCCTTCCCAGACAAGTCTGGTACATATTTACTCGACCTCGGAGGGATGTAAGGCTTGGTTAGCCCGGGCGAGGATCGATCTCTTGACGGTTCGGGTGTCACTAGCGCCTCTTACCACTGATCTACGAGCCCCACTTAGGGGTAAGGAACTAATTTTTGATTTTTTTCAAGAGTTTTAAGAGTTTCTCTCACATGACTACCTACCGGATGAACGTAGAGTGCCTCCGGCAAATTGTCGCAGGTGTGGTGAATATTACGTGCAAGCGAGTACCAGGTGCAGAAGATCACAATCGCTATGACACCGAAACGGCACGCAAAGCGGACGAACATTCATATAGACCTGAAAATGAAAAAATCGATAAAAATGATAAAAACGGAGAGAATACGATAGCGTGACGGAGATGATCCTTCTAATACTCGATTTTTTTTGGAAGAGAACGGGATTTGAAGCGGAGAGCTACAAGTGAAGTTGTGCAGCAATAGAGCAATGCGGGCGGTCGCGTCGCGGTGGAGTGCCTATGCGACGATTGGAAGGCACACTGTCTGTGAACCGCAAAGAAACTGATTTTATACGCTCATGAGAAAGAAGGAAATGACGTGATCACGCGCGATTGGATCGATTCCAATTAGCCTCAGGCGGCGACAGGCGTTCAATCACGATTGACTGATCGTCGTCGCTCTGAGCTTTGCCGATTAGGTTGATAAGTGAGACGGTGCTTTTAAGGCGATATATTTAGGCCGTGAGCGTAATCCGTTGTGATCGGATCAGCATCGGCGACCGCTCAGCGGTCACACTTTGTCGATCCGGATTTCTCAAGAATTTTTGGAGACGTACTTCCGACGACGACAACAACATCATGTTCCCAACAGGAACCAAAACGCCGAGCGAGAATCCGCCGAGAGCTATCTGGGAGTCTAGGCTTATGCGGGGCGGCTGGGTTAAGGCGTGACTGCAAGGGACGGCAAGGTAAAGGGTAAAGGTAGAAGTGTCGGCGTTGATCAGTCCCCTAAGGACATTGGTGTTCCAGTCAGAATCGTACCAGGTCAGTGGCCGCAGGTCAGTGTCTTTACCGTCCCGGACAGGCCTGGCACCAATTTACCCGACCTTGGAGGGATGAAAGCCTTGGTAAGTCCGGGCAGGGATCAATCGCTCTACCGGGCGGATGGCAGTGGAACCTCGTACCACTGCACTACGCTCGCGCATTCAGTCAAAGTATAATAAAATAAAAGCGATGTGATGGAAAAACGTGAACGTATTTTGGTCCCAGACGTTTCAACCCCCGAAGGTGGTCAGATTTGGGTAATCCTTACCCCAGGCGATCATTCAACTTTTGAGTTTTCTGTTCGAAGAAATAATTTAAAGGGTTTTCTCCGTTTTAGTTAAACCGCAGCGTAGCCTCTCTGTCAATATCAAAGGCTCTCAGAGGGTCAAATAGGCCCTATCGAAAAGAAACCTTTCAGGGCCAAGTGCAGCCATTCTGTAGTTTCCTACTCGGAAATAAGCTTGACCGATGAGGGGATAGAAACCCTTACGGGTAAACTAAGGGAAGCATGGGCCCAAATTCATGAACGGGCGAGCGGTCTCCGAAACTGCGGCGTAGCCAGAACTAGACGGCAGAGTCTATGGGAGATTGCGTTCAACATAGGAAGTTTAGGATAAGTTGACAAAGGTGGGCGCCGTTCGGGCTATATCTCGGGGTTTATCAGGGAATTGCCAATGATGAATCTGGGCCCTGGTAGTTTGCCAAGTCAACGAAGCATACCTACCAACGGAGAACCTGTTCCAGGGCCAGGGGTCTCTTTTGGTTTCAGCGAGTCAGTTGGCCGGTTACGGACACCATGGACTCTTCAGTGCATGGTTTTGCTGAGTTACTAATAATAGGGCGTGCGTGGCGCTGAGGTAAGAGGCGCTACTGACACCTGCGCGATCGAGCGATCGATCGCTGCCCGAGCCAGAAAAGTCTTCCATTCCTCCAGGGTCAGGTAAATTGGGACAAGACTTGTCTGGGTAGGTAAGGGCACTGATTTGAACGCAGTTGGCCCCTGGAACAGGTTCTCCGTTGGTAAGTATCCTTCGTGGACTTTCCAAATTACCAGGTTTCCCTTAGTTTACCCATAAGAGTTTATATCGCCTCATCGGTCAAGCTTACTTCCAAGTAGTAAACTACAGAGTGGATGCAAGTCATTGTATACGCCAAACACGAATTCATCACGTCTTTATGGTTCTGAAAGGAACACGAATGCGTGGTGCACACCTGGGGTACTGGCCAAGACTATTTCACTTTCACGATGTTACCATAAGCAAAAAGTACCTTGGAGTGATTCTAGAAGAAGAATCGCTTAAGAACAGACGAAGAACGGTGTCGGAAAGACTGCAGTCGATGTGTCACGTCCAGTTTTTAAATTTCTGCCGACTCCGGAGTTTTTGATACCCGAAAAATCCATTCCTATACATAAATAAGTCATTCTCATTTAAAGAATCACCGGTAGTTAGAGGAAATGACGGCCTAAATGAATCGGAGTACCAAGCCACTCCTTTTCCTCGTCAACGGAACCCACACGTCACTAGGCGTGGGTGAAATTTTACCACAAGGAGGAATTATAGCGAATAATACTCATTTTTTCGACTTGAACTATTCTTAGAGTAGCTACCAAACTCTCAAAGAACCTCTGTATATTCCACAAAAACACGTTTTCCACTCGCAAACAACAACGATGAGCGCGTGAGTAGTCGAGTGGGACGACTGGAGAAGGTGCTATATGTTTAAACCACTTTCACCCGGCTCACCTTGTTTATTGTGCACATAGGTTGCTACCAATCAATCAAATGAACATCAAGTGGACAAGTTTGGTATAACTGTGCTTCGTTACCGTACAACTTTACCAGTGGCAAATCTTTGTTTTCGCTCATTCAGAAAAGACCTAATAAATCTCGCCCTGGTAGGGCGTCTGAAAGAGAACTGGGGTGAAATAGAGGAATCATCGCTGACTCCTGTTAAAGAAGGTTGGAAATATCAAAAAACATCAGAAAACATTCCAAACGTTTTAAAACTCTGGCTTTCTAAAACTTTTTAAAAATAAAAATTTTAAAATTAAAAATAAAAAAATTTAAAATTTAGAATTAAAAATTTTAACACGTTGACGACATGGTCCATGAAAATGATTCTTAGCTTCTGATTTACTGTAATTTTTGATTGTGCACTACTTTTCATTACAAGTAAAAACAAATAATAGTTACTGCAAGAAACAAATAAATGCAAACAAATACTGGTTACTTTAACAAACAAATAAATACAAACAAATATTGATTATTAGAATAAACGAATGATCCGTTCCGTATATAATAATCGAGTAAGCCCTTGCGGGCACTCCTCCCGAGACACGCTATTGCATGCTTTTCAGCCTGGCCCTCCTCGAAGGCCGCGCTCACTGCTGTTTACTCTGACTTCAGCTCTCCGCCGAGGCCGCGCTCTCTACTGTTCTCACGCGCTTTTCACTCTTACCAAAGACAACGCTCTCTGGCGCATGCACGCTGCACCCCTAACCAAGCGATGGTGTCTGCAACATGGGGTTCATGAGATCGAGTCGCGATCAGTGAAATAGAGTTACCAACTGTGATAAACCGCTGAAAGCAGTGATAAAATAGCAGCAATGCTCTTCTGCTCGGCCATCACTGTTTCATTGTCCTACTGTGGATATCTAACTACAGTAGAACCGCTGAAAGCAGTGATAAAACAGCATCCGTGCTCCTCTGCACAGCCATACACTGTTTCATTGCCCTCCTGTGAATAGCGAGCTATAGGAACATGCCTCAAATAACAATAACCCCGGTGTTTCATTCTGAGTACAAATTCGGTGATTATTCAGCGCTGTTAAACCATGGGGTTTATGAGATCGAGTCGCTATCACTGGAATGGAGTTGCCAAGTGTAATAAGGCACTGAAGGCAGTAATAGCACATCAACGATGCTCCTCTGCTCAGCTCTTCTGCTGGATAACTAACTATAGTAAGAGCGCTGAAAGCCGTGATAAAACAACAACACTGCTCTTCTGTCCAACCAACACAGTTTCATCGCTGCTCAACCAACACTGCTTCTTTGTCCACGCGTGGGTAACCAACTACAGGATTTCTCGATATATACGGAGCGGATGGAACATGCCTCTAATAACAGTAACCCCGTTGTTTCATTCTGAGTACAATTCGGTGAATCTTCGGCGCTGTTCGCGGTTGTATGGCTGCACTGGCCACACTCTTCTTTCCGATAGTCTTCGGTACTCTTATTTACCACCACCGCTCCCCACCACCACCCTTCATCTCACTGCTTATATACGGCCCTTTTGAAACGGAGGTTTACGATTTACCGAAGCCGCTCTTTGACTGGATTTTTCGAAAATTCGGAGGTTTACGCTGGATTTTTCGTAAATTCGTAGGTTTACCGCTAGGTTTCAGTCAAATTCACAAGCATTTAGTGACTCTTCGACAGAGTAATACTCACGGGGCCCAGTCAAAGAGCGGCGAAGCCGCTCTTTGACTGGATTTTTCGAAAAGGTTTACGCTGGATTTTTCGGAGGTTTACGCTGGATTTTTCGTAAATTCGTAGGTTTACCGCTAGGTTTCAGTCAAATTCACAAGCATTTAGTGACTCTTCGACATTCACAAGCATTTAGTGACTCTTCGACAGAGTAATACTCACGGTAGGTTTACCGCTAGGTTTCAGTCAAATTCACAAGGCCCAGTCAAAGAGCGGCGAAGCCGCTCTTTGACTGGATTTTTCGAAAATTCGGAGGTTTACGCTGGATTTTTCGTAAATTCGTAGGTTTACCGCTAGGTTTCAGTCAAATTCACAAGCATTTAGTGACTCTTCGACAGAGTAATACTCACGGGGCCCAGTCAAAGAGCGGCGAAGCCGCTCTTTTGACTGGATTTTTCGAAAATTCGGAGGTTTACGCTGGATTTTTCGTAAATTCGTAGGTTTACCGCTAGGTTTCAGTCAAATTCACAAGCATTTAGTGACTCTTCGACAGAGTAATACTCACGGGGCCCAGTCAAAGAGCGGCGAAGCCGCTCTTTGACACGCTGGATTTTTCGTAAATTCGTAGGTTTACCGCTAGGTTTCAGTCAAATTCACAAGCATTTAGTGACTCTTCGACAGAGTAATACTCACGGGGCCCAGTCAAAGAGCGGCGAAGCCGCTCTTTGACTGGATTTTTCGAAAATTCGGAGGTTTACGCTGGATTTTTCGTAAATTCGTAGGTTTACCGCTAGGTTTCAGTCAAATTCACAAGCATTTAGTGACTCTTCGACAGAGTAATACTCACGGGGCCCAGTCAAAGAGCGGCGAAGCCGCTCTTTGACTGGATTTTTCGAAAATTCGGAGGTTTACGCTGGATTTTTCGTAAATTCGTAGGTTTACCGCTAGGTTTCAGTCAAATTCACAAGCATTTAGTGACTCTTCGACAGAGTAATACTCACGGGGCCCAGTCAAAGAGCGGCGAAGCCGCTCTTTGACTGGATTTTTCGAAAATTCGGAGGTTTACGCTGGAAAATTCGTAGGTTTACCGCTAGGTTTCAGTCAAATTCACAAGCATTTAGTGACTCTTCGACAGAGTAATACTCACGGGGCCCAGTCAAAGAGCGGCGAAGCCGCTCTTTGACTGGATTTTTCGAAAATTCGGAGGTTTACGCTGGATTTTTCGTAAATTCGTAGGTTTACCGCTAGGTTTACCGCTGCATTTAGTGACTTCAGTAAATTCACAAGCATTTAGTGACTCTTCGACAGAGTAATACTCACGGGGCCCAGTCAAAGAGCGGCGAAGCCGCTCTTTGACTGGATTTTTCGAAAATTCGGAGGTTTACGCTGGATTTTTCGTAAATTCGTAGGTTTACCGCTAGGTTTCAGTCAAATTCACAAGCATTTAGTGACTCTTCGACAGAGTAATACTCACGGGGCCCAGTCAAAGAGCGGCGAAGCCGCTTCTGGATTTTTCGAAAATTAGGAGGTTTACGCTGGATTTTTCGTAAATTCGTACCGCTGGGTTCAGTCAAATTCACAAGCATTTAGTGACGACAGAGTACTCACGGGGCCCAGTCAAAGAGCGGCGAAGCCGCTCGAAAATTCGGAGGTTTACGCTGGATTTTTCTTAAATTCGTAGGTTTACCGCTAGGTTTCAGTCAAATTCACAAGATTTTAGTGACTCTTCGACAGAGTAATACTCACGGGGCCCAGTCAAAGAGCGGCGAAGCCGCTCTTTGACTGGATTTTTCGAAAATTCGGAGGTTTACGCTGGATTTTTCGTAAATTCGTAGGTTTACCGCTGGGTTTCAGTCAAATTCACAAGCATTTATTGACTCTTCGACAGAGTAATTCACGGGGCCCAGTCAAAGAGCGGCGAAGCCGCTCTTTGACTGGATTTTTCGAAAATTCGGAGGTTTACGCTGGTTTTTCGTAAATTCGTAGGTTTACCGCTGGAGTTTCACAAGCATTTAGTGACTCTTCGACAGAGTAATACTCACGGGGCCCAGTCAAATTCGTTTTTCGAAAATTCGGAGGTTTACGCTGGATTTTTCGCTAGGTTCAGTCAAATTCACAAGTTTAGTGACAAATTCACAAGCATTTAGTGGAGGTTTACGCTCGTAAATTCGACCGCTAGGTTTCAGTCAAATTCACAAGCATTTAGTGACTCTTCGACAGAGGGGGCCCAGTCAAAGAGCGGCGAAGCCGCTCTTTGACTGGATTTTTCGAAAATTCGGAGGTTTACGCTGGATTTTTCGTAAATTCGTAGGTTTACCGCTGGGTTCAGTCAAATTCACAAGCATTTAGTGACTCTTCGACAGAGTAATACTCACGGGGCCCAGTCAAAGAGCGGCGAAGCCGCTCTTTGACAAAATTCGGAGGTTTACGCTGGATTTTTCGTAAATTCGTAGGTTTACCGCTAGGTTTCAGTCAAATTCACAAGCATTTAGTGACTCTTCGACAGAGTAATACTCACGGGGCCCAGTCAAAGAGCGGCGAAGCCGCTCTTTGACTGGATTTTTCGAAAATTCGGAGGTTTACGCTGGATTTTTCGTAAATTCGTAGGTTTACCGCTGGGTTCAGTCAAATTCACAAGCATTTAGTGACTCTTCGACAGAGTAATACTCACGTTTCAAAGAGCGGCGAAGCCGCTCTTTGACTGGATTTTTCGAAAATTCGGAGGTTTACGCTGGATTTTTCGTAAATTCGTAGGTTTACCGCTAGGTTTCAGTCAAATTCACAAGCATTTAGTGACTCTTCGACAGAGTAATACTCACGGGGCCCAGTCAAAGAGCGGCGAAGCCGCTCTTTGACTGGATTTTTCGAAAATTCGGAGGTTTACGCTGGATTTTTCGTAAATTCGTAGGTTTACCGCTAGGTTTCAAATTCACAAGCATTTAGTGATTTTTCGTAAATTCGTTTTTCGAAAATTCGGAGGTTTACGCTGGATTTTTCGTAAATTCGTAGGTTTACCGCTAGGTTTCAGTCAAATTCACAAGCATTTAGTGACTCTCTTCGACAGACTGGATTTTTCGAAAATTCGGAGGTTTACGCTGGATTTTTCGTAAATTCGTAGGTTTACCGCTGGGTTCAGTCAAATTCACAAGCATTTAGTGACTCTTCGACAGAGTAATACTCACGGGGCCCAGTCAAAGAGCGGCGAAGCCGCTCTTTGACTGGATTTTTCGAAAATTCGGAGGTTTACGCTGGATTTTTCGTAAATTCGTAGGTTTACCGCAGCTCTTCGACAGAGTAATACTCACGGGGCCCAGTCAAAGAGCGGCGAAGCCGCTCTTTGACTGGATTTTTCGAAAATTCGGAGGTTTACGAGAATTAAAAATTTTAACACGTTGACGACAGTGTGGCGCAATGCTGCGCCACGCTCTAGCGGCCGCGTGGGACCGTGTGGCGCAATGCTGCGCCACAGTCTCGTATCGTATTTTTCTCCATACATTTCGGAATTTCGAAGGATGTTTTTGTGCCACTTTTTAGTAGACATTTGCACATTGTTATAGGAAGCATGGTCCATGAAAATGATTCTTAGCTTCTGATTTACTGTAATTTTTGATTGTGCACTACTTTTCATTACAAGTAAAAACAAATAATAGTTACTGCAAGAAACAAATAAATGCAAACAAATACTGGTTACTTTAACAAACAAATAAATACAAACAAATATTGATTATTAGAATAAACGAATGATGAGCAATAAACAAATAACAATTTCCTTTCAACATGGACAGGGAAAAAGGAAATTCAAAAAGCTTCCAGCTGTTATTTTTCTATTTTCATTGCAAAAAGAGAAACAGTCACAATCCCCGATATTACAGGACTGCATATGTAGTCTTCGAGATTTACTATTCACTTCCATTTCGAAAAAAATTCGCTGTATGCCGGCATCATGCCACAGCCTCGGCGCGCTAGAAAATCGGTTGGTCCCACGCGCCAGACACACGAAAGAGGCGCTGTCGTCAACGTGTTAAAATAAAATTTCTGCCTTCAGGTACGATTATGTATGAACCTTGGCATCGTACAGTTGTTTCTTGTGCCCTATTTGAGCTCAACACAAAGGTGGTATGCTATATTTATTGGCTGACGTTTCGGTGGAATCACCTTCTTCGGAGCCTCAAAGGATCAAAACGATTTGAAAAACTATTCGACCAAACGTCGCATCGAATCTAACCGGAATTCTACTTAGAATAATAATAGATCGTGAATTCCGGTTAGATTCGATGCGACGTTTGGTCGAATAGTTTTTCATATCGTTTTGATCCTTTCAGGCTCCGAAGAAGGTGATTCCACCGAAACATCAGCGAATAAATATAACATACCAACCTTGTGTTGAGCTCAAGTACGGCACAAGAAACAAAATTTCAGGCGCCTTCAAAGACCATCGTAAATCTAGTCCACATGGGAAATCCTTCCCATTCAGGTAGATTCAAATGTTTCGTATTTGTCACTAATTTACCGTCTACTCGCTGCTTCCATCCACCAGACGACAGATCGATCCTCTCCCGGGTTATCCAAACGCTTCATCCCTCTGGGGAAAGGTAAGTTGGTACCAAAGTTGGCCGGGAATCTAAAGACGCTGACTTGTTGAAACTGCTAAACACCGCAAGTCGTTGCACAGACAATGTACGCACTCAAAATGCCTCTACGATGCTGAACGGAAGACAAGTGTATGGCGCATTCCTAGAGAACTGTTACACACCGGCACGTTTTCCCTTCTCACCTTTACTGCTACCTATCCTACTAATAAAAAGCGAAATCACGATCTGTGTCAACTCTAAGGTCCCGTCGCGATTGCTCGTTACCGTACTCCCAGTGACGTATTTCATCAGTTCCTCGCCGTTTTTTGCTACATGCTTTTTGTTCTTCGTCTTATTTGGTGTTAGAAATGTTTTATATATTTTTCCTACTGTTCATTACTAGGGTGTCCCATAAGTTTTGAGAAAAATCACAACTTTTGTTATATTCAAATTATACCTGAACTAACCATTTATCAATCAACTATGTATGATCCCTTGATGGCCACAACCTTCTTCCATCTTTCGGGCAAGGAAGCGAATGGCTGTCTCCAAAAGGAAGCAGGGGATGACACTGCCCATTTGTCGACCGCACTTGCGATGTCGTTGTGGTTTTGGAACTGCCGCCCGCGGCAGAAGTGCTCTAGACTCCTAAGTGCATGGAAATCGCAAGGAGAGAGGTCAGGTGAGTGTGGCGGATGGGGTAGTCTCATGATGTTCAGTTTTTCTAGCTGGTCCAGGGTGGTCTTTGTCCGAAGTGGGCCCGCATCATCTACCAGAAGATGAATCTTGTCTTTGAACTTAAGGTCGGCGGGTAGTCTGGACTACATCTCTACCATGTGGGACGAGACGACGTTGGCATCTACCTATTGCCGAGCCGGTAGTAGTTCGTAATAAAGGAGACCTTTACTACAGTAGTGCAAACAAATCATGTGCTTCGTGCCGTGAACTGGTCTCCTTGAGAAGGGCTGTGGATCTTTCTCGTGAATCAGCCGATGCGGCCTCCTGTCAGGGTTGCTGTACATAACCCACTTCTCATCCGTGGCCACTATCGTCTTGGTCCACTCAGTCGTTCGGTAGAGGAAGAGTAGTGAAGAGCTGACATTCACATGAGCGTTTGGTTCAATCGGCGTCGCATCGTATGGTACTGTGTAAGGACGCTTAGACACAAGGAGATTTCATTTGAAGACCTGATGCACAGTGTGCCTTGGAATGCTAATCTCCATCTCCACATCCCGTATAGATTCGGTTGGATCAGTCTCAACAGCTGCGAGAACGACCGCTGTTTCGGACGAGACACAGCGTCCAGCTCGAATAGCTTCGTCGAAGGAGAAGTGTCCGTTGGCGAATCGAACGAACCTGCAGTACACCGTAGCAGTGGAAGTGGCATCGGTCTCCATCAGCTTCCTAAACTACTCATCCGACTCGCTTGCTCTGAAGCCGGAACGGAAGCATCATAGCAAAATCGTTTGGTGGTCGGTTTGGTTGGACATGATAAAAATGACGCCGCTTAGCCATCTAAGGGCCGATAGAATGTATCGATTGGGGTTCTGATCTAGGTGACGCTTAGGACACGTCAGCGTAGTACCATGATAGAACACGAAACGTGTGGGAAGTTATGTTGTTTTGAACTAGGACATCTAAAATTCTCAAAACTTATGGGACACCCTAGTAGTTCATTTGGCGGCTTGTAGGCCGCTGAATGGCTGATATCAGACATATTAGAAGCGCTGTGAGTAGCAGTAGAGGAAAACCTACGAAAATAGGACAAAGGTGCACGTCTCGGCAGTGGAAAAGGTCGAGAGAACAAATCGAAATCTGAGGAATTTTCGAAACAAGGACAATGAAGGTCGACGGTGTAATCACTAAGTCCTCCATCAGATTGGCTTCCAGTCGTTGAAAAAATCCAAGGTCGATCACTACACCAAAGAACCATTGGGATCGGCTTTGTTATATCATCTTCCACCTGGGAGAGATCCTACACAGATCAGAGACCTATTGGAAGGGTAGAAAATCAACCCTAAAGACTTCGCTGCTAGCCTCAGCACACACTATAAAAGGCAAAGTATTGATAGACGACATGATCACGAGTCGCGAAGCGACGCGACCACATCATTGCACAGCCAGCGACCTCCTCGACATGGAATTTGACGAAAAAATGCCGAGGAAATGCTCACTGCACAACTCGTAAAGACGTAGAGGTAAGAGGTATGGTGCTCATAAAGGTCTACGGTATCCGATACCGATCATCCACGACCGAACTGATTCGATGGAACTTTTCAAGCCTTTCATCCATCAGGGGGTAGGGTAAATTAGTACCAGACTTACCTGGAAAGGTTAAAACTTTGACTTGTAAGAGCGGTTGGCACTCATTGTATAGGCTAGATACGCATTCCCCTTGCCGCTACTATTCTGAACGGAACACGAATGCATGGCGCGCCCATAGGGGACTAATCCACGCCAATCCCTTCACCTTTACCTTCATTATAAAAGCACAGGAGTTCTTCGGTCTGCAGTCGTCTCGAGCGGTTGTGCTGGCGCAACTGTTGGGTTGCGCCATGCACTCGACTTCCTTTCGAAATTGTGCGAGAGCCAAGCATTTGGTGTGGATAACGGTTTGTGGAAGCCTTACCATTTGAATTAACGTTATTTCGACTTCTAGGGCAAGTACGTCCCCTGACGGAGTGATAGAGGCGTCGATAGGCTCAGTTTCCCTCAGGCGGTGACAAAATCCCAAAATCCCAACGGGAAGGAAAATGACGTTTCACACCATTTTCCCATCACGACGTCATGCGGGAAGGAAAAAACGCCACCATAGTGCCAATTTATACCCTTATAGGCCGGGATTTATGGGCCCTATTCTTCCTCATATATCCGAGGAAAAGAATTGTGATGAAAGTGAGCTTAATAGTCAGAGGCGGGAGGAAGTTCCGATTGGCGGTGCCCTTCTCAAGAGCACCATACCCTTTACAAAGTCCATTAGTTAATAAGCCAGAGGACGCAAGTGGTACAGTGAGAAGAGGCGCTACTGGCACCCGCACGGTCCAAAGATCGATCCTTGCTCGGGTTAACGAAGCCTTCCAACCATCCGAGGTCGGGTGAATTGGTACCAGACTCGCTTGGGAAGGTAAAGACACTGACTTGGTATAGCGATTGGTACGCATTCGCGCCGGGTGTTTTACCTTTACCCTTACAAGGGAGGTCAGTGAGCTTCCCCCAAAGATTCTCATCGAGACCTATACGGTTCGGTAGAGCATCGAGTGACGATTACAAAGGTATAGTTTGTTTTTGCTACCTGCAAACGGGTGGTCCAAAAAAAAAGGCGAAAAATCTTGACGTATAGGATTGTAATACTAGTTAACGCCGAGAGGGCTTCTAGGCCTTAACCTCGTCAGAGCGTAATATTGTGGCTCAGTCGGTAGCATGTAAGGCTCAAGATCTGATGGTCGGGGGTTCGGTCCCTTCGTTGGGACTTTCTTTTGCCTCCATACGCTAGATTCCAAATTAGGCTCCTTTTGCAATTTTGTCGTAGCTACTGGATAAAATCGCGTTCGGGAGGAGTATGACCAATAGAGTACGCAAAAAGGACAATATCTACTAGCACTTATGTATGTGCTCCATACCTACCGTAACGAACCCAAATCGATCCCAAATCCAGAAACTAATGTCAGATTCGTGATCAGCGTCCCGAATAACCCCCGTAGACAAAGTTTGGGCGAAATCAGTGATTTCGACTTAACCAGCCTTACTAGTGTCGAGTGAGTAATTGTGTAAAGGTCCAGTTGCCGAGAACATCTTTATTCTATTGTTCCACCTCCTCGACTCTAAAGAACATAGACTCCATTTTGGATGAGTTTCTTTTAATATTCAACGAGAAAGATCAATTGGGCTGCCGACAAATCCACAACTCACAAATCTGACATCGACTTTTCCCATTGTGGCTGACGTGCGCTTGCTAGGGTTCGTAGTAACAAAGTAGGGTGATTGGGTCGAAACCACCGATTCAGCCCAAACTTTGTCTACGGGGGTTGTTCGGGACGCTGATCACGAATATGACATTAGTTTCTGAAGTTGGAATCGAATTGGGTTGGTTACGGTAGGTATGGGTCACATGCATAAGTGCTAGCAAATATGCACAATCCCGGATAGGTTGAGACGCCGGTTCGATTCCCACCTGAAATGCGATTTTTGCGATGAACCTAGCACCACCATTGCAACATCATGTTCTAGTATACGTGACAGTAACCCGCAAAAAGCGGTAATGAAAAGAATTTCACGATAGTGCTAGTAGATTTTGTCCTCTGTGCGTATGTTAGTTGTCAAGGTTTTTTGCCTTTTTTGGGCCACCCATTTGCAGGTAGCAAAAACAAATTATACCGTTGTAATCGTCACTCGATGCTCTACCGAACCGTATAGGTCTCGACGAGAATCTTTGGGGGAAGCTCACTGACCTCCCTCGTTAGTAAGCTGACGGTCCCAAACCTAAAATCTCAGATTCTGGAGAAAGAACAATGAAGAAAAAGTGTGAAAATGACAGAGAAGCGATGAAGGAGATGTGTGGCGGCTGTGGTGTGAGACATTCGCGTTCATCCCATCCCATCCCCCGTTTCACTCGCAGCCGTCATCAACCGGTCCGCCGCCCCTCGATCGCCGTCATCCTATCCCGTACAAAAAGAATCGAATCATGTTTAATAAGTTCACACGCCTGCATGAGAATCTAATCGGCCAACGGCGACCGTCCGAGAACGTCGGAAGACCAACGACAAGGTCGTCACAGAAAAATATGGGATTCACACGGAAGCAGAAAGAACTAGGCCAATCAAAGGACATCGAGAAGCTTCTCATGCCACCTGATAGAGCATTACTGAACCTGTGCATGACCCTCACCATTGGTAATAAACTTGGAATGGGATGTGACCCTATGGGGCCTGGAAAAACTCTACACATTCACAGAGACCATGGCCCTAAATTCATGACGGGTATCAGCACAATATACCTGAGAGTAAACCCCGGTCAGCGCGATTATTCGCATTCATGAACGCGCCGCGGAGTTTATTTGGGGGATATCGTGGGTCTATTCCACTCCGCGGCGCGTTCATGAATGCGAATAATCGCGCCGACCGGGGTTTATTCTCAGGTATATTGTGCTGATACCTGTCGTGAATTTAGGCCTAGGTGATCGACGACAACCGAGCAGAAAAGCCTAAGGGCTCATTCAGACTCTACTGCGGCAGTAAACCTAAGCAGAACAGTAAAAAAGGGCGAGCGCGTATTTCTGCGACAGCTGCGCGCTTTTCCGGCCGTCCACTGGAGTGTCGTTGGTCAAAAAACAATTTAGCCGACCGACAGACGACATTACTACGGCAGCAACGCAGTAAAGTGTGAACGGGCCTAAGAACGCCTCGATACTGCTTGCTCTGTACAGCTTCATCTCATCCGGTACAACGAGACAGCGAACATAACTTTAACTTTAAAAATTAATTTTCAAAACACGGTAAACGTGGAGTGATGCGCGGTGATTACCCCTACAAGAATGCGCCACGCATTCGTCTTTCATTCAGAATTGAAGAGGCATTATAAATGCTTACTTGCTCTATGCAATGACTTGCGGTGGCCAACCGCCCTAACAAGTCAGCATCCTTAACCTTAAGGACAAGTCTGGTCCCAATTTACGCGACCTTAGAGGAATAGAAGGCTCGATTACATTTAGCGATGTTCGATCGCTCGACAGAGCTGGTGTGCGTAGCGCATCTTCCCACTGCACCAAGCCCAAAAAGTATCCGATAAGCTACAAATGTCTCAGTTATTGGAAGGATTCGCTTGTTAAAAAAAGCTATTGAGGTGGGTTACGAGCACGAAGGATTGGAAAATCCAAAACGACGAGAAATTCGAAATGACAAATATTTGCTGCGGCTTGATGGATTGTTTTCTCCTGTTCTTTTTTCAGATGTTTTGTATTCCTAGCATCCGAATATACTCCACTATTCCTCAATCTAATTTTCTACGGAGGCACTGGACAATGACCTATCCTTCGGAAGAATCCATCTACTCACCGCATAATGCAAAAAAAAGTCGAATCAATAAGCCTACAATAATAGCATTGGAATTTTCCACTTTAGAACGACTATATGTCACTTCAATGGGCGAGCGTGGTGCAGTGGTAAGAGGCGCTGCCGACACTCGCACGGTCGATCGATCCTCGCCTGAACCAACCATGCCTTCCATCCCTCCGACGTGCGGTAAATTGGTACCAGACTTTTCTGGGAAGCTAAAAACACTGACTTGGTATAGCGGCTTGCCCCCGTAAGTAATTGTATAGGCTTAATATAATACTTAATACCAAATACGCATTCATCAACCTGTACGATTCTGAATTGAACACGAATGAGGACTGATCAACACCGAAACCATTATCTTTACCTTTATATGTCACTTCAATCGTATGTATGGTTGTGCAGCTAAAGGCTTAACAAGACTTCGACATGCTAGAAGGAATTAACAAACAGTTAAAACTACGTACCTTTGGTAGATGATTATCGAAGTATTCTGGGAAATCCATGACTGCTGGAGCTCGTTTATTAGTCGTACTGCGGAACTTCGTCAGTTGGTAGTCAGATCTTCTCCATTCGCTCTTTGAGAATCTTCTCTCTGAGCTGTTTTAGATAAAGGCTTGTCGGTGACAGTGGTGTCGTGGTTGTTTCCCTTACTCTGAAAAGGCAACGAAAATAAATTCACCGCCCTAAATACATTTTCAATCATTTTTTATTCAGAATTTCCAATGTGCTCATCGAGGTGTGCATGGCTCAGTGGAAAGAGACGCTACTGACGCCAGCATAGTCGAGCGATCGATCCTCGCCCCGGCTAACAACGCCTTCCATCCCTCCGGGGTAGGGTAAATATGTCGGTGCCAGACTTGTCTGGGAAGGTAGAAACTGACCTTGTATAGCGACTGCCCCCCAGGAGTCATTGTATAGGCCAAAAACGCAATCACCACTCCACTACGATTCTGAATGGAACGCGAATGCGTGGCGCGCCTCTAGGGGACCGATAAACGCCGAGCGCAGAAGTTTTTCTTCGTAACTTTTCGAATTATTCAATTACTACCCGACCACAGAGGGATGGAAGTCTTGGTTAGCCCTGGCGAGGATCAATCGCTCGACGATGTGGGTGAACGTAGCGCCTCTTACCACTGCATCACTATCAATAGTATATTAATAGTATTTCTTCCATGAGCCCCAGGGTAGACTTCAAATGACATATACGCATACCGGGTAGACCACGGTTCATGGATTTTGAAGGATTTCATGGAACCGAACGGCTTCCTGCACGAATTACTGCAAAAGGCTATGCTAAAACTTCGTTCTCCCCAGCCGTAAACTGCTGCAGGGAATGTGCCACCCTCCAACCTGATTCTCTCTTTTCTATTTTATTTTTAATATTTTTCTTTCTGTCTATGGATTTATTGAGCTTTTAGATGAATGTATTTCCGTTTCGTTTAGCTCATTTGTAAGGCGTTGCTACCCTGGCTCTCTCGGCTAATTCGCTGAATCCTTGATTGTCTCTTCCGATTCATAAGAGTTTTAGTTTAAGTTTTAGTTTATTTCGGTTATGTTTTAGTTTATGTCTTCATGGCATGCTGTTGAACGTTGTGGATCTTTTCCTTTCGTCCTTCCTTTGTTTCCCTTTTCGGTGTGATACGCCTTAGAGAGAATTAAACAAATAAATAAACAAACAAATGAATAAACATACCTTTCAGACCCGTCGGTGATGGTCTCGGGTACATCCTTAACGGCAGCAATCGAGCTTCTTCTCAGAATTGTTTCCTTTGACGAAAGCGACGAATCAGTTGACGATTCTGTGGACGTCTCTTCACTGGTTTGCTCCTCGGACGTCGACTCATCCGAAGTCTCAGACTCGGACTTGTCAGATTCTTCGCTGACAGAGGTCGTCCCGGAGGTCGTGGACGAATTGGGTGAACTCGACGAGGCGACTTTTTCCGACTGCGTCGATACTTCACGAGTTTTCCTAGGTTTATGAGGTTTCGCTGAGGTTACGACGGTTTCCTTAACTTCCCTCAGGGGAGGATGTTCCGCCAGAGTTCGAGCCTTCTGAATAATTGCCTTTTTGCGAGCAATTTCCTGCTTGACGATGTTCGCGTTGAAGCGATCCACCAGTGTCGATCGCTCAACGATCATTTTGTCAAGAACCCGCAATTTTTGAAGCCGAGGGACCACGTTCTTTCCAAGTTTTCCATCGAGTGGCGCTTCTTCGGTCAGGATACCTTTGGTGGGTATGTCGATAGGCTTCGAATGGTCCATAATCGCGGGCTTCTTCTCTCGCAAATGTTCAGCAACAACGTTCGCGACAGTGTTTTCAAGTTCAGCCGCGGAGAGTAGATGAAGCTCCGTATTAGAGCCGGTCGTTGAGCGGCGTCGGTGCACCTACGATTAAGAAATTTGTTTTGAATAGCCGATGTACTCGCCAAGAAATCGAAGAATCGCGTCGTCGCGCGATCGAAGACAAAGCTCACCTGAGTTTGCACCGTCCGCGTTTCAGCACGTTCCGTTTGTGTTCCGCTCTGACGCAGTTCAATATTCAACTCCTCGGTGGGTTGATGATAGTACTTCCTGACCTGTACAGCTACCGTAACCGCCAGTACTTGATTACCTACCGTATCCGAGTACAGTACTGATAGTCCACGTGAAGAAAGAACTTCCTGAACCAGAGCCTCAAAATCTCAAAAAATAGTCTCAAAATCGTTACCAGAAACCAAATGATTATCACTTTGATTAAACAAGACGTAAACCTACCGTGCCTGGAAGCTTCGGCAGTTGCAATTGAGCCAGAAATGAGGACTTTGCCGATGAAAGACCAATGTCGACGGTGAATTGCTGGGCATTTTTGAAAGACGACAAAATTGTAGTAAAAGTGAAGCCGACTGGTAGATCTAAATCACAAGAGGATTTGCAGCACAGGAAGGAAGAAATTCAAGGCCTTTCCAAAATGGCGTCAAAATTGGCACCAGTTTAACGTAGAAAAAAGGAAAAAATGGGAAGATGAATTAAGACACTTTAAAAGAACAAACTGAAACGAACCACTGGTCCATATCTCGCCCATGGCACACCAATCGTGTCCATCCAGCCTAAGACGTAGGTCGAACGAGCGCTCGGCCGGCTGATGGATTTTCTCCAGAACGAACGCGATCGTGTAGACGTTTGAGCTCATCTACAACAGCAGAGACTACGAAAGACATTTGGTGCAAGTGAAGGCACTCGGTCAGCAGGCCATCGAGAATCTGAAAGTTGACCATTAAACTTCATAACTTCAAGAAAAACGAAGAAGAAAAGAAAAAGAAGGATTCCGGGAAGAAGACGATGGAAATGATGCAACAGGAATTCAAAAGAAATAGCAATCATGAGTGGATGGAGTAAAAGAAAACTAAAGAAACTAAACAAAAACTGGAATGATTAAGCGGAAGAAGAGTGAGAATGACTCTTTGATCTTAGAATGGTCGATTTTCTCATTTTTTTACTGGAGCATTTCACCTCTCTGAAACATGAATTTTGCCCTTTCACCTCTAAGGGCTTGTTCAGACGACGCGCGTCGAAAATGCAAAATCGAAGCTCAATCGATAATTAACGCCCTTGATCGAATTTGCTCTTTTGCATTAGTGGCGCAGTCCGGTTGCGCCTCATATAGGCAAACTTACTGGTCGCTCGGGTTTTTTAGAAGGCTGCTATTCCTTATTAATGGAAATTTTGACAAAATTCACTTTTTTCGTTTAATTTCTTTCCTATGTGATTATATGCCTAATTTTTTTTTGCCTATATGAGGCGCAACCGGACTGCGCCACTAACGCAAAGGAGCAAATTCGATCAATGACGTTAATTATTGATTGAGCTTCAATTTTGCATTTTCGACGCGCGTCGTCTGAACAAGCCCTAAAGAAGTCAGAGCTTTTGATGACTAAAACATTAGACAAGTCATCAAAAGTTCAGATATTTAGGTATTTTCGGGAGGGAGAAGTGTCACATGCAAAAAATAAGATAATAAAATCAAAAAAGGGGCATTTCTCTAAGAAAAAAAAAGCGGAAAGAATCGGGAGAGAATCGACCCGCGCCTACGAGGCCAACTGTCAACAATAAGTGACCGCCGAGTAGCCATGGAGACCGGCGGCTGGCGCGACCTCGACACCCTGCTGTTTCGGCTTTCCATTGGCGCACAAATAATAGGTTTATTTGCACAATATATTATGAATACATGTTTTGTATTAAGAAAATAGGTTTTATTGATTAGCAACAAAAAGCCAGGCGTCAGCCAAGCCATTTGAGTAGTAATGAAAGAGGTCTATGGCTACTACTAAATTCCAGTAAAATTCGGGCTTCCTCCCAGCAATGCACGTCTATGTGAATAAGAAAAGCGCTATCCTCGGTGGATGCGCCATGAACTCGAAACGATGAAAGTTTGCCAGAGAAAACACAAAAGTAGAGACGAAACGAGCCCTTTATTTGTTTTTTAGATTTATTTTACAAGAGAATACGTTTGAAGAACACCTTTTTTACCTTGTCGAAGGTAGACCTGCTCTTACAACTAAGGGTTCTAGACGACTTCGTGAATAGCAATTTTTACTAATGAAGTTTTCACCTAATTTTACTAGTAATTTTTACTCCTTTTACTACCTTCACTGGAGACGACCACGATAAGATTCATGCAATGAAGTGGACGGAAATTTTGACTAGGCTTTTGGAAGTTTTTGATAGGGTCTTCAAAATATATCTTCGTCATCCGGAAATGAGCGCCGCATTTCCGGAAACCTCTCAAATTGGAATTCATGGGACGAATTTTTTCCTTCAGTCAATGATGGACTGAAGAGCCATTAGTCGTTTAGAATAGCACTAATGAGGTGAAGCTGCTCATCAAGCTATTTCGTCCCAATGTCCTCTCGCCAAAAGAAGAGTGGGTGGAAAATTTGGAGCGACGTTTGGCCTGCTATTGCTTAGAAGAAGTTCGAATTCCATTGAGGTTTAACCGTTATAGACTTGTTCCATCGCTGCAAATATGAGTTGACTTATGATCGGGTTTTCGTTGCTATTTATGTAGTAAATCCTACTCTGTGTTTATAAATGATATATTCACTCACAATATATTTTATTTGGTATTCCTGCAACCGTAACAAGTGATAAGCTCGTCCGAATTTGAAAATTGAGCGCAAAGAAAAGTCTAGACGGTTGGGCAAAGAAAGTAAGATCACAAATCAAAGCCGGCCGCTATACCTTTGTTCCTCTTTATCCATCTACAGATCTAGAGGTATGGTTTTGTCATTTAGTAATTAAAAAATCGAAAAATAAAAAAGCCAAAAATTATGTAAAAATCCTGAATTAGATATTTTACGGAAAAAATTCGTTAGGAACTTCCAATATGCATTCTGTGGATCTTCACAATCTTCTGATAAAACTACAAATTGAAAGGAATTCAACCTCAACTTTGTTGCATAGCACATGTTGAAGCTAGTACTAGGTCCCAGGATCCAGGATTGGCATCAATCTACTCCTGAAGGTCAATAAATTTTCGACCCATCGAGAAGAAGAGCCATCGCTCCGGCACAGAAAAGCTGAAACCATCACCACATCCTTCCGTTTTTTTTAGCTCGACAAAGGTTTCAATCGGATCTTGGTGTGATAGAGTAGCAATGACAAGGGATGATTATCCCTAATCATTTCTATTCTATGTATTACTCACACATAACAACCCGCAGCCAATCATTTTTCAAACATTTTCCAATTCGAAAGTCCCCGTGACAGGTCTCTCTTGAAGAATGATCATTTTCAAGTAGACAACCCGGAAATGAGGGCAACATTTTGAGAAGTTCCTGATGCTCCTTTCTACTTTGTTTGTTTTGGTTTTGTTGTTTTCCAAGAGACACCACATCCTTGTCTCCGAAAATGATCACCCACCAAGCTATTGTCTGCGCAGCTGAAATTTTCATGACCTCGTCTGGAAGTGGATCCAGCGGCCATCTGCCAGGTCGCTCAGTCACCGATCCGAAGAAACCCATTCATGTCGTCGTTCTGCGGTTGACATTTGTGGCTGTTCGTTGAAGCGCGCACACCGGCCGCTCTATTGGTCCCATATGTATGCGTGTGTGTGCTGCATACCTCGCTGCTCTTCATCAATTATTCATTTCTCATCCTCTCCAAATATACGAATACACCGGATGGGAGACGAGCGGAAGGACGAGGGCTGGATGGGATGACGGCAGACGACGGCCACTGAAATCGGCCAATTTGTGGTGGCTGGCAGGTGCAACCTAGTCATCTCCTTCTGCGAATATCCATTCGTTTGGGTATCCAGAGTCTTCAGCTCCTCTCGAGTTTCCTTTGAACCGAATCAAAGCCTCTCCTAAGCCATCGAAGCCATAAGTAGGCCTCCGACAGTGGCCATGAAGTTTAACTGTTCTTCTGACCTTCCTGGCCGTGATTCATGAACGAAACCGTCGGTGAGTTTCACCTTCGGTTAAGCTGTTACCGGCCGGTTCATCGCCAAAGTGACTCACCGCGGTTACCCGCCAAAACGTTGATGAATCACGTTTTGGCGGGTAACCGAGGTGAATGTCACCGGCCGGCCGTGTAACTGGCCGGTGAACCGTTCACGAACCCCGGCCCTGGAGTTGACCTATTTGTGTTGAGTAAGAGGCGTCCGCAACTTAGTCATCTTCTTTAGTACCCATTGGTTTGGGTATCCAACGACTTCAGATTCTCTCGAGTTTCCTTTGTACCAAAGCAAAGCTCTCCACAGCCGAAGGTTAGCTTCAGGCCAGTTGCGCCATGAACATCATCTTCTTTGAATCTTGAATATTTGACTAATCGATGACCGCAACTCTTCCTCAGGAGATTTCCTGAGCCATCCTCACATCATATTTGGGGTTTCTCAGGTTTCCTTTCTCAAGGAAGCAGCTATTCGCTCCTGGACATAAATTTTCAATATAGCATACCACCTATACCCATTCGTTTGGGTACACAACGGGTTCAGCTTCTTTCAACTTTCCTTTTAACTAAGTCGAGCACGTTTCAAGGAGCTTCCCGGCTAGGGTTGCGCCATGAGCCTCAACTTTTCCTTCGAAATGGCACCATTGATCAGTCGAAGACCACAAATCTCCCTTTTGAGATTTCCTGAGCTGTTCTTTCTCGAACTACTTTTTCGGACTTTTCCCGCTTTGTTTCAATTCTCAAAAAGACAGCTCCTTAAAGATCAGCAATTGTTTACTTCTCTGTGTGGGCGTTAATAAGCGGTAAAAACTGGTCTTAATCTCTTCAAATTAGCCAATTTGCTTACGAACTGAGAAGGCTCTATTGTAATCGCTGTATGCCAGCGTGTTTACCGTGATGACTACACCACCACGCGATTAAGGATGTTCCAAGATTACATCGCTTATGGCACACCAATGCAGGAAGGTAAACAAGTATGAGCAGCGGCTTGAGGAGGTTTGTGTTACCTCAGTTCTGGAGGAAAATATCGATGGAGAAGACTTATGAGGTCCCGCTAACCGGGTTCGAAGTTGGAGCGGAGTTTTCATGTCGAAGTGCTGTTAACGAGCTCATCAATCTCCAATCTCCCCCATCTTTGAATATCTGATTTGAGGGCAATATTTTCGCTTTTCTCCTCTTCTGTTTCACCAGCGAAACTATATATTTGACGGACTAACGTGTCGTCCTTCCCTTCTCGTTGCCTCCAGAGGACTGAACAGTGTCCGAGGTTTGTTACTCACCAAATTTTCCAGCCAAAAAGTCTCTTCATTCCAGCATTTCTGAGAAGATCCAAAAAGAAGCTATAGAAATATCACTGGAAAGGAACATGCCACCATGGCTAGAAGATTAAGAAGGGCATGTTTCTTTCCAGTGATATTTTTTCGTTTCCTTCTGAATATTCTCAGAAACGCTAGGATGGAAAGGCTTTTGGTGGACCAGAGTGATGAGTCGCTAACCTCGACCTATGTTCAGCGCCCTGAATTCGACGGTAGGATCCAAACGTAAGGGCTTGTTTAGACATGGGGCGGCACGCGGCGCGACCTGATGAAAAGGATGCAAATCGACCATACCGTGGGAATTCCCACGCTATGGTCGATTTGCACCTTTTGCATTGGGTCGCGCCGCGTGCCGCCCCACTTCTAAACGAGCCCTAAGGCCATTAGATAGACACTTCCTTCTCACAACGTCGTTAGGTCACAACGTCGTGAGGTAGAAGAAAAATGTTGAAAATAATACTGTTAATGAATCACTTATTGAGACAACCTTATCACCTCAAATCGGCTGCTGCAAGTAGCTGATAAAGTTGTCCGAGTGAGTCATTTATAGACAGTTAGGTAGTATTTCAGCATGAAATCTCCGCTCCACCTTCGAACCCCGTGGGAAGCTCTTGAAGATCTAATATTCCTTCAGAGTTGTCTCACTCCCACCACCACACCGGAACCTCGTTAACAGATTGAAGAAGAGCGGAAAACAGCAGCTTACTACGCAAGCCGGTGAGCAGTTTATGCTCGACTTCCTCCTGACAAATAACCACCTTCGTCCAAGGTATTATCGTAAATCCCCGGAGGCTCAGATGGTGGGTGGGTCGATGTGCGGGAGAGGACAGGTGTGTGCGTGTGCGCGCATGCAGGGCGCACCTCTACCCTTTCCTCAATGGGTTCTCATTTACCCGCTTACGGGGCCCATTTACCCGACAACGACGGCAGCAATTCGCGCATCGGATTAGCGTCAGGTTATTGGCACTCTTGACATTAGCTCCATAGCCAGCCTATTGCAAATCTCCTCCAATTCGACATTCTATCAGCATAATACTCTTGGTGACGCTCTTTCTTGTCCTTTTTTTGTTGAGCAGAGGTCCGATTTCGCTGACTCCATTTCTCTGACAATCTTTCATTGTGTTTTGGCTAATTTTGTGCCAAAATAACTTGTCCTTTTTTCACATGTCACTTTGAGACAAAAGTGCCCAATAGGCCAATATAAATGATCTCTTCGGCTCCAAAAATCCAAGTTTCATCGATTGTTTGATTGGTGGGTTAACTATCGATTTTCTGATTGTCCTTAAGGACAAATAAGCCTCGATTGCCTTTCATAGTCGTAGTAAATTGGATTGAATTGAATTTACAACCTACAGCCGATTCGCAGGAGTGCACAATCTGCATCTTCACAGAACGTTACTCTTTTTAGAGTTCGCTGAGCCGCTAACGAGTCAATCTCCTGCAGCTTCTCGATCAATCGATTATCGATCCCTGTGCTTGATTCAGGAGATCCAAACTTCTCATTGTACTTTATAGTCACTGCGCCTGCGAACAGCTTCTTCCATTTTTCTGATCGCAATATAGGCAGCTTATCGACTGCGTCATCGCAGCTTCCAGTGAGATCCACACGAGGCAATCGATTATCGATCGGTTGTAGCTGACAATTTCTTCATCGATTTCCAAAGCTTGGGCCTATTTAATGGAAGCTGTGATTTATCCGAATGTGAACGTCTCAAAGGGCTGGAAATAGTCCATTGTAGTCTTCGAAAAATCGAGCGACATTATTGGTCCAATCAATAAATCGATCGCCGTTGACGTCCAAAACACGCGGCCAGGAAGTGGTTTTGTCCGTCGTCCTTTATATGTGTGCCCTCCGGTGTGCTAAAGTGTGTGGTGCGGGAACGGGGCTCGCACATCCGGCAATTCCCTAATTGTCAGCCGATATCGACCTCAGCCTCCGTCCAGCCATCAACTACACACCTGGCTTCTCACCTCTAATTACGCTCTCGAACACACGGGGCACTGGATACCCTGCGGAATAACCGCCGAGTTTCCATTGCCATTTGCACCTGTTTGGGAGCTTTTTTTAAATAAGAGCTCCAATGTTCCACTCAAATAATTTTGAGGGATTAAGGTTGTAGAGGAACAATTTGCCAGGTTGTGTGGCTGAAAACCTTAGCTACCACAGAATTTCTGGCAAAATATAGGGGAAAACTAGGGGAGTGTAGCCTGCAATGATGGTGTTTAAATCATCGCAGGAAATCTAACTCCCGACCAGGGAATGCACCACTGGAAGAGAAGGAAACCAGGGCCCAAATTCATGAACGGGGCAGCGGTCTCCGAAACCGCGGCGCAGCCAGAGCCAGACGGCAGAGTCCATGAGAGATTGCGTTTAACATAGGAAGTTTAGGATAAGTAGAGAAAGGTGCGCGCCGTTCACAGGTTAGATCTCGGGGTTTATCGGGGTTTACCAATGATGAATGTGGGCCCAGGGGTAAACTTATACCACCATTGAATTCCATGGCAATTGCACGACCTCTATGAGGGTCTTAGTAACTATTTCTCCTTGGCAGATCGGGTTAAGATAAGATAAGATTAAGAAGCTCGAAACCACACTAAATCCTTACACTGAAGAGACGAAGAACATTGTTGAAATGTCTTCAAGTAAAGATATAGTAAAGCATTCGCCGCCGATCATTCTTCCGAGGACGCGCCATGCATTCGTCCTCTATGCAAAAACCTAGAGACATGGCGATTTGGCCGACACATTAAAATGAGGGGGCAGCCATAAATCATAGCCTTCACGTTGCCATACAAGTCCGGTACCGCTTTACAAGACCCGGCTTTACAAGTCTGGTACCAATTTATCCTACCCCGGAATGATGAAAGGCTTGGTTAGCCAGGGCGAAGGTCAATCGCTTGACAATGCAAGTGTCAGTAGCGCATCTTACCACTGCGCCACGTGTCCCTAGACGAGAACAAACACCAATACCGTGGTAATTTGATCTTGTTAGGTGCAAACGGATACGGAAGAAGAGCCTCGAGCTTGAGCCCGGAATATTTTTTATTCCTATTCTTTGTAGTTTGAGTTCCAGTTTATAGTGTCTTGAGAAGAGAAAAGGCTACATGGAATGAGACCAATGTTCGAGTAGATGATAATACCGCTACAAAGCCACACCAAAGCCGGTTTCTGCATGTCCGACGGGATCGCGTAGGCGCCCTTCAAAGTGGGCTAATGAACGGTAGCTGCTACTCCTCTGTCGTTCGCGTGTGGTTTACTGTCAGGGATTTGCAAGCGTCGGATCTAATCAGGCTGAGAAACGTTTGCGCGGCGCGTCCTTAGGGGACTAGTCACTTTACCACAAATAATCATTGAATTATCACACCCACAAATAATCACGAAAAATAATCACAAAATTGATCATTTTGGGCCCCGCTAAACGCCTCTAGCGCGACTGAAACGTTGCTGTTGCATTGTAAAGCTAAAAGTAAAGGTGTCGGCGTTGATCAGTCTCTCAAGGGCTCGTTTAGACACCGCGTGGCGAAAATGCAAAATTGAAGCGCAATCAATAATTATCGTCCTTGATCTAATTTGCTCCTTTACATTAGTGGCGCGTTGCGGTGGCGCCTCATATAGGCAACCTTACTGGTCGTTCGGGTTTTCTAGAAGGCTGATATTCCTTATTAAAGGACATTTTGACGAAATTCACTTTTTTTCGTTTAATTTCTTCCCTATCTTCCCTGTGTGATTATATGCCCACTTTTTTTTGATTAGACGTGGCGCCACCGGACTGCGCCACTAACGCTAAGGAGCAAATTCGATCAATGACGCTAATTATTGATTGCGCTTCGATTTTGCATTTTCGCCGCGCGGCGTCTAAACGAGCCCTAATTGTAAGGAAGCGCCGCGCATTCGTGTTCCATGCAGAATCGTTGGGGCTTAGTGAATGCCTTTTTGGCATATACAACGACTTATGCGGACAGTCGCTATACCAGGTCAGTGTCTTTACCTTCCCAGACAAGTCTGGTACCAATATACCCGAACCCCAAAGGGAGGGAATGCTTAGATAGCCTGGGCGGGGATCGATAGCACAACCGTGCGGGTGTCAGTCATGCCTCTTACCACTGTACTACGACCGTCGTTGCATCATATGCGAGAAAAACGGCACTAAACCCCTCCAGCGTTGAGTGACATTTGCAGTCGTCATCGTCCAGCCGGCCGGCAGTAGAATATAATCGCTGTTATTTGGATGTAAGATGGAGAGACGGCGTCGTTCAGCCCAGACAGCAGCCCTTTTCAATGAGCCTTCGAGACCGGAAGTGCGCAGTGGCCGTTCTCACTCCGTGCTCTTTCCACCTCAGCCCCTCGGCTCCGAGGGTTCAGTTGACAATTTCAACAATTTCCACTTGATAGCTATGCCCTTCAGGCTAAATTTCCTGCACTTTTCGGTAGCAAAGACCATGAATCCTCGACCTGCCTGACTCGAAAACCACCTGGCCATATGAGAATGTCCATCCATCCTTTCTCATCGCTTTGACTTCTACAGGGTGGTGTAGGAAAGGTAGAAGAGGAGATGCTCAGGAAATATGTAGTGCCCAGCAGGAAAAAGGCTTCCCAAATTCAACTGTCAATATGGCTGAGTTCCAGCATTAGGATCTAAAACAACGATGCACTTCCCTATTAACTATCTAGACGTGTTCCTTGTATCTAAATCCATGGGCGATCGTGGTACAGCGGTAAGAGGCGCTACTGACACCTAGCATGCTCGAACGATCCATCCTCGCCTGGGTTAACCAAGCCTTCCATCCCTCCGAGGACGGGTAAATTGATATCAGGCTTGTCTGAAAGGGTAAAGACACTGAGTTGGCATCTCGGCTGGCCCACAAAAGTTTTTCTACAGGCCAAATACACAATCACCATGTCTCCTCGATTGTGAATGGAAGACGAAAGCATGGCGCGTACTTAAGGATCTGATCAACGCTGACTTTTCACCTTTACCTTGATCTTTACCTTCAATATTACGTCTTTTTCACCATCCTGTCTACCTCGCCTGCCTGCTATTCACCCTCCTTTCGGTCATTCAAAATACTAAAAAATACTAACCGGATCCCCGTGATACTTCATCGACACCGTCGACCAGTTGTAGGTAGCTTACGTCGAACAATATCAATACGACATTAGCTATCTAGCACCGGTATACTACCTTTGTGTTGAAAGAAATTTTGTGACCCATTCATAAGGTGGACGTCATCAGCTCTTACTAACCAAAAACCTTTACCATAGCACTTTTCCAGCAATTCGAATGACGATATTGTATGGTTTTTGAGTTCCATGAGCTCCAAAAAAATAGTGAATCAAAAGAGAAATTACGGGGTCCAGCTTATTGATGATGGTGAAGGGGCTCATGAATGCTGGTCGGGCCTAAATGCATGCCCATCTTGTATATTTGGAGATGCTAAGTTATTTGCAAAACACTGACATCGGACGGGAATTGAACCCGCGTCTTTCTGTTTCCGGCAGACTGCACTAACCACTGTACTACCGATGTACGTTGCCATCCCCTAGCATCTTTTTTAAGCCCGGTCAGGCTATGCTATCAGCACTCACCCGTAATCACGGGAATGATTAGTTGATTACCCGTGGTTACGGGTGAGTGCTGACAGCAACAGTCCGACCGGGCTGAAGAAAGATGCTAGGGGATCACAACGTACATCAGTAGCACAGTGGTCAGTGCAGTCTGCCGGGAACAGAAAAACGCGGGTTCAATTCCCGCCCGATGTCAGTGTTTTGCGAATAACGTAGCATCTCCAAATATATAAGTCATTCAACTAGTTCTCGTCTACAAACCGCTTAACAAAAAGCGGCAATTAATAGAACAGTTTCGTGTTACATGCCCATCTTGGTTTTCAGCAAGGGGAGCCTTAGCGGAGTCCTGAACAGACGAAGGGGCCTCAGAACAACACTCAACTCTATGGCAACATGCCCTTTCCCGCTTGAAGCAGTAATTGCTCAAGTGAAATCTTTCTCGCATCAGAGTTCTTGAGAATGGAAGTGCAATGCAGCTGTTGCGGCCTCTCAGGCATCTAAAATCTGGTGACAAGCTTGATTTCTCAGTTGGGTGGAAGGTTTTAAAGCATAAAATGATCTGCACCATCCTCTCCAAGAAGAGTTTTTAGAATTCTCCATCTCCGCCAAATCCACTGCAAACCGAGTCGTAAACCTCTTCCGATTTTCATATAGAGCTTTCATTGCCCCAAGCGAGCTTAATCGCTCTATTGATGGCAATGGAGAGTCCAATAGCAGTGAAAGGTTAATTTGAAAGCCGCCGAATGACGATATACATTCCGCTTTCCTCTCAACTTCTCTAAAAGAGCCAGCATTTTGTTAACAGCGCTTCTGTCCGATCCGAAAACTGTTGTTTGGGAGATGATTCACGGCTGAATCTATTTGACAGCCTTTTGAGAAAGCTCTATGGGAGAGCTTCTGTTTAGGTACTGCCACAGTCTCGAGTGCAAACCTTTGAGCTTGGAGGAAAGCAATACCCAAGAAAAAAGATCGGAAGTTGTTTTCAAAATCCGGTTTCCGTCAAGCCGGACTTGCCATCGAGACCTGCTGCTCGGTCGAAATCGCGACGGGAGCATTCTCGCTTGAGGACAGCCCAATTGCACTTTTGAGCCCGAATTCATGAACGGTTTATCCAGAATAAACTCCGAAATATAAACACTCCATTGTGCAAATCCTGCTTTATCAGAGCTTCCAGGTCCCCGAACCGTCAACGTGTTACTGAGGTGTGTAACAGGGGTGTGCGGATAAAAAATTTTCGCAACCCGGATAAGGGTGCGGATAACGGAATAGCCAAAATCGACCGGATAACGGATAAAAAATTTCGAGGCTAAACCCCTCATCAAACTCCACTATCACTTTGTATAACTCGATGAATGTTTATTTCACCCACAAAATTCACGCATTGAGATCCAAATTCATTATATACAGAGTTGACGACTCCTCTCACGAGCCGTGGAGAATATCACGCCAAAAATTCCATGAACACTGTCTCTGAAATACTTCTTCCAGGTATCAAACATTATGAAGGGACAATAGCAAAGTATTTGGCTGATTTTTTGAAAAGATTAAAGAACGATAGCAAATTCATTGCAAAATACTTTGCTCTTGTTTCTTCATAATATCAGATACTTGAAAGAAGTATTTCAGAGACAGTGTTCATGGAATTTTTGGCGTGATGGTCACCACGGCTCGTCAGAGGAGTCGTCAACTCTGTATATTATGAATTTGGACTTCAATGCGTGAATTTTGTGGGTCAAATAAACATTTATCGAGTTATACAAAGTGATAGTCGAGTTTGATAAGGGGTTTACCCTCGAAACTCTATTTTTCTATTTGTCAATAGAGCGCGAAATTGCACTGAGTGAGAGGCCTTGATCGATTTTTATCCGTTATCCGGCCGAAAAAAACGGATAACGGTGCGGATAACGGACAAGCCAAAAAACCCCCGGAAACCGGATATTGGATAACGGATAATCCGCACACCCCTGGGGCCGTATGCTCGTCTTCGGGAACCGGGAGCCAGGCTCCCGATCGGGAGGCTGGTTCCCGATCGGGAACCGGGAGCCAGGTTCCCGATCGGGAGCCAGGCTCCCGGTTCCCGATCGGGAGCCAGCCTCCCGGTTCCCGATCGGGAACCGGGCGGCATGCGGTGGTGGGCGGGGCTCGGGAGGAACGGGCGAGTAACAGCGGTAAGGGGAATCCGCCCGTACCGCGGTGGAGCAGCAATTTAACGAGCAACAGAGAGGAAACTCAAGAAACTGTAGACAAAAGCCAACAGCTACAGGAAAATTTTGTAGGATCATGAAGAATTAATTTAACTCAAATTTCGGAGAAAACCGGAAAGCAATGTGAAAAAAATTAAACGCGAACACAAGAGAGTTGAGAAAACATGCAAATAGAGAAGAGGTGTAGCAATGAAAAGGAGATTAAACGGAAAATGTTAAAATATTATTTTTCACTCTAAGCGCTTCCGCGCCCCATTGTTAAATTGCTGCTCCACCGCGGTACGGGCGGATTCCCCTTACCGCTGTTACTCGCCCGTTCCTCCCGAGCCCCGCCCACCACCGCATGCCGCCCGGTTCCCGATCGGGAACCGGGAGGCTGGCTCCCGATCGGGAACCGGGAGCCTGGCTCCCGATCGGGAACCTGGCTCCCGGTTCCCGATCGGGAACCAGCCTCCCGATCGGGAGCCTGGCTCCCGGTTCCCGAAGACGAGCATACGGCCCCTGGTGTGTAAGACCTCATATAAACCACGAATGGGCTCCTACGGCACTGTTCCAAATTTTGGACTGGAAAAATTTCTTTGGCTAAGACTTTGCATAGAGGGTTTTTGGGGTCCTGAACACGATGGTGCAATCCGTTTTTCGATTGGCCGCCGGACACTGTAGTTACAGGTAGGTCCTGACAGGTAAAGTGGGCGGAGTCAGGACTGCTTAATGTTTCGACTTTCCGACCTCTTTCAGCTCAAAGTCAGTAACGTTAGCAGTTCGTTCTCGGCTACACACTAGCGTCACTAATATTGAGCTGTGAGCTCAACGATGGGAGTTCAGGATATCTGAGGATCGAAACGTTAGACCGTAAATAATAACTTCACCTTAAAACCTCGTCAGACAGAAAAAAACATATTGGAACCAAACACATTTTTCTAGGGTCTCGCTATCACTGAAGTCGTCAGTGACTTGCACTCGAAAGCTACCGGAACCGATAGTTGTGTCAAGGGACAGACGGGTGTTTTTCGTCGGAAGTCGTCGTCGTCCAGAAGTGCTGACGTTGACGTGTGCGGGGGGCGTTCGAGGCGCGGTGAACCGCCGACGGCGGCCGTCGCGCGTCGTCATGGTGAAGTCGCCGTCGTCCGCAGTGGTGGCGATGGCTGCTGAGGCTCACCAGGAGGAAACCATCCCCAGCCTGCAGTCGATACCGCTCTCGGCCATTCTGCCATGTATATTCTTGCAACTCTTTTATCTGAACGATAAAACATATAAGAAGTCACATACTACTGTGTGCGTGTCATTGTATATAAAAGCCTTCGCCAGCTGGTGAGGTCCATTCCTGTACATACTACGACTACAATAATGTTGCTGTTATCAAGAATCACCACAAATATGGCGACCACGGCAGGATCCTTAAGTCGCTGGTTCGAATCCGGCTCGACGGACCACACATTTGTGGTGATTCTTGATAACAGCAACTTTATTGTAGCCGTAGTATGAACAAGAATGAGCCTCACCAGCTGGTGAAGCCTTTTATATACAATGACATGCACACAGTAGTATGTTACTTCTGATATGTTTTATCGTTCAAATAAACCTCTCCCTTGTCATTCTGTTGCTGAACATCTATCCACACAGCTAATCTCTGCAAACAGATGCGTGCAGCTGTTCTTCTTACTTTGACACTTTGATGGTCCTTTCTTCAGCTGGAGACCTTTTCAGCAGGGACCACAACTCTTCCAGACCGCTCGATCTCCGGCTACTTGCATCCAGTGAAGAAGGCTCCTTTCTCTAAAAGTCTTTGGAAATGAGTCTGCCCATCTTGCTGACGGTCGTCCCAGTGGTCTTTATGGTCTCTTGGGAGCCATTCTGTGACACATAATAGCTATTCTGATTCACAGAACAGCTGCTCCTCATCCCAAAGTAATTCTTCCAGCAGCATCTTTCTCGGTGACATCTCAATTCCTGCCAGAACTTCATCTCCAATAGTTTCTAGTAATCGAAGTCAATTCCACATGATACCGCATATTTATAGCATTCTTTGGCGTTCCATCTCGTTCTCCTCCAACGTCGTCACTTGTTTCTCCTTGTCTCCTTTTTCCTTGGTGCTGCTCCCTTCTCGTTGAGGTACCTCGACGCTATGTTGTCGGAAGTATCCCGTGAGAGAGCTACATCGTCCTCGATCGCAGGTTTTTGTGCGACGACTATCGATCAGTCCTATAATTGTGATAGTTTTCCATCAGTCGACCTGTCTACCTGGGCCTCTGATCGCGACACCTTTTTCCTGCTACTTCTAAGCAAGATAACGGTTTCTGCCCAAACGGGACGGGATCTTGATCATCCAGACATTTCGCCACTTATGGAGTAGCATGTTGAAAGTGCAAATTTGATTCGCCCTCCATTGCCAAAGTCTCTGCGCGTTCTTCTGCGCCGACTTCGAGCAGAATTCCAGGTCACTCCCACAGCTCAATTTTAAGACAGGGACGGAAGATCAGTTTTAAACCAATTTTATGCAATTATTTACAATTTCCCGATTCTGTAATTTCATACTGACCGGTAATTGTAATAATCCCATAGCAATGTTAATTTCAGTTTCCTTCAAAGCTAATCTTTGACCGGTCGCGCATAGTGGTGTGGTGGGTGGTGGTAAGAGGGACTACTTCCACCCGCACGATGGAGCGATCGGGCCTCGCCCAGGCCAACCAAGCATTCCATTCCTCCGAGGTAGGGTAAATTGGCAGCTGACTTGCTTGGGGAGGAGAAAACAGAAAGGTGAACATCGGCTGGTCCTTCCACGTTAATGGGTAGCTCGAGTACTCACCACGCCTTCACGAATTTGAATGGAGAACGAATGCGCGGCGCATTCTTAGGGGACTGCTCAATGTCGGTCATTTTGCCTTAGTTTTTAACTGAAATTTCTACCCCTGGCCCGGGATTCATGAACGAAACCGCCGGTTCACCGCCAAAGTGACTCACCGCGTGTGATGAATCACGTTTTGGCGGGTAACCGAGGTGAATATCACGGGCCGGTGAACCGTTCATGAATCCCGGCCCTGGTCTCCTCTAGATTTTTTCCGCCCACAAAGAAGTCGTGGTTCATATCAAACAGCTAATACTACGAAAATCTCTGTTGGGGTGGTGGGTAAAGGATGATATCTTTCTTTTCCAATTCACCAACTTACATCGTGGATTCTAGACGATTCCTAAACCTTGCCTGGCACACAGACGTCACTTCTCCAAGGTACAAAGAGTACGCCGTTCATTCCAGAGCCGTCCTGATGATGTCAATTCATACACATCGGCGGCCGTCTGGGTATACGTACGGCTATAGGAAATCAGTTCTCGGAAAGATTAATCGCTGCGATTCCAAGCATTCACATTGCACCGGAAGTGTCAGAAGAACAGGGAGGTTTATCTCGTCTGACACATGTCACGCGTAAAAGTTTTCTCGCCTTCAGACGTTATTTCCCCTGGAGGCGAATTCTCCCGCTGAACGGACACGTTACTCGCCAGAAAAAACAGCTGTTAGGACAGACAGACGGCGGAAAAGCCAAAACTTACTGTCTATTTTTTTGTGATATATTTTAAGCTACGATCGATAATTGACCAGGTGTCAAGCTTGAGAGCTTCATGCAAAAAAAGAGGAAATTCTAATCAAGCTTTTACAGTTTACTTTTCATAAACGGAATACAAACGAATAAGACAAATCCTTCCTGAAGCGAGAATATTTTGCATATTTTGTCAACTCCCCCTACTTCTATCAGTTTTTTTCTGGACATAATGTCTCAATTCATCGAGAAAACTCATCTCCGGTGGAAATCACCCCACGACCGAGAAAACTTTCATAACTTACCTGTACTACTCGAGACAACCCTCCATATTCTCCTAGAACTATTGCAATAATTACGAATAAGATTTTTTTTTTAAAGAAAGTTGTGATTTTCTATCATCGAGATCTTCTAGGTAATGCCGCAAAGGTGATCTAACACTCAACAACTTGATAGCGCAATCATGACAAGACTTTTTATAGCGAAAAAACTCTACTAGAACCTAAATTTCTCCTAAAGTTTTTCTCCTAGATTTAAACTCCAGGACCGCTGTTCCACATAATTTGTTCATAGAGGTTGCTGGTAGTTTTTATTGAATCGGGTTGGCTCGCGACTTTTCATCTGCAGGATGGCTGGAATGGCCTAGGTAAATGATCTCGCCGTCCAGCTCGCCCATTAGATGACAAATGTGTATAAGGGGATTTCCTGGGGATATTTTTACTCCTACAGTATTTTTACCTGCAGTAGGGTAGAAATTACTCTATTTACAACCGTAAGGCAAATCCATTACAAGAATGATCAATAATTCTCCATTCAAATTAATAAAAAATAATCAATTATTCAATAATTCTCCAACCTCTCAAATTTCTGTCAGTGACCATTCTTCTACTTCTTCGGTCCTTCCAGTGATTTGTTTGGATCGCATCGGCTCGACTCGCCGTCTTCAGGGCCGGGATTCATGAACGCTGGTTACGTTTCACAGGCCATGCCCAGCATGAGCGTAACCGCCGGTGAATTTTAACCGGCCGGTTACGTTTCACAGGCCTGATCGGCCGGTTACGATTCACCGGCCGAGCGCGACCGGTGAAACGTAACCGGCCGGTCAAACGTAATTGGCCGGTCAAACGTAAGCGGCCGGTCAAACGTAACCGGTGACTGATTTGCGTTTTCCGGTAAGTTTCGAGGGTAGATTATCATCATTTGTTTTCAAACAAGCAGATTTACTGTGAAATTTGTTTCTCTAGATGTCTATAATTTGTTTATCTGAATTTGATCCAGATTTCTGGTGCTACGGTTGTGAAACGTATATGAACGCAACCGCCGGTGAATTTGACCGGCGGTTGCGTTCATGAATCCCGCCCCAGGCAGTTCAAGTCAAAACGTCCGGCGCGACATTCAAAAATAAATAAATAAATAAATGACGTATTTCTTCAAGGACTGGGTATAATATTACCCTAACAGGAGCACTCTACTCTACACCATTCAATCCTCTAATTTCATCACAAAGCGTAGCCAAAAAACTCCTACTCTCAAATATTTTAGCAAACATATTAGAGAGGCAAATGGTTTAAATTATTACTCACATTTTATTCCCTGCCTCTCAAATCTGAACCTCATATATTGCTCTCCGTAACTCCTCCTCGACTTCATCTGCCCGCCGAGGTTGCTAGGAGCACTTTTTGATGAATCGAATCGGCTCGACTCGGCCGTTTTCATGGAGTTCAAGACGAATGGCGCAGGTGAACGAGTTGGGCGCTCAGCTCACCCCCCCTAAATGACGAATCTATACAAGGAATGGGGATATTTATACCCGTAGAGGATCAACAAACCCCCTTCTCCGTTTCCATCCCAGCGAGGGTAACAAATACACCACTACTCACTAAATGTTTAAAAATGTGGATGAAAGGCAAAAAAAATCGAAAAAAGGATTACTCAAGATCAGAATCGCTGTCAAATCATAACAGTGTACATTTATTCTTTTCGCGGTAGGTGCTGTTCAGGTTACTGCTCGATGCCCGTTGCATTTTTTCGCATTTTTCTCACGCCATGCTGATGGGTTCCTTACTTTTACCTTACAATACCGGTTAGAAGCAGCAGTGATTAGCCGCTTAAGGTGGAAAATAGATGAGATGTCGGCTTTTTAAGGATACCATCCCGCCTTCGTCGCCTGAAGGGAAATCCTAGAACATCTGCGCCACTTCCCATTCAATATGTTTATTTGAAGGTATTTCCATTTTTACTAATCTCTGGCCCTTGTTATACGTTCGCTCACCCCCCAACGTAACTCGTCCATTCAGTATCAGACACCGTGGGGCCAGACACGTTTGTACGAGTTCACCACGCCAGCGTCACCATGATAACTCGTACAAACGTGTCTGGCCCCACGGTGTCTGATACTGAATGGACGAGTTACGCTGGGGGGTGAGCGAACGTATAACAAGGGCCTCTTACTACTGGCAATTAATCAATCCGTCTCCTCAAGAGTGCTACATAGACACGTCCCTCCTCTACAGTATCCTTGAGAATCATCAAACCCCACGAACTTCTGAAAACTTGGACAACAAGTTTTCTAGCATCGCAGTATGCTACTTAGCCATCTTGGATTTACTCAGCTGTCGTCAAGTTAATCCATGATAACTGATATTATTTTAGTTTCTTTGATTGCTGTAAAAATTATCAATCAAGTACATTCCCACAGTGGGAAATTTTATATAGTTTTATATATTATTTATTTTTTTATTCTTTAAAGCTACTTAACCCGAATTTTCTGCTTCAAAGCCATCCCAGGAAAGGCACCCTTCCCTCCTCTCACTCCATTTATCATCTGTTCTTCTTACACCTTTGCTCTGCTTGGAACGGAACTACCGATTAGACCACGAACGTGGCAATTTAGAAATCGAATACCAACGATAAGCACTGAATAATGAATGTCAGCAACGTCACCAGCAATTATTCACCCAGAACCGCGATCAAATAACATCTTTGTTTTAGAGGAAAACAATTCAAAACTTTCGATCAGTGAAATTGTCCCTTACGGTCGTGATCTCCATTTCAAAGGTTTAAGGGCAGTGCCAAAAACCAGGCGTTTCTGAGGTTCATTATCGTTCGGTAACAGCATTAGTAAAATAGTAAAATTCAGGGCAGGGACGCAGAGGAAGCGGCAAGACCGCTGGAGCTACTATACATACTTTACGCCATTTTTATCAAGGTTTTAACAGCAGTGCTATCTTACCTGTACAATTTGTCCTTCGACTGAGTTTCCACTCTCTTCTCATGGTCTCTGTTGCCTGCCCATGTTAACCACTAAAGTCCTTTCTAAGAAACCCAGCCATCCAGCAAAGATGAACGCTCTGACATTCTTCCTGAATCGTAACTACCAGTTAACCCTATTTCATGAAAAAAGAAATCAGATTAGAAACAAGCTTCACCTTAGATTCAGGACAGCGGCGACTTGGATCCAGTCTCCATTCGTCCAAACGGAGCTTGAAACTTTCATTTTTTTCGGAAAATTCCTCTTCGCACTCACAACGTCGTCTCATGTAGTTCTTTTTTCCTCTCAAACCCTGACGAACCTCGCGAAACCTGTAACTGCGCTCTTAATTCTTCTTTGTTCGCTAAGGATAGAACAAGAGGAGCGTTTTCAGTTCAGAAATTTTCAGTTTTCACTTCTGATGTCACTTCTGATTTCGAATTTTCTCCAGTTTCTTTTAGCCAAACAAATTGTAACAATCTGTTTCAACTTTCGAGATTTCTCAGTATCAAGACCTTGGTGATGGGACTAATGAAGGGTTTCGAACGGTGAGAGAACCACTCACTTACCCTTTAAAGGTCATGTAATCCTTTGCCGTTATCATAAAGTTTCCGAGATCTCTGATCAGCCGATTAAGTGCTTGCTTCATGAGCATGAGCTTGGTTCTTGAGTTCATGCTGATCAAAGAACGTCAATAAGATTATGATGAAGGCAAAAGGTGTGACCACTAATGACGATGCGTTCGATATAAACAAATATTTGATAAATAATAAATATAATAAATAATAATATGTAAAAAATATCGAGGGCGCACATACGTGGTGTAGTGGTAAGAGGCGCTGCTGACATCCGCACGGTCGAGCGATAGATCCCCACCCGGGCTAACCGAGCCTTACATCCCTTCGGGGTCGGATAAATTGGTACCAGACTTGTCTGGAAACATAAAGACATTGCCTCGGTACTTCGGCTTTCCCCTCAAGTCATTGTATAGGCCAAACATGCATTCACCAAGCCCCAACGATTTTGAATGGAACACGAATGCGCGGCGCGTTCTTAGGAGACTGATTAACGCTGGCATCTTCAGTTTTTTTAACCTTTACAAGAAATCGATTGATATATAGGTATGTCCGAATATGAACACGGCATTAGCCCTGCCAACCATGTGGAGCTCGTTTATTAGATATCGAAATTTAGAACGGACAAACCAACAAAACGAACTGGACAACCTAGACACAGTTCGAGATTAAAATTAATACCAGAAAAAAAATAAAAAAATCTAAATCTTTCTCATCCCGTTTTTGACAATATCCGAGTTAGACCACTTCTATTCCTCAGTTCCTCGGCTCAAACGCTATTACGTCTGTGTGGTTATTTGTTTATTCGAGGTTTTGTTCCGAGTTACCATCCTGAGTTTAGACTTACTTTGCTTGGTTCTCTAAACTGGCGCGCAGTATGGCGCATAAATAAATAAAATGAAAAAAATGAAGTGGTACAGATTGGGTAACTATGTAGGTAGATCTGGGTAAATCCACCATCTTCCCCATAAGTGTCAACTATTAGCGCCAACATATTTGCTTCATTCATCCATTCAATGACCCTCAAGTCGATTTTCAGCTTCTTTGACCAGCACAGAGGTTGTGCGGTCTTTGCAGGGTTCTTCCAGAGCCGAGAGCAAGTTCAGAACAAAATGAGAACAGCTGATGTCGTGCCTCTGGGCTGACCTCACTTCGCACCTTGCGGGATTGCAGTTTTTACGCTTTTTTGGAACAGCTCTGCAGCTCAATTCCAATTGAATTATTGGCTTGCAGCCGTTCCTTTGCTAGCTAGAAATTCAATTTTCTTCTTACATCGGATTTTATTAATTCTCTTCGATACTGTCGTTGCATAAATTTTGTTCAAATATCCCGAAGGGTAAATTGTTGCAGGCGGGTATGACAGAAGACGTGGATGGCCACGTCCTCGACAAATACGATCTCCAGAAGCGGCTCGGCAAAGGAGCATATGGAATCGTGTGGAAGGCCGTTGACCGACGCTCGAAGGAAGTCGTAGCGCTCAAGAAGGTACGCTCTGTAGAAAATCCCATGGAGCAGTGGTAAGAGGCGCTACTTACACCCGTGGCGGTCTAGCGATCGATCTTCGCCCGGGCTAACCAAGAATTTCATCCTTTCGAGACACCGAAAGTCGATGCACAGGCCAAGTCGCCCCCAGTAACGTCGGCAAATTTCCGCTAAATTGCGATATAAACGGTATGGAACGTCTGCTGATTATGCCCATGTGTTTTTTATTCGAGACAAAAAAAAATATAAAAAGATTTATGGCGGGTGAACAGCAAAAACGACCCATATCGTTTTGTCGCAATTTGGCGGAAATTTACCGACGGTACCGTATGTATTCCCTGTCTTACTACGATTCTGAATGGAGAACGACAGTGTGGCGCGGACTTTGGGGGACTGATCAGTAACGATCACACGCTCTTTACCCTTGCGTCTTACCTTTATCTTTACCTTACCCCCTCCAAACGTTATCAACCACCCAAGCTAGCCATCTTCAAGTAAAAATCAATTACAGATATTTGATGCCTTCCGAAATCAGACCGATTCGCAGCGAACATTTCGCGAGGTGATGTTCCTACAGGAATTCGGACGACATCCGAACGTCATCAAGCTTTTTAACATTCTCAAGGCTGATAACGACAGGTAAGGAACATCTGCGCTTCAGCTTTGAGAATGACTAGGGAGCTTGCCTTCCCGACTTATTTCTTTTGGAAACTTGATAGTTTCTGTAATTAATTTTTTCTTATACCTCCCAATGCCCACATCGGTAACCGAGTGAATTGGTCAATCCGACGAAGTGGACCTGAGTCATTAATTCCCCAAGTTTTGGCCGTTTTTCTTCTTTTTTTTTTCTCTATTGATCCGTTTCCTTACCAATAACTGTGGCCAAAAAGTGAGAAGAGAAGTGGTTCACGGGAAAAGTTGCTCGAAAAGCTGGCCAACGAGGCTGACCTACCCACTTCAGGGACATTTATCTGGTGTTCGAGTACATGGAGGCCGATCTTCACAACGTCATCAAGAAGATGACCATACTGAAGGACGTGCACAAGCAGTACATCATGTGTCAGCTGTTTCGAGCGATTCGATTTCTTCACAGCGGAAACGTCCTGCACAGGTGAGTCTCATCAAATTCGAGAACGGTATACCCCAAATAAACCCCACGCGGCGCCTTGGGATATTCATTAAGGGTTTATACGGGTCTACCCACCCAAATCTGCCAGCCACCCAGAGTTCAAAAACCTCGAACTACCAGCAGCGTACAATCCCCAGAACTTAACCACCTTGCTGATGAATCAGGGTTTAGGAAACCCCGCCCGGATAGTGATTTGAGTCAGATATTGTATAAACCCCCAATAAGCTACATATGGATGAAACCCGTTGTGAGAGTTGACGACTTGCGGCTCGCATGTCATTTGATGTATAATTCGGGTTTATATCGGGTATACCTTTCACAACTTCGGTCCTGGGTCCGGATTCATGAACGCAACGAGCGCTCTCCGATACCTCGTTGTCGCTAACCCGCTCGATACCGCGAATCAGCGGCCATTTATCATTCATGAAGACCGGGGTTTCGGAGACCTCGACAATTTATGGCTCAACTGCCGCAATCGCACTCATTGCGGGCACCTTATCGACTTCGCCGTCTGGCTCTAGCTCAGAACTGCGGCGCAGTTAGAAGAAATGCTCCTGCGTTGCGTTTCGGCCAGAACCAGACGGCAGAGTCGATGAGAGATTGCGTTTAACATGATAAGTTTAGGATTAGTGGACAAAGGTCTTGCGTCGAGGTCTCCGAACCCCTGCCTCATCGCGAGGTGTCGGAGACCCCTCCTAAACCCCGTCTAAACCGCGGCGTGCGTTCACGAATAACGTTTTGCGCGTCGTTCGGGGTATATTTCGGGGTATATAGTGCCGACACCCGTCGAGAATCTGAGCCCTGTTCTTCGTCGATGGATTTTTCCGTCCGGGGTAACAGCCTAGGGTCAGGCGCTGGGTAAGCTCAGAACTCAGCACAGTCTAGTAGGCGCCATCAGATGATGTCGCAAGAGAAGCAATTGGGGTTTGGGGAATATCAGTCCCATAAGCGCTAGGTGTAGGTAAAGGTAAGGCATAGGTAAAGATGTTGGCGTTAATCAGCTCCACTGACGCGCCATGCGTTCGTCTTCCATTCAGAATAATAAGGTCTGATGAATGCGCATTCGGTCTGTACAATGACCTGTGGAACTCGGCTGATATATGAAGCCAGTACCTTTCGTCTTCCCAGACAAGTCTGCTACTAATTTACCCGATCCAAGAGTTGTCGAGTCGACCGCTTAACCATGCGGATGTCAGTAGCGCCTCTTATTACTGCACCACGCATGATTAATAATACTTCAGCAGGGTAGCCAAGCTTAGTATACACAGTTTCATTCCAGCTCACGTTTCGAGAGCCTTCGTCAGAGCCCGAGAGTCGAATTTAGTTCGAGAAATCACCCGAGAAATTTCATCTTCAAACTCAAAAAATAAGGAGAAGAGATCTCATCTTCGAATTCAAAGAAAAAAAAAGAGAAATTCACCCTGAATCTTCCAAGATTCCACGAGGGCGGTTATGCCGAAAAGTAAGCCGCAATAAAGCTGTTACCATGGATGCAGTTGTAAGAGGCGCTAATGACTCCCGCACGGTTGAGTGATCGATCCTCGCTAATAGAGCCTCCACTAACTCTAGGGCCTGGTAAATTCGTACCACACTTATCTGGGAAGGTGAAAACTGTGACTTGAAGAGCAGATGGTTTGGAAATTCATAGAATAGGCCATACGTGCAATCATGACTCCTCTAGGATTTTGAATGGAAAACAAGTGTATGGCGCGAACTAAACTGATCGATGCCGCCCACTTTACCTTTACTTAGTTGAAGTGTCCCTTCTAAATCAAACTTACAGCACACCGATGTTTAAGGACAGCTAAAAAGAGGAGTATTTACAGGGATCTGAAGCCGTCAAACGTGCTTCTGGACGCGGACTGTCGAGTGAAACTTGCCGATTTTGGACTGGCTCGATCTTTGTCATCGGTAAGTCAATCTACCCATTAGTTCCTCCTTTACTTCTTCAAGATTCACTTCTTTGAGATGGAATGACGTTGGAGCCAGTAGTTTCGAAAAAGTTTTTCGACTTTCCAGTCACTGAAGAAGTAGAAAAGCTCCGAAACATTAGCCTAAGGGCCTCTTCAGACTTCATTGCGGCAGCAAACAAATGTAGGGCATTAAAGAGGGGGTGCGCGTGTTTCTGCAATAGCTGCGCACATTTGGCGCCGTCTACTGGACGGACGTTGGTCGAAAAACTATTCAGTACTTAACGATAGGGATGGTTTTAGCAAGGAAATTTGAAAACGAATGTTGTCGGTCCCTATATTTCACCATTAATGCGGCAGCATTGCAGTAAAGTCTGAGGAGGCCTAATAAAAAAGTGTGTACCCGCCTTGGACTATAGTACAGCCAACAAAGATTCAATCTATCTGTGCTGCAGATACTCAAAAGGAGAAGCTACAAAAATTCATAAAGAATTTGTAACGTTTTTCTGATAAGTGTCATTTTTACCTAGTAAATTTGGGAGGCCTGCGTAGTCTTTCTGGATCGTTTCTTGTGTTTTGAGTTCAGGTTTTTCATTTGTTGTCTTTCTTTTTATCCTCTGCTGTTTTTGTTTTAGGCACGTCATTTAACGTATTAAACAAATAAATAAATAATCTTGATCTCCATAAAGTTGATGCAGTTCCTGGTAGGAACGCATCATAGACGAAATGAAGGAGCACAGTAGAGGTATGGATGAATGAGCTTCCGCCTCCCACGCGCCTCACCTGAGGCCATCGTTTCACGAGCAAAGACTCGAAGCAATTAGCCTCAGGCGCTTATTCTAATAAACACGAAAACAACGTAAATTTGATGGGAATAGTGAAACGTGAACAACAACAACACTATTATAAATCAAAAATCTATGTAATTCCAAATCTCACAATATAAAAAAGAAAATAATTTTCCAGCTCGAGGACTATCCCGAAGGCCAAAATATGCCTGAACTCACCGAGTACGTGGCTACCAGATGGTATCGTAGTCCGGAGATCCTACTGGCCGCTAAACGCTACACGAAGGGCGTCGATATGTGGAGTCTCGGATGCATTCTAGCCGAAATGCTGCTCGGTAAGCTTCTCACTTGACGGATTTCTGAAATTGGCTCAAATTACCCCTTCTAAAGGATGTATGTGGTGCAGTGGTAAAAGGCGCCGCTGACACCCAGCATGGTCGAGCGATCGATCTCTGCCCGGGCTAACAAAGCCTTCCATCATTCCGGGGTCGGGTAAATTGGAACCAGACTTGTCTGGGAAGGTAAAGACACTGACATGGTATAACGACTGGCTCCCGCAAGTCGTTGAATAAGTCAAATACGCATTCACCGTGCCTCTACGATTCTGAGTTGAACAGAAATGCGGCACGTGTTCTTAGGGGAACTGATAAACGCCGAAACCTTTACCTTCTACACCTCTTGAAAGATGGGAATATATAATTAACAATTCCATGCTAAGTGCATAATTACAAGTACAAGAGCCACGTAAATATTATTTTAAGGACGAGCGCTGTTTCCTGGAACGTCGACGATCAATCAGATTGAGCGAATTATGAACAGCATCAGTCGACCGAGTCGATCCGATATAGAGAGCATTGGTGAGTTTCAAGCGTTCTGGAATATTCGATGACATTGCGATCGATTATCGCTCTTTTTAATCTCCGAGACTGAAGTTATGACCTAATTTTTGATTTGTACATCAGCTTTAGTACCCACTAGCTTGTCAGTTCCAATAACTACTCAGTTTGGGCGAGCGTGGGCATAGTGGTAAGAGGTGCTACTGACACCCACTCCGTCGATTGATCGATCCTCACCCAGGCTAACCAAACTTTCCGGGGTCGAGTGCTTTGATACCACACTTGCCTGGGGAGGTAGAGACAAGAACTTCAAATTGGGTGTCGTTAACCCGATTCCGCCAGGGCCCAGATTCATGAACGGACGAGCGGTCTCCGAAACCGCGGCGCAGCCAGAACCAGACGGCAGAGTCGATGGGAGATTGTGTTTAACATAAGAAGTTTAGGATAAGCAGACAAAGGTGGGGGCTGTTCGGGCGATATCTCGGGGTTTATCGGCGGTTTACCAATGATGAATCTGGACCCAGGTTTCAAGCCCTCTGCTGCCCTTGACGAGAGAAAGTGATTCTTACACCCCTGTATATTAGATCTTGTAAGGAATTCTTCGTTCTGTTTGAACATGGACTTGTTTTGTTTTATGATAACTTTTTGTGTCTTCCTAAACTTATCACCACTCTGACTGGGTGCTTTGGACTACGGTAATCTTCTCAACATGCCTATAAATCAACCCTATAGAGTAGCAACCACCGTATCAGAATGAACAAAATCCCATCAAAGCGTCGCAAAAACAAACTATTAACCCGTTACAAATAAATGTGGAGAAAACGCCAAGAAATACAAAAGTCAAGTCCTGTTAAGACGACTTACTTGAAGTTTCCCATTGCAGGCAGCCACTACGCAATGTCGGTGCTGGAGAAGATGCCGCAACGACCTCGGAAAACCCTAGACTCCATGATCAACACCAGCAATCCGCATGCTCTCGATCTTATTCATAGGTTTCATAATGATTTGTCCTTTCAGCATCAACACGAATATCAATCGATCGGCTTTCAGGTTATTGATTTTTGCACCACACCGGCGGCTGACCGTAGAGCAGTGCCTGGTTCATCCGTACGTTGTGCAATTTCACAATCCGGCTGATGAGCCGATTCTGCCTTATGACGTAAGCTATTAAATAATACCTTAATTAGTGCTATTACTCATTTGCTGTCGCAAGTTATTGTATGGGCCAAATCGATAGCCGAATGGAAAACGAGGACGGAGCGCGCCCTTAGGAGATTGATCAAAACCGACTATTTTACTTCACTTCTACCCAAAATGTGTGAAATTCTAAACACGAACAATCTGCTTACAATTACAATCCTGCGAAACCTTCATAGGCATCGCTCGCAACAAAGAAAAATTCTCACCAGTACTGGAGAAATGAAGCGATTTCCCTGATCCAGGAAGATTTTCCCACACAGGATTTCCTCAGTTGCCTTAGGAAGTACGTGTGATAGGTTCAACATTTTAAATTGTATCTGTTTGTATCCGAATGACTTTGGAAGAGCGAAACTTCCCCAAAGCAATTTTATTTCTTTTATATTAAGAAATAAAAAAATAAAAAATAATTTTACAGGTGAACTTGCCACTGCCTGATCACATCCAGCTGTCAATCGACGACTACCGTAACAAGCTATACGATATGATGAATCAGAAAAAGACGCACATCAGGCGGATTCAGCATGAGAAAATCAAGCAGGTTCGTAGATTTAGGTACTCATCTCTACTCTCTATTGCTCCTTTTGTTCTTGATAGCGCCTATTCGGGGTGAGTTCAGATAGAACGACCTCGAACCACCACCACAGTGGCTACACCTTCATCAACCGTACCTACGTCGAATTCGAAACCCTCCAGCATGGTGCGAGGTGACTCCAGATGCAACGGACACGGACGAGGTGCAGCCCCCATAGCTCAAGCTGAGTGCAGCGATACGGACTATGATACGGCCAGGAGTATGGCTCGTGCGACCAGCGTCGAAAAGAACGGCAGTCTGACTAGTGGGAGCACCCTTCGAGGTGAGTTCTGGCACTAAATATGATCAACCGGCACTATTCAACTTAACGGACACCACTACCCGATTTTTTTCAGTGAGCAAAATTCACTGAAGCTTCTCCAATGGAGGTCATTTGGGGTCCGGAACACGAATCTCCTGTCCGTTTTCACGTGGGTGGTCTCAGACCACCCAAATCGCTACTTGGGTGGTCCAGTGTACCCTTTATTAGGGGTACGGCTCGCTTGTTTTGACAGTAAGTGTTGAATAGATTTATTCTCGACTATTGTCTTAGTGCTTAGTAGCAGCAGCAGCAGCAGCCTCGTTCATTCTTGACCCTGCTATTTATGCAGGTTGAATGATACGAGGGAATTTGATAGGGTGTATCATTCGCCGGCTCTCGTTTGAGATACCGTGAATGATACAATGATGTAATGCTTCGCTTCTACTTATCCTAGGAAATGTACAACAGGGGTCACGCAGAGCGAGACACTCCGCGCGCCCCAAGGCAAAAACAACGTAACAATTGAATTATACATGTTTATTACGCTGTTTGATACAGACGCAATAATTTAAACATTGAGTGTCCATTCTTCATCTTCGATTTCACGACCGCGCCGTTGTTGGATTGTTGGATTTGGAGTGCTGGGGAGGAGAGTTGGAGATTGAGTGTTGAGGTTGATGCGCTGGCGTCTGGTTGAACGGTTGTATGATGAGCTAGCTGTAATAGAAAATATAGTAACATGAAGCAAAAAAAACGAAAAAAAAATGTCCACAGACCAGTTGCGCCGTCTTTTGGCAAGAGGAAAAGTTCTTTTGCCCGGACATAGCAGCTGATTGTGGGGCAGTCTGCAGACATTGCAAACTGCTCCACAATCGTCCTGGTGCTCACTTTTGAGGCACCTGCTGCACAACCCAAGCTTGGACGCTTGGACAGCCCTAGCGATGGGATCGGCATAGCTTCGACACCGAGATGAATGGTGATCCTCCTTGCAGAATATGCAGGATGGTCTCGAGCTTGAGTTCTCCCCCATATTGTGGAGAGCCATCTCGATCCGATCCAGACGACCACCATTGTTCAAGTCGATGCGATCCATGCGGCTGTTATCACTAGCGATGATATTGAATAGTGACTCCATCCGATCCTCCAGTGACCGGAGGGCTGCTGCAATAGGGGCTAGGGATGGAGTATCTTCCAACTCAGCGAGGGCTACACGGAAGTCGCTCATCATAATGGACATGGATGCGATGTAAGTTGGGTGGCATAATTTATAGTAATGTTGCCGACCTCTGGCCAGATTGATAAACGGCGGCGCGTCTTTGATGGCAACAGATATCTGCTGGATAGGGATAAGATATTGCTTGGCCTACTATTACGACACAGGTTGCCAGCGGCGTTTCTTTGTAATTGCCGCTATGATTGCACTGAAAGTTGTGAATATTGTCTATGTACAGTTTGGAACGACAGCTTTTATGCGTGACTTTCAGCAGTTTCCAATGTGTTTGCCACTTTGGTGAGCGTTTTTGTTAGTAGCTTGATTGCTGTCCATGTAATAGTTACTATCCCTCTAAGAAGGTACGCCGCGAACTTGAAAAGTACTACAGCAGCTACTGGTCCGAACACGTACGTAGCTCCTGTGACTATAAACAGGGCAGCCCCAATTCCAAGAGCTATCTTCCACTCATTTTTTATTACGTTTATGAGCGGGTAGAGGTCTGGTATATGAAAGTCGTGTAACAGAGTACCACTCCTCCCTTTTTTGTGCGTCATCCAGGCGTTGGATTGGTGAATACTCGCAGGGTGGTATTTGAGTGTCCCTTCTAGGTTGAAAGTGACTTGATTACCATCGCACGTAGAGTGGCATTTTTGTACTATTACCGCTGTGTCGAAAGCGAGGAGCACTTGAGTGGTAATGTTTTTTGTGCTGCACTCGATGCTGAACACATGATTCCCACACTGAATAGTGGTCCACGAGTCAGTTTTTGTAAGGCATGTGAAAGTTATCATTGCGCCTTCAATACATCGGTAGCAACCGTTGATTTCCTGAACTGCGATGTCGCATGGCTGCTCTACTGCGAACTCGCTGTTTTCGAGCAGCAGCTGAGTTTCGACTGCTAGTGTAATTTCTCCTTCAAGAGATGATGTTACTAGTTCGTTCTCTGCTATCTCTAGCGTTCCCACGGAGGAATGAATGGGCAGTAGACTAGTCACGTCTCTGCGTAGATTCTTGAGTGAATGATGTGGGCAGTGGCAAGTTTGGGGTGCTTTCACGTTCTCGCATGAACAAATTATGTTATTGGTACAATTTGCAAAGTGACGTGATGCGGTTCCCTCAGATTCACATTCGACCGGTAATTTGTAGTTCTTTGGCAACATAAACGACTCTCTTCGTGATACAAGAAAGTGCCTATCCATTAACGGCGAATGTGGTTTCTGCAGCGAAATTACTGTCAAGGTTTTGTCGTCTATCTTTTCCATTTTGTATGGAGTGAGCTGGACGTTTCTTGAGGTCTTTTCTCCATATAGTGTGAACTCAATGTCCACTGTTACCAATGACTTCCATTCTATGCAACTTATTACTTCATAGATTGCTCTGCTGTTCGGTATGTGAGCGAATCTAAGAAACGTGCATGCTGGGAATGGTAGTAGGCATTCACATGGTAGCCCACCGCAGGTAGGTGCGCAAGCCGAATAGCCTGGATAGGGGGCTGATTCTTTGAGCTCGTGAACGATTTCATCTGGATGGATCCTATTGCACTTATCCTCAATGCAGGATCCCATCTGGGCGCATCTCGTAGAATGATAGACTTTGAGAAAGGTGTCTCTCGTATAGAAGTGTGAAACTTTCGAGCACACCAGTTTCAATGGCCTATTCGTCAGCTTAAGCATGCCGATAGTTTTATTTGCGTGATTTATTTGAACGCATAGTTGGTTTTTCACTCGGTTGAAGAGAAATTCTTCATAATACTGATGTGTACATCTTCCGTGTGAATTGCATATTGTATCAACTGTGTGACGCATGTATCCATTCTGACATCCGTTTGCTGTGCTTGCTAATGCACATAATGCTATGGTTACCACGACTACGCTCGGGATATTGAGCGGTGATGGTGTAAATGATACCATCGTTGATGATTCTCGGGTAAGTGTTGTGGTCGAAACAACGTAATGGCTCTGTGAGCTGGTACGAGCATTTCTGCGACCGCTCCATCCACACTTGATGCACCAAATAATACTCGCTATAAGCGTGATTTGCAGATACACCATAAATGCTGCGGTTAGTATAGCGCCTAGTGGCCAACAGTGTGGATTGCCTATTAACCTCATGCTCATCAATGATGAGGAGGAGTGGCAAAATTCTGGTGGTTCACAATGTCTAGTGACTAATAATACGCTTTCGTTACGTGTCGAACGTAGAGAGACTTCGCTGGCTCGATTGAGTGCTGATGTGGGTAGCGTGAATTCTATGGTCTTTGTAGATTTTTCATAGATTTGACATGTCGCATTTACGCACACTTCGAAGTTGGAAGTTTGTGGCCTAATACGCACTTTACCATTGTCGCATTCTATTGCGTCGTTGGTTAATGCGACTGAAGGGCTCACGAAAGATAAGCAGGCGAGAACTGTCAAAAACACAGCTGATGTTCTTCCGAAAGCTGAAGTTGACGGTTCATTTAAACCTTTTTCGAATTCCTTGATGATTTCTCTGGCTCGAGTTTTTGATGCTCGTTTAAGGTGACTTCTCGGACCACATGGTTCGGCTGCGGGAAGTATTTCTTGTACGTTGCTATCACGTAGAGGAGGCGTATTCGCTTCTTCCGTTATTGGTGGCTCGTTCGTTACACAACGGAGTTCCAAAGGATAGACCTTGTTGAGCGGTCTATGAATCAAATGATGATTGGGCATTTGGATTTTTAGGGATCGAACAAGGCCATCGGCACTTATAATTAGTTGGGCGATTTTTCCGTATACCCAGTTGCCTCTAGGTATTAAATCTTGCTCTATTAGAACAATTTCTCCAACGTGTGGTTCATATGACACATGTCGTGGCTGCTTTAGTATTTGTTTTTGGCTATCTCGAAGCAGTGCAAGATATTCTGTGTTCCATCGTTCCCAAAATTTGGATGCGATAACTTCGGTGAACGCGACAGCCTCCTGAGCTTGTTTGATTGTTTGTATCAAACTCGGATCGTACAGTTCATCACCGTAGTACTGTTGTTTTTCGACTTCCGGAACGGAGTAATATTTCAGATTTCCTTGGAGAAAATCAATTGGTCTCAAAGGGATTTCGTCCAGATCGGAAAAACTCGCCTTCGTTAACGGTCGTGTATTTATTATTGCTTCAATACGCGATGCCGCTGTGGTCATTTGGTCAGACGATAGTCTCTTTCGACCGATCGATTTCTGGTAGCACCGTTTTACAGAGCCGACCAATCTCTCCCAAACGCCTCCCATCCATGGAGAGGATGGTGGATTAAAAATCCACTTGATTTTTTCAGAAGCGCAGTAGTTCATGAGAGAGTTTCCGCTTGCGTCTTCTTCAAGGAATAGGTTCTCTAGGACCTTCTGCCCGAGTTTGAAGTTCGTTCCACAATCCGATCTCATGAGTTTCGGTACACCTCGACGAGATATAAATCGGACGAAGCTGTTAAGAAAGGCTCCTGTGGTTAGGTTTTCCACCACTTCCAGATGGATTGCTCTTGTTGTCAAACATGTGAACAGGCATATGTACATCTTGTCCTTCTTGCTGGACTCGAAAGGGCCCAAATAGTCACATCCAACGTTAGCAAAAGGCTTAGTCATTACTACTCTGTCTGCTGGTAGTGGAGGCATGTTTGGCGCTCCGAACGGTAATCCATGATATTTTCGACAGGTTACACATGTACGTATGTATTTCTTTATCATACGCGATGGCTTTGGTATCCAAAATCTTTGCCTAGCCAACGCCAATAAGTGGTCGCTACCACAGTGCGCGTTTCGACGGTGCAGGTCGTTGATAATTAACCTGATCAGGTCTCCGTCGTTTGGCACATATATAGGGTTTTTTGTGTCATATGGCACATTAGCGTTTTGTATTCGCGATTGATATCTTATAATACCATTTTGATCCCGTATAATTTTTTGTTTCGGGAAATTTCTTTGAAGTTTCTGAACGTCCTCATTTTTATGAGTTGCTGCGATAATCAGCTGTTCAGAGAACTCCATATCTGACGCAGTTAAACAGTCTTCTCTGCTAAAATTATTTAGCATTTTTAGGTTGATTGTTGTGAACCTTTTTTGGTTGCATCTGATCACCCATTTGTGTATCGTCTTTCCAGCCCTTGCTAGAGCACGTAGTGCGATATTGTAGTGCGATATTCTGGATAAATCGATGATATCGTAAGCAGGAGGTTCCGTAGGAACATTGTAGGGTTCGACGTTAACGTGCTCCTGATCGATTTCATCATCGCATTCATGGCTGCCATTGAGCGTTGTGATTGTCCGCAATTGCCAAGATTCTTGGTTTTCTTGCAGCCATTTGGGTCCTTTTACCCAATCATGCTCACTGATTGCTTTGGCAGTAGAGCCTCTAGTACCCACGTCCGCAGGATTTCTTTGAGTTGGTACGTGGAAGAAATGCACACCTATGCTTTTGCTTTCTATCTGGCATTTTAATTTTGAAATGCGATCTTTCTGGTTGGTAACGAAAATTGGAAGTTTTCGTGATGAATTCAACCATTGTAGCGCGATTTCACTGTCGCTTGCTATATTGACCTCAAATATTTCAATATTCAGAGTATCCAGAAGATTGTTTGCCATTCTGAGAGCAATTAAGATGCCTAGAAGTTCCAATCGTGGAATTGTTTGTTGCATCTTTTTTGGCGTTAGCTTGCTTTTTCCGCTAATTAGCTGAGTGACCTCATCAGTGTCGTTACGTCTTATGTAGGCACATGTTGATATGGCCATCATACTCGCATCGCAAAATAACCACAGACTTAGTCTTGGTACTGTTGGCAGTGATGACCGGAACATTGAACGCGGTGACCTTATATTGGCATGATTGATTTCCTGCACTGCGATCTTCCATCGGTTCGCCAATAGCGATGGTACTTTATCTTTCCAATCGATGCCAGTTGCGTAAATCTCCCTCATCAACGTTTTCAGTTTGATGGTTAAAGGATTTGTAAAGCCAATCGGATCGTAGACCGAGTTGATCTGGCTTACAATGTCCCTTTTTGTGATTTGGAGCTTATGAGGGATGTCGATTTTTATTGAGAACTCGTCTGAATCGGTATCGTAGGTTACACCGAGGAATTTCATTTTTCCGGACGGCGCTCTATCGATCGGTGGTATGGCATTGTTTACGTCGACCGAATTTGAAACGTATTCTCTGAGATTCATTCCGATTTGTTGGAAAATCTTTTTCGAAGCAGTGTATTTACTCAATGCTTCTTCTTCACTATTAGCACGAAGAAGTATGTTATCCACGTAAATGTTTTGCGCAATCTCGAGCGAAAGCGGCGTATTCACGTGGTTTAGGTACGCTAATATAGCCATATTGAGAATGCTTGGTGATGCTGTGTTCCCAAACGGTAAGCGATTGAACCTGTATTCGACAATATTGTCTTTAGTTGGAGCTTTTGCCGGGTCTCTCAACCACAGAAAACGACACAGATCTTTATGCTCGTTTACCAACCTGATCTGCGTGAACGCCGCCTCAATATCGCACAGAAGTATTATTCTGGCCGTTCGGCTTGCGGTTAATATATCGTGAATTTTATTGACGAACGATTCTCCTGTATGAATCACGTCATTCAGCGACAAGTTTCCTCTCATCTTTGATGATGCGTCGAATACAACTCTGAGAGGTTTGCTTTTCTCTGGCCTCCATACTCCGGAGTGCGGCATGTAATAAATACCTGCCGTGTTCTGATTTGCCGTGACTTTCTCAATAACGCCACTTTTAAGGTAGTCGTTCAGGATTTTTGAGTACCATGTTTTTTGCTCTGTGTTATTGGAGAGCTGGCGGTGTAGGGAGATAAGACGACGTTGTGCTACTGGATAGTTATCCGTCAGGTCAACTACGTTGTCTTTTAACGGAAATGGCACCGTTACCATTCCGTTTTCAAACGATATGGATTTTGTGTAAGATTGAAAATACTTAAAGGTATTCGAATCTTTGTGACATTCTTCTTGCGATATACCAAGTCCGTCTAATTCGAAGATCTTCTGTAGTAGATCAGATTCCTTTTCTTCGTAAACGAGACTTAGACTGTGAATCACTTCATCGCATGGTGAATTGCCTGTTGCGCCTTTTCCGTGAATGGTTGGTCCAAACACTGTACGCGCAAGGCGTAGACCTGAGGGTAACGTTGTGGTGTCGATTGTATGAACGAGTTCGTAGTAGTAATCGAGACCTACTAGGATTTGCGGATTTTGATGTTCACCGCGGACCCTTGGATTAGAGATACAAATCTCTTTCTCTTGGAGGAATTCTTTGTCCAGCTCATTCAGTTTGACGGACGAAAATCCGTTCGTTAGAACTGGCTTCGTTTGCACAGTAAGGTTCAATTCTTTACCATACGCTGTGCTTATTTTTAGCGGCACATTGTTGGTTTGAAACCTTTCTGTGTGTCCTCCGATTCCAGACATGGTGCAGATTTCCGTGCTCTGCTTTTCGAGTCCGAAATCGACTGCAGTTTGCTCTTTTATAATGGTTTTTTGAGCTCCTGTGTCGAAAAAGAATAAAATCTTTTCGTATTGTCTGGTTTTATAGTTCCAAACATTGCCTTCAGCGGTCATGAGCACTATTTGCTCTTTGCTGCGTTCCAGCTGTTGACCGGCTTTCGCTTCAGATGTATCGCAACTCTCTCCATTTGTATGTGGATTTGCATGTTGCTGTCTTCTTCGCACATCATCCGAGTTGTTTCTTTGTGCGTAGTTGTTCTGACCATTTCTACGGTTTTCATTAGCAGTCCGGTTGAAGTTTCCTTCATTTCGGAAGCGATTTGGCGCTGGTGGTCTATTTTCTCGATGTGGAAATGGTCTTGAGTTATTGGTATTTTCATTTCCATTTCCGAAGCACAAACTGAGGTCGTGTAACTGACCACATTTCGGGCAGTTCGATTCACGGCACTCATGGCTTGCGTGTTGATCGGAGAAGCACTTCCAACACTTTCGTGCGTCTTTGATCAGTGACCTTCTCGTTTTGATATCCGAAACTGTCCTACATTGGATTGATTTATGGTTCGGAAGTTTGCAGAATTGGCAGCTAGTTGTTGATGCCATTTCTTTGTGACGCTGGTTTTGATACCGCTTGTTGTATGGGCTATCATGTTTGACATGACCTCTGAGGCGTGTTTCCACAAACCTCTTCGCATTGATTTCTTTTTCAAGGCGATCCATTACTTCATCGATTTTCACGTCATCTTCGTCTTGGATAGTGACGAGAACGTTCTTTACGATGTTATACGGAAATTTCTCTAGAATTTTTTCCGTCCACATGGCGTCTTTTACTTGCCGGATATCTTGTCCTGCAGACACCATCAGGTTGATGAGCATTCTGATCTTATCGAATGTATCTGTACAACTTTCAGCACTGCTTCTTGCAGGAGGTAGGTCAACGAGTTTTTGTACGATTTTTGCTCGATTATTTGGCTTGTTGCCATATTTCTTTTTGAGAGATTCGACCATCCATGTGTAGTTGTCAGGGATTAGTTGTATACCTTTTATGGTAATCTCTGCTCTGCCTTTGAGGCTGTCTTTTAGTAGCAGCATTTTTTCTATTACGCTCAGAGATTGGCTTTTATGCACCATTGTGTCATAAATCGCCCAAAATTCTGGGAATTCCTCCTCGTCTCCGTGGAAACGTGGTAATTTCAGACTATCTGGTTTCAATGATCGACATTGTCGACCGTCTATATCGTTGGTATTTGATACAGGTAGATTGTGCATGTTTGCTACTTCACTCGACGGCTCATGGTCATCTAAAACCATGTTGTCGAGTCGTGGTCCAATATTCTGACCAGTTATGGAGGCATTGGACGAGCTTTCGCTGTCCAACTGTGCCTTTCCTAGCTTGCGGGCTAGTTTGTTGAACTGATTTTTTGCTTCAGTTATTCGTGTTCCAAGCATGAAAATCATTTCATTTGCGTTAGCGATGCTTTCGCTGAATTTCGCTTCATTTTCGATTTCCTCGATTTCCAGTGTGAGATCTTTTTTGTTTGATTTTGACTTTGACTCGTCAAATTCCCTCTGAAGCTTGTCCACCAAGTTCTGCAGTGCATTTCTGCTCTGCTTTATGGTTTCTATACTACCTGAGAGCAGGTTTATTATGCTGTGAAATTCTTCGAACCTCTCTTCATCTGTGCCTGAAACTAGCAGTTCACCCGTATAGGGTTCGAACTTTCTCAGTACAGATTGAAGAGTTTTTGAGCTGAGCTCAATAGGTCTTTTGTAGAAGATCACCGACATAATACCTTTAGTAGCCCTTTTTTTTCAAGGAGTATCGTCTTCAGAATAATGCCCGGACCTTCAGCAGAGTTAACGTATTGAAGCGGGATTCAGATCTTCAAGGAAATTCCTTGGTTTGGTGGCTCAAGTTCAGTGAACGAGTCTTAATCAGCAACTTTGGCCGATGCACCAAAATGTACCCTTTATTAGGGGTACGGCTCGCTTGTTTTGACAGTAAGTGTTGAATAGATTTATTCTCGACTATTGTCTTAGTGCTTAGTAGCAGCAGCAGCAGCAGCCTCGTTCATTCTTGACCCTGCTATTTATGCAGGTTGAATGATACGAGGGAATTTGATAGGGTGTATCATTCGCCGGCTCTCGTTTGAGATACCGTGAATGATACAATGATGTAATGCTTCGCTTCTACTTATCCTAGGAAATGTACAACAGGGGTCACGCAGAGCGAGACATCCAGTCACGATCACCGATTTCGCTGAAACGCTGTCTATGGGGGTTCGCTGGCGTCCTGAACTCGATGGTGTAGTCCGTTTTCCAAATGGCGGCCGAATACGCTAGTTATAGGTGAGACTCACCAGATGAGGTCGGTAAGTAGTCATCTATAATAGCCGTATTCGGACACCATTACGAAAACGGACTTCACTATCGCGTTCGGGACACCAGAGAACCCCTGTAGACACAGTTTCAGCGGAATCGGTGATCCTGACTAGACCACCCAAGTAACGATTTGGGCCATCCACGTGAAAAACGGACAGCAGATTCGTGTTCTGTGCACTCAATCACCCCCGTGCAAAATTTCAGCGAATTTCGCGACCGAAAAAAATCAAGTACTGGTGTCCAATAAGTTGAATAGTGCCGACCAATCGATATAATTGATCCGAGGAAATAACAACAAAACTATAAGGTCATCTTTTGTGCTTCAGAACGTGCACAGTCGGCTGACTCGCGAACGCCCAAGGGCAACGGCACCACAAAAGCTAGACGTCGCTCGATCGAACGGCCACGGATGTTCAGCGGAATTAAGCCCAGTCGACTTATGCACCCTCATAAGCTCATCTCCAACTACTAGTCTTGCTCCAGAACGACAATCCAGCTATATCAGTACGTTTACGTTCACAAATTGGCCTCAGACGTTTTTGACGGTGTTTTCCATTTTTTTACTTCATCTTTTACTTTTTTCTAAATGGTTTCAAAACGTTTTCTATTGACGGAATAGCTTCAGACTGGTATAGGACGACGAGTCCAAATTTAAAATTCAAATTTTCCTAGCTTTAGTGACAAACTCATAGGTAAAGCAAGAGACCGCTGAAACTGAAACGACCCTATCTTCAGGAAATAGAAGTTACCAAGCTGGTCACCTAAGAATGGGATTGCCGGTAGATGATAGGTAAAGACATTACCAAAAATTGACAGCCCGCTGCACCTTAAAACCATCTCTAGTGACCTTACCAAGGTTGTCACCTAGGTTTGGGACTACCGATAGATAACAGGTAAGAGGGGATATTAAAACCAATGGCTTCACTCCATCAGCAACTTTGGTACAAATTTACTTGACTGCAAGGAATGGAACGCTTGGTCAGCCTGGGCCAGGATCGATCACTTGACTGTGAGAGTGGAAGTAGCGCCTCGTATCACTGCGATACGGATTATTGGCATACACTTGAATTAATTATTCGGTAGGGAAAGTGTTAGCATCAAACGCAATAGATGAGAAATCTTTGCGCAGCTCCAGCCAAAATTCTACACAACATAACATAAACAAAAAAGAAAATATTTAACAGAAGTCAATCGTACTAACAATAGAACGAAAATAAATTCAACTCACCTCGTCGACGGACTACTGTCCGTTTGAAGGCTGACAGCTGTGACGAGGTTTCATGTCACTGGGTCAACTGAGCTCGCCCCACCTGAAATAAACCATAATTAAGGTCAGTTATTGTTAGTGGTAGTTTAAATAAGCTGTCGTTACTACGCCAGTTGTCTTAATTCATTACTCACCAACTAAGTACACTAGCAACGAGCGATGTCTCCAGCGGTGGGTGGAAAGACCCTTTGATGACGACAAGCAGGTCGGAAAGTCAGTAACATTTTTGAAGTGAAATAAATAAAAGACATAGTAACAACAAATTATTTGGGCGTCAATGTTGAGAATTAAAGGACCAAGGATTTGGGGAAGTAGTAGCAGAGTTTTCCTTCCGGAACAGGCTAGTCATCTTTCTAACAAAATCGGAGGGGGCTGAAGTGAACTATAGACGACACCGCTCGATTTTCCGATAGAAACAACAACGTCTAGACCTAGTTCCTGTCATATACTCCAACATTCTCGATACCTCTATTTTTACATATATTTTTTAATGTTTAAACTATCAATTCATATTTGTTAAATGTGTAAATTATCAATTCCTATGAAATTCAGAAAGTACCTACATGACACCACTGCTTCCGCGAACTCTCCATCACTAAAGCACTGTTGCTGCACTGCAAAAGATTTCATGATCGGAAACTCCAAGAGAAACGAGGAGAAATACGGGCTCGGATGTTAACATTCACTTCTAGTCTCAGAAAGATGATCTCTTCTAATCAAGTCACATTATTTCGTGGAATCTCACCTGATTGTTTCTTTTTTCACTATACCCTGATCTCGATTTGGCTTGTTTTCTCACTGTTTTACCCATTTTTTTTTTGTAAAAACCACTTTTATTTTCTACAAATTTGGCGACTCTTAGCTCAATATTACACTGATTTAGTATATGAGTGCCACTTTGCTCTTCTATGGTATCTAACTGAGTCAATAAACAGCTCTTCCGAAAGCCCACCAGTTGCAGATAGGATTTTATAACGAGTCCTTAAAATGTGTTATATGAAATTTGTTTTGTTGTCTTTCACTGCATGTCGTCTACATTCGAATGGATGCTATCGACTTTGAGTTTGTTTGTTTATGCTCCAGTACGCAATATGGTGTATACGGGAAAGAATAAATAATTCGTTCGACGACAACGTGACGTGTGAAAATCGCCGACTCGGAAGTGAACGTCGCCAGACGGAGGAAAGTGGTAAAGGAAACAATAAACAACATAAGGCATCTTACCTCAGGCTATACAGCTGGGTGGTGACAGTAGAATCAGCCGTCCGTCATCTTAGCTGGAGGCAGTCTTGACTCCCGATACCTGAAAAACGTTCCATTTTAACCCTAGAAACGTTAGGCCATAATAAAATTGATCCACCATCCTAACCTCGGTCGGCATAGCAACACACGAATGGTGTTTCATTTTAAATTTTCAAAGCTCGAAGAATTATTATCCACTTTTATTTTTACTCACTTTTTACTTTGCCCTTTACAGTATATGTTATTATGAGATTTAAAGAAGGGAAGGTTAATGTCATATACGAATTGATGAACTTCTTAAATCGAAAAATCAAAAAGCTTTACAATGAAGAATTGAAGTCGCACAAACATGTCGTCAAAGCGAACTATTAGGTCGTTAACTAATTATTTGCCGTTTTTTTCAAGCTTCTGTTGTGGGCCTAGTAGAGAAGCTTCCGAGAACATCCGGATAGCATTCGATAGAGAATTATTTGCTCTTTTATGATATGTATCTGCTATTTACAAAACCTTGAAATTTTGATAACTTTTTGACTATTGAAGTTGAAATCAAAAATGAGAAAAATTGACCCCACCGACAGTGGATTTTCCCTGCTTCGTTTTGCGACTTCCTGCAAAATCGTGTAAACCGACTGAAAGTAGACAAACTTTTCTATAAAATGATATACAGTTTGCTTTGGTTTTCCTTGGTTTTTGTTTACTTACAGAGCGTCAAAGTGGGGTATCTCAAAGAAGACAATAATTTTTGGATGCTGGTGCTGCTATTCTGCCAAACGTTTTCCATCAGTTCTAAGCACCTCTCGATAGAGTATTTGTTGCTATATCAGATGGTATGTTTATTTTTCCATGCTAGTCGTTTTTTAAAACTTTTATCATGAAAGCGTTTTCAAAATTCCTCGACGTGTAAAACTTTTCGTTGTGAACCTTTTGCAGAATATCAGGGACCATTTGAAAGAGGAGGATGTGGGCTATGAGGAGATGCATCACACTTTTTCAATAGCACCAGGTTTTGTTAACTTTTAGGTCGACAAAGTGGAGGTTCGACGGCTCACGTTGGCCGCACACGCGGACAACGCGACAGCCGTACCGCCGCGCAATTACCGAGGGGGTGCGCGTGCGGTCGTCGCGTTGGCCGCGCAGCGCGGCCACGCGAGCCGTCGAACCTCCACTTTGTCGACCTAAAAGTTAACAAAACCTGGTGCTATTGAAAAAGTGTGATGCATCTTCTTGTAGCCCACATCCTCCTCTTTCGAGTGGTACTTGATACTTTGCAAAAGGTTTTCAACGAAAAGTTTTACACGTTGAGGAATTTTGAAAACGCTTTCGTGATAAAAGTTCTAAAAAACGGCTAGCATGGAAAAATAAGCATATCATCTAATAGAGCAACAAACGCCCTCTCGTAGCGTGTTTGGAGCTGGTGGAGAACTTTCGGCAGAAAGGCAGCACAAGCATCCAAAAATTATTGTCTTCTCTGAGATACCCCACTTTGACGCTCTGTAAGTAAACAAAAACCAAGGAAAATCAAAACAAACTGTATACCATTGTATGGAGAAATTTGTCTACTTTCAGAAAGTGTATACGATTTTGCAGGAAGTCGCGAAATGAAGCAGGAAAAATTCACTGTCGGTGGGGTCAATTTTTCTCATTTTTAATTTCAACTTCAATGGTCAAAAAGTTATCAAAATTTCAAGATTTTGTAAATAGCAGATACATATCATGAAAGTGCAAACAATTCTCTATCGAATGCTGTCCGGATGTTCTCGGAAGCTTTTCTACTAGGCGCACAACGGAAGCCTGAAAAAAACGGCAAATAATTAGTTAACAACCTAATAGAAAAATAAGTTCATGAAGTTTCAAATGACAGTTTTCAAATATAAAAGGTTAGCCATGTTTCTGATTAATCCAGCGGAAAAGGCCAACTAACCAAAGGGTGAAGATCAAAATGCCTTCCAAAAAGCTTCTCATATACGCATCAAAATTAGTATTAAGTTGACTGCAGTCCCCATTCTGTCAAGGACGTCAGAAATATATCGCTTAATTCGGACAATTTATACGCACCGAAGGCTTATTCAAAGTACTTCGACATCGTACATTCCGCAAACAGCGAATATATAAAAATCTCAGCCGATGTTTCACTACTTTGATATACAGATAATAATAATCATACTCTTCCTTCCAACATAACTGAACCTTTGACCACGAAGCTAAGCACAAAACACTAGACGTGCAAAGATCGCCCGGAACATGAATAACCGACCTTCGGGCGTTAATTCGCGCTAGAAAACTGTTACAAAAATATAAAGGAAAAGAAAATAAAGATGATACCTGGAGCGTTTTGATCGTTCAGATGACTGTCAGCTCCGTAGTCATTATTTCATTTCGAGGCAGAGCGCATTGTACAGAATTCTCCTAAAATTATACAATAGAACTGAAGGGAATATGAATAAATTGTAGTGTCGAAACGCCGAAGAACTCGAGGAAATCGGTCTATAAATGATTCTTGCTCATATCCGTGCGAACTGTCCAAGTATAACACGTCCTCAAAGAAAACTGAAATGTGCACGTTCCATAAGGAAGTTATTCAGCTCGAAAGAAAAAGGAAAGAAAATACGAGAATTATTCTATGTACTACAGAACATGGACAGAGAGAAAACGCCGTCGCAAGAAAAAAATCAAACGTCTTTGGTACATTCTAGGAAGTAATCGTACCAACGCAATAAAAGAATAAAAGACCTGAGGAAGTTATCGTATGATTCGACAAGAAGCTGGTTAACGTGCTTTACAACAGAACAATTCTAATAACTGACAAATCGCTCAAAAAACAGCACTCAAAATAGAAGGTAAGAAGGGAAAAGAAGAAGAAGAAGAAGAAGGAGAAGAAGAAGAAGAAGAAGAAGAAGAAGAAGAAGAAGAAGGAGAAGAAGAAGAAGAAGAAGAAGAAGAAGGAGAAGGTAAAAAATGGGATAAGCAAGGTCTGTCTGCTTCAGGCGGAATGCACTGATTAGAAGTGCGCCGCAGTGCGAGGTCACTATCGATCATCGTTTTTGGCGGGTTTTCACAGGCTACCGGATTTTGAAACAAATTCAATTGAGAATACATACAATTCTGTACTTCTCGATTACATTTCATGCATAGACAACAGAGCAAAACTCAAAAAACCTTCAGCTAAAAACTAATAGAAGGCAATTTCCACAACAACCACAAGGTGGACCTAAAATTATCAGATCAGAAACTACCGTCGCAATCAATCGGATCGGGTCCAGCAGCAGCAGCAGTGGCTACAATTCATTGTTTATATTCGGGGTTCGAGTATTTCACCTGAATAGTTGAGTGAATGTAAGACCTGCAAAAACGAGTAGTTACAATGTTTTCAAAAAGAAATATGGCCCACGTAACTATCAAATCCAAAACTATAAAATAACCATGAAAGCAGAATTTTTGTTCTCCATGCAGGTACCTTTCCCGGTATTTTTATTCGTTCTTGTTCTCGCTTTGGTTGCTAGAAGTTCTCGCTGTGATGTGACCACTCGTATAAGAAATAAAATCAAATTAAAACATGCCGCCATAAGGGTTAGGAAGAACAGTCAACAGAAGGCGGTTCATTAATACTATTTTACTAGATCATTTCAAAAAGTCAAACTGTTTCGAAATGTTTTTTTCACCTCTCCATGCTTCAACATTTATTGGGACAGGTTCCTGTGGAAAATAAGACTGTACGAATGTTCGTCTTTGGCTGCATCCTCCGAACCACATAGCCTCGGCAATCTTTTCCTGTTCCAAAAAGAAAAAAGGAAAAAGAAAAAATTCCTAAGGAGTGAGCAAAAAAATCCATTAAAAGAGAGACAGAAGAAATAACCAAAAAAACAAAGGAAAGTGGCACAGTTTCAAGCTTTTTGCAGCCAGCTCAGGTAGGTCCGCAGTTGCGGCATCACAGGCCATTCTGAAATAGCTGGTAGTTCCAGAACTCAATTTTTGGTTGCTTTCCGAAGTCTTCAATTCAATTAATCAATTAATTATTCCCGTACGTCGAAATGATACGGTCCTTACTTGTCATCTCATCACCTTTCTGGTGCTTTTACCACTTGATTACACTTTTCGTCCTCCGTTTCACTCCACAACTTATTACAAAACAACTCTTCAATTACATTGGCTCTCGGATAACATCCCAATGCAGATATTTCAACCCTCTTATTGCTAAGTGTCGGACAAGTAGGGTAAAGTATGGAAGAAAGGGGAAATGTTGACCAGGGCCAGGGCCCAGATTCATCATTGGTAAACCCCCGATAAACCTCGAGATATAGCCCGAACGGCGCCCATCTTTGTCTACTTATCCTAAACTTCCTATGTTAAACGCAATCTCTCATCGACTCTGCCGTCTGGTTCTGGCTGCGCCGTGGTTTCGGAGACCGCCCGTCCGTTCATGAATGCGGTCCCAGAATACCTAGGAATTTAGGACCCTAGGAAACATGGATCTTGGGTAAAAAATTCGAAACGTGAAGTTCTACAAGAAAAAGGCGCACTGCAGAATCCTACGATACATAGGGTTTCTAAATTTTTTGTGAAGAAGTGAAACTTTTCTTCAAGGGCTATATTACGAACAGAGGAAAGTATATGGAAAATAACCTTGAAGTGACCGTCGGTCAGCGTTGCCGCAGCTAGAGCCCAGAGATATGTGTCTATATTAGTGCGACAGGTATTATCTGGTGGAAATTTCAAAAACAAATTCCACGCATGGTCATTTGGACTACCCCCTTGTAAAAAAGTGAGCAATAACATTGACCCTACCACTCTCTCTCATCACTTAATAGTGCTCAAGTTTTAATATGATTGTGGTTGATTACTCAAAAATATGCTCTTCAATATAAGAAAAAAGATGAAGATATCAAGAGAGAAAACCATACCGTATCCCAAACGGACCATCGATGTTGTCTGTTTGTTACATAAATAGTTATTACATGAGCACTCAACTAAAAAGACATGCAACTACAAATTAATCATGGGTAAAAGCTAACAAATGGGAAATAAAAGAAACAAAGGTATGCTCTAATCGGCATTCCTCCTAGTATTGCTCAAATAAACGAATTAATACGATAAAAATTGGCAAAACAATCTATCAGACCCAATGAAATTTATTAGACCCAATGAGATTCGGTCCCGCAAGGCGTATGAACAACCCACATTTAATACACAAACTACAAACTGAAAAAGGGGTCTCCTCTAGAGATTGGGAGACTGATTGGTGGGAGGATTCACCGGGTCTCCCGTGCACCCGGCCAGTCCCCATCTGGAGATGTAGACATTGAAATAGCGATGGTGATCGTTGAACGACGCGTCTATGTTTCGATCGCTGCATCCTCGGCTCTCCTCGTCATCGCACTCCACATAGTCGGCCGTTGTCATGTCATTGTTGTAAAATGCCTGAAACCAAGATTTCATCACGGAAACGAAAAGACGAGATCGCCGTTCGTCAACTGGAAAGTCGTTTGACTCGCGAAATCGCGCGCGGCACGCCGAGCAATCGATATTCAGGAGACGACGGGCGACCATTGCGACGCGGCGCAACGCTTGTGCCCCAAATTCTTCACAAAAAGGAAGAGTTCATGATTTTTTACTTTCTGTTATTTACACTTTGGCGGTAAGTTGAGCTAGTTTCCTTAATGCCCCACAAGTGACCACAATAATTGATGAATATCGTGTAGCGAAAATTACGGTGGCAGAATTTGTTCCGCTCACTCCTTAGAGCCGGAGGAATTTATCCCGCATGTGGAGGAGCTCTTCCGCAAAATGTCATCACGAAAACAAGAAGGCGAGATAGCCGTTCGTCAACTGGAAAGTCGTTCGGCTCGCGAGACCGCGCGCGGCACGCCGACCAATCGATATTCAGGGGGCGACGGGCGACGGCTGCGACGCGGCGCAACCCTTGTGGCCCAAATTTTTCACAAAAAGGAGGTAAACATGGTTTCCTATTTTCCATTATTGACATTCTAGCGGTCAGTTGAGCTGGTTTCCTTAATACCCCACAAGTTATGACAACCATGGATGAATATCGTGTGGTGAAAATTACGGTAGCAGGATTCGACCAGCTCACTGCATAGAGCCCGGGGAATCCATCCCGCATATGGAGCTCTTCTGCAAAATCTTTTATACTACTGTTACAACGTCACTCAGTCATTAATCAATCAATAACCAATAATCAATCAACCAATCAATCAATACCCGAACGACTCTTCCCCTAAATCCCTACATTTGCAAGAGAAATAAAAATCGCACCCACAGAGAATATTATAATACAACAATGAATGAATATTAAGTTATCACTGCAAATGAATAAATAATAAAATGACTCACCTCTGATTTGTGGTGATGGTAGTTCTCGACGTCTTGAGGAGGAACGTGAGGAACCACGTCGTGAGCATGCGTCACTCGGAATGTGTATGGAATCTGAGTAGAATCTACTACAAAAATACGAATTTGATTGATTACTATAACGAAAGAAGAAACTAAAAACTACAGGCAACAATGTCACAGAAACGGTACCTGGCTGTCGTGAGCTCTCGCGAAGTCGATGTCTCCAGTTCGTGGCTGGCCAAAGGTCACCAGTTTGATACGATTTCCATCGAACAACTTCATTTTCTCGATATACGAGGCGGCCAGCGATGCCATGGCTCCACCTAACGAGTGGCCGACAATCTGAAATCAGGGTTTCTATCAGCTATCGATTTTAATTCGACAGCCTTCAAGCCAAAGCTCCAGAAATCGCTCGGCCGGTAATCGGATGACGGAGCAGTCATTAGGTTATAGCATGCCTTTGCGATTCAGCTTCTCGAAGGAAAAAGGAAGCGAGGACAAAAAACTGAGATTAATGAAAAAATGAAAAAGAAATTCATTGAATATCCACATCTAGGCGGTAGGGACTCACCCACAATTCGTAGTCTGGATATTTACTTTTAAGCGAGAGGAAGTCGTCCTTGATTCCTGCCGACCATACAGCGTTGAACGCGTTGTAGAAGTATTTGGACACGGAACCTCCGGCTACCCATGGTACCTAGAAGCAACCGTATGTTGTAGTTAACGACCAAAATCAATAGTGCACACGTCCTTTAAGGGAATATGAGCAACTGCTCGAGCTTTTCCACTGGTTCATTTAATACTAGGGAACAAGATTTTCCAGCAAAAATCGGTGATCGATGAAATCACAATCGATAATTTACAGATGGATGATATCTAGAGGGCTGTGCAGCTCAAATAGTTCAGTAATGAAACTGATCAGCACAGGATTATATGAACTTTGCAGTATTGTACGAGAAATCACTGCACTGTTTATGCACAAACCGAACTAATGGTACGCTATCACCACTCGATGTGAATTTAGGCTGGATTTTCTCGTGAAGGCTTCTGAGAGGAGGGCCAACGGCTCATTCTTTTGAGCCTCATTCCGGTGCCCCACCATCCTTCACTATGGGTACAGAAAATTTTGGGGGCCGGTTTGAAGTGTGATTCCCATCATATTCAAAGCCGCACTTACAAGTTATCTAGAAAGAGGTGAAAATTGGACTTGGCGCAATAGTTCTCCTAACTTAGTTGTTTATGTGTCATAGTAATCAAGCGACAGAGGAGTTGGAACAGTAATGTGTGAAAATTCTTGTACACCTTATTCGATATAGCTTGAAATGCTGGTCTCGAACTGTCGCGTTTCACTCTTGATGATTCAAGCCGGTTCCCCAACCTTTCTAGGTGGGCTTTTAATTGCAACGGCACCGAAACATTTTTCTCTCTTACTAACTCCACTACGCGTGGTTGAAGGTACAAACTTAGTTTCAAATGTCCAAAAAATTCTATAGGCCGCGATCCGTTTGCTTACAGAGTGGCGATGGAATTCATTAGATTGAGCAAATCAGTCCAGATACCTAATACACTTGGCAAATTCAATTCTACTGTTAAGAGATACCTTTCGGGTTGATTCATCAACTATTTCCTGGTGCTTCAGCTTCTCTTCCTCAGTATCCATCTATCTTTACTTTTTACATCTCCTGCCTCTCCCTCCACTCTAGCCATAACTTATTTCTCCTTTATCAATCACGTCAGGGTTTTGTTCTACTGTATCACATACATTTCAGCACTAACAGTGTTGGTTCTGCACCATCGTATGTGTGTTTTTTGCACCACTGAGTTTTTTACGCACCACATGCCTTGCGCGTAATGAATATCAGAACTGTTCCATATGTGCACTGTCATAGGTGAGAACAAGCCTCATTAGCCCATCTCAAACCGGACACTCACCCATGTCTGATAAGAAAAAGGACAGGAGAGTCTATCCACACATTTCAAGGACACTTACGAAGACAAGGTAGCTATTACACTATAGCTGATTTTTAAACATTCTCCAGACGTCAAGATGTTTGGACACCTCAGCTGATAGCACTGGCGTGATATCAGTCGTGATATCAATATCAGTAGTTTCATCTTGCACAAAAAGTCCAGAGAACGCGGAATACAGCTAGACTACATATGTTTAGTTTCGAGCAAAATTGGTCGGACACGTGGTTAGAACAAAAAAAGCTGGAATACCTAGGATAATGAACTCCAATTCTCATACATTCCTTAGATAACCAATGCAAAAATTAGAAAATCCGCTTTATCCACAATCAAAGGAAAATATTGAGAAGGGTAAATGAAATAAGGGTAAATAGGCAGAAGGTTGAAATCTCTTTAAACGCACCTTCTCCTCAGCTATGGTCACTTCCGATTCAACGAGGAGCTGCATGAATCCCATCGTGCCTCTGTAACGGAAAATAATTATATAAAAACGAAACGCTATCGCGTCATGCATGCCTCAGGCGAAAAAAAAGAAAAAACAAAAAAAATAAAAAAAAACTGGAACAATTTCCGTACAGTATCAAGCCTTTTTCGAGTATTTCGATGAATTGCATCCGGACAGCTCCGAGCATTTCACGAAAATCTCCCAAATAATTTTTCACCTTTATAAGAAAATGTTCATGTATTTTACAGTACCTGAAAGCCAACATAATCGCCTGATCGGCGTGATTGACGGCTGCATAGCCACTGCAGGTGTCGAAAGCTATCTTATCACATCGAGTGGTCACCGTTCGTGAGGACTGAAATCAGCTATAAGAAACGGCAAAATTAAACTTCAAAGTGCGAATTAACATTAGACTCTGAACATCGAATAGAGGAGAAGACGATCCTGGCTAGGACCTCATTTTCCATAAAAACCTTGCCCTTTGAACCACATTTTTCAGCAAAAAACCTTGTTCTCATGAAGCCAACACAAGTATTTCATCTCGAATTTTAGGGCCCTTAGGGCTCGTTTAGTGTGCATGCGACGCGCGACGCGAACCCATGCAAAAGATGCAAAATCAATAATTCGCGCCGCGACTTCGCGTCGCACCCTGTTTAGTGTGCGTCGCACGAACCGTATCGTAGACGTCAATTCAACTGTGTCATGTGTCATTTCACATAGGAGCTTAATTAATGATTTATGGTCTCCTGAATGGGTAGCTTCTGCATTGCTTGATACATAAGAAAATGATATCTTCTCAAGTTTATCTCCAACCATTACTTCTGCCAATATTCAACATTTCTGGCGTCACCAGTCGATCCAAATTAGTTGGAACAAGTTATTTTCTGGCACTTAGGTAATGAACTATTTGAATCCAAACACAGACAAAAATAAAATTAATGATGTTGATGCATTATAGGACCCAATAAGTGGAGTGATTTCCAAATCTCAAAAATGAGAAAAATCAATTATGAGGTCGTCTTCTGTGTTTTAAACGTAAACTTCTTGACTGGGCCCTAGGTAAACCTGTAAAAAAACTTGTGGGCCAGGTTTTGGGAACCTCATTTGGCTGTACAGTACATATTATTTATTTTGTCTGAAGGTGTAACGTTTATAAGCCGCCAACTTTAAGGCGGAATTTGTTTTTATGTACCGATGCTGTATGATGGGTTCAAATTCCTCTTATCGTGAAATCCTTTTTGAGGGACTTTCTTTATCAGAGGATGAAGTTATAGAAGGTCATGGGACCTCATTCCGGCCATTCGCAGCCGCACAATAGCACCGCACGTAAGCTGCGGTGTCTGCCGTGTGGTTGCGGCAATGCGTGCAAAATGACGGAGGCGCGATGGGAACATCGCATCGACCACCTATCGCGCCGCGCGTCGCGTGCACACTAAACGAGCCCTTAGAGACCCGACGACGTGCAGTTTGAGCGACGAATTAGCCGTTGAGCATGAAATTGAGCGAAACACACGACGACGAGCATTCTCGTCCAACGCGACGTTTGCGGCGGCCGCGTTGCTCTAATCGATACCGCGTTGGACGAGAATGCTCATCGTCGTGTGTTTCGCTCAATTTCATGCTCAACGGCTAATTCGTCGTTCAAACTGCACGTCGTCTGGTCCGTAAGGGCCCTCACATTGAGGATCACTAAAATTAGTATGCCTTAAGGGTATCGATGCGGACGAAAGACTACATCGAAATTGTGCTGAAGTATCCTCAGAATAATTGCCATTACTTCAAAAACAAGCGAGCTGCGGACACCATTCACGCCGCGACGCGACCGCCCCGCTGCGGCATGACGACCTTTTTATGGGTGTCCTATTAGTAAACAAAACCCAGAAGTTAGGGAAATTCCTTTACCGTCGCGTTCGTGAAGGCCACATTCAAGCAGGTCTGTGCAGTACTCAGCTCAGTGGCTGCGCACAACGGCACAACCTTAGTCCGGGCGAATTCGTCCGAAAAGTGCGGTTGCTGGACGGGTGCAGCACTAATAGTCCAGCTGAGCAGCAACGGACAGGCGAAATTTAGGAATTTCAGCATCGTCGGGTTCCTCAGAGACAAATTGCCGAAAATGGCGGTAATGTGCTCGATGGTCGCTTTTATGACAACACTTCGTCGCCTTATAGCACTACTCCGAATTTAACGGTAAGCAATAACGGACCACTGATAAGGCTGACGTCCGCAACATTAACCTATTTAACGGTTGATCACCGAAAAAAACGATAAGCCGTCTACAATAACTGCTTATCACTGGGTAAATTGTTCTAGGCGACGAATTTTCCCGAGAAACGTGCTGATTTTGCTAGCAGCTCTCGCGGCTCGAGTCTAGTTACGGGACCTCTATACCTTACGGGAAGAACCACACAAGCAACAAGGAAAAAGCTTCTGAAAGTCGGAGCCTATGCTCAGTGTCACTAGATAGAAAACCCTCGCAAAAAAAAGCCCTGGCTAGAAAATAACTGCAGTGCAAAGTCAAATCAGATTATTACTGAAAAATGACCGAAAATAAAAGAAAAGTAACGAATGGGACAGTCGCCGGCTGCTGTGCGTATGGTCTTTCAATTCAAAAAAATTCAAACGCAGCACCTAGGGGACCGACCTACCTATAGGTATGCACGGAAGGTGATCCAACAAAGAGGCAAAGACAAATACGAAATTGATGCCTGTGGGTAAAGTTGCGGTAGTGCAGGGTTACCTGGTTGGCGCTTATCTCGACCCGGGTCACCTTAGGCGCCCTCGATTCCCGCCTTTGTAGGGTCACCGCCCTAGCACAAGTTTGCGGTAGGCCAGGGCTACCTGGTTGGCGCCAGTCCCCGAATCTCCAAATCTCAAACCAACCACGGACGATTGTTAGCAGGGAGACAACAGCGGAGAGGTTAAAAAAGACCGCTCAGATGGTAAGGAAAAGGCAAATTATTGTCATCGGGTGCAGTACTGTATATATACAGTACTGCAACGATAAAGCGGCGGTAGCGGCGCTCCAGAGCGCCGAAATGCGCCGTTTCGGTGTCCACGCGTGGTGAACCGGGAGGATCCAACCACAGTTCATTTGCATGTCATGCCCAATGGGGGGCCCCGCGGTGTAGCTCCTTCGAGCCACCCCGTGGGGCCCCCTACTCTTAGCTCGTTTACCGAAACTGTAAAGGACGTGCGAGCTAGAGACTGAATAGCAAGGTAAGAGAGAAAAATACCATCGGATGAAAAACGACAACGCAATCACTTCAGCACCAAGTGCCCTTTCGAAGATTTACCTCCGGGTTCAGGTAAATTGGTGACAGGCTCGTCTGGGATGATAAGGATAACGATTTGTACAGTGCCTCGAAAGTTTTTGTATAGGTCCAATACGCATCCGATTCTGTATGGAAGGGACTGATCAACGCCGGCCACTTTACCTTTGCCTTTATCTATATTATACGGGAAACAGAAAGCTAAGAAGTTCTCCAAATTGGAGACCTCAGGTAGAAATAACAAGTGTTTTGGTTGCCAAACCATAAAGCTATCGTTTTTTTTTTAATTAAATGACAATCCGTTCAACCCCGTCCTACTTGCGAAGCTTAGAATGACACATCGTGCTTTCTAACCACCTTCGACAATCTCTCTTGAATCCGGTGACGTTGCAGATTAAGATGTGCGCCTCTTCTATTACTATTATTTATAATTTATTACTATTATTATTTACTCTTGAGAGAAACCATCAGATTTTCTTGAAACTGTTGACACCCTAATACTAGCGAAAAAAATTAGCAAATATGGGAACATCTGAGCAAACAGAGAACAACTTTTAGGTTTTCTTGAGTTTTTCGCTCACATCAGGAGCACACCCGAAGATACACCGTTGCCAATGAGACCCAGGCAGAACGCCAACAACTGTACAACTTGTACTCAACACTTGTCAGAAAGTCGATAACCGAGCACTCCTCAGTGCCGATAGCACCTTTCCAATAAATAAAATAAAATGGCTGACTGAACTTTATACACTATGCACAATGACAGCAAAGATATTGCGTAGATATGACCAATTATAATATTACGAGTCACCGGTGTTGCCTAGATCATGATTAGGACTGATTACGCGGGTCTTCAAAAATGGACAAGTTTCGAGTTTCGTCATTAACAAGAACGAGTAGAGAACAATGAACATGGTAACGATGAGTAATGAGCACACCTTAACAGAGTATATGGTAAGACCAATAAATAAATAAATAAGGGAAAGAAGCAGAAGTAATGTCAAGGTTAGGAAAAGAGCAGAAAAGATTTGCGGTCAACTGTCACAGCACAAATGTGAGGCATTTGAATTTGTAAATCGCACCATTGAGCTGCAAGATAAATGGAAAAGAGTGAAACCAACACTTACAAGCTGACGTCCTCTCTAATTCATACCGTAATCACCACTGATAAACAACAACCTCTTTCAACGCACTTATCCGACGTCCAACGATTTTTATCTAACTACTAAACTATGTACACATCATGTATAAACACATAGCGCTTCACTTGTCGACTAGTGAGAGTTGTAGAATCCGTTCCAGTTCCTCCTCTTCTTTTCGCGCTTCCTCCTGCCGTCGTTGTTCTTCATCACGGGACAGTCGTAGCGCTAATGCAAGGCTGTCCTCCGGCTGAAAAAAATTGAATTTTGACGTGGAATCAGAATGGAAGCCGATACGAGCCCGGGTGTGAATTACAGAGAGCAGCGGTGGTATTTTTCTGAACTACGCAGAGCAATCGCATAAGAAGCGTACACGACTTTCTGTGACAAAGAAAAACGCCTCACGGTTCCAACTGGATTAAGAATTTGATGCAAATTAGAGACTCAACTCAAACATATAATAACCAGCCACTCATCGGCCTGTCCTCCGCCGTTAGTTGGCCATCTACAATGTCGGATTGGATTCTCAGGTCAAAATCAATGATTGACTAAAACCTCGTTTAGGTAGGTTATTTTGAGACCGAAAGAACGAAAGAAATGGAAACGAAAGGAAACGTAAAAAACTGGGGCAATTTCATCAGCTTCGTTGTCGCTGTGGCTGCATTTGGTGTACGGTAACAGACTATCGCGGCGGGACCCATATGACAAACATCGTTTGGGTTTCGCTTGTTATATGGTAGGATCTTATGAAGTCAAGGATGTCCTAAAAGCTTTTCATAGCCCTTACTAGCGTTATAAACCAGGCGAGGTGACAATTTCCAAGTTCTGTCTTGCTTAAACCTCGGTATGGTCTAATCAATTCTTCTGCTGTGTTAGATGGAATACACATTTATCGTCCTGACGTTTCGACCTATTCGTTGTCTTCAGAGGTCTCTATTCCACCGTTGGACCACCAATCCTTCACATTTGTAGGCTAGGTAGGTAATGAATAGAGACGTCAGAAGACGAGCTTTTCGAAACGCCGGGCCACTCAGTAGACATTCCACCTAACAACCTTAAAAGGCGGGAGAAATAATTAAAATGATCACCTACAGTAGTAACAACAATCAAACTTCCACATCAGTTCAGTAAGTGCAAACGCTACCTCCTCCACGGCTTCTTCAGGTTCAGGAGCCACATCACCGGACATTCTTAAGCTTTCTCTGATGGCGAGAGCAATTTGCCTCTGTTCCTCCGCTTCCTCGTCGTAAACAGGTAGTACGTCAGGAGGTAACAGTGGACCTTAACGAAATTGATCAGACGAAATCAATTTTGCAGTTTGATATTTCTCCTCCATCACTGGGGGTATTGAAATACTCTGGTAGCAGTTAAACACATTTTTCTTTGTATTACAATTAGAGGGTGCGCGTGATGCAGTGAACACTCTGACATAACACCACGGCCCAGATTCATGAACGGACGAGTGGTCTCCGAAGCCGCGGCGCAGCCAGAACCAGAGGCAGAGTCGATGAGAGATCGTGTTTAACATAGGAAGTTTAAGATAGGTAGAGAAAGGTGGGCGCCATTCACGGGCTATATCGGGGTTTGCCCATGATGAATGTGGGCCCAGATACTACAGATTCATCTTATTCATGAATGAGATACCGCTGACCCAAGCGAGTTCTCAACGTAAAAAAAGAAGAAAGCGCTCATAGCACTGCAGAACATTGCGGTTCCATTCCGCTTATAGCTAAAGAACAACTAATTTTGAAATTTAGGGTTCCCTCTGAAAGACGACGATAAAGGGCGTGAACTCGAAGTCCAGCAGAGTCTTGTAACAACGACAATCTGCCCCACACATGGCAACAAGTGCCTACTGTGACGAAAACATCGCAGATTATTGAGTAGTGCTCCATTGTTATTGTACAACAATTGGAAATAAGAATAAAAGTACCTAAATTAGCATATCCACTCGTTGAGCCATCGTTTCGGAAACTTTCTTGAATAGCCAGTTGAAGGAGCATCTCCTCCTGCTGTTGCATTGATGGGTGGGCTAAATATTCGAGGCATAGATGTACTGAAGAAATTAATATAAAAACGGCTACAAAAATACAAACCGGCTGCCGCACCGCCGCCGCCGTGCAACGTCGACATATCCTCCTCATCCTCTGGCCACCACAGGCTCATATTGGAATCGTCAACGGTTCTGTACGTCGATGGAATTTCGAACACATCATCATCAATCGCAACTGCGGTCACCTTGAACCCTGACTGAAAACATTTGTTTTTAAACGTTTTTAAAAACATCCTCAGAACCCTACAAATTTATCTGCACTCCAAATAAGACTTGCCATTGTTTCCAGAGGCGTCACAAACGGACCCGGCTCGTTTATTTGACTGAACGTAATCTTGGCACTGACAACGTGGAAAAGTGGTATTTCTGAAAAGATTGACTTCGATATTGTACAAACTTATTTTGAAAAAAAATCAAACAGTTAGGTAAACCGTAACGAACCGATTCTAACTGGAAAACCTGCAGGCAGTTGCATCCTTATAAAGTTGTGCAGCCGAGCAAAGTGAGCGCTATTCGCAGCCATCAAGTCAACAATAGGCATGACTTGCTCCTCAAAAGCTTATATAAAGAAAGGAAACCTTACAAATCATATAAATGACTTGACGAGTAAGACACCTTCCAAAAGCCTGCAAAAATAAAAAGCAAGAATTCAAGAGACTTCGATTAACACATTGACAACAGCGCCTTTTTCGCGTGTCTGGCGCGTGGGACCAAGCGTTTTTCTACCGCGCCGAGGCTGTGGGATGATGCCGGCATACGGCGGATTTTTTTCAAAATGGAGCTGAATAGTAAATCTTGAACACTACATATACAGTCCTATAATATCGGGGATTGTGACTATTCCTTTTTTGCAATGCAAATAGAAAAATAACATCTGGAAGCTTTTAGAATGTACTTTTTCCCTACCCGAATTGTTATTTGTTTATTGTTCATTATTTGTTTATTCTAATAATCACTATTTGTTTGTATTTATGTGGTTGTTTCAGTAACAAGTATTTGTTTGCATTTATTTGTTTCTGGTAATAACCATTATTTGTTTTTACTTGTGAAGAAAACTAGTGCACAATCAAAAATTCCAGTAAATCAGAAGCTAAGAATCATTTTCATGGACCATGCTTCCTATAACAATGTGCAAAGGTCTACTAAAAAGTGGCGCAAAAACACCCTTCGAAATTCTGAAATATATCGAGAAAAAACACGGTACAAGACTGTGGCGCAGCATTGCGCCACACGGTCCCACGCGGCCGCTTGAGCGAGGCGCAACATTGCGCCACACTGTCGTCAACGTGTTAAGGCGCCTCACAGCACATCCCCACGCGCAAAAAAACATGATATACCGAAAAGGATAACCCATGAAGTATGTTGTTACCTGGAACGAAAGAGGATAATTCTCCGCAAGCCACAGTGTAGCTTTAAAATTATTCGACTTTTTCGTGACTTTTTTCGGTCGGCCTGGAAGGGAACAAAATATTATGTGATCATGAAATAAAGAAACGATGGAGTAGAGAACTTACCGATGTCGCCATCCAGTTCGAATTGTTCGTCTAGATACTCATACACGGTCAAACCAGTATCCGCTAAGTTCTCTGTGGTCGACTCCTCGCTCGTTTCCGACCTGACTATTGTGCTGAGAAGATTGGAGAGCAAGTTGGGAGTCTCGTCCTGAAAATCGAGATTTTCCCCACACCTCGCTCTTAACCATTGGAAAACTAGTCAGGCAGACCTGTCTTGCTCGAGCCGAGTCTTCCTCCGACAGATGTTCCTTGCGTGTTTTCGTCACGAGGTTCACATTGGACGCATTGAATACCTTAATTGAATCGTTCAACCATATTCAAATTATCACAGAAGATTTTTGAGAAACCCAAAAGGTAAAGATCTTATCGAACTCAAAACTAGAAAAATGCAATCCCGACGGCTTTTATAGAACTTTAGGTACACCTCTGTACCAGCCAATTACTTGAAACAAAATACTAATGCAACGTTGATTTAATGTTTTCCTCCAAACCACCACATTCTATTCAGAACGCATTTCTGCGGCGCAATAACTACATAAACAAATAATTAAGAGACAAAATAGGTCAGATCTTGAACATGCTCAAGCTCTCATTCCGCGTATAATATGGTCGAGGAGAATAAACAAATAAACAACTAAGAAACGAGAAAAAAGAAATACGGGAACGAATTGCGCGTAATTATTCTTCTTCAAAAGATTTCTCGACCAGAAAAAGAACTCATCTCCCAGAGAAGTCTGGTAACAATTTACCCAACACCCGAGCAATAGAGCTTGGGTAGCCTGGGCGACTAGAACAAAATCGAAAAATCAAAAAAGAAAATAAAAAACATCGGTACGAACTAACGATCAGAAAAAAGTTGATTAATACTACTGCATTCAGTGTACATTGAATGCCAAAATGAACGAAACCAATTTGGGGGAAAAATGCCTTCATGGGGCTCCACCCGCCAAAAACTTCAACACTCTGGATTAGATTCATACCTTGCACTCGTAATCATCTATTGTCTCCGTCTTCTCTGTGCTGCTTATCCATCCGAGTAAACCACCACGATATGATCGCTCGAAGCCGATCTTGTCAACATCGATAAATGTTGTCGAAATGGGCGAAGTCATTCTAAATATACAGAAGGAAATTATTATCTAGATACTCTCAAAATTACACGGAAACTGTAATCCAACTGGCTTTAGACCTTGAAAGCGTTCTACCATCTAATGGAATTCATAGAATAAGGAACAAGAAATTTACCGTAGCTCCACAGCACCTTCGGACGGAGAGAATTCCTCCAGACTCTCATCATCACGGAGAGTTTGTACAGTGGCCTGGCAAAAACAACTGTCAAAACACGAAGTTTATGATCACAGTGAAATAAAAAAAAAACAGGCAATATCGAATAGAAGTGATTTCAAATTGATTGCTGAGAACGAATACCGTTTTCGCCTCGTGATCAACGACGATAAACTCCGGGACATCACCCTCAGCGAGTCGAAAAATATACGTCTGATTGCCTCTTTTCCAACTGGAAGCTTCGAATCCGACCAACGTGGTGTCGATACGCACTTTTGATCCTTGTTTATAAATCTAAAAAGAAGCCATTTGCCCAATATCCCTATTTCATGGGAATCGACAGCTTCATTATACCTTGTAAGTGTCAGACGGGCACATCCGACTGATGAATGGCACCCAACTGGCAAATTCCCAACCCATCTCGCAATAAAAGTCAGGTGACGCCTTCAAAAAAGAAATAAAATTTGGAAAGAAGAAGAAAATTACATGTTAAAGCAATAATTCAGACCTCAAGCGTTTTAAGACATTTCTTCATGCTTTCAGCTCCTCGATTACTTCTTTGAAAGTCTCGATACATTAGCACATTTTTGACGAGTTCCCGATCGCCATTCGATACTGCCTCATGACTCACCGACCACATTCCTTAAATTGAGCACCTTTCACTAGTGATCGGAAATGCTGGTGAAATATTTTCGAAAATACCTTTATTTTGAGCATCTGCGTTGGCTCCACGCCTGAGTAGTTCGAAAGCGCATTGCTTATGTCCCAATGTGACAGCAAGCATCAGTGGAGTCCTTCAAATGATGAAGAGTTTTTTACCTTTTGGACATAATACATATAGTTTCTTCTTCGAAAAATTTTCCACTTGACATCCAACACAAGCAAACCTGACGACTAGGTACGCTATGTATCACAAAATCCTACAGCTCCCGTAACATTATCACCTGTAGAGGTCTTACCTACCTCTAACGCTCGATTCTTGCACTCCAAACAGTTCACAAGGAAATATCCTGTTTTCCTTTTACTTTATTGAGAGAGCCATTTTCACACAATAAGGTCGAAAAAGATACTTTCCATCGGAAAGAAGTCTGGGTTGCGAAAATTTGGATGATCAAGGTGAGCAAATCCTTCACCGATAGATATTTGGAGATGCTAGGTTATTCGCGAAACACTGACTCACTCACAAACTCACTTGCGCGGTAACGCATTCGAACTTGGTGTAATTCCAGCTCCACTAGTGTAAACGTATAGGTGTGGTTTTCAGTTTGTGCGACTTATCCGAAGTCAGGGTTTTGCGAATAACCTAGCATCTCCAAATATCTAAGTCAATCAACTCATTCTCGTCTATAAACCGCTAAACAAAAGCGGCAAATAGCAGAATACCTTCACAGATAGCCCTGATAGACTGTGAGAATCACTATTGAGTTTGAAGGGTGTCCGAATGAGCTTTCACATCATACTTTACCCGCTTCCCAATACGAGGGGGAAATAATTATAGAAATCGATCACGACAATGTCTACACTAACGCTACGGCGCTGTGTAAATACAGTAAAAACTAGTTATACATAAAATTACCACGTTAGCTACCAGGAGCTACCTAAACGTAATATGTTTCGATGTGTGGAGCATACCGAAGGGGTCCTGTTCTTCAAAGGCAATCCAAGAAGAGAATTTAAAGTTCTTTTGTTCGAAAAAAAATGCAAAGCACCGTTTCAAGTGAGCCAGTCAAGCGAGGCAATATCGCTTTTAGCAGGAAAGTTGAGGTGATAACGCAGAGGGGCGTCCCATCTCACAGTGTAAAGTTTCACTTTTAAAATTCAACGAAAGCCATAAGTGAACAAAGATAAAACATGTAAAGTAACTCGAAGAAGGCGTATAAGGCATAAAACAAAAGTTTAATGGAGAATAGATCAACCTTCCACGACAATCCAACAGCTCCAGCTGATCTGGTTCGGCTACCAGCTCGTCCAGCGCTTTCTTGAGCCCATCGATGTCGTCTAGGTATACCAGTGTGTGAAGAGGGAACTTCTTGTCAAGGTAGCGAGCCATGGAAGCTGAATGGCCCCAACTCCTAAAAAAACCTCTCTTAAGGGCTATTATAACGAAGCACAATGATAACGGACAGAATGGCAGTAGCTTAAAACAGGCCAGCGATTAAGTATAAAAAATGCAAAAGAAAAACCCAACGCAAAATTTGAAAATTACGAAAATCAATGCCCGAATTTGGAAAAAACTGTAAAGAGTCATCAAAAGCTTCCAACAACACTTTAAGTATGGGCTTAAATAAATTAGAAACCGTGAATAAGTAGACAGTTAGCTATTAACCAAAAACGATGAAAAATACGTACAAGGAGGGTCAAGAAAATCGAAATTAACAGGACAAAAACGGCCCCGCAAAAAGAAAATGTCAAAATCCTGTATAACGAACATCAAACGACGGAATCAAGGAGGAAAACACCACAGTTATGGTTGGATAGGGTAGCAGAGTATATTAGCATATCAAATATCATCGAAATCCCAAAAACCACTGGAAACGGACGGAGCATATGGAGCGGTCGAAGGTGATTACTGATAAACTTTAGCCTCCTGAAAGCGCCATTAAGATGATGGGCTAAGCTACCGGGAAAGCCATCGGGGTTTGTTTAAAACATTGATCCATTAGGAGACGATCATCGTTGAAAAAAGGCGGAACATCTGGAGGGCCCGAAGACGAGAATCCATCAAATTCAGATAGATAAAGTAGTACACATGGAAGTGCTGGAAAGCATTACACAAAGATAAGGTTTTACTAACTGGAAAAGGTGAAAGATCTGGACGGTCGAAGAAAATTATCGATAAACTTTACCCAGAAAGAGATACCAATAGAGCAGCAGGACAACTTTCTATGAAATAATCTGATATAGAGTTTTATCAACAACCAGACGTCGACATAAAACTGCTGAAGGCCGAATAAGTGCAAATAGTTTCTTTTGGAGAGCTAGCTATACAATTAAAGGTCTTCTAGATCTCTAGAGGGAGATTGAAGTCATTCTGCTTAACAACGTCTTTTATGATGCCATCACCATCCATCAGATTTATCACACAATAGCTGGATAATCCCCAAGGCATTTCTTCCTTGAAATATGGCTAATCCTTTCTAATAAGCTATCTTTCAGGAAATATCTGGAGCCGAAGACGAGGCCGAGATCTGGCGTGATGAACTAGAGATCGGAATTAACAGCCTTTGTAGTTAGGAGGGTTCAAAACTGAGGTTCTCACGGTTTTCAGAGACTCTGATGATGGTGATTAACAATGATAGCGTTGACAAGCAGCTGGGGATGCCATATACCCGATACCCAGTTTTCGAACCTTCAGCGGTACCCCTTCTATTAGGGTGACCCAAAAGTTCGTGTGCATTTCAGATTCTGACTAACTTTATTTAGAACTATAAAACAAATGGCACTATTCCACTTAATGGACCCCAGCACTCGATTTTTTTCAGTCGTCGAAATTCGCTGGATTGCACAGGGGGGTAACTGAGGGCGCTGATCACGAATCTGCTGTCCGTTATCTATGCGGGTGGTCTCGGACCACCCAAATCGCTACTTGGGTGGTCCAGTCACGATCACCGATTTCGCTGAAGCTTTGTCTATGGGGGTTCTCTGGCGTCCTGGACACGATGGTGAAGTCCGTTTTTCAAATGGCTGCTGAATACGGCAGTTATAGGTAAGTACCTACTGACCTTACCCGGTGAGACTCACCTATAACTGCCGCATTTGGTCGCCATTTGGAAAACGGACTTCACCATCGTGTTCAGGACACCAGAGAACCCCCATAGACGAAGTTTCAGCAAAATCGGTGATCCTGACTGGACCACCCAAGTAGCGATTTGGGTGGTCCGAGACCAGCCACGTGAAAAACGGACAGCAGATCCGTGATCAGCGCCCCCAATTACCCCCATAGGCGAAGTTTCAGCGAATTTCCGAAGAAAAAATTTCTGGCTGAAAAAAATCGAGTGCTGATGTCCAACAAGTGGAATAGTGCCAAACAAATAAATGGCCAATAAGAATAGCATGGTTAAGCACGATTCTCTAACGGATCACTGGCAATAAACTATGCGTAACCTAAACTGATTATATGAATAAAGAAAGTCAGAATGTGAAATGCACACGAACTTTTGGGTCACCCTAATAGAAGTCGAATAAGAGCGAAGAATTTTTCTAACGTGTACTTAGAGGCCTTTTTAGTCATCAGGTGAAAATCTTAGCCTTAAAGGTCACCTGTTCATGGGTAAAACGGTGTACATTCTCCGGAATCTTCCACGATAAAACTGTGGCCACTTCATATTGCTCACTCCGTATTCAGCGCCATCTCCGAGTACGTTAAAATAGAAATAGAGCTATCTGTTAAACGAAGAAGAACCTGATAAGCACTGGTAATGGCACCGAGCCAAGGAATCCGTGCGGGACCCACCTTCCCGGTGCTTGGCACCGCTTCAACGCCGGCGATCGATAGCGGCCGGTGCTCTCTGGCGGGCGGCGGGCGCGGCGCGGCACGTACTCTCGCTCTCTGGCGCTCTGCGTCTGTGCTGCGTTGCGTGCTGCCTCGTTGCTATCGCCGTCTGCGTCTCCGCGCTGCGTGTGCTCTCGCGCTAGCGTCTCGCAGTCTGCGTGCTCGACACGCGTCGCGCTGTCTGGTGTCTGGCCGGCGGCGCTCGACCTCCGCCGTTCGCACCGTCTTTCCCGCACCGTCTGCACGGCGGCCGCATCCCGTTACTCCGTTTATTTCTCCTTCACTTACATTTCCAAATCCTCATATTCTATCCAATCATACCGTAAACATGCCCATCGAACAGCACACCATCAACACCAATGCTGAACAAGGTGATGGTGGACGAGTCCACCACGAAAACTCCTGCAGGACTCGTCCAGCAGAGCCAGCCAGTCTTGAGCCGAATCTTTCTCCGCGAATGACGAGCATTCTAGCGCAATTTTACACCGAAAGCGACAAAAAACTGCACTTCCGAACATGTACCACTCGATTTTTTAAACTTTTCTTGTTTGCAAATCCATCGCCCCAGGAAGGCTCATAATCGCAATCCACACGATTTATTGGTGGTGTGAGAGATAAAGTCAGAAAATGACCAGAATTAAAGGCAAATAAACGCAAAGTCGCCGTCAAACAAGTCACTTGGACGGATAGGCGTCAAGTGCAGCACCCGAGGGCGAGTACGGACGATGCACTATAATTTACGACGCAGCTGAGTAATCGTCAGCTGAGCGCGTTGGGTGAGCTCAGTTTCACGGCATCGCTTGTGTCACCTTCAGGGTGCACGAATCTGTTTTTCAACCTTTTTTTAATATTAGCCTCCGTAACGTTTTTGGACGCAATCGCGGTCAACTGGAACAAAGTTATTAAAAATTACACTATTCCAAGCAATTGAAAACAGTTTTACCTCTTTTTAGAATTCCATAAAGTTCAGCAAGTACAACACTAGTACTGATTTCACCTGTCAAAACACATTCTTTTGACACCCAATCTTGGCGAACAAAGACTACCGGAGCCATATACGGATGCCAATCTTGTGATTCTGCGTCGACAACCCTAGTTGATATGGGTGATCCTTGACCATCGTTTGGAAAGTAGACATTAGATAATGGATAGCTACTCAGCCAACTTTTAGACGAAATCTGAGCAAGTTTAGGTGAGAAATTGATTTAATAACGGGAGCGCTGGCTTAGCCCAGAAGGAGAATGGTATCGATTTCTGCGTTCTTGAGAGTTCGGCAGGGAAGTTGGTGATATTAATCCTTGCCTTAGCAGAGATTTACCGATATTTTCAAACTGGCTGACTCGTGTACCCATCAGAATAGCCTCTCACAAAAACATTGCGCCAGCTGCAGAATTTGAGTGAACGCCCATTCCCGTGTGCTCAATCGTCCCCAGGGAGCACCATCGCCCAAAACATTCGATTCGAAGAGGTACTAGCAGATGTCTGGCCAGCAAGCGGCATTTTCCTTTGCTTAAGTATCTAAGTGAGTAAGATGGTGCTTGTCATTGAGCATCAGGACTTTATCACGGGTGATAACATGTGAAGTGGTTTTTAATGCAGTTCCTCGACTCGGAGGGTTCAGTATACTTCTGCAGTAGGAACACCTTGAAACGGTAACCTCGCGCGGTATCAGAGGCATCTTAAGAAACAAGTTTGCTCAACAACAATACGTTGGAAAAAGGATGCTATCTATTTGTACATACAACTCTGCGGCGTATATTATGGTGTGTGTTGTGTACCCACACACATCCATGACATGGTACCGTAACCCATAAATGATTCTCGTGCTCGTGACGACTCATGTGCTAGTGACGACTGAACAAACTCAAAGTTCATCGAAAAGGAACTTCTTGACCGGGATGAGAGTTGATGGAGTGGGAACCTCCACTCAGTGCCTGAGAAACCGTTAGTTATTCAATTTCTAGCTTTACACATTTGTCTATCAATTTCACATAATTTCCGGAAAGGCGTATAGAACTGACTAGGAACGATATCAACTCAAAGATTGCCTCTTACTAGGGAGGTTGCTCAGCGTGCTCCGAAGATTCACAACGAGACCCATATTGTTTTGTAAAGCATCGAATGACGATTACAACGGTATAGGTTGTTTTTGCTATGGGCAAGTGAATGGCCCAAAAAAGGCAAAAAACTTTTAAAACTAACCAGTGGCAAATGGGATTCTAGATCGCAATCACTAAATGTCAGATTCGTGATCAGCGCCCCCAATAACCCCTGTAGACAAAGTTTGAGCTAAATCGGTGATTTTGACCTAATCAGTCTCACGAGTGTTGAGTAGTTGTACGAAGGTCCACTAACCGAGAATATCTTTATTCCGATTGTTCCAGTTTTTGGACTCTAATCAACACAGAGACTCCAATTTGAATGAGTTTCTTTGATTTTTTATCAAGATAGATCACTTGGGCTGTTGACAAATCGCAATTCACAAATCTAACATAGGCTTTTCCCATTGTGTCTGGCGTGAGCTTGCTAGGGTCCATGGTAACAAAGTTGGGTAGTTGGGTTTAAATCACCGATTTTGCCCAAACTTCGTCTACGGGCGTTATTCGGGACGCTGATCGTGAATCTGACATTTGTTTCCGAATTTAGGCTCGATTTGGGTTGGTTACGGTAGATATGGGTCACATACATATATACTAGAAGACATCGTCGTTTGTGCGTACTTTGTTGGCCATACTCCTCACAAACGCGATTCTATCCCGCAACTGCGACAAAATTTCAAAAGGAGCGTATTTTGGTATCTAGCGTAGGAAGGCAAAAGAGAAGGACAGCAAAGGGACCGATCCACCGACCATTAGATTGAGAGTCCCACACGCTACCCACTGAGCCGCCATGATGCGGCATGTGCAAGTTAACACCTAGAAGTGCTCTCGCCTCTAGTTTCTCGCCACTAGTTAGTGGTCAAGCCTTCTTGCTTTTTTTCGGCCCATCCATTTGTATTTAGCAAAAACAAACTATATCGTTGTAATCGCCATTCGACGGCCTACCAAACGGTATGGGTCTCGTTGTGAATCTTCGGAGCACGCTGAGCAACCTCTCTCGTTAGTTCCTTCATTCTTTATCATTGTTAATCAATCCTTGACGGAAATGCGGCTTCCTTCCAAGTTCCGCGTTGATGTAAATGACGAAAGACATTCTGGGCGTTCTCTAAAATTCTGTATCTTTGCATGAAACAGTTTTCTCTTCTGCTCTGTCGGTGTTTAAACGCCGGTATTCTCAAGCGAAGCTGAAAAGTGTGAACGAAGGCCGTAATAAGTCGTCAGCATTATCCTCAGCTTCTGTGGCAAAGTTCTTTTTTCAGCTTTTTCCCGGTCATGTCTTACCATAAATTCTCAATTCCTGATTTATTTAGCCTCGACATTGATGCAATCAGATGCTCTAATTTGGTTCATCACCTTTCGAAGTTGAGAGATAGGATTTTCCTTTTCCGGCTTAACAACCGTCTAACGAACCGTCTACCATTTTTTTAATCGTTCTACCATAATACCGGCTAAAGAATTTAGTTTTGGCCGTCCTCAGTTGACCATGACTCATTTGTTGTTGTGGATTACGGTGCGATGTGTGTGGGTACACAACACACACCATAATATACGCCGCAGAGTTGTATGTACAAATAGATAGCATCTGGAAAAAGAAAACTTGAAGGAACCAGCCTCGAAATGGGTCATGTGCTCTTAGATAACTTGAACGAATTCTTCATAAACATTTTACTTATTTAATTTCTTATGTTTTTTTTTTCAACACGAAATTTGCACAAAGAGATCCATTCTAATTTGTAAGCGACGAAATGCAAATCTTTTAGACGTTTTTTTGTGGGCTTTTACACAATCTTTTCCTCACCAAATTCCCACTGCCGAAAAGCATAATTAGCGGTACGAAATCAAAAGAGATGCTGATCCGTGTGGCGGGTGTGGCTTAGTTCGAGTCTGTTTCTTAGGGAAAGTTTCTTTATGGTACTTGGTGTTCATATCAGTGAAACCCAGCTGCTCAAGAAATGGTGGAGCTTCTCGACGATCAAGTAGCATTTGGATTTCATGGTCATGTCTGCAATAAACGGCTGGAGATTTCGTCGAAAATAGTTCACCCAATCGATTTGTGTGCTAATCTCTGCGTTTGCATGTTTCTTTGTTCATGGTTAGACATCATAATTTTGCTCACGTAAATAGAACTGAAAAGAAATAGAGATAAGGCAAACATATATAGAAGTTATGGCTCTGTTTGAGTGCTTCGTATTCAAATTGTTCAAAAGTGAATTTGTGCTCGACTCTGCCATCATTGCGACCCTTGAGTATTCATTATTTCCATGTATTCACCTATTCAAGGCTTTGCCTGGCTGACCTTTTTGTCTGTGTTTTCCGTTTCCATAAAGTCTCGAGGTGTTATCAGCCGCTGAATAATATTGATCGTTTTCAGGTGTAAATCGATCGCTGTTGGTTGGTGGCGTTAAATAGCTTTCTGTCTTCGGTGCAGTAACTTTTGCTTCGTTCGGCTCTCTCTAGCTATCGAAGCAGTTGAGTGGTACGTTATGCTTTTGATACTATTTTTTCAGTTTTTGCAATAAGGAAATATTCTATTGATTTCCTGTCCAGTATTTGAGCTACCTTTTTGTAGTAGCTGGTGAATTCTTTCCAAGAAAGCTGAATTGACCGTCTCTCAAATTGCCTATGAGGTTCGGTTCGTACCTCTTTTATACTCAGGTCTAATTGTGGAACTTGGTGTTCACTCTGGTATGTCAATGCGGGACATTGGCAAGCCCCCGGTTCGTGGAAAAACTTCGCCATATGGCTTCTTCGTGAAGATGTGCTATGAAGAGCACAAAAAGAAGTACCCGAATGAGAATGTGCAAGTGACTGAGATATCGAAGAAGTGCAGTGAGAAGTGGAAGGTGAGGAATAATAATGTTGTTTGATTTAGTTCGAATAGCCTTTATTCCATGCTGTATTTGTCGAAGTTGTTAGGAAAATTTTTGTTCGTTTGGGAGATTATTATGTTAGTCAGCAATCGGACACTATGCAACTTAACGGACACCAGTACTCGATCTTTTCTTCAGTCGTCGAAGTTCTTTGAAAATTCGCATATGTGGGTAGTTTGAGGTCCGAACACGAATCTGCTGTCCGTTTTTAACGTGGGTGGTTTCGGACCACCCAAATTGCTTCTGGGGTGGTCCAATCAGGATCATCGATTCTCCGTCAAGTTGAATAGTGCCAGCAATCGTGAAATACGGTTCGTTAGGTCGAACTCTGAGGCATTTTTTTGGCGTCTAATAGCTCAGTTGCTGTGCTACGACATTCGTTAAGATTATGCGGTCCATATGTTTAGACAATGTCGGATGACGAGAAAAGGCGATTCTACGAACTTGCCCAGAAGGACGCCGAAAGGTATCAAGCGGAGGTTGGTCTCTTTATTTGCGAATTTATTGGCATTGATTTCTTCCGCTTTTTGTTTTTATTTCGAGTTCATTTAATGAGTGCATCGTGTTCGAAAAGTTACGAAACGAAGAACAAGGTGTTTCTTTTTCTTTAGCGATCAGAGATTATCGTTGTATTGTATTTGGCTTCCTGCAGAGATTGAATAGAAAGAAAATAAACGGAGCTCCCCTAAACAACATGCAGATAGCTAAATGACATTTTCAAGGTCGCCGCCTACGGAGGAGAGGACGCCATGCGTAAACGAAAACGTGCCAAGAAAGATCCAAATGCTCCTAAGCGTGCTTTGTAAGTGTTGGAATGAATGTATTGTTTTCATCCCATCTAATATGTCATCTTTTTGCAGGTCAGCGTTCTTCTTCTTTTCTCAGGACAGAAGACCGGAAGTGCAGCAGATGCATCCCGAGTGGAAAGTCGGACAGGTACTGTCGCATTTTGAGCCGTGTATTACTTACCTGCGAAATAAAGGAAAAATGTTATGAGCTAAAGGAGGAATCTTATACAGACTGAGTTTTTTTTTTTAAATTTAGCAGTTGTGCAATGTTTGTGAACATGCATGTCGAGGCCGATGATGAGGCAACTTGCCTGAACTGGTTTCTCATGGAACTTTCTCATGACTTGTTTTTCTAAGAAACACTATTTGCCGAGTTTCTGTGTGCTGTTTTATTGTAGTTCTTACTCCACCCTCTGAATCCTTTGAAAATGTTCATGATCTTGAGGAGGTAACAGTCGTACGCAACGCTTATTCATTTTTCATTCAGTTCAAATCACTTCCATTAAATTACGTTTGCAGGTTGCGCAGGAACTAGGACGAATGTGGAAGACCGTATCAATGGACGAAAAAGATATGTACGAGAGGAAGGCGCTGGCTGATAAAGAAAGATACGCCGAGGTTCGGAACTTTCTGAATTGTATCGATTCCGTTTTTCTGCGAAAGGATGGAAACATCCTAGTTTCAAGCGCTTCTATTAAAAATCGAACGATATTTGGAACAAATGGCGATCTGTGCCTTCTCGGTTTCCTTATAATTCGCCTTTCTTTTTCTTTTTCTGTTTTCCGTGCAAAGTTGTGATAGTGGAAAGGGAGAGGAGGAGGAGTGTGGAAGAACAATAAACTGTTTGTGCTGTAAAAATGAACAGCAAGAATGTAGTGTAACAAAAGTTATATAGCACCACCTTGTGCATTTTGGCTCACCGGAACACCTTCTTGTAGCCACCTCACCCTTACATTTTTATAATTTTACACCGAAGCCTTAGTCGTTTATTTACTTACCCATTTATATTACATTGCATGAAAAAGCTCGAGTTATAAAGCAGTAGTGGCAAGTAAAAGGGCCATGTATATTAATTTGTAATATTACATGGTGTCATCGAAATTCTTGCCACAAGAGATTTGTTCACAGGAGATGCGCGACTATAAGACGGCAATAACAAAAATTCCTGGACTGGAGCATCTGGACGACGAGCACCACATGCATCTGGTTCAAATCGAAGAGCACGACCTGCAGCAAGGCCAAATCGTATAAGAACGGGAGCGGCGTGCTCGAAAAAGTGGATATTTCGGGGTATTGCTGTTGTTATTCCAACCCTTGGATAAGTGTTAATCCTGACACAGAGTTCAACTTATAATTGTCTGGTACATGCACTGACGGTTTCCTTTGCTTGAAACACTTGCTGTTTGTTCTTTTTTCAAGAAACACACACGCCCCACGTCAGGTCACGTCGCAGCATTTTCCCATGTGTACTCCTTCCTTATTAGAGAGGGTTGAGCTTGTTAGCTGAAAACATTAAATGCCTGTAGTTGTTGTGCTTCATCAACCATAGTACATATATCTGATTGACTTTCAATACTGTTTGTCTGCTTCCAAGAGTTCTCAAATATTTCAAGAATATAGCTTTGCAATGTGTAGCGTAATTATATACATATCGTAGCGTATAACCATTACTATTTCCATGTCACGCACTGAAATATTGTACAGTTACCTATAAATTGTTGTTGTGTACTGGATCGTTGAAGCAATTCCGACCAAAATAAAGGTTACCAACTCTAGGAGAAGCAACGTCTTTTCTGTTTTGTTTTGTTCTACGGTAAGAATGAACACCGAAGTTGTTTATTTCTGAGTATTAAAGAGATTGTCGAGCCGCGCGGCGGTTATTTTCGGTTCTCTTCTCCCGTGACTGAATCGCACGAACTGTAGCGTAGATGAAGGGTAGTCGAGCGGTTCAAAGTGCTGCAATTAAAAAATTTGACTATTTTTGCGGCTCATTAGTATTTTTCGTATAATCTCACATCATTGTATCGCCGTTTCCGCCGGATCCGTCGGCAGAGGTAGCAGTGAAATGTGCAGCATAGAAAGAGAATGATGAGAAACGTCGACAGGACTAGGAGGTACTGTAGGATGTCTTGACTTCCATCGCTGAAAATTGACGATAAGTGGCGTTTATTATATTGTCATTCGTAGGGTCTACTCTTTTAATATTCACTTGCGTGCTTGTCAGCCGCGATTTCGAATTTGAATTTTGTCGTAATGCAGTTTTTTCAGGGGTTCTTCGCCCGAAAAATTTAATAACGAGCAGAGCTGAGTGGACGCGCCAGCTATTGAGCATGGTACGTGAATCACCACTTATACAGAGTAGTAACAATGCTCTTTTCCATTATTTGGCAGTTTTTGTAAATAGCGCTGTCAATGTTTTTGCGCTCTCAGTTGTGCGGTTTCATGGAATTTGCGTTAATATCCTTCCAGCTTCATCTATGTGTATTCATTTTGCCCTTAACCTTGTGAGTCTTATTGTGGCGAACTTTTAGGTTACCATTTACTTTTTTTATTTTATTCGTATTATATTCGTATTACCAAAGACCATAATTATGTGGTGAAAACTAAACTAGTGAATGCCCAACTTGGTGGAACCCAACGGCTTTGAGGAATTTGTTTGGTTGTGTCTGAAGCGATTTGTAGTAAATGGTGATCTTAACCCTTGCGAAGGGAAAATCTAACTGCAACGAATTTTTTATTACCTGTCCATGTTATCTGACTTTTGCTGTGTGGGTTAATGGGTTTGCTTTTCGAGGAGAAATAGTGATACAGCACCTTATCAATCTCCCCTACTCTTCCACTTACCCAACTGCCTAGTCCAAAATTCCTGATCGTAACCGCCTAGGTTTTGATTTGTAATTCCATAAATTGTTCAGAGCTGACATTACACCGAGGGAACGTTCAATTAAGCAAAACGAGCAGGCTCAAAACGGACAGCGCTAACTTACGGCAACTGGAATTAACAGCTGCGACTGCAACTGCTCTATAGAAACAGGTACGTTTGCTAAAGCTTATCATTTTTGTTAAGTTTTTCATCGAAATTTGGACAATTTTCGGACCATTCTTTTCTACTCCACTTTCTGTTGTGGATGTCAGTTGCGTGCCCAGATATTAAGCCGCGTGGTGAAAACCGCCGTTGTGCATTAATTCCAGTTTCCTTTCGAACTTATTAGTGATGAATTTTTCTTACAAATATTTATTCCTTTATTTTCGGTTCTTTTCATTCGACTATATCTGCGGCACATTCTCTTGTCAGTTGTTGATATACATGCAGAATTACAGTGAATGTCATAAAGTGACGTCACCGCTTCGTACTATATGTGTCACACTGCTCTCGCAAACATTTTGTATGATTGCATCCAACTGTTGACTCCGCCCTCTCTTGTCCCCGGCGCTCCCCAAATGTTTGATTGATCCCCAGAGCCATTTTGAGGATCAATTTTGAGGATATCAAAATTGGAAATTTGAAGTGAGCTCGAAAGCTAAATTTGAATCCAATTTCAAAAAAGGAACGTTTTGATTTTTCTAAGACAAAAGCCGAATATGATTGAGAATCCGATGAGAGGAAATTTGCCAGTAGAGACCAGTGTGTAGTTTTCGAAAATGCAAAAATAGCCTATTTGGTAGGAATACGACTTAGAAACGACATGACCACTAACTATACTACAATGAAACTCCGATTTCTTCAGGAATAAATGCCATTCAGAAACAAGTGCTCGTGTTTTTCAACAATCACCTGTGGTCTAGGGTAATAAAAGTGCTCGTCGACGCGCTGTACGACAATTAAATCGGCGAAGTTTAAACAACTTGGCGCGAGTTTTTCGAGAAGTGATCGGTGGAAGTAATTAATGAAGTTCCAATCAATTCGTGCGCTCGTTAAACGTTTTCCAGCAAAGAACAATGAAGAAAACGATTGTGAAACTGTTGCAGTTGAAAGAGGTGGTGCTGATCTAGTGGAAGACGCCACTTTCGGGGTCTAATTAAGTATGTTAGGATCTCTCCGATGCGTGGCACTTTTTTTAAAATTCTGTAGAAAAACATTTTCGAAAAATTTGATTGTGTAGATTATCAGAAGTGCATTATCAAATTAGGTGTAACGATTCCATTGTACTTGAAAAATGTGCGACAGCATGCGAAACGGAGTAGAAGATAATGTGCCAAATTAAGAACAAATTTCTTTAACCTTGAGAAATGAGGTAAGGTCAGTCGAAATAATTAGATTTCGATTGGATCATCCATGATTTGATAGGGATACAGCACAATTAAGGCCGATACAGTAGTGAACTTGGATTCTTTTACTCTTTATATGTCGGTTTTACACTCTTTATATACACTCTTTATATGTTGGTTTTTTGATACCTAAATAGTTACCTCGAGAATCGTCTACTAAGTAGAATACAGTAGTGATCGATTGTCGAGAAAGGAAGATGTATAGGACAGGTGACGATGATCAAACAAATTTTGTTCTAAAAGCTTTTATACTGAGGTAAGAAATTGAATATAGTGGCGGAGTCCTAACATAAGAAGCACAAGGTATATAGCAAAGAATGGAGTGTTGAAATCGAGCATGTTCGTTGTGATAGCTTTTTTTTGCTGCAACTCGGGATTTTGTTGAAAATAAAGTATAAAAAATGGAAAAGAAACGTGTAGATTGAAAGTTGCTGAAGTGGGTAGGCTTGCGGACAGGTTGGACCCCAAAAAGGGCGGAGCCTGGAGGCGTGCCAACAGCGCTGGTCATTTTAGAAACGTATGACCAAGTGCAAGTGTTCCGACTACGGCTGTACGAGTTTTTTCTTTTGAATGTCTAATTTAATTAATCTTTTTGCTGATCCGTCAAGAAATATACATCCACACGAAATTGACTAAATCGCTCTCAAGGCTCCATGGCTCTTATTATAATCTCTATTTTTTTCACAATTATTTGATAAACGTTGCGTTGTCAAAGGTGTACCATTTCGAATGGTGCATACTTCGACTGTGAATTTCCCAACGAACTTGATAAATTCTGCCTTTTTTTGGTGTACAAAACTCCATAATTGAGGTTTCGTTTATTTTTTATGAGACAGAAAACGTTTGGAACCAATTAGAATTATCGTAGTATATATTGACGAAGAGTTTGTTAATTTGGTTTTTCCACTATAAATTAAAAATCAGGGGGTCGACGTCGAAAAAACTGATCTCAAGTGCCACATGTCTCTCGCGGCGTTCTTTGTTCGCTTCATTAGTGCCTCATTACAAGTTGGGAAAAACGGTGAGAAGTCGACGACAAGAGAATTACTTGGTGAAAAGTCCGCTAACGAAGAAAGAATAGAAAAAAATACTCACGAGTGGAAGAACATCTGGTGAATGAAGCGCGTTGTAAAATCCTAATGGTCCACGACGAGTCGGGGAGCCCACCGAGCGGCGTCGGCGGAAATCGGCTGAGTTCGAGTGGGTGTTCGTCGTTCGTTTGTTGGCTGATTGGCGCCTCTATGATCGAATTCACCTCGTTACCGTATGCCTAAATGGTAAAATTTACCCCACGCTTCTTTCTGTTAGTAACCACAATGGACAGCGCGATAATCGATAGACTATCAGTGACGGAACGGCGGTGATGGGTCGGTGGTGATGAAGCGGTAGCAAGGTCAAAGAAGTGTTTGCCACCCGTCGTTAACGCACCGGTCATTGATTACCACCGGTTTGTTTCGGTGTCTTTCAACCTCCTCAGGTTTTAAATGGATCGCTCGCTTATCAGGCCGTAAAACTGAGTCTGTTTGCTTTTCTTTTGAAATACCCAGGTTTTGAATTGGTGACAAGGAAAATTTGAGGTGTTGTTTTGATTGATCGGCTGCTTTGATTTGCTCTTTCGGAAACAGTTTGCTTAAAAAGGATTAGTAGATGAATTTAATGATAAAGAAGGATAGCGTGACGTGGAGATGAAATTTGCCGGTAACGTACCCTAACAGGGTAAGAGGTCAGACTTTTTGCCCTATTAGGATATGCTACTGTAGGTAGGGGTGATAGCTGTTTAACGGAAAGACAGCCAAACTTCCTAGAAAGACGTAAGTTAGAGGATATTCTCGACAGTTGAATCGCAATATTCGGGTAGAATCGAGAAATAAGGGGTAAATTAGACCGAGCAAACGAGCTGTATAGTTGTAAAAGTACTGCAGCTCAAGTCAGGAGAACAAGCCAGCAGACTTTTTCATAGAAACGTAATGAGCCGGGTGGAGCCGAAAGCCGGGCGATGAGCTTCTCAAGTGTGAGTGTTCTCCATAAATCATCAACTCGGCACGGAGTTCAAGCGGTTGTTCGCCGCTGATGTTCTCGCGGTGATTCGCTGTATTGTTATCATGTTCGTTGCGTGTGCACTGATTGTGTAATGTGAGAACGTCGAGCAGCAGTGATGAGCGATTCGCACTTTTGTGTGTGTGTGTGTGTGTGGTGAGTATTGACAAAACACAGGTGATTCAGCAGTCTAAAGTGGTCAGTAAACCAGTTACAATACCGGAAACGTTAGCAGAATCTGTTTTTTCCTCTTTCATCAGGATGGAACAGTCCACGTAAAGGAAATAATATCATGTTCAAGACCGTTTTCATTGAAATCTCTGCTTCTCAAGGTTGTTGGGTTGTTGCTATAAGTTGAAAGTCGAAAAAGCTACCAACTGAGCAATTTTCTGCAATAAATCTATTATGTCATGCCCTACCATTGCTAATATCACGTGAAATGGTAGAACTTCTTGCGTCATGCCATTTCAGGTGATATTAGCAATGTTATGGCACGACACGATGAATTTATTGCAGAATACTGTCCGGTGAGTGGCTTGTCAGCTTTCAATTCATAGCAATAACCCAGGAACCAAGGAAGCAGAGATTTCAAAGGAAACAGTCCTGAATATGATCTTGTGTCCTTTACGTGAACCTTTCTATACTGGTCAAAGAGGAAATACCGGGTTCTACTAAGGTTTTTAGCTTCAGGTGATTAGTGGACCATTTTAAACCGCTGGTTTACTTTTGTTTTATTGGTGCACGCTTAGCGGATGTGCGAATCGCCCTTCGTTGCTCTTCCATAAGCTCTCTTATTACACAATCAGAGCCAGCAACGAACATGAAAGGCAATTCGGAGAAAAAGAGCTCGGAGGGCGTGGATTTTGATGAAAATAATTCTGACATTCCTTCACTAGGAAGTGTGTTTTTAAAATTTCAGCTGCATAGAATATGGATGGTTGTAAAAGAGAGCTCTAAAACTAGACCAAATTAGTGCTGTACCTCTCTGGCCGGGGTTGGCATCATCTGGACACACCCTCCAATTGCCGCCCAACCCAACGTATGGAAAAAAATCGGTGTGAGCGAATCCGGGAATACGCATCCCCGGCAGAGAGAGTCGGCTTTTGTGCTATAAAACCGCAACAAGAAGAACTATATACTATAAGGAGCAGAACGGTTCGGCCCGCTATCTGTCATAAGCATGTAGAATGTTCGCAATCAATCAAATCAACGAGATGATCAGGTTGTGAGGGCAGATGATTCCTTACATTCGTCTGGTGGTGAAAAAAATACTGAGGCGACTACCGGCTAGGGTTTTGAACTTGAACCACAGACGAAGGCCATATAGAATCGGTCGAGTGAATAGACGGTGTGATTGATTACCGACTATCTTGGCTGGGAACGTAGAGACTGTTTCGTTGAATGGGAAAGGGTACGTAGGTGAAAAACTGCTCTTCACCTAAAAGTTACTCAGATGGCGTTTAGAAATAAAGTAAATAATGTTCAAATAAATAGATAATATTCAATACCAAAGGGTGGTAAGTAGGTTTTGAGCCGCTTTCCTGGAGAGTTCGAGAATTTTCGACTGCTTTCTTACCGCCCTATGGAAAAGGTGCTTACTCAGTACAGTAAAGAAACCTGTCAGAAAATAACATACGCTCACGCGAGACACCCATTAGTTTCTTTCGACTTTACACCGCTCTATTGCCGACTGAAGGGAAGACGGTAGTTAAGGCGATTACTCTCTCAGACAGTTGCGAGTTCTTCGAAGGATCAGTTTTTCCCATTTCGGAGTTCAGTGGAAAATCTCATGGAGTCTACTAAGAATCTAAATTTAACGGCACTATTCAACTTAACGGACACCAGTACTCGATTTTTCTTCGCTCGTTGAAATTCGCTGAAACATGGACCAGGGGGTAATTGAGGGCGCTGATCACGAATCTGCTGTCCGTTTTCATGTATGTGGTCTCGGACCACCCAATCGCTACATGGGTGGTCCAGTCAGGATCACCGATTCCGCTGAAACTTTGCCTATGGGGGTTCTCTGGTGTCCTGAACACGATGGTGAAGTCCGCTTTCGAAATAGCGGCCGCATACGGCAGTTATAGGTAAGCCTCACCAAGTAGGATCGGTAGGTATTCACTTATAACTACCTTATTCGGCCGCCATTTGGAAAACGGACTGCACCATCGTGTTAAGGATACCAGAGAACCCCCCAAGGCAAAGTTTCAGCGGAATCGGCGATGTTGCGGTGACCACCCAAGTAGCGATTCGTGGGGTCCGAGACCACCCACGTGAAAAGCGTGCAGCAGATTCGTGATCAGCGCCCTCAATTACCCCAGCTGTGCAAAGTTTCAGCGAATTTCGACGTCTAAAAAGAATCGAGTTTTGGTGGCCGTTAGGTTGAATTCTGCCAATTTAACTATGGAGGTGGTCGTGGACCATCTGGGGCCCTTCAGTGGGCGGGCAATTGCCCCGCGCGACGTCGCGCCTGTCGCGTGCGCAACGCTTTCCCAACTTACGAACACATTTTGTCTTGTAGGAGGAATGCAGACACCGTCTCAATTTTTGCTGATTTTCTGATAGTTCTCGTCATTTCCTCGTGTACACCCGTGTTCTGAATGGCTCGAATTCCGGAAAAGAATGGCTCGGAAAAATCCTCCTTTCTGTTGGAGCTGTGGTCCCGCTGGACCGGTTGCCGTCTGCACGCAGCTGACTTTTTCATGCTCGTGCATCAGCAGCGATTTTGCCGAGTCAGTGAGATTCGCGTGTCATGTGAGCGATGTTTTGGTCCGATCACGCCGATTTGAGTGAGTAATCGATGTGTTTGCAGTGCATAGAGTGTGAAATGATGACTAACAGAAACTTTCCATTCACCTACTGCAGGGAATTCGTCAAAAAGGACATCGAAGTTTAGTTGGTGTAAGATAAACCGTAAAAACTAAAGTGCTCAGTGTCGATCGGGCTCGCAAAGTGCCGATTTACCCGACCCCGGAGGGATGGAAGGCTTGTTTAGGGAAAAGAATCCCTCAAACGATTGAGTAGAAGTAAGAATGTTGCTGATGAGATGATACACCTTTCTACGAGTCACCGTGACGGCCGTACCGGTTAGCTGAGTTTTCTCTAATTTGATGCACCGAACAATTGAAACTACCGGTGTTCTTCTTGTCGATGAAAAACAAGAAAACCAGCGAATACGAAGAAGGACACGATACCGTCTCTGTGGCTAAGGGCTCGTTTAGACGCCGCGCGGCGAAAATGTAAAATTGAAGCGCAGTCAATAATTAGCGTCATTGATCGAATTTGCTCCTTTGCGTTGGTGGCGCAGTCCGGTGGCGTCGCGTCTAAGCAGAAAAAGTTAGGCATATAATCACATAGGGAAGAAATTAGACGAAAAAAGTGAATTTCGTCAAAATATCCTTCAATAAGGCATAACATCCTTCTAAAAAACTGAACGACCAATGAGTTTGCCTATATGAGGCACCACCGGACTGCGCCTTTAATGCAAAGGAACGAATTCGATCAAGGACGTTAGTTATTGATTGTGCTTCAATTTTGCATTTTCGCTGCGCGGAGTCTGAACGAGCCCTTAGTCACAGAGACGTTCTGCCAGTGCGATCTCTCGAGGGCCAACCGTAGGAGAAATTAAAGGGCTCGAACCCTGCCGAGATCACTTGAGCCTTTCGTTCTTCTTGGCACGTGCAAATTGGAGCGCAAAGTCATAGAACGAGGGATGAAATGGCAATGAAGCCGAGGGCAATCAATTCTTCACTGTAACTTTATAACGAGGTTCTTTGTGAAAAAGTAGTTCCCGTCTTCAAACGAAACCTGGCATGTAATTGGCGCTGTCAGAGCTCCAGGCAGGGGGACTAATTGTAAGACAAACCTAACCTCCCCCCGTTACCCTCGTGAAAAGGAAGTCTCTACCTGTTGGTATTTTTCATTATTTATTTTTTCTTTTCTCTATTTTTCATTCAAGAAAGGGATTAAGAGAAAATGTTGTATCAGTTCTATCAAAAGCATGGTAAACAGTAGCATGCGGGAGCAGATCGACTGCGCCGGTTGTACTGGTTCTATGCCAGCTCAGTTGTTTATAAACGTTGCGCTGTATCGCTAGCGATGTGTTCCTGTTGTGATTATAATTTTTGCATTGATCGAAAAAAATAGAAAAAACGAAGCTTGTTCTATCCCCTCTCATTCACCTGAGTTTTATTGAAGAAAGAAAAGTCGGGTTCGACAACAGTGCTTGTTCTCGATTCCGGCTCCCTTTTCATCGATATTTCGCCGGGGAAGCTGGGAGTAGAGACAAGCATAGATCCTCATCAAATATTTTCTAAGGTGTCCCAAAGTTCGTGTTTATTTCAGATTCTGTCTTCCTTTATTCATAATTCGAGAAAAAAAAACATATAAATGGCCAGTAAGGTTGTCATGGTTAAGCACGATTCTTTGCCAGCGATCCGCTCAAGAATTGTGCCTAACTATGATTTTCATTTATTTATTTATTTATTGAGACGTGCATGGCAGATGCACGTAAAATTGCAGAACCACTGATAAAAAACTGCAAACACGAAAGAAAAAAAAAATTTCTCTAACAGTGAGACGAACGAGAAAAAAGAGGTAATGGAGAAGCAGATAAAACATGAGAAAAAGTTTCAAACACCAGGTCGATGGTCAAGGAAACATTTGAACCTCGCTAATGACATTTCAAGGACGAAATGTCTAAGTAAGGGGAGAAAATGCCGTATCGTTCTATGAGAAAAGAAACTGGACCTGACTTTACTTTTTGCAACCGGCCCAACAACTCTAAGGCCGCCATGTCTTGTTCGAGTGGAGGTGTGAGAGAAAAAACGATGTAAAGATACATGGACATAACCTTTGACACCGTAGAAACTAACGAATCAGAAGGAGTAAACAAATGCAAAATTTCTCTAACAGTGAGACGAACGAGAAAAAAGAGGTAATGGAGAAGCAGATAAAACATGAGAAAAAGTTTCAAACACCAGGTCGATGGTCAAGGAAACATTTGAACCTCGCTAATGACATTTCAAGGACGAAATGTCTAAGTAAGGGGAGAAAATGCCGTATCGTTCTATGAGAAAAGAAACTGGACCTGACTTTACTTTTTGCAACCGGCCCAACAACTCTAAGGCCGCCATGTCTTGTTCGAGTGGAGGTGTGAGAGAAAAAACGATGTAAAGATACATGGACATAACCTTTGAGGATTTTGAACATCATGACTAGATCGTTTTTGTCTCGTCTGTTCTTGAGGGAGGACAAACGCAGCCTCTTAGCTCTAACTGCACCATTAGGAATGGAAGAATAGTCGAGACCGAAACATCTCATAAACAATTTACGAGTAAAGTTATTCTGAACACTTTCTAAAAGTGCGAAAGTTTCCAAAATTTCTCTAACCACAATTTTCATTGGGTCGGATCTTAAAAGTACCTCAAACTTGGGTAATTAAACCAGATAAATGATAATCCTATTTGTCATTTATTTGTTGTTCTTGAGTTATGAATAAAGGAATTCAAAATCTGAAATACCCACGAACTTTTGGGTCACCCTAATAAGCTAGGTTTAGGCAGTGTTTGAAACATTTGGGCACCTTGTATATTTTGGACTCATCTACACTACTTCATCGACGTCAACGACCAGTTGTAAGTAGCTCACGTCGAACAATATCAATACGACATTAGCTATCTAACACCGGTATACCTTCTTTGTGTTGAAAGAAATTCTGTGACCCATTCAAAAAGTGGACGTCATCAACTCTTACTAACCAAAAACCATTACTACACTTTTTTCAGCAATTTAAATTACGATATTGTATGGTTTTTGAGTTCCAAAAAATAGTGAATCAGAGCGGAATTTACGAGGTTGAGCTGATTGATAATGGTGTAGGGGCTCATGAGTTCTGGTCGGACCTAAGTGCATGCCCATCTTGTATGTTTGGAGATGCTAGGTTATTCGCAAAACGCTGACATCGTACGGGGATTGAACCTGCGTCTTTCTGTTTCCGGCAGACTGCACTGACAACTGCGCTACTGATGTACGTTGCGAACCCACTATCTTTCCTAAGCCCGGTCGGGCTGTTGCTATCAGCATTCATCCGTAATCACGGGAATGAGCCGGTAAGCCGTTATCGGCAGTTACCAGTTAAGCTGTTAGCATGTTTGATGTAACACAAAACTATTCTGCTATTTGCCGCTTTTTTTGTTTAGCTGTTTATAGACGAGGACTAGTTGAATGACTTGTATATTTACTTGTCATTCAACTATAAACCGCTAAACAAAAAAGCGGCAAATAGCAGAATAGTTTCATTTGGGCACCTTTTCTCTTCCTCACCGAAAGTAAATTCATCATAGGATTATTACCTAGTACCATAAGGAGGAATGAAAAACTTTCTACAAAATGGATGTTGAAGAGAAAAGTATCTTCTAGTAGACTCCTCTTTGTACAGTAGAATATGGAAAACAAAAACAGGAAATGGTATAATTTCCTCGAGCAACATGATCCGCAGGAAACAAGAGACGGGCGAGGAGCAAACTTGTAGGGAGCTAAAGTGGAGCTGAAAGTGATGTCGTCGGAGGGAAATGATCGAACTTAATCCTCTATGAATGCTTTAATACATCTGTTCGCCTGCACTTTGGCGGCGTAGTGGGAGGACACGAGTACTAATCGGTTCATTACATCTGAGAAATGGCTTTCAAGGGGGTCGTGGAGTGGTTCGGACATGTTCTCTACTTCTGAAGAATTGCCTGTCTTTTCCTTCTTTTTCTTATTTTTCTTTGATGGCGTTTCTCATAGATTTTGTCATCGATTGCCGTTCCTACGATTCCAACGTTGTCATCCGATCGAGGAGAACAATGCCGGCTGTTTTCGTATCTTCAATAGTGCAGTGCTTGTTAAATATTCATGAACTCGACGCTCCTCATCTCGTCTCGAATGTTTCGTCCAAAAATGAGCTGCTTTGGCTGTATGCTGCACTATTTCCAGAGATACGTACCCGAGTTGACCTGCTGCCTAATGTCCTCGGTGTCGTCAGACGTTTCCGGTCTCGCTGATATTTCGTTTCGCAAGGAGAGCATCTGCGAAGAACCGTCATCTGTCGATGTCGAGGTTTCCGAGGCGATTGCGCAACACCGCTTCAAGGAACCCAGCTGTACAAGGTTTGACATTATTTTTTTCTCATTTTGAAGCGTGGTGCAATGCTAATAGGCGCTTCTGACATCTGCACGGTGGAGTGATCGTTCCTCCCCCAGGCTAACTAACCCTTCCTTCCCTCCGGGGACGGGTTAAATGGTATGGTTAAATACTCCTTCACCATCTTTCTACGATTCTGAATCGAATGCAAGTGCATGGCGCGGTCTTGGAGAACTGATTGACGCCGACAGCTCTATCTACATCTTGGCTTTGTATCTTTCCAATTGAACAAACTGTGGCGCTTACAAGACGGAAACAGTTCGGATCTTCTTGTTTGTTCAGTTGGAAGGACACAAAATAAAGATGGAGGTAGAGTTGTCATCGTCGACCACTTCTGTAAGAACGCGCCATGCACTTATCTTCCATTCAGAATGTTGAATGGTTCAGGATATTTTGGGTTTCTTAGTTTAAGTCCGACATGTACAGGGCGTGCAAAAATTACCCGCACAAAGTTATCGCAGTGTAACTTCAACACAAAAGCGAATTTTAAAACGAAACTTTACACATAGCTTTCCCATCTACTTACCAATCAGACTTATTGGAATTATTCGGTGCAGTCGCCTTTCGTACGAACACAGGTCCTCAGACAAGAAGCGAACCCATTACACGTGGCACGGAGCTAGTCTTCACTATATCATTCCTTGCTTTAGCCAGGGAAGCTTCAAGTGAAGCCAAACTTGCGTGTTGAGCAGAGCAAACTTTGGTCTCAAAAACAGACCAGAACAGAAATTGAGAGGGTTTAATTCCGGTGAGTACAAAGCCCAGTCATCTTATACGGTGAAGTGTGGGACAGCAAAACTGTGAGTCGATGCTAGCTGGTCTTTCTGGATTTGGCTTTGCCATTCGAGCATTGTAAGCCCAAATGAACTCAGATTTAAAATACATTTGAGATTGGTGTATTGGTACATAATACTCCAATATGAAGTTCGGAGTCCAGTTCTGCCTGTTGTTATCAACTGTGCCACACGCATAGCTCGTGGCACGCAGGTAGTCATCGAAATCATTCCATGCGTTCGTTAACGGTGCTATCAGATAGGACAAACGTGCTCATCATGCAGAGCACTTCTTCTTCTTAAAAACCTACCAAACAGAGAAAACAGTTTGCTCAGAAAAATTGAGAAAAATTGAAATAAAATAGCAGTACGATGAGAAAGATGCTGGCTTTTGATGCCCGATCTTTTCGGATTTCGTATTGCCATTACCACTATTTAGGCATTCATGAGCTCAAACTTTGGAATCACTTGCATATTGTATAAATGTATAACATATCCTAGTATGAAGCTTAGAATCCAGGTTTGCTAGCAGTTATGGTCTACGTCGTACCTGTGCGGGTAATTTTTGCACACCCTGTACATGAATGAACCATTCCAGCGGTTTGCCTTGCCCTTGAGGTCCCCTTGTCGCCCTTTTTTCCGGGTATTTTGTACGAGATGTACGAGATGATGTCCAACTGATTACCTAAGGGTCGAGCCTAAATACAAATTGCAATATGATTAAAAAGTAGTCGTGAAAAACATCGAAGGCAAAAAACACGGATCGCGCTCGCATCCGCCTCCTGGTGAGGTAATCATAAGCGTGGGAATATTTGTAAGATTTTTGATCTTGTTATTGTACGCTGCTGATTAGTAATTAACCGTCCTTTGCTATTCTGAATGGAGGGCGATTGCATGGCGCGTCATCGAAGGGGCTGATTAATGCCAAGATCTATTGAAAGCAGTACGCGGAAATGTGGGATGTGTCGCTGGATCTACGGTTATCTCACCGAGGCGGAGGCGGATCCGGGCACTATCGCGCCGAATAACACTCTTGTGAATCACCCTGATTTTCAGGATCGGCGAAATTCTGGTCGGAATTTCGTACTGCAAGGATCGCCTAAAGGAGTGCATGTCGGAAAGAGCATCTCCGGTGAAGCAGATGTATCTCGACAAGATCGTTCAGCTCAATCTAGAAAGGCAATCGTTGGAGGTGAGAGTTAAACTTTTCTAGACATATCAAAAAGTGCAAGTAGTTCATAATATTTCGGCCAAGTATTTTCGAGCCTTTTTCAGGAAAATGGTGTAAACGGCGAGGACTCCGCCGTAAAAGCGCTCGGCCATGAGTTTGTTCTACAGCGCAGTTCGGGCCGACGCAATCCGTACTGTGAAGTATGTATGAGTACTATTTGGAGGATGGTGCAGTCGTGGCGACGTTGTAAAAGTGAGATTTCAATTGCTTCTTTTTTTCGGCTTTTTTATCTTTCTTATTTAGTTTCGGGATATTGATCAATTTTTGCTTTTGAATTCCGTTTTTTATGTCACGATATATTAGGTTGTAAACCCTCCAGTGAGAGATTTTTTCATGATTGTGCTAAAACTTTTGGAAAGGTACTGGATTTGTTTTTTGTGTGCCTATAGATAGTACAATTACAGCACTTCTAATGAGCCTGTCGCCCGCTCCATTTCGTTCGTATTGTATTTAATTATGGAGCTTACGCCGCGTGACCTCAAACTGCTCGGACTTTACGAATTTCGCCATGGACGTTCTGCTGCCGAAGGTCAGCGCAACATTTGCTCAGCAATGGGAGAGGATGTCGTGGGTTATTCCACTGTGGCACGACGGTTCAAGAACTTCAAGGAAGGAAGTTACGAGCTCGAGGACAAACCACACCCCACGCAGGCATCTTTCATCGATTTGGATACATTGAAAGCTGCTATCGAAGCCGATCCTTCTCGCACCACTCGTGATCTGGCAGCTGAGTTCCAATGTTCACACACCACTATTGCAAAACATCTTCACGGATTGGGAAAGGCGCAAAAGTATGGCCGATGGATACCACACTCATTGTCGCCTACCCAACTCGGAGCGAGAATCACTGCCTGTGTTAACTTACTGAGTTACAAAAGGAACTTCAGCTGGTTGAAGAAGTTGATTACGGCAGACGAGAAGTGGGTGATGTACACTAACCCTAGGAGAAGACGGCAATGGCTGGGTCCTCATCAACAAGGAGAACCAACCCCAAAGCCTGAACTGCACCCGAAGAAAGTAATGCTCTGTGTTTGGTGGGTTTGTTCTGGAATTGTACATTTGCAGTTGCTACCTGAAGGTGCTACAGTTTCTGCCGAACTGTATTGTCAGCAGCTGGATCGTGTGGCGCGCAAACTGAAGGATAAACAGGAAAAAGTATACTTCCTGCACGATAACGCCAAACCACACGTTGCCAAAATTACTACACAAAAAATTATGGAGCTCTCTTGGACTCTGATACCTCATCCAGCATATTCTCCGGACATGGCTCCTACAGATTACCATTTGTTCCGATCGCTCCAGAATCACATGGAGGGGAAACATTTCGGCAAACTGGACGATCTCAAAATGGAAGTGGAAAAGTTTTTCAGGAATAAACCGGCAGACTTCTACGCGCACGGAATCAATCTACTACCAACAAGACGGCGATGGATACTCGACAACAATGGCTCATATATTTCTTGATTTTATTCCATTTGAAAGTAATAAATTTGAAAAATGGAACCGCATGAAAATCTCTCACCGGAGGGTTTACAACCTAATAGAAGTACGAATTTAATTGAGGCTTGGAAAATGCAATTTTTTGTTTCAAAACTTTATTCTACATTCCTGGATCAGCGCTTCATATAGACCTGTCATCGGAATCCTGTGCCGCGTTTTTGCGGTTATAACAGCGTCATTCAGAATGTCAAAGAATTCAGATTGATGAATTATGTCCTAAAACTTAAAAAAAGGTTTTATTCTGAACGCATTCTTCATGCCGCTATTTTTTTACCAATTTTCCTTCTCTTTCTCCCCCTTTTTGCGTTGTTTTATACTAATTGCTATTGGTGTCGCTTTGCCTTTTGTTGTGTTATCCGCAGGGCCCGCGTGGTACAGTGGTAAGAGGCGCTGCTGTCACCTGCACGGTGCACCGATCGATCCCCGCGCGGGCTAACCAAGGCTTCCATCCCTCCGGGGTCGGGTAAATTGGTACCAGACTTGTCTGGGAAGGTAAAGACACTGACGTGGTATAGCGGCTGGCCCCCGCAGGTCATTGTACAGGCCAAACCCGACACCCGCACGGCTGAGTGATCGATCCCCGCCCGAACTAACCATGCCACCCATACCTCCGGGGTCGGGTAAGTTTTTACCAGACTCGTCTGGGAAGGTAAAAGCACTGACTTGGCATGACGGTTGCCCTCGCTAGTCTTCGTATAGGGCAAATACGCATTAACAATGCCTCCACGTTTTAAATGGAACACGAATGCGGCGGCGCATCCTTGTCGAACTGATCAACGCCGCGCTCACTTACCTTTACCTTACCTTTTTAGTCTGTGGTCTTCGTGCTCACGACAAATGTGCCAGCGAGGTGCATCGGGTTTGTGCCGGTGTGATGGCTTCGAGACGAGATTTCCGGTTGGCGTTGGCGATCAGCGAGGAGCGGGGTCTCTGTGCCCAGGATTACGCGTGTGCTGAATGCGAGACTCCTCTTTCATATGGTCAGCTATTATGAGATTTTTGTTTGCAAACTTTTCACGAGAACTTCTACATAATTTCATGGTCGACTATTGTTGAATCTTAGCATGCTGAATATTAAAGTATAGTAGACTGAAACCGATTAGCCAAGATTGATGAAAGTTTATTACTTCTAATAATTTTTCATTTCATTTTAATTCATTCCATTTATTGACGCGAGCTTTTGCCCATAAAAACAACAACGTATTCCAGACAATTTGGTTTTACAACATCAAACTATGATTTTGTCTTGTTTTTGTTTAATTTTTATTAATGAAGAGCTTGTCTCATAGCTTTGGTCTCCTTTGCTATACCATTCAAGTTCTCGATCATCCCTACTTCTAGATTATTCATTGAGTAAGACCAGCTTCTTCATCCATTTCAGAAGGTCCGGCCAATATGCAGCCTCGCCTGTGCGACTATACAGGTCTTCTGTTTTGTTCGAATTGTCACTGGAATGACACTTGGTCAATACCGGCCAGGTCAGTGGCTTTCTCGAAGAGTTTTTTGTCTTGTTCAATCTAATTTTTGGCTCTGGCGATACTTGGTAGTTGGAGCAGAGCTTCTCCGTTTTTCGGCTTCAATGGACAGCTTTCCTCCTTGTCGGAGAATCAGTTTTGTTCAGGATTTTCCATAATATGGACGCAAAACCCCGTCCTGTGTGTCGCGCCGTGAAGCAGCTGTTGGCCATAGTGGACAACCGGCCCCTCATAGACATTTCCGAAGCTCATCCGTCTCTTGTCAAGTACCACAAGGTAGGTTCAAGCTGGAGTCTATGGCATTCCTTCTAAATTTTGTATTTCATGTCTTTTATTTGTTATTTAATCATTTCATTGTTGTTTTCGATTGTAGGAACTTCGCAGAGTTCAACAGCTTCGTCGGAACTTCTTGACTATGAAATGCTACTTTGTTAGCTGTCGGGTGAGCGTATCCACCTGTCATTAGTTCAAAGGCTGTTTCTTCATCCTGAGTAGATTGTATCGTTTTAGAGTGCAGGAAAGCTGCGGATCCTGCAGTACCTAAATCGTCATCAGCATTTTGTTGAAGGGACCGATATGTACTCGCTGGCTGAGGTGGGTACATTTTTGCAACTTCTAAACTTTAGGTTTAGGCTGTATTTCTTTATCAATTATGATAGGTATTCAGGTTTTGGGCGAGCAACTCTCGTGGTGTAGTTTTTTTTTGAATAATTCGAAAATTCGATTACAGCTTCGAGAACTCTGTCTTGGAAACCTACTAAGAGAGTTGGAGGACATACACACAGTATTCAAGCGACACATCGAAGAGGTTTGTGTTTTTCTTCGAAAGCGCCTTGATTTTTCTATTGTTAAATGAGGATTTTCAGGAGTGTGAGACCTGCGCGGGTAATGGATTCTACTGTGAGCTGTGCGAGGAGCCGGATCAACGGGACCAGGTCAGTTACATATTTTCAAGTGAAAATTCTCACTTATTTGACTATTTTTCCGAACTCTTATTATCGAAAAATTTGTTTGGAGACTTCCTCATGCTGCCTCTTCTCGATTTTCATCATTTTACCTTTTTTGGCGATTATCCGTGTCGTTCATACTTCGCTGCAGCTGTCGGGCGCGTTTATACGCCGCGCAGCGAAAATGCAGAATTGAAGCGCAATCAATAATTAACGTCTTTGATCGAATTTGCTCCTTTGCATTAGTGGCGCAGTCCGGTGGCGCTTCATATAGGCAAACTTACTGGTCGTTCGGGGTTTTTTTTTTAGAAGGCTACTATTCCTTATTAAATGACATTTTGACGAAGTTCACTTTTTTCGCTTAATTTCTTCCCTATGATGTTATAAGCCCATTTTTTTGCTTAGACGCGGCGCCACCGGACTGCGCCACTAACGCAAAGGAGCAAATTCGATCAACCACGTTGATTGGTGATTGCGCTTCGATTTTGCATTTTCGCCGCGCGGCGTATAAACGAGCCCATAGGTCAAGTAGGTGACTGTTCGGAAGAATTTATACCTTCTTTGCCCTCGTAGAGATCCTCCTTTTAACGATTCCATAAAAAACCCGAGATCAGGGTACCTAAATTGGAGCATATCAACCGGCCTAGGCGACTTTACGCAAGGTAATGGCTGCGCAGGCTGCGGGCGTACGCGGTGGGTGCGCCGTAACTGCACAACTGCTACAACTCATTTCCGGAGTTCCGGACGCGCCCTGCGGTCTATATGTCTTTCAGTGTTCAGTTTTTACGTCTATGAACTGTGTAAAGTAAGTAATTTTCAGGTTATTTTCCCATTTTCGGAGAACGTCGCGATGTGTCCGAAGTGTCTGGCAGTATTCCACTCGAAGTGCTTTGAGAGGAGGAGTTCAACGTGTACGAGGTGAGGATTCTTGTGAGTTTTTTTTTGGTTTTTAAACGCAAACCACATCTATGGTACGCTCATACGACGCGAGAGCATTGAAATCATAGAGTGGTCTCAAATATTGCTCACTGCTTGATTTTGTATTTTGTCGATCGCTCCCTTTTGGTTGAGGGCGGGTATAAAAACGGGGCTGTGCTGTGGCTTAGCTTCATCCCGGAAATACTTGGAGCCTCCCTATGAGGGTTCCAAGTAATTCCTGGTTGACGTTATGAAAGGTCCTAGATGAAGATTTGATGAGGATTTGATGCCGGGCTTTCGATCACTATGTTTTTTATATAACATCTCGTCGAGTTTTGACAAGCACGATTCTATCGAAGGGCGCCCATTTGTCTACCGTAATCCGTCGTTACGAAGCACGCGACAGGCGCCTCGCCCCGGCTTTGCGTCAATGCGACCCTTGACGCGAACTCGGTGCAAATTCGGTCAGAGGGCCTAGCAAATGACGTCTGCGGGTTTGTATAAGGACTGAAATCGTCACGATATAATGGCTACTTTATAGTTATTGGAGGAAAGCGTATATGAAAGGTGAAAAATGTCAAGGGTATAAATTTGTTATTCACGAAAAAATCACTGAGCTGACGACGGTTTACGGTAGACAAATGGATGCCCTTCGATAGAATCGTTTCTTACGAGTTTTGAAGATCATTTGGGCTTTTGGGTTTGAACGATTCACGATGGTATTAGTGATCATATCTAATACAAATTGCGTCATTTTCTGGAGCTTTAAAAATGGACTGGATTTATCTGTGGGAAAATGCTTCAATTGAAGAGCTTTTTTTGCTAAATGAAATCATAGTGAAGGACGAGAAAATTGAAAATGGTTCTAGATGCGAAAGACGAAGGAAGCGATCAGATCCCAACGGAAAGCTATTGATGACAGATGATCAGTGAGAACACAAGACTTGGAGGTCGTGTTCTAGAAAGCAGACTGTATAAAGCCTAAGGCAGACAATCATGATCCTATTCACTTCTTTGAATTAAATTGGGCTGATATTACAAATTCGATGGTAGATATTTTCTTCAATTCTCCGTTCATTCACTACATATATTTATTGGCCTGTGATTCGCTTTGTTTGGATTCTTTAATCGAGTTGTATCTTCACCGCAAAGTCTTCACGTTCTTACACGGTTTTTGTATTTTATCTACCACAAAATAACGATATGCCTTTAGTTCCTTTTCGGGTTAACCGTCCTTGTCCTTCTTTACTGACAAGCTCAATGAACTAACTATATGAGTGATTCATTTAGTCCTTTCCATTGTATACACTTAGCTGTCCAAAATAGCTTGTATTGGTTATCACCTTTGATGTATAAATATTATTATCACTTTGGACGTCCATACCTAAGCAGTGACGGTGCTGGTCCTCACAATATCAGGAATTTTTGTAAAGAGGCGGTGAGGACGTCGGGTGAGTTTTTTGTATTTTGGTTTTGTTTTGTTTGTTCTGTTACTTATCTACGATCCAGGCAAGAAGTCTAGTATTCAAAAGGGCTTTCTTTGTTCTTCAAAAATTTTATGGCCTTTTTTCTATCTGTAATGTAGAGGACAAGAACGCCCAGATGTTTCAATCAGTATTTCTGAGACTTTTAAGACGGTGGTCAGCCCCTCGAGGAAGAATCTAATGGAACTTTCAATATGACTTTTCTTAAATGCAAATGTTTTTAGGTTGGTATTCACGAACTGAGTGTTAATTAAAATCCCACATGAAAAGATCTGGTCAGCCTTATGATAAGGCATGAAAACATCTCAACCTCTTGCAAATTCGCGAGACAGTTCCTGTTATGTATCGTGGTAATGAATGCTTTTGATCGTGAGGAGGAGATTATGCTTGCCTTAAGTGATTTTTTCACAACTACCCTTCATCCTCTGATTTTAATTAATCCTCTGAATTTAATTGAAAATGTTATGCGTTACCTAACTGTTTAAGAGGCCTGCATAGTCTTTCTGGACCGTTTCTTGTGTTTTGAGTTCAGGTTTTTCATTTGTTGTCTTTCTTTTTAATCTCTGCTATTTTTGTTTTAGGCGCGTCATTGGACGTATTAAATAAATAAAAAATAAACAATACCGATCAAGAGAGCTATTGCCAGTCCTTGGCAGCAGACTGGATCACAGAATTGATCGCTATCAGGGTTTTGTTTCAGTGAATGAGAAGATTTCCCCATTTAGAGAAAATCCTTATCGCTACCTGACCAGAATGGTAGACGAAGATCTCTACAAGGTCGACAACGAAAGAAGATCTTTACAGGACATGAGGTCAGTTTCAGAATTAATGTCTTTACTGTAGCTATATCACCGGTATTGAATCGTGTAGGGTCAATTTTGTTGTGCAGTTGTTTTCTCTTTTGCGACGATTCTGTCTATGCCTGTGTGCTCATTAGTCTCAACTGATTAAGTATGTAAGGGAATATCGAGAAAGCAAAATGTTGACGGAAATAATTGCCGTGGAAATCCGTCATTTGTCAGAAAATTACTGTAGTTTAATGATAAGTCAGGCAATCTTGTTATCACGCCCTACACATTGATATTTATTGATTATATAACGTTATCTTTTTGTCTTATCCCTAAAATGTTTGGAGTAGTCTGCTGAAAGTCGAAATATATCCCACAATTACCATCTTTTCTTGTATGCTATGTATTTCAATACTTTTTTTGACAGATTCTGTGAATTTCTCGTCAAATCTTTGGATATTAGTTAGCTAGTTTTGGGTTCACAGAGGACTTCTTCTATCATAGTTTGCCTAAGCAGCAATTTCACTGATTTTCAGTTATTTTGTGATATTAGGGAGCGCTGGACTTTGGTGTTTGGTCTATTGCTTATTATTTATGTCAGCAATTAATGAATTGAGCCCGTTTGCGCTTCATTTTTGGAGTCAGATTGAAGTGCTAGTTCATTCATCACTAAAAATTAGGTAGAGGTTTCAGGTGCCTCAAGAATTCAGGCGAAAATTACCTTAGATACGATCGTCGATTGCTTTCCAGTTGTGTTACTTTTTTTACTCATATATTGTTAGCGGATATCAGTAAAATCACGGGGAAATGATGATGGTAATGGTACTTCTTGACGCATAATCTCAGCCACTGTTAATATTAACCCGTAGTTGTTCCGAAGATGGTTAGAGCAATCGATAATCGATTGCCTCAATGCTGTTGTCACACGTGATTCAGATTTATTTATTTATTTATTCCAGCCAATAATTTCATTAGGCATCAGAGGAGAGACCGGAAACAGAACAATCAATTGGCCTTTCCAAAAACATAGAAATGGTCGAGGTTGGGCAGAGAGTACAGTAAGGAGGAAATCAATATTGTGAGCATTTATTGCGGCACAGAACGAGGTGTCTGGTGTAGAAGTGAGGTCGACGAAGACCACTGACACACAACAGATACTTAGAGGTACTTAGGTAGAAGAGGGCAGGAAAGCAATGGTAAGATAATCGGCAGATTTGGCGTTTCTTCGTGCGTTTCTTCGTTAGCAGGATATCAGCAGAGTCACGAAGAAATGCCAGATCTGCCGATTATCTTACCATTGTTTTCCTGTCCTTTTCTATCTAGCAGAGCTGGAAAGTCGGTCCGTTATTCGCGGGTTCTTGTAGTTGTTGCTCGTTGAGCAGAGGGTTATCACAGCGCGGGAATGACCATCGGCTCGGCGGCTCTGACGACCTCTTGTCGGCCGGCGCCGCTGTCCCGATGGCGTCACCTCCACTACAGGTCGTGTTGTGTGTCAGTGGTCTTCGTCGACCTCACTTCTACACCAGACACCTCGTTCTGTGCCGCAATAAATGCTCACAATATTGATTTCCTCCTTACTGTACTCTCTGCCCAACCTCGACCATTTCTATTGTTCTTAGGCATCATTGAAGTTTTACTGCTTTCGTTCCCTTCCTGGTTGGCTTAATTTCTCTCGCTGTGGTATCTGCCTGGCCATATTTATTTGGTCTTTTTATACTGATAATATACTGATAATAGTCATTGCTCGAGCTGGAGGAGCTAGAGCTGCTTTTATAAATTGTGCTTGATTTACATTATAAAGATGGTCCTCTTATCAAATTATTTTCTATTTCAAATTATAATAAATTGAATAAATAAATTCTATTATCAAATTATTTTCTATTTATCCCTGAGTTTCTTGAGTAACTGATCCCTCATATTTGTTCATTCGGTGAGGCTAATTCGAATTCTTTCATTTTGAGAACCTCCAGGATGATGTGGAAGTTTATTGTTATCGGTTCTTCATATTCATTTTATATCTGTTATATCATATCTATATTTGTATCAGTTTATCTTTATATCTTCATGTTATGTATGTCTATTACATCATGTCTATATGTATTTCAGTTGTTTTTGTTACTGTAGGGAAACAGAACATTTCAATTTAGGCAAACGGTGTTGGGGACTTGCCCCCGGAACTTATGTGATTAATTATAGTGGCTCAGTCACTAGTTGCTCAGTTATCCAGTCAGTCGAAATCACGATATATTCACTATTCTTTGATAATTATAATAACAGAGATGTAGTCATCAATTGACTGCAGTATACTGTTGCCATTTAGACTTTAATGAAATGACTTTTCAACTTGTTGTTTTTGATCTCACTTATTCGTTTTGCTATTTTACTTGTCATATGTGGTGGAATTTCTATGGGTCCTTCCAACATTTCTGAAGTGTAAATCAATGTAATCGTTTTGTAGTTTGATTTGACATAGCGTGCGTCCCCACCCCTTTTGTTCGACTCGCTTCGCTTGGTCTTTTCCGGCAAAGCTCGTAGCATTAAGTTTTTTGATATTCCCCAATCTACATATTTGATTAATCGACAGGCCATTTCATCAAACTGGTATATAATGGATAGATTCATTAATAGTTGATTCCGAAGTCTGCATAATAGATGACAGTTAGGCGTGACATGTCAATGGGCCATGGTAGGCAGAAGGTCTAACTTCCATCTGCTCTAACTTCTTTTTTTGTGTAGAAATCTATCGATGCGTAATGGTAATGGGCGCCGTTTGCACTCGTACGATCAGGTGATTGAGTCACGCTCGGGGCCAATAAAGTTTAACCGTCCGGTGTGGGGTAAATTGATATCAAACTTTTAAGAGAAGCTGGGCATGTCCCTTTGGCTCTTGTAAATCGTTCTACAGGCAGAACATGCATGCACCATGCTTCTGCGATTGATCGCAACGGCTAATCAGCTCCGATCACTTTACTTTATGTTGTCCGTAGAAGGGGAGTGAAGGTAGAGAAAATTGCGGTAATTGCACTGGCTGCTGACCTATTATTGGAAATTGTGTCGTCAAGTTTTGTGAAAAAAGGCAAATTTCGCGGAGAAAATTTAGCTGACATAATGAGAAGTCGGCGAGACGGTTGTGGTGCGAACCAGTTTCGATGCTTGTAGACGTTCAGCTCACCGTCATCATCAATCTTTCCGTCGCGCGTACGCTCGTTGTCGTCGACAGCGTCGTGCGAAGCGACTCATTCATTATCATTGATCGGAATTATTGCATTGTGCGACGGGTTTTTCGCGGAATTTTTTCTTTGGCGTCGCGACACTGTTGGAGCTGTTGGGCCGGATGATAATCGCCGTTGACGTCGCGTGACGCGCGGCAAAAAGATCCGTTGTGTTGATGTATTTGTTTCTATTACGAGTGTGTCTTACTGTCACCATCGAGCTGTTCGCTCTGACTTCTCCGCCGTCTCCTCTCTTTGCACACACACACTCACCTTTTTCCGTTCACATCTCTGTAGTTACAGTATCTTACCACTTGCGGAGGCAGTAGGTAAAGACGAAGAGTTGTGCCGTCAGCCTTGAGGAGAATCAGACATCTTGACGATATGCCAGATGGGCAAAGCATAGAGGCTTAGAAGTTCTCAGAATTCATGGATTCCAGTCGAAAGCTGGATCGAACCCCCGCAAAAGATAGAAGAGATCTGCACTGTTTTTCATTTTCAGGAGTTTTCGGGCTTCTTTCGAGTTTTGGCTATCCATCTCTTTATTCCTTACTGAAGTTACTAAACTGATAGTGAACAAATGAATAAAATGAATGAGTAAAAGTAAAAAATCTTCAATAGATCGTACATTTCCTTGATAGTGAACAAATGAATATAATGAATGAGTAAAAGTAAAAATCCTGAATGGATCGTACATTGCCAAGTTCGTTTTTTTGTTTTCGTTTTGTTATCGAAAAATCTGAATTTTTTAGATAGTTAGCTGAAATTTTCATCGCAAAGAAATGCCTACGATTGTCAGATTCGACATTGATCCTTAAGATTACATACCCATGTTGTTTTCTCAATTTCGCGCTGTAAATGAGTGCACGGCGTATTCCCGGGTTGTTTAATTGCGACAGTGATTACCGTGCCAATTCCTTCCACTAGTCAGTGCGTGCTTTGTATTGGAGTCTTGAATCTCTTATTACCACAGAAATGTTCTAATCTGATGTTTCACGGGTGTTTATGACTTTCAATCTCTTCAATTCTGACTCAAATACGGGAGCACGGCGTATCTTTGAGTCGTTTATTGCCCGCGTAACAAGTGATTATGCGCTATGAAAGGGAAAGTGGCGAGTAGAAACGGCTAAGAGCCGTGGCGCAGTGGCTAACGAGTGTGCGTGTCGTTTCCACGGTCGCGCGATCGAATCCGCCCCGTGATTTGAACAAGAATCTGACACCAAAGCCATTCCGAAGTACCCGCGGACCCGAGGGCTTGCCTGAGGGGACTTGGGTGCGATAAGGGATGGTCCGAATGATACCAGATTATGAGAGATGAGGGCTTGTATAATATTTGTTTTTCTTCGTTGCAATTGTTACCTTCTTGATGAACAGGAGAGTCAATAAGATTTTTAATTTTTTTCGGATTCGGCGAATCTAAGGGCTTGATTTGTAGGGACAATTGAGATGGAGAGATTAATTGCTTCAAGTGCAGTTTTGATTCTTCTTCAGATAAGGACGAGTACGTTTTGTAGTTCTAATCTTCCAGATCGTATGAACTTGTGTTGTTTTCGGCCTCAATTTCATCTGAACGTTCTTTTTGGAATTTTTAGATGAGAATGGCGAGTTGTTCCTACTGGAGCTGTTTACGAGACCTGTTTTGACCCGAACCACTACATTTACTTTTAAAAACTGGCAAAAATGTCGAGGATTTTTAGAAAATTGAAAATAGGAGATTTGGCTTTTTTTCAAGTTCTGTGTGTTTGGTTATTTTTTTTATTTTATTTTTATTTTATTTACACTGTTAGGCGCGTCGAATGAAACAGATATGAATATGGCTGAACAATAATACTGTGCTCAATTTCAACTAAAAAACTGAAATGAAGTAAAATCTCATTATAGTGTTGTAATAGTTACAAAATTTTCAGTGAATTAAAGATTCTCTTTCTACCGTAGATTCCCTTTCTTTGCTGCTTTTGTAGCTTTTTTTGAAGCTATTTTTTCTGTCTCAGAGTTGTGGACTATGGTTGATTGGACTCCTGTTGTCGCGCCATGCACTCATCCTCTATTCAGAACCGCAAAGAATGTGTTGGATGCCTATTTGACGCAACCAGATGATGCACTTATTACTTATTACAATTATTTGTCACCATCCTACCATATTATTTTGGGAAAACTAATCCGACTCCGGAAGATTGGAAGACTCGGATGGGCTCGTAATCGTGTGCGTTGAAGTACCTGCTCTACTGCTGCTTCAGTCCTTGGCCCATTCTTCTTTGATTCGTATACCGCTCGTGGAGTCATTTTCTGAATGCAATAGACCAGAATTTCCAGTTTTTCGCTTGGTCGGTGCTGTTCGATCGGGCTTTAGCCGGGAACTTTATCGTCACATTTATCGCTTAGCCTCACCATAGCCCTCAGAATGCCCTTTCTCTCGCGAAGTTTCTCCTTTTATGGCGAATCTTGCACAGTTTATAGTCGTGCAGAGCAACGAACGACTTTCTCCTAATCGTTTCTTCTTGCAAGGCTGAAATGTTAGCATTTTGTGGAAACAACTTATCGGATGGGTTGCTGCTTAATTTATTTGACATTTGGGTCCTTTCGTTGTTTTCCGATAGCCTGGCATTCACCTGAGGTGGTACAAGCCCTTATTCAGCTTGAATGTGCTGCTGCTGGGTTCCTTCCGCTGTGACCATTTTCTTGGGATTTCTGGTAGTTTTTCAATTGTGCAAATGTAAAGATAAAAGGTAAAGGTGTCGGCGTTGATCAGTCCCCGAAGGACGCGCCGCGCAGTCGTGGTCCATTCAGAATCGTAGAGGCATGGTGAATGTGTATTTGGCCTATACAATGTTTTGCGGGGACAGCCGCTGTACTATGCCAGCGTTTTCACTTTTCTAGACATGTCTGCTACCGATTTTCCCGATCCAGGAGGGGTGGGAGGCTTGTTTGGCACGGGCGGGGATCGATCTCTCAACCGCGCGGACGTCAGTAACGCATTTTACCACTGTCTTTCAATCCAAATCTAGTGCCCATATTTATTTCTATCAAATGGTTATTGTCTACGATTTTGAATGGAACACGACTGCGCGGCGCGTCCTCCGGGGACTGATCAACGCCGACACCTTTACATTTGCACTATTGAAAAACTCCCAGAGATCCCAAGAAAATGGTCACAACGGGAAAAACCTAGCAGCGTTCTCATTCAGTTTCGTTTATCTCGTCCCTTGTGACCCTTTGAGCTAAGAAAAATTCACCCATTTATAGGACTCTTCAGTTCAAGAGATTCCGCTGGATCTGCCCATTAGGTGGAACACTGTCGTAATTAACGAGGATAGCTACATCGTTTGATAAATAATACTGTATTTACAAGATAAAAAATGGAAGTAAACTGGCTCAAAACTTCTTTGCCACCCTCTGGCGAACTTTACTTCCGATAGACGCTGCTTCTACCCTCACCCCAATCGGAGAGGCTTTCGTCGCTCCACTGTCTCGACCAGAACTACTGTAAACTAACAGCACGTGTTGATGTTTTTCGGCGGCTGTTCAGCTACAGTATGATGTGCGTGTTATCGACGTCGACTTCCGTCGGAAGTGCCGTTTTCGCGCATCCCTGTCGCCATCAAGAGCGCTGTTGAAACGGCGCGTTTTCATCGTCTCGATGGCGCCTCGTGTGACCCGCTTTCGCTTTCCCATGATTGGATCCATCTTTCCGACTTTTTTGCTACCGATCTCATCCGTTCTCGATCATCATGTTGCAGGAAATGGGAGGATTTGCTCGGCTAGCGAAGTGCGAAATTAAAGCGATCAGCGATGATCAGTCATTTGGAAACGCGCAGCGCATTCGTTTCCCATTCGGTATCATAGGGGCACAATGAATACGTATGTGGTCTATACAATGATTTGCGGGGTACAGCCGTTAGGCCATTGTTACACCGACGCTCACCCCCCAGCGTCTGCCAGCGCAACTCGTCCCATTCAGTATCAGACACCGTGGTAGCAGACGTGCATGTGTTAGTCTTCCCGCCAGGACAACTAACACACGCACGTCTGCTACCACGGTGTCTGATACCGAATGGGACGAGTTGCGCTGGGGGGTGAGCGTCGGTATAACAATGGCCTTAGGCCCTTGTTATAGGTTCGCTCACCCCCCAGCGTAACTCGTCCATTCAGTATCAGACACCGTGGGGCCAGACACGTCTGTACGAGTTATCATGGTGACGCTGGCGTGGTGAACTCGTACAAACGTGTCTGGCCCCACGGTGTCTGATACTGAATGGACGAGTTACGCTGGGGGGGGGGGGTGAGCGAACCTATAACAAGGGCCTTACACGAAGTCAGTGTCTGGTATCAACTACCTGACCCCGGAGGGATTGAAGACTTCTTAAGCCCGGGCGAGGATCGGTCGCGCGACCGATCCTCGCCCGGGCTTAAGAAAGGATAAGAGCTGTGGTGCTATTAGCGCCTCTTAATATTGCACTACACACGCCCATGCGAAATATGCATTAATAATTATCGTAGAAGTAAAGGTAAAAGGTAAAGGTGTCAGCGTTGGTCAGTCCGCTAAGAACGCGCCGCCGCATTCGTGTTCTATTCAGAATCGCAGAGGAATGGTGAATGCGTATTTATCCTTTATAATGACTTGACCGCCTCTTACCACTGCACCACACGGGCCCCTTATCATAGAAGTAAATAAAATAAATAAATGACCCTTGATTGGGGCTTGGGAAGGCTTGGCGCGAGGATCGATTGCTCTATTGTGCGGATGGATGTGCCGCCTCCTATCATTTTATCACGCATAATTCATGAGGTTTCAAGGAGGTCTGAAGTACCTAAACATGGTGGAAACATGATCCGTTCTGGACGTTGGTCTATCACCTCTCCCCGGGAGGGGGAGGGGAAGGAAAACCACCTCCTACCCAACCTTTATTGAGCTAGCCAAGTCTTCTATCCTCGGGTTTGGGTAAATTGGTACCAGACTTGACTGTGAAGGTGGAGACACTGAATTGGTATTGCGGCTGGGTCCCGCAAGTCATCCTATAGGCCACAGATCACCATCTTCTACGATGCTGAATTGAACACGGATGCACCGGCGCGTTCTCAGGGGCTGATCAGCTCCGACACCTTTACCTTTACCTTTACCATTTTTTACTCAACCCCCTTATCACCCATTTCGTTCCTCCCTTTGGATGGTTATTGTTTTGCCTTTGGTACATCGAAGTGCTGCAAAGCCGGCCAACGCTCATAAACGGCTCGACGGCTGTTCGAGACGAGTGTAACGCGTGTAAATTAGCGACCATCAATTACTGGCCGTCCGACATTTAATGTTTCAAGGTCCGTTGCACTTGTGCAGTGTGTTCAGGCATCAATCCTCTCTGAAATTCATGTGATCAATAGCAGTTGTTCGTCGTTGTTTTTTTCGAGTTTTTAATGGCTCCGCCGATGTGTCCATTTGAGTGCTCGGTTTTTGACGGATTTTTTAGCGATTTCGTACTTCAAATTTTGAGAATTTTTATTTTCACTTTCTAATCCGACTCAGGCGGCTCGGTGCTAATGTTAGTGACTGTGATGGCTCATTTGTAGAAAGCGAAAATTTATGCGCTTATCCATCTCCTCAGGATGCGCCAAGCACTCGGTTTTTTAGCGAAAAAACTCAAATGTGGTCTGACTTGTGATTTCTGCAATTGCCCCAGCTTTCGTGTACGCATGCTAGAGCGGAAGTAAGCGCAACTAACACCCGTACGGCCAAGTGATCGATCTTCCCCTAGTCTAACCCAACTTTTTATCTCTCCGTGGTCAGGTGAATTGGTACATCTTTCTGAGAAGGACAATGTCTCCACGGCTCTGAATGGGAGACGAATGCGTGGCGCGTCTTTAAGGAACTGGGTAACGCCGACCAGTTATCTCGGCATTTTCCTATACACACATTTACCCTCGGTTTGACATGGATGTCATATGATTCTTTGCCTAGTTTAAGGGGAAGGCTGTGCGTCAAGTTCTGAGTTCCTTAATAATTTTTAAAGTTCTGATCTGAAGTTCTCTATTGAACCTTCTGGTTATAATTTTCTCCGAGTTCTCTCTCCTTGAAACCTCGGTATGGTGGTATAATTGTCATGTGCTGCTATGCCGAACAAGGTTCGTAATGTGGATCAAATTTATTCGGCCTAACGTTTCGAACTGTTCGTCGTCGTCAGAGGCCTAGAAAATGGTTCGAACTACATTTTCTTGGTCTGTCCGGCCAAGAGCCGTACCATCCCTAGCATTTTTGGCAAAACTTGAAAAATCCTTATTAAAAAATCAAGTTTTGTCAAAAATGCTAAGGATGGTTCGGCGCTTGGCAGGACAGACCAAGGATATGTATTTTTAGGCCAAACCATTTTTAGGCCTCCGACGAACAGGTCGAAACGTTAGGCCGAATAAATTTGATCCACCTTACTAGCCCCGTTCGGCACAGCAGCATACGTCCTCTGGTTATAATTACTGGGATTTTCAGCTGGTGTTAATCAGTGTTATTTCATCTCTTCTTCTTTTCTTCTTTATTTTTTTTACCTGAAAGTGTCAGTCATCGACCCATCGAATTGCAGATTTTATGAATGGATGACAGCGAAACGTCCGTCACTGATCTGTCGGTGTCGCCCGAGTCGGTAGCGATCGCTGTCGGTGGTTGCGGTATCGGAGGCGTGCAGATATGTCCAGCCATTATGCTCGGCAGCTCACAGGTGCGAAAACTCACATTTGAAAATTTCCAGCTTTTTCCTCAAATAAAATAGTTCAGGCGCTGCCCGCCGTCGCCAAGCACATCTACAGTCGTCTGGCGGCGAACGCCGCCGAGGTCGACGAGGGCATGCCGAATCTCATCGTGAGCCTTGTGTCGAATGGAAATCAGCTCTCGGATAAGGTCTGATCTCGAATTTACCTCTCTTACACCATTTTAAACGTTACTGTTCCTATTTTTAGTACCTCTCCCGCTTCCAATCGGCGTTGACTCCACTCATCACCGGTGGAAATCTGTGGTTGATTTCGTCCGGCGAACATCACGATCCGCTCGCCAGAACAGCCAGTGGAGCTCTGCGAAGCGTTCTGCCGCAGGTTTATCTAGATAATTATTAGAAAGCAAAAAGGGAAGAAATTCTAAGGTTCTTGAAAAGCTATTTCCCAAAACTTTCAGTTTTTCGCTAGAATTTTCGCGAATGTTCACACTGCTGAAGCGCTATGCCACCTTTTTTTTTACACCGACTACGTACACGCTAATCGATATTGATATGTGATTATTGATTAACGCGCGCGTCAATCGATAGTTGTCAAAGCTAATCTCGTAAACTGGGTGGGGCTGATCTAGGTTCTACGTGATTCCCAGTACCAACAATAGTACTTCACTTGTGCGCTAGGGTTTGAGTTCGACAAATCGCCTGAGGGCAAGTTAAATGATCGTTCGTGGGGAAACTACCCATCCTTATGGGAATCGCCACAAAATAGTGGATTGCGCTTTTGGGCCTCCGCGAACTCGTCCGGAGCCGGGTTCGTCGACGTCCATCTAGTTATCAGCAACTTAGCTATTCAGTGATTCTAGACGAGTGCTCTAATTGTAAGATCGGATGGTGCAGGGTTTAAAAGCCGTAGAATTTTTCCCACATTCGCCTAAAGCGCGTTAATCGATAATTATGGTGGGAACCCCGCTAGTGGTAAAGTGCGCTACTATCACCCACGCGGTCGAATGATCGATCCCCGACCGACTAACCAAGCCTTCCACCCTCCGGGGTCGGCCAAATCGGTACCAGACCTGTCTGGAAAGATGAAACACTGACTAAGTGTAGCGAATGACCTCCGTAAATTATTCCTTCGCAGTCAATGAATGACCTCCGCATTGTACAGATCAATAACCAAATGCGTGACTGTACGATTCTGAACGGAACACGCATGCATGGCGCGTCCCTAACGAGCTTATCAACGCCAATACCTTTACCTTTGCCTTATTTTTACTCAGTCCACATCTTTCTAGACTGAACGCGACGTCGAAGTGTTGCACGTGGTGGTGAACTCGATGGCGGTGACTGCTCGTGAAGAAGGTCGTCTGATGGTGGACGCTTCGTTAAACACGCTCCTCCTGCTGTCGAGGAATCTCGAGACGAACACCGAGGGTGTGTTCCGTGCCAATGCCGTGGTTCGACTTGCTCACCCACCGCCAGGTAATAAACATTTAGGCACTATTCAACTTAACGGACACCAGTACTCGATTTTTTTCCTGTCGTCGAAATTCGCTGAAACTTTGCAGAGGGGGTAATTGAGGGCGCTGATTACGAATATTCTGTACGTTTTCACATGGGTCGTCTCGGACCACCCAAATCGTTACTTGGATGTTCCAGTCAGGATCACCGATTCCGCTGAAACTGTCTATGGGGGTTCTTTGGTGTTCTGAACACGATGGTGAAGTCTGTTTTCTAAATGGCGGCCGAGTAAGGTAGTTATAAGTGAGTACCTACCGACCTTATCTGGTCAGACTCACCTATAACTGCCGTATTCGGCCGCCATTTGGAAAACAGCCTTCACCATCTTGATCAGCACACCAGAGCACCCCCATAGACAAAGTCTCAGCGGAATCAGTGATCCTGACTGGACCACCCAAGCAGCGATTCGGGTGGTCCGAGATTACCCACGTGAACCCCCATAGGCGAAGTTTCAGCGAATTTCGGCGACTGAAAAAAATCGAGTACTGGTGTCCGTTGAAGTTGGATAGTGTCAAATTTTATCCCAAAATTAGACCAAGAATTCGAATCGTATTCATCAAAACAATGTGAACGGCTGTAAAGTCATAATCGCCTTCGATTAAGAAGCGCACTTGAATTCTAATATCATTTTGATCTCTAGATGATAAAAGATTGTAGATCCGTAGAGCTCTAACACTATCGAAATTGACTTTCGCCGAAAATGTTTTAACGGCTACACGTTCGAAATGCACGAAGCTTTGAGGGAGATTTGAGTTACACTCCTTTTCTGTGAAAAATGAAAAAAGCGAAGCTGATGGCATTGATCAGTCCCCTAATCATGGGCCGTGCGTCCGTTTTTCGTTCAGAATTGTAGTTACGTGGCTAATGCTCATTTGGCCTTTACAATGACTTGTGGGGACAGTTGTTATTCAAATCGCTGTTTTCATCTTTCCGAAAATTTGCTACCATTCACCCGCGTTCCGGAATAATCGAAGATCTAGCGGGCTTGTTCATGGATCGATCGGTTGACGGGGCGAATGGGAGAGCGTACGGTAATTTACCGTAATCGGTGGAAATTTTGGAATCTCAATGTTGGAGTCGTGGATCTTAGATAGGATCTTAAATAACGTTTTGATGAAGTTTCGACACAAACAGTATGGACCAAGGTGTAGCTGTGGAGTTGCAGCTTTCAACTAGAGAAACCTAACGGAACATTTGCCTAAAGTGGAGTCAGCAAATTCCTTTTCTTCCATTACCTGTGCCGTTTGGTTCCCGACGCCAATTTATGCTTGACCTGATCTTTGGAAGCTCTATGAGACAGTTTTTCTTTGCCAAAACCCCGTATTTCAGCTCTACTAATTGGTGTGCCATCGGAGAATATCACCACGGGCCAGACGCCTTCTGGAACGGCGCCGCCCATTCTTCTTTCGCCGTCCAATGATAAACGGCCACTGCCAGCCGTTGTTTTCGCTGGTGGGTTTTTCTGTTGATATAGTAACTAAACTGTAATTTACGATCGTTTTCGGTTCGATTCATTGAATTACTGGTCTATTAAGAGGTTATTGACAATCAGACATCTGTGGCAGTGAAAACATTCGTTTTTTATTTCTGTGCGAGTACTTCTGCTCCTTGTAAATAGTAGAAAATGTTTACAAGACGAATGCCGGTTTAACTTCAAGAAATTGGCCACTTCTGGTTCATTACAGCCTTTCATAGTTTGTAGTCTACACTTCGATCGCGCTGCGACGCGATGGTCACGGCGGAAAATCGATTAGTCCGATTAGTCGCCCCGCGTAGCGACCGCAGTTGGCTTTCCGTTGAGAAACCTTTGAGAACCTTTGGGGTTCTAAGCTCTTGATTTTAATTTCATCTAGTCTTTTTTTAAAATTTTTGTTCATTTTTTCTCAACGATGCCTTTTTAGGTCATTGAAAAGCCATATCAATTTTCCACAGTTTTTATAAAAAAATTGTTACTTATCATTAATTATATTGATTGAACTTATTGCTCGTAGTAACATATGGCTTTTCTTTTTTCTATCAACTGCCATATCTATTTTCATCCAAAACATTTGCCCTGTCCTAGGTGCCTCTCTGTTTGCACTGGAAGAGCTCCTTATTTACGTTGAAAACGGATTTCCTATCATCATTCTGCAGGTGCATCTTTGATTTTTTGTCATTTTGTTTGTTTTTTAACTTATATTTCACCTGTATCTACGGCAATATTACAGGATAGTTGCGAGCTGTGTGCGGTGCTGCACAGCGCCTATCTGCTCTTCCGGTCGTCTCAGTTTGAGCACACAAAGTTCGTCAGTTGGCTAGAGGAACAGTTGGATGCGGTTTCAATTGAAAATGTCCGTTCGGCGACTGAGACCGTGGTGCGGATCTTCGCCACGGCCTTCGGGGACACCCAGCTGGTTGAGTTCCTCGACTGCGATGAGGTAAGAGCTCAAATATACCCTTTTAGGCCGGGTTTATATTCTATGTCGCGCGTAATCGGTCGATTTTATCGTCGTGTCGTCGCGTCGCGGCGCAATCGTTGTCTCGACGAGGTCCTTTTTGTTTAAGCTCCCCTCACTGGCTCCGAAACTCATCGAACTCTGCCTACAATGCCACAGCGGATCGACAGAAGCCCGACAACTACTTCAGTTGGCCGCCCATATCAACGAGCCGTCCATCCTGAACGAAGTCGATCTGGACGACCTGCTTGACGATGAGGTGCCCTCCAAACATTTTCCTACTTTTCCTAGGGAAAATTTTTATTTACAGCTGATGACGACGATCCTATGCGAGACGGTGGCCGTCGAGGATCGAGTCGCCTTCCTGGCCGCTATTCTCGAGCGAAAGCCGCAGATATCCATCAGTTCGGAAATGCTGTTGAAAATGGCGCGACGAGCTTCGGATCAGGTTCTCCTTCTTGCTCGAAAGTCTATCCTGGGTCGGCGAAATTTAGTGATCCACTTAGGAAGTTCACTTTTCTGGGTCATTTGGGTAACAAATTGATAGCGATTAGGGGTGCCTTGATGTAAGCAACAGTGTGGGGGACAACCGCCTTCCGAGAGGGGACTGATGAAGATTTTTTATTCTAGGAGGAACTTCATTCAAGAACTAGTTGATTGACTTATATCTTTGGAGATGCTAGGTTATTCGCAAAACACTGACATCGGATGGGAATTGAACCCGCGTCTTTCTGTTTCCGGCAGACTGCACTAACCACTGTGCTACCGATGCTTGTCTATAAACCGCTAAACAAAAGCGGCAAATAGCTGAATAGTTTCGTGATATATCAAAAATGCTATCAGCTTAACTGGTAAGGGCCGATTCAGAGTGTTGCTGCATGGTTCTGCAGCAACAGGGAGGCGGAGCGTCGTTCCGTTCGGGACCACCGCGTTGCTGCAGTGCGTTGCTGCAGTTTTCTGCAGCAAACACAGCAGCAGCTCGGTCGGTTTTGACATGTTCGACATGTAAATTCTTCAGAATCGATCGATGGCGTGGCGTCGATGCAGCAGCTGCAGAGTGCTGCATGAAGCTGCAGCACTCTGCAGCACTCTGAACACCCCCCTTGCTGCAGAGTGCTGCATGCAGCTGCTGCAGTGCTGCATTTTCTATTCTTCAGCATTGCTGCAGCTGCATGCAGCAACACTCTGAATCGGCCTTAACTGCCGATATCGGCTTACCGGCTCATTCCCGTGATTGCGGGTGAGTGCTGATAGCTACAGCCCGACCGGGCTTAAGAAAGAGATGCTAGGAGATTCGCAACGTAGTACATCGGTAGCACAGTGGTTAGTGCAGTCTGCCGGAAACAGAAAGACGCGGGTTCAATTCCCGTCCGATGTCAGTGTTTTGCGAATAACCTAGCATCTCCAAATATATAAGTCAATCAACTAGTTCTTGAATGAAGTTCCTCCTAGAATAAAATATATAATCAACTAGTTCTTGTCTATAAACCGCTAAACAAAAGCGGTAAATAGCAGAATAGTTTCGTGAACTTCATTCAGTTAAGACATCCGGGGCTCAGATTCATCATTGGTAAATCCTCGATAAACCCTGAGATATAGCCCGAATGGAATCCATCTTTGTCTACTTATCCTAGGCTTCCTATGTTAAACGCAATCTCTCATCGACTCTGCCGTCTGGTTCTGGCTGCGCCGTGGTTTCGCAGACCGCTCGTCCGTTCATGAATCTGGTCCCAGGGGTAATATGGTTGAGGAAGTGAGGGTAAGCGTCTGGGAGAGGAGTTTCCAATTCCAAGAAGGCCTGAGAGGTTTTTTCTGCGAACGAACAAGAATAATCGAAATTCCTATAGTTTTTACAATTTACAATTGTACTATTGTATTTTTGACCACTTTTGTGCTGTATTTTTTGAAAACTAAGGGATCTACGAGTATTGTATGAAGTCAGTGTCTTTACCCTCCCAGACAGATCTGGGCCTAAATTCATGACGGGTACCGGCACAATATACCCGAGAATAAACCCCGGTCGGCGCGATTATTCGCATTCATGAACGTTCCCCAAATAAACTCCGCGGCGTGTTCATGAATGCGAATAATTGCGCCAACCGGGGAATATTCTCAAATATATTGTGCCGATACCCGTCATGAATTAAGGCCTGGTAGCAATTTTCCGAGTCTCGAAGGGAGGCGAGGCTTGCTTAGCCCGAGAGAGCATCGATCGCTCGACCGTTCGAGTATCAATAGCGCTTCTTACCACTGCAGCACACAAGTCCGATTGATATTAGCATTAAGGTTCAAAAATTTCAATTTTTTGCAGCATTTCTTCACGACGGTGGTCCTCTGCCAGTGCATGGGCTACTCGGTTTTCCCGGATGAGTTGGACGACAAGTTTGTGCACGACTTGAATCGCCTTCTAGTGAGTGCTTTTTCAACTCTTGTAAGCGATAAATTTTAGTAAACGATAAAAATCGTCAAATATTTACTAGGAGGCAAAATTTTCGTCTATGATTCTTGATGATTGACAAGTTTTGAAGCGTCGCTGATCTCTGATACTTTTGAGGTGTTCTGACATCTGATGATGATTTCTTCATTGTATTTAATTTGAATTTTTATTTTTTATTCATATTTTTTTAGAAACGTCTTTCATTTGGCGTGGACTTCCTCATTCCTCCGACAACGTTGAACGGTGATTTTATGCAACACAGAGATCCGGCGGACTCGATTCGAGTTCTTGCGGTGGGTCGGCCTCTGTAGTATGATAGTAACAATTAGAGGTTTTTTCGAAAACTCGTTTTTCCTTCTATCTCTCCCCTCTGTGCGACATGCTCCAAGGTTTCTGCAGCAAAATGTTCGAGCGAAATACTTTATTATAATGAATTTTACCTAAATTTTGAAGATGAGCTGCTTTTTAAGATCTGGGCTCTCTTGCTTCACTGTCCATCGCTGGTTCGATGTCTTTGTGCATTCTCCGATCAGCCAGTGGCTTTCTCGCTAGTTCTGTCTCGGTTGGCTAAGTCGCTGGCGCGAGAGGTTGGTTGAAGTTATGGCTTTCTCTTTGGTTTTTACATAATCGCGCAGCGACGCGTCGACTCGACAACGAGAGTCGTGTCGCGGGGCGACACCTCTTTTCTGTCCGGACTAGCCTGGCGGTGCAAAGACTTCGACAAGCGTTTTCACAGGAGTTATACCCTTTTTAGTATTCCATTTTTCCTTTCCATTTTTCCTTTTTTCCTCTTTCAATATCCAAATGTTTCAGTCCCACGACTGGTTTTTCTACGAAGAATCGCTCCTAAGACTCGGCGACGCTCTGTCGGATTCAGCTGTGGCACTGGTGACGAAAGTCCATAAAACCTCCCCGAACAAGGCCTACAGACTCCTCTGCCAACCGATTGAGGGATTCCATGGCGCTACGTTGTCACAGCTAGCATTTCAGGTTTTTTTTTTTTATTTTTTTAAAATTACAGGTTCATCAAAAGTTACTAAGATCTCGTTTTCAGTTCAACAATCGAAGCTTGATCTCTCACGAGTCCTGTCAGCGATGGTTGCATCGTCTGCTGTACGGTCAACTGCAGACATGTTCGTCGACGATTCTTCCGCGGTGGTTGAAAACTCTCATAGCGGGTAGGAATTTGCTAATAGCGTATCAATTTTTTGTTACCTTCAAAATTGTTTGCTCATTTTTTGTATATTTAGTCATCCTTTAATTTTGATTTTTTAATAGTGCAGGGTTTTTTTTATCTCACGGAAAGATTTGGCGCTTTAGGAAAGCAAAGCCATGTTAGGGTAAGAGAAAACCACCTCGACGGACCAATAGGAGATTTTGATTTAAATAACAAAGAGGTCTAATCGAAAAAGAGCGCTAGAGTACGGTAACCCCGATGTTCCACTTGAATTAATTTATTCATCTAAAAAGGACTGTTTCCGGGAAGGGGAGAGAGTTTTTGCCACAGAGGAATTTACTTATTTTTACCGATTTTTTTGCTTATTAATTTGATATTAGTTACGCAAGTTTGATGGTGAATATTTTTTTGTTATTTGTTTATGTATTTTTTCGAGTATTTTATTATTTATTCGTGTATTTGAAGCGGTCTTCGTTCTACCGATTCGTTGGTGGATGTGCGTCCGGACAAACAGCTCCCTAACACAGTCGTCCTCTGATAAGAAATCACCAACGGCCATGCTCCTGGACGTAGGCCGACAGCCGAAGCGTGCACGAGCTGTGTCCACATACAGGTTTTTTTGATATATCAGAAATTTATCAGTTAGATTGTTGGTAACCGGCTACCAAACCTGGGCTGGCGGCCGAGTATTCCACCGTTTCTGCCACTTTGAGGTGATTTTGTTCAACTGTTTTTCTATTACAGCAGGTCTGTAGGAGAAAAACTCGAATTTGTTAGCAAACGGTAACAATCCCACATGCTTCTTGTTCTTTCTGTGGTGTTTGGTTGCACTTCGCTTCGTCTCTTTCCTCGTTGAAATATATCGACGCAGACATTCGGTGGAGATAGGCGGTTATCAATCTAGGGACCCGGAGACGATCGATATTGTTTCAAATAACAAAAAAAAAACAGATTACTCCGTAAATGCTTCTGTGCCGAACGAGGTTAGTAAGGTGGATCAGTCATTATTTTGGCCTAACGTTTCGACCCTTTCGTCGTCGTCCGAGGCCCAAAAAGTAGCTCGAGGAATTTCAAGAAATTTCGAGCTATCTTTTAGGCCTCTAACGACGACGAAAGGGTCGAAACGTCAGGTCATAATAAACTTTGATCCACCTTACTAACCTCGTCTGGCACAAAAGCATTTACGAAGTTTAACATCATGCCAAGGTTTCAAGAAGAGAGAAGTTGGGAAACCAGAAAATGTTTGACAGTGTATCATATGGTGTTGAATTTAGTGTGATTTCCGGGGGAGAGCTGAATATCGATTTAGCGACCCGGAGACGATCGATATTGTAGAAAAAACGAAAAAAACAAAACCAGAATAAGAAAAGCAAAAAAAGCCAGAGCAAGAAAGCGTTTACGAAGTTTAACATCATGCCGAGGTTTCAAGAAGAGAGAAGTTGGGAAACCAGAATAATTGTTTGACGGCATATCATTTTTTCTTCTTTTCCTTTGTCAGTCAGAGAACTTTTTGTTCTCTGACTGGTCACATTTATTATACACCGCTCACTCATGTTAAAGTTTTGCTTGTTTATGCTTATGGCGCGTTCCCGTACGCATATAATAAACAAATAAATAAATATCATATGGTGTTATATTTAAGTGTGATTTCTGGCCGAAGCGATGTATTGAGTGCGGTGACCAGCGGCCATTCGTTGCCGCAGCTCGCCTTCACCGAGTCTGTCACCCCTCAGTCGATGGTGTTTCCGCTGAACATCGAGGACGTCGAAGGTGAAGACGCGGTTTTCACTAAGAAGGTGAGCTCGACGAGTTTTCACAGCTCAAATTTTAATTTCACAGCTATTATTTAATGCTTTCCTTCCAATCTAACTTGTCTGGGACATTTAAAGCCGACTGAGATGAACTTGGCGAGCTCAAACACTTTCTTATTTCTCAAAGGCTAATAGTAACCGTCAGGAAATGTTTGAATGTGTCAAAATTTTTTTGAAGATTGATTTCCGAAAATTCTAATAAAAATCTGGAGAAAAATCCAAAAGCCAATGTAAACAAAGATGGGTAAGTTAGCAAATCTCAGTATCACCAAAAATGTACTGTTGTAGAGCGAAAAGCTTTCAGAAACTTCTCAATTTCAAGGCACCTCTCGCACTGCCTGTGATTTTATGTTTTATTGTCGTCTTCTATTCTTCCCTAGCAGCTCTTTTGAACTGCGTAATAAATGACTAAATATATTAATAATATTATGTCAAGTTGCAGCCAGCTCGAATAAGTCGACGAGCTCCTCCATCGCTTTCGCTCTTCTATTCTACACCGATCGTCAAATACTGGTTGTCGCTGCTCTTCAGGCTGCTTCACATAGCTCTTCTGGCCTATTCTGTGGGTTATTATCTTTTGTGCTTAAAAATATCACTTATCGATGGTTTTTCTTGTATTCTGCTAAATTGAAAAATAACGGAAATAATCTTAAGATTTTGCTACCCGGCTGCGGCAATCTGACGCTGGACGCCGTCGTGTGGATGTGGACATTCATCGCATGGATTGAGGCTGTTTGGGTGCTGAACATGCGGAGTCACGTTACTCCGCTCTCGCTGATGCCTTGGCGGGTGAGATTTTTTTGAAGATTTTTTTAAAAATATTTTTTTCATAAAATCCAAAAGGGAGTTGATCGATCAGAAAGATAGCTGGTTTCGATCAGCTTTCCGATCATAAGTTGTCCCTTCCGTGGATTTTTCCCTGATAGACGCGCAACTTCGTTTTTGCCGCGAAATCGAGAAAATGTGAAAACTTTGAGAATAAAAAACTTGAGCGTTCTCTTACCTCATAGGGTACTGATTGCTGATAAGGGTGATCGAAGTTCTAAGAATATAAATCTGGTTTTCCATGATAATCCGAACATTTGAATAAATGAAAATGACTTTCAGGTCTTCGATTGTGTACTTACGTTTTCGTTTCTAGTCGTGATGCTTCTATTCAAGTTTCTTGGTGACAGTGCGATTTCGGACTTTTTTGTAAGTTCTATTTACTTGGACCATTTGAATGTCCATCTTTTAATGTGACTTTTCTATTCTCCTTTTAATATCTAGTAACTTTTATCTCGTATGATTAGGAATGGGTTATCGCGCGGGGTCCTCTTTATTTACCTTTTCATTGAATTATAGCGAAAGAGAAAGAATGAGGTATGAGAGGATGTCAGATACAAAATTTATAGTTGTTTTCGATTGACTTGACTCATGTAAAGCATGTTTCAACCAAAAAAGCGATAGGTAAATCGCTAGCTGTTTAAGCGATGTCCTGTTGTCTATTTGTGTTAGAAATTTCGGCACTCTTCCAAATTTTGGACTCCAGAGGTCGAAAAAATTTTTTTTGCTGAAACTTTGCATAGGAGGGTTTTTTGGGGTCCTGAACACGATGGTGCAATCCGTTTTTCGATTGGCCGCCGGATACTGTAATTACAGGTAGGTACTGACAGGTAAAGTGGGCGGAGTCAGGATCACCGATTTCGCTGAAACTTTGCGTAGGGGGGTTTTTTGGAGTCCTGAACACGATGGTGCAATCCGTTTTTCGATTGGCTACCGGATACTGTAGTTACAGGTAGGTCTTCGGTGACACTGACTCCGCCCACTTTACATGTCAGGACATACCTGTAACTATAGTATCTGACGGCTAATTGGAAAACGAATTGCATCATCGTGTTCAGGACCCCAAAAAACCCCCCTACGCGAAGTTTCAGCGAAATCGGTGATCCTGACTCCGCCCACTTTACCTGTCAGGACCTACCTGTAATTACAGTATCCGGCGGCCAATCAAAAAACGGATTGCACTATCGTGTTCAGGACCCCAAAAACCCCTCCTATGCAAAGTTTCAGCGAAAAATTTTTTTTCGACCACTGGAGTCCAAAATTTGGAACAGTGCCGAAATTTCAAGTTTAATGTGGCTTTGAACATAGAAATTTTGGAGATCTCCGTTTTTCATTTTGAACTAAGATTGATATCTTGGAGGGAACAGTATTCTAAATATACACGAACAAACAAATTAAAAAAACGGTGTTTAAGTAGCTGTTTGGCCCTTTTTGATACGTTTTGGTCCAAGGAATCTCCCAAAAAAGGGTCCAGTTAATTGTTACCTAAATAAAGTAACGTAAAGGTAAAGGGTCGTCGTCGATTAGTCCCCTAAGGATGTGTTACGCATTCGTATTCTATGCAAATACAGAGGCATGGTGAATGCGTATTTGGACTATACAATGGCTTGCGTTTACCAACCGCTTAACCAAGTGTCTTTACCTTTCCGGGCAAGTCTGCTACCAGTTTACCCTACCACAGAGGGATGAAAGGCTTGGCTAGACTGGGCCGGGATCGATCGCTCGACGGGCTGGTGCCAGTGTCGCCTCTTTCCACTGAGTCACGCGGCCATGATCCTTGAATATTTAGCTTCTATCCAACGTGTATCCGGTACGGGTTCTGTCGGCTTTCTTCTTGCTGTATTGGTGCTACGCTACGATCTTCTTCTACATTCCGCTCTCCGAGCTGTTCGGACCGATTGTGGTTCGGGTGAAGATCATGATTCTCAGGGATTTCACCAACTTTCTCATTCTCGTCGCGCTCGTCATGTCCAGGTCAGTGAAGGGTTTTCTCTGGATTTCAAACATATCGTCTTGATGTCTCTAAAAGCTTGGCTACAAGCCTTTTTGGAGCGCTCGTTTATACTCTGAGCCAAGGCTGCGCGGTAGCGTTGTGGTGTCAGGGACGCAGAGGACGCGCCAACTCGCAACCCTGCTGCCGAGTATAAAAGGGTCCTCAGCCAGGCCATCGACAAAAGAAACTGCGCGAATTTCAGCAGCGCTGCGGCGATCCATGCTGTGCTTTATCCGGACCGAGACATTTCCATATCCGTAGCTCGCTCGCTGCTGTCATGGGTTTGGCTGTCGCTGTTCACCACCGATCTATCCAGTGGGTGATTTACCTGAAATCTCTCAAAAATTCAGTTTGAAATTTATTTTGAACTCTATAAATTTACCCCCTCAAGGTATCAAAGAGTCCGACGCATGCCGTAAGACGTTCCTCGGCACCCCAGCGTCGTACTGTGGCGCTGTGGGCGAGTACGGTAACAGTTCTTGTCCATCTCAATCAGCTGCCGGCTATCTGGTCGTACTTGAGTATTTTGTTCTGCTGAAGGTGGGAAAGGACCTCAGAGTTTTTTACATATTTGCGTGATATTTTTAATTCCCAAAATTTAGCTAATTCTCTGGCCTATACTCTTCGCTTTCTTCTCGAAAACCGCTAAGAATGTGGACGAAGAAGCCGATAAGATCTGGAAGTATCAGATGTACGCGCTTGTTACCGAGTTCAGGTGAGCATTTTTTAGATTTTGAATTCGAAAAATTAAAAGCTCTTGTTTTGTAAGTTTGCGACCTCCACTGCCTCCACCGTTGACACCGCTGTTCTTCTTCTGTGTAGCCTGCTGTCGGACCGGTGGACAACTGGGCGGCATGATGTCCAACTTCCCAGACCACCCCGATGTGGACCTGCGAGATAAGTGAGTAAACTGGTCCCACCGACCCTGAAGGCACTATATACCCTGACCACATCTTCAGAAGTCGCTCTACCGTACGCTTCGGCTCCGTCTACCGTAACCCCTCGGTACCGGCGAAGAAGAACGAGTTCGTTAATTCGTTCTGGCGTCAGCTGATGATCGACCGATGGCAGGAGGAGACACAAACGAGATCGGAGCAGTCGGGAAATGCGGACATTAAGACGGTGCAGGTGATTTCTAACTTTTTTCTGGGAGAAATTAAATTTGAAAAAAAGCGTTTCGCTGAGTGTTTTTATTCATTTTGCCTTCTAGTTCTGAAAAGTAGTCGCATGCAGTACTTCTTTTACTTTTTTCCATATTTGGTTTGTTACGTAGGGGTCTTCAAAGATGATGAGGATTTTTTGAGTTTTTTCTCAAATAATTATGGCAGTTTTTTTTTTCAGAAACAACTACGCATGCTGACGCTGAACAGCACCTACACGGGAAGCGAGCGAAGGAAGAAGTCTGAGGTTAGCCATTTTTTTACTCAATTACCAGACTTGGTCGTAATTATTACGAGGTTTTTTGTCACTCTTTCAATATAAAGATAATGGTGACTTTTTACAAATGCTTCTACGTCATTTTAATTGAGTTCTGAACGCTAATGAGTTTTTTGTTTGTAAAATAGTTGGTGAACTTTCATCCTGTTTGGATCTCTTCTGTGGTCCGTCAACTTAAATTTTGCTTCCAGAAGACATGCTACCATGAAATGGTCCCGATCCCTCCCAATCATGGGTTATTAAGCTTAATCTAGCAATAGAATTCGATTCAATATCCGCTTTCCAAGTATACTGACCAAGAATTTCGTAATAGTACCATTTTGTGAAACTTTTCTTGAGAAATGCGTAATTTTTAATGAAATTTGCATGGAAAAAGGTGTGTAACTCGAATGACGAAGTATAGCCCCAAATGAAACTTCTATAAAGTGTGCTTTGGCAATGATAAAAAAATTTGTACCTGAAAAATCTCTTCACAGATGGAACTAGTGCCATACGCGGAGACCGACGTTAAACGGCTGGCTGTGCCATCGTCAGAGAGGCCTTGGCAGGTGGGACATTTTTGTTGTTACCCTTCTGTTCTTTGACTTGGGTTGCTTTTTGTGTTTTTTGTTTGTATTTTTTTTCGTTGCCCAACCTTGGAACGTTAAGATTCTAATCCCTCGCTACTCGCCTCCGTTCTATTGCCGTCCCGCCGAGGAGTTTTCCGCCGACGTCGCGAAACATGTGGAGGTTGCCACGGAACAGGTCAGTCACTACTCTCATCTGCTGTATGGTTCGAAACTACTCGAATTTTTGATACTCAAATGCTACTAGAGGCGTCTATACTCTGCAGTAGAGCTGCGCAGTAAGGTAGGGACGCAGAGGAAGCAGTTAATTCGACGTACAGCTCAATGGATGTCCTGATACTAATAGGTTGTTGCAAAAGTCTTGCGACCCTTTGCAACATTCTTCAAATTGACAGCAATTTATTCAAACAAAATCTCAGTCAACGATATACCTAACCACTATTCAGATTTATGACTCTTCCCCATCTTTAGGGCAACTTCTCAATTCCTCTCCGCCAGAACTCTGAGGGCTGTGACGAAGAAAATTGGCCGACCTCTATTGCCAGTTGGTTTCGGTTGTCGAATTCCATGTCTCGAAGGTGTTGCTTTAAGAGCCAGAATAAGTGATAATCTGAAAGGACAAGGTCTGGAGAATAAGGTGGATGCGGCAGAACCTCATGTCATGCGAGAAAAGCGCCCTGAAAGTGAAAAGTCTACCTCTTGCATGACAACGCTCGTCCTCATGTCGCAAGAGCGACTCGTAAGAAAAATCAGAATTTAGGCTGGGGAGTTCTACCGCATCCACCTTATTCTCCAGACCTTGCTCTTTCAGATTATCACTTATTCTGGTTCTTAAAGCAACACTTTCGAGATGTGGAATTTAACAACCGAGACCAACTGGCAATAGAGGTCGGCCAATTTTTTTTTGTCACAGCTCTCAGAGTTCTGGCGGAGAGGAATTGAGAAGTTGCCCTAAAGATGGAGAAGAGTCATAAATCTGAATAGTGATTATATCGTTGACTGAGATTTTGTTTGAATAAATTGCTGTCAATTTAAAGAGTGTTGCAAAGGTGTCGCAAGACTTTTGCAACAATCTAAGAATAGCGAATGTAATACTGACAGAAAAAAGAGTAGTACTAACTTGAGGCAATAAAAAGAAAACTCTTTGGTATTACCATATAATTCATAATAAATTCCTTTGAAATGAATCACTGACTCCTCCTTCAGAATGTGGCCGAACTTCGCCGAATATGGCGCTCTCGACAGGCTCTGGACGGCGGTAAAGGCTGGAGACTTTCAGCCTGCGGCTATCCGCTGAACCCACACGGACGGCGAGGTTTGTGTTTATACGCTGCCATAGATCTGTTATTTTTTCTCTACTTGATTCTGTTTTTCGTTTCTTTCTTTTTCATTTATTCCTTCGCCTTTAGGCATCGCCGGTCGCGGCTGTCATCCTCGTTTCGGCGCTAACAAACGCTGTTACTACATCATTCTTACGGGAACGACCAAGGCGGAGTGCAAGGTGAGCTTTCACATCAATCAATTGAATAATCGATTTTCTTCATACCGTTGTATCATTGCTTGGACTAGATGTAAGTTAGGTACAACACTGCTGCCGAAACCTCTCGTTTACGCGGCGTTTGGGTATAGTTTAACGCTAGAGTACCCTAAACTTACGACGGTTTTGGAAAATATCGATTGGTCGCGCCGCGACTTGTTGCCCAACTGGCGGAGTTTCAGCTGCTGCTCGACTCGTCACACAGTCTTCCCAATGAACCTCATCCGGAGAGCGGTTCCAAAGATGAACACCTAGCCTCTCTCCTGAGGACTGTCGGACTACCGGAATCCGATGCGCAGGTACAGCCTGGCCATAGAATACCTAGCAGCATTCAATAGCTTATTTTTCCTTTATACATATTTATACGTATATTTTATTATTATTTTTATACATCTTATTTTTATCAGTTGTTCTCGATGCGACGGCTAGATTCGTCGGTGATCGATTCGTGCGAAACGGTGCCACCGACGGACACCAGCCCCGTTCACATTGACCGTTTGGCTGTCGAACATGACATCGACACTGATCACGCGTGGACTGAGCACGACATTTGGGCCATCTCGCTGAGGTGAGTATACTCTTGGAATACGCCGTGCTTTTGAATTCCGCTCAGAATTCTTTTATTTGGATGTATCACCCGTATCACCTGTCGTCCCGTTGATCATCGATTTGCTCGAGCGGGCGCCAGTAACGTCTCCATTCGTCCCTGTCGCGTGCCATGGTAGACCAGTGGGTCCTGCTCGCTCGAGGAACACGAAGAGCATCGAATCGGTCGTTCAGGGATTTGACGAAGAAGTCCGACCAGCGCAAAGGTGGGCGACCTGGTGTTCTTCTGACGTCCCGTGGAATCCAGTCAGTAACGGCTCTCGTCCAACGGTCGTCACGAAATCGCATTACGTGTCCGCCCCACCTGATCTTCGACAACTTGGCCCATGCGACTGCGTCTCTGATCTTCGACTGTCGACGTAGCTCGGAGCTCCGTATGCCGTCTCTCGCCTGGATGAAGCGAGTCACTCCGAGCATCCTTCTATTTGGATGTACGGCTTAGAAAACGACGTGAGCTAGACCGGACCCCATTTTAGCTGCATCGCCAAAATGAATGAATTCTGAAAATCCTGCGAAGCATGACCATGTAGATTGATATTCTGGCATACGCCATGACTTCGACTTCAACTCGTAATTGCAAAGGCACTTCAGCTCCAAACAGTACTTCCATCGACTTGGTGATTAAGGGTTGTTGGTCATGTAACACTGACTGCTTCTACTTCGGCAAGTCTATGGTCCTTTTTCTATTCCCTGAGGTAGAATTCCTTTTCCTATTCCTTTTTATATTCCAATTTCGCTGAGGTGAGTATCCTGTTGGATTGCGCCCTGCTTCCGAATTCCACTCAGAATTGTTCTATTTGGATGTGCACCTTAGAAAATGCCGTGAGCTAATCCGAACCCTATCTGAGCTACATCGCCGAAACGAATAACTCTTCCGGAAATCCTGCTATGCATGACCATGTAGATAGATTTAAATTTTCTAGCATACGCCATGACTTCGACTTCAACTCGTAATTGCAAAGGCATTTCAAGTGCGAACAGTACCTCTGTATCGACTTGGTGATTAAGGGTTGTTGGTCGAGTAACACTGACTGTTTCTATTAGGTTGGAAACTAATTTCGTGGACTGTTTCGCAGTCATTATTTCTAGGAGATACAACTTGCTTGAATGTTCATCTGTTTCACTGCCCTTTTAACCGTTTGATAACGCATATTAAGTAGTTTTCAAAACCATTCATAAACCCTGTTACTTTTGTTTTATGGGAATATTTTTGTGCTTTAAATGAAATTATTCAAAACCAGCGTTTGCCAAGGCCTTCTTCATGAGTAGCTGTTTAACTACTAGGTTACTTAAGCGTTACAATTTGTGTGTGCAAAGTCTGGTTATGATGTCCAGAAACGATTCATGGCTCAAAAATATCAAAAAATTTTGAGCAAGGAATTCTGAACGAAAGGAGAAGTGCACTTTGGATGACCTACCTAGCTCGGTCGGGAGGCCGTAATTATCTCCTCCGGAAGAGACCAGTGCTAGGCAGCACCTATGTTGACACTGGAAGTCAAGTGCTCAAGAAGCTTAACTGAAAAGGTTCTGCACTATTATAGTTTTTTTCTGTAAAACTGGCCCATATGTCACTTGCGATTTGACCCATCGCGGACGAGGGTGGGTCGGATGCTGCAGGCGAACTTCGAGCTTTCCCTAAAAACGAATCACCTGTTCACAAAGTGGTAACGTGCGATGGGATGTGGACATTACTTGATAATTGCTGGCTTGCTAGCGAGCCACACAAAACAAAAGGTGAGCCGCTGCAGATCCTCAAATCCACCTCCTCACAAAAAGCTGATGATCTCAGTCCTGTGAAGGTGCCGTCTTTCGAGAATTCGTCGGTGGTAGTGTCAGCCTTCACCTAAAGCCCTACTGTCTTCAGTCCAACTGTGTACAGGTTGAACTACCCGGTAGTCGGTTTAAGCAGCTCTCAGGTTGAACTACCCGGTAGTCGGTTTAAGCAGCTCTCTGAAAGTTGTGTCACTACTAATCAAGACACCGCCAAACATCACGTTGCGTTTCGATCGCTGAAAAATTCCGAAGGTGGAAAGTGGGAGACTCTTGTTCATGCAGGTTATAGTACAGATAGAGCACTTTACGAATGGCACTTATCTTGGTTTTTCCTGCAATCTCTGGAGCAACGACGATCCAGCAATGAGGTGTAGATCAAAATGCACCTACGAAAATGATTCTCTTCAAAAAATTCAGCATTTCTTAGGAAGTGGAATGTGGCAGCTACTTGAGAGTGGGAAATTATCTGTTTGTTTTGATGGTTCACATGCCATTTGGGTAACGTTTTTATTCATTTCGTAATTAACACCTTTGTTGAAGGTGCGTGAAAGTCCACGAAATTAGTTTCCAACCTAATAGTTCGGCAAGACTATGGTCCGTTTTCTATTCCCTGGAAACCCTTCTTGTCCTCGTGTAGGAATCGATCCGTGGTCACGCTGGTGATAGCCATTCGCAGTTTCCTCCACAACATCACTTGGCATTGTCCGTTGTTTTCTATTGGTTTTTATATTTCCACATAGTTTCCTATTTCAGAAAGCGCATCGTACTGCAGGCGATGATCGGCTATCGCTGGCATCCGCTCAGCTCGTCGACGTCACTGCTGCTCAACGTGCACGCCGAGCTGCTCAACAAGACCTTGCGGGTGTACGGTATCATCTGAGTCGCAAAAGTATGAACGACTGTAAATATTTTCCACTAGAAATGGTTTGTATGTGATTCACTTGTCTGTTGCTCAACGATGATCCATGCTCATAATTCTCATTCCATTTAATTCACCCCATTTTCTCTTTTTTTTTCGTTCTCGATCAACTTCTGTACTCTTTCTTAGCTTCCATCCTCAACATTTTCTCGTGTTTTTTACTTTTTACTTTTTTCATAGGTGCCAGACTCACTGATCTATCTCTCAGTCTTTATTTAATAACAGAAATAAACAGATTAATAAAGTACAACGAAAAATAACCGTCGTGTTTCATTCGAATTCGAAGTCCGCGTTGAGACGGACGTGCTTCTCGAAGACGTGTATCTCGGAGTCGTCTTAATTTGTAAGTTCTTGATGATTTTTCCTTTTTGTGTTTATTTTCAAGTATTTTTTGTAGCAAATTTTGTAAAATTGTAACCTGCTAATGTAACGTTGTCGAAGATCGGCAGCGGCACGCCTTTCTGCAGCAGCGTTCCAATCATTAGTCGAGCCGTCGCTGTGAACACTTTGTCGAATACTGTCAAGAATCTAGAATATTTTTATTGTTATTTTAATTATTTGTGATTTATGAAACTAGAAGTAATCGATTATCGATTTTCTCGATGTTTTGATCTGCTCCGTTTGCATGAGTATTTTGGGGCTGACATCATGCATGTTGTCGGTGAGATCGTCTTAGCGAATATTCGGTGTAGATAGAATTGTGGATTGTGCCATGCATTAGTCTTCCATTTAGAATTGTAAAAGCGCTTTCGGTGATCAATGTCAATCACTGATAGTGCTTCTACAACTCCAAATGAAAGGAGATCAATAGCGGATACGATCAAATATCGATTGCTATGTTGTAGCTTGTCATAGCAATCGATATTCGATCGTATCCGCTATTGATCGACCTAGACATGAAATGGCACTCACGTGTTGGACATGTCGCCGATGTCGGAGAAATCCTGCCAGATCTGAACGTCGGTCTCATTCAGACTGCCGCCGAGACGTTTGTTCACCATCTCCGGGATAACTGTCGATTGTGATTCCAGAACTGAAAGAAATTCTCCGTCGCCTGGGGCTATAGGTCAATAAAAAATAAAATGAATAATAAAAATAATAGATAAAGTAAAAAGGACAGTGGCTTGTTTGGGGGCTCTTGAAGCCCAAGAATACGCCACGCTTTCGGTTTCCAGTCTGAATCGTAAGGATATATTTGACCTATACTGTAATTTGCCGTGCTCGCCGCGATATCAAGTCAGTGTCTTTACGTTACCAGACAAGTGTGATATCTGTCTACCCGACCCAGCAGGGGTGGAAGGCTTGATTAGCCCGTGCCGGGATCGATCCCTGGACTATCGTGTGGGTGAGAGTGGCGCCTATTACCACTGTACCACGCTGCAGGAAATGATCAACTTACTCATTCTGGCCAGGCTTTTCGGGTGTTCTTTCCTTGGATTGATGTAGAAGTCGATAGCGAAGGTGACGTTGAGGATAACATCACCGTCTTGCATCTGGATGAACGGCGCCACGTAGGTGTGGAAGTGCAGATCGATGTATTGATCCGGATAGTCGGTCTTGAGCTTCGGAAAGAATCGACCGATGCAAATCGAAAAGAACGAACAGCTGAAAGGTGCCTGGCTTTGGAAATTCCATTTTTTTCAGAAATTATCGAGAAACTTTCAGAAAAGTCACTTCGTCTTCAGGTAGGAGGCGATGTCTTGGACGTCCTTTGTGACGGTGAACTGCACCAGTTTACCCTCGTGGGCGCTGGTCAGCAGGCAGTTTGGCACACTTTCGCTCATCCAGACGGTGATCATCTTGGGTTGGAGGCTTCGTTCTGGAATATCGACTCCTTTAACGTAGCTATTCATCAATTCCAACATACCCTTACACAGGGTGTCCCAAAAAATGTACCCACTGTTTGAAATGCCATAACATTGGCGAAAGTGAACCAATCGAAACGAATCATAGCTTAGATGAAAGCTAAGAAAAAAGAAAATTTTCTGGTTTGTGTTTGGTGAGGATTGCGCCATGTACTCGACCGAGGCCTCGGATTTTTGGACCTGATTGATAGTGCATGGGTTATATGCTTGCTCTATTTTGGTCGTAAACAGGTGATATCGCTGCTATGAATACTTCTGAGGCAGTAAACATATCGACTTGCCGCAGCCTTTGATTAAGCATGGAACAAAATCAATATCGATCAGTAATTGTAACTACTCTTTGAGAAGCTAAAACTCTTCCAACAGTGACTCAATCATAAGAAAAGAATACAGAGGAATGTAAATGTATGAATCATGAAGATTGCGCCATGAATCCGTCCGAATCGTCGGATTCTAGACATGATTGAAAGTTATTCTAGACATGATTGAAAGTTCACGGATGACATGCTCGTTCTACTTTAGGCGATATCACTTGTTTACGACCAAAGTAAAGCAAGCATATAATCCATGCACTATCAATCAGGTCCAAAATCCGTTTCCTCGGTCGAGTATATGGCGCAATCCTCACCCAACACAGACCTCAAAATTTTCTTTTTTCTTAGCTTTCGTGCTAGCTATGATTCGTTTCAATTGCTTCACTTTCGCCAAAGTTATGGCATTTCAAACAGTGGGTACATTTTTGGGACACACTGTATGTAGGCGCATATGATGCAGTGATAAGAGGCGCTACTCCCAATCATACGATCGAACGGTCGATCCCGGCTCGGGCTAACTATGCCTTTCATCCCTCTTAACCCATAACGTACCGAGGCCATTTCGCGGTGGCTGGCCACTCGGACCGCGCGCGTAGGTCACGCGTGCGCCACCATGTGGCGCACGCGGTCCCTAGGACAAATCTTGTTATCAATTGATGGCATTACCAGTGTATCGCCAACCACAACTTCGGCGAAAGTGAACCGATCGAAACGATTGAAAGCCGGATGGAAGCTGAGAAGAATGAAAATTTTCTGGCATGTGTTTGGTGAGGATTGCGCCATGTACTCGACCAGGGCCTCGGATTTTGGACCTGATTGATATTGCATGGGTTATATGCTTGCTCTACTTAGGTCGTAAACAGGTGCTCTCTAATAAAATCAACTGTTGCCTAATCAGGGTCTCGTTATGCATCACAAATGGCTCTACACAATAACACTTCTGGAGGATCCTTCTCGAATTCGGCGCATTCAGCGCACGTGCGAACCGCTTATACCGGACCGCTCCCAGCCCAAAAAAGAAAATGTTTGAGAAATTTAAAATCATTTAACTGATGAAGTGGTAGGCGTCGATCAGTTTACAAGCGATGCACCAACCACTCGTCAACTACATAGAATCATGGAGACATTGCAGGACCAGAACCTCCTAGGCAAAGTTTCAGTGAGATTGGTGGTCCTGGATGGAGTTTCCATGATGGTGGCCATTGCTAGACTTGTTCCAAATACGCTAGATAAACATCAGATTCGGGATCATTAACGAAAAGGATCCCATAGGTAAAGTTTCAGCGGAATTGCTGGTCCTGGATGGAGCTTCCAGGGTGGTGGCCAAGTGCCACACTTGAACCATAGCTTTCACCGGACCAAGGTATGTATCGTGTACTCCGTGGCTGGTCGGTCACATTCCCAACAAAAAACAAGTTATAAAAAATATTTTGTTGCTATGATGGGCGTGCGCCACCATGTGGCGCACGTGGGCCGTATGGCCAGACAACGCGTGCGCCACCATGTGGCGCACGCGGTACGTTATGGGTTAAATAGGGTGAATTGGTATCAAACTTGTCAAGGAAGGTAAAGACGCTAGCTTGGTATATCGTATGGCCTCCGCAAGTCTTTGTGTATTTCGAATACACATTCACCATGCCTCTAGATTCTGAATGGAATACCAATGCGTGGTGCGTTCTTGGAGGTATGGACCCCGACACTTATCACTAATCAATAATCTGATAGGATACCCGGCGCCTGTAGCCCATTTTGGCTTCATCACCCGGCTCTGAACCGCCGGGTCCAGGCCAGGTCACGTGAGCCATCGATCGGATATAAAAGGCTGGCGCTCACAGAAATGCTCATAATCGATCTGCAGTCTTCTCGGCTGGTTGGTCGTCCGCTGTTTTTTTTTCTTTAAAACGATTCAATTATTTTTTTACGTTTTTCTAAGTTGCTCCATCTGAATATGTCTAAATTGTCACTCGGTAACCCATACCTTCTCACGTAACTAACACCGGCTACGAATTTTATGAGAATTGTCGTTTGTGAACTGCATGGTTCCTTTCTGACCTAGCGAATTTTTGAAATACTCGACTGTGCCCTCAGCGCTCGATAAATCTGCCCATTGATTTGTCGAATATCGATTGATCGAGTATCCGTTCGACTTGATCCGATTCACTTCAGTGGCTTATATGCGCTCCACTGATGAAGGCACCGTCTGTGAGCTGACAATTTTACTGTCATCAAAAATATTAGGAAACTTGGCGTTTTGCATAAATTTTTACAATTGTAGAAGTATTTTTAGATTCGTAAGCAGGGATTGCGCCGTGCATTCTTTGTAGGTTGGTGTTGGTTGAACACGGTATGGTCGGATCATCATTCAGGCACAGTTATTGATCGATTTTTCGCCTTATCAATAAATTTTTCAGGTGGACAGTTTTTACTCGCTTAAAAAGAACTGACCATCCCATGGCTCGACATGCTGCAAATGGCACGAATCGGTCCCATAAACGACGTCAGCCAGCAGCTCGGCTTCAACGAATTGCCTGAGGTGAAGTTGAATTCGCTAAATTATTTCGCGGAGCCTTTCAGAGCTTTTTTGCTCCAGAATTTTTTTGAGGGAGTAAAGCAAAGCATGCAATCGATGAAAATAAAATAGGATTCACCTGGTATAGGTTATGTTTCGATCGACTGCATAGTCAACGTAGAAGTTGTTGCCGATGGGCACATGGAGTGGAAGGGTCATCAAGAAGTCGTTAAATTGCACCAGTAGAATGGACCGAGCTGTGTCGCAGGCCTAAATTTGGAAAAAATCGAAAATAAAAAAAATGTTAAAAAATGCATCAGTTTTTGTAACAGACAACTACCTGATTATGGATGGCTTGCTTTATCACTTTCGAAATGTCGTCTCGGAATAGGTTCACCAACCATGGGATCACGCCGCCTCCTATTCTGCAAACCGTCCATTTTTTGCAATCAACCAATCGAATAAATTGTGATAATTAAATAAATTGTATAATTCTATAATTATTTATTTGTTTATTTATTTATTTATCAAATACGTCAATTAGGTCAATTGACGCGCTAAAATATAACAGCATTAGTAATTACTAAATCAAACAGAGCACACCAGTCAGAACACAACATAACAAGAAAATGTTAGCTGTAGAGGGAAGAGGCTTAACAGAAAATCACAAAACCAAAACCACAAAACCACAAAACCAATTATAAATTTATAGGGACCCACATCGTCGTCAAACGTTTTATCGTGGTCATAAACTAAATTGAAAATCCTACCCATGCCGTTGCCGCTGCGCCACTTCCTCAGCATCCCTGCCCTAACGTTTATACTAGCACAGCACGGTTGCTGCCGTCACACGTCCTCTGCGTCCCTGCCACCTGTTAGAGCGTTCCATCCGAACATAACTCTTCTGTTAGTGATCCAGAGTTGAGGTTTATCAATTAGATTAACAATTTCTGAATCTCGAATTCACTTTACAAGTGTTCTGTGGTAACCGGCTACCGAGTACTAGCTAAATCTTCCATTCTTCTGGATTTGGGTAAATTGGAACCAGTATTGCCAGGTGAGGTGAAGACAGTAAATTAAACCGCGACTGGTCCCGTAGGTCCTCATTTGTCTAGATACGCATCTATCAGGCCTTCTCGATTCTGAATGGGAGATGGCGGCATGGCGCGTCCCTAACAAGGAGGGTCGTCGAAGTGATGGTGAGCTCTAGCGATGCAATTTCTATGGAATGTAGGGCTCCTCATCGGATATCCAAAAACATGAAAAAATTTTTCGGAATGGCATTGTATGGTACTGAAAAAGGCCTGCGAAAACGAGGAAGCGCTACACATCAAGGCGCTCATTTCGTACTTGTGATGTGGTCGGAGGCGCAGTTGGTAAGCGGTTGGGCTCTAGTTCAGAAGGTCATGGGTTCAAATCCTGCTGGTGCAGTTTTGTTTTGCTTCAATCGCATTGATACCAAATCGTGCTCATTTTGCGATTTTGTCATGGAGGTGGAAGAAAATCATGTTTGGAGCAGCGGAAAATGCACAAATTTTGGTAAATGGCAAAATTAATATGGGTAATCAATACCTACCGTAACTTACCTTAAACGGATACAAATTAAGAAACTAGTGCTAGATTCGTGATTAGCGATCCAAATAACCCCTACAAACGAAGTTTGGACGAAATCGGGTATATTGACCAAGGTACCTCACTTACTCACCCTTACCACAGCTAATGCTCACCAGTCGGAATTGCAGAAACAAAAGTAAAATTCGTGATCAGCAGCCCAGGTGAGACTCCCAGGCAATTTCTGGAACGAAGGTAGTGGTTGCTGAAGATTTTCTGACAGCTAGAGTTTGAATGGAGGCATAATACATATTACCAGTAAATCGTCAGAGATGAACCTTGGGCAACACTACCGACACCTGACATGAGGCTCGAAATGTCGTGGTCACCCATTTCGCCCAAACCTTACTCGTGAGACTATTTGAGGCGCTGGTCACGAATATAACACTAGTTTCGTGATTGGCAACAAGTGACGGTATCTAATGGTTGGTTTGGTTGTGTTTGGGCTGGTGAGCGTTAGCTATGGTAAGGGCGCGTAAGTGAGGTGCTTGGGTCAAAATAACCGATTTCGTCCAAATTTCGTCTGTGGGGTTCTTTGGGTCGCTGATCACGAATTTAACATTAGTTTTTGGATTTGCGTCCGTTTAAGGTAAGTTACCGGTCTCAAGGGCGAAATGAGCGCTTTGATGAGTACCCCCTCCCTCGTTTTCGCAGGCCTTTTTCAGTACCATATAATGCGATTCCGAATTTTTTTTTCATGTTTTTGGATATCCGATGAGGAGCCCTACATCTCATAGAAATTGCATCATCAGAGCTCACCATCACTTCAACGACCCTCATTGTAAGATACCGATTCGGCCACTCCTCTGTTTCCTTCATGTAGCTAGTCTGAATTGCAGCCTTCTTTTCAGATTCTCAAAAGCCCGACGTCCTGTCAACTTCTCACCTCTTTTGGATCGAAATCCTAAATATCGACACTGCATTCAATTGGCTCTGATGTTGCAGCCGAGTGACGAATTCCTTGTGGAAAAATCAGGCAAGTTGGACTTTCGTGGGAGAAATATTCAGTGCTGTATGGCCTCTTTTCCTAGGTAAATCTGGACTGATATGATAACGGCGATCATATCGCAATGACAGCGGCGAGGAGTCAACTGTTCCAATGCATCAAAGAAGTGCGCGCACCAAAAGTGAGTTCGCTTTGGTGGATTTCTTCTTGTCCATTCAATTGCCGAATTAAATTCACCGCAAACGCTGTCGTAGACGCCGTTAACATTCCTCGATCTGGTGGCCGTAAATCGTCTTTGGTGGAAGTGCTGATCGACGAACGGAAAAAAAGCCGAAACTGGGCAACCAAATGTTCCTTTCTGTGGTCAGTTCAATGAGCCGAGCGCTAATTTGCGAGTAGTTTACCCAGTTAGGAAGCCCAGTCCCTGATTCTGTTCATTTTTCTGCTCTCCAAGATCAATGTTCACTACCTCTTCTCACTTTCATCTTATCTTTTTATCGCTTGATATGCATAAGTGGATCGTCGCTTTGAATTACTAGCGTTACCCTAACTATTAGATAAGTTTAATATAATGATTTTTGAATAAAAATATATCGTCGATATCCGCTCATCTTCCGGAAAGAAAACCTTCAAAAGTGCATGTTTCCCCGAAACTCTGAAAAAGGGGGTAAACCCATCGGGCCGTGGTTTGATCTCCATTCAAAATCAGCCAAACCGTTGTTCGATGGGGCATGGGTTAATTGATATTGGACCTGTAGGCGAAGGTGAGGACAATGAGGCTGGTTGGAATCTTCAAGTTATTCTATGGGCTGCTCTCAGTGTCTTCACAATTTTGAAGAACAATTGAGAGGTGGTGCAACCGAGACCCTTAAAATCTGGGCACTCTTCCAAATTTTGGACTCCAGAGGTCGAAAAAAATTTTTTCGCTGAAACTTTGCGTAGGGTGGTTTTTTAGGGTCCTAAACACGATGGTGCAATCCGTTTTTCGATTGGCCGCCGGATACTGTAGTTACAGGTAGGTCCTGACAGGTAAAGTGGGCGGAGTCAGGATCACCGATTTCGCTGAAACTTTGCGTAGGGGGGTTTTTTAGGGTCCTGAACACGATGATACAATTTGTTTTTCGATTGGTCGCCGGATACTGCAGTTACAGGTAGGTCCTCGGTGACACTGACTCCGCCCACTTTACATGTCAGGACCTACCTGTAACTACAGTATCCGGCAGCCAATCGAAAAACGGATTGCATCGTCGTGTTCAGGAACCCGAAAAACCCACCTACGCAAAGTTTCAGCGAAATCGGTGATCCTGACTCCGCCCACTTTACCTGTCAGGACCTACCTGTAACTACAGTATCCGGCGGCCAATCGAAAAACAGATTGCACCATCGTGTTCAGGACCCCAAAAAACCCTCCTATGCAAAGTTTCAGCAAAAAATTTTTTTTCGACCTATGGAGTCCAAAATTTGGAACAGTGCCAAAATCTGTGTAACATTTTCAGAGGTCGTCTATACTGTCAAAATAGTCTGTTAATTGCCGCTTTTCGTTCAGCGGTTTATATACGAGAGCTAGTTGAATGACTTGTATATTTGGAGATGCTAGGAGAGCGAGATGGAGATGGAGTCTGCCGGAAACAGAAAGGCGCGGGTTCAATTCCCGTCCGATGTCAGTGTTTTGCAAATAACCTAGCATCTCCAAATATACAAGTCAAAATAGTATTATTACTCAATCTGCAGTTATCCTAAAAATTCTAAAAATACTCACTCGAAATCGAAGTAGAGCACGTCGGCGGTACAGCGTCCAATTTCGATTTGTGGTCGGTCGTACCTACCCAACAATCGTGCCGAGACGTTCACTCGTATGTCGACGGCCAGCACCTGTACCCAACCCGATTCCCATACCTGAAAACGGCCTAGCTTACCGACCGCCCTTAGAGAGGTTGCTTTTAGGGCTCGTTTAGACGCCGCGCGGCGAAAATGCAAAATCGAAGCGCAAGCAAAAAAAATAATTAGGCATATAATCGCATAGGGAAAAAATTAAACGAAAAAGTGCATTTCGTCAAAATGTCTTCAATAAGGAATAGCAGCCTTCTAGAAAACCCGAACGACCAGTGAAGTCGCCTATATGAGGCGCCACCGGACTGCGCCTCAACGCAAAGGAGCAAATTCGATCAATGACGTTAATTATCGATTGCGCTACAATTTTGTATTTTCGCCGCGCGGCGTCTAAACGAGTCTGTAGAGCGTGGCGTGACCCACCGGTATTCCGAATTTGTAATTAGCCTCCCAGAGTCCGGCGATTTTCACGGCTCCTCGCATCGACGACCACGAGAGTCCATCGTCTCCGAGAGAGAATTCGAATCTGCAATTGTCTTCTCAGTTCCTGGAAGCGTGGGGTTAAGGCCGGAGATTACCCACTTCGGCGAGTTGAATTTGGTGATGTTCAGCTCGCGAACGGACACCTTTCCAGTGCCAGGTCCAGCGGTGATGTCCAACGTGAAATCGGGGATCGTCACTTTTGGAATTTCTGCGTCGACCTGTACATTTATTAGTAAAAAACAGTTGAAAAGGTCGCTTATCCGAACATATAAACAAAGGCACAAAATTTTTCTCTGGTTCTTTAACACCCAAGGGCAACTGGCCACGTGATGAGAGAAATGTCGACAATCTCCTCTGAAAGAGGGCCTTCTGATTGTTCTACTTTCCCATGAGCGATCAGAATTCTTGTCGGATATTTGGTGTTAAGGGCGCGCATGGTGCACTGGTAAGAGGCGCTACTGACACCCGCACGGTCGAGCGATCGACTCCTGCCCGGGCCAACCAAGCCTTCCATCCCTCCGGGGTCGGGTAAATTGCTACCAGACGTTTCTGGGAAGGTAAAAACCCTGACTTGCGGTAGCGGCTGGCACCCGCAAGTCATTGTTTAGGCCAAATACGCATTCACCAAGCCTTTACGATTCTGAATTGAACACGAAGGCGGATTGAACAATGCCGAAACCTTTACCTTTTATTTACTGCTAAAGGTAAAGGTTTGCTGCATAAAGGTAAAGGTAAACACGTTGATCAATCCCCGAAGTACTGATCAACGTGTTCAATTCATCTCTCGTAGAGGCGGGTGAATGCGTATTTACCAAACAATGACTGGGATGGTAAACCGCTACCGCAAGTCATAGGGTTTTTACCCCGCAGGTCTGGTAGCCAAATACGCATTCATCAAGGGATGGACGACTTGAATGGAACACGAATGCGGCGGCGCGTCCTCGATCTGATCAACGCCGGCACCTTTACCTTTGACCACCGCACCACGCGTGCCCGCAAAAATTCATGAACTTAAATATTCCAATCCATCATGAAAAGACTAGAAGCAACTAACCACGTGATGAGCGGTTTTCGAGAAAAACTTGAAGGCTGACATGTCCACCCGAGCCTTTACATTTGCACTGCTTGGCGGAATGGCCGATGAGACGGCCGCAACAGCTGAGAGTAGAACGAGGAGCCGACGACAGCTCATAATCAGTGTCAGAGTGCGACTCATCGTCGACACTGCCGTCGTCCCGTGTCAGAGCCGCCGGCGGTGTCCGTTTCATGTAAACACAGCGCCGCAATCACTGTAGTCGATCTGGGCTGTGATCGTTGCCTTCCGGTCACACCGATGGGCACTGAGTACACACATGAGTATAGTTATACATGGCTCGATTGGTTACGCTGATCTCCTGGGTACTCTGATTAGGTAGTTGGGAGACAGTGCTAATCAGCGAACACAATTCGCTATAGCTTAAGAAAAAGGAGCGCGCGTGGTATAGTGGTGAGGGGCTACTGACACTCGCATGGTCGAACGATCGATCCTCACCCGGGCTGAACAAGCCTTCTATACCTCCGGTGTCGGGTAAATTGGTATCGGACTTGTCGGGTAAGGTAAAGACACTGACATGGTATAGCGGCTCATTGTATAGGCCGAATATGCATTCACTATGCCTCTACGACTTTGAGTGGAACAGTGCGCGGTGCGTTCTTAGGGAACTAATCAGGGCCGATAAAGGTAAAGATAAAGGTGCCGGCATTGATCAGTATCCTGAAGACGCGCCGCCGCATTCGTGCCAGTAGAGGCATGGTGAATGCGTGTTTGGCCTATACAATGACCTACGCCGTATGCAACTTTATTCCCAGACAAGTCTGGTACGATTTTGAATGGAAGATGGAATGCGCCGGGATCGATCGCTCGGCCGTGCGGGTGTCAGGAGCGCCTCTTACCACTGTACCACGCGGGACCTTCATTAGGGATGATCCCTTTACCTTTACCCTTTACCTATCGCCATCTCTTACCTTTATAAAAAAACCCGTTGATAGACCCAGGGAACCTTGAATAGAGGTCCAAACGGACCGGATAATCGAATTGGTGGATCGTCCAAATATCCTATAAAGTTCGGAATTGGAACTATACCTTCGTTGAAATATCTGATGAAGCAAGGAAATGGAATTGTTTGATGATTTGAAGGTGATTGGCGTTGATCAATTCCTCAGAGGCGCACCATGTCTTCTTCCTCCATTCACGTTTGTAGAAGCGTTCGATTGTGTACTTTACACCAACGTCTTGCGGGAGCTAGTCGCTATACCAAGGAAGTGTCTTTACCTTCCCTGACAAGTCTGGTACCAATTTACCCGACTCCAGAGGAGTGGTAGGTGTGGTTAGTCAGGGTTCAATCGCTCAACTTCACAAGTATAAGGTCCCATTTAGACGCCGAAAATGCCAAATCGAAGCGCAATCTATAATTAACGTCATTGATAGAATTTGCTCCTTTGCGTTAGTGGCGCAGTCCGATGGCGCCTCGTCTAAGCAAAAAAAATAGGCATATAATCGAATAGGGAAAAAATTAAACGAAAAAAAGTGAACTTCGTCAAAACGTCCTTTAATAAGAAATAACAGCCTTCTAAAAAACCCGAACGACCAGTAAGTTTACCTATATGGGGCGCCGCCGGACTGCGTCACTAATGCGAAGGAGCAAATTCGATCAAGAAAGTTAATTATTGATTGCGCTTTAATTTTGCATTTTCGCCGCTCGGCGTCCAAACGAACCCTAATGGTGCTTCTCCAAGATTCAAGCCTACGGCTTCCAGCTTGAGCGGTAGGCTGCACTCAAGGCGTTAGTAAAATGATATGCTGATGTCAGTGATAAGCATCGTCAGTGACACCAGCGTATTGCGTCGCCGGGCGACCATCCGCTGAACTAATCTTTGCGTTGGCTCGAAATGTGTGGTTCTAAGTTTTCCTTGATCCATCCCGAGAATCCAAACTGCTTTGTGTAGGTAGCTGAATGGAGACTAATTGATCCCTAGGCAATCGGCCCCGTAGATAAATTGACCTGATTGAGTGTCACTTCATGTTTGAACTGATCGATTCAGAATGGGATCTCCAGTGGGCTTCTGCGGGAACGAGATCCTCCTTTTTCAATGGGAACGGACAGGCTGTCCAGCTGTTCGCTTTTGTTCTCGAGGAGCGGCTCGACCGGTGCCGGTCGAATCCGCCCTGACCCGAACTCCGGCATTTCGATCCGATATTCTGGTGCTTCAACAACCGCATACAAAAGGCAATGATCTGTATCAGCAACCCTCCTGATTATGAATTTTCAACTTTTCAATTTTCAGTTTGATTTCAGTAATTTTTCATTACGACCGAGTGGCGCATAGTTGGTAGACGTTTGGCAAGTTAGTTGGTGGTCTCGGTAAAAAATGGCTTGGGTATAGTTATTGTCCTTATGGGGACAAGTTTTCCATTTTGCTTTAATTTCCAACTTATCAAGTTTTCGCGATGCTTCTAGTTGACATAGACATGTCAAAGTCGCTTTTCTTTCTTATAGGTGTTTTACAATTTGCAAAAACAACGGATCTTGTTGGAATCGAAGCGTGGGGAATTTGGGTTAGGTTGTACATACGGAAAGGCAATGAGGGACATAATTTCCCACTTTTTACCCTATTAATGGCTTTTGGTGCCTTCTGCACAATGAACTGGTTTTAACCTTTCAAAAGGATTATAATGGTCGCGAGTGGTGCAAAGGTAAGATGCGCTACTTCCATCACTCGGTCTGTTGATCGATCTTCGTAAGGGCTTACAGAACCATCCATCCCTCCAGGTTGGGTAAATCGCTGCTAGACTTGTTCGTGAATATACAAGACTTTGTATAGGCCTCTAGGCGTTCACTATGGCTCTCCGATTCAGTAAAAGGTAAGGTAAAGGTAAAGGTGTCGGCGTTGATCAGTCCCCGAAGGACGCGCCGCCGCATTCGTGTTCAATTCAGAATCGTAGAGGCTTGGTGAATGCGTATTTGGCCTATGCAATGACCTGCGGGGGCCAGCCGCTATACCAGGTCAGTGTCTTTACCTTCCCAGACAAGTCTGGTACCAATTTACCCGACCCCGGAGGGATGGAAGGCTTGGTTAGCTCGGGCCGGGATCGATCGCTCGACCGTGCGGGTGACAACGGCGCCTCTTACCACTGTACCACGCAGGCCCTCCTCGGTAGTATAGTGGTGAGTGTCCGCGTCTGTCCGATTCAGTATCTAAGATTAATGCATGGCGCGTCCCAAGAAAACTGATCAGCATTGACCATTCTGCCTTTTACAGTGAGATGGAATTGAAATAATTGAATAAAAAATTAAAACAATAAAATAAAAGTATCGGTGAATTTTTTTCCAAGGACAGGTACAGAGTAGGAACAGGGGTAACTGACTGGATATTGTACTTTTTTTGTGAATCCGTTCCTTTTGGAGATGGTTTCGGTTGTAAGGAGGTTTTTATCCCCATATTTTTGCCCTTTATTGTTCTGGTCGTGACCAGTGATAGTAGCTGGAGTCAGCACAGGCAGCATTAACATTAATGAACTCATGAACGCGGTGATCAATCAATATATTGATCGACTGGTCGGCAATTTCATCCGGTTCCGTTGAGATTGCGCTGAACGACGATCGGCAACGGCCATCGAAAGAAGTTTGCTTTACACTGCTGGCTAAAAATTTATAGCTGAAAATCACGACTGGCCAGCAGCGGATCGTTTCTGACCGTGAGTGGCAGACTCGCTTAGTTTTAGTCAAAAACTCGCCATGATCGGCGCCTATCCGAAATTTATACACGGACGCTTTTCACCTTGAAATCCGATCAGGTTTCATCTGAGAAGCTTTTCAGCAATGTACACTACGAACGGCAGCCTTTAAATGTTGCGCCGGTTTCGGATTCTTCGGCTATCGTCGGCGAATTCTTTGCCTTCCTCTGGTTGGCTAAGACTTCCGATTTGCTTAGGCAGGACATTCACCAGATTCTCCAGATTCTGTTCTCCAGATTCTACCCAACTGAAGAGCGACGAAGTTTTACCCATTTGGCCCCTTTTCTATCCTTTACTACTCACCTTCTCCCCTTAACTGGAGCTCATTCCCTTCTTTTTCTGCGACCTTGTATGCTTTTTCAGGCTTCCAACTCCAACAGCCTTTGCTGGCAGCTTTCCTGTTTTCAAGGCTTCCGCCGTTGTTTTTCTTCCTTAGGTTCGACCTCTTCGACTATATTTCCCATTGTCATTTCGAATGTTACGTTTTCCTTATCAGTTCAGCTCCTGTCTAATCACCTATCCGTCCATGTGGCCCTGATTATCCTTCAGATTTCACATATTTTTAGCGCCTTATCGGTGGGCTTCCTCCACCAGACTTCTAAGGATTCGCACCTGTTTTCAAATAGGTCTCTCTCTCTTTCTCTCTAACGATAAGTTTCTTTCCCCATCCCACTCTTAGACTTCTTCCCACGAAATTAACTAATTTTCGTCCTTCTCTCTTACCCTCCAGGGTCGACCTTCTGTGAACCTCGGCATTGAAATTAAAGATTAATTTTTAATTTCAATTGAATTAAAAATTAAAAATTGAAATTAAAAATTTGAAGATTGATCAACTGTCTCCTGTACCTTTATTTACCTTACGTTTGATACTGTCCAGCATAGAAATTTTGTGATTGACTTCGGGCTTGGATTGTTTTTATTTATTTATCAACTTCCTATGTACTTAAAATGGTTTGAAGGACAAATGGAGCTATAGGAACACAGGCGAGCACTTTATTTAATATCAAAAATTCTGTGATGAACTACGAAATCCATCCAAAGGAGGGTTCCATCGATCCCCATATTTTCACTTCTTTCGGGTTGAGCCTTTCTCCGTGTCGACTGGGCGCTCCATTCTGTTCAGCTTTGGTGCCAAGATTTTCCGATCGTTTGTCAATTTTTTAATTTTTTGTCTATATCTATTTTTGGTGAGCCTTTTTTATTTTCTCCCCATTTATTTAACTGAAAAGGAGAAAGGTAAAACTTGAAGGAAACAGGTGAAAATAAAAGTAAAAAAGTACAGTAATCCGAAGCTATGTGGTCCTGCCATGACTTCCTGGTGGGAGAAGTCTCCGTCTTGCTCACCTCCGCCTTCTCCGTGGTTGTAATGACGGGGCGCTGGGAGAGACGGGGCGGCGGTGAGAGGCGGCGCTTGCTGGCCAGTGAAAAGACGACGCGGCGCCGCATAGCCATGTGCCTCGATAGCTCAGTTGGGAGAGCGTTAGACTGAAGATCTAAAGGTCACCAGTTCGATCCTGGTTCGGGGCAATGTTTTGCAATTCGTAGGGTGGCTGCCGGGCTGTGTAGAGAAATGGATTCCTAGGTTAGGCTAAGCGGATGTGTTCGTTGACGTTCATTTTCCAACAATAACCATTAAAATTGCTGCCGAGTTCCTTTTATGTTTCAGCAAACCTTTTTTATTTTTTGACATTCTAACTTTTTCGAATCGTTCAATATTATTCATATTGAGCTTGGTTTAACAATGTTTGATTCGATAGATACCCATTTTATAAGCGAATCAGAACAGCGCAGTTATTGCTAACAGAGAAATCTCTTGGGACTTGCCGTGAACCAGATTTTGAACTGGAATTAAGCTATATGTTTATTTATTAATTTATTATTTGTGGTTGTCGTTTTCGTCACTGATGTTCTCACGAATCGACTCCTACATGGCTCTAAATTGGGCCAAATTTTGGAGGCGTTCGAGAATTTCCACAAATTCAAGAAGTTTATCTTTTGTGGTCGGCGTTTTCGTTACTGATTATCTAACTTTTTTTATCAGATGATCGTCGTCCGACTGCTGATCCTGTCGCAATTCGTCCTGACATCGGCAAACAGCGATGATTATCGTTTTGTGGACGAGTTTGCGCTGGATCCGATGCCAAATTATACGTTCATCAACAAATCCGACGCCGCTTGGAACGTCAGTGAGTCTTCAACATATTCTAGTAGTTTTCTTTTTTTCCAAATTTCCCATGCCGCTGGGTACTGTAGGTGAGTTCTCCGCTTCGAAACCTCTTGAAATACAATCATTTCTAATTTTATTAGAAGCTTTAACGGGTCTAGGGACCTCTGCGAGGTTTTAGCGAAGATTTCGCGTTTTCCAGCTCTTATGCGCTATCTGAACTTCAAGGAGAACAACTTTACCCGAAACATGGACAGTACGGTATGTATACGCCTGAGTAACCGATTCGCGCCGACGTCAAAACCGCCGTACGGATTTTGTGAAGCTGAGGTCAGAGATAATTCCCACTAGAAAAACGATCTTAAACGCAATTCATTCCTAGATCGCAAGGCGATTTATTGATTTTCTGTTGTCGAGTCATCGCGTCGCGTCGCGATTGAAGTCTGAACCACGCTTCAGTTCCCAAAAAACGGCCGTATTTTTGGCGGAAAAAATGCGTGCCCGACATTCAAATTCATTTTTTTAAGGTTAGAGTTTGGGTTACTTAGAGGTAGATATTTTCGGAATGTAGGGATAAAGTATGCCATTGGTTTTAACCCAGGGTAAGAAAAATGCCACTGGAAAAGGGAGTTAACTTTGGTAGGGAGTGGTACTCCTAGAATGCGCCATGCATCGACCCGTCGTGAATAATCGTAATCCACATCGGGTCAGTTTCATGCAATGATAGCATGATTCAACTGATTATCGTTGTCACTACCAGCCGGAGCAAGCACGGTCCTAGTTTACCCAGCTTCCGGAGGTTTAACGGCATGGTTGTCCTGAAGTGGAGATCGATCACTTGGACGTGCGGGTGATAGCGGCGCCTCTCACCATTTCTCCACATGTTGAAGGGTAACACGGAGTCCAGTATACACTAGCTAAATTATGTGGAGGATTTATCTAAGTTTTCAGCTTTTTGCTGATTTTGATTTTTAAATTTGAATTTATATTTAATTTTCTAATTTTTTAATGATTTCTAAATTTCGTAACAATTTCATCTAAACATCTATTGTCTTGCTCCTTTTTTGGAATTTTTTTTCGGAAAAAATTAAAATTCAGCAAATTATCGCGTTCCGTGTTGCAGAAAGGACTCGGCCTGAACAACGTGCTAGTGTGGGGCGACGAATTGGCGATGAATCTCGGACGAACTCTCTACTATGAATTCAGAAAACATGCGAGAGAGTTTAATATTTTTTCGATAGAAGGTTAGCCGCCTACCGTATTCTCCCTACCGTAGTTCTCAGCACCTACAGTAATGCAGGGTCGTAATTTCAGGCTGCGACCCGATGTTAACGGAGCGTCGGCCTGAATTCTGCAAAACAGAAGTCAATTACACCGATATCTTACAGACGCTCAGACCGGATGTGATTTTTGTGCTGAGCAGGTTCGTCACAGGTCTCTTCACTGTATAAGCTTTGGGTGATGTCTCCGGATTCATTTTCCACGAAGAAAAACAAAGACAAAAAAGAAAAGGTTGAAAAAATTAAAAAGAAGTGGCCCTCAGGCACTTAGTTTGTATTCTTATAAGAAATCCGCGATTCTGAACGTAAAACCGACGCATGGCGCGTCCCGAATTCATTCGCGCCAAGCTCCTTACCAAATAGCAACATGTTTCAGTAATCAAAATAAGAGCAAAAACATCAATAATTCTGAAAACCTCAACTGCCTAACTTACAGAAGTGCAGTGGACCGGGAAGATTTCAACGAGACAAAATCAGTCGATAGCGATCGAGTTTATCAGGAGCAACTGAAACGCTTGAAAGAGATGGAGCGTATAGCCAAGAAGGTGGAGCCCTCTGAGTCCGATTTTTTCTGTTTTTTTTTTTTGAATTTTTTAAATTTGATTTTCTGCTCAAGGTCTACATCTTGCAAGCGCTACCGTCACTGAACACCGACAAATACCCACTGCTCTACACGGTGACGCCGGTTCGGAAATTGAAGGTGAATTTTAATTTTTTTCCAGAACTGTTGGTAGTCAGAGCCTCCGGCTATAATCGCGTCGCGGCGCGATATCATGCAGTTTCTTCGTCGCTTGCACTATTCGGATTTTAAATCAGAGTGGCATTGATCGAAGTATTGATTGATTTTGTGAAGGCAGCTCGAGTTTTTTTGTAATAAAATTAGAGTTGGCTTATTCCAGGACCGGCTTATCAAAAAAGACGACAAATTTGCTCGTCGACGAATAAAGGAGTTGCGAAGGAAGTAAGCCGAGTGTTTTGAGTGTATTAAGACTTTGCAAACTTTCCAAGGGTATACCCATCCCTGGATTAAGCTGAGGAAAGAATTACCAAGTCAACTTAGTCAGGCTGGGTTATTTTTGGAGCCTGAAAAGGATTTGGGCTATCTCCCTGGGCCTAAATTCATGACGGGTATCGGCACAATATACCCGAAAATAAACCCCGGTCGGCGCGATTATTCGCATTCATGAACTCGCCGCGGAGTGGAATAGAGCCGCGATATCCCCCAAATAAACTCCGCGGCGCGTTCATAAATGCGAATAATCGCGCCGACCGGGGTTTATTCTCGGGTATATTGTGCCGATACCCGTCATGATTTTAGGCCCTAGTCGTTACACTATACCCGAAGGTTCTTGAACTAGCAGTGAGATGATACCGGGTAGGGTATACTTGGGAAATAAATACCGGTTTTTGGGTAAAAATCACCTTAGTTATTGGAGCGAATTTATCTTTTTCTGCCAAAGGGAGCCTTATCTGACATTAGAAAGGAGCTAAGGGAAGGTGGGTTAGGGTCGGTTCTGGGGGTTTACCCCGGATCAGGCTAGTGGCCTAGAAAAAAGTCCGAACGCTGATTCATGGATCCTGATTCATCAATACGCTAAGGGCTTCATACAGGGTTTAGTTGGGGTATGTACGAGGCCTAACACACCTTACTGGTGCAGCGAGATTCGAAGACCTCAAACGGCATATAATCCTCTGAGCGCTTTGATAGATCTGGATTTGCAGGCGACTTGGGTTTATTTCGAGGGTTATCTCGGGTATACCATTCATGAATACGGGCTTTGGAAGGCGGCGTAAGGCCGTTTACAAAAACCATAAATTTATGAACTAAATGATTTCTAAATGTGCTTATGATATCGCTATCACTTTTGATATTTCCACTATTTTTTATTCATTTTTCTTTTTCCTTCAGATGCAGAAAATGCGAACTGATTGACATCAAGCCGGCACTGCTCGATCACAAACAGCGTTACTGTGGCTTCGACCAAGACACCAACCTGATGTACATCGATCAACGGGATCTGTTCACACGATCAGGTCGTGGTCGAATTCGAGGAGTTTTTGCCAAAGTGGCCAAAGAATTTAAAGTTTAGGCGCGGGATAATAATAAGCAAAACTTAATAAACTACAATATCTAACGTTGCTCGCCCTTGACGCCCTGCGAGCATGTGAATTCGAAAAAAAAAACAAAAAAAAAGAAACTCGAAAAAGAAAAACAGATTTACCACAACAGAAACAACATTACACTGTTAACATCACAGAGACAAATAAATATACAGAACTCGTAACACCTTTCATTTTAATAAAAAAAAGGGAAAAAGAATTCATCTCTCTAATAAAATTTTCTCCACAAAAAATCACTACCAAAAACCCCCAGAGGAAGAAAAATGGTTGCACTTAGCACTTTCATCAAAAATCCATTTATATTATAGTGGTCCATTGCCGAATCAATAACTAGACAATTCGTTACTCTACCAAACTCACTTGAACGCTAATAAGGCAACAATATCGGCTAGAACAACGCGTGAGAGTGAGGAGAGAGGGAAGACTGACAAATGGAGAGAGAGAGACGAGAGAGAGAGAAGGAACGAGAACGAGAGAGAACCAATAGGATTTTTTATTTGAGAAAGAATTCGGCGGCTGACTTCATTTCATTCTCTGTCATCAGTATGAGCACTCAATGATGTCTTTGTTAGAAAGAGGAAACTGATAAGAGATGATGATAATAAATATGAGGGACACCTGAGGGTCTCAGACAACCGTGCGCACTTCGAAGAATCGCTTCAGATACCAGATTTGTCCCACCGTCATCGACACCAGCACCAATGCTTCGAAAACCGCCCACAGCACAACTCGACTGTTGGTGTTCTCGTTTACTGGAAAATAATCTCATTTTTTTTTCACATTAAAGTGGGAAATTATATCAGTCGATGTCCGAAAAATGACCAAATGAGATCCTTTAATGACGACACAAAAACAAGATATAAACTGGGGCAGTTCATGCCACCTTGGCCTTTTTGTTTGCATTAGAATGTCAACTAGTTGAAGTAATTCTGGGACCACTCAATCTAATTTTAAAAATGATGAAAAAGTGGCTCATACTGGCTAATATCGTTGACCTATGCGCGAAAAAGGAGCGCCGAGAAAAGAAAAGCCCAATTTTTGTTCATGTTGTGAGGCATTCGAAAGTATAGGACATTCTTTTTATAACAGTAGGAAGCGAGCGGGTGTAGGCTAGGAAAATTAATTTATTAGAAAATTCTGGAGCAATCACCTGGAAGCTTCACATAGCAAGCGCGGAACCAACATAGATCCCTCGGTCCAGATTCATCATTGGTAAACCCCTAGATATAGCCCGAACGGCGCACACCTTTGTCTACTTATCCTGAACTTCCTGTGTTAAACACAACCTCTCATCGACTCTGCCGTCTGGTTCTGGTTGCGCCGCGGTTTCGGAGACCGCTCGTCCGTTCATGAATCTGGCCCTTGGACTACATTCTCCTTTTACATGCAGAGATTGGTATACCCAGAACCCGCCATTCACTCATCTCTCAGGGTAAACGGTATGTGGAAACCCGTGTAGGTTGATGCGAAAATCCCCCGCTCTTCGGAGAGAAACGAGCATAGATCACCGGAAACGATGCAACTTACATATCATCTAATGAATAATCGTGGAATATAGATAAAACTTGGTTCAAACAATTGAATTACCTCTCCTTGACAGTGAAGAAAAGGTCGGAAAAGTCTAAGTTTCATTTTTATAGATGTTGGGCGTTGGACATGCCATTCTTATGCATTTTCAACAAATTTCCTCGAATAAAAAGGAGTAGGGACCGGCCTTTTGGTGGTCAAAAGAGCGATATACGGAGAAAATTTCGACTCTGACACATTGAAGTGCTCACATACCCATTCTTTTTCTACCTACTTTTAACTCTTACAAACCAATAAACTGGTTGATTGATTGATCCTCTTCTCTCTTCCATTACCTCCTTCCCTCCCCCCTCTCTATTTCTCTTTCTTGCTTCCCTCCTTCACTCTCGCTCCATCTTCCTAAAATACACCTTCCTAGAGGTTAATTAGACCTCCCTTTCGAAAAAATATTTCTATCTTTGCGGTTGTGAGAGCGAGGATATTGCACAAAAGACCCACGAAAATCAATTGGTGCATTTAAACAATTAACATACAAGACTTTTTCGTGAATACTCACACAAATAGAAAACATTTCGAAATAAATCGATCAAAACAACATACTTGATCGATGCACGCGCTCTCTGACCTCCATGTATTCCTGCTCGTGTTTCACAGACATCAGCGCTGTGGACAGCTCACGAACCATCTCCTCCAACTTTTGATTGTCTGCTGAACGATTGTATAGCAGGATCAGACAGCCCCACGGTTAACAGAAAAGATATCTAATAAAAACAAAAAAAAAGAAAAGAGCAGATGAGTCATTTCCAATGAACGCAAAGGTATGAGACAAACAAATAAAGCTACCGGCGTCTTGGTTGGGCGCAGCACCGGGCTGTTGTTGGTGTGGTTCGACGATTTCGATGGTGAACATTACAGCCTAAATAGATCAAAACTAATAAAAATTTAAACAACTTTGAAAGTGACGGTAAAAAGGCTTGAAACCCTCATCAAACAATAAACTCGAATAAGCGCGAGTAGCGTCAAACACCAAATGAAAGTCTGGGTAACCTAACCACTCGCAAAATTTTACAAAAATAAAAAAGCAAAGAAAAGATCCCACCTTCGGTGTCATGGTGCTCATCTGATTGCCGAAGCAGTACGTGTACACACCGTCCATATGAGCAGCAAAGGTGTATTTACCAGACGATTCTCGTTCACCTTTGTAGATGATCTTGTTATCGGGTCCGGTGATCTGCAAAGAAGCAGGAGGTTGTTAACAAAAACTGCAAGAGAAGCACCGAAAATATTTGAAGATTCAAGTGAATTCAAATATTTGGAGCAGATTTTGAGAGCCTTTCTACTGTTTTCGGTCGAAAAAATGGGTGAAATAACCGTATTTGTAAAGTTATCGCCAAGTGTTTAGTACCAACAGTGAGGAAGAAACGTTTGGGAGTCGCAACAGATTTATTTGCTGACCAGCCACTCATCGGCCTATCGGCCGCCGTTAGTTGGCCACTGGATTGGATTCTCAGGTCAAAATCAAAGATCGACTAAAACTTCGTTTAGGTAGGTAATTTTGAGGCCGAAAGAACGAAGAAAATGAAAACGAAAGGAAACGTTAAAGATTGGAGCAATTTCATCAGCTCCCTAGTCGCTGTGGGTGCATTTGGTGTACGGTAACAGAATATCGCGGCGGGACCCATGTGAGCCACCCATGAGAAACATCGCTTGGGTTTCGCTTATTCATTTTCATGTTCGCGCATATAATGTGGATGTGGTTGACCTCTAAAAAATGGTATAAAATGCCAAAAAAGATGTCCGCACCTTCACGTCGATGTCCAAAAATCCTCCCTCAGCCACCTCGAACATGAGACCAATTTTAGTACCAGAAATGACGCGATCAAAGAAGCACTGCTCCTCATTTGCATCGATGTTGATGAAATAGGCGGAAGTCGCCGACAATGTGAGAACGACAAATAATGCACTTTGCCACATTCTGTACCCTAAATCACGAAGCTATAGTAGCCGCAACAACAAGAACTCGGAAGCGACTAGAAAATATCGAACATTTCAAGGAAAATTAATTTATAGAGACCAATGGAAGTACACACATCAGAGGTCGAATCAGTTTCCATGACAAATTGATCGACTCTCTTTCAGAATTAGATGCAAAAAAGGTTATAATGTTAAGGGAATTTATCTCTAGCCTGATCTTGCGAGCGCCTCAGAGTCGGGTTACGGCAGGCAATCATTTAAATATCAAAAAAAAAAACGAGGACTATTAGTGATGGGCACCTTGCTGGATTGATAACGGTAAATTTTAGGTAACTTGTCAGAGTTGGAAAAAGAGAAATGTTCTCGAAGTCCGACGTGCGCTATACTCATCCAAATAAGGACATGACTGAAAGTCAAATTCGAAAAGTTACCCAGGAACTAACGACAACCATGACAGGTAAGTGCTAAATCCTGATGTTTACCGGACTAGGATCCCACTCAGGTACTCTATGGGGTATAATTTATTCCCATTCTCACAGGAAGAAACAATAATCCAACAGAATCGATGTTACTAGTCTGCTCAAAAGCACAGCTTTAAAACAAAAACTTCTACTACACTGCTGACCACGTAGATTCAGCCTTTTGTAGCTTCCACTTTCGACATTTTTCCTCCGGTTAATTAAACCTTGGGTAAAATATTCTCCACGGGACTATGAAACCTCAAAGAACAACGACCCTGGGTTTAACGGTCAACACTTAAGCATTGTCTCCACAGATGCATTCAAAAAACAACAATTCGTAGGAAAAGGTAAAATAGAAAGAGAGAGAGAGAAAAAGAAACCCAGCTGAAAGTGCAACCGAACCCTGAACGAAAACCACGAAATAATCAGTGCAGCCACTGCTGCGGGGCATTGATCCAAATGGTTTACGTGTATTTCTACCGTATCCGGCTGTTGGCGCCGGAGCGCGATAACTCGGCCGGTCCTTTAAAGTGGGCAAGGCTCAAACGGGTCGAAGAGGCTTATAGCTTCTATTTCTGCAATTCCTTTGCAGTTTCGTTGAAAAATCGACCTAGTTCTTTTAAGTGGAAAAAGGGGAAAAAGAAATTGATGAGAGAAACAGAGAAAAGGAAAAATTTCAAAAGAAAATATTTTTAAAAAGCATCAAAAAATTTGGAAGCGGTCTAATCCTGCTTAATTGCAGTTGCACTATTTAGTTGCCCTGTCTGCGGGTAGTGTACGCAGTCGCAATCTCGCCAGCCTCTTATTCAGGCGTCGCGCGGCGGCGCGATTTATCGATCGCGACGCCCGGCAGCAAAGTCTAAACGGGCCTTCACGTTTGTGTTCCTGACTCGTTCATCAAGTGACAACCCAGATTTTTGAATGTTCGAAATTATCTAAAAAACTTATACTGAAATCGAACCATCGAGCAGCCAGTTGTGTTCCATTTGAGCAATCAGCTATCAAGCCTGTGATTGCAATTTTATCAGCGCCGCCGCTTATAAAAGCTGGGTGCGGTATGGTGGAAGCTATTTTAGTATTCATATGTTCTAGCTACCGCCAAACTACTACAGCGGTGTCAGCTACATGACCGACGTATTTAGGAAGAATCAGCGGTACGTGCTGCTTCAGATTCAACTGGTACCGGAGGTATTCTTTTCAGGTGTCTAACCTCTTAAACAATTTCAGAATGGGGGGATTTCATGAGAACCGGCTTATTCGATGTGTCCGAGAGCGCGAGAAGGAGATCCGAACGAAGCATGTGATCGCGGACGTGGGCGGAAAAACACCGTCACAGGACATGAAGGTGCTTTTTCAGAGGCCCACCAAGGTTCTGGTCCTTATCGAAGCTCTTTTACAGGTGGATCGATGGTTTCTGACGAGATTCTCCATCGAGAACGCCTACATGGGACTGTGTGAGGAGTTCTTCTCTCTGGATGGTGGTCCGAGCGCATGGGAAACGCAGACGGGCAAAGGCAATCCGTTCATCGCCACACCGCTCGGAGGAAACACAAACCGACAGCTTAAGGTGATCGATAAAGCGCTATCACTAACACTTAACACTGATACCTAATCATTTCTACACTTCTCCGTCATCGAGTGGGTCGTGGAGCTGCTGAAGGCGGTGGGAGCTCGTAGATCAAACCCTGTATTAGGGACCGTTCATGCTTGGCAGCAAAGCGGCGTAGTAATGGTCCAGGGTAGAGACGCAGAGAACGCGGCGAAGGAGTAGGCGCAACGGAGTGTATGGTGGATAGGCTTCCAGGAAACTCAAGGGAAGTTAAAGAAGTCCGTGATCCGTGGGTGGTCTCCTGATCCCAGATTCATCATTGGTAAACCCCCGATAAACCCCGAGATATAGCCCGAACGGCGCCCATCTTTGACTACTTCTCCTAAACTTCCTATGTTAAGCGCAACCTCTCATCGACTCTACCGTCTGGTTCTGGCTGCGCCGCGGTTTCAGAGACCGCTCGTTCGTTGATGAATCTGGACCCTGGATAACCTCAGGGTAGTTGGACGGGTTGAGTAGATATTTGGTTTGGGTGGAAGGTCATGGGACTACCCCATGGGAAGGGGCTGTTTTGAGGACCAAGAGGTCGGGTATGACCTGCGCAAGGGTTTTGGGCGATGGATTCCACCTGCTTAATTCACTACCTTTTACCCAAACAGGGCCCAGATTCATCAACGAACGAGCGGTTTCCGAAACCGCGGCGCAGCCAGAACCAGACAGCAGAGTCGATGAGAGATTGCGTTCAACATAGGAAGTTTAGGATAAGTAGACAAAGGTGGGCGCCGTTCGGGCTATATCTTGGGGTTTATCGGGAGTTTACCAGTGATGAATCTGGGCCCAGGCCATGTCTGAACTAGTTTATCGTGGGACCAGTGCCATTCCATGTTCTTTCGACACGTCCTCCTATTCCCTCCCCTAATCCACAGCGTCAGACAGGACAATGAAGAGGCGCTGAGGGTTCGGGCCAGCTGGGTAAGGTATGGGTACTAACCCTCTCGGCTGGCTTGGGTAATGTTCCACTTTCCAGATCAACGCCCAACGAATAGGACCACTATTCCAAGGGGAATACCTAGCCAGCGAAGGCCCAACGATGAGCAGTGTGTTCGACTTTTGGTGTATGGTGTGGCAGGTGGGTATCTGATACCAGCTACTTACCCATGCGCTCATTTATTCACCAATGACTTTTGGAGTGTTCAGGAAAAAGTGGAATGCATTCTGTCGGTGAATTTTCCGCACGAAGAACGTCTCTATCCGGCTTTGTACGACCCGTCGAAGGAGACTATTCAGTATTGGCCGATTGAGGTCGGAAAGACCGTGGCCTATATGCCGTTCAAGATCACCTGCATCGATACGAGGATGATGGTACGTCCGGGTACCTTCTGGGTATCCGATACCAGGAGGTTACCCTTCTTTTGACATCCTAGAAAGTTGGTGGGTTTGATGTTTACCCTCCAGATATCTCCTGGTATCCGAGCCGTCAAACACAACGACATGGTCTACCGGGTGACGCAGCTACGAATTTCCTACTCAAACCCGATCGGCGAACCGGAACCGGACCGGAAGATCTTGCACATGTGTTACTATCGGTGGGTTACCCACCAGGTATGTCCTGGGTTTGTGAAGTTAGGGTAAAGGTTTGTCAATTTTCAGATGGCCTGACGGATGCCTGCCGATACCGTGGCCGGTGACGACGGCGTCGTACGCGACCACGGCGCTTCGTATCATCGACATCATAGAGAGGGTGAGTTTCTGGGTTTCATCTGGTCACGCGGTAACCACGCCCCTTTGATGAGACAGCCACGCCCATCGAGGGCGGTTGAATCGTCTGGCGATTGAGATCTACACGCTTTATCTTTTGGTGCAGAAACCACGTCCGGAGGCTGAAAAGTAGCAAGCTACTGGAACAAATCCAATACTTTTATTGATTGATTTTATTGATTGATTTTATCGATCCCTTCCAGGAACTGCCACAAACGTCATCGTCTCTGCTCGTGCACTGTCACGCAGGCCTAGGCCGAACAGGAGTGTTTATCGCTCTCGATGTGGCGTTGAGGCAACTATTCCAGAATAATACGGTGAATATTAAGGTGATTATTTTCAGCCGCAAAATGGCACTTTTCTATTTTTTTGAAATTCCGTTAAAAGTTGGTCCAATTGATCGAATTTCAGGGTGTGGTGGAGAAACTTCGAGAGAAACGTGCCAGAGCCGTGATGAATCCATGGCAATATGCCTATATCAATGTCGTAGTGGCCGAGAAGGTATGGGTTATGGTTCCAGCTGGGTATAGGGTAAAGGGTAAAGAGACCGGGGTTGATTAGTTCAGTGGGATAAGCCATGCATTCGAGCTCGATTCGGATTGTTGAGGCGTGTTGAACGCGTACTTGGCCTATACAATGTCTAACGGTGCCTGTAAGGTTTGGTGGGTTAGACTGGTCCGGTAGCCAATTACCCAGGCACCGAGAGACCTTGGTTACCCTAGGGTGAGGGTCGATCTGTCGGTCGTGCGGGTGGAAACGGGACTTTTTACCTAGTTACCTCCACCAACCCCGCAAAATCGGCTAGATATACCCTAATCGTAGTTGCGCCACGTCTTATCAATATCGAAGGTAAACGGTAGAGATGAAATGGTTGGCGTCTATCAGTCTCCTGAGGATGCGCCATGCTCTGGTCTTCCATTCAGAATCGTAGAGGCATGGTGAATGCTTATGGTGAATGCTTATTTTCCTATATAAGGACTTGCGAGGGGCAGCCGCTATACGAAATCATTGCCTTCACCTTCTCAAACAAATCTGGGGCCAGATTCATCATTGGTAAACCATCGATAAACCCCGAGATATACCCCGAACGGCGCGCAAACGCAAACCGAGATTCGTGAACGCACGCCGAGGTTTAATCGGGGTTTATCGTGGGTCTCTTACACTTTGACAGGGTTTGAGAGACCTTGACGGTATCGAGCGGGTTTAAGGTTTCGGAGACCGCTCGTCCGTTCATGAATCTAGGCCCTGATGCTGATTTACCCGACCCTGGTTAGATGACAGGCTTGGTTAGCCCGCGCGGGGATTGATCGCTCGACCGTGCGGGTGGGAATGGCGCCTCCTACCTCTGCACCACGTCCTTTTATTATTAATTCTTAGTATTATTTATGTCACTTTCTCGTTCCAGGCATTACAGTGTGGTGCGCTGTCACCGTGTGTGGGCGGCCATAACGTTCGACAGTTGATAGATAGAATGTGGGCGGATCTGTACGACGAGATACATCGCCAGTTCCAAGGAAACATACTGACATACACCCCTGAAATGATGTACTCGAGTTGATGACATCTACGCTCGAGTGTGCTAAAGCACTTAATAAACATTTGAACGTTATCTCTTTGTTGTTTTTCTCGTCGAAATTTTCGTTATCAAGCGAAATAGTATCGATTATCACTTGGGTAAACCGAGGGGTTTACCCATGCTAGCTTTCCTTTCCAGGTAGTTCGAAATGTTGAATACGTCAGGCATTCCGCATTCTAAGGCAGGCCAAGTAGCGTGCCAGCCGAGAGCGGCAGATGCCTTGGTTGACCACGGGCGAGGATCGATCACTGTACCGTGCCGCTAAGAGTAGCGCCTCTTGTCACTTGAGGATCGTTTCAGAGGTATGTATAGTGCATGTAACTGCTGTGTAGTTGTATAACGATGGAATTTACCTTTACTCGTTGGTTTGAACTCTCTCTTCTAACCGTCGGAATAGAAATTCTTGTTTTTAATACCGCTTTTTTGAGGGTCACTATTATGTATACTAGAATATGATGAAAAGGTGATGCTGGGTTCGTCGCAAAAATTGCATCTCAGGCGGGATTCGAACCCGCGTCTCGCGCCCAACCGCGGCTCGTGCACTAACCACTACGCCACTGAGATTTTTGCGACGAATCTACCACTGCCGTTACAACATCATATGTCGGAGTAGAATTTGAAGATCTGGAGTTTTCTGGGAACTTATGGTTGTGTGCTTTTTTTGATAATTTGTGATCTCCTTGTCCCTCGAGCCCGCGTGGTTCAGTGGTAGGAGGCGCTTCTGTCATCCGCACGGTCGAGCGATCGATCCCGGCTCGAGCTAACCAAGCCTTCCATCCCTTCGGAGTCGGGTAAATTAGTAACACACTTGTCTGGGAAGGTAAAGATACTGACCTGGCATAACGGCTGGCCCCCGCAGGTCGTTGTATAGGCCAAATACGCATTCACTATGCCTCTACGGCTTGAATGGAACACGAATGCGGCGGCGCGTCCTCAGGGAACTGGTCAACGCCGGCACCTTTACCTTTACCTTTACGTTAACCTTCTCCCTTGCCTTGGTTTGGTATAGGAAAAAGTCGCTAAATTCGTCGATGGCTGTCTGATCTTAAAGGCTTCCGTCGCCGTTTAGAGTTTTCTGAAGTAAAGCTCTGGGGAGATGCCTGGGGTTGGAGGCATTTACAGTAGTCACCATGCCCCTACAACAGCTACTCGTATGGACCTAATCAGTTCAGCCGATCGATCGGTCAAATCTCAACCAATTTTCGATCACTTTTTGAAACCGATGTTCAGTAGTGCCCATTCGGGGACCATTCACAAGATGTGGATTCCATCAAGGGCCCTCCTGATCCTGCTTCCCCTACGGCATAATACTAATATTTATTTTCCAATTGTTGACTGGAGGTAGTCCGATGCTGCGCGAAATTTTAGCTAGCTTAATTGCATATTTTAGGATGTTTTAGAATAACAGTCCAGCCATTTAAAGCTAAAGGACCTGAGGCGAACACCTCTGGCCAGTAATAAGACCATCTGCACGATTCCTACTGAAAATAGTAGTGGAACGATCCAAAGGAGCCGACTGATGATCCATATTTTCAATGAAAGAGAGGATATCAGTGATATCTGCGGCCATCGATCAGTTTTGACCACCCACGGCCCTGATCTGGCCCGGCTCATTTATTGATCCTCAGCGCTCGACCCGGTCGGTTGCGACCATCCAGTGCTCCTGCGTCCTCAATAAGTGCCTTTTTAAATGTTTCAGTGCCATTGATTGTGGATTATTCCGTCTTATTTTTTTAGAGTAGCCTTTTAAAGTAGCTTATTAACTTGTAATTACCCAATTGCAAAAGTTTTTCTCGATTTTCCTCAGTTACCGTTTCTTCTCTCCTGGGCCGGGATGATTTGTAGTGGTTTTCGTTGTTTAGAAGATCGCTAGGAAAACTCAGACTTAGCATTATTTAGAAATATGAGTGCTTTTTCTCAGAATCAATTGCAGTTGTCGTCTGGCCTTCACTCCTCTTATCACTGAGGCGCGTAACAAGGTGAAGCATTCTTTCTTTCTTTTCTTTCTTCTTTTCTTCCTTCTTTCTAGTTCTTCCTTATTTTCATTTCATTCATCACCCTGGGGGCATCTGCCATCTGTAATCTTCGGAAGCACTACGGTCCTAGAACTACGAGAATCTTTCTTTCTCTCTGCTAGAGAAGGAGTTTCTAGGTTTCGGACATTTTGCTCTGTATCATACCTCGTGAGGGTGCGTGTGGTTCCGGGGTCAAAGGCGCCGCTTCCACCTGCACGGTCGAACGATCGATCCCCGCCTGGGCAAACCAAGCTTTCAATCTTATGGGGTCGCGTAAATACGTACCAGACCTGCCTGGGAAGGTGAAGATACGAATGCCATAGCAGCTGGCCCTCGGAATTCATTGTATAAGCCAAATACGTATTCACTATGTCGTACGTTTTTGAATGGAATTCGAAGGCGCGGCGCGTCTTCAGGGGCCAGAGTAACGCGAGCCACGTAATAAATTTATTGTTTATTAATTTATGTTTTATTTCGTTAAAAATTTTATTACTTTCGAATTACACCTTTTGCGGTACCGTACGGTCTGGTCTATGTCTTAAATGAAACTCGTCTTCCAGCGATGACCTCCTGTCCCTGTCACCTAGCAAAGGTATGAGATAGCCGGTCTTACCCACCGAAGCCGGTGCTACCGATCGATAGCGCATTGACCTGAGCGATCGAGAGGGATCTGGACGTCTTCAGATCAAGAAAAGGTAAGTGGTTTCGGCACTTTTCATTTTTTTTTATTTTTCAAAAGTTGCAACAATCGTCTTTAATACCCTCCCAAACAACGGTTCTCTCTCACCTAAAGTTCATGTCTTCACCTCATACCCTGAGTGGGAGCCGTTTTCCCGAAACTGCTGAGTGCTGAGTTACCGTTCATGAATCTAAAAAAAAACTCCCTGTGCGGTATGACCGGCTCGACGCGTCTTCTACCTCTCTGTCCTCCATCTGTTTATGGTTACTCTGCTTCGACGAAATGGCAGAAGCAGTATCGCGTCGCTGCGCGATCGATGTCTAGGCGAGCCATACCGAATAGAATCCAGCACAATGACGACATAATTTATCGCAACGACAAACACAACATAAACAACTCCGTTAAAATATATATACAGTACTCGATCAGTAAATGCATTCGGAAATAATTGAGCAGAAACACGGACCTCGAAACTCTATGGGGACAATGGTGATGGGTATGGTCATTATTCGATTCACACGAGCTATTCTGAGTGACTCGTCTGGAGTGTGGTTTGTACCAGGACGAAGAGCTAGTCGCGGTACCCGTCGGCTTTGTCGATCGGCTGGCTGGGCTTAGCCGCCAACGATTTCAAGATTCTATTGCCGTTGTTGGGTGATGTTGATACCGGTACGCAGGAACACGTCGGCGGCTCGTTTTTCGAGGTCTTCTTCCACTGAAATCGTTCACATTTATTTATTTATTTATTTATTTATTAATTAATTAATTAATCTATTTATTGATTTATTTATCTATTTATTTATCTATTAATTAATTTATTCATTTATCTTTTTATTTATTTATTTATCTATCTATTTATCAATTTATTAATTTATCCATCTATTCAGTTTTTTATCTATTTATTTATTTATTCACCTATTTATTTATTTATTTATTTACTTATTTACATATTTATTTATTTATTTTTTATTTATCGATTTATTTGTTTGTCTATTTGTCTATTTATTTAATTATTCATCTATTTATATATATTATTTATTTATTTATTTATTTATTCATTTATTTATTTACTTTTTTATTTATCTATCTATTTATCTATTTATTGATTTATCCATCTATACAGTTATTTATCTATTTATTTATTTATTCACCCATTTATTTATTTATCTATTTATTTATTCATTTATTTATTTACTTATTTATTTATCTATTTATTTATCTATTTATTTATTTATCCATTTATTTATTTATCTATTTATTGATTATTTATTTATTTATTCGTTTATTTATTTATTTATTTACTTATTTATTTATCTATTTATTTATTTATTTATTTGTGTACGCTGTTTAAGACAGACGTAAGAAAATGTAAAACAACAACATCAACACACAAAACATAAATGTGCGTGGACCAATTAATTGGTGAGAATAGAATTTGCCGCAAGGCGTCTGAAAGAGGCCTCAGAGTGGGGGTAGGAGCAGTTTTTACTAATCGATGATAAACAAGACCTGCTTTAACAAACTGATTACGGTAGTTCTTGATCTTCATCTTTTAATGGGCAGGTAGATCTTACGGTAGATTTGTATGGTGATATATTAGGCCGTAGAAAAAGTTTCCCGCCACTTCTGCCATTCTTTTCAAATTTGTTTCTCTCCTTTCTTCCGTTCGACATCTGACATATTTATGCACCATTACCATCAACGACATCTTGTTATTCACCAGATAAATTGTGATAAATCGTCAACTGTGGTATATGTAGCCCATGAATCAACCTATATAACGGTCATGGGGGTGAGATTCCGGAACCTGTTTTAAAATTTTGATAAGCGACCAAACTGAGTGGCGGGAAACTTTTTCATCAACCTAATAGAAACCCTACTCGGCACGAGTGCAACGGTCGATCTTGATGACCTTCGGGGGACTCCGAGAAGGGGTTAGCTTGCTACTGTGACCGAAGGCAGCTTCGAGGTTAATGACTAAAGCTTTGATCGCTCCGCGATGCGATGTTGATGTCTAAACGCTTCATGGACAGCATTTCGCCGATTTCTGAGTCCCTAGGAGATGCTGACGATTAGGAAAGAACCCCGTTCCTCATTTGGTCCCGAATAATCTCCAAATTCAGTTGCCCAGATCACGCTCTCGTCGCGTGCACAGGAGCTGTTCCTTAGCCTCTTAAGGGCTCCAGCCATATCCCATTAAGAATTTAGGAGCCCGTGACTAGAAGAAGCCTGCAAATGTTATGGTCTGATGGAATGACCCTGAGAAATGTGGAATGGCTTTGGGAAATTCTCGAGGAGTGTAGGCTCTTCAGTGGAACCTTTAGTGGCAGTATTTAGTTCTCCTTGGAAGAATTTTCCTCATTTTCACCCACATGGCCGAGCGATCGCCTCCTACCCATACCCACTTTTTCCATCCGTTGGGGGTTGGGTGAGTTAGTTCGAAATTTTCCATCAGTTACCCTCACAATTCGTTGTATGTCCTCTATGAATTGGAATGGAATACCATTACATGGCTTATCCTAGGGTATGTAGGGGTATCCCATGAGTTACCTCTGGCCTCCAACACAGTTGTAAACCTTGTTCACCTGGTGCTAAGGTCTTATATAAATACGAAATGTAAAATAAAATAATGCTAAATAAACAATTGCCATGATTTTTTGCGGTGTAATGAAAAATCGTTTGAATATGATATTCTTACGTTTTATGGAAGGTGAACGAATTCGAAACAATTTTTTATTCTATCTTTTTATTTTCTATTTCATCTTTCAGGCCTCAAACCTTTATTTTCTGTTTTTTTCTCGTCAGAGGCTCCAACTAGTTTGAAGGTTAAAAATCTGCAGGTTAATAGAGAAAAGTAATGTTTCGACTTGTAATGTTTTGCCGGAGCTGCAGCTCATTTGGAGAAATTCACCTAGTGGGAAGGTGCTGATAAGGCAAAAGTATTCAGTCTCTCTCTATCTCTGTAGCAACTTCTGCCCGTTTATCAATCACCAGGATGGGGATGCAAGGCTGCAAGGCGGATTAGAGTAGATTAGATAAGCAGCTGATAAAATGATGAAAGTTGATAAAATTCAGAGATCTCTCGGGACCAACATCGCTCCAGTGGTTAGAAGATCCCCCACACCTCGTTGAATTACAGTGATATTCTCGGATAGATTTTTGGGTAGTTTTTCCACAATCGGCATGATTTCCTATTCATGGAAGAACGACCTTTCGATGGCAGTTTCAACGTAATTCTGCCTTTTTTCTCTTATTTTTCCCCAACTACATACTGCCATCCTTATTCGGTAGAAATGATGGTGTTGATTCCAACGTCGGCACGAAGCCTTTGTCTTCCGGCTCTATTGTTCTCGTCCGCCCTCGTACGTCTTCGGATGGCTTTGAATGCCGACGCCAGAAACACGGAAGAAGAAGCAGACAATATGTGACAGGATGGCAGTTTGCATGAGTTTCCGTGATGAGTTTTCCACGTTCCAAAACCCCTGAGGGTTCAAAAGTGCACTGGTGGGCTTCTTCAAAGGGCAGCTAGCTCTCACGGAGAAGTTTCGAGGAAGCACGAGTTTTCCGCCAAGTTTTCATTGAAGAGTCGGTTTCTTAGTTGGTTCGCTGCAGAATGGGAATCGCTCTGTGGTCCAAAGAGACTGTATGCCACCTTCAACTCGTCTATTACAGTACCTGACATGTCTTTCCATCATTCCCGGAAAAACCGCTTAGGAACGTTCCAAAGCGGTTTTTTGAATAACTGCCTCAAATTTCAACTATTCGTGAAAGGAGACGCATTATGGAGCGCAGTTCCCCGAGATCTATCGTTCGGTATATAAATTATCCACACCTGATTTTTTTCGAAATATCATCCCCCAAATCTCGCCTGGTCGGGCACTAATTGATCCGACACCGGATTCTGGTACCAATTTACCCGACCCCGGTTTGATGGAAGGTCTAAGGTTTCTTATGGATTCAAGGTGGTACCGATCTTTGAATATCTGTCGATAGAGCTCGAGCTGCTGAGCTCTAATATATGTATATTTCTATAAATAATTGAGTTTCAACAAAGTTATTGAGAAAAGCCGCACTGGAACGCTCCAGCGCGTCTCTTTCGAGAAGTGATCAAAAACATGTCCGGTACTGTATGTTTCCCCAGTGAAAAGCATTCGATTAGTGCGCGGAAAAATGCTTTTATTGAAAGGTTCGTTCCGGGAATCTCGTCATAGTGATGATTTTTATTTCAATAAGCCTCGTTATATCTGAATAAGCCCAGAGTGAGCTCTCATCCGATGGTAATGAGGTCATCGCTTTGACTCTGAGGTTTTTAAATCGTTGCAACTGCTACCATCGGCACTCCGGCAAAAAGTTGTCCTAATCATTGCCAGGAATAGACTAAGTTCCCAGAGCCCATTTATACCCTGCAAAAGTAGGGTAGTAAGAACTCGGCGCGAAATAGATAGGTACTGACCCTAGACGGCAAAGAAAAGTGGAAGGATTTCCTACGTTTTGTTATTTTTTAGCCTTTTTAAGGGGGATTTTAATTTTAATTTTATTTCAACTAATGAATTTTTAAGGGAATTTTTAATGGCTCGGGTTAATTGGAAACGGGCAGAAGAGTCGATGATGTCGACGGTATGGTGGATGGGCACTTTGTAGTAGAGAGAGGGTTAGAAGTTACTGCGGTAAAAACTACGGTAATTACTACGGTATTAATTACGGTAACTACCTACGGTAGCTACCACTCTGCGTTTCTTGATCTACAGTAACCCCACCCACTACATTACAGTAAGGTTACCGTACTACGGTTGCTTCCGGGGGTTTTTTGAGCTGCCGACAGGGTCGAGGTGTGGGGTTTATTCCCTTGGCTTGTTTTTTGTTTTTTTTTTATCTGAAAAATATGCAGACCGCCCGCCCTCCACGGGGTGAAGCCAGACCTGACCAGTGCAGGCAATCCGAGTGCGTTCGACATCCGTCATTTGCAGATATGAATTGAACGGGTTGGAACAAACTCGACTCTAAACTAATTTGCCTTATCTCCGTATCCTCGTGCGAGTGCTTAATTATTTAGAATTTGAAGATATTTCGAGGGTAAAAGTGATTTCCACCAATAAAGGTATGCAATTTTCTCAGATCACTGACCAGAAATTATACTGATCTTCAAGAAAAGAACATTCGATAAATCTATATCGACGAGATTTTCTCGAATTTGGTGTCTTTTTGGTGTTGTCGCTCAGTTCCGTACGAGATTACGCCATGACCCCGGAACGCTGTTACTGATTGAAAGGCTGAGCAGAGGAATCGGCTCCCGAGACGGTCAACCCAGACCTGAAACCCCTTTGGTGGAGCCGCTCGATGAAAAACTCGGAACTTCCACCACCGTTCAACCGACTTGAGCCAGCTGAGATTCCATGATGCCATTAGTCGCATCGGAACCACCAATAATCGGTGCCGGAAATGCCGTTCTTCACGTGACATCCGGTCCGTTGGCGTTGGACCGTTGATCAGCCATGTACACGGAAGTCAGAAGCCCTCAGGGTATGTGTTTTTCGGGTAGCGCGGATGGCTACGGATGCGCTCGGATGGCTCGGCAGAATTGACGAAATGTCATGAATACCCACCACCGCACCGCAGAGTTGTTGACATTACGCTCGTCAACGTCGGAATGGGAAATGTGACGAGCCCGGGCGGCTCTCGGTCGTCCGCGAAGAGCGCGAAATAATTAACAGCTTCACCCGTGACGTAGGAGCGATTTGCAGCGGTTGCAAGCACTTTCTGCAACCCAATCCCGATTCTGGCACGAAATTTCGGGGTTTCTCCGGCTCAAAAAGTTGAAATGTTCTCTGTGGGATGAATATGTTAAAGCTCGATCCGTTTAGTACGCAAAAGCCTCTGTGATCGATTGTCAAAAAATCGCAGAGAGGTCCGGGTTATAGAGTCCCAAACGTAGACGAGATTTCTGGGTCCCGTAGGTGGACGAGTTTGGCGAAAATCGTTGTGGTAGAGTGGTTTGCAAGTTATCCGTGTGGCAAGAGAATTAGTGAAGATTCTTGACGTGAATCAACAGGTATCCTCAATGCGGATATAACAAACTTTTTGCGCTGGGTCCCTGCTATGGACGAGTTATCAATTGGGTTATAGGATCCCAAACCGGGACGAGATTTTGGGGTCCCGGAGGTGGACGAGTTTGGAGAGAATCGGTGGGCAGAGTGGTTTGCAAGTGATCCGTATGGCAAGAAAATTAGTGGAAATTCTTGACGTGAATCAACAGACATCCTCAACAAGGATGTAGCAAACATCTTTGCGCTGGGTCCCTGCTGTGGACGAGTTATCAAGTGGGTTATAGGGTCTCGAACGTGGACGAGATTTCCGTGTCCCGGATGTGGACGAGTTTGAAGAGAGTCGCTGTGGTAGAGTGGTTTGCAAGTTATCCGTGTGGCAAGAGAACTAGTAGAGATTCTTGTCGTGAGTCGACAGACATCCTTAACATGGATATAGCAGGCATCTTTGCGCTGGGTCCTTGCTATGGACGAGTTATCAAGCGGCTTCATGATAACTCGTCCGGAGCAGGGACCCATCGCAAAAATGTTTGCTACATCCTTGTTGAGGGTTGACAGAGATCACCGTGTGATGCATAGTAAGAGGCGCGACAGATACCCGCACGGTCGAGTGATTGATCTCTGATAAAGGTATCGGTGTTGATCAGTCGTCTGAGGACGCACCGCTGTATTTGTGTTCAATTCCGATACCTTACCTTTATTAGAAATCACTGTCGGAATCGAGTCTGCAATGAGTGTTCCGTGTTGTGGACGAGTTGACCGTCAAGAGATCTCGGGAAGTTCCCTGTTGTGACCAGGCCCTTGCAGACTCGACGACGAGCAGTTTGCGCGTCGAATTCCCCGTTATAAATGCACTTGAGCAAAACACCCGGCGACGAGAATCCGTCCAAACACGCATTGCACGACGGCACCGCATTGGACGAGAATACTCGTCGTCGCGTCGTCGAGTCTGCAGGGGCCTACCGAATCAGAGGGATCCCAAACGTGGACGAGATTGCCGGGGGATCATGACGTGGACGAGTTATCCTGTGGTTCTTCTTTACGGACGAGCTAGCTCTTGACTATGGATCCCGGTCATGGACGAGCTGTCCGGTGGTCCCCGTCGTGGACAAACTAGCTGACGTTCGCCGTTGCAGAAGAGCTAACAGCGGCTCCAATCATCAGCCGCTAGTGCCCAGCGGCTATCTGTCACTGGTGTGTCGCCGACAACTGACATTTTCCATGTTTTTGCGATCATCAGCCCGGTCTCAGTCGAGTGCATTTGTCACCCGACTGAGACCGGATGATGAGAACGTCGCACAAATCACTCAAGCTATAGTGGATTGGCAGAAAAACACGAACCACACAACGCATTGTTTAGCTGTGTTATTAGTGAGCGTGAGTAATCGCTCAGTTGTTCATCTTTGAACGACTGCCGAGAGCCGAGCTTTACTCACGGGATTCTGGAGAAGATATCGGTAGAATTGCTTTTTGGGTACCTTTATTCTAAATATTTCAGGTGTCCAGCGGAATGGACGGTTTTTACCAAGAAAGACAAAAATAAGCGGAACAAGGACGCAGAAGAAATTACAGAAGCGGATCCGATGACCGATTCTGACGATGCCAGGTCAGTCTACCTTCTTTTTTAGACTTGCATCCTGAAACTATGGTCTGGGACTCTAATAAGTGTTCTTAGCCCCCGTGTGGCTTCTATCTTAGAAAGTTATCAGCCACATCTATCAGTTTCGTTCGGAACTTTGCTCCTGGGTTCCACCGCCCATGTATTGAGACAGTTGAAGGTTTCGATTAAAATTTGTGAGGTACAGGGTGTAATTTGCCCTTCTGATTGAAATCTGATTAACTTTTTTTGGGGCTTTTTCGCACTAAAATTAGGTTTAAGGATATTGTGGTAATACCAGTTGTAATCTAATAATCCTAATGATAATTCTGTATTTTTTTAGTAATCTTCTTGGACTGATAGTATAGACAGCATATATGGGGTTCGTTTGTGGAAAAAAATCAAAATATATTAAATTCGATTAAAAGCTTCAGGATAAATGAAATAAATTTGAAAATATAGTCAAATCAGGCGATATAGATGTTCAAAATTTCGACTGATGCTACCGATTGAGCGATCAACCATTTCCCAGTTTTGAGGTATTCAAATATTCAAGGCGTGAGCTGTTCATTTGCTTGGTTACTCGGTAGTTTCCCAGGGCTGGGATTCACGAACGAAACCGCCGGTGAATTTCACCGTCAAAGTGACTCACCACGCGTTGATGAATCACGTTTCGGAGGGTAACCGAGGTGAATATCACTGTAACTGGCCGGTGAACAGTTCTTGAATCCCGGCCCAGGAAAACGAGGCGATTCATTTGTTTGGAGAATCTTGCAAGGGTCGATCCGGGGGTTTATTCATGCCCATTTCCGGTTTATTTTCGGTAGTTGACATGAACATCTTGTCTGGAAATGCATATAGAAAAATTGTAAGACGTTTTTTTCTGAAAAATCTAAATTCCGCAAAAGGGTGAAGGGTCGATGTATTTCTGAGTGAAGTTATCAATTTATCAACGTAATCTGGGCTCCTCCCGATTTGAGCAATGTCGCACTAAAAAATATATTTTTGACCTCGAGTGTATCTAGGATGGTTCATGCTTTAGTTTCATTCCGATTTTTGATGATTTCACGACTGATTGTTGTCAATGGTGTGACAGAAGATGATGTTTGGTGAGGTTCGTGAGTTACCGGCCCGCTGTTGTTGCGATAAAGTCAGAATCATAACGAAATTTGCTCGCATCAATGATTCTGATTCATGGATAGTTGCAAGAGCAGATTCCACGGAAAAAATACCACAGGCAAAGCCTTTGGAGGGATTGATTTTTGACGGATCATCTACAACGTCCTCTTTGTTTGATGGATCACTTATAAAGCTAAGGTTGGGCCGAGAATAGGGTAACTTTGGGCAAAATGGAGCGACTGATCAGTTAAAGTATTTAGCGAAAGTGTTCTATGTAATTTACCGCTGGTATGAATGTATTGAGATTCATGTACGGAAGATTATTTTTAGTTACAAGTTTTTTCCACAATGCTTCAAAATTTGTGTTGTCGAAATGCCCTCCTGATTGGAAAATCAAACAAGCGCTTTTTCTCCAACATTTCCTTCGTATTGTATTCCTGCACTCGTCATATTCCTTGGCTTATACTTCAATCACACTCAAATGGAGACTAAGCCACCATACGAGAATTACCGCTACCGTAATCAGCGGTACCGTAACTACCACCACGGTGGCATCTCGTCGTCTAGCGATGCCTGCGATTGGCCTGCTGGGCCGGAATTCATGAACGGTTCACCGGTCGGTTACAGTGATATTCACCTCGGTTACCCGCCAAAACGTGATTCATCAACGCGTAGTGAGTCACTTTGGCGGTGAACTGGCCGGTGAAATTTAACCGCCAGTGAAATTCACCGTCGGTTTCGTTCATGAATCCCGGCCCTGGCTCTCTGAGGTCTGGAGATTAACTTGGTTGAGTTCAAATGGAAAATAATTTTGAAACCGTCATAATCGTCAATGTTGCCCTTTGTGAGCGTTATTATATCATATTTATGTACTGTTACATGCGCCGAAGTACGATAGGCGTAATTCAAGCTATCATTCTGTGCTTAATTTCAACTAAAATCTAGAATAAAATAAAACGACAACGATTTTCTTCGATTTTTTTCTGGAAAAGTCGCCATCTGTGGCAGTAGAACCCGAGTCGTCGTCATCCGCTCGGCAGAATCCCGGAATTCTTTTCCCCGTCTTTTTTATTAAGAAAATCCGAATCAGCGCAACCGAACCGGAAAGGATTCTATGCCAGCCGAGCCCGTCCCGCACGTCTTCAAAAATGGAGGAAAACAAGCACGACGCGCATTTTTCAACACAACGTCGCGGTGTTTACGCACGACATTCGACGGCACGACGACAAATTCATCGAGCCCCCCCCCAGTGTTGTGAGTCTGTTCGTCCGGCTTCCGTCTTCTTCCACCCCAGCCGTTGACTCCTCCCCTTCGATCCGAGAGTGGACAGTGGTCTGGCCATTCTCAAGGACACGAGAGCCGTATGTTCTGGAGAAGTGGCCGAAATAGCAGAGTTTCGAGGAGCAAGCAGGCTCATCCATTCGGAATGACCCGTCGGGAGTCGGCCGGGGAGGTGTCGACTCGGAGAGAGGTCTTGGAGGTTCCTGGAGGCTACGATCATGCTCAGCGACACCACGAAACCTGTGCTTTTGCGTTTCTTTTTTAAATTGTGGCCCAGGAAGCAGGAATACATAGAAAGCCAGGAATATGTAGAAAGCCAAAGTCCAAAAAACTAGGACTAGAACTAGACCTCCAAGGAGGGCTGCGGTAAGAGGCGTTGCTTACACCCGAACGACCGAGTGATCAATCTTCGCCCCTTAAGCAAGCCTTCCATCCCTCTGGGGTCGGGTAAATCCTTACCCTTGGGAAGGTCAGGACACTGATGGTGTACCATGGCTGGCCCCAATTATTCTATCCTACTATATAATAAGCGAAGCCGCGATGTTTGTAATGGGTGGCTCATATGGGTCCCGTCGCGATAGTCTGTTACCGTACACCAAATGCACCCAACCGACAAGGGAGCTGATGAAGTTGCTTCATTTCTTTTCAATCTCACAAATCTCTCAATTTCAATCAAATTTTGACTGATTAAGTGGAATAATGCCAAAATTTCCTGAATTTCCATTTCATTTGAGTCTGTCGATAGGCCGCGGCAGTGCTGGTCATTGAATGGGCCAGATACGTATTCACCATGCCTCCATGGTTCTGAGTGGGAGACGAATGCATGGCGCGTTCTTGGCGTACCTATCAATGCCAACTACTTTCCTTAACCTTTATAGAGAAAATGTGGAACTTCTGTAGCCGATTCTTGCTCTGGACATGTAAGTGTGGATCCCCATAGCGGACGAGTTCGAAGGAAATCTACCTGTGGCGGACGAGTTATCCGGTGGTTCGACTATGCGAAAGATTAAGGGCCCTTCCAGACCCGACGACACGACGACGAGCATTCTCGTTCAACGCGGCTGACCGCACGTTGCGATTAGAGCAGTGCGGCCGCCGCAAACGTCGCGTTGGACGAGAATGCTCGTCGTCGTGTGTTTCGCTCAATTTCATGTTCAACGGCTAATTCGTCGCTCGAATTGCACGTCGTCGGGTCTGTAAGGGCCCTGGGAGATTCCAAAAATTAGAGACCAGAGGACTCAATAAGAAAGAAAATTTTTTCTTCGAGAAACGTAACTTTGATGAAAACAAGAAAGAAAACAAACCAAGAGAGCCGGTAGATTTTTGAATCTTCACGACCCCAATACCTATGCTATACTATACCCCTGTCGTAGGGAGCTGCCTAGAAGTGCCCCTTCTCTCCATGTTTTCTCTAGAGATTTTCCAGCAACGGACCTTCGTGATTTGTATCAAAGTTCACCAAGTTTTGGCCTTTTCGAATCAAGTTTTGATGTTCTGGATGGCGCCGTGCCCTTGTTCAATGCCACTGATTACAAGGTCTTGCAAAGTTGACAAAGGAAGAAATCCAGTGAGAACTCTCTGGATAACTCGATTCATATGCGGCCGATTTGGGCATTTTCGTGGCCGTCGAGCGCAACTCGATCGGAGCTGACAGCTGTGGTGTCAAGCGACGGCTAACGGGTTCGTCGACGAAAAAAACGCCAGCAAACGAATACGAATAACGAGTCGTTTAGCATTTCTAATAGCCGCTAATCACCTACCCATCATATCGATTCGGTTGCCCAACGCCAGAGACATGGTGACGAGCCCCAGGGCGAGCAGCGTCATCAGCACCGCCACCAACGCCACCACACGCTTCACACGACGCTGATTGTGCTCCTGAATCGGGAAAAAATTGTCAATCACAAAATATCAATAATAAAATAAAATATAAAATATGTCGACTATGACGAAACCAGCACTCCAGCTGCCTATCGGCCGACTCGAATAAAATGGAAGTTTAGGAAATTTCGGCATTATTCCACTTGATCAGTCAAAATCTGATTGAAATTGAGAGATTTGGGAGATCGAAATCGAAGAATCGCGAGACAGAAAAGAAATGAAGCAATTTCATCAGCTTCCTTGTCGCTTGGGTGCATTTGGTGTACGGTAACAGACTATCGCGACGGGACCCATAAGAGCCACCCATTACAAACATCGCGAATTCTCTTATTATATAGTAGGATATCTTACCCTTTCCTTACTTATCGTAAATACCCTAGATTTCAAAGGTAAATGAACGCGCTTGGAGCAGTGGTAAGAGGAGCTGTTGACACCGGCACGATCCAGCGATCGATCCTCACCCCGGGTAATCGGCCTTTCAATCCCTCCGAGGTTGGGTAAACTGATACCGGGCTTGTTTAAGAAGGTGAATCGATGACTTGAACAGCGGCTGGCCACGACAAGTTGTACTTGCCGAATACGCGTTCACAATGCCTCCACGATTCTGAATGGGAGTTGAGTGCGTGGCGCGTCCACAACGGACCGATCAATAATGACAACTCTACCTTTACCTTTCCTGTATAATACGATGCTCAGAGATAAGAAGAACTGGCACCGTAAGGTTTAAGAAACCGCCAAATTAACAGCATACCAAGCAGTAAATGCAGTAAATTTACCCATTTCTGAGCATTTACTGCTAGGTATGTTGTTAATTTGGCGGTTTCTTGAACCCTACGGCGCCGGTTCTTCTTACCTAGTATAGGAAAGGTAACGGTAGAGTTGTCGTCGTTGATCAGTCCGTTGTGGACGCGCCGTGCACTCAACTCCCATTCAGGATCGCGGAGACATTGTGAATGCGCATTCGGTCTGTACAACGACTTTTTGTGGCCAGCCGCTGTTCAAGTCAGTGTCTTCACCTTCTTAGACAAGTCTGGTATCAGTTTACCCGACCTCGGAGGTATTGATGGGTTGATTATCCGCGGTGAGGATCGATCGCTGGATCGTGCCGGTGTCAGCGGCTCCTCTTACCGCTGCTCCAAGCGCGCCCATTTACCTTTGATATCTAAGCTTCATAAAACTGCTCATCTCAAAATGCGCGACCTACTCCAACTCCGAACCCCCGTTTCAGGCCTTCATGGGAAGTTCAAGTTAAGGTAAAGGTAACGGTAAATTGATTAGGTTTTGGTATTCAAGACGAATTCGATTCCCCCCTATTAGATGGACCTTTCGGCATCAAACTTTGCAAAGATCCCCGTTGCAGGGAGTTTCTACGGCTGTCCGAAGAAAGTGCAACCGATTAGCTCTGCATTCAAAAGGTTTCGCGAGAGTTTCCCATCATCCCCTCAGGCGTTTCCAGGTGGCCTTACTCTCCACCGCACTAGGAAGAACCCTTTTAGCTGAACAAATCGATGACAAAGGAGTACGCACTGCTTAAAAGTTTCCAGGATCCGGATTCATCATCGATATCTTACATACCCACGAATATACCCCGTTCGGCATTCATGAAAGCGCGGCGGAGTCTAGCCAGAGCTTTATCGTAAAAAATCGGTCTATCGATTTTGAGTCGTTCACCTGCGCGTCGGGTATCGGACACCCGATCGTGATGAACTTCAATTGTCGGGGATATACCGGGTTTATTTCGCTAGAATCGTAATATACCCTAATTTTCCTTCATGAATCAGGGCGCAGAGCTCAATTTTGCTCCTCTAAATGGCGGAAAGAGCGCTAATCATTCTCTTCAAATCATTCGTGGTTAAGATAGGCTCTTATGAAATGCAAGTGAAACGTCTTTTTTAGCCAAGAAAGTTACTTCCAAAAAAACGATAGTTTTAAGAATGAGCGACAAAAGTTAGTAGGCTAGTTAGCAGGCTCCGCCCACTCTTGGGCCCTTCGCGGCCCTCGTTTCACTGGCTACTTCTAACTCGCTGAGACTCAGTCTTGATCGGTGATCTAGCATTTATGCCGGACCCGGGTTACGCAGTTAGGAAAAATTATAGGAAAATTATAAAAATTATATTATAAATTATTATAATTAAATATTTCAGGGTATGCGAGAAGCATTTCATAGTTTTTATAAAACTTCTATCATTGTAGTTGACTGAATAATAATAAAATTGTCGAATAATTGACTTTTTTGGGAAATTTTCGGTCCATCGAAAAGTGCAAATGTATTGAAACCGCCCCTACTTTTTTCTCAGAACTTTCATCCTTTTTTTCACTAGTTTACCCGTTTTTGACCCCCAGAGGAGCTAGTTTACCCATTTTTTTACCCTCAGAAGAGCACGGAGGGGAAAAAGTGCCAGTCTATCACCCCTGGGTTCAGGGCGTGGCGTACGGCTGTCATTTCCAGAGCCGAAATTCGAGAAGGTCACGTCCCGCAATGTACTTTGCACAGCTGGATTTTGTTCCGGGTGGTCCGGGTGCCCAAAAAGATTAATTCAAATCGAAAAAAGGGATGACTGCCACCGCAGTTGAGCAGGAGTGCTGGCCCGCCCACTTTTGGGCCCTTTGAGAGTTCTACACCTCTGAGATCAGTGTCCCTAGGAGACGGAGACGTCGTTTCCTCTTGAACAAGTAGTGAATTTTTATTTCTTTGCGAACGTTGAGTTGATTTCTCGTAAGAAAATGAAAAAAAAATTGAAAAATTCCTGTAAAAAAAAGAAAAAAAAGTTCGGTGCGCAATCTAAGCGCATAGTTCGCTGAATGAAAATAAACACCAATAAAGGAGTACAGCGCATATATTGAGAAAATATTAGAATAACAAATGTAAATAGGAAAAGCACCGGAACAGGGCTGTGCGTTAAATTCTGGCCGTTAAATTTTTTAACGACGTTTTTTAACGACAAAATTTGCCGTTAAAAACCGTTAAATTCGTTAAATCCGTTAAATTTTTGAAATTTTGCAAAAAAAAGTTGAAATTCCTAAAAATAACGGTTTTTTCACCGTAATATCGCGAAAATAAACGGCACTAATATATAAGCGTTTATTTTACTGTTGTGCCGGAACGATCAATTCATCGGTTAGTACACTAGAGCGCATATTATTAACAACAGCTAACGAAAGAGCTAAGTCTCTTACAAAGAAAGCATATTCAAAGTCAGGAATGATCAACGGTCGAAGCCAATTTGTGGAATATTAAGTTTGAGAAACAGAAGAGCTGCAAAATTTGCAGGTGTTAGCGACTTACGAAAGTCGTTCAAAACTTGACCTGGTTAGGTCAAGGTATAAGGTCTAAAACAGCCAAACAACACGCTCAAATTACAGAAATTTCAGTAGGCGAACTCCTATTACAATGCCCAGATTGCTTCTAATGTTGTGGAAGAGAGAAGCTGGGTGGTCCTGACACGATTGCGTGCAATTTGGACCTGCTGCCACTCCCGCGCGGGCAATTCAAAAGCCGTTAAATTTTCCGTTGAATTTCGAAAGTTTGCCGTTAAATCCGTTAAATAATTTTTAACGGAAAAAACCGTTAAATCCGTTAAAACCGTTAAACCGTTAACCGTTAAATGCACAGCCCTGCACCGGAATACTAAATCTACCTTCGACTGCGCGTTGACTAAACTTTATGATCTCGTTCTAAAGCCTCCCGTAGATAGGGAAGCAGTTCAAAGATCCCGAAAATGTAACAAAATCAAATATGTCAATGATTATTTAGTATTTATTTATTTATCGCTGCATTTTTAAACATGGGTGTGCTATTTGTGCTATAAAAGAAAAAAATGTGTTGGTTAAACAAAATGCTGTTCAGATACCAAAAAAATAACACGTTATCGGAGAAAGTGGTATCAGTAACAATGAAAAAGAGGAACATCGTCACTGATAATGATTACTTGTGATTTAGTAATCATTATCAGTGACAGCGGTTTAACTTTCGCGGACGATAGAAGCACATACTATGGCTAATGAGGAGCATTTTTGAGGTCAAGATCTACTCTGTTGGAATTGAAAGAGTAATATTTATTTATTTATTTGCTAATATTTGCTGTTCATATGTTTATTTGATTATTTATTTATTACTAAAGCTTCGTTCAGGTGAAGGAAAATAAGTAGAAAAAGACAAAAAATTAAAGAATAACCACACAAAAATTACTTTTCTTTTGGATTCCATAACTTGTTAATTTTAACATGCTCTTATTTGAAAAAAACTAGGGGTGTACCGTGTTCATTTCACCCTATGAAATTTTTATCCACAAAATGGATCTGCAAAATTCGGCTGGCCTTTTCGTTTCGCTTCCCTACATGACCTGGGTGCGATACAGTGGTAAGAGGCGCCACTGACATCTGCGCGGTCGAGCGATCGATCATCGCCCTAGCTAACCACGCTCTTCATCTTTCCGGGGTAGGATGAATTGGTACCAGACCTATTTTGCAGACGACAATTTCATGGGGTAAAATCACCACGGTTCACCCCTAGTTATTTTAATGAAAGCATGTAAAAATGATTACAAGTTATGGAACTCAACAAAGAAGTAGTTTTAGTGCTGTTGTGTTTGTCTCTTTTTTGTACTTATCTTCCTTCACCTGAACGAAGGTGTGATAATAAATAAATAAACAGATGAACAGATAATATAAGGGTAAGGTGATGGCGCAGACTTGGTATAGCGGTTGACCATCCAAGTCACGTACACCATACCTTCAGGATTTTGAATGCAAGAGCAGTCCGTGGCTTGTCCTTGGGTGACTGATCAATGCCGATCCCTCTAAACTTACCTTTTACCCGATTCTGATAAAATTTCCAAGAAAACCCGGGTGAACCGCTAGGCGGGGTAAAACCTCAGAGCTTGATGCCGCTGGGCAAAAGCTGTTTACAGTGTGTGACGTTGCGGCAGAGCGCGGAATCCATTCATCACCTCGATGGAAAAGACCAGGTGCTGTTGTGATTGTGCCCGTCTGCCGGCGGCGGTGTTTTTTCACCACCGCCATCGGTCCTAATCCCGGTCTCAGCGGCTCTTACCAGCCACCAGAGCCCAAATTCATGAACGGACGAGCGGTCTCCGAAACCCGTCGGCGATAAACCAGCTCGATACCGTCGAGGTCTTCTAAACCCTGCCTCCTCGCAAGGTGTGATGGACCCACAGTAAACCCTGATTAGACGCTGGCGCGCGTTCACGAATCTCGATTTCGCTTTTCGGCGTATATCTGGGGTTTATCGAGGTTCTACCAATGATAAATCTGGACCCAGAGGTGCACATTTCAGTGTCATGACGTGAGGCAATTGGTCTCCGGAACAACGCCGAGAAAGCGCCTAGAAAAAGCGCGTCGCCAAATGGAATACCAATTGGAGGCGGGTTTTTCTAGAGTTTACCCGGGTAACTGGGAGCGACGCGGCCATTGAAGCTCCATTTCAGGTGGAAGAACTGGCCACGACTACATACCTGTGCCTGCTATAGATCGCGATTCGTTTTCTGGGCCCAGATTCACGAACGGACGAACGGTCTCCGAAACCCTGTCGTCGATAAACCACCTCGATACCGTCGAGGTCTGCCAAATCCTGCCTCATCGCAAGATATAATAGTCCCGCGGTAAACCCCGATTAAACCCCGGCGCGCGTTCACGAATCTCGGTTTACGCGCCGTTCGGGGTATATCTCGGGGTTTACCAATGATGAATGTGGGCCCTGATAACCTGGAGGGGAAATTTGACCGGGAAATAAATTGGTATCACCTGTATCACCTGTCGTCCCGTTGATCATCGATTTGCTCGAGCGGGCGCCAGTAACGTCTCCATTCGTCCCTGTCGCGTGCCATAGTAGACCAGTGGGTCCTGCTCGCTCGAGGAACACGAAGAGCATCGAATCGATCGTTCAGGGATTTGACGAAGAAGTCCGACCAGCGCAAAGGTGGGCGACCTGGTGTTCTTCTGACGTCCCGTGGAATCCAGTCAGTAACGGCTCTCGTCCAATGGTCGTCACGAAATCGCATTACATGTCCGGCCCACCTGATCTTCGACAACTTGGCCCATGCGACTGCGTCTCTGATCTTCGACTGTCGACGTAGCTCGGAGCTCCGTATGCCGTCTCTCGCCTGAATGAAGCGAGTCACTCCGAGCATCCTTCTCTCTATACTTCGTTGCGCGACGCAAATCGCATGTTCATCCTGCTTGCGTAACGCCCAGGATTCTGAAGCGTACGTCAACGCAGGAAGAACCGTAGAGTCGAAGAGATGGGCGCGGAGTCGGGCGTTCTTCGTCTTCCTCACTACTTCTTCAACACTCTTGAATGCGCCCCAAGCCGCTCGTTTCCTTCTGCCCAGCTCTGGACTGAAGTCGTTGGTCATGTTGACTTCCCGACCTAAGTACACATAGCTGGAGCATTCAGAGATATTCGTTCCGTTGAGCGAAAATGGGGCATCAGAAACGTATCCGTTCTTCATGAACATCGTCTTCGTCAAGTTCAGCTGCAAGCCGATCTTCCCACACGCATGATCGAAGTCGGTCAGCATGCGTTCTGCCTGGGTGATAGATGGTGTTATGAGTACGATATCATCCGCAAAACGAAGATGGTGTAACTGCCGACCGTCGATCTTCACTCCCATGTCGTCCCATTCTAGTGTCCGCATGATGTTCTCGAGAGAGGCGTTGAACAGCTTCGGTGATATGGTATCACCTTGGCGTACACCCCTCTTCACGTTGATGCGAACGTTGTTGTAGAATGGTGTGATCACGGTCGTGAATCCTTTGTAGAGCTCACTGAGGATCTTCACGTACTGAGTGGAGACGCCTTGTTTGCACAAAGCCTCAATCACCGCTTCCGTTTCGACAGAGTCGAAGGCCTTCTTGAGATCGATGAATGTGAGGCATAACGGCGTCTTGTACTCTCGGGACACCTCAATGAGCCTGATCACGGTGTGGATATGATCGATTGTGCTGAACCCTCTTCGAAACCCGGCTTGCTCGCACGGCTGTCCTTCGTCTATCGTTCGGTCGATCCTATTCAGAATGACACGTGTGAATAACTTATAGACTACAGACAGCAGGCAGATAGGGCGATAGTTGCCGATGTCGTGCGGATCTCCCTTCTTATACAGCAACACAGTCCTGCTAGTTTTCCATATTGCTGGTACTTTGCAGTCCGACAGGTATCGTGTGAAAAGCCTGGCCAGGGTGTTGATGAGGACTGGCGGTAGGTTCTTCAGATGTTCGGGTCGGATCCTGTCGGGACCGGGAGCTGTGCGATTCTTCATCGATGAAATCGCGTGACGAATCTCGGAAGGGAGGACCGCAGGGATGACATGTCCATCGTTCGGGATTGGGTATTCGGGAAGATGGACGTGGCTATCGAAGAGATCGGAGTAGAAATCGTGGATGACCTTCTCCATAGCCCTTCTGGAGGACGTGAGAGTTCCATCCGGGCGCAGGAGAGCTGTCATCTTGGTCTTATAGTTGACTAAGCCTCGACGAGCGTTGCGTATGCTCTTGCCCGCTTCAGCCGCATCAACTAGCGCAGCTACTCTTCTCTCTTTGAGGTCTTCCTTTATCGCTTCTCTGCACAACTTTGCGAGTTCGGACGTTCGCAGGTAGTCGCCTTCGGTTCTTGCCACTCCGCGTTGGCGAATCAGCTCGAGAGTTTCGTGGGAAAGGCGTTTCCTGGTATTCTTGGGGCTCTCGGCTTCTTGAGCGCAGTCACGTATGTGAGCAATGAACCGGTTGTATTCCTCGTCGATGTTGTCCTCGGCGGAATCCTTCCAGCAGCTAGCCAGCGAGGAGAAGAGGTCCCAGTTCACGAGTGTTCTAGGGCCTCTCTTCTTGAACTTCATGGCTTTCTCTTGCCTCCGTGTGAGATGGAAGCTCGCGCGGAGGAGACGGTGGTCGGATCCCGTAAAGAATTTCGGTACAACAGCGACATCGGTCAGGCAAAACCTTCGGTTGACGATAACGTGGTCAATTTCGTTGTGATGCAGTCCACCTGGAGACTCCCATGTCCATCGTCTGGATGCGGGTTTCTGGAACTGCGAGTTACCATGGATGGTGTTCGTCGACATGATGAACTCAGACAGCCTTTCACCCTGTTCGTTCCACTCCAGACCATGGACGCCGATATGAAGCTCTTCCGACGACCTTCTAGGCCCGATCTTCGCGTTAAAATCCCCGACGATGACCTTGTAGAAGGTATGATCTTCCTTGTAGAGCTTCTCCAACTCCATGTAGAATGCCTCGACTTCTTCGTCATCGTAGTCCGATGTTGGTGCGTAGACTACGAAGACCGTCAACGCCGGCATTGATCCACGTCGTGTCAGCCGTAAACGTCCGATTCGGGTTGTAAGTTGTTCGAACGAATCGATGTTCATGGCCAAGTTCGTGTTGACGAGGACACCGATACCACCAACGCCTCTGCTGTCGCATGTTCCGAGGAACAGTTCTTCTCCAGTGTCGAACACGGCGTGTAGTGGGCGGTGTCTTCTCGTCTCGGTCAGTCCGATGACGTCGTACTTGATCTTCCTGGCTTGCATCATCAGGTCTTCGACAGACGCATCCGATGCAAGCGTTCGCGCGTTGTAAGTACAGATCGTCATCCTAGTCCTTCTTCTTTTTGGCAGCCTGTCTAGGCCCTGAGATTTTCGCAGCCTCTCCGTACTCGTCCTTCCCAACGCTGCCGTATTGGGGGCTCTTTCGGGGTCAGGGGAATGAGGCTCTTTGTTTATACTGTTTTCGGCATATGAGGGGACGTACGGGCAGCTTGCCAGGCTCTGCCGTACGGGCTGGATACGGCGGGTAGCTAGCCAGGCTATCCCGCTGGAGCTAAGGGCTTATTTATTAGAGGCGACCCTGAACCGCCTCTCTTATACTTCCGTGTCTACCGAATGCGAGTTTTTAGGCCAAACAGTTAGTCTCCGTGAGGAGGCGTCACCGTCTGGCACAGTAGAATCAGCTTGCTCGACACTGATTCCGCCCGCGTCTCACGGCAAGTATAAGGTGGCTTTTGGTCCGCGATTAATCCCCTATCCGCCACCTGGGGTCGCGCCACGTAGCCTCGCCACCAACCGGCTGGGGATCCTTCTTGAAGGAGAACCTTCAAAGAAGGAGATCCGTGGAATAAATTGGTAACGAGAAATAAAAGGTAAAATGGTGAATGTGCCGGCGTTGAGCAGTCCCCTGAGGACGCGCCATGCATTCGTGTTCGATTCTGAGTCGTAGAGGTATGGTATAACGGTATCCGACGTATACAATGACTATCAGGGGCCAACCGCTATACCAAGTCGGTGTCCTTACCTTCCCAGACGAGTCTGGTACCAATTTACCCTACCCCGGAGGAATCGAATACTTCTTGGGCCCAGGCGAGGATCGATCGCTCGACCGTAAAGGTGCTATTAGCGCCCCTTAATATTGTGCTACGCCCGCCCTCGAGAAATATACATTGATAACTATCTTAGAAATAAATAAAATAAATAATAAGCTGCGATGCGATCAGACCACAATTAGGCTGCAGCTTTCATAGAGCTTGCCTCGGTAATTTCTAAATAAGCAGGAACTGCCTGCCAAAGTCGTTGTATAGGTCAGATGAACGTTCATCATGCCTCTACAATTCTGAACGGAAGACAAGTGCATGGCGCGTTCCAAGGAGACCAAGCCGGCCAATTTACATCGGGATTTCGTCGAAAAGAAGTTCGTTTAGCAGCTCCAACCGCTTTTCTCACACAATTACTCACCGCTACCCTCGAGATGACCATAAAACACCGCGGCCAGACGTACACAGCTCCGATTAATTGCGTTTTTCTGCTGAATGCTCGTGTGGTTGCTTTGAGGCGCAATCTATCAAATAGGCTCTATGCGTGAAGAAAAAACATATATGAGGCGATTTTTCCGAAAATTAATAAAGACTAGCCCAGAAGATGAACGGACGTGGGACTGATTGCGAAAAGTGCGAAATTTGGGGGGGGTAAATGTGGTGTCGCAGCGGCGCGGACGCGGCGCGGTTGGTCTCGTACGTCGCGTCGGAATGCGATCACGGCAGTGTCTTAGTGACAAGTTTGTGTTAGATGTTAGTATGTAAGAAATTAGACGTTTATACGCCGGCCACTGAGGCACTTCGATCGCGTCGCGACGCGACTGAGAGCCGCCCTCTCTTTCCTTTGGCCACTCTGTCTGTTTGGGTAGCTTTCAGGGTATATGGTGTAACTAACCCTATAAATTAATGGGAAAGTCCCTCAACTGTCCTCCGGTTATAGTTAGGGAAGTACTTCCTGCAAGAAATTTGCATTGCATGGGAAATGTAAAAAATGCCGTTCTTGGATTCGATCTTGCGAAAAAAACAACCTGTCCAAGGTATATTCAGAGTGCAACCGGTGTTTTTCACGTGAAACGAAAGAGAGCAGGAAGTAGAAGGGGCAGGAACTAGAAGGCAACACAAGTTGTAAAGTTTTTTTCGCGAATTTAAAAAATAAAAGATAAAAACTAAAAAGATAAAAATAAAAAATAATTATAAAAGTCAATACGAAGTTATGAGGTTAGTTGTTAGATGCCTAGCTGTTTAGATGGTCAAATGAAATTTGAAAAAATCAGCGATCAACGTTAGCGACGTCCAACGAGAATCCCGCTAAGTGCAGTATCTGAGGCGAGTACTCTATTGAATATTTGAGCAATGAAACGGAATTCACATCTGTCATTGTAAAATTTAATGCGAAAGGGCGATTGAAGGACTGCGCTTTTTTTGCTTTTTTCCAGTCTCTAATTATTCCGAGGACGGAAAGTACGGTGAAGTAGGGGAATGTCTATGTCACTTTTTGACGACCAAACTTAGAAAAAAAGTTAAAGAAAAAAACGTGAAAAGAGAAATGAAAACGAATGGATGATTTCCGGGCAGAATCAGGGAAAAAGATGTCAAATCTCAAAAGATTTCCTGAATTAGTCAGCCTTTGTGAATGGTGATTGTGAACCTCTAGCTCAAAAGGCCACGCCCATATGAGGTCCCCGATGGTCCCAGCCCTGTAACGGTGGCGTTTTTCAGAGGAACAATTTCCAAAAATTGAATGAATTAATAAATGTGTTAATCCATGAGGCTAAGACCTTTCGGCGTCGCAACCTCACAAATAAATTAATTCTTTGTAAAGAATAAAACATGCGTAAAACTGGGAAACGGATATCCTTTGAAGGAACAAGTTTGACAACTTCACAGTTTTACAAATAAGATAATTTCTCAAGATGCTTTTTCTACTTTGAGTTGGTATAGATTATGTTCAAAAAGAGGTGCAATGTTTTCGTTTTTTGAAATATTTATTTCCTTATTTATTTATTTTGAATAATATAATAATAATATAATAAATATTATTTTAATAATATTTATTTTGAATAAATAAATAAATAAATATTTTCCAAGAAGGCGTCTCTGTGATGTTTTTTAAGTAGTGTTGGGGTAATCGTAGGGTCTGCTTTATACCCTGGGGATTTGAAAAGTTCACGGTGTGCGCCATGCTTTCGCCTCTCACAGAGAATTGTGCCCATATTTTTGAAAGGCGTTTTGAAGACTGTCATTTTTGAGCGAATTTTTTTGGAATCATCAAGGTGCTAACATTTGAAGACCACTGGGTCTACTGTATACGCTGGGGGCTTGCAACGTCTCCGGTGTGCGCCATGCGTTTGCCTTCTGCACAAAATTGATTTATTCAAATGCACTACTCGTGCGCCAGAGAAAATCTCGATAAAGTAAAAAAACTGATGAAGATTTTGCACATATTTTCAAAGGCCTTTTTCGCTTTTCGGAATCGTCCGAGTATTAGCATCGCGAGAAGCCTGTCAGCGCTGCTTTTTTCGACCACTCGGAAAGCAATCCCATTCGGCGATGCAAAATGCCATACCCCATGGCTACGGGAAAGCAATCCGCGGCCGCCGTGCTCGTCCTGGCCGACGAAAGCAGCGGAAAATCAAATTGTCTGTTGCCATGTGAAGAACGCGAACAGACAAAAACAACGCTCGAAATTTGCCTCGAAATCCCATTCTTTCCCGACCGCCACCGACTAATCCGTGCCTAACCAACTGGAATTGTAAAAAGAAAAATCGCTGACGAACTTTCTCAACCTCCTTCTCCTGCCTCTGCCCACCCCCCATTAAGGATGGCTCTGAAAGCTGAACTGGGATTTTCAGTATTCCTGGGGGGTCAGAACATGGGTCACAGGTTCCAATGGGTCCTAAGTCGAAGAAATAGAAAGTTTCCGTTTGACGATGTTTTTCAGCAAAGTTTTATCGTAGATCGAATCGAATGACATGGATAAAAATCTGCGCACGTTTTGATGACTGGGCATTCTTCTGTGGTATTTCCATCTTTTGATTAAGTTATTAATTGATTTGTTAACCTATTTTTTGTTTATTTATTTATTTAGTTATTTATTTAATTTATTCAAGAAAGGTGCTAGGGATTCGTAAATGGTCATCTCAGTAGCATAGTGGTTAGTGCACAGCCCCGGATAGGTTAAGACGCGGGTTCGAATCCCGCCTGAGATGCGATTTTTGCGATAAGCCTAGCACCAAAATTGCAACATCCTATTCTAGTATTTATTTATTTATTTATCTATTGATTTACTTATCTATTTATCTATTTTTTTATTTATTAATCTATTTATTTATTTATCTATTTATTGTACTTATTTATTTATTTATTCATCTACTTATCTGTTTATCTATTTATTTATTTATTTATTTATTTATCCATTTATTTATTTATTTATTTATCAAAGATGTATCTACTTATCTATCTTCAGTTACTTTATCAAAGATGTATATTGTAAGAAACATTGTTGGCGGTGCCTTTTTAAAAAAAAAATAAGCAAAATATCGATTCAGGACAACAATCGCTGATAATCGATTTATACTCCAATCGCGCAGCAGAGCGACGATCATTTCCGTCGGCCACTTCTTACATTGGAGTGAGGGAATCGCCGAGGAGTCAATTTCAAGTGAGTTACAGTACCCTTTACGGTACAGTAGTTAGTTTTCAAATGTCAAAATCAAAGGTGAGAACTTCATGACATAACTACTCTTTCCTAAGGCCCTTGTTATACGTTCGCTCACCCTCCAGCGTAACTCGTCCATTCAGTATCAGACACCGTGGGGACAGACACGTTTGTACGAGTTCACCACGCCAGCGTCACCATGATAACTCGTACAAACGTGTCTGGCCCCACGGTGTCTGATACTGAATGGACGAGTTACGCTGGGGGTGAGCGAACGTATAACAAGGGCCTAAGGGATACGGTTAGACTGATAACCGAGCTAGAGTCTTCAGGTTTTTTTTTCAGCAACAAAGTTGTAAATTGATAGGTTCAATAGCATCAGCCAGCTCTATCCTTTATCAAAAGTCAGATAGTTCATCAAAAAATATATATAAAGCTCAGTGAAGTTTTGAAATTATCTAAATTTATGAATGTAGCTTTATAGCTTAATAGCGCCGTGACGGGATTTTGATTTATAGTCGGCCCACGTGGTGCAGTGATTTACTGACACCCGCACGGTCGAGCGATCGATCCCGGTGCGGGCTAACCGCGCCTTCCATCCTCTGTGCAAGGTAAATTGGTATCAGAGTTGTCAGGGAAGGTAGACTCTGATTTGGTATAGCAGCTGCCCAGCAAGTCATCATATAGGGTAGCAAATATGCATCCACCATACCTCTACGACTCTGAATGGAACACGAATGCATGGCGCGTCCTCGAGGGACTGCTCAACGCCGACACTTTTACGTTTACCTTTATATTCACAGTAAATGACTTTTCGCTTCCCTCACTTCAAACGATGGCGCTAGAAAGTATGACGAGTAATCCGTCCAATTTTTCTACCAAGAGATTTTTTGCCGACAATTTTGAGCCAAAAGTAATCCGCAAAGCTTTTTGCGGTTTAAAACGCTGTCCGAAATTCGCCCGAAACTCTCTTCTTCCTCCGCAGCCAGCGACTTACGTGCCTAATGGATTGGATTGGGAGAAAATTTGAAAAAAACGAAATTTCGTTGACCAAGAATTTCCAGGGAGCACAATCCTTTCTCGAAGTCGTCCTAATTAAAAGATAAAAGTTAAAGGTAAACGTAAAGGTGTCGGTGTTGATCAGTCCCGTAATTGTTCTCTAGAATTTATTCTGATTTGTCTTTTATTGAATAGTAAAAAAAGCAATAGTAAGGCAAAAGCTCTATAAAGCAATACTTTTACTTGAGAGTTCCCAACCGGATATGAAAGTTTGCTAAGGGAGTCTTCGTGATTTATTTATTAGTTTTTTACTCAATATTTACGTCCAAAAACGCTCTCCGAAGTTCGCTCGAAAAAAACGAACGAATTTTGAATTTTTTTCAGAGAAAAAAAAAGAATTTAATTTTTCAGATGACATAGGGCACAAGCAGCGGCTTTTCAGCACTATCTCCTTTTCTCCAAGTCGTCTTAATCAAAAGATAAAAGATATTAGTCGTCCGAAAAAATTTAAGATAAAAATAAAGGTGTCGTAAAATGATCGGCTTTGATCATGCTCGTAATTTTTTTCTGGAATTTACATATTTTAGTAGATTTTTCTTTTATTGAATAGAAAAAAAAACGTGTTCTCCGTGTTTTTTTGCTCTATAGAGCAATAGTTTACTTGAGAGGTCCCGATCGGACTCAAAAGTTTGCTAAGAGAAACTTTGTAATTTTTTTATTTATTTTTTTTTGTACGTCCAAAGACGCGCCAAGAACCCACAAACAGCACCAGAATGTCGAACCCTAACTGAAGCAATTTCAGAAAAAAAGCAAAAGGAGGTCTAGAATCTTAGCAAAGATTCTGGTGCTATTTGTGGGTTCTTGGCGCGTCTTTCGACGTACATAATAAACAAAAAATAAATAAAAAATTACAAAGTCTCCGTTAGCGAACAGGGACCTCTCAAGTGAATCTACATATTGCTTTATAGAGCAAAATAACACGGAGAACGCGTCTTTTTTCATTCAATAAAAGAAAAAACTACTAAAATAAATTCCAGAGAAAAATTACAGGACTGATCAACGCCAATCTTTTGCCTTTAACTACTTTACTTTAGCAAAGAGCAAAACAAAGGCTTAGCAAAGAGTAAGCTGGCACAATAAAATTTTTGTTACATTTTGATGTGTTTTTGGTTTTAGTTTATCTCTGAAACCGCGTCGACGAAATTTTCACGAATGAATGCACTAAGCCGCACGTGGTAGTGACGTGTTGGTGGAAAAAACGCCAAGAATAGCCCGAGGGCTCATATTTCCACGATATGTTAACTATTTACTAGTATTTCCGCCGCTGACACCCATGGAATTAGCTCAGTCGACCATGGAGCAACACCTGGCGTTGTTATTCGCCCCGGGGCCTATCAAAACATATTTCCCGTGGTGACGGTGGTGGTGGTGGTAGTGAGAGCCAGAGCAGAGCTCACCTTGATCTGTTGAATTTCGATGTCCGTCAGCTCGTACTCATAGTCGTCGACCGGACCTTTATCATCGTCGGTCATGAATGGCACTGACTGGACTGGACGGCTGGGTTTAGGGTAACCCTGATCGGTTGGGTATAGACGATGGGTAGCAGTGGTAACGTCCGATTAGTGCAGAGCTTGTCTCTCGGGTATAGGAGGCGGCTGGTTGACGACGACGACGGACGGCTGATGAGGACGGCCCGAGTGTCTCCAAGAGTGATTCCGACGGGGCGGGACCGAAGCGACGGCCGCACGCGACGTCGCGTCGCCGCGTCTCTGTGACGTCGCTGCTCAGGTTGCACTGGAATAGCCCGGTGGAGAGCTGCAGCGCTCGTGGAGTGCGCCATGCACTCGAATTTCGCTCAGAATCGTAGAGGTGGTTGAGATATACGCGAGCAATCAGGAACAGTGCAATATAAAATTCTATATCTTCCACGTCCGACTCTCTATTAATTATCTATTTTTTCTATTCTATTATCCATTTATTATTGTCTATTGTCTATTTATTATTATTAAAATTCTACATGTGTATGTTTTATGTTGTTCTTCTCGTGTTTTTTTGTGTTTTTAAAATGTTTTGTGTGTTTGTTTGACTTTACAGGCAGTATTACTGCCCTAAGGGGCTGAAGCGTGCCTTAGGATGCGCCATGCCTCCGACTTCCCTTCAAAATCGCGAAATCCAAGTAATCTATGACCAGAGACAAAAGTGCGAATGATACCTTGCATGTTTCATGATGCTTGCATTTCTAGCTCTTCACTAGTCTGCCAATAATGAAGGTACTGCTTTAAAGCTTCGATGGGTTTCCTTAGTATACGCCATGCATTCGACTTTGTTTCGAAATCTTTGACGAAGTCTGTGTAAGTATAAACGCAGACAAAAAGTACAGGAAAATATAACCGTTTCGTGACGGTATGTATAGGGATGAATATGGGCTACCTCTTCCCACGCCGAGGTGTTTACCTGACTCCTCAGAATACGCCACGCACTTGACTTTTGGTCAGAATCGTGGACATAGCACGAATATAAGCGATAAAGCGAAAAAAAACACAAAAAATGCCTAATATGGCTTCGTTCCGACCCTTCTACTTCCCTTTGTGGGAACATTAAACTGTTTCATTCAAACACCCGACCCCACAGAGCTGAATTTTGTCACAGGGATGCGCCATGCACTCGTTTTCCGTTGGGAATAGTAGATATGATCTATATCAACGCAGATAATCCCTTTCTATCTCTATTCGTCGTTTAAGGTCTTTAGTCCTGTAGCTTCAGCTTCCATTTTACAGTACGCCTTGGGTAGGGGTCAATAAATAAACAAATAAACAACTGAGGAACCCTCAAAGAACGACTGACATGCGATATGCCCAGTTCTACTCTTTTTTGAACACTTTTCGAAGTGTAAAGTTTCGCTTGAAGCTTCTTTGTGAAAACTGATACGAGTACGTGAGAAATTCAGACGTTTTAATCGATACTTCTCAAAAATCGCTTTTTTATTTGCTTTTTTGTCTCTTTGCCGGACCATAAGCTTCCCAAGGGAATGGTTGAACAAACTATGAAGGCAACTGCCTAACGTAATAAACTCATAAAAACGAAAACAACCAGAGTGAGAATTGAATTTTCCGACTCGACGACTTCGAATGGTCAAAGAAGAAGTTTTTGTCAAAAGTTCTCAAAAGGGGTTATTTGAAGAGCTAAGGTGATCGGGCTGATTACGGTAATTCACTTCACATAGGTGCTTCTACAACCTACCGTAATACGCCTAATCGATCGGAATTTTGATAGAAAATGTTAGGTTCTGGATCAGTTTCTTTGCCATTACGTTTTTTTTTACGGAAAAAGTCCCCGGCTTGGAAAAGTTCCCTTTTACCTTCTAGTATACACAATAGTAACCCGCAAAAAAGCGGCGATAAAACCAGAATTTCTTTTTATCCTTACCCAAGCGGCGGGTTATTTTTACCCAGCGAAACATTTTGGCATTTTGCGGTCTTCTAAATATTGACAAGAAGAAGGGAATCGGGATCACAGATGCAACGGTCTTGAATTTCTTATTTTTTTCCTAATTTTTTTAAATTTCCTAATTTTATTATTCTTTATAATTCCTCAGTTTGAAAAACAACTCATTTGATCACCTATACTTGATGTAAAAATTCAATTTTCTCGCCCAAAATGCCACCAGGAGCCGTCAAAGTACCATTCTAGGTTTCAGTAAGCGAATTACAATGCAATTTTCGCGAAGAGACAAAAATTACGAAATCAAATCAACGTTCATAATCATTCCAATCCGCTAAATTTATTTTAAAGATAATTTTTATCCTTGAAAATTCTTCTTCTAAGAAATTGGGCAGTCTTAGAAGCTAAGGGTTTCAGCTGTTCCCACCGTTTCCGGCACTCAATCCCCTCGGGGCACAATTTGTGGCCACTTTTCGAGGCTACCGTACCTGTGCGGCTGACGTTTCGATGCGTCAGGCATTTTGCTGAAAAACTGAGATGGGTTTGTTGAGAGCCGGAGAAAATCGCGCAGTAAACAGGAAACGAAGCCATAAAACTCCGCTCAACTCTGCCCATTAAATTCGCCTCCAGCCACCACGGAACTCACGGCCTGGCTACACAGTTGTTTGCAAGCTGCTCCATATTTTGTGATATCGTTTTACCCTTGAAGGGTTAAGATGGTATAGTGGTAAGAGCCGTCCTTGCCAGTCGTAGACTCGAGAGATCGATCCTCTCTGAGGCCTAACGAAGCCTTGCTTCCTTTCATGGCTGGGTAAACCCGCAGAGGATTTGGTGGGAAGGCTCCATTTTTTAAGAAACCAAAAATCGTTGTGGTGGATGAAAAAAGACTAGGATCTGTTCGGAATCGTAAGATGCACATATACAAGGACTTGGAGGGTCAGCCAAACTAGACTCTTTAACCCTCGCGCAAAGGCTCCAAGCTACAATGGTTGGGTATAGTGATACCATGCCTTTACGCAAGGGTTAAACGACCCAGTTCGGCTAACCCTCCAAGTCCTTGTATAAGTCGAAGACGCCATCTCGGTAGCCCACGATCCCGAACGGAAAACGAGTGCATGGCGCAAGCGAAGCCGCTTAGCCTCTTGCCTTTTTTCATTCGATTCAGCGATTTTTAGTCTTTTTATCAATGCATTTGATTCAAAAGGTATAATATTCATCAGTGTTTCGGCGTAGAAGTCGTATGCATGGCGCATCCCCCGGAAATCGATAGCAGCCCTCGAAAGAAGTACGCTATTCTTGACTCGACTCTTGGGGCGGGCATTTCAATCCCTTTTTAATTATGTTTCTATTTTCGGCGCATAATTATAATAAGAGCATCGAAAGCCGGCCGGCCGAGATTATTATAATCTTGGCTTTACGGAGTTGAAAATAGAAACATAATTAACAAGGGAATTCCGTACCTAGCCCCAAAGAAGGGGGGAATAATTATATTGAAAGTTCATTATCAATTATATTAGGTTGTCCAATAAGTTCTTGCGATTTTTGTGTTTCTACTGCTTATATTATCGTGTTGTGTTTCTACACAACATTTTCGCTTTATATCAGTGTTTCTACTGGTTCAATAATTACGGATTCCAAGCTTGTCGCTTTGAGTTTTTTGAGGAAAAAAGATGAGAAGTGGGTGTTGTAGGTCACGTACAACCAGATATGCCAAGACTTGAATAGGAATGAAATTATAACTATGTGATTGATAATGTGATATATAATGGGAAATCGACAAAATATATTTTCTCCATGTAATGAGCGAGATGCTGTAGACCTGGTTCCGCTCGCTAGCTCACTTTCTGGAAGGAAAACGATACGATGATCGAGCTGCATCGACCTTCGCCATTATTGCAAAACCTCCGTCTACCGCAACGGTATCCATTCCCTACCGAATCAGCGGTACTTCGAACATGCTATCAATTATATATCACATTATCAATCACATAATTACAATTTCATTTCTATTCAAGTCTTGTTATATCCTGCCTCTTTTTCTTTCGAAGCTGGGTAATTATTAAACATGGGAATAAGCAGTATAAATAGAAAAATCGTAAAATTCCCTACTAAGTTTCAAGTTTCCTATCAAGAACCCCGCGACGACTTTCCTTGACGAGATCGCCCCGCGACGCGATCGATCGATACTGGGCGTTATATTAAATAACTAAGCACGCTCCACGTGAAAGTGGTTAGTGGAGCAAATGACAGTCGAAATACTGAGGAACCCTGAACTAAAAAAAATAACATAAAATTAAATAAAATATAAAGTGAGAATAAGATGTAGAGCATCCATTGTTAACAAGCTGAGCTGCATGTTTATTGTGGTATTTTTCGTTCTTCCGGAAGAAGGGGAGTTGGTAAAGCCTCCGCCTAGACCATAATCCTTGAGGACAATTGTTAAAGGAAAAAAGGAAAATCGTGATATTTCCCATTAAGATTCAATTTTCCTATCAAGAACCCCGCGACGACTTTTCCTTGGCGAGATCGCCCCGCGACGCGATCGATCGATACTGGACGTTTCATTAATTGACTACGCATATGGGCACGCTCCACGTGAAAATGGTTAATGGGACAAATAACGGTGGAATTCCTAAGGAATACTGAACTAAAAATTAACATAAAATTAAATAAAATATAAAATGAGGACAAGATGTAGAGCTTCCGTTGTTAACAAGCTGAGCTACATATTGGTTTATTTATTTTGGGTATTTATTGTTACATATTTATTTGATTTTGTTTTATATTTCTTGTGATTTTTTTTCGTTCTCCTGGAAGAGGGGAATTGGTGGAGCCTCTGTCTAGCCCATAATCCGTGAGGATAACCTTCCGTTTCAAAGTTTTCGAGCCGATTATGGAGTTGTTTCATTCGAAAAAAAAAATTAAATATTCTGTGAATAGTTGAAAGTACTTATTTCAAATGATGTCACTAAGAAGAAATCTGTTATGGTAATCGTTTTAGTTCTCTAATTGACCGCCAAAGTTCTGTTTTTATACTTTTTATAGTGTTTTTCAGTGGTTTTCTATTTGTGTGTCCCACTAAACTTTCACAAATAGCACGCCTAATCCAATAAATAAATACATAGACGGTCTATGTGACGTACGAGGAACTCGCCCCTCCACCCACTCACCGAAATTTAATTACGAGTTTCACGAAGAGTTCCCTCGGGCGATGTACTCAGCCCACATAGTTTCTCTTTTTGCCACTCACTAAAACCATCCATGCATCAACTGCACGTCATGGCTGTCGACCACCATTTTTTTCGCGGGCATCAATTTTTTCGCGATTTTTTCTTCTCTCCCCATTATGTCTCCCATCACCATTTATCATCTAAAGGAGTACTGGAGTTCTTAGCTGTAGACGGACAGATTTTTATTTATTCATTTATTTATCTGTTCTTTCTGAACAGTTCGGGAACATTTTTTCATCACACAGAAAAGCTTGAATTTTCTTTTGAAAAATTAAAAATTTATCCTTTGAGGATTCGTTGTTTGAAGTGGGATATGACCTCCACCCTGCTGTTACTCCCGAAACAGAAGAAACTAGTGCTAACAAAGTGGGCGACACCTGTCGTTATCCCATATTCTTGCCTAAGGGACCGAAGAGGCCCCAAAGTGGGCGGAGCCATAGTGAACGGATGGCGTGTTTATTTTTTGTCCGTGTAAGGATTAAGCACGCTGTCGACGTGGTGTCGCTTGTGCTATAATCCCTCTGACGCTATTTTCTCTAACCATCCGGCAGCTGTTGGGAGCTTGTTCTAAAGCAAAATTTTCCATTAAAATTGAAAATAAATAAAATATCAAAGTTTCTATCGAGCTGATACAATTATTCATTGATAAGCAGTTGAAAAAAGTTGGGATTGAGGAATTTTTTCAAGAACAGCTCGATGGAGGATTATTTCTCGATAGAAGATGGAAGAAAATCCTCGATTGGGAGCAAAATGAAAAAGTTGCGATGGAGTTTATCACGCACATCTTAGTGGAATATAATGCGTATAGTAACATAAAATAATAATATAATATAATTCACTTCGAACACAACGCGACTTCCTAGTCCATTAGTGGACGAGATCGCGGTGGTCGCGCACCGCCTAAGCGTCAATCTGCGGTCGTCGATCCCTTATTTGCTGCGCTTGTATGCCCACTTATCGGTCCATTTTTGAAGTACATGCATAGCTCATTCGTGGAAGCTCTCGTCTCGAAGACTACCGACGAGAAATCGTCACAAGTTCCGTAAAAAAACGATAAAGCACATTCCAACGAACACTCATCCATGTGGAAGCCGTGATTTCTCGAATCGGGCCCTTGAGGGTTTCCAAGACAGCATCGTCGTTGTAAAAACTATCGTTGTTGGTGGAATTACGAGTGGATAGAGAATCAGAAAGCAGAGAAGCAAAGTCGTATGAACTGAATTTTCTCGCTTCTCTCCAATCTCATTCCCGAAAGGTTTCTCTGAAAAATTTCCGTTCTGTTCTCCTCTGTATTCTATAGTAAATGTGTGTGAAAGAGCCATGCTAGGTCTCACAAAGACTGTTTCCCTCGTCGCGCTCTTTTAGTTGAACACCTATCAGCACCTAAAACGTCATAGAAAGCCGGCACAGGCGTATTATTTCCAAAAGTTCAAAATCGTCAAAAATGTCCACCTGGTAGCTATTATATTTGTTGGCGACTCCAGAATACAGTGAAATGGGATAACCCCACGAGCTCAGTCGATCCCCTTCATTCAGGCTAAGTAGGCGGGACCGACCGAGGAATGTAGGTGATAAGCTCGATAAGCTTAACAGAATAATCAACATACTCAACAGATCAGCCTACTGATATCAAAAAGGCAAATAATCAATTAAATAATCGTATCACAATAGAGTATTCTGTGTAGCTATTCGTATAAATAAAATCAAGCGCATCGTAGGGTGATCCCATGTGGGGAGAAAAGTGGGCGGGGCACTTTGGTAGGGTGAGGAAGAGCTCAGCGAGGGAATCAGCGCCGCGTGGATGGAATCACTCCCGCTTGTTACCTTGGAGGAGTTGTTGAAAAAGAGAAAGGATAGCATTGTTTAGGAGATCGATCGTTTGACCTGCGTGTGTGAGCAGCGCCTCTTCCCACTGCACCACGCGGGCCCTCTAATGTATTGTAACATCAGAATTTATACACCAGAAAAGTCAATATTATAGCTCCAACAGCTTCACGCAATGAAGCAGGAGATCTAAAATGGGGACACTGATCGGGGTGTATAATGCCATATCCTGTTCTTTCTTCCCAGATTTCTGTTTCCTTTCCTCTCGTAGTTCACCCAATAAGAAAAATTTTTAACAACGACGATGCTGTCTTGGAAACCCTCAAGGGCCCGGTTCGAGGAATCACGGCTTTCAAACGAATAAGTGTTTGCTGGAATGTGCTTTATCGGTTTTTTACGGAGCTTGTGAAGATTTCTCGTCGGCAGTCTTCAAGACAAATGCTTCCATGAATGAACTAAGCATGTACTTCAAAAATGGACCGATAAGTGAGCAACCAAGCGCAGCAGATGAACGATCAACGATCGCAGGTTGACGCTCAAGCGGTGTACGACCACCGCGAACTCGTTCACCACTCATGGACTAGAAAATCACGTTGTGTTCTAGATGGTCACAAGAGATTTGCTCCAGCGGAACAGCGTAATCCACCGGTAAGTGCTTGTTGGATTGTACTTTGTCGCTTTTTCCGTAACCTGTGAAAATTTGTCGTGTGCAACCTTTGACATGAACGAAGCACGTAATTCGAAATCCATCTGAGTAGCCGAATTGGGCACCGCTAGAGGACCAGCGACCGCGGACTGACGCAAAGTCGGCACGCTGGCACCGCCAAAGTCGGACTAAGCCATTCCTTCATGCTGATGGGTCCCGGGAATGGCTTTATAATGTACTAGCTCGTTCATGGTAGGGACGAAACGAGCCAAAACTTTTTCTTCTTTGTTTACTTCTGTTTAGTTGTTTCGCTTATAAGAATAATTTTCGGGTTTCAGTCTGCAGAGTAGGCGTAATGCACTTCGTCGGATCACGGCTCTCACCTAGGCTTTCTTCCCAGGATCGTTCATAGTGCGACTAGTCTAGCGCCGGTTCTCACAGAGAGCGCTTCCGGAGGTGTTGAAGCTGTAATATTGACTTTTCTGGTGTACATATTCTGATAGGGATAAGCAAAGTAAAGTAAATAGAGGCCCGCGTGGTAGAGTGGTAAGAGGCGCTGCTGTCACCCGCACGGTCGAGCGATCGATCCCGGCCCGGGCTAACCAAGCCTTCCCATCCCTCCTGATTCGGGTAAATTGGTACCAGACTTGTCTGGGTAGGGTAAAGACACTAATTTAGTATAACGGATGACCTCACAAGGCTTTGTATAGGCTAAATACGTGTTCACCACGTCTCTTCGATTCTGAATCGAAGGCGAATGCGCGGCGTATCCTTAGGGGACTGATCAACGCCAATACCTTTACCTTCACCACATATTTATAGATGATCTTCATTGGCCGTTTCATGATGAAGATTTCCATATAACAACTTTGGTAAAGGCATAGGAACATCGGAATGTTTACCTACAAATTTATTTACTTGTTTATTTATTTATTTATTCGTTGCGGCAGTATGAGACAGCCGTGAGGAAAAGGGTAGAATACAGCTGTCAACTGCTACAACCGAGGACTAACAACAATATTGTAGATCAAAACTCAAACAGAGTTACACAGTAGCAAGGATCCTACCTAGGTTAACAGTGCTGACTATAGAACGAGTGCCGAGGTTCAGAGGAGAGAGAACTTTGGAGTTTTTTGCGGTGTTTTCCCAGGTTTGCGTGTCTTGGAAGTGATAATTTCTGAGAAAAACTGAATCCAGGTAGCTATCCGGGCACTTAGGGGTGCTAATTCGCGGTTTGCGTCAGCAATGCTCCTGCTCCACTTGTTTCAATAGATCGGCGAACGCGCAACGTCCAAAAAAGACCAATACCTCACGCAAATCTGAATTATAAGCGCCTGGAGGGTTGGATGATGGACGCGGCGTCTGATGGGACGGGGTTTTAATCGAAGAATTCTTCATTTTCTTCTCTTATTTTCCTAGATAGCAGCTTTTCTTAAACAAAAAGCAGAATCGCTCTTGTGACTGAACAACAGTCAGGAATAAAGGTAAAAGGTAAAGGTAAAGGTGCCGGCATTGATCAGACCACTAAGGTCGCGCCGTGCGTTCGTATTTCATTCAGAACCGTAGAGGCATGGTGAATACGTATTTGGCCTCTACAACTACTTGTACAACCAGCCGCTATACCAATTCGTTGTCTCTACCCTCTCAGGTGAGTCTAGTTCCAATTCATCCCTGGAGGGATGGAAGACTTGTATAGCCCGAGCCGGGATCGATCACTCGACCGTGCGGGTGTCAGCATCGCCTCTTACCACTGCACCACGCAGGTCCGAGCTAAGGTCAGGGATGATGGGAAAAGGTAGGACTTCTGTGGCGATCAAAACTTCTTCGTAAATTAACCAGAAAGTCCACCTAGTTTAGAACCCCTCCGTGTTTATCAATTTTTCAGTTGTTTAGTATTAATATTAGTTTATCATTTTTTCCGTTATTCAATTCATTTAGGGGGTGCAAGGCGCATTCTTCTTATTCCTTATAAATTTATTATTAATATTAGTTTATTATTTACTGTCTTTATGAATGGCGGAGAATAATCGCTGATTTTAAAGCGAATTCGTAGATCTCACAAGAGAGGTAATTTTCGATATTTAGACTAGAACTTCTTGGACTAGAATTTCTATATTTAATATCAATTAGACCAAATAAAACTCGATTTCAATTGAAAGTCAAACTCATGTTTGAGGATTTTTTTCGCTAGTGAGACGAATTTCTTCCTGGGCCCACATTCATCATTGGTAAACGCCGATAAACCCCGAGATGTAGCCTGTGAGCGGCGCGCACCTTCCTCTACTTATCCTAAACTTCCTATGTTAAACACAATCTCTCATCGACTCTGCCGTCTGGCTCTGGCTGCGCTGCGGTTTCTGAGACCGCTGGTCCGTTCGTGAATGTGGGCCCTGGTTGGCAAGAAGGAAGATATACCCATACCCAACTGCTGGGCCCAGATTCATGAACGGACGCGCGGTCTCCGTAACCGCGGCGCAGCCAGAACCAGACGGCAGAGTCGATAAGAGATTGCGTTTAACATAGGAAGTTTAGGATAAGTAGACAAAGGTGCGCGCCGTTCGGGCTATATCTCGGGGTTTATCGGGGGTTTACCAATGATGAATCTGAGCCCTGGTGAAGATATAGAGATCCCCGTTCATGCCCGAACAGAGAAAGTCTTATCCGGAAGCTGAAGCAGCTTTCATGATAAAGATTCGGCAATTTCCAAGAAAACGTTGAAAAATCACTTTCTCAATTTTCAGGTGTCACCCAAGTGCATGGCTCACTCCTCCCACTGTGTCGACGTAGCGATCTGTGCTCCTCGCAACACGGAAACGATGTTTTTGATGAGGTCAGTCATTTTCTTGTTTTTATTTCTTCTGTTTTTGTTGGTCCGCAGCGAACGAGTGGGTGATCGGACCAGGGGAGACTTGGAGTCATCAATCCCAGTCAGCTGTTGTCCGGCATTTTTCCATGCCGAATTCAGTGCAATTTTCTCATAATTGCTCTTTCTGACGGATAATTTTTCACATTTTCTCCGTTCCCGGCTCGGTTGCCGTACTCCGGCCGTACCTGAGCACCTGATGGAGCACCTACCACCTGGTCGGGGCTGGTGCGTGGGATCTGCTGCATTTTTGCTGCAAAATTGTCTTGAGCCTGACCCGGTCAAGTGGCTTCGCATGCCCTTGTGGTGGTGGTGATGTCCACCACGAAAGTGGCAATCAAAGCCGAACCGGGAGCTCTTGAAACGCTTCTGACTGTTCTCGTCTGCAGCAAATTCTTCTAATTTGCTTCCAACAAAAAAAAATCCGGCCTCGAGCGAGGCTCTTCAAGGGGGAATTGTCACGAAAAGACTCACGGCTGGTACCTCGCAAGTCGTTGTGTAAGCCGAATACGCATTCTCCATGCCTCTACGACTCTGCAAGGAAGACGGAAGCGTGGCGCGTCCCCAGTGGATGCTCAACGACGGCACCTTTACCTTTACCTTTTACATCGCATTGAAAAGATATGCTATCTGAGTGAATTGTAGGAGAAAACAGAAACAAGCAAAACTCAAAAAGGTAAAGGTAAAGAGAATCGGATTTGACTAATCCTCTGAGGACGCGCCACGCTTTCGTGTTCCGGTCAGAATTGTCGATGCATGATAAATGCATCTGCTTACTCCACAGCGATTGCACGTACTGATCAAAATTTTCAATCAAAAATCAAATCAAAAATTATTTTCTTTCAAGAGGTTGGTTACAAAGCTCTTACTTGAGTCAACAGCTTAAACATGCCATTAGAGTGCTCTGGTTGTTGTATGTAATGCTGTTATATTTAATACTGTAACCAGCCATTCAGCGGGCTTTCGTCCGAAAAACGGCTGCTAAATACACACTAAAAACTGAAATAAAATACATGAACTGAAATCAGGATTTGAAATAAAACAAAAAAGATTTAAATTAAAACGATGAACAAATAGCATGTAGCAAAAGAACTGAAGAAATGCGTCTCTGGGAGTACGGTAGCGGGCAATCGCGGCGGAACCCATATGAGCCACCCATGACAAACATCGCTTGGGCTCCATTTATTATATAGTAGGATGTTTTATACCATTTGGGAATTTCACATGGGTTAGTCCATTTCAGGTAAAATAAAAATCAACGCCGACGCTTTTATCTTTCCGTTTATGGGATTAATGGTCTCATATGTAGGTGTTGCTAACGTTGGCCTCGTAGACTTATATTTTTAGTTGGTCCGTCCTGCTTGTTCGAGGGACCCACTTTTCTTGGAATCCATCAATGTGGGATTACACAGAGCCTGAGCCAGGTAGATGCAGGTGCATGGGTGTTCTTTCGTCGTTCCATGGACTCCAGTCGCCAGCGTCCAACGGTCGTCACCGAATCGAATTACGTGTGCGAATCTTTGGAGCCGAGATTTCTACCAAAAGACTTGAAATTTTTAGGGAAAATCACGTATGTATGTAGTTTTTCCGTAGTTCTGTCGGATTTTTTATGGACAACCAGAAGATACGGAAGGCCACCACAGTCGGTTTTTCGAATATTGTGGAAGCTAGAAAATCTAAAAACCTGGAGAAATGTTTGAAAATTTGCGACTATCCAGGTGGCCGAGAAGAGGTCGTTTTCGGTAAATAGTTCCAAGGCGTATTTACGGGGTAGAAGGCGCTTTTTGCACTCGCACAGTCGGGCGATCGATCCTCGTCAGGGCTAACCAACCCTTTCATCCCTTTGGAGTCGGGTAAATCAATACCGGGGTCGTCTGCCAGGGTGAAAACAGTGACTTGCGGCGACTGACACCCACACGTCATTGTATACCCGTAATACCAAGCGTTTACTATTCCGAATGAAAGACCAATGCATGGCGTGTTCTTAGGGTGTGCTGGTATCTATCTGCGCCAAATGCCTCATCTTTACCTTTTCTCGAAAGGTGAGGACGCCAAGCTGTCGATCTGATTAAATGGGATTCCTTCCGCATAAGTTGTAAATGGTATAGGTAAAGGGTCAGGTAAACCACCAATTGTCGTGCAAAATCAAGGCCTCGACCAAGATCAGGCGCACCCTTCTCTACTTATCCTAAACTTCCTATGTTAAACGCAATTTCTCATCGACTCTGCCGTCTGGTTCTTGCTGCGCCGCGGTTCCGTATACCGCTCGTCCGTTCATGAATCTGGGCCAGGGTCCGAAAATTGATCGGTTGAAATGCAAACGTTTTTCGCAACCATGGAACTTCACCGATTAGCGTCAACAGTGACGATTGCGATGTTTCTAAGGTATCATTCGACTACCTAGCGGGTGGGCCAGGTAAGGACGAAGGTTTCGACTGGCCTTACTCACTCACTCAATGATAAACAAAGTTTTGGTATCTGTGCGATCCTTCCCCGTCGAACACATCCCTCATTCACTGAACAGGGTGGGGATCAAGGGGGATCTAGAAGATCAGAAGAAAAAGTTGTACGACTTGAGATTGGTGCCAGATTAGTCTCGCTGCCCTGGGTAGGCTAGAGATGTGGGTTCGAGTCCCGTCTGAGCCGTTTTACTTTATTTATTTATTGATTATATGCGTACAAGGACCCGCCATGAGCTTGAAACAAACACAGCATTGAACATGAGTGACGTATAATAAATGTGATCAGTCAGAGAACAGAGCTGCGCCTTTACGAAAAAAAAATGAAAAGAAGGAAAAAAGGCGAAGTTGGCTTTTCTTAGGAACTGAGCAGATATACCTCGGAAAAAGCATCTACGATGAACTTAGCGTGTCTATGAAGCGTATTAATAGCGTCTATGAAAACTATAGCGTGTTAATATTGTCTATAAATTTCCCGGATTTCGGAGGTATTACATCATCTGATTCGTATCCTCCAAAAACAATTTTTCGGTCATTAATCCCTAAGAATGGATAATTTATTGGCAGAGCAGCCCGCACGCGACACTTCCGGCATTCGTTCCCGTCCTGCGGATAATTGCCGACGGGAACGGTCCGATTTAAAAATAGCCGGGAATTGCTCCTGCTTTTTTGTTAGTCTAAGATTCGAGCTCAAAATGGCCAGGCGATCAATATCAAGCAACTCTTCATGCTCCCTTAGGCTGGGTAAATTGTTACCAGTCCTGTCTGGTAGGCTGAAAACGCTGACTACACATAGCGGCTCCGCAAGTAATTCTTTGGGCCAAATTCGCATTCAACGTGGCTCTATGATTCTGAATGGAAGACGAATGCGTGGCGCATCCTTAGGCGACTGATCAACACCGATACCTTTACCTTTACCTTTATCTTTACCTTTGTCAGAGGTCACGGTCGGGAACGAGCCTGCAATGAGTCCGTGTTGTGGACGAGTTAGCCGTCAGGAGATCTCGGCAAGTTCCCTGTTGTGACCGAATCGGAGGGATCCCAAACGTGGACGAGATTGCCGGGGGATCATGAGGGGTGAGGGACGTTAGGCAGGAATCTTAATCCTAATTGATCCTAACTGATCAACGCCGATCACTTTACCTTTAGTTTACCTTTATTTATGTCGAATTTATAACCTAAATGAAAAGAACTTTAGGTGCCTGCTAATGTCACTGTCTTCAGATAAGTCGGTTACCAATTCATCCGAATTCATAGGTGGAAAATGTGCATGGTATAGCGGTAAGAGACGCTACTTTTACTCACATGGTCAAGCGATCGATTCCCGCCCGGGTTAGCCAAACCATCAGCCTCTTCGAGGTCGGGTAACATGGTGCCAGGGTTGTCTTAGAAGGTAAAGACATTGACTTGAATGGCGGCTGTCCTTTATAAGTCGTTGTATAGACCAAATACATCATGTAATTGTACAATTCTGAATGGAAGACAAGCGCACGGCACATCCCAAAGGTATCGACTCTGACCCCAACAACTTTACCTTCATGCCATTGAGCAAGCATGTTGGTAAAGAAAACGTCTGGACATGGCATTGATAATTACGCTTGCAGCTGGGATTCTCGACAAAAACCATGAAGTGCGCCGCCGTTGGTTGTCGTCACAGCTTGCGTCGACAGGAAGCCGCGTCTGATTTGCTGAAAAGCTGAAACGTCGGCGGTCACGACATGAGCTTATTAGAGAAGGAACTAGGGAATAGATAGTCGATGGAAAGATGTGAACTTCCCCGAAGAACTGGTGAACCTAATGGGTCTAGGAATGAAGGGTAGATAGGCAACTAGGTGGTGGAACTCTCTGTACCCTAAAGGAAGCTCCAGGGCCCAGATTCACGAAGAGCGAGCGGTCTCCGAAACCGCGGCGCAGCCAGAACCAGACGCCAGAGTCTATGAGAGATTGTGTTTAACATAGGATGTTTAGGATAAGTAGAGAAAGGGGCGCGCCATTCACAGGCTATACCTCGGGGTTTATTGGCGTTTAACATTGATGAGTGTGGTCCTAGGTGATGGAACGTTCTACACCCTAAAGGAGGCTAAAGGGCCCAGATTCATCATTGGTAAACTCCCGATAAACCCCGAGATATAGCCCGAACGGGGCTCACATGTGTCTACTTAACTTAAACTTCCTACGTTAAACGCAATCCCAGAAGGGAACAATAGTAGTTTAACGTCCAACTGAGGTACGAAGTGCTGCTGAATTTACCTCGTATCTACCCTCCCTTAACCGTACTACATGAAGTAACCTCAAGGGTTACCGGTGGGTCTATGATGAATCTGAATCTAAATTTCTTCCTTGTCGACTTCGTCGACTCTCTTTGTCCCGTGCCGATGGCTTTTTCTGTTCGTTATCTTGACTTGTTGACAGAGATACCGGAAGCTGGGCCCGCGTAGTGCAGTGGTTAGAGACGCTACTGACACCCGCGCGGTCGAGCGATCGATCCCGGTCCGGGTTAACCAAGCCTTCTATCCCTCCGAAGTCGGGTAAACTGGTACCCGACTAGTCTAGGATGGTAAAGACACTGAATTGGTATAGTGACTGATCCATGCAAGTCCTTGTATAGGCCAAATACGCATTCGCCATGCCTCTACGATTCTAAATGGAACCTTGAATGCAGCGGCGCGATCTAGGGGGCTGATTAACGCCGGAACTTTTACCTTTACACTTACCTTACCCGACGCACGTGGAAATTTTCTCTTATTTACCCAGACATCTGGAATCAGACCGCTTCTGACGACTTAGGCACATGTTGATATGGAAAATGAATGTACTGTGATGGACCCAAACCTTGAGATTCCTTTCCTCCTTGAAGCAACTCCATCCGAATACCATCCTATGCATTCTTCGTTGCAGTGTCGCTTGTTTGTAATTCTTTCACAACGCCCGGAAATGCCAGCAGTTTGCGTTTACCACGAGAATATTAGGTCCCGGCCTCTTATCTCAAGTTTACCGCGGCTTTTGATTCATTAACACCGCCAAAAATCGGTTCCTAAGCAGAGGTTTCACAGCTAGTACGCGGTATCCGTTATACAGTCATAGGCTTAAGTCGCGCTTGGGTACGCATTGCATCAGAATTTACCTTGGTTTCAACGAAGGCGAGTTTATTGAACGCCGGAACTCTTAGGATTCTCGGCCGGTTTGCTAATGATAGCCCTGGGCCCAGATTCATGAATAGAAAAGTGGTCTCCGAAACCGCGGCGCAGCCAGAACCAGACGGCAGAGTCGATGAGAGATTGCGTTCAACATAGGAAGTTTAGGATACGTAGACAAAGGTGGGCGCCGTTCGGACTATATCTCGGGGTTTATCGGTGGTTTACCAATGATGAATTTGGACCCTGGTTTACACAGGTTCCTTCTTTGTCTCATCGGTGCTCCTCTTCCTCAAGCAGTGCAGTTCCTTCTGAATCTTCTATATGGGTGCAAATATTGGGTGGGCTTCCTTTCGTTGCCCGAGGCATCAGAAATCAGTTAATTTCTCGGGTACGACTGCCCTTTAGATGGAAATCAAAAATTGCACTTACACGGCCCCGCCTAATCGGCCAAGCTGGTTGATGAGGAGGATTTCCTGTTGAAGACGTCATCGTAGTAGTTGCTCTAGTTATTGGCGAGAATCCGCATGTCGTCATCGGAAGAGGCGTTCTGTGGTTTCCGCCAATTTACACGACTCTTTTCCCTCCTTTTTTCCCGAAGACGGGAGTTTAGCCGCCTTAGGCCACCCCCGTTCCGTCCATTTCCTGAGGGATTTTCCAAAATTTCCAAAATTTTCTAGTGTCTTTGTAGAGGAATATGTCGGTGTTCCGGATTGTTCGAATAGGGTTTTTGGGGTTTTCAGACAATCTATGGAAAAACGTATGGAGAACCAATAGCTGACCTCTCCGGAGCCGCTCGCATCGGTCTCGTCGGGATGCGCCCTGCATTCGTTTTCTAGTCAGAATCGTGAGGTCTCGTTGGAGGTTGGAGTAACTGCCTCTACCTAGCGGAATTGGTAGGTATTCACTTTCCAAACCGAAAACGGTTCGCGTTGGAGTTGAAAATTGATCTATAGAATTAGGAGGGGTCGTGTCCACTGTCCAACCCCCTGGGTTACCCAGGACAAGTTTACGCCATGAACCTGTTGTCCTTTCGTCTATGCGCCAGTGATTGTTTGGTCGTAGAGAGTAAGAGCATCCCACAGAACCTCTACCAAACTCTGAGCCTGTTCCGTTGTAATGCGATACAATGAGGTGCGTGGTGCAGTGGTAGGGGGTGCTACTGCCATCGACACGGTGCAATGATCGATCCCCGCCCAGGTCGACCGGGTCTCCCATCCCTCCGGCTCGGGTAAATTGGTACCAGAACTTTTCAGAAGACACTGACTTGAACAGCGGCTAGATCTCTTATGTCCTCGTAAAGACCATTCCACATGCCTCTACGATTCTTGATGGAATTTTGAATGCGTGGCGCGTCCTCAGGGTCTGATGTGGGTAGGGGTGTGGTTGATAGGGTGTGGGTGATAAGGGTGAGTGCCCGTCTTCATCGGTCCAGAGAAAGAGGAAGTTCTTGGAGGAAATTTTTCGAGGTGTCATCCTAATTAGAAGGCTCGTGACGCTGCAAAAACGCTGTTATTGAATTCGAGGGTATCTGAGCCGAGCAGCAGTTGTTTTACCCTCAGGGGTTTTTCGTGCCCGCCGTGAAAGTGCACCGGCGAGGTTGATTCATGGCCAATGAACGGCGGACGTATCGAATTTTGGAGTTTAGGCGCTTTTTCTCATGCTGAGAATGTGTGTCCTTTTCACCACGGCGAGGAGGAGGACAAGTTCAAAATCGCATCACCACGAACGAGGGCAGTGGAGCGTGTGAGAATCGCATTCAGCTTCGGCCGAGCTGGCCAGAAAGGGTGAGGGGGTTGATTTCCCTTTGGGAAAACCCGGCAGGAAAATTCAGAAAATTCAGAAAATTCTCTCAGCAGGACATCGCCTTTTTGCCTGGAGTTTTTGATAAAAAAGAAAATTTTCGAATAAAAAGGGCTCGTTTCGTCCCTACACTTAGGCGAGCAAATAATGGAAATAGTAGAGTCTCTCCGGCGGGACTCATCAGTAAGTAGGGAGACTCTTAAAAGAAAAGTAAAAATATAATAAAGTGAAAGTAACCTCCATATTGGACAAAAGTCCACTCTAACCATTAATAGAGTTAAAAATCATATAACCAGATCTCAAACTTGGGTAATTAAAGGTAATCAAAGAGTTTGCAGAGCTCTTTATCAACGTCGATAGACTACCATTTAATTTTTTACCCTTTCTCGCTCGGTCTAACCAACCCTTCCATCCCTTCGGTTAGGGTAAATTGGTACCAGACTTGTGAGGGAAGGTAAAGACGCTGACTTAGTATAGCGGCTGACCCCCGCAAGTCACTGAATAAACCAAATACGCATTCATCGTGCCTCCACGATTCTGAAAGGAAGACGTAAGCGTGGCGCGTTCTTAGTGGACTGGTCAACGGCGGCACCTTTACCTTTACCTTTTACATTGTATTGAAAGGATCTGCTACGTGAATTATTGGAGAATACAGAAACAAGAACTTGAAGAATGGACGTGCAGTCGTTGTGAATTAAACGGATACATTTACCATGCCTCTGCGATTCTGACGGGAACACGAAAGCATGGCGCGTCCTCAGAGGGTTCGTCGACGCCGACTCTCTTTACCTTCACTCACATAGCAGATCCTTTCAATATGATGTATAAGGTAGAGGTAATGGTGCCGCCATTGATCAGTCCACTAAGGACGCGCCACGCTTCCGTCTTCCTTTCTGAATTGTAGAGGCGTGGAGAATACGTATTTGGTTTATTCAGAGACTTGCGGGGGTCAGCCGCTATGCTAAGTCAGTGTATTTACTTTGTCATACAAGTCCAGCGGGGCCCACGTGGTACAGTGGTAAGAGGCGCTGCTGTCACCCGCGCGGTTGACCGATCGAACCCGGCCCGGGCTAACTAAGCCTTCCATCCCTCCGGGGTAGGGTAAATTGATGCCAGACTTGTTTGGGAAGGTAAAGACACTGACCTGGTATAGCGGCTGGCCCCCGCAGGTCATTGTATAGGCCACATACGCATTCACTATGCCTCTACGACTTGAATGGAATACGAATGCGGCGGCGCGTCCTCAGGGGACTGATCAATGCCAACACTTTTACCTTTTACCTTTTTACAAGTCCGGTACCAATTTGCACGACCCCGGAGGGGTGGAAGACTTGGTGACTCGGGCGGGGATTGATCGCTCAACCATGCCGGTATCAGTAGCGCCTCCTGCCACGATACCTCGTTGACTTTACAAAGATAAGTAAAATAAAAATTAAATGGTAATTTATCGTCGTCGTTGATCGGAAGGACGCGCCATTTTTGGCGGTTTTCAATTCGAAACGCTCTGTCTGAACGAGTTTCATTGACTATCAGCTCTGAATCAATCCTCAGCACTTCTATACCCGACACATTATGCTCGAGGCTATTAACTAGAGGAGAAGGTGAATAATTAAATGCTTTTTCACGCTCTGCAAATGTCCATGATGAAGCTACCTTCTTCGCGAAGTGAGCTGATGTGGGGTGAGTTGGCTCAAACTCAAGAGACTCTCAGTGCCGATTCACTGCCGCGAAAACGTCACTGATCATCCGGCTAAGTGGCTGACGAAAGCCAGGTGCGGTCAGGTGGAACAGCTGGCCAGTGTTCACTGCTGCTCGTTCAGCAGCAGCAAAAAAGGACTTGGGTAACGACCAGGCCACAGTTGTCCTCGAGGCGGCTTGAATTCCACCGGTTCAGCAAGGGACCCAGGAGCGGACGAGTTTTCACGGGCCACGGACTAGTTCTGCGTCAGTAAGACTCGATTGACGCATTTCACTCCACGGAAAGGCCTGTGGTTGTTCAAAATTCTTAGGAGACCCGCGAAGCTCCATGTTGAACCAGCAACGTCTGTCCCTGAGGGTGGCCCTATTACGGACGAGTTTTCCGAGGGTTGTGGACGAGATCTACGTCACTCCTGAACTACAGCCGGAACACATCCGCAGTTCTTCGCATAACAAATGGTTGTCGTCGGTAACGACGTCGTTTGGCTGACAATCACCACCACCGCGGACTACGACGCTGTTTTCCGGTGATGGTCCAGCCGGCTTGCTATCCACACTGGTTAATGGTGTTTTAGTCGCAGGGTAATGGATCTGAGGGAACTCTATTTCGGAATTTGTGTTTTTTTTCGTATTTTGTCGTAGAACTAGTTCTTTTCGCGAAAAAGAATCTCTTAGGTGACTCATGTGGCACTTATTAAACTTGAAGGACACCAGCTCTCGATTTTTTTCGAAATTCGCTGAAACTTTGCACAATTGGGTAATTAAGAGCGCTGACAGCGAATCTGCTGTCCGTTTTTCGTGGGTGGTCTCGGACCACCCAAATCGACTACTTGGGTGTCCAGTCAAGATCACCGATTCGGCTAAACTTTTCCTTTGGGGGTTATCTGGTGTCCTGAACACAATGGTGAAGTCCGCTTTCCGAATGGCGGCCGAATATGGTAGTTACATAATAAGCGAAACCCAAGCGATGTTTGTCATGGGTGGCTCATATGGGTCTCGCCGCGGTAGTCTGTTACCGTACACCAAATGCACCCATAGCGACAAGGGAGCTGATGAAATTGCTTCAATCTTTTACGCCTTCTTTCGTTTTCATTCTCTGCACTTCGTTTTCATCCTTTTACTTTAATATCGTGTTTTTATCCTTGAGGCTTACACTTTTCAAAACGTTTCCTCCGTTTTCCTCTATTCAAGCTTCCATTTTTCAGTGGTTTTGAGCCTTCGGTTTTACCATTGCTCACCATCTATAGACCTATTTGACGAAGCTGGCGAACAGACGTTTGGTGGCAGAGGAAAGCTGGTGGTATTAATAGTTATTATTAATATTAATTGTTATAGGTGAGTACCTACCGACCTTACCTTGTGAGACTCACCTATAACTACCGTATTCGGCCGCCGTTTGGATAACGGACCTCACCATCGTGTTCTGGACACCAGTGAACCCCTATAGACAAAGCTTCAGCGAAATCGGAGATCCTGACTGGACCACCCAAGTAGTCGGTATGGGTGGTCCGAGACCACCCACGTGAAAAACGGACAGCAGGTTCGTGTTCTGGATCCCAAATAACCTCCATAGGCGAAGTTTCAGCGAATTTCGAAAAAAATCGAGTCCTGGGGAGGTGACAATAACCTTGTATAATACAAAGCAGGGTTTTAATTAGCATTTTTGTCAAGGAGGACTTTTTCAACAATATCCTTCAATGTTTTTCGGTTTATACCTCTAGTTTTTCGTTCACCCATCTCCAGTTGGAATGAAGAATTTCTTCGAAAGTTTAGTGAACAAGGCAATTTTTCTTACCCAGTCTGGACTCTAGTGGACATAGAGGTGTGCGATTTTCGCGGTCTATATTATCAGGCGCTTCCTGTTTAATTTCTGGTACATTGTGCAATAGAAAGTAGCTAGAGGTAAAGTTGGCGTTGATCAGTCCTCTGAGCATGCGCCGCGCACTAGTCTTCCATTCAGAATCGTAGAGGCATGGTGAAAGCGTACACGGCTTATACAATAGCTTATGGAACAGCTCCTCCACCGAGTCAGTGACTTTACCTTCCTAGATCGGACTGGTACCAAGATACCCAACCTCTGAGAGGTGGAAGGGTTTGTTAGCCGGGGATCGTTCGCTCGGTGGTGCGGGTGTCAGTAGCGTCTCTTACGACGGTACCACACGCGTTATACCAGTTAGATCGCAATATGCTGTGATAAACCATGGTGGTAAAAACTCGGTAAACTTTACCACCGGTCCCGTCCGACTCAAACCCCCTGAGACGGCTGTCGCGCCAAGCTGTCGGATTTTTTGAATTTTTTTTTCAAAAAAAAAAAAAAAGATTTGTAAGGTGGTTTAGAGGAGCTGCCGTATTCGCGACGTTTCCTCTCTTTTCCTCCACCATCCGAGCCCAGATTCATGAACGGTCGAGCGGTCTCCGAAACCACGGCGCAGCCAGAACCAGACGGTAGAGTCGATGAGAGATTGTGCGTAACATAGGAAGCTTAGGTTAAGTAGACGAAGGTGGGCGCTGCTCGGGCTATATCTCGGGGTTTATCGGGGGTTTACCAATGATGAATCTGGGACCTGCTTAATTCCTTCCGCCTGCTACAAATTCCGCCTCATAATATCTGAAATATTTGTTTTTGTTTTCGCGGTCGAATTCGGCTCATATTTAAGCCCAACGGTCGTTTGGCGACGATGTATGATCGCTGGGCGACATTTTGCTGCTCGACTGCTCACAAACAAATCGTCGATTGTTCAGAATCCCCGTCCCTTCCGGAGCGGGAAACTTCGGTGATGAATTTTTCATCAGCAGCCATCGAAGCATAATTAGGGCACTGTGCATATTGTGTTGATTACTAGCCATTTTGAGTTTTTGTGCATTTTTGAACATTTTCGTCAGAAATTCCCACGGGAACCCCACCACAATTATTTGTGATGCGACCGGACTGAACAATGTCCAATAATTCGTATGGAAATTTTCAAAATACGGGGATTTCTGGTGGTTTTCGTCTTCAGCAGAGCAATTTTCGAAGATGCGCCCCGAGGGTGTGGAAGAATTTTTATTTTGTCGCTCTACTACCTTTATTCCACCTTATAAGGACGTGATCTAATACCTATTAGGAGAAGAATCAGAAGAAAAACTTAGAGGGAATGAAGAATTATGTGAAAAATCTAATTTAATTTATTAAATTATGATTAAGACGAATCAGGAAGTTAGGTAATTGTAGCAAACGCTGTGAACTATTTCTTGGAACACAAATCGTCTTTTAGTGTTGCTCAAATACAATTAGGCCGTGCGTGGTGCAGCGCTATAAGGCGCCACTCCCACCCGCACGGTCGAGCGATCGATCTCCGCTGAGCTAACCAAGCCCTCCATCCTTCCGGGGTCGGGTAAATTGCTACCAAACTCGCCTGGCGAAGTAAAGACACTGACTTGGTATTGGGGCTGGTCCTCGCAAGTCATTGTATAGGCGAAGTACGCATTCACGCTGCCTCTACGATTCTAAATAGAATACGAACGCGTGGCGCGCTCTCAGGTGACTGGTCAACGCCAACCACTGGTGGGGTATGCTTTTCTGTAGCTACTCTCGAAAAAAGGAAACACGCAGAATAATTTATTCAATTAATGCAGTATTCATGGCGCATCTATTTTAATAGTAGTTATTTTTGGTTTTTGCTAACATTTGACATCTGGGTCCGACTTCAATTCGCCGATGGCATGTCGTCCTTCGGTGTTTTTGCTACCTGAAATGGGTACTGGTTACCCATACAGTTCTCAACCGGTCCTCAAGGTCGTTTTATAGGAGAGTAGTAAAAGTTAAAAGGTAAAAGTAAATTAAAAATAAAAGTTGGCGAAATAAAGCCTTAAGGTACAAATCGACGGAAAATCAATATTATTTTTCTTTTTTTTCAGGTTACGATGGACGTTCTATTCTGCATGTTAATTTATTTAAAACAAGGCCACCGTTAAAACGTTCCCAACCTACGCAAGAATTCAGGTCAGTTTTTATTTCCATAAAATATACCATTTTCCCTAGCTATTCCTTTATAAAATAGTTAGACAAGCCACTTAATGAAAGTTAAATAAATAAGAAATTGAATGGAGTAATAGATAACAGGCACGGTGGTGTAGGAAAATTGACAAATCGTCCGGTAACCATAGAAGCTATCGTAGCTTGTCCGCTAGTTGTAAATCGATAGAACGTCAAAGGGTAACGCTGAGGTGAATTTCGGGTCCTAGGGTATCTATGTGCCGCGGGCGGGTATCCGATACCGTATAGTCATAACGCCAGTGCTCCTTCCTAGGCGTGATTTTCATGAACCAAAATAACTGTCATGCAGTTTGTGGTAAGCAACTGGGCAAGGTTACCTCGTGGTAACCAGAAGTGACTATTTCTATCCCTAACTCGGGTGTATATCACCTGATTTATGTTATCAGGAATAGTGCCTAAATCAGTGCCTGAGGCAAATCGTCGACCCCTTACATTGTCGTAAGGATAGGAGCAGTGGTGAAACGGTGACAGTGCTTTTACCCATTCGGTCAGGTGATCGATCGTCGCCCGAGGTCAACCAAGATCTTTTTGGGGTGTGGTAAATTGGTACCTCGTGCGGTAACCGAGACCCATGAACCTTACCCCAAAAAAACAGGGGTCGGTACACTAATTTGAACATCCCTTAGCCCCCCAAAGGTTATTGTATAGGCCTGAGTCGAAAATTCCGAATGAAAGAAGAATGTGTGGCGCATCCCAAGAGATAGATCAGACCCAAGAGAAGACCGGTCTCCTTCTTTTCGACCACCAAGGTCGAGACAGTATGCCTGAGGGTTGAACAAAGTTGAAAGGAAAATTTGGCGGAAAATAGAAGGAAGTTCTTCTTTCTTCGCAGCGTAGCAAAAACCCGTTTTGTGGAATAAATAAGTTATTTAATTAGAAAATTCATCCTAGCTCACCGTCATGTCGGGCTGCACTTTTTGCTTCGAACCTTTAATTGGACGGTTTTGCGGAACAAGCGGCTCCTTTGAGCTCGGAGTAGTATCCTAAAACGCGCAACGAATCAAATCAATCAATCACGATCAAGGCGGACGGCTCAATCGTGCTAGAAGCACGTTACCTTGGTGTCGCCCAGTTGTCTTGTTGGCCTCTTCCTTGACGGCTTTCTCAAAGATTTTCGTACAACGGACCTATTGATATTCGTGTGCTCGTCTAACACGTGTGACGCTTCCAGCGCTCGATCTTTCTCGTCGTAGATCTCGCCGATCACCTGGAAAACACATCGAAATCGTTGAGGTTCCGGTGGCGGTGTTAGTGTTCGCAATATCTTTCCTACTCGCTCGAACAAAGTTCGATCTTGCACGAGATCGGACAAGCCCAGCACTATCCAGAGGGTATGCAGAGGGTTCTGGTTGAACTAACCTCTTCAAGATTGTCCTCCAACGTGACGATTCCGATCACTCGATAGCCTCTCGCATCGTGAGTGTAGTCGACGACGATCGCCAGCGGAAATCCGCGTTTCAGCTCGAGCATCAGCTGAGCCACCGGCATTTCGCTGCTCACGAAACGGAACTGAAAATAAGATCATCGTAAGGCCTTTGTTATACGTTCGCTCACCCCCCAGTGTAACTCGTCCATTCAGTATCAGACACCGTGGGGCCAGACACGTTTGTGCGAGTTCACCACGCCAGCGTCACCGTGATAACTCGTACAAACGTGTCTGGCCCCACGGTGTCTGATACTGAATGGACGAGTTACGCTGGGGGTGAGCGAACGTATAACAAGGGCCTAAGACGAAACTAGTCTGTTATTTGCCGCTTTTTGTTTAGCGGTTTATAAAAGAGAACTAGTTGATTGACATTTATATTTGGAGATGCTAGGTTATTCGCAATACACTCACATCGGACGGGAATTGAACCCGCGTCTTTCTGTTTCCGGCAAACTGCACTGACCACTGGGCTAACGATGTAGCTTGCGATCCCCTAGCATATTTCTTAAGCCCGGTCGGGCTGTTGCTATCAGCACTCACCCGTAATCACGGGTATAAGCTGGTAAGCCGTTATCGGCAGTTACCAGTTAAGCTGATAGCATTTTTGAAGCAACAGCCCGACCGGGCTTAAGGCCCTTGTTATACGTTCGCTCACACCCCAGCGTAACTCGTCCATTCAGCATCAGACACCGTGGGGCCAGACACGTTTGTACGAGTTATCATGGTGACGCTGGCGTGGTGACGCTCACGGGCTGATTGACCCTTTCGCTGGGGGTCGGTCGATCACCTCGCGCATTGCTCTGTATGCTTCGGGCGCGTGCGTGCGTGCGTCGCGCCCGCAGCGTCTGAGTTAGCGGCGCACGCGATCACCGCTCGCAAGTCGCAGACGCTCACCGCGAGCGAATGTATAACAAGGGCCTAAGAAAGAGATGCTAGGAGATTCGCAACGTAGAACATCGGTAGCACAATGGTTAGTGCAGTCTGCCGGAAACAGAAAGACGCGGGTTCAATTCCCGTCCGATGTCAGTGTTTTGCGAATAAGCTAGCACATCCAAATATGCAAGATCATCGTAAGGTTCTTTTAAACCCAAGCTCCCTTCGGAAAATCGTAAAATTCTCGTCGTTCAACCCATAAATTAGTGTATATCGCTTCTTTACGCGACGGACCCATTTCTGTCGCAACAGGCAATAGGGTCAATTGAAGGTCAAACTTCTGGCCGTAAGCTGCTCGGCGGGTGGTTAAAAGGCAAAGGTGGCAGCGTTGTTCAGCCCCCTATTGACGCGCCACGCATTCGTATTCTATAATATTTAAATCGTAGGGGCATGGTGAATGCGCGTTTGACCTATACAAAGGCTTGCAGGGGAAGGGGGGGGGCAACCGCTATACCAAGTGAGTGCTTTTACGTTCACAGACAAGTCAGATGCCGTTTTTCCCGACCCCGAATAGATGGGAAGGTTGGTCAGCCCGGGCCGGGATCGAGCGCTCGACAGTGCGGGTGAGAGCAGCGCCTCTCACCACTGCACCACTCCAACAGATGTGTAAAATTGCTAAACTGAATGGCGTAGACTCCAAGGGTAAATGTCCGATAAAGAGAAACAAAAAATCGAATCACTTCAAAACTTAGAGCAAGGAAAACGCAGTGTTCCCAAAGCACAACATGGTTGCGCTTCAAGGGTTATGAAAGAGGAAATAGGGTAAAGCAAGGTAAATGATACCTTCTGTTACCCACTAGGCCACCCAGCCCTTCATTTTTCGTTAACCCAGCCTCCTTACCCAGTTCAGCGACTAGGAAAAACAACCAAAACAAAGAAGGAAAGGTCACCAACCAAGGTGCTTCGATGCCACAGTTGCACTATCATGCCGATATGAATGTCGAGCGAATCGTCGATGAGCAGCAGATCTTTCACATTCAAAATTCCAATCACCTGAAACATCTCACGAATGTCAAAAATTCACAGTTGAATAGTCAGCGTTGATTGGTCCCGTAAGAGTGTACCACCCACTCGTCATCCAGAGCTCGCATTCATCAACGGATGAGCGGTCTCCGAAACCCCGTCGGCGATAAACCCGCTCGATAACGCGGGTTTGCGGCCATTTACGATTCGTCAAGGTCGGGGCTCCGGAGACCGAATAAATACCAGAAAAGCTGATAAACCCAACTGATAGTGAATAAACCGGAGACCGCTCATCCGCTGACGACTGCTTATTTTTTATAATGGTGACAAATGAGACCTCACAGAAAGAGAGTTTTGGGCAGAATCAAACGGCAGAGTCGATGAGAGATTGCAGAGATCATAGGGAGTTTGAGATGAGCAAACCACGGTCTCCCGCCGAAATCTCCCAAACCCTGCCTCATCGAGGGGTGTAATAGACCCACGATAAACCTCGCCTTAAACCCCGACGCGCGTTCACGAATTTCGGTTTGCGCGCCGTTCGGGATTTAATCGCGGTTTATCGCGGGTTTCGCAATGATGAATGTGGACCCAGGCAGAATCGTAGAAATATGATAATAAGTGATTGGACTAAACAAATCTGGCAGAAATATACCCGACCCCGAAGGGTTGAAGGCTTGCTTAGCCTGGGGAGGATCGATCGTATTACTGTATGGGTGAAATCTGTGCCTCGTACAATTGCACCAAGCTCGACTCTTGCAAATTTTCCATAGATATTTGAAGAAAGAATTTGCTGGTGTCATAACTGTTTACCAAGCGTCTCTTCGCATTTTCTGCTAGGAAATTGGGCCTAGATTCATCATTGGTAAACACCCGATAAATCTTGAGATATAGCTCGAACGACGCCCACAAATTGTCCACTTGTCATAAACTTCCAATGGTGAACGCAATTTCTCTCCGACTCTGCCGTCTGGTTCTGGCTGCGCCGCGGTTTCGGAGACCGCTCGTCCGTTCATGAATCTGGGCCCTGGGTAAAAGAAGTGAGTTAACCCTTCGAATGGGGGTTACCCAATTCGATCACACCAAACGGCGTCACTCCGCAGCGCGACCATGGTTTATTTTAGACTCAAAGAGCAACTGAAATTATAGCGTTAGGTATAAGATAACCCACGTCGTTCTTATCGTTGCCCTTGTATACCGGGATTCGGGTGTGTCGATTCTCACTCAACTGTCGTTTTAAATGGGTGTTTATCTCCATGTTGTCCGGCAGCATGAAGACCTGGAATAATCACTCTAAAACTCAACTCTACCATCGGTCGGAGACGCAGAGGACGCGGCTGTGGCCATCTGCGCTCACAGTTGCCACGAGAGAACAACTAGGTATAACGTAATCCTAAACGATTGTTTTTGTTTGGGTATGTCAGCCATGGATGACTGCTAGGTGTCGCGTTGATCCAGACGCGTCCTCTGCGTCCCTGACTAGTGCGTCGTTAATGTCGTGTCGCTTTGTTGTCGAGTATAAACGGGCGCTAAGACGAGTCGTCTGCGCTTGGGCAAGTCAAGGTTAGAAGTTCGGCACATCAGCGAGCCACCGCGCCGCGTCCTCTGCATCCCTGACCATGCTTTGACGCCGCCTTGTTGTCGAGTATGAACGGATGCTAGGATTTCTCGTCGGCGATGCACAAAACTAGGCTAATAGGAAACCTATGTACTGACCTTGTCGAGCGGTGTCATCACGTCGCGTACGCGTCGCACCTGCAAATTCAGCGCGTTCTCGACCACTTCGGCCATATTCACCGTGTCGTACTTCTGTTGACGCATCAAACCGCTGAGCATACGTCGATCGTAGCTCATACGAATCTCTGAAACATTCTATGGTTGCAGCTATTAGGGGTTATCGTAAAATACGGCGTTCGTAGGGCAGTGGTATGAGGTGCTACTTCGACCTGCACGATCGGGTGATCTATCCTAGCCCGGGCCAACCAAGCTCTTCATTTTTTCCGAGGTCGGGTAAATAGGTACAAAACTTGTCTGGAAAGGTAAAGACTCTCGCATTCACCATGCCTCTACGTTTTTGTGTTGAACAAAGTATCTGGATAGTATTCGACTATGAGATCTTACGGTAAAGGTAACCAGAAAGTAGAAAGGTAAAGGCGAATTAATCGGCGTTAACCAGGGCCCACATTCATCATTGGTAAACCCCGATAAACCCCGAGATACAGCCTGTGAACGGCGCGCACCTTTCTCTACTTTTCCCAAACTTCCTATATTAAACGCAATCTCTCATCGACTCTGCCGTCTGGCTCTGGCTGTGCCGCGGTTTCGGAGACCGCTGGTCCGTTCGTGAATGTGGGCCCAGGTATGCGCCACCCCGTATTTGGCCTTAATACTGAATTGCTGTGGTCAGCCACCATATGAGTCAGTGTCTTCACCTTACTGGACAACCAATTTACCCTTAACCGGACTGATGGAAACCTAGGTCAACCTGGGGGAGTATCGATCGCTCGATTATGTTGGTGTCAGTAAAGGTAAAGGTAAAGGTATCGGTGTTGATCTGTCCCCTGAGGACGCGCCATGCATTCGTGTTCCATTCAGAATCATGGAGGCATGGAGAATATGTATTTGGCCTACACAATGACTTGCGAGGACCAGCCGCTATACCAGGTCAGTCTTTACCTTCCAAGACAAGTCTGGTACCAATTTACCTGACCCGGAGGGGTGGAAGACTTGGTGACCCGGGCTGGGATCGATCGCTCGACCGTGCGGGTATCAGTAGCGCCTCCTGCCACAGTACGTCGCGGCCCCTTTACAAAGATAAGTAAAGTAAAAAATTGAATGGTAATTTATCGAAATTGGTCATTTTTCAAGAACGCGGCATGTATTTACATCCTTTGACCACGGAGAGGTGGAAGGCTTGGTTAGTCCGGGCCGGAATCGAGCGCTCGGCAGTGCGGGTGAGAGTAGCGCCTCTTACCACTGCACCACGCGGACAGGTTTGTAGAATTAAGGCATACTGAATGTGTATTTGGCCTATACAATGACCTGCGGTGGCCGGGCGCCATACCAGGTCAGCGTCTTTACCTTCCCAAACAAGTCTGGCACCAATTTACCCGACGCGGGAGGGATGAAAGGGTTGGTTAGCCCGGGCCGGGATCGATCGCTCGACCGTGCGGGTAAAAGCAGGTGCCCCTTACCACTGTACCACGCGGGTCGGTGTCAGTAGGGTCTTTAAAATCCTCAATAAGCGTATGGGTGCACTTTAATAGTTTTCGGTATTTTAAAAGGCCCATCTAGCATTGCTGCCGTAGAAATATACGCCCAAACGGTCCAAAAAAATGGAAGACGTCTTTTTTTCGATTGATCGTGCCCCAGCATACCTTTTCCGACGATACAGTCGAGAATTTTCGACAGCGGATAGCTGGCCGGAAATGTGAGCACCATGAAGAATACCATTATATGCCTACAACGGCTTCCAATCGGTAGAGCGTATCTGGAAGTTTTGGTTCATTCTTTTTTCTCCATTTTTTTTCATTCTTTTTTTTGCCTTTGTCCAGGCAGTACGCGCATCGCTCTTCTCAGCCTTCATCATCGAATGGCCGCTAGAGATTTGAAGAAAGATGAATAAATATGGAATTTATCCACAAGTACTAGTGGCAATAGTAGAAGAATTGGAAGGATGATTAATTAGACTGTTATTCAGTATTTTTGGGAAAAAATAGGATTTGCTGCCTTTATGCAATTACTGTCCCTTCATACTCGACACTGAAACAGGCATGGCAGCGGCGTCAGGGACGCAGAGGACGCACCATACCTCTCAAACGCGCGCCGCCGCAGCTCTGCCGCCGACCATGAACGCCCCTTTGGCTCTTCTGAAAGCAGATTTCGCGGCGCGTATCACGAAACTCACTTTGTACAGATGACTTGTGGAAGGATTTCGGAGAAAATGATGATGAATAACGCTGGAAGGACGGTGATGAATAAGAAACGCTCCACCCTGCTCAATATAATTCCGCCGGTCATCGCGTCGAACGTCAGCACGCAAATTGTATTGCAAATAGTATTACCTGGAATTATTCAACTTCTATTTGGGCTGTTCTAGGAGCTGCAGAAGCTGAAATACTTCCCTCGGGACTTGTTTTTGACCACTATTTTGCAAAAATCATCGAATTGAAAGTTGTAAAATTTTCTGTTCGTATTCCAAAAAAGCTGTTCCAGGGCGAACCCCAGGGTTTACTGAAGCCCCAAAAATCTTGAGAGAGGCTCTCACCGAGTAGAATCGTACACAGCATATAATTACCGTTCTTTCGAATAGGAATAATATTAGCCGCGTAGTTTCGAGTCTTCGGATTTTCGTCATATTCTCGAATACGCTGAATTAAAGTAAAGGTAAAGTGATTGGTTAGCCCCCGAAGAAAGCGCCATACATTTGTGTTGCATTGAAAATCGTAGAGGCATGGTAAAGGGGCCTTTACCATAAACTGCCGGAACACGCCCGCTGCCAATTCACCCTACTCAGGAGGTATGAAAGGCTTGGTTAGTCCGGGCGAGATCGATCGCCCGATCGCGGAGGTGTCAGTAGCGCCTCTTGCCACTGCGCCTTGCTCCCACACTTGATGATTGTTTTTGGATAGGATAAATAGATCCCTTAGCTGGTAGCAAGACGAAACTCATGAACAACGGACCATTCATACTCGACAGCGCTACATTACGACTCTTGCCGACGGTAAACCCTACCCTGGGCCCAGATTCATCATTGATAAACCCTCGATATACCTCGGGATATAGCCCGAACGGCGCCCACTTTTGTCTACTTATCCTAAACTTCCTATGTTAAACGCAATCTCTCATCGACTCTGCCGTCTGGTTCTGGCTGCGCTGCGGTTTCGGATACCGCTCGTCCGTTCATGAATCTGGGCCCTGGTCCTTACCTCCGACCTACCGCAATTCCCGGATGACAGGATCAATGTAACGGATACCACTTTGGTATGTTGACGCGTTACTGTGCTGTTGCTGTATAGGATATCGCGGGGTGTACTACACTGCGTACCTTACCGGAAATTTACCCCGGCGCATGTACATGGATCATGATTAGCTGTGATGGCTTCCTGTAGCTTAGCGAACGTTTTGAGAATCAAGGATTGGGGTTCAGGACCCAGATTCATGACCGGACGAGCGGTATCCGAAACCGCGGAGCAGCGAGAACCAGACGGCAGAGTCGACGAGAGATTGTGTTTAACATAGGATGTCTAGGATAAGTAGACAAAGGTGGGCGCCGTTCGGACTATATTTCGAGGTTTATCGGGGGTTTTTCCGAAATTTCGCTTACCCGAAGGTCGTCCATATCCAACGACATAAGTGAAAGATTCAAACCGGTGAATAGGGCGCTGAGAAATAGAAAAAGGCAATATATCATGAATAAGATATGGAGATGCCGTCCCCCTGAAAAAGAATGACGTGCCTACAGCGTCCCGCCCATTTTTCAAATTTTTTTTCTTTTTTTGAGAGAGAGAGAGAGAATCTAAACTGCTAGACTTACGCTTATCAACGATAATGATCGATTGAAACTCGCTCGGTGCTGCCGAAGGATCGCTGCATACGAAAATTGGAAAGACCCATTCATCGCGAAAATCTTCGATCTAAAAAAATGGATAATAAAATATTGATTATAATTATAAAATGATACGGAAAATTAGGGCCAATTAAGGAAATTTTTGTGTAGTCTGACTTTACTGTGTTCAGATTCTGTCGAATCCATTATGGTGATTGTGAAACGTGAGCCCCAGGATTCCCCATCGCTCCAGGTATTCGAATCCTCTTCCGATCAATCGATGGTTTTGGGTACGACCATTTTTTAGAATTATTTTTTATGAACAGCGTCGACAGGGAATGTGGTCCCATTTCGGTCAAAAAATAACGGGTGTAGTGGGAGCTATCGAAGAAAGTTTTGACCTCGCTGTTAACTCGCTAAGGGAGTGACTGAATGAAAAAAAACTGATAAAATGATAAGGGGCACAATTTTCTCCCTGGACATTTTACGAAGCTCTGCGTTCCCCTCTGATTTTTTTTTGAACAGTTTCCCTTTTAGAACAGTGAAGTAATGCTAACCAATACAGCTTATTGTATAGGTGAAGCATGCATTCATACCCGCCGCAGGATTCTGAGCGGAGGTGAGGTTCATGGCGTATTCCAGTAAGTGATTAACGCTAAGTGACCCTTACTTCATTGGATATCAGTGGTCTAGTAGAAGGTCTTCGTAGGATTAACATATTATATATTAAGATTAACTACATTCAGAACCTAAATGTCCACCATTCTGGACGACGGCAAAAATTGCAGAGAAATTTGTAAAAAAAAAACTCGATCAGAAAATTTTCTCTTCAAAATACCTCCTCGCTAGAGAATGGGGATCCGAGGTGCGGTCATCGATACCTATACTATTTTGAGCTGCTTGGAACTCTTTCACGCTCACCCAATTTTTTAGCAAAGAATTACTCCTTCATTTTTATTTTTTTGTTTTAAAAATTAGGGCTCTCTTGGTGCAGGGGCAAGTGGCGCCATTGACACACGCATGGTTAAGCGATCGATCTCCCTTCAGGCTAAACAAGCCTTCCATCCCTCCGGGGTCGGGTAAATTGGTACCAGACTTGTCTGGGAAGGTAAAATCAGTGATATGGTACGGCGGCCGGCCCCGCAAGCCATTGTACTGGTCAAGTACGCAATCACCCTGCCTCTACCATTCTGAATGGAACACGAATGCGCGGCGCGTCTTTAGGGGACTGATCAACGCAGATAGCTTTGACTTTTACCTCTTTCTAAAATTTAGCAAAAAAACATTACCTTGGTCATATGAGCAACAACAAAGTTGTCGGTGGTCTCTGTAACTGTCATCTGCACGCTTCGTTTGTCTTTTGACGCTGGACACGTTGGTGACGGATGCAGCCAAACCTGATCAAAGCTAGCTTTAATTTTAATAATTTAATTGTTAATTGGTTCACCTCTATGAAAAATATCCCTTAAGGGCTCGTTTAGACGCCGCGCGGCGAAAAATGCGAAATTGAAGCGCAATCAATGATTAACATATATACTTGATCGAATTCGCTCCTTTGCTTTAGTGGCGCAGTCCGGTGGCGCCTCATATAGGCAAACTTACTGGTCGTTCGGGTTTTTTAGAAGGCTGCTATTCTTTATTAAAGGACATTTTGACGAAATTCACTTTTTCGTTTAATTTCTTCCCTATGTGATTATATACCTAATTTTTTTTTTGCTTAGACGCGGCGCCACCGGACTGTGCCAATAGCGCAAAGGAGCAAATTCGATCAATGACGTTAATTATTGATTGCGCTCCGATTTTGCGTTTTCGCCGCACGGCGTCTAAACTACCCCTAACTGATTTGCGGTACGATATACTCCGATGGGCGCGCGTGGTGCAATGGTAAGAGGAGCTATTTACACCTGCACGGTCAAGCGATCGATCATCACCTGGGCCAACGAACCCTTCTATCCCTCCGAGGTCCGGTAAAGTGGCATGACGGCCCATCGGCCACCGCTGCGATGCAACGTCGCAGCTAAGGGATGGGTCGTTATGTCGGTTCGTCTAGATTTTCCTTATCTGATCCGTTCCTTTCATATCATCATTCCTTTGTCACCATCATCGAAATTTTTGCTGCTGTGGAACCAGTCAATCTCTTCACCCGTTTAACCCATGGTTCCAATAACTTGCTTCAGTATAAAAAAAAACATTATTTACACGGTAAATAAAACTAAAGGTACAGCTAAAGGTGATGCCGCTGATCAGTCCCCTGAAGACGCGCCGTGAACTCGTCCACCTTTCACAATCGCAGAGGCACAGTGAACGTATTTGGCCTATACAATGACTTGCGAAGGCCAGCCGCTTTACCCAGTCAGTGTCCTTATCTTCCTAGACGAGTTTGGTATCAAGTCACCCGACCGCGGAGGGACGGAGGGCCTGGGTAGCCCGAGTGGGGATCGATCGCTCGACCGTGCGGGTGCCAGTAGCGCCTCTCACCACTCCATCACGCGGGGCAACGAAATCTTCGTAGAGCGCTAGAAATTCGTTTAGTTTCTTCTATAGAAATGGATTTACCTCAGTTATATTTCCGACGTTTCTTCCTATAATAACCACGGCGTCGTCTCGATGAGATATGCTTGGACGACCTATCGCCCTGGAGATGGTAAAAATATAACGTATAGCCTTTTTCGCTTTCTTGGTAGTATGTAAAGTCTAAATTGCTGCCACGCCGCGTCCTCTGCATCTCTGACCCCTACTTGACCACTACAGCGTTACTTTGTTGTCAAGCATGAATGGCTCTCTGAAGATATTCGCTGGTAGGAGACATTTTCTGGTGGGAGACATTCGCTGGTGGGACTTCCAAATTTGCCGAATTTAGGTTAGTGATATTTATAATTTTTTGTAATTCCCCCGCCCCAATTTTCATAATTACTTGGGGGCTTACTCTTCGTGAACTGCCATCGCGTACATAACTCCGGTATTGTTTTGTTTCGGGGTAGTGGATCTCATCGGAACAGCCGACGTTTTGATCGGAACAGGCGATGTTTTGTTCTGTAATGGAGAAAATTCGCGGAAATTTGCCTATTAGGGAGAGTTAAATGTTATTTTGATCATGAATCGCCCCGCGACGCGATCGTCTTCGAAGCGATTTGGCGTGATTGTGTAGTGTGCAGTTGCGCACAGCCAAGCAGCGCCGCCTTCGCCCCGATCGCTTAAAGTCAGGTCGTCGCGCTGCGACGCGATTTATCGATTTCATATAGTTTTACCTTTTTAGAACCTATCAAGCGATGGATGATGGGTTTCCTCGTTGCTCTGGACGATACGGTTAGTGATGAGTTTGGAGTGATCTGCATAGTTCTATTGGGTTGTGGTGAACTCTTGGAGTGTTTCGAGTTTGGACGATGTCGATGAGCCTTCGAGGCTGACGTTGAGTAGAAGTGTGAGATTTCAATCTGAAACGAAATCCTCGTGCATGGCGTAGACGCCGACCACGATCACTCACGGTGTACAGCATGCCGACAGCAGCCAGAAGCACTAACCGCATTCCACGACGACAACATTGAAATAGTGCCCAGTTTGACCTATCCCATCCTATTTAATAGAAGATTATCAGATTATCAGGGGATCATTTTATCAGAAGACCCTGTGCAGGCTATCCTATCTCATTTACTCTCTTTCATCGGAAATTTTCGGTCTTATCAAAAAAATTCATTCATGCATACCACGGACCTTACTGCTGAGCCTAAATTCATGACGGGTATCGCCACAATATACCCGAGAATAAACCCTGGTCGGCGCGATTATTCGCATTCATGAACGCGCCGCGGAGTTTATTTGGGGGATATCGCGGTTCTATTCCATTCCGCGGCGCGTTCATGAATGCGAATAATCGCGCCGACCAGGGTTGATTCTCGGGTATATTGCGCCGATACCCGTCATGAATTTAGGCCTCGGTTTATTTCGATGATTTACCCCTAATAGATGTCTGCTTACGTGTTAAATTTTAAGTCTTTGTTTTGATGCTTAACCTAGCATAATCTTTTCAGCAGAAGTGGTCACCTTTAGTAAACCAGAGCGTTTATGACCCTGATTCATGAACGGTTCACCAGAAATAAACCACGTAATTTGCCACAGATTGCACACGAACCGTGATTCACCAACCCGGGTCACTCGGTAAGCCGCAGCGTTCATGACCCGGATTCATGATAGGTACACCCAAAATATACCACGGAATTTACCACAGATTGCATGCGAACCGTGATTCATCAACGCGCTCTGGGGTCACTCGGTTTTCGGGTCTCGTACGCATTACACCCCAGACTGCTACGGCGATGGTTCGAATTCCCCCAATGGCGCGCATACCCCGATTCATCAATATGATCTGTTTTTTTTCTCGGATTATGTGGGGCCTATACGCCGTTACTTGCCTGAGGTCTCCAAACATTAGCCGCATGAATAAGGTGTATCAGACACAAACCACGAGTAAACCCCAGCTGCGCTGGTGAATCACAGCGCCGCTTAGGATGGTATAAGCACTCACTTCAAATCACTTTAGCAGGAAACCTTTCCTGAGCCGTAGTTCTGCATAAGGTGTGTTGGTGAATCTAAGACTTGTGTAAGATTTAGCAAAAGTACCCATGTTTAATAGTTATAGGATTGAGCGACGGAAGTATGTCCACTAATTCCAATAAACCCACGAAGTATTAAAATTCTACACTGTCTTTTTGTAAACTGCTGCTTTGCATTGAAAAGGAAAACCGGAAAATTGTGTTGCTTTTTTATTCCAAATCAACAACGGCGCATCACAAACCAACAGTCAAAAAAAATCAATCAATCAAAACATAACAGGTCAACAACGTGATTAATTATCTCTGTAACACAAACGTCAAACGTAGTCGACAAACGGCCGCTTGAGATTACTTAAAAGCGGAAATAAAAACAAAGGATGGGTTGTCGACCACGAGTCTTCTCCACCTTGCTATAAACAATACCTCAACTTGAAAACCAACCAATCAACAACGATCTGAGACCAACAGTTCTAACAGCATCTATTCACTGCTATCCGAATCTGACGAGCTGCTTTCAACTGGTTTCTTGGCTTTTTTGACTTTCGGTGACTCCATGACTTGATCGTTTTCCTCCTGTTTTGGCTCTTTTTTCGGTTGCTAAAGGTAATTCATAAATACTAAAAAGTAGATTGAAAAATGTGATGAAGCGTACCGCAGAGTAGTCAATGACTTTGTAGTCAGTGGGTGTCTTCGTGTTTGGTTTGCCAAATTTGTCCAATAAACCGTCCTACAATACCTTTGGGTATAAAATACGACCGAATAAAGCGGGATTCCTTGAAACTTGCCTTTATCATCTGCTTCTTTTTCATTGCGACCGGTCCCAGACCCCATTTACGACCGTAGACATCTCTTTCCATGATTACCCGCTTTGATTTGGCCACGACCCCATGATCGGCCGACGCCATCGTCGATGTGGTCATTTGTGCAATAGCTAGATAAAATAAATCGATGAAATAAGATCAAATTTTTCAAAAAATTCAAAACGTACCTATACAAATAGCTTCTCCTTTCGTAGTTACGACAACAATCTCTTGTCCGATTTCGATACCATCATCGTACCGTAAAACACCGGGCAGGAGAATCTTAGCTCCATAACAGATAGCGTTCACCTGAAAAATTAGAATGAAAATTAGTAGTAACTTCGAATTTGAAAAATGTAAAAAAAATCTTTAAAAATTCACCGATGAGTCCTTCACAATTATTCTCTTATGCTCCACCAATAGCGCTTCCAGGGGTCGGACAATTCGTCGCATGTATGTTTCATCCTTGAAGTATTTTTTAGAAATATTATAATTGCAGGTTAAAGTGAGATAAAACGGGTTACCACTTACCTTGTGATGGTCTAGTACATACTGGGCATCCAAAATGTCGTGCATGGTCACTAATTGGTCGTGCTCGTCGGTGATTCCTGATCTAAAAAGTACATTTTTACTCGCCTACTAAAAGTCGGAATTCTTTGTAGTTTCACAGATTCAGCCCTCGAGCACGTTTTTTCTAAGAACAATCGGATTTTTCTTGTCTTGTTCATTTTTTTTATGTTATAAGGCGGTACTCTTCAGCGTTCTGAACTAATTTTTGGAGTTTAAAATCCTGCCGGTATAAATTGGCTTAAAAAGAAAGTACTGAGCTTCAAGAGCACACCTGTTTCGCCGAAGTTCCTGCATTTGCCCGCCGACGCCGAGAAGAAGACCAAGATGCACGCATATTGTCCTCACGTACGTACCAGATTCGCATTTCGCCCTAGATTAACGTGGAATTACCTTATTACGATTGATTTCGTAAAAATTTAAATGAGCAAATTCTAAGGGAATGACGAACTTTCGCTCCTTTCAAGTATCTGTAGAAAAATTGAAAAGGTTGAAAAACAAAAAAAACTGAACTAACCAGAAAATTCCCATCTGCTGCTCTTTATCGTACTCGATGAGCTTGTTCTCGTACACGGTTCGAACACGTAACTGACGTTTTACTGCCGATATCAACGGAGGTCGTTGGAACAGAGCGCCGGTCAGCTAAATAATACACACTTAGAAACTCTGGTAAAAAAATTAAAGGTAAAAGGGTAGAGGTAGAATAGTCGGCGTTGATCAGTGCTCTCCGGACACGCCATGCATCCAGCTTCTATTCGAAATCGCAATGGTAATGGACGGCTTAGGCCTTTGTTATACCGACGCTCACCCCCCAGCGTCTGCCAGCGCAACTCGTCCCATTCAGTATCAGACACCGTGGGGCCAGACACGTTTGTGCGAGTTATCCCGTAGACGCTGGCGTGGTGACGCTCACGGGCTGTTATGCAGACGCTCGCTTACGTTCCACGCTCTAGTCGCTGTGCATTGCACTGCGATTGACCCTTTCGCTGGGGGTGGGTCGATCACCTCGCGCATTGCTCTGTATGCTTCGGGCGCGTTCGTGCGTGCGTCGCGTGCTCAGCGTCTGAGGTTAGCGGCGCACGCGATCACCGCTCGCAAGCAGCTGCAGCTCACCACGAGCGTTGGTATAACAAAGGCCTAAAAGTAATGACAGTACTAACCTTCTCGAGCGCCTGCTTGATTTTCTTCTCACTCTCAACAGGGTTGTGGAGTTTGAAAATACACACGTATTCCTTTCCAGCGCCTTGCTGCGATTTTGCCAAACGTGTCGTCTTATCAATGCAAACGATTAGACATCCGGAGACCTTGAATAGGGAAAACGTTCTTTTTTGGTTTTTGGGTTCAACAAGAAACTAATTTGGCAAAAAAATAAATCCCAGCCCACCTTGGGATCAAGTGTGCCGCTGTGACCGGTCTTCTCCACTCGTAAAATGCGCTTAATCCATGCGACCACCTCGTGCGATGACGGATTCGCCGGTTTGTCCAAATTGAAGAAACCGTTCGAAATATAATTTTTGATGTCTCTCTTCAACGGTGAACATCCATCAGTTAAAGGAGTGTAGTGATTGGTGCGCACGTTCATGCTGTCGAAATTCTGCAAAAACAAAAGAATTTTACAAAAAGAGCGGTTTTCTTTAATAATAAAATTGTACCTTTAATAGTAACGGCCATTGTTTTGACCTGAGGCTTGGTTCGGCGGTAGAAGGCTTGAGGTGGAAGGTGCCTTTCTCTTGAGCCTCCTGTAAAAAGACAATTTCTGGCTATAAGAAAATGTTTAAAAATATAATTTTTTAAAGCCACAGTTTGAAATGAAAGTGCAGCATTAGCTTTTCTACCAAAAAATTGGTCACATTTGTCATGTAGTTACATCCAACTATTTGAAAAAAAAATCAAAATCGAGCCGGTCTTCTTTTCAAAAAAAAAAATCAGTTCACCTCAACTTTTAACAGTAAATTTCAACACATTAGAACACTTACGGATCCACGATTTTATCAGGAAAGTTTACGTTTTAGAATTATTCGGAGTTGAAATTACCCTGGGCCTAAATTCATGACGGGTATCGGTACAATATACCCGAGAATAAACCCCGGTCGGCGCGAGTATTCGCATTCATGAACGCGCCGCGGAGTTTATTTGGGGGATATCGCGGGTCTATTCCAGTCCGCGGCGCGTTCATGAATGCGAATAATCGCGCCGACCGGGGTTTGTTCTCAGGTATATTGTGCCGATACCCGTCATGAAATTAGGCCCTGGAGTAGAGGGCTAATTCTGCCGGGTTTCAATAAATCTGCCAATTGTTTTTACGAATTTTTGGCTGGCCTGACTCCTGCCTGACTCCATCGATGGGACTCTTAAAAAAGCGTAACTGACCAGTGCTGAAACCGCGAGGGGAATTCGAAAAAGGAATATTGCATACAAAGAAGACCTAATTCTTGTAAATTAAATAAGTAGTTGAATAGTCGATTTTGTATAACAATAAAGCAAATGAACGAAAAACAGTTGAATATTCTAAGAACTTACCCCGACGTCCTCCACCTTGACGCGTACCTCCTTCTTACCCATCTTTGTACCTGAAAAAACGGAAAGTTACGACGATTTCTTCCAACGTCAATTTGAGACACACGAGAATCGCAGTGCGGTATTTTTTTTTACTTAATTTTGTCCTTTACGAACTATAGAAATAAGCCAACAGCTAAAATAGAGCAAAATGTTTGTGAGTGCTGACATTAAAAAAAACCGAAACGGTTCATTTCCTCACAAAAATTCGTTTCAATTTTGAGGGAACTCGACCCACTCCAGAAAATCTACTAATTATGGCAACAAGAACAAAACGACATTTACTGACTGCACTGTTCTTGTTGGATAAAAATTCTAGAAATTTTTAATCTCTTTGAAGAATTGGTTCTGACGATCTAAACCCGTTCCATTTTTAACAGGCAGTTTTTCTCGATAATTCTAGTTGCACTCGACATTGTTATTCAGCAGAACTGATCGATGGCTGACGACGGGAGCAAATCGATCGAAGACACCCCGTGGGGCGCCTCCTAAAAATATCACCGTCTTTTTTCACGTAACACACGCTATGAAGAGTAGGAAAACGGTGGAAAGTAAGTCATGGAAGAGATGGAACAATCCGGACCCCTCGGAAGCCTCGAGGATGAGGGACCATCGCCAAAAATCTGCGGGACCATCGACGTCAATCAGCTGAACTGAGCCGGGGCGGCGGCGCTGCGTGGCTGCCCGCCGAGCACGCGGCGCCGCACGCTCTGCGGGCAGCCACGCAGCGCGGTCGCGATTCGAAATGCTCGCGTTGGCGCTCAATCAGTTCGAACCGCGACGGCGAGTGGTCGGTCCTCTTCCTCGCTCCTTTCCCGTAAAGTTCTGTCATCCTTTTTTCTTCTATTTTTGCCTTCTTTTCCCTGTTTCTCCCTATTTCTCCTCACTCCGTCCCTCTCTTTGCACCTAGCTGCATATATTGTCATGCGATGAATTTTCACGCAGGAGTCTGACACACGGGGGTAGGTTGTGGGTGGTCCAGAACGTTCTACGAGATATTCCGTTCATGGTGCCGTAGGATATCTACAAGTTGGACCGTTTCTGCAAACTTGTCAGTGGCTTAAATGGATATGGTTGGTCACTCGTGGGTCCCGAAAAATATTTTTACAGTTGCGGAATTCTTGATGCGACTTGCTCCCAAAAACGGTGCTGTTGAACCTCTGATCTGTCAACACTACTCGACAATATATGTTGTCCTCAACTAAAAGATTCGTGGTCGCTTAACACAGAAAGGCCCCATGGACAAAGTCTGGACGGAAAATATTTTTGAGCCCTTTTCGATGATTCCAATCTTTCAGCTATTGATCCATTTTATTGCTGCATTTCATAAGTAACCGTTTCGCTAAAAAAAGTTGCGAGTTATCGCCTGGACTAGACGCGCGCTTCTAGAGGTCGTTCCAGAATGTTCCAGAAAGTGACTTGCCGCTCGATTGCGTCATTCTGCCGCTGATTCGCTATAAATGTAACCAGCCGGCATTTTCGAAACATCTGCTGTCGTTTTTTCTTTTCCTCTCCAATGGGCCCCCTCCAATGGCGTCGTATTGAATCGCACGGCATCATTTTGCGGACGGACCTCCTTTCGAAAATATTGTTTGTTGTGCTTTCATAAATTAGAACGGTTCCGTTTAAATCCTGCTTAAAGGGTACGCTATTGTGACTGGTCTACGTTCGATATTACGAAATAGTCTTGCTTCGGGGAAGAATACGGGGTAATATTTTTTGCTGATTTTGATTTTGTGATGGGTTCTTTCTCTTTTAGGCGAGTTTTGACTGAAGGGGAAGTGTTTCATCCTGCTGATGATTCATGAGTTTTTGTAACCGACCGGTATCCAAGATGTAGCCCTAATTACTGCCAATGCCTGATATTACCCCACCGTCATGCTTTTCAATCAATCAATCGAGAGCGGTATGCAATCATTTGATAGGTATTGTTTGTAGAACTTCTGTTGGAAGTCTTAATTCATTGTTACTTAGTGTTACTACATTGCTGTTCAGTGGGGTGGTCTTCTCAGTCTATTTTCTACTCAGCCTTCCTCGCGCAACGTCCAAAATAAACGTAGCGACTCAACAAAATATGATGGTTTTTCAGGTACATGGCTAGCGCTGGCGACGGTATCCCCACCTTCAAGCTTGTCTTGGTAGGTGACGGTGGAACAGGAAAGACAACATTCGTCAAGCGTCATTTAACTGGAGAGTTCGAGAAGAAATATGTTGGTGAGTGCTTTACCCAATGACGTTTCGTGGCTTGCTTGAATTGGAGCTAGATGCTACAACAGTGTATTTTGAAATGTTCGCAGCGAATCCGGACCTGACAAAAAAGTAATAATAGGCTAATAGTTACAAAGAAACATTCGGTACTATTGTACTTCTGGGGCCCACTTTCTTCGTTTAAAATAGACCTATTGGAGGTAATCGGCCGTGAGAATAACGATTCTGATACTCGTTGCAAGTGCAGGAATGCCTTATAAGCCCGTTACCTTAGGTTTTAGAGGCGAGAAAATCTGCGAGATAACACGCGGCGGCGGGAGACGCAGACAGTGCACTCTCTTCCCTGCACATTTCGAAGTGCTTCCACTGCTGAGTCCTCGTTTAGCTCGCTCCGACTGGTCGGAGAGTTTCCTTTAGTGGCTCGGACAACACCACGAAGGCTCGGCCAACATCCAGACGGTACTACCGCGATGCTGTCTGGGAATCGTAGGGGACGGGGACGAATTCTACGGCAATTGCGCCGAGATAACCCTTGGTGGTGCTGCCCGAGCCTCCACCTTGTGGAAACTCGCCGACCAGTCGGAACGAGCTGAACGCGGACTCAGCAGTGGAAGCACTTCGAAATGTGCAGGGGAAGAGAGTGCCCTGTCTGCGTCTCCCGCCGCCGCGTGCTATCTCGTAGGTTTCCTCGCCTCTAAAACCTAATATAACGGATTTATAAGGCATTTCCGCACTCAACGAGTATCAGAATCGTTCTTCTCATGACCGATTGCCCCGGCCTATTTTAAACGAAAAAAGTGGGGCCCCAAAAGTACAATAGTACCAAACATTCAAAACGGAGTATCGTTCTATTCTGGCTGATGTCGCTGAATTGAAGGGATGCGGTGGGATTGAGAGCCGAAGGTAGTAGTGAGGAACGGCCCGCTCAAATTGGGTTCCCTTCTTCGAAGTTTGATACTTACATTGAAGATTTGGGTGCTATGTGGGTTGGGGGTGCAGGGTGGTGGTCTGTAATATTGCGTCGATTCTATGCTGGTTAACATGTTAAGGTGTGAACAATTCTAAAGAGTTTTCATGTCAAACATGTCAAAACCGACCGAGTTGATCGTAAACAATGGCAGATATAACCATGATAACACGTTAAAATCGACGTAAAGTTGCGGACAACCACCCTGCACCCCCCAACCCACATAGCGCCAAGATTTGTTGTTCCCACAACCCTTCATCATAAACGTTTCTTTTAGCAACTCTTGGAGTGGAGGTTCACCCGCTAATTTTCCACACTAACCGAGGACAGATCCGGTTCAATGTTTGGGATACTGCTGGACAGGAGAAGTTTGGTGGTCTACGCGATGGTTATTATATTCAAGGTGACGATTATTTCTCATTGCTGAATGCACTCGTATGTTAAAATAGAAGTGTTTAGGACAATGCGCAATCATTATGTTTGACGTAACAGCTCGTGTGACGTATAAGAACGTTCCTAATTGGCATCGAGATTTGGTGCGAGTCTGTGAAAACATTCCAATCGTGCTGTGCGGAAACAAGGTGAGAATGTACTTGATTATTTTGCAGTGATTTTGGTTTTTTCATGCTCAGCGGGGTAAAACTAAACTGGACAGAAGACTCGGTGCTTACCTGCAATTTTGATTTATCACCTTCATTCCTTTAGAAGACGTTTTGGGGTGAATGTGGCATTGTGCCAGTGGAACTTGAACCATTTTATAATGGTTCTGTTCTATTGGAAGATGATGGTGGTTTTTTTCAGGTCGATGTCAAGGACCGAAAGGTGAAGGCAAAAACGATCACTTTCCATCGCAAGAAGAACCTTCAGTACTATGATATCTCGGCCAAGTCGAACTACAACTTCGAAAAGCCCTTCCTGTGGTTAGCTCGCAAGCTGCTGGGAGATCCTAATCTCGATTTCGTTGCTATGCCAGCTCTTGCTCCTCCGGAGGTAAAACTTGTCTCAACTGCTCGTTCTAAAGTCATATTCACTGTTTACAGTTCATTTGTTTATTGTTCTAGGTGACGATGGATCCGGCGATGGTTGCTCAGTACGAAGCTGATCTGAAGGAGGCAGGAGATGCTGATCTTCCAGATGACGATGACGATCTCTAGACCTAAGGCCACTCGTGTAGACATTGTTCTAATCGATATTCGATTCTTTCGATTGCTCTGGGCCGAATGCTAACCGGTGGCCGTGATTTCTTTAATACACTTGTTGTCAACAAAGTTTGTTTCATTGTTTTTATGTTTTCAGCCACGTGTATTTTGATTTTTTGTGTGTGCAAATCGTTGTTCTAGACTGATTAGAAATTAATGAAATAAACTTTTCTTGCTGAAGTAAGATTGCTTCTCTCGTGCCGCTTCAGTAAGCTTTCTGGAAAATATTTTCCATTGTCAGGAATTTTTGAATTGCGTTGTTGAATGGTACGAATTGTAAGGAAAAACCCCTGACTTCGTTTCTGTATCCCAACGCGTAATTGAAAACGTCTCTCAGATTCAAATGCTATTTGGCCATTCGGCTGTGGCGTCTAGTCGCATTTAAGGCCATTGTTATACCGACGCTCACCCCAGCGTCTGCCAGCGCAGCTCGTCTCATTCAGTATCAGACACTGTTGTAGCGCAGACGTGCGTGTGTTAGTTGTCCTGCCGGCGGCTGGCGGGACAACTAACACACGCACGTCTGCGCTACCACGGTGTCTGATACTGAATGGGACGAGTTGCGCTGGCAGACGCTGGTGGTGAGCGTCGGTATAACAATGGCCTAAGGGACAGGACCTCCAGCGACTTGTCTTTTTCGTGGCCACTTACTGACCCAGATGGTCCCAATGAGCCGAACAACCCTAACTTGCTTTATTTAAATGTGTTGCTAAAAATTTAAATATTGCAGGGGCTTGGTTCCAATTGACCAAGTCGCTGTCCCAGGGCCGCATGCAGCTGTAGGACGAGTGCACGTCGTTGACAGGCACCATCTTTGAGGGTAGGACGATCTTCGGCTCTATTGCTTTCCCTAAGGTAAGGCAATTTTCCCACTAATATACCCAGAGTATATTCTCCCTTGCTAGCCTTGCTAAAGAGCCATCTTACCGATGCGAGGCGATGTGGAGTATTCTAAACTTCCGTACCGGGGCTTTGTTTTCGTCTGACTTAGCGTGGGGAAAAAATCAGTTCTGGAAGAATTTTTGTCGATTTTGAGTTTATTTATGTTCCTGGAAGGTGTCGTGGAGTACAGTACACCTTCTAGACTTTCTGAAATAAAAATTAGAATTTCTTTGTTCGGCACGACAGCAACGTCGACATCCTCGTGGCATCTGTCAATAGGAACATAATGCTAGCTACGTTGAATTGAAACACAGGAAAAAATTGAGAAAACTGGGGAAGTCCTATGGCTGTGAAGAGTTGGGACTCCTTCATCGGCCCATACTTATCAACGAAGGAGGATTAAGGAACTTCGAACCGGGGATCTGAGAAAGTCGACAACGGAGACGTCAAAAATCTCGTAACTGATGTGGAAATAGGGACACCGTGCCGGAGGAGTCAACTGAGGAGATGAACTTATTCTATAGGAAATGGACGAAGCCAGATTCAGGACAAGGAAGAAGAAAGGAGGAAGCAACTTTCTGTTCACTTCCTAACTTCCCCGGTGATCTGAAGAGCAAAGAGGAGCTTAGCTAACTGTGTTATCTCTTTCGTACTTACAGCCATGGAGGAGGCTCTCAGGATAATCAAAATGCTGATTTGGATAGGCCACCCTGAGGAGAATCTTGGAGAAACGTGGGCCACCATGAGCTTGCCCGTTTGGCTGGAGATCGATCCAATGGTGGCAAAGATGAAGAAGATCGTTGAAGTTTCGGAGTCAGCATGACGAACAGGGCAGGTAAGATATGCTGATCTGATCGGAGGGATGAGATCAGCAAATCAGCATATCGACCTGCGCCTCTGCCCGGAGTGCGCGAAGATGCCCATGGATGGGTATGGTCGGCCCCTCATCGAGCCCAAGGCGGCCAGGTGAGATATGCTGATCTGATCGGAGGGATCAGATAAGCAAATCAGCATATCGACCTGCGCCGGGGCGCCCGGTGTTCTAGAAGAATCCATCGATGGGCATGGCGGCCCACCGAAGGAGCACAGGGTGGCAGGGTCGGTTGAAATATGCTGATCTGATCAGAGGGATCAGATCAGCAATCAAAAAATCGACTGCCACCGGCGCGCCTCCCCTCACGTGGCGCGAGCTCCATTCATGAACGACGCCTGCCACCGGTCGGTGGCACTTTTTTAGCACTTTTTTTTCGGTGGCATTTCACTTTAGTACGGTCCCACTGGTCTGAAAGTTGTTGACATTTTCATGTTCAACCTCATTTGTCGCTCATTTAGAATTTGGTCATGACTAAATCTTGTGGAATTGGAAAGCGCTCGCATTCCGCGTCTCCATGGAACTTTAGGTAAGTGTTCAAGTAACCTTCTTTTTTATAATTGAATACATAGATATGCCTGTCCCAGTATGGTCTCTTTTGGGTCCTTGATATTCATTGACATCGAAAACATTTTTGAACAGTCACATTGTCATGCTAATTATAACGAATTTGTGTTTGTTCTAGCGCTTCATGCTGCTCACAGTCTTATTGCTTTATTTGTTCTTTACAGGCAGGGACAAAGGAATTGATCCCGTGCGCATCGAACAACTGTTCCTGAAGGAGAAACCGGACGAGATCGACACTTAAAAATCGTCCAGGTTAGTTTCTATCCTCATTACTTGAACTGTTTTCCCAGAATTCATGTCGTCACTTTGCTTCTCATTTTTATAGTTACACGACAATAGTTCTTATTGTTAACTTGCAACACTAGAGCAGTTTTTCTAGTTGTTTAATATGACTATTGCAGATAATGCGAGCGAATGCCTGCCTCACGTCACAAGCTACGACGTCGAGGCGTCACAGGGCGCTGCCGCGTCCGAGTGGTTGGTTGTTTTCATGTTCCCTTTTTTGAATACGGTTCTAAGCTATTTATATTTCAGTGCTTGAGCCGCTCCGGACGGCGGTAGTTCGACACTGGCCTAACGACGCGACTTAAAATGGTAAGTTGCACGACTCCTGAAAAATGACAGTGATTTGGATTTCATTAATTTTTTTAGGTTTATGTGCCGCAAACTGTTCTTCACTGCAAAGCACACGGGAGGACTTCGGCAGCGGAGCAAAGGTGAGTCTGCATGCGAGGGAGTGTGAGAGTGGCGGTAGGAGGGAGAGAGAGGGTCAGTAAGGATGTGTGAGATGGCCGTAGGTAGGGCAGGGAAAGAGGGGGTTGTGGCTTGTCCCTTCCCTCTCTTCTTGCCACCCTATTGACCATCTCCCACTCCCCTGACCTTCCTACACTTCCTCCTACCCACCCTCCTTCCCCTCAACGCTCTCTCCCTTCCCCTGTGAGTGGGTGGGAGACTGAGCTTGAGAGGGTGAGTGAGAGTGTTAGAGCAGACATAAGTAATTATGTCTCCCTATCACTTACTCACTCATCCTTTCGCTCTCTCCCATCCCTCACCTCCTTCACCCCCTCTCCCCCATCCCCTTTTCCTCCGCGGGAGGATGCGGCTGGCTACTTGCCTCAAGAGGCAGCCATCTGCTCTAGGATGTTGTTTATATTTACACCCCGCGGCAGACGTCTTAGGTATCTCTCTTATTTTTTTCTCTTTTTGTGTTGCGTTAGATTGAACACACCCACATCATGTTACGGTAATCGGCGCATAATTTAAGTTCGAGCTTCATCCAACTAGTCTCTTCTAAGAGGGTTACTCGGGGTTCCTCGATACAATCCTCCATTTCCCATTGGTTTCGACAGACCCAGCTAGTTCGGGGTTAGTGAGGGTGGTCGATTTGGAATCATTTATTCGTGTGAAATATCATTCAGAGAAGCTATCTCTCATGGAGTGTGGTGTTGATTCCTGTAGTTTCAGCCAATCCGGGCTACTAAGGCAAAAAACGGAGCCCAAGTAGATCTCAGGGACGAACCCTTTTCCCTGTTGTGTGAAACTGGGAGGACCTATCGTATAAAGTGTACCTAAGATCGATTTGGTGATGCTATTGCGTCATTATTGTTGAATCCACTAGATTCCTCAAAAAGCGACCGAATCATTTTCAAGTGTGCATTTTGGGATGCCTCGCTCGGACCCCCTTTGGAAATGATTTCTGGGAATAAAATTGTGAACCTCGCAACCCACACAACACCTGTACGGGAAGACAGGATTTGATAGAAACCTATACTAGGGTCATTTGGGGTTCTCGTCTCGGATCTGACTTCCGGTATCGACCTCCTGATGAAAATCGCCCTTATCGATTGATGAATCACTCACATCGAGGGTTCGGGTCTGTTCGGTCTTTCCTTACGTTCGAGTTAGGGCTTGCTCTGAGACGTTAGCTCATTCCGGGCTCTCAGGGGGAGGGGATTTTCGTGTTGAACCACTCACAAGGCCAATATAGGCACTCCGCACTGAAGTGTTTGGAAAATGAAAATGAATCATGAAGAAAATATGTTCCATAGAGTTCAGTTTTTATCAGTGGTGGGTAACCGAGTCCTTCAGGCTTCTATTCCTTCCAGAGTTAAGGGCTTAGGTTTAAGGTTTGCGGTGAAGTTGCTACGCACAGGGCCGTTCAAGAACAAACCTTTTCCAGGTCACGACCCATTAGGTGTACCCACTTGAACGTTACTGGTATAAACCTTTAGAGAACAAAACTTGACCCTTATAACCCATTGTAGTAGACGATCTTCTCGTTTTGCCAGCTTCCCAAGTGGCGTAGGGCGCGTATAAGGGGCCTAATCGTGAATTTTCAAATATGCGCTGATTACTGTATCAAGAGGTGATTGTGTGCAGTCAACCGTAACACACCGTAAAGACGTTCACCGTGGGGTAAAGGTATAAACAGCATCCTTTGTGTGGACGTTGAGTCCAGCACACCGTCACCACTCTCACCATCCCCTTGGAGTACGCACCGTTGTGTGCTGATCTTCGTTACTTTGGTGAAGTCTCACCTGAAGATTATTTCTCTATTTCTGAATAAAATGCACTTCCGTCAATGGTCCAACACTCAAGGTGTTTTTTCGTACCTTTTTTTGCATATTGTGGTAGAATAAAATGCAACGTTGAAATAGTTTTTGATTATGTTTGTGCTTGTTTGTTTTCACTGTGAACATGGACACTATGGCTGAACGGCATTCAAAATTCCCAAGAAAGCATTGTAGATGTACATAGGAATCGAAATTTTGGCAGCGTTTTCCCGCCTGAGAAGAACCGCTTCAATTATTAGATTATGTTGCTCTCATTTCCGCTCATGAATCTCTTGAATTCTTGACCGATGTTAGTGTTTGCCGAGGGTTATATTACATCTCTGGGTCTATCATGAATCAACCACGAAATTGTTAGTTTGTCTGGAGAACAAACCCTATACATCAGTCGACCCTCATTGACGAACCGTCCCTCTTTATTAGTCTCTGATCAAAGCTGACAGTGGCTCCAAAATTTTAATAACTTTACCTGTCCTATACTTTTCCCTTGCGAGCCACAACAGCAAGTGGGTAAGCAATGAATATCAAGAGTTGGAGAAAAGAAGCAGTGGCCCTTTATCGTCTTTTGTCTGCCGGATAAGCTCACATTCGGATAGATTTAAGCTCTTCCTCTTCGGCTTTTTGGGGACTTTTTATGTTCCCTCTGTTTCAGTTAATCACCTTGTTGGTACGTTAACGACGGATTCTGGTTTTCTTGATGATCCGTCTATGGGAAGATTTAGTTTGAGTTTGTGAGCGGGAGTAGCTGTGATTGGTCGTTAGTGATCCTGTGCTGGTTACTCAGCTCCTTCAGTACCATTAGAGTTGACCAATATTCTCCCTTGTTGAAAATGACTGCGCATGCTGTTCTGCCATAGAAAATGTTCCATGTTCACAGTTGTCAAAATTAACAAAAATCACACTTAAAAACACATTTATTTCAACGAAGATATTTCAAACAACAAGAGAAATCAAAAATTGCGAAATTTAAATCACCAACACGAGTGTTGACGTTGCCATTGACGATTGGGCGTCTCGTTCTGAAATGGAGGGATTATCAGGAGAGTTTTTCCACCAAGTTCAGACGAAGATCAGTCCATGATGGTGGGTAAGCACCAAGGAGGTTGGTGGGAGAGGTGTGGGTGTGGGGGACTCCGTACGCAGCAGATGGCTCGCCGGCGGGTAGCCAGCCGTATCCACCCGGGAGGAGAAGAGAGGTGGGGGAGAATGGGGTGGAGTGGAGAGGGGGAGGTAGAGAAGCGATGAGGAAAGGGGGGCGTGAGTGTGTGGAATGATAGGGAGGGACAGTGTGAGAGGACAGATACGGGGGTAGAGACCCCCGTCGGTAGCACGCGGGCCTCGCCAAATTTTTCGCAAAATTTTATGAAAAATTTGGGCATGCCCGCGTAGTAGGACCATTTCCACCCGCCCCCGTTTCCGTTGGGGAGGTGTCTCCTCCCCTCTCTCTTCGGTGGGCCCTCCTCCCCCTGCCGGCCTAGTCTCCCACCCCCTCCTGCTCGACTCCACCCATTCTCTCCCACCCCTGATCTCCTCCACGGTGGTGCAATCAGCCGCAGACCGGGCAGCCATCTGGTGCAGACCGAGTCCTTCACACATCCACCTCTCCCATCACCCCTTCGTAAGCACGCACCTTGTTCGTGCTGATTACGCCCCTGGCGAAGTCTCATCTGATAATCCGTCTATTTAAGGACAAGATGCACAGTCGTCAACGGCAACGTCAACACTCAGGTTCGAGATCCATTTTTTGACAATCTTTTACGTCTCACGTTATTTATAAATGTCATCGTTGAAATAAATACTTGTTTTTCACACGTGTATTTTGTGATTTTCTGATAACCGTGAACATGAAACATTTTCTACAGCAGAACGGCATGAGCAGTGCTCAGAAGAACAGCTTCAGTTGATCCTATGTGGCTTATCAACCGAATTAAGAACCTATTATTAAAGACAACGAATTTCCTACTTTGGAATTTTTCCACCCAATAATAGCAACCTCCACTCACTCAACCTCCACAACTCCGGGACGAGGTTACCGAAACCTTACTCAGAGAATAAAAGAGATATGGTCACCCTTATAATTGGGTCGAACTACTTAGGCCAACCCGCAGTGTTTCCTATGATATTTGTAGTTCGTGAAACCGCTACTCACATTTAGTATTCAAAGGACGCCGAGAAGTGACAAAACGCTGGGAAATTCCGGGTATAGGGTAAGTCATCCACTACTACCTACCGACTAATTTGAAATTATAGTTGAGAGGCTAGAGGATTTGTGGATTTTGATGGCGCCCAACGGACTACAGGGACGATTCAACTGACACGGGATCACCAAAAATCAGTTCAAAAGTCACAAACTCGTACAAACAAATCGCCTTAGAGGGGAAAACTTTCACTAAAATCCTTCGGTTAAATGTTCAGAAGAGAAAAGGTCTAAATCTATTGCAATTCAAAATTGAACAAGAAGCCATGGGACGTAAGAGTTCTGATGGTGTCAAACTTGTATTGGAATCTCCAACGACGGGCTCACAATGGTAAAAGTTGGAGATAGGTATAGTTATAAAAAGTTTTGGAGCCACTGTCAGCTTTGATCAGGGACCGATAAGAGAGGGATGGTTCGTCAATGAGGGGCGACTAATGTACATTTATGTTTGTTCCCTCGGAGAACGACTCCAACGATTTCGAGTTTGATCCCTGATAGACCCAGAGTTGTAATATACCCCTCGATAAACACTAACATCGGTCACCTTATTGTTAGATCAACTGGGTACCCGTTCACGGGTATCTCGCCATCACTACCGTACTAGCTGACACCTCTTTCGGGTCGTTAAAAAACACTACAACTGATAGCACCAGCTTTCCCTAACGTTCAAGATGAGTCCATGAGCGGAAATAAAAGCATTATAATCTAATATTTAAAGCTGCTCTTCTCAGGCAGGAAAACGTTGACGAAAGTTCGACTCCTACATCTATCATACTTCCTTGGGAATTTGAAATGCCGTTCAGCCATAGTGTTCATGTTCACAGTGAAAACGAACAAACACAAACATACTCAAAAACTATTTCAACGTTGAATTTTCTTCTACCACAATATGCAAAAAAGGTACGAAAAAACACCTCGAGTGTTGAACCATCGACGGAAGTGCATCTCATTCAAAAATAGAGAAATAATCTTCACGTGAGGCTTCACCAAAGTGACGACGATCAGCACACAACGGTGCGTACTCCAAGGGGATGATGGGAGTGGTGGGGGTGTGCTGGACTCAACGTCCACACAAAGGATGCTGTTTATACCTTTACCCCACGGCGAACGTTTTTTACGGTGTGTTACGGTCGACTGCACACAATCACCTCTTGATACCGTAATCAGCGCATATTTGAAAATTCCTGGTGAGGTCCCTTCAACCCTCCATTTCCACGCCAGTGGGTAGGAGATAGTGGGCTACAAGATCATCTGTGACAAATGGGAACGGAACAAATTTTTTTCCCCGGAGATCTATACCGGCGCGAAAGTTTCCTTCTTGGACGCTCCTGTACATAACTAGCCGGGAAGTGGTCGACCTTCTAATGAAATTGAAAGAAAGGTTCAATGAAAGGTTTGAAAGGTTTAATTACCCAAGTTTGAGGTTTGATGAAATTCGCATACTACTATCAAACTCGACCCCAAGTTTAAACCCAAGTACAGAAGGAGTTAAGCCCCATAGGTCATTAACGCGGTATATCTGCAATTTAAGTGCCTTAAAATACCCTATCCAAAGAGCGACGAAGAAGAGCCCGTGTTTGTCTAATTGCCGGGGGGTTAACAAAGCGCGTCAGTCTAAATTGCCCTCATGGTGATGCCGCATCAGAAAAAGCCCTGGGAGAGAGGACAAAAGTTTTCGAGTATACCCAAATCTTAACTCAAACTCAAAATTAAGGAAAAAAGGGACAGCTAACCAAAAGACAAGAATTCCGGCCATGAGTGGTTAATTCATTTATTAATAAAGGCGATTTTCATTAGAATGACGATCACGGATGTCAGACAACTGATCAGCACATCAAATGACCTCCCTAGGATAGTTTTCAGTCGAAGCGGTGATCCCCACCCACCCCTTATCTCTGCCTAAACATGTGCTGAGTGGGTTGGCAGCGCAGCCAAAGGAGACACTGTTGAAATTCGAACTTTTATTCACTAAAACGTGCTCTAAAAAGGCTCCGAGTGAGGCATTGCAAAATGCGCATTTGGATAAAAATTTGGGCCGTTTTTGAAGAATCTAGTGGGTTCAACAATTATGACAAAAAAACGCCACTAAAACCCCGATGTCAGAATAGTGATCAGCACCCAAATCCAAAAGGCACAATCGAAAACAATTCGGCAGTTTTTGAGAAATCTAGTGGGTCCAACAGTAATGACGAAATAGCATCACTAAAACAAATTTAAGAGTACTTTACACTACAGGTTTTACTACTTTCACACCACTTGGGAAAAATTTTCGTCCCAGGAATCTATTTTAGGGTCTTTTTTGCTTAGACTTCAGCTGGCCGCTAAACATCATCGTAGCCCTTCTCCTACCTGAACTTGCCGAAATTGGCTAAACCCCAGATATGAACACCACATTCGAGGCCATCATGGATGGTATCCCCTGCGAACGGTATTTCAGGCAAATCGACAATTCCAAAATCCACCACCCTCACTGATCCATAACTACCTGGCTCTGTTAAAACCATGGAAAATCGGGAAAGGCATCGAATACCACCAAATAATAACCCTCTAAAAGAGACTAGTTGGGTAAAGCCCAAATTTGAATTATGCGCTGATTACCGTAGCATGACACGAATATGCTCAATCTAACGCAACACAAGAGAAAAAAAACAAAAGTGAGCCCTAAGACGTCCGCCGTGAGGTGAAAATATAAACATCATCCCAACACAGATGGCTGCCCTTTGCAGCCAACCGCACCTCCCGGGAGGAGGGGGGATGGGGGAGAGGGGGTGAAGGAGGTGAGGGATGGGAGAGAGCGAAGGGATGAGTGGGACACTCATTCCCTCTCACTCCATCTCCCACCCGCTCACGGGGGAGGGAGAGAAGGGGCAGAGGAAGGAGGGTGGGTAGGAGGAAGTGTAGGAAGGTCAGGGGAGTGAGAGATGGTCAATAGGGTGGCAAGAAGAGAGGGAAGGGACAAGCCACAACCCCCTCTTTCCCTGCCTTACCTACGGCCATCTCACACATCCTTACTGACCCTCTCTCTCCCTCCTACCGCCACTCTCACACTCCCTCGCATGCAGACTCACCTTTGCTCCGCCGCCGAAGTCCTCCCTTGTTCTTTGCAGTGAAGAACAGTCTGCGGCACACAAACCTGAAAATAATTTAATGAAATCTAAATCACTGTTATTCTTCAGGAGTCATGCAACTTACCATTTTAAGCCGCGTCGTTAGGCCAATGTCGAACTGCCGCCGTCCGGAGCGGCTCGAGCACTGAAATATAAATAGCTTAAAACCGTATTTTGAAAAAGGAACATGAAAACAACCAACCACTCGGACGCAGCAGCGCCCTGTGACGCCTCGAAGTCGTAGCTTGTGACGTGAGGAAGGCATTCGCTCGCTCTATCTGCAATGGTCATATTAAACAACTCGAAAAGCTACTCCGAAGTTCGCCGATATTTTCCTCTTCGGCTTAAGCTGAAGGGGCTTAGGAAGCTAAATTACGTTGGATTGGTTCAATACAAGGCGCTTCAATTCCTCCAAAAAAAAACCAACCTCAAGCGGATCGCGTGGATTTGTGTTGCCGTGCATCCAACTCGGAGGTTTTCATGAAAATCGACGCTCTGAAACATCGTTTGGAAATCAACATAAACGAAATAATTTGAAACAAACAGCAAATTCCACTAGCAGAAGAGAGGCCTTTTCTCACAGATATACTGAGCTCACATTTGGATGCAAGGTGAGTCCTGCTGGCTTCAGCCGGGAGTCGACCCATGGATGGTAAGGTCTTACCTCTTGAGCTCTTCTTACCTCATGAGCGCCTGCTTCGATCGATCCATCTGTAATAAAAACTATGCTCATACAAACGACCCGAAAACCCGATGTTCGCTAAGAACCCCACAAACAATTGAACCGCTGCCGTCCGTTTTGTTTTTAGTAATTTCCCAGAGAAAATCGTAAGGGAGAAAATGAAATATCTCCATGAAATCCCCATAAATGAAATATAATCAACTCACATTTTCTCCTTTGTCAGGCTGTTCAGCAGCGCTCGATCAGGGATATTTTACATACCTGAAACTAAAAATAAAAATTTGAATTGGAAAAAGTTAGAAAAGAGACGCTCATTGGGATTAGTCTCTGGAAAACAAGAATTCAAAAAGTAAGAATTTAGGTCCGACAATGTTTTCTTCAACTGATATTGTAACCAAATCTACTCAATCATTCGCTTCATAAAGGCTGCAGTTCAGAGAAGGAGGAAAGGAAAAGAAAGAAAGTAAGAGAGAAAGGACACAGCAGATTCCAGAGCAAAGAAATTTTAGGCCACACTTGGCCGGCGCCGATTGAGATTTGGCGCGCGCCCGCCCGAGCAGCGCAGGACCAACCCCAATCGGATCGATGCCCATGGTGATCATCTTCACCGTCGGCACGTCGACACCGAGTCGGTCGACCTGCTGATCTGATCCCTCCGAACAGACCGTCATATTTTACCCCCTGACCACCTTGTTCTCCATGGGGAGCCTTGTCCATCTATAGAGCACCTTCAAGAATATCGGGCGCCCTGTCGATATGCTGATATGCTGATCTGATCCCTCCTATCAGACCAGCATATTTCCCAACCATCTTGTGTTCCACGGGGCCTTGCATAAACGATGTGACACCTTCGAGAACCTCGGGAGCCCCGTCCATCGATACGCTGATACGCCGATCTGGTCCCTCCGTTCCAGTCAGCATATTTTTCCCCCTGGCCACTCGTGTCGGTCATCCATGGGGTTGAGGGGCGCCTAAAGAGAATAGAGGATTCCTTTGTCGACGGACTGGAAGACAAAAGGGCCGATCAGACGAAGGCTCTGAGAACTAACGCCGCTAAGAATTTTCCACTAAAAAGTACAAAAGTGGTGTTCTTTTATCACGTTTACGATCTGTCAGACGTCTGGAAAGAAACCATGCTTGATATCCCATACCAAATGTCCAAGTCCCCACTAACCCTACCGTATCACAAACACCCGTAGAAAACCCGTCAAAGGGGCAGAAGCGAGTAACGATTCTGGGCACCCTTTAGCACAATCGTTCACATAGTACTGTGCTAAAGGGCGCGATAGCAAAGCCACTCGGCTTCCAGGTAAAGGCAATTGCCAACCTGAGCCCCACCTCTACTGTTTTTAAGAGCCATGCCTACCGAAAGAGCTGTCTCGACTTTTGGTAATCAGGAGAAGTGGCCAACGAGTAGTAACCCAAGTAAGCAGTAACCTAAGTGCTTCTAACCCAAAGACAGAACCGTCACAATGTAGCCCTCAGAAGCTACATGACACAGTAAGTCGCGATGATTCTATCAAAGGCTCAGCTGATAAGGCTCCTCACGAAAAAAATGGCCAAGGAGTTCAACGTCGGTCACCGAACAATTTTTTATCACAAATTGGGAGCGGATTGGGGAAGTCCACTAGTCCTGATATGATGATATTCCCTGATATTTCTACATCGCCTGAAGCCATTATTGCACCAGGATAGGGTCGCGGCTACAGCTTGGCGACCTGCAGCTGGCAGGGTACACTACCGTTTGAAAGCCAAGCGAAATGATCACAGAAGAGGAGTTCAAACACCCGTTTAAACCGCAGAGCTAAGCTTGACTATCCTTACTATATACTATACTCGTCTATGTAGCATATACCACAGCAACTACATTCGACTATAGTTAACTATACCCGATAATAAACAAAAAAGAAAAACTGGCGAAGACGGAGAGTTGCGGCCGATGCGGCTCCCCAAATGGAGCATGCGCCACGTGACGGAGGAGGGCGCACCGGCAGTCAATATTCTGATATGCCAATCTGATCCCTCCGATTAGATCAGCATATCTTGCCGACCTGCTGATCTGATCCCTCCAATCAGACCAGCATATTTAACCCCTAGGATTCCGTGTTCTCCATGGGGGCTTTGTCCATCTATAGAGCACCTTCGAGAATACCGGGCGCCCCTGATATGCTGATCTGATCTCTCCTATCAGACCAGCATATTTCAACCCCCTACGCCTATGTGTTCTCCTTGCGGGCCTTGTCCATCTATAGAGCACCTTCAAGAATACCGGGCACCCTTTCGCTATACTGATATGCTGATCTGATCCCTCCTATCAGACCAGCATATTTCCCAACCATCCTGAGCTCCACGGGGGCTTGCATAATCGATGTGGCACCTTCGAGAACCTCGAGAGCACCGTCCATCGATATGCTGATATGCCGATCTAATCTCTCCGGTCCAGCCAGCATATTTAACCCCCTGGCCACCAGGCGGTCATCAGTGGGGGTGAGGGGCGCCTAAAAAGAATAGTGTATTCACTATCAAACTTAACGGACACCAGTACCCGTTTCTTTTTTGCAGCTAAAACTCTGCACAGGGGTTATTTGAGGTCCAGAACACGAATCTGCTGTCAGTTTTCTCACGTGGGTGGTTTCGGGCCACCCGAACAGGTCTTCGGCGTTCTCGAACACGGCCTCTAACAATTTCCTTGTGAGACCGTTTTGAACAACCAGATCTGTTCACAGTGATCTTTTTCAAATCAACACTCGCATTGACTGTTTTATCATAGTGGAAAAGGAAATCTGAAGAAAGCACGCAAGGCAGCCACGGAGGTGGACGAGATTGAGGGAAGAAAAACAGATCAATTGTAGATAACAAAATTTTCCTCGGGTAGACGGGAGATATTACGTTGATGCAAAGATAATGTCGGTTTTGCACGTGTCGGACTTTGCGCCTGGCACGGAGATGTACTGCCAAGAACTCGACGAAATGCACAGTAAGCTTCAACGTATGTGCTTGAGACTGGTCAATACAAAAAGACTAATTCTTCTATACGACAACGCTCGGCCACATGTTTCGATGATGACCAGACAGAATCTGCACGAGTTGGGCTACAAAGCTCTTGACCACCCGCCGTACTCTCCTGACCTTTCGCCCACAGACAACAATCTTTTCAAGCATCTCGAGATCTTCCTGCGCCACAAAATCTTCAAAACTGGAGAGGAGCCTAAAAAATGCCCTCTTTGAACTCATCGCGTCTAAAAGCTTGACATTTTATAGAGCAGGAAAAGAAAAGAGAAGAAAAGCTTGCATGTCGTCGGCAAAAGTGTGTTGATTCCAATGGTTTTTATTTTGAATAATGAAGTTTACAATCAGAAAGGTATAGTTATTTGGAGTTGACAGTTCCAAACCAACATTATTTTTGCGTCAACCTAATACCAAAAAGAACCAACCAAACCACTGAAATATACTCACCAAAACATGAATCGAAGGAATCTTACCATCAGTGCTGTGTTAGGCCCTTGTTATACGTTCGCTCACCCCCCAGCGTAACTCGTCCATTCAGTATCAGACACCGTGGGGCCAGACACGTTTGTACGAGTTCACCACGCCAGCGTCACCATGATAACTCGTACAAACGTGTCTGGCCCCACGGTGTCTGATACTGAATGGACGAGTTACGCTGGGGGGTGAGCGAACGTATAACAAGGGCCTTATAGTTTGATAAAACTGATAATAACTCTGCGCTGCAGGACCGCACACTCGAAAACGTGCGGGTCCTTTACCTCTTTTCAGAAGAAATCCTGCCGAGCAAAACATTTCAGAAAGAAATCGGCTTTGGATGAAATTCACCGTGAGATTCGTTATAAGTAAAATCCAAGTCTCCCCACAACTGCTTTTCTACCCAGATCGAATCAAAACCTAAAAGTATTTCATCGATTTCAACAGATGTGAAATATACCGTAGGGAACACTGAAAACGAGTTTATGCAACCGATCCCCAAACAACACATTTGGTGAGTGGAAGGCTCGCGAAAACACATCATTTCCATGAGAACGGAAAACTGCAAATGATATATAATGCATTTCAATTCAACACAACATAGAAAATTAAAAATCTCCTGAATGTATGAGTTAAGCAAGTGGGAAACACAGCAGAGAAAATACATCAGAAAACTGTCAAAAGACGAAACATTCTCAATGTTGAACTGGTAGGAGATGGGAGCGGAGTTGAGAGCAAGAGGAAGGGTGGTACAAATTAAAGGGAGGACACAAACAAGAAGACAAAAAGCGCGACCCGTGCCGGTTTCACCGTTTTCTCGAAGAAATGAACACACGAAATGAAAAATTACGGTCGAGCACCGCGGAAATGCGGCGTCCCACGAACTCGTCGCGCGCGCGACGTCGCGTCTCCGCGTTGCTCGGCTGCGTTTACAATACAAAAAAGCATAAAAGATAGTGTCAGCGACAATGTTTTCTGCTCAACAAACATTTCCTACAATAAAGAAGCGAATCATCGATCGTTGTATGTGCAGATCGAATATGAATATCAATCAATACTGATCCGAACTCAATTTGGAACACAATTGAGCCGATGTGATGTGTGAGCACTAGGCGACCGGTTGGCCATTAAGTATCACCGTCGTCCTGAAACTAAAAAATTACGAAATTTCTGAAGAAACTGCTGTCAAGTTTCATTATATACAATTTTCAGTGGGTTCGGATGATGATGAGGGACTAGATTTTCCGGATTTTTTCTAGTTGACAATCGAGTAGTTACTTGAACAAATTTCATGGATCAAAAGACAACCTTGGGAGAGAGATCAGCCTGAGTAGCATATTCAGGTTGCATAAATTTCAATTATTTCTTAATAATAATTCGTTTGTTGGGATCACCTCAAAGCTCAAGGGGATGAGCTGTGGAAATTTGGGAGGAACAGGTAGGTCGACGGTTAGCTCAATGCTGCCACACCTTTTATATGTGGAAAAATGTAAGCGGGTAGAAAATGCGGGTTAAGAGATACCGGCTTATCGGGCGCACTAATCCAGAAAACTTTGACTATTTCCCATTAAAGGCCCGTTAACAGAGAACAAAACAAAAGACGACAAAATTTAGTTCCACCGTTTGTATTTCGAGCGTCGAAATTGGAGACAGGTGAGCGGATTTTCACTTTTTTCTTTTTTCCTCTGCAGGAAAGCGGAAGTCAGCAGGTCAGGGCAGTAACATAAAGAAAATTATGGAGAACTACATGCGATCAATCAATCAATCAATCAATCAGTCAGGATTTCAGAGCAAGAGTAAGTGAAATGCTCCAGTAACACGAACACCACATTACCGTAATCGAAGAAGAAGAAGATGAAGAAGAAGAGACGTTGGAAACTCACGCCTACCGTATCTCCTCCGAACAATCGCAGTGCGTCTTCAGTGGCGTTCTTTCGCAGGCCGCACCGTAGCCGTTATTATTTACAAGTTCATCACCACAGTGCTAAAGAATGCAACGGTTGAAAGAGAAAAACAACCAAGCAAAAGTTGGTACGAGTGGCGGTGAGCAAAGCTGGGGGGATCGTTAATTGGACAGGAAATGTCGCCGATTCGTGCACGAAATTCGTCGGATCAAAAGCGAAAAGGCACTATTGCACTTATTGCACTTCAACAGCCGGAAGGATTTTTTGAGTCAAAAATCTCACCAAAACATCGCCTGTGGGGATCGTTTGCGGTGATGATCACGATTCTGGAAGTTGTTTTTCGATTTTTAGCTGCTACGCTTAGATACAAGTAATGATGGTGGATTGAGGGTGACAGCGTGGAAGAATACCTAACTGGATCTGCTGAAATCGATCGAAATCCCAGAGAAAGACATCGGATTCGCAGATAATACTCCAATCAGCCTATCCGGACGAAGTTTCAGCCGATTCGGAGAAAATCCGGTCGGATCGAGCGAACCTACTGGGGACGGTGCAGCCCCAATAGGCGCTAGTGACACCTACAAGGACGAGTGGTCAGTCCTCGTCCGGTCTAGCCCAGCCCTCCGTTCCTGGTACCAGTCTAGTCTGGAAATTACCCTTTACTCCAGTCGACGGTATGGGTTACCAGCCTTTCATCGGCCTATCGGCCGCCAAACATCTGTTCGCTAACTTGGTCAAGTAAATAAATAAATACATAAATCTATACTGCTTGCCGAGTTGAGCCACACTTCGGTCAATTGGAATTACGACAGTGTTTCAAATTTTGACGCACTTTCAACATCTTCACCGAGTTTTCACCCACTTTCCCAACTTATTCCACAGCCGTAAGGATAAAAACACGGTTTAAAAGTAACAGGATGAAAACGAAGGGCAGAGAATGAAAATGAAAGGAACTGTAAAAGATCGTTAATCAGCTCCCTTGTCGCTGGGGGTGCATTTGGAGTGCGATGACAGACTATGGCGGCGGGACCCATATGAGCCATCCATGACAAACATCGCTTGGGTTTCGCTTATTATATAGTAGGATCCTCGGGCGAAATTCAAAAATGCCCACCTCAGGCAAAGTTTCAAGCTACCTAGTTTCTGCTGCTAGCCCTGCAGACGATATAGGTGATCTCCAGGTGAAAGTCATGAAAATGGATGAAGATGCACTCGTGAACAGCACCGCAAACAGCGCAAATGAGGGCAGTTTTAGCAAAAATGAATGAAATAAATTCCTTCCACCGTTGGAGTGTACTAAGTGGAACAGTGCAGCGAAAGAGAACTTGTTTTGCATGCTGTTCTCCGCATGCAGCGACGATTGAATGGTTAGCGTGGGGATCTTGTTCTAGCATGCGATTTATATATACATTTATAAAAAGGCGTATGGAAAAATTCACGAAAAGCTTCAGACCGCACCGGCACGCTAAGCATCAGCTTCGTCGTCGAGTCGCCGCTTCCTTTTTTCGAACGCGGCGAGTACGGCGAAAGTGACGAGCCGTTGTTGTTGTCCATGGTGAGTGTCACCTAAAATCGTCATTTTCCATGCAACGGTTGGCGATTGTACTTGTGAAAGTCGTACAACAGAAAGGAAGGACTAGCCGCTGCTCTCCACCACAACAAAGGGCTCGTTTTGGCGTCGCGCGGCGAAAATGCAAAATTGATCCGCAATCAATAATTAACGACCTTGATCGAATTTGCTCCTTTGCATTAGTGGCGCAGTCCGGTGACGCCTCATATAGGCAAACTTACCGGTCGTTCAGTATTTTTAGAAGGCTGCTATTCCTTATTAAAAGACATTTTGACGAAATTCACTTTTTTCGTCAAATTTCTTCCCTATGTTATTATAAGCCTAATTTTTTTGCTTAGACGCGTTGCCACCGGACTGCGCCACTAACGCAAAGAAGCAAATTCGATCAATGACGTTAATCATTGATTGCGCTTCAATTTTTCATTTTCGCCGCGCGGCATCTAAACGAGCCCATAGGGGACATATTTAGCGTTTTGTTATGTAGCAATATGCATTAGACGTATCTACGTCGAGTTTCTACTACATGAGTTTCTGCTATAAGAATATATTGCACAGCCACAGGACGGCAACTAAACAAGCCCAATGAGGAAACCATCAGGTCGTAGCGGAAACTGAAGTTGCGCATGCGTATATGGCATTGTAAAGTAAAAGTAATGCAGAACACACGAGAGCTTATTATTAGGTTGGCAGAAAAGTCTTGAGACGAAATTTTGAAAGCTTCGTAATTTCTTGGAGAAAGTTCTTGAACTCCCATGGGCCGTATGCTCGTCTCACCCGAAATTGCTGGGGGATGGGGCAAGGGGAGGAGCCAGCTATTATGATTGGAGTCGGCCCGTGTTTCATGTGCTCTTACTGGCTGGCTCCTCCGGGAGTCCTCCCGTTGCCCCATTCCCCAGCAATCTCGGGTGAGACGAGCATACGGCCCCAGATGTGTGAGGGAAGGTTCTCGAAGCTTTTGCTGAGTGAGTATATAAACGCCCACGCGCGTCATTTTGATAACATATTAAGTATGCCAAGCTAACATCAACTTCGAGTGATCTTCTTCTACGAGTGGCTTCGAGGCTCCAATGCAAGCACAGCAGTCTCTAACATCAGCGATGCATTGGGAGAAGGAGCTGCTAACCTGTTCAGACCGCTGAAGTATCATCTAAGAGGAAAGGTAAAAGGTAAAGGTGTCGGCGTTGATCAGTCCCCGAAGGACGCGCCGCCGCATTCGTGTTCAATTCACAATCGTAGAGGCTTGGTGAATGCGTATTTGGCCTATACAATGACCTGCAGGGGCCAGCCGCAATACCAGGTCAGTGTCTTTACCTTCCCAAACAAGTCTGGTACCAATTTATCCGACCCCGGAGGGATGGAAGGCTTGGTTAGCCCGGGCCGGGATCGATCGCTCGACCGTGCGGGTGACAGCAGCGCCTCTTACCACTGTACCACGCGGGCCCATCATCTAGAGGAAAAAATTTAAAAATTGCAACGACCTCGAAACGGCATTCGACAACTTCTTCGAGTCATTCTGGTTGAGAGGAATCTCTGAACTGCTACACAGATGGGAGGAGGTTATGATCCTCTATGGTGAATATATTGTTGATTCTTAGATGGTCTTTATAAATTCCACGTCCGGCTCTCGATGAATCTTGGCATTGTTGTCAGTGTGGAAAGGCTGGTACTTGAAGCCAAAAACAAGATTGAATTGCAGTTTATTCGAGCTAACGTTTCGGCATCCTCGCCTTCTTAAGAGCCTGGAACAAGTTGAGTTCAACCTGAGAAACTGCCGACTCAACACCTCATCAAATTCTCCAAAAAAAAATAATAGAAAAGTGAATGACCGCGAAAAGGGTCAGAAAAGGCTAACCTTTTATAAGTGGACAGTGAGGTACACTACACGCCCGTAGCTGGTAGGATTCGTGGGTGACTGAGGGTTCATGCCTAGGGACCACCCGCCTAGAGAACTTCTGGGGCATGACCTGGTAGGTCAAAACCACACATGCCGACGAACGGTGCCAGCTCTTGAGTCACCGCCACACACTCGTCATTCCTATTGATTCTAGGAGACATGGCCGCCATCCAATGTTGCGATAACCCAACAGCTGGCACTGTTCGTCGACATGTGTGGTCTTGACCTACCAGGTCATTCCCCAGAAGTCCTCTAGGCGGGTGGTCTCCAGGCGGGAACCCTCAGTCACCCACGTATCCTACCAGCTACGGGTGTGTAGTGGACCTCACTAGTCCACTTTTCTAGCCCCTTAGCCTTTTCTGACCCTTTTCATTTGCTCGATGGTCATTCAGTTTTCTCTTATTTTTTTGGAGAATTTGATGCGATGTTGAGTGGGTAGTTTCTCAGGTTGAACTCAACTTGTTCCAGGCTCTGAAGAAGACGAGGATGCCGAAACGTTAGCTCGAATAAACTGTAATATCAATCTTGGTTTTGACTTCAAGTACCAGACTTTCCACACGAGCTTTATAAAATTGTGTTAGAATAAAAATTGTTTTTTGTCTCAAGACTTTTCTGGTGTAGTGTGAGTTGTCAACCTCCGAAATACTGAATGTTGAGACGTTCCGCTCGTACTTTCTACATCTCGGCGCAGGAGAAGCACAGAACACAATTTGAGGTGGAGTACGGCTGCTGAAGCTTGGGTAGATGGTGGTTGAGAGAAGCGGAAGCAGCAACAACGTCTACAACTGCTCGTCTGAACTCGACGGCAGCCGCATCTTCACCAAGTTGTGACGACGAGCATCAGAAGCACCAGCCGGGAGGTGGGTGGTGGTGGTGCAGCTGCCGGCGGAGCACAGATGTAAGCACTTTCGGACGTAACGCAACGCCGTAACTCACTCCAGTCACCTGGCCATTCCGCGCCTGATAGTGCGAGGCGATCGATCGAGATCCTCGACGCAGCTCGTGCTGACTCGTGTGTTGTAATCGATATCGATCGTAGAACGCTTTCAACACCATGTTCACCTGAAAATGTAAAAAAAATGGGTGGTGTACCGGAAGAAGTTCTGCGTTTTCCCTGGGGCAATTCGTTCACGCGCTGATACGCAGCGATGACCGTTCACTGTCGCAAAGCTACAGGGCACAGCCGTTCGACCAGATATCTTGGATGACTGTACTATAGGGAAAAGCCTGGGATTATATAGTTCTGTTTTCCCTCGGTGAGGCTCGGTTGCTCACATGATTTGTTTATTTGAGGTTTTGTTCTGAGCTACTATTCTGAGTTTAGTGCTATGTTGTTATTTTGTTTGGTTCTATAAAATGGCGCGCAGTATGGCGCATGAATAAATAAATAAATAAATAAATAAATAAATAAATAAATAAATAAATAAATAAATAAATAAAAGCGCACCTCTTTGTTAGTGAAGCAGTAGATAATAGTAATCATAAGGCCTTGATACATATATGTAAACGAAGCAAGGTACGTCCAAATGGCGAATATCTGGAAGGACACTGCTTTTAGAGGACAGTGTATTCCCAAGGGTACCGTATATAGAGCTTGCAAAGCCACCTACCGTAATATTATCACGGGTGGGGGCAAACGGTATCGTTTGCATGATGTTCGGTATGCCGAGCAGCGGAATCAGCATCAACGCCGCTTTCACGCTCTTCCTGAAACAGAACGATTTCAGCAGATTCACTATTTTACCATTCAGATGAGGACAAAGGTTGAGAATTATGATTTCTATAGTGATTATCTAGCGTACAATGTGTCCAGAAGTTGCAATTCTCCAAAAACGAAAAAGAGAAGTCTCAAACTCTAAAAAAATGAAAGTCAAAATGAAATGAAATGATAAAATGAAAATAAATGGTAAAAAGGGATAATAAAGAAATCACTACTGCGCTATGATGATACCTAGAAACACGCTCACGGTGTCGACCAAGTCACAAACACCGTAGGAATCAAACAGAAAATTGGTGATAATCGAATAATAATAAAAAATATAATATAAATAATAATAATAATAATAATAATAAAATATAATAAAAATTCTCTTAAGGGTCAACCAAGCTCTGCTCAACTGCTGAAAGTCAGCAGAGCACACCCTTCACAACTCTAACGCAACCCTTTAAAATGGCTTCTTCGACGTAGGAAATCCGACGAAAAAACTACGGAGACAGTGTGCAAAAATAGTTTTTTTTGAGCAAAAAAATGAAAAAAAAAGCAAAACTACTCACTTCATCTTATCCAGTTCACTTGTACTGTGGCTTTCGCGGACTTTTGACCATAACACCCGAATTACGTTGCAGATGAAGAAGAGGTTTACCTGAACGGTGTGACGAATTATCAGGAACTCAATGAAGAAACAAAAGAGGGAATTCCAGACTCACTACTAATTCAGCCATCCGTGGACCGTCAAGTATCCAGAACTCCGGTTCTAGATAGTACGAGCCGAGACATCGCTCCACCTGAACAAACCTCAGCACTTGATGATATATGGAAGAGGAAGAGAATCACCTTACCCTGAAGTCCTTCTTCACTAACACGACAAACAGCCATATCAACGTGTGCAGCAAAGGAATCCCTGATAACGATAACAATTATTTTCCTTCGGAAAGCTGAGCAAGCGAAGAGCAGGATGTTATTAACACGTTGACGACAATGTGGCGTAATGCTACGCCACGCTCAAGCAGCTGCGTGGGACCGTGTGGCGCAATGCTGCGCCACAGTCTTGTATCGTGTTTTTCTCGATACATTTCAGGATTTCGGAGGATGTTTTTGTGCCACTTTTTAGTAGGCCTTTGCACATTGTTATAGGAAGCATGGCCCATGAAAATGATTCTTAGCTTCTGATTCACTGGAATTTTTGATTGTGCACTAGTTTTCTTTACAAGTAAAAACAAATAATGGTTATTGCAAGAAACAAATAAATGCAAACAAATATTGATTATTAGAATAATCAAATAATAAATAATAAACAAATAACAATTTCCTTTTAACCTGAATAGGGAAAAAGGACATTCTTAAAGCTTCCAGCTGTTATTTTTCTATTTTCATTGCAAAAAAGGAATAGTCGCAATCCTCGTTATTACAGGACTGTATATGTAGTCTTCGAGATTTACTATTCACTTCCATTTTGAAAAAAAAATCGTCCTATGCCGGCATCATGCCACAGCCTCGGCGCGCTAGAAAATCGGTTGGTCCCACGCGCCAGACACGCGAAAAAGGCGCTGTCGTCAACATGATAAATGTCCATGTTAAAATTAGACCAGACGTGGGGTACGGTATTTGAAGACGGTTGTGTGCAGTCGCACACAACGCAACATGGTAAACGTCGGGCGGAGGCTGTATACCTAAATATAACATCAATAAGAGAAAACCAACCGTATCCTGCTATCAAGTACGGTGTGAGTCGCGGCTCCGAGTTGAATACAGTAATCACCAACTGGTTGTGAAGGTAGAAACCCTCCAAGAACATCCAACCGAATGCGACCGTTTTGAAGTATTCGAGCAGGAAGTACATCGCTTCACAGACGAACGGCTTGAATTTTGACCCATTTAGAGCAGAAATAAAGATAGAAATGAATAATAATCGACAGAAAATGCTCAGAAAAAATGAAAAATTGCTGAGCCCACTCACCATAGTGTTTATAGTTTTACCGTCGGACGGGCTCTGATGCGGACCGTGATTTCCGGTGAATATTAAGTCGATGTACAACACTAATCGAATAATGACCACCATTAGGATGGCGATCATCAAGTGAAGGTGGAGCATATTGCGGAAGACCCGCAATCGTCTTAAAAAATCGTATTTACCAAAATAAGGTGCTCTAAACCCTGAATAAACCTAGAACAGGGTTTGGACCGCATTCCGGGATTGCGTACCCTCTCCGCTTCAGTAATTCGTGTTAGACCCAGTACAAATCCCAAATGAATCCTGAATAAATCCAGGGCCCGGATTCACGATGGGTATCGGCGCTATATACCTCGAATTATACCCCGAACCGCTCGCAAACTGATATTCGTGAACGCGCGCCGCGGTCTAGACAGAGTTTAGGAGGGGTCTCCGACACTTCGCGATGAGGCAGGGTTTCGGAGACCGCTCGTTCCGTTCATGAATCCGGGCCCAGGAGAGCGTTGATGAATCATAGCCTGCACGCCCTTCGTGGTACATTTCGCGAATACTATTCGTGAATCAGGACCCTATTGGACATGAACAGTATACCCAAAATAAGCCTTAAAGTTTACCACGAATTTCGTGCAAACCCTGATTCAGCAATACACTCTAGGGGTTACTCTAGGTTTATACGGGGTTCTTAACTCGTCCAACATTTCATTGGAACGACGAATTTTTCGAGACCTGAAACCGGTGACGACGCACGAATCTCAACTGAATCTCCAATAACCCCGAGAGCGCTTTTGTGAATCAGAATTAACTCGCATCTTACTAGGGAGGTTACCGAGCGTGACCCGAAGATTCCGAACTAGACCTACATAGTTTTGTAGAGCGTCGAGCGGGGATTACAGCAATGTAGTTCATTTTTGCTGTGCGCCACTGGGTGGTCCAAAAAAGGCAAAAAAAGCAATCTCCGTTGTTGCATAGGGGCCCTGCTGTTGCGAAGGGGCTACCAGGTGCCACCCTTCCAAGCCAGTGGTGCGGTGGCGCAGCGGCTAAGGCAGCGGATTTACAGATGACGGTCTGGGGTTCGGAACCCTATTGATGCATTTGCTGAGGATGGTTTTGCCTCGACCTCTTTTAACTGGAACCGTGCAAAGTTTTGCGATTTGAGCAAAATTTTGCGTTATAACCATCCCAACAAAGTAGGCGAAGTGTTCATTTGTATTCACTCCCTGCACCCCATCAATAGTTATATTGCCTACCGATCGCCAATTTTTCAGTGTTTAACAATACTAACAAACAAAAATAGGGAACTCAAGAAGTTTACCTTGCTAGGAATTGTGATATTGCACAACGAAGCAATCCAAACATATGGATTTGGCGCACCATATACAGGGTGTCCCACAAAAATGTACCCACTGTTTGAAATGCCATAACTTTGAAGAAAGAGAATCAATCGAAACGGATTATAGCTTGGATGGAAGCTAAGAAAAAAGGAAATTTCCTGGTATGTGTTTGGTGAGGATTGCGCCATGTACTCGATCGAGGCATCGGATTTTTGGACCTGATTGATAGTGCGTGGGTGATATGCTTGCTGTATTTTGGTCGTAAACAGGTGATATCACTGTTCTGAGTTACTCCTGAGGCAGCGAACATATCGACTTGCCGCAGCTTTTGACGAAACACGGAATAACATCAATATCGATCAATAATTGTAACCACTATTTGTGAAGTTAAAACTCTTCCAACAGTGGTGCAATAATAAGAAAAGAATTTAGAGGAATGTAAGATGTATGATCCATGAAGATTGCGCCATGCACCTGTCCGAATCGTCGGATTCTAGACCTGATTGAAAGTTCACGGGTAACATGCTTGTTCTACTTTAGCCGCCATGTGGTGATATTCCGCTTCTGTTGATGCAGTAAAGATATAAACATCAAAAAATATCAAGTTTAACAACATAACAGTTGCTATTACACGCTCATTACAAGGGTCCTAGATTTTTGAATAGAGTAAGCAGCATTGTGCAAAAGCATCCTAAATACACGTTAAACTTGTTATTTTTTGATGTTTATATGTTTACTGCATCAAGATAAACGCGTATCAGCAATATCAGCTCTTGGCGACCAAAGTAGAACAAGCATGTTGTCCGTGAACTTTCAGTCAGGTCTAGAATCTCACAATTCGGAGAGGTGCACGGCGCAATCTTCATAGTTCATACATTTTACATCCCTCTAAATTTTTTTCTCATGATTGCATCACTGTTGGAAGAGTTTTGGCTTCTCAAGCAGTGTTTACAATTATTGATCGATATTAATGTTGTTCCATACGCAACCAAAAGCTGCGGCAAATCGACGTACTTACTGCCTCAAAAGTAACTCATAGTAGCGATATCACCTGTTTGCGACCAAAATAGAGCAAGCATATAACCCATGCACTATCAATCAGGTCCAAAAATTTGATGCCTTAGTCGAGTACATGGCGCAATCCTCACCAAACACATACCACAGAATTTTGTTTTTCCTTATCTTTCATTCAAGCTATGACTCATTTCGATTGGTTCAGCTTCGTCAAAGTTATGGCATTTCAAACAGTGGGTACATTTTTTTGGGACACCCTGTAATGCGCTGTGCCAAATACCTATGTTTTACTTCATTGTTGGGATGGCTATAACGCGTAATTTTGCTCAAATCGCAAAACATTGCTCAGTTCCAGTTAAAAGAACTCGATGCAAAGCTGTTTACAGAAAATGCACCAACGGTGTTCCGAACCCCAGACCGTCACCTGCAAATCCGTTGCCTTAGCCGCTGCGCCACCACACCAGTGGCGAGGAGGGGTGGCTCTCGGTAGCCCCTTCGCAACAGCAGGGCCCCTATGCACCAACGGAGATTGCTTTTTTTGCCTTTTTTGGACCACCCAGTGGCGCACAGCAAAAATGAGCTACATTGCTGTAATCCCCGCTCGACGCTCTACAAAACTATGTAGGTCTCGTTCGGAATCTTCGGGTCACGCTCGGTAACCTGGATCATACATCTTACATTCCTCTAAATTCTTTTCTTATTATTGCACCACTGTTGGAAGAGTTTTAACTTCACAAATAGTGGTTACAATTATTGATCGATATTGATGTTATTCCGTGTTTCGTCAAAAGCTGCGGCAAGTCGATATGTTCGCTGCCTCAGGAGTAACTCAGAACAGTGATATCACCTGTTTACGACCAAAATACAGCAAGCATATCACCCACGCACTATCAATCAGGTCCAAAAATCCGATGCCTCGATCGAGTACATGGCGCAATCCTCACCAAACACATACCAGGAAATTTCCTTTTTTCTTAGCTTCCATCCAAGCTATAATCCGTTTCGATTGATTCTCTTTCTTCAAAGTTATGGCATTTCAAACAGTGGGTACATTTTTTTGGGACACCCTGTATATGGTGCGCCAAATCCATATGTTTGGATTGCTTCGTTGTGCAATATCACAATTCCTAGCAAGGTAAACTTCTTGAGTTCCCTATTTTTGTTTGTTAGTATTGTTAAACACTGAAAAATTGGCGATCGGTAGGCAATATAACTATTGATGGGGTGCAGGGAGTGAATACAAATGAACACTTCGCCTACTTTGTTGGGATGGTTATAACGCAAAATTTTGCTCAAATCGCAAAACTTTGCACGGTTCCAGTTAAAAGAGGTCGAGGCAAAACCATCCTCAGCAAATGCATCAATAGGGTTCCGAACCCCAGACCGTCATCTGTAAATCCGCTGCCTTAGCCGCTGCGCCACCGCACCACTGGCTTGGAAGGGTGGCACCTGGTAGCCCCTTCGCAACAGCAGGGCCCCTATGCACCAACGGAGATTGCTTTTTTTGCCTTTTTTGGACCACCCAGTGGCGCACAGCAAAAATGAGCTACATTGCTGTAATCCCCGCTCGACGCTCTACAAAACTATGTAGGTCTCGTTCGGAATCTTCGGGTCACGCTCGGTAACCTCCCTAGTTAGGGCAGCGAACGCTTGCTGTACGAATGAATCATTTGGACCTCGTATGAGACCCGAATAAAACCGGAACAAACCCTAGAGCACGTTGATGAATCGCGATTTGCGCGCAACCGGGGTAAGATGCGGTTTAGGAACCGCAGTCAAAGAAAGCAATTTCCAACATTCTACTAGCATACCTCCCTAACCCCCATAGCACCATATTTGAGAGTGGGGGTTGTTTTGGGTATACCCTTCATAAATCGGAGTTCTGGGGGAGTTCCGTAGTTCCTTTTTTTAGCACAGAAGCTTAACATCTACCTGAAGATTTCGATGCTTTCCGGGACGGTGAGGTTTTTGACAAAACAAAAACGGTAGAAAAAACTCAAAAAAAAAACTACCCAAACTCACCGAAAGTACGAGAATATGGCGATCGACACGATAAGGCTCACTAGGGACAAGCCCAACCCAACAAATTCGAGTTTTCTGGCGTTCTTCGCCACCTCCTGAGCGATCTGCAACGGGACAGAATAACGGCGACATCTAATTGGGTTACGGTATCGCTGTCTCATAGCCTTTCAAGCAGTTCAACACCGAAAAATGGTGGAGGACAACAGCGATACCGTAACCCAAACAACGAATAGAAGCCGATGGAAGCGCAGTGTGCGGCGGCATGCGGCTGCGATTGATCAGCAACGGATCGCCATGTGATGGATGAACTGAACAGAGCGTAAGATGAGCAGTGATGGTGGTGGTGTGACTAGGCAACTATGTGAGCAGGAGGTCATCGTGATGGAGGCAGCTACTCTACGGCTTCTGTGCGTGGCGTTAGCCGGTGAACGCAAGAACATCGTCTACGACTACGTACACGCATTAAGTGCCGGTGGTGACGGTGGGCTCCGGTTCCATCGCCAAGTGGCCGGTGTATCGGACTATTGCGCTGTTTCCTCTACTCTAGAAAAATCACTCCACACGATTTCTTAAGCGAGAGTTAACCAAAGTGTGGAAAGTCCGGTACTTAAAACCAGAACCAAGACTGATATAACAGGTTATTCGGGCTAAGTGACCTTCCATACCACCGTTGCGATTGACGCTGCGTCGACCGCTGCGAATAGGCGTCATACATGAAGTATTGTGTGTGCCACAGTTGCCTGCAGATACCGTAGGAGTTAATTAGAGAATTGTGTTGTGTGGATGTGTTCGTGTGTTCGTGTTCAAATGTGGATGTGTTCGTGTAGGAAATAAGAGGTCAAATTTCGGAAGTTATCCTAGCGGTACATGAAATTATTACAGTTGTGAGGAACAATTCAGTTGGCGCCCTGATATCTCTTTTCTTCGGTAAGGATTGTTTGTGTTTATGTAAGTGAAGTCCATGTGTTTCAGAATCCCCGATCCCTGCAATCTTGGACTTAACGAACCACCCTGAAATTGAAGCTCGATTCAAGGACTACAAGGTATGGTCTTGTTTTTTTTTGTGAGACCCAAGAATTTCGCTGTGAAAATTTTCACGATTCACGATTTTCAAATGGGTGCTGTGTTGTGGTTAGAAGTAACTCGGCCTGGGGATCTCTCTTATCATCAGATAACGGGTGGATGATGCTAGACCCGACTTTTATTTCAGTCAAAGGTTTTCCCAATAGACACAACTTGCAATCTTTTTCCAACTTTTTATTACAGTGTTTATGTAAAATAACGAGTTGCCCTGGGTAACTTTTAGACCATCGGTGTGACACAATTCTCTAATTAACTCCTACGGTATCCGCAGGCAGCTGTGGCACACACAATACTTCATGTATGACGCCTAATCGCAGCGATCGACGCAGCGTCAATCGCAACGGTGGTATGGCAGGTCAGTAAAACGTTTCAGCGTCCTCGCCTTCCTCAGAGCCTGGAGCAGGAAAAAGGCGAGGACGCCGAAACGTTAGCCGGGATAAACTGTTATATCAATCTTGGTTTTGGGTTCAAGTACCATACTTTCCCCACACTGACAACAATGCTAAGATTCATCGAGAACCGAGCGTGGAGTTAACCAAAGGTAAATTTCAAGTGGTAAGATGTTAGAGGTAGATCATTCCTCTGAGGACGCGCCCCAAACCGTGTTTGATTCATTATCGTATATGGCTGGCTGCCCTGTGCGCCATTTGCAGTATGCATCGGCTTTATTTCGCGGCGAAAAACGCAGCAAAACTGGATTTTTTAGAGTTCAGAATGTCCTTTAAGAATCTGGAGAAGATCTTGGCTCTTTCATTGGCAAAAAACATTAGCATAAAAAACGGGTTTGATGATTCAAATTTAGGAGCGAAATCCATAAAACAATTCGGCTGGGTTAGTTCAAAAAGTGGACACCGCCATGAGTTCATAGTGTTCTTTAAGAACAAGAGCTTGGCCCAGTCATTAGCAGAAAACATTAGCTGAAAGTCTGGTCAGAATCGTTACGTGATTTTCTCTTTCTCGACGTTCAGGTTTACGAGAATTCGAAAACCGCCAAGGCATCTCGATTAAAGCAGGGAAAACAGAAAAATTACCCCTTTTTGCCACCGATCTTCAACAGTCACCGCAAGCCCACAGCCGTGAGAGGAATTGATAGCGCAAATTTGAGCGCGAAATCCATAAAATAATTTGGCTGGATTAGTTCAAAAAGTGGATTTCACCATGAACGGAAAGTCTCTATGGTTCTGGAGGGAAATTGCCAAGTTGAGGTGAGAAAATGATGTCAGCGAGGCCATATTTTTATGTGGGCCGTATGCTCGTGTCTCCACGGAGGGAATGAGATCCTCGAACCTGCCCCAGACCAGGGATCCCCTTCCCTTTATGGGAAGAAACGATCATTCGGCCTCAGAAATCGTTCGAATTCAGTCTGAATGAGCAGCGCCAGAGCAAGGCATTGAGCGACCGCACAGAAGCGAGGGAGACGAAGGCAAACGGGCCAGAAATACCCTAAGTCGATGGCCGTGCGTGTGTGTGTGCTGAAAAAGCGGCTCATGCGATTGGTGCTTTGGTGCTCTTTGACAACATCTATATATCGATTTTATTGAAGAAAATCCAAAAACTGCCAAAAATTGAGTTTTCTTCTCAAATTTATTCACCCAACGAATGAAGCTAGCACTGCTTTCTAAATAAAATAGTAATAACAACAAATAGTTAAATCAATCTTTCCCTGGCCTGGAATGCCAAATTCTAGAACCAATTTCTCTTGACTTTGTAATTCAAATTTTTCCTTTTTTTCAGTCCAGGGAGTTATCACCACATTTTCGTTGACGACAGTTATCAACAGGGACTGTTAAGATCTGATATCTGCCCTGACGTCAATGCAACGATAAAATGATAAACATCCGAGCTGGATCATAGAGTTGATTCTCGAGTTTTTCCCTATCGAAAAATCTCTTGTACGAAAACACTCCAAAATTTTAATTTAATTTTTGGAAAATCTTTTTTAACTTCTCTTCCCACGGAAACGTATACCTATCCAATGGTGTACGAAACCATTATCACTACGTTCATCGATTAGAATAAATCTTCTCCGAACTAGTTTCTATCGCAGGAGTTTCGATAAAAAAGAGTTAAAAAGATATGGAGGAAAAACCGAAATTAAATTAAAGCCGAATTTGGAGCACCTTCCATGCCCTCAGGGCTACTACGGATATGGCTATGTGGTCGTGTTATCAGTGATAATTTTGGCGGATGATCGCCCCTCTCACAGCACACGCACGGCAACAAGTTCGCCGTCGAGTATAAACGGCTGTGACGAGAGCGGAAGCGCGGCGGTGGGGTCGGTGTGGTGTAGCTATTCACGCAGCAACTAACCAACAACACATGCACTTCTTCGTGGTCAGGAACGAGCGCGAGAGGAAGATGAAGAGGAGGAGGAGGAGGATGATGATGAAGAGGATGATGAAGGGGAAGAGAACGAAGAGGAGCAGTGTCTGACCCCTAGTGATTCGTTGTTGAGGTTATTCATGATGTAGATCACTTCATCCGTGTAGCACATGGTGAAGTTGGTCCAGCCGTGATCTCTGGCAAAGTCGTTCTCGGTGCGTCCCTGCCAGTTGCCGGTCCAGTGACATTTCTTCGTGATATTTCCTATAAGCGAAAACACACCAACATTCGCCATGTTCTGCTCGACAGCGCATTACGTGTCGCTAGAAATCTCATTCTCTACAACGCTCTCCGAACGCTACTCACATCGCCCCCACTCGGACGAGGACACCAAATCTCTGGTTATTTGCTGGGTAAAATTTAGACAACTTCTAACCCGTCTTCGAGAAGTTCACGAACGACCTCATCCAAAAGAAAAGAAAAAAACGAGTCAAGAAACGGGACACAGCACGGCAGGCTGGAGGGCACGATGCGGAAAAAAGTTCGAATTCGGACGAAAATGCGAATCGCTGGGTTTTCAATTCCACTGGATTCTAACCCATACCCCAATCGTCGTTTGGGCAAGGGCAACTTCAGGGTAAAACTAATGGTCGACTATCTGAGGAAGTTCTTTTGGAGAATAGTGGAAAATAACAATACTATTTTTTCTCAATCTATATTCCAGGAAAAAATCAAAAGGTTCAAAGACTCCTGAGTTACATGGAAGAAATCCCTTCACGGACTCTAATTTCCAAAAGTGGGGTAACTTTTGAACTGTGGTATGCATAGCGATTACAAAACCCGCTTCCTCCACAATGTCACGGATAACTCGTCCAGCCCTGCGCAGCTTGCTGCAAAACTCGTCCAGAAGTGGGCCCCATACGAATCCTCTATATGTGGCTCACTTATTCATTCGATAAGAGCTTCTTATGTAGAGAATGGGGACCCGCTACCCGCTTGATCATTTAGAAAAGATTAACTGCGCCTAGACGAGAACACGGAAGCGCTGTGCAGAATCTGCGTCAATGTGGCCTGATTGGCGCACAATCCGTGCACAACCCCGGGGTAACTCGTCCAGCGATGGGTTCTCCAACGGATTTTTACTAAAGGGAAAGGGCAAAATATTCGAAACTGGGTTTGGGTTCTGATGGCGAATACTTGCAGATTTCAACTTCAAGAATAAAGCTTTTAAAGGAGTAAAATGACACGATAAACAAGCCAAACAAACAGAGGTAGCAAGTGAAAAACTGAGGCTGAAGAGGCCGGTAAAGCCACACGTGCAGGATGCAGACGATCGTCACGACATGCGGTGCAGGTGTTCGTGGTGCCAGCGGCGGCTGCGGAAGCTGCGCGCGCGCGCGCGTAAGCGACGAAATCTCAGCTGTCAGCGTACTTTCACGTTCTCGAAGTCCATCTTAAAGCAGACGGTGAAATTCGTCCAACCCCACGGATTCTCGTACACGCCTTCCGACTTGCCGGCCCATCGACCAAATCGGTCGCACCATTTTACTACGTGACCTGAAACCGCCGTCAAGGAAACGTACATCAACACACGCCACAAATCGCCGCGTTTCAGTCCGATGTCACGTTCGTCGACGATCTGACGTCGTCCCGCACAGATGCCCTCAGGCGCTATTCGCTAGCATCTGGAAGCAGTTCGGACAGTAACGGTAAAAGTGGAGCGAACGGCAGCAATCACCCCCCCCCCTGAGGATGCCCCAGGCACTCATCTTCTGCCGTTCGAGACAGTGTATTTACCTTCCCACACAGGTCTGGTATCAATTTACCCAACCAGGGGTAGACGGGTGAGACAGCATGGGCGAGGACCGATCGCTCGACTGTATGGGTGTCTTTCATTTAAAATAAAATAAACCCCGAAATACACCCGAACGGCGCGCATACCGTGACCCATCAACGTGCGTAGCAGACTACATTTATGGTCTTCTTGGGCCTATAGGACGACAAACAACTTACCGCTGTGGCAAAGGTTCGGATACCGCGAATGGCGTGTGAACCCTGATGCACAAATGTGTTCTGGGTTTATACGCCTGAACCCGTTTAAAGTTTCCAAGCATTCGCTGCGTCATATATAAGTTTCCAAGCATTCGCTGCGTCGTCGGTATATTTGATCCATACCACCCCGAATAGACGCTGGATAAACCCCAGAGACTGTTGATGAATCACGGTTTGCCCTCTATTCGTGATATATTCCAGTGTTTATTGCGGGAATGTGATTCAGGAGACCCGGCCGTGGCCACTTACAACCAACAGAGGTGCAGCCTGGAAAAGCTGTAAAATAGGGGGAACCAACACCACAAACCCAAGGGTATAGAATAATCCCAGCCCTGGGTATCTAGTGGACGACGACAGATCACTCGACCATGACAACGGACTTGATCTAAAACAACGGTTAGAGAGAAATATGCACGCGTAGAGAAAACCGAGACCAAATATGAAAATTTCGATGACATCCAAAGAAATGTCATGCCAAGCAGAATAAAGACTGATATACCCTACTTATTAGCGAGTGTAGCTCTGTATTTTTTTAGTTCCGGATTTTTTTTTCGGAGATCGAGACGCGGAACGAAGTATAATCAGTCAATTTAGTTTCAGGAGTATAAATCTAGCCTGAGGGAAAATTCCAAAGCTCGAGGAATCTATGGGATAAATGAAGTCATTCAGGTCCCAGATTCATCATTGGCAAAACACCGACAAACCCCAGATATGCCCCGAACGGCGCGCAAACCGAGATTCGTGAAGGCGCGCCACGGTTTAATGTGGGTTTATCGCGGGTCTATAACACTTCGGGATGAGGCAGGGTTTGGGAGACCTTGACGGTATCGAGCGGGTTTCTCGCCGACGGGGTTTCGAAGACCGCTTGTCCGTTCATGAATCTGGGCCCAGAAAGAAATGTAACCCTAGAGAAGGTGTCTTTAACCCTTGGCTGGTGCATTTCTGGGCACATAAACCGACCTTGTGAAGAAAGTCAAAAGAACCGATGGTGGATGCGTAGTCACGGAAGGAGGAAATGAGTTTACGAGAAGGCACCTGGGCCCAGATTCATCATCGGTAAACTCTCGATAAACCCCGAGATATACCCCGAACGGCGCGCAAACCGAGATTCGTGAACGCGCGCCTAGGTTCAATCGGGGTTCATCGCCGGTCTATCACACCTCGCAATGAGGCAGAGTTTGGCAGACCTCGACGGTATAGAGTAGGTTTGTCGCCGATGGGGTCTCGGAGACTGCTCGTCCGTTTATGAATCTGGGCCCTGGACGACGTTAACCTCGTCTAATTGGTCTGAGCTACACAGCTCGGCCTAGTGACCAGGGCCAAGACTCATGAAAGGACGAGCGGTTTCCGATACCCGTCGGCGATAAACGCGCTGGATACCGTGGAGGTCTCCCAAACCCTGCCCCATAGCGGGTTGTGATTGACCCGCGATGAACCGCGATTAAATGCCGGCGCGCGTTCACGAATCTCGGTTTGCGCGCCGTTTGGGGTATATATCGAGGTCTATCGGGGGTTTACCAATGATGAACCTGGGCCCATGGGGCGGATTCACGACGGGTATCGCCGCGCCGCGGTTTAGACGGAGTTGTGTAATATCTCATGTGTACCCCAAATTAGCCCTGAAAGAAACCTTGCTGCGTTTGTTGGTGAATTCCGGTGTGTCACTTGGGACACAGTTCGTGGTCTATTTCTTGTAGATCGTTCGCGAATCTAAGTCCTGGGCCCAGATTCATCATTGGTAAGCCCTCACTAAACCCTGGGATATACCCCGAACGGCGTGCAGACCGAGATTCTTGATCGGGCGTCGGGTTTTAATCGGGGTTTATCGCGGGTCTCCCACACCTCGCGATGATGCAGGGTTTCGGAGACCTCGACGGTACCGAGCGGGTTTATCGCCGACGGGGCTTCGGAGATCGCTCGTTCCGTTCATGAATCCGGACCCAGGATCTTCGGGACATTTTTACCCGTTTCACATCTCGACCGCCCGAAATCAACCGAGCTCAGCTACACGTCCTCGCCCTCCGTCGGTAGATGACGGCTACGACGTCTACTCAGGTACGAATGACATACGAAACAGGTGACGATCGAAAATTCGAAAAAGAGTCGGAGAGGCAACAAAAAAGCCAGCACAACTATCTACTGACTACAGATGAATCGATTTTTCAATTTCCTTATCGTCATTTTTTTTTGATGGGATGAAGAATTACAGGATCAGAGACTTACGGGAAGGATCGAGTCCTTTGAGCGGAGGACATGGCAGTACGATGCTCTCGTTGGCCGGTGTCGGCGGCCAGCATAACACCGTGTCGTATGTGGCGTTGCACCATAACCTACCGTCGGCTGAAAGGTTTCAAATCTCCCAAAAAGTTATTTTCGAAAAAAATTCTGATTTTCAGTTCTTCTTTTAAATTATTTATCAAATTGAATTTTATTTGAATTTTATTTTATTTTATAATGTTTTATATTTTTTATAATTTTATTTTATTTGCATTACTTATTTATTAAACTATTATAAATAATTTAAAGTATTCAAATTATTTTATTTTATGATGTTTTATATTTTTTATAATTTTATTTTATTTGAATTACTTATTTATTAAATTATTATTAAATTATTTAAATTATTCAAATTATTCAAATTACCCGTTCTGATACTTTTCGATCGCTTCTTATAATTTAAGGATTGAAGGTTTCCACCTAGACACAGCACTTATGTCTAGGAACTGAAGCGCCATAATTGCCTCATCGATTGGCCCAGATCCCGCGCAGATAATCAATATATTTCGCACCATCACTGAATCGCGTCGCCTCTGGCAGGAGTATAAACGATCCCTTCAGCAGCACGGGTAAAAACGGTGATAAAAAGAAGAATACTGATAACTAACGACTGTAGGAGCGCAATCAATATATTTTCAATCAGTACCCACCCTCCCGCCAAAAAATAGCTTACCTACGCGAACGTTATTTGGAGAAAATCTCTCTCCCATGCGGTTTTTACTTTACAGAAATTTCGGTGCGAATGCACATGATTTCTGAGAAATTTCTTGAATTTCACTTTTCCGAGAGAGAAAGCGGTTTAAAAAAAAGTGAAAAAAAGAAAAAATGTGAAAAGTGCAAACCCATATAACCCCATTCAGTGAAAAGCTGCTTGAAGTGAATTACACAAATTCGTAGAAGACCGATACAGAGGAAAAATTAACAGAAAAAATATTAAAAATGATAAATATAGACTATCAGAAATCGATGCTGATAAACTCACTCGGCTCCGGTGCAAGCGGGATACCCTGTTCACGAAGTCTTTGAAAACACGCCTAAAATTTATGTATTCGAAATGACGCAAAGAATGACGTATCCAAAGATTATAGTAATAGTAAAATCGTAGAGCAATAGACATTAAACAGTAATCTAAGAACGCGCCGTGCACCTGACTTCCAGTCCAGATTCGTAAGTGCATGGTTAATGTGTACTTGTCCTAGCCTTACCCATCTCAGACAAGTCCGGTACCAATTTACCCGACTTCGAAGTGGAAAAAGTATAGGTTAGCCCTGGAGAGGGTCGATCGCTCGGCCGTAGGGGAGTCAGCAGCGCCTCTTAGCTCACCATATCAACGATCTCTGCGAAGTTAATCCTTAGGCCTTTGTTATACCGACGCTCACCCCCCAGCGTCTGCCAGCGCAACTCGTCCCATTCAGTATCAGACACCGTGGGGCCAGACATGTTTGTGCGAGTTATCACGTCAGACGCTGGCGTGGTGACGCTCACGGCTGTTATGCAGACGCTCGCTCACGGCTGTTACCTTCCACGCTAGTCGCTGTGCATTGCACTGCGATTGACCCTTTTCGCTGAGGGTCAGTCGATCATCTCGCGCATTGCTCTGTGTGCTTTGGGCACGTGCGTGCGTGCGTCGCGTGCTCAGCGTCTGAGGTTAGCGGCTGGGCGCTCACCGCTCGCAAGCTGCTGACGCTCACCACGAGCGTTGGTATAACAAAGGCCTTAGGCCCTTGTTACAGGTTCGCTCGCGATGAGCGTCTGCGACTTGCGAGCGGTGATTGCGTGCGCCGCTAACCTCAGACGCTGAGCACGCGACGCACGCACGCACGCGCCCGAAGCATACAGAGCAATGCGCGAGGTGATCGACCCACCCCCAGCGAAACGTTCCATCGCAGTGGAATACGCAGCGACGAGAGCGTGGAAGGTTCGCGAGCGTGTGCATAATAGCCCGTGCGCGTCACCACGCCAGCGTCACCATGATAACTCGTACAAACGTGTCTGGCCCCACGCTGTCTGATGCTGAATGGACGAGTTACGCTGAGGTGCGAGCGAACCTTTAACAAGGGCCTTAGACTTCAGGCGGTTTTCAACAGAGAACCACCACCCAAATCTTCCTCTCTACTTCTTTGTCACTATTTCCTCTTTTCATCCCTGACCTCTTTCATTGATGAAAAACTTTGAAATCCGTCGACAAGCCGAAGGACCACAAAATTTTTTAGGTGTCTAGAAACGAGAAAAAAGCGTTGAAAAATCGCAAATTCTGATATTCAAACTCACATCCATTGTGACGGCAACGTTTCCGTTAGGCAGCGTATAATTCCACGGTATACGTGGAGCGCCCATCTTTTGCCTGAACGCGGTTTTTTTTACTTCAAAATTTTACACAAACAAGAAAAAACGAATTCCGAGAGTGAACGGCATCAGGTCATCTTGGGAAAGTGAATTTCTAGTCGCTAATCTACAAGAAGGTGAATTACAGAAATTTGAAACATGTATGAAGGGACCCCATACATAGAAAAGAACAGAAGACAAAAAAGGACTTTCTGGAACGAGACGACCCGACAAATGCACAAAAATCAATAATCACAAATCGATATGGCGCATCACAATACAAACTGGACTCGTGAATTCTTTTGAAGCCAGTGGCTCCAATTTTGTTAAAAAATGGCAGTAGTCTGATGAAGAGTTAGAGGAAAAGGCAAAGTGGTCGGTGTAGAACGGTCTCGTAAGATGGAGCCATGCATTTGTTTTCGACTCAGAATCGTAAAGGAATTGTGAGAATTCGCCAAAGAGTGGTCGTAAAGTACGAGCGATCCGTCACCCCCAGCCGATGTTCGCAGCATAACATAGCAGTTCACACTGAAAGTACGGCGATGCGAAAACAAGCCCAGCGCCCCTGGGGCGATGTAAATCCCCAACAATTACTTCGACAGCTCTACCTTTGTCTAGTAGACCAAAAAAGTGGAAACTGTCGAAAAATAGAGCTGAATAAAAGGTACAAGGTAAGTATGAAGGTAAAGGAAAAGGTAAAGAGACCGGCGTTGACCAGACCCCTAAGAACGCGCCACGCATTCGTCTCCTATTCGGAATCGCGGTAACATGGTGGATGCGTGTTCGACCTATACAATGACCTGTTTGGCAGAGCAGCTATATCAGGTTAGTGTCCTTACCTTCCGCGACAAGACTGGTATCAATTTACCCGACTCCGGATGGATGGAAGGCTTTGTTAGCCCGGGCCGGGATCGATCGCTCGACCGTACGGGTGTCAGCAGCGCCTCTTAACACTGTACCACGCGGATCCTTGTCATAAGGAGCGAGAGGAAAACCAGAGCTGACCTGAGAGCATAGTCGGCATGAACGAGGATCGATCGCTCGATTGCGCGAGTACAACCAGCGCCTCTTACCACTGCACCACAAAAAAAGAGGCAAGGTAAAGCAAAAGGATATGAGAATATAATGAGGTGCATGTCGAAGATTTCGTAGTGAATTTTTGATCTTTGATTTTTTCAAAAGGTCTTGATATTTGTTGGGGCAAGCAATACTACTTTTAATGACAATTAGAAAAAATGACATAAAAGCTACCCAAGAAATTACAACTTGAATGAAAAAACCTCTGGGTACCGTAGATCCGGCGGTTTTTGAGCAGCTAGGTCAAATAAACATACTCAAAAGGGGTTGTTAATGGACAAATTTCAGACTAGAATGGTGCTCAATCTTGTCACATTGTCGAGGAGCATTATTTGTGTTTGGAAGAGAAAAAAAAGGGCGTCGTTTCCCACGCGCAGAATTTATGAATGAATCACTTGCGGCTCATTAGAACGCATTGAACCACTTAGGAGATCGTCGACTAGAGTAGAAAACAAGCACAAGCGGAAAAACAGCGTAAAACGCTAAGATTCGCAGAACCGGCACAAATATTTTGCTTTTCTAATGGGATATTCGTCAAGAGCTAGTACTAGCTGTTGATCAGAAGGTGCTCCATTCAACTGATTGACGAATGAGGTCACTTCCGCGTCCAACACCACAAAGGGCACTCGTTAGTGGTTCTTTGACGAGCACCGTAGTCGGTTTTTCTCTCAGAATCAGTCAAAAGAGGGGCAAAACTCGAAGGGCAAATTCAAACGGACTGAAATCTTTGGGATTAAGCTGTGATGAAGACTGGAGAAGGAGAATATCCCTTGAAAAACAGCAGTCCACTGAAAACTCTAGCATCCTCGACATTTTCCCCACTCTCCCACCGCCCATCGCTCAGGGCAGCCGATAATGGACTCGATTCTGGTGCTGCAGAATCTACTTATGGCTCAGCCCACGCCTAGTTCACAGGCGGTAATCTAGCCTAAACCTGGCCGCTGCGTGGGTTAAGTAAATTATACCAGAAAAGGGATAAGTAACGACATCGCCGGGAAAAATCGTCCGCCTACGCTTCACCTTCCATCCCAAGTTTACTCGACTAAGGACCAAAGTAGTGCTTATAAGGGGCAGCAGGAACGCTAATGCAGCAGACGTTAGAGACGCAGAGGACGCAGCGCAGCACGTCGCCGGCGGAAGTAGCTGGACTTTTACACAATCGAAAATTCGCGTTCCTCCACCTCTTCGCACCTTTCCATGGAAAGAGCGAAGAGGAGGGCGAAATTCCTTGAAATTAAAACGGAAAAGGAACAAATGGACTTGCTGACCTTACAATCCCATAGAATAAATTACCCTTAATAACCGATCAAAGAGAAAAAGGAAGGAACTCGAAGAGCACAAGATAGAAGTAAAGAAAGACAGTTGAAAAGAGTGAACAAAAAGGGTCGAATAAGTTACGTAAACCCTCGGAACTCAAGTGGAATTACGTGGACGGGTTTCTATTCTTAGAAGAGCTGAAAATGGCTCAGAAATACAGGAATCACAGCCGACCATCGACTACGAGAAGCTATTAATCACTCTCACGTGCACGATGATAATGGAATGGCGGCGATATCAAAGATCAGTGTCCACCTACGGGAACGGCGAAAAGTGTTGAACACCGCCTCAGGGCATACAGAGCTCAAACTGGATTTGACTGCTTTGCTAGAGCGAGCGCAGTCAACTGGAACTAACCAACTGAACAAAGGAATCAACGGCGTCGATTCGGAGACAAAAATGAAAAAATAGACCAAAAAGCTTCAGAAATTGCAATAAAAATTCTCTTGAACATGCTTGAAACCGAGAGTTCTGGGCCTAAATTCATGACGGGTATCGGCACAATATACCTGAGAATAAACCTGGTCGGCGCGATTATTCGCATTCATGAACGCGCCGCGGACTTTATTTGGGGGATATCGCGGGTCTATTCCACTCCGCGGCGCATTCATGAATGCGAATAATCGCGCCGACCGGGGTTTATTCTCGGGTATATTGTGCCGATACCTGTCATGAATTTAGGCCCTGGTTGCCGGAAGAAGAGAATGAGAGGAGAACGCACCGTAGGTAATACTGTCCTTCAGGGCCGGCCGGATTCATGAAAGGATACCCGAAATAACCCCCAAAATATATTAGTTCGGCTCAGAGATCTTGAATTAGGTAGTAACGGCGTATAAACCTCATATAAACCCCGAATACACTCCATGGCCCAGATTCATGAACGAACGAGCGGTCTGCGAAACCGCAGCGCAGCCAGAACCAGACGACAGCGTCGATGAGAGATTGCGTTTAACATAGGAAGTTCAGGATAAGTAGACCAGGGCGCGCTCCGTTCGGGGTATATCTCAGGGTTTACCGGGCGTTTACCAATGATGAATCTGGGCCGAATCAGGTTTTGTGCGCCATTCGGGGCATTCGACATCTGACCGCTCCATTCATCTGTATGAAGTCTCCCATAAATCTCTACGCAACCCTGAATAAACCCCATAGCGCGTTGGTGAATCACCGTTTGCTGCCAATAGGGGTATATATCGAGAGTTATTTCCAGTATAACACTAATGAATCCTGAGATCTATAGTTGTGAAGAATGGGAGCAGGTAACCCGAAGAGAATCACCTTTCCTTAACCTCTGGATGGGCGCTTCTACGAGTTTTTGACGTCGGAAGGGGGCCATTGAGCTGTGGAAATCAACTCATTAAAAACTTGAATAGAAAAATTGAAGAAGTAAGTCCTCGAGAGGGAAAAATTTATAGTCATAGGGCTCTCATCCAGGAGAGGAAGGAGACTGGTGGAAATGTGAAAAGGCAGAAACCCGACTTTAAGACCACCTCACTGATCTGAATAGCCGATATCAGTCTTTCAATCGCTGGCGGCTAATTTTCAGGTGGAGAACGGAAATGATAAATGACCACAAGAGGTATCAAAAACCCCGACCGTGCGCTACCGTACCACATCACGTTCACAGCGATAAACCGTAGTCTAATGCGGTTTACCAAAGGATAAAAACAGCGCGCTCTGTTAAACCACTCAACTTGATTACGAAACGGACACGGTGATTGAGTCAAATCGAAGAAACGATTGAAGGAATCTTCAGAGAGTCCGAGCACGGACACCGAAGATTTGATTAGTTGCAGAAAAACGCAGAGCACGGGAAAAAATAACCAGCTAGCCAGCCACAAATCAAAACGGAAGATTGAGGATAAGACATTGGGAAGGCAGATCTTCGAAGTAGAAAATTTCCAAAAAAACTAAGTTGCTCTTGCTTTGCGTAGTTGAATTCCAACAAAATTCGAGGCAAGCAGAACTAGAATTGGTACCAGCAGAACTCGTTGCTGGTAAAGTTATACCTAGGAAGACAAGGGCTTTACACAGGCAGCTGTTCGACAGTTGACTCTTGTAAGAATGACAGTACGCGCACATATTGGAGATACTGTAGATTATCAGTTCCCGTTGTTTTAGGTTCGCCATGATTCGCGAGACCTTAGGTTTTGTGACCCACCAGAATGTTAAGGGAGAAGGAACAAGGAAGGAAAAGAAAAATGAAGACATAGGTCAGGTAAAATGCCATCAAGTAACAGATCGTATCCTGGGCCCAGATTCATCAATGGTAAACCCTCGATAAACCCCGAGATATAGCCCAAACGGCGCCCACCTTTATCTACTTATCCTAAACTTTGTTAAGCGCAATCTCTCATCTTTCTGACGTCTGGTTCTGGCTGCGCTGCGGTTTCGGAAACCGCTCGTCCGTTAATGAATTTGGGACCTGGGCCCACATTCATCATTGGTAAACGATAAACTTATAGTCGACGCGCACCTTACGTATCCTAATTTGGACGCAATCTCTCATCGACTCCGGAGACCGCTAGTCCGTTCGTGAATGTGGGCCCTGGAGGGGATGGAATGTCCACTTTGAGGTGACCGAGTCGGCTAACCCATGGAGTGAATGTGAAACAAAATTCTAGATTCCTGACAGTCACTATTGGCACGACCATACCCTATTAAGAACAAGACCTTACCCAGCTGAAAGGCAGTAGGCGCCAAGAGATTAACCAGTCCCTCTCGTACTTGAGTTTGCCCTCAACGACCTTGAAGAGGGTTTGGGTATGATGATCCACTGAGGTTAAGGAAAAGTCAGGTATAAAAAGAAGGTAAAGATCGAAAATATGCGCTTGGACTGCAAGGAAAATGACTACATAATAGGAAACCTCCTCGGTAGACTGGGAATTTCCCTCACTTGGGTTAGTTTGCCTCGACAAAATGGGCGTAAAGACCCGTTTATAGTGGGAGGGCAAGGCGGCACAGCGACAGCCAAATAATATTTATTTATTTTTATTTATTTGTTACGATATTTGAGACAATCGTGGGAACGAAGAATGAGATCAAATAAGGCGCCGAAAAGTTAAGAGTACAATACGTCATATACGTATTGTACTCTCAATTTTTCGATAATATTGAGAAGAGACGCAGAGGAAGTGGCGCAGCAAGAAATGGCAACAGCAAAAATGGCAAACTTATTTTCCCAGCGACACGGACTACGGTTCCCGTGCCGTTGGGAAAAGTTCGCACCTGAAAAAGCGGCCAAACGAGAAAATCTTCAGGACTTCTGCAGTTTTCTGAAAAAAATCAAAAAAACAGCTTTGCCATTGGCAAAGAAGACGGCACCGAAGTCGCAACACGTCGAATGTGATTATACTGCAGAGCGATTGTTTTCGATGTTTACCGGGCCCTTGAAATGACGTCTGTCTAGAGCGAATCTTAGTAGAGGGGGAAGGAGATCGAGGAGAAACACGAGGGTGAAGGCTCCAAAGTGGTCGCCGGAGCGCCGGAGAGGCGGAACTGCAACCGATGGTGAATGCGGTGGTGGGGGACATGGACGAATAAGAAACACCCACGCAAATATGCGCTTACTCGCATACAGCGCTACTCACTTCTCGCATAGATAAACACAGCAAACTGCCGGACGCTATGGTAACAATGCGAGTTAATTGTCGGCCGAAGTGAAACGCCGAAAACAGCAGCAAACACCAAATGCGTGAAGAAGAAGCTTCATTGCAACTTACAGCAGATAGATGAGACGACAACAGCTCTTTGGATGCAGGGCCAAGGCCCTTGTTATATTATACCTTCGCTCACCGCCCAGCGTAACTCGTCCACTCAGTATCAGACACCGTGGGGCCAGACACGTTTGCACGAGTTATCACGTAGACGCTGGCGTGGTGACGCTCACGGGCTGTTATGCAGACGCTCGCGAACCTTCCATGCTCTCGTCGCTGCGCATTGCATTGCGATTGACCCTTTCGCTGTGGGTCGGTCGATCACCTCGCGCATTGCTCTGTATGCTTCGGGCGCGTGCGTGCGTGCGTCGCGACCGCAGCGTCTGAGCAGTCGTCTGGTGATTTGTATAGCCGACGCGGCGCAGAAGGGGTAGTGACGCAGAGGATGCGTCCGCGCGCGCGGCAGCCCGTTAGTCGATTTCCCATGTGGTTTCCTACTATGTTTCCTAAATACGAGCCGTTGAAGCGGTTTTTTCGGCACACGAATCCCGTGCACTTTGCTGATTTGATTTTCTGAATTTCTGCTCCAGTCAGCGCGGTTCTTGTCGTCAATCAACTGAGTTTCTACGAGAAATTCCTATGAATAGGAAGGGACACGGGTGATATAATTCCACCACCAAAGAGGCGATGTTCAGTGCGCTTTAGGCCCTTGTTATACCTTCGCTCGTGGTGAGCGTCAGCTGCTTGCGAGCGGTGAGCGCCCAGCCGTTAACCTCAGTCGCTGAGCACGCGACGCACGCACACACGCGCCCGAAGCATACAGAGCAATGCGCGAGGTGATCGACCCACCCCCAGCGAAAGGGTCAATCGCAGTGCAATGCGCAGCGACGAGAGCGTGGAAGGTTCGCGAGCGTCTGCATAACAGCCCGTGAGCGTCACCACGCCAGCGTCAACGCGATAACTCGTACAAACGTGTCTGGTCCCACGGTGTCTGATACTGAATGGACGAGTTACGCTGGCGGTGAGCGAAGGTATAACAAGGGCCTTAGGGTTTTAGAATACGAGCGACTTTGGAGAGCATCTGGACCTTTTTTGGGTGAAATAGGTTTTCTCTCCATTTTGAGTGTAAGGTGCAGTGGTAGGTGGCGCTGCTTCCAATCGTGCGGTCGAGCGATCGATGTTCGTTCATACCAAACAAGCATTCTATGTCTCCGGGGTTGGCTATACCGGCACCGGGGCCCAGATTCATCATTGGTAAACCCCCGATGAACCCCGAGATATACCCCGAACGGCGCGCACCTTTGTCTACTTATCCTAAACTTCATATGTTAAACGCAATCTCTCATCGACTCTGCCGTCTGATTCTGGCTTCGCCGCGGTTTCGGAGACCGTTTGTCCGTTCATGAATCTGGGCCCAGACTTTTCCGGGAAGGTAAAAAGCTTATCCCAAAAAGTACAAGTAAGTAAGTCAAATAAGTCAAATACATGAAAACAAAATGCCGTCGTTCGAAGGAACCGTTCTACCTCAGTCAATTATCGATTCAGGAAGAAGAAGACGGAGTGAGTATGATATATGAAGAGGGAGAGGACAACAGGGCAGTAGATCACCTGACTGGATTCAAAGACATCCATAATATTTGGACAATGCCCACTCTGGCACCTCTCTAGCGACCCGATCTTGAGCACCACTGGTGCCTGCTCTGCTCAAGGATGCCTGGGAGAAATGAAAAATTCTCGTTTAAAGGCCATAGAGGAGGATTTACAGGTTAAGAAAAGGGCTTTAGACCCCTAGCAGCTCATTACGCCTAATCGGAACGCTGTTTCCGATAGGTTAAGCTAAAATAGCGTCCAGCTGTGCGAAGTCTCCCAGTTTCTTCTCGCTATTCGCAGCGTGTTTCGCACGCCACACTGTAAAAAGCTTAATATTTAAGGAATATCGAATCAGTGGAGTCTGAGTGGCAGCCCAAGTGCTCGCCAGAAAACACTGAGAGCATAATCAAGTCCATAATTAGTTGTGTAGATTTAGCGATGGAAACGCGAGGTGGAAGGAGGCCTGAGAGGTCGCAGAGTGGTGGCTAGTACCACTAGACTCTAGTTGAGGGTTTATTCAAACACCATCAAAATGGGCATTCTTGAAAGATAAAACCTTGATTATACCTATTCGCGCGACAACTGATCAAACAAATCAATAATCGGTGGTCCCATAGATGGAAGAGTGATTCGTGGAAAGGAGAAGCAGAGACTGACGGAAACTGGAGCTCCATCTACTAGAGAATCAGATGAGCAGTGAGACGAAACGTTCGCAGTGATTACCAATTATTGATTAGACATCGCCGGCAATGATAGATCGATCAATAACTCCGGGAAAACGCCAATAGTTGACTGCTTTCTGTGTGTTGGATTTTGAACAAATCGGTGATTCTGATGCTACTAAACGTCATAAAACGGGAAGAAGGAGGCGGGATAAGCACCGGAACGAAGTATGTTTTTTAGAAGATCGATAATCACAAATCTCTAAAAAATTATGGGATCAAACAGGTGATTCGCACAGATATTAGCTAGAGGATGGCATAGATTTGGCCGTTGGCGTCATGCTGTTATGGTGATGGAAGCGAAAAACAACGAAAGCGGGGATGATGACGACCGTCGCCTCGGGGAACAAGTGGTGTGTGACAAGGACGAGGAGAAAGCCGGCTCAAAAGGCAGAGAAAAGAATCTTTCTTTGTTTGGATCCGTCCACTCGAACGATTCTGTTGACATCGGCTAGGATAAGGTTGGAGTCTCTTCTACTATTAGATTGAGCTACAGGACGACGTTTTAAAATAGTTTTAGAAGCGAGTTGGTTTCGAAAGGTCCTGAGTACACCTAGTGTGGCAAATCCCAAAGTTATATTTAAAGAAAGTTTAGTAGGTGAAGGCAATCTACTTAGATGACCAATTTGATATGTAGTTTGACACAAATTCGACCCTGCCATTGGCAAAATAGGTAGCGTATATAAACCCACCTGTTTGTTGTTGTTCATTCACACTTTTGTCAACGACTATTGTTTGTATCCTGGGCCCAGATTCATTATTAGTAAACTCCCGATAAACTTTGAGATATAGCCCGAACGACGCCCATCTTTGTCTACTTATCCCAAACTTCCTACGTTAAACGCAATACCTCATCAACTCTGCCGTCTGGTTCTGGCTGCGCCGCGGTTTCGGAGACCGCTCGTCCGTTCATGAATATGGGCCCTGGTTATTCTAATAGACTATTCTTCGTCGGCTTCACCACAACAGAAAGATGCTCAACATTGAATTTTTGATCACATGAAGAAAGATCAATGGTCCTCTAATGGTCTAGATGTTGTTTGGGTCGTTTATTTGGAAGTCATCAATTTCTTTTCGTTAGTAAACTCCTGTACGAGAGGTTGGAGATTGAAACTATGTTGGTAGGCCGGGGACAGCTATGAAAATCTCGCACGGTTCGTTCTGCTACGGCGCATTGTATTGTTTGAACACAGATTCTCTTTCCCTTGTACCGCTTCTACCTATTCATTTTTATCATTCTTAGCATGTCTAGAGCATGTAATAAACATAGAACTCGAAAATTGGACGGTCAGAGGGAAGAAGGGCGCCAATCTCGTCCACCAAGCACCTCAACTATGTAGAGCATTTCACAGGCTGGAGATAGTTCAAATCCACTAACTCTTCCGAAGAGCGAAAGCCGACGAAAAAGAAATCAGTGAACCGCTAGTTAACGCTTGAAGCTTCGCCGAGGTGACTGCGCGATTGTAGGATACAAACTGAACGAGAGAAACTACATTTTGCAAAGAAACTGACTACGACTAGCGTGGATAAAGGGCACAATCACAATTAAAGTTTTCGATTTTCTGGTGAACGAGACGCGAAAGTTTGTAGAAGTCAGTCTATCGCACCGCGACGCGATAATCCTGCTGATCAACTGTGAAATCAATCGCGACAAACGACGGTTGATTTTACCTTTTAGAAGATCAACTGCGCATACTACAGAAGTTTCGTAAGTGGACAGATGTTCATCAATTGATCGATCGATCCGGCGATCAATCAATACACTGGTCGCGTCGTGGTACGACAGCATGATGGGGAAAACTATTTAGCTATACCTTGATCGCGCAGCGACGCGACTCGGCTCTTTCTATTCTGTCGCCGTACCGTAAAGGGACGAGGGAAACTTTTAACGAAAAGGCGAAAAAGGAATAAAAACTGAAACGGCGAGAGACTAACAAAGTAGAGACAGAGAAAACTAAGAATTTCCTGCACAATCGTCAAGATGATGGCTATCCACTCAGACGACGTAGTAAAAAAGCACTGCAAGGAATGAAGTTTTGGGACGCTGTTCGATTTCTAAACATTTTTTTCTAAAAAATTCATAGAAACTATGGAGGAGAATGGTGTCGTGAAGGATTTCAGCCGTGGGAAAGCGATTTCTCAAAACTCCCTGAGGGCACGCAGTTCGAGGACGACCAATCAAAACAATAGTGTGTAGTAGCAGTCGCCGATGGAGGATGGGGGACGTGGGCCGGCGGCGGAGAATTCCCACTGGAACCGAGGAGCTATGGAATTGAGTCATGGCCCGGGGGAAGCTAGTCCTACGTAAGGGGATTTCGCTCTTCGACGGAGCAGCCGCCGACGGGACGAGGACGACGACGTCGCGGCCAGACTCTCCCCACGGGGACAGCACTTAACACTGTCGCGCCAAACAGGGAGAAAATCCCCGTGGATCCGGTGGGCGGGGAAACGGACGACGGACGGAGACGTTCACAAATCAACCGCAGAAATCGGCCGAAATCTCGGTGAACGTCTGTCCGGCCGCTCCCGGGAAACGATGACGGCTTTCTAACGGGGCGATCGTCTTCCCCGGCCTATCGCTGTGGCGACGACAGCCCGGTTCGGTAGGCGTAAGCAGTTTGAGGCGATTGGAAAAGTAACGCAGGGATTCCTGAGAGGAACGTGAGCGGATTCAATAAATCAGTCAGTCAATCAATCAATCAATCAATTCATTACGACTACGAAAGACAGTCGTTAGACAGGAAGGATCCAAGAGTCTCAGGAGAAGGGACAATGCTGCTCTCAAGTGTCAGATACAATGACTCGGCCCTTACTGTAAAAGAATGGGCCCTGACTCCTATTCTCGGTCTCGGATACCATATTTTGAAGGGTATTCCTCTGGCTTTTGAGGGGACGAGTTTACAAAATGCCAATAAATTGTTTTGCTGATTGTTTTCCATCGATGATATCGGGCTCCGGTAGGAGGTCACCTTGAGCCTTTCCCACAAATCTGCTTTCTGGAGCCCGGAAAATCAGACTCAATGGAGCCTCCCTGAGAACGAGGCGATCGAAGGGAAAAATTCAAACTTATTCAAGTTCATCACGCCGTCCATGACTGAACATCGCATATGAGAAGTTATCGGGGGAAAGAATCGATCTATCTGAATAGAAACATAAAATTCAAGGAAAGGAGTACAAAATCTAATAGTTGAAGGAACAGCTGAGAAAAGGAATAGGCTTTTAGGGAGCTCTTGGTAACCGGGAATGGGTTAAAGCTGCGCTGAGCGAAAACCGCAAGCGCAACGCATGAACGGCTCGTCTAGGTCGTAGTTTGGTGGTAGCTCTCGCAGAATAAGCTCGATGGGAGAGTTTATGGCGGAAAACTTCAGCAAATGTCGAAAAGACGGTAGTCCACCATGGGGTGAGTAAGTCATAGGCGAGAAAATAAATTAACCCAGAGGTTTGTAGATTTACTGAAAGGCAATGCCAAGTTAACCTTCCCAGAAAAGGCAAAGGTAAAACGATCGGCGTTGACCAGTTCTCGAAGGATGAGCCGTGCATCCGTCTCCCATTCAGAATCATAAATGCATGGTGAATGCGTATTTGGCCTATGCTATTACTTTCGTTAGCTAGCCGCTACCTAAGTCAGTGTCTTCATCTTGACAGAGGTCTAGTACCAATTTACCTAACCCAGGAGAGAAGGAAGGATTGGTTAAGCCGGACGGAGATCGATCACTCGACCGTGTGGGTAGAAGAACCGCCCGAATTTCAACTAGTAGTTTGGAAAAATCTAGCACTAAAGCTCCGCTTTAAATAGGTCCGTTGAAGATTTATGCTCCGTCACATCTGTTGCGTCAACCGCAGCCGGTCTAATTTTGGACACCTCTATGGGACGGGAAAAAGAGATATTCGTCAACGAACGTGCACCATCACACGGATATATTGCATAATAAACTGTGTCACATCAAATTTCACCAAATGACGTTTTGGAGCGGAAAATGGAAGGCGTTGGAGAACGATCGGCGTCAACGACCAGGAAAAACCTTCAGAAAAACTCATAAATGCCAGAGAAGCTGTTATCAATGCTTATAAACAGACTATTAGAAATGAGGATTATACGGTGTGGAAGGTCTGGCTGAGGTCAGCAACGAGAAGCACGACCTGGCCACGCCCACTTTGGGTTCTTACCAGTCCCCGCTGAAGTTTGTTCCGTACTAAGGCAGACGTGACCTAATCCGGTCCCCGATGGCATCACAACGATGTCTTCCGTTGTGGGTGGCGTGTGAATCTACGCCGGCGGCAATTTGATTTGCGTAACGCTGTGAAAATTCTGCAAAACTCTGAGTCGGCGGTCGAGCCGGCCGGCGACCGATTCGATTTTGGTGCGCTCAAGTCTACCGAAATTTTACTTAAATCCTCCTGGGTAACTGGTTAACCCCGCCAGTGGGAACGGAAGTGGATCAGACAGCGGTGGAGACGGCGGCGAGTCAACGCAAGCATCATCCATCAACGTCAGTGGGATGGAGAACTATTTTTAGCGCGGTTGCTTGCATTTTCTTAGAAAAAACGTGGGCATGGCGCATCCCTTGGGGATTTGCATCTTCTCCATCCATTACTTCTCGCTTATCACTTGCGGACTGATCGACGACGGTGATTAATTACGGTGTGTAACTAGAACGAGCAGAAAGACAGCTGGAAAGTGGGGATGGGATCTTTCCTTCGTTTGGGGTAGTTTTCTCGAAAGATCCTCTTCACAGAGTAAAAAAAAACATTTTGTCCAACAATAAGACATTTCTCCGTTCCAAGGAGCGCGAGAAACACAACTCGTGGGCGGTGATAATCCGCGGGTAAGCACCTACCACCCTAAGAGGGGATGATCGCCCCGACTAGACGACCTTGACGATCGAATCGTGTCGTTCAGCGACGGTAAGACTTAGTAATTTGTCCAAAATTTGTCCCAACGACGACCCCCGTGGCCCAGTGGAATCGTCGGAAAAGAAGCGAAACGACGGCAAATTAGCTGAAACTGGTGAGCTTTCACGCCTCACCGACTCCAACGGCCCGATTGACAAAGCGAATTGCCGGAGCACAATGAACGAACCACAGCGTGCTTGCTCAGGTAGACGCTTGGCTAATGCCGGAGCAATTTACCGAGCCGACGCACATCAAAGATAAAAAAGAAAAGCCAATAATATTAGAAGGAAGCGAGCTCCATGAAATTCTGAAAAAAAAAGTAGTTTTGCCCGTTTTCCAACTCCATTAGCTCCTTTTTTTGCTCAAGTCGAATGCATTCAAGCTCATTCAGCGGGTGGTGTGGCAACTAAAATCCCCTTAAACGGAAAGAAAAAGACCGATTCAAAAATTCACGAACGGGAAGGAGATTATGGATCCTTAAAAGGAAGGTGACATCATAGCCGCGACCACCGCCCGCCACCACCGGAAACTCTTTCGACGGCAGGCGACAAATATCCGTGTGCTGCGTGGGTGGGGTATGAGGTAAGACGGAAGAGGGGTTAGGGTAAAGGAGAGCAAGAGTAACCGGATAAACAGAGCACTTTTTGGACGGTGGGCTACGGTAATGCCGACCGTTCAAAGTTCGGAATGTACAAAAAGACGGGTAAAACAGATTTTTGAAATAGAAGTCTACCGGCTTCAGGCGTCCAGAGCCGGGATTCATGAACGGTTCACCGGCCGGTTACAGTGATATTCACCTCGGTTACCGCCAAAACGTGATTCCTCAACGCGCAGTGAGTCACCTTTAATGAAATAGCCGGTGAAATCTAACCGCCGGTGAAATTCACCGGCGGTTTCGTTCATGAATCTCGACCCAGAGGTGTAATGGAATACCAGGGTCGGTTACCCATAGATTTTTTACAACCTGGATTTTAGAACGTTCAAAAACGGCCTAGATAGAGCGGCCCACAGAGCAAGGGGCATCGGATTGATATGGATAAGAGGACAAGCCGTACAGCAGTCGCGACGCGACGCGATCTATCGATCGATCGTTGGAGATGGCAGCTGGGCGACATAAGAACACTGTAACTTTGGCTATGGGCTGGTTTTCCACCGGCTCCCAATGACGACATATTTCGTACACAGTTGAGGATTCGGTAACCTATAGGTCGTTTCCAACAGGGCCCAGATTCATGAACGGACGAGCGGTCTCGGAAACCGCGGCGCAGCAAGAACCAGACGGCAGAGCCGATGAGAGATTGCGCTTAGCATAGGAAGTTTAGGATAAGTAGACAAAGGTGGGCGCCGTTCGGGCTATATCTCGGGGTTTATCGGGGGTTTACCAATGATAAATCTGGGCCTGGGAGTCTACGAAAAATCGACGCGGAATTGGGCTGCAGTCGGACGGAGGTAGGTAAACCTCTGCCACATTTCGCTTATTTATGTTTACCAAATCCACGACAACTCGCCCAGAACACCTCGTGGTGTGGAATGAAGACGTTTGAAGTCAAGTATTTGTGGACATCAGCTAACAACTCCGAGAAAACACGGCAATTATATACTGGTTGTTGGCGGTTCGACTATTTGCAGATTCTCGGGAATTGGGACAGACATGTTTACGAGTCGTCGAGTTCGACCACTCAAAATCGGCTGCGGGCACATCAGCGGCAGAATAACGGGCCGCAGACGGATTTCCTGGGCTATAAAATCAGTCCTTTCGAAATTTCCTCAGAGGAAATAGATAGCCGGAGGCCTACCACCAGTTTCCGCCATGAAACGAACGGAAAGTAGAGCTATGGGTTAGGTTAGGTTTAGGAGAGGGTTAGAAATACGTTGTCCAACAACGGTGTCACTGGAAGGGCAGGAATCTACACCCGAAAGTCCTCGACCTCTGGGTATGGGCTGTGTGCCGGAGGTTTCTTCTAATTCTACGATGCTCCTAATTCAATTTCAATACCGAAATGCAGCAAAAAAAGTAGAACAAGGACCAGGAAGACAAAAAATATGAAAAATCCAGTTCAGGGGTGCATGGCTAGGTCTAACTTTGCCCATACCTTTGGTCAGACACCAGGGCCCAGATTCACGAACGGACGAGCGGTCTCCGAAACCGGGGCGCAGCCAGGACCAGACGGCAAAGTCGATGAGAGATTGCGTTCAACATAGTAAGTTTATGAGAAGCAGACAAAGGTTGGCGCCGTTCGGGCTATATATCGGGGTTTATCAAGGGTTTACCAATGATGAATCTGGCCCCAGGATTTCAGGGTAAAGGATTTGCAGCGGACAACCGGAAGCCCAATAGGATTTCGACGCACGCAGCCGAGCACCGGTGGTCGTTCTTCAGTGACACAAGGGGACCCTGTGGCTGGCTGGATGGAAGCCACCGTATCGGCCATTTCGGCCAGCTTAATTGCACTATAAACGTTGATGAAACACGTCCTCTGACGAGTTCTAAGGGCTTTTAGAGTCAAAGCCTGCTCTTTGGACATCTACGTCCGGAAAGGGTCCAGCCCAATCCATCCCGGACGAGAAGAACCCCGAGCAGATTGCGGAGAAGGAAAAATGAGAAAGGCAGAAGCGGTAGGATGATCCGGAGTTGGGTAAAGTTGATTCAAGTTCCACCTTTCTCAGGTACTTTCTCAGGTACTACCTTCGCTCCGCTTTCAGGGTACCTATGAGCCCTGAGTACCGCAAAGTCCCAATTGGGAATGAGAGGTGGGGATCAAGAAAGAAGCAGTGAAAAGGTCCGTGGCTCCATCAGCCCGACCCCTTCCCTCATTCCCCACCTGCACGACCAGCCGCCCAGAGCTTCGCCAAGCATTCGAGGGCCGTTAATGAGTAATTCACGGTCAATTAATGGGCCACATTCGCCGGCTGAAGCGCGCAGGCGAACGGCGTCGCTAAGTGCAGCAGCCGATGCGGCGACAAACGCCTGAATATTTCATCTATTGGGCTTTTTTTCAATTGATGGCGAATTATTGGGGAAGTCCGGCAGCTGTGAATGGCGGCCAGGCGAATTCCGGCGGTGGATTTTAGTCGAAACTTCGGCGACAGGTACAGAGGATGCCGAACTTTCCACCCATGACCTAGCACATACATACACGGGAAGAAAAACAAATAAGCAAGAAGGATGAGCCGGGAAAAAGGCAGGTTTATACTCCGATCGCCGCGCAGCGCGATGTCGCGCGCCAACGCTAGAAGACCCGCATGGACTAACACAAACCGAAGAGGAGGAGGGCAAAAGGGAGCAATTGTTGAGGATGACAAACCACGTCTCCTTTAAACTGATCTTAGTTCTTGACCAGAAATCGTTTCGACGTGCCACTTGAACTTTGAAATATCGATCCATCGCATCGAAATGTAGATCAGCTCACATCTGTGTCAAATATTTATAGTTCAAGCACAGCGGCCGCAAATGACGCTACCGTCTGCAAACCCTCGGCGATTTTCCTAATTAATTTTGCCTGTAGACAAAAATAGAACTGCCTGAGGGATTGAGAGCAAATCCCGGAGATGAACGTTGAGGAGCGACGTGAAAAACAACCCGCTGACTCTTTAGCGGTCAAACGCAAAAAGGAACAGTTGTCGCATCAGCTGACCAACTGCGAAAAGGCACGATAAAAAATAAAGTCAGTAGTCCGAATAAATCAATCGAGCAGCTGTGTCTCGATTGCCACTACAGTGGCATCGATACCGTAACTCTGGCTCTGAGGTCCTCGAGCGACTAAAACTCCAGGGACCCAGCCGCGGACGAGTTCACGGTAGAATCGAGTCAAAGTAGCTCCCAACAATCAGATCTACACTATAGGAATATGAAGAAGCATGCGAAAAGATCCACTTTTTTCAAAATATATACTGAACCCTTCGAAAGGCAAGGCCTAAGATCTCTCAAAGCGGAACCGGAAGTAAACAACCAATCAAAACATGATGATGTGATTATCCAGCAAAAATTGTGAAGCCACTATAGAACACTACCAATTTTAGCGATTCTCTTTGAGGGTAAAAGGTAAGGTAAAGGTAAAGGTAAAGGCATCGGCGTTGATCGGTCCCCTAGGAACGCGCCATGCATTTGTGTCCCATTCAGAATCGTAGAGGCTTGGTGAATGCGCATTTGGCCTACACAATGACTTGCGGGGGCCAGCCGCTATAACAAGTCAGTATTTGTTCCTTTCCAGACAAGTCTGACACCAATTTACCCGACCCCGGAGGGATGGAATGCTTGGTTACCCGGGCGAGGATCGATCGACCGTGCGGGTGTCAGTAGCGCCTCTTAATGCTGCAGTACGCGCCCATGTAGAAAATATTAGTGAAAATCTCCATTTTCTAAAAGAAAATCGAATTTTGGAGAAAACCGAGGGTTTGGTGATGGACACAGAGAAATCAGCGCAACGGATAATTATTGAAAAAAAGGAAAAAAAGCTAAATGGAATCAGCCGGAAGTGATAATCACCCGGAAACACACACAAGGTCTACACGGTCGACGGGCTTCGCACGTGATATGAAGACGCTTATGAGGAGCAGCAAATGAGGAAGTGGGAGTCGGCAGTGATTCGATTCCGAGCCAGAAAAGCTGACACATTCTGATTCCTAGAACGGCAAGGTGAACAGACTACCGAGGGTATAACTTACACCTTTGGGTGAATGGAGCCCTTTGCTACCCCTGAGAGTTCTTAGGGTTTATCTGGACATCTCTTTGTGGAGAAAAGCCTCAATTGGAACGACCGAATCTTCTAAGAATTCGAAATCTCACCTCGAATCGCTTAGTTACAGCAAGGTAAAAGAGGTAAATAAAAGATCGACCTTCCACGACCAACCGCAGCACTTTTTCGTTCGACCGAAAGAAACAAATCCGAGCTGTCCAGCCGATGAATAATTGAAGCCAGCCATCAACCGAGAGAGCAATGGGGCCGCTTCCCGAGGAAAAGTGCCGCTAAACCCTCAAGCTAAACAATTCCACCCGGACTTCCCATACCGCTTCCGAAAATAGAGCTCCACCTCGTGGGAAAACTACAATGTTTATACGAGGACATTTCGACAGAGAAAAAAATCAGAGAAAATTGTTGTGTAGCGAGCGTGCAGAATAATTGGCAGCCTTCTGTTGGCGGCGAAGATTTCAGGTCTTCTCACGCCACACAAATTACTGTCGCAGGACGCCACGACAACCGCGATTAGTCGGGTTGAGCAGGTTGTTATTCAAACCGCCACCACTACAGATATGCTCATCGGAAGTGAGCCGGAAGGAAGGCGAGCAAATTCCGCGGAATTTAATCCGAAGCGGTCGAAAACCAGCGAAAATTCCACTTCCGAAACTCTCGGGAATGAATGGGATCTTGTCTGTTAACTGGCATGGGCGTGGCCTTCGCAGAATCTCAGAACTGGACAGGATCCAATGGTCTAACGACAGGACATTGACGAATCGTTTTGTACACTCGTCAAAGCCACGCCCATGCAAGTTCATTGACAACTGGGTAGCAGCTGAACATCAGGTACCTTCCTGCACAGCGTGATAAATGCCCCAAAGATGCGCCGTGCATTCGTCTTTCATTCATAATTGTAGAGGAGTAGTGAATGCGTATTCAGCCTATTGTGTGACTTGTGGAGCCACCTCTGCACCAGGTCAGTGTCATGATCTTCCCAAACAACTCTGGTATCGATTTACCCAACTCCAAGAAATGGAAGAGTTGGTTAGCCTGAGCGAGGATCGATCGCTCGACCGTGTTCACCACGTGGGTAGAACATCTTGCCACTGGGCCACTCTTTGCCATCAGAACATGCAAAATCTCACAAAAAAGACTTCGACTGTTTCCAGACTTGGTGCAAAATTTCATAAGAATTAAGTCCTGATCTTGTGGATTTTGCTCGATCCCCCAATCGAATCAAAACCACGCCCATGCAGGATACCACACATGCTCCTTCGACTCAGCCGGAGGAAAAGTAGCAAAACTTATTATGGGATGGGTATATTGCAGGTTAAAAATGGCTTAGAGCTAAACGATAAAAATAGCAAAAAGTCATAAAAGTCACCGTAAAATCTACAACCGACAGAGCATTAGGCCTTTGTTATACCAACGCTCGTGGTGAGCGTCAGCTGCTTGCGAGCGGTGAGCGCCCAGCCGCTAACCTCAGACGCTAAGCACGCGACGCACGCACGCACGCGCCCGAAGCACACATAGCAATGCGCGAGGTGATCGACCCATCCCCAGCGAAAGGCTCAATCGCAGTGCAATGCGCAGCGACGAGAGCGTGGAAGGTTCGTGAGCGTCTGCATAACAGCCCGTGAGCGTCACCACGCCAGCGTCTACGTGATAACTCGCACAAACGTGTCTGGCTCCACGGTGTCTGATACTGAGTGGACGAGTTACGCTGGGGGGTGAGCGAAGGTATAACAAGGGCCTTGGCCCTGCATCCAAAGAGCTGTTGTCGTCTCAACACACGGTGTCTGTTCTGAATGGAACGAGTTGCGTTGGCAGACGCTGGGGGGTGAGCGTTGGTATAATAAAGGCCTTAAACTGCAATATGCAGACGCAACAACTTGAAGCTCAAAGCGCACAAATCAACGGCTCCATGGAAGAATGGAGAAGAATACGACAACAAGGAGAAGGAAAGTTTTGTAGGGACAAAGGAGCCAGCAGGAGTTGTGCCTGACCGAATCGTGGACATGCAGAAATGACGACGACGCGACAAAAATACAAAGCGACGACTAGCCGACAGCGCTGACAATCAACGCGCCATTGTTGCGGTCCGGCCGGGCGGCTTTGCGGCTCTTTTCGCACTTTTTGATCGTTAGCCGGCTTCAGTGATTTTGGCGCCCGACTCGGCAACAACGCAACAAACGAAAAAAGCCCTGGGGCAACTTCGACTCGGCGCATAGGGCCGGCGACGGCTGATCGGCAAAGGAGCCCAGGATCAGGACAGGGTGAGGTTCATTCGGACAGAACTGTAGCTGAAAGGGCACCAGGGCTCAGATTCATCATTTTTAGACCCCGATGAGCCTCGAGATATACCCTGAACGCCGCGCAAACCGAGATTCGCGAACGCGCGTCGGGGTTCAATCGGGGTTTATTTAATCAGGGTTTATCGCGGGTCTATCACACCTCGCGATGAGACAGAGTTCGGCAGACCTCGCGGTATCGAGCGGGTTTATCGCTGACGGGGTTTCGGAGACCGCTCGGCCGTTCATGAATGTGTGCCCAGGAAAGGACGACAACCGAACTCTTGAGAAAACCTCATAAGATGCGCTCAGTTCCCTTGAAAACCCATGCTTACTAGTTAAAATCAGTTAATTTCGACTAGGCTGTCGTCAAACGTCGCGATTCATCGTAAACGAGGCGCAGCAGAGTATAAACAAGGCTTGAGACTGAATAAAGTGTGGCAGATTTATCAATAATCTGACTTTACTAGAGAAAAAAACCTCCAGTAAAAATTCAATCAAAAAATTCAAACATCTTCACCTTGATAAGCCAGCCCCACTTCGATTTCTGTTGACTCTAGCCACAGATAAATGATCAATAACAGTGATCACCAACCTGCTGCCAGGTAGCCAAGGTATAAACAGAGCTTGAGGTCAATCGAACGAAAAAAGTTCAGGACAGAATAACCCCAAATTTGGAAAATTAATTTATCAAATTCAAAATCACACTTATCAATCACACCTATCAGGACAGGGTCTATCTGCATAGGTCTAAGCCCTGTTTATACCCCGCCGCGGTTCCTTGATGATGAATCGCGAAGGTTGACGAGAACTGAGTCATGAAAATCAAAAACTAACCAACTTTAGCAGACGTCCTGGAAGTTTGCCGAAGGTCCAAGGAAGAAAAGGAAAAAATCATTCTTCTCACCTTTTAAATTATACGTTATTACCGAAATACAATTTCAAATCCTCACAGCCTTACTTGGCACAAGTCGTGGCCATCGACAGAACACCATAAATAGACGATAATATCGATTTTGAGTGCTCTAGGAAGACTCTCTGCCAGGAATGTGCTTTTAATAGCTCGGAAAATTGCCGATAAACACAGAAGAGACGGAGTATGACGACGGTGTGCGTGACATGCTCATCGAACGAGCACATTGCCATTTAAGCCGCGTCTCTATCTAATTCCAATCGTTGTAATGCCTTAGGCGACGGATAAAGTCGCAGTCGACGCGGCTAGAGCTCGACAACGAAAAAGGAGAAGGAGGAAACGGAGGAATTCCTCCTCGAGCATCTCCATAAAGGATGAAAACCAAAGTGTCAATGAGTGCATGAAATGCCTAAATGGCGGAATCAACGAGGGATTATCGCTTGTAGACAAACATATGGAGTGGTGCAGCCCCGACGGACACGCGAACCACCCCCCCTCTCCGGACCACGCCCAGCACACTTCAGAGCGCCGCGGGTGATGATGGAATTAGTGGCGATGGTTGGTCTGCTGGCTGGCTTGGATGTGGTGGTGATGGTCGCGCTCACTCGTCAAGAGCCACACTTCACACCTAACACAAGTAGCAGATACATTCGAGGACGTGGAAGAGGCCAAGGACGCGCCATGCATTTCGTTTTCCATTCAGAATTGTATGGATACAAGGTATGCGTACTTATCCTAAACAGTGACTCGCCGCCTGCTGTCCACGTTAGGGTCTCCACTTTACCAGAGAATTCTGGTACCGATTAACCCAACGCTGGAGAGACAGAAGACTTGGTTAGTCTGCGCCGGCATCGATCTCTCGGCCGTGCGGGTGTCATTAGCGTCTTTTACCACTGCACCACATTCAAAGGACAACCGGACATCAGGAAAATCTCACGAAATGTACCTTACGCTGCTGGGAAAAGAACCTCAGCTGGGCCTAAATTCATGACGGATATCGGCACAATATACCCGAGAATAAACCCCGGTCGGCGCGATTATTCGCATTCATGAACGCGCCGCGAAGTTTATTTGGAGGAGATCGCGGGTCTATTTCATTCACTCCGCGGCGCGTTCATGAATGCGAATAATCGCGCCGACCGGGGTTTATTCCCGGGTATATTGTGCCGATACCCGTCATGAGTTTAGCCCCTGGTTAGTGTCTTTGGCGGGTGGGTAGATGCATACCTACCCTCGTCGGGAGTGGGTAACCGCAGCATCTTCTTCCCTTATTGGGCCTTATTTGTCTTCAATCGCCGAATCCTTATCCATAATCTCCTTATAAACACCTGAAACACCTTTAGAGTGTTTATTCTACCCCATTAAGGCCGTCCTGTAGGTCTCGTTAACGTCAAATATCCATGAAAAACCTGAAAAATTCCCAACGAAGTGGCCCTCAAGGATTTAAAAAATTTACCCGTACCACTGCGGAGACTATCCACAGCGCCCCTACCTACCGAGACTGTACAGGTATCAATTTACCTGGCCGACAGGAATGAAGGTTCGATTCGCCTTAAGAGAAATCGATTGCTTGCAAATAGCGGTCAACGAGTGAATTATAGTGCAACTGTCCTTCTAAAAACACCCACATTTTGAACTTTCAATGCATACAAAAACCCACATAAACTTCAAATTCAATCAAATCAAAATCAAAATTCAATCTAGTTTCAATTTTAGTTGCACTCATGTCGACTCTTCGAGTCGTGCTAATTATGGAACAGAAGGGGTAAAGAATAGAGCGAAAAAGAACCGATAAAAAAAGAAAAGAGAAAGAAACTATACATACAGGGCGAAAAATCCACCTGGGTTTAGGTTTTTGGCGAGGAGAGTGTCAAAAAAGTAAACGAAAATGGCTGAAGCGGAGGAATGAAATAGACAATTCATCCTGCAGCTACTTCAAGAATATCGCTCAAAGCTAACGTCACCTTTGCACACCCATTAACAGAGCCTTCATATAGAGCAAAAGCGCAAAAACTAGAAATTCGTGGGAAAATTCAATGTGATTTCGGGCTAATATTAGAAAATAGTTGAGGAGTTTGCAGCTAGAAAAATGAATGGCATTAGGGCACGCGTGGGAAGTCGACAATGAAAGATAAGCAAAAAAACCGCTGCGACGTAAAATATTATAAAAGCAACAAGTTACGGTGTCTAGGCAGACTAGACGAGTCCAAGGGGCAGGAACTCTGATACGACTCACCAGAGGCAACCATTAGGCCCTTGTTATACGTTCGCTCACCCCCAGCGTAACTCGTCCATTCAGTATCAGACACCGTGGGGCCAGGCACGTTTGTACGAGTTATCATGGTGACGCTGGCGTGGTGAACTCGTACAAACGTGTCTGGCCCGACGGGGTCTGATACTGAATGGACGAGTTACGCTGGGGGGTGAGCGAACGTATAACAAGGGCCTAAGGCCTTTGTTATAGCAACGCTCGTGGTGAGCGTCAGCTGCTTGCGAGCGGTGAGCGCCCAGCCGCTGAGCACGCGACGCAGGCACGCACGCGCCCGAAGCATACAGAGCAGCCCTCGACCGACCCTTTTTTTAATTTTTTTATAGAGTCAGCTTCGTTTGTGATTACTAACTCGGTTTTTAGTGCCTTCCTTTGTTCAATACTGACATAAAGATAAAGATAAAGACCCCCAGCGAAGGGTCAATCGCAGATAAAGACCCCCAGCGAAAGCGTCAATCGCAGTGCAATGCGCAGCGACTAGCGACGACGCGCGTGAGCGTCTGCATAGCAGCCCGTGAGCGTCACCACGCCAGCGTCTACGTGATAACTCGCACAAACGTGTCTGGCCCCACGGTGTTTGATACTGAATGGGACGAGTTGCGCTGGCAGACGCTGGGGTGTGAGCGTCGGTATAACAAAAGCCTTACCCTTAACTAGGTTCTACCCCACTAGTTTGGTAGGAGTGCGTCAACGGCTAGACTCTACAAAGGCTTCCTTTGTACTTTTGCCGTCAGATTTGACCCCTAGAGGACAGCAGAATCCGTGTCTGGATTAGGCTAAGTAGGGGATAATGATGGAGTCCTTATTTGACAGTACGACTGCATGATCCGTAATCGAGCCGAAGGCTCTTCCAAAGCAAATAATTAGTCATCGTAATATGGTCCGGACCCTCAATAAAGCCGGGAGGAATGGCCGAAGAGGCGATGGGACAGAAAAACGGAGGATATATCTTCGAACCCGAAAGCTGGACTTACTCCAGGTCGAGTCGGACCACCACCACCGAAAAACATATATCAGCGCTGCTCATCTTTTCACTGACTCGTTCGCTCGATTATGCCTTTGGGGGTGTGGGAACAAGACGGAAGCGCCGGCGGACCAGGTGAGTTCTCATCAGCATCGACCTCCATGGAAAAAGCTGACTGAAGAAGCTCTGTCACTGCAATCAACAAACCGCCCATTAGCACGACCACAAACAACAATCTCAATCGAATTACGAAGCGAACCCTTTCGACACGGGCTCGTCGGTTCAGTAAAGGTAAGGTAATGGGTATCCATCACCTCTAAAGGCGGTAACCAGCAGAGAAAAGGTAAAATGGTCCGCGGTAGGTGTCTAGCTGCGATACCAAGTCAGGTTCTTAAAAATTCTTGATGAGGAATTCCGTGGTTCGTTTTCTTTTTTCATTTCCTCTCATGGCGAGCTGAACCTTCTCTACCGCTGAGAACGTCGCCGATTAGCTTCCTCCTTCAAATTCCAAGGTGCGAAGGTAAACTTCACCCCAACGGAGCCGCGTAAGCATTACCAACCTATCGAACCACGGAGAGGGCCTGGTCAGCCTGTGCGAGGATCGATCGCTCGACGGTGCGGGTAGAGGTAGAAGCTCTTACCGCTACACCACAAGCGCCTAACCCAAAAATGTCAGGAAAAACCTCTCTCCTGGCTGGGTTCCTTCCTCAGATGCTCCAACCCGACATCGCGTGTCACATATGTGCTCGATGACTGTGCTTTGGTCGTCGGCCGGCTATCAAGAGCAACACACTAATAATATCCATGCCGATGGGACCACGAGGCTCGGCCGTTTATACTTTGGTCGCTAGGTCAGGCGTCTGGCGGCATGCGGGGGCAATTAAATAAGCTTCTCAATTAAGCATGCCGGAAGTACAGCGGAAATGCACGAATTAGAACTCGTCATCGAAGCACCGCCCACTTTAGGGCCCCGAGAGCCCCTGAAAATTCGGAACGTCTCTACCGCCGACCAGGCTGGCTTACATCGAGTCTCCATGGGCAACGCGAAACCGCCGTTTGCTTTCGATAAGGGTTGCCAGTTGTGAATATAATAGTAACCTTTACCAACGGCAAAACAAGGAAGCAACTCAAATAAACATGAAAAAACCACTTTCGATGTAAGAAGTCTGTCAATTCCTTTTTCAGAACCTTCTCCAGCACGGAACTAATAGAAAGAGGAGTAAAATTGTCCACTTTACGCCCCTGAGCGCTACTCTCGCGTGACTCAGCCGGCCGTCGGCAACATTTTAAATCGGCTCTATCGCGTGTCGGACCCCCGGGGGGTTTTCTGCCGCCTCGTCATAAATGTACTCATCGGAACCTACCACGGCGATAAAATCGCCGCCGTTTCCGGTCAGACAAACTGGGTACGACAAGGGGTCAGGAAAAAAATCGAAAGGCTTAAAAAATGGTGTTTCTCATCGATCAATAATGAAAACTAGAGCGTGGTAATGTCCACCTCAGTGCAAAAAGAGTCCAGCAGCAAATAATGGAAACTTATACGGAAAAAGTAGAATTTCTGGCCATTTTCGATCAAATAAAAACAAACTACCTCACTCCTTAGAGATAAACACTTTAAATGTACCACTATGTTCAGCAACCGACCAAAACAATCACGTCGGAGATTAGAAAGCATTAGAAAGCAGCAATAGCAAGAGAATTAGAGCTGTTCAGTGGCTGATGGAATTCCCACAAGAGAACCAGAAGAAGAAAGGAAAATGTAAGAAAAAAGGTGGAGAAGAAGGAAGAAAAGATCCGAGTGGAAAAGAGAAGAACGGGCGGTGCTGAACCAACACCAGGCTCAAAAATTTTGGCTCCACAATTACAGCGCGACAGAAAAGTTCAGATATTGCAAATAAAGGCGATTTTTTTCACGATCGAAAAACTTGGAGCTTTGAAGGGCCCAGAAGAGAGAGGAAACTTGGCCGATTTCTACACCACAAAGACGATCGAGGGCGTCAGAAAGGCAAAAACTCTATGGGGAAGCAGGATCTTCGAAGAAAACTCAAGACGCTAGAATTTCTCTGGTTAATAGTATAGGTAAAGAAAGTTGAGTGTCCCTCGCCAAGTCAGAAAAGGTCTAAAAGAGAAAGAAGAAAAGGCTCCTCCAAGGGTACGCACTTTAGTACCGCTAGGAATGAATTTCCACTTTGAGACTCTTCGGAAATTCCAATCACTCTAGTCAATTGACTTAAAAGCGCTGAGACATTATGTTAAAGTTCACAGTAACCGCGGAAAAACTTCGCCAAGTCCTGCAATATTTCAAATAAAAAGTAATTAATCCAAATAGTCTTTTTGACAAATCCCTTCTTCAAGGCATTTCTAAGCCCACCCACAAAATCGACAACATGGCACGAACCACAGCGAGAATTTGATTCCACTTCCTCGTCACTTATCACCCCTCTTATCAATTAGTCATCAGAGTGAAGCCATGGCGGGCATAAGGAAAACGCCTCGACAAAATCCTACAAGGGACATGCAGATCGGGTCGGACCGGGGCGATCGCCGGTCTCGGCCGGCCGACACTACGGACGGCCTCTATCCAAACGGAAATCCAATAAAGCAGCTCGTAAGCTCATAGCCGCCGGCGCTGCAATCGTTCGTCGTCGTCTACAACAGCCAATAAGCGCAGTGAGAGCCGGTCAACTCGTCCGAAAACTTCGCATGACCATCGTAAACAGCGTCGAGCACCGGCCAAGACTAATAAGATCAGAAGGTCCGCGACGAGGTCGTGGTCCTTGGTCGGAATTGTGTATTCGACAATTCAAGAGGCATTTGAGATAAAATACAATAGATATATAGATAAAGATTAAGATAAAATAGATAGAAAGATAAAGATAATAGTAAGGGTAAGGGGTTCGCTGTTGATCAGTCCCCTGAGGGCTCGTCTTCGCATTCATGTTCCATTCAGAATCGTAGAGATATAGCAAATGCGTATTTGGCCTACACAATGACTTGCGGAAGCCAGCCGCTATACCATTTCGGTGTCTCTACCATCTCAGAAAAGTGTGGTAACAATTTACCCCACCCCAGGGGATGGCAGGCTCGGTTAGCTCGGGCGGCGATCGATCACTCCACCGTACGAGAGCCAGCAGCGCCTTTTACCCCTGTACCACACACGCCCGTTTTGATTGACTGCGATTCGCGGAGATATTCTGATAATTTCGAAAATGAAAGGAAATGTATTATGCCCTCAAGAACTTAAGAAAGAGTGGCTGGGTGAATATTTCCTGGAAGTTAAGGATTTGAGGTTAAATGTTGGGAAGAAGCCGTCGCGCGCGACATCGCTCTTGCCGCAACGCGACCTAAAATGGACCCAATGTGTTTATGTGCTTTACGGTCACCCTCACATTTCAAATTCTCTGAAGTCAGTCGCAATAAATGTTTTTAATGTGCTTATTTGAATAAAAATGTTAATTTTTCAGCTTGTGACGAAAAATTGGCGAATTGAAGTGGATCTGTAAAAAAAAGGAGCGCGAAAAATCGGAAAAAATTGGCGTAATTCGGATGGTGCCAGTAGCGAGTGGAATTTCCAAAATGAGAATTTTTATATTCCGCACTTTGGCGAAGTCTCACACCAGCGACCGTCACTGTTTTTCCGCCGGAATAGGTCAATTTAATTGAATTTTCAATCAAAAGGCACTCATTAAACACTTCAAAGTGGTCTTCTGCCCTTTTCGAGCGGAAAACAACTTCTCTCACACGCCTCGACCGCTGGTGGAAGGTCGACAGCAAGGCCAGGAGGGCAAATATATTGACTATCAAACCGATTTCACAGTGGGCCCCACGCCGCACTTTGGCGATCTCTCACCAGCGCGCTGGTGGAAGGTCGACCGCGCCGCTCGTGAATATTCAACGACCGAACCCGTAGGCGACGATCAAATGAACCACCGACGGGAACTCGCGTTCAGCAGCCGCCGCAGAACTCGTCCACCCGTGGGCTCCCATAAGCGTGCAGTTTTCCGCCTCACATCGGAACTTTTCATTAAATTCTAATTTTAATCTAGAAGAATTGAACCGAGACTGCTCTTTCGTCGCCTTCGAGAGAGAATACGTGCCGAAATGCCGGCGGAAAGCGCCTCGGGCACTATTTGGCAGCGAAAGAATGCAATTTCGGAAGAATGCATGGCGTTAATTATTTACTCATTAAGGACAACACAAAACACCGAATGCGAACGTCAGCGGACGTAAATCGCGTTCGCTGTGGGACCGAAGGGGCCAGAATGGGGGCAAAAGTCTAGTTGACGAGGCGATATCATATCAGCTATCATATCAGTGAAACACTAAAAAACCCCAAAATCACTTGAAAAGGCCGCCACGGCTGAAAAGAAAACCAGAGCTGGATATGACGCTTAGCAATAATGAATCAAAAGATAGAACACTCAGGATCAAAGACTGGCAAAAAAATGCAAACCGAATGAAAAGGTGATCAATTCATGCAGGAAGCGAGTTGTCTTTTTCAAGAGCGATTTCACAGGAATCTCAGAGCGGAAAAAAGTGTTTAAAACCAGGGAAAATGCGAAGAAAAGCAGCTGATGCGGAGCGGATCAACAACGGCTTACAACGGTAAACCTACGATAACATTGCTCCAGGCGATCCATAGAATTAATTGCCACCTGTTGGCTCGACACGCCGCTGGCCATCGCAATTTTTCATCAATCAACTCGACAAAACGCATAGTTCCCAACACGAAAGATTGGCTTGAGCGGCAGAAAAATCGCAGAAACCACAAGAAAATGGACAGTACTGTAGACGCAGTAATAATTGGAAACGGCTGGACGGCTCGTTGAAGAGGTGCCATTTCGAACGAAGACTAATTAGAGCTGCTCGAAGTGAGCAACGAGGAAGTGGGCGAGGAGTTGACTCGAGCTCTCTCGAGGCCATAACCAACGAGACGCATGATTGATGTCGTGAAGGCGTGAGACACAGCCGCTTGACGGCCAAGAACGAGCCTATTTGCTGCTGCAGCTGCAGAACTGCACAACTCACACGAGATCCGACCGACGGCTCGAACTCAAGGGATTCCAAGATTCGAGTTTACAACTTTGCTCCTTACGGAAAAGAGAAAATGTCCTGGTAAAGGCAAAAGTCAAAGTTGCCGGCGTTGATCAGTCCCCTGAGGGCTCGCCTCCGCATTCGTAGTCTATACAGGATCGTAGAGGTAAAGAGTGGCAAAAATTACGTGCGCCATAAGAAGCGTGCTCATAATTCATTTTTCTTAAAACGATTGCTCGAGTAAATTTATTTATTATCGAGTACAGGACGTACGATTTCATAGTTACCAAATGTTTTTGAAGTGACTGGCCTCAGTTTCTATAAAAGTGGTATTTTATTACTTCATGAAATCGATGGTGCGCCGTATAGTGAATGCCTATTTGGCCTATACAATGAATTGTGGGGGGCAGCCGCTATACCAGATCAGTGTCATTACCTTACCAGACAAATCTGGTACCAATTCACCCGACCTCGGAAGGATGGAAGACCTGCTAAACCCATGCGGGGATCGATCGCTCACCGTGCTGGTGTCAACAATGCCTCTTACCAGTAAACCCCATGCGTCCCCACGGTGGAGGGAAACGGCAAACATTTACTCATTCGATCAGTTTACTTATTTACTCATTTGCATCGATCAGATCATAGATGATGTCCACTGCTCATTTTTTGTGCAGTGGTAAGAGGCGCTGCTGTCACCCGCACGGTCGAGCGATCGATCCCGGCACGGGCTACCCAAGCCTTCCATCTCTCCGGGGTCGGGTAAATTAGTACCAGACTTGTCTGGGAAGGTAAAGACATTGACCTGGTATAGCGGCTGGCCCCCGCAGGTCAGTGTATAGGCCAAATACGCATTCACTGTGCCTCTACTACTTGAATGGAACACGAATGCGGCGGCGCGCGCTCAGGGGACTGATCAACGCTGGCACGTTTACCTTTTACCATTATTAAACTAGAGGAAAAAATTCATAATCTTGCTCAGATGAGAAGGACAACTCGTCCGCAAAAGAACAACACCTAGCCTAGTCCGAGAAATAATTGGAAAGGAAAAGGAAAAAGGTAAATGGTGACTGATAGAACCTCCTGGACCACCCACAGTCCAAACAGCGTTTCTCCAGAAATACAGTTTTCAGGACCAGTCTGACTAGCTCAAAATGAGAGCAGCAAGCAGAAAAAGACAAACGGAGAGAGAAAATGATGAAGGAGACGCTCTCCTTGCGAAAACGCTTCAGCGACAAACGGCAGAAGCGGCACCGGGCCAGACTAGTAGGGATCAATGCGCTAAGTAGCCGGCTATTTGCAGATTGACGAGCCAGTTAAGCACGCACCACCGATTCGCGGCAAAAACACTATTCGCCGGCACTTCCCATTCTTTTCTCGAGTACTTTCCCAGAAAAAAGGACACCACAAACCGACAAGTCGTCCCGGTAGGGGTATACCCACCCAGGCATGGGCTGGTGGGTATACCCCTACCTTTACTTCCATTCCTTTACTTCCAAGCGTTTTCTGAGCTGACTAGAGGTAAACAAGCTCACGAAGGGTTAGACATCCGTCAGGGTCGTCTTCGTTGAGAGTTCAGATTCCATCGTCGTCTCAAAAACGATCTATATCTAGTCTGAGCGCAGCTATACACCAAGTATAAACATAGTGTCATACTCGAGCAGGCGATCATAGGCTTCAACACGCTAGAAGTGAGGAAACCGGCAACTCAAGGCGCTTGAAACTAGCCAAGCAGGAGAAGAACAAGCCCAAAAACCGATGGTATTGTGATCAAAGTGCACGCCGATCCTTGGCGAAGCGGACCTTTGGTATCGATAAAGCCTCTTTGTCAATGAGAATCATGTTTTTAACAGCTGAAAGAATTGAATTTCACCGATTCGACAGAGAGGTCCGAACCACCGCACCGGCTGCCGACGTCTAGAAAGGACGGATCTAATCTAATTCGTGTCACTTGTCATTCATAAAAGACCTTCAACGGCCAATGACGGACGACGGCGACCATCTAGGACAGAATGACATCACACAGCCAGCAAAAATCTGCATGAACAAGCAGTAATTCAATTGAAAATGATCCACCCAGCTGGAGACGGGGGAGGGAGGGGGGTTGAGAGGAGGGGAGGACATGGAGCTCGTCATCCGATGAGGTCTACACCCAGCCAATTCTGTACACCGGGTTCTCTTCGAAAAACCACGATAATGTGTTATAGTGGCGATCGATCAATACGATCATAATCGTATTGATCGATCGAGAATCGCGGAGAAGCGATAGAAATCCTTCTTAGGAAGGTGAACGGAACGTCATGGTCATGCTCACAACCTGGCGACCCGATCAGTCGAAGGTAGAGTTCACACTTCAAACACCAAGTTCCGCTAGCTCTATCGATTGATCGCGTCGCGCGAAAAGTCCGAATCGAATCACATCCCATAAAGATCGATCGATTTTCGAATAATCAAATATCGAGGATATAATGTGGATCTTACCAGCAGTTGATTGGAATTACAGAATAATCATGACGTAATTGTGCGCAGGGCTCAAGAAATATCCCACTATATAATATGCGAGACCGCGATGTTTGTAATGGGTGGCTCATACGGGTCCCGCCGCGATTGCCCGTTACCGTACTCCCAGGGACCCATTTCATCAGCTCAGCTCGCCGTCTTTTGCTATTTGTTCATCGTTTTATTTTAAAACTTTTTTATTTTATTTCAATTCTTTATTTCAGTCTATTAGTGGTTAGTTTTTGTTTTTATTTATTGTGTATTTAGCAGCCGTTTGTCGGCCGGCAGGCAGCTGAATGGCTAGTTAGAGAATATGCGAAGAAGAAACTCTAACAGATCATCAGCAGCGTCCTGTAGCACTTTGATAACTTGAGCGACAAATAGTAATCCTAAACAAGGACACGCCCATGCAGGATTTCAAAAAAGTATCGAATAGCTGACAGAGCAGACGCACAACACTAACAAACAGGACGTGAACAAGCTCGACGTCGTGTAGTAGCGAACTCTTAATCAATCCGAACAACTGCGCTCAGTGGTTGGCGACGATAACGGTTCTGCTTACGAGATCGGAGGCTGCGTTGGCTGTTTACGGGCGGTAAAATTTACCCTAGAACTTTGGAAATCAACAGTCAGAGCGAGTCTATCGGCCAAGCTCTTGGCGGCGGAAAACATGAAAAACGATAAAGGGGTGGATAGTATGTATGTAAGTGCGTCTCCTAGTCATCGCTACTCAACGATTCAGAATGGAAGGTGAACGCATGGCACGACCTTACACCATACTAACCCTTAGAGGCCCATTCTGATGCCGGCAACTAAACAACGATCCCTATGAATGAGCCATATATGAATAAGTAGACGCATCATCAGCAGCAGGCCGAGGGAGAGAGACAGCAGACCAACAACCTCGCGAGGATAACAAGCAGCAGTCACTCAAATAGCGGAAAGTTGACAGTTGGCGCCAGAAAGATGGCAAAAACACCTCCGGAGTTCAGCGCCGCGGCGACGACTAGTGACATCTGCTCAGATGAGGCTCAAACGGGCGGCGGACAGCCGATGAGCATCACGAGGCGTCGTTTGAGTCCTTGTAAGGGTTTGTTGTAGTTATAAGAACAACTGAAGGCTGAAGAATAACACCGCAAAACTGCGCTGTCTACGAGTGGACGCGAAGAGCCGCCGCATAAAACCAACAAAAAACACCAGAGGGGTCAGGTTGGCGCCGTATGAAGCTGAAGTGCGGCTGCTATTCAGCCGTATAGCACTTCCTACTGTACACTTGACGCTTCTCTACTGCAGCACAATATACGCGCAAAGGACCCAATCGATAATCATTTTATCAAGGGCTCTGTGACGCTGTTAATGTACAAGCAATGCTGTGGGCAAGCAGAATTCGAAGGATGGGACCCAATCGATTATCGATCTATCACAACTTTCAGAGACCTATCGTCAAAATACGCGTCAAGGACCCAATCGATAATGACTTTATCAAGGGCTCTGCGACGCTATTAATGTACAAGCAATGCTGTGGGCAAACAGAATTCGAAGGATGGGACCCAATCGATTATCGATCTATCACAACTTCCAGAGACCAGTCGTCAAAATACGCGCCAGGGACCCAATCGATAATCACTTCAACAAGGGCTCTTTGACGCTATTAATGTACAAGCAATGCTGAGGGCAAACAGAATTAGAAGAATGGAACCCAATCCACTATCGATCTACCACAATTTCCAGAGAACTATCGCCAAAATACGCGCCAGGGATCCAATCGATAAACACTTCATCAAGGGCTCTGTGATATATAGTCGTATAGCGCCAGGACCCAATCGATAACCACTTTATCAAGGGCTCTGAGACGCTATCAATGTAAAAGCAAAGCTGTGGGCAAACAGAACTCGAAAATTGGGACCCAATCGATTATCGATCTATTACAACTTGCAGAGTCCTATCGTAAAAATACGCGCAAGGGACCCAATCGATAATCACTTTTCAAGGGCTCTATGGCGCTATTAATGTACAAGCAATGCTGTGGGCAGACATGATTCGAAGGATGGGACCCAATCGACTATCGATCCATCACAACTTCCAGAGACTTATCGTCAAAACACGCGCCAGGGACCCAATCGATAATCACTGTATGCAGGGCTCTGTGACGCTATTGATGTACAAGCAATGCTGTGGGCAAACAGAATTCGAAGGATGGGACCCAGATCGATTATCGATCCATTGTAACTTCCAGAGACCTATCGAATATGAGCGATGGAACTGACAATCGGAATACGAATCGATCGGTCACTTTCAACTTCTCAGCTATTTTCGTCTTTACAACAAGTCGTAAATCTCGCATAGCCGATTTCGCGTTGAGAAAAATAGCCGGCCGACTGGCGTGTGGAACTTCAGCGAGTGGAAGAACCATCACTGTACTCATTGAACGCTTCATGACAGCCCGGAGCAGCTCTCAGAAAGCCACGTGCCGTCGACACCATCAATTTTACGAGGGTATCTTAGAAGCCAGATGTAATAGCTTAATGAGTGCTGAAGATTCGGCGACGACGAGCATCTGCGACGCTGCTATGGCAGCCAGTGACCGTTAATGTTGGACGGATTATTAGCGCTGAAAGCACTGAACTGCTCGAGAATCGCTCGTAAAAGACGGGACATGACCGGGTGGGCGCCCAGCAGTCTATTAGACTCTTGTGAAAAACTTTCGAGTAGAAAATGCCTAATCCAATCCTGCTAAGAGGACAAAAGTCATAGAGCAAGCTGAGAGAGATGATCAAAAAGCTCATCTCTGAGAAGCTGAATCGCCAGAACTTGGAAAAAAAGCTGCTGCTCATCATCCTGATGACATCCGCCGCGAACAACCCAAGAAGTGGAACGAATGAGAAGTAGGAAAAGAGCTCTAGAAAATTTATTTGGTCAAGAAGCGAATACTCCGTCAAAGGAAATGCCGAGGAGAGTAGTTGGACGATGCTTGGTCCGCAAATAGGACGTTTTTCCATGTCGGAATTTATGTCGCTACTAAAATTCGATCTCAGAGCTCTAACGTCGTCATTTGTCGGAAGGCATGCGATACACAAAAATCATCCCCTTTCCACTAAATCATTCACGATCACTTAAACCCCAGGAGAGAGCGGAAGACGTCAAAGATGAGTGCTCTTTGAAGCAGCGAGAAATGGTCCGCTTTCACGCGATTTTTAGAAGAAAAAACTTAATCAAAATCTTATCAGGAGCGTGGGTGAAAGGGGCTGGATATGAATGTGGGGGAATTTCGACTGATGCCCTCGTCCGGAATTCATACCTAGATTATACCTGGAATTTATACCCCGATGAGAGCTAGGTATCTTACACAGGTTAGAGCCTATTCTCTACGAGCCCTAGAATGCTAAGGAATAGGCGAAACCAAAGCGATTCACTAATACCCCTCAATCGCTACTATACCCATACCTAAGATCACTCTCTCTTATAGGAGGATACCAAGGAATGGGTAGAACTCGACAGGTAGTTCCGTCAGTGATACCGAACTCCGACGATTCATTTTTCTACAGCTCTACCTCACCTTTACCCAGGCAAGAAACTTCAATCTTACCCACCTAACAATCGCTTTGCTCAACATCTGAGTACATCCAGCTAAAAATCGAGGAACCCTTTTAGCAATCGGTGATACCCAGAGGATCCGGGTAAGTTGGTCAAGGTACCCAAACCTTGACAATTCATCCATCTCCTTCAGAAATCACCACACCTTCACCTGGGTTAAAAACCAGTACCGCTTTTGTCTCTTCTCTAGAGATTGAAAAATAGAAAGCAATAGGTAAAACTCTGGGTATATCCGTCAAGGATCCCAAACCTTGACGAATCATCCATCTCTTTCAGGTTTTTATCCTACCAAAAACGCCCAACAACAGTTTTACCTAGGTAGCCCAGCCTTTAAACCTTTCAAAACCTATCACTGAATCTATCAATCAAAGACTATCAAGGAGCTCGAGCTTAAGATAGGCGCGGCGATATGGAAAGACAATCCGAATCGCTATTAAAGGATTAGCCACGGATTACACGAACAAAAGGCCAGCAGCCGTCACGGCGCATTTGATATAAATGCTCAGAATTGTTGCTCATAGCCTGAAGGCAGAAAACATTTCAAAAAATGCAGGAGTAGACACTTCTAACATTAAATTTTCTTCTCTGAACACTTTTACACTTTCTAGCATGGCGTGGTCAACGGAAGCCTCACAACAACAACGACAAAACTTTTAGGATGATGAATCCGAGTATAAACTCTGTACATGGGTTTACAGATGAGCAAATAGGACGGCCGAATGTGGAATGCCTGCTTATTCCTCTCAACGAGGCCACGCCCATGCATGAAGGCAAAAAAGTGGCGGACAGACATAAGAGCTATGGAAAGGGGGCTGTTTACCCTAATGATGACGGAAATATCAGTGAGTATTATTTCAAATGTGATTCGATTCGTCACCCGTAAAAACGCATCGAGAAGATTCCGCGTGAGGGGTTAAAATGACAGAATTTTGCTAAAATATCGAGCAAATGTAAATATTCGCTTGGGTTACTACAGGATTACCGAGCCTTGGCTTCTTAACGTAAACCCGCCGTAGTTACTGATTAATAAAGATCACGAACAGCAGTCAACAGCAGCCGTCATACCGCAGGGTATCCGATACCTTGCTTTGCAACTCGAGTTTACCCTGGGCCCAGATTCACGAACGGACAAGCGATCTCCGAAACCAGAACCAGACGGCAGAGTCGATGAGAGATTGCGTTTAACATAGGAAGTTTAGGATAAGTAGACAAAGGTGGGCACCGTTTGGTTCGGGCTTTATTTCGGGGTTTATCGGGGTTTACCAATGATGAATCTGGGCCCTAGTGGGTTTGATAATCGTCAATTGACGGGCTAAGCACGGTAATTTTTAGGGCAACCGGGAGGCTCGTCAGTGATGAATCATAACTTAGGGACTAGAGTGATGAAGGAAGTGGGTTTCCGGTTACACGAGTTCACTTCATACCTTCCATTTCTCTGAAAAGCCGCTACTACCAAAATATACCCGGTATCAGGCTGTGGAAGTGGGTTACAAGATACCGCGAAGTTAACCTTGAATTCACCCTGATGGGTCTCAGTTGCCGATAACCGCGTTGACTCCTGAGAATACCGGAAGGTTCCTGATTCCTTGGTGAGTCGAGAACGCAGCAAGGTGTACCGTATGCCCTAAGGGTAAGAGAATCGTCGCTTATGGGGACGTCGACCGGGGTGTATTCAAAGGCTAATCGGGGTTTATCAACCATGCAAGCATGGATTTGGGCACATGATTCAGAGAGCAGAATCTATCAAAAGTTAGTACATCTAAAGCCTAGAACTTTCGACGTCCGCGGGGCCAAAGGCGGCATTTTCCGGCTCTTTATGCCGCCTCGCCGCCGCCTCGTCCCAAATTCCGAATTCAATCAAAAGCCTTTCGAGCACGGTTGCTGAATTGTGGCAATTTCGTGGAGCGGCCGGAAACTCATTTTTTCTGAGAGAGCGAGCGAAGACGCACACAACCAAACAGGCTACCAGATGAAGAAATATCGACTCTACTGGATGTAGAAGCTGTGTAGGCTATTCGACGAAGAACGTTGTGGTTGAGAAACGGCGCCACTCGCTCTCTCCCTCTCTCGGGCTTAATCGAAAAATCGGATTTGTCGGATAGAAAAAACCAGCAGATATCCGCTAATCCTGATGAGTAGGTGCCCTGGCAGCCTCCGGACTTAGAGAAGGCACCCGGATAGAGAGAAGCAGAGGCTGGAGGGAGAAGATCGGGCTTTCGGTAGGTTTTCAAACAATAGAGAAGCTCAGGAGCTGATCATCCACGTAAACCCCAAAACTGGCTTCTGCTTTGGAAGAGTGAAAAATAAAAGAAAAATACGAGGGTGAAAGGAGAAATCAGGAAAACATGTAGATCTGAAGTAACTCCAACACCAGTGGCATCTTTCCCTATGTTCTCGCAGTTCGATCCACTCCTTTAGTCCGTCCTTGTGAAAAATTTCTAGTCGTACTTCTGGTGTACGATTCCCATTACGGAAAAACAAAATAATTAGCCAAGCTACTCCATGTTGAGCGATTTGTGGCTGCCTTTTACCCGATGATAGCGACACAGTTGCGTCTCTAGCACTGTTCATACTCGAGTCGCTGCAGCGTGGCAGCAAGCGCTTGCAGCCATATGCCATATATCGATCGATATCGATCGATAATCGATGTCCAGCTGTGAAATTTGCTGCAAATACCTGTCAACCTGACACGAGGAAATCACGTGGAAATCTACTGCCAAACAGCTGCCGTCAAACGCCGCTATTTAGAATCGTTTTTCGAATAAAAAATAGACACACAATCTCCTCTTCGGCCTTTGTTATACCAACGCTCACCCCCCAGCGTCTGCCAGCGCAACTCGTCCCATTCAGTATCAGACATCGTGGGGCCAGACACGTTTGTACGAGTTATCATGTTGACGCTAGCGTGGTGACGCTCACGGCTGTTATGCAGACGCTCACGCGCGTCGTCGCTAGTCGCTGCGCATTGCACTGCGATTGACGCTTTCGCTGGGGGTCGGCTGAGGGCTGCTCTGTATGCTTCGGGCGCGTGCGTGCGTGCGTCGCGTGCTCAGCGGCTGGGCGCACATCACTCGCAAGCAGCTGACGCTCACCATGGGCGTCGGTATAACAAAGGCCTTCCGTTTTTTCTTTTAACGAAATATATCAATATTTAGGCAGCTCTGGACATTTTCACCCCCTCCTTCCCACGGAAACCAGCTGGATTGGCAGAGGGGAGACGAATAAAATCCGAAGAATCCGATCGTCTTGGAGAACGCGTGTGTGTGTCGCCAATTAGAAGTGCAGTCGTTTTCATTTACCGTAATCCTGGGGATGACGGTAATCGAACAATGGTCGTCAAAAACAGAAGGGCAATCGAGTTTGTTGCCGCGAAAGGACGCCGAGTGGGCTTCTCTTAATGCTGGGCGTGGCATTTTTAGCCGATTGACAAAAGTACACAGAACAGACAAGAAGCTCAAGAGGAGAAAGCTCCTGGAAATAACAAAAATCTGTTTTTAGGAAAGTGCACGCGTGCCGCAGTGGCAAAAAGCGCCACTTCCGATCAAGCGGTCGGGTGATCGATCCTCGTAATGAGTTAGGTTTTTTTTGCTTTTTTTTCAATTTTGTTTTAGGTTTTGAAGATTTCAGGTTTTACAGTGTTCAATTTTGTGTTTTCCTCCACTTTAACCATTTTATCAATTGAGCTGATTTGATTGCCTGTCCGGTTGCAGTTTTGGCGCACCTTGTGGTGTACGTAACAAGTAAATAAATAAATAAATAAATAAATAAATAAATAAATAAATAAACGAATAAAAAAATCCTCCACGATCTAACCGAGTCCTCCATCCATCGGGGAATGGTAAATTTGTACTAGACTAGTTCGGATGGAAACTCGTAATGCCTCAACGATTCGGAATGGAAGACGAAGGCATGGCGCGCTCTGATCAATGAGAATCACTTTACCTTTACCTTTACCTGTTGTTTTTATACCTGCACAACTTCCACTTCCTTTCCATCCATCTACCAGAAACAGTAGAACATTAACGGCTTACCACAGTATTGTTCCACAGCTTTTCGGACTCAAAAAATGAAATACATAAATAAAAGTTAAAGTTAAGTGATTGCCGTAATCAAACCAAGTGAAAATACGCCATGCACTCATCTTCTATTAGGAATCGCAGAGATCTGGCCTATACAAAAGAATACTCCACATCAATGTCTTTACCTTCCCAGGCGAGTCTGGTACCAATTTACCCGATGCCGGAGGGACGAAAGGTTTCCTTAACCTGGAAGAGGATCGACCGTTTGACCATGCGGGTGTCAAAGGAATCTCTTTTCACTATAAATGGTAAAGGTAAAGGTAAAAGTGTTGGCATTGATTAGTCCACTAAGGGCGCGCCATGCATCCGTGTTCAATTCAGAATCGTAGAGGCACGGGTGAATGCGTATTTGGCCTACACAATGACTTGCGGGGGCCAGCCGCTATACCAGGTCAGTGTCTTTACCTTCCCAGACAGGTCTGGTACCAATTTACCCGATCCCGGAGGGATGGGAGGCTTGTTTAGCCCGGGCCGGGATCGATCGCTCGATCGTACCGGTGACAGCAGCGCCTCTTACCTCAGGGAGTTCCTCCGGCGACTTCAGATCCCTCGATGCTCCCGTCGGCGCTCGTGTTCATCAATGCTTCGTCTGTTCGAATGACAAATGGGTGCAAATGTCTTTAGGAGATGACGCGGCGTACATTGGCCATAGGCGATCGACGATCACCTCCTGCACGACTCCAGTTAGCAGCTGTCCACCAAACGCCCGAAAAAATTGGACGAATTCGCAAAATCAACAAAAAAGTTCCCTAAGAACCCTATAGATGTCCCCAAATCCGCAAAAAACAGAAATAAAAAATCCAGGAATTCCTTGCTTTACCCCGAATTAGTTTAAGGAAAGAACGCAGACTAGAGAGCACTAGCGCACGCGGAGCGGTTGCGGCGCGGCTGCGACGCGGTCTGCGATGCGGTCTGCGACGACTGAGGGACACAGCGCGTTTTCTTTATCCATCAAAGTGTGTGAAAAGTTATTGAAAGAGCCCATGAGCACAAGAAACGAGCTGTGAAAAAATTCTCCATCAACCTGAACTGTCGGACGAATCGGCAAGAATGCACTTTAAAATTGATCAAAATTGTCAATCCGATTACTGATTGATCAATGACGTTCTATTGATGGTTCGCTTGATCTGCGTGCACGTAAGGGATGCACTCCGCCCATTCGAGGTCCGAAGTAGGACCAAGAATTACTTCTCTGATGTGACTAAATCTTATCAGACTGAAATTCGAAGACATTGTCAGGGTTCGACATACATACAGAATGTAACGAATCGATCAACCAAGGGGAAGTCAACCATGTTCTCGTCATGCCGCGTCCTCTGCGTCTCTGCCCAAGGAACCGCAACGCGTACCGCTCTGCAAGAGTGTGAATTCTCTGCTTCGTCGCAGCATAGCCGACAAACAACATTGCGATTGTCGGTAATTTTGATGTCTCGGAATGGAACACACCCGCAATGATTTGTTTTTGGAAACTTCGGCGTCTCTTCGACCGCTCGCCGCCGACTGACCAGGAATCAATTTCTCGTCTGCGTCTGCCCGGTTGTTTCCCGTGTTTTTCGAGCTGCTCGTTACGAAGTTTTTTTCTAGCGGCGACGACGGCGTATCAGTGTTGTGCTGCTCACGATCTGTGCGGCGAGCAACACCGCCTAATTAGGTTCAGAAATCACTGTCTAAATCGAGCCGCACGCCATGAGACGGCAGAGGTCCAAAGGCCATATCAAGGCGGTGACGCCACGAGGTGCCGGTTTGATGAGGTTTACTGAACAAGAATAGGTTACAGTAGGTGGGCACTACAAACCGCAACTCTACTGTATCCAAGTCTTGTCAGTTTCAACCCTCGCCTCCTTTTTAAGATGCTCATTACTCATGGAAAAACAAACTCTGGCGCAACGCGTCAAGGCATAGTCCAAGGCCCAGATTCATCATTGGTAAACCCCCGATAAACCTCGAGATATACCTCGAACGGCGTGCAAACCGAGATTCGTGAACGCGCGCCGGGGTTTAATTGGGGTTTATCGCGGGTCTATCACACCTCGCGCAGAGGCAGGATTTGGGAGACCTCGACGGTATCGAGCAGGTTTATCTCCGACGGGGTTTCGGAAACCGCGTGTTCGTTGATGAATCTGGCCCCAGGTGGGACAATGTCATAGGGGATGGAACTAATTTACGAGGTCAGTGAACTTCGGACACCGATCGTAGGGCCCAAGTTTGGGCCACCTGCGGACCCCGCCAAGGATACCTGGCTCGGTTACACGCTTTACCCAGAGTGGTATGGATATAGGAAGAGATTGGCTTGTTTAGCGACCTGAACCGCAACAGCGATACTCTCCACTTTACAGGAGCTTACTGTTGGTTGGATGAACCAGAACCAGGGCAGAACATTACCCAGATCCGTGTTACAATCGAAGCTACCTCGAAAATGGCTCAAGGAGGTAAAGAGTTCTCGGTAAAGGTATACAGGTGACGCTAGGTGATTCCACTGAGAACAAATCGCTTCAAAACCAAAGAGAAAATCAGAGAGAAGTCCAGGGGCCAGATTCATCAACGAACACGCGGTTTCCGAAACCCCGTCGGAGATAAACCTGCTCGATACCGTCGAGGTCTCCCAAACCCTGCCTCATCGCGAGGTGTGATAGACCCGCGATAAACCCCGTTTAAACCCCGGCGCGCATTCACGAATCTCGGTTTGCACGCCGTTCGAGGTATATCTCGAGGTTTATCGGGGGTTTACCAATGATGAATCTGGACCCAGAACGACTAAATCGATAAGTGGCGATCTTGGTTCCCCGGGTTTCGGTGCCAATACCGCCGGAGTACAAGCGGACCACACCGAAAAACAGGCGAAACCACTCAAAACCACACGAAATTTACCATTTATCACACCACACGGGTACTAGAGAAAACGTCTTGGTCCAAAAACTTCCTTCTCAATGGAAATTGGAAAATGGGGACGAAACTCAAAATGGACAGGAAAAGAGGACTTGAGACAAAGCTCAAGAAGCACTAGGTCAGCGGGACAGATCGATAGCGAGGTACTAGAAGCATTCGGAACTAAAAAGGATCAGCAAACGGAGGATGTAATAGAAAAAGAAGAGATAAACAAGAAAAGGAAACATCAAGGAGCTTCGATAATAATCCCTTGAAAAGGTTGACTTATATATTTGGAGATGCTAGGTTATTCGCACAACACTGACATCGGACGGGAATTGAACCCGCGCCTTTCTGTTTCCGGCAGACTGCACTAACCACTGTGCTACCGATGTACTACGTTGCGAAGCTCCTAGCATCCCTTTCTTAACTGCCTTGAAAGGGTATTAGAGGAACCTTCTTGGTTCTTCAGTCTAGAGGTACTATAGCAGCAGGACGAGAGCGTTGACCAAACGGTGGTCAGGTTTCTCATAGATTGTCGCCTATGTCCGACTTAAGAAGTCCGGGCACCTCTGCACCTCGTTCGAGGTCAATTTGAAATAAAAATCAATAAATTTACTAGGTTCTTCGAGCAGGTGACTGAGTCCAACACCCTCAGAAAATGATACCAGAATCATCTCTCTCACTTGAAAAGTTGCCGACAATCTTACCTCCTTCGGCACACCTCTGGCCCTTCGTCGAATAAACAATATAATGATAATAAAACAATTCGGTAAAATGGGACCATGGGGACGAACGAAAAACAGAAAACCTTCGGCGTTCATTCTCAAAATTCAACGGAAAACGAAAAACTGAAGGATTTTAAGTCAACAGACTCACCATCATTTCTGCTTGTGTGTGGTCTTCGCACGAAGAGTGCACGTATCTGTCTGAAATCGAATCGAATCTGCATTCTCGATGGCTATAATGTTCTAAAAGCGACGATCACGAACGACGACGGAAAATGACGCAATCCGAAATTCTCGAATCAAAATACCCTATAAACGGGGAGAAATGCGACGAATAAATTAAAACGTCAACACGTTGACGAGAGTGTGGCGCAATGCTGCGCCACGCTCAAGTGGCCGCGTGGGACCGTGTGGCGCAACGCCGCGCCACAGTCTTGTATCGTATTTTTCTCGATACATTTCAGAATTTCGAAGGATGTTTTTGTGCCACTTTTTAGTAGACCTTTGCACATTGTTTTAGGAAGCATGGTCCATGAAAATGATTCTTAGCTCCTGATTTACTGGAATTTTTGATTATGCACTAGTTTTCTTTACAAGTAAAAACAAATAATGGTTATTGCAAGAAACAAATAAATACAAACAGATACTGGTTACTAAAACAAACACATAAATACAAACAAGTATTGATTATTAGAATAAACAAATAATGAACAATAAACAAATAACAATTTCCTTTTAACCTGGATGGGAAAAAAGGACATTCTAAAAGCTTCCAGCTGTTATTTTTCTATTTTCATTGCAAAAAAAGGAATAGTCACAATCCCAGATATTACAGAACTGTATATGTAGTCTTCGAGTTTTACTATTCGCTTCCATTTTGAAAAAATTCGCCGTATGCCGGCATCATGCCACAGCCTCGACGCGCTAGAAAATCGGTTGGTCCCACGCGCCAGACACGCGAAAAAGGCGCTGTCGTCAACGTGTTAATGTAACAGAAAAAATGGGAGAGAAAAAGAGCGGAGGAATAGGACAGTTTTGGAAAAAACTGTGAAAGAGTTGCATCGAGCGAACGCAACGTCGCGCGGCAGGGTAAAAGGTAAAGGTAGACCGATCGGCGGTGATCACTCCCAAGGATGCGCCACGCATTCGTCTTGAGGTCAGAATCGCCGAGGCATGGCAAATTCGTGTTTGGCCAATATAGGACCAACACCTATTCAAGTCAGTGTCTTAAGCTACCCAGATAAGTCTGGGCCCAGATTCATCATTTTTAGACCCCCGATGAACCCCGAGATATACCCGGAACGGTGCGCAAACCGAGATTCGTGAACGCGCGCTGGAGTTTAATCGGGGTTTATCACGAGTCTATTAAACCTCGCGATGAGGCAGGGTTTGGGAGACCTCGACGGTATCGAGCGGGCTAATCGACGACAGGGTTTCGGAGACCGCTCATCCGTTCATGAATTTGGGCGATGGTACCAATTTATCCGACCCCAGAAGGATAGATGACTTGGTTAGCCTGGGTCGAGGGTCGATCGCTCGACCGTATGGGTGACGGCAACGACCCTTACTACTGGATCATGCTGGCCCACTACATCCACAACGCCGCAAAATCTCAAATCCAGATTTTTCGAAGCCACTGAGATGGCCAAGCACTTCCTCCTTTCTTCCATGCCTCAACGGGACGGCTCGGACGAATCTTGGGCCCATTCTCTTGCGGAAAATTCATTCTGCTCACCTAAAACCTTGAATTGGGTAAATTGATACCGGACTGGTGTGGGAAAGTGAAGAGTCCAACCTGAACAGCGGCTAGCCTCGCAAGTCACTGTATAGACCAAACAGACATTTACCACACCTATATGTTTGTGAATGGAAGACGAGTGCGTGGCGCGTCCTCAGACGGCTTATTAACATCGAATTCTTTAACTTCACTTTCACTCGTTTCTAATATAACAGAGCCAGCCATTCAGCGGGATGCAGGCCGCCAAATGAATTAATGGATAGTAGAAAACATATGTAAAACATTTATGATAACAAATAAAACAAAGAACAATAAGCATGCAGCAAAAGATGACGAGGAACTGATGAATACGTCACTGGGAGTACGGTAACGGGCAATCGCGGCGGGACCCAACAGTTGACAAACAGACATCGTGGTTTCGCCTATTTATTTGTAGAATAGGGTCCCTGCCATGAGATCTTAGTGGCTGTCGGGGCTAGGAGAAAAACCGCGGAATGTCAAAAGATGAGCAACGACGGTAAACAAGTGGAATGGTTTCGGGATTAGAGCAATCAGCAGCCGCGGCAGCTGCTGCACGTTATGAGCCGATGACTGATAGTTTGCAGTCGCGTCAGGTGATTCCACAAAATCACCTCGTTCATCACCATCATAATCGAGAAAAATTAGCAAAGTCCAGAAAAATCGTCGAGAATCTTCGGCCGAAAACGGTTCAAAAACTCTAAAGGATCCCAAACGCCTCCACAATGCCCGACAACAGCGGAATTCTACGACGGGAAAGGCACAGCTCACGCTCAGCCTCTTAAATATTAAACAGCGGCCGACGGCTAGTTTAGAGCGGCCAAAGCATCGAAGACCCTCGTCGACCAGCCCGCGCGCGGATTAATCACGACGGGAAATCCTATGAAGAAGTGTGTCATTAGAAGAGAAATTAAATCGCGGCCAAGCGAGCGCGCAGCCCTTCATCAGATGTCCTGCGAGTAAAAATAACTCGGACCCAGTTTTTGAGAGCACAGACGCGAAAATGGCCAGAAAAGTTGGAGACGTCAAAATGGGCAAAGAGGGGAGCACCAGAGGTCTTCTTGGTTGTTCCTCTCTGCAGTCTCCGTAAGTTTCTCAAGAAAATATAAACAATAAAAAAACTACTGCCTGGCTTGGACAATCTTGACCGAGGCTGCATAGCTTAAGGTACCTGGCAAGGGATTTATTTCCATTTTTTGGGATTCCTTTCGGCAATACGCTACTTTCACCAAAAGAGTAGCTATGGTTCGGAGTCTATAAAACCCTCCTATGATACTACAAAGTCTACAAGTTCGATCTTCTTCAAGTTCTATTTTTAAGACGCAATTTTTGGCGATTTTTTTTTAAAAGTTGCTACGGTTTTGAATCGAACCAAAAATTCACCAAAAAATGCTAAGGTTTTAAATCTATAAAATCCTCCTATGGTACCCCGAGGTCTTCAAGTTCGATCCTTTCAAAGTATTTTGCCCCACCTCTCCACGGATGGGGTCATTTATGGGGTCTACCGTTTGCGAGCTGCCACGGTTTCCTCGGCGGTTAGACCCTCCGGCTATGCGCAGGATCTATCAAAATTGGGGTGGACCTTCTTTGTCGGCGATCCTATGGATACCTATTGCACCGGATATGGTGGACCTGCCCATATTCCGTAGTCCATCGGGTTCATTGCTGCACCTATGGAACTGACGGGTTCTTGAACGCAGAGAAAATGCTACTCTACTCACCCATGAAAAACTCTTGTCCGAGCCTACAAAGTGTATATAAGGCCTATTCTCGAATATGGTAATGTAATTTTTAGGCCGTATAAGAAGAAAACGTTATAAAAAAAACTTGAATCAGTGCAAAATAATTTCACTAGAAGAGTTCTAATTCGTATCCATGGATTCTCGTATGATAAGGTATATAGAAAATATAGAAAAGATTCGCAACATCACTCTAGGTCTCGAGCCTTTGGAGTTGAAAAGGAGGAAATTCGACTCGATCATGTTCCATAAAATCCTTCATGGCTCATCTTTCACGATTTTGGTGCTTTGAAGGGCTCTTGCACTCGAGGGGGAGCCTACAAACTACGGTTACCTTCAACTAAATTACCATTTTTAGCACGTCTGTGAGAAGGCGTAAAATAAATAAATAAATAAATAAAACAGGAGATAGGTTTCATTTTCTCACAAACCGCGCGGGATCAGAGTGTTACAAATGGAGCAGGAAAATAAGCATTCCGGTTGAATTAAAGGACTTTCTTAGACTGTTAGATTCCCGTCTCTCTGTCTCTGATAATGTTAACATTTACCGTCAGATGTTCGTTTTACTTTAATCACGAAATTATATGTTTACATTGCGTTATCTTGCATTAGTTCGTAGGTTTTTATTGTATATCGCCTGAAGAAGAATAAAGAAGAAGTAAGAAGTAATTCATGTAATAAAGAAGAAGAAAAAGACTCGTCGATGGGCACCAACCAAGCAGAAATCGGGACTTTGAAAGTCTTGACTTCATTCGGCTGTTTTCTCAATTCTTAGGCTGTTAGAGAAATACCCGAGTAAATTAATATTAAGGTCAAAGGTAAGCGAGCATGAAGCTTACCAAGACTGAATTCCCTAATCACAGAAGTGAAAGAATTCAAGGAAACATCATCATATCACCTCTCTTCAACCTAGCCAATGTAGACGGCTAGAACAAAAAAGGAGAGCGACCGAGAACAAAGATGAACGGAGCAAAGCAGGAAGATCCCGAAGAGGTGGAGCTTCAGAGTTCTCGAAAATTCTGTTTATGAGTGAATCTTGACATAGGCGGGACATACGCCGCTCACACAAAGGCTGTCGCTGTCCAAAGCAAAACAAATCAGAAATAAAGCACCGGAAGAGAGCTGTACATTCAGGAAAACGTAGAAGCTCAGCCCTCAACCCAAAAAGGCTGGGTGAATGGAAATAGGAGAGGACAGGGGCGAAGATGTCGTTTTTGTCACGGAAAATAATGAGGGAAGCTTATAAAAAAGTGTTTGGACAGGATGTAGAGCGCCAACGAGACACTCGTAGGCGAGAAGCAAGTGCACTTATAGCCTGGATAGCTTTTCGGGTATGTTACAGCTAGAACGAGCCTTTTATTTCCTTCTTTGAATAAATGTCCCCCTAAACGCCGGAAAACCTCTAAACACCGTTTCAGGCGGTGAATACTCAGCCGTTCCCGGTGAATAGATGTTCTGCTTCTATTTTTCGCAGCAAACGTCCTGACGAGATTTTTCTCGACCCTGGGACCGGCATAAAGGACTCAGGGCACCGGCAAAAACTCAATTAGGCGACCTTCGAGGAGAACCTCTCAGACTGAGTCCCAACTCGCCACCTCTCTAGAACACACCAAGCGGATTGAGAGCTGGATAATTAGGGCTCCGCAGCTCGGTCGCCTCTCTGGTTATAGCCCCTCCGACTTTGCTTCGGGATTCCTCGCTCATATAAAAAAGACACGCAGAAACTATTCAGGAAAGCCATTCAAGGGGATTTGAAAAATTCTGATTGGACTTGGATGGATTCGAGTGGTACGAATGTGAGGTCTCCCGGCGATGAAAGACGAATGCACGGCGCATCCTGAGATGTATGATCTACGAAAACCACTTTCTTCCACCTAATTTCATAGAAAAAATAGCAAAAAATCACCAGAATGACGCGGAAGATGGATTACGGTCGTAAGGATGGTACTTGAGCAAGCAGTGCTTACCCTAGCTAGATCATCTGTGGACAAAGGGTTAACTTTGGCCTATACCCATGCTCAAATTCATCATAATTACCATAGCGGGTGAATAGCAGCCGGGAGGTACCTTAGGACAACAAGCGACCGTTTTCTAGCCCTTTAAGACAAAACAAATGCATAAATTGTATGTGTACTATACTATTGGACAAAGGTGGTGCAGTGATAAGAAACCCTACTTCCACCAACACGGTCGAACGATCGATCCCCACCCAGGCCTACCGAATCCTCCATCCTTTCGGTAGATCCACACGCACAACAACTCTACGATTTTGAATGAAACTCGGAAGCATGGCGCTTCCAAGAGGGGCCTGTCAACGTCAAACACTTACCTTTACTATACAAAGGTAAGGGTGAAGTGAGCGTCGTTGATCAGTTCCCAGAAGACGCGCCGTGCATTCGTCTTCCACTCAGAATCGTAGAGGCATGGGGAATGCATATTTGGCATACAGACAATGTCTTCGGGGACCATCCGCTATACCAAGTCCGAGTCTTTACCATCGCATACAAGCCTGGTACGAATTTACCCGACCCAGGAAGGATGGAAGCTCTGGTTAGCCTGGGCCGGGATTGATCGCTTGACCGTGCGGATGTCAGTAGCCGCTGTTACCATTGCCCCACACGTGCCCCAGATTCACTACATTTTCGAAACAAATAGCAGAAAAACGTCAGAATGAAGCCGAAAAGAGGCCATGGTGAGTGAAACTGAATAGCTCGCGATGCTTAGGGGCGGAGGGAGCAATAACAACGTCTGCACACAGGAAATCTATTACATTCTATTAGTGCGAATAAGAGTGTCAGCTAGCGAGCAGTGAGCAACTTACGAATCCTGCCAGAACTTCGTCCCGATGACCAGGAGAGTTTGGAAGGGGAAAGCCGAAAGAGAAGGAGAAAAATCAGGGGAAAGAAGAAAAGAGACTCTCTCGCCCCTAGCTGAGAGGCAGGGTTCAATAAATAGTGTAACCTCAGAAAACACAAAATTGTAGGGGACTAAACTTTTATGATACCTGAAGCATGTCCTGCTATCATGTAGAGGGCGACTAGGATATTCAGGTCGACGAAAAGCACAAATATGTAAAGATGACGATTGATTCGTAAACATTCGGACGAAAAGCTGCCGCCCGGGGAACGCGCGAGAAAAAGGAAAATTTTCAGCAAAGTGCCCGTCGTTTATACGGTAGAATCGATTCGGTCACCGAATAAACACCGCACTCAACGCCACTATTTGGTTTCAACACATCAAATTAAACAAATGGCCACAAATAGGGCATTTCCACTTTTCGATTGGTGGCATCAGCCCAACGACGTTAGCGTTGTTACACCGAGCTTTTGTCGGAAAAGTCCGCTTCTGGGGGTCTATTCGCCCTAGAAAGCAAAGACGTCATCCTCCTATCCTGCCGATCGAAGTGGAACATTAGCAGGACAACTAATAGGGAGATTATAACTATTAAACTAACATTAAGCTGCCCCTCTTTCTCACACACCCATGACTTATCCTATTCGAGTTTTTTTTTATTTTTTTAAATTTTAAAAAATTTCAAGTGTAGCCTCATGAAGTGATTAAATCATTATTAGTCACATTTAGTTTTTAGTTGATTGAAAAAAGGAGGGTACGACGATCCTTTCTATTGTTATCATTACCCAAGTCCAATAGTCCCATGTCACATGTGTATGTCTTCTGTTTGAATTCTGTTGATTGGATAACTATGAATAAAGAATAAAGAGTAAAGAATAAATTATTAGATTCTCTTGGTGACCGTTGACTTACAACTTTTAACTAAACTTCCAAGGAAATCGATGTTTTCGTGAAAAACCGTAAAAGAAGTCGATTTTTCCCGCTATTTTTCAGTGCAAAAGTTGAATGGAAAAGGTTAGATCTCACGGTAGGAACCCCACATACGCAAATAATTTCATGCCTTGCAGACATCTAGTCTCCAGAGGATATTCGGAAAAAGGTTCCCACTAGGTAGGAACGAGGTTACCAAAAAATAATGGTCCCTAGCCCAAAGCCTATCTTACACATCCATAATGGGTTGCGAAGATGAACGCTGCTGATAAATCGAAAAAGGAGGGTACGAAAATCAAGACAAAAAGGTGAAGAATATTATTATTTCCAGTGGAAAACTGGAATTTCCACCAGAAATTTTACCCCGAAACTGGGGGCGTGGTTACCGGCATGTAGAGGCGGAGTTATCGCACACGGAAAAGAACAGTTGGGGCGGACGAAGATTAAAGATGAAGATGATGAAGTCGGCGGTGAAGATAAAAAGCATAAGAGAGGTCCTGAGGGTTACTGCAAAGATAAGCGGGCCCATGGTAAGTGAAAAGATTCTCTGGGTTTTCAATAACCTCCTTGTTATTCTGTTCTTTCTCCTTCCTTGGGACCACTTCAGTTATTCGAAAGAGGAGCAAAAAAAGAATTTTCACCAGAAGGAGCACCGCTTTCACTTCCTCTAGGTGTAGAGAAGTTCTCTTGATTTCTGGGCCTAGATTTATCATTAGGGTCCGCGTGATACAGTGGTAAGAGGCTCTGCTGACACCCGCACGGTCGAGCGATCGATTCCGGCCCGGGCTAACCAAGCCTTCCATTCCTCCGGGGTCGGGTAAATTGGTACCAGACTTGTCTGGGAGGGTAAAGACACTGACCTGGTTTAGTGGCTGGCCCCCGCAGGTCACTGTATAGGCCAAATACGCATTCACCAAGCCTCTACGACTTGAATTGAATACGAGTGCGGCGGCGCGTCCTCAGGGGACTGATCAACGCCGGCAACTTTGACTTTTACCTTTACCTTTAGATTCATCACTGGTAAACCTCCGATAGACCCCGAGATGTAGCCCGAACGGCACCCACCTTTGTCTACTTGTCTTAAACTCCTATGTTAAACGCGATCTCTCATCGACTCTGGCGTCTGGTTCTGGCTGCGTCGCGGTTTCGGAGACCGCTCGTCCGTACATGAATCTGGGCCTTGGTTTGCCGTCAACCCTCCTTATAAACCTACTCCTACCCATACCTCCTTTCGAACTATTTCTCTTGATCGCTGGCACCCAACAGCTCAGGTAAATCATTTCCCGGTTTTCTAAAGAACAAATACCACATAGATTACTTCCAATCTCGGAGTAGGAAGGGGAAGAGGCTCTTCCCTGAGGCCGAGACCCAGATCTGATCCTCCTGACGACTTCCGCTGATCGCTATCAACAGCTGGAGACACATGGCAACGGTTCTGACGTCGATGTTGTTGTCGGCCGAAGTGGATTACCAACCGTATTTGCGGTAATTGTCGTTGAAACGCAGCCGTTCAAAGCTTTCCATTATATGTTAACGGGCACAAATACCTATTCGGGGCCTATTTCTGAGGTGATTAGCTCGGATTCCTGATAATTGCTATAATGCCAGTAGCGCCGTTTTAGAGGGAATAAGGCCTTCTTGATAATAAATAGAATGTTTCTGGCAGCTATTCTGCCTTCTCCCAAAGTAAGTGCTGTGCTAGAATCAGCACAAATCCACTGATCATTAGCACCTGAATCGGTGAAGGAGCCCGATGGTGGACGAGTTGTATAGGACAGGCAGATTGGTTGAAGCTCAAAGGTGAAGCTGACAATGGGCCAATTTCAGGCGCTTAGCACTGGTTTTCACTGAAGGGTAGGGTAGCACCGCAGGGATCACGTCAACGCTGAACACTGGCGCAGATCTGGTGCCGCCACCGATAACTCGTCCACAGTTGGACTCCATGGTTCCGAAATTTTCGACGGCAGGACTCCGGCATGAAACTGGAGATCTTTTAGGATTTCCTGGGGCAGGCTGAACAATCAGAAGATCGTCAAAGTCAACTAAACCACTCCGGGTAAATGCAGCTGTTGAACTGCCCAAATTAGGGTAGGATAAGAGATTCTTGAGCCGTTCAAAGTGGATTTATGAGCCGTGAATCGAAATCCGATGGCAGAGCAGATTCGCCAGCGGTTGAGGCTGAGCATAATAAGGCGCGAAGCGTGGCACACACACACATGACACACCGAGTACGAAGGCTATTTGAAGACGAAAGACCGACGCAATTTGTTGGCGCGGAAGTAGCGTCTGGAGGAAGATCCGATGGCGGAAGTCCAACCGGACTAATATCTGCGTTTCAGTACCGCATTTTTGTTGGTTACGGGTAAATGGTGAACGATACGATAAAATGATAAATAGAAGCAGATATGGCGTTTTGCTAGATTCCTCTCAAAAATTCGACTCAGATGTGATCCGAACGCGCTTCTCGAATCGTCTTCTAGTTAAGGAAGGTGCTAGGGAAGAAGGGAAGACTAATATAGTAGAGAAGAAAAGTAGTCGGCTAGGTTGCTTAGCAGTCCCGCATCAGTGGACCCCGGATAGGCCCGAGAGGCGGGTTCGAATCGCGCCTGATTCACGATTTTTGAGAGAAATCTGCCTTAATCGAAACAACATCTACTTCTACCGGATTTTTGAGGGTCATATCTACTGTGATTTTTGTGAAATTAGCAGTTTTTTTGTTTTTCGGGCACTAATAATGAGGAAGGACAAGGAACTTTCTGAAGATTCCTACCAATCTATAATAAATGGTGGACGGAGCGTTACAAAGTAGAAGGAAGAAACTAAATTTCTCTTAACAGTAAGGAATTTAGTTCGATAGAAAGAATGATGAATCATGAAGAATGATGAATCATAGACGGTCTGATCCGAGTCCAATTTTGCAGAATTCCTGCGAGCGGCATTAAGTTGATTAGAACCCGATCCAGCCAAGTCTAGCAATCAGCGGATCAACATTGGGGTTAGGAGCTTTTGACAGCGGAGCCGATTAACACCCTGAGCCACGAGAAGTAGAGCGCCTCAGGCGAAAGTTTCCAGTCCACCTGGACGGGAGGAGAGATCAATAATTGTTTTTTCGACATGCTCTCAACTGATCGACTTCCCCATCGTTTAACCTGGGCCCGGATTCATGAACGGACGAGCGGTCTACGAAACCGCGGCGGGGAGCGAGAGCCAGACGGCAGAGCCGATGAGTGATTGTGTTTAACATAGGAAGTTTAGGACAAGTAGACAAAGGTGGGCGCTGTTCGGGCTATATCTCGGGGTTTATCGAGGGTTTACCAATGATGAATCTGGGCCCTGGTCTGCATGACGTCTGGTCATAATTAGTGTCACCGTTATCGCCCCTCTGTGTTCTACGTCTACCGTAACCACCCCCCCCCCCACCCCTTCAACCCAGGTCGTTGAGGTGAAACTTACAAGGGAGGTTGCTCAGCGTGCTCCGAAGATTCACAACGAGACCCATATTATTTTGTAGAACATCGAATGACGATTACAACGGTATATTTTGTTTTTGCTATGGGCAAATGGATGGCCCAAAAAAGGCAAAAAACCTTGAAAACTAACCAGTGGCAAATGGGCTTCTAGATCGCAAACACCTGAGATACCACCAGAATCGACCCAAATTCAAAAACAAATGTCAGATTCGTGATCAGCGCCCTGAATAACCCCAGCAGACAAAGTTTGAGCTAAATCGGTGATTTTGACCTAATCAGCCTTACTAGTGTTGAGTAGTTGTACGAAGATCCACTTACCGAGTGTATTCCTTATTCTATCGTTCTACTTTTTCGACTCTAAAGAACACAGAGGCCCCATTTTGGATGAGTTCCCTACAAGTTTCATCAAGAAAGATTACTTGGGTAGCTGACAAATCCACAATTCACAAATCTGACATCGACTTTTCCCATTGTCTCTGGCGTGAGCTCGCTAGGGTCCGTGGTAACAAAGTTGGGTTGTTGGATCTAAATCACCGATTCACCCCAAACTTTGTTTACGGGGGTTATTCGCGACGCTGATCACGAATCTGACATTTGTTTCTGAATTTGGGGTCGATTTGGGTTGGTTCCGGTAGATATGGATCACACACATATGTACTAGAAGACAATGTCGTTTGTGTATACTTTTTTGGCCATACTCCTCCTAAACGCGATTCTAGCCCGCAACTGCGACGAAATTCCAAAAGGAGCGTATTTTGGTATCTAGCATAGGAAGGCAAAAGAGAAGGACATCAAAGGAACCTATCCACCGACCACCAGATTGATAGTCCTGCATGCTATCCACTGAGCCACCATGCTACGGCTTCCAGCAGTTAACACCTAGAAGTGCTTTCGCCACTAGTTTCTCGCCACTAGTTAGTGGTCAAGATTTCTTGCTTTTTTTCGGGCCATCCACTTGCCCATAGCAAAAACAAACTATAACGTTGTAATCGCCATTCGATGCTCTATAAAACAGTATGGGTCTCGTTGTGAATCTTCGGAGCACGCTGAGCAACCTCCCTCGTTAGTATGGATAAGTTTAAAGCAATATGTGCAGGTAACCTGGATGACTGATGGGTAGAGGGTTACTTTTGCTCATTTCAAACCCATTTGTCCGACAAATGAGGCAGTCTGGAGGCAACGATAGCCTGATAGACGGCGCTGATCACCACGACCAGATTTTTCCAAGCCGTTCAGGAACGAACGTTTGGAGGACTACTGTATTCCCCAAATCCGGCAGAAAAAATGACGAACGATACGATAAAATGATAAATACAAATAACAAGGAGGTAGGGAAAGGTGAATATGTGCCAGTGGTTCCATCAACACATCTATAGGACTACCATCTGTGGTGGTTCCGCAGTTCAGGTAGTTACCTTTGGGCACCGGCGATGGCAAAAACTTCACCCAACCAACCCGCCGGTGCTACCTAAACCGCAGCCAACCCACCTACGAGAGCGTTCCACGAATAGCAGTTGTAATAGTAGCCCATGGGCGCGTGCACCTCACTCATCCTCGCAGGTCGCCGCGAGACAACGACGTCAGTTGTCGCCGTCCGACGACTTGTCACCTGTCAGCCGCAGCCGGCGTTTCAAGGGTCTTCGTCGGCCCTCAGGGGCTCTACGGGGTCCTCGAAGCGTCCCCATCGGAATGGGCCATTTGCGGACACGCACGTCGGCGTTCTATTGACTTTTCCGATATCGAAAACAGACCGATTGCGACGGGGGCGTTGGCAATTTCGGCGCTGACGTTGAATGGTTGGACACGGGCGTGTCAGTCCAGCCCTGTCCAATTAAGCAGTTTGCTGAAGTTCGTCCTCCGCCCCTTCGAGGTCTGAAAGCTGTACGACGAGTGTTGAGGTCCGGAGGGGTGTGCTGCTTCACCTCAGGATGGAAGATGAGGGTCATCTGACCATTTTTGGTAGAAAAGAAACGGTTACTGTGGCCATTTAAGTGGTAAAATAACCCCCAAGATATTGGAGCTCCATCAATGATGTCGGCAGAGTCACAGGTCTACCTGGCCCCAGATTCATCATTGGTAAACCCCCGATAAACCCTGAGACATAGCCCGAGCAGCGCCCACCTTTGTCTACTTATCCTAAACTTCCTATGTTAAATACAATCTCTCATCGACTCTGCCGTCTGGTTCTGGCTGCGCCGCGGTTTCGGAGACCGCTCGTACTTTCATGAATCTGGGCGCTGATTGGTTCCAGGAGCTCAAAAAACGACAAGAAAGCAGACAAAGCAGACCTCAGGGCAAAAAGATCACCGACCCTAGGAGGTCGCTACTTAAGTGTTATCCAGTCTGTCCTTAAAACGGCCTCTAAGTCGACCTTCGGGTATCACCGCGGCTGCCACGGAACAGAAATTCCTTGGCGAATCGAAGACCCCTCAGTGATCTCCCACGATCTGATAACAGGAAACAAATAGGCGGATGTTATCGCCGAGTCTATTCAGACTTCATCAGTCTGATGTCGGCCTTCGCAGCCGAGCTACTTCTCCTCAGCGAAGATTTTTGATCCTCGACAGGAGACTTTCTAATAGCATTCTGAACGCCTACACAGTCGTGAGCTCAAGAGGGGTTAATGAACCTATCAGATAGCTTATCAGTTCCTCGTGTATCAGCCCAGTGATAACGTGAGCACTTCGGTTATTGGATAGCCGACGGAACCGGCAATCGACGAGTGAAAGCAAATTGCCCGTCGATTCTCAAAATTCGATCGATAAAGTGAAATAGTAAGTAAACGAAAAAATCAAAAGAGTAAAATATAAATCGTTATGGGTACCACAGCATTTACTGCTCCCACTGTATCGGAGAAAGTACTTTCCGGCGATTTTTTGAAAAGAAAAATTGAAAGCCTCATTGATTTCTTGACTAAGATGTAAGAAAAAGGATTTTTCCAGCAATTTTTTTGGAAGAAAAATTGAAAACCTCATTGATTTACTGACTAAGATGTAAGATAAAGTATTTTTTCCGGCGATTTGGATCTCTTGATCTCGTTAAAGTACAGTTCTATTTTAGGGACCCACTGAATTTTTCCCGTTTTCCAACCGTTTCTTGAACCTCATCGATTTCTTGACTAGGATATGAGAAAAAGTGTTTTTTCCAACAATTTTTTGGAAAAAAATTGAAAACCTCATTGATTTCTTGACTAAGATGTAAGAAAAAGAATTTTTTCGGCAATTTTTTGGAAGAAAAATTGAAACCTCATTTATTTCTTGACTAGGAAGTGAAAAAATTTTTTCCGGCGATTTTGATTTCTTGACCTCGTTAAAGTACAGCTCTATTTTAGCGACCCACCAATCTTTTACCATTTTTTAACCGTTTCTCGAACCTCATCGATTTCTTGACTACGATATAGGAAAAAGTATTTTTTTCAGCGATTTTTTGAAAAAAAATTGAAAGCCTCATTGATTTCTTGACTAAGATGCTTGTCTACCTGCTCCTTGTAATTTCGATAGGAAATGCGCCGGAGCAATGAAGTACAATGTGTGGAATCAAGCGTTAATGGAATTCCCTGTCACTATGCAGTAAATTTTCGCAACAATACGATTATCGACTATCACCCGTAGTCGAGACAGGCCTCGGTCATTCCCTTGTAAATACGTGCTGATCGACATTCACGGCAACTGTATTAGCTGTTGACAACCAAACCGTTCTATTTCAGGGACCCACTGCTTTTTTTAACCATTTTTTACCCGTTTTTTTAGCAACAACCTTTGTCATAGGGCAGCAATCACGCGGTAAGTGGTACGTTTAAAAAAGCCGCTAGGCTGGCCTCCGACACAACCTTTTCCCGTCAGTATGTTGGATTTTCCGCCGGCTTTCTCGCTAAACCCGTTGAGGGTTCTCTTTTTTTCAGGAATGAGTTTTCTACTCGTATGCACGACGGTTTTCCTGATGTTCATCCCATCGACGAACGGGGTCGATATTATGACGGTCAATCTCAACGGATGCACGAGAACAGACATCTATAACTACACAGTGGCTGACGACGATGACTTGAAGGATGACATCAAAAGTCAGCTAGGCATTGTCTTGGTAGGTCGTAGCTCTTTCTGAGCACAGACTCGTCAAAAAATGTCCCCCATAAACCCTGAAATATACCTCGAAACGTGTGTAGCACGCGTTATTCAAGGTGTATTCGGGGCTTTTACAGGTCTACCACACCCCAATGGCACGACGAAGCTCTGGAGATCTTGAAATGCTGGGCCCGGCTTCACGACCGGTATCGGCGCTATATACCCCAAAATATACCCCGAACGGCGCGCAAACCGATATTCGTGAACACGTGCCGCGGTTTAGACGGGGTCTCCGAGTGAGTGCGATTGCGGCAGTTGCGCCACAAGCCGTCGAGATCTCCAAAATCCCGATGTTCACGAATGAGAAATGGCCGCAAATTCTCGGTGTCGAGTGGGTATAGCTCCGACGAGGTATGGGAGACCGCTCGTTGCGTTCATGAATCCGGGCCCTGACGGAAAACCCGAAACAAACCCCGAATGAACCCCGAAGGCGCCTATGTATCAGGGTTTCTTTGCCATTCTGTTTCATTTCAGGGTTTATTTATGAAATACACTTGATGATTTCTATTCCAGGGTTTAGTTGAGGTTCATACGGGAGCTAACGCAGGTAAACATAACCCCTAAAAATCTGTATAAATCCATGATGAGTCAGAGCCGTTCGAGGTATACTCGGAGTTTGAGTTCATGCCGGCTTTTCATTAGACCCCCTGGAAATTCAGGAAATACCGGAGGTTCCTAGAATGAAATGCGAAATAGGAAAAAATCAACCCTAATTGTAAGATGAACCAACATTACGTCTCTAATTCTCTAATGTCCGCGCGTAGTACAGTGGTAAGAGGCGCTACTGACACCCGGTCCTAGATTCACCATTGGTAAACCCCCGATAAACCCCGTGATATAGCCCGAACGGTGCGTACTTTCTTTGCTTACCCGAAACTTCCTCTGTTAAACCCACTCTCCCATCGACTCCGCCGTCTGGTTCTGGCTGCACCGCGGTTCCGGAGACCGCTCGTCCGTTCATGAATCTGGGCCCCCGTCGGGTAAAGCAGTACCAGACCAATTTGGTGTCCGAAGAGGTGAAGAAAGTGACAAACGCACAGCGAACGTTAAGGGGACTGATCAAAGTCGACCATTTAACCACTTTAATAATGTCTATCCAGTACAATTGTTGATTTTGCGATTTTTTCAAAGAATTACGAGGAAAAGACCGTTCAGCTTGACATGGTCGTGTTCAGAACGACAAGGACGGAGCCTCAAGCTTCTCAGCATTTCTGGACAAGAAGTGGTTCTATCTCATCCATATAAATCGTTGGGTAAGTTTCCTATGGTGTATCTTACCCTCGAGCGATTCGAATTCCTACCTTCCAGTCGGAGAACAAGAACAATTTCCTCGGATACGAAGTCACGGACAACCAGCCGTTCCGGTACGAAAAAATTGGACGAGTTCGCTTCGGCGATTTCGTGAAATGCAAACTAGACGAGGATTACATTCTTGATTACGATTACTCTGGTTGATAGGCTGTGACGGTTGATCGGAACCCGTATTATCACTCTCTTTGACGCTTTACTGTCCTTTGAAATTTCATTGCTGGTGAATGAATGTGTAAAATGAAACCTTTGTTGCTAAAATAGTGCATGTAACAGCGACAGTGCTACTCGAACGTGGAAGGATGATTTGACACCATGGCTACTCCATCAGTTCACCCCTACCCCTCTAGCCTTCTCCCTCCGGGGTCGGGTAAATTTGTACCAGACTTGTTTGGTGAGATAGAGAGCCTCTATCTTACGAAACAAGTCTGGTACAAATTTATCGTGTCTCTATTAGAGACACTGAACACCAATTCCCCGTGAATCATTGTGTAGAGCAAACGCGCACTCACCACGTCTCTAAGGCCCTTGTTATAGGTTCGCTCGCGATGAGCGTCTGCGACTTGCGAGCGGTGATCGCGTGCGCCGCTAACCTCAGACGCTGAGCACGCGACGCACGCACGCACGCGCCCGAAGCATACAGAGCAATACGCGAGGTGATCGACCCACCCCCAGCGAAACGGTCCATTGCAGTGGAATACGCAGCGACGAGAGCGTGGAAGGTTCGCGAGCGTGTGCATAATAGCCCGTGCGCGTCACCACGCCAGCGTCACCATGATAACTCGTACAAACGTGTCTGGCCCCACGCTGTCTGATGCTGAATGGACGAGTTACGCTGGGGTGCGAGCGAACCTATAAGAAGGGCCTAAGATTCTCAATGGAAGAAGAATGCGTGGCGCATCCTTAGGGGATCGACCATTGGCGACTGTTTACTTCGCATGTATCTCAGGTACCTACAACGATCATATACGGCAGAATGCACTGGAGGTGATTAGCTTTACCCTGAGGGAAACTTGAATAGTCTTTCGTCTCTTACCACCGTAAGGAACGTCTAGGACTAAAGAGACCTAAGCAAGGAAAAATATTGCCCATGGGGTCAGAAATATAGGCAGCGGAGAGAACAAGAACTGAAAAGCACATCTATTGAACGAGGAAATGGTGTGAGAAGGACTGAAAGAGGAAACTGGATATTCAGACCCTTCGATGTGGAAAAAAATCAGAAAAAAATGAGAAAACGAGGAAGAAAAACACCGAGAAACAGCTGAATAGACGTCTGCGAAGCTGTAGTCCAAGACTACTGCACCACTTTTTTATTTATAAAGTCTAGGCTTTTGTAAATCTTCTAAAAACTTCTAAGTGAAAGAGAAGTAGAGGAAAGAGTGACCCGTGAGGCTGGCACAGAGTTAAAATCTGCAATAAAATGGTCCTTGGATGACAAAGTCAGACGGCGATACCGTAGTCAAGCTCATCTAGCAAGCAATACGGTGATGCTCCTTGCTTTTAGTCTTCCCACAATCCGACCACACGGGTCGACCCGTTTAGCCTCGAAGAGAAAAATCAACCTGGTTATTGTGGTTTTTAGAATACCTGACGGTTCTACTATACCCTATCCTATAGTTTAATGAACCCACAGCCACACTAAAAGCTTTCAGAACGAGATATTCTTGGAGAAATATCGGGTCTTGGGGAATACCCTACTCCGACCGAATTTTTTCCACTTTTTCAAATTCCACGGAACGGATAGTCTCCTTTCTTTGCAGCCCACAAAGAAGCCAAGCTTCGGTGATTAGCTGACGATTTATCAGGGCTTTATCAAACGGCCACCGCCCGTCACCGTCAGCTGACGCCAACGCTGTTGAGTGTAATTTGTGATTTGTTGTTTTATTTGTTACAGCGGCGAAAAGCACCACCATTAATGTGAAAAATGAGCATCACAAAAGACTCATGGAGAACAGCAGCGACCAAACTCCATATTGGACCTGCTCAACCCAGATAAATCACATGAACTATCTATACCAAGAAAACCCAGGAGAAAAACCAACAACGACGTGCAGAGCCGCTAATGCTCCCAAAGCTTCCCAGCCATCAAAAGATCGAAGTGCGCATTCGTGTACGGCTTTTTAAGCTTTAAAATTTGAACTGAATACCTGTCAAATTCTAAAATCCAGGTGAGCAGCATGCCATACGGGTAAGGGTAATGTTTAACGCCATCCACTTAGCACTCCAGATTCCAGATTGCTTTCTCTTAATTTTTCCTCCCAAAAGTAAGAGAAAACGCAGAAAGCGCAGAGCAAGTCGCACCCAATAAATCCACAGAGAGACCATCGGAAATTGCAATGGAGGTGTAACGACCAGCAATGGCCGAATCAAGTTCCTTGGAAGTGAGCTGTCGAAAAAAGATAAGGGAAACAGAAAGAGTGACAGAAAGAATTAAAAATGAAGAAAAATAAAATCCCAGAAAAATGAAAAAGCCTCTCATAGAGAAAAGCGACTGTGCGACGAGCTAGGACCGAATGGAATCGCAACTGTGCGAGATTTGGGATCGCTCATCGCGCAACATCCGCCTTGACCACAATCGCGTCGCGGCGCGATTGAGCTCACCGTATAGGAGGCCTACTCCTTGCAAGTTTCAGGCGACATAGCAAGAAAAGCTCTACGATTGGGTGTGTCTAAGGTTTCACGCCAGCTCTAGAGCACCGGAAAAGGAGCAGCTCGGCTCTCTTCGCGATTGAAAATCAATATTTGGGCAATTCTTATTAGCCTATTGACTCCTTTCTTAATTCAAGAAGTATGCTGACCTAGCCCGAATGGGGAGCGATGAATAAACCCAGCCTCGTCCGATTGCGCTAGATAGTTATCTATGGTGTATTTATGACCTATTGTCGGGAGAAAAACTGTTGAAGGCTCTGAGGAGCAATCGATTATTGATTTAGGACCGCCTCGTAGGAAGGAAGGAGTCTTCGAATCGATTTTTGTTTCATTTCCGCGTCTTTTCCTCTTGGACAGAGAGATGAAACGAAAGAAGAGTATGAAGCAGTTTGACACTAGCAAATCTACAGACGAGTGTTCTGGATCGAAAATCGCCCAAAGTCCAGCAAAAAAATCTAAAAATGGAACTAAAAAGTTGAAGAGCTGTTATGTCAAGGTCAGAGGAGTACAATTATCAGGGAATGAAAGTCCATAAGGGACCAAAATGCCACGAAAAGACATTAAAAGGGCGCACTGGAGGTCCCAGGGTCTGCAAAATCGTGCGATGGACTGCCCCAAAACAACTGACGGGGAAGCAACGGAATCTGAACATCCCGGGGAATCTCTGGCGGCCGGATCGCCCGAAGGGGCTGGACGTTCGGGAAGGTCTTGGTGGTCGGCCTCGAGCCCTTTCCTAAAGGTCCTCTTCCTTCTCCTCCACTTCCTACCTTTCTCACTCATTCTCTCCGGCTGAAGATGAGGTCCAGACCATAGGATTTTCTCAAATTCCCAAGGCCGATGAGCCCCATTTACTGGGAACTTTACGATAAATGGTCTAAGCCTTTAGAAATAAAATTTTTGCAATATTGAGGGCATTTTTGCTGTGCTCCAAACGGGACGCACAAGCATGTAGTTTACAGTGCCTGTCTGAGGGGTGAATCCATACGATCTAATTTTGCAAAATTCAATTCCGCAAAACGCCTGCAAACGGAAATATTGGAGGAATGAAGCACTGAAGAAGCCTAGTGACCTTTTTCGTCCCTAATCAGGGATTATAGAGTTTAAAGGGTGCTGAAAAACCCCACAAAAAGTCTCAAAGTACACGAACAATTAGGAGAAGAACGAGAGCAGTGCAAATTTGCTCGCTAATGAAAGCAGCAGAGGGAAAAATGTCAGAAGAGCAGCTAAAAAAAAAGATGAAACAGAAGTCAGCAGGATTAGAAAGGATGCACTGGTGAAAGGAAAGGCAAAAGGTGAGGTAAAGGTAAAGGATCGGCGTTGATTAGCCCCCAAGGACGCGCCATGCATTTGTTTTCCATTCAGAATCCTAAAGGCATGGTGAAGGTGCATTTGGTTATACAATAACATTCAGGAGCCACTAGCTATGCCAATTCGGTGTTTTTACCTTCCCAGAGAAGTCTGCTACCAATTTGCCCAACCTCGGATGGATGGAAGGCTTGGTTAGCCTTGGCCGGGATCGATCACTCGACTCTGCAGATGTCAGAAGCGGCGCTTACCACTGAACCACGCGGGCGCGAGGGAAGAGTTTCGGAAAAAAGTGGATTTCCAGGCAGACCAGATGGAATTTAGAGAATACAAGAAAAAATTCTTACAATATTTCTGCCCTGTGACCATTTGAAAAGTTAGCATTTCCCTAGAAGTCGCTGTATTTCTGAGTGTAAACAAAGAGAAAGGACAGCAGCTTGCTTCTCCAAATCCCCACGGAAAAATGAGCTGAATTTTCTTTGAGAAAAAAAGCAAAGTACAAGCGCGTGACCTACGAAAAGCGCCAGAAAGACCTGGAAGATGGACTGCCATTTCAAAAAGGGAACAAAAAACTAGTACATTTTTGGTAGGCTGTAATGACACCAGGACACATTCATCAATCCTTTTTTCGTCTTCGAAGGCAAAGTTTAGCGGGTTGGGCAGCATTTTCGTAGATATTACATGGTATGTATACTCTTTATTATCTGTAATTATCTATCAGTTTTCAAAGATATGGAAATCACTCACTAATCACGAATTAATCACTTGAAAGGAAGAGAAAAGCAGCAGAGATACCAGAATACTCATAGTTTCGCATAAATGCCATTCAAAATTAATGCAGTTTTCAAAGCGTTTGAAGGTTAAAAACCAGTAGAACATATTAGAAGAATATATAAAAGGACAGAAATCTATGGAAATCCCTAAATAGAAATTATCACTTTTAGGAAAAGTCCAGAGAGGCACAACCCCAGATTAGCTGCATCCACACACCTTTACCTTGATGGATTAGGAAGCACCACCAGAGGGACCACCTACGGCGTCTTAATCCACAGAGGGAGTTCTCGCCTTATAACTAGCTTTAGGCCCTTGTTATACGTTCGCTCAGCCCCCAGCGTAACTCGTCCATTCAGTATCAGACACCGTGGGGCCAGACACGTTTGTACGAGTCATCATGGTGACGCTGGCGTGGTGAACTCGTACAAACGTGTCTGGCCCCACGGTGTCTGATACTGAATGGACGAGTTACGCTGGGGGGGTGAGCGAACGTATAACAAGGGCCTTAGAGAAAGTTTTAAAAATGGCTAGCATGGAAAAATAAACAAACTATCTGATAGAGCAACAAATGCTATCTTGTATCGTGTTTAGAGCTGATGGAAAACGTTCGGCAGAAAGGCAGCACAAGCATCCAAAAATTATTGTCTTCTTTGAGATACCCCACTTTGACGCTCTGTAAGTAAACAAAAACCAAGGAAAACCAAAACAAACTGTATATCGTTTTATGGAGAAATTCGTCTACTTTCAGATGATATATACAGTTTTGCAGAAAGTCTCAAAACGAAGCCGGGAAAATCCACTGTCGGTGGGGTCAATTTTTCTCATTTTTGGCTTCAACTTCAATGGTCAAAAAGTTATCAAAATTTCAGAGTTTTGTAAATAGCAGATTCATGCCATGAAAGAGCAAATAATTCTCTATCGAGTGCTATCTGAATGCTTTCGGAAGCTTATCTACTAGGCGCACAACAGAAGCTCTTAAAAAACGGCAAATAATTAGTTAACAGCCTAAAAATTGCTTACAATCGATATAATAGAGAAATTTTCCCTTTTTTCTCAACCGCTGGACGTGTCGCAAAAAGGAAACGGTGGAGCGGTTCAGCGGCAATAAAACAAAAATAAAAAAGTCCCGGAATAATACTAGCAAGTGCTAAATACGTCCACCCGTATGTCGGCCATAGGATCCCTTAGGCCCTTGTTATACGTTCGCTCACCCCCCAGCGTAACTCGTCCATTCAGTATCAGACACCGTGGGGCCAGACACGTTTGTACGAGTTCACCACGCCAGCGTCACCATGATAACTCGTACAAACGTGTCTGGCCCCACGGTGTCTGATACTGAATGGACGAGTTACGCTGGGGGGTGAGCGAACGTATAACTAGGGCCTTACCCACCGGAAAAACGAAAAACTGACCGTTCAGGGGTAAAATGAAGTGAATGAATTCCAAACGCCTCTTAGGAGTCGAACCTGAACCGCTCGAACAGCAGCCAGCCGGCACCGCTTCCCATCCACTTGGAAGGAAGATTAGCGGCACAACCTGGAAGTCCAGCGTGACTTAAACTTAAAAAATGAAGTAAAAATTGACGAATCGATAGACGACAGATCAACGGCAAAAGAACATCGGCAAAGGAAAAGCGAGACGTTCAAGAAGCCTTCGAGACTGCTCAGCCGGCGGCCTCTCAATCGCCAAACAAAGCACAAAGGAGGCGAGAACATTGTTGTCGAGCTGACGAGGGTTTGTGTCCAAGTAGGGCGATTCAGCCCCTGAAAACTAAAAAATAAAATTATGAGGGAAGGATCCACGACGATCTATCGGCGATTCAAAATTAAGTCGCGCGCGAAAATCAATAATCGATTTGTACTCATCCTCGCAAGCCCTGGCCAGTATTCTCGAGAGGAAAAAACAGCAAGGGTTTGAATGAAGCAAACAGTTCCGCGAACGGTTTAAACCCGCCAAATCGAACGGCCAGCTCTCCTAGGCCCGCATTCATCATTGGTCGACCCCCGATAAACCCCGAGATATACCCCGAACAGCGCGCAAATCGAGATTCGTGAGAGCTCGTCGGAGTTTAATCGGGGTTTGTCGCGGGTCCCTCACACCTCGCGATGAGGCAGGGTATAGGAGACCTCGCGGTATCGAGCGGGTTTATCGCCGACGGGGTTTCGGAAACCGCTCGTCCGTTCATGAATCTGGGAGTGGCCTATTGGAAATCGAGTTATTTTATTGTGAAATTCAATATGTAAACGATAATTTTGAAAATGGGTGAAAAGAGAAACGTGCACGTGATTAATGCTGCTGAATCTCTCCGCTCGCTCGCGGTGAATACTCGGCTTTTTCGCTGCTCATGAAAAATATATATCTGAACGACATTCAATGTTTATCTGAGATGCGATCTGACGCGTGATGGATGAGTCCCTGGGGCGGGTTTTTTCGAAACGCCGAAAAAAGTACACCAACTGCTGTGTTAGCAATCTGTTCAACGTTCGCCTCATGACGGCTCCACTTAGCCCTTCTAGCGGCTCATGGCTACCGTACTCGATCGCATACGGTAGCGGATCAGGTGACAGATTTCCTTGCACAAAAATCTTCTTCATAGGAAGGCATTCAAAATATCTGGAAATTGCGTTCTATTTTGTCGCTGCTGGTTGAAGTCCCGTAGTCGCGTCGCGATGCGATCGAGATATAATCCATGGTAACTGAGAAGGCGAAGGAGGTTATCAAAAAATCTTCGAAGGGGTGGATCTGCCCCATGCCTGGAAAGGCAAAATGTATCGATTTTCCTTTTTGTTTTGTTTTTGTGACCAATTTTGGGCACTAAACTTTGGCCTAAGTCAATAACAGATCCTTTTAATCAGCTGATATAGAGCCAAGCTGCAGAGAACAGAATCCAATTTTGGCCAAGTGCACGGAAGCCACGATTTCGTGCAATTTTCAAGCCAAAAATCACCGCCGAGGAAATACGCTTAAGGGAAGATACAGAAAAAAGCAGGAGGCTGGAAAGATTGAACGAGTAATAGGAAAAATTAGAGTTTAGGAGTGGAAGAATTGGAAAAACGACCCCCAAAAAGAGGGAGAGAACGAAACGACCAGATCAAAACTGAAGAGTAGAAGAAAAGATAAGAATAACATGTATAATGAAAAGCAAGATTAGCAACGAAAGAGAAGGTAAGAGCTGAGGAAGCTGATTCTAGAAGATTCTTGAAGATTCTAGATTCTAAAGGAGAGGGTACAATAGAAAAGAGAAAGGTAGGTAAGCGACCAGAAACAGAAACTTGTTCACAAATGGCACAAAAAGGCCTGATTCATCAACGCGCTCTTAAATTAATTCAGTGTTTACATGGGGTCAAGGTTTCGGAGATCACGAACTAGTGACATCGTGTAAACCACCAATAAACCCCAGAGCGCGTTGATGAATCAGGAATTGCGCAAGATTGGGAGGCATGTGTCGAAGTTTTCTTTTCAGGTATACAAATCATGAATCTGGGCTCGGGGTAAGTACTTTGTCCATGATTAAATTCTCGATTAAATGGTTCACCCAAAATTTTGAACTAAAATATAAAAAGAAAGGGTAAAAAGTATTAACACAAGCGTCTCAACACCCTATAGCTCGGTGATCCGAGCAATGCTGGGTAGCTCGTCTCTCACCTGAAACCCCTCTTGCAGAAGTCTGAAGCGAGTGACTTTTCTCAGCGAAAGAAGCCCCCGGTTGACTTTCGTAGCCCCTGGGGGCTTCGTCAGCTTAGGAAGCCCTCCGACGAGCACTTCAAGGCGGCCAGCAAAGGAAACGGCACAGATAATCGAGTGTCCGTCGCGGAAAAAAGCAGTTGGGATGGTAACCGCATAAACCGCAGTGCAGCACATGAAATGATCTACATGAGATCGGACCGAGCGAGCTAAAACAATCGCTCGCGTGGCCCAGAAATAGCCCGTGTTTCAGGTGGAAAACCGCATCACAACCGATGTTTCGGTAAAAAAAGTCAGTCGGTGATTAAATTAGATTTAACACGTTGACGACAGCGCCATTTTCGTGTGTCTGGCACGTGGGACCAAGCGATTTTTCTCCCCGCTGAGGGCGTGGTGAAACTAAAAAGAAAAAGAGCAAAAAAAGAAATCGGGATCTTTAGGTCTTAGCGATATCCTTATGTAATAACACCTCTTTCGAATGACAGAATTCTCTCGGAATTCTTCCATATTCTGCTAGAAGGTGATCTTTTTGAATGGTTTCGATTGTTTCCTTTCTGAACACAGAAAATGTTTCCAGTGGCCCATATTTTGCAGTAGTATTGTTGATATCTGTCTAACGTCATCTTTGAAAACAGCTAAAAACGTTTTTAGCGATCAACATTTGTTTAGAATATCGAACAAGACCTGTGCATATTTTGATTTACTTGATAACTTGAATATATTGATGTATAAATCAGCAACTGATCACAGTTTTCATGGATCACTCCTTCCAAAGCAATGTCCAAAGGTGAACTATATATCGCATAGGAAAGATTGCCTGAATCCTTCGATGCCATTTAGAAAATAGAAATATAAAGCTGTGGCATGGCATCATGCCACACGGTCCCACGCTGCCGCTTGAGCGTAGCATGGCATCATGCCGCACTGTCAACGTGCTAACTTTATCTGAGGACGCAGGGAGAGATGACAACGCTTTCCAAGGTTTACTGAAAACCTCACGAGGGCATCCACGAGTGACGGAATCCAGAAAAGCTTCGAGCGAAGAAAAACCGAGATGATTAGTAGGACTGATAAGAATAGATAGGAGAACAGAGAAAGGGGAAACTTGATAAACAAAGAAAAAGACTGAACAGGCTTTAATCGACTGATAACGTATTGACTACCCGTGGGAAGGGAAGATCTTTGGATCCAGCAAATAGGAATACTTCAGAAACCTTTCCATGGATTCCATTCTAGTTGTACGGTTCCGAATCGTCAAAAATTCTGTGGTATGTACTCTGGAGACTTAAGCGCCACGCATTCTGTTACAGTACGAATTCGAATAAATAAATGAATAAATAAATAAATAAACGAATAAATAAATAAGAAATTTGCCGTGTCCGAGCTAGAGGAGACGGAAGAGACTGTACCTCCCAAGGGTGCAACGGTGTGGTTAAGTGTGGAAGGAAAGTGATCGGCGTTTATGAGGCCCTTAGGGCATGTACTCGTCTTCCGCTAAAATTCGTAGAGGCAATGTGAATGCACCAACTGCCCATGGGCTTTGTACGAGTGCCCTATAGCCCAAGGGAGGTCCTTACCACATAGGGCAAATCATTAGGGTGGTAGCGAGGTGTTAAGCCGAAACGACGTTCGTTTCTTATTTAATAAATAATTATTTATTCCCTAGGCGCGCTTAAAGAGGAAGAGGTAAGTAAAAGGTTAAAAAGGTAAAGGTGTCGGCGTTGATTACTCCGCTAAGGAAGCGCCACGCGTTCGTGTTCCATTCAAAATCCTAGAGGCATGATGAATGCGTATTTGGCCTATACAATGACCTGCGGGGGCCAGCCGCTATACCAGGTCAGCGTCTTTACCTTCCCAGACAGGTCTGGTACCAATTTACCCTACCCCGGAGAGATGGAAGGCTTACCTGACCTGGGAAGGGATCGATCCGTCGACCGAGCGCGTATCAATGGCTCTTAGACGGTATGGGTGGGTAGACGAAGGTAGCCATGTTGGTAGGACAGCGGAAAGAAGGGCAAGGTAATCCAAGCCGCCTTGGAACATGCCGGACTAGCTTCCGAGGAAGTTCAAAACGACCAACAAGGAACAAATCACCCGACGGGTGCATTCCGACCAATTGAGCAACTTGAATGAGCCAAGTTTTGCTCGCGCTGCAACCTCCATCGCTGCCCATTCAGTGGCGCTAAGTGGGGTTTGCTGAATGGGGGTGACTGGCTATTCTTCAAACATCTGAATGGGCTTGAGCTGCAAGCGGCAGGTTCAATCGCTGCAACGGTGCTAGCCTTCAAAAACGCCTCGGGCAACGTTCGGCAGCCCGACGCGCGAAGAAAATCCAGATCAAGGCTGTCTGCCCAGCAATGCACATTCTCGTGCTAAAATAGGTCCTACTCAGAGGGCGTTCGCGGTTCAGAGGTAAGAGGCGCTACTGACACCGGCGCGGTCGAGTGATCGATCCTTGACCGGGGTAGCTAAGCCTTCCAGGGTCGGGTGAATTTGTACCAACCAGTCTTGTCCAGAAAGGGATAGACACTGATTAGGTAGAGCGTCTAGCACCCGCAAGTCATCGCATAGGCCAAATACGCATTCACCATGCCTTTACGATTATGAATGGAAGATGAACGCGTGGCGCGTCCTTGGGGGACTGATCAACGCCGATTCCTTTAGCTTTTACAGTACTCCATCGTCAGGAAAATTTCTCAACGTGACATATTCAGTGGACCCAACACTTCAAAATCTAGGAAAAATGTTAGCGCATGTTATCGGTATGTCGATTTTCTGCTGAACAGCAGGACCACGCCCATGCAGGATTCCGAACCAGTGAGAATGATCAGCTACGAGGGATCCAGCGAAGATTGGGAGGAGAGGAGGTTTCTTGTAACAAACAGTGAAGACGGTCAATCTAATCCCACCTCAACGGAAGCCACGCCCATGCAGTGATACAGACAAACACGTGAAAAACGCTGTTTTTTACTTTTTTACAATTCGCAGGAATAATAGAGAGATGAGCTAAGTGCAAGCAACCACGCCTATGCAGGATTCCAAACAAGTGAAAACGGTCAGCTAGCGAGGATCCAGCAGAGATTAGGAGGAGGGGACGATTTTTTTTTATAACAAACAGTGAGGCCAACTACAGTACCGGACGCGCCGCCAGGATAAAACGGCGGTAGCGGCGCTCCGGAGCGCCGAAATGCGCCGTTCCGGTGTCCACGCGTGGTGACCCGGGCAGAGCCAACCGCAGTTCATTTGCGCCCCATGCCCAAAGGGGGGCCACACGTGGTAACTCCCTCGAGCCACCCCGTGGGGCCCCTACTCTTAGCTTGGGGCGCTTGGAAAGGACGCGCCGCATATTTATAGGCGGCGAGGAGAAGGCGGAGCCTAGTCGGTGTTGAGTCACCAAGCGAAGGACTGAAGCGGCAACGGGATCTAAAAATCGAGGGGTCAAAAAAATCGAAAAAAGTTTCACGAATTTGGGAAAATTGTATATGGAGGGATAAAGCTCTAACTGCTAAGCTTGAATATATACTTATTTTTGCAAATAAACCAATCTAAAAGAAATTATTAAAAAACGGCGGGTTTCGGCGCTCCGAGGCGCCGCTGCCGCCGTTTTATCGTTGCGGCGCGTCCGGTACTGTAATCTAATCCGATCTCAACGGAAGCCACGCCCATGCAGGAATACAGACAAACACCTCATGTACGTCGTTTGATAGGCAGTCTGTGAGGCGAAATGGAGATGAGCTGCTGAGCAATGAGACCACGCCCATGCAGGATGTCGAACAAGTGATAAAGATCAGCTACTGGAGAACCAGAAAATGGCGGGAGGTGAGGATAACTTTTTGTGGCAGAGCATCTGTTCTAATCACCGCACAAATCGAGCCAGATTCACGTACACCTCCGATGAGCTCGAGTTGGGCGCGTGTTTTCTACAGAAAAAACACCGAGATGCCGAGGGGAAATTGATGATAAGCGGCCGAATGAGCGATTTCCGCGCGCGCGCATCATTACAGCTATTCACGTTGCACGGCTATCATCACCTAATCGGCCCGACTGACGAGAGCACAGTGATTTATTTCCGACACCGCGGAAACGCATGGTTTGTGAGCTCTTCTCCGCTTCATCGATCTTCTTCAGCATTTGACTAGATATTAATGCCATGTTATGCTCGCAAAACCATCTGTCCCGAGGTTGACATGAGGCTAGCGAGATGAAAAAAAGAAGAAGATTACAATGCGGAATGACTGCAGAAAACGTTAGCGAGAAGTAAAAAGTGATGACTTTGCAGCGACACGACAGCCCCTGAGGGTCCGCCGAGAATACGATGCTATGGCAAAAGTAGGAATGAACCAGACTTGACCCTACCCTTCCCAATTTTCTACTAAATTAGATTCACCTTTATTAAATTCTCGTGGTTTTCGGGCTGACTGGTCTTCTTTTCCGCGAAACATGAAGCTGAGAACGTTCAGATTCAGGAGTCGTGTAATCATAAAAACGCTGCTTCCACCCACACCGTCGAGCGATCGATCCACGTCCAGGCTAACCAAGTCTCCCATACCTCCAGGACCGGCTAAATTGGTAGCAGACTTGGAAGGGTCATCTCACTGGCCTGAACAGCAGTCAGCGCCTACCAGTCATTGTATGGGACAAATACTCTTTCACCAGCCATTACTATTCTGAATGGAAGACGAGTGCGCGGCTCGTCCTTAGGGCACGGAACAATGTCAGCCAACTCACGTTTAGGCCTTTGTTATACCGACGCTCACCCCCCAGCGTCTGCAAGCACAACTCGTCCCATTCAGTATCAGACACCGTGGGGCCAGACAAGTTTGTGCGAGTTATCACGTCAGTCGCTGGCGTGGTGACGCTCACGAGCTGTTATGCAGACGCTCGCGTACCTTCCACGCTCTAGTCGCTGCGCATTGCACTGCGATTGACCCTTTCGCTAGGGGTCGGTCGATCACCTCGCGCATTGCTCTGTATGCTTCGGGCGCGTGCGTGCGTGCGTCACGTGCTCAGCGTCTGAGGTCAGCGGCTGGGCGCTCACCGCTCGCAAGCAGCTGACGCTCACCACGAGCGTTGGTATAACAGAAGCCATACTTTATGCTTCAGCGGTAAAACCTGCGGGTTAGGAACCGGCACACAGCCCTAAAGGAAGGATCTCACAAAAAAGTTAACCAGAGCAAGCCGTAAACCTCAGCTTTCGGATATGTCCTTGTTAAAAGCCATTCTGTAGGGTTAATTCTTACCCAAGAGACACAAGCGATTATCTTTGAGCTCAGCCTGGTATTTATTTCCTCAGGAAGAACGTTAGCATCACACAAAGCCAACGGAATTCCGTTCGCCAAGAGCCCCTGGGGTTAGAGCCTAAGGGTCAGTACTAAAGTAGCCTCAAAAAAAAGAAACCCAGGGGAGATTCTTGGTGTGGTCAATAGTATGCTCGACATAAACCTCGCAATATACCCCGAACGGTGAATTCATTATAGTTGGGGTTTATAAAGGTACGTTTGGGGCAGCGAGTTTTCGAAGATCGTCAAGCATTAACAGTATACAGACTTCAGATAACAATATATGGACTTCTCGAAGAAACCCTGAATAAACCTCGCAGCATGAATCAATCGTTGATGAATCAAGGTCTGCGAGGAACATTTCGGGGGCTATGAACGGTATATGTACCTCTGATCCGAGAAATCTCGCCACTCCTTTGAATTTCAGTGAAACTTCGACAGCAAGATCCCCAGACTGGAAATATTCTGTCCGTGGTTTTCCCATGCCCGACAGATGATGAATGACACCGTTTTCAATAATTCCACTAGCTACCCTATGGGCCTGCGTTTAGCTGATTAGTTTTCCCTCGCCTCATTTTTTGCTTGCGCTGTTCGCTGTCTCGTTTCCATTAAATTTCGCATGTCTGATTTCACTTCTCACAATGTTTGAGGGTAGGCACGTAGCTCCATGACATCACCATTACATAAAATATTCATAGATATAAATGCCCCGCTTCCCCAGATTTCAGGCCCTTTTCGAGGGGGCTGAGGCGAAGTTGCACAAATGCAATCTCCGTGCTGGAAGTGGTGGGGGACGGGGTGAAAGCCTAATGGAGGAGGTCGTAATTGGCATCAAGGTGTTTGCCGGGCCTTTGGTCTACGACCTGACTTCGGCTGTTTCGCGTCAAACGATTTTTTACCCTCGGCAAAACAAAATAAAGGCTTAGCGGCAGCAGGTGTTAAGAGATTTTTGCTGATAATAGGCCGATGCTGGTACCTTGATCACCTTGCTCTCGTCTCCCCTGAATTACAGAAGTAAGACTTTCACGGATACGTAGAGAGATACGTTATTAGAGGATTATAGTGCGATCACTGAATAAAACCAAATAAATGGGAAGATTCTTGTCTAAACGAAAAAATAAAAGCGGTACTATACCTGGAGCATATGAGCACCTGATCAGTCTGATAAGGAGAATCCAAAAACCTGATTAGTGGTGGGATCCTGGCTCGACTCCCATCGGAGACGGGATTTTTGCCGCCAATCCAGGCCTATGGCTGTATACCGACCTAACAGTGATGTAAAGGTAAAGATAAATGGATCAGCATCGACCAGTCCCCCAAGGATGCGCCACGCACTCCTCTCCTATTCAGAACTGTAGAGAGATGAAAGGAGTGATTACCCTGGTAGAGGATCGATGACTCGACCATGCAGACAGAAGCCACCCCTTTTACCACTGCGCCACGCGTGCTCCCAAGAGCGTCGTAACCTATAAAAACAGCTTAGTAAACGCAGAGGGTAAGAATATACCGCAAAAAATCTTACAAGCAGTCTAGTGTGCAAGGTACACAAATTGAAACATCGCGTCGGAGTTATTCTAGATTAGTACAATTCCTCGAATAAATTACTCCTACGAGCACCTATCCATAACAGATTACCTTCTTGTATTCACGAAGCACAGGGATTTATATCGGATACCTTGGCGGGTAGCTATGGGTATAAACAGGAGGGTTCCGTATATCTGAATGCGAGAGCTCAAGGTATCATAGTGAGACTACCGTTCCGCTTATGAAAGTGAAAAGGGATGTGTTAATTCTTGCGAGAGCGCAGCGCGAAGCAGAGGTAAAAGGCGCTACCAACACTCGCATCGTCGAGCGATCGATCCTCGCCCGGGCCAACCAAGCCTTCCAGCCCTTCGGGGTCGGGTAAATTGGAACTAGACCTGTCTGGAAAAGTGAAGACACTGACTTGGGGTAGCGGCTGGTCCCCGCTAGCCATTGTATAGGCAAAATACGCATTCACCACGACCTTTACGATTCTGGACGGAGAACGAGTGTATGGCGCGAACCTAATAAGATCCCTGAGGAGGTAGCTCGACAATCCACCAACCAAGATTTGATGTTCAAAGCTTTGAAAACCCCAACACGAGTGGAATCTCAGCCCGTTCCAACAGAAACTGCGCCGAGCAACCTCGACAAGCAAAAGAAGTAGACGAATGGTGGTGTTTTCGGAATCTATGCAGCAGCTTTTCGTCGGCAGAGTTTCGGAGCAGAAAAACGGCACGCCGCAGCTCAGCTTGCAGTGATTCTGTGCTAATCTTGTCCAGCGGCCGACAAAAAAAAACTGAAAAGAAGCGAAGGCGCAGCAGAAGGAAAAACACGCAAGTGAGAATAAGCTGATATTACACAGTCGTGTGCAGCTGATTTCTGAAAAAAAAATGTGCTCGCATATTTGACATTTGTCGGGGAAATTTGCAGCAATTCTCACCCACTATAGCCCTGCAAACGGATCGCACAACTTTTCCTTGAGACATTCTCTCCGACCCAAAAAGAATTCGGCCACGACAATGACTTGCGGGGCCAGCTGCTATCCCAGGTCAGTTTCCCTACCTTCTGGTATCAATATACCGGAACCGGTAGGGATGGAAGGCTTGGTTAGAGCGAATGGGGATCGATCGCTCGACCTTGCAGGTGGCAGTAGCGCCTCATACCACTGCACCACATTCGCAATACGGGGATAACCGGACGTCAAGAAAAGCTCACGACATGTACCTTGCGCTGCTGGGAAAAGAAGCTCAACCGGTTAGTATCGTTGGCGGGTGGGTAGGTGCATACCTACCCAGCTCGGGAGTGGTTACCCAGAGCATCTTCTTGCCCTATTAGACCTTATCTGCCTTCAGTCGCACAATAATTCTACCTTTCGGGTGTTTATTCTACCTCAGTCAGGTCGAGCTTTTGCCGATCGTGGTATATCCCCTGAGAATAGCGATCAAGATCGTGTATCTCGATACCAGAGAGGTGGTCCCTTAGGCCTTTGTTATACCAACGCTCGTGGTGAGCGTCAGCTGCTTGCGAGCGGTGAGCGCCCAGCCGCTAACTCAGACGCTGAGCACGCGACGCACGCACGCACGCGCACGAAGCTAACAGAGCGGGAACAAAACAATAAAACATTTTATTTTGCAACATAAAACAAATTATTACACTTATATGTAATATTAATTATTATATATTATTATATTAAAGGGTGGTTAGGAGGGTGGTACTATTATATATTATTATTATTATTGTTATTATTATTATATTATTATTAAATATAATTAATATTATCATTATACATTATTATATTAATTATTATAATTATATTATTAATTACAAGAATTATTATATTAAATAAAACATTTTATATAAAGAAGAAAGACAAGAACAATAAAGAAAGACAATAAAAAGACAATTAACTACGAAAAACACACGAGAAAATGCACGAGGTGATCGACCGACCCCCAGCGAAAGGGTCAATCGCAGTGCAATGCGCAGCGACGAGAGCGTGGAAGATTCGCGAGCGTCTGCATAACAGAACGTGAGCGTCACTACGCCAGCGTCTACGTGATAACTCGCACAAACGTGTCTCGCCCCACGGTGTCTGATACTGAATGGGACGAGTTGCGCTGGCAGACGCTGGGGGGGGTGAGCGTTGGTATAACAAAGGCCTTATGGAAGTCGTAGCTTTTCAGGGCATCAAGAGAGCGGAGGTACGGTAAAAAGAAACCGAATGGCGTCAGAACACACAAATTTTGAATGAGCACAAAACCCACGTGTTGAAGTACAGAGTTCCGGATGTGGACAAGGAATCAGTTGACTCGGCCAATTGAGGTAGGGTACCTGGAACAGGTGAATGATTTCTTGAAGGTTCTCGAAACCGACAGAGCCTGAAGGCGCGACAAACGAAGGAACAAACGCCAAAGAGATAAACGAACGCGACGAAAAGGATGAAAAATATGTAAAATATCAAAAAAGAGGAGAATGAGAAAGAGAACATACGATTCTAGCAGTTCAGGGAGACGTCGAATGGATTCGTGAGACCAAGGAAAATCTCCCACTTCCCACCCCCCAGACAACCTCGATCGCGCAGCGACGCGACCGCAGGGTGAAGGAGCTGGAACACTCGAGGACATAAGTAACGGAACAAATCGCCACCACAAAAAAGGATTCCATGGCTTAAAAAACCGGACTTTCACGTTTCTGAGGGAATTTGCAACTGCAGGAGCTCCACGCAGCCGTGAAACGTCCACCTGACGAAGGCCCACCCCCCGAGGTTCCCGAGGCGAGCAGTTCCACGGAGTGAAAATGCTGCTATCTACTTCGAGGGATCGATTGGCGGCTTTTCTCACCGAAAAAGGCGGCAATTTTAATGGCATTGAAGCGTGTATAGCGCCGTACTGCGAACGGAATTAAGACATAGTTTCGAAAGAAACGAAAATCCATCAAATGCAGATGGTATTTTTTACAGAAGGCGGTTTTGAACCCACCATAGACCACAAGCAAACCCCAAAATATACCCCTACTGGGTCGCAAGCTGTGATTCGCCAACTCGCGCAAGGAGTTTATTCAGGGTTTGCTTTGGTGTCTCAAGCAGCTCGATGTCCCGGATACCCGAATGGCGAGCAAATCCTGATTCATCAACGCGGTCTGATATATTTGGGGTTTAGCTCAACTATACCACTGAGGAACTCCATCCGATCATTATTCCCAGAACATCCCTATATATCAAGACGCTTCAGAGTCACGCAAAGGAGTTTATTCAGGGTTTGCTCGGTGTCTAAAGCAGCTCGAGGTCTCGGATACCCGAATGGCGAGCAAATCCTGATTCTTCAACGCGATCTGGATTTTATTGGGGGATCAACTCAACTATACCATTGAGGAACTCCATCCGATCATTATTCTCAGAACATCCCTGATCATCAAGACGCTTCTGGCAAAATGCGCCTCTACGCGATTATTTGGATGTGATCGATTGTCTCATCCGTTTGATCGTCGGCATTTATTCTGTGTTTTTGGCTACTTAAAGCCGAAAAAAATGGGAAAGTTCAGAGGAGTAATTGAGGTGGGCCCGGCATTGTCGGCAATCCTCGCGACAATGAGCCAAGAGGGCTTGTGTGAGGTGCAAATCAGATTAGACGAGAGTCCGAGGCCGTCGTGAAACGTCGGATTGCCAACTAACGACGGCGACGACGACGACGAACCGCTCGCAATCGAGCCCGAGTCATCGCCGACGACGACGACAACGACGTTTTGCAGAAGCTCGACGAGCTGCTCTCTAGTAAACATTGTAATTGGAGTGATTTCCGTGCTGACGGTTCGACGGTCAGACGTCTGCAGCAACGTCTGCTCGATGGTCGACGAATCGCCGGCCACTTTTGAGTTCTCGCCTCAGGGGAAATTCCGACGACCGTCGACAGGGTAGGGTAGGTATCGGCTAATACATGCATCGGACCTGGATCAACTGACTATTTACCAGCTGATAAAGTTCTTTATCAACATTGCGTCGACCTGTAGAACACAAGAAAAATATCACTGTGCCATAGCTAATTACCATTACCCATATACCTCTGGTCTTCTGAGTACAGCTTTCCTCAAAATTCAGAAATAAGGCTGGGTGGGTCATAGAGGAGAACCAAGGGTTGCGGAATTGATCGAGTTATAACCCAGATTGCTGCGATCTGAAGGCTCTTAACACACCTTCCCATACAAACCCGGAACCAGATTCATCATTGATAAACCCCCGATAAACCCCGAGATATAGTCCGAACGGCGGACCACTTTTGTCTACGAATCCTAAACCTCCTATGTTAAACGCAATCTCTCATCGACTCTGCCGTCTGGTTCTGGCCGCGCCGCGGTTTCGGAGACCGCTCGTCCGTTCATGAATCTGGGTCCTGGACCTAATTTATCTGTAACCGGAAGCATGGAAGACTTAGTGATCCAGATGAGGATCGATCGCTCGAGTAGATGGGGTGTCAGCAGCGCCTCTTACCACTGGACCACGTGAGCCTCATGAGGAAACAATTCTGCAGATACAAACAAGAAATGATTATCAGTTCTTTATCGCCCCTCTCGATCGCTCCATCCATTTCGTCCGAACAAAGCGAGCTCTGTGACGAACGGGCTGCCCCGACTGGAAGTACGCTTCGATGCTTATGCGAGGCAAATTTGCAGAGCCTTGCACTGCGACATGAACATTTAATTTCTGGTATTTCTACGCCTCACTTCCTTTCGTAACCACTTTCGGTACCTCATTAGAGAATCTTTATCTATTATCTATCCCTAATCCTCGACAGAAAATCACGGAATAACTGGAGGATATCCACGAAGGGTTAAAGTATCCAGTGGTTTGGATCTCAGCTTAAATTCGATCGCCATACAAAGAGTAAGAAAACTACTCCTTAAAAGCTACATACATCCGTTTGAGGAGACGAAGGACAACGTTTTTCAGTCACTATTAATTGCGTCGTTCTTATTCCGAGGCGGCGCACTACAGATGAATTCGAAAGCTCCTTCCTCATCGAAAAAACGCCAATTCTAATTGGACTTCAACGAACGATTCCATTCCACGAATGGAATTTGTTTCTATTTCTGCCATGTTGCAGTAGGGAGAGAGAGGCAGAAAAATAAAGGGCATGGGTGAAGGTAAAAGGATAAAGAAGAGAGCCTATCGGCCTATTTCAGAGGGCAGACATCAGCTCTGTGGGGATACAGTAAGATCTGTGAAGTCTAGTGACTCCTCTAGAGTCCCATCAATGTGCCCTGAGGACTAGGGCACGGGTGGAGCAATGACAAGACGATCTACTGGCAATCTCACAGTCAAGTGTTCGATCCTCGCCCGGGCTAACCAAGCGTTCCATCCCTTCAGGGTGGGTAAATCGGTACCAGATTTGTCCGCGAAGATGAAAGCATTGACTTGAACAGCATTCTGGATAGAAGACGAATGCGTGGCGCGTTCTTAGAGGACCACTCAAAGACGACGTCTTTACCTTTACCTTTACCCCTGAGGCAAGGGGGCCACCAGAACCGGATTCAGTGACCAGACACTTCTGCTCTGCTGAGGTCCTAGGGTAAACTGATTTTTCATTTTTCATCTTGGTGTCGCAGCCAACCACTTGGAGCAGATCCGCTTCCGCTTCCGCAGAGGTGGGGTTTCCGGCGCCTCACGAAAAAAAAGCCCCGGAGGCAGAAAAAAACGCTAGAGAACAGCGCTTCAAGTAGAGACAGCAGTTTCAAGTCAGAAACTCAAGCCGATGAAATTTTGAAATTTGGATTCCATACCGTAACGACTTCCATACGCCAACGAATAGAAAAGCTACAATATGAAGAAACTTTTCCACCAAAAAACTAACCTGCCGACCGAACAATATAACTGAGGTGCCACAGCGCCACAAATATTCAATTTGCCGATGAAACGACACCGGACGGCAGAAAGAGGCGGCAATTTCAGCAGTTTTATCGGTCATAGCGTGGACGCTACGGCGACAGCTAATTTTTCGAGTTGATGAAATATTGAGACGGGTGCAGGCATCTGCAGAATTAATTCTGCAGGTCGCTGCAGGCGTCAGCTAATTTTGACCATTTCCGGAGAGAAACGAGGGTCCATCGACCAACTCTCTCCGGCCGGAAGAGGTCCTCCACTTCTTTCTTCGCAAGTTTCCACTTTTTCTCTTCGGTCATTTTTCTCCTTCTCCATAGGAATCCTACTCCTCCTCAAACGACGAACACCTTACCCAGGCTCCCAGACAGCTCCATCCTTCTGGGTTAATTTTACTCTGCTCATACATTAGTTTTTAAAATGAGCCCTACGCTTCCAGCTTCTTTCAAGCTCCGTTGCACTCGCCCCCAACATCAATCAGCACAAAATCCATTCCCGAGAATTCCAGACTGGTTCGTTACAAGTTCGAGGTCTCAGAACAAGCGCTACGACCTAACCGAAACAAACCTCGAAGTATACCTCGAGTCCGCGATGACTACGATTCATCAAGCAACGAGGTTTATTCGGGGTTTATTCAAGGTTTGTTCGAGGTTTATGCAAGGTTCAACGCAACTTACTAGCATGGTACGGTGCACATGCCCAATATGGCGCGAGGACGCTGATTCATCAACGCCTTCTGAGGTCTATTCTGGGTTTATTTGAGGTTCTGACGACGTTTCCACCTCAAGGTCGCTGAACCCACGCCAAGCTAGCGAGTTGTGCCAGATTTTGCATGAAACCCGGCTAAACTCTGAATAAATCCCAAAGGGCATTGATGGATCAGGGTCTGCGCGCCACTTTGGTTAGGAGACAAACCTCGAAATATACCCCGAAATCACAATAACTTTGATTCATTAAACACCGAGGTTTATTCGGAGTCTATTTGAGGTTTATGCAAGGTCCAACGCAACCTACTAGCATGGTAGGGTGCACATGCCCAATATGGCGCGAGGACGCTGATTCATCAACGCCTTCTGAGGTCTATTCGGGGTTTATTTGAGGTTCTGACGGTTTTCCAGCTCGAGGTCTCCGCATCCACGCCAAGATAGCGAGTTGTGCTAGACGAACGCCGACTAAACTCTGAATAAATCCCAGAAGGCATTGATGGGTTAGGTCTGCGCGCAACTTTGGTTATCCGAACCCTTACCAGTGAGATAAGTTAGACCCTTTTTAGACCCTGAATAAACCGCAAAGAAGCGTTAAAATAAGATTAGGAATGACAATTTCTAGAAAATTCATGGAATGCATACAGCTACTTCTCATTTTCAGTCTAATTCCTAGCAGCGCTTCGTTGAATTAAGGTATTCGCGGCACTGGGGTAATTTTACGAGTTTATTTCGACTATATCTTGCATGAATCTAGGCCCCGAGGTCATTCAAACGGGAACAACAGAAATCTGTTGCACTTCTGACGATCGTACACCCAAAAGGAGCCGAGAACGTCGTCGCCGGACCACCGATGGCGATAATCGGTTAGGAGGGCGCAGCTGTTGGACGCCGGACCAGATCGCCGGCCGGAAGAAGAGCTCGCGCGACGTGGGCTCATTTGATAATCGGCCGGTTTCCGACAACGAAGAAGAGGTTAGGGATGTGAATCGATGAATAGCTGAGCGTTGAGTGAAGAGTGTGAACGGCGCTCGGAGAGCAATAACGTAGGCTCCTTCGAGCTATTCAAGGCGGCCGGCATCCATAGAGAACCGATGGAGTGTGGGTAAATTAACGACATACATGGGAAGCTTTGTGTCTATGCAAATGCTAATGAAAAAACTCTAACAGACCATAGACAGACGTCTTCTCTGCAAAGAGACGAGCTGAGCAGCTGCGGCTCAACTCTTCTCCACCTCAAACATCGCATAAAAACAGCTTGACATCTCGTGAGCTGTCACGGCGCCTTCAGCAGACAAAGACACTGCGAGAAATATTCCAGCACCAATGGTACAATGCGAGGCGAGAAGAAAACAGAGAGCAACAATGCAAAAACTGGGAACACTCTCCCGATAAATATTCACAACCCCTAAGGGCTCGTTTAGATGCCGCGCGGCGAAAATGAAAAATCAAAAGGCAATCAATAATTAACGTCATTGATCGAATTTGCTCCCTTGCGCTAGTGGCGCAGTCCGGTGGCGCCGCGTCCGACCAAAAAAATTAGGCATATAATCACATAGGGAAGAAATTAAACGAAAAAATGAATTTCGTCAAAATGTCCTGCGCCACCGGACTGCGCCACCAATGCAAAGGAGCAAATTCGATCAATGACGTTAATTATTGATTGCGCTTCAATTTCGCATTTTCGCCGCGCGGCGTCTAAACGAGCCCTGAAAGGTTAATGACCAAGGGTAGACCTTACTGTGCCTGATAATTAACCTTACCCAAGCCAGCCGCTACAGTTCAAATGAAGATCGGGGAGGTGAAGAAAACGAGTAAAAAAGGGTGAAACTCGTCATACCGAGAAGCTCTGATGACGAAAAATGCAATTAGTAATTTTTGAGGCAAATTCAAGATTAACATCGGAGAACATCGATAATAAGAACGAAGACAGAGGCAGTAGGAAGTATTAAATGGAATGAAATCGACTGCAAGAAAAAAAAAGATCACTGAAAATGTATAGAACGCAATAAGAATAAAACCTAAGGCCCACGTTATACGTTCGCTCACCCCCCAGCGTAACTCGTCCATTCAGTATCAGACACCGTGGGGCCAGACACGTTTGTACGAGTTATCATGGTGACGCTGGCGTGGTGAACTCGTACAAACGTGTCTGCGCCCACGGTGTCTGATACTGAATGGACGAGTTACACTGGGGGGTGAGCGAAGGTATAACGAGGGCCTAAGAGCATTTTGAAATTAGGAGAGGGGGAAAAGATAAGTTGGGTTAATTAGAAAGGAAGTTGCATTAGTTAGAAAGGTTAGCTGGCAGCTCAAAGTGGCGCAGACAGACCACCTCGCAGTGGTGGGGTTAGGGTTCGGTCCCCCGTGGTGGCATTATTTTTGCATATGTTAGTTATAGTCCGTGCGGACCATAAAGATCGAACTCGTTTTTAACACTTTTTCCAGTGAACGACTGATGGTGACTTTCACATAAGTCTGCAACGTCACTTCGGAAATTTACTCTCTTAACTACAGTTCTAACGATCTTCAACACTGAAGAAACAATACAGAAAAGCAAACATGCTGTTCAAACACTTCGACGTGTTATTGATTTTTACTCATTCGTTATGCCCTTGTCTCCAGCAAAGGTGGTTTCTATTCTGCGTTCCCAACTTCAAGTAACCTAGGAGACTTATGTGAAAGTCACCATCAGTCGTTCGCTGGAAAAAGTGTTAAAAACGAGTTCGATCTCGTCCTATGGTCCGCACGGACTATAACTAACATATGCAAAAATAATGCCACCACGGGGGACCGAACCCACGACCCCACCACTGCGAGGCGAGACCTCAACCTCTGCGCCACAGCCGCAGCTGCCGGCAGTGAGCGTCATCGCAACACCGCGCCCAACGCAGGGTTTCGCAAGCCAGAAATCGCTTAGGAGACCCATTTTGCAAATTTGATCTACAGATCTGTAATCAGTGTTCCGAGATCTATCGATTGATATAGGTCTCAATTCAAAGTTCCATGGGAGGTTGGCGGCATTCCCTGGTAAGAGTATTTTGAACTTAGGAGAGTAGGAAAAAGATAAGTTGGGTTAATTGGAGAGGAAGTTGCATTAGTTAAAAAGGTTAGGGATCAAAGACGAACAGACCACCCAACCTGAAAAAAATGTGAAAAATCGCAGCATTACAATCGCCGTGTCGTACACACCACAGTTTTGCGGACCATACAGAATCGGGTCAAACGATAGAGCGATCGGACTTGATCAGTGTGCTGATTTTCCGAAACGATTATCGAAGGGAGGTCTCTGGACATACCTACCCTCGGGCAAGATCGATCACTCGACCGTGCGGTGAAAGCGACCTTCTTACCACAGGGAACGCATCAGAAAAATCGATGGACTTATCTGAGCAGAACCTTGGAAGCACCCATCGAACGGTTCGAAAAATAATTAGTAAAACTAAAATATCGAACGATAAATCGACAAAGACCAGGGTACAGCCGTTGAGAACGGCCGGCGGTAAAATACCGCCGGCCACGCTGCGCTTCAATGCACCGGCAGCTTGAAAGCTGGAATATTTCCCTAGTAAAAACCTATGTAGGTATGTGCACGCACGAGCTACAACAGTAATTGCTCGTATTTCATTCCGCTTCGCTGATATCCAGCCCGCCTCTGCATAGTGCAAGTTCTGTTCGAGCAAAACGCATTAGGAAAATCACTGACGTGAGTACGTTCGCGATAGGATGGCAAAAAATATAAATAGAAAAGCTACGGGATAACCGGATTTGGTGTCAGGGAGTGAAAACCCGACTGGGTTCAAAAAAGCTGGAAGTCGAGTGCCGTTCCAGTCCGAGTGCTAGGGAAATCTTTTATATCCTTTCTGGCAGGTGCGGCAAAAAAACAACTGTTCTCAAGAAATTAAAATCGATCGCTCTGAACAGCGGTTCTCTACAAAATAAAATATAAAATGCGCTAGAAGATACCATCAGAAGTGATATTCATTGCAATGAGAGCAAGGGAATGGATTTATGTCAAGGCCTGATAGGAAAATGGATTTCACTTCCATTTTACCGACCTGGGCCTAAATTCATGACGGGTATCGGCACAGTATACCCGAGAATAAATCCCGGTCGGCGTGATTATTCGCATTCATGAACGCGCCGCGGAGTTCATTTGGGGGATATCGCGGGTCTATTCCACTCCGCGGCGCGTTCATGAATGCGAATAATCGCGCCGACCGGGGTTTATTCTCGGGTATACTGTGCCGATACCCGTCATGAATTTAGGGCCTGAATCTGTAGCTAAAATCACTTTCGCGCTTTCTCTCAGCTTGTACTTAGCCAGAAGATTAACTAATCTATTTGATTTCATATCTCTTGGCCGTGAATGGCGAGCACAGCGCTAGTGACCCCCTTTAGTTCAGTTCGTAGTCGACGGAAAAGCGGTGATGAGAAGAGAAAAGTCAGAGACGCAGAGGATGCGACACTGCAACAGGTACTACCCTGGAAGGCTTTATATGTCTGGCAATGACGATGCGAGAAGCAAATCACAAGAGAACCTACAGGATCTTCTACAGTAACGCCGAGCCGGTATAATATGGTAGCGTCGCCGAGTATAAACAGCCTTGTGTAGAGGAAAGTAGACACAAGCTACAGAGTACTTAAAGGAAGACACTAGTCAAAATCAGGGTTAATTATTCGAGACGAGGATTCTAGGCGCCAATTCCAGGCTGCAAAAGGAAAAGCCACGGATGGGTATAGGGCTACACACAATTGTGGAGAACCAGATTTTCGGTAGGAGACCGCGGAAAAGCAGACGAAAACTGTGGATGTGGACGAGAAAACCATTCTTCGAGAGTTTTTCAATCGAAAAAAACGTCGATTTTAGCGACGAAGTCAAGATTTTCGGCGTGGAAAGTCTCGTCAAATCCAAAAATCTTGGTACTTGAAGCCAAAACCAAGATTGATATAATAGATTATTCGGGCTAACGTTCCGGTGTCCTCGCTTTCTTCAGAGCCTGGAATAAGCCGAGTTCAACCTGAGAAACTAAAAAAACTGAAAAACTAAAGGTTGAACTCGACTTATTCTACGCTCTGAAGAAAGCGAGGACGCCGGAACGTTGGCCCGAATAATCTACTATATCAATCTTGGTTTTGGCTTCAAGTACCGAACTTTCCACACTGACAACAATGCCAAGATTCATTAAGAGCCGGACAGGAATGTGCTTCAAGATTTTTGGATTTGACGAGCATCTCACCTATGACAATCACCCTCTCGGTATAGAAACTGCGATCGGCGGCTATATGTATTTCAGTTGATTGTTCAACGTAGTGCCTCCTTGCCGTCGACCTTCGGTGATGATTCTTCTCAGACTTCTCAGTTCTCGGTGCTGTTTTCGAAATTCGGGCCGAAGCTGATGAAAGTTTCATGCGGTCGTCATCGCGTTGACGCTGCGATTAAATGCTGTCGGAAACGACATGCTTACACACACTTGCCGACACTGTCGTAGGCCCTAGTCGCCTCTTTATGGACCCTTCCAACTTTCATATCCGGCCGTTTGAATATGAAAAACCCCTAGAACAGATCCCAGAAGGTGCTACCGTGTCGGATATCGAGCACAGAAGAGGAACATATCAACAAGTGGTGGACTAATCGAGTACCGTCAAGTCATCGAAGGGGCGCGGTGGCGAGAGCGCGAGTGCGTGAAATCTGCTAATCTGTCCATGGTCATTATGCAGTCAGCTGAGACCAAGAAAATGAGCCTCATCATATAGGATAACGGCCTTTCTCCACTCTGCAGCTAGCTGCGTATACACCCGCTCTGCTGCAGCGTCACTGGGCTTAAGGGATTTCATGGATCGAGGGCAGTACGATGAGAACAGGTATAAAAGCAGTAGACGGGCCTTGAAGTACATTCTTCCCGTCGAGATACCCTACCAAACCCCTAGAGGCATCAGCACCTGTCGATCACTGCGACGTGGAAACACCCGGAGTAAACCCTGAATAAACCCCACAAAAGCCCTGAACATACCCGTTGTTTGATCAGTTCGATGGAGGTGTACTTCAGGACTTATTTCGGGTATACCACTCATGAATTTCCTTCACACCCATGACACTTACCTCAGGAAGACAAGAGTAAAGGAATATGGACCTTATCAGGTCACACATTTAGATCTCCTGCCCACACTAAAACTCGATCCTTTACTTCCCTCAGCCTTCAAACCGATGCAGCCGACCTTCAGCTGAACCTTGGAATCCTGAACCTGAGCAACCATAACTGGGTCAAATTTTGCAGCAAAACGCTCCGCTGATAGGCTACCGGTGGAAAATGCCGAGGGATCCTGGAAGGGGCAGTGAAATGATAAGAAAATCGCATCAGGATAACCTCCTTCGCACAAACAACAGCTGTTCGTCAAAAAACCTTCAACGAGTAGACAGTGGACGGCACACAGTCCTATTCGCTTCTGGGCCTAAATTCATGACGGGTATCGGCACAATATACCCGAGAATAAACCCCGGTCAGCGCGATTATTCGCATTCATGAACGCGCCGCGGAGTGGAATAGACCCGCGATCTCCCCCAAATAAACTCCGCGGCGCGTTCATGAATGCGAATAATCGCGCTGACCGGGGTTTATTCTCGGGTATATTGTGCCGATACCCGTCATGAATTTAGGCCTTGATCGACGTGCCTATGATTAGATAAGGTAAAAAGGTATGGGTTAAGAGGGTCGGCATTTATCAGTTTCCTGAGGACGAGTGAGGATAACAAAATCGCATCAGATAACCTCCCGCACAACACAGCTGGAGTCAGAAAAACTTCAACGAGATATAGGGCCGGTACACAGGTGGCTATTTATGAGAAGTCCAATCAGGTAAAAAAAAAGTTTCTGGCATGGGCGTTTATCGCTTTATCGATCAAAAAAGATTATCCGCTCGTTTGAAGACCAAAAATCATCCATCTATTCTCTCTCGTTGATGGATCATCCAACCACATGTGTTGAACTTCGCTGATCCTCAGGAATCCAAAAATTAACAGATATCACTGTGCCGGAATTAGAGGAAGTGAGATATAACAGATCGAAACCAACTGAATTCAGTCCAACTAATCGATATATCGATCTGTTTCAACCAACTATGTGCCCTTAAATGACTAAACAATGAATATCCTACTACTGCGAACCTTATCTGGACGTATTTCGAGGTCGCCTCCCAAATTCTGAGCTGAGCTCTGGGCGAATTTACTTACAAGGAAAAATCAGATGATGGCGGGTCGATATATCGATCCAGTAAAGAAACCGAGCAGAACCTCGACAGATTGAACCAACTCCCCCTGAACAAAGATAAAACTCTCACAAAGCCGAAATCGGACCAGAACTATTTCTTTATACATCCGCGAAAGTTGAGAAATCAACACAAGTAAAAATGTCGAAAAGAGGCCAGTCAAATAGACAAACGACCAAGCGAAAACATAGACATTTTCCGGAGTTCCTCTGTTGCTTCGGGTGAGGTCTGGAAGACGAGAAGCGCAGTCGAACACATCAAAAGTAGCAGCGCCGAACAGCAAGCATGGAACTGCCATTCATCAGCTGCACAGCAGAATCCCCGCTCTGAGTGGGCGCAGAAAAAACCCTTCCCGGTGTCTGTTAACCATCTCTTCTCCATCAAAGGAACTACAATACTTTCAGACGCGAGTCTCCTCGCACTAGGCTTTCACGATGATGGATCACACCTTTTCGCCCGAAAAAATAAAAACGAGTCAGACATGGAGATTTTTTCTGCGGTGAGAGAACGCTAGGAGAATATGTCTTCGTTCAAAAGGGGACCGTCAGCCTGCCAGCAGGATGTGATCCCCATTTCAGGGAGCAACCTCGACTGCCGTCACCGGCGCCTCGGACGAACGAGCTGCTCGGCCTGAAATGCACTTTTCTCCTTTGAAATTCCCCAAGGACAACGTGTAGCTGCCGAGTTTGCAACAGAAAAACGTAGAACGACCTCCGAGCGGGCACAAAGTCGATAGAATGCGGTCCTTTGCTATCTAGATTAAGCTCAACGAAGATACCCCTATTCGATATCATTAAGGTCCTTCTGTGGGAATCTCGTCGGACACACCTAGGTGTCGAATACCTCGAACCCCTAAAGAAAGCTTTCCGGGTTTTCCAGCTACAGAGATAAGAATTCCACCTCGGATAGTCGACAAAGTCGCGCTTCCGTTAACGCGTTGACGACAGTGTGTGACATGATGCCATGGCACGCTCAAGCGGCCGCGTGGGACCGTGTGGCATGATGCCATGTCACAGCTTAATATTTCTATTGTCTAAATGGTGTCGAAGGATTCGGAAAGCTTTCCTATGCGATATATTGTTCAACTTTAGACATTGCTTCGGAAGGAGTGGTCCACGAAAACAGTTATCAGCTGCTGATTTACACATCAAAATATACAAGTAATCAAGTAGATCAAAATATGCACAGGTCTTCTTCGATACTCTAAACAAATATCGATCGCTAGAAACGTTTTTTTTGTGTTTTCAAAGATGACATTAGACACACATCGCAATATCAGCACTGGTAACATTTTCTGTGTTTAAAACTAGAAACCATTCAAAAAAGGTGACCCTCTAGCAAAATATGGAAGAGTTCCGAGAAAATTCTGTCATTCGAAAAAGGCGTTATTACATAAGGATATCGCCAAGACTAAAGGTCCCGATTTCTTTTATTTTGCTCTTTTCTTTTTAGTTTTACCACGTTCTGAGCGCGGCGAAAAATTGATTGGTCCCACGCGCCAAACACGCAAAAATGCCGTAAACGTGTTAAATATCTGACGAGCCAGACCATCATAAATCAACGCCACCGCTCGAGCAACGTACATTGTCGGATTGTCGGACAACATGCTTTTTCTAACCAGCTACTCACAGTTCGATCTCCATTAAGGCAATCGCTGGCGATTGTGGTGAATGCATCCAAGGAGACAACTCGTCCACTCGAAAAAACGCCCAGTTTTACAGAATTTTATTTTTTTCCAATTTTTTCGTTTACTGGAAAGTTTTCCTATAAACGAGGTACACCATTCGATAGAGCTCGAGCTGCTGAACATGGCAGTGTTCAATACATTTTGACAGACTGATTTTTAGGAACGTTATTTGAAAAAGCCGAAAAAATACCGAAAATTTTCGGGTTTTCCGACTTTTGATCAAAGCCACCGCTCGCGTAATGTAAATGAAACGTCCTGAAGATAGGTGAGGATGCGATATAGCCCACAAAAGCTCTATTTTCACTAAATTAGAGCTGTGGTTCAAAAAGTCTAATGAAGGCTTACCAAAAAACAGATATCGTAGACTATACGTACACCTGCGATTCGCCGACAGAAGAGAAGAAAGAAGAAGTGACTGAGAAAAGACATCCAGAGAATGGCATAGGCGCGGAAAAGTACTCAAAAAGAGAACAGCAAGAAGTTCATAGTAAGGCAAAAAACTGTCCGACAGGCTACTTATTCAATCTTTTCTCGGCAGAAATGAACGACACAAAACCGCCCAAGAAGAAGTTAAACGCGACGTCGCACACCCATGACAATTTTTTCGGTCGTTGAGTACCTATACGGGAACCATTGGTCCCTTCCAGAAATGACAGTCGACGGGAACAACTTTTCTGTCAAAAGGTGGAGGAACCTGTCGTTTTCTTGAAACTCATTAGCAACGTGGCCGCAGAAATCTCATCGAGAACAATGCCCTCAGGCAAATTACAGCGAGTCCACCCACCACACCTCGCTCCAAATTGCCCTCACAACTCGCTCCTCGCCTCTACGAAGAGAACCACGAAAAAATCTCCACTCACTTTGTTTACCCAAAAAATGGATTCCTATAGAAAAGGTCAAACTCGCCGGACAACTCCGAGTTCCTTGACCAGAAGAGAGATGATCAAATGAGGTGCACAGACTGGAAATGACGAATACCAAGGAGCTACGAGAAGGCGGGGCGGCCGGCAGCGAAGATCGGAGAAAAGCAGACAATCTGAAAAGAATATTCAAGAATAACATCAGAATAACATGGTAGTTTTAGACGCGAGTAAGCGGAGCGATTAGCCAACTGGAGACGAGAGCGAATGTACTTAAAAATGCCAATTTAAAAGTAAAAGCAAAGTAATCGGCGCCGATAAGTTCCCTAGTGACGCGCCATGCACTCGTCGCCCATTCAGAATCGTGGAGGCTGGTCAACGCCGAGCACTTTACCTCTACCTTCATCTAGCAGAGCCGAGAACAAAGGGGAGAGCACGGCTTATATAGAGGTGCTCAACTGATTGGGCGTGGAGCAGTGGTAGGAGGCGCTACTGACACCCGCGCGGTCGAGCGATCGATCCACGCCCGTACTAAGCAGGCATTTCATCCCTCCGGGTCGGGTAAATTGGTACTACAGTTGTCCGGTAAGGTAAAGACACTGACTTGGTATAGCGGCTGGCCCCCACAAGTCATTGTGTAGACCAAATACGCACTCATCATGCCTCTACGATTCTGAATTGAACACGAATGCGACGGCGCGTCCTCAGGGTAATGATCAACGCCGGTACCTTTACCTTTACTCAACTGATTACTGGGGTCTTGGTAGCCGTCCATGATGAATCTTGTGGTACTTCTAGAAATCTTCGGTATCACGTTTGCAAACTGACCGAAAATAGACCACTGACGAGTTTTCTACCCAGAAAATCCAATTCCGCACGACGGTTTCAACTTCCTCGCAGCTATTTTAACCACCTACACCACAGCTACCATGTGGCTAATAAAATCTCCTTTATGAGCACGGCGATGAAAAGATCGATTCCGCTGTGGCACTTTGTAAAATTACATACATATAACCTTGAGGAGTTCTGCTTCGCCTCTAACGTACTTTCCAATCCTATAAAATTTCGTATTCTATGCATTGGAAAGAACCAGAAAGCTATTCCGCCCGATCGTCTGCAGCGAAATTTCCCGCGGTTCCGCGAAAAAATCGAGTTCAAAGCCAGCCGAGGTGATCGAGAGAATTGGGCTGGGAAATTCTCAGCGATTTCAACGCTATATCCTATTCATCGATCGAAAAAATTGTCTGTGCCGTTACGCCACTCATGAAAAGGGCCGCGAAGCTGGGGAAAAGGCGAAGGTCCCCAAGTTTGAAGAAATTAGCGTGATCAGTCGTTGTAGCATCACCCATCGCCGTTCCTTTCCACCCATTACCATAGGATATACCTAACCTTTTCATTTACTTACTCCCAGACGACCTGACCCCGCGGTGTTCTCCAAGACCGCTGCAAAGACTCCTGTGCCCATATTCATCATTGGTAAACTCCCGATAAACCTCGGGATATAGCCCGAACGGCGCTCACCTTTGTCAACTTATCCTAAACTTTCTATGTTAAACGCAATACCTCATCGACTCTGCCGTCTGGTTCTGGCTGCGACGCGGTTTCGGAGACCGCTCGTCCGTTCATGAATCTGGGCCCTGATAGCAATACTACTTTAGACAGAGGTAAATGACGTCATCAAGTTGGGCAAGGAGACTTAGCAGAACCGACTATCGAAGCGCTTCCGCCTAGCTAAAGCTTGACACCGGACAAGCCTAGATTTGAGGATGGCCAAGATCGTAAAGAACGCCAGTAAACGTCGACTACTCAACGGAGAGCTAGAGAAATGTGCTCGAAGAATCGCTAGTGATAAAACCAACCCTAGCCAGATAAGGCTGTGCAGATAAAGAGATAGGGGTCAAAAACAGTGGGAGCAAGCGGAGCACCGATAGAGGCATGGAAAAAAGGAGAATTCAGAGCCGGCTGGCCTTGGGAACTTGTCAAGAATCGTGAATCCCCCAAAGCTGAGCGAGAAGAACGGCAGCCAATTCGCGCCATGGAACCCCGGAACTACTGCTGAAGCGTTTAGTGATTGTGTTTGTTTCGCAGACGCCGGACGTCCACTTCCTATTATTCTGTGCCCGAAAGAAAAGAGCCCCGACTTACACCAAAACTGCACAACGCGAAGTATCGCGTCCGATCCTTCGAACAGCATTCAACGAGCGGACCACGAAAATGGAATCCAAAATGTGCGATGAAGCAGAGAAGAATTGAAGAAATCGCAGAAAAACGAGGAACGTTCTAGAAGAAGCTACAGGGCGCTTGGTAAAAAGGTGGCGAGGAGTGATAGATCACCGATAACCAATTATCAGGCTTCACATGTCACTTAACTCTTCCATAACCATCAGCTTCTATAAAAAGGGTTAAAAGATAGTTGTTGATCACTCTTCTGAGAATGCGCCGTGCATTCGTCTTGGATTCAAATCAGGGGGGAATGCGTATTTGGTTTATACGGCTTATGGGGGTAACCGCTATACCATGTCAGTGTCTCCACCTTGCCAGACAAGTTTGGTATCAATTTACCGACTCCGGAGGAATGGAAGGCTTGGTTAGCCCAGGGCCTAAATTCATGACGGGTATCGGCACAATATACCCGAGAATAAACCCCGTCCGCCGCGATTATTCGCATTCATGAACGCGCCGCGGAGTGGAATAGACCTGCCATATCCCTCAAATGAACTTCGCGGCGCGTTCATGAATGCGAACAATCGCGTCGACCGGGGTTTATTCTCGGGTGTGTTGTGCCGATACCCGTCATGAATTTAGGCCCAGGCGTGGACAGATCGCTCGACAGCGCGGGTGCCAGTAGCGCCTCTTACCACTGCACCTAACGCGCGCTCTTAACTACTACAGTAAACAAGCTATTAAAATTAAGTTCTCAACGCCAAAATCAGAATACCCAATGACCCAATGACAGAACCTTCGAAACCGCGCTGATCGCCTATAATCCCACTGATAAGTGGTTAGTATCAGTTCAGTCAAGCCCAACTGCAGCACGTAACCTCCCAAGTACCCCTAGTCCTCAAATTGGAACTGTCCCGCACTAGAACAACACATTTGTGCCACTCTACTCGGGAGCCCCTACGCATCCAGACCTCAGAAAGTATGGATAAGTAGTCCGTTGGGACCATTCAAGCAGCGGTGATTGTGGCCCGCGTCGACGAACTTCGACAACTTCAAAAATTCCTATGCTTTTCAAGGACGAGGTATGGATCAGGAACGCCGACCATTTCTGTAAAAGGAAGAAGACGTTCGATGAGAAACGTTTTCAAACACCGCAGTAGGCTAGACTTTACCGTACGCTTTTACAGTACCTTCGAAGCCATTATTTGACTTGGGCCATGGTGAACGAGGTGGGTTCACCACTTCCTCTAAAGTAGTCGGCCAAAGATTTCCAGGCCAACAACTCGAGTAGGACAGCGAAATATGCGAATAACCGCCGAGGAGAAGGAATCGAGGCCCCAGTGAACGATGTATAACGCGCTAAAAAATTCCATGTCTCCGCTATATGCGCTCTTTTTTGTTTACCCAACCAACTCTAGCGGCGGCGGGCTCTGTGTGACAAGCCGAAAACAAGCTGCAACCGCCGAGGCGGCTATGATGCGGAACTCGGACCGCTGATTGATGGCCGTCGGCCAATTACGTGACTGAGGTCAATGGAGCTGCTAAGTGTCCGCGGCACACGAGTCACTACTTTGAGGCCCCGACTTCTCACACTGAAGCACAGCGCTCCAGCACAACTCGTCCAGTTTTTAGGGGACCTTTACCTGAAAAGGGCCTAGTGAGCATAAATCTGCTCCTCTAGAGGCTTGCCCTGGGAAACAAACACACCTGGGCCCAGATTCATCAATGTAAACCCCAGAAAAACCCTGAGATATACCACAAACGGCGCGCAAAGCGAGATTCGTCAACCCACGTCGGAGTTTAATAGGGGTTTAGCGCAGGTTTATCACACCTCGCAATGGGGCAGGGTTTGGGAGACCTCGCGATGTCGAGCGGGTTAATCGCCGACGGAGTTTCGGAGACCGCCCGTCCGTTCATGAATCTGGACCCTGGATAAGTTAGGAATCCAAGTGCATTCATCCAGCTTCCGTTGCTTCACCAGCTCAACGGGAACAGGTGAACTTTCTGAAGGAGACATGCCCTGCACTAAACTATAAGGTGATAAGAAAGTCCTTAGACACTTTGTTCGAAAGACCTAGTTATAGAGCTCCAGAAAATTCAAGATTCATCGGCGAGTCCATGATCCGATTGATAAGAAGTCTTGAGCCGCTTTATTACCTTTGATAGCGGTATCAATTCCACAAGAGCATCCTGAATCGCATAGGTTTCATATAGCTAAAGTAACACGTGACAAATATCTTAGACTGAGTTGCAATACGATTCCGGACCCACCCTACTCTTTGACCTCCTCGGCATTATGTGACTATCTTTTATTCGAACCCTTGAAACCTTCATAGGTTAGAAAATTTATCCAAGTAGAGGGCGTTGAAAAAGCGTTCTATTTAGACAAAATTATGAAACTGAAATTTACCATCGATAGGGTCTTTTCAGCAAGGAAAAACCTAACCCACTTTAGGAAAGTTGAAAAGGCGGTTAGTGATTTCTTCGACTCCCTGGCCCCTCAGTCCTGAGAGATAGGGATCGATAGTATGCCCTTCAGGGGATATGACGTTGTATACATGATAAAAAATAAAAGAAGAAAGGAACGTCAAGCGGCTGAAGACTTTCCTTCCTACTCTCTTACAGAACACACATAGCACAGACGAAATTCGAGAGAAAGGGAGAATCTTCCAGAAAAAGGATGAAGGTGGCCGATAAGCGACCGGTTGGCGCGGAACGACCGCTCGGTGTGGTCCGGCGTGGCGCCTGTAGGGTAGATCACAGATAATCAATAAGCGCCACCCAATCAGGCTGCATCGATCGGTCCGATTTTGAAAATTTCACTCTGTAATAATAAGGGTCTGTAGCGAATCTATGCTTGTCCCACTATCAAAATCATGTAGTGAAAGTGGTAGAAAGGGATCATATCAGATTGATAAGGAAGTATTGTGCCGATTTGCTTACAAGCTTCAGAATTCTCTATTAACCATTCTGAAAACTTTGCTGTGATGAGTAAAAATAGTCCAACAACCCTGAATTACTGTTAGTTACAATGATAATTCCATAAGAGAACTTTCGAGCCGCAAGGCTCCATATAGCTAAGGTGACCCGTGAGGAACCTGGAAGAGCTGGATTGAGGGAAGGGATCGCTGAGCCAGCCCATTAGGTGGACCACTGTCGTGATTAACGCTGTTGACTATGTTGCTTAACAAACCATATCGTATTTATAATCAAGGCTTTTTTATCAATCTGGAGGACGCGAAGCGAAAAAGGAAAGTTGAAATTGAAGAAAAACGAGGAAATTTTCAAAAAAGGGTGGTCGATGAGCGACCGCCCGGCGCGGAACGACCGCTCGGTGTGGCCCAAAGCCTCGCCGGGTCGGTAGATCAGAGATAATCAATGCCTGTCAGGCTGTATCGATCGGCATAATCTTCTCAGAGGGCCATCCGAACGATGAATATAGGTTAGAACTTCTGATTGCAAAGCAAAAAAATCAATAAAGTCGCCTTGAAAGAAGAAGCCTCCCTGCTATTCATAGGATCTGAAGGCTCGAGTCACCGAAGATGAGCCAAAATTGCGAAAATAATGAGCATCGCATAGATTACTATTGCACTTTAAGGAATTCTTTTCACGAAAAAGTCACATTCAATTCCATTTTCCCTTTTTCAACCGCACTCGAGCGTAGCGCGTGGTCATTATCTGAGTTTTGAGAAGGAAATTTCTTCACTCGGTTCAAAAACAAAAGCAGAAAGCACACCGTTCCCCCCGAAAGAACTTTCATATCAAGCGGTGAGTACTAGCAACCGGAAAGCCGATTATTCGTAATAAAACTCAAACTCAAAGAGCGGTTAAAACTACCCAAGTGCATATTCAACGAATATAACCGCCGTATTTTTGCGTAAGCCCGGAGAATAGTCTAAGAAAATAGGATTATAGAGAAGTCTCTACTTTTCATAGGCATCTGTCGTTGAAATTGTAAAGTTTGTTATAGAAGAAAATGTAGCTTCTTAGTAATTTACGTTGACATTTTTTAGTCATCAATGAATCGGATCTTTCAGTATAAATAGAAGTAGGATATATGAAACGAGATAACGGGAAGCCACTGCTGTGTTATTATTTCCGTATTTTTGTACTATTATGTCGTTGTTTTTGTTGTGCTCATTTTTCGTAAAATAAAGGTTTAAATACCCAAGTTTGAGGTCGTGACGGGAAGAGGCGGTTCAGGACTCACGTGGCTATCTGGGCCCAAATTCATGAACGATCCAACGGTCTCCGAAACCGCTGCGCCGCCAGAACCAGACGGCAGAGTCGATGAGAGATTGCGTTTAACATAGGAAGTTTAGGATAAGCAGACAAATGTGGGCGCCATTCGGGCTATATCATGGGGTTTATCGGGGGTTTACCAATGATGAATCTGGGCCCTGGAGATGAACCTTCTACAAGGATAAGGTCTCAAGAAATATTAGAGTTTAAAAAATCCTACAAATTTCTGTCAACAAAGGGCTTATTCACTATAAACAGAAGCTATTTTCTTCTCATGCTTTGCCTTATTCATTTTTATATTTCGCTCTTTCTCTATTTCTGTTCTATTATGCATCATTCATAAGGGAGTAATGTGAGGTGGCTGAGCATGAGCCTACCACTGATGATTAGAGCTCTAGGGTGATGGGTATGGGTAACATCCTCCAGCCAATCGTAGTCAGTGGAATTTTCAGACCAAGCGGTAAATATACCCTTCACCCTACCCTGTGATCTTCACCCGAGATCTAACAAAAAGTCTCCAAACGGCTACAAAATACTGGATCGAGCGAATTTGCGAACATTTGATAACATTGAAGCCTCAAAAATCGCGATTTTTTTGTAAATCGAATTAGCAGGAGTCAGGTTCGAGCCCTACGGTAATAAAAATATAAATAAAAAATAAAAAAATATACGGTAATAAAAATATAAATAAATAAATATACAGTTTCGTCTATCTGCACTATACTACAGTAACCAGAAAATATACGGTAATAAAAGCAGAATACCAATAGACTAGGGCCCGCGTGGTACAGTGGTAAGAGGCGCTGCTGAAACCCGCACGGTCGAGCGATCGATCCCGGCCCGGGCTAACCAAGCCTTCCATCCCTCCGGGGTCGGGTAAATTGGTACCAGACTTGTCCGGAAAGGTAGAGACACTGACCTGGTATAGCGTCTGGCCCCCGCAAGTCATTGTATAGGCCAAATACGCATTCACCAAGCCTCTACGACTTGAATGGAACACGAATGCGGCGGCGCGTCCTCAGGGGATTGATCAACGCCGGCACCTTTACCTTTATCTTTACCAATAGACTCTGTTGAACAACACTGACGCGTAGTTTACACTTCGTCCGCGCTATTGCCAAATCTGGCCAGTTTTTCGTTTGACGAGGAGTTACAGATGAGAGAAGGGCTTAGCCTGAATCTTCGTGGAACTTTGTGGAAGGAGAAGTCCAATCCAATCTAACAAAATAGGATAAAGTCTCAGAAAATATTAGAGTTTAAAAAATCCTACAAATTTCTGACAACAAAGGGTTCGTTTGCTAGACACAGAAGCAATTGGCAAAATCTGAACGGCGGGGTAAAGCCAAAATCGACCGAGAATCTCGGCGGAACCTCATGGGATCTCATCGCTCCACCGTCTAAACAACACCGCCCACTGCGGAACGCGTTGAGGAGACGAAGTGATTGCATGAACATGTATTTTTAATTGCGCTCGTGGTGGCTAAGCAATTATGTACGGAGGGTGTGTCTCTGGGACTTCTGCTTCCATACTTTACGAGCAAGTGGCAAATTCGCCACAAATCTGCTATTTTGTGACTTCCGAGAGCCAATGAGAGTAAAAGTTTCAACTTGTCTGCCTCTCCCAGCTTCGTTATCAACGCTATACCGCTTGGCGCTCAATCGCGTCGCGTCGCGATCGGAGTGCATAGTACCGGGGTGTGCGGATGAAAAAATTTCCGCGACCCGGATAAAGGTGCGGATAACGGAACAGCCAAAATCGACCGGATAACGGAAAACTGATAAAAAATTTCGAGACTAAACCCCTTATCAAACTGGACTATGTTTAACTCGATAAATGTTTATTTCACCCACGAAATTCATGCACTGAAATCCAAATTCATAACATACAGAGTTGACGACTCCTCTGACGAGCCGTGGAGACCATCACGCCAAAAATTCCATGAACACTGTCTCTGAAATACTTCTTTCAAGTATCTGATATTATGAAGGAACAATAGCAAAGTAATTGGCTGATTTTTTGAAAAGATCCAAGAACAATAGCAAATTCATTGCAAAATACTTTGCTCTTGTTTCTTCATAATATCAGATACTTGAAAAAAGTATTTCAGAGACAGTGTTCATGGAATTTTTGACGTGATGGTCACCACGGCTCGTCAGAGGAGTCGTCAACTCTGCATATTATGAATTTGGATTTCAATGCGTGAATTTTGTGGGTCAAACAAACATTTATCGAGTTATACAAAGTGATAGTCGAGTTTGATAAGGGGTTTAGCCTCGAAACTCTATTTTTCTATTTGTCAATAGAGCGCGAAATTGCATTGAGTGAGACGCCTTGATCGATTTTTATCCGTTATCCGGCCGAAAAAAAAACGGATAACGGATAAGCCAAAAACCTCCGGAAACCGGATACCGGATAACGGATAACGGATAATCCGCACACCCCTGGTACCGATGTTTAGGGAAACAGAGAATACAAAATGAACGGCAAAGGCCATTCATCACAGCACTGAACGAGCGGACAAATACGAAACTCTCGCGGCTAACTCGTTAAACGACGCAATTACGGGGCAGAAATGTGAGCGACACCATGTACTGCCCGGCCGGCCAGCTGCAATTGGGCAGTGAAGCACTAGCAGCCGTCCCTTTGGGAAGGCCCCCAGGGCGTCGTGTTCGAGTCGCGACGATGCGGTGTCATTTCACCGTCAATCCGTCCGTCCACGGCTCCAATTAAGCAACACCGACCGACTGCTGTCGATATTCAACTAGAGCTCCATCCGTCTGTGGAAGACGAACTTCCGTCGGGGAGCAGCGATTCCCCTTTCAGGTTGGCGGGTCGGGTTCGTGAACGGTATACCCGTAATGAACCCGGAATTGTAATTCATCAATGCGCGCCACAGGGTTTATTCAGCGTTGATACGGGGCTCACATTCATGACACGGACGTTCAGAAAAATAAGGCAATATGGAATTTTCTACATCAAAACCTAACAGGTAGGTCGTTAATTCCGAGCGTAAGTGGGTTCTTTAAAATCAGACGCACGTGAATTGGCGGTACCGGATTAGTGAATGGTTCGGAGACGTGCAACACTTTACAATTCCCATATAAACTCCAAACAAGAGCGCGTTGATGAATAAAGTTGAATAGAAGATGAACGCATGGCGCATCCTTAGAATCTGATCAACCCCCAATCACCCTTTTTTCAAGGCTTCAGAACCATAAAAGACCTCGTCAAAGCTCCAGAAGTTGGTTTCCTAGATCAATATAACGCCTGGTCAAGATGAACGCACCCGTAAGAGCCTTCTCATGAGGCAAGATATACCCGTGTCTCCGATTACGATTTCGAATTACGCGACTATAATAACTTGTCTGCAAACGGGTTCAAGAATAGTCAGGACAGAGGATCAACAAGGCCCAGATTCAGCATTATCATCATTGGAAACCCCCGATAGACCCCAAGATATAACCCGAACCGCGCCCACTATTGTCTAATTATCCTAAACTTCCTACGTTAAACGCAATCTCTCATCGACTCTGCCGTCTGGTTCTGGTAGCGCCGCGGTTTAGGAGACCGCTCGCCCGTTCATGAATCTGGGTCCAAGATTACATTGAGGATTCGCTCCGCAGAAATGGTTCAAATCTTCCGAAAGTCTCAATCAGACAAAGTCACGAGCCTCTAGAGGACAGCTGATTAAAGAGGGAAATTACGTCGTATTTAGGTATAGCGCTCGTTAGTTTCCCAGTAAACTGCTGACAATTTGGCTGCTAATAAATTAGGTCTGCAATGATGAGAGTAATTGCATGAAGCAGCTTTTTATCTTGGCAAAAGTATTTTTATGGAGAAAACTCGAGAACTTCCCGTGGAAATGGTTGACACGACTTGCCTAATACAGGGTGCGGCAAAAGTTCTTGGACACAGATTCTTGACCGTCTAAACGGCAGATCTCAGGCAAATGAGATGAAATTTATAAAATTCATTGCCTTTGGTCACACACATATGACAAATCGTCTAACTTTCGAAATGACCTCTTTTCACACGAATACAGGCCCTAAGTCTCTTGGGGGATGCGTCTACGGCGGCACGCAGGACATCTTCATCAATTTCCTCCCAGGCTTTCTACAAGGATTCTTTAAGAGAATCAACGCTCGCGTGGGATGTTGCGCAGACTTGGCTCTTCAATATGGACCAGATTGAATAATCCATCGGATTAAGGTCCGGGCTATTCGGTGGCCAATTTTTTGCTAAGATGAAATCAGGAAAAATGTCGGCGCACCACTTCTGTACGACTTCGGCACTATGGGCAGGTGCAGAGTCCTGCTGATAGGTCCGAGTGGTGTTTTCGAAGTGCCAGGAAGCCCATAGAAGCATTTCTTCCTTCGAAACGTCTTCTAGGATTTGTGGCTGTCGATTTTCACGGACGCGTCGATAACCTGCGTGTCGCCGTAGACTCGTTCCTCAAGAGACTTAGGGCCTGTATTCGTGCAAAAGGAGGTCATTTCGGAACTTAGATGCTTTTTTATATGTGTGTAGTCAAAGGCAATAAATGTTATAAATTTCATCTCATTTGCCTGAGATCTGTCGTTTATATGGTCAAGAATCTGTGTCCAAGAACTTTTACCGCACTCTCTATTGCCTAAATTACTACAGGAAATTTTTACCGATCCTTCAAAACCTATACCTTTACCTACAGGATTATAGAGCGTAACAATCTCCCATTACTTTGCTGATATTTACTCTTTCAAAAATAACTGCCCCAAGAGCTTTGAAACTCTCCGTGACCACTCATCCACTGGCGCAGATTAGATGAAATGGAACCTTTTAACGATAAACTTCCGTTCGAGAAAAACCACCAGTCTTTACGCACGTAGAAATTTATTGATGATAATCAACTACAGCAGAACTTTGCTCACTTTAGGAATTGAGTGAGCAAAGTTCTGCTGTCGTTGATTACCTCATAAAACCAATCCCTTGTACGAAGTAAGACGGAGTCTAGTTCGATCAAGCACCCATTGTTCGTGCTGGTAGTTGTGGTATTTAGAATGCGGCGCCTGGAAGGACATTATCATCCCAGACGTAGGGCAATTTTCCATAGAAGTTCCACAAAAGCTTCAACAATACCTGTTGAAGTGCAACCACGGCAATTAATGCCTGTGAAGTATAGTAGAAGTGAACACTCGGAAAGTCGACAGTGGAAGCGGGCGTCATAAAAAATGGAATAGGGGCAAGGCACCACTGATCGCGAGAATTCAAAGCTTGCTGGCGGTTAGAGGCAGAGTGCCCGGTCAGTTCTACAAATCGCGACGCGACGCGACGACACGGCTACTAAGGTAGACTACCAAGCAAAGTACAATAAACCAATCTACTGCAGACAGATCACCGACTGCTCCGACTAGCGCCGATGAGGAATTCTTACGCCATCGTTATACCGACGCTCACCCCCCAGCGCCTGCCGGCGCAACTCGTCCCATTCAGTATCAGACACCGTGGTAGCAGACGTGCGTGTGTTAGTTGTCCTGCCGGCGGCTGGCGGGAGAACTAACACACGCACGTCTGCTACCACCAATGGGACGAGTTGCGCTTGCAGACGCTGGGGGGGGGGGTGAGCGTCGGTATAACAATGGCCTTAGCGTGGAGCCTCACTAGCGATTGTCCCCTTCGTCGCGTCGCAGAGCGATTATGGATACTTGTGTAGGTTTCCCTTTTACCAAGGGTGGTTCTCAACACGGTGGTAACTTCGAAGAACATGCAATGTAGCATCGAAAACTACCAAACACCTGCTAGAGACGAGCAGACGAAGGTAAACGAGTGAGAGAGGGTAAACTCGTAGAACAAGATAATAGACGCTCCAGCAAGCGCTTGAAGTTCTCGATCGCCAGTGGGCTAACCAAGACGATCCAGAACTCCGAACGCATTCCTGGCGCTTCAATTACCTTGTTCCACGAGTTTACCCTCATTCGCTCGTCTTCGTCTGCACGTTTGATTTTCTGTTTTCCTTTATCACTAGACTTGTCGACTTCTGGTTCCATCGCTGATATGGAGGTGATCCCTCGTTACGAAGCTCATTACGCATCCATTAGAGTCATTGGCATATTAATTCGGCATTAGGATGCCGAGCACAGCCTCGTTCCTGTTCCGAACGGCATTTCGGTTGTGATTTCACTTCAGTCGCACACCGCCTACGTCACAAACCCATCCATTACTCACTTTCTGTCGTGTGCGTGCGTGTGTTGATCGTCGGAGGCATCGCGGAAGGGTTGGACGACGTCGTCTGTAGGTGACAGCTTCGTTCGTTCGTTCGGCGAATTTCCATTAATATATCAGCGTCGCGCACACAACGCGCACAACATTGTTTTCAAGTGGTGCCGGCTCAGATTTGCATAATTTCTATCTCACGCTACAGCCTCAGGGCTCGTCGAAGCCTCGCCTAGTGCGACACCGTCGCTCTGCACCGAACGCGCAACACATTCACAGACGTATGCGCAAGCGAATGAACTTTTCACAGAAACTCTCCTGATAGAGCTCGTCATATACCAGTCGCTGGAGATGTCGACGACCACTTGAAGTGCCGATCGTACCTCTTCAAGTCCGAGGTAAAGTTCTAGATGCCGGTCCGCCATTCTAGGATACGCCACGCACTCGACATTCATTCTGAATCTCATCCTGAGATGTTTCTCCGCGTATATCGGGGTACAACGACTGTAAGGACCTAAACAGATAGGTAGTTCGGCATAGCGCACCTTCGGTTCGGCTCTGATAGGAGTCGATCTTTCATCGCATGTGCCAGGGCGGCGTCCCTTGCCACTTTAGCATACAGAGTCCATTTTGTCCTCTGAATAGTGGCGACTTCAACGCCTGTAAACCCAGACGTTAAGTGCTGGTAATGTCAGAGTTAAGGACCGGCGCTCCTTGTAGCCCAGGCCGTTAAAGAGCAGAAGAGCAGGACTACACTACATATTCCACTACTATGAAGCGGAAATGAATCGGGAAACCTTCGTGCGAATGGCCTAAATCGGCTATATCGTCCTCATGAGTGAATCGATTGATAAAAGATTATTCTTGGTGGATAAGGATCAACGGCCGAATGGATCACGCAGTTTTGATCAGTGTGAGAACTGTCTGTCTAAATTGATCTGGTTCAATTAGACCTTAAACACCCAACAGAGATAAACTTAAGATGTAGAGGTAGGAATGGTACTTCGACGGTTATGAGGAATAGGCGACAATTGGGAGAATCATATCCAAGACAATCACAGGATGGACTGTTCCTAACAGTGTAAAATTACAAATGGTAGACCGAGAGTGGAGTGATCGTTTGCGAGTGAAAGACGGAGGAGGCGGGGTTGAGGCTGGAGTAGGAAGCATGGGAAGGCAAGTAGATAAGGGTGGCAGAGTTGCCGGTACTATAATATTAGGTTGTAAGCCTTCCAACTGAACTTTTGCCACGTCTTAATTTTTCAAATTTATTTCTTCGAATCAGAACCCAATTGAGATATGTATGGTACATTATTAGACTACAATGTGTCGCCTTCCTGCTGGTAATTGTTTTACTCCATACGCGTAGAACTCTGCCGGTTTATTGATGAACAACTTCAACACTCCCGTTTTGAGATGGCCTTGTTTGTGGAGATTTTTCTATTCCGCGTGTTTCTGATGGAACGGAAAGAAATGGTATTCTGTAATAGCAATGTCTGAAGATTACGTTGCATGGGGTATCGAAGTCTAACCATCCTCCAAAAAATTTTCCCATATGATTTTTTTTTGAAGACATCCTTGGCCGGGTTGGATGGATAACGTAATCAGTACGCTCTGGTTTGCAAGCCAAGTCACTATTGCATCTTTAGGTAGAAACTCCTACTCGATAAATTCAGAAGTGCTCCAAAAATGCGAACAATCTCCTTCTCGAGGTGCAGTTAGGACTTGATGTCGCTTTTCCCTGTTTACCAGGGCCAAGCCACTGGGGTGTCCGGCTATGAGTAGCGTACTTCATTCACTTATCATCTGCTACAGGCAAATTCTTTGGTCTGTTGAAGTTCCCTTTGAATCTTAGAAATTTCGTACGCGAAGTGACACTAGCGGTGAGCTGTGTAGGCGACGCATTGTGGGCAACATTTCGGCCACACTTTCGTACCTTTCCCAATATATTAGAACGCTTTGCAGCTATTGCATATGAGCACTGGAACTCTTCGACAAAGTAGTGAGTGGTGCTTGATGATCCGTCTTCTGTGGCTACTTTTAGCCCATTCAAATCTGTGCTAGGTGTCCTGGTCAGAGCGGTTTATTCTCGAATCCATCGTAGTCTTCCTTGACTTCCTATGACCAACCTGTTCTGGGGGAATATGTAGGACACCTTACTCGATTATACAGCAAGATTTCAGGATTGGACACTGCAGCAGAATGCCCTAGTCAAAGCCCGTTGAAGTGATGCAGTTGGAGCCCTATGTTTAAGGCTTCATAATTTGAAGGAATTCTAACGAAATCGAATGGGCGATAAATAGTTCAGAAGGGCTGCAGCTACCCTACTGAAATGTTATGGAAACAGAAATGCAGAAGCTTCAGCAGAAGCTTTACTTTGCGATGAAAAAAATATTCAATCGGAAGATTTACAACCTAATATGAAAGGTAGCCTGAGGATGCGCCACGCACCAGTCTTCGACTCAAAATCGTAGAATGCCATGGTGAAAGGATGCTGGGTGTAGGCGATGGCTTACGTGCGCTACTCAGCACACTGAACGTACTTTCTACCCCAGACACTCACGCATGCCCTACCGCTGCACAAATCCTGTTAACTAAGCCAATCTAAGCACTGCTATGAGCCAGAAAAAACGTACCTGCTTCACAGATGTCCTTTTCAGCCGCTACATACATAGTACACGGTTCTCAGTCGTTCTTTCTGCGCAGCTGGTTATATGCCTCGTTTGTTCTTAACTGGAAAAGTTACGGTAGAACAAAAACAGATCTCTGAGACACAAATCTGCAGATTTGGAGACGTCACTTTGCAGTACGACATCGTCTACTAAACTTACTGAATCCATAAAAATAAGAACGCACAAGCAAAGTCACGGTCATGATAAGAGACGCGGTCTGAAACGAAAACACGCAAATTTTGCCAGGGAAGAGACGCAGAGGACGCGGCAAAGCGCTTGCGATAACCTTCAGCAGCACTCTCGGTGAGATGCGGTCAAATATAAAAAGCATATTTTCAATCAGACACCTACATTTATTGTACATTAAGTGTTAATCGTATTAACAACACCGTTCGCGAACAAAAACACGTGAATCACAAGTATGGCTACCGAGAGCACCCAGAAAAGCACCAAACTGACTAGATTTCATCGAAGAAAGAACATATCGAAACTATCGCCACTTCCGCGAAAGGGCGCGCGCCTAGCATGAAATCGAATAAAACAACGTGTACAACATAAAGCAATTCCGACTACTTCGGATGAGATTGAATATTCAACTGGTCGACGTAGGTACTGTAGTGCAGGGGTGACAAAATAACGATAAAGGCACTGGATCTACCGGTGAACAGCAGAAATACTGAGACGTGGAGCTACACTGGACCCCGTTTAGAGACTTTATCTTTACAATCAAAAATTAACTTTTTTCCGAGATTTGGAAATCGGGAAAAGAACCAATACCTTCCCATCTTTCTGGCTATAAGAATGCTGGAAAAAAATGAAAAAGTGCTCGAGAATGTACTACATCAACTGCTGAATCTCGTTTAAGGGATCTGTAATCAGTGAGAGCTGATATCAGAAATAATCATAAAAATGTATTCAAACTCAGCTGCCAGATATTAGTATTATTCTCAGCTTTCACATGATCAACTGATCTCCAGTGATCTCTAGTTCTTATCTCTACATCTAAGTTCTCTAAGGCCTAGGAAAAGTACGAGACCTCGCCAACGTACTGCGATGACTACAATTTTACAGAAACGCTATGATCTATCTCGACTTCGTAGAACAACTCATAAAACAATCGACATGAAACTTCTATCATTGGCCCTAACATCGCGCCGCGACGCGATGGCCTGTTGGAAACCTATCGATCGCCTGACTAAGCTGAAGAATTGCTGGGCGACTTCGCCGATTTATCTTCTAGTAAGTCGAATTATTAGAGGCATACGGTGAGACTTTGCAGAAGAACACCCATCGGCTTCTCCGCTGAGCAAGCGGGCTATTCATTTTGAGTTGATTTTGGGTAGAACATCTCCTACAGGGTATTTCCCACAAAGTTACCTATGGGCCTCGTTCCTTTATCTACATCGCCGTTAATGTCCTCGAATTCACAGTTCTACCGTAATCGTGACGATGGTGATTCAGGTGATGCCGCGCGATCAGGTGAACATCTCCATCATCGCCTTGATAATGTAGTGACTGGTGCCGAACTCGCCAGCCGGCGCCGAGTCGTAGAGGTGACGGCAGAGGCCTCGGGCACCGTCACACTGCTTGCCGGACGCACAGCACTCGAGCACTATCGTGCCCATGTCGCGCTGAAAGTCGCACTTCACTTCATCGAGTCAACCCGTCGCTAACATGAGTTGACTCACTCTTTTTTTTTCGCTATTTTTTTCAAAATGAAATTTCCAATTTAGCCGAATTCTGCTCATTGCCACTACAATCCTCGACTACGGGTAGCAAAAAAAAGGTCTTTCAAGTCACTCACGTTGTGTTGAACGAAGATTTCGTTCGCTTTCCTCAGGAGAGCGTCGATGTCGAGCGGGCGATCTCGAGGAATGTTCGGTTGGTCGCTCTGCACCAATCGGTCCAGTTTGCCCAGAAGCCACAATGCTTCCACGACCTTGAACAGTAGGATCACGAACTCGAACAGCAAACAAACAAACAGAAAATGAAAACAAAATGGAAAAGATAAAGTCGTAGGCACTGATCAGTCCTTTAAAAACGCGCCGCGCATTCGTCTTCCATTCAGAGTCCTAGAGCCATGGCGAATTGATATTTGACCTATCCTACTTTATGATAAGCGACACCCAAGCGATGTCTGTCATGGATGGCTCATATGGGTCCCGCCGCGATTGCCCGTTACCGTACTCCCAGGGACGCATTTCGTCAGTACAGCTCGCCGCCTTTTGTTACACGCTATTTGCTCATCGCTTTATTTTGAATCTTTTTCGATTTATTTCAAATCTTTATTTCAGTTCATGTATTTTTGTTTTTAGTGTGTATTTAGCAGCCGTTTGTCGGCCGGCAGGCTGCTGAATGGCTGGTACAATGATATGCGAATCCAGCCGCTGTTTAGGTCGGTGTTTTCACCTTCCCAGATAAGTCTAGTACCTACTCATCAGATATTGGACGGATAGAGGGCATGGTTAGCCCTTGCGAGGATTGATCGCTCGATCGTGACGGTGTCACTGACGCCTCCTGCTGCTGCATCACGTGTCATTACATTATTTAAACCAATAGTACAGTACATTTGTAACTAGTATACTTTCATCTGTAGTTTCAACTATTGAAGGCGGGAGGCTACTCCGATTCGTTAATACGATTGAGGGGTGTCATAAACCACAGGAACAGAAACCCCAATTCAAAATTCCCGCTGCCGTCTCTCTCTGCCTCTCGCTCGGACAGTGGCGGGAATTTCGAACCGGGGTTTCCGCCACCGTGACCTGTTTAGGACCCGAGAACACCACAAAATGCAGTAAATGTGTTGCTATTATAGTTGTGCTCGAATGAATATTCGAACTTATGCATAAAAATCGCGATTTTCGAATGTACAATGCTCGAAAAATCGCGATTTTCGAATGACATTCGAATTCGAACGTTCGAAGATCGTCGATATTCGAATACATTCGATTATTCGAAATTTTTGGGAGAGCACCCCGGCTGACGCCACGTATTTGTCTTCAATTCAGAATTGTAGAGGTACGATGGATGCGCATTTACTCTATACAATGACTTCAGAGGCCAGTTGCTGTTCACATCAGCGTCTTTGTCTTCCTGGACAGGTCTGGTACCATTTACGCAACCCAGGAAAATGAATGACTTGGGTAACCATGGCGCGGATCGATCGCTCGACGGGGTGGGTGTCTGTGGCGCCTCTTTCCTCTGCACCACGCACGACCAACTGGGTGAATAATATGAAAATGAGGATACTTTTGAATAATATTGCCTTACATATTGTAAGACCCCAATAAATATCCTTCACGCTAACCAGTATACTCTGAACCAAACAAAGATCAATTGGGCAAACGAACCATTTCTCTGTATTCCGGCTCGGCGATGCGATTCAGCGCCTGCTCCACCTCCAGGGCGAACTTCATCTCTCGTCGGGTCATCTCCTGCGTCAATCCCCAATGCAGAATATTGTCGTTGATTCGGACACCATGTGGAAGACGATTTACCGTATCCCACAGCGACTATAAAACTCAGAGAATTCAACTACCAATTGATCCAACCTATATAAGTGATAAGATAGGTCTCACCGCGTAAAAATTGTTGGGAACCCTGTTCAACGCGCCGTCGATTCGACGATGTCTCATCCAGATACCGAACTGGAAATCATCTTCCGCCTCCTCTTCATCCTCCTCCGCCGTTGACGGCGTTCCATTTTCATCTTTTCCTTTATTCGCACCAAGGCTTCTGGTGGATTTACGCATAGACTGAAAGGAGAAAATGAGAAACCTGACAAAATTGAATTTTTTGCTGAAACATTGGACAAGACGTACCTTTCTCTCTTCGATATGTCGCCTGAAACTTCCGATTCCAGTTCGAGTCTCTTTCGGAGCATCGCAATCGTCAACGAACCTGGAGTGAATTTTCAAATATTGTACTAATTGTCGAAAAATTATCCTCCAAAGCTCACTCTTCCAGAAGCCGTCCGCTAAGCAGCGAGAACAACATCGATTTCAGCTCAAACGGGCTTATGGTCATCAGATTCTCAGCGGCATCGGCTGCCGACAAGTTTCTGATTCGAGCCAATTCCGACGCGAGCACCTTAACCACAACAACCCCTCAGTACCGTATCTCACACAGATTCACAAATGTTACCTGTATAATGAGTCCAATACGCAACCTAAACATTTCAACAAAAAGCTTCGGTTCTGTACGGACGAGCGAGCCAAGCGACACGATTATTTCCTGAAAAAATCGGGACTCCACCGCGATGGTACGGTAGGAATTCACCTGATTCACGTACCTGACTCAAAGTGAAAGCATTCGGATCGTCAGAATATGCCCTGTTCATGATTTCCTTGAGTTCTTCGTTCGTCTTTGGACTGGTGATCGCTTCCTCTTTCTTCGAAGGTAGACCAACCTGAGCTTTGAGAAGTGAATCATGGAGGTAGATATAGAAAACAAAAAGGGATCCCTTCATAAGCCTCATCTGGACAAAACGCATATCATTTTTGGAGCTAACGTAACTGGTGCACTGGGTACTTCCGAGCGAACGATTCTTCCAATCCTTGGGGTTGGGGTAAGGTAAGGGGCTACGAGACTTTATACGAAGATGAGTAAATTGACATGAATAGCAGCTGGTCCTCCGAGTGACTTTATTAGCCAGATATATGAATACAATTTATTCGCCCTACCTCTATGATTCTGGAAGGAACACGATCCCTGGCGCATATTAGAGGGACTTGCCAAAAACGACTACTTCCCCTTTACCTTCACATCTATTCCACCTGTGATGGTAATGTATACGTCGGCCAATGAGTACTTCATCTGACATCACTATGGGCAAACATCCACTTAACCCAGACGTATTGTTTGTTTCGATGTCGTTAAAGTAAAATCAAAATACCCTGGGGGTGCACAAATCACTGATTTTCAGGCCATCAAAGCGGACCTACTGGCAGCGTCTATGTCGCGCGCGCGACGAGCGCGACGTAGCAGTGGCGGGACGGCGCGGCGCGCGAATTTCAACCCGCTCCTCACTGGTAAAGGGAAAGTGGTCGCCTTTGATCAGTCCCTTTGAGATGCGCCAGGCGTTCGTGTTCCGTTCAGGATCGTAGAGGTAGAGCGTCTAATTTGCAATTATGTGTTTGGCTGATAAAGTCACTCGCAGGACCAGCTGCTATTCATGTCAATGTCCTCACTGTCCAGTCGAGCTTTCTACTCAGTCTCCTTATATAATCAATTGTACTATTTCTTATGTCTCCCTTATCCAAGCATTCACGTGACAAATTAAAAGAAAAGCTAAAGTGTGGTAAAAATGATAGTGAGGATAAAGGAGGACAAGTGACCCAAGTGAGTACACATCGCGTAGCTATATGAAGCACTGAGGACGATACGAAATTTCGCAACAAAACAAACAAAAAATAAACGAACTAGACAGCAATAACGTTTTACAAAAGAATCGAAAACCAACCGTGATCTGCTTTTGGCGAACGAGCAGATGGGTGACTGCCTTGCCCAGCTCTTCTAGGCGCTTGTTGAGAAGACCTGCCGTGAGACGCACCAGAGCCCAAAGGCGACATTCACAGGACTAAAATTGAAAGTTTAGAGTAGAGATCGGAGAAAAAAATGCAAGTAATTTTCATTACAATAAATAGCAGAATGAATTGATTGGTTAAAATATTCTAAATATTTATTAAAACGAGTCCACTTCTGCCTTACCTTGGTGTAGATCTCCTCCATAAGCATCTTAACTGTCACAAATTGTCCACAGACATTCACATCATAATCAGGCCCACTGAAATTACCATTAATTAGATCTCTAGAACTCTACTGCAGTCATAGGAGAAAAAACATAAAAATAATTTAACAATATTTCGCATTCGAGCCAGCAGCACTTACTGATTGATCCACAAGCAATGTACGATCGATGCCTGCTCTTCTAATACGGTGGTTTCCAGCAACATCTCCACTAGATCGTTGGTGTTCATCGAGTTCATTTGCTGGTGGCTCAAATCTCTTCGACTGCAAAGGGCATAAATTAAAAAAATAAAAACTAAAATAAAACTATAAAAAAGTCAAACGCGTCAAGAATGAAATTTTCCCAACAGATCATCGTAAGAAAACCCACACTGCTTCCAGGTCCGCAACTCTGCTTATCGTTTTCAGCATATTTCGGGACTCCTTCACGGAATTTTCCGCTATGGTGGGGATATGATGACCTAGAACACCAATCATCAGAAAAAATGTAAAATACAACACGACTGCAAGCAACCTTGACAATGAAGGATGGATGGAAAAAATCTTAAAAGATGAGACAATCGAAAATTACCTCTTATATGAGGGGCGGATGCTGGTGGTTCCAAATTTGAGGCGTACGCCAAGCGCAATTTCACCAGATCTGGAATAAAATGGGTTCTATGACCTAATCATATGAGTTTGTCCATTCTTCTAGTTTTTTTTTCAATTCAGAACAGCATTATTTAGAACAACATTACTTAGAACATCATTCTTCAGAACAACATTCGTCAACTTTTTCATTCTTTCTCACCTTTTTAGTTTTTTTTTTCAAAAAATAAATAAATTAGACAGAAAGTGCACCTAGGAGAGTGGTGCAATAATCACTGAAAACATCATAGCAGTGAAAAAATGTACGTGGTAGAGCGGTAGGAAGCGTTATCGAAGCACGCACGGTCGAGCGATCAATCCTGACCCATACTAACCAAGCCAGACTTCTGGAAGACGGAGACACCAAATTCAATATAGCCAGAACTACCGTCTACCACACCCTGCTACAACCGAGGTCAAGAGTTTAGTTCATAAACTTTATTGCTTTTGCTTGCTTTATTCTTATGGCGCGTTCATGAATGCGAATAATCGCGCCGACAGGGGTTTATTCTCGGGTATATTGTGCCGATACCCGTCATGAATTTAGGCCCAGAATCCGATGTCAGCGTTTTGCGAATAGCCTAGCATCTCCAAATATATACAGTAGCGGTCAAAAAGAAATATCTCAAAAATCGCTGAATGAAGAATCAATCTAAGATGATATTCTGATAGTGCATGGTCTACTTATTATGTTGTGATACAAACATTTGATTCAGATCACCGATAAACCATAGATTTTCCGGAGCATTTTGGTGGTCAAAAACTGGTCAAATTTTAGGACCATGCTTCAAACAAAATTCTATATCTTTCTAACCGCGTAACGAAATTACAAGAAATTCCGAAAAGCGATAGAGAATAATTTTCTCTTTAGAGGTTTTATTTTTGTTTCCAAGCTCTTGAGATATTTTCGTTGAAAATAGCATATGAAAAACTATCGGATGGTATCAGATTCTTCTCGATTTCAGCTATTTGTGTATAAAAATGAAAGGTGACATATCTACAAAATATTTCAACAATAAAACGGCACTATGACTCCATTCAAAAAGACTTAAAAACACTAACCACTATCGTTGCTGTCCAAAGCAATGGACCTATGGCGCATTGACATCTTGTGCACGATGTTGTAGGAGCTGCGATCTCGAACCGACTCTCCCCGTCTCAACGAGCTCTTCGGCGATAGTGCGATACCTAAACATTGACCGGATCAGTAACTATTTAAACAAAGCAAAGAACCATCTATTTCATGCAGACCCACACCCATAGGCCCGTTGTTATTCCTCGTAAGACGATTAGAAAGAAGAAAGAAAAGAATCGAACACGAAAGAATGAAATCCACGCTCGGCACAGGAGCGAAAGGAAACCGCCGCTTCCTTCAATCGGATTCCGCAGACGTAGAGGCTGGCATGCCGTTTCCCTAGTTGTTACCCGTACGCCTTACCTGATCTTCCTGTCGGTACATTCAGTCTATCGGGTCTTTCGTCTTCAGATTGTAGAACCATTACTAAACATTGCTTTTTGGCTCAACCACTTCATCTAAGGCCGTAATTCACTAGAGTTCAAGACAGAAAATAATCAAAATTTCAAATAAATAAAAAACTTGCTGTGTTTATCAGTGATGCTCGTGTCGCTTGGCAGAGCGAATTGAATCTTCGTCTCTGGCTCGCCGAGGAAAATGTCTTCGATGTTGTCGTTGAACTCTAACTTACTAACCGCTGTGGTACGGAAGAAGTCCGACAGGTTTTTCATGACAATTCTGAAGAAAAATCAGCAAAACTTTCAAACTTTCAATGTGGAACTTTGATCGAATCGATCTCACCTGGCACCACCTAAATATCCCGTGTTTATTTTCTTGATTGTTCCCAGCACCGTGGATTTCATGAAGCGGTTTAGAGAGATATTGGAGAAATTCGACAGTCCATCCTATAAAAAAACAATAAACAAAGCAATTAATAAGTCCACAATGAGATCAACTGAAACAGCGCAGCTTATAAAATGATTCTCACTGGAAGCAGATCAATCAATCAACCAATCAATCAATTAATCAAAAGAAGAACATGAACAAGACTGGAGATAAATTAATGATAAAGAACGCTAGAAAGAAGGAACACATGAAATCCAATGCGAAACGGTAATTTGAGTGTCGGAAAAAATGCGACGGAGAGAAAAAGGAGGGAATCTCTCACAAAAGCCAACAAAAAGTGGGTAGGCACACAATGAAGTAATAATAAAAGCAGCAAACACCACGAGCTGGAAGTTCAAGAAGGACCAACTTACATGAAAAGGAACGACAAAGAAAGTACAAAATCTTTAAAAAAATGATTCTCCATCAAATAAACGAAATTTACCGTGGTAAGCATATCGCTGCTAACAACCAGCACCACGAGAGGCCGTCCACTGATGCTGACCGAGTTCCAGGACGCGTAGATGTACTGCAACTCTGAGCTCCACTCGTCCATCAGAATACGAATATCGTACATCAGATGCGATCGACGGCTATCCATAAACTAGAAAAGAACAATTTTCTTGAACTCAGTCAAATTCAGTAAAGCACAGCAAAGACGGAAAGTCACCTGTGGCGTGAAAATGACAAATTTCTGTCCAATCTGGTACAGGCGACTAGTACTAAGCAGGCCTACATCTCGATCCAACGGCCGACCACTCAGGTGGAGTTTTTTCGACTGTCCGATCCTAAAACAATTACAGAGATTTTATACAGAGTTTACCTACAGTTATAAATAAATGAAAGCACCAACTTTGAATGGATTTCAGCCAACGAGGACGCAGGCATAATGGTGAACACCGGATCAATCTCGTCCATTCGCTGAACGTTGATCCCGTTAGCGCGCAGTTCACGCTGCACTTCACCATTTTCAGCCAGAATGGTCACTAAAGGCGAAATACCACAATCAAATTTGTTTAAAAGAGGATCGCATGCATTTGAAGCTTTAAAACTAGGAAAAACAGAAATTCAAGGCCCTACGTACCTTGCACTTCGCACGGTGGACGTTTCTCGTGCGACGACAACCTTCGGCTGAGAGGATCCAACTCGGCAGGACTGAGGAATCCTTCATAAAGCAGACAGCAGATCACATACAGTGACTGGGCCCAAAGATATGGCCTATAACAAATACATAAAAAGAGATTTTCACATTTGAAAACTTCTACAAGAACATCAGAGGACATCGGTTAGGCGTTCAGAGGCCCTCGTTGGAACATAAGACTTATAATCTAGTCGAGAAATCCTTCTGCTCTAATCGCACTTTATGAAAACAGCTTCCAACTCAGATAAGAAGCACGGGTCACAAAAACTATGAAGTCGTCAACTAATAACTACGCTGGTGATTTCAAGAGTCAACTATCAATATTCAGCCTATGCAACTCACAACTTTTCCATTTATAAAGCGCCCTTATATGAAAATTTCATAGGACAGCGGATCGCACTACACTAATTAATAAAAGAAGGAGAGTAATCATGAATGAAGACGGCCATTTACCTTTTAACGTTTCTTGATAAACTGGGCTAACGGAGAGAACAATCGCTTTTTTGGAAAGATAGAAAACCCATATTCCTTTACAGTACACAGCAGCTGCTAACCAAATTCTATTACAAAAAAAGGACGATTTCCGCGAACCGCCACCAATAGGTAAACAAAATTTTGAAAAATATCATTTGTCACTAAGCAACGAGTGCATGTACAAAACTCGGCTATCCCACGTGAATTTTTCTTGTGCACAGCCATGAATGCACTTCTAAAACCTTTGGGAGGGTAAATTCGCTTACAAAACATCAAAAATTTGAGATAGCCTATGGATTGCGCAACTGAAGTCTCCCTTCAACTCCATTCCCCAGGCTTAAAAAACGCATGAATGTTGAGGGACGTTTTTTTTGATAACTGGATCACTACTACATTACTAATATTATTTATTGATATTACAGAACCGGCATGGTGCAGTGGTAAACGGCAGTACTCCCATTTATACGGTCGAGCGGTCGATCCCGGCCAGGGATAACCATGCCTTTCATCCCTCTTAGATCGGGAACGTAAAGACATTGGCTTGGTATAGCGAGTGGCCCTCGCAAGTCATTGTATAGGCCAAATACACGTTCACCATGCCCTACGATTCTGAATGGAACACAAATGCATGGCGCGTCCTTAGTGGACTGATCAGCACCGACACCTTTACCTTTACCTTTGGTGACATTACAGCCTATATAAATACAACAAAGGAATTCTTGTCCACAGAGAAAAAACCTCAATCGAGAAAAATAATGGAAAAAAGTTAGGGGAAAACACACGTTGCTCCAGCCGGGACTCTAGGCTGCGAGCCTCTCTCGGCCTTCTCTCCGGCCACGTGTTGTCGTTCGACCTTATACAGCTCAGGGATGAGTCGGAATCCTTTCTCGCACAGAACAACAACCTATAATCAATCCATTTCAGTCCACTTTCTAATCTGATTTGCAAAATCAGTTATCAGTTCCCCTCCTATATGTTATCACTAAGCGGCCTAGTGGCATTTTTGATCTGTGGCGCTGTCCTGTTCCTGATTTTTTGTTTGATGACCAGAACAAAAAGTGACTTGCGAGGTCAACCGCTATACCAATTCCGTTTTTTACCTTCCCAGACAAGTCTGCTACCTATTTACCCCACCCCAGAGGACGGAAGGCTTAGTTAACCCGGACGGAGATCGATCGCTCGACCGTGAGGGAGGAAGTAGCTCCTCTTACCATTGCACCAAGCGGGCCCACCGTACAGTGTAAAATAAACGGATTCAAATAGATGCAGCTACCAAAACTCACCGTCTCCAGCTGCTGCCAATACTCTTCGACCGCATCGTCGTTCTTGCTATACATGGCATCGAGTAAAAGAAGACAAAGGAAAAGCGGCCACTCGCACTCGATGTTTTCGAACTGCTGCAGCTCTGACTTGTTGTAGTATAAACGATAAGGATCCTAAAATCAATAGATGAAGATCAGTACGCTATCTACGGCTCAAAGAGTACCTCAAGGGCGGTCTTGTAACCATCTCGAAGAAATCGCCGGCAACCATACTTCCCTAGTAATTTCGAGGTTATAGTATCACGGGTGCTTTCCACCAGTTCTGGATCCTCTACGGAAAATCCGGGATAGGAGATTATAGTGAGCAATGCCGCGTCGGTCTCCTAAAAAGTAGGCTATCCTTAGTAACGGCACATTATCAAAATTTGCAATAAAAATCGAATCGCCATACAAAATTTCAACTCAAAATCAGAATCTAAAAGTCTACCTTGCTGAAGGATTCCCTGGGAAGCATACTGCTGAGCACTGCAGAGCACTGTTCAATTTCATCCGGTAAAACGTGGATGGCAGATCGTCGAGAACCGTCACCAAAGAGATCACCGACATCATTCAAAGCCTGAGGATTTAAAAAAACATCAACTTGAAAAATGACTGAAAAATTAGACCTCACCTGTAGAGCCGCCTTCACCATTCCGATAGAGCTCGCATTTAGCTCACGGATTCCCTGATTGGTCTTGTCGCCGCGTTCCCAGATACCGAAATCCTGGAAGAATCAGGAGTCCTCAGCAGAATACAAAGTGATACACAAAATATTGTAAGACGATAAAATGATAAGCAGTCGTTGGAGTCTCTGTTACAGCTTTCCCAAGATCTCCAAATTCTGTCAACCTTAAAAGTAGGCATCGATGGTGAAGATTTGCTTACCCTTTTTCCTTTTTGCCGGAAAATTCGGGAAATTATTTTGAAAATTGAATGATGAATTCAATTCCTCTCGCTCCATTTTTCTGCGTTGGTTGTATTTTTTGAGAAGAAATGTAGTGTTTTAGGCTCCTATTAACTATCTTTGGTTTTTCGATTCATAACTGTACGGAATTTCATTCAGCAAAAACAGGGATAAACTCACCGGTGTGCGATATCCGGTCTCAATGTAGTAGACAAGATTCTGAATGAAAGCAACCTCGTCAAAGTTTCGAACCACTTGCAAACCTGAAAAATAATCCCTGATACTACTGGTAAAGGAGTAGCCACCTCTCCCGAGAAGGATACACAAACTATATACCGGAAGCTGTGATCTGTGCCAGAGTGAGAAGGAAGAGAGAAATCGCATCGATCTGAAGATGACCCCACTCGGTATCTCCGCATACCTGAACTGTTGGCAAGTGAACTCGAACTGATACAATTTAGTTACGCATGGATAAACCGTATAACTCGCAAGCACAATCAAAAGCAAATAAGCAGATATAGACTGGTCAAAGCTTACCGCACTTTTGGTGGAAACCGAAAATTTAGAGTGGAGCGCATCCGCTGGTCGTTGATATTTTTTGAACACTTCCACCTTATCTGCTTGACGCATCATGCACTCCAGCAACGACTGCATCATTTTTATGCTGAACGATTCGAACATTAATCAAGTAATTCGTAAGCCTACTATGCCGGAAGCCTAAATTATCTTCGAACGAAAGATTTACAAAAGGTAAACGTAATGGTTAAGGTGTCGGTGTCGATCAGTCCCCTAAGAACACGCCGTCGCATTGTTCAATTCAGAATCGTAGAGGCATGGTGAATGCATGTATGGCCTATGAAATGACTTGCGAGGGCCAGACGCTATACCAGACCAGTGTTTCTACCCTCCCAAACAAGTCTGGTATCAATTTATCCGACCTCGGAGGGATGGAAGGCTTGGTTAGCCCGAGCCGTGATCGATCGCTTCACAGTGCGGGTGTCAGCAGCGCCCATTACCACTCTACCACGCAGGCCATACAGCTTTATAATGTGGGCAATAAGTAAATTGGACCACATCTATCAAGAAAATATAAACCTATTTATTCGAAAGAAAACAGAACTCACCAAGTGAGACCCAACTCGTTGGCCTTAGTGAGATCTTCATCGAATTCTGCGCATTTCATGTAAGCGCGGTAGAGTGCCCATAAAGAGTGAATAACATATACATTGTCTCGAATCCAAGCATGACCTGAAGGCTATAAGACTGAGTAAAAGTGAAGGATAAAGAAAAACTAAAATTATTATGGTAACGAGAGGCTAGATGTGTTGGACGCTAAAGCAATAGAATATCATACATGCCGATCAGAATCATAATGTGCGACTTTATCACTTTTTTGAAAAGTCGCCTTGGCCATACTTCTATAGCCTTGCGCCACGACACGTTCACCCAATCAGACTAATCGATAAGCGCTATCAATATCACCAAGAAAGGTTCTCATTGATCACAGACTGATATTTGCGAATAAATTCAACCAACAGAAATTATTTTTGCGCCGAGTGCAACGATGATTGATCGACTGAGGTTCTAATGAATATATGAAATATATATCGTTGGGAGCAAAGGCACCTCAGAGCCACACAAGCGAATAATGCAATGATTTTCTCTAAAAATGAACAACCACGAAAAGCTATCTGCCACCCACCCGGAAACTCCTTCTGATTGGCGAAAAGTCCTGTGATAGCGTTCTGATATTTGCAAATCGTCTGCTCCACCATGAACAGGATGCGGTCTAACCGCACTCCTGAACCGCTCCTCGAACGCATTTATCTAAAAGTGACGATCGCTGGATGATGATGGATACGGAAAATTTGTTCGACAACGAGAAAAGACACTTAAATGAACTTTAAGACGTTCAAAGAACGGAATATGAGTCCAATATAAACAGCGAAGAACGGTAAATCGCTAATTGGTTATTTAGATGACAAATCAGAAAAATAGCGAATAAAACGGTGGTGGACTAGTTTTCGGATGGAATGGAATGTCCAAATGGTTGAGTGAAACAAACCAGTTCAACCGTCGAATAAATCCCTCATCTGTGGAGGACAGACAATGAAATGAAAACGAAGGAAAACGAAATGCAAAAAATGATAGGTTCGTGTTACCATAAGTTGGTAACGAAACTGACATCGAATAACACTTGCTAATTCTAGATCTACGAAACTTCACCATGTGGAGGTATTATCGATCACCCAGCTGTATGAAAATTATTAATGAAGAAATGTTTATTTATTTGCTCACTTACCACGCTCACTACTTTAAATTGTAAGGAAACTAACAGAATACAGAAACACTAAGTACCACGTAACTAGAATTTAAGACTATTTTAGAGTGTCAGATGGTAGGTAAAAGCAATTGAAAACAGCATCATAACGAAAATTGAGATTTCCTACCTGCCAGCTTTGAATTGTCTGAATCTTATCGGTGCTTCCGTTATTTTAAGCTACATAAAAGTCCATTAAGAGAGTCAAAGCCAACACAATCAATGCGCGGTGGACATCATCTATGTGACCGATAGAAATTTTAATAACAACAATAACAATTCGAATATAAATAGAAATTCGATGGACAGAACGGCTTCATTTATATGACAATCAATCTGACTCTTCAGCCATAGACAACATTTGGAAACGTCCAGGTTTTCCCCTTGGCTAAAGCTGGTCCCACCAAAAATCAAAAGAATCTGATCAAAAAAAATGAAGAAATCAAAAGATGGGTTTTTTGTGATACGAAAAATAAGGGCGTCATTCAAATCACGATGCTGGATTTATGTACAACACATTTACGTGCTATGAAGAAGATAAACGTCAGTCAAAATACCAGTACTATTTAATCAACATACATGATTTGGTGATGAAAGAGATGAAAAGAAGGAAGAACGTCAGTTCAATAGGCAGCACGTTTTTAGCCACATACACATATTTGATGACGAGAGGTATGAGTTACACTATCTACAAGATCGTGTTTCCACTACTTAGACGAATCTGTGAGGTGTGCCCTACACACAAACCGAACTACTTTTGACTTTCCCGCACCTCAAAATCCTTGATGTTGCTGAATATCTTCGCCTCCATCACGTAGTCTTCGGGAGACTCAGCATGATACTGACTCACGTGTTGCACGAACACCACGTGGTCCTGTAGAATCTCGGACGTAGAGGACTGTCGATAAGGTCGTTCAAACTATACTTCACAAACGTTCATCCCGGCTTCGCACTGTGGGCATAGGATAGAAGTACGACTACGGTGGCTATCTCCATGATTCCGCGGCTTTTGGTGTATGGAAAGTCCTCGCGCAGATTGAAACAACAATCCACACTCACGTCGAAGAAGTTCACCACCGTCTTTGGAAGAGAGCGCTTTTAAATTGCGTTTCTCTGCCTTCAACTCTTCCATTCGGTCTTTCGTCCAGGATGGACGTTCAGAAGATGACGATAAATACTCCTCACTAGTGAAAATCCACATTACGGGCAAATGCCTTTAGCGTCGCTGGAGCGATGATCCATTCATTGGTACTGAAATATGTAGTTTCTACCATTGCAGGACGTTAACAGCGCTGTTGCAGCAGAGTTGTTTGTTAGAAACGTAAAAAAGTGGTGAAACATACAATTCCTTCCCATCTCAGCCGCTATGGATATATTTCCTCTATCCACTTATGAATAATTTATAATACACGAAGCACGTCTCATACAAATCACTCCTGCAGAGCTTTCCTTCTCCAATTACTAACATTCCCTATGAATTTCGGCTGTTTCGCATTGTTTTCCGACCTCCTCCAACGATTTGCGGTCATCGTCTAGCATTAACGGTACGGGGCAAGTGCCGAAAGATAGAGTGTATCGTCGGCAATATCGTGTAATTACGGAGAGCGCGCATTCTCGACGCCTAATGAGAGCGCCTTCCCGTGTGATGGAATCGTGCTAGTTGGGTTTTTCCGATGTTAGCCACTAACAATTGAGAGCACCACGGGCACTTTCAAGATTTACTGTCGATGACGAACAAAGAGGGCTTGCACCCGTTATCAGCAGGCACAAAGACGCTGCAATTCAAAGCCAAACAAAGTGCACTAACGCAATGCGCTGCAAATAGTGAAAAACGTATTTAAACACCTGCTGTTGGTTGATAAAATTATGAATGAATGGAACTCGAACCGAGTTCAAAATGCCCCCGTAAGTGTGCAAAATATTCCCAAATAGGGGTGTTACTCATCAGCTTCGAGCAACGTACGGCATCGATTGTTCGCTCTGGGGTCTGGTGCCCTCTAAATCAGTGCTCAGAGTGACCATGCCCATTTACCTTTAGCTACCTGCACCCCCCCCCCCCCCGAAAAAAAGGCGCGGCGGTAAAGAAAAGATAGGTTTAGTGATAAGAATATCACACAAGCATCCAGACGAGTTTTAGCGAGAGAATACTTGGACTCACACCGTATCCGGGTAACTTTTACCTAGAGTCAGATAAAGCTAAAGGTAAAGGTGCCGGCGTTGGTCAGTTAAGGATGCGCCACGCAATCGTCTTCTGTTCAAAATCGCAGAAGCACAATAAATGCGAATGAATGCGTCTTTGAACTATACAATAACTTGCGGGGCAGCAGCTACACCGAAACAGTGTTTCTACCTTGCCTTACAAGCCTGGTACCAATTTACATGAGAGATTGAAGGTTTGGTTAGCCCGCGCGGGATCGATCACTCGACCGTGCGGGTATCAGAAAAAATATTACCCTATATGGGTGAGAAAAACTACTACCTATCAAATTTCGTCTACCTAGGTTGTTCGAGGTGCTGATCACCACCCTGACGTCTGCTCCGCCAAATTCGACAGGTAAAAGAGGGGACAGGTGGGTGAGCATGCCGTTGAGACCACAGATTTCACTGAAACTGTGTCCAATGAGGCTATTCAAGGTATCGATCACCATCATCGCTATGACATCAGATCAATGGAATCCTCAACAAAGACTGTCAACTCGTGATCAACACCGATAAATCACATCACCGGACAGAGTCTGGATCAGAAGAATTCCAACCAGAAAACTCATGCCATGGCTTGGAATAAAAGCTTAATAGAATGTAAAAGTGAATATAGCAGATAGGAACAATTCTTTAATCAGATGGAACTTCGGCAGGGCGATACGAAGCACTTTACAACCCAGTCGCATGAGCCGGGCTAGAACTTCTACTGTTAAAATGGGTTGCCGGAGATCTCGTCCCCGCGCGCGCTGCGGCTCATGCGAGCGGTCAGAGTCCGACGGGCAGAGTGAGGGCGGAGGCTTCTCTGCGTCCCTTCTGTCCGTGGGTGCACTTGCACTTTCGTCTCCGCTCGCAGCGAACCGTGCGTGAGTGCAACATGGGTGCACTCGCATTCGATCGATTAAACAATGAAACAGAGTAATGCTGAGGGTAGGGAGAGGGCTTCTTCAAGTATTTTGGAGGTTTAGGACTCCTTCTTTCCACCCATCATTTTGGGCAAGACAAATCTGAAGACTTCATCGGAGAACCTAATGTAAAAAATGAAGCAAGAGCCCAAAGCTTAATTCATATTCACAAAAGCGGTATTCCTTGAATTGCTGTCTGCTTGCTTTTATATTTTGGGTTTGCCATATATTTTAACTAGAGAATGACATTACAAAATTTTCGAGCGTATTCAAACGTTCTTGAAGTTTCTGTTTTTTAATCTTTTCCCATTCTTTAAGAAGTGTAAAAATAAATAAATAAAAGTGTCTTAAGAAGCCTAGAAGTGTTTCTTGCTGCAGTATATCCTTGCTAAAATTGCTTCAGGAGTCAATCGTTTTTAAGCAGGGTGCCAATAGTGCTCGGAATCTATAGGATACAATAAGTACAAATTGTTATCTTCATCTTGTCCGCTAGTGGATAGTATTCTGTGTACGTGTAAACTGATTAATATCCGACTATGCAACTTATGTGTGGTTTTTAGTGGTTTCAATTCATTTTGAAACAGATTTGAAGTTCCAAAGCCGAAAAACCTCGGAGATTAACTAGTGATGGTAAAATTGCAATGAGACGGGCAGGCCTATCCAGCAATCATTTAAAGTTTATTAATCTTTTTTATTTACTGAAATATTTTTTAAATTCATGGATATGGGGGCGACTTTCCGATATTACCATCGCGCTGACGTCACTGGCCGTCCACTCGTCTCCGCGAGCACGCGAGAAAGCACAGCTGTTGGGGAGAGACCAGTCGACCACGGAGCGTCGCAGTGTGCGGAGAGCTCCAGACGAACATGCGAAAGCGTAGGACACGCTGAGGGTGGAGAGGTGCGAGAGATTGTGACGAAACACACGCTGTCCACGTGAAAACCGCGCGCGGGGACGAGATCTCATGTAATCGTTAAAATGGCGCCGGTACGTGACTACGGATCAAGCGACGTACTGCACGTCTAACTCTACCGGTTTCAAAATCGAGGGGGTATATCCTTCTCCCACGTTCTCACTTGTGCTTAATCCAAAATATATTGTCACTGGAACTATTCCAGAAATATTATACATTGATTCACTCTACTTTTAGTTCGAGTTTTTCTCAATTTGAAAACTCCCTTTTCTACGTTTTCCTTTTTTAATACCGGAGCTTTACCGTAGAGATGTGCTCCTTGTTGCGAGAATTTCACTAAACGGCTTTGCCGTTAGGTATTTGTGATGGGCGACGAGTGGTTCAAAAGCTGCCGGCCAAAGGACTACTATGACCAATTCCTAAAGGAAGGCATTTACCCGGACGGACGGTCAACATCAGCCTTCAATCCGCTGCTTTTCAAGGTGATTTATTAGTTTCTTTTCGATTTTTCGACTTTTTTTCGGCAATAGTAAAAAGTCCCACGTGATGGGTCCGTCTGAGGTCAAGTAACTTCACTTCAACCCCGAACATCAACCATCTTAATTAGGATAATAGAAACCATCGAAGTATCTTCCACAGGAACTATTTGGGGTTCTGATCACAATTATCAGTTTTATTCTCTAAAAACGAACGTATGGCGAATCACTGTAGATAAAGGCAATGTCTTTATGTCAAAATCTAGTATGGTCCATTGAGACTCCTTTAAATACGTCGGATTCGCGGAAAGAACCTGGGCCCACATTCATCATTGGTAAACCGCCGATAAACCCCGAGGTATACCTCAAACGGCATGCAAACCGAGATTCGTGAACGCGCGAAGGGGTTTAATCAGGAACTATCGCGGGTGTATCGTGCCTCGCGATGAGGCAGGGTCTGGGAAATCTCTACGGTATCGAGCGGGTTTATCGCCGACGGGGTTTCGGAGACCGCTCGTCTGTTCGTGAATCTGGGCCCTGGTACAACTCCTCACCTTCAGAATGAAACTTGAACTATAAACGCTTGAATGGAGTCGGAACTTTAAATTGGTTGGTTTTTGACGATGATGGGCTTGGGCCTAACCCCAGTCTTTCTAGTGAAAGTCAAATACGCCTTAACTATGAATGCTTGGTACGTCCTTAGGGCCCTGGTTACCGTTACCCTTTCCCTCCATGGTCCAGATTCATGAACGGACGAGCGGTCTCCGAAACCGCGGCGCAGCCAGAACCAGACGACAGAGTCGATGAGACATTGCGTTTAACTTGGGAAGTTTAGGATAGGTAGACAAAGGTGGGCGCTGTCCGGGCTATATCTCAGGGTTTATCGGGGGGTTACCAATGATGAATCTGGGCCCATAAATACTAATTTCAGCTGGGCGCCTGGGGTGGCGTCGGATCGGCTTTGATCAAACAGGGCGGTGTCGCCGTTTCGTGTACCGTCCAAGCCTCTCTCGCTCTTTGTCACGACGGTCCACTTATCAGCTGCGAGGTGGACGCTTGTGCTTCGGTTTCACAGGTTTGCTTATAAAAATTACAATTTTTAACAAACTACCGGCTTTTCTCCTGAGGTTTTCATTGTTTAGGCTGATATCAGCGACGTCACCGATATGATAAATCAGTTGTTCAATAACGATGCACTTTCAACACGTACAGCTCTGCTTGTGAACGGTGTCGACAACGAGATGTCGATGACCTGGGAACTTACTTTGCAAATGCAGGTGTGCAGTATTTTTGATATTTCCTTCCTTTTTTTTTCTAAATATTTTGCTAAACCACTTTGTCTGGTTCCAAGGCGTTAAAATCTGCAGGGTTCGGTTATCTGCCGTTTTTGAAGGCATTTTGATCAGCGATCCATGTAACTATGTGGAAAACCCGTGGTGATTCTTATATTTATTATTTAGATAATATCTTTTAGATACTAAATTCTGACGGGCCGATCCTCGACGCTATCGTATGTGCGGCCTCAGCAGCTCTGGCTGATGTGCGCTTACCAACAGTTAAACTGGATCACGCGAAGGAGGACGAGTCGCCGATCCAACAGGAGGAAATATCGGTTCTTGATGAGGTCTGTCAATTTTGTTGACTCTTTGTCCGTTCACTCTTTGTTTAATATTTACCTTTAATCTGAAGGCTACGTTTAATACTAGTTAGGTACTTATGCGCTGCAAGGATGGGGTTTTGCTAGATTTTTAGGAACTAAAACCTATCCCTTTCTGGGAATAAGTATTGGAAATTTCCCATTTCAGGTGTCACCGCTAAAGTTGGCTGGCTCGCCAGTTGCCATTACCTTCTTCGTCGTTCAGAGCGCTTCTAAAGATTTCGTAAGTGCTGCTGCATTTCTTCTACCTTTTTCAAAAGTTAATCTTTGAAGTTTTTTTTTTGAAAAATTTTTACGTGGAGGCAAGAGAAACCGTGGTCAAGTCTTGAGTGTACTATCCACAATACTGTCTACTCCGGGGCCCAGATTTGCGAACGTACGAGCGGTCTCCGTAACCCCGTAGGCGATAAACCCTCTCTATACCATTGAGGTCTTCCAAACCTTGCCGAATCGCGAAGCGTGATAGACCCGCGATAAACCCCGATTAAACCCCGGCACGCGTTCACGAATCTTGCTTTGCTCGCCGTTCGGGGTATATCTCGGGGTTTATCGGGGGATTACCAATGACGAATCCGGGCGCAGGATTTCGAATTTGAGCTTTCAAAAGAAGACAGTAGTGCTGAATCTTGGCAGATTTTCCAAGGTTCAATTTTTGCTCGTATTTCTTTTTTGTGGAGTACTTCCGCACACAAAAGTCAAGATGGAAAGGTCTTCGGTTTAGCAACATCGCTCCTTTTTGTTTTGCTACCTCAGCTCTAACGTAACCTTGTTAGTAAAAGAATCTTGCCTATCTCAACTTCCTTGTTCTAAGGGCGTCCTTAACGTCATCGTTTTGTGTGTTAGCATCTTCGAGTGTAGCTTTTCTTTCTAAATAGCGGGAATATCTCACCGTTCTATAGTTATTACTTATATTCAATCACTTATATTGTGCCTGTAGATATATGAATAAACCTGTGATTGATTCATTTATCGTTGTTCCTAAAAGTTGATAGTAGTCGTTATAGGTGTTGGTCGACCCGCCTCAAGACCTAGTGGAACACTGTGCGGCCAGAATTTCAATGGTAACCGATGGTAAAAATATTTTGATGATGCGAACCCGTGGGATGCTTACCAACGAGAACCTGCTGTCCTCAGTTTCTACGATGGCAGAACGACGACATCGAAGTGTCATGGAGACGATGCGAGCGGCAGTGGCTCAATGATCCGCAGTTGTTCGTATGTTTAACCTAATAGAAAATTGAGTTTTTGTAAGATTTATTATTGATATGCATGTTGTTGAATTTCGAGAAATCCTGTTTCGGATAGAATCGTGTCGTTCGGTTATGTTGAAGATGTAAATAGATATATTACCCCTCGTTAAGCTTCGCTGAAGTTATCACTCCCAATCACTGCGGTATTTAGTCCTGTCTCATCTATATCAGTGCTGCTAAGGCTGATCGATATCAACAATGATATCGAAGTGCTCTCAGTCTCCACAGACTTCATTTAGAACTTATCGATTTACCTCATTTTTTAGTTTTGAGACGGGATGATAGTTCAGAAGGTTATTTGCCCCTTGAGCCGTGTTGTTACCCGATTGTCTCGTTGATTGTCTGTTTGAGATGTTGTTATTGTTTTTGTTTTTTGAAATAAATCTATAGAATAATTAACTGTATTCGACTGATCTGATGGCACAGATTCACCTGTAACTAATTGGAATGTTTTCTTCCCATGTTGGTCATTTTGTTGGTGAATTTCGCCTATAAATACCATCGATGATCTCTTTCTAGACGCATGTCCACTGGAGCGGATGATATCCTCAAAAATGCTCAGATCGCCAACCACAAAGAGCTGCAATTTGAGGACGACCTGGAGAATCTCTCGCTATCGGTAGATGATAGCATCGACAGTTTTCGATTCAATGTGCCACAGTGCGATTCTCCGCTGGCGTGAGTCACTTTTCAGAATTCTATTTTGAGAATTTCTTGTGAGGATGAGGATTTTTTCGAATTGCTAAGACCTTCAGAACGGAAAAAGGACGCAGCGACAGAAACGACCTGCTCAAATCGACTTTGAAATCTGCCCGGGACTTTATCGAAAGCGACGAGTTCGCACTGATAAGTAAAGATAAGCTCACGTTCAATGGAAAGCGAGAAAAGCTCCAAATATTCTGTTCTACTCCCAAACGTAAGTTATAAGTACTGTATTACAATATTTTCTAGTCAGAATGGGCAGGCCTTTTTTTTACACTAAATCAAATTTTATAACTACAAAATTGGCCTCTTCCCGCGTTTAGATCACGCACTCCGATCATCAGAAGATCGATCTGTGCTTGGGGGACAGGTGTGCTCGATGGACTTCGTGCTGATGGCATCTGCCCAGTACCCACTAACAGGTCAGCTTTACGTCCTCTTCTTCACCAGTTTCGAGAATTAAAATTAAATCTGCTCCAGATGTCTTTGATCGAGTAATAAGGAACATAGTTCAAAAGAGGCGAGAGGTCTCGTCAGACAAATTTGGCGTTGGGCCAGCGATTCACGTTGTAAGTAGCGAAATTCAACTTTTTATGGTACAATTTCGAATTTTTAATTCTATAGTGTCTCGCCTGGTTGTGCCATGCGGCTCAGTGCTCGATGGGAGATATGGTGCCAGGTGGCGAAGTCTTCCCGCATGCCGAAAGCTACATACATCGTCGGTTGACGAAGACGGAGCTGCCTGAGGTGCCTGAAGAGGAACGTGTTGAACTTGCAATTCTTCAGGTAAAGTACTACATAGATAGAATTATTGTAATTGAATACTGTAATAGAATCTATAAAACTCCAGTTAGTAGAGTTTGATTTCTATTTTTTTCTAGAATTTGATGTCCACGATGTCTGCCTAGCTGTACAAATAGTTTCTACTACAAATAAACGAGAAATTAAGGTGTGCCGAGTGCTCGACTTACTAACTGTCTGTGACCTGCGCTCCCAATCGCCAGTTGATCGCTCGATTCTCGCTTTTGCCATATGCCGATTGCTTCTTGACGCGAATTCCTGCTGTGCAATGCAGTATCGAGGGAGCAGAGCTTTGGAAAATGTAGGTAGCTTTAATTTGTCATTTTAAAGGTTCGCTGTTTTTGTAATATATTTTTTGTTTGATTTTGTAAAGATTTTTGCAAAAATCCCGATCTATTACCCTAAACATTTCCAATCGTGTTTTTTTTCTTTTCAAGGACATTCAAATTTTCCGGAGAAGTGTTTTTCGACCCATTTAGATGGTGTACCTTGTTCTTGTATTAGGGTGACCCAAAACTTCGTGTGCATTCCAGATTCTGACTTCCTTTATTCATAACTCAGGAAAACAAATGACCGATAAGGTTATCATGGTTGAGCTCAAGTGCTGAACCATTATAACCTTATCGGTCATTTATCTGTTTTCTCGAGTTATGAACAAGTGAAGTCAGAATCTGAAATGTACAGGAACATTTTGGTCACCCTAATATTTCATTTACGATTTATCTGTTGATTTTCTGTGTGAAATGGGTAGTGAGTTAGGCGCGGAAACTGAAACCGGTAGAAATACGTCCAAAACAACCACACCATACCGAACTGTTATTAAATTATTTATTACATTAGCTAATTTTATCCCAATCATTGTAATATATTGTTACTAAATACAATACACTACAATAAATGGAATAACTAATTCACTGATTTCTAACTCACTAATTTGACTTGTATGATTGAAGTTTCGACTAGAGCCTCAGGAAAGAGAGGAGTAAATTTGTGAAAGTATATTTATTTCATGTGTTTAGATACTGAATGCTTCTTCGCTATCCAAACGAGCAACATTAGTCGAGTTCTCCAATATTTTCCCTCTACTCTCAGGTATTTTTCAAGTAATTGTCAGTTGATTCATTTCAAACATGACGCACATCTCCAGATGACGTAAAAAACTTACAACTCTGCCACGAGATTATCAGAGAGTCGAACGCCGATCCGTCTGCTTGTCTGTCGTTGTGCAGCTCGACGCTGATTCATCTGTCGGAACGGGCCGAATGCGAGCCGTCTGAATTGGTTTGTAAGAGGCATTTCTTTCGTAAACACTCTAGATATTTATGGTCCAATCTTATTTAGGAAAGTCTGTCAGATATCGATTTCGTCGACTCGCATCTCGCTGTGATAGTCGATGTGTTGGAGGATGTCATGGACGTGTGTGAGAAGGTTGGTTGATTGGAGCGCTTTCATTGTCCTTCTTTGTTGGGTTCCTTCTGAATTTCTCACAGGGTCATAGGTGAATTACGACATACGATTTTTTAAACGTTTTGTGCAAGTTAGGACCCGCGCAGTGCAGTAAGAGGCGCTACCGACACCCGCACGGTCGAGCGATCGATCACTTCCCGAGCTGACCGACCTTCCATCCCACCGGCGCCGGGTAAATTGCTAGCGGACTTGTCTCGGAAGGTGAAGACACCGACTTGGTATTCTTGCTGGTCCCCGCAAGTCATTGTATAGGCCAAATACGCATTCACCATGCACCTGCAATTCTGAATTGATCACGAATGCGGAGGCGAGCCCTCAGGGGACTGATTATTGCCGATACCCTTATTTTTATCTTTACCATTGCACAAGCTACCATTGTGCTGGTCGAAAGTGACGAATAATTATGGCAGTTATTCCATATGAAATATAATCAATGATACGAAGTCATATTCTCATGCTGTCCATTAACTCGCTTGGATAATCTGATTGACTTCGTTACCGACGACTTGTTGTTGGCGTAACGATAGTTTTAGCTAGACGGTGAAGTAGAAATTTCATTTTTCATTGAAAAATTGTTGCCACAGCCACGGGAAGAACGTCGTTTTCACATTTGACTTTCAGCCTGATCTGATGTCTAGTTCCACCTTTCTTATTCTAGGATGACAACAAGAAAGGCAGCATCATTTTGATGTTGGACGCGTCGCTGCATCCTTCGCTGTACGAGAAAATGAAGCCAACAAGAAAACAGCAGATCACAGAGCTGCTGCTGAGGTTGAGACGTGATCTGGTGAGCAAGCACTTTGTTCGAGTTCAGATGTTTTGCTTTGTTTCGTTTTTATCGATGTTCTATGCTCGATCGCTGAAGTGACTTTTTTGGAATTCGCATTTTAAATGTTGAGGAGTTTCCTTCTTCCTTTTCTTTTTTGTTCAAGCGCCTTTGAAACCTTCTACTAGATAAGCTCCTTTCGTTTTACTGGTTGGCAACTACGATCTCCACTCCCGAATCAGTCAGACCCCCATGCGTCGACAATACGACCCCGACATTGTCAATGATTGACACCTTTTTCGCGATATTTTTGACGATGACCTTTTAACGGAACGCCAAGCATGTAATTTCGTGCCATGCTTTTTAATTAAGTGGAAACGAGCCAGCGGAACCAGTTGTTAAGTTTTTTAACCAATTTGGCGAACGAAAACAGTCGTCTCCCGCATAGCCGTTAATCGATAGTAAGTATTAGTCATAGTTTGAACACTACGCACCGACTGTTGGGTAAAAAGTGAACGCAGTTAAATATTTATCCTCAGTTGGGTACTCTTGATTTCACGGTGCCAAGCCCTGACAGAAAGTGTCACTCGGGCTCGTTATCGACCAATAATGCACCAGTTTTTAGTTAGCAAAAGTGCAAGTGTCTTACAATCTACGATCCCTCTCCAAAATCAAGTTCATAACAGTTGCAAATGAAAGCCAAAAAGGGTTAATTGGGAGTTTCCGCCAACATTACGTCTAATGTCTCAGCCAACATTACCACAGCAGTGCTAAGATCGTGTCAGATTTCGTTTTAAATTCAACAACTGACAACAATGTTGTGAAAAAATAGAAAATGAAAGTCCGGCTAGACATAGCGGCCCTCTGTCACGCGAAGTGGTCGCGAGGCGTCCGTGCTTGTGATTCGCAAATCATTTCAAAAGAGCTCTATTCCAGGGCGGCAGCTGTAACCCAAACGGAGCGCTCACCTATCGTCTTCTGCGGAATCTAATCGATCGCTTTGAAATTCAGTCTAACCCGGAATTAACCATCACAGGATAGAAAACCGCTGTATTTTGTAATTGCGGGTATTACTGTATATATTGTATTTTTACCTAACGCTTTCGCTAGCCGAAAGAAACTTCGTTGAAGTCATGTGAATGCTTTTATTCGTTGTCGAAGTTATCAATAGTCATGTACTCGCTGTTCTTTTTTAGTTGAATATCGTACAAGTTCACAAGTTTGAGGTACATTTGCTAGTTGTGGTCGAATACGACGTTTTAACGAAGACTTTTTCGACCGAAGCTTCACTCATGAGGCCGAGTCTTCCAAACTGAGCCAGATTATCTTATCAGTGTCGTCGAAATCGATAGTGTTTGCTTCTGCCACTCATAACGAGGTCGCTTCATGGACGAGATTTGAGTGAGCAGTGAGGTTAGAAAAGTTGTAAGCAATTGGTGGTGATTGCCATACAAATCATACCGCTTTTGCAAGAACTCTCCCGGACAGTGTTGGCTAAGCCGATGCTGCGGAGCGGACCATCCTAGCAAATGCTACGGAAAAGCTCACGCCAACGTTCTCAAAATTAATCCCAAATTCGCGATCAGAATGCAAAATAACCATTTAAAACCCGATTTCAGCGGGATCGGTGTTCTTAGCCGGTTCATAATGAACAACAGCTTCAACGATGCGGGTGTTCCTCAATCGAATTCAGTAAGAGGGACATCAAATTCGTAATTATTGCCCCCAATATCTCATCAGACTAGGTTTTCACGAAAAAATCCGACTGAAGCGGTATGTGTCCATGGAATCATTCCTCTGACTATTGGAGAGCGCTAATTGCTAGCAATGTTAGCAAGCTGCCAATTCACTCCTGAGGTCTCAGGGCTCGTTACGCCGCGCGGCGAAAATGAAAAATCGAAGAGCAACCAATAATTAACGTCATTGATCGAAGTCACTCCTCTGCGTTAGTGGCGCAGTCCGGTGGCGCCGCATCTACGCAAAAAATAGGCATATATTCACATAGGGAAGAAATTAAAGAAAAAGGTGAATTTCGTTAAAATGTCCTTTAATAAAGAATAGCAGCCTTCTAAAAAAACCCGAACGACCAGTAAGTTGAGGCGCCACCGGACTGTACATCTGCACACGACCATACGTGGATACGAAATGGTATGATATCGAATACGATTGGGCATGATGTGATAATTTGGCATTAAGAGGAAAAGTCGCAGCTGATTCTAATGACAGCTGAGGGTAGCATCTGGAATCATCGAAAATCCGCATACGAAAAAGTCTTATTCTTCTTCGATTGCGGTGCCCAAAAGACGATCATTCAAGAAGATGTCGCCACCAAACTTGGTCTTCCTAGACAAACTACTGAAATATGTACAATGTCGGGCATTGGAGGCCACATAGAAAAATTTGAAAGCCACATCGTTGAAGCTAGAGTTAGCTCTGTGTTTGGCGAGGAACTACAGTTCAAATTTCAAACCAAACCAGTAATCACCAACGGCTTTCCAAGTGTGAAACTCACGTCAACAGACGTCAATTTCCTCAAGGCAAATAACATATGCTTAGCCAACTCGAAACTTCGCGGCGAACACCAAACGCCTCACATTCTCGTTGGTCTGGACTACTTCCATGAACTAGTCATCCATCCGGTGAACGGAGAGAGAACTCCCACCGGTCTGCACATAGCAAAAACCATTTTCGGGCCCACTGTATACGGCAAAGGGTCAATCCCCAAGAAAGCGCCGAAACAACCTGCTACGGGCTGACAACCGTGTGCGAACCCGAACTTGATGAAAAAGCACTTCTCCAGAGAATGTTCGAGTTAGAAGGCCTCGGAATCTCTGAGGCTGAATACCAATCGGACGAAAAAGTCCATAAGTACCTGGAACAGTACTCGAAGAGAATTTCCTTTGAAGGAGGTCATATAACAGCCCCCTTTCCGCTCAAAGACAACGTGTCAGAGCTGGAGGATAATTACTAGCGATACGTCGCCTACACTCACTTCAAACCGCGTTAACCCACAATGACGAGCAACGTCGCTGGTACTGCAGAATCATTGAAAAATACCAGCAAGAGGGTATGATAGAAACCTTCACTTCTCCAGAGAAAGACGCAGTCGGTCAATACTATATGCCCCACTCGGGCGTGTGGAAACCGTCAAAAAACGTCCCTCTGAGAATTGTTTTTGACGCGTCGTCAAAAAGAAAAGGGAAGCTCTCTCTCAACGACGTAATGCACAAAGGAGAAGCAACAAAATTTACGATATCCTGCTCTCGGCACGCGATAGCAAGATAATCCTCATGTGTGATATAGAAGCCGCGTTTACTCAGATACAGAACCACACAAGGACCTGTGCAGATTTCTGTGGCTGAAAACGTGCCGCCTACAAAGGATAATGTGATACACTATCGCTTCAAACGGCTCCCCTTCGGGGTAACTGCCTCTCCGAGCATTCTGAACATGGCTCTCTCAGCGTATCTCAGTTAGCGAAAGAAATTTCGAGCAATCTGTATGTAGACAATATTCTACTGAGTGCCCAAACGGAAAGCGAAGCTCTGGAGAAATACCTTCAATCCAAGCAATTATTCGCCAAAATTGGGATGAATTTGAGAGAATACATTCAAATTCTAGTCAAGTCAATGCCAATATACCAGAACAAGACAGACTTGAGACCCAAAGTGTGAAACTCTTAGGAGTAGAATATCACACTCAAACAGACTCGTTCACAGTTAGCACGAGTTTCAATCAAGCACTCAAGCTAACAAAAAAGGATATCGTAAGCCAGATCAATTCAGTTTACGACCCTTTAGGGCTTGCTGCCCCTCTGTTAGTCAACTTGAAATCAATGATGAGACAAGTTTTCGACTCAGGAGTTGACTGGAAAACCACTCTAGATGAACCAATCAAGAAAAGGTGGAACCTGCTATGCGCCGAGGTCAATAATGCTACAATTGTCTCCACGCGCTCTCACCCAGCCTAATGGCAAGATTCATCTTTGGGTATTCGCAGATGCTAGTAATTTAGCTATAGCGGCGCGCCTACGGACAAAGCATCGCCACTAGCTCAATCACAGGCCTAATAAGCGGAAAAACGAGACTCACACCAAAAAAGTCTCGACAGACCATACCAAGACTAGAATTGCTTGGTCTGCTCATGGCGACAAAACTGGCCAAATCCATCATTTCGAACATGATCGAAATTATCGAAGGCGTTTCAATAGTCACCGACAGCGAAATCGCCCTTTGGTGGCTGAAGTCATCCAAAAAGCTACCAGTATTCGTAGCCAACACTCGTGAACGTATTCACAAAATCATAGGCACGATCCAGTCTGTCGATCGGAGCGTTTCATTTTATCATGTTGAGACAAGTCATAACCCTGCAGACGCAGGTACAAGGGGTCTCACGGCCGATTCAATCAGTGACCATGACTGACAGTCCAGCCGCGATACATGGCTAAAGTCTATTGAGACAATAGTCCAGAGCCCACCAGACGAAACCGAAGACAACGAGCAAACACCAGTAATGGTAACTAATAATCACGTGACCAAAATGCTCGAGAAACCAGCAGGTTTAGTAGACCTGACACGGTTTGCGACTCTCAACAAAGTAATCAGAGTCGTATCCATCATCGGAAAAGGCCTGAAGTACTGGGTCCATCGCACTAACAGGATCCATCCTATGAACACAGAGGTAGTCTCCAAGTTCACGGTCACTTCCACAGACATGGAACTAGCTGAGCAAATAATCCTCCGTCAAGAACAAAACCAGGAGACCTTGTCAGAACTCCAGAAGCGTTTTCCTGACAAGCACATAATCAAAGACAATAACGGGATAATTAGACACGAATCCCGTCTACAAAACGCGGCGATACCTACCGATACGAAGTCGCCCATTTACGTGCCTGCAAAATCAGACCTTACACGCCTGATTGTGCAACAAATCCACCTTGGAAACGCGCATTGTGGAAAAGAGCATACGCTCTCTATAGCACGACAACGCTTTTGGATTCCTCGCGCATCCAACGCTTTCAAGAAATACATAAAGCACTGCCCAGTGTGCAAAAGATACCAAGGTCTTCCCTTCGGTGCTCCTAATATGCCTGCCCTGCCTGCAGACAGGGTAATCGAGTGCAAACCATTCCAGAATATAGGGTGCGATTTCATGGGTCCATTCATTTCAAAAACCCAGGAAAAAATGTACGTAGCCCTGTACACGTGCCTCGAGCCGTTCACCTCGAGGTTGTTGAAAACATGTCGACGGGGGCCTTTCTGAGCAGCTTCATACGCTTCGTCTCCAGAAGGGGAGTCCCCAAAATCGTTCGCACCGATTGCGGTACGAACTTCAAGCATGGGGAACAAATCATAGCCACCATGTTTGAAAACGACGATTAAAATGTCGCCATAACGCAGACTGCGCCACTAACGCAGAGGAGCAAATTCGATCAAGGACGTTAATTATTGATTGCGCTTAAATTTTGCATTGGTGCTTTTCCTCTTAATGCCCCATTACCATATCATGCACAACCGTAGTCGATATCATACCATTTCGCATCCACCTATGGCCGTGTGCAGCCTGTTGAATCTGCCTGATGTGGAAGAATAAGGGTACTTTTCCTCCTAATGCCCAATAATCACCCAAGCGTATCATATCATGCTCATATCCTAATGCACATCCTTGAGGCGGTCTTATCATGTCATGCTTGCGAGAAAAGAACGGCTTTTTCTTCCACATCAGGCAGATTAAACAGGCTGCACACGACGGTGCGAAATGGTATGATATCGAATACGGTTGGGCATGGTATGATAATTGGGCATTAAGAGGAAAAGTACCGAAAAAGCCGTTCTTTTCTCGCAAGCATGACATGATAAGACCGCTTCAAGGATGTGCATTAAGATATGAGAATGATATGATACGCCTGGGGGCATTAAGAGGAAAAGTACCTTTGCATTTTCGCCGTGCGGCGTTTAAACAAGCCCTTAGGGTCCGATGGAGCAGGAAGAGGCTACTATATGGTTGTTAGCGATGAACATAACTCTCGTGCTAAACATCCTCGCTTCCTCGCACTTACCAGATCTGCACTCTGTCGTGCATGTGTACGATGAGAAGTTCCACAAAGACGTCGGATGAGTCAGACAACCTCAGCGACAGTCGTTCTTCGACCATCACATATTTGGCGAAAGTGGTTGCCGGGAGACCGATCTGCGTCCTCTCTCAGAAGAGCAGTCTCTCCACAACCGGCCCACACCCCTCGCCCCTCGTCATCTCTCGCCGTTGTGACGCATTGCGAGATGTTGTGCAATAGGGGCGGGCTCACCGTTGGCCGACGTAGAAGCGTCACTAAATGCTTGTGAATTTGACTGATGATACGAATTTCCGAAAATACTCCACAAAGACGTCGGATGAGTCAGACAACCTCAGCGACAGTCGTTCTTCGACCATCACATATTTGGCGAAAGTGGTTGCCAGGAGACCGATCTGCGTCCTCTCTCAGAAGAGCAGTCTCTCCACAACCGGCCCACACCCCTCGCCCCTCGTCATCTCTCGCCGTTGTGACGCATTGCGAGATGTTGTGCAATAGGGGCGGGCTCACCGTTGGCCGACGTCCGACAGCCAGTCTTCGCCGGCGTTTCGCACAGAGTTGTGCAATATTTCCTGCATATTTTGGTTCCTTGCAAACTTCTTAGCTGCCCTCTCAAGTCATCATTTATCGAAGCTTTTAAGAGTCCCTTTTCTCACCTTGAATTCAGTCTGCAGGCTTTGACCGAGAAGATGAAGCCTCGCTATTTCCACCGAATGAGGGAAAGGCGGACCATAGTGAAAGCATCCATTGGTAAAGGGTATTGGGTAAAGCGGATGTTTGTCACGAAATTTCTCCAGGGTACATTGCTAATACATGGAAAACCTGGCAGTGTACGAGGTTAAAAGTCTTGATGGTAATTTTCCATCTTCGTCAAAATTTAACGGTGCTGGTCGTGGAGCTATTTGTCATCCTCATGGGCTAGGTATGGGTAAGTCTGGTTGGGTATTCGGTTCTGAAGCGTTAAAGGGCAAAATCGGCTGGGACAGGGAGTCCAACCAACGATCGATAGATAATGGGCTGCTGAAAGGAGCGGAATGACTCATGGCGCCGGGTAGGCGACCGCTATTCATTCGTTTGTTTGCTCGCTTGTCGATAGGTTTTTTCTCCTCCAGTACCTAGCTTTCTATCAGAAGATGTGTTGACATCTGTGGATCGAAAACCGTCTCACTTTGTTACCTGATCTTGCAACCTGCCCGTTAAGTTTCGTTAAAAATTTTATTCAGTGTCACACTTAGTAAATAGCGTTTTGATTTCAGGTAACAAGGGACCGCGAGAGGTCCCGGCTTTCCAAGCCTCCAAGCGCAGGTAAACAGCGAAAGAGCTAGAGCGAATTCGAGCAGCCGGCCTTCAACAGGTCAGATGATCGCTTCAATATTTTTTTTAAAGTACTACAAATTATTGGAGAGAAAATACCTAGGAAGAGGTAATTTGCTCTGGTGGAGACGGGGCGAGATTATTCCTACCTTATTGGGCCCTGTGAAACTTTACAAGTGTTGCTAGGTAACCGCGTAATCCATACTGCAGTCGCTTTCCAATTCTTTTCTGTGGTTACGTGAGAGTTTCAAGGGTAAAGGAAGGCGTATGAAAAACCAGCGCCCAGATTCATGAACGGACAAGCGGTCTCGGAAACCGCGACGCAGCGAGAACCAGACGGCAGAGTCGATGAGAGATTGCGTTTAACTTAGGGAGTTTGGGATTATTAGACATTAGGGGGGCGCGGTTCGGGCTATATCTCGGGAACTCGGGGGCTTTCCAATGATGAATCTGGTCCCAGGGTGGATCCAGCTGAGTCGAATTGATACTCAGGTCAGTAAATCTGATCGACGTGCTAGATCCTGGTAGCTGCCGTGTGGTGCATTCTGATGTCTTTGGGTAAATTGCTGACGAAGAATGGCCTTGTTTGATGTCATTTAATTTCAGGTTCCTGGCCCAACTTCCTAGCAAGGACTAACTTTGTCCTTCGATCTCACCGAAGATCCCTTCTTATTCTCACCGACAGAATGTACAACATGGTCTCTAGAAGAATGCATTACGCCACCGCCTCTGGCGACGACTGGCGGGATGGCGTCTCCGGACGCCTTTTCCGCATCGCTCCGGGTGCCGTCCGATGCAACGTACCTGGACTTGCCGCTCTTCGAGTCAGTACGAAGAGAGGAACACAGTCTGAACCGGCACAACTGCGAAGAGTACGTTTTCCTGGTTCAGATTTCGCTTTTGGGTTGATGGACGGTTTCAAAAGAATCAGCTTTAGCTACACTTGTCTCTGCGAACCTTGGACGGATCAGTCAAGCGTCGAGTTAATTGTGACTTCGACGAATATACTGACAATGAGCTCTCATTCAGACCACATGTCGAAAATGAACGGTGAGTTCAGGGTGCATCACCCATGCTTGCTCGTCACCCTTGAACTGTCATCGCGGTAGGGGTTTGGGTAAACACCATTCGTTGGTGGGTTTGCCAAAACATTGATTGGGTAACCGACATGAGGTATAATTGACGGACATGAGGTATAACTGACTCCAAGAGCGGTTACTGAACGGTGCTCAGTAACCGCTCCTGCAGTCAGTTGTATCTCATGTCCGTCAAGTAATCAGCTCGGTTCTAGTCCGATTGTGTTATGGGCAGATTGACCTGTAAGCGTTCCTCTTGTAGAAATACAAGTCAATGATATCTGACTGAAATCTTGGGAAGGGCTCTTGCGAGGTATTTTAGAGAACCCATGGGTAGTGGACGTCATACCGTCACGGTAAGGTGGAAGTGTAGAACATAGAGTGAGAGGTCGCTAGCAATTCTGCCGTTGAACACCGCTTTCCTGGATACCTCGTACCTCATTTGCGGCCTAGTTTAAACCGTTCGATAGTCTACGAAACTAGTCTTTTAATTGCCGCTTTTTGTTTAGCGGTTTATATACCGTCCGATGTCAGTGTTTTGCGAATAACCTAGCATCTCCAAATATATACGTCCGATAGTCCTCCATTACTTTGATCCGTATGGCCGTTCCGGAAAGTTATTTTGCGTGTTTCAGACAATGTGGACGCGAACTTTCTTTCGGATGCGGACCTGCAGTTTGACGTCAACTGGCCGTACTCCAACAACGCTCTCGGAAATTCCGAATCGCCTCCGTACTCACGTGATATTTACGCCGTATGCTCGCCAAACGATGGCGGCTATGCAGTTGATCTAAACGATATAGACGCAGCATTCGACTGCGATATCAGCGCTCTGGACGCCTATCTCCACAGCGGAACCACCACCACCACCAATATGACACCCACCGCCGACAGCAATCACACTTCTTCTCGTACCGCCCAAACGCCCTCAGCAGTTCAGCGGCCAGAAGCCACGCCCCACAGCCCAACGCCCACCGGCACCGCCCGCGAGTACTGTTCGCCGCCGTCGTGCAGCACCGATCCGGTTGAAGAGTTCTTCCCCGACCTTTGCGACTCGTCCTCCGCCTCGAATACTCGATGCCGCAACGCTTCCAGTGGTGAGTTGTGTCTCGAAGACGCTTGTTTACTATAACTGCTGGGGTTTGGAAGCTGCGGTTGTACTGTAGATAGGAAGGGTGACGAGTGAGGGAGGTTGCTCGCAACCTGGCAAACTTTTCTTGGCACTATTCCTCTTGTTGGACACCAATCATAAAAATTCTTTTCATCGTTAGATTTCGCCCAAATTTGGTACCGGGGGGGGGTAATCTGGGGCGCCGATCACGAATCTGGTGTCCATTTTTCACCACGGTGGTCGGGGACCACTCACGACGCTACTTGGGTGGTCCAGTTAGGATCACCGATTTCGCTGAAGCTTTGCATAGGGGGGTTATTTGGGGTCTTGAACACGATGATGCAGTCCGTTTTCCAGATGGCGGCCGAATACGGTAGTTACAGGTAAGCCTCACCAGGTAGGGTCGGTAGGTACTCACCAATAACTACCTTATTCGGCGGCCATTTGGAAAACGGACTTTACCATCGTGTTCAGGACCCCAGAGAACCCCCATAGACGAAGTTTCAGCAGAATCGGTGATCCTAACCGGACCACCCAAGTTTTCGATATGGGTGGTCTCCGACCACCAGGTGAAAAATGGACACCAGATTCGTGATCAGGGCTCCAGATTACCCCCCCCCCGGTACCAAATTTGGGCAAAATCTGACGAAGGAAGAATTTTTTATGACTGGTGTCCAACAAGTGGAATAGTGCCCTTTTCTTGATATTTGAGTCCTTCTTGTCCTTACCGACCCTCATTTGCTTCTATTAAGGTACAACACGTTCGTCCGTGTCGCGATATTCTCCGTACTCCGTTGAATCGACCACTGATCAACGCAGCGAGTCTGTGAGCGAGTACCGCATGCGACGCGATAAGAACAATCTCGCCTCACAACGATCTCGACAGAAAAAGGCCGAGAAGATGCGTGAAATGCGAGCCGAACGAGAGGTACTGGAGCGACGGAACATCGAGCTGAAAGCACTGTTGGCCTCGCTCGAGAATCAGGTCGCCGACTACAAGAACATGGTGCTGATGGTGGTGTCCAAGTCTCACGTCTAAAACGATTTCCTAATTTGGCTGTGCTTGTGGTGGCGATGTGTACAATTTATAGGTGATAAATCTATTGCGGGCAGTGCTTTTTGTGGTCGCCTTAACGGTGGATTGTGTCAATAATATGTGTACTTCATTTATTAATATGTGTAATTCGTATCTCTGTGGTTGTATTTGTGTTTTTTGTTTTAACTTATTCGTTTCTAGTTTAGAGATAGATGTTGGGATTGTATTGTGCAGTAGTTGTAGATGCTGGGAACCCAATAAATATATAATCAATGTGAGTCAAGGCTACGAATTGAATATCGGAAACTTGGCAAATATTGAGCAAAAGCCGTGAGCTGCGGTCAGTAACGCGCCCAAGAGTGGGCGTGGCCCCGAGAACAGTCGGCCGCCCGCCTGTCGAACCAGTAGATACCTTTCGGAATTTTGAGCAATTGCGGTAGGTTATGGGCCCGCGTGGTACAGTGGTATGAGGCACTGCTGACACCCGCACGGTCGAGCGATCGATCCCGGCCCGGGCTAACCAAGCCTTCCATCCCTCCGGGGTCGGGTAAATTGGTACCAGACTTGTCTGGGAAGGTAAAGACACTGACCTGGTATACCGGCTGGCCCCCGCAGGTCATTGTACAGGCCAAATACGCATTCACTATGCCTCTACGATTTGAATGGAACACGAATGCGGCGGCGCGTCGCCGGTACCTTTACCTTAACGCCGGTACCTTTACCTTTACCTTTACGGTAGGTTATGGCATGGTGAATGCGTACTAGACCTACACAGCGGCTTGCGTGGGCCTCTCGCTATACCTGGTCAGTGTCTTTACATTCCTAGCCAAGTGTGGCACCAATTTACCCAGCCGAAGAGGGACGGGATGTTTAGTTGGCCTAGGAATTACCATTTCCAAGAACGACTCTAAAACGGATTTCTCATTGTGATCAGCTCCTCATGTAGAAGTGTAGCTTATTGTAAGATTAGGGTAAATTCAAATGGCGGTGAAAACTTGAGCCTCAGATGTCTATGAAGGACCCCATTGTACCTTTGGCGTTCCAGAGCTTATTGTTGGATAACTTTTCCAGTCAACTTTGCTCAAAGTTGATTCGCTGCGAGTGGAGGAGGGTATCTGGTATTCCAGAAGGAAAATTATACAACGATTTGACGACATGCTGCTCACGAATGTGGTAAAGATTTCCGTAACTTTGATCGATTACGATAGATTGTCAAAGGACAGTGGTAGAGTCGATGGAGTCAAAAGTCTTCCTATCCTCAAGGCTCTCTTAAAACTTGAATGAAGGGACATGGCAGACAGCTATGAATGACAGTTTACACGACCTATAAGGTTGTTGCCGTATAGGACATTGTTCTACAGAGGAAAACCGACAGCCAAAGATGAATCCGATGCAAGAACAAACCGTCCAATAGGGCTCCTCACATTTCACCACTAACACCATCGGAAAACTCCTACTGGATTGTCCCGAGGTACATACACGAAGTACGAATAAACCAGCTGATAAATCTACTAAGAACGTGGTACGCTCTGAGGGGTTTTCCATCCCCGTAGTGGATTTAGTTACCAAACAGGTCCGATGTCAGTCGTTCAGACGAAACGACGAACAAAGTTTTGATACTTTATATAGCGACTTTGTATGCTTGTCAGATACGGTATTTCAAATGAGAAGCCGAATAAGTTAGCTTTACAAATAGCGTAAAAAAATCCGAAAAAACGTGGTAAAAAGATTACATACGCTGAAGTGGAACGCTCACCTGCCGTGCGTTTTCAGTATGGGTCCATATTGACAGGTACATTCGTATCGCACATGATTTCGCCGGTGGCCAACGCTGCTCCGTTTATGGCTTGGCTTCTGAAAAAAATAGAACACAAGTTATGATGGTCATAGTTCACAAGGATTCACCCTTACAGATAGTGCTTGTTACTGAAAATTCCGCACAGATATCACACATGATCGAATTTTATCAAGGGATTGTCGATTAAATTAGCTCCCTCTTGAAAGCTAAGGTCCAGGCAGCTTCTCTCTAGACGGATTAATCGCGCTGCAACGCGATACTGTAATAGGCGGCACCTTAACCAGGTTTGCCTAATCGAAGTGCGACAGGTGAAAACAAAAGGACAAAAGGTTAAAAATGGTAAACGGGCTGCGTTGATTAGTCCCCTTAGAACGCGCCACGCACTTGTCTCCCATTTAGAATTGTAGACCCATAGAGTATTTGGCCTATACAATGGCTAAGGGAGCAGCCGCTGTATAAAGTCATTATCTTTATTATTATTATCTGTCTAGACAAGTATAGCACTCATTTACTCGATTTCGCGGGATAGAAGGTTTGGTTAGCTCGGACGTGGACCGATCCCTTGACCATGTGTGAGTCAGTAGCGCCTCGTAGCTATGCACTAGGCGCACCGCGAAATAGAATTATGCAAATTAATTTCTGTGGCTCGAATCGGCCAAGACTAGATGTTTCTTGTGCTGTATTTGAGCTCGACACAAGGTGGTATATGATATTTATGGGCTAACGTTTCGGTGAAATCACCTTCTTCGGAGTCTGAAAGGGTTAAGACGATTGGGGAAACTATTCGACCAAACGTCGCATCGAATCTAACAGGAATTCACGATCTATTCTCCAAATTGCTAAGTCAAGGGAGAACGGGATAACATACCTCAGCCTGATCCACAGATCGGCAGTATAACGCGGGAGCTCAGGCCCTATCTAAGACTGGCATTCTGATTTGGGGTCATCCTTACATCATCTGGTACCCTTGCCCATCGCTTCCTCGTTTTACTGCCGATCTGTGGATCAGGCTGAGGTATGTTATCCCGTTCTCCCTTGACTTAGCAGTTTGGAGAATAGATCGTGAAAAAGTTAGATTCGATGCGACGTTTGGTCGAATAGTTTCTCCAATCGTCTCGATCCTTTCAGGCTCCGAAGAAGGTGATTCCACCGAAACGTCAGCCAATAAATACCATATACCAACCTTGTGTCGAGCTCGAATACAGTACAAGAAACAACTGTACGATGCCAAGGTTCATACAGAGTCGTACCTGGAGAGAGACTAGATGCTTGCCACAGAAGATTCACGGTTGAATGATGTTGAATGAGGCTCACAGAGATTTCTATTGTCGTACATTCATTCCTCATCGTATGTCCAAGTTTGGACTTTTGAAAGTCCGTCATAGTTCACTAATTTTCCAACAACTTTCGTTCAAGGTAATTTTTGAGCGAATTAGACGAGTGCCGGCAGCGGATGAGTTCATGGAATTGAGTTAGCGTCGACGAACGGTAAGTACGCGCATCGGGGCGCACGAGCGAGCGGTAATTAGGGGGTGTCGGTGGTAGGAGTTCGGGGCGGGGTTAGTGCACCGGGGTGGTGGCAGTTGCTGGTATTAACTGTTGCTGCCCTGACACCCTCCGCGAGCCTCACAGACATCAAGGACATCCACACTGCTCGGCTCATCACAACTATTATTATTGCTAACTATCTGTCCGGCGGACTCACTGTGGGACAATAGTCCATCAACAAATGTCACTCGGCGATGTAGGTCGCCATTTACACACGAAGCTCTCCAGTATTCTCGTGCTGTGTCTGAGCCTTTGCCCTGAGGGCTTCGCGCAGTACGTGACCGCCAACAAACCGGAGCCGACGATCATAGGTAGGATACTGGTGACCTTAGTAGCTTTTTGCTGTTTTATTTGAATTGGTTCAATTTATCAAAAGGAACACTACGCGCAAATGTAGAGGATCCTTGCTCTTAGCATTTATACTTCGAGCGAGGCAATCCTAGTCTAAGCCAGAGTCTGCACAAACGTCGCGTTACGCCTTCGATCAATTGTGGGGTGTTGTTTGAGCGGGAAACTTGAAAATTTTCTCAAGTAAATCCAGATCCTGACGAATTTTGACAGCTGCGGCAAGCGAGGCGAAAACACGAGAAGTTACATCATTGTTGACTTTTGGGTAAAAAGGTAAAGGTAAAGGTGCCGGCGTTGATCAGTCCCCTGAGGACGCGCCGCCGCATTTGTGTTCCATTCAAGTCGTAGAGGCTTAGTGAATGCGTATTTGGCCTATACAATGACCTGCGGGCCCAGCCGCTATACCAGGTCAGTGTTTTTATCTTCCCAGACAAGTCTGATCCGACCCCGGAGGGATGGAAGGCTTGCTTCGCCCGGCCGGGATCGATCGCTCGACCGTGCGGGTGTCAGCAGCGCCTCTTACCACTGAACCACGCGGGCCCTTGACTTTTGGGACCGGGGCAAATCAGAATTAATATTCAATTCACTATTAATTACAAAAATGCTTGCTGCCCGTACAATCCACTCAAAATTTTGATGCCGACACCCATGGACACCAGACAATTTGTTTCAATAATTAGAAAAGATATCCTAGACCATGTTAAGAACTAACGCCACAGGTCATTGTTAGAAACACAAAGGATCTAAATATTGAATAGGAGCCGATTGCGCGGCGCATTCCAGGAGAACCTATCCAAGACACCTGAGCAACTTTCTGGGAATGCGCCGCGTATTCGCCTCCTATTCAAGAACATCAATCTAAACGTCACAATTTCGGATCTGGTTAAAACCACATCCTATTTAGTGAAACTTTCAGTGCTTTCCTAGAATTTCATGAGAAAAATAAGGGTCCGTGCTTGTCGCGACCGCTTTACCTTTCTCTGTGGCGAGAGTCGACTGCTCAGACATAAATTCTAATGGAGAATTTTGTGGAATTGAATTTGACAAAGGATCGTTGATCGATATATCGAATTATTTCTGTACAAGATTAGGTATTTCGTTGCAGATGTGTCGGCAATGTGCAGCAGTGAAGGTATCACGGCTGCTTTTCTGTTCGATGCGCCGTTTCTGGGTAAAATCTACTCGCTCGACTATGCGATGGTGCACGACTGTGTCTACTACAACGGACGCGACTCGAACAACATCCTCTTTTCCATACCAGCACATCGCTGCGGCACTCGACTGAGTCGCACTAGTCGAAATGTGAGTAATCTGAGGTTCTTTTTGAGTCCTGGAGCGTTTGGGTGAAGATCATACCCAGCTCGTAACCTTGCAGCTGCCTACTGGCATATACTCGGTGCCCTTGTGCATCAGAATGCCTTTGTTGTGAAGCGCACCGGCGGTAGTGCTCGCTCTTTCTTTGCGACCTTCCAGTTCCAGCTTGCGGACGGGTAATTGCACCCGGATGGCGCTGGGTCAGGTGAGCGCCGACTGCGGAATTGCGACAGCACCCGCTTTTCGGCACAACAACCCTGTTTGCCAGCCGAAATAAGAGAACGGCAGGGTTGGACGGGTTTCCAGATACCATAACAAGCGAATTATTGCTTACTCTCACTGCCGTGGAAAAATCAATACCGTTTAATGCTGGGAAATGAAGAAATATAAATGAAGCTTAACCTCTAAAGGTCAAAATTACCACAGAACTTCTCACCAAAAACGCCGAATGGCTTACTCGAGTGCCATCCGCAGGAGCACTCGACCTCAATGTCGGCTGACCAGTGTACTCAAGAGTTCGCCCAGGAGAGCCGGTGCTTCATAGGTGGAGGTCTCACTGTTGACACAAATACACAGTTCAACCTCGACATATTTGTCTTCGCTGGTAAATCCTACCTTAGCGAGGCAATCGCTAGCATAGAATTTAACAGCGAAGGCAATCGATGGACGACTTTCAGAGCGAAAAGTTGAAAAATGTCGCAAGATCCATTTAGATGCGAGTACCATACTCGCCCAATGGACGAGCTGTCTGACTAGGGTTCCCACTCCCACAAACACACTGTAGGTATATCCTCCGTGATTTTTTTTTGAAATTTAAACTTTGTTCTTGAAAATTTCGCATCTATGTACAGAGGTCACCGATCGATAGGGTCAGCATACGTTTGAGAAATCTAGGAAGAGTTCGCCGACAAGTAGAACACCAAGGACATCAAATCGTCGTATGGTGCGGTGACGAAAGGTTAGTTGGTGGAACAGATTCCAAAAATAGACGTTAAATTGCAGATTTTTTTCGCTAGTTTGAGTGTTGGGCCTCAACAAAGTTTGATTCACCATCTAGACGCTAAATTGCGGAATTTGCCCGCTAGTTTGTGTGAGGCAATAGCAATGTCTGATCCACCAACCAACCTCGTTCGACACAACATCATTCCACAATAATAACATCAAGCCGACGTTTCAAGACGAGAAAACGTGGAGAACAATGAGCCCTTTTCTTCTCTCGTCATGTCCTTCATGACGAAATGATGAAAGGATGTCTGTCAGTGAGGTGAGCGACGATCGCGCATAATTGACACCTTTCCGCCAGGCGCAAGCGAATTTCAGCCGACAAGGACGCCGAGTGGTTTGTTCAAGAAGTGGAGGTTGAGGTCGTTGGCCTTCGAACGACATTGTGTCAGCTGGCAAGAAGCACACTGATCCTCGTTGCACCTCAAAATCCGACGCTCACGATCTCTTCTAAGCCGGTCGAAGACAACGGCGCGTGGGCGATGCGTGAACGAGATCGCCCTCAATCCACATGAAGAGGACATAAATAGCTGGCCCATATTCGAGTCGACAATCGTGCCCAATTAGGCCTCAAACGCACTATTGAAGCATTTACCCTATCGTTGAACGGGTTCAGCAACGATGTTAGGGTCATAATTATCTATGCGAACTGGGAAAAGTTGCATAAAACAAGCGAACTGGAGGGATTAGGTTTAAAATATAAAAGATCACTCTGCAATAAGAACTTTTCAAATATAACTCCGTTTTTAAATCTGAATGTGACTAGAAAGAAAGGGCTGAGGAGGAATTGAATAGTCTCTAGTTCGATGCAAAACCAATTTGTTGACTACAGTACCGGACATGCCTTTTGATCAGTTCCCGGAAAAGCCGCTCAGGAGCGTTCCAAAGCGGATTTTTTCAATAGCTTTGTTGAAACTCAATTATTTGTAAAAATATGCATATATTTGAGCTCACCGGCTCGAGCTCTAGCGGCTTTTTTCAATAGCTTTGTTGAAGCTCAATTATTTGTAAAAATATGCATATATTTGAGCTCAGCGGCTCGAGCTCTATCGAATGATATTCAAAGATCGGTACAAATGCAATATATAGCCCCTTTTGCCGACCCCTCAAATCTCGAGTGTTCGGTCCTTCGGGACTTGTTGGTCCCTCGGGGGTCGCCCAGGCGAGATTTGAGGGGTCGGCAAAAGGGGTCATATATTGCATTTGTACCGATCTTTGGATATTATTCGATAGGGCTCGAGCCTCTGAGCTCAGATATATGCATATTTTTACAAATAATTGAGGTTCAACAAGGCTATTGAAAAAAGCCGCTTTGGAACGCTCCTGAGCGGCTTTTCCGGGAACTGATCAAAAGGCATGTCCGGTACTGTACAATGCAGCTTCACTGCTAGTGTGGAGCTGCGTGGAGCATGACGTACTGCTCATGTTTGATCCCACAGATCCCCATAATACTCCCGTTCATCAAGCACTGGTTTCTCAAGACAGGCGCGGCTTTGGCACCCAAACTACGCGACGTAGCATCGAAATAAATGAATATTGGAAAAATAAACATGAATTGCTAAGGAATAGATTTCGTTTTCTGTTGCAGCGTTCTTACGAAGTTAATTAATTCTTCTGAATGCATATGACTCAATTGTGTTCTTATTTATGATTCTGTGATTTTGGATCGATTCGACGGTTTGTCTGCACTCTCGTTATGCTTTTTTTTAGCGAAATGTGTGCCTTCAGGCACCTGTTGGTGCTGTGGCCTTTGAAACGGCGTCAAAACCAGCAGGTGCCTGAGCTGCGCCTATTTTACCCTTGCTGGAACATAGCAAGTGGCCAAGAGCAATTTGCCCATTTCCCTCATTCGCCGCTTTCAGCTGGTCGCAAATTCACAGCCTTTTTCAGACGGTCGACCAGATGGAGAACCGCGTCTACGTCCAGATGGAGCCCGACGCACAAACGGCCGCCGATCGCCAGTTTCTCTTCGTCTGTCAACTTTCCGACACGAAATCACCGGACACCGAGTGAGTCGCTTCAGATCCATTCCTCGGTTGCACTACTAGCGATTGAATTTCAGCATCCGACGGCATCCCGTCGTTCCGACGTCCGTCTCTTCTAGCTACCCGATGGCTCCAGATCCTGTGAAACCGCCAAGCACTCCGCTATTCCGGTTATCCACTCACATACAGCCTGTCAGCAGCGTAAGGGAGCTCCTTGATAGTTGATTTATGGAATTTCTGTATGAGTTTTTTTTTCGAATTTTGAACATCCGTCGCTAAGCAATCCCGTCATCACCGGACCACCGTACTTGGAGGCAGTTCTCTGAAGAAAATGGCCATATTTCAGAACGTCGTACCAAGAATCGCCGCCCTCTCGTCAGACGGCGGCCATTTCGGCAACTGGCCTATTCCCGGGGCTCGTCCCTATTCGCCGGCCGTCACACCGGTGGTCAGTTGGCCAAAAATTCCGCTTCCTGAACCGATCGTTCCAAGAAATCGGCCGAGTACGTCTGCTTTTTACTTTCTTTTCAAAACTTCATTTCCACTCAGAATGTGGCAGACACTTCGTACTCTATCCTAACACTCCTCCTGTCTTTTTGTCGCTTGAAACTGTCACAGACGTTTTTTTCAGTGCTGCATATCCCATCAATAGGCCTACCGGACCCCGCGCTCCAGGACAGTGCAGATGTGTACGCGACAAGCTCACATCTTTCCCAGACAACTACTGCCACCTCCACCTCCACCACAACACCTCCTAACCCATTCCTGCCGATGGGTCCCGCTATAACTCCGATACGAGACGTCCCACGAGTCATACCAGCACTGGAACCGGTCAGGACCTCGAATCTTCCCACTGAGCCGATCCTCGCTGGTTCGTACGTCACCTCGGACAGCGGAACCAGAGGCGGTGCCGAACAGGTGGTTATCGGTCGAATGGCGCCGTCACGACAAACGGATGCCACTAAGGCAAGTCGCCTCATTTTCTGAAGGGAAGGCCTTGACGGAGAGCGAATCATTCATTTCAGATTCCGGCATACCCTTGGAACAAGCCTTACCCAGGTCAGGTCAATGTTGACGCCTTCAACACTAACCAGACCATTACGGTGACTTCGGAAGCGGGCCACGTTCGAAATTGGGATAAGGCGAAGATTTTCAAAGAAGAAGAGCCAAAAATTGGCGTCGAATTCCGAAAGGACGGCGACGATAAGGCAACGTCCAGCGACAAGTAAACATTTTCGTCGGTTTCTTATGGAAAATCACATTCAAATTTCCTTTTCAGCGTTCCGGTCTCGCCTCTTGTGTCCAATCAGGAGTATTTTGCACCTCCTGCCGAATTGACGCTGGAAATCCAACAAGGTCGCGGACCATTTGCTCCAGCTGTCAACTCACCGATAAAAATCGGTGACAACATCACGTTGGTGGTTCGAGCAAAGAGCCAAATGAAAGGTAAGCTGCGGCATCAACTTACTTGTGGTTACCCTATAGTTTCACCAACTGGGCGCAAACGGTGCAGACATTCTGTCCTTCACAGCGCCGAGACCAAGAGCGAATTGGTTGTCTAGGAAAGTCGTAGCTCCAGCTTCAGCAGCGAAGGCCCGGTGAAGACCATCCTCATAGGTGTCACGAATATGAGTGGAAGTCGAGTGCACGGCGCAATTCTCGATAGACTTACAGGGTCCATAACACTGCTACTTCGTTTTCGAGCTTAATATGTAACATAAAATGAGATTAAAAAACTAGAAAATGACGTGGAAATCCGAGATGAACAGAAATTGACTTTGAGAGGAAAGAAAGAATAGAAGGAGTAATAAAAATAAAAACTAAATTACGGCGTTCAATATCAAGGTGAGAACGAGTTCGACATGTTCGTGCACTCTTGTTTCGCTGCCGACGGACCGGGCAACACCAAAATCGACCTGATCGATCGGAATGGGTGAGTTGAACTGGGGATCACCATCGCTGTGGGGTTTCCATGAACATAATTTTTCTTTTTTGAGGGTAGAGGTACTAGGAGCATCCAACGTAATTCGGCTGATCTAAGCAGATCAGAATTCAGGTGTGTGCTGCGATCACAGTTCGTGTCACCACTGAACAGAACGAAGGATCCAGACAGCTTAATGTACTACTATTTCGGGATCACCGCGTTCAAATTTCCTGGCCCTGACGATGTCTATTTCTCGTGTTCGGTGGAATTGACGCCGTTCAGGAATTCGCAGGTACGTAATTCACTACCGCGCGGCAGTACCGCCCCATCCAAGTGGTAACTCCGCCCTCCGCACCCCGAGTGCCATTTCAGAATAGCAGTTCTGACGGCCTTCTGATGAACTCGACCATCTCAAGGGGGTGCCTAACTAACTTACCAAGTACGGCAGATTTGGACCTAACTTGAGTGAACTTTATTACACAAATTTGAAAAATAGAAATCGCAATTAATACAAAATAGCGTTCAAAGTTCGCGGTCCTAACGATGTCTACTTCTTGCCTTCAGTTCAACTGACCCCGTTTACAAATGGACAGGAGCGTATGTCTTAACCGTGAGGTAGCACCACCTATCGGAGAGGTAACTCCGCCCCTTGCGCTCCGACGCTCCTAATGTGATCCCCAATTACTGCGAAAAAATGCGAAATTCCAATTTTTTACAACGTGACTCTTTCAGGAGATTTGCCCAGCTGTACGGCGCTCCAAACGAGAATCGCCGTCCGGGAAGGAACTCCGACTGTTCGACAGCGTCGAGGTCGAATTACCACAGCGCATGGACAGCAAACACGGTCACGAACGGAGCGGAGGTAGACTCTGCTTACTAATTTAAAAAAATAAAAATAGTTACAAAAATATCAAACCTCGTATGACCTCTTGCCGTTCAGAAGAGCCCGACGACGTATGCCTGTCGAAGCCGTTGGCGGTGTTCGTCTTCATACTGTTCGATGTATTACTGGTGGCTGTTGTGGTGCTCGCATACCTTTCCATGTCTTTCTACATTCGGCTTTCATCACATCAACCAAAGACGATATATTCTATGTACTGACGCGTACCTAAAAGAGCTGCCGCAGCCGAGCTCAAAGAGCTCTGCGACGATAAGAAAGAAAAAGAAAAAACGGAAACAGCATCGAAAAGATGCGACGCGCCCGTTGTCAAGATGATCTCGCTGCTTGCAGACGGAAATACTCTATTGTTGTTATTTTGTGCATAAAAATAGAATCACGGATTCTACCGCTGACTGAAAACTGCTGAACAAGACCCATGGGCTTTTCATACAAGGCAGCGAAGCGGCTCACCGCGGCGCTTTCGCTTTTCCGCCAAGTATGAACATACTTCGGTGAGCTGTGGATTAAGTAGAAGCTACGGAAACAGACCTATTTTTAGCATATAGACCAGAAGACACCAAATATTTATCCGTAACCCGTAAAGAACTCGACGAAATATACAATACTGTGAAGTGGAAATACAGAGAGCAGCGCGCAGTTTGACGAAATATAACCTAGCTGTCAAAGCTGATGAATGGTCGGTTTCCAACGACGTGTATTCACCAGCAGTAGTAGATCTCCTCGCAGTCAACGACCAGCTCCGGTATGGTGACGCTCAGTCGCTTTTCCAATTCCTCATGCGCTTTGCTCTATAACCGATAGTAATCACAGCATTCGAGATGTCAGCGAAGAAAAACTCTAAAGGGGGAGAGCAGAGGGAAAGGTTGTACCAAGATTTTTCTAACAAGCTTCAATGAATGTCATATCTACGAGTTCAGTTTCTTCTGATTATAAGAATTTAGAATAGGAATTTGATTATAAGGATCAGAAGAAGCTGAACTCGTAGATATGACATTCATTGAAGCTGGGCTACGGGGAAGTGTCAGTGTCGATGCCGTATCTACGAGTTCAGCTTCTGAATATAAGTGACCTGCCATACCGTTGCGATTAACGCTGCGTTGATCGCTGCGATTAGGCGTCGTATATAAAGTATTGTGTGTGCCACAGCTGCCTGCTGATACCGAAGGAGTTAATTAGAGAAAGTACAAATCAGCTGATGCTGGTGTTTTTAATGTTCCTATATTCATTGTTCCGTGGAATTTCGACGTCTTTTTTGGTAGTGTTCGATATTTTTATTTCAGAGCGCGCTCTAGAACTTCGATAAATTAACATTTCACCTCTTCCTCGTCGTAATGATCGAAACTTTTTCTTTCATTTCGTCTGATTGAAAATTGAAATTGAATTGAATTGAAAATTGAAACTACTTACAAAAAGCGCGCTCTGAAATAAACATATCGAACACGACCGAATCGACGTTGAAATTCCACAGAACAACAAATACGGAAACACTAAGCGCGCTCTGAAATAAAAATATCGAACACTACCAAAAAAGACGTCGAAATTCCACGGAACAGTGAATACAGAAACATTAAAAACACCAGCATCAGCTGATTTGTACTTTCTCTAATTAACTCCTATGGTATCCGCAGGCAGCTGTGGCACACACAATACTTCATGTACGACGTCTAATCGCAGCGATCAACGCAGCGTTAATCGCAACGTCGGTATGGAAGGTCACTAAGAGTCAAAAGAAGCTGAACTCGTAGATGTGACATCGACTTCTAGGGCAGACACAGTCGCTTTTGCAATTCCTCATGCGTTCCGCTCTATGACTGATAGTACATATTCACAACGTTTGAAATGTCACCGAGGAGTAAATCCACAGGGGGAGTGCAGAGGGAAAGGTCGTACTGTACAAGATTTTTCTAACAAACTTTAACACGTTGACGACAGTGTGGCGCATTGCTGCGCCACGCTCAAGCGGTCGCGTGGGACAGTGTGGCGCAATGCTGCGCCACAGTCTTGTATCGTATTTTTCTCGGCACATTTCAGAATTTCGAAGGATGTTTTTGGGCCACTTTTTAGTAGACCTTTGCACATTGTTATAGGAAGCATGGTCCATGAAAATGATTCTTAGCTTCTGATTTACTGGAATTTTTGATTGTGCATTAGTTTTCTTTACAAGTGAAAACAAATAATGGTTATTGCAAGAAACAAATAAATGCAAACAAATACTGGTTACTGAAACAAACACATAAATACAAACAAATATTGATTATTAGAATAAACAAATAATGAACAATAAACAAATAACAATTTCCTTTTAACCTGGATAGGGAAAAAGGACATTCGAAAAACTTCCAGCTGTTATTTTTCTATTTTCATCGCAAAAAAAGAAATAGTCACAATCCCCGATATCGAAGGACTGTATATGTAGTCTTCGAGATTTACTATTCACTTCCATTTTGAAAAAATTCGACGTATGCCGGCATCATGCCACAGTCTCGGCACGCTAGAAAATCGGTTGGTTCCACGCGCCAGACACGCGAAAAAGGCGCTGTCGTCAACGTGTTAATGAATGTCATATCAAAAAGTTCAGCTTTTTCTGAGTCTTATGGAGTCTAGATATTGACTACTAGGGCAGAAATCGCGGCGGATACTGTGAAGAGTCACCAACTTTCACATTGCAGCCGGAGACTGTTTCAGAGTCTAGAACGTAACGTTCTGGGCGGTTTCATTTGCAGAACTATACATAGAACATGATGATGGAAAGACACTAATGAACCGTTGAAATTCCGCAAACGATGTACCCGTTTGCTACGCTGCTCTCATTAAAATTCTTCGTTGTTGTGAAACTTTGTATTCTCGACTCTTCGCTGCATGACTTCTGTTTTTCATGGATAACCTCCGAAGCTGCCCTACACGTGATAATGGGCCGGCGAACTGCATAAAAGGCCGATGGCAGCGCAGTTGAGACTGGCCCATTGTTTCTCTTAACGTGCACTGTTTTAGGGCTCGTTTAGACACCGCGCGGCGAAAATACAAAATTGAAGGGCAATCAATAATTAACGTTCTTGATCGAATTTGCTCCTTTGCATTAGTGGCGCAGTCCGGTGGCGCCTCAAATAGGCAAACTTACTGGTCGTTCTGGTTTTTAAAAAGGCTGCTATTCCTTATTAAAGGTCATTTTGACGAAATTCACTTTTTTCGTTTAACTTCTTCTCTTTGAGATTATATGCCTGATTTTTTTTACTTAGACGCGGCGCCACCGGACTGCGCCACTAACGCAAAGGAGCAAATTCGATCAATGGCGCTAATCATTGATTCTGCTTCGATTTTGCATTTTCGCCGCGCTGCGTCTAAACGTACCCTTACAAGGACAGCCTTTCTGGATGTGCCAAGCTTTCGTGATGCAACTATTACAGGATGTAGGGTCCCTTGTAGGTACTCGGAAACCACACTTCATTTTTTCTCTAGGCACCTCTGCGATGGGAAAAACGGCTGCCGAAAAATGGAAGGCGAGCTCATTAAAGACCGCTGTATTTAGTAGGATGTACCCACTTGGCAGTGGTAGCGTTGCGGCATCGTATGCGGAGCTTGTGAGTTCGGTCCCGCATCCGACAATGAGTTTTGCACTTATTCGGCTGTCGTTATTATGGGCTTAATCACTGGATGCAATTTCTACGGGGTTAATTCTTTTTTGTAAGTAAATAGCACGAATTCCTGCGCTTGTATGAGTTACTTTCCTATGGATCGGACCTGCACGTCATTAAATCACCGTAGATACCGCAAATGCACATGAATACTCTAAAACTAATGTCAGATTCGTGATCAGCTACCCAAATAACCCCCACATGCGAAGTTTGGGCGAAATGGGTGAACACGATGTCTCGAGCCTCGTGTCAGGTGTCGGTAGAGTTGCCCAAGGTTCAGTTTCTAATGAACCACTGGTAATAATTTGCCACCATTAAGACTCTAGCTGTCAGAAAATCTTCAGCATCCACTACCTTCGTCCCAGGAAGTGCCTGAAAGTCTCACCTAAACTGCTGATCATGAATTTTATTGTCGTTTCCTGAGCTCTGATTGGTGAGCGCTAGCTATGTTAAGGGTGGGTGAGTGAGGTGCCTGGGTCAAAATAATCGATTCGGACCATACATCGCATGTGGGGGTTATTTGGGTCGCTGATCACGAATTTAACATTAGTTTTTGAATTTGCGTCCGTTTAAGGTAAGTTACGGTGGACATTGACTGTGTGATCTGCTCGCCTTCCATTTTTTCAGCAGCCGTTTTTCCCATCACAGAGGTGCCTAGAGAAAAAATGAAGTATGGTTTTCGAGTACCTACAAAGGACCCTACATCCTGTAAAAGTTGCATCGCGAAAGCTTGGCACATCCAGAAAGGCTCTCCTTGTTAGTCTTCTCGTCGCTGTTCGTTTCTAAATACATTTCAGTCACTTCCATTTCAGATGAGAATACTGCTGTTAATTGTGACGACGTTCACCTTAGCGCCGTTTAGATATGGTAGACACTACTGGTTCGAAAGGTACTTATATCCAGAATACGCCTTATTTGGATAACGGCAGTAAGCAGAGCGGAAGTGATCAAACAAGGCCCCAAATCTGTTTTCAATGAACTGTTTGCATGTACTCTGTCAATGACCGCATAACAAACTCCTGACATCGAGACAGATCGATGAAATCACCTCCCGTTGACGCCGTTTAACCCAGGTAATGCGAGAAACACAAACAAGTCGCAGTACATGTTCAATTTCACCAAGGGGGAAGTGTCAACAGCATTTTCTGAGGTAATTGCTTGGAGAAAATCAAAGTTACTGACAAGACGCATCACTTCCAAAAAGGAAAGACATCACCCATCCTACTCCTATCTCCTCCTCCCATTTCAAACATAATAAAATGGTATTTCTTCGTCTTATTTTCTGCTGGAGGATAGATCCTCGCCCCGGCCTTGCCTAAGGACCTTGTTATACGTTCGCTCACCCCCAGCGTAACTCGTCCATTCAGTATCAGACACCGTGGGGCCGGACACGTTTGTACGAGTTATCATGGTGACGCTGGCGTGGTGAACTCGTACAAACGTGTCTGGCCCCACGGTGTCTGATACTGAATGGACGAGTTACGCTGGGGGGTGAGCGAACGTATAACAAGGGCCTAACCCTCCGTGCAGTGGAGTAAATTGGTACCAATTTCTAGGAAGGCGAAGGCACAGATTTTAATAGTCGGTCGCCGCACTGTAAATGCCAAATACGCATTCACCATAGCTCTACAACGCAGAACGGAAGACGGATGTGTGATATACGGATATGCTCTAAGGGTCTCTGCACGGTTGCGAAAAACCATTCTGCTGAATTTTGTGGTGATCCTGAGCCATGGACCTTAAACTGCCCACATCTTAAGGCTCGTTTATACGCCGTGCGGCGAAAATGCAAAATCGAAGCGCAATCAATAATTAACGTCATAGATCAAATTTGTTCCTTTGCGTTAGTAGCGCAGTCCGGTGGCGCCGCGTCTAAGCAAAAAAATAGGCATGTAATCACCAAGGGAAGAAATTAAACGAAAAAAGCGAATTTCGTCAAAATGTCTTCAATAAGGAATAGAGCCCTCTAAAAAAAACCCGAATGACCAGCAAATTTGCCAATATGAGGCGCCACCGGACTGCGCCACTAATGCAAAGAAGCAACTCCGATCAAGGACCTTAATTATTGATTGCGCTTCAATTTTGCATTTTCGCCGCCGGCGTTCAAACGAGCCCTAACGATGTGGCGGCAGTAGAGGGCACCATGGGCCGTACAAACTCCGACCCAAAATTCGCACCACCCTTCGAACTTCTCCCCTTTGATGGCGGCGGGAGTTCTGAATCGGATTTCCGTCACCGTGGTTTATGGCACCCCTCAATCAAGTTTCGGATTTCACGAGAAAACATCAAACCCACTTGCAAAAACTGCAATCCTCGAAGTGTGCACTGCCCAGCGACTTCCAACTTTTTGACGAACGACGCTTTCCGCTTCACCACCTTCTTCAACGGCTTAAACAAAATCGTTTCACGTTTTTTCTTTTGAATAAAATAATTTACCAATAACGACTGGATACCTTGGATGGTGCATCTTCGACAGCGTTTTGCGACTTTGGCTTCAAGACACCATCAACTGGACGGACAACGCGTTTTTTCTTCTTTGGTACCTTAAGGGAGTGCCATAGAAATCGTTCAAATCAAAATTAAAAAATCACATAGAAGTGTAGAAGCTAGAAATTTCTACCTTCTGTTGGGCCGTGAGTTTCAACGATTTGATAAAGTCATCCACGGAATCTACTATACAGCTGCTGATACGAAGAGTGTCGAGCGGATGAGGACTGATGGGAGTGGCACCGTCAAACAGAAGCGTCCAGTCTCTGTAAGCTCATTTTCAGCTAAATAAGACCTTGGCATAGACATCTTAACCCTATAAAGTCTGAAATCACCCCTAACTTGTAGTCCAATTTTGTTCTGAATTCAACACAAATCAATGCAGCGAGAGCTATTTTTTTATCTCGGAAAAAGTGAATTAATCAACTAGCGACGGTGAAGTAGCATCACATGATCGAGCGATCGTTCCACTACCAAAACATTTTAAGTTTTTTTTCAATTTTATTAAATAAGCCCACCTGAATCCGATCGCTTTCGCCTTTATGCCGCGCTCCTTCATGACGTCATACAACGAGCTTATTCGGAACGCTGGCAGTTCGAACTCTGTGCAGATGATTTTCACCTGGCGCAACGAGACCGGAGGCAGCTCACGGAGTTGGTCGACGATCTGAATCTCTGAACTCTGAGCTCGACACCACTAGATACAAGAAACCATAAAAGACTCAGCTGTCGAACGCTGTATGTATTGTTTCGATATTCAAAATTTCACGAAATTAAAAACAGAGAGTGTTGAAACTAAGCAGGATAGTACACCGCTTATTCGGCTGGTGTTTTAGTCCTTCGCCTTCGTCAGAGCTTGGAAAGTCAAATACGTACAAAGCTATCTTGTCGAACACTATTTCAAACTATGAATTGATTACAAGGCATTGGAGTATTCAGGAGAAAAAAGGAACGAACCCGTTTTTTCTATTGATTCTGTAGCTTTTCGTGGGATCGACTGCGACTACTACGCGTATGTCGACGGGTGTTGAGGCCTTCAATCTATTGCAGCTTTTCAATTTTCAAACCTGCCCGTAGTTCTTATTTGTTATTTTCGTGATACTTTGAAAATCAAAAAAACACGTACTATTTATTGAACAAACTAAGAATTTGAGTTGAACTACCATTGAGCTCTTGTCGGCGTGAATTTCGAGTCGAAAAACCGCCTTCGGATGTTTCGCGACGAAAGCGTTGATTACTCTGGCCGTGTTCGCATAGGTACGTGTTCTCAGGTGCACTTGTACAGTCAGAGAGAGGATCTCCTAAACGGCTATACCTTTGCATCTATTACTCACGACGAAATTCCTCAAAAATTACCAAGAACAAGGAAAAATGAGGGAGTAGAATTAGAAATCCATTCCGGGGACGAAAGGCAGAAGTGAAAAAATTAGTAATACAGAATTGCAAAATACACAGTCAACGGTGAACAGTTTTTCGTCACAATGCAACTTAAAGAATAAAACTTGAAATATCGGTTTGAAATCGGTTTCTGAAAAATTGCGGAGCTGAATTAGTGCCGCGCCGGTGAACCCACCGTAGCCACCACAATTTCTTGCAATGTGAAGAATACACCCGATACCAAGAATCGCCGCCGTGAAATAGCCGGCATCCGAAAAACTACCTTGGATAGGAACCTAGCAGCGATTTAACAACGCAGGGCAAACTAAGGGTAAGATCCGCGATATTGTTGGCCCAACTGGCAGTAGTGACAGCGCAAGAATACTAATTGCTAACCAAAAACTTGATGGACAGCGGCAGGCTCTTTGTAAGAAACCGGGGCACGGCGATTTTGTGGTAACCGATACCACCGGTCTCGTTCATGAATCTAGGTCCACCAGGGCACAAAGCAACTGTTGAAAGACCATTGCAGTGGAATTATTTTAATCTTGACACCATAGGATGGCACCCCGCCCCCTTTGCCCCCTTTTCAGATGCGCTCAAGACGATTAAAGACGGCGTAAGAGGACGTACGCTGAAGAGGTTATCCTCAATGGCCAGAAAACGATCGGTGACATCATCGTTGCAGTCGACGACCAACAGCCAAAGTTCTTCGACGTTTGAAAAATATTTCCTCTTCTCATCTTTATTTACATAAACCTGCAAAACTATGCCTTACGAAAAATGCATTTGAGAAATGTGTGAAAAAAAAACATACATTCGCTAGATTAGCGAGAAATTCTAAATCGGTCGTCATTCTAATTATAGCTAGCCGAGATCTGAAACATGAGTGGGATCATGGAAAAATACGAAAAACCACAAAGAGATCGAAAAGAAGGCACTATTCCACCTGTTGGACACCAGTCATAAAAATTTTTCTTTCGTCAGATTTCGCCCAAATTTGGTACCTGAGGGGTAATCTGGGGCACTGATCACGAATCTGGTGTCCATTTTTCACCATGGTGATCGGGGTCCACCCATATCGAAAACTTGGGTGGTCCCGTTAGGATCAGGGTCCTGAACACGATGGTGAAGCCGGTTTTCCAATTGGCAGCCGAATACGGTAGTTATAGGTGAGTACCTACCGACCCTACCTGGTGAGGCTCACCTATAGCTACCGTATTCGGCTGCCAATTGGAAAACGGGCTTCACCATCGTGTTCAGGACCCCAAATAACCCCCCCCCCTATGCCAAGTTTCAGCGAAATTGGTGATCCTAACTGGACCACCCAAGTTTTCGATATGGGTGGTCTCCGATCATCAGGTGAAAATCGGACTGCACCGTCGTGTTCAGGACCCCAAATAACCCCCTATGCAAAGTTTCAACGAAATCGGTGATCCTAACTGGACCACCCAAGTAGCGTAGTGGATGGTCCCCGACCACCATGGTGAAAAATGGACACCAGATTCGTGATCAGCGCCCCAGATTATTCCCCCGTGCCAAATTTGGGCGAAATCTGACGAAGGAAAAATTTTTTATGACTGGTGTCCAACAAGTGGAATAGTGCCGAAAAGAATAACCAACCTCCTTATAACGCCGGCAATAAAATCTAGAGCATCGCGCCGACAGCTGATAGTTAGTCGACGAAACGCGATGACTTGATGAACTGATGGCGTCGCCGAACCAAACTGAATATGAAACAGCTTTTAGATTTTAGACATGTCCCATGGACTCTACAAATTGAGTTCTAGCCAGCCAGATATAGCTACATATGTGGTAGCTGACCGGCTTACAAAGGTGCTAGCGGTAGCGGTTCTAAAAGAGAGTAGCGTGTGTCTTAGCAGCGTAGCTGTTAAAGCAGGTTCAAACTCCGCACTAGTTGAGATTTCTGAGGAAGACCAAAACTACCAAAAACCAAGGTGCCTGAACCAGAACGGAAACGCGCAAATGTCAAAACCCAGCAAAAGGCGGAATGTTATCGTTGCATCCCTAGAGCGCCTATGTTACGGTAAGGACGTTGTAGGTGACAGCTTCGATAAATTGGATTGGGCATATGGAAGCTAAGGTCGTACCTTACGTCCAGTTCAAAATTACAGAGGATTCGCGAAACTCCAAATCCCCAGAGAGAGAGAGACCGAGCTCCTGGAATCCCTAGCGGCCTTTCTACCCGAAAATCCGTAGAATGTGGATGTTGCACTAAATGTTTGCTGTTGTAGGTGTGGGTACAAGGCACTACACTACACTTGAGAGTACAAATCTACTATTGACCCACGATTTTGTCGAAAGAAAGCCGCGTTAAGATGAGATAAGACTCTCAGAAGTTCCACTTAAAACACACAGATTCGTCTTTTCCGCGCGCTCTGGCAAGTCCACTTTTTCTTGGCAAATTTCACAACAACTTATGAAAGCTGAGGACAAAAAGTACAGCCAATAAGCATCAGCCTTCCAAAAGAAGAGAAATAATAAAGAAAACTGATTATATAGGAAGGCGACTTTCGGAAAACATACCGGCTCAACGATCATTTCCTGGATGTTCCGACGCATCATGGATAATACTATGGTTTGCCATCGTCGGCACACGGCCTCCGCTTTGCAGAGTTGTTTGTACGAGAGAAAATCAAAAATTCGTCGAAGAACGACATCCGGCAAGTTTGGAATGATTCGTCGAAAGCGCATTGTCTTACGGCACCTGAACAGTCAATTATCTAGAATAAAGCAGGAGAAAATTCACAAAGAACACTGCTCGAATACTTTTCTCCTACAGACACTGGTCGCAATTGGCGACATTCAGCTGACAACGACTTCAGATTCGACTCCACAAACACTGAGAATTGCAAGAGAACAGAAAAGCGCTCATTCCAGCAAACGCTGATCGAACCGATCGAGAACAGCTGAGCCGCTCACGGATCGATACGCTTTACTGCACTAAATCTTCTTGAAGAGCTCGTCCGATCGGCGACAATTTCTCAACGAAACATTTTCCACAAGAAAACAACATTTGTCAAGAGTGAATGTCAGCGAAATTCACACAGAGAGCCTTCATCCGGTTCACTAAGATCTTGTTTACTCAACGGAGAGCAGAAGTGCTGATCGAGGGCCAGTCATCATTAAAATTTTAATAAAATTTTTCGTGACCCCTGAATATCGAAATTCCATTGTTCCCCGGAGAATAAAATCTGTTAAATCGATAGCTTACACATTCCTCGTTACATATAATAATATAAAAAAGTAAATCAATAAATAAAATTACGGCAGGTCATTCCCATGCTTATGAGGTTCGTTCATCAAATCGGAAAGATTTAGCCTCATTTTGAATTTTTAATTTCACCTATTAATCAATTAGCACCTATGATTCTCAGATACAACTGCAATTTCGTAAACGTATCGATTTTTCAAAAGGAAAATTTTGAAAATTAGGCAAACCCAGACAAGCAGCTACTTAAGGCTGAACTTCGCCTAATCTGATGAAGTCGATGACCTGATTTTGCTTCATATTCAAGATCATTTAGTGATAATTCAAAAATCGATACCAAAATATTTGAAATGAGGACGTGACGCTGCTCAGAAGAAATTTTGCGCGGGGAGGAAAAGCTCGGGAAAAGCAACAATCAGCAAGTCGTCGCACGCCACTAGTGCTTGTCGCAGTAGCTGAATCACCAAGAAACCTCGAAAAAAAAAAAGAAAAAAAAACCTGACCCGCAGTGGAACTGGCAAGATATGATTTTGGATTAGAGGTCGAACGACCCCGTATATAAAAATACTTGTAAACACAAACTAAACTCACGGCTTCGACCGGGATTTCTGACAACTAAAAGCTTTTCATACATTACTATACCAAGCGCCCTCTACCAAAATTTCTACTGAAATTATAAAAAAAACTTACCTGTAGATAGTCGATGAGCACATGATAGAGCTTAAATTGTAATAAAATCGAAGCAGCTACGAGGAAAGACGTCACGGAAGCCGGTCGCCGTGGACAATGCGCAAGTTCGGTTCAAATAAAAGCTCACTGTCATACGGGGGCGACAAGTGTGCGGCAAACAGAGCAGGAAAGCTGCTCCACGCTACGTTGATCGGCCGATTGGCATGTAAACATAAATATTACTAGATAATCTTCCCTATGCCTGCATTCTGATGATCCGAAAGGCTATCCGGCACCAATTAAAAGCTCCGACTTCATGAACCGGTCTACGTCTTTAAAAAATCCGAAGCTTCATCTCTTGGGTTTCTAGACGCTGATCATAATTCTAATATTCGTTTCTGGAAATTCAACCAAAGACGGGCCATATCTCTTATATTGTTAGCCAGGGTGGTACGCTTGGGATCGTCGATTTCGCCAAAACGTCGTCTAGTAGGGTTACTTGGCGTCTGATCACGAATCCGCTATTGGTTCCCATGATTTCGGCCAAGGAAAACTTAGATCGTTAGGTAGGGTGTTTCGGACGAAATCATACATTTCTCTGAAACTCCGTCTTGGGGATGATATTTGAGACACTGATCAGGAAACCTTACACAGGTTCAACAAATTACGGCCGGGGACAGAGGCATGGTTCTGATCCAACCACTCTAATTTGCTGTATGGTTAGTTGACGGACACAATTTCGATAACGAATGTCAGACTCGTGATCGGCACCTCAAATAGATCCCTCACAGATGAGGTTTCAGCGAGACCGGTGACGACCAACCCTACTTTAGTGTGAACTTCACTGAGCAAAGTTCGGGGGAAAACCAATTTTTCGATTAAGGGCGGATCCATGAAGGCGAACCTTTTCAAACAAAAATTTTGAAAACAAATGTCACATTCGTGACCAGCGCCCCTCAGCGAGCAATGATTGTGCGAAAACTATTATTTTGATCAAGAGCGCATTCATGGAGCCGAAACATTTAACTAGTGCCGAGTGTCCTTCCATGCCGAGCTAGTTTACCCTCGAGAGTGAGCAGAGCAGCATTTTTCCACCAACAATTTCTGCTGGCGATTAACCCGCTCTGCAGTTCAAAGCAAATTATCAGCACGAAGTCATGAAAAGCTGCGTAAGTGTTCCTACGCCACACTTAGGCCGGAGAACCGGAAGCGACTTCGGCGAGTCCTTTCAGGGTGCTGCGGTGAAAAAGGAAACACGAGGCGCGTAATTGCGGTCGTTGTGTTTGTTAAGAAGATGGAGTACAACCAGGTAGTCCTACTTCCGCACCGAAATATGTCGATGGCTTGATTTCTGCGATAACCGTAGCACCGACTTGGCCCAAATTTAGAATGATAGACTGCGTGGAAGACTCACTTAGCTTCTTAGATTTTTCAACGGAAGAGCAGCCTCAGCGACCTGTGTAGAACCAAGCCGTTTGACCTTTCCGGAGAGATACTCGAGAAACCGCACTTCCCACTGAGCATATTACTGGTGGATGTTCACCATCACTTTATCATCGCTCGACCGCCACACTTATCCATCTGCCTTGATTGATCAGACGGAAAACTGAGGCGGTCGCCGGTGATTGAGTGGCTGTGAACATCCTCCTGAAGAAGCTTCAAAGTGATATGAGGTTCCGTTCGTGGAACGTGCCGAAAGGTTGCGCCCTACGCAAATAGCGTAAGTTGTTGTTCAACGCCAGAGTGTAAGTAGCCAACCAGTTGGCGGTCGCAGATCATCAAGGCGGACTTCAGCCATTAGGTAGCCTTCGACAGTCTTCTATTTTTCAGCAACTAGTCCTCCACCGTCGCAGGGTCCGTTGTTCTCGTGGACAATGGACAACTTTTGCTATTCCTAGCATCCTCGATCGTGCTGCTCCGATCTCACTGAGATCGTTCCTGACGTCATTCTACAACTTCTTCACGAGTGGTACTCGTGCTCGCTGATCCATGACCTGGCATTCTAGTGCTTCCGTTGATGCTTAAACTACGCAGCATCTGATTCAGAGCGAAATTCTTCAATGCGAAATTTAGCGACTGCTGCTAACGATTGCTCCCGTGCCTGATAAAGGCCCTCCTTCCGCTTGTCTAACGACCTGTGTACAGCTCTAGCGGTTTGATGCATCGAAGTCTTTTCTGTATGCGGCTGTACACCACCTGGATAGATATTTTCTGTTCCTGATAATGAAATTTTGGTAATATCGTTTGAGTCCACACATCTCCGAGTACTGAATCGAACTTCTGCATGCATCAAAGTGATGCGAAGCCGACGATATCCGTGAACGTATAAAACCGTATCGCCGCCAATTCCTAGGGATACGCATCCAAGTGCAAATCCAAGTCTTCGAAGGTAAAGAGTAGTATTAACTGAAAGAGAAGCTCGTATTCGTCGAGTAGAACGAAATTCGGTACTTTTCCTCCTAATGCCCAATTATCATATCATGCCCAACTGATCATATCATGCTCGTATCTTGATGTACATCCTTGGAGCGGTCTTATCATATCGTGCTATTCGATATCATACCATTTCGCATCCATCTATGGTCGTGTGCAGCCTGTTTGATCTGCCTGATAAGGAAGAGAAAGGCGTCCTTTTCTTGCAAGAATGAGGAGTTTTTCCAAAAGAGAGATGTTTCGCAGGTTATCGTATGAAGCTGTTTTCTAGCTTAGATAAGTCGTTGATTTTGTTAAACGGCTTGATAATAAACTGATTATGGCTCGAGCATGATATGAAAAGACCGCTTCAAGGTATATGTGCCTTAAGCTATGAGCGTGATATGATACGCTTAGGTGTGATGTGATAATTGGGCATTAAGAGGAAAAGTACCCGAAATTCTACAGCGGGTCCGAATTCAGACAGCACTGCTCTCCGAGTAGAGCAGGACTCTATAAAGACCTCGGAGAGCAATATTGGCTAGATTCTAGAAAAGGGTATGGTACTTACATACCATAACAAAGACCAAGTAAGACTGCAGCGCACTAGATCAGGAGAATTTGCTCCGCCTGGCACTGTTTTGTGCTCCGCGTCACACTGACGCTGTGTGTCCGATAGGTCACGGTTTGTTTAGGCAATAATAAAATGAAATAATAAATAATAATAGATTCTGAGGCGCACTAAGTTCATATACTGGTTTTTTTAAGGTTGGCTAAGGTTAAAATCAGAATTGTTGGCTTACTGGACGAGCCTAGAACCTATTTAGCCTGCATGAGAGGGATAGGATGTTTGTTTGGGCGAAGGGAAGGGATGATCTGTCGGACAAAGGCGCCTCAACCATCACGTTAACCTCTTATCATTTAAATATAATATAAACCGCATGGAATCAAGGAACCTACCCCCTCTTATCGAACAACCTCACAGGACCCCATCATCACTGCAAATGTCACTTTTTGTAAGTTTCCGCAACATCTTCACACTATTAATCCCATTAGACTATCGCCCATATATCAACAAGGTCTTTTTTGATAGGGAATCACCCCAAAGAAAAATCTCAGACCGCTCTCTGCATACAACTGCAAAGCTTCAGTCAGATGCTGGAGGATCGGCCGACCTCAGCTGTCGCCTATAAAATCACCAGCAATGGGCCATTCACTATGAAAACGTTGCTGTTTTCTTGACATCATCGCCGTCGTACGGCCGTAGTTTTCCGTACTCCCACACGCTATGTACACACTGAACTTTTACACTCTCTTCAGCGAATTTTGTAATTCAATTATACGGGCTTACTGTAGTTTCTTCGACAGACAAGGGAAAGGGCGTCTACGAACGTTGCCACAAAGAGTCCACATCTGGCTTTTGCCCTATGGAAGCGTCCTTATTGAGGAAATGTCCACAAATGGAAAGTGCAATAAAATTATCAAATTAGCATGACAAGCTGCCGATTTCGGCCGACGAAGGGGCAGCGGAAGTGACTTCAGCGGTCGTTCGATGACTTCCCCTACAGAGACCGAGCGTTTCTCTTTCGTAGTTGATGGGAATTTCGGAGAAAAAATCCACTTGAAACCACCTACCAGCCAATTTCTGAGGCGATCCTGGAGAACATCGAGCAATTTGAAAGTAATTTCCCCACACGGTTAAGCGATCGCTTCTCGCCACAGGCCAACCAAACCTTCGATCCATTCGTGGTCGGGTAAATTTGGAGTAGACCTCCCTGAAATGGGAAGAAACTAACTCTGAGTACATATCCTGCCCCTCCCACGCTCTCAATTTTCAATCAACGCTGAAAAACAGCTTTTTCACCGTAGTTTTAATTTGAACTTGTTATAGCAGTTGCTTTCAGCTACACGCCTCGGACCTTGAACCTCGGTGTGGATATTATTTCAAAATTGCTCAGGACTCAATGATCAGTTTGAATTTACGAAAAGTACTACTAATCTCCATCTCAATGAGTTAATCACAACTGTTAATGTAAAATCACGGAAATATTCCTTGGTCTTCGTTTTCTCTCCATGTTTTATGTGGGAGTAAGATGCATGAACGAATAAGTACGTCGCAGCGTCCTGCCGACCAAAGTTTCTTCAATCGAACACAAATCTGAACCTCTCATTATTCGAAAATTTCCAATGCTCCGATGAAAATGATTTTTGATTTTTCCCGATAAAGATGAACCGAAGTTGTTTATTTTAGTAGAGGCGTTTTCGATTTATTCATCTGAAATAATCCCAACATCTCGCTATCCCTTCCTTTCCCTCCTATCGAACAAATCTCTTAGAGCGTTGGATTCGCCCTCTTGAGGCGCCGAGGACAGAGATAGGGAGCAGGTGGTCCCTGCTCTTCTATGAGTCTATTCAGCTGCGACGAGATTGGTTGAGGCGAGAACATCCACGAATGATCAGAGACCAGCTGAGGACGCAAAGAGGCACGAAGATGGATGAAGTTTATAAGTACTTCGAGCCAAAGACAGACTACCTTAGGAAGGGAAGTCAATTGGTGAAGAAAAGTTCCTCGCATAGGAGCAAACGCTAGCTTTCACCCAGATCCATACAGGGGTGCGGCAAAAGTCCTTCAACACAGATACCTGACCGTGTAAACGGCAGATCTCAGGCAAATGAGATGAAATTTATAACATTTATTGCCTTTAACCACATTCATATAACAAAGCATTCAAGTTTCGAAATGACCTCCTTTGGCACGAATACAGATCGTAAGTCTCTTGGGGAACGCGTCTACGGCGGCATGCCGGTTCACCGACGCGTCCGGGAAAATCGACAGCCTCAAGTCCTGGAAGACGTTTTGAAGAAAAAGGTGTTTCCATAGGCTTCTCAGCACTTCGAAAAACCACTCGGACCTATCAGCAGGATTCTGCACCTGCCCATAGTGCCGAAGTCGTATAGAAGTGATGTGCCGACAATTTTCCTGATTTCATCTCAACAAAAGAGTGGCCACCGAATAGCCCGGACCTTGATCCAATGGATTATTCAATCTGGTCCATATTGAAGAGCAAAGCCTGTGCAACATCCCACGCGAACACTGATTCTCTTAAAGAAGCCTCGAAGAAAGCCTGGGAAGAAATTGATGAAGATGTCCTGCGTGCCACCGTAGACGCGTTCCCCAGCGACTTAGGTCCTGTATTCGTGCGAAAGGAGGTCATTTCGAAACATAGATGCTTTGTTACATGCGTGTGGTCAAGGGCAATAAATGCTATGAATTTCATATCATTTGCCTGAGATCTGCCGTTTACACGGTCAAGTATCTGTGTTGAAGAACTTTTGCCGCACCCTGTATAACGCGGTAGCAGGCAGTGAAAAACCGCAGGAATTTTCCAAACCATTTTCACCGGAGAGCGACACTGAAACCTTCCAAGAGAGAGAGAGAGCAAATCGAAAGCCTCGTACACGACTTTCCTTTCGTAAGCGGTTTTTTGAACGTTCTCTTCTCGGAACGCCCAGTGCTGCTCCTCACTCCTCTTCCACAGACCGCTTCATTACGCTAACCGCTCAAAAAGCGGGATTGAACCGCAGAGTCCAGCCCGGTTTGTTCAGAGCTGGAGAATCCTCGTCGGAAGAGCCCGGTACTGCCTCTCCGAGTAGGCAAACTCTCAGGTGAACCGCTTCAAAACAGCGTTGTCCCTGACAGGCCGACCAGGTGGCTAACAGAACGTCGGATTGGACTGTGTCAGCTGATCATGCTCAACTCCATCATGTTCCCAGCTGTTTCTGCGTGTGTGTGAGTGTATTCCTGCCGAGATGTTTTCTTACCTGGCGACGTACGAGGCTTCGTCATTGCGTCACTACAACATCGTTTTCTTTGTTACACATCAATAAACTCTCCGATTACGAGCGGTTTGCTATCGCGGTCGCATTATCTGTATCGTAATCTCGTCCGTAGGACTTTCGCAGCTATAGTTGACTCGTTCTCATGCTTTTATCTCTCGTTACATGAGTTCATTGATTGCTGCTTGATCTCCAGTTCAAAAATGGTAATTGTTGAGAATCCCGATGGAGTGCTTCTTGGCTTTTACATTTTCGATGTGCTCGCTTCGTGGAGCGCCTCAATCTATGTCCTACAGCCCTTCGCGCTTACAGTAATCCTCATGACTCTCCTTTCATCCTAATACTGATAGATTTCTTCTGGGCGCCACCCGCATATCTTATAAGATGTCTAACTTTAGGTTGTGTTCGAGCAAGTCCTTGGATGCCTTCCCCAATCCCTCTGGACCATTGGTAAGTTTGCTGTTCCACATCGAACTCACAAAAGATTTGGCACTCGAATGCTAGTGCAAATCTTTGTTAGAGCTCGTTTGCGTTTTCTCTTTCCGTTACTTTCCTTCGTGACTTTACCATCTTGTCAAATCGGCGCTTTACTGGCGACAAGAGCTTTCCAGCGACCTCCACCCTCGTTCAGGTAGCTGTTTTCTCCACTTGCAACCTACGCTGTCGCTGAGTTTTACAGCTGACATCTCGAATTCGCTGACCAAACATCCCGCCAGCTCTCACCGGTCGTTGTCGTCGTCGTCGTCGATGTAAACGCCATGCATGGCCAGAAGGGTGTCGATCGGGCATGCGTCGCCTTTATTTTTGACCCCTCCCTGACAGCACTCCCATGAATATCTGCCTAGTTTTCTACTGCGGCAGCTAAACGCCAAGTGACACTGGCCGATTTTCGACCGCCGCCGTGGCAGTCAGCACTTCCTCGTTCTGGAGACGATCGTGGTGCGCGATTGCAATTTCGTTAAAGGACCACATGCAGAGGTTACGGCTTGATATCGGATTCCAGTACGCCTGGTACCAGCCGGACGACGGCTATCTTGGTTCCTGCGACAAACAAAGTCTGAGTCACACCGCTGACCGAATAAGTGTTCGGCACAACAAAAAGCAAAGAGGGGGTTTTCATCCTGAACGAGAAGTAGCCATAGGAGAGCGGCTTCGCAGGAGGGGCAAATACGAAGGATAAATAGACGGAGTTTGAATTTAGGAGTGTAAATTTTCAAAAACGCAGAGCTCCATAAAAAGGCATAGGATGAGAGACGCTGGGGTGGCACCAGGCAGCAGTAGGCACGAAGTTTCAGTCTTGCCGATGAAAAAGTAATTACAATCAAACAAGTCAGAAAAGAAGTTAAATTTCCTTAAATCGCGTAACCTTTCAAGTCCTCCGACAACAGCACGGAAACGGACACTCTTTAGGTCTACATACACGGAACGACCGTAACCCGGAGAAGAGGACAAGAGCGTCTGGGGCTTTGGAAGCTTGGGCCGTTACCTTAACTGCTGTCATTGCAACCGACGGCTCTTCGGTCCAAACCTTGGCTTCCTTTTCGAGGACACCACAGTGAAGTGAGGAGAAATCCCTCTGTTTAAACCAAGGAAAATTATCGCAGAACTAACGTAACCTAGCACAGTCGGGATGTTGTCGTCCCAGACAAACGACTAGATGGGACAGCCAGGTGCTAGCTTCTTGTCAGAACGTCTCAACTCTGTCTCTGTTCAGGGGTCGGTTTCGTTTCAGCTACGTTTTTATGCCAGACTTATTCCTCTCATCTTCCCCTTTTTAAATTTCGTCGACGTCAAACGGGCTCAAATGTCGCCGGAAGGCCACGAGCACGTTCTCATTGAAATCGACGCGATACTCCTGGCCAAGTTGCAACAAATCCGCGCGCTCGAATTTCACTCCTCATTCTCATCTTCGTCGAACACATGCAACTGCACTGAGAACAATTCCACTAGATCCCTAACAAGGTACGGTTGCACTCTCCTATTAGACAGATCAGGATTGATGTCAATAGATCCCACTAGATAGAAGGCAAGTTGGCCTCAGGCCTTTGTTATACCGACGCTCATGGTGAGCGTCAGCTGCTTGCGAGCGGTGAGCGCCCAGCCGCTGAGCACGCGAGGCGCGCACGCACGCGCCCGAAGCATACAGAGCAGCCCTCGACCGACCCCCAGCGATAGGGTCAATCGCAGTGCAATGCCCAGCGACTAGCGACGACGCGCGTGAGCGTCTGCATAACAGCCCGTGAGCGTCATCACGCCAGCATCTGACGTGATAACTCGCACAAACGTGTCTGGCCCCACGGTGTCTGATACTGAATGGGACGAGTTGTGCTGGCAGACGCTGGGGGTGAGCGTCGGTATAACAAAGGCCTCAGGTGGGACTCGACCGCCCCGACCGCTTACCACCCCAGTTTCGGAAAGGTGCAGAAAATATATCATATTGTCCTGGTTCCCCCTTGCTTATTCAGGACCCATTCTTTAGCCACTTAGGCTCAGTTGACTTCATGGATGAAATCTAATCTTTTACGAATAAGAATATTTCGACAAAAACACAAAAATAACTATAGTGCTATAGATTTAAAGAGCCGAAATCAACGCGTTATGGAGTTCCTAGCATGAACTGCAAATAAATACCTGCCGTCATAAAACGCATAAGCGTTTTAAAAATATAATTAGAATGATTCTTCTAATAATAAAGCTGAGAAAAACTATTTCGATAAAAAATTCCGATTAAAAACAAACACTTTGTTCGTAGGTCTAGCAGACCACACGACTACCCCGTTCCTTAAGGACTGAATTCTTAGCAAAATAGAAGAATTGAAATTCAATGGCTTGCGGATCTAAACCCTCAGGCCAGCGTGATTTTTTGACTTTTCCCAGAATGTTGCCATTATTCAAATTCTCGATTATTCGTTTACACAACAAATTCGGTTCGGACCTTTTTACCATCTAGAAAATGTTTGTGCGAGCTGAAAAGTGTGACTCAATTCACCTCAACAAAGTTCTAGGAAACATTCCAGTACTTGTCGAGTCGTGATTTGAGCAATCGTCAACAGTTACGGCTCCGAAGTTGATATTACTATGAGGGACACGGTCTCTCCACCATTACCAGGACTGAGAGGGTCCACAGTCGTACCGGGCCCTCAAATTATTCAAGCCAGTTTTCTGAAACGGATGGTGAAGAACCGTATTCCCCGCACCCCTTCCACACCCTCACCCACCTGCTTTCTCAACACCCAAAATAACCTCGTCAACAAATCTCTCGCCGCCGACTTAGAGCGACTGAAGAGATATTCTATACCGTGTAAAAGTCGGCGCTTCTTTCTTGTCGAACCTCCTCGTCGTCTCTGTCGCTGTCGTGATTGAACTATTGTTTTCTTCTGCAGCTACGAAACGAGGTTAGTCAGTGAAGCAGTTCACTTGACAAAATTTTCGTGCTATTCGGCTCGTCGTCAGAGCTTCGAATGCAATTCGACAACTCAAAAACATCTACCTGCAACAGTCAGAGCTTGATTTGACCTGGTGGGTAGACCTCTAACCTTCATTCTAAAGCGATGGGCAAGCAAAACCGCGAACAAGTAATTTCTCAACCCAGCAGTCGAATTAAACAGTTCTTCTACACAACTCTACCCCTTAGAAGCATTAACTGTATTCATTCATTGGCATTTATTACACATTATTCCCCAGGCACGCATGGTGCAAAGGTAAGAGGCGGGCATACACTGTCAAAGACGAGCGATCGACACTCGATCAGACTAACCAAGCCTTCCACAGCCTTCAGGGCTGTGTAAATTGGTATTAGGTTGGTGCAAAAGTTCTCGGACATTTGTGACTTCTTGAATTTGAAAAGGATTTCCTCGGTGTTTTCAGCTCCAGTCAAAAAAAATGCTAAAATGAAGAAAAAATGAGAAGAGAAAACCATTGATATAAACGGTGCCTACTTCAAATTACTCCTTGCTATTGTTCAGCTATTATAAAACTGTTTGCTGTTTTGTATCCCAAATATCCGAGAACTTTTGCACCAATCCAATACCAGACTTGTCCTGGGAAGGTGAACACTTGGTACAGCGACTGGCTCCTTCGAGGATAAGAAGTGTGAAAGCGAAAGGCTACGGTAAAGAGGCAGTCCTCTAAAAACGCGCCACGCCTTTACAGTGACTTATGGAGGACAGCGACTGGCCTCCATAAGTCACTGTAAAGGCCAAATACGCAAGCAAATGCCCCTGCGACTCTGAATGGAAAACGGATGCGTAGCGCGTTCCTAGGAGACTGCCTCTTTACCGTAGCCTTTCGCTTTCACTCTCCTTATCCTCGAAGAGCTAGTCGCTGTGCTAAGTCTTCACCTTCCCAGGACAAGTCTGGTATTAGATTGGTGCAAAAGTTCTCGGACATTTGGGATACAAAACAGTTCATTTTATAATATCTGAACAATCTAGGCCGGTCCTAAGCCCAATCGGTTGAGGAGCTAAAGCCCTGCCCTCTAACGATCCAGTTGAGATCACTTTTCCCTGTGTTGCGCTCAGGCTGACCTCTCTCCCTCCCACGGTGAGCCGCTGATCGGCGCCAACGATCTTTTGACTCATTATCAATTAATCACCTCGCTCACTCCCTTCGGCTCACACGCCATTGCGCGGACATCTGACAATGTTTACACAACGAAATGGAGTGCCGGCGCTTTCGTTGAACCCGACGTGTCCACGAGAACCCGCCACTCATTTATCCGTTTTGATGTGACGTAAGAAGAAAAAGAGCACTATACATTCAATTAGCACATCGAATAGGGCAAGGTGTTCAGCAGTGATAACTATTCCGCAGCTGAACAGGTAGTTGATTGGAACACTCTCACGGGTGATACGTTTCCCAGAAGTTATTAAATGACAATTATTTTCTTTGATTGCTTTCCTATAAGGAAATTGCACTTGTGCAAACGTTGTGAGAAATTCAAAGCCTTATTAGCGTTTGAGCGTCTCTTGGAGCTCTCATTCTTCCTTCTTCAACGGTAACGTAGGTTTTAGTTACAATTTCGCAAATCGCAACTCTTGCAAGAACTTTGGATTATGAGTAGTCAATTCTTCAGCAATATACTGATTGGAGTTTAGAGTAAAATCAGATGTTTTGAGAGAAAAATGGCTCTGGACTCCTCAACTACGTGGTGATTTTTCACGTCGGACGTTTTTCAAACCAAAACGAACACTTTTCAAGCCACTTTGGCTTGAAAAACGTCCGACGTGATTTGAAAAACGTCCAAATCAACGTGAAAATGGTATAAAAGCCAAATTATCGGAAGCCGTATTCCCTCAATTTACGGCAGAGTAATGTATGAAAAATTAATAGCTAAAGGAGACTGATGTGGATATGGATTCTGGAGTTCGCGGTCAACGACATTGCCCACTGATTATTCATTCTATTGTTTACCTCATGGTCCGGCATCTTTTACCTATACCATCCCTCATTACTTCTCAGCCGACGACTGTAGATGTTCGAGAATTCCTGAGACGGTCGAGTTTCTTCCCCAAATTCGTAAAGAATGTGGTCGCATAAGGCGCTATGATCCACTGCAGGCCCAAGTATGGACAATGCTGACTTCACCTCAAGCCAATCGATAACACACGGTAGCGAGACTTAAAATTCTGATATTTCCTTATCCCTTAGTTGCCCAAATGCTACAGCCAGCTCCCGGGCATAATCCAAAAAGTGGGCGGAGCCTAGGTGAGAGCGGATTCCAGGCCGCGGTGCTCAGTTTGTGTTTTTGCTGCCGCCGTGAATTTCAGCGCCTAATCGTCACTCACTTCTCAAAGACTCCTGTGCAATTTATGTCAAACAACAATCACTAATTTAGTGTTGTTTTCGACGTTTTTTGTTCGATTCCTGGTTTCCTTAATTTTTCCCAACAGCAAAACAGAGCCGTAAATTTGTGGACTTTGGCGGAAAAGGTTCGCCTTTCGAACTCTCACTTCCTCCACAATCAGCCGTTCCGCAGCCAACGACACTCTCATGGCTGATACGTTTCCCAGAAGTTATTAAATGACAATTATTTTCTTTGATTGCTTTCCTATAAGGAAATTGCACTAGTGCAAACGCTGTGAGAAATTCAAATCCTTATTAGCGTTTGAGCGTCTCTTGGTGCTCTTATTCTTCTTCCTTCAATGGTATCGTAAATTTTAGTCAGAATTTCGCTAACTGCAACTCCTTCAAAAACTTTGGATTGTGAATAGGCAATTATTGAGCTATAGACTAGGAAAAAAATGAAATTTCCTTTTTAATTCTATGGCGCTTTTCTACAGCTGACAAATGTAGCAAGGCCTCGAGAAGCATAAGAAACAGGTTCGAATGCTGCCTGAGTCCCGCATTTGAAAGTGGAATCAGCAGCATCAGAAAATCAAGACTTTGATAGAGAAAAATTACGGATGTACCGTACTGTAGGGGATCTAGAGGATCGAAAACTTAAAAGAAAATTCGACGGGCAGAAGTGTTAAGAATTGCGAAACTTCTCGACTTTCACGATATCATACCGCCTAGGCCTGATACCAAAACACCAAAAATATGCAGGTGCCATACAATACCAAATATTGGTAGTGCAGCACTACCAATATTTGGTATTGTAAGGCAGCTGCATATTTTTGGTGTTTTGGTATCGGACCTAGGCGGTATGATATCGTGATAGTCGAGAAGTTTCGCAATTTTTAACACTTCTTCTCTTCTCGCTGAAGTTTGTTAGGGCTATTTGAGCACTACTAGTGCTCAAATAGCCCTAACAAACTTCAACGAGAAGAGTCGCTCGACGAAGTCTGTGATGATCGCATTTCTGACACTCTTCCGAAGGCTACAGAGTACTTGAAAATGTATGACGGTCGACGCACTATCCTAAAGAAATATTTATTTACATGACAACGGTCCCCGTTGCTGTTTTCTTCCCAGCATTTTCCCGGATCACCTTTGCTCTCACTCGTTGTTCCCTTTAATCTGTCTTTGCCCACTATTCTAACGTTTCGCCCCTTCTCTTTTATGTATACTACCAGCCAAAGCACGGAGAAAATTTTATTTTAGTTTATTTTCATTGAATAAACATGGTTCTTCGCTAAACAGCATTTTGAAGGTGATGTCAATATAACTTAGAAGATGGAAATAAAATCTAAATATTTCCGATTTTTTATCTACTTTCTAGCTTTCTCCCTTCTTTTTGGCTACACTTAAATAACGACTGTGCTTCAGACACTCTGTAACAGCTTATGTACGAGCTTATGTGCCCTTTAAAGGCTGTCCTCATTACCTCTTCGTTACCGAGATTTACTCTACATTGAAATTTCAACACGTTGACGACAGTGTGGCGCCATGCTGCGTCGCGCTCAAGCGGCCGCGTGGGACCGTGTGGCGCAATTCTGCGCCACAGTTTTGTATCGTATTTTTCTCGCCACATTTCAGAATTTCGAAGGATGTTTTTGTGCCGCTTTTTAGTAGACCTTTGCACATTGTTATAGGAAGCATGGTCCATGAAAATGATTCTGATTTACTGGAATTTTTGATTGTACACTAGTTTCCTTTACAAGTAAAAACAGATAATGGTTATTGCAAGAAACAGAGAAACAAATACTGGTTACTGAAACAAACACATAAATACAAACAAATATTGACTATTGGAATAAACAAATAATGAACAATAAACAAATAACAATTTCCTTTTAACCTGGATGGAGAAAAAAGGACATTCTAAAAGCTTCCAGCTGTTATTTTTCTATTTTCATTGCAAAAAAAGAAATAGTCACAATCCCCGATATTACAGGACTGTATATGTAGTCTTCGAGATTTACTATTCACTTCCATTTTGAAAAAAAATTCGCCGTATGCCGGCATCATGCCACAGCCTCGGCGCGCTAGAAAATCGGTTGGTCCCACGCGCCAGACACGCGAAAAAGGCGCTGTCGTCAACGTGTTCAAAATATTCGAAAAATAACGTACATAGAAGCCTCGGTGTCCGAGAAGTTGACTGACTTTCAGATGGAAGCCTTTCGGCCTTTCAGATCCGACAGTACCAATCTGAAAGTTAGGCAAATTAGCAATTGTAAGTGGACGAAACGATGAAGATTTCTTTCCTTTTTATCATGTCACTACCTTCCGTTCGAAACGTAGATGCTAATTAACTTAAAAATCAATCGTTCATAGAAGTGACACCATTCCAACACTTTTGCTCAAGTTCTCAGAATTAGTGGTTCGTTTTTTCTGGAAAATCTCTATTCCTTTACCATATGAATGAATAAACTCCTGTTGATGACTTTTTCAGCGCTTTTACGTTCTAAACAATTTAACTGGGTGCTTACGATTAGCTTGAATGCGCTACACAAGAAGAACTTCGTAGAGAGAGGCTGAGAGAGAGGGTTCGTAGAAGAACTTAGTAAGGACGACCCAAAAAATCTAACCAACTTGTACTTTCTTTCAAAACTACTTCTTGAGCAGATTCTAATTGGAACACCTACAGGGGACTGTTTCCGCCGGAAACGATTTCGGAGAATCTTAGCGCATTTCTGAGCATTAGCATGGCTCACAATGACAATTTTATGTGCTAGGAAACATCAAAGCCGCCGAGCGGCGAGAAAAATCAAGCGGCGCTTTCGGCATTGTTCGCACCCGAAAGGGACTCTCAAGTGGAGAAAAAGCAGCCGAAGCGGAACGGCCGGCGCTATGGATGAGCGGAGAGAGGCTCTCATGGATGTTTCGGTTTTCCTCAAACGAAAAATTTCGTAGGAAAAACACAGTGAACAGAAAAGTACCAAAGATGAAATATTAACACCCAGCTGGACTATGAATGGAAAATGGAAGGATTCTTTCTGAAGCAATGAACCACATAGGGAATCCCTTCCAAAGTTACTGATTGTTCTTTTTAGTTACCTTGGACACTCAAGTCCCATCTCCTTAAAGGTCGCGGTCTAAGTTCGCACTTCCCAGATGAAAAGTATTCATTCTAAATACACTCTATATACCTATTTACCCTACAATGATATGATGGGCAATATAAAAAGGCAGTGCCTTCACCTTCCAAATTTTTGAGGGTTGGTATATTTGGTTAGCAAGGACTAGGGTCGATCGCTCGACCGTGCGGGTATCATCGGCGCATCTTATCACTTCACGACAAAAACAGTTATGTCATCGTGCCGCGGCGCGATCAAAGTACCCGCCCAGACACACCCAGCGGCTTCTCCGCAGGTTCTCCTCCCTTCGCTGACTGTTCATCGAGATACGATTTCGCCGCCACCAGAGAGGTCGCGTCTTCATCATTTAGTGGTCCCAACGAACCCGTGCATAAGTATTTTCACCGAAAAGCAAACTTATGACGCAGAAAATTATAATGCGTCGCGGCTTCGATGAGATTATGCGAAATAGATCGATTTGATTACCTACAGCCATTTAGAATTTTCTCCTTGCATACTTTGTTGATGAAAAAGCCCTGCATTAACCTTGTATCACGCGAACCTCCGCGATAACCCATCATGCAAAGGGCGGACAACTCCGCAGCGACCTCCTGTAGAGAAAAATATTCAAAGTTCTGCCAATGAGATGTTTCATTTGCAACATTCGCTTCGGGACTCTCTTCCGTATCACGTCGAGCAGCATACCTCTGCCTATTTTTTAATCGGCGTTCGTTTGGTGTTGGTGTCCGCTTTATTGTTTACTACGCTCAATATTGTGCGACGGAAAATTATGGCCCCGAGCGGAATTGCAGACACCATCGCCGACAGCTACAGGAAAGGAGCTAGTTGTAGGCGGTGACGGTGTGGCTTCATCGGATATTTTCCCTTTGACGATCTATCTTGGTCGCTTTAGCAGGTTCTGCAGTCACATTAACTATGATATCACCCAGGCCTCTCGAGGGACCCTGCAGGGGTGGTCGCGCTTGCAAAGCTACGTCCAAGGGCATTTCTCATCGGATGACGACTGTCCCTCTTTTCGTGCAGCACCAGTGCAGAGATTTTCATTTGCTGAAGGAAACCCTCATCTTTTGATCGATATCGGGTCGATATATTGATTTGATGTTGCCGTATGGGAGGTACATACATGTATTAGATATATTATATTATTTGTATATATATTAGATATATACGTATGTATTGGAGAACAATATTCCACGAATAAATGGGATTTTGGAACCGGAAAGTAAGTTTTCCACTTTATCCTCCAACGGTTTTGCTTTAGTGCTTACAGAACGGGCACAAAATTTGCCATCGTCAATAGGATCGGAGTCGTCAGCTTACGACGATCTGAAATTTGATAGGGAGGACCCATGGGTACATATCTCTATCGACATGTTAGAGACAAAAATGCTCTCTGCGCCACATTCAGGCCTGGAACACTGAAGCGCATGAAAAAACACCAAATAGTAGACATCAAAATTTTCCTCCTTCGTTGTGTGTTTTTTTCTTTCCGAAAACGTCTCCTGCAGCTCCGCCGGTCCTTGACCTTCCATTTAATCGTTTACGATCTGGGCTTCATCTAAACACCCGCCGTGTTTATATCAGCCATGCACTTCGCCTCGATTTGCTCCGATTTTTTCACATTCCTAGAGCCTCTGGAGGAAAGTAGCTAGAGCAGGAGCAAGATTATCGTTTAGAAAAACCGTTAGGTGAGGGTGAGGGGCTGACGATCGCGAAAAATGTCGTTCGGCTAAACTTAGAGACCAATCGACATTAATCTCAATAGCAGCACCTCGTAGGACGCCTCACGCCTAGTAATGCATGTCTCCGGTCGACCACAGCGTCGGCCATCTGTTGCTCATCCTTTGTCTAATCGTTTTCGCATGCCGATCTCGTAGAGCTAATTGTTGGAGGGCTCGTACTTTGTCCCAGAGCTGAGCTTCACGTTCGTCGTCGTGACGGAAGTGACTAAATGTGGCTCACAAGGCTGCCGTGTGCAGTGCGCCTCCGCCTCTGAGTCTATTTTGATTCAATTTTCTCCTTCGAGACGATCCTCACACAGCCTTTTCAGCAAATGGATAGCTTTTATTGGTGAAGTCGAGCCTCGCAATTATCGTGTTCGTTCGCTGTTCCAGGCGTACTGCTTCGTATCTGCAGGATTTATAGTCCCCAGAAGAGAATTCCTCCACTCCACTGGATCCTCCTTTTTAGGGTGCTCATCATCTCTCAGAGATCGTACACAACTCATTGTCCTTGCTAGCTCTTTGGTGAAGACGCGTTTTCTAGCACTACAATTATTGATCGACTGTGCTACGCGAGGTAAACGCGGCAACTCCTTCAATCGATACGGTGATCACTTGAGGGTTAATCACTTTCCCGGCCTAGTCATGGTCACATTTCTTCCTTTATTTATATCTCGTCTACACAAGTCGACACAAATCTCGATCCTCCTTAACTACTGATTAAGGAAAAACCCACAAAAAAGCCGAAAAGGTACGATGTGGCTGAGCCAAAGGGGCTAAAACAGAACCTAGCTTTATCCGAATCCTGGAATTATCCGAAACTGTCCCATCCCCCATCCTCTCAAAGCTGACGTACCCTAAGAACCATTACACACCTTATTTGCCACCCTTTGTAGGAATGCCGTTTAGCTACGAAATGGATGGAAATGGAAAGCAATTTCAGTCACAAAAGGTGCTTTCAAAGGTTTGTTCTTGCACAGAGGCATTCTAAGCATACAAGATAAACAAACGTCACTTTCTATGCCCGTTTTACCTCTTATTCCTGCCTTTTTTTTGAACTTGAAAGCTTTGAAGGTTCTAACCCTCCAGTAGTAGCTGACATTCCACATCGAAATAATGAAAACTCTCTCGGAGCTTTCTCGTTTTCTTGGACTCGCTCGAACTCGTCCTCGGAGATGCTAATAATGCTGCACTAGTAGAAGGGAACATAAAAGGCGAGCAATGCCAAAAGGAACGAGCTCATATTGGTGTCACCAAGTACAAGTCTCCAATTTGTCAGCGCCTCCTTTTTCTAGCACTTTGAGCCTTTAATCTCACAATGTCAGCAGTTTCGCCTTCTAAGATCCTCCGCCTCATCTCTCCTGTGGGCGTTTCATAGCTCAACTCCGATTTCTAACGATGACGCTCCGTCAGCTCCTTTGTGACAGATTACACTACATCCGAGCAGTAATGCAACCAGTCATCTCCTTAATCACCTCTGTCGGCGTTAACAGCCTTGTTCTCACCTCCTACTACATAGACAAGCCACTCATTTCCGCATCTGTCAATCAGGCTTAGTGCCTCTACGACCTGCTAGTTCGTGCTCTCCAGCGGCGGCTCACGTAACAGAGCAAACACTTCGGAACGTCAAACTACCTAACAGCTCGCCAGCCCTTTTTCTGACCTCCAACATTTCTATTTCATCCGCCCACATTTTTTCGAAAATTTTTGCTTGACCGTACGAAGCTCTACCCTTCCATTAGTTTCTGCCATACTTTCAGCTTATCCTCCTCTCTTGTCCCTTACCAGACCTGTTTTAGACCCGAACAACTGCGAACGGGGTCAGGAAGCTGAATGTGTTTGACGACGTTGAAAATGCTTGGGAAATATGTAGGAAAGTGGGCAGCTCGAGGTCATCTGAAGTTCCCACTTTACTAAATCCTTTTGAGAATGCGGATAGAATGCCTTGTACGTCACTGCGAGCGCAACATAAACATTTATGACCCTCGAATTATCCTGGCTGAAAAACGAGTGCACGGCTCATCCCTATTGGCTTGGTCAACGTCGACCTGATCGACACAGATTTAGGCATAGAAGAGCTGTCAACGGCATGGAAATTCTCCGAAGACGATGGTCATGATTTCGATGCTAATAAAACGTTAAGGAGTAAGACATAGATCAAGCCATCAGGTATGCGCCATGCACCAGTTTTCCAATCAGAATCTAGAAGGATGTTGGGTGCACATTTGAACTGTATAGTGACTAAATTTAAGGGTCCAACCAATTTACGACCAAAGTTCCTAGACAAACTGCCAGTGGCCTAGAACGAGATTCGATGATGTGGGTGAAAGTGCATATCTACTGCGGTAGGGTGAACATTTGGAGACCGATGTACGACCAAATTTCCTAGACAGACTGCCAGTGGTGAAAGGTTCGACCGGTCTAGACCGAGATTCGATGATGTTGGTGAAAGTGCATATCTACTGCGGTAGGGTGAACAAATGAAAGAAAACGAGGAAAAGTAAAGAGAAAACGTGCTTCAAGTCACTCTAGCATCTCTCTTCATTTACTCACAATGAATTCAAGTTCAAGAAGTGAATAGCGGAAGTAGTGGTGTTTTCCATTTGGAGACATCGTACGACGACCACCAACTTTTTGAGATATTTTTGTTCAAAATGAGAAAATCGATCGCTCAAATAGAGTACCAGAACTATCAATTGGGGTCGATTTGTGATTGCACATATTTCCCCGTGCTCGTTCGGATTCATACGGGCTTCTAATTGCAGCCAGCAAAAAAGCACCGATCACGCATTGTTTAGCCGGGACATAAGGGCAGCGCCTCAAAAGCAAATTATTAGAAAACCTAATAGAACAGCCCAGGGAAATGAGTATGGGCTCGAATGACGTTTTGATTATAAAAAAAATCGAGAGGGTGAGGATAAATGATGAAAAGCAGGAGATTGAGTAAATGAATTTGTTGGCTTGTCGAGAAGCAGGAAGATTAAAATCATGAATGAAAGATGAGGCGTATGGCAAACAAGGGGTGAACAAATTCAGAAGAACGGGACTTCTAGAAAAAGAACAGCGATTCACTGAGGAAAATGGAGGACTCACTCACTGACTTCAGAAACCACTGACTTTCATCAATTTCTATATAAGATAGATTTTATAGGTTTGGGTCTATATAAGATCCTAATGTATTCAAATTACTTAGGTATAAAAAGGCACATAACGGAAGTGCCAGCACAACCTTTCGAGACGAAGCTTTTGAGACCCCCTTTTTGCAACATGAAGGCTCAAATTTTATAAAAGTAAATAAAAAATAAAAAACCCTTTCAATAAAAAATAACATTAGATTTACAACGAAGTTTTCAGTGTTTTGCTACTTTTTTATAACCATTTTATTGTCAGTACTTTTTTATATTCATTCTGATGGTCGAGATAAAATAAAGTCCTTTCAATCCTAGAGTGATCGGCTGGACCGATAACGATGTTAGGCCTTATCAGATTGATGGAGCCACACCAGACGGATATTATGCTCCTTAGCCTAGGCGAAAATAAATCACTGGACCGTGAAGGTAGGTGGTCCGTCGTTCCTTTTATCACTACACCACACTCAGCCCTATTCCAGGTATCGTGAGGAATAGATTAGTGATGCGAAGCGGAAGCCTTTTAGTTTTAGGTTCGTTCTCAGACGAAATTAGTTAGGACATTTACTTAACACCAAAAAATGTTGGCTATCATTCCATAGAAGGTTTGAACGAATCCGCCAAAAACTTTATGGGAAGGTATTTCCATATTACCTGAACGTTAACGCTACAAATTAGGTTTCAAGTAGTAGTACCTTAATGCGTTATACTAACAATAAGAACCTATACTATCGCCACCTGGAAAGGCATCTTCCAGATACCTGAAAGCTACCTGCAAGTTGTCTTCTCTCAGACTCCGTCGAACAGGCCTGTTCACCATTTGTTTGTTGTTGAAGCAGTTTTCCATCATACTCATTCTTTGCCGAAGAAAGCGACCTAGTACACAAGCAGGCCTAGTGAATAGAATTCTCTACGAGTCTCGAGGCAGAGGAAAAATACTCCGTTGGTCTTCAGCAACTTGATGCTCAATAGAGTCGATTTTAGAAGGGAGGTATAACAAGAGCACATGGAACGTGAAAGAAGTACTTCCATGAGACGGAGAACTATTTATTAACCTGCAAAACACAAATCACTGAATACTCGTCTTGCCCTTCGAATTTAATGTTCAATCTCAACAGGGAAGTGCGGAAAAAGACAGAACTTTGTTTACAACCTAATAGTGAAGGATGCCTCCTTACCAAGCACGGTAGAGCGATCTTTCCCCGCTATTATTCAGAAAATCGTCTTCTAGTTGAACCGAGAGAAAATGGGGCACAACCCCGCGCAGCGTACGGTGGCGGGAATAGTGATGCATACAACAACAGATGATTTTCTGAACAGTAGCGGGGATTATTCTACTAGCTGTTGAGTACATAACAAGCAATAAGTCTACTATAGATTGTTACAGCCGTTGCATAAGCAAAATATGCATTTACGCCGTGCTATCACATATCTTAATTTGATAGTATTTTATTTGCTGGTTACTGATATATGTAATTTTATATGAAAGATTGTCCCATGATTTCACCATTTTTTGACCATGAAAAAATTCAAACAAAAAATTCTATGGTTTATTAATGTCTTGGAACTGAAATTCATAGCCTATAAGAACAAGCTAATCATGCTCCATCAGAATATCACTACAAGACAAGCAGAAGCTCAGTGGTTCCTAAGATACATTCGTTTAAAAATGCATATGAAAATGAGTTTAAAATTTAAAAAAATCTAGAATTTCAAACAAGGGCACAGATTAGTGTATTTTCAATAATAGTTAATAAAACTGTCAACTGAAATAAAATTCCTTCTGGTTTCACCGATCTGCACCCAAAAATGCAAGGTGACATATCTTTTCCATCCAGACCTCCCCAGGAAATAATACAGCGCTACCCGCATCCAGGAGGTTTTTCCACCTCATCTTGCCGAATGGGCGTGCTGGGCTGGACGACGGCACGAAGTGTTCAGGCGGAAACTCTCTCTGATATCGTACCGCTCTAAGAAATCGCCGCCGGCTACTTCCTGCCTTACCCTTCACGCTCTCACACAGTACGTGTCCCTTTATTCTTAGTTCTCTATTCTTTTCGGCTTAGTAATCAGTACAAAAATTTGCTGCAGCAGTCATTTGATGGTGCTGTCCTTCTCAAATGAAATTTGCGACGCTCGGCTCATCTGCACAGCCGCGTGTCACCGAAAAAGGCGAAACACCCGTTTTCAACGTCTAGAGCGATCACCCTTGTTCGTTTTTGTTTCTAGTCGATAACAGGGCTCTTACGTTACGAAGACATTTTGGTGCACGATTTAAAATCATTTTTCTATGCTTTACACCTTGAAGCGCTACATTTATTATGCCTACAACTTTCCAGCCATTCAAGGAGCGATTTCCATCTTATTGTTACGTTCTCTATCTAGAGCACTACACAAAAGTATAATTATATTTTACAAAGTAGCATCTATACTAATGTCATTTGGAGCGATAAATGTTTATCGACTGCTCCCACGTGGTACAACGAAATCGATAAATTTATAAAATAGTGAAATAACACACGTTGCTACATCGATTAATTGGAACCTCATGTTCATTTCTACTGATCCTATTTATTATACAACCTCAGTATAACCACTAAGTAATGCCGCAGAACTGTCTTATACCTTCTTTTCCGGCTACATGTAGATTGGACGAATTGATTTGGAAAGTTCACTGATCAAAACGATTATTTGAACAGTCAATTAGCTCTAAGAGAAAAATTGTTTGTACATTATGATAGCACTATAGACACTATAGAAACAAAAAACGGAGCCAAACTGGGATAGCGTTTGAATTCTTCACATATTTTTTCACTGTTTACACATTAATCTTCTCTCATGTCATAAAAGCGTTCTATCTACTCTTTTATTCCAGCCAATAACAGGTTGGAACGAGAAGAAATACAAATTCAAAGATGATTGGCACACATATTTTTATGGGACACACGTTTCCTATGAATAGGAACAATAGTGTGACAAAAATAGTAATAATAATAGTACAACCTTCTTATATATTCTGTTTGCGATGACGATGACGACGTGAACGTTGAACTTTAAACGCTGCATTGTGATCACAATCTCCTCAACGATCAACTATTGAGAATTAGCCCGCCGACAGGGGGCGACCATAAGCGTAAAAACTTATTTGCATAAAAGATTTCGATCTACGAAGAAAATTTATGCCACTAGCTCTTTGTTATCACTTTTCGAACACTCGTAGGTTAGGGCGGGGTTTCTCATCTTCTCAACGGAATCATCGGCCGGCCTCGAGTACCATCCGCCCGCACTCCACGCTCCCACCTACGTAACGTGCGAGAATTTGATATGTGTTGCCGGCTTAGACAGACAAGGGTAAAGCGGAGGGGATAATACGGCAGCGATAAACCAACATAGATCAGCTTACTGGGTATAGGGGAAGTTGGTCAGTTAAAAAACGTGGTATAAAAGAGAAATTCGTAGGAATGGGAGATAAAGGGGCGGAGAATTTGTCTGTTAATTGGTTCAGCTGAAGAAATTAAGCAGATATAATGCACGACATCTTAACATTCACAACATATATAGAGGACCTACGGATAGAGATAAAGCTGCTAAAATCGAAAAAAATAATAAACAACTATGCTTCCATCCAGCAGCATTCTATCCCTCCCCCTGTCGAATATATCGCTCGTTTCTCTAAAAAAAAATGCAGAAAATATTACACATGAATATGAGAAACTTTCCACACCCCTCATTGACAATATAAAGAACATTGGTGGTGAAAAACATACTGCGGAGTTGTTAAGGATATATTGAAAAGTCTGTCATTATTAGAGAGAATTCCTTAAATTATTTAGATTATTACTTTACGGTGTTCCGTACATTTTCCTCCTGTCTTATTGTGAATGGGTACATAATAGGAGCTGTTGAAATAAGAAAGATAGATACTGATCATAACGTTACACAGTTGTAAAGGGAAACTTCTCCCAGCACTACGCTGAAAAACACGTTGCGAACGCATACGAATGAAAGTGTACTTATATCACAATAACTAAGTTTGCAATAAAAATCGAAATAACCGATAAAAAGTTATGTATACTCACCGTTAACCATAGACCGAGAGCGAGAAGGAAGTAGTAGAGAAGCTAGCAGCAGAGAAATTTGGAAAGAGTAGCCGAGGAGCTTGCAGACGTCAAGCGAAGAGGGATTCTAAAAAAGATGGAATAAGACTCAGTGGCGATGCCTCCGCGGCGTTCGTGAAGCTTTGGCAGTCTTACTATGTACATTTGTTACATATATGGGTAGAAGTTACCTACGTCAGGCGAATTTGATTGAACAACTGTGGACAAATGCATGAACGGTAAAAGTAAAGTTGTGGCCTACATCCGTCACTACATATAGGTCCTACCATTCTATGTATTTATCGCCACTGTAGAGGGAAACTAGAAGTATGTAACCACACCATAAAATGAAGACCGAGCTGGGAAATAACATATATCAACCATAGTAGAGGTGCTCGATGTTGGATTGATATAAGGCTTACTCTTAGAAAATCACCTAATCAACTACAAATTTTAAGACACTTTGAAAATATGCAAACGCGGAATTTTCTAAATATTTCGTTATTTTTGCACGGATTTCGGATAGTAGAGAAATCTATTAGGATCACCAATGATCCATTCCGCCTCAGAAGTGCTAACTACCAGCTTTAAATGCTTTACATGATACTAGGTAGTAGCGTTTTTTTAGCACGAGTGCAAACCTCTTCAAATTTCAATTTAGCTCGAAAAAAACACTACTCCACCTATTTCAGTTTATAGTTAGGAATCGTTTTTAGACTGATTCTCTTCCTAAGGGATTGTTCGAAGTTCTGATCAAATTTTTGAGCTCCACTTCTAAAACTTGAATCGATGTCTGCTGAATCACTGATTTATCTGGACTTTCATCTAAAGGTTATTTTCGGTGCTGATCACATTTCCTTCCTGATAGACAGGGTATAGGCAATTTTTGATTCAGAAAATAAGAAATGGGGAAAACGGGTAAAATACCGCCAAAAAAGCATCCGTTCAGCAAAAAAGCTCTGTACAGAACATGAGATAAGATAAGAGAGTTAAAAAGATAAGGAAAGATAAAAACGATCTTAAGATAAAAAAGAACTCACTATGTACTTATTGTTAGTTGTTGGACGCCCGTAGCGGTCAGGAGCCATCTCGACTGATATCGAATGATATAGAGCCTTCCCAGAAGACGCCGGCCGATCGGCGTCACGCCAGTCTTCTGCCGCGGAATGTGTGATCACTTCTGTGATTGCAGACGGCTGCCTCAGCTACAAAATACCGTATACCCCAAAAAGCAGCGGGAATGGTTCAAATGTGGCTTTTTTGCTTTTATTTCACGGTCTTTTATCTCTCCCTCACCGTTCCACTCTCTTCTAGATAGCAGTCTAAGCTCATCGCGGGTATACCTTCTTTATAATTCACATATTCGTTTCCGAATTTTCTGTGATACTGTGTACCTTGCAATGATAAAGGTTGCAGATCCCGTTTTCTCCATAATATTCTCCTTTGGAAAGCAAAATCGAGCCTTTTAATAACGTGAATCGGGTCCTTACGGCTAGATGGACACCTATTGAGCTCAAATCGAACTCTCGTCGCCCAATTTCTAAGCCGCTCCAGAGAAATTCTGGACATCTCCTAAACCAAGCAGCGAAATGCTAAAAGCATGGCTCAGTTTACGACCGCAGCGTGGCTACTAGACGTTTTTCTTGGAATTAATGGCCGATTTTCCGGTGTTCTGATTGCTGTTGGTTCAGAAAGGCTCAGGGTATCTTTCATGTGCAACGACGAGAATGACGAGCTGAGGAAAATGAGTAGTCTCCATTGTGATCGTTCTTGCGGGCCGGCAGAAGGGAGCACTTTTTCCAAAGTTTTGTCACCAAGGTGTTCCCGAGATATTTACCGTCCCATGATAGATCAAACGAAGGCGCTTGAGCGGAACATTCATGAAGTTATATGCACAGATGTATGTATAGAAGGTTCTGATGTTGTTTTTCCAATGACATGATTATATAAGATATAGGTTGAGTTTTTTGTTAATCTTCGTTATATGTTCTGTTTTTTAGTATCCGTCATGAGTTAGCACGCCTATGGGCGTAGTATGTAAAATTGGTAAGTTCTGGTAAGTGGTAAGTTCTTGAAGGTGTGGACTGTATTAGGGATCTTGGCTTTCTTGTGGACTCTAAACTGGACTTTGAACAACACTGCCAAAACATTTTATCTAACAAGGAGAGCCTTTCTGGATGTGCCAAGCTTTCGTGATGCGACTTTTACAGGATGTAGGGTCCCTTGTAGGTACTCGAAAACCATACTTCATTTTTCCTCTAGGCACCTCTATGATGGGAAAAACGGCTGCCAAAAAAATGGAAGGCGAGCGCATCACACAGTCAATATCCTCCGTAACTTACCTTAAACGAACGCAAATTCAAAAACTAATGTTAGATTCGTGATCAGCGACCCAAATAACCCCACATGCGATGTATGGTCCGAATCGGTTATTTTGACCCGGGCACCTCACTCACCCACCCTTACCATAGCTAGCGCTCACCAATCAGAGCTCAGGAAACGAGAATAAAATTCATGATCAACAGTTCAGGTGGGACTTTCAGGCAGATCCTGGGACGAAGGCAGTGGATGCTGAAGATTTTCTGACAGCTAGAGTCTGAATGGTGGCAAAATATAACCAGTGGTTCATTAGAGACTGAACCTTCGGCAACTCTACCGACACCTGACACGAGGCTCGAGACATCGTGTTCACCCATTTCGCCCAAACTTCGCATGTGGGGGTTATTTGGGTAGCTGATCACGAATCTGACATTAGTTTTAGAGTATTCATGTGCATTTGCGGCATCTACGGTGATTTAATGACGTGCAGGTCCGATCCATAGGAAAGTAACTCATACAAGCCCAGGAATACGTGCTATTTACTAACAAAAAAGCATTATCCCTGTAGAAATTGCATCCAGTGATTATGCAAGCACATAATAACGACAGCCGAATAAGTGCAAAATTCATTGCCGGATGCATGACCGAACTCATAAGCTCTGAACAAGGCGCCGCATCGCTGCCACTGCGCCAAGTGGGCACGGCCCCCAGGATACGGCAGTCTCTAATGAGCTCGCGCTTTCTGTGTGATGTGCTCGCCTTTCATTTTTTTGGCAGCCGTTTTTCCCATCACAGAGGTGCCTAGAGGAAAAATGAAGTATGGTTTTCGAGTACCTACAAAGGACCCTATATACTGTAAAAGTTGCATCACGGAAGCTTGGCACATCCAGAAAGGCTCTCCTTGTAAGGGGAACAAAGACTGTTTCTGCTATTCAAAGTGCTCAATACTAATAATCCGAAACTCCTAATCAAGGCCTACAAGACCTATGTTCGCCCAATGCTCGAATATGGTACAAGCGTTTTTTATCCTCGGAAAAAATCTGTAATTGATAAACTAGAGAAGATTCAGCATAGTTTCACCAGGAAGGTTTTCATTCGTGCTCTCGGTTTTACGTGTAATAGTATTCCTCGTGAAGTTATTAGATGTACAATGTTGAACCTTGAAAGTCTTCAGCAGAGAAGGAAAAGGAATGATATTTTCATGGTATATAAGATTATTAGGGGACTCGTAAGCTCTAATTACAAATTTTTCTCATCTCGCACGCGAGGACTCCAACAAAAGTTGGTTTCAGAGCAACCATGTACAGCTCTTAGGAGACACTTTCACATTCGGAGCAGGCTTGGAGTACACAAGACTGAATAAAAAGTTGCAGGTTCATAATACCTTAGCAAAATTCAAAAAACTCGTAGTTCAGTACCTGAATCCACGACAATTGGTTTCCTGAGCAGGTTTCCTCGTCATACACCAGTCGTTGAATTTTTCTCTTAGCCATCTTTTCTTCTAATTGCTCTCTTTACGCTTTAATGCTATGTTTGTTTGTGTTCTTATGCTTGTTCAGGTCTTTCGTTATCTAAGAGAGATAATCTAGAGATCTGCATTCATGTTTATCAGTGTTTCACCGTCTTAACGCCGTTTCCACATGTGATTGTCGCATGTAATAAAGTTAAAGAGTTAAATTGGGACGCTCGTGGTGGAACGGTAAAATGAACCGCTCTCACTAGACGCTCGAGTGATTGATCCCGACCCGAGCCCAAAGAAAGCCATGTTTTTCTATTACATTGGATTCATAGATGAGCAACTTGTCTGACAAGGTGGATACATCGGCAGACCGCTGAGATTCGCCTGAACGATTCTAGACGTAAGTCGAATGCATGGCGCATCCTTAAGCTGCCGGTCAATATCATCCAACTTCGAATCGCTCAAGACTCTTTCACTGTCCCATGCTTCAAAAGGGCGCCCGCGGCACAGTGGTAAGATGCGGTTCTAACACCCGCACGGTCGATCGATCGACCACGGCCTCGGCTGAGCAAGCTTTTGGGGTCGGGTAAATTGGTACCAAACTCGTCTGGGAAGGTAAAGACACTGACTTGGTATGGCGACTGGCCCCGCAAGTCATTTTACACGCCAAATACTCACTCACCATGCCTCTACAATTCTGAATAGGGGGACTGATCAACGCCGGTACCTCAACCTTTACCTTCATAGATCAAGAGATTCTACAGTTTTTGTGGTTACGGTACTTCCATCGTCAAATCCTTACCCTGAGGCACTCGATTACACTGTGCCGAGGGGCCCTGAGAGACGGTGCACGTTTATTGCCCAACATCTCAGTAGTCAGCATCAGCGCTCATCTGGCCGCTTTGCCAAAACACACCGTTACCGCTGCCTTTACACCTGCTTTAAAGCACAGCTGCAACAAAATTTGTAATCCAAAAAGAGCGAGAATTTTTCGACGGGTTTGATTGAGGAGCGAACTAGCTGTGAGAGGTATCAATACAAAAGTTGCTGAGAAAAACGACTATGAAAGAGCGAATGGACGATTAAATCCGCATCGACGTCAAACGGACGTCAGTGCGACGCGACGTCGCGAACCGTTACAAGCGGCGGGTGCGACGTCGCGACGCGGTCCATCGACTCGGCTCCTGATCACTTTTCTTGGGAGATTTCTATTCTGGAGGAAACGCCAACATCTGGCGGAGCTCAGAAAAAGCCGAGACATTAATGTCTGACGAGTCCCATCGAGAAAAAAAAAGCTCACCTGGTTGAAGCCGCGCTACGGAATCTGATCTTAGGTAATATCTTGTGAGCAGGGGTGTGCGGAACTTCCGTTTCCGTGTTCCGGATTCCGGTTTCCGGCCGTTTTTGGCCCTTCCGTTCCGTTTCGTGTTCCGCTCTGTTTTTGGGCGGAACACGGAAACGGAAATCGAAGATCTCCACTGTGCAAGTTAACAAAATGGACTGATGTTATTGTGCTGACGTCGATGCGATCCATTGGAATTCTGGTAGAATGAAACTAATGCAGCGAAGTACACTCCCCCCACTCCTCCTAAGAAATCTCGCAGTGAAGTATTTGACGGCACCTTCCACATCTTCCGAGTGCGAGAAGTTGTTTTCTTTTGCTGGTTTCATTGTAAACGATCTGAGAAAAAGCCTCTCTCCCCAAAATCATGAAAAAAATGCTGTTTCTCCACCATACCATGCTCGTTTTAGGCTTTAAATTCTATTTTGAAAGCATTCGTGTCTATCATGCCAAAAAGTCTCTTTTTCTACGTACTTACCCTGGGCTTATAATGAAGTTAATAAAGATGAATTTCCACCGTTTACCTTGAAGCTATCATCAAACGTTGAACACCTTCACCAGAATGATAGGCACATTCTAATGGAAACAAAGCGAGCACTCTATGGGTACCATTAGAAACAGAAATGAAAACTTTTGTGCTCCAATTTTGGGCAAATTCCAATAATTTAATTATTTTTCACTATTTCCGGCTTCCGTGTTCCGCATTCCGGTTTCCGGCCATTTTTGGCCATTTCCGTTCCGTCTTCCGTCTTCCGCTTTTTTGAAAAAAATTTCCGCACACCCCTGCTTGTGAGGGTTGAAGGTTCAGTGTCCATAACCGCTGTTGCAATTTTATTTCATCTCTCTTTTTACCTGAGTGGTGGAAAACAGGCATAACGAAATCGACCAAAGAACGAATATTCTGTTCAATTTCGTTAAAAGCAGTTTGTTTGGCTAGCAGACACCCGAGTGCTGAATTATTTAAAAGTACAGCTTCAAGTGGATTTCCTTTATTTTTGCCATTTTTTCCGCCGCTGAAGTAAATGTGGGGCGGCAGAGCTGCGGAAACTGGTTCAGGTCCGAATAAGTGTAGCTCATTTTAGATTCAGAACCATGTTTTTCAGCTCTGCTGGTTGCACTTTTGCAGTTTTTGGAGTAAAGGTAAAGTGGTCAGTGTTGAGCAATCGCTCGAGGACGCGCCATACCGTCGTTTTAGATTCGGTATCGTATTCCATGGTGAATACGTATTTGTCCTATCCAAGGGCCGGCTGTTGCTCACGTCAGTGTCTTCACCTTACGAGACAAGTCTGGTACGAATTTACCCCAGAGGTATGGAAGGCTTGCTTAGCCTGGGCGAGGATCGATCGCTCGACGATTCGGGTGTCAGTGGTGCTTCTTACCACTGCACCACGAGCGCCATATTGAAATCGTATTCGATAAATGTATAAATTAAGTTAATCACTGGTCAAGTTCTACGTGACACACTTGGCTATCACTTGACGCAGATGGGCAAAAGTATGGGAAAAAAGGGTTTCCCCACTATTCTAGTTGAAACTTTAGCCTAGATTTTTTACCCGACTCCCTTACCCAAAGGGAAGCCCCAGCAGGGTAAACTAGAAAGTCGGGTAAAAGGTCTCGTAACATCGTGGGGCATTTCTCTGTGGGTTGCGGAAGGGAGGCTGAGCGAGTCGCATAAATCGCCGGCGATTTCCATTCGGGTCAGATCGGGCCGCGATGGCCCCCGAGGCTTCCTTCCGCTGGGTCTAATCAGTAATTACAACTCATTTTTGGTAGTTATAGCACTTGAGCAAATTGTATATGTAGGTCGCTATGGGTATCTTGCGATGCGTGGTGGATTTTAATTAGAACAATATTCGACTGCTTTTTCCCCTCGAAAAGAAGTCCAGAAGCACGTACCTTCACGTTAAATTTGCATAACGAAGTTACATACCGACGCGCAAGGTGCTTCTGCCCGATCGGTGGACTGCTTCGGCACCGTCAACAACAATTCGCCGCTGGTGTACAGCGCCAAAAATCGGAATTTCTAGCGAATTCCCGTCGATTTTGCCCTCCAAGTTCCCAACTTTTATTCCGGTCCGCCCCTGTTTGTCCTGTCTTTGGGAAGTATTCACGTCTCCCCCGATTTGTTCTGCCTCTCCTCCATTGCATTCACCTTTTTGTCTCCCTCAGAGTCATGAGCTCTTTTGCAGCCGTCGCGACGCGACGCGTTTCTTTTATCTGCAGCCGAAGGCAACATCTGGTTTGTGCTATAAAATCAGCAGATTTATGGTTCAAATAGACTGTTCGGAGCCAAGATTTTTTGATGATATACCTAAAAATAATGTAACAGCGATGCCCACGTACCCAACGGTTTACTGTCCTGCGGTCGCTGTACTTATGGATAAAAAGGGACGTCAACCCTTTCTTCCAATCCTTTTTTTTCAGTTCCGAGTCAAGTCAAACCGATAGTCTCAGAGCAAAGAATAGGGGCTTCCAGTAGACCGCGATGACCGAATTTCCTGTAAGAACCCGATTCAAAGGGCCCGCGTGGTACAGTGGTAAGAGGCGCTGCTGACACCCGCACGGTCGAGCGATCGATCCCGACCCGAGCTAACCAAGCCTTCCATCCCTCCGGCGTCGGGTAAATTGGTACCAGACTTGTCTGGGAAGGTAAAAACACCGACCTGGTATAGCGGCTGGCCCCCGCAGGTCATTGTATAGGGCAAGTACACATTCACCAAGCCTCTACGACTTGAAAGGAGCACGAATACGGCGGCGCGTCCTCAGGGTACTGATCAATGCCGGCACCTTTACCCTTAGGCCCTTGTTATACGTTCGCTCACCCACCAGCGTAACTCGTCTATTCAGTATCAGACACCGTGGGGCCAGACACGTTTGTACGAGTTCACCACGCCAGCGTCACCATGATAACTCGTACAAACGTGTCTGGCCCCACGGTGTCTGATACTGAATGGACGAGTTACGCTGGAGGGGGGGGGGTGAGCGAACGTATAACAAGGGCCTTAGGCCTTTGCTATACCGACGCTCACCCCCCAGCGTCTGCCAGCGCAACTCGTCCCATTCAGTATCAGACACCGTGGGGCCAGACACGTTTGTGCGAGTTATCACGTCAGACGCTGGCGTGATGACGCTTACGGGCTGTTATGCAGACGCTCACGCGCGTCGTCGCTAGTTGCTGGGCATTGCACTGCGATTGACCCTTTCGCTGGGGGTCGGTCGAGGGCTGCTCTGTATGCTTCGGGCGCGTGCGTGCGCGCCTCGCGTGCTCAGCGGCTGGGCGCTCACCGCCCGCAAGCAGCTGACGCTCATCATGAGCGTCGGTATAACAAAGGCCTTACCTTTGCCCGATTCAAAATTCCTGCCGCCGTCCGAGCTCCGCCCACTCAGGTGGCGGCGCGAAATTTGAGTCAGAGTTTCCGTCACCGTGGTATGCTGCACCCCTCAATCAGTGGAACGAGTCTGGTGTGACCTCCTAACTTCTATAAAGGGAAAATTCACCATGCCTCCACCATTCTAAGTGAGAGATGAATGCGTGGCGCGCTCTTGGGGAACCACCCAACGTCGACCATTTAACCTTTACCATTTAGTGATTCTGACGTCGTACTCACCCTGTGAAATGAGCAGTGAGAAAATTCACTCAGCTTGGTGTGCGTGGCTGGACATAGGTATTAAATTAGCTGGTGCGTCGAGTCCCTTTCGAAAACTCGTAATGCTGTTCTGCAGCTGGAACGATCGACGAAAAACACGAAAAGGTAGAGTGCAGCGTTAATGGGAAACTCATGTCGTTGTCGTTCGGCTGCTGCCTCGTCCCGACGACGCCTTGTGTTTCTTGAGGGACTTCATCAATGGGCGACATCGACAGAAGGGTACCAGAGCCAAACACTACTTTCTTAGGGTGGTCCCGTTATCTCTTCAAGACCACCCAACCGGCTCCTCTGCCCCCTTCTGATGGGCGTTTATGTGTATTCCGATTCCATGGTCTTCACTTGTGCATTAGCTAATGCGCTGACGCTGAGCTATTTACGTTTTTGCAGAGTTCGCTCAGTTTACGATGTAGTTTCGGACCTATGCAGTAACGGAAGAGATTTTATAGATCCATGGGAGCTGCAAGTCCTGCATTCTTTCTTCTCTAGACGTGATCGTTCTCATCCTTCTCCTCCTTTTTTCTCCACTTTCTCCACTGCGCCTCCGGCTCCACGTCTTCCTTTTATTCTTCCTATGCTTCCGACTCTAATTCCTATTCTTTTGTCCTGCTACTACTCCTTTTTCTCCGTCTTCTTCCACCTCATCATTGCTCTTTTTCTTCCCTTCCTCACCTCGTTATCATCCTCATCTTTTTCTCCCCTCTCCTCCTGCTTTGCTTCTCCATCTCTATCTCCTCCTTCTTCTCTTCTTCCTCAACCGTCTTCTTCCTCTTCCTTCTCCTGTCCTGATTCCTCCTTCTTCTCGTTCCTCCTCTCCTTCCTGCTCCCGCTCGCGCCCTGATTCTACATCTCTTTTCCTACCTTTTCCTCTCCTTTCACTCTTCTTCGGCCGTCTTCTCTTAGTTCTTCTTCATTCTGCTCCCGTTCCTCCTCCTCTCCCGCTCCTCCTCTTTTCTTACTGTTGCTCTGCAATCATCATCGCCAGTGTCCTCGTCCTCTTCCACTCACCTTGTCTAGATCCCCTTCGACATTTTTCTACATTTTAACCAACCTTTTTACCTCATGCTGCTGTCTGAATCTTAACGAAAGTTGGATGTACGTAGATTACTCGTTGTCTACTTCGTGATTTGTTGTGTCATGCACACTGGTTTTTAAATTTTTGAAATTTTTGGACCTTCATTGAATATGTCTTGATATTTTCGTGCTTTTTACGCTTCTTCAGCGCCTTTCATGTACATTTCATTGTGAATTTGTTCGGAATTTCAGCGCTGGGATGCGGTGATGTGGCTACTCCTGCAGCTACTGATGTGGTCGACGGTACGAGCCGAGGACATGGCGTTTTTGCCGCTGAACCGCGAATTTCTCGATCGTCTTCGCAACGACACCTACTATAATCGATACGCCACACCGACACAGTACGACGGTAAGTACAGCGATTCATCAAGTGGGACCCGTGGGGTCATAGAGGGGGCGGAGCAAGGACGGTGAGACAAGTAACAACGCGCGAATTCAGGGTGGTGGCGAGCGGATTTCGAAGGAATATAAATAATAGGAATAAAATAATATGGACTATAAGTAGGAGGAAAGTTATTAGACGAGTTTAGTCGCTTGCCACACGGTTACCCTTAGCCCCTTGTTATACGTTCGCTCACCCCCAGCGTAACTCGTCCGTTCAGTATCAGACACCGTGGGGCCAGACACGTTTGTACGAGTTCACCACGCCAGCGTCACCATGATAACTCGTACAAACGCGTCTGGGCCCACGGTGTCTGATACTGAATGGACGAGTTACGCTGGGGGGTGAGCGAACGTATAACAAGGGCCTTAGAGTTGAAGCCTTACAATTAGATGGCCGTGACATAGTTTCTGGTGAAAAAACGGGCAAAATCGGCAAACCTCGCTTCGAATACTGTGGTTCCCACAGTCGGATGAGTTTCTATCGTCGGAACTACTGAAAACTATTAACCGCCATATAGTGTCGGCCCTCTCTTACCCTATCCAGTTTTATCGTTCCCACACCGCCTTTTACTTGTTTTAATCTATTCACCTCCCAGGTTTTTCGGCCTCTGATAGATTTACCTGCGCTCTCTTTGGCTCCAAATTCCTTTATGAGGCAGCTTGTCTTCATCTTTTCGTTCCGCCGTCTCCTACTACAAACTTCTTCTGCGGCTTCTCAACATCTGCTGATAATTACCTCAAACTATCCGAAAGTTTTCCTTACTTATCTTTACCATTTTTCTCTTTAAAGTAGACGTATTGTTTTTAAAACTACCACCTTTATCCCTGTCTGCATTTCTTCCTGCTTCGCCTTTTCGCTGGCCTTGACATTGTGGGAACCATCTTTAGGAATTAACGTAGACGTGTGAGTAAGGGTAAGCAACCAAAAAAAGCCGAACTCGATTTAGAAAAGTCACGAATCCTAGGCGATAGATCTGAGCCGCAAGCCCAGGTGATTCGTCATCGCTGTACTGCACCATATGTTGTAGAATTGGGTAATTCGCAACGGGGACAGCGGCAATAAACCCATCACGACGTTACACTTCCAATAAAACAATGAGAATACATTCTCATCCATGATGACTCGGTCGCGCGACGACGCGACAGCGCGATCACCGAGCGATATCGATTGATCGCGCGCATCGCCTACAAAAGTTACTTTATGTGTATGTGTGAATTTTAGAATACGTTCGCGAACACGGAGCAGGTAATTTCAAGTGTTCTGTATTCTATTGTATTGCGTTGCTTTTTTCTCGTCACTCAGCTTTGCACCGATCCACCGAGTTCGTGTAACACTCAACGGGTTCGTTGTACTTGCTCCGGGTAAAAAAACCGAAGGATCTAATCAATACCGTATCGATATGGCTCTCCCCTCATTCCTGTTCATGATAGGCGCGGCGTCTCCGCGATGACGCACCGCGCACGCGGCATTATTCTCCCCGTCGTCGCGTCGCGGCGCGATCGAGGCTTTAACCAGGCCTGCGGTGTTCTGGGCGATTAGCTTCAATTTCAAAGTCTATAGAACGACTGAAACGAGTATATGTACCCTTAATAAAATGAAATTTTTCACTTCTTTTTATCTAAATAAACACCTTATAAGGGGGAGGAGGGAATATCGTAGCAAAAATTGTCCTTTTCTCCTTGGTGCCCTGAGGCTAGACAGGGTAAGCGGTCAGGGTTTTCTCAAAAATCATACATCCGTAAATATTCTGTCAAAGAGACGAATGTCATATTTCAGCATTTCTGCTTCTGTTCTGGCCAACTTCCGCCCCACAAAAAGTGCCCCAGTACTCCTCATTAAACCACACTCGGGGCTGCCTAGACCTTTTTGGAGGGGAAACTCAAGGAACAAAAACTTGCACAATAAGCTCACAATAGACCCTATCAACCGTAACGAATAATATTTGATTTCTTTCATGGGTTCCTTGTCCTGAACCAATGAAAGGCATATATAAAATGAACCCTGAAATGAACCTTGGTTGGCGAGGAAACCTTGATTCATCAACCTGTTCTGGGGTTTGCTCAGGGTTTGTAGACCGTCTAACACCCTCCAGTGAGGCGGCGAGGGTTTGCAGACCCCGAATAGTAACAGTATATGAATTCCAAATGAACAAGAAGCTGAACAAACCCTGCCGCATGTTGACGAATGAAGATTTTCCTGATCCGCCAGGTATAATCTGGGGTTTGCTTCGAGAATATCATTACCGAATCTAGATCACGGTCAAACTACCCACTGAAAATGAACAGTTGAAAACAGTGAAGCGAGAACAATAGCGAAATGCTAAAGTGACCTCGATGAGCAAGCGGATCCGCGCGTCATTTATGGTGAGGCTTGTGCAACTGCACGTAAACGTCGTCTGCTACCGTATGCCCCGCCAAATTCAAATGCCTATATGTGGCTCCTTCAGTGGGCGATGCTCTCTCGACCACCTAAACGGCTTTTCCTTATTCATTTATTCGCTTTTTCTCTATTTTAGAGTGAGGGTAGCTACTCACCGCAGTGATTTGTTGTATTCTGTCACTGGAAATCGATAATTTATTGGTGTACGGTCCACCCTGCACTAGTCCGACAATTGCCCTCTGGTAGTCAGGGAAGTCTTTTCTACTCAGCTCTGCAGAGACTTTGTCTACGGGAGGTTACTTGGGGTGCCGCTTACGAACTCGATGTCCATTTTTAGGCCCTTGTTATACATTCGCTCACCCCACCCCAGCGTAACTCGTCCATTCAGTATCAGACACCGTGGGGCCAGACACGTTTGTACGAGTTATCACGGTGACGCCCGCATGGTGACGCTCACGGGCTGTTATGCACACGCTCGCGTACCTCCCACGCTCTAGTCGCTGCGCATTGCACTGCGATTGACCCTTTCGCTGGGGGTGGGTCGATCACCTCGCGCATTGCTCTGTATGCTTCGGGCGCGTGCGTGCGTCGCGTGCTCAGCGTCTGAGGTTAGCGGCGCACGCGATCACAGCTCGCAAGCCGCTGACGCTCACCGCGAGCGAATGTATAACAAGGGCCTAGAGTTTCGGTCGATATCCGCCGTTAGGCCTTTGTTATACCAACGCTCGTGGTGAGCGTCAGCTGCTTGCGAGCGGTGAGCGCCCAGCCGCTAACCTCAGACGCTGAGCACGCGACGCACGCACGCGCTCGAAGCATACAGAGCAATGCGCGAGGTGATCGACCCACCCCCAGCGAAAAGGTTAATCGCAGTGCAATGCACAGCGACTAAAGCGTGGAAGGTAAGCGAGCGTCTGCATAACAGCCCGTGAGCGCCACCACGCCAGCGTCTACGTGATAACTCGCACAAACGTGTCTGGCCCCACGGTGTCTGATACTGAATGGGACGAGTTGCGCTGGCAGACGCTGGGGGGGGGGTGAGCGCCGGTATAACAAAGGGCTTACGGATAGGTGCAGGTGGGTGACTATGGCGTGGTGCAGTTCCTACTTGGATCGGCCAGAATTGTTCGGAAATCGAGCAGCAGACATCAGAGTCTCAATCAGCACCTCTAATTTCCCCTTGGGCGAAGTTAGGAGAAGAGAGGATGGAAACATACCCTAGGGCCACTGGTACGCTGCTTAGTGGAATAGTACCGCACCACCCCTTCGCTGAACTTTCCCATGCCCTGAGGGTTCTAACCTTCTATTGATGGGCTCTATACTGCTCCATTCCATTTACATAATCCCCAACTTTTACCTGGGTCATGGTGTAGTACAGAGGTTATGGGTGTAGTTGCCCCCGCCTCAACAGCCGACTGCACCAGCAGACATGTTCACCTTTTGATTGCAGCTTGTCACCGGAGATTTCTTTCAATTTCTATTTTGCTTTTTCTCTGTAGCTTTCGCTTCTTTTCTCGATTTTTGCAGATTCTTCTTCTTTCTTTTCGCAGATTTACTTTTCCGAGAGATTTTTGCTGAGAACGGCTGCAAGTATGCATTGTCTTACTCAGGTGATTACCCTGTGGTACAAGCTTGGTGGTTAAATTTCCCAGCGTGAAATGCCTTCGGGTAAGGCGGCAACCACAGCTAGTAATTTTACCTACACATCAGTTGGGTATAAGTCTTTGGTCAGAGCGGCAACCATACCCAGTAATTTTATCTACGGATCGGTCGGGTATGTGACATTTAAAATTACCTAATGAATCATATCTACAATAGCCTAGGAGCACAATACTACTCACTGTTAGATGCAGGACCGTGGTGCACATTTTCTGTACTACTAAACGCATGGTTGTTCAATGTGTTTGGCGCAAATTTTACCTACGTTTACCTAAAGTTTACCTACAAGTGCTGATTGGGTAACTCGGCGCGCTACGTTTCGGTTGGATAACTGACACAGCAGAAATTTTCCACTCGATAGTTTTCGTCACAACTGTGACCAAAAAATTTCACAAATTAAGCTCATTCTGCATAGGTCGGGTAAGCACTACAGTACCGAACATAGCTTTTGATCATTTCCCGGAAAAGCCGTTTAGGAGCGTTCCAAAGCGGCTTTTTTCAATAACTTCGTTGAAACTCAATTATTTGTAGGAATATACATATATTTGAGCTAAGCAGCTCTAGCTCTATCGACTGGTATTCAAAGATAGGTACAAATGCAAAATATGGCCCTTTTGCCGACCACTCAAATCTCGCCTGGTGGGTCCCTCTGGGACTGGTCGATCCCTCAGGGGCCGACTAGGCGAGATTTGAGGGGTCGGCAAAAGGGGCAATATTTGCATTTGTATCGATCTTTGAATACCAGTCGATAGAGCTCGAGCTTCTGAGCTCAGATATATGTATATTTTCGCAAATAATTGAGTTTCAACAAAGTTATTGAAAAAAGCCGCCCTGGAACGCTCCTAAGCGGCTTTTCCGGGAAGTGGTCAAAAGCTATGTCCGGTACTGTACTTCGTATGACAGTATGACTTCCTACGGTATGAGAGGCTCATACCCTCTGGCCGATCGTTTTCGGGTGAGGACCATCCCAAATTTCTTTGAGAAACGCAAATTTTCTCCTCAACCGAGCCCGATCCGGAACCGCACGATCGAACTATCGATCCTCGCCTCGGATAACCGGTAACCGAGTCCATCCCTCTGGGTTCGTGTAAGTTGGTATCAGACTTGTCTGGGAAGGCAAAGACACTGATTTGCTACAGTGGCTGGCCCTGCAAGTATCTGTATAGACCAAATGCGCATTCTTCATGCCCCTGCGATTCCGATTGGAAGTCGAATGCGTGAGGTGCCCTTAGGGGGACTGGTCAACACTGGCTACTTTACCTTTGGCACTGTTTTTACCCAGAACTACTAACTGAGTAACTGACACTGCAGTGAGTCGCGCGTACCCACGTGGTTTTTGATTTTTCTCCTTTACGGATTCTTCACCACGAACCAGCTCTCGCAGTTGCGGACTTTCCCTGAACTTCTTCGTTAATTCTTATCTTTTGCTATGGAACAGTGATAGTAGAAGCAGTAAGTGCCGCTGAAATAGTCAGTTAGGACATTTGAGATCGTCGACCTCAGTTCCGATGAAGCAGTCATTCAAGTTTCCAATAGAGACTTTATCTAAGGCCTTTGTTAGGCCTTTGTTATACCGACGCTCGTGGTGAGCGTCAGCTGCTTGCGAGCGGTGAGCGCTCAGCCGTTAACCTCAGACGCTGACCACGCGACGCACGCACGCACGCGCCCGAAGAATACAGAGCAATTCGCGAGGTGATCGACCGAACCCCAGCGAAAGGGGCAATCGCAGTGCAATGCGCAGCGACGAGAGCGTGGAAGGTTCGCGAGCGTCTGCATAACAGCCGTGAACGTCACCACGCCAGCGTCTACGTGATAACTCGTGCAAACGTGTCTGGCCCCATGGTGTCTGATACTGAATGGGACGAGTTGCGCTGGCAGACGCTGGGGGGTGAGCGTTGGTATAACAAAGGCCTAACGAAAACTCTGTAGAAGAAATATCGTGAGGCTATCCCGTGCTTCTGCTTCGTCTTCAGACCTCTCTATCCTGGGAGGCCCTCTTCAAGGTGAAAATTCACTAGAATTTCCATCAAAACAGCTACTCAAGACCTGATCGGAGCCTACTACATGATTAGGCGCAATACGTCTATTTTCTATTTTAACAATAATTAATAATAATAATGTGAGTTTGGGTGGTCCTAATAGCAGTGCGTGATAACACTTTGGGTAGGCTGCAATGCATATTATAACGCTCCGCATGAGTTTTCCCTTCAAACCGCTGCCTCGTCGCCTCACCGAAGCACTCACGACTGATCCGGCTGATTCAGGAGTGCCAACGAACGTCTCACTGTCGATGTTCATCGAGGGAATGTCGTCGTTCAGCGCGCAAACTATGGACTATCACCTCGACATGTACTTTCAACAGGTACGTCTAGTCGATCTTCTGATCTGATTTTGATCGCGTCGCGACGCGATTAAGACTTTGGTCAGGTCAAAGAGCTGGTACGTCTATTGTGTAACGTCGTGGATTTCAGGAATGGTATGACCATCGACTTGAGCACAACAACAGCGCTCCGATATTGGTCAAAGACAAAAAGGTGTTCAGGGAGATGTGGCACCCCGATGTCTATTTTGCCAACGCCAAATCGGCTTCTTTCCAGGTGTGTTTTTCCGTTTCGATTTCTATCAAAAGTGTCAATTTGTCAATGTTCTGGCAGATAAAACTCTTCCTGACACTGTGGTAAGTGAATGCAAAAATTGGTGCTATATGGGTTGGGGGTGCACGCTGTACAAGTTTGCTCTTCTTTTCCTTATTGGGATCTTTTATTGAGATCAAATTGCTTCAAAATGGGTATTTTTAAGTGCTGCATACTCGAACACCAGTTTGAATAGACTACTGTGTAAGAATACAGCCCCAGGAAATTGTTTTTATTAGCCTGCACCTTTCCACCAACTCAGGTACCACCCAAAAGTCAGCCGGCTATGTAAAATAATTAATAATTTACACCCTAGTAGGTGCGATAATTGTCTCCAGTCTTTTCTTTGATGTTGTACCCATATGCCTCATATGTAGTATTTAAACTTTGAAATGAAGCGAACCTCATGCTCTTTGGCTTAGTATCTAACATTGCCACTTGCACGATTGTCTAAGTCCCTCAGTTCATCCTCCGCCTGGTCCGCGATCTCTGCGAACAACCTATCACTACCAAAACACCTGGAATGTCCATTAATTCGAAATAGCTTCTGAATAAGTGGAAAAGTGAATGTAACATTTGTTTCATTTGAAGCACTGTCTCCAAGCAGAGAGAACCAAGTTTGAATGGCTGAACAATCCCTTAGGCCCTTGTTATACGTTCGCTCACCACCCAGCGTAACTCGTCCATTCAGTATCAGACACCGTGGGGCCGGACACGTTTGTACGAGTTATCATGGTGACGCTGGCGTGGTGAACTCGTACAAACGTGTCTGGCCCCACGGTGTCTGATACTGAATGGACGAGTTACGCTGGGGGGGGGGGGGGTGAGCGAACGTATAACAAGGGCCTTAGATCTATAGTCGTTGTCTGAGTGTCGTGCTCTTTCCGATTTGAGAAAATCGATTGGATAAATTTTCCGGGTGGAACTTGTCGATGAATACCGAATCCGGGCCGTCAGTGATCACCGTAGTGGAATTGCTTTGAGTGGATAGTATTCCGTCGTTACTCATCCGAAAAGCGAAAGATCAAGACCAGTTCTGATATCAATATTTGAAGTCAGATTCTACATCTTCCACATTGATTCAACTCTCATTTAAGGAAATCACTGACGACAATTTTCTCGTATGGGTCTATCCAGATGGACGGGTATGGTACGATGCCAGAATCTCAATTGTGAGTCCTTTTGATGCATAACCTCTTTAGATCATTTTTTTCAGTGCGCAATTCTAGGTTGTTTCGTGTAATATGGATCTGTGGAAGTATCCCCTGGACTCACAAGAATGTCCGCTTCGGATTTTGTCATGTGAGTGTTGCAAATTTCTTTTGTAGGGAAAATCTGAGTGCTAAAACAGACCAGTTGGCTCTTTCAACCTCGTTTGTGGTAGCCTCAGCAAAAAAGGATCATTCTAGTCCAAGCGAATTTAGCTGACCAGAAAGGAAAGAAGTTTTGGTGTCCGAAAATCCTATTATATATTATTGTTAATTTATTTTTTGTTGTTATTTTATTTTTTGCTGTTATTTCTCTAATCATTTTCTATTGTTATTTTATTTTTATATTTTTCTTCAGATGCATATCCGCAGTCGGTTCTGCAACTCGTATGGTCGACGAAGGAAGAGGTGCTGCCGGTGGACCGGAATCCTGAAATCACAATGCCCGACATGCAGCTGAAAGACATTCGCACCGGTTACTGCAACGGCACATACGCCACAGGTTTGTGAGGGAGTATTTTATTTTACTCTTCTTTCTAGAATATTAGCGTTTTAACACCTTGATATCCTTAATATTTTTGATTTTTCCTGATAAACTACTTCCCGCAGCTTCTAATCATGCACAGTTAATCGGTGCGGTTGGTGCCGAGACTAAACTATGCGAGTTTCACCCTAAAATCGCTGGATTTCCATGGGAAATGGCTTTTTTGGAATAGGATTAACGATCAGATTCATTGATAGAGCCCTTCCAGTATTTCGTATGTCTTTCAAGTTATTTTATAGTCAGAAGCCTTCCCGTATGTGCTGCGTTTTTCTCTAGAATTGGTTATATTAGAACGAAGCTCCATCAACATTAATTGATTACTTTCGAATTTCTTCTGCTTGGTTGAACTGCGAATATCGATCCACTGCTCACCTTTCATTACCAGCAATCAACAGAAAAATCAGGCAATAATCGTGTTTGGCAAAAAGCCAGAGCGGTGTAGCGGAGTTCTGTCTGCTCATCCGGAATTCCCCATAGATTTCGCAATCTCTCATCGACTCTGTCGTCTGGCTCTAGCTTAGGCCCTTGTTATACGTTCGCTCGCACCCCAGCGTAACTCGTCCATTCAGCATCAGACAGCGTGGGGCCAGACACGTTTGTACGAGTTATTACGGTGACGCTGGCGTGGTGACGCTCACGGGCTGTTATGCACACGCTCGCGTACCTTCCACGCTCTAGTCGCTGCGCATTGCACTGCGATTGACCCTTTCGCTGGGGGTGGGTCGATCACCTCGCGCATTGCTTTGTATGCTTCGGGCGCGTGCGTGCGTGCGTCGCGTGCTCGGCGTCTGAGGTTAGCGGCGCACGCGATCACCGCTCGCAAGTCGCAGATGCTCATCGCGAGCGAATGTATAACAAGGGCCTTAGAGCCGCGGCGCAGCTAGCGGAAGTGTCGCTGCGTTGCGGTTTTGGGCAGAACCAGACGGCAGAGTCGATGAGAGATTGCGAGGATCATAGGGGAATTTGCGATGAGTAGACAACGGTCTGCCGTCGGGGTCTCCCAAACCCTGCCTCGCCGAGGGGTGTCATAGACCCGCGATAAACCCCGCTTTAAACCCCGACGCGCGTTCAGGAATTTCGGTTTGCTCGCGGTATGGGATTTAAGCGGGGTTTATCGCTGGTTTTGCAATGATGAATGTGGGCCCAGGTTCTCTTTGTGGGGTTAGACTGCTCCCTCTGTTCAAGTAAACCTCAATCAGTTTAGTTGTTAGGATTTCAGAGCTCTGGATTTCAATAACAACGTTCAACGTTTACTCTACTCATATCATACTCTTTAACTATGCTTCAAATTGCTTGGTATAGTATTCCTATCTCTGTTTATCGAGATAAACCGCATAAATACATGTGTAAATGGAGAAAGACTTTTCGGGTTTCGAAGACTTCCGGTTGCCAAGGACACGCGCAGTTCCAATCCCTCGCAACCACATTTTCTTTTCGTGAGCAGAAATAAGTGCAGACCTTTATTTATTTGTTTATTTATTTATTTATTTACACAAATTTTTAAGGTGTTTGGAGTTGCATGACGGCGATATTCTATGTGGAACGTGAGGTGATGCACCACGTCATGCAAACCTATGTGCCGACGGCGCTTATTGTTGTCATTTCATGGTGAGTGTTTCTATGAATGTATTTTATTTTATTAATTCAAACCTGATAAGCTGCTAAAAAATAACAACTGTGCAATTTATGCGGAGCTCTTAAGTCGTAAGGCGTGGATCTGCGAAACTATATCATATTTTTAACTGTGATAGATGACATACCAACAAAGTAAAAATCGCCTGGGTATACCGGGGTATGTGCTTTTTCGTAGTACGTAGAAGAATCATTGCTTCTCCAACACCCAAGCCTATTTCCAGGTTCAATTTCTGGCTGGACGTTGATTCTGCACCGGCTCGTGTCTCCTTGAGCATAACTACGTTGTTGACGATCTCAACTCAGGCGAACGCGGTAAAATTAGCATTGCCGGAGGGTAAGATTTATGGCTTTTTTAAAGGATTCCCCAGTTTTTCTTATGATAATTTGTTTAGTGTCGTACATGAAAGCCATCGACGTTTGGATGGGATCGTGCATGGTGAGTGCTCTCCGATTCGATGTGACTCGTCAAACTACCCAGCCCTCAGTCCATATTACTTTACCTGCAGTTTCCGGGTAAGGTGCGATAAAAAATAAGGTAAATCAGGTATTTAGGCGTTCGTGTTTGGTGTGATGATTGAGTTCACGATTTGCCACTTTGCAAAGAATCAGGAGCTCATTCGATGTGAACCTCAGCCGTCGCTGATCGTTGACACAGCGCTCTCGACGCTTTTCGGAGCCACCAGAGACATCGACGATCTGGTTAGTTTCTGTCGCCCTTCACTTATTCTTCTACTATTCTGTTTTATCGCCTTCTACGTCTTTTTCGTCTCTGTGCTCTCTTTCCTATCTCAATTTTAGTTTTGTGTCAACTAGTTAGCCGTATTTGTTAAATTCTAACTCTTTGTGCTGTATAAGGTTTGGCTCAAGGCGATAGGCATGTGCATAGAATTTCTGTCTCATAGTTGTAGGTGTTCAATTTCAGGACTCTCCAGAAGCCAAGTTTTCCGAGGTAATTTCATTGCCTTTACCTAGCTTCCGTACAGACAATGTGTTCTACATATATCTCGTTGCTGTCATAGAACACCTGTTGCCATTTGTGTGGTTGCACATTCGAAGATTCCGTTTATTCGTGCGATTCACGCTGTATTACAACACCTGCTTCATTGGTACAAAATTAGTGCAAAAATTAGAGTATCTCCGTTGAATTTATCGATATCTATACACTTAAGGGGGTCGTTAAGGTGAAAATTGTCGCTGTGGGTATAGGTTACACACGCTTTTACTTTGTGCAGAGTTAATGCCTCAACCCTTTACCTACACGATAGCGCCGATTGTCCGTAACCCTGTCGTACGTCACTGTGTCGCATGCTACGTAAATGTCTCTGTAACGTCCGTTCTCCGATAATTTTACGATTCGCCTGCATTTTTGCATTATCTTTGAGCTTTCGGCTTTCAGTTTTCGCCGCCAGCTGCAGATTTCTGCAGTAAGCTCGGTGACGCTTTTCAACCTCCTAACAAGGGAGGTTGCTCAGCGTGCTCCGAAGATTCACACCGAGACCCATATTGTTATGTAGAACATCTAATGACGAATACATCGGTATGGTTTGTTTTTGCTATGGGCAAGTGGATGGCCCAGAAAAGACAAAAAACCTTGAAAACTAAAGAGCGGCAAATGGGCTTCTAGATCGCAAACACCAGACATACCACCAGAATCGACCCGAATTCAAAAACAAATGTCAGATTCGTGATCAGCACCCCGAATAACCCCAGTAGACAAAGTTTGAGTTAAATCCGTGATTTTGACCTAATCAGCCTTACTAGTGATGAGTAGTTGTACGAAGGTCCACTTACCGAGAATATTCCTTATTCTATCGCTCTACTTTTTCGACTCTAAAGAACAGAGACTCTATTTTGGATGAGTTTCTTTTCATATTCATCAAGAAAAATTACTTGGGTAGCTGACAAATCCACAATTCACAAATCTGACATCGACTTTTCCCATTGTGTCTGGCGTGAGCTTGTTAGGGTCCGTGGTAACAAAGTTGAATAGTTGGGTCTAAATCACAAAACATTGTCTATGGGGGTTATTCGGGGCGCTGATTGCGAATCTGACACTTGTTTCTGAATTTGGGGTCGATTTGGGTTGGTTACGGTAGACATGGGTCACATACGTATGTACTAGAAGACATTGTCGTTTGTGCGCACTTTGTTGGCCATACTCCCCCCCAAACGCGATTCTATCGCGCAACTGCGACAAAATTCCAAAAGGAGCGTATATTGGTATCTAGCGTAGGAAGGCAAAAGTAAGGGACAGCAAAGGGATTGATCCACCGACCATCAGATTGAGAGTCCTTCATGCGACCCACTGAGCCATCATGATACGGTTTCCGTTAGCTAACATCTAGAAGTGGTTAACTAACGGAAACCGTATCATGATGGCTCAGTGGGTCGCATGAAGGACTCTCAATCTGATGGTAGTACATCGGTAGCACAGTGGTTAGTGCAGTCTGCCGGAAACATCTAGAAGTGCTTTCGCCACTAGTTTCTCGCCACTAGTTAGTGGTCAAGATTTGCTGCTTCTTTTTCGGGCCATCCATTTGCATTTAGCAAAAACAACCTATACCGTTGTAATCGCCATTCGATTCTCTACAAAACCATATAGGTCTCTTTGAGGATCTCTGGAGCACCCTGAGCAACCTACCTCGTAAGAGGTTCCACCGATCAGTCTGAGCCTATCTCTCCTCTTATCGTGCGTTTTAAATCAATGTTATAGAACGACGAAGATGTCGGCATACCCAGCCAGGGAAATCACATTGCGCTGAACATGCTGAGCCCTGAAAGAGCCGAGCCGCGACTTCGGTCCCTGTCGACAAGTGTGAACACCAACGGAGCTAGGTGAGTCTGAAGGCAGCTCTACAGCTGTGAAATTCCATTTTTAGTTCGGCGTTTTTGCGATTTTCGTTCATGTGCAGTAGATGTAGATGTTATAGTGATGGTGCTAGGATTATCTTAAAAATCCTCACTCAGATGAGACTTGAACCCTCCTCTCGGGCATATTCTACCTACTGAGTTCAGCTTACCCCGGCTAATAATTAGCACCATCATCATAGCAGTTACAACTACAATGTTTTTCTGTCTATTCGTCGTTTTGGTGGTGTAGACGTTGTGCAATAGTATTAAGAAATTATCAGTGACCAAGTTTTTGCAGACCTGGGTCCTGATTCATAAGTAGCCCAAAACAAACCTGCTCTGTTGTTGAGTCTGTTGTGTTGTGTTTGACCTTGTACAAACGCACAAAATGAGTTGTGTTTAACCTCGTATAAACCCAGAAAAACCTTGAATCGACTCGCCGCGCGTCACAGTTATAATTTTACCTGTTGCTTTTTCGCCGCTTTAGTGCTACGGTTGGGCAATGGTGCCACTGGCCAAGTTTTTTAGACCTGGGCTTGGATTAATAAATAGTATCTCCAAATGATCCCCAAAATATACCCCGAGTGGATCCCATTGCATGATTCATCAATACATGCAGCGAGGTTTACGCGAGGTCTAGCACACCTCACTGGCACGGTCAGATTTCCCATAACTTGAGGCTTTGATTCATCAACTCGCTCTGGGGTTTATTCAAGATTTATTTGTTGTCTATAGGCCGTTACTAGTTGGAGGTCTCCGACCCTGTACGCGTTTTTGATTTCTGTTGGTTCTCTCGTGTTCTGCAGATATGCATGTAGACCAGAAATTAGCTCTAGAGTGCGTTGATGAATCACGGTTTGGGGTACATTCCGGGGTCAATTTCGGGCACATCATGGATCCGGACCATGTTAAAGAAGGGTATTTTTGTTTTCAGACGAATCATATCAGGTTCCAGATACTTTGTCGGTGCCGAGCGACTGAAGCGAAAACGCTCGAAGACTTCGCTGTCACGCCTTCGCCATCATGTAGAGAAGTTCTTTTGTCAGCGTTATGTGGATTGGGGTACAGGCAAAGAACAATTTTCCGAACCCTTACTTTTTCTAGAAACTTCGACTTACACCATTCAAACCAAATTTGAGAGTTCCAAGTTCCGAAGGTCTCAATTGATGCTGTTCTTGGGAGTATAGTTCTACTGGTTGCGTCCCCAACCCACATTACATCTTTTCTTTCTCCAACTCTCCCGACTAGGGTAAGTTTACCGCATTCCAGACCGCCGAAGTCTCACGTCGAGCACTCACCTGGACAAGAACGCTGCGGAATCTTCGCGGGCGGCGGGTCGCCCAGCGAATTGACGAGCGGTGTCGGACGGCGTTTCCCGTCGCCTTCCTGATGTTCAATCTCGCCTATTGGAGTTTTTATCTCTTGTACAGTTAGCCTGTGTTCCTTCGTCTTCTCAAACGCCGGACCTAGTTTGGGCGTTGATCGCGTCTTCGCGCGATGGCGAGACATTAGTCGACGCAACGCTGCGCAATCGATGTCTAAAGTAGGCCTTAGGGTACGTTACATGGGTCTGTCTCTCCTACGAGCGGTCTCTCTATCTGTCTAAGGCCCTTGTTATAGGTTCGCTCGCGATGAGCGTCTGCGACTTGCGAGCGGTGATCGCGTGCGCCGCTAACCTCAGACGCTGAGCACGCGACGCACGCACGCACGCGCCCGAAGCATACAGAGCAATGCGCGAGGTGATCGACCCACCCCCAGCGAAACGGTCCATCGCAGTGGAATACGCAGCGACGAGAGCGTGGAAGGTTCGCGAGCGTGTGCATAATAGCCCGTGCGCGTCACCACGCCAGCGTCACCATGATAACTCGTACAAACGTGTCTGGCCCCACGCTGTCTGATGCTGAATGGGCGAGTTACGCTGGTGTGCGAGCGAACCTATAACAAGGGCCTAAGGGTCCGTCCATACTCTGCGCCTGGTGGTACGAAGCAGATTTTCACTACGGGGTAGGGACGCAGAGGACGCAGCACAGCAGCAGGTGACGCAAGGAACCATTGTGGGCTGTAGTGAGCAAGGCAGGTTCATAGTAATGGTACGGTACTGCTTCGCTGCAAAGTATGAACGGGCTTCAAAAATCTTCAATCTACTGAACTCGCGTCAAGAGCCATCCAATGGTTTTTTGGGTGTTGTTGAGTTTCCTCTTGTTGAGTTCCTGAATTCAGGTTTTTGGGAGCGAAGTTCTTAGAGCTCCCGGTTTTACTTTCTACAAAAAAAGTCTCCAGGGTTCGAAGAGGAAAAACCTGGTCGAGGATAAAGCCCCGAGGCAACTGTTTATCTCATATTGAAACTGCGATCCTCACAGCCACTCTAATCGTCAAATGGTCCTTTTTTCTTTTCTCTAGAATTGCTATAATTACGTACATACATATGTCTTTTAATGGGAAATGCTTGATTCCCCGATTGTGTAACATTTACTCTCTGATCTACCGGTATACTGTAACATTCATGTTCGACAGAAATTTAATTTTGTTCCCAACGTTAATTGTTCTCTTGAAGAGCCTCTCTAGTCGATTGAATGCTCTAGTCTCGAACTATGTAACAGTTTATATCACCATTCGGGTCAACTCTTTTTTTTCTCGTTTTTCTTTTCTCTTTGTCGGAAGTCTAGTCTTGTGTTCGTTTACTGAATCATATTGTTCTTTTATGTTAGTTTTTTTTTACTAGAATGAAGCGTGTATTCAAGAGATCGTTGGGCGGTTTGCAGCGGTTTGTGCCCCTATGATTTCGAGAAGGCAAATGGTTCGGCGTTGGTGAGACCCCTAAGGATGCGCCATGCACTCATCTTCCATTTAGAAAGTGCGTATTTGGTCCATACAATGACCCTCAGGGAACCAGCCGCCGTCAAACTCAGTGTCTTCGCTTTCTCAGACAAGTCTGGCACCAATTTACCCGACCCCGGAGGATTGAAGGGTCAGTTCGTCCTGGAGGGGGATCGATCGCTCGACCGTGCTGATGTAAAAATGCCTCTTACCACTGCACCACGACGACGCAAGACCTAGTATGAACAAAGAAACTTCAAAAACTCAAATATGATGGCGCAATATCAGTCTATTTGGTCTAGCTCACGATGATGGGTCTGAAGAACCGGACTTCCGTCGCGCGGCGACGCGATGCATTACTAGGCACTAACGAGGTCTTAACGGGTCCTAACCTACTCAGATTGAGCCCTATCTTCCCTGAAGTCGACAAGACACCTCTCTGATAAAGTTATAAAACATCTTATCACAATTGACATCGCTTTCGACAACAAAAATTCACACAATTAAACGACAAATAGAGAGAGTATATTGCCCGTAGTATCATCGCATACAGCGACCACCCACAACCGAGAAACCTGGACAACAGGCGTTTTCACAGGGTTCCATCACGGTACGCTCTCTATAAGACGAAGTCTGATTCACCAACATAGACCACAACACGGGTAAAGGTAGGGTAAAACTGGTCCGAACTCACTGTTTACATCGAACTCCGCGGAGGAGCGCCAGAAATCCGCCACATTCGCCGTCCTCCGTCTTCTTCTGTGCACATAGTCCGGTGCACGGATGAGTGTTGCAGACCTGGGTCTCCACCGGCTCTCCGCTGCAATGAACAAGACAATTTTGATTCAAAAAATCGTAAAAAAATCGCTGAATTATCGATCGATTCTGCTTTAGAAGCTCAAGTTCTTGTGATAAAAAAAATGAAGTCTCGATAAATGCAGTTATTGGTCATACCAAAAGCGATCTCTAGTCTTAGCTATTTAACGTGAGGGGCTATAACAAACTGACTGATAGGTTTAGTAAACCATGGCGGCGGAAATCCGGATTCGAAATTCCCGCCGCCATACGGGTGGGAGGAGCTCGGAGGGTGGCGGGAATTTTGAATCGGGATTTCCATCACCTGCCGTCCTGAATGCTTCTACGGACAACACACCACTAGGACGTGGGCAATCATATGTTTGACCTAGTGGAACGTTTTTGGCGCGGGCGGAACGGATTTTCATTGCGCGTCAAAAAGTGCGCGTTGTGTGTGACTGCACAGCGCTCTACGTATTTCACGCGCACGGCGACGTATACGGGTGGGATCGACATAAGAGGCGGGAATTTCACCAAACTCAGGTCCCCCAAAAAAATCAGCAAGCGTACATACAACCACGGAAATATGAAAAAGAACGCTTTGAGAATAATGCATTGTCGTAAAATGCGGCATATCCTCAGAAATATCGTGCAGTCACACACAACGCGCATTTTTTGACGCGCAATGAAAATCTGTTCCGCCTGTTCAGTTTTCGTGCTAGTGTTTGACCAAGGATCACCATAAAATTCGGTAAGTTAGGGGTTTTATGTTCCGCAACAGTGCAGCATCTCCTTTGAGGTGGTGAATGCCAAATTGTGGTAAAAACGGACTTCTGAAAACCAGCCGTTGTTCGAGCTACTGTCTTTACCTTCCCAAAAGAGTCTGCTAGCAATTTATCAGACCCCTGACAATAAGTAATATAGGACGTGATCATTATGAGCGAGGATTGATCTCGTTCATTTATTTATTATATTATATTTTATTTTCTGTTTATTCTTATTTTTTATTCATTTTATTTATTATATTACTTGTTACGATGTCTAGGACAATCGTGAGATGAAAGAATGTTAAGGAGGATATTAAGTTCAATGTCGACAGGTAAGTTAAGCATTCTTGCATGCGGAAATTTTTCAAAGAAAAGACATGGAACTGTTCACTGTGTTTCGACCGTGTTTGGAAACTCATTCAGAAAGTCAGAAGTGGCATGCTTTTTTATTTTACTAGGAAAGAAAAAAGGCTACTGATTCATTGATTTTTATGGAAATCGCTAGTAGAGCACAAAGGAACAACTGATCTCCCGCTCGATTCGAATCAACTAATGACCTTGTGCCAAGCACGGACGCCTGACGCTGGCATTTTTTCCTTTTCTTTCTTTTTTGTTATTTTTTTCATTTTTTTCTTTTCGAATACCTTGTGTAGAAACGACAAAGTGCTCTATCGCACTAGATTATTTTGCTATGTTTCCGATTGTCATCGAGAAAAGGTTCTCATAGTATAAAATTAAAGGTCATATGAAGGATCGATGTTAAGGAGGTGATAAGGACCTGATATCCGTTTTCTTCCGATATTTTGTTTATTTCTTCCCTACGAAGATGGAAAATGATCAGGTACCGGGAAAAATACGATCACTACGCATTTTGTCACCGTTCAACTGCGGATTTTATTCGAAATTTCGGCGCAAGGACTTTGACGAAGCTTGTTTGGCATCGGAAAAGATCTATTTTTTCTATTTTTTTATCTATCTATGTATTTTTCTATCTATTTATTTTTACTTATCTATATATCTTATTTATCTAATTTTTTATCCGGAGACTCAGAGCTTCCCAACTTTTTTTTTGAATAGGGTTTGAGCTAGTGTTAAGAGCATAGAAAGTGGAAGTCGGGCAGTAGAACTTGGTCCTTCTTTCGAAGTTAAGGGAGGCTAAGTGATTGCAGGAGTCTCCATCTTTTCAGAGAACAAGCTTAAAGCGACTGTGTTATTTATTCATTTAATCTTATTCAGGGCGCTCGTGGTGCAGTAGGAAAAGGCGCTGGTGACACCTGCACAGTCGAGCGATCAATCCTCGCCCGCGTTAACCATGCCTCCATCCCTTCGAGATCGTTTAAATTGATACCAGACTTGCCTGGTAACGTAAAAATGCTGAATCGGTATAGCGTTTGGCTCCCGCAAGTCATTGCACAAGGCAGGTACGCATTTACCATGCCGCTACGATTTTTTATGGAACTCGAATGCATGGCGCATCCTTAGGGGCAGATCAGCGCCGATACAGTTACTTTTAGGGCCCTCACAGGCCAAACGACAAAAAATTGAGCGACGAATGCGCAGTCTTCACCGCGGCGGTGACCGCGCGTTGCGTTTAGAACAATGCGGCCGCCGCAAACGTCGCGTTGGACGAGAATGCTCGTCGTCGTGTGCTTCGCTCAATTTCATTTGTAACGGCTAACTCGTCGCTCAAATTACACGTCGTCGGGTCTGTGAGGGGCCCTTACCTTTTCTCCTGACTTACTTCTCTTTCTTGACCCAAGTTTCTAGAAGTTTCACTCGATTGAAGTACAGGGTGGTTATCAGTCATGCGTATCAGACACAGAGGAATAGGAATATGGTTAGAACGTACGTGCATGCTCCGTACGAGCAGACTCGCGTTCGCATTCGGGAACCACATGCTCCACAACTGGCCGTGCACGGGGTCCACGGGGTCCACGATGCCCACTGACCGTTTCCGGGCAGAGCTCGAGCCCTCGCCTCGAACCCCCGTCCACCGCGGTAGAAGCTGCGGAACAGTACCACCAGATCGGTGGTCGCCGAACGGATGCTGGTGCTCGGCGTTCCGTAGCAGCAATACCTGAAAAATGTTACACACTGGAAGCCTTCGGTGAGTGACGATACCCTGATTCATCATTGTCAGGCCGTCCACCGGGTCACGCCTGGGCCCAGATTCATCATTGGTAAACCCCCGATGAACCCCGAGATGTACCCCGAACGGCGCGCAGCTTTGTCTACTTATCCTGAACTTGCTATGTTAAACGCGATCTCTCGACGACTCTGCCGTCTGGGCTCAGATTCATGAACGGACAAGCGGTCTCCGAAACCGCGGCGCAGCCAGATTCAGACGTCAGATTCGATGAGGGATTGCGTTTAACACAGGAAGCTTAGGATAAGTAGACAAAGGTGAGCGCCGTTCGGGCCATATCTCGGGGTTTACCAATGATGAATCTGGGCCCAGGTTCTGGCTGCGCCGCGGTTTCGGAGACCGCTCGTCCGTTCATGAATCTGGGCCCTGCTTGCCGCGAAGCGGTAGAGTGGGGCTCGGTAAATTCCGCCGTATCGGATATCCCACTGGAGCAGAGCGGCGTCGTATACCAGCGCGGTATCCGTTACAGCGACCTTCACCGATCAGAAACAGCGGTAGAATAATAGGCCGGTTTGGTAAGACGGCGGTAAGATTTACCAGTGGGGTATTGATGAATATGGGCTCTTAGACTACCCACCTCATGCCCGTATTTGCAAAGTCCGTCGAATTCCGCACTTCCACGTAGTCCATACAGAGTGAATGCCGAACCTGAAACGAATCTACGAATTTTCCATTTTTCCGTAGACAGATATCAGGCGCGCGTGGTGCAGTGGTAAGAGGCGTTACTTCCGCCAGCACAGTCGAGCGATCGATCCTTGAAGTAGGCAGACCAAGAAATCAATACCTCTGGACTTGGTAAATTGTTTCCTGACTGGTCCGGGAAGGTGAAATCACTGTTCATCTATTGAACTACTATCCTGAACCCTCTAATGGGGTTTTGTAACAGAAGTGATAAGTCAAGGTGATAGTTCTGACTTATCACTCCCCCCAATAATCGAATAGAACCTACCTTGCAATACATTTCAAACTCTCCAATGAACTGCATCTCGACCACCTGTCCAGGTGGAGCCACTAACAACCATGAGCATTCCTGCCCTGAAATTAGGCAGTGGAAATAGCGAAGACAACCTGCGAGCTTCTTCTTGGGTTACTGAACTACCCTACATTCATAAATGATCAGGGTTTTCGCTAACCTTCTTTGAATTCTCGCGGATATCCAGGGCTGTTGATCTTTGTCCAGCCGCTGTTCACCTAAAAGACTCATTAAAGTAGCGAAAAAATCCTAATGAACTTCAATTTACCTGAATTCTCCCTCCGCACACCGCTCCATACCCAGGCATCACCTGTTCGCAGAATTGTCCGGTAAAACCGTCCGGACACCGGCATCGATCGCATCTATAAACATAGGTATAGATAACTCTCCACGAAGTGAATAAATCGAAAATCGAGGTAAAAATCGATAAAATCACCGTCTTGGATCAGTGTATCCGCCTCGTTGACAGGGTAGCTTCCGTGAGCACACATTGCTGCAATAGATCCTGTTCATTAGTCGAATGTCGTTGAACGAGAGCTGATCGCGTTGTCCTAAAGTGGTAGGTTGTCGGGTCGAAGGAAAAAAATAAAAAATTAATAAATTTTCAAAAAAAATTAATTAAACGAAAAATTTTCATTTATTTTGTTCCTTCACCTTCTACTGTTTAGATTCCTTTTTCGGCGCGTCGTTGGACGTATTAAATAAATAAACGAATAAATAACCTACTTTGAAAAATAAATGAATAAAGAATCGCTATCGAAATAAAATCTAAAAAACATGAAAATAATGTTGAGACGCATGTCTACCTCTACGACGTTTGGTCGGTCGTTTGTTTCGCAACATTAAATTAACCAGATGAATAACCTTACTGACTTGACAATATCTAGCCTTTCCAGCTCTTTTTCTCTTATCTCGCCCTTTCATTCCTCATTAACTCTGATATGTTTCTTATAGAAGCGTCCCGAGCGATACAGTAACCCTGCGGAACATTATAGTAACCCCCTCCACTTTCTATTCTTTTCCCGCCTCTAATCTCACTTTTATCCTTCTTGCCGACCAATTACCCTCAATTGACCTTGAATAGTCCCTGACCCTACTGCCAGCGGATACCGCCCCCTTCTGCCCGGTCAGATCCTCCCTCAGGCAATCTTGGTGGGACGGTTCGGCGCTCGATGGGTCGCCCTTCTTGTTGTTTAGTCGTTTTCCTTGCATTTTGCTTTATTAAGTATTTTCTAGTTCTGTAGTCGTTCGTCACTAATGGTTTTTCTCATTTGATTTACGTGCTGTTGATATAATAAGTTTTTTTTTCGGCATGTTGTTGATTAACAATGTAAATAAATAATTTGTTGTTTCGTTGCATAACTATTAAGCAGTTTTAGCGATTCTATTTGATTCTGACGATCCAGCCAAAAAATAAAATTTCCGAAACCTTATTTTTCCCAGGTAACCTGCTCTGATTGCTTTATGTGGAAAAGCCGAATTTCAAGTTTTCGGAATTTGATTCTAAAATACTCATTTCAAAACAGGTTGACCTTTTCTATGGAATATCGTAAATACAATGGCCAGATGTATAAAATGTGATCGTTAGGCCGTTAGAAGGCATATGCTGCTAGTTGAATCCATTTTCAGTTGTGGAACATAAGAAACAATTGCTCTACTAGAGCCTCCCTCCGTGTAGGAATTTTTGTCTTTCTTACTTTTGTCTCTTATTCTTAACTATTCATTTTCCTTGAACAAATGGGATACTTCTAAGCTGTGTTATTTATGTGTTGAGCAATTCCTAAACCGAAAACAAACAATGCTGATCGAAAAAGCGGTTCATGCCGTCAAGCCACTTTTCCATCATTTTCAAACCATAATTTTGTTGAAGACTCAAGAAGCATGGCGGCTAACTTACTTTCTTCTATCTCTGTGGTAACTTTTTATCCAGCTCCCCTGGTTTATTCTTGTAGGTTCAAACAATAGTGTCGTTTATGATTGCGAAATTGCGGTTGGTCGTTATTCCGACACTCCATTGTATTAGCGTTTGTTTTTCCCAAACATCGTAATTTCTAGCAAAATCTTTTGTCCGATTCAAAGAGACCGGTATTTCGAAGTTTTTAGAGTTGGAAAACCATCGAAGTGGACACCTACATACGTTCCAGACGTTCGCAATACGAAAGTTCGTCGGAGAGTCGCCCCAACTGCTATCAGAGGTGCGTCTTTTCGACCACATTTCCTTTCTTTTTTCCTTTTTTTCTTTATGTGTTGTTGGTCGCTGATCAGCGGCGCTGCATTTTTGTTGTTGTTTTTTGTCGGTTGTTTTTGTTGGTTGTTTTTGTCACTGTTCCCGCCTCAGAGATTCCTTCACCCCCCTATGGGATGTAAGTGGGTGTAGGTATCTGTTTGCCAGGCAGCGCTTGTCCTTGGGTTCTCTTGGTAGTGGTGGAAATTCCGCAAAATAAAACTAATCATCAGACGAAACTGGTTCCGACACCGCTCACAACAGTCACTGATTGTGATAGGTGTTTATAACCCAGCTGTTGTGAGAATACTTCCAGCCGATGGAAAATTATTATACATATATCAATTTTGATTTCTCTCCCCCTCAAATCAAATTTCGCGCTAATATTGAGGAAGGAATGGACAAAAATCTTTCAAAAAAATCTTTAAAAAATCCTTATTTGGAAGAAGGAAGATGGTACAAGTAACATTTGGCAGAAAATGAATGTAAAATTTACCGTTCAGGTTAATCATAAAATGTAATCAAAACAAAGGTAATTACTGAATCTAATAGTCACACACTAGAATGTAATTGTGATAATATAATAGAATTCAATAGTAACTGTATAATACTAGAAAATAGCAATATAACATTAGGGTTTTTAGTACTTTAGTACTAGTCTTCATACCAATGGTGAAGCGGTGCATAATCTGGTGGCATATGAGTTGTGGGGCTAGCTGGTTGAAAATAGTTAAAAGTACTTGAAAAGTGATAAAATACCTTAACTCTCCAGATCTGCTCAAATTGGAGCATGGTGGATTTGAAAATATGCTACGAAAATATTCTAAAGTGGTTCCTGCATTTCAGGAATCTATAAAGTAATTTAAATAAAGATCTCTTCAATTGAATTACTGGGAATACGATGGGAGCTGATAGGAAATTATTATACATATGATGATAATTACTGTGATACTTCTTGATAACCGCACCCGCACTCCAGAATTCGTAGAAGAGGTTATATTCACTTTTCTCGTATTTTCACAGAAACGGACGTCCCAGAGGTCTCACTTTGGGTCCGTTCTTTGGCTCAAATTTCGCTGGCTGTACCCAACTCACAAAATATCGACAATCTTTTATCTCTAGTTGATCAGAAATTTAATGTTGTTTGCCAATAATTTTTAGCATTGTTCAGTTTCTCCAGCACCATTGACGCTAGAACGGTCACCGGCTCACCAGTTTTATTGTTCAAACTTCGTGTGGGCTGGATATTGGCCTCGCCGGTCACGATTATAGCAGATATACTTTTAGAATTTCGATCCGTTAATGTAGAGAGCATTTATGAATGCTTCAATTATCCGGTTTCTAATTGAGCGGGACTTCAGATAGCGCTCCAAGGCGATATTTAAACGGAAAACGATCGAAGAGCTCAAGCGGCACCTAATTTTAAGAATATATTATGTTAACTTTGCTTATTATGCTAACTTTGCGTCACGTTACTTTCTTAGCCTTTGGTCATGCAGATGTTTTTCAACCTTGAACCATCATAAATACTTGGTCATTGTCCAGCAACATTGCGATGCGCTCGTAGTGTAAACAAAGTTGCATGCGCTCGATCAACACCGAAATGGAACCTGATTTACCGATAGTCTTCTGATAGTCGGTGACGAAGGTGCTGATTGTGTAGAGGTCGTCGTATCTCGAAAACGCCTTGCTTCTGGAACAAAACTCGCCGAATTAAACGACTTAGATATTTCGCACTCGAACGTGTATGAGTAAATAAAATAAAATAAATAAATTTGGAGTTTCTTGATTGTCGTAGCCGTGAAACTTAAGAACTTCATGCCACAGAAAAGAAGGCGACTTTAGTGATGTCTTTTTTTGTGGTGTTTCTCTAGAGTCACAACTGGGCCGAGATTCATCATTGGTAAACCCTCGATAAACCCCGAGATATAGCCCGAACGGCGCCCATCTTTGTCTATTTATCCTAAACTTCCTATGCTAAACGCAATCTCTCATCGACTCTGCCGTCTGGTTCTGGCTGCGCCGCGGTTTCCGAGACCGCTCGTCCGTTCATGAATCTGGGCCCTGGTGTGAGGTCGTTTTTTTCGAATTTATCGCAGAGATTTTTGAAATTCATAAATTCGTGCATCTAACCACATCAGCGACATGTGAAAATGAACGAGATAAGAGGAATGGGGTGTCAAGGTCTTGTAGGGGTTTTCACCCAGCTGACAACATTGTCATCTTGTTTTCTGCGACTAATATTAAATATAAAGATGAACATTACCTTATTATATTTATTTATTATCATAATACCTGCGTGTTCTTTTTCTTTGGAAGTTATTGATTCCTCCAAGCAAATATATTGCATTTCCATTCACACATACCTGTAATGCATTATACTGCCATAATCGTAAGGCACCCCGGCGTTATCCACGTCATCCGGATCTTCTTTTAGAAATTGCCCTTTAGAATCCTGTAATATTTATTGTTGTAGTCAATTTTCAAATATTTGTACTTCAACTATGGTTTGTATTATTTTCAAGTGTTTCTTTACAGTTTATATCTAATTCAACCGAACAGCCATAATAATAGTCTCGAACGTAGTTTAGAACGGGTTCCTTTACCTTGTCTATGTTTTCCCATCGAACGTTCACGAACTGATCGCGATCAGGTCTTGATTGTTCGTGCCAGAATCCGAGCGCGTGCGCCACCTCGTGGGCGATCACTCCTAACTGTAAATAAATAACAATTTTTTTCACAATTCAATATATTTATTTACCATTTAATATGAGGCTTCTATGAAGCGCGTCCCACCAACAGTAATCTGTCATGGAAACCCAGTTTTCGTTACAAGAGAATATCTCGATAGATGCTCAATGTCAAGGCGAAACTCCTAGGGTTTTTTCGTATAGTTTTGGTTAACTTCTTAGGGTTGGAGATGGCGAAACTGCACTACTCTACTGTCCGAGGGCCTATAGCCGTTATTAGCAGAGGCAGACGAAAAAAAAATCTGGGAAAATTTAAAAAAACCCTACCCGAATGCACTCCGGTGCTAGCGATACTAGCTGTTCCTCGCCGAGTGGATGTCGTCCAACATTGCTGGCGCAACCGTCGACGTCGGTGAACACTGTTAATGGCAACATTGATTCTTTTTAACACGTTGACGACAGTGTGGCGCAATGCTGCGCCACGCTCAAGCGGCGGCATGGGACCGTGTGGCGCAATGCTGCGCCACAGTCTTGTATCGCATTTTTCTCGATACATTTCAGAATTTCGAAGGATGTTTTCGTGCCACTTTTTAGCAGACCTTTGCACATTGTTATAGGAAGCATGGTCCATGAAAATGATTCTTAGCTTCTGATTTACTGGAATTTTTGATTGCGCACTAGTTTTCTTTACAAGTAAAAACAAATAATGGTTATTGCAAGAAACAAATAAATGCAAACAAATACTGGTTACTGAAACAAACACATGTATACAATCAAATATTGATTATTAGAATAAACAAATAACAACTTCCTTTTTACCTGGATAGGGTGAAAGGACATTCTAAAAGCTTCCAGCTGTTATTTTTCTATTTTCATTGCATAAAAAGGAATAGTCACAATCCCCGATATTACAGGACTGTATATGTAGTCTTCGAGATTTGCTATTCACTTCCATTTTGAAAAAAAAAATTCGCCGTATGCCGACATCATGCCACAGCCTCGGCGCGCTAGAAAATCGGTTGGTCCCACGCGCCAGACACGCGAAAAAGGCGCTGTCGTCAACGTGGTAAAGAAAACCCATGGGGTTAAGGGGGGTTCAGTCGACTCACCTATTCTGTTCCCGCTGTTTGCGTTGTCATTTCGTACGAAATTCAAGCACGTAATGTTGTGCCAATGCTCCAGGGCTAGCTCGATGATGCGTTGTTCTCGAGAAGCTGGAAATCGAATTATTCAGTGAAAGACTTTCGATAGGCTAAAATTTTCATTGGAGACACCTACTATGAGATCCGTCGAAGCTGTAGATGATGGGACGGGTGGGATCCCATCGGCGCAGATTCGAACCGATGAACTTGCGCTTCACCCGTCGCTGGCCGGTCTTCAGCGCGTTCTCGTAGATTTGTTTCGCTTGCTCCGGGAATAGGATGATATCACCTGGAATATCACTCCATCAGGACATACCTGATGATACTTGAGTCCAACTTCATGTACGGTATAAAGATAAAGCTAAAGGTGCTGACGTTAGCCCACTGAGGACGCGCCGTGCATTCCTGTTCCATTCAGAATCGTAGAGGCAGAGTGATTGCGAATTTGTCCCATAGAATGTCTTGTGAGGGTCTACTAAGCCAATATATTTACCTTCCCGTCCCATTCACCCGATTCCGGAGGGATGGAAGGCTTGGTCAGCCCGGACGGCAAGACCGAACTGGTGCAGTAGCGCCTCTTACCACTGTACCACGCGCACCTCTCGTGTACGATATACTCGCAACTTTTTGTCAGTTTCGTTACTAACTTCGGTCGTATTATACATCCGTGTGAATTTAAGGATAAATAAATTAGTAATAAGCCTCAAAATATATTTTGAATGACGCACAGATCGCGACTCTTTAATGTGCTGCGGTGTTTATTCAGGGTTTATTTGGAATACATATGCCGTTACTAGTTTGAAAAGTCCTTGCCACGCCTAAGGGGCGTGTTAACCTTGTATAAACCCCGAATAAATCCTGGGTAAACTTTGCTGTGCGGTTGATTAATCGCGTTTCCCGACCCAACCGTGGTATATTCCGTGGCTTATTTCGGATATATCATTCACGAAATCAGATACCCTGGTTCAGATAAACTCTAGACTTTCTCTTGAACTTTCTCTTGGTTCGTTCCCAGCGAAATAGTGAATCGAAAGAAGTAGATGAATTTGATGGTTCCACTATTTTGCCAAGTGAGAAGAGCGCTATTTTTCCGTCCAGGCTACAATTCAATTCGTAAACCTTTGTAGAACTTCTGTTGTGCGTTCCAGAGTGATAAGATGATAATCTGTGGCACTGGTATTTTTAATAATAATTACATATAATCGGATTTTTAATTTAGTTTAATTTCAATTTTAACTTGTTATTTAATTTTAATTTTTTTATTTTTAATTTTAATCAAATTCCCTCTTTTCTCCACTCGTGTGGGATCATGGGTTTTCGATGCTCAAAACCGTTCCACAAGCTACGGATGGTACTGCTGGACTGTTTAGGTAGAGATTTGTCCAGGAAATTAGGCAGGTCGCGCTTCCTCAGGTTCAACTACTTTTTCGTAGTGCGGTGCAGGGTCCATATTTATTTGTATAACCGCAAAAACCTCGAATATACCAACATTGGTGCGCAAATCCTGATCCATCTGGATCGTCAGCATCGTAACGATGATAGATTTTTACCCTGATAGTGACCCTCAGATTTTTTCTTGAAATTTGATAAACTACTGTGCGGTGATTTTCTTCAGTTCGCCTCTACTTTGTGGAAGGTGACCTCGACCCTTGACTTGGTAGATTCGAGCCGTTGGATCAGTGCTTGCTATGGGTAGTTGGCAAGATTATAGGTAAAAAAAACTTTGGGTTCCGGTGAAGGCCTATGAATCTTGGGACAGCTGTGCTGCCAGCGCCAGGAGTTTCAGCAAATGCGTGGAGCACAAAAATATTAAGTTAATTAGTAGAAAAGCAAAATTCAACTAACTAAACGAAGTTCAAGCATCTGCTCACCTTCAAAATGCCGTCCATATTCTTCGGGGTTCAACAGCTCTCCCTCGATATCGTCGCGCATTCGTTTCCGCCATTTGTCGATTTCGTTCCCGGCTTCGCTCTGGAACGATTCGTTCGGAACTCGTAATAATTAGCTGAAATAACGCTTGACAACTGTGCTCAGAGTACTCTGACAGTAAGTGCACGTTACACGAAATCTGGTTTCGGCTCGGGCTTATGGAATATGGGAATATGTATGTGCCTTTCTGGAAGTGAATTTGACTTATAACTGTTAATTGGATTAGTACAATTAGGCGACATCAGTTAGCTGCATCCTTATCAGTGATAGAGGACGAGTTAGTCTCTATGATCCCATAGTCGACATTGTCGCGACAGCGGTGTGATAGCTTGGTGGTAGAATTCGAGTAGCGTCCCAGTACGTATAAATAATTCAGTATTACACATTTTAAGACACCGTTTTTGAAGAAGCTAGTAAGTATTATATAACAGCGATAATAAAAAAATAAAATAACAAAGCGATATGTTCTGCTGGTTGCACTCCCATACAGCATCAGAATCGCTTCTAAGCGTTGTGTATTAAACCTGCATATTTGCTAATTTTCTTTGTCTGCATATATCGAAGGATTATTCTGGTTCAGCTCGCTAGTACACAGTAAATGAATAAATAAATAAACAAATATTTCTTTACTCATAAAAAATCCTTGGATATTGCGCTTTATTATCAGATAATATATCTGTAATATATCTCAATTCCATTCCCAATTAGGTTTTACCTATTTTCTTCACATAATTGTTCAGAATGTTTCTAACCGCTTGTGGACTGTCATGATTTGTAGTCTATGAAATGGGCGAATAAAATAATGATTTTAGTGAAATAAAATAGTGAATCGCGTTTTTTTTTTCGCTGGAGGGATATACGGGTGACCTTCTGTGAGGGTCGGAAATGGAACTTCTTACCACTGTACCATAATTGCTGTACAACTCAGGTATCAATAATAATGACAAAGATACTCAGAGCTAAATTATAGCGTCAGATAGGTGGAGAATTCTGCAGTCGTTCTTATAGCACTGCTATCCCTTCTTAAGTTTCAAGAGCCCTCCTTAGAGGAAGGCGGCAGCTATAGACTCTATAGAGGCTCCAAGATCGAAGGGCTGGTCAACGCCGTGTTTCTTGCGGATAAACTGTTGGTGAACACCCAGCTCTTTCGGGACGGAGAACTCCTTAAAAGGGTACCGACGGATCACTAATCCGGATCACGCCGGAATCGAGCCGGCGGTCCCGACTGGCTCACCATCCACCGAAGGCCAAACACGATACGTCTATTTGCTCAGATTAGCGTGATCGGCACCTCTTGCCGAGCTGCATTCACCTCTCCATCAGAAACGAAATCGCTGCATTGAACAAATTGAAGCAGTTTATTCTACATCCTTTGTGCGAGAGCCTTTTCAATGATTCTGCGCTGCTCCTTTGTGTGGAAGCAACCGTTCTCACGAAGATATCATTTTATCAACGAATCATGATAAAAGCCCCGGATGATGAATGTGCATCTTTTCGCCCAATGTACAGTACCGGACATAGCTTTTGATCACTTCCCGGAAAAGCCGCTCAGGAGCGTTCCAAAGCGGCTCTTTAAAATAACTTTGTTGAAATTCAATTATTTGTAACAATATACATATACATATTTGAGCTCAGCAGCTCGAGCTCTATCGACTGGTATTCAAAGATCGGTACAAAGGCAAAATATGGCTCTTTTGCCGACCCCTCAAATCTCGCCTGGTCGGTCCCTCACTGGCCGACTAGGCAAGATTTGAGGAGTCGGCAGAAGGGGCAATATTCTGCATTTGTATCGATCTTTGAATACCAATCGATAGAGCTCGAGCTGCTGAGCTCAAATATATGTATATTGTTACAAATAATTGAGTTTCAACAAAGTTATTTAAAAGCCGCTTTGTAACGCTCCTAAGCGGCTTTTTCGGGTCGTGATTCTACGATTCTTAACGAAAGACGAATTCATGGCGCGTCCCAGAGTATCAACACCTAGCGCTGTCTTCTTATCCTTGCGAAACCCCGAAGGTGCCAAATTGTCACATTTGATTGGTCAAAACCCAGACGACTGGTCGAGTGTCGACGGCAATTTGTCAGCTACCAGTTTATGGCAACTTGCCGGTATCGGTGGCGTTGAGCTCGACGTGCTGAAGTTAATACACACACAGCGCACAACAATAAAATGATCGCTGTGTGGGAACGAGTTTTCGTCGGCGGTCGCACTCGCACAACCGCACAGGGCATTCGATACGCCAGCATCAGTGGTGGCTGGTTTGTAAGCATGTTGACCTTCGATTCACTAATATTCTTCCGCCTGAGGTAGCTTGGTATCAGTATTCCTACGGGCTCGTTCAGACGCCGCGCGGCGAAAATGCAAAATCGAAGCGAAATCAATAATTGACGTCATTGATCGAATTTGCTCCTTTGCGATAGTGGCGCAGTCCGGTGGCGCCGCGTCTAAGCAAAAAAATTAGGCATATAATCACATAGAGAAGAAATTGAACGAAAAAAGTGAATTTCGTCAAAATGTCCTTCAATAAGGAATTGCAGCCTTCTAAAAATCCGAACAACCAGTAAGTTTGCCTATATGAGGTGCCACCGGACTGAGCCACTAATGCAAAGGAGCAAATTCGATCAATGACGTTAATTGTTGATTGCGCGTCAATTTTGCATTTTCGTCGCGCCGCGGCGTCTAAACGAGCCCTATGGAAAGGTGGATACATTGGTAAGCAGCGGCTGAGCCCCACAAGTCGGTGCATTTGTCGAATATGCCTCTATCATTGCTCTACAGTGCTGAATAGAAGGCGGATGCGTGGCGCAACCTCAAGGGTTATCATCTCCGAGGAGAGGGGCATATGGTTGTGCCTCTTCTGTTACAGGAAGTGGTTGAAAACAAAGGTAAAGGTAATGATATCAGTGTTGATCAGTCCCTAAGGACGCGCCGCCGCAGTCGCGTTCCATCCAAAATCGTAGAGACATGGTGAATATGTGTTTACCCTATACAATGACTTGCTGGGACCAGCCGCTATACCAGATTAGTGTCCTTACCTTCCCAAACAAGGCTGGTGTCAATTTACCCGACCCCGAAAGGTTGGAAGGCTTGGTGAGCCTAGGCCTTGATCGATCGCTGAACCGTGCTCGTGTCAGTAGCGCCTCTTACCCCTGCACCACTCGGTCCCTAGGTGAAAATAGAATGTTGAATTTATCGGTGGAAAAGAGCTGGATTACCCTACAGCTTAGGTTCGAGTAACTTGTTGAGAGCTACGGTAGGACAAAGGAAAATGGTAGACGATCAGACTGGGATCTAGGGAGAGCCTTTAAGAGTCGTTGTTCCGCAAAGGGATAAGCATCTGTGAAAAAGAAGTTGTTGGAGTTGAGTCTTAGCTACGCAGAACAACTAGCTATCAAAAAAGTGGTCGAAAGGAAAAATGGAGATTTGAGAGCGCTAGGCTGTTGGAACTTTATTAACAGAAGCGAGAAGTTGGGTCAGTGGTTAGGGGTATGGTTCCTTGGGATGAGAATCGAATGAATGAACGAAAAAGTAAGTAGAGGTCTAATATCGAAAAAAATGATAAGAAAGTGATGGCGCAAACAAATGGTTAGAAATGATAACGTACAGAGGGTAGGCCGAGGCTTATGATGAGGTTTCAACAAATAATTTAATTATGGCATAATTGAAACGTATTGTGATTTACAATTATCTCCTTCTAAAAACCGCAGTTATGTTAATCGTACTCAACAGCTTGGTGTAAACAAGCAACAACAATGCCAATATTGGTTTAGGCGTAAGTGGAATAAAGCCAATTTTTACCCCCATTTGTTCATTCCATTTTATTTCTTACAATTATATATGTTATTATTATATAATTCCAATCATCCACCTTCTAAGGGCTCGTTCTTCGTTTTAGAGCTTCAGGATCTCACAGGAATCTTTCTATAACATGCGAGATGGGCTTTCAGAAGCAAAAATAAAAAAATAAAAAAAAATAACAAAAACACCTCTAAAAATGTTGTCACAACCCGGAACAATGTCTGTCGTAGTTTTTACTTGAAATTGGTAGAGTGCAGAACAGCTCACGTGGTGACCGTTCTTTGAGACATAGGTGGCTGTTCCCGGTTGTTCAAGTTACAGTTGTTTTGTTTTCCCGGCCGGTTATCATTTTCAGTCAGCGGGCTCCCAAAGGAATTCGCGAATGCTTTCATAGAGCAGTGGTAAAAGGCTACACATCCACATTTACAGTCGCGCGATCGATCACGGTCTAGGCTCACCACGCCTCTTATCCCTCTTGGGTCAGGTAAATTGGCGCCAGACTTGTCTGGAAAGGTGAAGAAGACACTGTCCTATTTACAGTAGTTCGCGAAATGATATGTCTCCTTGCATTTTTGAGTGCAGATCGCTGAAACCAAAAGGAATTTCATTCCAATTGACAGTTTTGATGACCCTTGTTGAAGATACACCGAAACATGCCCTTGTTGGAAATTCTACATTTTTTGAAAAAAATTTACACTCATTTTCATATGCATTTTTAAACGAATGTATCTTAGGAACCAGTGAGCTTCTGCTTGTCCTGTGGTGATATTCTGATAGAGCATGATCAGTTTGCTCTTATAGGCTACGAAATTGTGTTTCAAGTCATTAATGAACCGCAGATTTTTCCGCGTGATTTTTTAAATGGTCAAAAAAGTGGTGAAATCTTGGGACAACGTTTCATATAAAATTCCATATATTAGTGACTAGTAAATGAATTTGCACCAAATTGGGATATTTGATAGCGTAAGGTTTTCTCTTTCCAATGCATATTTAACTTCCGTGAAATTCCGTCCAATTACAGAGAAAATAGCTCCTGAAATTGCATTTACATAAACGGTTGTCTAGAGAATACCCGGAGGGCATTTGACTCGGATTCCTCTAGTGCATAGTAGACTTGTTGCCTGTTAAGTGCTTAACAGGTAGTATAATAATTTCCACTCTTCTGCAGGAAATCGTCCTCTAGTTAGACCGATTGAAACTTCCGCGCCAACCTGCATGGAGTGCGGTGGCGGGAATAGGGACGCATGCAATTACGACATAGAAGGTGGTTTTTTGCACAAGAGTGAAAATTAGTCTGCTACCTGCTAAGGACTTAACAATCAAGAAGTGTACTATGCACTAGAGGAATCCGGAGTCAAATGCCCTCCGGGTATTCTATAGACAACCGTTTATGTAAATGCAATTTCAGGAGCTATTTTCTCTGTAATTGGACGGAATTTCACGAAAGTTAAATATGCATTGGAAAGAGAAAACCTTACGCTATCAAATATCCCAATTTGGTGCAAATTCATTTACTAGTCACTAATATATGGAATGTTATATGAAACGTTGTCCCAAGATTTCACCACTTTTTTGACCATTTAAAAAATCACGCGGAAAAATCTGCGGTTCATTAATGACTTGAAACACAAATTCATAGCCTATAAGAACAACCCAATCATGCTCTATCAAAATATCACCACAGGACTAGCAGAAGCTCACTGGTTCCTGAGATACATTCGTTTAAAAATGCATATGAAAATGAGTGTAATTTTTTTTTCAAAAAATGTAGAATTTCCAACAAGAGTATATCAGTGTATCTTCGATAAGGGTTATCAAAACTGTCAATTGGAATGAAATTCCTTTTGGTTTCAGCGATCTGTACCCAAAAATGCAAGGTGACATATCATTTCGCGAACTACTGTAGCGATTGGCGCCTGCAAGTCATTGCATCTGCCAAATGCCCATTGGGCATGCTCTCACAATCCTGAAAGAAAGACGAGTGCACGGCGCGGTCCTCGGGCATGGCACCCTAGAAGGCATCCAAGATGTGTTTTTAATTGGAGAAACGGCCGCGATTCTCCGGTAATCAGCGTAGATGGGTAGAATTCGGATGTGATGTCTCCTTCGGGTTGAAGCAGTTCATCATATCGGGGCTGCCGTTTTCCCATCGTCGAAATCTCACCCACTTCAACCACATTACTTTCCTTTGCGCGTTCGACCCGTCGATTATCAGACAAGACCGCCGATCGAGCAATTCCCCAGCAACCGATCAATTTCTCCTTTCACTTCCCACTTCGATCCGACCAATCTGTTCGGGCGATGGCTCAGTGATTGGGGAAGTCGGTACTCATTTCATTTCATCTCCAACTTCAAGTTAAAGTTGTTCTTATCTTGAAAGGGTTATTCTGGCCTCGATCATGGAAAAAGGAGAATAATGTACGAAGCCTCTTCTTCCCCAATTCAAGACCAGAGTTAGACAGCTTGAACAGACGACAACGTTGACTTAATACCCTAATCAGTAGGATGATCGGTCTCCTAAGGAAGCGCCATGCCTTCGTCTTCCATTCAGAATAGTAGATGTACTGTGAATGCGTATTTGTCCTATACAATGAGTTGCGGAAGCCACCCGCTGTTAAGTCAGTGTCTTCACCTTCTCAGATAAAATTGGTACCATTTTACTCAACCCCGAAGGATTGGAATGCCTTGGTTAGCCAATGCAAGGATCGATCGCGTGACCGTCCTGGTCCAAGTAGCCCCTCTGACCAATACATCACGCGCACCCCTTACCAAAATGCCATGACAATAACGGTAGAATTGTAAAGTATTGCAAAACGCTGATGTTTTGGAATATTTTGTATGTCATGAGAGAAATTCTCCTCAAAAAATCCACATTATTAGGGAACAACAATAAATTTTCTGTCCTTAGAACGTGCTCGTTGGACATTACGTGCACGGGGTCACATGCACGTATTCTGAATTTCTGTTCGAAGTTCTTCCTCATGCACTGTTCTGTACGGATCTAGTGCATTCAGCGGACGATTGCACTCTGTCCAGAGAATTTCGTGGAAAAAGGCGGTAGGTGGCGGGAAGTATTGAACCAGTGCATGACCGGTCTGTTCTCATGGACTAGTTGCGTCATGCTCTGGTTCATGGCTAAAGTAACGACACACACATTGGGAAGTCGTGTACTAGTTATATTGATTATGCATGATTCTATATCAAAATAATGTCAAGGTAAAGTGGTGGATGATGTTCGCTTTCCTCTCCCAGTTATTGTGAAAAGTGAGGGCCCAATAAATGTTGGAAATGTCCATAGCAACCGCGATCTGTAACACTAACCATTAGGGCTCGTTTAGTGCGCACGCGACGCGCGACGCGAACCCATGCAAAAGATGCAAAATCAATAATTCGCGCCGCGAATTCGCGTCGCATCCTGTTTAGTGTGCTTCGCAAGGACTTTATCGTAGACGACAATCCAACTGCGTCGCGTGTTACTGCACATAGTAGCTTAAGTAATGATTTATTGTCCCCTGAATGGGTGGCTTCTGCGTTGCTTGATACATACGAAGATGATATCTTCTCTTGTTTATCTCCAACAATTACTTCTGCCAATATTCAGTATTTATGGCGACATCAATCGATCCAAATTAGGTGGAACAAGGTATTTTCTGACACTTGAATAATGAACTCTTTGAATCCAAACACAGACAAAAATAAAATTAATGACGTTGATGCATAATAGGACTCAATAAGTGGAGTGATTTCCAAATCTCAGAAATGAGACAAATCAATTATGAGATCGTCTTCTGTGTTTTAAACTTAAACTTCTCGATTGGACCCTAGGTAAACCTGTAAAAGAACTTGTGGGCCAGGACTCGGGAACCTCGTTCGGCTGTAGAGTACGTATCACTTATATTCTCTGAAGGTGTAAGGTTTATAAGCCGCCAATCTAGGGCGGAATTTGTTTTTAGGTACCGAGGCTGTATGATGGGTTCAAATTCCTCTTACCGTGAAATCCTTTTTGAGGGACTTCCTTTGTCAGGGGATGAGGTGATAGAAGGTCATGGGACCTCATTCCGGCTATTCGCAGTCGCACAACAGCACCGCGCGTAAGCTGCGGTGTCTGCCGTGTGGCTGCGGCAACGCATGCAAAATGACGGAGGCGCGATGGGAACATCGCGTCGGCCACCTATCGCGCCGCGCGCCGCGTGCACACTGAACGAGCCCTTAGGGCTCGTTTAGACACCGCGCGGCGAAAATGCAAAATCGAAGCGCGATCAATAATTAACGTCCATGATCGAATTTGCTCCTTTGCTTTAGTGGCGCAGTCTGGTGGCGCCGCGTCTAAGCAAAACAAATTAGGCATATAAAAACATAGGAAAGAAATCACACGAAAAGAGCGAATTCCGTCAAAATGTCCTTTAAGAAGGAATAGCAGCCTTCCAAAAACACGAACGACCAGTAAGTTTGCCTATATGAGGCGCCACCGGACTGCGCCACAAACGCAAAGGAGCAAATTCGATCGATGACGCTAATCATTGATTGCGCTTCGATTTTGCATTTTCACCGCGCGGTGTCTAAACGAGCCCTTAGGGCGTGAGATCAGTTCTCACGGATCGCGCCATGCCCTCGTCTTCCATTCAGAGTTGTAGAGGCATGGTGAAGTTAGTCTATATAATGACTTGCGGGGTCAGCCGTTATACCACCTCATTGTCTTTGCCTTCCCAGACTGGTCTGGTATCAATTAACCCGACCCCGTAGGGATGGAAGGCTCGGTTGACCAGGGACATGATCGATCACTCGACCGTGCGGGTTTCGGCGGCGCCTGTCACTGCTGCAACACGTGACCGCTAGAAGAGGATTCAAAGAATCGCTTAAAAATTTTTCCTCGAAAGCAAGGTTGTTGTTGACTTTTCTACTTCTCCTGATTTTAACTATTTTTTTACTTTCCCTGATCTTAAGGACAGTTAGATAATGTTCGCTGAAAAGGTCTCACTTCTTCGACTTTCCCCTTTCTCAGAAGTCTGCCTTCCACCTCTTTGAGGCTGGAACTTTTTAATACAGAAAATCTCACTATTTGCTATTATTGAGTAACCAAAAAATGCTAGCGAGGAAAATGGCGCTTCCAAAACTGGAAACAAGCACTCCAAACCCGGAAAGATCGAAGAGCGTCGGAACGCGAGACCAGTTTGAGAAAAAATCTCGCTCAAAAATTTCCAGACGCTAAAAAAGGATCTAAATGAACTGTCTGTGGCAGGAAAAGCATGATGACAAAAAGCGAAAAACAAGCTATTGTCTACCCTGAAACAGCGAAGAGCAATTTCTCTCATGTAGAATGACTTTCGTTTTCACCTTCGAACTATCTTTTTGGAGAATTTCAAGAGTTTCGGCTTCGCTCGGTAAACAGACCGCTGTAAGAGGCGCTACTAGTACCCGCAATGTCGAGCGATCGATCCCCACGTGGGCTAACCTTGCGTTCATCCCGTAGGGGTAGGGTAGATTGGTACCAGACCTGTCTAGGAAGGTAAAGATACTGACTTGGTAGAGCGGCTGTCCCCCGAAAGTCATTGTTTAGGTCAAATACGCATTCACCATATTCTGAATGGAACAAATGTATGGCGGGTCCTAAAAAACTGATCAATACTGACATTTTTATACCTTTTCACCTGGGTAAATGGAAGCCCTCAATCTCCGAAATGATCTTTAGGAGCAAAGTTCTGGTGGCTCTTCGCTGTTTGAGGTAACACAATAGCATGTTTTTTTTCGCTTTTTGTCATCATGCTTTTCCTGCCAGAGACAGTTCTTTTAGATCCTTTTTTGCGTCTCGAAATTTTTAAGCGAGATTTCTGGTGGTGGGTGACCAGCAATCGAGCGAAGCATATCGGTATTGCTGAAAACCCGTCAGCCGACCACGTTTGATAGTTACCGTGCTGGTTTAACCGGTCATCGGGCAAATTACATCACCTTCAGCACCCATCGTTACTCTCACGGAACCAAACCCATCACGCTGCTATCGATCGCAACTTAACAAACGTTGGCGTAGCTGGCTTTGGAAGTTTGAGCGTTGTGTGGAGAGATTCTCAACAATTGAAAAAGAAAAAGGAACAGAAGAAAGATGAAAAGATGAAAAGAGAACGGAAAGGAAAAGGGGTAAAACGGAGGCCTCGATGCATTTTTGTATTGCCTGGGGCTCTTATCGTATCTAGCAATTTGGACATTTTTTGTTGTTTCGCATTGAAATTTAAACTACTTCTTCTCCACTGAGGGGCCCTCGTCTTCTAGTGAGAGTTCTTGGAATTCTCTTCAGTTGTTTACGTCCAGGAAATTCCTTCAGAAATGGAGTGAAAATCGAGCACGACGATCATGATCAATCAATTGCTTGAAAGGATCGTTAGATAATGGGACGGATGGGAACTGAATCGTTAAGTTTTTGCCCGGTAGAAGGAACGAGTACGCTTCAATTCTTCGTGTCGATTTCGCCTTATCTTCGCAATTATCGTTTTTAATCGACATTCGGACGAAATCGAGACTTCTTTACATCGAAACTTTTTCGCAAGATAATACTTCAGCATAATAAGAGAACGAGGAACGGCAGCCTTCTTATTTATCAACTTTTTTGCCTTCGTAACATTTTCGATCTCCGGGTGTTTTTTTAAGCAGAAAAGAGGAAAATTCGAGGAATTTTGAGAGCTAGAATATGTTACTTTTGCTTTTGTTGAAAAGTTGAATGTGCTGAGACGACAGTAGAGTGAAATTCATTTTCAAAAATTCAATCGGATGGGTGCATGGGGCAAAGACATTCGAAAAGTCTGCGGTAAAAATCGGAAGTCTCTCGGCACTAAGTGGATCAAGGCAATCGGGTATCACCTGATAAGCGGTGATCATTTCGAAAACCATAAGTGTCACAAGGTTCAGAACTTAGGCATTCTTCAATTTGCTATTGGCTGGAGATTACCATTCTTTAGAAAACCACCTTAGAAAATCACCAAGTAGGTGAACTGCAATTATTTGCAGCGAAATATATCGCAAAATTGGAGGTCTAGTAAAAGTAGTGCTCAGCATAATTTATCAAAAATTTAACTAATGATAATGTTTGGATTTATGATGCGAATTACAATTTAAGAGTTTTTCGAAACGAATATTGAAAAGGAAATGTAAAATTACGTAGACAAGAGTGACGAACTGGTGGAAAAGATGAAGGAGTAATCAGAAGTGGATATGCTGTTGCAAAATAGTGGGCAAATCGTAACTTACCCAATGGATATTACCAACCTGTCGAAAAATGCGGTGTTTTTGCTGTTTTTTTTTATGAAAACGATGAGAATGAATGGTGTAGGTAATGGTCTACCTTGTCGCTGGCGTCAGGATGTCGTTCTTCGCCAAGCTTTCGCAGTTTGTCGAGGTAATACTGTACGGTACGGTGCTGCTCCTCAGTGAGGCCCATCAGCTGTTTTTTGGCTGAGAGCGGTGCGCTTCTGACGCGACGAGGTGCCGCGTCGACCTCGGCGATCACATCGTTCAGGCGAGCGTCATCGTCGCGTAACGAGTAGGCGTCTGAAGGCGACGGGGCGACGACGACGACGGCGACGGCGAGGAGCGTAACACGGCGTAATAGGCACATTGCGGTCGTCGGTCGACGCGGACGTGCCTCGCAGCGCCGCTCCGACCGTCGCTCACCGCTCCGCCCCCCATCATCACCGCCGCCGCTCTAACACCGACGTCACGCCCACGTTCATCGTCGGTTGCAGCGAGAGCGGAACAGGAAGAAGACCACCCGCTGTGCCCTCTTCTGTGAAGCCTCGAGTCTTCTGAAAGCACTCTTGACCTAGCTGTTTGTTGGGCAGAGGGTAAGGAGTAATGGGGTCGGCCCTGATTGGTCCCCTAAGGTCGTTTGGTGGTTCACCAGAGGATAGTTCGTCCGAGACTTCTGTAACAAGAATTTATTGCTACGTACACGTCAGAATACCAACAATATAACGATAATCATTCTATTTATGCAGAAATTTGAGGGCGTAGCCACCGCACAATCCCATTGGGCTACTTTGAGGCCCAACGGGTAAATACATCAGACGGCACCGCACCTGAGCGGAGCTACAGATTAGATCCTAAGTGCTCACTCGCGGTATGTCGCTGTGTCGTGCCGAGGGAGCCGTCTCGAGAGAGACTTATCTTATTCCATGATCGACTGTCGTTGAATCTTGGCATAGTGAATATATAATAGTAGTAGCTGATAGGATGAGTGTAGCCAAATAGCCAAGATGATACAAGTTTATTTCGGCTGACGTTTGGGCGAGTCCGCCTTCTTCAGAGCCTGGAAAAGGAAAAAGGAATACTGTGGTTTCTCAAATTCCTCTTTTCTCTTCCAGGCTCTGAATAAGGCGGACTCGCCGAAACGTCAGCCGAAATAAACTTGTATCATTTTGGCTATTTGGCTACACTCATCCTATCAGCTCCTACTAGACTTTTTTATATTGTACTCACTCTAACCTAAGGGCTCCCTATGGCTAACTACTACTTCCCCTACAATTGGTTGTGTATCCACAACATGTCGCATCGCCGCATTCGGCTTCCATTCAGGATCGTAGTGCATGGTGAATGCGTATTTGACCTGAACAATGAGTTGTGTGGGCCAGCCGCCATACCAAGTTAGTGTCTTTGCCTTGCCAGATAGGTCCGGTACCAATTTACCCGACCCCGGAGGGACGGAATGCATGGTGTGCCTGGGGGATGATCGATTGCTCGACAGTGCGAGTGTCAGTAGCGTATTTTACAACTATACCACTTGTTGATAGGGACGGCGTGGTATAGTGGTAAGAAGCGCTGCCGTCACCCGCATGGTCGAGCGATCGATCCCGGCCCGGACTAACCAAGTCCTCCATCCCTACGGGGTCAGGTAAATTGGTACCAGACTTGTCTGGGAAGGTAAAGACACTGACCTGGTATAGCGGCTGGTCCCCGCAGGTCATTGTATACGCCAAATACCATTCACTATGCCTCTGCGACCTAAATGGAACACGAATGCGCTCCCTCAGGGGACTGATCAACGCCGGCACCTTTACCTTTACCTTACCCTTACCACTCGCTGATGAATGCTATTCAGCTCGCGTTGGGGCGAGTTCGCCGTCCTTCCTGATGTTCAGCACCGCCAATGTGCTTGGCTTCATCATCAGGACAGTGCCGGTGTTCAGCCGGGTGACAGTGCGGGTGGTTCTCGGTTGGAATTGCGAACATTTGTGTCGTGATCGGTATGCAGAATAACCCCTCCGGGTGAAGTTTCAGCAAAACTTCTGGCTTTGGCTGGACCAGACTGATCGGCGAAAAATTCTTTAACGCAGAGTCCGGTTCATGGAGTCAGAACTTTCAACTGGTGCCTAACATTGTATTGAGTAGGTCTTCTAGAAAATCGCACCAAGGTTGGCCATTCAGAAGACGGTAATCCCGAAATGAGGATGTACCTGAAGTGCAGTACCAGAGATGATGCTTGAACAAGTGGTTCCCCTATGGTCAACTATTCTCACCGTAAGGTAGTAAGAGTAGAATGTTCAAGAAAATGCAGTATCAAGCTCTACGTGTCAAGCTTTGAATGATATGTTGTTCCTAGAGTGACATCTTTCTACAATGCGTTGTTAAGGAATAAGAATCAGCCTGGTAGTAGCGAGGTGCTGGCTCATGCCGATACGGCTTTTCTGAATGATTCATCAAAATTCTCTTCTTCTTAAAAAGCCGATAGGTTCTTTAAAAAAGCTTTCTCTAACCTTTGGATGAGCTGCACATTTCATTTTTATCTGGAAACCAGTGTCTAGCGGAGACCTTCAGCAAGTAGAAGTTGAGATGGGTGGAATTTAGTGAGGTTAGCTGCGCCAGGGATACTCTTTTATTAAAAGGGGATATGATACGGTTTTATCTGTCAGTGTAAACCAAAAGTCCTGTCGTTTCTCCAATTTTTTTCTTGCTATTTCATCGGGATAGTTTTCCACTGAATGGTGATGCAACTTGATTGTGCGTATTACACTATGTTGAATCTCTTGAATTGCCCTCTCGGCAGTATTACAAAAAGTCCTGATTGAGCTTCTACTTGAACTTTTCTAAGCGCTGGAATTATGTACACCTGCTTCAACCAAATCCTAATCAAACCCAATGATATCGCAGGGATAACTGACCTCAACAGTGCGATTTGTGTCCCGTTCGGGCGTTTTCACCTGCGCATCATCATCTCCGTCCTTTCGCTCACGCAGACGTCTCTGTCTGTGCACATCTTGACCGCTTTTTAGAGAATGCATCCGCTCGTCAAAAACCAGCCCAGGGGGGCTTGTTCATGCTTGTTCGGGCAAAGTCAGACAGATTCCGGGTTTGTCAGGATAATAATGCATCCCCAGAAACACTATAATCGTCTCTTCGGTTCGGGACGGATCAATTTCTTATGTACATGCGCAGTGGAGAAAGTAAAGAAGCGGCTCTAAACTTCATCTTCTCGAATTGTTTTTTAACTTATTTAAGGTATGCTAGTTTTGGGTGCACGAGGTACAGTGGTAAGAGGCGCTACTAATACCTGCACAATCGAGCGATCGTTCCCCGCCCGGGCTAACCAAGTCTTCCATCCCTCCTGGATTGGGTAAATTGGTAGCAGAATTGCATGGGAAGGTGAAAGCACTGACTAGGAATAGCGGTGGCCTCACAAGTCATTGTGTAGCCCAAATACGTATCCATCGTGCTCCTGCGGTCCTAAATGGAAGGAACGAGAAGAATTTTTCTCTTTTGTATCTTTTTCAGTTCGTATTTTGCGGTTTGGTATAGCGGCTAGCTCCCGCAGGTCATTGAATAGGCCAAATATGCATTCATCATTCAATACGTCTCTACGATTTGAATGGAAGGCAAATGCGTGGCGTATTCTTAGGGAGTGTGATTAACGCCGACACATCCACCTCTACCTTTCCTAAATTCTATCTATTATGGGTGAAAAATAGCGCAAAAGGAGAAGATCGCGGTAGATGGACCTTCCCATATATGGCGACGCATATTAGTGCATCCATTCAGTTTAACTCATCAGCGATCAGACAATTGGAGTCGCTCAAATTGTGCCATGAACCGGTTCGGTGTAGTTCAAACTATTATAATTAATCATCTACCCACTTAGATCGATCTGTAGATAGGTAATGCGCTTGAATTTTTGAATGCTCATCTTTTGGTTGGTGCGGCACACCTCCCAATCCTATTTTTTTCTGTTCTCATTTGAGTGTTTTTACTCGTTTACTTATTTATTTACTACGCTCATAGGCATGCATATTTACCTATTTTATCCAGTTAAGGCAAAATCACGTGATACAGGTCGATACAGATTGAATTTAAATAATGGCATGGTTAATTAAAGAACTTCTAAATCTCATTTATAAAACCTACTACGGCCAGAGCTGGTTTATGTAGCGCATTTTCGAAATTATGAGGCTATTTGAGTCACACATCTAGAGATGATCATCTTGTGCTAGACATAACACCTATGTACCTATCAAGCATAGATTTTTGCCTTTTAAAATTCGGCACTATTCCATTTATTGGACACCAGTCATAAAATTTTTCCCTTCGTCAGATTTCGCCCAAATTTGGTACCGGGGGGTAATTTGGGGCGCTGATCACGAATCTGGTGTCCATTTTTCACCATGGTGGTCGGGGACCATTCACGAGGCTACTTGGGTGGTCCAGTGAGGATCACCGATTTCGCTGAGACTTCGCATAGGGGGTTATTTGGGGTCCTGAACACGATAGTGAAGCCCGTTTTCCAATTGGCAGCCGAATACGGTAGTTATAGGTGAGCCTCACCAGGTAATGTCGTTAGGTACTAACCTATAACTACCGTATTCGGCTGCCAATTGGAAAACGGGCTTCACCATCGTGTTCAGGACCCCAAATAAGCCTCCTATGCAAAGTTTCAGCGAAATTGGTGATCTTAACTGGACCACCCAAGTTTTCGATATGGGTGGTCCCCGACCACCATGGTGAATAATGGACACCATATTCGTGATCAGCGCCCCAGTTTACACCCGGTACCCAAATTTGGGCGAAATCTGACGAAGGAAAAAATTTTCATGACTGGTGTCCAACAAGTTGAATAGTGCCTAGAATTCAGTAAAAATTAGTCGATTATGTTGCCCAAGTGAGCCTGAAATGTAAAATTTTCGTCCGTATCTCCTTTGGAGGGTGGGAATGCTCTAAAAAAGGGTAGTCGTCAATCACGGTTTACTGTTATTTCAATATCGACGACGCAGGCATGTTTCGCTGAAAACTTCAAACAATGGAGCCAGCTTGGGTAAAATCTGACGGCGCCGTGGGTATCACGTGCCGAAATCAGTCAATCACAGCTGCGATCTAATCGAACGAGACAAATTCACCCCATGTACGTACGGCGATGACTGCTGCATTGTTAGAGTTAGCTTATCGTTGGGCCGGAACAGGTTCCCACCGTCTTTAAAGACCACACGATGACGAAACTTTGACGTTATTTTTAGCGCTGATGCCGATCACATGTGATCGGAACAACAGCCGATCTGTTTGGTTGGCCTTGCAGACTTTTCTCACTCAAACAAGTTCCTTCCCCCGTCATCGCTAAAACGATCAAATTTGGGTTTAATAGAGAAGAATAGACACCGGATAAACAATGATTCGTGACATGCAAGACAGGCACGGGAGCGAATAAAATCTGCCACCACCGCCAGTTTCCGTTCCACCACTCAAAGATTCGTATTTACCATTAGCCACTTCAAATCCACCTACCATAAGTGGCGTGGTGTACGCGTGTTCAGATATGTACACAAAAGTAGGCGCACGGCGTAACCTCGCTGAACAACAACGGAAGAATTCGTAGCCTGTTCAGGGATGTACAAGTGGATCGCTTTCAAAGAATACAGTACATTACTCGACTTAACGGACACCAGTGCTCGATTTTTCCTTCAGTCGTCGAAATTCGCTTGAACTTCGCCTATGGGGGTTATTTGGGTTCCAGAACACGAATCTGCTATCTGTTTTTCACGTGGGTGGTCTCAGTTCACCCAATTCGCTACTTGGGTGGTCCAGTCAGGATCACCGATTTCGCTGAAACTTTGCCTATGGGGGTTGTCTGGTGTCCTGAACACGATGGTGGTGTCCGTTTTACGAATGGAGGTCGAATACAGTAGTTATTGGTGAGTACCTACCGACCTTACCTGATCGGACTCACTTGTAATTACCGTGTTCGGCCGCCATTTGGGAAACGGATTCCACCATCGGGTTCAGAACATCGGAGAACCCTCATAAGCAAAGTTTCAGCGAAATCGGTGATCCTGATTGGACCACCCAAATAGTTGACATGGGAGGTCCGAGATCACCCATGTGAAAAACGGACAGCAGATTCGTGATCAGCGCCCTCAATTACCTCCTTGTGCAAAGTTTCAGCGAAATTCTATTACTAAACAGTCGAGTACTGGTGTCCGTTAAGTTGAATAGTGCCGAATACAGGTTTACCAATGAGACCTTATCTGGAAGGGTAAAGCTGCATCCCATTTCAAATTGGTGTTTTTTTTGCTTCGATGAGATGACCCCGGTCTGCAAAGTGCAGCGTTGAACCGGATAACCTGGGCCCACATTCAAGATTGATTAACCCCTATAAACCCCGAGATATGGTCTGTGAACGGCGCGCACCTTTCTCTACTTTTTCTGAACTTCCTGTGCTAAACGCAATCTCTCATCGGCTCTGCCGTTTGGTTCTGGCTGCGCCACGGTTTAGGAGAGCGCTCGTCCGTTGATGAATCTGGGCCCAGGTTAAGTTCTGATAAGTACATGGTGTAAGACCCTTGTTATACATTCGCTCACCCCCCAGCGTAACTCGTCAATTCAGTATTAGACACCGTGAGGCCAGACACTTTTGTACGAGTTATCACGGAGACGCTGGCGTGGTGACGCTCACGGGCTGTTATGCACACGCTCGCGTACCTTCCACGCTCTAGTCGCTGCGCATTTCACTGCGATTGACCCTTTTGCTGGGGGTGGGTCGATCACCTCACGCATTGCTCTGTATGCTTCGGGCGCGTGCGTGCGTGCGTCGCGTGCTCAGCGTCTGAGGTTAGCGGCGCACGCGATCACCGCTCGCAAGCCGCTGACGCTCACCGCGAGCGAATGTATAACAAGGGCCTAAGGATCGATGCCGAGCCATTCGATGGATGGAGCGTCTGTGACACCCTACTCATGTACCAATCGATATTACTCCCGCGCATTTGTGGGTATATAAGGGCGCCCGCCCACCAGTTATTCATTCTATTGTCTTCTTTTGCGAAGTAAACTCGCCTTCTCAGCTACGGAGCACTCGTGACCCGATAATGGTAATTAATCTGTTCTCGAGATTCGTTGGCAAACCAGGGCGCAGATTCATGTACGGACGAGCGGTCTCCGAAACCGCGACGCAGCCGGAGCCAAACGGCAGAGTCCATGGCCCAAATTCAAGAACGATCCAGCGGTCTCCGAAACTGCGATGCAGCCAGAGCCAGAGGGCAGAGTCGATGAGAGATTGCGTTTAACATAGGAAGTTTAGGATAAGTAGATGAAGGTGTGCGCAGTTCACAGGCTATATCTCGGGGTTTATCGAGGTTTACCAATGATGAATGTGGCCCCAGTTTCTTCATTGGTAAACCCCGAGATATAAGTTTACAATAATTGGACAGAGGTGCGCGCCGTTCGGGGCATTTGTCGCGGTTTATCGGCGGTTACCAATGATGAATCTGGGCCCAAGGGCCTGTAGAATTTTGCTGTACAACCGATTCAATGTTTTATATTCTAAATAGCTACCGTATGTTGATAGATGAAAAAGAGTAGTTGTCGCAACTCTGACCCACGGCGGCAGAAACCCCGTTTCAAAATTCCCGCCGTCCTGCAGGCTCCTCCCACTCAGAAATTTTGATCGGGGATTCCGTTACCAGGGGCTAGTGCTTTCCTCAATTAGGTTAACGAGTCTGGTGTTGCCTTCTGCCTTCAATGGTTAAAGTCAAAGATAGTGGTTGATAAGAATATTTGTAACATTTTTTGGACTACAACGTTTTATCGCAAAGCCAACCACGCCTTCCATCCCTGCTCGGGTAAATTTATACCAGACTTGTCTGGGAAGGTGAAGACAATAGTGGTTTGACTCAGCGGTTGGTGCCCGCAAGTCTTTGTATGGATCAAATACACATTCACCATGCTTCTACGATTCTGCATGGAAAATAAATTCCTGGCCTACTCCGAGAGGGCTAATTACCAGCGACATTTACCTTAACCTTATCAGAGGAGCTGATAATGGTGAACCTTGAAGATACATGTGTTAACACGACACGTGATGGGTGCACTGTGTTGGGCGTCCGCATTTTATTTATTCGAAACAACTCATCCGGTCTAGCCGTGGTAAGCTTTGCTTGTTTCTGGACTTTTTTATATTTCCCACTTTCCCTCCGCTTATTTCTTTCATTGTTTTTGTCACATAGTCCTTTAATGATGAGCTGTTCCTCTAGAAATAGACTTCATAATACAATATAAACTGAAGTTTTCTGTATAAGACTGTCGATTAAGGATGTGCCATGCATTCGTGTTCCATTCAGAATCGTAGATGCACGGTAAATGCGTAATTGGCTTAAACAATGACTTGCGGGGGGTAGTTGTGTCAGCCGAGGGAAATTTCATTGAACTCAACAATCGGCCAGCCTTTTTTCCTACTGTTAGATGAGAACTCTCACTACGCAACTCAAAGAATTAAAGAGGTTAGGGTTCATATCTCTGAGGAAGATATGATAAGGTTGTAATACCATATGATCGAAAGTTTCTGCTAGCGATCTGCGAAAGTAGAAGAAATAGCACAATCATCACAAATAAGTATGGCGCTATTCCACTTGTTGGACACCAGTCACAAAAAATCTTTCCTTCGTCAGATTTCGCCCAAATTTGGTACCGGGGGGGGTAATCTGGGGCCCTGATCACGAATCGGGTATCCATTTTTCACCTGGTGGTCGGAGACCACCCTTATCGAAAACTTGGGTGGTCTAGTAAGGATCACCGATTCTGCTGAAACTTTGTCTATGGGGGTTCTCTGGTGTTCTGAACACGATGGTATAGTCCGTTTTCCAAATGGCCGCCGAATAAGGTAGTTATAGCTGAGTACCTACCGACCCTACCTGCTGAGGCTCACCTATAACTACCGTATTCGGCCGGCATCTGGAAAACGGACTGCACCATCGTGTTCAGGACACCAGATAACCATCATAGGCAATGTTTCAGCGAAATCGGTGATCCTAACTGGACCACCCAAGTAGCGTCGTGGGTGGTCCCAGACCACCATGGTGAAAAATGGACACCAGATTCGTGAACAGCGCCCTAGATTACCCCCCGGTATCAAATTTGGGCGAAATGTGACGAAGGAAAATTTTTTTATGACTGGTGTCCAACAAGTGGAATAGTGCCATAAGTATAATATATCAAGGTACTATGATGCTGTTTCTTGTCGCATTTCTTCTATTGACATTCTATTTTTCGTTCAGATTTCCGCGATTGTAACCCGCTATGGGTTTCATTTTTCAGATGGATTCGCTGGAGGCGTCAGTGGAGAATGAAAAACGCAGGCTCACCATGTTGGCGTATTCGAACGCGGTGGCGATCGGTGATTATTTCACCGCCGGTGAACTGTGTGATAAATTCATGTAAGCTTTTCTTTGCAATGTTTTGTCGCTCTCATTGTTTTTAGTTTGCGATTGCTTCACCATTAGTAGGTTCTTTTTCCTGGCGTTCTGTGGAAGGCCGGGTTATAGGAATTAGTTAAATGGTAAGAATGGGTTGCTAATGACCACTAGAGGGGGGGGGGGTGGTACAGGCTCTGAGGCTGGTTACTTGCTCCAGAGCCAGCTTAACCGATCTGGTCCATTCAGGTATCTTTGCTTTACGCTAGCCAGCAGCCCATGACAGAGAGTAGCCTACTATTCTGTACCGTAAGGTCCCAGTTATTGAAACATGTTACCAAATTGAACTTAAATTGCAGTTTTCCTTGTTTCGATGAGTCTAGTCTTGCCTCGAACCGCTTTAGAGTGTATCTATGATCCATAGTATATTTTTGAAGTTCGAGTTGTGGATAGAGTGGACGATTTTGTGCAAACTTTTTTCATCTTTCATTCTGTTTTCATTTATGTGCAATTGATTCAAGTTCTGAACAACTTGGACTTCTACAGAGAACGAATTGAAGCTCCAAAGAATAATTTGCTGCCTTCATTCTGTTTTTTTTCCCCGCTGAATTTGTTAAATTTTGTTCTCAAGAATTCATTAATTGATTATTAACAAGTTTTCATTATAGAGAACAGGAGGGCTTCGGTCTCTATGAAGCGTGTCGAAAACTTGGCTATTTGTCGGTGGACGATTTTCTCTCGACATCTGAAAAGTTCTCATCTGCAATCATTCAGTGCAAGAAGAAATACAAAGCGCTGTAAGTGCACTCAAATGTTCCTATCATTCTTGCTTTTTTTGAATTTCTTATTTCTTGTTGAATTGCCTGAGTTCTGTACTAGCCAAAGCAACCGTACATGTTTCCTTAATACATTGGCGCTCATATCCTGTCACTTCTTTACATTCTTGACCGATGTCCATATATGAAGGCAGTAGTTCATGTAGAAAATGGGAAACATAGCAAGTTATGCCTGATTAAGTTGAGACTTGTTCAAATGCAAACATGGCTTTCTAGAAAACTTTATCCTTTGCCACTTGTAGATGGCTTGTTAACCACTACTTTTCTTAGCCAGTGCTTGATTTCGATGGATTGCTAGCCACTACTTGGCTTTCAGAGAGTCGGGTAGCAGTGAAGCCACAAAAGCTATATCAAATCTTATCAAAAAGCAGAATAAAAAGAAGAAGAAACCGGTCAAAATCAACACCGTCGACCGCCAATACCCGACTCGTGATGCGCAGCAGTATCGCTCCTTCAGAGTGAATCCGGTTGGTTTTTAAGCAGTACTTGTATAGAGGGCAACAGGATGGTTGATGAATTTCTCATATTTTGCTTTTGTTTTCAGTCCCACGCGAATCAGCACGCCTCTGGAGATCAGGTATGTTATTTCTCGTGTTCTAGGGAGGGTGTCATAGAATTTCTTATTGTTTTTATCAAGAGAATGCCCTCAACCTCAATTTGTATTGTTTACTCTTGCACAGAATTTTTAGCCTTATCTAATGCAATGGTTAGTTATTGCTGTTTTTGGGGTATTCAAAAACGTTTCACCAGTCCTTTCCAATTGATCCGACTTTCTTTATACTCGCCGAATTCGGTTGAAGTAAACACCGATCGAATCAGCACAACTAACACGCCGCTGATCTAGTATCAGCCAAATCGAAGCTGTTCGATTTATCAAAGTTGAAAAACTTTTCGCTTATACAATTTTGGTTTCAATCTGGCTTGATTATGGGTCACGAAGTTTTTCTGCCGTTGCGGTTCTAACAAACGATCCTTGTGAATGAAAACGATGAGTTGCGTTTGAGAAAGTTATCATTGCTGGAAATGGACTAGGATAATGGTGATAAGTTTTTTGAACGTTTTAAATAGCGAACTATAAGTCTCATAATAAAAAAATAAACCGTGGAAACAGATGGAGCAAATTGCTTAACTATATCGGAGCGCAAGGATAGTTTAACGTCTACTGAGATAGTATTCTGAAATTCAGGAGAACTCGAATACAGGCTCTCGAACATTTGTGCTCCATAGTCAGATCATTATTTGTTTATTTCCAACGAAAGCGCATTGGTAGGCCGCGGGCGGAAGCGATCTCCCCATTATGCAGGTTAAAGTGTACCCGAATAAATCAAAGAGATGGTACTAAGCGATTCTTAGCTATAAATCGATTCGATGTACCATGGGTTTGTCCGGTAGCAATTTACCCCAACCCCAATCCCTTATTATCATACGTTCTGACCGTACTCTAGATCGTACGGGTGAAGTCGGCACCTCTTAGCACTTCGTTATCGATTGGTTGTTGATTGTTTGTTATTTGACTGTTGTTTTTATTCTTTACATTTTATTACTTGGAAATACCATGTGGCTAAGTGAGGAATCACTAACCGAACAAAAACTGAATAGTCGAAAGATCGGCCCCGCCCGCGGCCTACCAATGCGCTTTCGTTGAAAATAAACAAATAAGGAATTGACTAAAGAGCACAATTGTTCGAGAGCTTGTATTCGAGCTGCAGATCTTTTTATTCTGGACCTTGTTCAGGTACTATTTCCAGAATCCGAGCACCTTCCAACGGAACGGCTATTACGGGTCGCTTAGAGAAACGAGAACCATCCATGGTCCGCCGAAGAATTTTACTCTTCCGCGGAGAACGAACGGGAATAAGAGTAATCCAGCTGTCCATAGTCAGGTTATGTTTTGATTTGTGCATTTTTTGTTATAAGAGTTTCATATTTTATTTTATTCCTTGGTTTTATTTTAACTCTCTTCCATCGACTTTTAATTGTACAGGTATAGTGTGTATTGAACCGTGTGAATGTTTATTTCTTACAGAAGGGAGAGCCGGTTCAGAGTGGCAGCCTGCTGAAGAAACTGTCGCCAGTGAGTTGATTCTGCCATGATTGATTCTTTTTCTTTTCTTTCTTTTGTTTTTTTTACTATAATTTGCAGTGTATGTGATTTTTTATGGCTCTCACTTTTGTATTTAACCTTTTGAAAATACATATATTCTTGCTCGTTGGAGGTCAATGTTACTTCTGGGGGGGGGGATTCCTAACCTCATGTTTTAGTTACCTCATTTTGGGACTTCCGGGTGGAGGATACATGTTAAAGCATATTCAAAACATTGCAAAATTAGGATAGCGAATAGTTTTCGAAGGTTTTTATGCCTTGTTCGTCACCGTAGAGCTTTTTACTAAATGATATTAGCTTTGAAATCAGAAGACTTGTCGTTTTAGGCAATAGGTGTCGAGCGATTCCTTCAAGCTCTCCAAGCGTGTAACGGATCAGCGACGTCGGACCAGTTGAATGCCGCTTACCAGCGGCTCTACAAAGTCGACTGGGATATGGAGGAGCGATACCGATGCTTTGGGTGTTGCGCAGTTCAAGAAGTGATAGAGAACTTCTTAAAAGATGTGGTTCGTCATTGTTTTTGTTTTGTTTTGCCTTACTCGAATACTAATCTGAACAGGTATCTGTAGAAAAAAAACGGTATCAGAAATTTTCTTTTTTGTCTGCACCTCCAACTCACATAGCTCCGAGGTCTCCTATATCTAGGAAAAAACTAGAGGTTCACTTCCGTGTGTAGTGGGTTTTAGTTTTGTAGTTTAAGCGTTGAGCGTGTACGGTAAGGTTAAGTTATTAGTTTTATATTAGTTCTCAAATGTTCAGGTAGGTATGGAGGCGATCAGGGGCTTAGCTCGGCGCCGTTTCTTCTTGCTAAACAAAAAACCAGCGCCGAACCCCAAAAGAGAAGAAATAGCACGCGCAAAACCGAAAATCGCACCGTCCCTCGCCGAACTCTACGAATGCCTGGTAAACATCCTTCTCGACGTCTATCCGGAAAGTGTGCATGTAAGTGGAGTTGCTTCTGATTAAAATGTTTTTAAGATGTAAAGTTTTCACTGTTTATATTATATTATCTTCTATCACGTTTTCTGAGTCCGGTTGGCATTGTTGCTCTCAGTCACCACTATCATTTTCATGCAAAACAATCGTAACACTGCTTTGCTGGGATTTAACACGTTGACGACCGTGTGACACAATGCGGCGTCGCACGTATTAGGCTGCGTGGGACCGTGTGACGCAATGCTGCGTCACAGTTTTGAAATTTACTTTTCTGACTTATCCCGATTTTTTGGGAAATATTTGTCAGGCCACTATATACCTCATGATTAGAAATTATTGTAATCATGGTAAACACAGAAATCATTGTTTGTTTCTTTACCATTAAAAACAAATGATGGTTATTGCAAGAAACAAATAAATGAAAGCAAATACTGTTCACTAAAATAAACCCATAAATACAAACAAATATGGATTATTAGATTAAACAAATAATGAACAATTAACAAATAACAATTTCCTTTTAACCTGGGGACGTATGCTCGTCTCTCCCCGCAACGAGTGGGGGAGTCCCCGCCGGTGCCCTCCACCCGAGATAGTACGCAAACGTAGGAGGAGGAGACGGCGCGCGGGGAGCCCCTCCCCATCCCCAGCTATCTCGGGTGAGACGAGCATATGGCCCCTGGATAGGGAAAAAGGACATTCTAAAAGCTTCCAGCTGTTATTTTTCTATTTTCATTGCAAAAAAAGGGATAGTCACAATCCCCGATATTACAGAACTGCATATGTAGTCTTCGAGATCTGCTATTCACTTCCATTTTGAAAAAAAATCGCCGTATGCCGGCATTATGCCACCGCCTCGGCGCGGTAGAAAATCGCTTGGTCCCACGCGCTAGACACGCGAAAAAGGCGCTGTCGTCAACGTGTTAAGGGTGGCTTTGGCCACTTTCGTAGGTTCTGATTGCCTATCACACCTTTTTCTCAGTTGAACCTGAAATTCTATTCGAGTTTGTTCCAGGAGTTTCCGTTTCATTTATTGATTTATCCGGCTATTTTGAATTCTCCATCTCCTATGTGATGAGGTCAAGAACAAGTGATAGCTTAGGTTTTTTTAGGTCGATAGTCTAACGAAAACGCTATTTATCAAATACAATATGATAATTAATCCAATGGAATCGCACCAGATGTCCTGGAAAAAGCTGATATCTAATTTCTACTGTAAACAGCTGAACGTCGACGCAGCAGGGGTGGGTTGTTTAGGCTGATTGTTTTGTAATTCTGCTAACAAATTACTTTCGATGTTGTTTTTTTTTTAGAATCTGAGCCTGAACGCGAAAGATCCTCTGATAAGTGATAGAATGCTGAAGAAATCCCAGTTTGAATCGCTAGAGGCGCCTATCAGCAGTGGTTAGTGGAACGATCTACCTTTTGTTGCATTTTTATTTTTGTTATTAGTGTTAATCCGTCATGCTTTCTGGTGTTACAATACTTCTCGATTTTCTTTCGCTTTTATTGTCAAATTTGTATTTCTAGATTCCGAAGAATCAGTTGGTAGCTCGTTAGCAGCGGCGTTGTCGTCAGCGTCCATCGGTTCGTCTGTAAGTGAATAATGTTGTAACTTTCAAATTAATAGCTCGTTGCTCATTAAATTGATCAATTAAACTATTGATTGTTTATCTTAATCAATCCCTTTTCGCTTCATATCCGCGTGCACCAAAAATCTCAGATTTCTTCTTGGGGAAATTAATATTCTACTATATAATAAGCGAAACCGCGATGTTTGTAATGGGTGGCTCATATGGGTCCCGCCGCGACTGCCCGTTACCGTACACCAAGAGCACCCACAGCGACAGGGGAGCTGATGAAACTTTTCAATTGTTTTCCTTCTACTTTTCAGAGTGTCTGTTTTCATTTTTCTCCGTTAACTGATGTTCTTCCGTTTTCTTCGGTTTAATTTCATTTTTTTCTGTGGTTTTGAGCCTTCGCTAAGGCCAAATTTTCTGTCGGTATTTGCGCTTTTTGGCTGTTCCCAACTTGCGCCAGGGTTAGTACAGTTGTTTTCCTAACGAAGTTGGCGAACAGACGTTTGGCGGCCGATAGCCCACGGAAAGATGGTGTATATCTATGTTGGGTTAACTTTTCCAAAGTAAAATGCAGAGCTACGATTTAAAGAAAGCAGATGAATCTGAGGATTCCAATTATCTGAAACCTCTCTGGAATACTGCTCTTCAGGAAAGCTACTGGGTATCCCGTTGCGTATCACTAACCCTTACTTTGTTTCCTCTTTCCAATAGTATTACATTGTTTCGATGTGTTCTACTTGATTTGGGTTAAGCTGAATCAGTTTTCGACCCTATTTGTTTAGAAATTGTACTTTCTTTTCTTTACTCTTCTTTTGTCTTTCAATTTCTTTACATTTTCTATATTTGGAGAGTTTTATTTCTAGGTGAATAGGGATGTGAAGATCAGCAAGCCATCTCCGGAGCTTACAGGTCTGTCCGCTTTCTTTTTTGCTCAATGAACCTAATAAGCGCTAATATTATCTGATATCAGATCGTAGAATTTGTTTTCGGCCTTTGTATTTCTTCGTCCGCCAAATTGGCGGAATTTCGTCTCGCCCGTTTCCGAATGTTCATTTCTCTTCCTATTTTATACTGTTCAGCCGAAATAGGCGCCATTTGAATCAACTTACCATTTTTCATGTGAAGCTGTCCTGTTCAGTTCATTGGTGAAAATCAACCTTTGGTGAAAATGTAGTGTAAATGATGTCATCGATCTCTGTAGTGGTCACCACACAATCGCTTTCTTCTTGTGGTCCTTTCTTTTGTAATCTGGCGGCGCGTCCTTAAGGGACTGATCAACACCGACATATTTGCATTTACCTCTCCACACTTTGATGAACCGTCTATTTATTTTAGTGTTTGTGGATCAAAGCTCAACGAGGCGGGTAGTGCACAATGCCAGTTACAATGCTCCGACGACGTTCGATCGTGACTCGAAGGTAAATCAAAAATAATATTCGCGTTTAAATTACGGGTGTTCATGAGTGATTCTAGTTATCGATTAGACTTCGCTTCGTTGGAATTCGTCCGTATACTGCTCTGTTTGCGGCTCCTTTTCATCATTCATTTTTGCGCCCTTTTAACAGTTCCCAGAACGTCTACTCGAAATGTGTCCCATTGACGTGCGAATGCGCCATGCATTTGACTTCCATGCGAAATCACAAAAGCCTTCTAATCTTAGACAATCCAGGTGAGGCGATCGTTGCGAGGAGTTTCCACTGTGACCACCCATTTCGACGACGGCTTCAGCGATTTGGCCGGTGTTCCGAGTGCATCACAGCCGGTGAGTTGTCATCTTTTTTCGTGTTTTCTTTTTTCTATCTCTTTATTATGTCCTGTTTTCTTCTTCTCTACCTCCTTCTTACCATTTCCTTATTCTTTTCCACGCGAATCCGTGGCACAGTTCGTGAGAACACCTGTGGTGACTAGCAATGTATATCGTCATGACGAGTAAACGGTACCTAGCCGAAGCCCACCAAATTTCTTAATCCTCGAACTCGGGTTAAGTGATACCGGAATGATTTGCTAAGGTGATTACGTCGAAACTTTCATTGGATGCCTCAACCACGCCACTATACAGGTCGAATACGCATTCAAAATACTCCTAAAATTGCTAAATTGCTACCGTTCTTGATAGCTTGGCGAATCATATTAGCATCGTGCGAGGGTATGAGGCCGATTCTAAACGGAACGCGAATGCATGGCGTGTCCGTAGGGACTGGTCAGCGCCATCTATTTTTCCACCAGCCATTCAGCGGCCTGCTGCAAACGGCTGCTAAATGCATAATAAATAAAAACAAAAACTAGCCACCAATAGACTGAAATAAAGATTTGAAATAAACGAAAAATGTTTTAAAACAAAATGATGAACAAGTAGCAAAAGACGGCGAGCTGAACTGATGAAATGCGTCCTGGGAGTACGGTAACGGGCGATCGCGGCGGGACCCATATGAGCCACCCATTACAAACATCGCCGTCTCGCTTATTATATAGTAGCAAGTAGGATAGGATTTTTCTGTGAATTGCAACAGCTTCAAAGTAGATTTCTCGCAGAGCGGTTGTCGAATAACATTTTCCAATGACAACTGTGCATCGTCGAAGTCGTCAAGCAGCGCATCTTTCTACTCGGTGGCCTCCTCAAGTGAAAACTGGAAATCTGCCTCTCAGCCTGCAGCGGAGGCAGCGAAAGTAAACCCAGCAGGTGCCGAGCAGGTACGGGTTTAGTCTACCTAACTCCGATGTCTGTTATCATGAATCTGGTAAATCCAGAAGAAGACTAGCAGCAGATGGCTTCCTCACACAGCTGTCGCTTCCATGGGTAACTTCTTTAGGCGCAAAGATCACATCGCGGACAAGGCGGAGGTTGGTTCATTTGAATTCGGGTACGATCCATTCATACTCGGCAGAAAAGCAGCGCAGTAATGCTAGAGTATAGGGCAGAGACGCAGAGGACGCGGTATCGCAGTAGGTGTCGTAGAGGAAAATTTTGGAGCTTTTGCAGCCGAGTATGAATGGACCTCTAAAGTTTTGGATCTAGTTCTTCTCATTTGACGATCGTTGTAGTGTACCTCTTTTTGAGTAATTAATAGAGTTTATCTTTCAGGTTCCACCCACGCTGAACGAGATCCATCAATCCGGCGTCGGTAGCGTCCAGAGAAGCGGAATCGCCTCAGGTAAGGTAAAATATACCTTTTGGCTTAGGCTGGTTTGGTAAGATCATATCCAGCTTACCAATATACCAGCTAGTCAATGCGTAAGGTACAAGGTGCATATGGTATTACTCGGTTCCTTTCGACTTGGTCGTTATCGAAGGGACACCAAAAAAACTTACATATTTTACCAAAATTGAATTGAATTGATTGCCGAGAGACTCCAGCTATTAGGCGACTCGAAATGATCTTGTATAGGATAATTTTGATAGTAAAAGGAGTTTACAATATAAGGATCTAGGTCATCATGAAAATATACTCTCTCAAAGGCCGAACTATGAATTTTCGTGGCAAAAATTAATTTTTATTTCCCGCGCCCCTAGTTTTTTATTTTATTTATTTTCCGCAAAATTCCCTCTCAGGTGCACCGCTCAAGCATGATGTTGAATGTGCGCATCCTTACTTCAATGTTCATGCCATCTCGAAAGGCGGCGATGCACGGATGATGGCGACAAGAACGGGGTAATCGATTTTTAAATAAAACAAAAATAACACATAATCAATATTTTTATGCTGGCAAATTTAGTTCGTCGAGTTGTTAATTATCTTCTTTAGATTAGCCATCAAGGAAGAATCGGAGTCGGTACTCATTTAAGTCACCGGCAACGACTGAATCCCACGTCCGCCAAGTTTTTCGCTGGGTTGATGAAATTACGTCTCGATGAGGTGCCTTACGATTTGTTTTGAGATTTTCCTACCGTTTCCATGTTGTGCTGCTGCTTACTGTATGTATTACGGTAGGCTTTGTCCTTCGTGTACCCTTTGTCTGAAGTCTTTAATTACTGGTAATTTTTTCTCGAATATTGTTTCTTACATGTTGCTGACTTCACTTCACATATTACTGTATATTTGTGCACTATTTGTTGTTGTTTTATTTTGATTTTTATGTTACTTTTTATATGCATGTGAATGAACAAATAAGATTATTTGAATTTGAGCTCTAGTTTCTCCTTATCCGATAGCAGCAGGAGTTCTCTGCTCCAAGTTTTCACTTGAAAGATTATTTATACCATGAGGATTTATTCATAGTTCGTAAAAATGCACTGTAAATATGAACTTCCTATTGATCAAACTATGGTAAGTTTTTTATCGTTAGAATTGAAAATCAATTGGATGTAATAGGTTGTTGCAAAAGTCTTTCGACACATTTGCAACATTCTTCAAATTGATAGCAATTTATTCAAACTAAATCTCAGTCAACGATATAATCACTATTCAAATTTGTTACCATTTCCCAACTTTAGAGCAACTTCTCAATTCCTCTCCGCCAGAACTCTGAGAGGTGTGACGAAAAAAAAATTGGCCGACTACATATTTCCAGTTGGTCTCGGTTGTCGAATTCCATATCTCGAAAGTGTTGCTTTAAGAACCAGAATAAGTGATAATCTGAAAGAACAAGGTCTGGAGAATGGGGTGGATGCGGTAGAACTTCCCGTCATGCGAGAAAAACGCCCTGAAAGGGAAAAGTCTACCTCTTGCAAGACAACACTCGTCCTCACGTCGCAAGAGCGACTCGTGAGAAAAATCAGGATTTAGGCTGGGAAGTTACATACAGTTACAGATACCGCATCCACCTTATTCTCCAGACCTTGCTCTTTCATATTATCACTTATTCTGGTTTTCAAAGCAACACTTTCGAGATATGGAATTCGACAACCGAGACCAAATGGCAGTACAGATCGGCCAATTTTTTTTCGTCACAGCTCTCAGAGTTCCGGCGGAGAGGAATTGAGAAGTTGCCCTAAAGATGGGGAAGAGTCGTAAATCCGAATAGTGATCATATCGTTGACTGAGATTTTGTTTGAATAAATTGCTGTCAATTTGAAGAATGTTGCAAAAGTATCGCGACTTTTGCAACAACCCACTATTTCAGTGTAATGCTGCACCTCGAATAAATTAATGTCGCGCCTGGCAACCAATCGATGGGGACCACTTTAGGCTGTCATGAAGGGGTAAGAGGGAACGCATGAGACAACTGAACTCAAGTTAATTTTCAAGAAATAGTAGATATTATTTTGTGAATACTAGCTAGGTTTTACTTACGGATGACCGAAGAAATAGCATTACATCTAGCAGGCATTGGCCACTAGCTGGCTGTTGAATCTTATTATTACCCGCTCGGATCTGCAAATACCAGGTAAAGGTAAAGAAGGGGCGTACATCAGTCCCTTAGGGATGCGCCGTGCACTCGTCTTTCATTCGGATTCGTAGAGGCGCGGAGAATACGTACTTGATCACATGGCTTACTACGCTAATACTTTTCTACTCTGAACAGAGTTATTTGGCAGAGGTGGCTATATTGGGTAGAGAGAAATATCGCTTTAATCCTTTATCGATACCTTCAGAAAAGCAGTCGAGTTAGAAAATTAAAATAAAAAACATAGGGTCGTCGTTCGTCGAAAAGTATACAATGTACCTCTTGCAAAATCGGAAACTCTGGAATAAATGCCCCAACAAACAGGAATACTTGAAGGCTATAAATTTCCTGCAGCAGTTTCCAAGAAGGCCCGAAATTTGGGATAAAAAGTTCGAATATCCGATAAAACCCAAACTTCGGACTCGAGCGAATAAAAAATTCAGGGGGAGATGTCCCTTCATCTCCATAAAGGGTAAAGGTAAAGGTGTCGGCGTTGATCAGTCCCCCGAGGACGCGCCGCCGCATTCGTGTTCAATTCAGAATCGTAGAGGCATAGTGAATGCGTATTTGGCTTATACAATGACCTGCGGGGGCCAGCCGCTATACCAGGTCAGCGTCTTTACCTTCCAGGACAAGTCTGGTGCCAATTTACCTGACCCCGGAGGGATGGAAGACTTGGTTAGTCCGGGCCGGGATCGATCGCTCGACCATGCGGGTGACGGCAGCGCTTCTTACCACTGCACCACGCGGGCCCTTCTTCATCTCCATTCTTATAATATTTGAAATATTGATGGCTCAGTGGTGAAACCCTCCCATACGAACGGCCCAAGTTCGATTCCCATCATATGATGTCTTGGAAGAGTCCGGACCGGAGAGGGCGTCTGGTCCGTGATTGCAGACCATCCCCGCAATTAGACGTCGCGAAGTTTCTTGGCATCCCGCTATTTGAGAAGTTCTTACTTTTTATGTCATTGTTTTACTTAATTTATTACTATTTCACGTTCATTTTGATATAGATAGGTATGGGTGAGAGCGGCGACGCGAAATCATCCGGTATTCCAATCGCTGAACTCGGAGTGGAGCAGATCGGTGCGTTGCAACGGCAGGTCGAACAGGAGCTGAGCTTCTTCCAGGAGTCTGCTAACCAGTTGAAGGTGTGTTGCCGTTGTTTTTTTGACAGTTTTTTTTATTTGCATCTGAGTGCTTAAAATGTTTTTCATTGAATTTTGCCGAAAAACATTTGCTTATAAGGCGCCATAGATTGATATCCGCTCTTGAAATTGTTTCCATGGCTCTGGCAGTTTCTTCCACCAATGCTATGAAGGCAACTGTGGGTGCAGCCAAAGAAAAATATTTTTGAGCGCTACTCTTTTACGAAAACTTGTTCTTATTTGTGTTCGAGTGCGAAGGTTTACTCCTTTTTGAGCTGTTTGATCTTTTCTGAGAAATCGAGTAATTTCAACCACTCTACCGAAACCTCGGATTGCTGACCCTTCTTTTTTTAGTTACGAAACGTGTTTTTAGCCAATTTTTATTGGCAAAGAGGCTTTGAGCACTTTCTATCAGGTCTTTTTAGTCTCACGACGCGTTTTTTCTTTCTCATTTTCTGAGAAAGGCTACCTTTAGATTTTGATATTACGTAATTTATAGTTTCATGTATATGTTAGTGATACATTCCATCAGCTAATCGCTGAAAATTATGTTATTCAAGCAAGGTAGATGATTGGAATGAAAAAACGACCACGAAAAGAAAAACTGCGACGCATGATAGTTTAGTAATCAACTTTGATTACTTTCCAGTTTTTTTCAATTTTCTCATTTTCATATGTAAACCTACTTTTCATATGTAATTCCTTGTAAATTGTGTGTAATATCTGTACCATTTTTGCTTTCAGGTTCTCATAAAGAAAAATGAGCAGAGTATTCAGTCGATGGATTCGCTAAAATCTGCGTCGCCTGGAGATGAGGCCTTGATCCCTTTGTCGGAGTCGGTCAGTTTTCTAGTATTCTGTTCTTTTTTCAGTTGGTCAGTTGTGCAGATGTGTATGGGGTTCAAAAGCATTTCAAATAGTTTTAGTGTTTCCGAGCATCATTAGTTTGTTATTTTTATTAGTTTTCCTATTTTTCATCATCTCCCCAGTATGAAACCTGCGTGGTACAGTGGTAGGAGGCGCTGCTGACACCCGCACGGTCGAGCGATCGATCCCGCCCGGGCTAACCAAGCCTTCCATTCCTCCAGGATCGGGTGGATTGGTAGCATACTTGTTTGGGAAGGTAAAGACACCGGTTTGGTGTATCGGCCGGCCCTGCAAGTAATTGTATAGCCCAGATACGCACTCACTATTTATTTTTTTATTTATTTAATAGTCAAATGCCGCGCCTGAAACAAAAAATTGCAGAGGGTAAGAAGAAAGACAACAAATGAAAAACCTGAACTCAAAACACAAGAAACGATCCAGAAAGACTATGCAGGCCTCTTAAATAGTTATGTAACGCATTACCTTTTCAATTAAATTCAGAGGATTTCGCGTGGGACGAAGAAACCACTAAACCTCTACGATTCCGAATAGAATACGAATGCGGATGCGAGCCCTCAGGGGACTGATCGATCGCGCACCTTTACCTTTTTCCTTTACTCCCAATATCCATTTGTCTATAGTTGTTTCGTAGAGAATTTTGTGATTGTCTTGGAAGCGAAATGTTGCATTTAAGGTTTTTGGTTCTTTGTTTGCATTGCATTTAGTTTTCCTCATTGCAGATGTATATCCGAGCTGAACTGAGCAATCCCGACCGTATGCTAGTGGAAATGGGTACGGGATATTTCGCCGAGATCAGCTGTGAAAAAGCCAAAGAATTTTTCCAACGCAAAAAGAATTACATCACCCAACAGGTTCGATTCTATTCACTTTCTCTTATTTTCTTCGAAATTTCCTTTTTTGGCATTACTTTCATACATTTTCAAGGTGGAAACTATAGAGAAGATTATTCTCGATAAGAAGCGTACCCGGAACATAATATCGGAGACGCTCCAGTCGAAGATACAAGCCCAGCTGGCTCAGCTCCCACCGGTCTCCAAATGACAAGGATGAGGGAAATTATCTTCGACACATCGACTCTCTTTAATATGAATGCCCAGTGCTTCGCGATAGCCGTTCTTACCGATACTTTAACATGTCTGTTTTATAAGAAGAAATTTTTACAAACTTTTTTGTCCATACGCCTTGCTTATTGTTTTGTTGTTCTTTTTTTGTTGAAGTTATAAAATGTTCAAGCACACGTTTCTGTTGTTTTTTTACTAGTTCCTGCACTGGCGGTATTTTATTTCACTGATGTTTTTTTCCTTTTACTTACTTTCTCTTCAAGTTTACCGATGCTCTAGGAAATTTTGATTTTTTTTTTCGATTTCTGATTTGAGATGCGTGGTGATCCGCTGTCGACATGCGAGCTGAAGTTCATCCTCGACGGATTCGCTGAAAACTATGTAGGTGAATTTTTGATTTTATTTTTCAAATTTTATTTACTGCTCATGGATTTTATACTTTTAAGGCATCTTCTGCGCACGATTTCAGCAAGCAATTGTTTTTTGCTTTTTTATCAGGAACTGCCAACCTTGGGGACATATTAGTTGGGGTACAGGAGCATACCCAGAGCAGGTTTAAATGTTGGGTAGTATGATAGACAGTCCTGCGTGACTGTCGATTAGTGAGTGGATCTGTATTGAAGTCTCAAGTGTTCTTGAATTTGATGGTTCAAGAGATCGTCTTATTTGTTTTTTCTATTACTGTCCACTACGAAAGGGAAGAGAATTCTTGTGAGGAACACCTGTATGGTTTTTTTTCCAAAAAGTTTGATACTTGGACGCCTCCAAATGGCCAAATAGCTTATTGAAATTGAATGTGGATATTTCATCCTTCTCAGCTTCCCCTTATGGTTTCAAGCGCATGGCCAAATATCGACTGCTTGAGCATTAGAATTTTTTCGTTTCACCGTTTCTGACTACATACTTGTTGTTCTGATTGTATCAAACGTGTGTCTTAAACTCACTTAATAAACGATAATAATAATAATAATAATAATAATAATAATAAAATTAGCTATCGTCCTTGATCCCCGGAGGATTCATTGAGAAACATCACTAGGTGTATTTGATAATCTCTGGTATTGGGTATGTGGGATTGAGTTTGCTATTGTATCTTTCTTAGCCTTTAGTAAAACATCGAATTTATATATGATTTTTTTTGCTTTTTAGCGACTCGACGGTCGTACTCTGAACGATTTCCGTCAAGTGAAGCTGGTGGTAGGATCTGAATGCGGGACGGCATTGTGCACCATGGGCGAGACAAAGTAAGTTGTTGTGGTGGGCGGTGTTTGCTGAAATTCCCTTTGTTCGGCCTCCGATGCGTGTGAACCCCAGCTAGAATAGTTGTTTCAACATACAAAATTACTTAAAATTGTAAAAAAGGTCACTTGAAATTGTATTTTGGTATTTAACAATCTGGTGAAACTTTGTTTGTTGAGGGTCTTGTGTGCAGTCAGTGCCACGCTGACGGAACCGCGAGCAACTCGGCCTAACAAAGGCTTCGTCACCGTGGATGTAGACATGAGCCCCATGGGTAATCCAGGTGAGTCTTCTCATCTATTGGTCGTCTATTTGAATTCTTTGCCGTCGAAATTTTGAGTCAAGTGGTTGTCATTAGACTTATTTTAAAATTTTGTGTTCGATGGGGCATTTATTTTGGGATAAATTCTGTTTTGTCAAGCCAACCTCATAATTAGGCAAATTAGGTTTAATAACGTGGTGAATTTATTGCGGGAAGGGGGTTCACTTAAATTAAGATTTATCCAAAATGCACGTTCCGTTTTAACTTCTAATTTCGATTTTTAAAGTGATTTTTTAAGAAAGTGTGTCTGATGTTGGTCATCTATCAGTAGCGGACCCATAGCACCTCAGAAATTTTACTCAGAGCCTTGGTGTTATTCCGTTTACTGAAATTTTCTATTTTTACCTATTCAATTTTCAAATATGGCACCATAAGAAGACACTTTTAAGCCAACGAGCATAATCGATTGGGTGAACGAGGACTGGAACTCACCAAAATGCTTGAGTTAGTGCTCAGAGATTCTCGCTGTATTGATGTTGAGGTAATTTTCCCTCTTCAATACCGTATCTCACAAATTCACAAATAGCATTTACAGGGTATTATCTATCTAATTGTTTAGTCGCTGTGTGTACGGGCCCACAAAGAAGTGTGGAAGCTTCGAGTGGACGTTCGCATTTTGGACGATGACGGAGCGCTTTTGGACTGCGCATCGGTGGCTGCCGTTGCAGCACTCTACCACTTTCGTCGTCCGAACGTTACGGTGGAGCCGAATCGTACGTTAGTGGTTAGTTTTGCTGATTAAGCACGATATTATTATCAAAATATCGGAGTAATTCCGAGGTCCTAGCATTCTCATCCTTCTTTTATTTTGCTGTCGTGCATGACGCGGAGGAACGATCACGCTAGATAAGCAAAGAGACCATTTATCCGAACCATAAAACATAACGGAAGTAACATAATACTGTACGCATATCATTGTATATAAAAGCCTTCACCAGCTGGTGAAGTTTATTCTTGTACATACTGCGGCTAAAATAAAGTTGTCGTTATCAAGAATCACAGCAAAAGACGACGACATGTGTTAGATTTTTGGTTAATGATCTATTCATTGAATTTTATATTTTTGTAATATTTGATTATTCCAATGCCTAACACATATTGTGCTCCATCTACAGGTTGTTCTACTATGTTTTGTTGGAGGGCATAGAGTAGAACAACTAGAAGATATGTGATATACATGAAATAGTAAATAAGAAGTGGTCAAACTTTGAAAAATACACTTTACTAACTCGAATCTGCTGGTAGCTATATGTTTAGCATTCCGAGTATGAGCAGTCACCCATCCCGCTCAATATCTACCACATGCCTATATGTGTGTCGTTCGGCTTCACGAAATGTGGGTGAGTTGAATTTCAGAATTAAGCTGTCCTTGTCTTCATTTTATCTTCATTAGAACACATGGCGGCGTTGCCGAAGCTATTTCTTGAAGTTAGGCTTCGAATCAATGAATTTTTGAACAAAAATGACAAAAGGTGAGTAAGTGAAGTAGATTGGTGATGAGTTCGACCGCCATCAAATTGCTAAGTTTTAAAATGAAATTAAAATAAATTAAAGTTACCGTAATTAGCTTATGAGCACGAAGTCGACGTGGGTAAGCCGTGTTTGATCTGTACTTATGTCCTGTGCGGGAGAACAACAACGTCGCATTTTCGATTTTTGCCAATCTTTATCAAACCTACTTAGTTCGATTTTCCGTTCACTTTATTATAAATTTCACGGGAGGATTCCTCTCGTGCTGGGAAATTTGAGTTTTCAATAATTACTTTAGAGTTGAACCTAAAATCATTATTTTCGCTCGCTCATTATGAGTCTATAGGTCATTAAAAGGATACCCAAGAATTTAAACTTTAATGAAATGTCCGATATCAGTCGGAGAGAGGACTTGGATAGGTGTTACTGTGAAATTCAAGAGTATAAAGCATATAGTACTCTTAATCTTTATGGTGGTTATTGTTTCCCAAATGTCCTGTGTTGTTATTATTTTTATATTACGAAGTTCTTGCCTAGGATCGTTCTGTTCCTTTTAGCTAATGTATTTGTTTTTTTAAACCACGTCTATGAGAGGCGTAAATAAATAAATAAACTCTACGCCTATTTTAACCCCGTCTATCGCGATATCGGATCTTTTATGGAGCTACGACCTCTTAAATTTCGCTAGTGCAATTTTATTCTAGTAACGTTCTTACGTCACAGCTTTCACTTCCAAGAGAGAACCTAATATAATATTTAGGCTTATACCGAACGAGCTGTCCAGCTTACCACCTTACTCTAGAGAAAGGGCACATAATCATGATTTTAAAGTAAATAGGATAAATATACTAGAGGAATAGAAAAAATCGACTAGTGTGGTTGACAAACTCATGTGTTGAAGCATAATTGTTCAGAAAATACGTTGTTCTCGATCCTACCGACAAGGAGTCGCAGTGCCTGTATGGGTGCCTTGTCATAGCCTGCAACAAACGACGAGAAGTTTGCGCTCTTCATCAGTCAACAAATCTTATATTGACCACTGACACGGTGAATATTTTGTCGTTTTCTTTTAAAACGGATTTAGTTAGCCTAGGCTTTTTTGATTTTATTATTTTATAGATCGAGGCCTGTGTAAGACGAGCCATGCAGCGTGCTGTTGATCTGTCGGAATTAGTGTCGACTGTGATTCGAGACGACGCGCAGAAGCGCGCAAAGTATCAGAAGCCGTCCGGATTCGACTTGACCATAAACGCCCAGTTGCTGACTACTAAGGAGGCCCAGGTGGATACCACCGGCTATTTTTAGCTTTTTTATATTTTTTATTGAGTATTTGTAGCCTAACGAACTTGTTGCACCGGCTGCTGAGCTGCTTGACGAGTTCTTGGAGACGGAACAGCCAAGTATCATGCAAAATGTGAGCGTTTTCTGGTTTTGATGTTTCCACTGATCTGATGTGTTTATTTTTTGTTTTCTTCAGCAAAATCCGCTAGCCGGTGGCAGCGCCTCGACGCTTGATGAAGCCGGTGAGGAAAAGGCCCTAGCTAGTCAGGTGGCTTCTATTGTTGACGGGGTGGACAACGTTCGTATGGACACCTCTACCGTGTCGACGTCTACGGGTAAAACTCCTCCAATCAGCAATAGGAAGGTATGTGTGATGAATTTCTAGTTCATTTTTCCAATTTGTTAAGGTGTGGTTGATGCTTACATGTGCATTGTATTCTCAAGGTTCTGCTATGGGTAATTGAGCCATTCATCGTCTACTTCACTTCTGAAGATCTATCTTATAACATCTGATGGTTCGCAGAACTTACAGTTACCCTTCGGCTCTTCCATAGTTATTTATTTATTCTATTTACACTGTCAGGTGTGCCACATGAAACACATGAAAATGCTAATCAATAATACTGTGCTTAATTTCAACTAAAAAACTAAAATAAAGTAAAATGTTGGTAAGTTATGCGGCATCCCAGTATTCAAGAGGAGAGACCAGCTGTCAGTTGCTACGTATAAGGCTGTGGAGCTTCCACTTCTACAGAGTGGGGCCTGGTGAAGTAGGAAGATGCTCGTTTTCATCTGAACGGTCGTGTGATTGATCCTCTCCCGAGCTAATCAAGCCCTCCATCTCTTTGGGAAGGTAAATAGTTACGAGACTGTTTTGGGAAGGGAAACATACTGACAAAATAGACATCCAACGTGCTTCTACTACTCCGAATGGAAAACAAACACATGGCGCATCCTCGAGGAGCTGATCAACCCCGCTCGTTTTCCTTTTACTTTTACCTTTTACATTATACTTTTTCTTCTAGAGAGAACTCGATGAAGTTGCCGACTTATTGGATGACCTGGACGATTTGGAAGGAGACACCATGGTGCTTACGGGCGAGAAGAATTCCCGAAGAGAAGAACCAGAAGCCGAAATTGATCTTCTGAAAGCGCGGAAAAAGAACTAAATTGGGTTGAGAACAATTTTTTCTATTAAAATCGGATTTATTGCCGCGAATTGCTGAAGAGTTGAGTACTCTATGGCTAGTTCAGCCGTAAATGTTGGCTGTTTCCGTTCGAGTTTCATTGTTGACGTTGTTGATGTTGTTGATTCTGTTGTAAAGTTGTTTTTCAATGTGAAGATAGTGCTGGTTTGTTCATTTGACCGAGTATGAGATATTTTGTAAATGAAATATTTATACACCTGTTACTCTTAACCGTCAGTCACTTGTTCGTGTCGGAGCAAGGGCGTACTTTGTTAGGCGATTTTCCGATGTTTCATGGCATTTTATTAGGGAGACACGAAAAGTTCGTGTGCATTCCAGTTCCTTACTTCCTTTATTCACAACTGTAGGAAAATAAATAAATGACCAATAGGGACAGCATGGGTTAGCACGATTCTTTAGTGGATCGCTAGCAATGAATTATGTGTAATAACATATCGATTAGGGTGATACCCTAATTGATTATTTAACTGTTTTTCTCGAGTACAAGTCGAAATCGGAAGTCAGAATCTGAAATGCCTACGAACTTTCGGGTCACCCTAATATTATGAAATAATTCATTCATCATCGGAAATTGAATTATTGATCATGTTTTTCATGTTTTCTGTTCGATAGGGTAGACTATGTTCCTGGTGTCAGCACTTGGTATAACCTCCGGTAACGTGGTGGTCTTATCTTGTTGTGATTTTGCTCAAAATTTTCTTTTTTTCCGTTCCCTACTCTATAGGAACCAATTTAAACATATTTCGGAAAAAATTAACTCGTTAAGCGGATGTTGGTCTACTAGAGAAAGGAAACGAAGTTTTCAGCTAACAAGACATTGTTGGGCATCAGGAATACTATCTCCTCTACCTATAATCATACTTTTTTATTCCCCTCACATTTCAAATTCACATTCCTGTCGCCTCCCTTTTACCCTACGCGTTCCCGCAGTTGATTGCTGTTTTTCGTTTTTAGCCCTTCGTGACGAAATTTCTGCCCTTTGGGGTGGGTTCTCGGTATTCTTTTGTCGATTGTAACCCTTGCGGCTTATTCGAAGCTTTTCATCTTTTTTCCTCCATTTTATTTGTTTATTTGTTGCCGTCGTTTTGTCTTCACTAGGAAACCCTTTTACAAGGCTGTTGAAAGACATCTAATAGCTTCCTCCATCACCATCTGGGTCCTCTTGCTTTATATCCTGCTTTTACGTGTATTACTCATCACTTTTGCTTGCTGTTATTCCTTCTCTATCTTTGAGGTTTAGCTCTTGCACTGTGTTTTCCTTTTTTCTTTTCCCATCTTACCACCATCTCTTTTCCCACTTACTATCTAAACAACACTTCTTTCGGGTCTTACCTATCTCTCATATGTGGCTATTTTTTCTCTGTTATATTATTCTCTTTGTTCACTACTTGTTCATCTTTGTGACCTTTTCTTTTCTGTCTTTGCTTTATTTTCTTTCTTTTTTCTATATGTTTTCTCCTCTATGCTTTCTCCTTGATGCATCGTCCAAAGTCAATCCATAACATTTGTTTTACTAACTTGTTTAAATTCACCTGTTCTACTGTGCATGCTAGATTTCCATGTTTCATTAGGGAAGAATCAGGTAGAGCTAATTTCATAGGTATGTAAATTCCATGAATTTAGCTTGGTCCTAGGACTCTATTAAAATGGCAGAACCTTGACTGTGGCCAACCTAGTTAAGAAGATTGGTTTGTTCGATTGGGTATTCCATTTTTCACAATTTAGTCGCGGTAAGGACTGTTATTACTTCTGAGCTTATTTTTTAAGGAGTGTCGGCTCCTCGTTGACTAGATTTTTTTGGGAAATTATATTGAAGTTCTGGTGTTTCCTCACTGATTGCGGGAAGATAGCTCGCTTTCCATGACGTAGAAAATTTCCTATAACAACTTCATCAAAAATAAAACGTTAACAGATCGCTCGAGGGGCAAGACGTCTTTTCTGCATAGGACGAGTCCAATCAATTGAGGTACAGTAAGCACATAATTACAGTAACCAACATAGCAAATACGGTATGCGCATCTTCAGCAGAATGCAGTGGTTCAATTCCCCGGTGACGTTGAGGCTGAGGTGACGGCGGGAAGCGAACTGCTCAAACCGGAACCGGTCACCAGAGGTCCGATGGCCGAGTTCAGCTGAAAAAATCTCATTTTCTGGACTTTGATCGATAATTTCGGGAAGGAAATACTTACAACCACTCGGCATTCGCAATAGGATCCGGCACTGAGGGCAACGGTCGTCTTCACTCCGCCGTCGTCGCGGACCACCTCGAAGGTGCGGTGCCCGACTGAGCATTTTGCATAGCCTGAGGCGAAAAATTGGGCTTCAAATGTTGAAATTCAATTCGCTGCTCTCACCACTGAGACAGCTGTCGTCGGCGGTGTCGCAGACGAGTTCGTTGATGTACTGCGGTGAGTAGTTGGTGGGAAGACGTCGCCACATCCAACACGATGAGCACAGGGACACGGTCCCAGTGGTATCGGTCGTTATTCCCTTTGAGATGCACGACAAGGCGAAGCGTTCACCTAAATTCAATAAGTATTCCGGGCATGCGTGGTACGGCGGTAAGAGGCGCCACTTTCACCAGAAGTTGGTTGAACGATCAGTCTTCGCCCAAGACCCACCAAGCAATTCACCCTTTCAGGGCCGGTCAATTTGTTCCAGATGTACAGTACCGGACGCGCCGCAACGATAAAACGGCGGCAGCGGCGCCTCGGAGCGCCGAAACCCGCCGTTTTCAAATAACTTCTTTAAAATTGGTTTATTTGCAAAAATAAGTACATATTCGAGCTCAGCAGCTTGAGCTCTACCCTTCCATATACAATTTTCCCAAATTCGTAAAATTTGTTTTCAGCCGATTTTTTTTGATTTTTTCGATTTTCGGATCCCGTTGCCGCTTCGGTCCCTCGCTTGGTGACTCCCCGTTCTACTAGGCTCCGCCTACTCCTGGCCTCCTATAAATATGCGGCGCGTCCTTCCCTAGCGTCCCAAGCTGGGAGTAGGGGGCCCCACGGGGTGGCTCGAAGGAGCTACCACGTGTGGCCCCCCGTTGGGCATGGGTCGCAAATGAATTGCGGTTGGCTCTGCTCGGGTCACCACGCGTGGGCACCGGAACGGCGCATTTCGAGGCTCCGGAGCGCCGCTACCGCCGTTTTATCGTTGCGGCGCGTCCGGTACCGTATCTGGGACGCTGACGTGAAGAACGGCTGCCCTCCCCCAAGTGTTGAGGAAGGTGGAGCACTGCATCACGAAATCTGGGCCCAGATTCATGAACGGACGAGCGGTCTGTGAAACCGCGGCGCAGCCAGAACCGGGGTGAAGAGTCGATGAGAGATTGTGCTTAACATGGGAAGTTCAGGATGAGTGGGAAAAGATGGGCGCCGTTCGAGCTGCATCTCGGGGTTTATCGGTGGTTTTCCAATGATGAATCTGGGCCCTGCTGAAAGTTACGGTATCCCTTACCAGAGTAGGTCGAAGGGTCTAGTCGAGCTTTGGCCCTACTTACAAGGTTTCTCATTGCTTTTGAGGTGTTCGTCAAACTAACCGATTAATGTTTGGTTGGATGTTTGAGCTTGTCGTCTGTCACGCCTATGCTTCTCCTTCTGCTTCTTATACTCCTTCCATTTCTTATCGTGATGCCGCTCCTCAGAGGAGGAGCTACTGCCGTCCTTGTGGCCATGCTTCTTCTCTGAAACTCGACTTTGAGTTTTTAATAATTGAAATTGATCAGCTACTGATTTGACAGGCCAATTCACTAAGCAACGGACATTTGGACGTGGTGTCAGCCAAATGCAAAGGACCTAGTACAGACTCTTACGATCATCGTAGACCCCGGCGTCCTTCCTGTTGAAGTTGTACTTGCGGCAAGTGGTGGTGTAGTTGGCGTCGTAGACACCCAGAAGAATCTCTGTTGTAGGCATCAGACCGATCTGAATATTTATTCATCACCCATTTTTGTTTGAGACTTCTAGCATGACGTCTTTTTTCTCAAGACTTGTCCGTTGTTCCGAGAATTTTCCGTGGCTTTGGCCTATTTTCTCGAAAAACAAAACTTTATTGGCATTAAAATTGTGATTTATTGATGTAAGTCGTTTCAGGAATCACAAAAAATCACCTCCTTGAGCCGCTTCTCCATGTCCTTCTTGCAATCGAGACATTCCGGTGTTTGACATTTGGCTTCCTCCTGAAAAGCAAGTATTGATTAATTTTAGTTTCTTTTGTGGTAAATTTTATCGATTGATTCGGTCGATATAAGAGGCGTACTTGCAGTGGGACCACGCTGCCCGATTGCTCCTGATCCAGCGACAGATCAGGGAACGAGGTCATCGCCTCGTCGAGTGTGGCCGCTTGGAATCGCGAGTCGTACGGCAGACATGGCTGAACGGCTCCAGGCGGTGGTGTGACGCATTGACACTGAATTAGACACTAGAAGTTAAAAATAATAATTTGTTGTCGAGGAATTTTGGGGTTTCAGACGTTTTTTCTTTTTAAAGTGGAGTTATTTTCGCTTTTTTGAGAACAGTTTATACTTGATTCGCGAGGCTCAGCCGCTTCAGCTGTCACCTCCGGTGCTACTGCTTTTTTCATGTTTTTTCTTCATTTTTTCACTCTCCGACGTCTTGGGCCATTTTTGCACTAACCACATTTGTATTAATTGTTTCCTTGCAGGACCACCTCAACATGGAATATTGGAAGCAGCACAGAGTAACCATCGGCTTAAATAAGATCCTATGCGCCAGCGAATATAGCAGAAGCGAGAAGGTGAGCCATTTTCCTTCGAAAAAAATATATGTATATATAAAATAAATAAATAAATAAATAATAAAAATAAAAAATTAAATCCAAACAGCAGCACCTAATTCTGCCGCTCGCGAGCGGTTGCGTCGCGTGCGCTGCCTACCCAGCACATGGAGCTCTTGGGGAGCGGCCTTGTTTTGCGAGGTGTAGAATATTCGGTGGTTCTTTGGAAATTCAGATATAAAAAGTTGAAGGCTAGAATGTTTGTTCCTTTACTGTGAAATTAAATATTGTTTCATGAAGTGGCCAAATAGTAATTGTTTTTAAATGCTAATTCTACACACAAATTTTTTGCACTGTTTGAATGCTGCATAGAAAATCATTTTTGGTTTCGATTTTTCCGATTTTCCTCCAATTTAGGCTAGAGCTATTTGTCTTTTCTATGGGTTTCTGGGTAGTTACCCGAAAGGTAGCCTTGCTCTTGAACTCTGAAACTCTGCCTGACGGTTTGCTGCTAGCCGATCAGTTCCGCCTTCACCTTTTCGTACCCGTCAGCTACTTTGAGTCACCGCCGATGTTAGCAAACAGTGTCACGAGTGGTGTTGGTATCATCTTTGATATCCGATCGCTGGCGCTCTTTTCAATTGAAATGATAGGAGAACTTGCGAGTTGGAGTATTTCTGGGCAACCCTTGGTTTCAAAAAACGAGGATGTTCGAGGAAAATGTTGATATTTAGTCTACTTTTTAGCCCCTCAATAGATATCGTCCTATCTACCGAAAAATTCTGAACGATTAGGGGGATAATCCGAGCTTTGATGAGAATTAGCCTCCCTGATATCGGTGAATAACATTGTTCCCTGTTATTTGGCACAATTATGCGAAATGATGTGCTGATGTGTACCGATGGTTGTTGAGGTGTAAGCCGATTAGAGACTTCGTACCGCCGACGTCCCGACTATAGGGTTTGTACTTCTCCGCTACGTATTGATCGATCGGTAATTGTGAAAAACTTTGAAAAATGCGGTGAGAAACGCTGAATATTCACGAAGCACTACATGAAACTGGAGGAACGTGGTTCGCCAGTAAGAAGTGCCACTGACACTGATACGGTCGAGCGATCAATCCTCGCCCGGGTAACCAAGCCTAACGTCCCTCTGTGGTTGGGCAAATTGGTACCAGACTTGTTTTGGAAATTGAAGACGCAGTCTTCTACAAGGGCTGGCTTCTGCAAGTCATTGTATAGGCCAATACGCGTTCGCCATGCCTCTGTGATTCCAAATGGAAGAGAGTGCATGGTGCCTTCTTGCGGTCTATCACCTTGAGAATGGTTTCGATTTTTTACGGTATTCAAAACCTCGGTTTTAACTGAATTTTGTGCTGTTTCTTGGTCATAGATCTTACAATTAGATTGACCACGTCGTAATGGGCAGATCATGGTGGCGGAAACCCCGATTCAAAATTCCCGCCGCCCCCGAGCTCTTCTCACTCGAATGGCGGTGAGAATTTTGAATCGGGGTTTCCGTCACCATGATCTGCCCATTACGACGTGGTCAATCTGTGAGATCTATGACCAAGGAACACCACAAATTTCATTAAAAACCGAGGTTTTGAATCCTGGAAAAAGGCGGAACCACCTCGGAGGCGATAGCCCCAAGAAGGCTCCATGCACTTCTCTTCCATTCGGAATCGTAGAGACGTGGTGAACGCGTATTGGCCCATACAATGACTTGCAGAAGCCAGCCGTTGTAGAAGACAGTGTCTTCAATTTCCAAAACAAGTCTGGTACCAATTCACCCAACCACAGAGGGTAGGTAGGCTTGGTTAACCCGGGCGAGGAATGATCGCTCGACCGTGTCAGTGTCAGTGCTATTGGTACGAAATGTCCAGCACGCAATGGCAAAAAAGGTTTGTCCAGCAATTTGAGTTCTGCTCCGCCATGTCCTTCGAAAATCGAAGCCCTCAGTTTGCCCAAACGACTACCGCTGTTTGCCGGTGTCGGCCGCCGCTCTCCACCGTTTCAACAGCTGCCAGAAGTGTCCCTGCAGCTGCAGCAAAGGGCAATTCTCGGCTATGACTCATTCATAATTAGAGTTTCAACCGAATGAGGAGCCAATTTTATGATCAACAATCTCGAAAAGAACAAAAATATCAATAGAACAAGGCAAACCAGCGAACCTGTGGTTGTTGCTCGAGTAAATGAGCCGCCTGAGCGGTAAACAGTAGCAGCAGCAGAGCGTGCCGCATATCGACACTGTCACCCTCACAAATCCCCGCCGCCCAACGAAACGGATGCTTACCTGGACCGGTTATGTGAAGGTGGGGTGGTGAACTCTGATTGAACTTCGTCAGGTCAATCGTCTAGGAATCTCATTGCACAGAGGCTTATCGCGAGCCGGAGGAGAGATATGGAGTGATCTCGAGATCTATCAAGGAGTCCTTTTCCCCTGATTCGAGTGAAGATTTTGTTCAAGAATCGAGAGGAGAAATGTGAGGTGTGGTCGAGATTTCGCTACGGTCAAATCTTGGTCCAGATTTGCATCGGCTCTGGGCTGCAAAGAAAGTCTAGCAGCTTTTGAGACTGCGTTTCCAGGAACTTTTTAGAGCGTTTGTACTTGGGTGTCTAAGTGCATTTCAACCTCATCTTGGGCTGGTCAGCGTGAGAATGCTGAAAAATTCAAAATTCTCTAAACCTAGCCGAAGAAGTGCAACATTTTTTTATCCATTTGAGAGCTGATACCTTCGAAGGCTCCTAAATGGGCGGCAAATGGTGCACGTCTTGGGCTAGGTTAAGAGAGTTTCAAAATTTTTTAGCGTTCCCACGCTTGGTGGCCCGAAGTAAGATTAAAAGCCTTCATCCCAGGCACCCAAGGTTAGACGCTCTAAACAGTCACTGGTAGTCCAATCTTAAGAGCTGCTGATTTTCTTTGCATTCCAGACCTGATGCAAATCTGGGCTCAAATTTGGCTGTGGCAAACTCCCGGTTTCCCCTCATATTTCTCCTCCCCACTCCTGGGTCCAGATTCATGAACGGGCAAGCGGTCTCCGAAACCGCGGCACAGCCAGAACCAGGGCCCACATTCATCATTGCTAAACCCCGATAAACCACGAGATATAGCCTATGAACGGCGCGCAGCTTTCTCTACGTATCCTAAACTTTCTATGTTAAACGCAATCTCTCATCGACTCTGCCGTGTGGCTCTGGCTGCGCCGCGGTTTCGGAGACCGCTCGTCCGTTCATGAGTCTGGGCCTAGATGCCAGAGTCGAGGAGAGATTGCGTCTAACATAGGAAGTTTGGGACAAGTAGACAAAGGTGGGCGGCGTTCGGGCTATATCTCGGGGTTTATCGGAGGTTTATCAATGATGAATCTGGGCCCTGATAAGTCTGAGCAATGAGGTCCTGAGACGACTGGCCTCGACAGCCAAGTTCAACCTGACGTGACTTTCTTGTTGGTTCAGCTGAGCGGCAATTGCACTGTGCATAGGTGTTACCGATGTCTGTTCGTTCAATGCGATGGGTAAACATCTGAAAACGTGGGTGTATAGACTGTTACATTGTCAGACGGAGACTTCCTATGGAGAACGGGTAACCTAAGATACTCAAAGAGTGGGTAGGTTACACATTCCTTCGGTAAAGGCAGTTCAAATGAGATGGGTAGTACTCACACGACATTTTTTCTGATTATAGAGCACGGAACCCCTCCTCGCTGGATGGTTAAGAGGCTCGGTCCGATATTTCTTCGTTTTTGCGCTTTATTTTAGCTGCAAACATTGCTCGCTGACTTAGATCAGCTTCTGCCCGAATGCAGCACTTTTTCCTTCTTTTCAGTACGCGTGTGGTACAGCGGTAAGACGCCGCTTCTACCCGCATGGTCGAGCGATCGATCCTTGTACAGGCTAACCAAGCTTTTCATCCCTGCAGATGGATAAATTTGTTCAAGACTTGTCTGGGAGCCCCCGTAGAGACCAAGTACCCGCTCACCATGCCTTCACAATTCAGAGTTGAAGACAAGTGCATGGCGCGTCCTTTCGAGAACTCCTCAAGAAGATTCCCCATGTTCCAAGGGTATGAAGGCTACTAACAGCGCCACCGCTACATTACCAAGTTTCACGTGAATTCAGAAATTTGTCGATGTTTTTGCGTACTTTCTTTTTCAGGTTTTTCACCATGACCAATCAATCAATACGTAGGAGAAAAGTACAGTACGCTTTAGTCCAACCTTAGACAATCCTTTGATTTTACAACAAAATCAGATTTTTTCTTCCGTAATCGTGCAACGACCGGGTGTCGGGTAGTTTGGTGAATCATACCACCCTTACCTATGTTTTCTATGATTATCCGATTATGTGGAACTCGAGTGGTCCCGCATGCCCCCAATACCATCAACAGGCAATCACAAACTGCAAAACTCTAGACTTTATAGAAAAACACTGTGAAACGTCATTTGGCAACGAGCGCCAATCTCCTCCGTGGAGGCGGAGATTGGCAGAGAAAGTGATGACTGCAAAGAATCGCAATAAAAACGTAGCAATTGTATAAAATAGTAGTAATAAATAGCAGTCGCGAAACAACACAGCAATGGCAAATCGACGAATGAAATATCACGAAACTCGCACAACACACTGAGTGGGGCAGTGATTTGGAATGATTCTAACTAGTCTCATCTCTAGTACATCTCTCTCGACTACAAGTAACTTACACAAACAATCAATATAAATTATACGTCATATAATAACATCAGTGTACAGTGCAGAGAACGCGGTTGAGAGTGATCGTAACGTGGACATGGAGAAAATATATAAATATATCGCATAAAACCGTCTCGACTAGAGTGAATCACCACATCGTATCAGCATAGAAATGTGTGAGATAATATGCGCGTTATATTAAACATCTATCTGACAACGGATACTAATTAGTAATAATGTCATAATTAATATTGTCATAGTTAGACTTGTTCGCCCGCCTCTACTTAACTAAGCGACTAACGGCTCGTTCATACTCCGCGGCAAACGGCGCGTCTGGCACAGGGCAGGGACGCAGAGTACGCACCACTGCAGTGGTGCCGCACTGCTTTGCCGACGAGTATGAACGAGGCCTATCACTACAACCTAACGGAGAAGCTTCATTAGTTAACCAAACGTCTAAGGCCATTGTTATACCGACGCCACCCCCCAGCGTCTGCCAGCGCAACTCGTTCCATTCAGTATCAGACACCGAGGTAGCAGACGTGCGTGTGTTAGTTGTCCCGTCCCGGCAGGACAACTAACACACGCACGTCTGCTACCACGGTGTCTGATACTGAATGGGACGAGTTGCGCTGGCAGACGCTGGGGGGTGAGCGTTGGTATAACAAGGGCCTAAAGGTCAAACGCCCCTATACCAACAACAACGAAAAAGCCAACAAGAATTTCTAGTTCAATGGGCTTCAAATGTTGTAGGATTCGACCGTCAGCAGAGTCGTGTGTGCGAAGGCTATACAAATAATGCAGAACTCTTGAATTTGAACATTATTTACCTTCTGGGTTTTGTTACTTACCTAGCACGAAAGAAAACTGGGCTGCAATAGTGATCTTGCTGGGCAAGGAAGCTGGCAAATCGGTTGGCATAAAGCTGGATCACTGACACAACAAATAGAAGAGTTATTAGGGGAAGAAAAAGAATAGATCTCTGCGTATGATGATAGGACCACTCGGTAAGTACATATATACATCCGTAGGCTTAGTGACGTTCAAATCTCGCCGTTTTAAAGTAGATGTGGTCTTAGTGAATAAAAAATACAGTATTCGGGGGAAAATATGTCCTGCTACTTCCGAAGAAATGAAGAGGTTAGAAGTGACCAGCTCGGAATTAGAGATACAAATGGCCATAAACTATACAGTAAATCGTTGCTCACGTCCCTCGGGTAGCATCAGGGTCAGTGATTTGGCGTTGATCCAGACGAGTCTCGGTCGGAATCCGGTTATCGTGCCGTTCGGACTGAACGATATCGGTGGAACGGAGGGCGCGAGTTGGGTCTTCACCAGCTTCATTTGATTCTGTCCCATTCCCTGAAAATGGGAGAGCCCTTTGATAACAGTTTCATGTCTAATCGCTCTAAAAATTGATATGAAACTGTTAGGGCTCGTTTAGACGCCGCGCGGCGAAAATGGAAAACCGATTAGTAATTAACGTCATTGATCGAATTTCCTCCCTTGCGCTAGTGGCGCAGTCCGGTGGCGCCGCGTCTAAGCAAAAAATTAGCATATTATCGAATAGGGAAGAAATTGAACGGAAAAAGTGAATTTCGTCAAAATGTCCCTTAATAAGGAATAGCAGCCTTCTAAAGAACCCGAACGACTAATACGTTTGTCCATATGAAGCGCCACCGGACTACGCCACTAATGCAAAGGAGCAAATTCCACCAAGGACGTTAATTACTGATTGCGCTTCGATTTTGCATTCGCATCACGAAATCTGCTGAGAGTTACGGTATCCCTTAGGGCTCGTTTAGACGGCGCGCGGCGAAAATACAAAATTCAAGCGCAATCAATAATTAACGTCCTTGATCGAATTTGATCTTTTGCATTGGTGGCGCAGTCCGGTGGCGCCTCATATAGGCAAACTTACTGGTCGTTCGGGTTCTTTAGAAGGCTGATATTCCTTATTAAGGGACATTTTGACGAAATTCACTTTTTTTCGTCCAATTTCTTCCCTATTCGATAATATGCCTAATTTTGTTGCTTAGACGCTGCGCCACCGGACTGCGCCACTAATGCAAAGGAGCAAGTACGATGAAGGACGTTAATTATTGATTGCGACTCAATTTTGCATTTTCGCCGCGCGGCATCTAAACGAGCTCTAATAGTGGTTCTAGAATCACCGCAAAAGGCGCGCTCGAGGCACAGACATGATTCGAACTCTCGTTTCGGGCCTACCCGGGACACTTTCCCTCAAGCAGACGGCTTCTGCTTTCGGGGTTTAACGTCAGTGGTAAAAACGCTCTGAGAAGTAGAGCAGGCAACTCGGTGGTGACCTAGCATCACAGTGCATCGTATAAGTCAACGACCCGAGTTCGAGTCCGGCCTGAGCCGAGATTTTTGCCATGATCATAGCACCACAAATACAACATCTATGCAATACGTGCACAATAATAAAAAAGGTAAAACGCTGTAACAAAAGTATGACTTCACATTATGTGAAGCGTTGTTTAGAAGAAAAACTCACCAGAAACGTTTGACTGGTCTGATAAAAGTTGATTTTAGCGTCCTGCTCGCCGTACGTGGCCAGATATTTGCCGTCTTCGGAGAATGCCACCGCCGATACCGGTCCTTGATGAGCTTGCAGACTCTGAGGTGCGGAATTTATTTCATTTTTAAGCATTTTCTCTTCTTATAAAAAGGCAGTACAACGACCTACATGTGCCTTCGCCGCCCTCAGTTCATGAACGACACACGTGCCGTTCTTGCCTCCGAATGCTATGCGACGGGTCGACGCACAGTAAGCGACCATAAAGAACCTGAGAGATTACGGACTACTTTGTATGAGGGTCTAAGGAAGTTCTGAAAGTGGACAAACTTGGTGATTGGAGGGAAGATCTCGGCCAATGTCTTCTGCTTCAACAACGACGTGTCGAGACAGTGCACGAGCACATCGCCGACAGGTAGCATCATTTCAACGACTTCAGCGTAACGCTTCTCCGACAACTCTTCGATCAGTCTCAGCACCTGGAAGGCAATTCATACCCTGAGGGGTTCGATCAGACGTGAGGAGAAGACCACTCACTTCGCTACGCGATTTCAGTAGAGGACTGACAACCGTGTGCTGGATGGTTTGGTGCTGGGCGGCAGAGTTGTACCGAGCGACCTTAAATAGAGACAACATTACAGACGAATTGAGCTAATCAGACGTAGAAAGAAAAAGAAGTTAAATTTTTAAAAAATTCAACTCCTTTTTCATTTTATTAACCCAATTTATACAGGATTTTTTCCTCTGTCTGATGGTACAAGGAAGGTATATCACCAGAAAGGGAGAAGAGTCCTGTGAAGAATATAAAAATTAAAAGGTCAACGAAGTTGAACCTATTCCGCCACATAGAAAAGAGAAACAAAAAAAAACAAAACGCTTTGGACCTTTCCAACAACGTCAAGTTCCTCTATGACTCACCTCCATGCTAAGAGCTGATAATAATGCCGTCGGGCGAGCCGTGGCAATGAGCATGAGAGCATGTCGCGCTGTTCGACATGCATCAGCTATCGGTGACAGCGGAGCACCAACGATCGGAGGCCTAAATGGCAATGTCTGTGAGAAACCTCAGCCACCTATAAGGGAAAATGGACCAAGAATTAGCCAGCCGAAGATTAAATGAATGAAAATTAACGAGAAAAGAATGAAAAATCAACTCACGGTGGCTGCTTTTCCGTGTTAGCGGCCAGATCGAGCAAGCCCAGCACAACTTTACAAATCTCAAGGTGCGGTTCCCAATGGGTGAATCCCCTGCCGAGGAGGTCGATGGCTGCCCGACGTAGGGGCGAATGAACCGGCAACAGGGATGACGGCGCGGCGACCAACAGCTCCAGAAGAGACAGGGCAGTGGCTCTCGTCAAATCGGCCCTACAAAAACATTTGATAATGTTCTGTTCTGAATTCTAGAGGTTCTAGGTGATAGGAGTATGTGTTCACCTGTTCAGCTCATCACCAAACTCTGCACCGACCACTCCTAGCAGGATGATGGCGGTTGCTTGATTACGACGAACCTGCTGAACTCCGGATTCTCCATCCTCACCAATTGTGGGTTCTGGAGGAAAGATGATAGTTTTCAACAAAGGTAAATAGGCCAAGGTAAACCACAAAGGGGTGAAAGGCTTGATTATCCCTCTTTTCGACAAAACAGTCAGCAATCCGAGATGAAATAGGATTTCTAATCTTCACCTGGCACCGGAGTCTGTGGCGGTGGAGAACTTTTCCTCCTTGGAGGAATAGGAGGTGCTGATGGCGGAAGCGTCGGTATAGATGATTGTAATCGTGCGCCTAAAAATGGTTCATAATAGAAACGATTTCACTTTAAAGAGTGACCTTCTAGAAAAAAAAATGTACCAAAAATCGATAAGGCAGGATCTAGAAGAGGAGGAAGGAACGGCGTCCACGATTCAATAAGGCGCCGACGTCCTGACGTGCCTAATCGAGACAGTTCACGAATCAACAGAGCCTGTGCTGCCTCGCGGATCTCGACACAGCTATCTTGCCATCTACAAAGCGAAGAATGTTCAAAAAAGCTCAAGAATTACAAAATTCAGTCAACAAGTGGATTCGTACCTTCTGGCAAGGAGTTCTATTCGAGGAGCAGCATAGGAGCTACGGGGATGAACATGGTCAGGGAGAAGGACGCAGTGCAATGCGGCGAGAAGACTCCAGCCTGATATTGATTTATTGGAAATCCATCAATGATCGAACTGAATGGATTATCAAACCTTGTTTGAGTTGCTGTCTCTCACTGATCACTCCGTCCGTGGTAAGCTTTTTGGGGTGCTGCGTCTGAGTGGAAAGAGAACTTCTTCGGGTGTTTCTGGAAAAATTCGATCTCGAACAGCATTAAGAACGTACAGAAGCATCAAAGAAAAGCAAAATAATTTTAGTCTCTACAAAAAAAAAGAAATAAAAAAGAGGATTGAAGAGAAGAACTTACTCAATCTGTGCAGCCGCATTTCGCATACCCATCAAAGTGTTCGATGTGGAAATGATCGCCAACAAATGTGTCGTCGTCAACGAATGACTTGCCTGTGAGCGTTCTGGGTTAGAAATATACCTAAAAAGCTACCGAAGGCAACACATACCTGCCAACGTATTTCCTTCGAGAAGTAATCGAACGACTGTTGTGTCCGTTGAGGAAGAGCCACGGAAAGTTGTCCTACAGTGAGCGGCGTTTACTCAAGGTCTTATTCTGGGTTAACTTCAACCAACCTTGTCGCGAAACATTTCCGAAGTATAATTGCCTCTTCGGTTTACTCAAACCCAACTTTTTGATGCAGACGGCGTCAAGGTCACCGTCAAGATTCCACGCGTGGAGCAAGGATAGCAGTAAGCGTGCGATGTCCAAATAAAGGTTGGACTCAAACTGCCAAGCAAAACGGCTGAAATTGTCCCAAGTTGAGGGCGTATGGTTGGAAAAGATCAGGGAGCGCGTTCATGATCGACCTAATCAAGATTAGAAGCAAAAAACTGTCTTCAAGGAGCTCACCGGGGTAATTCAGACGTCGGCGAATTATTTTCTTTCGACTCAGCTCTTGTAATCACTTGAGAGATCCGGCGTTCGTTGAAAGCTGCCTCGTCAGTTGAATCCAGATACACAATGCCACCAATGAGGCTTCCAACCTAAGAAAACCGCTTTCCATCTGCGAAATTCAGAAAGGAGATAAGGCGACATACATCGAATTGGACCAGATGAGCGCCCTCTCGACAACCGGGCAGCGGAATGATGGACATTGGAGGGCCGAGCTGCACGGCACCCATCTCATGTGTGAACGACGTGGGAGGACTCTCGGTGCGTGGAACACCAGGATCCGGATTGCTTGAGCGACCTTTCACCTGGAACCAGCTCTTCAATACCATAAAATTGAATGATCAAGAAAAATGCCGAACTAACCATGTCCATTCCTCGATACCGTAACGCTCTCATCAACACCACAGCATGTGGCGCCGCCGTCTGGTCAGTCCCCTCGTCTTTTCCGATTTGCTCGTCGCAAGCCGCCAGTATCTCTTCGGCCAAAACGCCGTTCACAACTCGGTCCAGATTTGCTGAAAGGGAAAAGACTTGGAAGAAGACCACTGGAGCACCCTGCGAGAGCAATATGATGTCCCTGAGGCAGTACCTGTCTCCATTTGCCACACATAGACCGATCCGTCGTCAAGACGCACCAACATAAAATCATCCAGCGGTCGCCATTTCACCAGAGTGACAGGATGCGGATGTCGTGAAGCCAACAGGATGCATTTCATATCGCGAATATTCAGCAAACTCACACTGTGATCGGCGGCAACAGCACAAATACACTTGCTGATGTGCTTCTTAAAATAAAAAAGCGGTAAGTGTGAGCAGAACCTTCAACAAATAGGTTGAACGTACGCTTGTGTTTGCGGGAGGAACCAGGAAACGTAGAATTGGACCACCATGAACGCAGAAACGATGCAGACGCACTGCCGAGTTGATGTTCCATACAATTACGGTGAAGTCGTGCGCACCAGACACGAGCAGCTGCGGATCGAACCGGGGATGATGTTCATGGGGGTAGAAGATGTTGCTGGAAAGATTCGGGTGAACCGAACCAACTAAAAACTTTTGAAACAAACTGCCAGGAAAATGAAAAAAAACAAACAGAAAAAGAGCAGAAAAACTATCCCGAGATCAAACGAAAAGGGCGATTATTCCTACCTCACCGCACCCTTATGCCCGACGAGTCGACGTAATGCAGGTTTTTCCAACGTGACATGGAGAAGCTGTCGAGCGAGCGTTTCCGGCGCGTACGTCATGACAATCAGGCCATCAGCTCGCCCAATTATGAGCTTACCCTGACTGCTGACAAACAGAGAACAGGTTATTTCTCCGTCGTCCTGAAAAGTGGGGCCTCGACGACCGAAAGAAAAACAAAAACGAGAGATATGAGAGAAAATATACCATTTTCACTTTGATTTGGACATTTTTCAAAGCACGTCGGACGTTCTTCAAACCACGTCGGACGTTTTTCAAACCACTTCGGACGTTTTTCAAACCAAATTGAACACCCTCAAGCCACCTTGGCTTGAAAAACGTCCGACGTGGTTTGAAAAAACGTCCAAATGAAAGTGAAAATGGTATATTAAGATGAGAGAACTATTCCACCAACCAGCACTGCCACAGATGACTCTTCATTCCCATTCAGATTTTTCCATACTGACGCTAGCGTTTCTTCAAAACTACCTTTGTATTCTAAAATAAAGACAATAAGTATAAAGATCCTAGAAATGCAAAAAAAACTCAAATTCTACGCACTTAAGGGAAATTGCGAAAGAGAAGTGAATTTCCTGTACACTTCCTTGTCAAATTTAGGAATTCTCCAGACGAGAAGATGTCCTGACTGAGTGCCACAGGCGGCATGGAACGAATGATCGCCTCGTTGTGGAGAGAACGTGAACGTCACATCGCCCAACCACTAGAAAAGGTGCGATTACATTAATATACATTTGAAAGGTTAAAAAGAGAAAGTCTACGGAAAAGTACCGAGCGGGGGCTCGACTTCAAGCTGTCCCATACGGCGAATTCGAACGGTTCCAGCTGAGAAAAATAGTTTTTTGAATCGCCAAATTGTTGTCGTGCTTGAGGACCATTCAGTTTCCTTCAAAAACATGACATTGTGAAAGACAGAAGGAAACAAACATTAAAAGGCACAATGGTCGAAAAGTCAACCCACTCGAGGGGAAGCTGATAGATCCTGAGGGTATGATCGGCAAACGTCACAGCTACTTTGTCAACGTCCAATATTTTGCCGTTCAGAGCTTTTATAGGACAATTGTAGTCAATTATAGAGGAGAGGTCGGCAAGATCAATCAACTATAAGTAAGACATAATCATGAATAGAAAAATGTTTAAAAAATAGGGTTAAGGCAAAACCGAACCTGCCACGAGTGAGAGCAGACGGCTAGCAGAAGTCGCTCGTTTACGGGATTGAATGAGATGGATTTGACGTCTCTTAGTTCTAATCTTTTCGATTCATCCTCGTATAGGGGATTGGCTAGATCCTAAAAAAAAATAAGAATTACCAAGTTACAATCGGGAGACCGAGGTAATTAAGATGAAGGTATCGAGGTAAGTGTGATAGAAAATAATGGAATTATAATAAGACAACGACATACAAATAAGTGAATATTTCAGGTTAATTAATCGTAAGGGAATGAAGGCGCTCCAAGTTTACCTTCTTCTCCAGTTCGGTAAGTGACCAGATCTTGATCATTCCTGCCATCGAAATACCGATGCATTGCTCAGGTTTATTCGATCTTTGTACGATTTCGTAGCTACAGATCCAATCAGGCTCAACCCTGAAAGGATGACTTTCTTTAATAAGTTTTCAAAGGTTCTCGTGTAGATGTAACAGATAAAATACTGTGCACTTACAAATAAACATAAATAAATAAATAAATAAATAAATAAATAAATGAAAAATAAATAACGAATATGCCAAAAACCACGTAACCCTACCTAGAACTCAGCTGAAACACCACCGTAAGGTCTTGGGGGTCCATTACGATAATGTCACTATAGTCGCCAATACAGAAGAGCCGCGTCGATCTTGTGTGACGAGATGATCTGTAGGTCTAAAAGAATCAAATAATTGAAGTGGTAAGAATCGTTAAAATAAGGGGAAACTGCTGAAGTCGCACCACTAACATAAGGTTGCATGTGACGATGAACGAACAGCGAAGCGACGGAATCAATGCATCGACCGTCTTGAATATCCCATAAACAGAGGAGGCCGTCAGATGAGGCAGAAATAAATCGACTGAAAATAAACAAGCAATAGGTGGTAGGTAGCCATACTTTGACTAGACTAAGCAAAAAAGGATGAGACAAATGATTTTGCGAGTTCGTCACTGCCCTAAAGGCTTTCATTCTCTGAAACAACAACACTAAACCCTAAGGCCTTTGTTATAGGTTCGCTCGCACCCTGCGAAACTCGTCCATTCAGCATCAGACAGCGTGGGGCCAGACACGTTTGTACGAGCTATCCCGTCGACGCGACTCGTACAAACGTGTCTGGCCCCACGCTGTCTGATGCTGAATGGACGAGTTTCGCAGGGTGCGAGCGAACCTATAACGAAGGCCTAATAGCAGCACCTTGCTTTATGAATCAGAAACCTGGCATGGTTGCGGTCACGCCAGCGAATTCTTTTCATTTTCGTCTCAACTTCACAGCTATAACTCCTTGTACATATTTCTAATGCATCTTAAGACCATTGATTACGTAATAATGTAACTAATATTGAACGGAACTGACCAGTTTCGAATGAATAAATACAAAAAACACAAAAATAAATAAATTAAATACAAAAAAATAAATACAAACAAATGAAAAAATGGAACGCACGCTGACGACGACAAATTATTGGTGGGCGATATGGCGGTTATAGGAGCTTCGTGCCCGATCATAAGCTGGCTAGGTGTGAGCGCTTCTTCATCGTACTTCCATGTCACAATGTGACCATTTGCAGCACCTACAATCGAGTAAAATTAGTAAAATTGAAATATTAAGTGAAATAAAGTAAAAATAATAAATCAATAGGGTACTAAAGGGTACTGACTGCACTCATATTGAGTTCCTGTTAGTAAATATATCTCTATATACTCTTCAAGAACCCTAGAAAATACGGAAGGGTAGAGATATGAAATTACGGCTCTATTCATCCACAAACTATACAGTCTATTTTTTACAATTTACAAGTGGTCCAGAGTTGACGATTGTATTGAGAGAAAGGATTTTATTGCCCTGAGTAGGCCAGGTTAAGGTAAATGTCAGCTTAAGGTAGTCATCAGTCCCCTAAGGACGAAGCGCAAGCCATAGAGGCTTTACGAATCCATATGTGTCAAAGATCATATCCTAAGCGATCCACAAACTAACAGCATGGGTTTGTTCACGATAACATGGGGTTACAAAGTCCAGAGAGCCTCACTAGTTGAAGTGCCGCCTATCTTGTTATTTGCGGACATTCTATTACAATAACGAGCTTCACGAACTTTTACTTGTTAAAGGATTACTTGCTGAAGGAACTTTCAGAGAAAAAAGAAAGAAAGTAGCCTTTGACTTCGAAAGACACGCGAATTTCAGAGTTTCTTGCATAATCAAAACAAAAGCATATTCACCACAGACATGAATATTGTCTGAGCAGGGAAACACATTAGCAGCGATATCGCGCGCATAATCACCAAACGCACCAACATTATGCCCCACCCGAAAACTTGAATCTTTCATCAATTTCTCAGAAGGATGTTCCACCCTTTCCGGGGGGATAAAACACAAAAATTATGCGAAATCAAAATTTCTGACATCCCTCACGAGAAACTTTTCCATCAAAAAAAAATCAAAAATCAAGATGGAAGAACTAGTTGAAAAATAAAAACAAAAAACAGTGAAAGTGAGAGTTTCTACTCACCTGTAACTATAGAAGCGCTGTCGCTCAAATAGCGAACGACGGTGATTTTGTTGTCTGGCGGTTTCTGTCCCCAAATCACAAGCGGCACAACTAGCCCATTTGTGGTCGGAGGAGGCTCACCAGTGGACATCCTGAAAGCGAAATTTTCAGAGCTTAGAAAAAATTTGAAGATTTTCAGTTGAAACAAAATGCAGATCAAAATCGAACAGGCAACGTGCCGAGATGAAAAAGAACCAAAAAATTTTCAAATTCGTCGAAAGATCGTAATCGAGGAACTACACCAGAATCGATAGAGTTAAGCATCTTTTCAGAATTGAACAATTCAAATTGGATGAATCACACCAAAGAAAGGACGCGATAACTCCGGCCGAAGATCAGGTGAGTTCCAGGGGCCCCAAAACCCTCAAAAACCCATTAACCCCATCGAAATCAAGTGAATTACCCCTGTTGGGTATACAGTTATATCATACAATGCGTAGTTCAAACATATGACTAATAATATAGCGCCCACGGCTCGGAATAAGTGAAGATGCGAAAGTCCAATAATTCACCGACCTCCGCCCGACGGGTCGGTGGAAGTGGGCGGAGCTGCGGGTGCGACCGCGGCAGCGTTGTTCCGCGCTAAACACCGGGCGGAACTTTTGTCGTTTGTCGTAGGTCGTTCGGTGTGTTGGCGACGAGCGAGCTTTTTTCTGTCTTCTATGTGTATTTTATTTTTTAATTATGTTTCGTATCAATGATTTTGAGTAATAAAGGGGCTGTTTTGGCACTCTAGCTTGATAAAATAGCGTTACATACATTTTTTCGCTTAAAATTTCCCTTTGGACATAGTAAATATTGGCTGTGTTCACAATCGTCAAACACCAAACTATCAGCAAAGTATTTTAATTTTAATTTCAGTTCACTTTATTTTTTGGCACTATTCCACTTGTAGGACAACAGCACTCGATTTTTTCAGCCAGAATTTTTTTCTCCAGAAATTCACTGAAACTTCGCCTATGGGGGTAATTGAGGGCGCTGATCACAAATGTGCTGTCCGTTTTTCACGTGGGTGGCCTCGGACCACCCAAATCGTTTCTTGGGTGGTCCAGTGAAGATCACCGATTTCGCTGAAACTTCGTCCATGGGTTCTCTGGTGTCCTGAACACGATGGTGAAGTCCGTTTTTCAAATGGCGACCGAATACGGCAGTTATAGGTGAGTCTTACCGCGTAAGGTCAGTAAGTACTTACCTATAACTGCCGTATTCAGACGCCATTTGAAAAACGGACTTCACCATCGTGTCCAGGACACCAGAGAACCCCCATGGACAAAGTTTCAGCGAAATCGGTGATCGTGACTGGAACACCCAAATAGCGATTTGGGTGGTCCGAGACCACCCACGTGAAAAACGGATAGCAGATTCGTGTTCTGGACCCCAAATAACGCCCATAGGCAAAGATCAGCGGAATTGGTGATCTTGACTGGACCACCCATGTAGCGATTTGGGTGGTCCGAGACCACCCGCATAGAAAACGGACAGCAGATTCGTGATCAGCGCCCTCAGTTACCCCCCCCTGTGCAAAGTTTCAGCGAATTTCGACGGCTGAAAAAAAATCGAGTGCTGGTGTCCAACAAGTGGAAAAGTACCATTTTTTTCCAAATTCGCTTTAGAACAAGTTTTTCTTATTGAACATTCTTCTTATGGGACTGCTAGCAATTCGCTGACGTTTTGAGTTGATTTTGAATCAGCTCACTACCTTTGTCCTTGTAAAAGGTGGTAGGGGTTGGTGATAAATGTCTAGTAGTTGTTTCCAGCGAAGGAAACGGTGGATGAATTCGCTATTAGCAAGTTCTTTAGCACTTATTGAAAGGTCAGAGTGCACCAACCAAACATGGGTCAAAACATTTTTGGTCGAAATTTTTCCTGCAGAAGTTATTTGGAGTGTTGATCACGAATCTGATGCCCGTTTTCTGAACTTTGCAGAGGACATCATTGTCTAGGGTGACCTAGTCAGTCGTGTCGAAGACGACATCGCCGAAACGTAGCTCAAAGAATAAAGTTTTAACAATCTCGGTCGATCGATAACAACGTTACGTTTCTTTGGTCTAGCCAGGATTTCAGATTTGGCTTAAACCTCGTCCAGGTGGGTGATTTTGTACGTTAATTGCGATTCTGATGTTTGTTTTTCGAATTTTGGCCATCACTGGTAAGTTCAGGTAAGCAACGAGGACGGAGCTCGGGATCTTGGACTTTTGAACCTATTTGTTGAGTGATTGTAGGTTTAATGTTGAAGCTCGAAGTCCGAGATTGGTACAGATATTCAATGAATAGACTGACGTTTCGGCGTGTATCGCCTTCTTCGGAGTCTGAAAAAGTCCAACTATACGTCAAGACTACTAGATCAAACGTCGGAATGAACGTGGCGAAGGTTGAAGACCTCATGAACCGCAACCCTTCCAGCACTGAGAAACTAAAACAAGTCCACATTAGGAGACGAAGAGACCAAGAACTTTAAAAGGCAAGATTGACGTATGGGGTGAGCTCTCGGGTTGTATAGACGCATTCGCCCCTACGGTTCAACCTAGGGCTCTTGGCCTGGATCCAGAATCCCTCGAGCATTTTGCGGGCAGCCGTGTGGGTCTCGCGCGCCAATATTTTGAATGTGGCCTCAAAGTCATCGCCGCTGTGGTCATGGCAACTATTTGTTAAACGTTGCAGTTTTGTTAGGTTTTTTAAAGAAGCCTCAGCTCTCAAATTTGCTCTGACTGAGAAAAGTGAGAGGTTTCATTCCGATCTCCATCGAAAAATTGTTTTAGGACCTATCCTTCTGCCACTCTCCTACGTTAATTCGAGTTCTTTACAATCCGTTCCATAGATTTCAAGTTCAATGTGTTTTGTGGAAATTTTAAGTCAGGAACTGCTGCTGGCTGGATTTGTATTGCTTTTTATTCGACAGGACATTGTTTTATCAACGATTTCTTCCTTCTTTTTCCATTTCATTTCTTGACTACTGTACCTTTTCTCACTTTCTTTTCACGCATGTGCATCTTAGAATCTACTCCGTGTACCCTTTCTTGCTCTCATTCTATAGTTCCTTTGTCCGTGATTTTGCGCTTTTCGAGGATTCGCTAACGTGTAATACTGAGTAGTGACACTTGCTATATATCCAAATTATATTTTAGGTGATTACCATGGCGTTAACCAACGATGTGAAAATGCCATCCGATGAGGAGCTCACCGTTCCTCAAGAGATCACCCTTTCCACTCCATGGCTGAAGGCTGTGGCTCCGTACATGGCAAAGCACTGCGAGGAGCAAATAAACGTGGGCGTATACCTTATTTATTTACATTACTTATATGACCTGGAAGTTCTCATTAGTATTTTTCAGCATTTTTTTTTTGCTTTATCTCTCAGCAACTAGAGAAAAGACAAAAATGTGAACTTTTGTTTGATGATCATCTGCATACATATTTTTCAGGAGTTCATGCTTCGGCGTAAGGAGCTCCAGGATCCCAGGGCTACGCTTAAGCAAGGTGTGCTTTGTTTGGAAACTTCTCGTCTTCATGAAACTGGCTTTTGAGAGCCCTTCCATTGAGATCTTAGCCGAACGGGTCTATTTTTTATTTGAAGTACTGTTTCTCGAGGTGGTTTCAGCGTCGAATTTTTAAGCAAGAAAACTTTCCTCTACTCTGTATGGCTTATGTTGTTCCTAAACCTTTGTTCGGAAGGTTTGTTTAGTTTGGTTTTGTTTGTTTTGGGTATAGATGCGAAACTTCGTGATTTTCATATGGAAAATTCGGGTACTACATCCTTTGTCAATGGTTTGCAACTATATTCGAGAGGAATATTGTATTTTCGAGGCATTTGGTGCTTCTGTGCTGAGATTCATGAATGGTTAACCGAAATATGCCGAGAACGTCGCGCAAACTGTGATTTGTCAGTGCTCTGAGGTTGATCCATGGTTGTACGGGTCTAACACACCCCACAAGTTCCAAATATGCCCCAAAGCGTGTTGTTACTATATCAATAGTTACCCTATTGTGGGGTTTATTCCGGGTGTATCATTCATGTATTCGTATTCTCGACATTTGTTCTACTTTCTACTATTTCGTTCTATTTCCTTAATTTCCAAAATTCCTCCTATTTTAGGTGCCGCTGTCACTGCTTGTGGTGTGAAGTTTCTGCAATCGTTGAAGAGAACTTGTGCGCAGGAAACGGAAAAGTTGGCCAACTGCATCGATCAAGGCAGTGCCAAACTGTACATCAGCAAGTACGTGGTTTTGTTGTGATCGTTACATTACGGGCGAATTTTCTTTGCCTTGAATATTTGTTTCCATCGAAAACTGTGAAACGATTGCAATTCCATATTGAAGATTCTGCGTTGAAGTGTTGTTTCTTTGTACTTTTCTGTGCGTCGAGACCTTCTTAGTTGGGATTTTTATTTTCTTTTCAAGTTATGCATGTTTCGATTTTCCGCCTCCGAAACTTCATGTCGCTCATGAATTTGAGCTCAGTATTCATCAGTAGTGAGCTGGTTACTGTAGTATGGTAATGTACGTCAGGAAACGATCAGTTTGGACTTCAAATTCGGAAAAAGGAACGGAGACCAGGCGGAGAGAAGGGAGGAAATCCCATAGTCTCTGTAAGATCCGAGCGGAGATCTGCGTAACCGATAGTCGAACGGGTTCTCCATATCATCCTACCAGCCGTTCAGCGGCCTAACGGCCGCCAAACGGCTTTAAGGGGGGGGGGGCTCCGCCCCCCCCCTCTTCACTCTCGAAATTTTTAAATGTGAACATAGGAAAAATATGGTTGAAAGTAGAGAACTACGAACTCCATCTATGGCAAAGAAGATGTAGCAAAACCTTTATGTAAAATCAGTCACTAATAGAGAAACAAACGGTTACTCTATTAGTGACTGAGATTTTCACAACCCGCTGAAGACAAAGGTATTCCTCGAAAAAATGTACTTTATTGTGTTTCTCATAACTTCGTCCACACCATAAGCTATCCACCATTACTGCATTACCATTCTTTCAGCCTCACGACAACATTCTACAGTACATCAGTCATTTCTCAGTTTTGTTTCACAAACGATTACTCTATTAGTGACCGATTTTACATAAAGGTTTTGCTACATCTTCTTTGCCATAGATGGAGTTCGAAGTTCTCTACTTTCAACCATATTTTTCGGCACTATTCAACTTAACGGACTCCAGTCCTCGATTTTTTTCGAAATTCGAAATTCGCTGAAACTTTGCACAGGGGGGTAATTGAGGGCGCTGATCACGAATCTGCTGTCCGTTTTTCATGAGGGTGGTCTCGGACCACACATATTCACTACTTGGGTGGTCCAGTCAGGATCACCGATTTCGCTGAAACTTGTCTATGGGGGTTCCCTGGAGTCCTAAACACGATGGTGAAGTCCATTTTTGAAATGGCGGCCGAATACGGTAGTTACATGTGGGTACCTACCGACCTTACCTGGTGAGACTCACCTATAACTACCCTACTCGGCCGCCATTTGGAAAACCGACTTCACCATCGTGTTCAGGACGCCAGAGAGCCCCCATAGGCAAAGTTTCAGCAAAATCGGTGATCCTGCCTGGACCACCCAAGTAGAATTTGGGTGGTCCGAGACCACCCACGTGAAAAACAGATAGCAGATTCGTGATCAGCGTCCTCAATTACCCCCCCCCCCCTATGCAAAGTTTCAGCGAGTTTCGACAACTGAAAAAAATCGAGGACTGGAGTCCGTTGTAACAAACAAACAAACAAACATACAAACATACATACAAAGGCTGGGTCTCGCTTATTATATTACCCCCCCCCCTATGCAAAGTTTCAGCGAGTTTGGTGATCCTGACTGGACCACCCAGGTAGCGATTTGGGTGGTCCAAGACCACCCACGCGGAAAACGGACAACAGATTCGTGTTCTGGACCCCAAATAACCCCCAAAGACAAAGTTCAGCGGAATCGGTGATCCTGCCTGGACCACCCAAGTAGAGCTTTGGGTGGTCCGAGACCACCCACGTGAAAAACAGATAGCAGATTCGTGATCAGCGTCCTCAATTACCCCCCCCCCCCTATGCAAAGTTTCAGCGAGTTCGGTGATCCTGACTGGACCACCCATGTAGCGATTTGGGTGGTCCGAGACCACCCACGCGGAAAACGGACAACAGATTCGTGTTCTGGACCCCAAATAACCCCCATAGACAAAGTTCAGCGGAATCGGTGATCCTGCCTGGACCACCCAAGTAGCGCTTTGGGTGGTCCGAGACCACCCACGTGAAAAAACAGATAGCAGATTCGTGATCAGCGTCCTCAATTACCCCCCCCCCTATGCAAAGTTTCAGCGAGTTTCGACAACTGAAAAAAATCGAGGACTGGAGTCCGTTGTAACAAACAAACAAACAAACATACAAACATACATACAAAGGCTGGGTCTCGCTTATTATATAGTAGGATAGTTCATGGGTCTGCCCATGAAGAAGATGTTCTGTAGGAGACCACTAAAGAAGCTCAAGGAGTTCACCTATGATGTTCTGTAGGAGGCTGTCCACGAAGTTCAGCTCGTTGAGCTCATCACTTTGGCACTGTTCGCTGAGAAACAAAAATTTTCACTTGAACCGGTGTGTCTGTAGATGATCTTCATGGGTCTGCCCATGGAGAAGATGTTCTGTAGGAGACTGTCCACGAAGGTCAGCTCGTTGAGCACATCACTTTGGCACTGCTCGCTAAGAAACAAAAATTTTCACTTGAACCGGTGAGTCTGTAGATGATCTTCATGTTCATGGGTCTGCCCATGGAGGAGATGTTCTGTAGGAGACTGTCCACGAAGTTCAGCTCGTTGAGCACATCACTTTGGCACTGCTCGCTAAGAAACAAAAATTTTCACTTGAACCGGTGTGTCTGTAGATGATCTTCATGGGTCTGCCCATGGAGAAGATGTTCTGTAGGAGACTGTCCACGAAGGTCAGCTCGTTGAGCACATCACTTTGGCACTGCTCGCTAAGAAACAAAAATTTTCACTTGAACCGGTGTGTCTGTAGATGATCTTCATGTTCATGGGTCTGCCCATGGAGGAGATGTTCTGTAGGAGACTGTCCACGAAGTTCAGCTCGTTGAGCACATCACTTTGGCACTGTTCGCTGAGAAACAAAAATTTTCACTTGAACCGGTGTGTCTGTAGATGATCTTCATGGGTCTGCCCATGGAGAAGATGTTCTGTAAGAGACTGTCCACGAAGGTCAGCTCGTTGAGCACATCACTTTGGCACTGCTCGCTAAGAAACAAAAATTTTCACTTGAACCGGTGAGGCTGTAGATGATCTTCATGTTCATGGGTCTGCCCATGGAGGAGATGTTCTGTAGGAGACTGTCCACGAAGTTCAGCTCGTTGAGCACATCACTTTGGCATTGTTCGCTGAGAAACAAAAATTTTCACTTGAACCGGTGTGTCCGTAGATGATCTTCATGGGTCTGCCCATGAAGAAGATGTTCTGTAGGAGACCACTAAAGAAGCTCAAGGAGTTCACCTATGCTAGTAGCACATCACCTTGGTATGGGTCCCAGGGAAAGCGTCCTTTGCGGAGTGCGTCCTATCATTGAGCGTGGGCCGTGGACCGCACACCGGGCGGACGGACGGACAAACAAACAAACAAACATCTCTTGGTTTCGCTTATATATAGTAAGGATAGTAGGATAGCGATTTGGGTGGTCCGAGACCACCCACGCGGAAAACGGACAACAGATTCGTGTTCTGGACCCTAAATAGCCCCCATAGACAAAGTTCAGCGGAATCGGTGATCCTGCCTGGACCACCCAAGTAGAGCTTTGGGTGGTCCGAGACCACCCATGTGAAAAACAGATAGCAGATTCGTGATCAGCGTCCTCAATTACCCCCCCCTATGCAAAGTTTCAGCGAGTTTCGACAACTGAAAAAAAAAATCGACGACTGGAGTTCGTTGTAACAAACAAACAAACAAACAAACATACATACAAAGGCTGGGTCTCGCTTATTATATAGTAGGATAAGATAGGATAGGATATAACTACCCTACTCGGCCGCCATTTGGAAAACGGAGTTCGCCATCGTGTTCTGGACCACAAATAACCCCCATAGACAAAGTTCAGCGGAATCGGTGATCCTGACTGGACCACCCAGGTAGCGATTTGGGTGGTCCGAGACCACCCACGCGGAAAACGGACAACAGATTCGTGTTCTGGACCCTAAATAGCCCCCATAGACAAAGTTCAGCGGAATCGGTGATCCTGCCTGGACCACCCAAGTAGAGCTTTGGGTGGTCCGAGACCACCCACGTGAAAAACAGATAGCAGATTCGTGATCAGCGTCCTCAATTACCCCCCCCCCCCCCTATGCAAAGTTTCAGCGAGTTCGGTGATCCTGACTGGACCACCCATGTAGCGATTTGGGTGGTCCGAGACCACCCACGCGGAAAACGGACAACAGATTCGTGTTCTGGACCCCAAATAACCCCCATAGACAAAGTTCAGCGGAATCGGTGATCCTGACTGGACCACCCAGGTAGCGATTTGGGTGGTCCGAGACCACCCACGCGGAAAACGGACAACAGATTCGTGTTCTGGACCCCAAATAACCCCCATAGACAAAGTTCAGCGGAATCGGTGATCCTGCCTGGACCACCCAAGTAGAGCTTTGGGTGGTCCGAGACCACCCACGTGAAAAACAGATAGCAGATTCGTGATCAGCGTCCTCAATTACCCCCCCCTATGCAAAGTTTCAGCGAGTTTCGACAACTGAAAAAAAATCGAGGACTGGAGTTCGTTGTAACAAACAAACAAACAAACAAACATACATACAAAGGCTGGGTCTCGCTTATTATATAGTAGGATAAGATAGGATAGGATATAACTACCCTACTCGGCCGCCATTTGGAAAACGGAGTTCGCCATCGTGTTCTGGACCACAAATAACCCCCATAGACAAAGTTCAGCGGAATCGGTGATCCTGACTGGACCACCCAGGTAGCGATTTGGGTGGTCCGAGACCACCCACGCGGAAAACGGACAACAGATTCGTGTTCTGGACCCCAAATAACCCCCATAGACAAAGTTCAGCGGAATCGGTGATCCTGCCTGGACCACCCAAGTAGAGCTTTGGGTGGTCCGAGACCACCCACGTGAAAAACAGATAGCAGATTCGTGATCAGCGTCCTCAATTACCCCCCCTATGCAAAGTTTCAGCGAGTTCGGTGATCCTGACTGGACCACCCATGTAGCGATTTGGGTGGTCCGAGACCACCCACGCGGAAAACGGACAACAGATTCGTGTTCTGGACCCCAAATAACCCCCATAGACAAAGTTCAGCGGAATCGGTGATCCTGCCTGGACCACCCAAGTAGCGCTTTGGGTGGTCCGAGACCACCCACGTGAAAAACAGATAGCAGATTCGTGATCAGCGTCCTCAATTACCCCCCCCCCCTATGCAAAGTCTCAGCGAGTTTCGACAACTGAAAAAAAATCGAGGACTGGAGTCCGTTGTAACAAACAAACAAACAAACATACAAACATACATACAAAGGCTGGGTCTCGCTTATTATATAGTAGGATCCTCCTTGGACACGGCTAGTAAATTTGAAATCTCGAATCTCGGCTAGAAAAATTTCTTCATTTCGGCGAAGTTTCGTTCCAGATATGCTTTTTCCTTTTCTTTTTGTGGAAGATAGTGGGTGTTGGTAGATACCACGTTGTAGTGTTGTCGTTAGCAGCTTTTAAAAAGCGACTGGAAGCTCTGCAATTTTCAGCGTACTTAAATAAACAATAGAAAATGATAATATGTGTAATTTTATATGTAAATGACGTTCAGGTGCCATGATGAGCAGAAGGTGATGGACGCATGTGTCGAAGAGAAACTTCACCTTACTAGACCAAAGATGGGTTACTTTAGCAAGTTGCACGTCTATGACAGCAAGGAAGCCGCGCCCGGTATGTTCCCATGCATTGCATATTGATATTCATTTTTATATAATGTAATGTTATCGTTGTATCTTTTAAATTATCGAAGAAATCTGTTGAAAGTCTGATAGTATCCCACAAGTGTCAACAGTCCTTGTGTGGTATATATTTCAATACTTTCATTTTTTGAGATTCTGTTTTCTCGCCAAATTCTCGGAGATTAGTCAGCCTGTTTTTTGGTTTCATAGAGGAATTCTGCTATTACAATTTGCTTTCTCATTCGTTGTGTCAAATTTGTTTATTCGGCTACCATTTGTATCGACTCGTAGATTTTATTTTTTCTAGTTTTCTCTAGTTTTAATCCAAGTTCATGTTCAAAGGCCGTTGTTACAGAGAGGAAGATCCGTGACTACAAGGCCGAGGCGGCTAAAGTGCTCGCTGAACTTCCCGATGATTATCATCTACGGAAGGACTACAGAAAGTACAACGACTGGAGATACAATATCTGTGAAAGTTGATTTTTCATAGGTTTCCTTAGCGTTGCGCGTGCGTCAGATTTTTTAGTTTATAGCGGCTGATCTGTTCAAGTGTTGACAGTGATTTCATTGAGAAACGTAGTGATTTATAATAAAATTCATGATGGCTTCTTGACATATTTTGCATGACAGGATGACCTCCTGGGATTTTCATATCGCTTGTTTTCATTTTTCATGTCGTGGCTGTTCAAGATTCTAACTATTTGCTTTGCAATTTTTATAATTTCTGTTGTTTAAGTCTTCCATGGTGTATTAGAGCTGTTCTCGTAGCTTCGACAGAACTATGGAAAGCTTTCTGAAGAGTTGGAAAGCCATCTCGTGGGAAAACGTGCAGGTGGAATTAAAGTTAGCTTATTATTTATTCATTGAAAAAGATGTATTATTCAGGCTCGTGTTGATGGCGAAATCAAGGCTATCGGAGAAAGGCAGGATGAGGGAGACGAGAGTCGTAAGAGACTCGTGGAGGAAAGCAATAAATATCGGGAGAACACTACAAAGGTATGCTTTTTTACTTAACCTTACCAGAGCGATTTTACATTTTTCTAGATGTTTGTTGTATTTTTCTTTGTTTAATGTTCTGGTTAAATGTCATTTTCCGATTATTGAGCGATTCTTTTAGAATTTTCTTTATTTACATTGACAGTGCAGTATTAGCGATACCAATGGATATGTCCCGTATGCATCAATGACCGGTGATCAGGGGTGTGCGGAAGTTTTTTTCAAAAAAGCGGAAGGCGGAAGACGGAACGGAAATGGCCAAAAATGGCCGGAAACCGGAATACGGAACACGGAAATAGTGCAAAAATTACTAAATTATCAGAATTTAGTCAAAACTCGACCACAAAACGTGTTCATTTTTGTCTCTAAAGGTACCCATAGGGTGGTCATTTTGTTTCCACTAGAATGTGACTACTATTTCGTTGAAGCTGTTCAACGTTTGATGATAGCTCCAAAGAAAACGGTGGAAATTCATCTCTATAAACTTCATCATAAACCGAAGACAGCTACGTAATCAAAGACAGACTTTTTTGGCGTGATAGACAAGAATGCTTTCAAAATAGAATTAAAAGCCTAAAACGAGCATGTTATGGTGGAGAAACACCAGTTTTTTCATGATTCTGGGGAGAGAGCCTTTTTCTCAGATCGTTTACAATGAAACCAGCAGAAGAAACAATCTCTCGCACAGCGACGAGGTATTTAATAGGTGCCGACAAACGCTTCATTGCATGTTTTCTTAGGAGAATGTACTTCGCTCCATTGGTATCATTCTTCCAAAATTCGAATGGATCATATCGAGGTCAGCGCAATAACTTCAGTCTCCCCTTCGTTAGCCTGCACAGTGGAGCTCTTCGATTTTTTCTTCCGTTTCCGTGTTCCGCTCCAAAACAAAGCGGAACACGGAACGGAACGGAAGTGTCAAAAACGGCCGGAAACCGGAATTCGGAACACGGAAACGGAAGTTTCGCGCAGCCCTGCCGGTGATGTGAAAGAAGAAGACTTCTCCTAGTATGTTAGTGTCCTGCTCCTAGGTGAGGCTCCCTTGGGACAGCTTATTGGGTTGCAAACGCTGCTCCTCTTTTTTATCAATTGTACCGCTTCGGGTTTGTTCCAAGGATACCTGTGATAACAAAATATTAACGTATTTATCTGCAGATGAGGTTTAATAACCCTGCCAAGCTACCTTACCTAACTAGGGAGGTTTCCGAGCGTGACCCGAAGATTCCGAACGAGACCTACATAGTTTTGTAGAGCGTCGAGCGGGTATTACAGCAATGTAGTTCATTTTTGCTGTGCGCCACTGGGTGGTCCAAAAAAGGCAAAAAACCATCTCAATTGTTGCGCGCAGGGGCTCAGCTGTTGCGAACGGGCTACCTGGTGTCACCCGTTCCCCGCAGCGGTGCGGTGGAGCAGCGGCTAAGGCAGCGGATTTGCAGGTGACGGTCCGGGGTTCGGATTTCCAAAGATGCAGTTGCTGTAGGCAGTTTTGCCTCGACCTCTTTTAACTGGAACTGTGCAAAGTTTTGCGATTTGAGCAAAATTTTGCGTTATAACCATCCCAACAACGAAGCAAAACATAAGGAAAACACAAGAACAATTTTCCGTTTTTCTGGATATTCGTTTTTTCTATGTTTATTACTGTGATTAGATGTCGTTTTTCCGTTATTGAGCGATTCTTTTAGAATTTTCTGTATTTTAATTGACCGGGCAGTATCAGCGATACCAATGGGTATGCCCCGTATGCATCACTAGCCGGTGATGCCGGCTCTTCTTTTTATCGTTTGTTTCGCTTCGGGTTTGCTCCAACGATTTCTGTGATAACCACCTATTTATCTGCAGATGATGCGTAATTACGCTGGTATGCTACCTTACCCGTCGTTGTTTTGGTGACCATTAACCTTCGCCATTGACCCTAAAGGGATCGATTGGGCCTAAAACCCATGCTTGTTCCCAAGATCTCCAGCTTGTTACCTTTTGCGTATGCGTAATTTCACGTGATACTGGAAAGTGGAAGGGCCCGCGTGGTGGAGTGATAAGAGGCGTTGCTGACACCCGCACGGTCGAGCGATCGATCCCGGCTCGGGCTAACCAAGCCTTCCGTTCCTCCGGGGCCAGGTAAATTGGTACCAGACTCGTCTGGGAAGGTAAAGACACTAACCTGGTATAGTGGCTGACCCCCGCAGGTCATTGTATAGGCCAAACACGCATTCACCAAGCCTCTACGATTCTGAATTGAACACGATTGCGGCGGCGCGTCCTCAGGGAACTGATCAACGCCGGCACCTTTACCTTTACCTTTTTACCTTACTAGGAAGTGGAAAGGGTTGCGCTATGCACTAGCCCTGTAAAGTTGTCTTCTGAAGTTCACCCGGCTACTTCTCCTTACCGAACTGGACCTCGCAATTCTGATCTGAAACAAATCCTGTTCGGCTGATATCCGGCTGATCACGATTGTATTCGGCTCCAAGTGAACCGCCGTTGGCATAACCCATTTTGCTGCAAATGAGCCCCAATAACTCTGCGAAGCCACCTAGCGTCCTTTTTTGCCATGTTGCCCCCGTTGCCAATCGGAACGGGGTCGATCGGGGTCAGAACCCGTGCGTGTCCCCAGATCTTCAGCTGGTTGCCCCGAGTATTTTGCGTGCGCGTAATTCTACGCCAGCTGCGACTGCGCTGTATATGGCGTGGTGGATTATTATATCGAGCAGATGGTGCGACCAGCACAGCTCACGCCGTGGTTCAATCAATCAATTGATCCGTGAACGGCGTTGAGTAAACGTTTGATTATGCATTTTTCGAAGAGCCTGATCAAGGAAGCGCCAGTTTCTGTCATTTGTTTATGTATCAATTGTGAACGATTGGCTTATTTGTAGGCTTATTTGCTGTCCAGCATGGACCAGAATCCTTAGACGTTTTCCTGATCGTTGGGACATCCTGAAGTAGGAAAAATGGAAAATGATTGGGAAGTTATTGCGGATTGGATTTTTCGAAATTATTCTTACCTACGAAGAAATTCGTGGTAATCCTTACGAGGGGCGTAGCGGTGGGGTGACGTTCGGATCGATCCACGACGCTCAGAGGTGTGTGTGTCTGTGTCTGTGCGCTATTCTTTACATCTTCAACAATTATCTGGGCTCCTGTTGAGCGCTAGGTGTGTTATACTTGGTAAAGGGCAGGGATACAGTTATATGGAATTCAGGGTAATAAATGTCATATGCGAAAAAAGGGCGAGTGGTTCGAATCAAAGAGACCCAATAATTGATCGGCAACTCTATGATTCTTTTTAATGCAGATGTCAGAAACCTCGGGTACACGCGACGCGACCGCTCGCCGGGATAAAATTTTTGAGGAGAAATCAGTTAACGGGTATTCGTATTCGTTGTAAGGATGCATTACGATGAACGTATCTGAATGTTGTCGTTGAGAAAAAAGACAAAAATTACATAGATTTATTTTACATGGTATTTTTAGAACTCGGTCTAATTTGAAAAACACAGGTTTTTTTGAGGATTTCGGAGTACCTCTTGATCTTTTGATAGTTTTCCAAAGATTTGCTTTCGATTTTCTAATCAATGGAAAGCTTCATTCCTTAGCCTGTATCCTAAACGGGTATATCGAGGTCAAGGCAGGTCGTTCATGAGTTTATTCTAGGTCCCTGGGTGGAGTTAATTCTGCCAACTGTGGTAGATATGGCCTGAGGCATTTCCGTCACAGAATTTTGATTTCTTTTTCCACCCAAAAGAGATGCTGCTGTTTGGCAATCTTCTGATATTCTTGTAACCAATGTGTCTGGGTGGTTGTCATTTTCTGTCGCTGAGGATCTGATTGCATATTTTTTCAAAAGTGCTATTCGCTAAAATATAATATTTCAATTGAAGCTACCGAAAGTGCTGCTTCTATATCCATATGTTCTGTCTCATTTAGTCGCTCTTGCAGGAGACTCGGCGAGTGGCACTGCCGTTGATCAAAGCGTTCCAAAAGGAAGTCGATCAACTGACCGTCAAAGGAAAAGCGACCGAAGCAGCACTCATCGATATTTGCTCTCAGCTGACGAATTTGCCAGGTAAAACCTTCTTCCCATGATGTGGCTTTTTGTTCTAGATGAACTCTTTCGATTTGCTGAAAAATTCGCTCTAGACACGTACAAAGGAACAAAGGTCATTGATGTTCCGTTAGTTATGTTGAATTTCGATTTTTCATTTACGATCAATCGTTTTCACTTGTTCTCGCTCCTTGGGGAAAAGTCTTAAGGTAGAGAGCCTCAAAAAATTCAAGAAAGCTAAGGAACATAAACGGCTGCAGCTTCGAAATTCACAATCTCCATCGAGGCACAGCTCTCCCTATGATTAATGTACTGGCCTTCTGATGTTCAGCTTGTCTTTAAGGCCCTTGTTATACGTTCGCTCACCCCCCAGCGTAACTCGTCCATTCAGTATCAGACACCGTGGGGCCAGACACGTTTGTACGAGTTCACCACGCCAGCGTCACCATGATAATTCGTACAAACGTGTCTGGCCCCACGGTGTCTGATACTGAATGGACGAGTTACGCTGGGGGGTGAGCGAACGTATAACAAGGGCCTAAGGGCTGATCAACGCCGACCCCTTAACCTTTACTTTTATTTTGTTGGGAGATTTTTAGTTGTGATCGAAATCTGAAAACCTAAATTTAACCGCGAAGTCGTTGATCCTCCTCGCATCCGAAGGGCGCCTTCTACTCGGGATTCCCTTCTAGAAATTCCTGAAAGGGTTTGTGGTATTGTAGTCCTTCGCAATAAGTAACCCTGAGAGCTCAGCTAGCTCCGTATCGGCAGCGTTCGATTTGTGCCATGTCGGCCGGCGCCCTGTTCGGCTGCTCGGCCGCGTCTCTGCTCTTTTCAGAGCTGAATTCCCTGCCCCAGGCATCTATCGATCGCCTACTACTGGCGGTGGTAGTCGATTGTGCGTGGAGAATGCACTCTGGGGACGTCGGTGTTGTGCAGATCTTGAATACGAAACGCTCGAATCGAGTCGTCGTCGATAAGCCGTTGCCTGGCTCGGAGTGACAAGGACAGATCGAGGCGGTTCACTGTGTGAACCAAAGATTTTAGCTTTTCGGGTGAAGATTTGGCTCGGTACTTTCTACCTGGGCCCAGATTCATCATTGGTGGACCCCCGATGAACCACGAGATATACCCCGAACGGCGCGCAAACTGACATTCGTGAACGCGCGTTTAATCGGGGTTTGTCGCGGGCCTATCACACCTCGCGTTGGGACAGGGTTTGGTAGACCTGAACGTATCGAGCCAGGTTTGTCGCCGACGGGGTTTCGGAAACCACTTGTTCGTCCATGAATCTGGGCCCTGAGGTCATTTACAACCGAATACCAAAACCCTTCTACCGTATGGCTGACGATGTTCATGGGTGGACATGGAAGTGAGAGGATTTTCTTCAATCTGCTCTCTGGAAATTCCTCGCCTATAAAGCTATCTCAGTTAAGAAAACGACGTCCGTAGGGAAGGCTCGCTAGAGACTGCTTGTTTAAATTTCAATCCGGGCAGGGTCTCTGTCAATCCACACTGCTTCTTTGGGATCATCTCGGACAAAAACCAAAAGAAGACGGCTGAGACTAAATGTTTTTGTGGCGAAATCGCGGGTAGCAAATAGCTTCTTCTCCTACTTGGTGCTTGGTAGAATATTACAACAACCGTATTTTGGAATCAAATCAGAAGTTCCTGGGTCTTTCCTTGCGTGGTTTCCTTAACCTACTAGCTCGTGTGTGAATTTTATATAATTCTGTCAATGGAACTAATACATTTTCTCTCTTCTAATGAGTGCTTCGAGTTTATGTATGTCCTGAATAAATAAATAAATAAATAAATAAATAAATAAATAAATAAATCCGTCTTCCGGAAGAACATGGGCGTCAGGATGAGTTTTCCGTTCTTCCAAATAAGCAATTCATGAAAAACGTCTCGTCTTCAAAATCAACGAATCAGTACAAATGATACGTCGGTTTGCTTATCATATTCAAAAATACTGTTGTAACCTCCTCATTGGTAGTTTCCTTGAGATTAATTAAAGTATATCGCATCATATCGTTCCTATCGTCGTCTCAAGATTTCATCGACTCACTCAAAGCCGTATAGCTCAATGCCAGATTAGGAAATTGCTTCAAAGAAGGTGCTTTTGTAGAAAAACACTAAAACTTTTTGCAGCAGTTTGGTGGCTGAATTGGCGAAAAAATCTAAACAAAACTGTAAATTAGGAATGGGGCGTATGACCTATTCCGATTTCCAGCAGGTGGTTGTTGGAGATCGCAAAGTATGAAAACCCCTATCATTAGTCGTAAAGGGAAGCACTCCAGGTCCGGTGCGGTCCATTGTCCCTTGAGATCCATTTTTGAAATCTCATAGAAGTATATGCAAAAATTAGAAGCCGGATTGGGCCATATTAGTCCGCTTATTTGTAAGAAAGTAGTAGAGATTTAATTCCTCGTTCCGTCAGTGTCTAACGACAGTCTTTCATAGTCTTAAAAAATTGATTGATTGAGTGATTGATTTCATTTTCCAACAAGATCTTCAGCTCATTCTGAATCGGCTTGTTAGATTGATCTTGATCTTCTTTGCGCTGATGAGCCGATCAAGTCCCGTGGCGATGATAGGGCACAAAAGAGGCACATAATATTTTTTATTTGCCTTATAGTAGGAACTAGGAATTTGCCAGCGAACGGGTTGCAACTGTACTCGTCAGAATTTTGAATTTCACAAGTTTCCCACTTAAGTCTGGAGACCTGTGCCTCGGTCATTTGACAGATCGTTCCCCCCACTAGAGTCCATTCAGTTCCGCCCTTCAAACCAATTTCCCCATTTCTGGTAGATTCTGACGCTCATCGAACACGTAAAGGAGGTTTTCTTAGAACCTCGACGGGAGATTCTGTTGTATCGATGGTATTGTTAGTCAGCCTTTGGGCTTTAACGTTTTTATCACTAGATGAGCAGGATGGGAGCGCGATGGCGATGACGGCTGACCTGCGAGACACCTGACACCCTCCAGAAGCCGTCCGTCAGTCTGTAGATGAACTGAGGCGCTGCCTATCGCCAGATCGCAGCGAACCGACAGAGCCGAGCAAAGGTGTAAGCTGTGAGCTGTTGAGAGCGTGAGCACCAGCTCGTCTAGGCTCCAATCGCAGTAGATCGATGCCGGCATACGGTAGTCTCAGCCGGAAGCCCCGCCCCGATCGATCGTCGATGTCCCAACACTACTACTGCGCACACGCTGCTCATTGACTACCGATCGATGGCGGACGGGCCGCTTTCGGCCCGATATATTGGCGCCTGATTCGTCCTCACCAACGGCACATTGGGTCAGATGGCTGGACCCCTGGAGCCGAGTGGGCCGAGCCGTCCATCGGCCAGCTGATCCACCTGCTCCGCCCAGCTGATCGTCGGACCGTGTCCGCCATGTACACTCGTCGTTCCGACTGTTTTCCCCACAGTTCGTTCGCGCCTCTTTCAGCCGTTCGCTCGGCTCCAGTCAGCTTTTCATTTCCGGTGACAGCGTGTGGTTGACTGCGAAAGCAGGAACCCTTCTGGTCGAGAAGTATTCCCTCAGGGCATATTTGTCGTTGACTTGTGTACGCTGCTCGTGTAGCGAACGCTGTATCGATGTCGTCAAACGTTGAAATTGAATCATCGCCGATTTTGTTAGGCTTGCTTTCCTGCTTTTCTGTCCTCGGAATGTGCCTCGAAAATTGTTTTCCTCTCAGTGATTGGGGATTTTCTTCCGAAGAGTTAACCCAACTCTTCATATATGGGGTTGTTTGCCTATGAGTTTCACTCCCGCTTGTTGCCGTTGTTCTCCTCAGCAGGACTAATGCACCGCCCTGTTTGTTTTTACCCGTGACTCTGTGGGTAGAAGGTTATTCTCTGTTCCAAGACGTGGGAAACGAAAGGAGCCATCGAAGATGGGATCGCGAATGTTCGATCCGGATGGGTTTGTATGGTGATGGACATCTGAGTCATCTTTTTTTTCTGAATTGGGGTATAATCTTCACCTACTTTGAATTCTAGCCAAGGTTCTGGCTCGGAGAGAGAGCCTAACTAGTCAAGGTTTCTAGCCAACGTGCTGGCCAATAAGAAATTCTCTATGATGATCGATGGATCCCCTTACCTAGCTTCTTCACTTCTACTTTGTTCTGCCCTTTGCTGGACTTCTTCGGGAGCGGTGTCGGGTAAAAGCTAGTATAGGGTCTCAGCTTTGGCTTTCGGGCTAAAATTTGGCCATTGGTGGCATTTTATACCCAAACTTGGAGTTGTTCACCCAGCTAACATCGTTTCGGGTCTGCCGTGTGCTGATCGCTGAAAATTTTTAATAAGCGGCGGTATTTTACACCCGATGATGGCGCTGCTTACCCAGCCAGAATCGTTGGGTATACGCAGGAGGGAGGTCAGCTTAGTATGGGGATTCGTAGTTCATATTGCGCTTAGGCCCTCCCTTCAGATGAGGTGACCTTTAGCGGAATTCACAGGGCTGGCTAACTTACTTAGGGAAGTTTTCTCAAGATTTCCCCCCAGGTGAAAGGTTGATCCCAAGGAAAACCATCGACGTCTCACCTGCTTTTTCGGTTGGGAGTTGTTCGTCTCCCAGAAGGATGTGTGGTCGCTGTTTCCATGTGTGATTAGGTCAGTTGTTGCTGAACTGGCTACTTTCGACTCCGTCAGCCAGCCGTCACTCGATTGTGTGTCTCTCCGAGGCCAGTGGCCATGACGTGATCGATATGATTCGACTGGCCATCGTTCATCTATGGGGGCATTCTTCAGACAACACACACACCCGTAGACGCTCAGCTCTCCACCCGTCTCCCTCTCTGTGTGTGGTGCAGATCGATCAGTTGGAGCGCTCAGAATTCGAGCGCTGAGGGAGAAGCTGCTGGTGCTCAGCTGCTGCTGCTGTGGCAAGTGCTGCTGAGGCTGATTTGCTCTTGTGAGAATCGACCACACAGGCCTTGTGGGCACGGATCGATTCCGGATCGATAGACGGCCGGCCGCCGGCCGAACAGAACTACCGACGTCGACCGGATCGATGAACGAGAACGAGCTTGAGCCGATAGCTGTCCGTCCGTCCGTTCATCCGTTCGTCTCGTTCGTCCGTCCGGCCATCCGGGTCCATCGTCGCTGACAGGCTGCCGCGCAGATTGTCGCTATAATTATGTAGTGGTTTGGTATGGTAAAGCTCGGCTGATCGGTCGCCGGGAGGTGATTGGAGCGAGGAATTCTGTTCGGGAGTGGAGAAGTCGCCGTCATCCCCAAGATGAACCTCTATCGGATCGGATTCTAGTCGACCCATATGGTGTTCCCCGTGCCTGAAATTGCCCCAATCAGCTCGGCTCCTCGTTCTCTCGGACGTCTCTCGGGCAAAGTCTTGGATTTTGTGGGCTTAGGCCATCCTCTATACCGTTTTCGACCTCCACTAGGCTACGTTTACCTCATTTACTCCTTTAGGCATCCCTTATCATTATTTTTCTCTGACAGGACGAACCTGGCACCTAATTAGAGCTTTTCTCGTAATCTCATGGTCCCTTTCTACCTGGACTAGAACTGTTTTTCATCTCCCTTGAACCCTTAACCCTCCTAGTGGCTGGTCTGACCTGTCTTAGTAATTGCCTGCCAGAAAGTGTATCCAGGAGCAACTAGCAGTTCGTCATTTCTGCAGTCTCTGGACGACTGAGTGTTGTAGATGCAGTGGGAAGAGGCGCTTCTTCCACCAGCATGGTCAAGCGATCGATCCTCGCCAGTGCTAACCATGCCTTTTATCCCTCTGGGTCGGGTAAATTCGTACCAGACTTGTCTAGAAGTGCTAAGACTCGGATTTGAGCACAAGCCATTACGCAGCTCAAGCACGCATTTACAACGCTCCTACAATTTTGAATGAGTGGTGAGTTCATGGGGCGTACTTGGTTGATATCAATGCTGTTCACTACTGTTGGGGAATGTAAATCATAATGGATTCTGGAAAAGTATTAGAATGAGCAGTTACTTATTTGACAAGGTTTGTACTGGAAAGCCAAATGTAAAGAGGACGTCTTCCGCCTTCGTCTGAGGGATCGAATCTTTTCGGTGCCTTTCTTTCTCTCCGTGGTTCTGTAAATTTGTACCAGAAGGGTATGCTGACTTGTGCATTAGCTCACCCTGTGACTCAGTAAATAGAAACACACCTTCAATATGCCTGTACCAGTCTAAAACGAAGTCGAGTGCATGGCGTACCCGAGGAGCATGACCTCTTCGGCTCTTTGGACCTCTTTACCTTGTTAATCACAACTGGAAACTTTGCATCAGTATCGATAGGAAGTAGATAAACAACGTAGGAAGCTTCTCCTGTAGGTAGAGCTTGAGACTTTCTTCTGGAAAATTAGGTTTTCTTTTAAAGTTTCTATGTTCCTCCTTTCATTTCTGACAATTATCGCTTGCTGTAGTAGTAGTAGGTGATTGTGCGGTGAGCTCGTGATAGAATATCAAATGTGAAATGTTGTTCTCTTTGTTTATTTCATGATTTCAGATCCGACCCCAATAATTGAGCAAGCGATCATATGGAAATCTCAGGCGGAGAAGACAAATATCGCCGTTGAAGAGTCCAGTCATTTGCGGGCACAAATCGCTCAAGTTCAAACTGAATTGGCTGATTTGAAAAACCAAGGTGAGTTCTAATTCCAATATGAATAATAAAGAATTCTGTAGTTTTACACATGGGTTTGAAGGCGCATTTTGTTGAAAAGCCTGAGAAGGATGTCGATTTTATAATATTTTAGTAGGTGTAGATTTTGATGTCCCAGGTTGGTCGGGTCCTCCCCTCCTCGAAGGGTCCCACCTTTCTATTCATAAAATCGAAGCTTCTAAGTTTGGAAGTTAGAGGGATCCTTTGCAGCTGCAACACTGTAACATTCCTAGTTTTTCCGTCAAAATTTTGCGGGTATGGAGCTTATCGGGGGTAAGTGTGGTGCAGTGGTAAGAAGCGGTGCTGAAATCGGCAATGTCGAACGATCGATCCTCGTCCAGGCTAGTCGAGGCTTCCTTCCCTCCCGGGGAAGTGTAGATTTTGGCTTGACCCGACTGGGAAGGTGAAGGGACTGGCTTGAACAGTGGCAGGCCTCGCCCCGTGACCTCGGGGACTGATCAATGACGATCACTTTGATAACTTTTGATTTACCTGAATCGAGATGATCAGAAGTGAAAGTGAAAATGTTACAGATGTCACCATTCGTCAGCTCCGAGACACTATAAAACAACTCGAAGAGGAGAAGACAAAAGAGGTGGAAAAAGCGATCGACGACATTGAAAAAGAGCTACGAGACGAGTTCTCCATTCGTGATCACGAAACTACTATGCGTTCTGATAAGCTGAAAGCTGAAAACGCGGCCCTGGAGAAGAAAGTGAGCCTTTTATTGTGATTTTGGAGTTAAGAGCGCTCGTAGTGCAGCGGTACGCAGCGCTTTTAACACTCGCAGGGTCAAGTAATCGGTCCTTTTCCGAGCTAAGCAGGCCTTCCACCCCCCCCTTTCGGGTGGGTTAAATTGGTAGCCTATTCGTTTGTTTCCTGGCAATTAGGCCAAATTCGCATTTACCATGCCTCCACAATTCTGAATGGAAGACAAAGGCATGGCGCGTCCTAAGAGAGCTGACCAGCGCCGATCACTTCATTTTTACGTTTATTTTGTGTTAGTTGTTTCGAAACCCGCAGTAATGTCTATGTGTTTTTATAGGTAAGCGAACTGGAGTCGATGATGCGAGATGCTCAACGACGACTCGACACCGCTCGGGTGGCTGCCGATCGTAAGGAGGCGCTCGAAAACGAGCAGATTGACATTCTAACCAGAGACCTGAATGATGCTCACAGGAGAGTGGTGAGTTATCGGGTCATTTTTATCCTAAAACTACGCTAAAGCCTTGGAAAATCCATAGGAAACTGCCCGTTTGATTGATAATAATACTCTTGCTATCAATGATATTGAGAGCGTCATGTCAACCTGGGACACAAGGGGACCACTAATGGGCGGGGCTATACTGAGGCTGTCTGTTTGTTTGATAATGATACTCTCGCTTTTAGTGATACGAAGAACGTCATCTCATCTTGGGACGCAAGGGGCGCAGAAATGGGCGGGGCTGTGCTGTGGCTGTCCGTTCGTTTGAAAGTGATACTCTCGCTTTTAGTAATATTAGGAGCGCCACCTCAACCTGGGACGCAAGGGGACCAGAAATGGGTGGAGCCGTGCGGTGGCTGTCTGTTTGTTTGATAATGACACTCTCGGTTTTAGTGATATGAAGAACGTCATCCCAACTTGGGATGCAAGGGGACCAGAAATGGGCGGGCCTATACTGTGGCTGTCTGTTTGATTGATGATAATACTCTCGCCCTTACCGATATTGAATGCGTCATTTCAACCTGGGACTCAAAGGGATCAGAAATGGGCGGGGCGCATACGGGAGCTGTCTGATTTGCTTCTAAATCCCATGCTTCCAATGCCCATACCTTCAGGCTTGGGGCGAAAGACAGTATTTTTAGGTTATTCGTTCGCTGATTCTTTTCGCTATTTTTCCGATCCATAAAATTGTCTTAAGGCCATGTGACTTTTTTGAAGCCTTAAGGCCCCTTCAGACTTTACTGCGTTGCTGCTGCAGTAGTGATGAATCATAGGGACCGGCGGCGCGCGCGACAGCTGCGCAGGGGCGTAGTATGCGGTTTCCAATTTCTTTGCGAACACCACTCATATCGCCAGTTATGCAATAAATGGTTTTTTGACAAACGACAGTTCAGTGGACGGCCGCAAAAGCGCGCAGCTATTGTGGAAGTACCTGTACTCCCATTTTAACTGCTCCACATTGGTTTACTGCCGCAGTAGGGTGTGAAAAAGCCCTTAGTTACGACATTAATGATCCAGTTGCTGCCAAGAATTTTATTTTAAAAAAGTCACTTTTTCAGTCCTATCTGGAAGCGGAAGTGGGCCGATTGACAAACGAGTTGGCCGATGCACGAGCCTCGTCACAGCGTGGTGGCCTGGAGGATATAGCCGCGCTAGGCGGCCTCATGAAGGAAAAAGACGAGCAGGTGCTGTTATTCAGCTTTTGAAAATTTAAATTTAAAATAAATTGTTTAATGGTGTGTTTCAGATCGCCCGACTCACCGAGGAGAACCAGCGCCTAGTGGAGGCGGTGTCGGCGGAGACAAAAAAGGCCCGAGCTCAATGCGCCGAGTTGACCACTGAGCTGGGAAAGAAGAACCAGCGCATACAGCAACTGGAGGTGCTGCTCGCCGATCAAAGCGATTACGAGGCGATCAAGAAGGAGTTGAGGTGGGTTAGGATTTGCTGAGAATTTTGGGTAGGCTTCAGTTAACCCAGAGCGGGTAAGTCTCGGTTCCTTGTCGATCTTTCAGAGCCTCCTAGATTGTAAGGCATCCGCAAAGGAGTAGCACCAAGCGCAGTGCCACATTTTTGTCATATGATTGAAACCAGCCATTCAGCAGCTTGCAGGTCGCAAAGTGAGCTAATGAATAGTGGGAAATAGATGTAGAACATTTATAATAACAAATAAGACGGAGAACAAAAGGTATGCAGCAAAAGACGGCGAGGAACTGATAGAATACGTCACTGGGAGTACGGTAACGGGCAATCGCGGCGGGACCCTAGAGTTGACAAACAGACATCGTGGTTTCGCTCGTCTATTAGAAGAATATTAAGAAAAATATGCAAAGTGGTGAGCGTTGAACAGTCTCCTAAGAACTCGTTTAGGTGCCGCGCGGCGAAAGTGCAAAATCGATGCACAATCAATAATTAACGTCATTGATCGAATTTGCTCTTTTGCGTTAGTGGCGCAGTCCGGTGGCGCCGCGTCCGACCAAAAAAATAGGCATATAATCACATAGGGAAGAAATTAAACGAAAAAAGTGAATTTCGTCAGAGTGTCCTTTAATAAGGAATAGCAGACTTCTGGACGACCAGTAAGTTTGCCTATATTAGGCGCCACCGAGCTGCGCCACGGATGCAAAGGAGCAAATTCGATCAAGGACGTTGATTATTGATTGCGCTTCAATTTTGCACTCCCGCCGCGCGGCGTCTAAACGAGCTCTAAGGTCGCGCAGCGCCTTCGTTATTCATTCAGAATCGTGGAGACACAGAATCTAAGAGCTGACAGGTATGGGCTTCGGAACCTTGGGATATAGAAGCAAAACAAACAGTTCTAGTTTGCGCCTCGCCCATTTTTGATCGCTTTGTGTCCCAAAGGAACGTATTGCTCCTATCTGTGCACCACATGGGCTCGTGAAGTTTTAGAGTGAAAAGTCTAGATTCATGCCCCATGGGACACTAACGAATTTCCAAGGAACACAAGACCAACAGTCACAGCATGGCCCCGCCCATTTCTGGTCTTCTTGCGTCCCAAGTGGAGACGATGCTGTCGATATTACTTTTTGTGTATGGGCAGAGGAGTCCAAGAACAATAACTTTATAAAAGGACGTGATACGTGATGACGGGGTTTACTATGAATTTTTGTGCTCTCAAATCGAAAAATTCAGACTTCTCCGAGAGATCGAGTTCGGCGATGCGGCTTCGGCTAACGAGGAATCAATAGCGCGCCTCGGTGAGACGGTCCAATCCCTCGACCGTCTGTTGGCGGCGAAGAATCGTCGTCTCCAGAACGACAACGCCTTGCTCAGACAGTCGAACGAGCGATATCAAGGTGGGTATGAGAGCAGCATGACTGTGAATAGTGTGGTGTGTGGAGATAGTTGTGAAAGGATGAGCGGATGAATGAGGATCTCACTGTCGTTTATGTTGCGGTGTTGTGCCATATCGATTGTTGTTGTTTTTGTTTTCTTGTTGTTTTCGTTCCTTGCGGTCCAGGAAAATGTACATTTCTGTCCCACAAATGTGCTCGCGAACGTGCTGCTGCATAGGTGAGCGCCAAGAGAAAAGTTTCAGGCGATGATATTATGCAGGCTATCTTAGCCGGTAGTCACCAAACAGTAGTGGAAGCAGTGAGTACCCGAATCGGCCGAGAAGTCGCCGAAGGCTTCGTCGACAGCGGCGACATCGAACAGGTTAGTGCTATTTTTTCTTTTTTTTTGTAAAAAGAAATTCCTCATTCTATAGATTCGCCGTCTCTCCAAGAACGATGCCCACGAAGCTGAACGCTCGAAACCGAACGCGGACGACCAGCAGAATTTGTTCAAAATTCTTATGGTTAGTGCTTAGTTTTTCATAAATTTCTTCTATTGTTTGCAATATTCGCAAAGTGGCGGAAAAACTCTTTAGCTGGGCAGAGTAGTCCGAGGTAGTGGTGAGGCTCAGGGTAGAGACGTAGAGGACGCGTCACGGGAATAGGCTTTTTTTATCGATACCTTTCCAAAAATCGAGATTTACTTTCTGGCAATCGGGAGGGGTCGAGGTGGAAAAATGAGGAATTTTCACTGGTCAAACAGCTAGGAGATTTTTCGGAATAATCTTTAGTATTGAAATGGAATTTGCTAAAAGTAGGTGTCGTTGGGACGAGGGTCGGAGTCCGAATGCATGAATAGTCCACCCGAAATATACCCAGAAATATACCTTGTGATGCCCAAATCGTGATTGATGCCCAGCGGGTTATTAAAGGTTCGTTCGGAGCTCGTGCGAGGTCTAATATAACTCACCAGCACGACAGGGATCCAAATACCCCGAACGGTTCGCAAACCCTGATTCATTAATACGCTTCGGATTAAATCTTTGATTACAGAATATGGGAACGATGAACGCGGGCAGTTCACATGCGGAGAACGGGTCGTCGCACGCAGACGGCGCTCGATCCCCATCGTCGGATATTCCATTCGAACACTTCCGCTACTCGCCCAAACTCACCAACTACACAGGAGAACCGGCGAAGACACCGCAGGAATTGAAGGCGATTCAAGATCTGCAGGTGAGCGCATTCTTCTTGACGCTGCAGTTGGATTCAGTCCGGCTCGAGAGATCGTTCATTCAAGGGACTGGGCTGCTTAGGAAATGTTATACCGTTTTCATTTTAAAATGGGCACTTTTCAAACCAATATGAACGTTTTCAAACCAAAGTGGACGCTTATCAAACTGAAATGGACGTTTTTCAAATCAAAAAGGACACCCTCAACTTTCAAATTGTAAATGACATAATTCATTTTTCATTTCTCGCTACGTACGTTTACAACAAATACAGTACCGGACATAGCTTTTGATCACTCCCCGGAAAAGCCGCTTAGGAGCGTTCCAAAGCGGCTCTTTTAATAACACTGTTGAAACTCCATTATTTGTAAAAATATACATATATTTGAGCTCAGCAGCTCAAGCTCTATCGACTGGTATTCAAAGATCGGTACAAATGCAAAATATGGCCCTTTTGCCGACCCCTCAAATCTCGCCTGGTCGGTCCCTCTGGGGCTGGTCGGTCCCTCAGGGGCCGGCTAGGCGAGATTTGAGGAGTCGGCAGAAGGGGCAATATTCTGCATTTGTATCGATCTTTGAATACCACTCGATAGAGCTCGAGCTGCTGAGTTCAAACATGTGTATATTTTCACAAATAATTGAGTTTCAACAAAGTTATTGAAAAAAGCCGCTTTGGAACGCTCCTAAGCGGCTTTTCCGGGAAGTGATCAAAAGCTATGTCCGGTACTGTATATGCAGACATATGCAGATAAATATATATGCAACAAGTGTTATATACCAGCAATACAAATATATAGGCTACACTGATGATAAAGGTAATGATAAAGGATAAAGGTCCAAAATAAGATATGAAACAACAAAATGAAGCTACAAGTAAGAAACTATAGAACAAATTGAACAAATAAGAACAATCAAAAACAATCAAACCACAAACAACTTGTATATACATTATAACAAATATGATAACTGAAAAATAATTGATAAAAACCATTTATTTAACAATTATTTTTTATTTTTATGGGCGACTTTATTTTTACTAATTATTTAACAAATTATTAATATAAAAACTGAATCGTCTTGCTTATATGAGATCAGAGAGCTTTTCAGAAAGAATCCGTGATCGATTTGAGAACACTTCACTATGGTCTGGAAAATATTCCAGAAGAAACTTAATCGCTTTGGGCACCATCTAGTTTAATTCGGAAGAAGCTTCAGAAAGGCTTCTTGTTCTAAAAATCATTCGGTTTGCATTGAATGTAGGGCAAACGTCCTTTTTGATTTGAAAAACGTCCATATTGATGTGAAAAATGTCCACTTTGGTTTGAAAAACGTCTAGCTTGGTTTGAAAACGTCTGTATTGGTTTGGAAAGTGTCCATTTAAAATGAAAATGGTGTAAATTAAAGTCTTAGGCCTTTGTTATACCAACGCTCACCCCCCAGCGTCTGCCAGCGCAACTCGTCCCATTCAGTATCAGACACCGTGGGCCAGACACGTTTGTACGAGTTATCACGGTGACGCTGACGTGGTGACGCTCACGGGCTGCTATGCAGACGCTCGCGTACCTTCCACGCTCTAGTCGCTGCGCATTGCACTGCGATTGATCCTTTCGCTGGGGGTCGATCGATCACCTCGCGCATTGCTCTGTATACTTCGGACGCGTGCGTGCGTGCGTCGCGTACTCAGCGTCTGAGGTTAGCGGCTGGGCGCTCACCGCTCGCAAGCAGCTGACGCTCACCACGAGCGTTGGTATAACAAAGGCCTCAAAGCGATGGTGTTCCAGGTGCGAGTGGCGTCGAATGTGCGCGCGCTCGGCTCGCGGGCGTTGAACACGTCGGAGATCGCGCGACAGTGTAAACGCCTCATGGTGGCGTACAACATTGGTCAACGATTGTTCGCCAAATATGTCATGAACCAGGTAGTCAAGGTGAACCGCTTTCTGCTTGCCTACAGGCCGTTCGATGTTGTCTTCCGGGTGTCTGTTGTGTGGATTTTCGTGTTTGTATAAAAATTATAGTTCAACCAGCAATTCGGGGCCAGCTGGCCGCCAAGTGGCTTTAAAGAGGGGGGGGGGTGCTGGCGCTACAAACGAGAAGCAATAACATTGAAAACAAAAAACGAAGATCAAAAATCATGCAGTAAAAGACGGCGAGGGACTAATGAAATACGTCCAGGGAGCACAGTAACGGACAATCGCGGCGGGACCTATATGAGCCACCCATGATGACAAACGTCGCTTGGGTTCCTCCTATCATATAGTAAGATACCCGTAAAATAAGAGACACCATTTCTACCCCAGGGTCGAGTGATCGATCCTTGCCCAGGCTCATTCAATTGGGTCCTTCATCTCTCCTGGGTCGGGTAAATTACGCACCTTCCACAAGCATCCACAGTTCTCATTGGAAGACGGATGCACGGCGCAGCCTTAGAAGATTGATCTGCACCGACCATATTACACTTTACTTTTTACGTATATTTGAAGACGGGTGCGCGCAATTTTGGTATGAATTTAGGTGCGCTGTACTCAAGAAAAGAGCCTATGTAAAGGGAATTTTATGTGTAAAACTCATGAGGGATTCCCAAAGTGCGTATCCAAAGGGCCATTTTTGTTTTGTGGAACTCCAGGTCCGTTTATACCAGGGCCCAGATTCATGAACGGACGAGCGGTCTCCGAAACCCTGTCGGCGATAAGCCCGCTCGATACCGTCGAGGTCTCCGAAACCCTGCCTCATCGCGAGGTGTGGTAGGCCCGCGATGAACCTCGATTAAACCCCGGCGCGCATTCACGAATCTCGGTTTGCGCGCCGTCCGGGGCATATCTCGGGGTCTATCGGGGTTTACCGATGATGAATCTGGGCACAGGAGGCAAAGTAGCTCCATAGGGTGCCAATCGCGCTAGGACCCGCGTGATATCGATACTGTCGTCATGCCTCGTCGTACGGGCAATTTACCTTACTCGTAGTGGTGCCGCGTCCTCTGCGTCTCTGACCTTAGGGGTCACTTTCTTTGCTAATTGAGTGGGAGATTAATCAAATCAGACATTTTTCTCGAGGAACTTTCCTCGCGGAATTTCTAGGTGACTATATTTGGACAATTAAAAGTTGTTCATGAGTGGTGTGATTTGTGCTCGTTTTAGTCCTTCTTAATTCTGTGAATTCCAGTCGCAAGGATCTCTAAGCGAACTGTTGTCCAAACCAAGACACTGGAGTAAGCTCACCGATAAAGGCCGAGAGGCGTTTCGCAGGATCTACGGTTGGATATCGGATGCCGAGGCGGTGGACCTGCTGTGTTCGCTTAGCCCCAGGCGTGTTTGGCCGAGCGGTGAGTTACTGATGGGTTTGCGTTACCCGGCGGAGGGTAAATAGTAAAAAATTCGTCCCATACGAAATGGATTTCAGAGGTTCGCATCGAACATCCGACTCCGGAGTCGCTGTGGGAGGGTAATAGCGGTCTATTGCCACCGGACGAACCGGACGAGAACACGTTCAAGAGAGCGGCTAGTGCCCGCGAGGACCAGGTAATTTGCTCGAAAATCTTTGTCTAAAGTCTTTAATCTATCTAAGGGCTCGTTTAGACGCCGCGCGGCGAAAATGCAAAATTGAAGCGTAATCAATAATTAAGGTCCTTGATCGAATTTGCTCCTTTGCATTAGTGGCGCAGTCCGGTGGCGCCTCATATAGGCAAACTTACTGGTCGTTCGGGTTTTTTAGAAGGCTGCTATTTCTTATTAAAGGACATCTTGACGGAATTCACTTTTTTCGTTTAATTTCTTCCCTATGTGATTATATGCCTCATTTTTTTTGCTTAGACGCGGCGCCACCGGACTGCGCTACTAACGCAAAGGAGCAAATTCGATCAATGACGTTAATTATTGATTGCGCTTCGATTTTGCATTCTCGCAGCACGGCGTCGAAACGAGCCCTAAAAGCGTACTCGACTCGGACAGCTTCCAGAGTTCGTCTTTCGCTCAGTTTTCCCCTTACAAGGAGGGTCGTTGAGGCTATGCCAAGCTTTGGCGATGTAATTTCTATGGGATGTAGGGCTCCTCATCGGATATCCAAAAACGTGAGAAATTTTTTCGGAATCGTATTCCGTGGTACTGAAAAAGGCCTGTGAAAACGAGGGAGCGCTGCTCATCAGAGCGCTCATCTCACCGCCGAGATGTGCTCGGTGGCGCAGTGGCTAAGCACTTGGGCCCGCAGGTCGCGGTGGAGGGGTTTATGGTTCGGTCCCGTTTGTGTGAAACTTTTTTGCACATGTATATTCTTTGTTACCAAGCACTTGCAAGGTCATGGGTGCTGATTTTCGTATGATTAGTGTGATAGTGAGTCGTTATAGTTTACTCCTGCACATATGAAGGAAATTTATTTATTGTTCTTTATAGGCGCTAACAGTTGTGATATAAATCTATGAAACATTTGAAGCAAAGACGCTTGTTGCACCAGCAGCACCTTACAAAGGCTATGGACGAACAAGCGTCATTTTCCTGACAAGGCATCACAACTTCTTCTTCATTGAATGAATAATCCGTTGGGGTAGAGAAGGGCCCCGGGTGATCGTCGACTAACCGGCTGCCACCCACGCGTAAGCCAAACATGGACGGAAGTTTGTGTAAAGTGGAGAAGTTTGTGTGCATTCGCGGAACTACCGTTGATAGGATATGGTTAAGGCACCAATAGGTTAAATTCGCAGCACATCAATCGTATGGAAAATCAGCACTCGCGACCTTGCAAGTGCTCGGTAGCAAAGAATAGACATGTGCAAAAAAATTTCACGCAAACGGGACCGAACCACAAACCCCTCCACCGCGACCTGTGGGCCCAACTGCTTAGCCACTGCGCCACCGAGCACATCTCGGCGGTGAGATGAGCGCTCTGATGAGCAGCGCTCCCTCGTTTTCGCAGGCCTTTTTCAGTACCACGGAATACGATTCCGAAAAAATTTCTCACGTTTTTGGATATCCGATGAGGAGCCCTACATCCCATAGAAATTACATCGCCAAAGCTTGGCATAGCCTCAACGACCCTCCTTGTTAGTTGTGATTTTTTTGAGCATTTGACGGTTTCAATTATCCCTGAAACGCCAAAAGTTGTTGGTTCGTATTCGCTAGGAGGCTAAGCTGACATTCCACGGACACTTTTTTAAATGTATTTTTTAATTTTTTGATATATTTTTTCTTTTTTCTTTCTTTTCAATTTTTTTAAATTTATTTTTTAATTTTTTGAAATTATTTTTCTCTTCTCCTTACAGTATCGCCTGGCCGGCACCAACCAAGCGGCAAATGCGGGCACGACGACGCGGAACAGTCGCTGGCGCCATGACGACATTCCGAAGGAGAAGATTATGAGCATTTTTCAGACGGAATTGGCTAAACTGCGGGAACAGGTGAGTAAATACATCCTCTATTAATTTATTGATTTAATCTCTATTTAAGCCTTAGTAACTTCATTTGGTAATTTAGGAGTCGACGTTGGAACGAGCGATTGCTACTCGTTCGTTTGGTAGCGGTCATGTTAGACGTGTGAGTCTATTTTGCGTTTTTATGAAAATTATTTTTTCATTTTTGTAAAACAAAAATATATTAATTCTGTCGCCTTCGTCAAAGCTTACTCCCGGAAAGTACTTGATCCATTTTTTTCAGTCTGACGACACATCCCCTTCATATCACGAAATGTCGCACAATGAGAGAATGGCATCGATTAGTAACGCTCATCAGGTAAAATTTTTTAATGATAATTTATCACTTTAGAATCTTAAAAAGTGCATATCACCATAGGTTTTTTTTGTAAATTTATGTCGCTGTGGAAAAAAATCGCGCGTGCAACAGAGCTATTAAACAAAAAATCCATGAATGAAAAGATGTCCTTCTAGATGGTGGGTTCGCCGTGACCTTCTAGGGTTCTTATCATTGTTTGATAAAAATTTATTAGTTCAATTTTTTATTATTTTCAATTATTTCAAGGTGATGACCACGCGAATGCGAGCCGGATTATCGGCAATCACGCAGGAGCAGTTTGAGATGTTCGGGCACATCGACACCGAGGAAGTCGTACGACAGGTTGGTCCTCGGTGCTTCGAAAACGATTATTGATTTTTCATTTTAATTTAAAATTCGTCGAATCGGCGCGGTCTCTACGAAATGTAAGCGTTTTGAGCGCAATTTCTGTCACTCTCGGGTACCCCTGGGTTAGGCGAGCGTGCACGGCCTCAGAGTTAACCCGGTAGGAGTATGTTCTGATAATCTTGAGAACAAAGATTCTCATTCGTTTCGAATACTTCTGATTTTTGGATGATTTCGAGCCTGCTATAGATTCGTTTCAGATAAAGGAATTTCTATTGATCAACTCGATTTCACAGCGACAATTCGGAGAGCACGTTCTTGGTCTCAGTCAGGTGAGACATTTTCTACTTTTTTCGCGAAGTTTCCTGTTTTTCGAAAAGATTTCTATAAAAATGTGATTTTCAGGGCTCGGTGTCCGATCTGCTCGCTCGGCCTAAGCAATGGAATATGCTGACGCAGAAGGGCCGCGAGCCGTTCATCAGGATGAAGCTCTTCATGAGCGAAGTCCTGCAGTCGAACAAATCGTCCGAGAAGGCGTCTGCAGACAACGCTGGTATGTTCTTAGTATCCGTCTTTTGCTGTTCAAAGCGCAGTTCATAGTCCTGTAATGCCCCGGCGCAAGCGCGGCAGAGGTGCTGTAGTATTACTTCGTCGATCGATATTAAAATATGCAGAAAAGGACGATTTAGTTTGCCTGTTTACCAGTTGTCCACCCTCTTCGATTGGTATCAGTCGTGAAGGAACAACTGTTTTTGAAATTTACCTGAACTGAGGAAGGTGGAACAGTACAGGACAGATCGCTCGACCGTGCAGCTATCAGCAGCGCCTCCTACCGCTGCACTACGCTATTATTTGAGAGTGAGGCAAATGTGCAAGGGTCTAATTTTCAACTAATTGTGATAAGAAATAAGCTCCCATTGTAGATAGTGTAGTACCAGGCTGCCCTATAATTCTTGTCCGTAAATTTAACCATTTTTGATTCTTTATTATAGGACAGCCTTATAAATAGTCATACCAACATCGCTCCGTAATTCCAACGATTGAAGGCAGGTGCCTACACCGACCTCGTTAGGCCTTTGTTATACCAACGCTCCTGGTGAGCGTCAGCTGCTTGCGAGCGGTAAGCGCCCAGCCGCTAACCTCAGACGCTGAGCACGCGACGCACGCACGCACGCGCCCGAAGCATACAGAGCAATGCGCGAGGTGATCGACCCAACCCCAGCGAAAGCGTCAATCGCAGTGTAATGCGCAGCGACGAAAGCATGGAAGGTTCGCTAGCGTGTGCATAACAGCCGGTGAGCGTCACCACGCCAGCGTCAACGTGATAACTCGTACAAACGTGTCTTGCCCCACGGTGTCTGATACTGAATGGACGAGTTGCGCTGGCAGACGCTGGGGGGTGAGCGTCGGTATAACAAGGGCCTTACCCTTGCTGAACTGTGCGGTGTACTGTGGCGACGGAAATCCATTTTCAAATTTCGCGCCGTCCTATGAGTGGGAGAAGTTCGGATGGCGGCGGGAATTTTGAATCGAGGTTTCCGCCATCATGATTTTCCGGTCCGAGGTATCTCTACGGAAAGCACACCTCAGAGATATGTTCAACCTTGGCGATTTTATGAAGCCTGTATAATGGCTGATAAGGTTAATTACGCGTCTAAACAATGGTCAATTTCACATTTCTTTGGCGATTTTGGCTAGTTCGTTACGCGAGTATATGAAGGGCTCGTTAGATACTGGAGATGTTTCTAAATTTTATACTATTCAACTTAACGGACACCAGGACTCGATTTTTTAACAGTCGTCGAAATTCGCTGAAACTCTGCATAGGAGGGTTATTTGGGGTCCAGAACACGAATCTGCTGTCTCTTTGTCACGTGGGTGGTCTTGGACCACCCATATCGACTACTTGGGTGGTCCAGTCAGGATCACCGATTTCACTGAAACTCTGTCTATGGGGGGGGGGGTTCTGTGGTGTCCTGAACACGATAGTGAAGTCCGTTTTCCAAGTGGCAGCCGAATACGGTCGTTATCGGTGAGTCTCACCAAGTAAGGTCGCTAGGCACTCACCTATAACTACCATATTCGGCCGCCATTTCGAAAACGGACTTCACCATCGTGTTCGGGACACCAGAGAACCCCCTAGTCAAAGTTCCAGCGAAATCGGTGATCCTGACTGGACCACCGAAGTGGCGATTTGGGTGGTCCGAGACTACCCACGTGAAAAACGGACAGCAGATTCGTGTTCTGGACCCCAAATAACCCCCGACGGCGAAGTTTCAACGAATTTCGACGACTGAAAAAAATCGAGTACTGGTGTCCGCTAAGTTGAATGGTGTCTTTTTTCTCTTTTTTTTCTCTCTCTCTCTCTTTTTTCAAATTTTCCAGCACTCTCTATTTTCAGAGGCTCCGTCGTCGAAGTCGGACGATTGTGTCAGTGATTCGGCAAGTGTGTCGACGGTGAAAGTGAAGCGAGAAATTCCTGACGATGAGGATTTGGTGGCCGCTGGAGCGATTCCGCGTTCCGAGTTCGACTCGATGAGCGCGACCAGTGCCGACGAGGCTGAATCCGGCACCGACTGTGATGAAGTGGACACCGCTATGCTTGTTCGAAAAGTCAAAGATCGACTGCATTTGCATGGCATCTCTCAGAGGGTTAGTTTTTTTCGGTTCTTCCAGTTCTTATTCAATGTGAAGATATAGTTTTATTCTCGTGTTTTTACTCTATATAGAAGAAATAGGCCGGGATTTTCATCGCAAAAATTGTGGCTCAAGCGAGATACGAACTCGCGTCTCGGGTCTATCCGGTGCATTTTGCATTGACTCGAAACAATGTTATATTATCGCGTTTTTGTGGGTTACTGCTATACATAGAAGTGGATGTTGTGCCTGAGTCGCCTTTAATCATTACAAAACTTTAACTTTCGCTCTTCTACCGAAAATTTCCACCCGTTCAGCTATTCGGTGAGATGGTTCTTGGCATATCGGCCGGTGGCTGCTCCGAGCTCTTCCTCCGACCGAGGCGGTGGTCCTCGTTGTCCGTTAAAGGCCGTGAACCATACGAGAAGATGAAAACATGGCTGGCCGACAAGGAGTCCGTGCAGAGGCTTCTCGCGAGAGAAAGGGTAAGGGTTTGGGTGCGGAGTTTACCCCGCATATTCCTGAACTCGACCGTTTCAGATGGATGCCGGCCTGCCGTTGGAGAAGAACCTCGTCAACGGCAATGGAAAGCGGCTCTCTGACCCGCCGTATGAACCGCCTCCTCGTAAAGTTCAGGTTGGTCCTAATTCCAAAATAGCTTTACAAGAAAATCATTCATTAGATTCCTTTGGTACACCTACCGTACGTTATCATAGAAGAAAGTTGCTTCTATGATCAAATCTGCGGTAACACGAGGAAAAGTTAATAAATGGTCTTCTAACAATGTAGAAGATCTTGCTCGGGTTAGTTTATTCCATACCTGATTCTCCCCTGATGGCTGGTTTCGTTTTAGTCTTTGTCCGGAGCTTTACCATACCTTGTTGGCTTTGCTGGTTCATTTTTTCATTTTTCGCATGCCTGAGGCATTGTAAACCAGCCATTCAGCGGCCTGTAGGCCGACAAACGGCTGCGAAATACACGCTAAGAACAAAAATACATGAACTGAAATAAAAATTTGAAATAAAACAAAAAAAATTGAAATAAAACGATGAACAAATGGCATGTAGCAAAAGACGGTGAGCTGAACTGATGAAATGCGTCCCTGGGAGTACGGTAATGGACAATCGCGGCGGGACCCATATGAGCCACCCATGACAAACATCGCTTGGGTTTTGCTTATTATATAGTAGGATAAGATGTTTAAATGAATGTCTAACTACACGAGTTCTACGTTTGCAAATCAATTGACAGCTTTCTTCCTTCAGCGTACCATAATCACGGAGCAACAGAAGGAGGCGCTTCGATTTGTCTTCCAGCACGAGCACCATCCCAGTCAGAAGACGGTCGAACTGGTACGTTGAGTTATTCTTGTTAAGTTTCGCTTTGCACTCATAATCTTTCAATTCCTTTTTCTTTTCTTTTCTTTGTCGCTTTTTGTTCTGAGCGCCAGTGATTTAATTTCAGTTATCGCTGAAACTTAATCTGAACATACGCACCGTGAATAACTGGTTCCATAATCATCGAACGAGGCAGAAGGCGAGCCTAAAAGAGGGCAAAGTCTACACGCCGGCTGTGGGATCGATTCCGAGCAGCAAGAATTGGCAACAGGTGGGAAATCGATTCTATTTTCGTTTGGAAAAAAGTGGTTGCTTTCCCCAAGTTGCCGCTTCTGAAACCTTCTTTATGGGAAGAATAATACACGTCTATGAAGTCCCTCTCACATGATAAGTTTTCCGTTCGTGATAAATCAATTTCATATGTAATAGTGGATTTGTCGGTTCCCTTTCAAGACAGCACCGTGATTGTTCGATTGTCCAGCAAGTTTTAATGTTCTCTGTGACAATTTTCTTTGCTGGAGTTGATCAGTCCCATTGTCCTATGCAATGACGTGCGAAGGCTAGCGGCCCTACAAAATCACTGACCTCACCTTTTGGATAAGTTTGGTATCAATTTACCCAACCCTGGAGGGATGGTAAGGATGACTAGCGCGTGGAAGAATCGGTCGTTCGACCGTGCTGGTAGAGGTGGCGCCTTTTACCACTGCGTTAGGGCTCGTTTAGACGCCGCGCGGCGAAATTGCAAAATTGAAGCGCAATCAATAATTAACGACCTTGATCGAATTTGCTCCTTTGCATCAGTGGCGCAGTCCGGTGGCACCTCATATAGGCAAACTTACTGGTCGTTAGGGGTTTTTTTAGAAGTGCTATTCCTTATTGAAGGACATTTTGACGGAATTCGTTTTTTTCGTTTAATTTCTTCCCTATGTGATTACATGCCTGATTTTTTTTTGCTTAGACGCGGCGCCATCGGACTGCGCCACTAAAGCAAAGGAGCAAATCCGATCAATGACGTTGATTGTTGATTGCGCTTTGATTTTGCATTTTCGCCGCGCGGTGTCTAAACGAGCCCTTACACGCCCTCTATAGACTTTTGTATTTCGGAAATTTCGTTTCTGGTTGATGATTTTCCAGGTTTCCGTGTTTCAGGATCTGCATGTGATTCTGGAAAACGCGTCGCGCTTCGCCCTACTCGAAGAAGCTCCACCGACGATGGTGCCGGTGGTGTCGAAGCCTCTGTTCTCGGAAAGTCCTGAGCGAAGCAGCAATTCGTCGGTGCTTATTCCCAGCAGCACCGATGAGCGCTCCTCGGCTCCGAGCTCAGCTTCGCCGTTGTTCTCCACTGAGGAAAGTGAGAAACGCTGTGAAAAAGCCAGTCAACTGGACAGGGCCGTCGCCAAATTGCGAATGTTGGCCGCCTCGAAAAGCTCATAGTTGTGTGAGTGCTCTCGAAAACTCTTTTATCAGTCTACATTTATCGACATCGAAAATCCCACCGCTCAGTTCAGTGACCAGCTAATGCAGAACTTGTCTGTTATTTCGTGGCACTGGTCCAAAAATTGTAACCTTAAGGGTTTACTCCGTTTTCGATCCTCTTCGCCTCCGGAGAACCCACTGAATTTTTTGCTACGATGCTCCAAACCACAATAACAACTCCCTCTAGTAGGTTATCCCTTACCTGCTCTTTCTATGTTTTGGAATTCAGTTCAGAGCTTGCTCCGCAACTCGAAAAACCTCTGGCGAGTCTGTTCCAATTTTTCATTTACAACTGAACGTGATCGAAACGCTTTTTCTCTTACGATGCTCCAAGTGACAACCGTATTGGTTAGGCGGCCTGGCTAATGTGCTCAAGATTGATACAGAAGCTGAGAAACCTACGGAATTTTTCCTTTCACTGTTGCGAGGAGCATCGTAGGGAGAAGTAGTTTCTCCCTACGATGCTCCTCGCAACAGTTGTATAAAAAAGGTTTCGCCCTCAGCTCATTTTTAGCCGATTGGGATATTCAGGCGGATCCTTGCGAAGACTCTACCCTTCTGGGTGAGTTTCTACCCTCCGCGACCCGATTTCGATTCTATGTGAGGAAGGTTTATTTTCTGGTTTTTTGGTTTAATTATGTTGAATCCTCTGCTTAAGAAAAGTGTATAATCGGATTTCAAACAGATCTTGTGCTATCTGTGCTATATTTTTTGTTTTTTCATGTAATCTGTTGTTAGTTCCTTTTTTCATGTTCATGATGTGTATTCCCATTCATTTTCTTCACTTTTGTTGCCAATTGTAGAAAGAAGAGACGTTCGGAAATGACAAAATTATCCATACCTCCGTGTAGACGATACATAGCGATTTGTTTCCTCTAGGAAATGATGTCCAGATTGTTTCCGTCTGTCTGCTTTTGTAGTTTTTTTTTTATAGTTTCTTTTTTGTTTTAGTCACGATCTCGGTGTACAGGTCTTCTAGTCGAAATCTCATCTGTTCTTCTTGTCGCATTGATCTCCGTGTTACGCTATATCCGGCATTGGTTTGTACGCGATCTCTGTTGCATTGCTGGCTATGTTTCTGACTATAAACACGTTTTTTCTAATTATTATAAATATTTTTTGTTTTCTCTTTGATGCTGTCTTTGATTAGTCGAGTTCTATGGTGAGGTATTGATGTTCGTTCATAGTTTGCTGCACGTGCGTCGCGTTTGCGTGGGCGAATGAGCGCGCGGCAAGTGTGCGAGTGTGTGTGTGTGTGTCGTCTGCCTGTACTATATTGTGAAGTGCTTCGCTGTATTTCTTTTCAGACGAACTCGCCCGAAATGATTTCGAACTCACCCAACTCCGCCAGCAATCCGTCGCTCAGCAGGAGCTTGTCGCCAAACTCGAAGCCGATCTGGCCGCCGCCGTCGCCGGACGAAATGTTCGTTGTGTTTGTGATCATTCATTATTGATTGACTTCGTTATTGATTGCATGTATTGCATGAAAAACGGCCGAGAAGGCTAATTAGCGAATGACATGGGCGTGCTCGCTCTAAACCCTTGAGGCCTTTGTTATACCGACGCTCACCCCCCAGCGTCTGCCAGCGCAACTCGTCCCATTCAGTATCAGGCACCGTGGTAGCAGACGTGCGTGTGTAAGTTGTCCTGTCGGGACAGCTAACACACGCACGTCTGCTACCACGGTGTCTGATACTGAATGGGACGAGTTGCGCTGGCAGACGCTGGGGGGTGAGCGTCGCTATAACAAAGGCCTCAGGTCCTGCCGGGACAACTAACACACGCTCGTCTGCTACCACGGTGTCTGATACTGAATGGGACGAGTTGCGCTGGCAGACGCTGGGGGGTGAGCGTCGGTATAACAAAGGCCTCAGGTCCTGCCGGGACAACTAACACACGCACGTCTGCTACCACGGTGTCTGATACTGAATGGGACGAGTTGCGCTGGCAGACGCTGGGGGGTGAGCGTCGCTATAACAAAGGCCTCAGGGATCGTGTAGACGCCGCGCGGCGAAAATGTAAAATTCAAGCGCAATCAATATTTAACGTCCTTGATCGGATTTGCTCCTTTGCGTTAGTGGCGCAGTACGGTGGCGCCTCTTATAGGCAAACTTACTGGTCGTTGGGGTTTTTTAGAAGGCTGCTATTCTCTGTTAAAGGACATTTTGATGAAATTCACTTTTTTGTTTAATTTCTTCCATACGTGATTATATACCTTTTTTTTGCTTGGACGCGGCGCCACCGGACTGCGCCTCTGACGCAAAGGAGCAAATTCGATCAAGGTCGTTAATTATTGATTGCGCTTCGATTTTGCATTCTCGCCGCGCGGCGTCTAAACGAGCCCTCAGGGGGACACAGATCAGGCTAGCCTTCATTTTTCACTTTGTGTGGAGGGAGCAGGTTAAACAATCAACATTTACGGGAGTAGGAATCACCCACTAATGGTCAATTGCTCACATGAGTTATAGTAGTAGGGCGGGCCCTACGCTCAAAATTTCAACGGTAGTGAGTATACCCCGGCTTCACCCAAATTGATTTTCTTCCACGTTTGCCTAGAGGGCAAATAGCCTGTTTGGAGGATACTTACCAGGGAATGCCGCCAACCTCCCATGGAACTTTGAATTGAGACCTATATCAATCGATAGATCTCGGAACACTGATTACAGATCTGTAGATCAAATTTGCAAAATGGGTCTCCTAAGCGAGTTCTGGCTTGCGAAACCCTGCGTTGGGCGCGGTGTTGCGCAATGAGAAGGGCCGCTAGCCCTGCTGGCAGCTGCGGCTGTGGCGCAGAGGTTGAGGTCTCGCCTCGCAGTGGTGGGGTTAGGGTTCGGTCCCCCGTGGTGGCATTATTTTTGCATATGTTAGTTATAGTCCGTGCGGACCATAGGACGAGATCGAACCTGAAGGTGTGTACAACTTTCCATCACCGCATTTCCGAAGTGCTCTGCTGTCTATTTCTTGTTATGTATCGTTGCAGGCTGTCAGATTACGGTACGAAACATTCCAGCAGGCGCTACGTCACTGATTCAACCTCTGGACGTTTTCTTCTTCGGTCCGTTGAAAAATGTCATGAAACGGGTTAGGACGTGCGCGATGGTGAACAATGTGCAATTTAATATGACACAGAGGGACAACATATTGAAGGTTATATCACAAGTCTATCGGATGTTTTGCGCCCCTAGATTTTCCAAATTTTTGAAGTATTCATGGTACAAGGCAGGATATGTCGATGATCATCCTGGTTCGTTTGTCACCCCTGGTGATTATTTATTCGACTTTAGTACGGTTGAGTGCTTTATGAATGGTTGTATGGAGACAGCCTGCATAAGATGTGCAGTTTGTGAACAGTATGTTTGTTTTACACATTTTTTTGCGTTGTTCCATCAATGCTGATGAAGGTTAGGACAAGTTTAGAAGGAAGGAGTAAATATTTGTGTTTTCTCACGCCATTACAATGTGTTTGCTGAAATGCATTCCCAACTTCAAGTAACCTAGGAGACTTATGTGAAAGTCACCATCAGTCGTTCACTGGAAAAAGTGTTAAAAACGAGTTCGATCTCGTCCTATGGTCCGCACGGACTATAACTAACATATGCAAAAATAATGCCACCACGGGGGACCGAACCCTAACCCCACCACTGCGAGGCGAGACCTCAACCTCTGCGCCACAGCCGCAGCTGCCAGCAGGGCTAGCGGCCCTTCTCATTACGCAACACCGCGCCCAACGCAGGGTTTCGCAAGCCAGAAATCGCTTAGGAGACCCATTTTGCAAATTTGATCTACAGATCTGTAATCAGTGTTCCGAGATCTATCGATTGATATAGGTCTCAATTCAAAGTTCCATGGGAGGTTGGCGGCATTCCCTGGTTAGGTTAAGAGAGGAGCATACGGCCCATTGGTGTAAGTGCTGCTATAGCAGCTTTTACTGTAGTAGATGGGCTCGCTGCTAAGCCGAATTTGTCGTGGACGTTTTTAACCCCAATGAATCGCCAATGACTTTATATTTCTGAATTTTAAGTATGCCATCTATGGAGCATCAGGTCGAATTGGCCGCATTGTATTGGTCATGGCCACTTGTGGCACCATTCCCTCAATAGAATCCCCGTTCATTTTTTCGCGGACGTGTTTAGCTGTTGGAAACAAACCTTGCCAACTGCTAGCGATCCCTCGCATCGGAAATTTCTTTTTCATCCGAAATGGATAGCGTTGCTTCGAAAAGTTCCTGGTTGACTAGTTGAGATCTCAGGTTTATCGTGTAGACTCGTGAGTGTAGTGTAACAAATTATGGGTATCCATATCACTATCATCACCACGGGCCTGCGTGGTACAGTGGTAAGAGGCGCTGCTGTCACCCGCGCGGTCGAGCGATCGATCCCGGCCCGGGCAAACCAAGCCTTCCATCCTTCCGGGTCGGGTAAATTGGTACCAGACTTGTCTGGGAAGGTAAAGACACTGACCTGGTGTAGCGGCTGGCCCCCGCATGTCATTGTATAGGCCAAATTCGCATTCACTATGCCTCTACGACTTGTATGGAACACGAATGCGGCGGCGCGTCCTCAGTGGTCTGATCAACGCCGGCACCTTTACCTTTTACCTTTTATCATCACCACCAAACACCTTTGGGAGCTGGGAAAGATGCTGGCTACCGACCCCAATCCCTTAAGCTGGAACGGGACATATGTTGGGATGAAATCCATCATTGATGTCTGTGGATTGAAAAGAATGAGAAGCATCAGTTCAAAATTGTTGGAAATGAAAGAAGATGTTCTTAGTTAGCTTACATTTTAGGGCACTATTCAACTTAACGGACACCAGTACTCGATTTTTTTCAGTCGTCGAAAATCGCCGAAACTTCGCCCATGGGGGTCATTTGGGATCCAGAACAAGAATCCACTGCCCGTTTTTCACGTGAGTGGTCTCGGACCACCCAAATCGCTACTTGGGTGGCCCAGACAGGATCACCGGTTACGCTAAAACTTTGTCTATGGGGTTCTCTGGTGTCATGAACGCGATGGTGGACTCCGTTTTCCAAATGGCGGCCGAATACGGTAGTTATAGGTGAGTACCTACCGACCTTACCTAGTGAGACTCACCGATAACTACCGTATTCGGTCACTTGGAAAACGGACATCACTATCGTGTTCGGGACACCAGAGAACCCCATAGACAAACTTTTAGCGAACTCGGTGATCCTGTCTGGGCCACCCAAGTAGCGATTTGGGTGGTCCGAGACCACCCACGTGAAAAACGGACAGCAGATTTGTGTTCTGGATCCCAAATGCCCCATGGGCGAAGTTTCGGCGATTTTCGACGACTGAAAAAAATCGAGTACTGGTGTCCGTCAAGTTGAATAGTACCCATTTCAGTGTTATAGGTTGAGCTTCGCGGTTAATTCTGTGCGTACCCCCTACCCCCTCCCTCTTCCCCAAGTTTTCCCTTTTCATTGGAGAATTGTGAGTGCTTATTCTGTTCCGAGACGGCTTTTCTGTGCCCGTTTTTGATCGAAGAGTCATCGTGAAAGTTTTTGGAGCTTTCTGATTTTTCTGAAAATCGCCATCTATTGTTCCGGTTTTCAGACCAGCAATGTAGAGGATCTCTCAACGGTGGACATGCTTGGAGCCGTCCACAATGTGAAACAAAGTGACGACGACAACAGCGTGCTGACCATCGTCTTGGCTCAACGAGATCGTCTGAAGCTACGCGTTGGAGTGCTAGAAGAGGTTGTTTCAATGAATTTATGTGCTTGTTTAGTTGTCTCGGTCCACTTTTCCGGTTGAAAACGCGATCATATCGCTTTTGAATTTGAACATTCAGAGTAGACGTAAAGGCACTGATCTGATACATATTGAATTATCTGATTGGAATCGATGGTTTAGCGCAGCGTATGCCTCTCTTGGCCTGTACAATGACTAACATTAACGCTGTTCGTACTCGGGATTTTCAGGAACTTATGACTGAGAAGACAAAGCAGACCATGCTACAAACTGAAATCGACAAGGTTCGTGATGATAACGTGAAGCTCTATGGGAAGATCAAATTTCTACAAGGCTACGGTGAGAAATTGCTCCATTTTTACTTTCTTTTCTATTGTCTTCCTTGCTGCTGGCCAAACCCAGCCACCCATAAACTTTGGCATAATGTTAAAGCTGAATAGTCGTTTGTTAGGCTTTAGTCTTTTTCTTTATCTATTTTTTATTTTCTTCTAAGACTTCACACTCGAGAAAAACAGTCCTATAATCAGTTAGGGTATTCGCAAAATTCATTGCCAGTGATCCGTTAAAGAATTGTGCTTAACCATGCTATCCTTATTGGTCATTTATTTGCTTTTGTAAAGTTTTGAATAAAGGAAGTCAGAATCTGAAATGCACACAAAGTTTTGGGGTACTCTAATAAAAAAACCCATTTAATTAGCACCAATCGCACTAGAGGAAGAACTACAAATTTCCATGGGTCAACCAGAAAATGCTGCTGCTCGAGTCAGGTTCAGAAGTAATCATTTTCGAAAATTAAGACTCTCCCGAGGGATAAAAAATCTACAGGATCCAAGGAAGGTGCTATGTATAGCAATTTTGGACTATATCTAAGCAAAGGCTTGTTCCTCTTTTTGGGATCCTGTTGATTTTTATCCTTCGGAAGTGTTTCAATTTTTTGAAAAATGACTATTTTCGAATTTGACTCGAAATGCAGCACATTTCCGTATACTTGTTAGAATGTGTCGTTCCTGCTGTTGCGTGGTTGATGCTGGTTTCGGCGGTTATTGCTGACTTACTGACACGATTGCTTGTGTAATTGAAGAAAGCGACTTGGACCATGGATAGACAGCTCCACAGCTCTACAGTATGACATTTGGGTACAGTTCGATGTTCGATTAAGTTTACTGAATTCTTTTCGTTTGCGAGCTCTTTTATTAGAGAGTGGAGATTGAAAATTATTGCTGGGCTAGATAGGCCGAGGACGACGTTGTGACACGATATGGCTGGCTTGGAGGTGCTCAGATTGAGCTCTACCCTAAGCCCTACGGCAATTTGAATCTTTAGGTTCGCCATACCTAGCACTGGATGTTGATTTCATACTTTCCGATGCGACCTGGTTTCTTTTGCTTGGGCGATTGTATCAATTTATCTTACTCTTGTTCGATTTCGTTTCCCAACGTTGTTGGGCCTTTACTGATTCTATTTATTCGCTTTTTTATGGATGGAACACGTAGTAACCTTGAAATTTCAGGAAGCAAATCGCCCGAGACTACCGTATTATTGCCGGAGGAGAACAATTACAGTCAACAATACGAGAGACGTCTTGACCCGTTCCAGCGGTTCGGACAGGCCGAAATCCAGCGCAGCTACTCGCGTTTGCCCATGCATGACCGCGCCTCGCTCAGCATTGTGAGTTGATTTATTTTTAATAACGATAATTTAGATGTTAGTTGTCTACTCGATTTCTTACTATGCTTTTTTTGATAGATCATTTTCTCACAAAATGTCTTTTTTCGAAATTAGGCTAATTTGGGAAAGGCAACTATATTGGCCAACAAACTAAACTATGCGAATGCCGTTCAAAATCGACTTTTTTACAATAGCTGATTTTTTCGAAAAAGCCGTAAAATTATCGCAACCTGACGTCGAAGTGTGATTTTAAATTGTTTGTTCGATTACCGCGCAAATTCTAGAACATACTTCATGATCAGGTTAATTTGTTGTGATGTGCTTCTCACGTGTGCCTTATGCACCGTATTTGAGTAAATAAATAAATAAAAAAATAAAATCTACGAGTCTTTGAAAAAAATCCGAAAAAGAAATTATGTAAACCTTCACCTTCAACTCTTTCTTTATTTGTTGGATTTTGTAAAAATGATTGATCACAAAAGCATAGTGAGAAAACAGACGAAAAAATATCGTGTAAATGAACATACGAATATTTCATCAGTGTCTACCCAGGTTTACAAAATTGTTATCTCTTCATGACGTTCAAATTTTTGAAGAAATGTTTTTCCAGGGCAGAGCCATCATGACGTCCGCATCGGCACGTATGACGTTCTTCTTCTATCTGATCGTGCTGCACTTGCTCGTCTTCTTGGTCAGTTGAAGTTCACATGTTGTTTGCCTGATTTTCATATCAATCGATTGAAATTTAATGTTTTTGAAGCTTCCATGTTGATCGAAATGTTCTTTTTCCAGTTAACATGTTTCCTTCTCGTATTTATGAACGATTGTGGAGAAGGGTATGATCTTAAACCAGATTCATGATTTCCCTCAGCTAAACCTCGAAATATACCGCGAATGGTGCGCAAACCGTGAGTCATCTTAGCGTATGGGGTTTGTTAGTGGTTCAGATGGGGTATAAAACATGTCAGTGGAGCAACAAGGGTTCGGAGACCCCGATTTAACTGCGTGCAAACCCCCAGATAAACCACTGTTTAACCCCAGAGCGCGTTGGTGAATCAGGGTCTGCGCGCCAGTTGGGGTTTCCGAGGAACCGCAGGCTAATGAGTTTTGTGAGGCGCCGAACAAATCCTGAGTAAGTTGTGCTGTGATGAATTAGGATTTGGGCGTCATTACCGAGGTGTATTTTGGGGTCTATTTCGGGTACACTGTTCATGAATCTGCACCTTAAAATACAGTCCCTTTCCGCCTTGTTCCTAATGTTCTCTTATGATTTAGAAATGTGTTAGGAATAAGGTACTGCTCGGTTTTCGACCAGAATAACCAAGCCTTCCATCCCTCCACGGTCGGGTAAAGTGGTTCTAGGTTTGTCTGGGATGGTAAAGATACTGATTTTTCTCAACGGCTGACCCCCGAAAGTTACTGTTTAGGCAAAATAGGTAGCATCTTCGATCCCTCTACGGCCCAATCAGTGGTGGATGGTTGCTTCTGACTCCCAAAAAAGTCCGATTATTTTAGTATTTAAGACACTAATTTATATTCTATTCTGTTCTGTTTGCGCGTTTCTATTCCATTTTGTTAGTGTTAGTTAGCTTACCATTTTGAGTTTGTATAGTTCGATACTGTATGTATTATTGGTTTTCGTTTTTTCTTGGTTTAGTATCATTGTTGGTTTCTTCAACTAATCCGATGGCTGTGGCTCATCTGCAGGGGAGCGTAGAATAAACTAATAACTTAACACGTTGACGACAGCGCCTTTTTCGCGTGTCTGGCGCGTGGGACCAAGCGATTTTCTAGCGCGCCGAGGCTGTGGCATGATGGCGAATTTTTTTCAAAACGGAAGTGAATAGTAAATCTCAACAGTCCTGTAAAATCGGGGATTGTGACTATTCCTTTTTATGCAATGAAAATAGAAAAATAACAGCTGGAAGCTTTTAGAATGTCCTTTTTCCAAATCCAGGTTAACACGTTGACGACAGTGTGGCGCAACGCTGTATCTTGTATCGTATTTTTCTCGATACATTTCAGAATTTCGAAGGATGTTTTCGTGCCACTTTTTAGTAGACCTTTGCACGTTGTTATAGGAAGCATGGTCCATGAAAATGATTCTTAGCTTCTGATTTACTGAAATTTTTGATTGTGCAACAGATACTGGTTACTGAAACAAACACGTAAGTGCAAACAAATATTGATTATTAGAATAAACAAGTAATGAACAATAAACAAATAACAATTTCCTTTTAACCTCGATAGGAAAAAAAGGACATTCTAAAACCTTCCAGCTGTTAGTTTTCTATTTTCAATGCAAAAAAGGAATAGTCACAATCTCCGATATTACAGGACTGTATGTGTGGTCTTCGAGATTTACTATTCACTCCCATTTTGAAAAAAATTCGCCGTACCGGCATCATGCCACAGCCTCGGCGCGCTAGAAAATCGCTTGGTCCCACGCGCCAGACACGCGAAACAGGCGCTGTCGTCAACGTGTTGAAAGGAAATTGTTATTCGTTTATTGTTTATTATTTGTTTATTCTAATAATCAATATCTGTTTGCATTTGTGTGTTTGTTTCAGTAGCCAGTATTTGTTTGCATTTATTTGTTTCTGGTAATAACCATTATTTGTTTTTACTTGTAAAGAAAACTAGTGCACAATCAAAAATTCCAGTAAATCAGAAGCTAAGAATCATTTTCATGGACCATGCTTCCTATAACAATGTGCAAAGGTCTACTAAAAAGTGACACAAAAACATCCTTCGAAAATCTGAAATGTATCGAGAAAATACGATACAAGACTGTGGCGCAGCATTGCGCCACACGGTCCCACGCGGACATTTGAGTGTGGCGCAGCATTGCGCCACACTGTCGTCAACGTGTTAGTAACTCAATTAAAAGTTTCTCCTATTTCAGGTACTGTATCGATTCGCGTACGCAGAATCGTGTGAGCGCGACTTCCAGCAGGACTGTGTGGTGAAGTTCGAACGTCACATGAGAGAGCACCATCCGGGATCGCCTCACGGCTGATCCACTATAATCCTATTTAAATTATATGCATTTTATCTGTATTGACGAGCCGAATTTTCTTCATTGGCTCCTGATTTTTCGTGCTGGATCTGTTGTGATTCATCTGTGATAGCAGTGCGTAGGCTCGAACTCGCGCGCATGTGTTTTTGTTTGCTTTTAATCTTTTTCTTCGACTATTTTTAGCCACTGCACCATAATTGGCGCGCTCTTTTATGGCGTAATAAAATGAAGTAAGAAAACTAGAGGTTGAAAATGTGTGTGATAACTATGATAATTTACTGGGTGATCGGCAGATATCTGCACCGAATAAATGCTTTGATATGGTGTATTTCTCACTTAATCCCTAAGTGTTTGTGGATCATGACAATATCTGGTTGATAATGTGATTCGAGTGGGATAGATCGATTGCTCGTTATAATCGATAATTGGGCAGATAGGTTGAACGTTGATCCATTTGTCCTTTTGTGCAGATTTTTTTTTATTATGGGCGGCTTCCTTCTTGTTCAGTTTTGTATTTTTGAAAGCATTTGTTATTTTTGACCTGTTTGCCTGCTCTTTGCCGTGGAAGTATGATTTTTTATTTTTATAACCTATTTTAGTAACATGATCGACGTCGCGTCATCTGTGACTCAGCCATTGAGCCGTTCCTTAAACGCAGATGCCAGCATGACCCATAAGAGCAGCGCCACTTACCTTCTGCACTCAAATGTGAGAAGTGAGTGTAGTATTTTATCCGACACTATCTTTTTTCTATTTAATTTGTTCAGTTAGTCGAGCGAAAGTAAATTTTCCCAGAATGTCCATTTTTGAACACCGTCCAGTTGAGGTTTAACGGATTTATAGTGCCGTAAATTCTCTTAACATGTCCAATTTTGAACACCATTCAGCCGAGGTTTATCGATTTTTATAAGCTAAGATGTTCACTGGTTTCAGTGTTTGCTCATTTTGCTTATGTTTCAGTTTTTACAAATGCTATCGCCGCACTCAGCAAACTCGGTGATGAGCTGTTTCTTCGGGCTATGCCTCGAGGGGTGAGTGCGACTTTTCAACAATCATTGACATATATACTTATATATTTATTACACTTTTCTGGTGCAGAATATGTTACTGTTAAAATGTATGTGATACAGTGAATCGACGTGATTGATAAAGGAGAAATAAGTTATGACTGCAGTAGAGGTAACAAATGTAAAAAAGATTTTTTTAGTTGATAATTAACCCGAAAGGTATCTGTTAATGGTAGGTTCGAATTTGCCAAGTGTATTAGGAATTTGGACTGCTTTGCTCAATCTAAGGAATTCCATTGTTCTGGGGAGACGGTTTCATTTTGGTTGGTCCCTGCTGTCAGATAAGTGACGCAAGTTACACCGCTCATGTTTTACAACTCTACGGTACCCACTGTTTCCTATCGTCAATCTGTCACAATTTTTGTAAATCCTGTCCATCAATTACTGAAGTAATTATTAATCACTCATAAATTAAACATTAATCACTCTTGTTTAATGTTTTGTTTGTTTCATGCCCATGGCGCGTCCTTGTACGCATAATAAATAATAATAAATCAATGAAAAATAATAAATAATAATAACGCATAATAATAAATCAATAAATAGATAACTGCGGTTTCATTTCATTTATGTTTCGTAGACCATTTCTATGTTTATTCTGTCAAGTAGGAATCTGATTATTATTGTAGAATTGTTGTTTGCGCTGTTCAGATTTCGCTGAAGGCGTTCAACAAAAATCGGTCAGCTTATGCCGTCTTTCTGTTCGTCGACGATTTCTTCTCAGATTATGACACCAACTGCTGTCATCGCGAATCTGTCATGGATTGTCGAATCTCGATGAAGGTGAGTTTTGAAAAGTCATCTTGTGGTTGAACTCTCGCTCTAGTTTAGAGTTCCAACTCCGCGACCGGAACTTTGGTCAAAATTTGCTCCTTTTAAACTTCGTCCATGGGGTTGTTTGGGGCGCTCATCGCGAATCTGAGATTCGTTTTTCGAGATTCGGTCGAGGAACACTCTTTGTCGTCAACTAGGGTGGTACGATGATTGTCGAACATTTTACTGAAACTCTCCCTATTGCTGTTCTTTTGAGTGCTGATTTATGCATGTATTTATTTATTATTACATGAACAAGCCATGTGCAACGGTGATATGGTAAATAAAGTGACAGACAGTCAACATCAACATTAATTCCATTTCATAATTTTGAACATAAGTTTTCAGTAAGGTTAGTGGATCGAGGTGTGTTCAGATGACAGTCTAACAGTTTAGACAAGCATTTTAAATCACTTGGTATGGATAATTTTTTACATAGTTTAACCATATCATAACCAGCACGAACAGAAAAGAAATGTTGCCGGAACCTAGTCCTGGCTTTCGGTAACAGAATTTTGCGACAACTCCCTCTGGTAATAGAGCTCCTCTCGGCTACAAAGTGGTGTATAGTGAGACTACATTTCCCATGTAAAATGTTATGCAGCATCAACAGATCAAATTTCTTTCGGAATTCCAGGCTCTGGAGTTTTTATATTATATTCCGGTCTACAAAAGATGGAATTTGATCATATTGAAAGCCAAGAGAACGAATAACAGCTTCTCGAGTGAGGCTATTCTGCACTGATTCAATCAACGTTATCAATTTCTTTTTGGTCGGAGTAAATTTCACGGTACCATATTCTAACATTGGCCTAATATATGTTTTGTAAGCTCTAAGATTACGATTCTTATGTTTGCTTCTCAATTTATTGCGTTACGGATAAAATCAGGTAGTGATGTATATGTCTCAATCTGTAGAAATCTGCGTGATTTTTTGACATCCTTTAACCAGAGAAGCACGAGGAATCGTGATCAGCATTCAGAATCCTCGAAAATTTTCTACAAAGCACACCTAATTTTGTTCAATATCTCCCTGGAATTACAGAAAAAGTCGAGTGGAAATCAATTGATCATGAGATAGTAAATGGTAGACACATTCTCAAAATCACAATAAACTACAATGAATCATCAAAACATGTTTATTATAAAAGAACAAGTCAATATTCAGTGAGATAGTCCTTGCTCTTGATCACAGCGAAACAGTTCGGTTCCACATTGAGTCGACGAACTTCATACATCGCTCCACAGAAATAGCACTCCACGTTTCCTTGATGATTGCTTCAACTCGTGAAGATTCTGTAGCGTCAAGCGCTTTCATTCTGAATCCTATCTAACATCTCCTGAATGACGTGGATAGAGTCTTGAAGCGCTTGAAGCCTGAAATCTTGACGAGTTGGAAGCAATCATCGCTGCGTGGAGTGCTATTCCTGTGGAGCGATGAATGAAGTTGGTCGACTCAATGCGGAACCGTTTGGCTGTGATCAAGAGCAAGGGCTATCCTACTAAGTATTGACTTGTTGTTTTATAATAAGCATGTTTTGACGATGCATTGTAGTTTATCGTGATTTTGAGAATGTGCTTACCATTTACTATCTCATAACGAATTTATTTCCACTCGATTTTTTTCTACAACTTCAGGGAGACGTTAAACACAAGTAAGCGTGTTTTGTAGAGAATTTTCCGAGGATTCTTAATGTGTGCTCAGTATTTCTCATACTCCTCTGGTTCCAAAGTTATAGCCAAAAAACCACGTAGAGGGCAGGCGTCTGTAAATATATTGCCGCCACTGTATATGCCTCAATCTGTAGAAACCTGTTGACATTCAGTAACAAGACATCGGAATCGTGATCAGCATGCATAACTCTTCTTGAAGAAGTTTCAGCACAATCTGACATGTTGATCGAATCACTGTTACTGACGATATCAAGGTATAGGTGGTTCTCGGTCGAGTTTCGAAATCACGGACAACAGACCTGTGATCAGCGCTCCAAACATATTCCCTTCACGAAGTTTTAGCGAAATCGATGTTTTGACCTAAATCTGGTCCGTGGAGTCGGAACTTTTAATTATTGCCGCATTTTCTTTTAAGAAAAGCAAACTTACAGAATGCGTTGGCTGTGTTCAAAAGTGCCTATTTCATTGAGAAGAATCTTGTATCGTGCACAATAAGCATAGACTCTCTCGGACGAGAATTGAACATTGTTTTTCAGCACACTTACGGTGGGTTTACATTGATTTAGTTAGTCTTTTTTCGCGTACTTTTCATCAATTCCAATTTTTCAAATTGAGAATCTTTTCGTAGTTGTAGTGCGCGAAAAGTAGTTTTTATCATGGAGTTATCTGTAATGGCTCGTTCAGATGTCACTCGACACTTTGATGTTAATGTTATGGAGAAGCACAAGCCATTCACTTCAGATGTTAACAAAAGTGACCTGAAAAACGCCGTTACAATAAATGCGTCGTACGTTCAGAGTTTTTTCATGATTTCGTTCATTTCTGTCTGATTCCATGCTTTTTTCAAATTTCTTTAGAGAGATCGCCGCGTTCCTCAGTGAGATGCACAGCGGCTATGAAGAGCTGATGATGAGTGCGCGAGACGACAAATTTGTGTTCACCAACTTCGTACCGTTACAAGCAGGTGAAATTGTGGTCCTAAAAACACATTTATTCACCTAATTCTTCTTCTGTATGATATTTGATTGGAGGTGATCCTTTCTGTTCCTTCCATGAGTCTCGTTACCACATTTTCATATCAGTTTGATAAGCAAACAAGAATTCAATAACATATTAAAAAATAAAAACTATTACAACAATTCAATGAGTGAAATAATGAAAAGGGGTGCATAGAACTTTTTGCATGATCGTTTTATCCGTACCTTTCCATGATCATATAATGGAGGAACACTCCATCAACTCTGGGACGTCTCAGAAAGGAAGGTTGACTATGGAACGCATAGATCGTCCTAATTGGTTAATTGATTGATTGATTGATTGATTGATTGATTTAAGACGCCGGCCTGGACCCACGTGGCCTGGAACCACAATTGTTAGCAACTTTTTATTCATATTTCCTAAACAACACAATTTTCCTTTTACATTAATTTTCGGCACGATTTTTGCCCTTCTATGCCCGTCTCGCCTTCCACTTACCTCTTTGGCCCTGTGATTTGTAAAGATGGATAAATTCTGTGTTTAAGTCAGAATTATACAAGCTTCCATCGTAAATCTGCACTGTCTATCATTCTTCCAATTGGTTGAGAAACATAAAGTTCTCAAAAATATGCTAGCAGTTCTCCAAGGTAGATCACAGATGTTGTTGTTTCAGAAAGAAATGAAGGATCAGCATGCAGAACAGAGATCACAGTGCAACGATCGTGTTTCAAGAGGTTTTCGGTGTCGACTCCTTCAGAAATCAGCTTCTGTATGAAGGAGTTCAAGGTAGAGTTTAAAGTTGTTTATCAACAATCTTTTCACTAATTTTCGACTCTTTTAACCTCGGCATCGGGCCTGGTGATGTTTTCAAAACTGCTTTCTTCTGCGCTACAAGTTTGTTATATCAATATCTCGTTTGAACGGTTTCCGTTTTGACCTTCCCGCCGTCTTCCGAGGCCTGATCACACTTATGAGTGCCACTCGCTGAGCACTAAGAAGAACAGCACCATGGAGAAGGCTTTGGAAGTGAATGTCTTTCGACATTTTTCGCATTTGGACCGCTTTGTGAGTTTTGGTACTAGATGTGTCCACATGTGAGTGGATAAGCGCTTATTAAGGCGCTAACTCTGAGCTGTAAGTTTAACGCTGAAGATTTAAGGCGGTCATGGTTCTTTTTAGTGACATTTCTTTGGTTTGTTTCTGCATCTTCTCAGAAATGCTCCGATGGATAAGGCTTGCGTTGGTCCGTCTACCGAGTCTTTAACTCTGAACTGTGTTCAGTCTTAGAAACTGGAAGAGTGGAAACCTTAGGCAGCTGAAAATAAAGGGCTTGTTCAGACGACGCGCGTCGAAAATGCAAAATTGAAGCTCAATCAATAATTAACGTCATTGATCGAATTTGCTCCTTTGCGTTAGTGGCGCAGTCCGGTTGCGCCTCATATAGGCAAAAAAATTAGGCATATAATCACATAGGAAAGAAATTGAACGAAAAAAGTGAATTTTGTCAAAATTTCCATTATTAAGGAATAGCAGCCTTCTAAAAAACTCGAGCGACCAGTAAGTTTGCCTATATGAGGCGCCACCGGACTGCGCCACTAAAGCAAAGGAGCGACTTCGATCAACGGCGTTGATTATTGATTGCGCTTCGATTTTGCATTTTCGCCACGTGGCGTCTAAACATGTGGCCTTTGTTATACCAACGCTCACCCCCCCCCCCAGCGTCTGCCAGCGCAACTCGTCCCGTTCAGTATCAGACACCGTGGGGCCAGACACGTTTGTACGAGTTATCACGTTGACGCTGGCGTGGTGACGCTCACGCTCGTCGTCGCTAGTCGCTGCGCATTGCACTGCGATTGACGCCTTCGCTGGGGGTCGGTTGAGGGCTGCTCTGTAAGCTTCGGGCGCGTGCGAGCGTGCGTCGCGTGCTCAGCGGCTGGGCGCTCGCCGCTCGCAAGCAGCTGACGCTCACAATGAGCGTCGGTATAACAAAGGCCTTAGGCCCTTGTTATACGTTCGCTCACCCCCCAGCGTAACTCGTCCATTCAGTATCAGACACCGTGGGGCCAAACACGTTTGTACGAGTTATCATGGTGACGCTGGCGTGGTGAACTCGTACAAACGTGTCTGACCCCACGGTGTCTGATACTGAATGGACGAGTCACGCTGGGGGTGAGCGAACGTATAACAAGGGCCTTAGGGAGGGTGTACGACAAGTTGGCTTCGAAACCTTGGACGTTTATTCGAAGAGGTCGCATACGTGACAATAGTTGCTCACAGCCCGCTGGAATAAGCCGATCAGATTGCAGCCGCTCTACCAGCGATCTTCCCACTTACATATTACAAGTAGAAAAATATTAAATAAGACAGAAGGACTACTCGTTTCGGCCTTTAACTTGGAGGAGCACAAAAGAAAACATATATTATATATAGATGCCTTAAGTGAGGAAAAAGTGATGGGATGAAGAGATGAATGTCATTTCAGGCCATCCTCACATTCGCTCGCCAGCATGCCTGTGATGTGAGCTTGTTTTTTGACCGACCAGGAAGGTATGCTCATCACAGTTTTCAAAAACGTAGCTGTTTTCAACAAGTGGAATTTCTCAGGCCGCTGATAGTCGCGGTTGAGAGCGATGCGGGCTACTCTGCCGAGTTTGTGCTCGCCACCGTGGAAGGAGATGATCGTTCCGATGAGGACGAGTCGCCCGGTTTGACGCAACAGTGGGTCTTCTGGTGTAAATTTGGGTATTTCAATTAGTTGTGATGTTTCCAGACCATCTCGACTTCATGTGTCAGTCGAGCCGGCTCCAATTGGGGTATCTCAGCCAAGGTGAGCGGCTAAGATCTTCTGTCTTTCTGAGCACCTGGCTGTTTTCCACTGCATTTTTCCTTTTTGAAGCCATAAACCCTTTAGCGTGGTGCTAACCGCAGGATTCTTTTTATTCTGATCGCGTTTTGAAAGTTGTACTTCAGCCATGTGAACGAAGCGGCGCCGAAGATTGAGAATCACACGATCGAGATGAGACGCTCTAGTCTATGCTCCGGTGATGAAGCACTGCAGCTGGTAAGGTTTCTTCAATTCACATTTTGGTAATTTTTTTGGCGGTCTAGTTTCATTTTTTTGTATCTATTTGTTGGTTCTTCATTATAAGCGTCTATGCGTGGATATCTGTTTTATGTATTTCTGATCTAATTTTCTTACCTGAATCTTGTCCACCGGGAGTTCGAGTTAATGTTTTTCAAAAGGAATATGCCTAATTTCTCTCCTTGATTACTACAAAGATAATAGAGTAAATTCAAATTCAGGCTTGTCTGTGTCTTTCTAAAACTTTCCCACAGCTTCAGAGTTGCACCGCCACCCTGTTTCCCCAGTTTTCCTACTTCCTTATGATTGTCATCTTCCTCATGCCTTTCATTCTCCGGTTCATTTCAGTTTTATTGTTTTGTTTGTTTTAGGGAATGTCTTAGGTTCATATTTTCAATCGAGCGTTTTCTGATTTTATGATGCGAGTGGTGCGAGAGCATATTATTCACTCTCCAATGGTTTTCTCAAATCTCTCTTAATAACCAACCGTAAAGCAATTTAAACCTCTTGTGCGCGATACCTGATACCAGTCGTCTGCTCCGTATTTTTCATTGTGGTCTGGTTTCTCCTGCTTTGACGATTGTATCCATTTATACAACTCTCGATCAATTTGCTTTTTCTTTGGTATTTTTTGCGTTGTGTTGTTTTATAGTGCAATCTTGGCTTCGTATTGGTTCTAGGTATTCATTTTCCACCCTTGTACGAAGCTTCTTGTTAACTGTGCCTCAGTCGTAAATGTCCTATTGCAGGCAGAAGCATCGAATGGAGCGCAATTCCGTGACGATTCGGAAATGACCGTGGGGGCCACTGAAAACGATGCGCTGAACGAACATTTGTTTATGGATGCGATGGTGCTGGAGGGAGAGAATGCGATTGGAGTTGTGGACGGTTCGGTTGGAACGGAACCGGAACCGGAAGTGATGCCTAATCCCTCAGTAGGACATCGCAATCGCCCAAGGGCTGTAAATGTGCAGGTACTTTGTCTAATTTTTGAAATACCACTGGTCACCAGGAATCGTGAGCTTTTATTATGTTTTAAATCGCCTTTTTCAGTTCCAACGCCACTTTCTCGGACTCGGCACCGACCCTCAGCGCCAAAGTCAAGTCGCTGGTGCCGCCATAGTCGATCTGACTCAACCGTCTACCACCAAATAGAAGTTGGTGATCGTTTCGCAATGATTTTTTATTATTGGCCTGCAAATTACACACATGAGGTGATAGTTCAATAACAGCAACCAAGAAGAATAGAAATCAACTGCAGAAATATCCCTTGATTGACTGTCGTTAAATCTTGGCATGTCGAATACAGTATTTAGTACGTGGTAGTCTGATTGAAGCCAAATAGCCAAGATGTTACAAGTTTATTCCGGCTGGCGTTTCGGCGAGTCCGCCTTCTGCGGAGCCTGTAAGAGAGAAGAGGAATTCGAGAAATGACTCGTTCAAGAACAATTTCAAGTTTCAGCAGCGAATGAGAAGGCACTAGGAGAGAAAGAAGAATGGCGGATGGGGCAAACACAACCAGACCTGGGCAAGCAAAACACCACTGCAAGCCACAAGCCACGGGCGATACACCGTATGTACACCTTATGTGTCGCCCGTAGGTTGCATTAGTGTTGTGGTTTGCATTAGTGTTTTACTTGCCCAGGCCTGGTTGTGTTTGCCCTACCCGCGATTCGTCTTTCTCTCCTAGTACCTTCTGATTCACTGCTGAAAATTGAAATTGTCCTTGAACGAGTCGTTTCTCAAATTCATCTTTGCTCTTTCAGGCTCTGAAGAAGGCAGACTCGCCGAAATGTCAGCAGAAATAAGTTTGTAACATCTTGGCTATTTGGCTTCAATCAGACCATCACGTACAACTACAGAATGTTTTTTCACCGCATCACTACCAACTATGTAGTACTTGGGAGCTGGCAGTGACATAAGGATGATAGTCTCGGAATCTCCTAATGATAAATTGAACTCCTCAAGTCCTCCGGATAATTTTAAAAATCATTTAAAACAAGCACATTCAGCGTTGGTTTCAAAATGGCGACGAGAAGAGGCCCGCAAATGGCAGTTGGTCGATGATGGAAAGGAGTATTTGAAGTGAGAAATTTCGATCGAGGTGCTTCTCAGCAAAACTTCACGAAAATTTGCAAGGAAAATGAATTTAATTCAATTCGCCTGTAATTTTGCTGATACGCCGATGCTGATCGTGCCGTTCGTTTATGCTGATAATTGTGGTACAGTTGTGGCTTTTCCCTTTTTTGTTTTTTTGTTCACTATTTCATGCATAAACTTTTTTATTCTTAATTTGCTATTGTGACGTTGTCGGTCGTCTGCCGCTGAGATGCCTTATGTTTGTGTGAATCTGATTCGTTTTACCTTGCTTTTGAGATTTTTATGCTGACCAGAATTTCAAAGAAATGCCTGTGCGGCTAAGTGTCACTATTAGAGACAGTTTGGGGCGTGTTACTCCTTCTCTTTCTTTGTTCATTTGAAATCGACGATCAGCCCGACGATCCTCCTGGTCTCCACTCTTCCTCCTAACGTTTCCTTGAGGTTACGAGGTGTGGAACCGACCGGGATTTGAAAAGCGCACATTGAACCGATCGTATTCTGCATCCTTGAATACTCCCCTCTCCTCCTGGATGAAGTACATTCCGGATTTGAAGGAAATCCAATAACTACAATTCTCAGCACAAATTGGTTACAGGTGGAAGGTGGGTGGTTATATAAAGTCGTGTTGTGCGTCAATAGGAATCCATTATTAGGCACTTTAGGCGCCCCTTACCCCCATAGACGACCGACTGGGTGGCTAGGAGGTAAAATGCGCTGATTGGACCGTAGGGATCAGTCGGCATATCAGCATATCGATGGACGGGCTCCCGAGGTTCTCGAAGGTGCCACATCGATCATGCAAGGCCCCATGGAGCACAGGATGGTTGGGAAATATGCTGGTCTGATAGGAGGGATCAGATCAGCATATCAGCGCATCGGCGGGGCGCCCGGTATTCTCGAAAGTGCTCTATAGATGGATAAGGCCCCCATGGAGAACAGGGTGGTCAGAGGGTAAAATATGACGGTCTGTTCGGAGGGATCAGATCAGCAGGTCGACCGGCTCGGTGTCGACGTGCCGATGGTGAAGATGATCACCATGGGCATCGATCCGATTGGGGTTGGTCCCGCGCTGCTCGGCCGGGCGCGCGCCAAATCTCAATCGGCGCCGGCCAAGTGTGGCCTAAAATTTCTTTGCTCTGGAATCTGCTCTGTTCTTACTCTCTTTCTCTCTTTCTTTTCCTTTCCTCCTTCTCTGAATCCAGCCTTTATGAAGCGAATGATTGAGTAGATTTGGATACAATATCAGTTGAAGAAAACTTTGTCACATTCTTTCTTCTTGAATTCTTGTTTTCCAGAGACTAAGCCTAATGAGCATCTCTTTTCTAACTTTTTCCAATTCAAATTTTTATTTTTTGTTTCAGGTATGTAAAATATCTCTGACCGAGCGCTGCTGAACAGCCTGACAAAGGAAAAAAATGTGAGTTGATTATATTTCATTTATGAGGATTTCATGGAGATATTTCATTTTCTCCCTTACGATTTTCTGTGGGAATTACATAAAAGCGAATTTCGTATGAGCATAGTTTTTATTTCAGATAATTCTGATCGATCGAAGCAGGCGCTCATGAGGTAAGAAGAGCCGTGTCGACCTTACCATCCATGGGTCGACTCCCGGCTGAAGCCAGCAGGACTTAACTTGCATCCAAATGTGAGCTCAGTATATCTGTGAGAAAAGGCCTCTCTTCTGCTAGTGGAATTTGCTGTTTCTTTCGAATTATTTCGTTTATTTTGATTTCCAAACGATGTTTCAGAGCGTCGGTTTTCGTGAAAACCTCCGAGTTGGATGCACGGCAACACCAATCCACGCGATCCGCTTGAGGTTGGTTTTTTGGAGGAATTGAAGCGCCTTGTGTTGAACCAATTCAATGTAATTTAGCTCCCTGAGCCCGCTTCCACCTACGCCGAAGAGGAAAGTATCGGCGATCTTCGGCTGTCGGTGAGGTGAGTAGTACGGTCCTACTGGTCTGAAAGTTGTTGACATCCCCATGTTCAGCCTTATTTGTCGCTTATTTAGAATTTGGTCATGTCTACAAAATCTCGTGGAATTGGAAAGCGCTCGCATTCCGCGTCTCCATGGAACTTTAGGTAGGTGTTCATGTAACCTTATTTTTTATAATTGAGTACATAGATATGTTTGTCCCAGTGTGGTCTCTTTTGGGTCATTGATATTCGTTGATATCGAGAACTATTTCTTCTTTACAGGCAGGGACAATGGAATTGATCCCGTGCGCATCGAACGATTGTTCCTGATGGAGAAGTCGGACGAGATCGCCAGTTAAAAATCGTCCAGGTCAGTTTCTATCCTAATTACGTGAACTATTCTCAAAATTCATGTCATCATTTTGCTTCTCAGGTTTTACAATTACTCGTCATTAGTCCTCATTGTTAACTTGCAACAGTAGAGCAGTTTTTCTAGCTGTTTAATATGACTATTGCAGATAACGCGAGCCAATGCCTGCCTCACGTCACAAGGTACGACGTCGAGGCGTCACAGGGCGCTGCCGCGTCCGAGTGGTTGGTTGTTTCCATTTTCCTTTTTTAAATACAATTCTGAGCAATTTATATTTCAGTGCTCGAGCCGCTCCGGACGGCGGCAGTTCGACACTGGCCCAACGACGCGGCTTGAAATGGTAGGTCTCATGACTCCTGAAGAATGACACTGATTTGGATTTCATTGAATTATTTTCAGGTTTGTGTGCCGCAAACTTTTCTTCACTGCAAAACACAAGGGAGGACTTCGGCGGCGGAGCACAGGTGAGTCTGTATGCGAGGGAGTGTGAGAGTGGCGGTAGGAGGGAGAGAGAGGGTCAGCAAGGGTGTGTGAGATGGCCGTAGGTAAGGCAGGGAAAGAGAGGGTTGAGGCTTGTCCCTTCCCTCTCTTCTTGCCACCCTATTGACCATCTCCCACTCCCCTGACCTTCCTACACTTTCTCCTACCCACCCTCCTTCCTCTGCCCCTTCTCTCCCTCCCCCGTGAGCGGGTGGGAGATGGAGTGAGGGGGAATGAGTGTCCCACTCATCCCTTCACTCTCTCCCACCCCTCACCTCCTTCACCCCCTCTCCCCCATCCCCTGCTCCTCCATGGGAGGATGCGGTTGGCTGCAAAGGGCAGCCATCTGTGTTGGGATGATGTCTATACCTACACCACACTGCGGACGTCTTAGGCCTCACTTGTCTTTTTTTCTCTTTTTGTGTAGCGTTAGATTGGACATACTCATGTCATGCTACGGTAATTGGCGCATACTCTAAGTCCGGGCTTTACCCATCTAGTCTCTTTTAAGAGGGTTATTTGGTGGTTCTCGATGCCTTTCCCGGTTTTCCATTGCTTTTAACAGAGCCAAGTAGTTACGGATTAGTGAGGGTGGTGGATTTTGGAATTGTCGAATTACCTGAAGTATCGTTCGAAGGCGACACCTTCCATGATGTCCTCGAATGTGGTGTTGATTTCTGGGGTTTAGCCAATTTCGGCAGGCTCAGGTATGAGCCGGGCTACAATGATGTTTAGAGGTGCGGCCACAGACAAGTCTAAGCAAAAGACCCCATGAAGATTCCTGAGACGAAAATTTCTCCCAAGTGGTGTGAAAATGGTAGAACATGTCGTGTAAAGCACACCTAAATTTGATTTAGTGATGCTATTTGGTTATTTTTGTTGGACCTACTAGAGTTCTCAAAAACTGCCACATTGTTTTCGATTGCGCCTTGTGGATTTGGGTGCTGATCACTATTCTGACATCGGGGTTTTAGTGGCGTTTGTTGTCATAATTGTTGAACCTACTAGATTCCTCAGAAACGGCCAAAATTTTTATCCGAATGCGCATTTTGCAATGCCTCACTCGAAACCGTTTTAGAGCACGTTTTAGTGAATAAAATTTCGAATTCCAACAGTGTCTCCTTCGGCTGCGCCTCCAACCCACTCAGCACCTGTATAGGTAGAGATAAGGGATGGGTGAGGATCACCGCTTCTACTGAAAACTGTCCCAGGGAGATCTTTTGGTGTGCTGATCAGTTTTCTGGCATCCGTGATCGACATTCTAATGAAAATCGCCTTTATTTATAAATGATTTAACCACTCATGACCAGAATTCTTGTCTTTTGGTTAGTTGTCCCTTTTTTCCTCAATTTTGAGTTTGAGTTAAAGTTTGATAAGGTAGCTTTTTGGATAAGGTATTTAGGGTATTTTAGTTACCAGATATACCTTGTTAATGACCTATGGGGCTTAACTCCTTCAGTGCTTGGGTTTAAACTTGGGGTTGAATTTGATAGCGGTATGCGAATTTCATCAGAAGGTCGACCATTTTCCGGCCAATTATGTACAGGATCGTCCAAGAAGGAAATTTCCGCACCGGTATAGATCTCTGGGGAACAAAAATTTGTCTCGTTTGTAATAGATGATCTCCTAGCCTACTATCTCCTCCCCACTGGCGTAAAAAAACAGGATGTAAGGGACCTCACCAGGAATTTTCAAATATGCGTTGATTACGGTATCAAGAGGTGATTGTGTGCAGTCGACCGTAACACACCGTAAAAGACGTCCGCCGTGGGGTAAAGGTATAAACAGCATCCATTGTGTGGACGTCGAGTCCAGCACACCCCCACCACTCCCACCATCCCCTTGGAGTACGCACCGTTGTGTGCTGATCTTCGTCACTTTGGTGAAGCCTCACCTGAAGATTATTTCTCTATTTTTGAATAAGATGCACTTCCGTCGATGGTTCAACACTCAAGGTGTTTTTTCATACCTTTTTTGCATATTATGGTAGAATAAAATGCAACGTTGGAATAGTTTTTGATCATGTTTGTGTTTGTTTGTTTTCACTGTGAACATGAACACTACGGCTGAACGGCATTTACAATTCCCAAGAAAGTATGATAGATATAGGAGTCGAACTGTTGGAACGTTTTCCCGCTTGAGAAGAACAGCTCTAAGTATTAGATTATGTATTGCACTTATTCCCGCACATGAATCTACGAGGGGTATATTACACCCCTGGGTCTATCATGGATCAACCTCGAAATCGTTGGAGTCGTTCTCCGAGGGAACAAACCTAAATGTACACTAGTCGCCCCTTTAAGTCCGTCGTTGGTAATTCCAATACGAGTTCGACACCATCGGAACTCTTACGTCCCATGGCTTCCTGTTGAATTTGGAATCGAAATAGATTTAGCCATTCTTGGACGCTCAAATGGCAGGACTTTATAAAGCTTTTATTTCAGTCATTAGTTTCGTTGGTACCCATTAGGTCAGCGTTTTTGAGGCGAAGGGTTTTAGCTGAAGTTTTCCCCTCTAAGGCGATTTATTTGCATGAGTTTGTGAGCGGAAGTAAATGTAACTGATTTTTTGTGGTCCCGTGCCAGTTGAGTCGTCCCTGTAGCCCCGAATTCTCTAGTCTTTCAACTATAATTTATAGGTAGTATTGGGTGCCTATTGGGTGGCTATTGGGGAACTAGTCTATAAGTAGTATTGGGTGGCTTACCGTATACCCTGAATTTTCCAGCGTCTCGTCTTCACCGTATTTCTCGGCATCGTTTGATTTTCAGACTACAAATATCCTAGAAAACACTGCGGGTTGGCCTGAGTAATTCCCTAAGGCCTAAGGCTTATTTAAGGCTTAAGTAATTAAAGTAAAGTAAAGTAAAATGTTTATCCATTCTCTGAGTAAGGTTTCGGTAACCTCGTCCCGGAGTTAAGAGTGGAGGTTGCTATTATTGGGTGGAAAAATTCCAAAGTAGGAAATTCGTTGTCTTCAATAATAGGTTCTTAATTAGTTTGGTAAGCCACATAGGATCAACTGAAGCTGACCTTCTGAGCATTGATTATGCCGTTCTGTCGTAGGAAATATTTCATGTCCACGGTTATCAGAAAACTACAAAATACACGTGTGAAAACAAGCATTTATTTCAACGATGATATTTATAAACAATGTGAGACGTAGAAAATGTATCAAAAAATGGATCTCGAACCTGAGTGTTGATGTTGCCATTGACGACTGTGCATCTTGTCCTAAAATAGAGGGATTATCAGGGGAGATTCGCCAAGAGCGTGATCAGCACAAACAAGGTGCGTGCTTACAAAGGGGTGGTGGAAGAGGTGGAGTTGTGAAGGACTTGGTCCGCCACAGATGGCTGCCCGAACTGCGGGTGATTGCACCACCCGGGAGGAGGTCAGGGGTGGGGGAGAATGGGTGGAGTCGAGCAGGAGGAGGAGGGAGACTGGGCCGGCAGGGGGAGGAGGGCCCACCGAAGAGAAGGGGGAGGAGACACCTCCCAACGGAAACGGGGGCAGGTGGAAATGGTGCTACTACGCGGGCATGCCCAAATTTTTCATAAAATTTTGCGAAAAAATTGGCGAGGCCCGCGTACTACCGACGGGGGTCTCTACCCCCGTATCTGTCCTCTCACACACCCCCTCCCTGTCATTCCACACACTCACGCCCCCCTTTCCTCACCGCTGCTCTACCTCCCCCTCTCCACTCCACCCCATTCTCCCCCACCTCTCTTCTCCTCCCGGGTGGATACGGCTGTCTACCCACCGGCGAGCCATCTGCTGCGGACGGAGTCCCCAACACCCACACCTCTCCCACCCACCTCCCTGGTGTTTACCCACCATCATGGACTGACCCTGACTTTGATGAAAAGTCTCCCGCGATTATTCCTCCATTTCAGAACGAGATGCACAACCGTCAATGGCAACGTCAACCAACTTCAACTCTAGGGTTCGTGATTTAAATTTCGCAATTTTTGATTTCTCTTGATGTTTGTAAATATCTTCGTTGAAATAAATGTTGTTGCTTTTTGTTGAACTGTTGAATTTTGTCAATTTCGATAACTGTGAACATGTTCTATGGCAGAACAGCATGCGCAGTCATTTTGAACAACGGAAAAACAGCTTCAGTTGATGGTTTGGCTTACCTACCCCATTAGCCATTTTCGAAGAGAACAAATTTCTGACCTGCACTTCGGAAAATAAAATATGGTCGATCAATCTATTCTATCTATTTATCGATCAAAATATGGTTAGCCACGGAAGCCGAACGCGCAGTCGATGAATTTTTTGTCAGTAAGTTATTTCAGAAGATCCCCAACTCGATTTTTAGCGCCGAAAAATGGGGTAAGGAACGAAAACCTGGAAATTTTTCAGAGTACCATTGTCCTTGAAATTGAAATGGTTGGAATGGTAAGGGTCACAGCGCTTACGGTGACATGATGACTAAGGCACAACAACTGATGACTCGGCTATACGTACATTTTACCAGTTGGGGGTAAAATAGGTAAAAAGAAGAACAGGTTGCCGTGTTTCAAATTTCAACACATGTCAAGTAAACCACCAAGTTAACCACCTTGTAGTAAACCACCAGTAAACCTTCCAATAGTGAGACTGCTGATGTAAGTATAAGACAGTCGTGACGAAAACTAATGAAGATGGTGACGTCCGAGAGCACCCTAGATCACCTGGGTATCCCTACCTGTGTATCTCGCTATCACTACCGTATCCGCTGGCATACTTTAGGGTCGTTCAAAACGATACTTCCCTAAACCCACTACATCTGACAGGACCAGCTATTTTCTTCAACGTAATCTTAATTATTTCGACATTTCAGTTAAAAGAATGAGTTCATGGGCGGAAATAAGTGCAATACGTAATCTAATCACTGAAGCTGTTCTTCCCAGGCAGGAAAACGTTGCCAAAAGTTCTACTCCTACATCTACCATACTTTCTTGAGAATTGTAAATGCCGTTCAGCCATAGTGTTCATGTTCACAGTGAAAAGGAACAAATACAAACATAATCGAAAACTATTTCAACGCTGCATTTTAATGTACCACAATATGCAAAAAAGGTACGAAAAAACACCTCAAGTGTTGAACCATCGACGGAAGTGCATCTCATTCAAAAATAGAGAAATAAGCCTCAGGTGAGGTTTCACCAAAGTGACGAAGATCAGCACACAACGGTGCGTACTCCAAGGGGATGGTGGGAGTGGTGGGGGTGTGCTGGACTCGACGTCCACACAAAGGATGCTGTTTATACCTTCACCCCACGGCGGACGTCTTTTACGGTGTGTTACGGTCGACTGCACACAATCACCTCTTGATACCGTAATCAGCACATAATTTAAAAATTCATGGTCAGGTCCCTTATACCCTCCCTTTCCATGCCGGTTGAGAAGCTAGAAGACGGGAAGATCATCTACTACAGTGGGTGAAGGGTCAACTTTTGCCCCCTAGGGGTTTATACGAGTAACGTTCGAGGGGTAATACACCTTACGGATGTTCGTCTTGGACGGTAATAGGGGGGAAATAGGTACGAGGGGGAAGTGGTCCAGGTTTTAATGAAAATTACGCACACCGATCAAACTCAACCCAAACCTTAAACCTTAAAGCAGAGGAGGAGAAGGTCCATATCTCATCATCGCGGTATAAGTGCAGCAAAAAATCATATCCAAAGAATAATGGAGAAATTATGTTCCAATATGCAAAGCTAAACAAAGCGGGTCGGTCAAAATTACCCTTATGGGTGGTGGCACAAAGGTCGCCCGCTTGGGTGATGCCGAATCAGAAAAGACACTTGGAGACGGGAAAAGTTTTCGAATATACCCAAATCTCAACGCAGACCTGAAAATGAGGATGGTAAACGAGAGCACATACCGAAGAAAACCCGAATTCTGATGGTGAGTGATTAATATATTGATCGATAAGGGTGACTTTCCTTGGAAGGTCGATCCCTACCTTCACCATGATGGAAGTGGCCAACGTCTTAAATGACCTCCCCAGATTTCAGTCAATTTGGTGACCACGACCATTCTCCCTACCCACCTATACAGGTGCTAAAGGCCTAAAATGGATAAATTTATGTTCCCCATGGATCTATATTAGTAATGTTGTACAGGTAATACACGTAATGGGTCGTGACCATAAGAAGTGTTCTCCTTGTACGGCCGTGTACGTAGCAATTTTACCGCTACCAAACCAATGGAAAAACAAGGATAGTATCGAGGATCCCCAAGTAACCCTCCTAAAAGAGACTAGTTGGGTGGAGCTCGTACTTAAATTATGCGCCGATTACCGTAACATAACGTGAGTGTGTTCAGTCTAACGCAACACAAAAATAGAAAAATCAAAGAGATACCTAAGACGTCTGCCGCGGGGTGTAAATATAAACAACATCCTAGAGCAGATGGCTGCCTCTTAAGGCAAGTAGCCAACCGCATCCTCCCGCGGAGGAGGAGGGGATGGGGGAGAGGGGGTGAAGGAGGTGAGGGGTGGGAGAGAGCGAAAGGATGAGTGAGTAAGTGATAGAGAGACATAATTACTTATGTCTACTCTAACACTCTCACTCATCCTCTCAAGCTCAGTCTCCCACCCGCTCACAGGGGAAGGGAGAGAGCGTTGAGGGGAAGGAGGGTGGGTACGAGGAAGTGTAGGAAGGTCAGGGGAGTGGGAGATGGTCAATAGGGCGGCAAGAAGAGAGGGAAGGGACAAGCCTCAACCCCCTCTTTCCCTGCCTTACCTACGGCCATCTCACACATCCTTACTGACCCTCTCTCTCCCTCCTACCGCCACTCTCACACTCCCTCGCATGCAGACTCACCTGTGCTCCGCCGCCGAAGTCCTCCCTTGTACTTTGCAGTGAAGAAAAGTTTGCGGCACACAAACCTGAAAGTAATTTAATGAAATCCAAATCACTATCATTCTTCAGCAGTCATGTAACTTACCATTTTAAGCCGCGTCGTCAGGCCAGTGTCGTACCGCCGCCGTCCGGAGCGGCTCGAGCACTGAAATATAAATAGCTTAGAACTGCATTTTTGAAAAGGGATCATGAAAACAACCAACCACTCGGACGCGGCAGCGCCTTGTGCCCCTCGACGTCGTACCTTATGACGTGAGGCAGGCATTCGCTCGCTTTATCTGCAAGAGTCATATTAAACAACTAGAAAAACTGCTCTAGTGATAACAATGAGAACTAATGACGAGTAATTCTGAAAATTGGGATGAGTCGATCTTCTTACCTCATGAGCGCCTGCTTCAATCAACCGAGATCATCTGAAATGAAAACTATGCTCACACAAACGATGAGAATCCGATATTCGCTCAAATTAACTAAACAGAAAACCACTCACATTTTCTCCTTTATCAGGCTCTTCAGCAGCGCTCGAAGAGAGATGTTTTATGTATCTGAAACAAAAAAATAGAAATTTGAATTGGAAAAAGTTAGAAAAGAGACGCTCATTAGGATTAGTCGCTGAAAAAAAGAATATCCAACATTCGACATGTATCCGACAATGTTTCCTTCAACTGATATTGCAACCAAATCCACTAGATCATTCGCGTCATAAAGGCTGAATTCAAAACAGGAGGAAAGGAAAAGAAAGAAAGAAAGGACAGAGTAAGGCAGATTTCAGAGGTTAGAAATTTTAGGCCACATCGGGCCGGCGCCGATTGAGATTTGGCGCGCGCCCGGCCGAGCAGCGCGGGACCAACCCCAATCGGATCGATGCCCATGGTGATCATCTTCACCATCGGCACGTCGACACCGGGCCGGCCGACCTGCTGATCTGATCCCTCCAATCAGACCGTCATATTTTACCCTCTGACCACCCTGTTCTCCATGGGGAGCCTTGTCCATCTATAGAGCACCTTCGAGAATACCGGGCGCCCTGTCGATATGCTGATATGCTGATCTGATCCCTCCTATCAGACCAGCCTATTTAACCCTCTTACCATTGTGTTCTCCATGGGAGCCTAGTCCATCGATGGGCACCTTCGAGAATTTCCCGCGCCCGTCGATATGCTGATATGCTGATCTGATCCCTCCTATCAGACCAGCGTATCTTGTCGACCTGCTGATCTGATCCCTCCTATCAGACCAGCATATTTACCCCCCTAACCACCTTGTGCTCCATGGGGGCTTTGCATAATCGATGGGGCGCCTTCAAGAACCCCGAGCGCCTTGGTAGTCGATGCGCTGATATGCCGACTGATCCCTCCGGTCCAGTCAGCATATTTAACCCATCTGGCCGGTCATCCATGGCGGTCTTGTGACTTAGGTTCTGGTCCGAATACAAGCAGAGTCGATATTTTTGCGAATAATCTAGTAGGGTTGAAACATCGAATCGCCTAACAGCCACGAAAGTCAAGAAGTGCCTAGATAGCCTCATTTCTCAATTTCCTCCCCGACAACTGCCAAGATTTCTAGCTCATCCTTTCTGTCTCACAGGGTTCGTACTAGCGCCAAGCCGCCTCCCCTAGGAGCCCACTGACCCTAGAAGAGAAAAGTTGCCTTGCGGAATTTTTCGTTAAAAAATTGTTATGGTAGCATCTCGATCTATAGCATATATGTATGCTGGATGCCCAGCAGCAGCAGAGGAGAAGTCCGCTTCCACCTAAATGAAACATGAAACTTCGGCTGAAAACATCTGACAATGAGAAAACCTTTGCATAGATAATCTAACACCGATAACAACATATGAGAACGGGTTGATTCAACGACCGGAACAACCTTGCTAAACACCATGCTTCACGCAAAGATCTTCAGACTGAAGATACAGAATTGTTTGTACGACAAACTGTTCCCACTTATGACCCTCTTCCATGGACAGCGCTTCTGTTGAAGCCAATAGAGTTTAATCAACAACAATAACTTGGAAAGAAGATTTTATGCACCATACCAGACAGCTTCATCATTCAACTTAAACCCTCTTCGTCAATCTCCTACTCACTAACTGAAGAGGGAGAAAAGTGAGGGTGGCTGGGTTGGAGAAAAACAGAGTCAGAGGAGTGTGAGACAGCTTTCAGGGTGACAATAGGAGAGGTAAGGGTAAGGGTAGGGGTAAGGCTTCCTCTCCTTATCTGGGCTCAGATTCATCATTGGTAAACTCTCGATAAACCCCGAGATATAGCTCAAACGGCGCCCACCTCTGTCTACTTAGCCTAAGCTTCCTATGTTAAACGCAATCTCTCATCGTCTCTGCCGTCCGCCGCGGTTTCGGAGACCGCTTGTCCGTTCATGAATCCGGACCCTGCCACTCCTACGGCACTTCGTCTGACTCTATTTTTCTCCCTCTCATCATTCCAAACTCCTCAACGCAATAAAATGAATGTCTTCATAAACTGAACATACCGGTTGATTGTGTTCCTTCATTGTCGACAGGACTGCGACCAAAACAATCTGTAATTGCGTTGCCAACTGAAAATTTGACCGTTCATTTTCCAGTTTATCCGTGAAACCAGAATGATACCTTCAAATAGCAGTTTCATGCAGTGCGACCGCAAAACCAATTGGCTCAGCAAGCTCCAGTAAGTGATACCATAAGAGAAAAACATTTCCAAACAGCATCTCATCATTAGGAAACATACCATTTGATCCTTCAGGTGCTCACAGTCGTTAAGCTGCGAACCCCCATCTGCCAAACCTTTGACACAGAATACTAGCGACTCTTAATCATAGACATGAATATTCAGCAATTCATTCTGGAAATAAATAGTTAACAAATATCGCGAACCTGTCATAGTCGGGGTCCGCCGACCGATAGTGGGGCGCATCGATTGATTGGTAGCACAGACCGATGAGGCCTAAAAAAGGACTGAAGAAGAATAGTCTCATAAATGTTCACGACAATGGTTACAAACGCGGTGCAGTTGGGAATGGACGCATAAAAACAATTTTGGGGCCGTATGCCTGGAGGACCCGGGCCTGGAGCACCCGGGAGTACGCAGCCGCCCTCATCGATAAGTGAATCTAACCCAGAATCGAAATGACGAAGAACGACGACAATCGACAACTGAAACTGGAATCTCTTATTGAATCATTGAGTATGTAGATGTCTATTTCATTCATTTCGATAACTATCAAAATGGATACTTTCCGACCTTACATACATAAGAGACTTAGCAGTACCACCTACTTTACCTTAACTCTTACTCTTACCGACAACAAGTTCCAAAGTCAAGAAGTTCAAGGAATTCAATAGAGAATCAGAAGACGGTAAAGTTGAACCGTGAAATTTCAGGTCACTTGTCACCAGTGAAGGCGGAGGTACAGTAGGAGGGAAGAGAAAGGAAGAATAAGAGAGCTAATTAGTAGTTGGGTAAGGGCTCTAAGGCTCCCTTAGACCCCTCTAGAAATCATGAAGTAAAGAGAGAAGATGCATGACAGAGCGACAAGAACCCACCCAGACAAAGGAAATTTTAGGCCAGCCGTCACCAAGGCAGGCAGCCAAATGAGCAAAAAATGGGCGCGAAACGGTCGGAGGTGATCAGCACGGGCGTCCCAGGGCGTTCGATAGCCGCCGTTCGCAAGGGGTTAGTGAGACGGCAGGAGGGTGGTGAGACAGGATACGGGAACTACTAGAAATGGGAGGAACTAGAAACTGAAAAAAAATGAGAGCAGGTAATCAAAAAATATTCAAAATTTCATATTCAAAAATTATTCAAAAAATTATATTATATTCAAAAATTATTATTCGAAAAAAAAATCATAGACCAGTGCTGGATACGTGATTCAGTTGTGAACGGACTTTCTAAGGTTGAACCTCCGCCCTATGGTGGAAGAGTTTGCTAACGAGAAGGTATCAGGAAATTTTTAGATCAACTAATCCAAGCAATATCTTGTACAGCATTAACAGAGCATTTATCCTTCTTTGAGTATTCAAAGAGCACCTTTCTTCTGAGATAATTTCGGGGACCGCTGCGACAGGTACCCAAGGCCTCTATCAAACAAATTCCTTTAAGAATTAGGATAATCAGGCTGAAAAATAATCGAAACATTCAAAAAGGGAAATCGCATACCATCCATCAGACGTGATCGGCGAGATGGTGTACGAATTCTTCATTAAAGGCATTGACTCGACTTGAAACCTCGACTCAAAAAAATTAAAAGATCAAAAAATTTGAAACCCAACAACCCGAAAAGGCAGCAATATGCCTCTCCTTCGCCATTCAGCTCAACACTAGGAATTAGTCCACATAATCCACACTGAAATCCTGTTTGCTCGCCTATTTTCGGCGATGAACGTACAATAAACCGGGGTTCAATTCCGAGGTATCGGACACCCTGCTGACGTGTGATGGTATCACATTCTTAGCAATAGACATCAAATAGTACTTATTTTCTGTTCTAAGCGTCAGGCAGCATGAAATTCTAAAGGAACTCTTTGAAACCTAGGGTGGTAAGAGGATTATTGGTAATCTTGCGGTAACCGGAGACAATATCGTTGATGAATCTGGGCTAACTTCGATCTCCCAACATCACTGGACGTCAGCAGCAGCTCGTACGTCTCTATACAATATTGTGATGGCAGACCCGAGTAGTACACGGCTGATAAGTAACAGTCTTGGACTGAGACACCGATCAGGAGAGAAGATTTATCAGAGTATTGGAGAGATAGATTGACAGCAGTGGATAACAAGTAAAAGAATGAAGAAAATCGATTAATCATGTCTTCTCGATTTTTATACTGGATCCATCGTGGGAAAGTTGGGCGGAGCGTGAAGAGAGCATGGTAGTGCCTGGGGCCGCGTCTGAATTCTCATGGTACGGATCGTCGGCGTGGGAAAAGAGTACGGTACTGCCTGAGAAACCACAGTAACCTAAAATATTCAAACAAACGAACATATTGGGTGTGTTTTCTTACATTGCCCGCCTTTTGGTGGGGGACACCCATCTGTTCCCAACACGCTCCCCCGTCCATGAGTCGATGGCCTCATCGACCGTTCTAGCCCGGGGAGCTGCAACTGCCTGCATACACCTAGGCGGAATGTATGTTCTTTTCGAGACCACTGCTCTATTGGTCACCCTTTCCATCCGCGAGCCCTTCACGTTCAGTTCAACACCCAAGCGTTGCAACGCGTTCGTTCCTATGATCAATTCCTCATCCTTCGTCGCACTAACGTGGAAGGCTACCGTATCGCGTCCGCCGCCATCTACCTCCACCTCAAGATAAACTGCTCCCAAAAAGTCCATTCGATTACCGGAAGCATCATGCACTGGCGTGAGTTTCGACTTTTCCAGAAATTTGTGCGAGTCAATATCTACTTTCCGATCCCTCGCCCTTGCCAAAACATCTACAGGAACAATGCTGATCATTGATCCTGTGTCCAAGAGCGCCTTTTCCTCGGTGCCTAACACCTTTACTGTTGCTACCATTTTTTCTCCTACCAAGTCGTTCATGGGAGATAAACCATCATCGCTCCCGATTCGCACACCTAGACTGCGAACCCGATCGACAATAGCCGACAGCGGTTCCGCCTCTTTCAGGTTAGGTTGTGACTTGCTGCCATCAATTATTTGGTTCACCTTCGCCGAACGATGCGGGCACTCACGCCCAATATGTCCACAGCTCGAACAATTGTAACATTTTCTATTAGAATTGTTCGCACTAACATTCCTCTGTCGTTCACCTGCAGTATTCTGACCCATCGAGCTTCTTTCTCTCTGATGTGCCAATTCGAACTCCCTCCTACCACTATTCACGACACCAACACCGCCATTCTGATTATTACCATCAGGTCGCACCGGTGCCTCCATTTGTCCGACAGTCCTACCTTCTCTATTCTCCTCATAGACCGCCGCCCTATGTCTCCATGAAACTCCGCTGTGCTCGTTGTAGTGAGTTCCTATCATCCGCCTCGATTGTTCTATGGTCAACGCTAAGTGCTTCACCTCATCATAGACCTTCCTTGGCTCCACCCTATGCACTGCTGCCACCAATTGGCAATGCTCCGGCCAACCATATAAGTTGTCGAGCAAAATCTGAGCGTACTCCAAGGAACGGTCTTCTAGCGAACAACCTGGATTAGCCTCCCGTCCCAGTTTCTCTAGCACATTACAAAAGGACGCTACGTCTTGGTTAGGGCGCATTGTCAAGTTCCTTAACTCATTCAAGGCTCTCAACCGCCCAGCTGTGGAATCTTCTGCCAACAATTTGGACATCTCCTCTACCACTGCGTCAAAGCCTCTCTCTTTGACCCCTCTAGGTAGTGCCATAAAGACATTCTTAGCTCTTCCACCGAGATGATCGTCGACTAGGATATCTAGTAGCGTGCTCTCTTCAATTATTACATGTTCATACTTCCTTCTGAATCTTCTAATAAACTCACGGAAGTTTTCACTTCTCTCACCCTTAAATACGCCTGGGCTCACACACGCCATTGACCTTAAGTACGTGACGAACGCACCTGCTCCCTCTACTGTAGGAGCCGACATCATTGGCGTTCCTGAAAGCTTCCTCGAGCGACGTGCACACATCGGTCCAATCGAAAAGTCCTCCTGTGAATAGATTTCTTCTTCATCGATACATTCTGACGCCAATCTGATCGTCTTACCTTCTTCGTCAGCTGCGCCCTTGCGCGCTGCTTCCTGCAGTTTTCTAACGCACGTTCCCAGCTGAAACACGTTAGTGTTCAACAGTTCGCACAACTCCGATAGGACTTCCCCGTCCCTTGCCATTGTCCTCACATAGGACTTCCATTCATCTACTGTTTCAATGCCTCGCAGGTGCAAGACATCTTCAATTTCCTTCAATAACTCCGCGGGTAAGCCTACCCCTTCTCCTATCACTCCTAACTTGGCTTTCACTAACTGAACTTGTTCCGTAATTTCCTTCTCTACCTCCGCCCTTTTGTCCTTCGCTATGCGGGTTTCACTTAGAATATCCCCCACTTTGAGTTTCATAGCGTACAGGGCCCGCATTATCTGTCCTCTCTCTTCTCGAACATTCTCTCTTACTTCCTCGCTCACCTGCAGATCTTCGACCTCCATCTTATTTTCGCTGTTAAGCGCCATGCCGTTCTGGTAGAGCGTACTGGCCTTCTTGCTATCGGCCTTCTGAAACAATAAAGTTAGGTTGCTCCTTCAGCGCAACTCTAACCCTCTCTTCGCCACTAAGGCGCCAAACGAGTTGCCGTCACCCCTGCTGTTCGGTGATCGACACAAAACCGCTACACGAAGGCGGTAGATTGGTTGCACTAGCACTGAGACGGCAACCAGCACACAATATCTCAAATCCTTGTCTGTTACGCTATCAGTCGGCTCGGTTCGGCCCCCATGTGATGGCAGACCCGAGTAGTACACGGCTGATAAGTAACAGTCTTGGACTGAGACACCGATCAGGAGAGAAGATTTATCAGAGTATTGGAGAGATAGATTGACAGCAGTGGATAACAAGTAAAAGAATGAAGAAAATCGATTAATCATGTCTTCTTGATTTTTATACTGGATCCATCGTGGGAAAGTTGGGCGGAGCGTGAAGAGAGCATGGTAGTGCCTGGGGCCGCGTCTGAATTCTCATGGTACGGATCGTCGGCGTGGGAAAAGAGTACGGTACTGCCTGAGAAACCACAGTAACCTAAAATATTCAAACAAACGAACATATTGGGTGTGCTTTCTTACATTGCCCGCCTTTTGGTGGGGGACACCCATCTGTTCCCAACAATATTTGTTTATTTATTTATTCTTTTTGTTTTTAGAAAACGACGCTCTGCCGATGCTATAATTCAGAACATTAAATCCAATAATATCCAGATAGTACTTGGAGGCACCACTAGCTGGCTGGCGATCCTCTCTTATTGATCAATTAATCATTTATTTATATGTAATGGCTTTGCACAACAGCAAACGCACACGAGAACGAAGAAAAAGATGCACAAAAGACAGCGGACGGTTGAGCTTTCCAGAGGATCATTCGTGACCTAGAAAGCTTCAATTGCTGAGAATTTTCCCAAGGTCCATTGTTATTTTATATAGAAAACGATGTTCTGCCGAAGAATAATTCAGAATATTATCGAAGAAAATCCGTTCTTATTCCGGGACCGGCTCAATGCTAATAGCATAGTCTCGGTCTATTCAATCCTCTGTGAACGAAAGAACAACCGCGACAACTGATCTTCGAAAGCGAACAGAAAAAGTATAAGATCCTTGTTATACGTTCGCTCACCCCAGCGTAATTCGTCCATTCAGTATCATACACCGTGGGGCCAGACACGTTTGTACGAGTTATCATGGTGTCGCTGGCGTGGTGAACTCGTACAAACGTGTCTAGCCCCACGGTGTCTGATACTGAATGGACGAGTTACGCTGGGGTGTGAGCGAACCTATAACAAGGGCCTAACAAAAATCGAAAACAGGAAAATATCAGCAGAATGGAGTTCTCAGATAACAATCTGACAACAATTATTTGGAAACTAGTGCTTGGACTTGACAATATCAATATATACTTTAGCAAAGATGTACCCGTAGAGGAAAGTACAATTTTGTCTATACAATAAGTAATTTACATAGTAACAGAGAAGGTTGAAAAGAGGCAGAGGTGGTCAGATATCATCACCGGCGGTGAGATTCGTACGGCTGGACGAGTTCGCCGTGCGAATTCGTTGTTTATCGGCAACGACGTTGAACGGACGTGTGAATCCTAAACGACTGATTTTTCAAATCAGAAGAAAATCTTTCAAAAATCGAATAAATGATCTTCTGTTGATAGCTGGAGGCGCTAAGACCTCTAAAATCCAGGGTTCGTAGAATTTTTAGGCCGACAAAATAAATGTTCTATCTAACAACTTACAATATAGGGTGGCAAGAACATCTCGAGCCGTTTTGCTTCAAAGTTTCACAGTTTTTTTATTGATAGTATCCACAACGTAAGTTTTGCAAATTGTAAATTTCCGATGATTAAACAAAATTAAATTAAAATTTGGTAATAAATAGAAATTAAATAAATTAAATTCAATATAAATTAAAATATTATCAAAATTAATTGTTAAATCGTAAATTTTGTTTGTTTGTCATTATCAAGGCTTCGATGCAACGGATAGTCAAATTTTTTTCATTACTTTCAATTTAGCTCCTAATTACACAGCGGCACCTTCGAGCCCCTGGGCCCCATTGAACAAAAGTGGCTCGGGAAAAACTGGAACGAATGAGCTGGGGCCCGGTTTCGCACATAACCTATTCTCCAGAAGTAGCCCCCGGCGATCTTCACTCAGGCGGGCCATCTGGTCCTCTTGAGCCTCTCAACTAGAAAAATTTCACCGAAATAGAGGGTATTGTAAGGCTGGTCAGCGAATTCTCCGTCTCCCAGACTTTTTAGTTTTGTGAGAAAGGAATCGCTGAATAGTCCCGAACAACGATGGCGATTAGATTGTTCGATAACTTACATTGTAGCAAATTGATAAACGAATAAAAGAAAAAAGAACGTCCGAAGGGTCAAGGCTTTTCACCACTGTTATACATTCCAATATCATGGGCCAGGCAGAGCTGAAAATTGCAAAAAAAAAACAAAAAACACAGCAAAAAATTTAGTTTTGCAGAGGAGACGGGAGTTATTATTGAGCAGCTCGTCCAAAAGGAAACACGGTCCCTAATCCTTTAGTCGCTAACCAGACTGAACCGTCAATCAAACCTTTCTGAAACGGGTGCGTAAGGAACTACAACTCAATCAAAGGACGGTAAAATTACACGAATAATATTACACTAAAAGGTAAAGGTAAAGGTGTCGGCGTTGATCAGTCCCCGAAGGACGCGCCGCCGCATTCGTATTCCATTCAAGTCGTAGAGGCTTGGTGAATGCGTATCTGGCCTATAAAATGACCTGCGGGGGCCAGCCGCTATACCAGGTCAGTGTCCTTACCTTCCCAGACAAGTCTGGTACCGATTTACCCGACCCCGGAGGGATGGAAGGCTTGGCTAGCCCGAGCCGGGATCGACCGCTCGACCGTGCGGGTGTCAGCAGCGCCTCTTACCACTGTACCACGCGGGCCGTTAATATTATTACATTAAGAATATTATAAGTGCCTCTTTCCCTCCGCTTGAATTACTAACTCGCTGAGCTTTGTTTTGTTTTAATTCCATTCCATTATTTTTCAATCGAGTTTTCCCTAATCTTTGTACCACTGACCATTTTTAGCACTTCTGTGAAAAGGCGTAAAAATAAATAAATAAAAATAAATAAAGGCCATAGGGTAAAGTCTAACCGGCACTGTCATAGGTCTTCGGAGATTTCTTCGAGTCGTTACGAGACGCTTTGTTCAGCTGAAGAGTGATGGCCATGCTGCGTAGCTTCTCCGGGAACAGTTCCGAGTACTCGTATTCCTCCCGCTGACAGTGGATCATCGGCAGCCAACGGAACACGTATCGAAAACCGATGCGGAACCTTTAAAAAAAGAAATCCTACGGGATACGGTAATTGAGAATGAAGTCGTTCAATAATCAACGGTCTGACCTTTCGTTTGCAAAGCAGTAAATGATCGGATTGTAGGCACTGCTGCTCATCGCCACCCAATAGATGCCGAGATAGATGTACTTGCCGATGTTCGGATTTTCGAATTCCATTAGTGACTGGAAACATCTGCCATCTGGGTAAAATCGGCTGAGTAAACCGTGGAATGACTCACATTCAGCTCAAACGTGTGATAAAGATGATACGGTAGCCAGCAGAACATGAACGTGATCACCATCAGCGCAAGCATTTTCACCGCCTGAAACGCGTGTCGTTATGTCAAGCGAAGCGTCGCGCTGCGTATCGATATCGTTGCATGCGGCGAGTGCGTCACCGTGCGCGACATCTACTCGACATACATCCACTTGCCAACAAGCGGACTACCTGTCCGAATTTTTTCGATTTTTTTATTTTTATTTTTATTTGTCCAAATTTTTTCTATTTTCTATTTTAACCTGTCCGAATTGTCCCGCGATTTTTCATTTTAATCCCTACGTGCCGGCTGGCCAATATTCATAGAGCATTCTGACGAAAAAGTGTGTGTTTTGACGCGGCTGCCCTTTCAGCTGAATCGTCACCGTATCATATGCTTCATTTAATGTGATGGCTGGCTGATTGGAGCATAAAATTCGCAAATCTAATGGAAAAAAGGATTGAGAGTTCAGTGGAAATTTAAAATGGGAATAAAACTACACGGAAAGTGATCATGTGATGTTGGAGAGTTAACGAAAATGCTTTAGCAGGTAAAACGGAAAAAGGAAAATGGATGCATAGTTGTCCCGCCTATTCTCCTTTTTCTAGTTTTTCCTAGCCAATGATTGAATTGATCGGTGCAAAGCACAGTTTTTTTATTCAGAATTTTTTTCTCTAATTCGTTTTGTGTTCAGCACACGGTCGACTGGCTTCACACTGAGCTTTCAATTGACTGCGGCGGAAAAACTCACTGCACTTGCAAAATTGCAGTTGAATTTCAAACAATAATTGATAAGGACACACCTTGCTCTTCGCTCTCATGTGATTGGAAGCTTTCGAATGAGTCCCGGATGCGACGTCCGTTGATCTGAAAACGGAAGGATTTCGTAGGTGCTCGGAAGAATGGCAGAAAAGTTTTGATGGTACTTTTCCTCTTAATGCCCAATTATCACCCAAGCGTATCATATCATGCTCATACCTTAATGCACATCCTTGAAGCGGCCTTATCATATCATGCTTGCGAGAAAAGAACGGCTTTTTCTTCCACATCAGGTTTTTTGACATACGACCATAGTTGTTCGGTAGACTATTGGCGAGCAAATCAAATGTAATTTCGTCAGTTGAAATGAAGTTCTATTTTTTTCTCAGAGGTTTTCTACAGACATCACAGAATCCAAATGTACATTGTGTCGGACAGATTAAACAGGCTGGGCATTAACTCTTGATTCAAATACTATTGATGCTGCAAGCCCATGATACTGGAAAAGTACTGTTTAGATTATGTGATGAGAGGCAGCTCAGATGACGTCAATTCCAGGAGGAGGGGCGAGGGGCGGGACGTCGGAGAACGCACTCTCTCGCTGACCTGTCAACGACGATGGTTTTTTTTCGGAAAACTTCCCAGAAAAACTACTCCTATTACGGTCGGTAATTTAAACCCAGTTACTCCATCCCACAAAAGCCTACTGCAAATACACCCAACGCCGAAGGGATGGAAGACTCGGTTAGACGGGTGAGGATCGACCGCTCGACCATGCAGGTGCTAGAAGCGTCTCTTACCACTACACCACGTTTGCAGTAATTGAAAATTATTGAGTTACTGAGAAAAAACGTGAAAATTAGATAAAAAAGGGCCAGATACATTTTTTAATTCAAACATAGAATTGCCGGTGAGATCGGTCCCGGCAGTACTTGCGAGGTTACCGAACAAGGCCCTACCGATTTCCAACCTTGAATGTTTACAGTGCATTTTTAAAAAATTTTAAATTCTTGTTGCGACTTTTATTACATGGTGTGTCATATTGACGTAAAAAAGAATAAAAAAAATGCCCACGCGATCCTCGCAAATGTGAACGAGAGCACGAACAGCGGCAATGCGTACTGGATGAGGAATAGTAAATGGTCGAACCTGCAAAAAATTGTAAAAGTTGATTTTCAAAGACAACGGGTATGTTACAGTCATTATTTATTTATTTATTTATCTATTTATTTATTTTTTTATTTATACGCCGTAAAAAGGCGCGCCAAATACAGTGTAGTGGTTAGTAGTTAAGAAACCATGCCAAATTCAAAAACGATTAGTTGAACAACAACCAAACAATAGAAATCAAACGGTTAGATAACTAAAGGCAAAATGTTTTTATCCGACTTTTAAATGATATCTGAGGAAAAATCTTGAAAAGCGGCGATTACAAGCAATTGGTCACGGGCAAGAGTGAATGCTATTAATTTTCGATAAAACATTCCTTCAAGGTATGAAGAAAGGGAGGGCAAGATGGTGACGGGCAGATACACCCATCAGTTCCGCCCAGAAAGCACCATGGAAAACTGGTAGAGCTCTTGCTAATCATCCGAACTTGAAAGATAACAACAAATACAAATCTAACCAAGTGGGTGTGGTGGTAAAGGAGGATCTACTGCGCTATTAAAAAATAAAATGTGAAGTTTTTGAGCTCTCATCACTCACATGGGATGTGCCGGCGCCGCACAAGTATGTCGAATGGAGGCCTTTTTCGAGACGACGATGAACAGGTACAGTTCGCGCACCTAAAAATCGAGAACATTCAGCAAAAAATCACTCAATCAATCAATCACTAACCGTGGCAGCGAAGGCGAATGGCAGCGCGGTGGCGGTTGAGATGGTCCAGATGATGGCGATTGCGATCAGCGAACGACGTCGCGACAACGGTCGTTTACGCAACGGCCACACCACAGCTTGACATCTTCAACAGCGGAATGTGATCTCACAATCAGTTGGACATCAAATGGTCCTACGTAGAGATGAGAGGGCGAGATGGAGGTGGGTTTAGGAAGGGCTACCCAAATACAGGGCCCGCGTGGTAGAGTGGTAAGAGGCGCTGCTGACACCCGCACGGTCGGGCGATCGATCCCGGCCCGGACCAACCAAGCCTTCCATCCCTCCGGGGTCGGGTAAATTGGTACCAGACTTGTCTGGGAAGGTAAAGACACTGACCTGGTATAGCGGCTGGCCCCCGCAGGTCATTGTATAGGCCAAATACGCATTCACTATGCCTCTACGATTTGAATGGAACACGAATGCGGCGGCGCGTCCTTAGGGGACTGATCAACGCCGGCACCTTTACCTTTACCTTTTACCCAAATACATCCTTTGAGGAAGTGGTTCTCGTGACGGTGCTAGGATCATCGCAAAAATCGAATGTCGAGAAAGATCCTGGTGATGTGTGTGGTTTGGTGCGCAACATTAACTCAAGAATGGACTCAAGGGCGACCCCCTGGGACGACCACTTTTACAGAGTTCTGTGGAGGTGGCAGAAAAATGAAGGAACCCTCTAGCATGAATTCTGAAGCTACTAAGAAGTATCCCCTCGTACAATATGTACATAAGATGAACATACTGACGTGTTGTTACCACTGTTGTAAAGGTGAGGGTAAAGGTCGGTAGTCCCCTGAGTACGCGCCGTACATTCGTGTGCCATTCAGAATCGTAGAGGTATGGCAAATGCGTATTTGGCCTACACAATGACTTGCGGGAGCCAGCCTATATACCAAATTAGTTTCTTTACCTTCCCAGATAAGTCTGACACCAATTTACCCGACCCCGAAGGAATGATTAGCCCGTGCGGGGGTCGATCGCTCGACCGTGCGGGTGTCAGTAGCGGCTCTTAACACTACACCACGCAGGCCCTAATTGCTGTAGTGCTTACTAAACTCTTCAAAAGGCCAAATTGTCCAAAATCGGTGCTCTCGGATTGATCACACTCAAACACCAAGTAGAGCTTCTATGAATATTATAAGACTTTGGAAAAGTTTATCATTGACTCGACCTAGCACCGGGGAGTGTTCTTTAATAATCATGGTTTCGGAAAAAGAAGACTTTCTACGAATTCCAAACAAGGAAAAGTCCATAGACAGACTCTGGAAGTGGCCCTGCACCTTCGATCCCAAAGGTGGGACAAGGTCAAATGGATTCGTTGAATGAAATGTAAGAAAACTAGCAAAAACAAATGAACAAAAAAAGAAATTATCATTCTGTCGTTACCTGTCCCAGCTGAGTGCCATCATCGAAAATACCGACACGGTGGTTGGAGCGATACCGAAGAACGACGTGAGAATACAGATGTCGCCATACCTCAAACGACTCTGATTGAAAAGGAGAAAAATTATTTCAAAAAGTGGAAACATCTGCCTTCAACAACTGAGCAGCCTATGCCATTCAAATCCGCCCTCGGCTATGGCGTCTTTTATTTATTTATTTATTTATTTATTTATTTATTTATTTATTATATGCGTACAACCCATGAGCATGGACCAAACAAAACATTAAACATGAGTGAGCGGCGTATAATAAATGTGACAAGTCAGAGAACAGGAGCTATGAGTTAACGAAAAAGAAGGAAAATTATCAGTGATAATTTGATGGTAAATCATCTACTACTCAAGGACCATAAGGAGAATTTTTCTTCTTAATACCTACCACCCTACATACTTGGGTTTTCTCATCAAAAATCCACTTACCACCAGTCGTGGTATAGGTTGTACGTCCATGTCGTGCCGACGTTGAACACAGCAATCATCAGATCGGCGAAAGCCATGTTGAAGAGGAAAAAGTTGAAGCCATGATGCATCACCTGAACGTTGACTAACTGACACGATCAATGAATTGATCGATCGAGCCATTGATCGATTCCGGCCCGAGGACAGCGAAACCCCTTCGTTGTCGCAAGTACCTAATCGAGATGGAGACAATGAACTCTACATAAACTAGGCACACAAAGGTCCTTTTAGTGGCCGAACGATTCTTTGATCAAACTAAAAGTTCCCTGTATTCCCGGGCGGAAGTCAGATGCGCGGCGCACTCCCGTTCAGGCGGAAAAAGTTCGAACGGAATGAATTTTCCAACAAAGAGTTGCAGCCTCCAATGGGATGTCTTCTTGACACCGATTGCACTGAGTGATCTTTATCGACAATCGATATTCGATAGTATAAAAGGGGATGTTTGCCCCGCGGAGCTCTCCTAGGAGGCCAGCGTCATCCGAAGAAAAAAATCGAAAAAAATCGATCGGCAAATGACATACTTTGTGCTTGTAGATGATCCACATCACGACACCATTGCCCACCACAGCGGTTGCCATCAACGAGACGAACATGATGCAGGCGAACACTTGAACTTCCCTAAACTCGAACTTATTCATTTATTTATCCTTTTTTCTTCGCTCACATGGTGTAGTGGTAAGAGGCGCTACTGACACATGCACGGTCGAGCGATCGATCCTAGCCCGGGCTGATCAAGCCAACCATTCCTATGAGCCCGGGTAAATTGGTACAAGACTTGTCTGGGAAGGTAAAAACACTGGCCTGGTATAGCGGCTGGCACCCGCAGTCATTGTGCAGATCAAACACGCATTCACCGTGACTCTTTTATTCCGAATTGGACACGAATGCGCGGCGCGTCCTTAGGGGGGCTGGCCGACGCTGGCACCTTCACCTTTATTTTTTACAAAAACTTTTCAGAAAAGCCATCTATTTTTCTTCAAAAAGCCGTTTGGAATGGGGCCCGCCGAGTTGCACTTTTCACCACAACGCTGATGTCCAGCTGAAGTTCGTTTGCATAGGGAAGCAACGGTGACCGCGTGAGAAAGACCGCAATTATACAAATTGCTCGGCTCGCCCCCACTGCACCGGCGAGGACGGACAGAAATCGGAAGGAAGACGGCAATTTCTAAAAGCGACCGCGATCAAAACGTTCCCGGCGGCGGTCTTGCAGAGCCCGACGATCGACTCCGAGCCTCAGGACCGAAGACCAATTTCACCGGTTCTACTCGGCTTGATGGGCCGCACGACGGACTTTCGTTACCGGAGTATTTCTATACGGTAGTAAGAAAGTCTCGAGTCATTGGAGTTTCTTTTTCTCTTACTTTTTCTTATTTTAAAGGCAAAAGGTGAAAGTGTCGACGTTGATTAGTCGCCTGAGGACGCGTCGCCGCATTCGTGTGCCTTTAAGGATTGTTGAGGCACAGTGGATGCGTATTTGGACTACAAAGACTTGTGGGGTCCCAGACAAGTCTGCTGCCAATTTACCCGACCCCGGAGGGATGGAAGGTTTGGTTAGCCTGGGCCGGGATCGATCACGACAACCATGTGGGTGTCAGTAGCGCCACTTACCACTGCACCATGTGACCCTTTTTTATTATTTATGCAATAAAATTCATTCAACAGCATAATCACCATCGTTGGTCACGGCCCGGCCGTGTTCCAGCTAATTTCACCAGGTCAGCGATCCCTTTCTAAGCTGAGAAGTCCAGAAGCAAAGAAATCGATGACCGCCTCTATAACGTCCTTCACTCGACTAGGAGATGCCCTTACGAATTCGGCGTTGTAACTTAGAGCAATGGAGACTACTGACAATTTATACCCATCCCAAGGAAGCTTCGAGAATGACCAACGAGTACCAAATGCTAGGCCGTGAAAACCGTCGATAGAAATTGCTAAAATTTTCAACAAAACCGACTCAAAACTTTGTTCCTACTTCATATTTAATTCATACACTCTGTCCCAAGAGCCGCAAAACCTCTCCAGGTGAAGAAGTTTACACAATTTGAAAAAAATTAGATTAGAACCTAAATTGACTGGAATCTTGATTAAAACCCTTTATGCGTGTAACAAAAAGTAATAAAATTTGAACAACGCCGTTCTACTGATTGCGAGCAGCAGCGCCTATGTAGCTTTTCAAGGGATAGTTCGTTGAGAAAAATCGGTAACCGTCGCAGCGCCGCGTCCTCTGCGTCTACGCCTTGTCTGTGTCTGCCCATCCTCTACGCAAAGGTAGGAATGGAAATTTGAAAAGCCAAAGAGACTCACACACTGTCGACTTCGCGTTTGTCGCAGAAGAAATGGCCAGCGATCGCCGCCGGCACCGAGAAATTGGCCTCATGCCTGAGGCAAACTGCTTCGCCAGCGAGTTGTGTCTCGGCCAGTCTCGTCATTTTCTGAATTTTTTCCGATGAAAATAAAAACAAAAATTAGACGGAACGGGTCCAAGAAAACGCTCATGGACCACAAAAACTGCAAAGGACCACAAAAACAATGAGAATGAGGTTCAAAGTTTAAAATTCAAAGAGCATTAGAGCCGACCACTGCACGAGTGAGGATAGAAAAGACTCCTTGAGAAGACTTCAGTCAAGCAGCAGCAACAGGAATTTATTTTCTTCCAAAATATTCCGCAAAAATTGCAGATGACTCAGATTAACAAATCAGAAAGCAAAACATTCCCTTATCCATGGAAACGTTGAGTGTAATTGCTTGATTGGCAACGATGAGTCAGGGTGAGGACGAGTTCCGGGGAAATCCAAGGCCTCATTTGCGCCTCCATAGTACCTAAAAGTCCTTCCAGGTTTATTGGTACAATGAAGAGTCGGGATCCCCGGAGATCCGGGTTCGAATCCACCCTTACCCTCGATTTTTACGATGACCCTAACACCATCATGATAAGATCTGCTTCTAGCATACTTAGACCCAAAAACGCGTTGCCAAAACTAGGGGGGGCAGTTTTCCCCAAGATAACAAACTAAGCTTTGCTTTCCTGCAGCAGGAACTTCGATCAGCTGGTAAACTCGGTTGGGTCTTGACGACTTCCTTGCCCGGAATCTGAACGACGGAACACGCGACTCTGGGACGTGATTTCCCTTCGCTCTATTTTCGAGAAACAAATCTCCACGCTCCTCGACCACTGATCTAGTTGTTTTCCCTAGAAAATTCTCTAACTCATACCACGGTTTCGCTGATGGTGAGCTCGAGCATGCCTGCGCATAGCTTCGGATTTTTGAAATAAAAATCTTCCAGTTTTCCTGACCTACCACCAAATTTGCCTTATGCAGCGTATTGAAAAAATAAACAAAGACAACATTTTCTATCGCAAATATGGTTCACACATCGGTTGCTTCAGCCCGAGGAAAATTATGCCTCCAATTGTAAGTAACGAAAACCAACACCCAAGGCAGAGCTCTCCTTGCAAAACATGCAATATAAACAAACAAATCAAGAAAACAAAAAGAAAGAAAGTAAATTAAAAACTAGACAGCTCGTTTCGTCCCTACCATGTACGAGCAATGTAACTTATAGACAACTTATAGACTATAACTTCTTAGTCACAATAATTTTAGCTGATAATCACCTATCGGGGTAGAACCGTGAATTATTGCTGTCCTATAAGTAGTAATCTGTCTGCCGAGAAAAACAAAAGATGGCTGGCTCTAAACGCTTTCTCAGCGACAATTCTAATGCAATGCTTCTTCGAAGGTACTGCACAAAGTGGCCCTTGTTCAAAAAAAAAAATAAATATGTAAAAGGTAGGATCCCATAGGCGCTGCACAGTCGCAGACAAAAAATGGGGTCATTTTATTTATTTATTTATTTATTTATTTATTTACTCATACGTCAATATGACGACGCACCATGTAATAAAAGTAAAAGAAACAACAACAAAATTAAAATCAAAGTCAATCGGGATAAATGTGCACTGTGAACATAGCATCAAGGTATGGAAATCGGTAAGAGCTCTGCAGTCGGTAACCTGAATTCTGAAGCAAAGATAATATTTTGGAGTGAATACAATTTAGCAGAATCGCCATGTACACAACACATCGGGACCGCGTCGTCCGCGACGTAGCGCTCGTCGCGACGCAATACCGCGACGCGTGACAGAATGTTTAACTGAATACAACCATCCCTTCAAACCTTCCATTATTCATTATAATTTAAAAAAATTCTATAGTCTGATTCATCAAGTCGAGATTGTACTCGTTTATGTCACTCTATTGGAGTTCAGAAGTTACGTCAGTGTTTGTCGAAAATGGATTTTAAGGTCAATTTTCTTGGCTATTTGGTCGAGGAGAAATAGGATGGCATGAAGGGGCTATTTCTGAGTCTTTAAAACAGAAGAAATTATATCTAATTAACGAAAACCATTTTAAAAACGTATAAGTCGACAAGACATATGAGAAGTGGACATCTATTAGAAGCTAAGAGAAATAAGTTTTCAAAAAACGGATCAATTTGTAATGTTCCAGGAAAAGGTTGGACGCAGCACTACTTTTCGGCCCCAATTCATGTACGATATATCAGAAGTAAAACTTGAGTGGCAAGAGAAGACAAACAGCGCCATTCAGCAAGGCACTTCCGAACATCAAATAAACCTCGAATAAACCCTGAATAACCTCCGCCAGCGCATTAATGAATCACGGTTTTCGGGGTTCATTCAGGGTGTATTTCGTGGTATCTATTCCTCTATCTAACCTTCAGAAGTTCAATTACCTCCTGAAAGCGCTGAAGGGAGAAGCACGAGAAACAGCTGAACGGTACCAAGTGACTTCGTCTAACTACCCGCTACTTCTGGAGTACTTACAGAAGAAATATGGGAATGTCACCGCGATTGTAACCAGTCTACACGAAAAGCTGGAAGCGTGGACTGCAAAAAGCGACAGTTTGCGAGATCAGTGCAAGCTTTTTGACCAAATTTCTTCTCTGACGAAACAACTGCAGAGCAAAGGAGAAAACCTAGACAGTCCTTGGCTACTGTCCAAGATACTTTCAAAATTCGAGGTAAATATCCAGAGAAAGGTGCTCGAGAAGAAAGTATCCCTACCAACAGAAGAGGTTTGGGATCTCAGCAGATTAATGGAAACACTTGAGCTTGTCCTGAGACAGGAAGAAGAAATTCAGCGACATCTGCCCACTACCACGGAACGTAGGAATACGCCACGGAAAGAAAAGCAAAATAATTCGCAAGGTAAGGGGCGTACGCCGTACTGCTTCTACTGCGAGTCAAAGGAGCATTGGTCGACATCGTGTACGAAGCTCAAACTTCCGAAGGAACGTGCCGAGTTTCTAAAGAAGGTTCACAGATGTCTTGGGTGCGGTTCCAAGAATCATTCCTTCCCGGAATGCAAGTCAAAAGGATGCCTACATTGCGGAAAGAAGCATCATAGCTCAATATGCTTCAAGAACGCGCCTGCACCTACAGCTCAGAGCAATGAAGCAAAGAAAGGCGAAAGAGCAAAACGGACGACTCAGAACTTCACAACAAGTAGGGAAGAAACTCCACAAAATTCAGAAACCATTGTTTTGGATCCCACAATCCTCACAGTATCAGAAAAATCAACAAAAAGGAAGGATAAATCGCCAGAAGACACATTTCTGCTGACAGGATCCTTGAACGTAGTGAATCCGTCGACCAAGGAGTTGAAAGCCGTGCAAGTACTACTTGATACAGGTGCTGATCGATCCTTCATCAGCTTAGAGTTGGCAAAGGAACTCCAACTGCAAGAATGCGGGAGATCAACTTTGAAGCTGACTACATTCGGAACGACAACTCCAAGGGAAATCGAATGCATACTCACACACGTTCGTGTGCTGGACACGAACGGACAGTCGTATACGCTGAAACTTTTTGCTCACGATACTCTAACAGCAAACCATAATAGAGGAGCGTTGGACGCAAAAGATATGAAGTTCATACGTCGGAAACGCATACAGCTTTCCTCACCAGGTAAAAAAGTATGCAGCAAACCGCAGATCCTGATTGGGTGCGATCAACTGTGGTCTTTTATCAATTTCGAGAAGCCGCACTTCAATCTACCATCAGGATTGCTCCTCATACCGACAAAATTCGGATACATGGTTTCGGGTCAAAAATCGGGAGCTGCTTCAACCACGACCGAAGTTTCTACCACTATACACACTGTGGAAGTGTGCGATTCCGTCGACCATTGGGAACAGCACTGGAACGTCGAAGCAGAAGAAGTCCAGAAGGAGTTCTCAGGTCCGGAAAAGGAAGAGAAAGCAAGGACGAACGCAGAAGTCCTACAGCAGTTCAATGCTACCATCCAACGAAGAAGCGACGGATATTATGTCAAGATACCCTTCAAGGGAAATCGCGATGAACTACCAGACAACAGAGCTCTGGCGCTGAAAAGGCTGAAGAGCACGTTGGTCAAATACTGCGACAAACCAGACGTTTTGAAATTGTACGATGCAGTCTTCAAGGATCAGCTGAAGAAAGGCATTTTGGAAGAGGTTGATGAGAGCAAGGATCTCTATGTTACGAGAAAGCACTACCTCGCCCATCAACCCGTGATCACGCCTCACAAGGAGACCACAAAATTCAGAGTGGTCTTTGACGCTTCAGCCCATTACAAGGGATGTCCATCACTGAACGAAGTGATTCACCAAGGACCTACGATGCTTCCCAAGCTGTTCGGCATACTGCTACGATTTCGAACCGGAAAATACGTCATGCTCTCAGATGTCGAGAAGGCCTTTCTCCAGGTGCGAATTCTGGAAGAGGACAGAGACTACACGAGATGCCTTTGGGTACGAAATATCGAAGATCCACTCACAGAAGAAAACCTAGTGGTATATAGATTCACACGAGTGACCTTCGGAATTAATGCATCTCCTTTCCTACTGAGTGCGACTATTCTGTTCCATTTGAAGAACTACTTGGGAAACAAGGATTTCGCAGAAGAAATTGCACAAAATTTGTACGTGGACAACCTGTTTACCATGGCAGAATCAAAAGAGGAGGCGCTGCGCAAATACAAGGAGTTGAAGAAAATTTTCACGGACATCAACATGAATCTACGTGAATTCACCTCCAACAGTGGTGACATCATGCGAGGGATTGCTGAAAGCGACCGATCGTTGAACCAAACTACAAAGGTGCTCGGAATGCCATGGAATTCGACGACCGATGAGTTCGAGCTGCGGATTACAGTTGAAGAAAGGACGTTTGTGAGCAAACGAGTTGTAGCCCAACAACTTGCTTCAATTTATGATCCGTTGGGATTGTATATACCACTACTCGTAGGCGCAAAATGGTTCCAACAACAACTGTGGCAGCGCAAGTACGACTGGGATGAGCCGCTCAACGAAGAAGATCGCGCACAATGGCTCGAAATCATCAAAAACGTTGGCCAATTCCAACATCGCCTTCCTCGTATGCTTGCGAACTCGAAGGAGACGTACGCTTTGGTCACATATGTTGATGCAAGTTCGATGGCAATGGCAGCTTGTACATACCTTGCCAACGACACACAGTCGCATCTCCTTATGGCCAAATCGAAAGTATCTGACGTCAAACGTCAGACCACAATACCCAAGCTGGAGCTAAACGCAATCACGATAGGAACGAGGCTATCGCTGAACGTTCTCCAGAGTCTCAAGTCGGCAGTACACATTGATCGTATACTGATCGTATCCGACTCCGAGATAGCTTTGAAGTGGGTATCGTCTCCAGTGCGACGCAGCAACGGTGTCTATGTCACAAACCGAGTCAAAGAGGTGCAAAAACTTGCCAGACAAATGGAGAGCTCAAAAACCTCCATTGCATTTGGATATATTGACACCAGCAGGAACCCAGCCGACTGTGCCACTAGAGGAATACAGTGCAACGACTTCCTGAGACACAAGTGGTGGACGGGATACAGCTTGAAGCAGATTGAGGAAGAAAAAATAGTTGTCGACTGTCGCACGATCCCAGGAGAGGAAGGAGACGATTTCTGTGATACGGAAGAAGTACGTATGCATCCGGCAACAGTCGTGCAAGAGGAGACCTTGTGTGAAATTCTGGACCTTCGAGCCCAAGGAAGCTTCACGAAAGCCAAAAGAATAACGGCATACGCTCTTAGGTTTCTAAAGGGTGTTACGTCACGCTTGCAAGGCCAGTTACAGTGCAAGCTTCTATCTCATCTTCCGTGGCTTGGAAATACCATCAGAGGAGGACATTTGTCGGCTAGAGATATCCTCGACGCGCAGCATGTTCTCATACGAAATCATCAAATGATCCATGTCACACCTCCCTATAGAAAGGAATTGACAAAAAATCTTAACCTGAAGGAAGACGAGGGTGGAGTGCTTCGGGCGTATGGAAGGCTTGGCAAATCAGACTTGAGTACATACGCTAAGAATCCAATTCTCGTTGTTCCGAAGACTGCTCTGTCTCAATTGATCATAGAGGAAGCTCATGGTTCTCTGCATAAAGGTACGGCGCACACTATAGCAGAAATCAGGCAAACGTACTGGATCCCACGACTACGAGAACAAGTGAAGAAAGTTGTACGACAGTGCGTGCCATGTCAGCGGATGAATAACCTGCCGTACAGATATCCAGAGATGACAGATCTTCCAAGCTACAGAGTAACGAGAGCGCGCCCATTTCAACACACAGGCTTGGACTACTTCGGCCCACTAACCGTGTTTCGAGAGGATATGGTGAAAAGCAACGATTTGCCCGGAAACGTGCGCTAAGCGGATTGCGGGTAACTAACAAGAAAAGGTCAGAGCGCACGTGCAGCTAAGAAGATCAAAGGACGAAAACCTCACGGGTCATGAAGTTGACTTGCAACCCAATATTCCAGTGCAACTTCAATCTATGGACGTGACATTAAGCGTCCTTTCGTGGCCCTACGCTTCCATCCTAGAATCTACATTCATCAGAGCAAAAGAAATGACAGCGCTGTGGACGTCAGAAGAACTCCCGTATCTACAATGCCCAACACAGGAGTCAGCAAAATCGCTGCAGTGCAACTTCTTTCACTCTTGTCATTGCAGCCCAGCGGAGAACCAAGTACGATGCGATTGCAAGGATCAGGAAATTGAGAAGAATTTCCGAAAGGTTGAGAATATCCTACCGGTCACATTACCCTACATAAAATTCACTTCGCATCCAGACTTCGAAGTAATGGCACACATAGATCAAGGAGTCTCGGCAGAAGTGGTGGTGAACATGAAAGAGCTGGTAGATGACGTACAAATAGTAACATCTGAAGAGATCTGCGAAATATCCGACTCAAACATCTACGGCTGCTATCGATGCAACAGAGGTGCACAAGCAGCAGTTTCATGTTCGTCCACAACGACAAAAATTATGGCGGAAGTGGACTGCGGCGTCGAAACATTTAGCGAGGATGTTATACCCTTGGTAAACTTGCTAGGTTTAAAAACGTAAAACAAAAAAAAAATAGCTGGCTCTTCACGTTTTCTCAGCGACAATTCTGACGTTGTGCTGCTTAGAAGATACTCCACAGAGTGATCCTACTTCAAAAAAATAGATAAATAAAAGGTAAGATCCCATAGACGCTGCACGGTCTTGAAACTAATTGTGCTTCGCACTTTATCATCAATCAGAGCTGGTTTATCCGAAAAACAAGGCCTAAGATTTTTTGCATCTGCTACCCCATCCCAAAATCCACATTCCTCCGCATAGTCCAGCATTTCGATTGTGTGGTCGTCGGGACTTGCTGAATATGACAGAGCATATGGCCTCTGCACTGATCTCATTAAGAAGTCCGTTAAGACCTCATTGAACACTGTGATGAGATAAGCTGATAACGTGGGCGAGCAGTGCTGGTGCTTCACACTGTCGGCCGATCCACAACCAAGAACGAAGCTATTTCTGGCTGGAATATCCTAATGATGTAAAAGAAAGAGGAAGGAGAAACAGAGAGACATAGAGAGAGAGATAGAGAGAGAAAGAGAAAGAGACAGAGAAAGTGGAAAAGAACGGCAGCTTTAGGCGGCCATGCACTTTCGTTGTTCAGCCAGAGGGTAGGCGTTCCACTTTCGCAGCATGGGCGGGACCCAGCAATCAGGATTACCTGTATGGCTCTGTTTACTCCAGCAAAAGTGCTGAAGAAAGGCGTAAAGGTCTAGTATCAAGTCAGACGAGTCCTACAGCTCCATAGAAAACTCATTACCCGAGAACACCAAGAAAACTCGGCTCTGCGTCGATTATTCGTACATCCTGATACCTTCCCGGCATTCTGACAATTCTCCTGCGCTGACGAAATATAAGCTAGGACAACTAGTCACGGAACCCGTGCCAGCCACCCCGCACTGACGCTCAATTTGCGCATGGTGGACGAACTCGTCCACCAGAGGGAGCTAAATTGTTAGAGAATTCGGTATGGAACTGAGGGATAACAACGAGGAGTATCTTTCTTATGAGGTAGAAAATGATCCTTGCTCCCAAATTCTGAATGCAAACAGAGGCGTGCAAATATCAGCGACAAATTCGACATGGGACGTCGAGCTCAAACATTCGAATTTAAAAAATCAACGCGCTACTCTCAAGGAGTATGCAGAGCTCAGATTCATGAATGGTGTCTCCAGAATAAACCTCGAAATATACACTGCATTTCTTTATTTTTAAATGATTTAACACAGTTCACTAGCGTAGCGAGTGTTCATAGATCTAAAAAAGCAGCGGTGTATAAACCCCCAAACAAACCCTGAATCAACCCTAACGAGCGTTAATGGATCAGGGTTTGAGCGCCATCTGGATTACCCTCGCAGTGCTAACGAACTCTGTTAGACCCTGGATGAACCTAGATTCCAAACTCGAATAAAGTTTGATCAAACCCCGCTGTGCATGTTGATGAATCGCGGTTTGAGCGCTATTGGAGGTATATTTCAAGACTTATTCCGGGAACCATTCATTCATAAAGCTAAGCCTGGTTACACTTTCTCTTGAGATGCTTCATCGGTGCGTCTAGACGGGTAGTCGGACTGCAGATTAACATGAGGAACATGACTTGATTAGTACTCATTATTTCCAGCTCCAAGAATACCTTCGGATATCAGGCATGCGAGGGGATATTTTATGATTTGTTGTCGTCGGAGAAGCCATTGGCGACAAGGAACTTGCAAAAGGAAGATGGATTTCGCACGACAGATGCCCGTCAAATCTGTCTAAAATCCCGCCGCGTTCAAACTTTTCTCTGTCAAATGACGAGTGGAACATCTGGTTTGTTTCTTGGAAGCAAAGAATTGAGGTACTGTATGCTGCTCAGATGAATCGTCTACAATAGTCACCAATCAGAAGGCCCATCCTCAGAGCAGAAAAGCCACTCCGGCTAGCCTCTTACACTGCGACACTTCTACTAACATGAGTGAATGTCAAGGTCTGGTTTTGATTTCATTTTCCTGGATGAAGATGGTTTTCAAGGGACTGCGAACCTTTCTCAGAGAAGAAGATAAGAGGTTACGCCAAGGTATTTCCTGAACTATCCGCGTATATTTCCGAATCTGACTCATTTGAACACTTTAGAATGAAAAAAAGCTTCAAAAAAATTCAAGGAGAATGTCTACTTAGACAGATCAGATTGAGTTACCGGAACGTAGGTAAAGGAATGAAAGCTTTTCCCTAAAGGATTTTAGAGCTGATTTCTGAGATATTGTAGCTTTCTATAATATAATTCTACCACAGCAGAGCCTCTTCTGCTTCTTACTCTATCAACATCAAACCACCGCAAGAATGCCTTATGGGCAGAATTCTCTACTCACTACAATGATGATGCACCCCAAATGTCGCCAAATTTCTAGATATAATAACCGGACTCCTCCCAACAGCCTAACATAGCCGTGTAGATCGCAATTAACCCCATATATCCGGAAATACTTCGTTTACATAACGCCAAAAACACCGGAAAGAACTGTTAATAAAGTTCTGGCGCTACGTAAATGCCCTCGGGGTGCAGCGGTAAGAATAGCGAGTGATGCATGAAAAGCTTTAGTTACACACAGGGTAAGGACAAGTAAACAGAGAAAGCGATGCTGGTGAGTAATTGGGTATGAGTGATGAGGGCGAACCGGCCGCACAAAGAAGAATCGAGTACTGATATGTCGGCTACAAATGAGAAAAAAAGAAAATTCCTTAGCAGTGGAAGAAAGTCATAAGGAGTGTAAAAGCAAGAAAACCAGGGCCTAAATTCATGAACCAAAATTTGGGGTATATAACACTCCGGGCAAAATAAACCCGGCCTAGACCCCCAATATTCGCATTCATGACCATCGGGTCTCTACGCTATCGCTACGCTCTTCCCACTGCGGACCGCTCAATGCCTCGCCGCGCCAGCGGCGTGTAATAGACCCGCGATATCCCCCAAATAAATTCCGCGGCGCGTTCATGAATGCGAGTACACGCGCCGACAGGGGTTTATTCCGGGTATATAGCGCCGATACCCGTCATAAATCTAGGCCCTGAAAAGATCGGATCAACGACGACGGAACAGGAAAAAAGGAAAAGACTTAGCAGCAGAGGGACTAACCCAATAGATGTGTAAGGGTAAAGGTAGAGTGGTGGACGTTGATCAGTACACTGAGTATACGCCACGAATTCGTGTTCCATTCGAATCGCAGATACATGGTGGAAGCGTATTCGGCTTATGCAATGACCAGGGGAGGCAGCCGCTTTATCATGCCACTACCTCCACCTTTCCAGGCAAGTCTAGTTCCAATTCACCCGCCCCCCGAGGGATGGAAGGATTGGTCAGTCCCGGCGAGGATCAATCGATCGATCGTGTGGGTATCAGTAGCTCTTCTCAGTAGTGCACCGCGTGGGTTAAACGTAAAGGAAATGACAAGAAGTACACTCCAGGATCGAATTCTATGAACCTCGGCAATTTGAATATTGAGAACCAACCTCGGAGTCGCTGATAAAAAAAATTGAATATTGGAAATGACAGGAAAAGAGGAAAAGAAAGTGTGAGGAAGTGAATCTATTGCTTTCAGAAAAGTCGGTAGGGAAAGTGCAAAAACAGGAACAGGATATTCAGACGAAGCATGGTAAGAAAAAAGTGTTTTGTTGCAGCAGGGTTATCGATTAACTTGGAACGACCCGAACAATCTGCTCGAAACTCACCACATGGGAAAATTAAACCCGCTTTCTCTACGAGGAAGGTAAAAATCCCAGCGGGATTGAGTCGAGTTTCCTGGATCGTTCGCAGCGGAAAAGCAAGAAAACTTCAAGTGAGCTCACCGACTGGAAGTGCTCTGCTCTGATTTCAAATCTAATTCTACTCTGAAGTCGATGACGGCAGCGCACCCGGCCCTTCTTCGACGGTATTTGCAAGTCCATCTTCTCGATTTTCAGGCAATTTTTCACCAATAGTCCAGATGTAGGTAAATCACAAAGGGAGCAGGTGGTGCAGTGCTAAAAAGCGCTAATGGCATGGGTATGGTCAAGCGATCGATTCTCATCAGGTTGAAAAAGCCTTCCATCACCGCAGGGTTGTTTAAGTTCTTCAAAGTCGAAGGGTATTCATTCTCCTCAACACAGCTGTTCCGAAATGAAACAGCAGTATACATTTCCTAGAAGAACTTGAGGAAAAACCTCGAGCGACTTTTTCACTCGTTTGAGTTGAGAACGAAGCCGGAATTCTACTGCCCGAAAGAGCTTTCTCTGAGATGAATGGCGGTCTGGTGACAGTTCTTTTCTCACGAAAACCCCATATTATGTATGGAGGGATTACAGCTGGTATGCACTGCAGTGAGCTCCGTCGAACATCTCTTTGAAAAATGTCCAACCATTTAAAGTGGCCCTCAGAAAGAAGCTGACAGGGTCGGTCGACTGTCCAGAATGGAGGGATGGAACATAACAGAAAAGGCATGGAAATACTGGTGAGTCCTCCTGAAAATATTGAGTGGTAAATCAGACCTCTCATAACGCATTATTGATTTCCATGTACAGTGAACGAACTAAAAAGGGGGGTAAAGGCGTGGAAATTCAAAGAAAAAACACGGAAAAGAAAGCAAGAGGACTGGATCAGGTCGGCGGAGCACGAGTGAAAAGAAAGTGTCAAAGAAACAGATGGAGCGGAGGAAAAAGCCAGTCAACGGCATCAGCAACGTCAAAGTGGAAGAAAAAAAGTTGCATGAAGAGGACTCTTTCCAAAAAAGTGATCAGTGTAGCTTGGTCCACTGAGAACGCGCCATGTACCCATCTTTGATTGGTTATTACAGAGAAATTTATTTGTCTTAATTATTTTAAGACACGAAACACTCGCGCAGTGCATAACAGAACGCGGAAACGATGTAGAAAGTGAAGCGACGAACGAATAAGAACAGCACAGGCACTGACAACAACTCAAAAAAGAACTATTATTAATATTTCAATAAAATAAATACCTCTCAGAATTTTCGAGACAAAATAGAAATGGAAATGGTGAATGCGAATTCTGTTTACATACAATGACTGCAGGAGCCAACCGCTATACCAAGTCAGTGTCTTCAACTTCGAAGACTAAAAAGGTCAAAGGTAAAGGTAAAGGTGCCGGCGTTGATCAGTTTCCTGAGGACGCGCCGCCGCATTCGTGTTCCATTCAAGTCGTAGAGGCTTGGTGAATGCGTATTTGGCCTATACAATGACCTGCGGGGGCCAGCCTCTATACCAGGTCAGTGTCTTTACCTTCCCAGACAAGTCTGGTACCAATTTACCCGACCCCGGAGGGATGGAAGGCTTGGTTAGCCCGCGCCGGGATCGATCGCTCGACCGTGCGGGTGTCAGCAGCGCCTCTTACCACTGCACCACGCGGGCCCTTTCGAAGACTAATCTGGTACCAATTCACCGTACCCAGAAGTGACCTGGAGGACTTGGTTAGCCTGGACGAGGCTCGATAGCTCGACCGTGTTACTGTTAGGAGCGCCTCTTTGCTACTTTAACACGTCACCCTCAGGACATTCAATCAATCAAAATTCGCCTGATGATCTTTACACATGACCAGTTCAAGAGAAACGTAGCAAATTTGACCAATCCTATAGCTTGTAGCTAAAATAAAGCAGAAAATCGGCACTGTGCTGGAGTGAAGGGCACATTCCGAGTACGCCGATCATCGTATCTCAGTTACCACGAAGTCATGTGTGAAGATCTTCAAGAAAGTACCATGCGAAATAATGCCCCTTATGAGGGGCTCTTATCTCCAAATCTTCATTTTATTCATTAATTTACTCGCTGACCCGTTTACTTACGCGTTTTTTCCAGGCTTCTCACGGGAACAAGCTGTTTATAATGCGAATTTCCAAGAAGCAGCTCAACTCATCGGCTATGCTTCGATTGCTGACGCCAGACGAGAACCAGTAAATAGATATGGAAGAGCTCGACAGAATAACAACAATAGCACGCTTGGACCAGAACAGAGCAAACGGATAAATACCTTGGGTTACTCCGTAAATAGATGTTTCAGATGAGCGAACGAGGGATCAAATTCCCCAGTCGGGACCACGTCGTCTGCAACAGAACGCTTTTTCTAGCTCAAAATCGTAGCAATATTCTGATAGAATTTCGTGTAAAGTATTCGCTAAGACGCCCGCGATAGGGTACGGGAAGATCCGGGCTCCGCCCACATTTTGGCTCAGCATGGCCCCCTATGACGTCACATATCTCGTCGTCTATAAGTCGTCTATAACGGGGAAGAGGCAACAGGTATTGACACCAAACAGGCGAGTTACTACACCAATTTAGGTGATTTTTAGGCTAGAGAAAATTAACAGAGAAATCAAATTGAAACCAGTGAACAAGCTTAGTTGCCTACTTTCTTGAGAAGTCTCTGATATGCAAAACCCGAAAATGTTGTAGCCAAAATAGACTTCTAGGCAAAAACTACTTCGCTATCTCTCTACATGGTCACCTATATACAGTAGTTCGCGAAAAGATATGTCATCTTGCATTTTTGGGTGCAGATCGCTGAAATAGAAAGGAATGTTATTCTGATTGACAGTTTTAATGACTCTTATTGAGAATACACTAATATGCGCACTTGCTGGAAATTCTTGATTTTTTAAAAAGTTTCAAATTTATTTCCATATGCAAATTTCAAACAAATGCATCTTAGGAGCCACTGAGCTACTGCTTGTCTGGTGATGATGTTCTGATAGAGCATGATTAGCTCGTTCTTCAGAATATGAATATTAATTTCAAGTCATTAAAACACCATAGATTTTTTCGCGTGAATTTTTTAATGGTCAAAAAAACGATGGAATCTTAAGACAGTCTTTCATTTAGTAATCCATATCTTGGCAACTAGTGGATGAAATTGCATCAGATTCGGGTATGTGATAGCCAAAGATTTTCTCTTTCTAACGTATCTTGAAGTTTTGCAAAATGCCTACCAATTACAGAGAAAGTAGCTTTTAAAACTGCATTCACATAAACGGCCGTTTTAAGAACATTTAGAGGGTATTTGACTCCAGAATTCTCTAGTGCATAGTAGACTAGTTGCTTGTTAGGTCTTCAACTGGTAGCCAGATAAATCCCACTCTTGTGCAGAAATTATCTTCTAGTGAAATGTTGTATGCATCACTATTCCCGCCACCGTACACTGCACGAGAGAGGGAATTAATCTGCTGTCTGCTGGAGACCTAGCAATCAACAAGTCTACTATGCATTAGAGGAATCTGGAGTCAAATACCCTCCGGATGTTCTCAAAATAGCCGTTTATGTAAATCAAAATTTGAGAGCTACTTTCTCTGTAATTGGGGTACAGTTTTGAGAACATCAAAATGCTCGAGAAAGAGAAAATCTTACGATATCACATATTGAATTCTGATACAATTTGATCCACTATTTGCTAAGATATAGAATTTTAAATGAAAGACTGTCTCAAAATTTCATCATTTTTTGACCATAAAAAAATTCACGCGAAAAAATCTATGGTGTTTTAATGACTTGAAACTGAAGTTTATAGCTTACAAGAATAAGCTAATCATGCTCTATCAGAATACACCACTAGACAAGCAGAAACTTAGCGGCTCCTAAGATATATTTGTTTGAATATGCATATGAAAATAAGTTTAAATTTCTTTAAAAAAATCCCAGAATTTCCAACAAGGGCACATAGTAGTGTATTTTCAGTAAGCGTCATTGAAACTGACAATTGGAATGTAATTCCTTTCGTTTTCAGCGATCTGCATCAAAAAATGCAAGATGACATATCTTTTCGCGAACTAATGTATCCCGTTTGTCGAATTCGTGGCATTAATTAATTTGAACTACAAAAAACGACGTTTTTATGCCAGTACTTCTCAGAGTCATACCAAATCAGTGTTTTTACCTTCCTAGACAAGTTTGGTACCACCCTACCCCACCCCTTAGGAACGGAAAAGTTGGTTAGTACGGGCCGGGATCGATCGCTCAACCGTGCGGGTGTCAATAGCGCTTCTTACCACTTGGGCTGTCGGTCACTGATACACACAACTAATCGAAAACAGACATCATCCGCTGTCCTACTAATGGACGGTGCTATTAGAGTGATATCATCAGCGTGAGGTAACAGGTACTAGCCTGGCGTTGATCTTTGTCCTAGAGTTCGTGGAACGTTACCCTCAAGGGCCCCTGGAGGTATCAGTATATCTGATACCCTAGCGATATCTATGCCATGGAACTTTTCCGGTAAACCCATGCTCAAGGGCAAAATGTTAGATGATAGACTTATTCATTCTCGCCAGGAGATCCGTAGAAGCAGAGAAAGCAATGCTCCCATTAACCACCGCCATGACGTCTTCCGATAAAGTTCCGAAGGAACATCAGAGACGAAACTCAGAAAGGCGGAAAGCCGACAAGATTGCCAAACACTTTGTGAGACTACCATGCGCTGCAATGAGATAATTTACTAACTACCCTCTGAGAAGGATTGGCAGATCAAAATTCGTAAGAAATAATTCTCCCAAAAACTCAAGTAAGCTGTCTTCGATGCGCGAGAGTTGATAACTCTGACCACCGACAGCGAAGTACATATCAGTCAGTCTCGAGAGGGAAAACAAATGCTTAAAGATCTTAAAAGAAAGAACGAGAAGGGGAAAAACCGTTGAATGTTCGAAATAACTCTTCTTAGGACACAGAGTAGCGTCAATCTAAAGCCACCCCGAGGGTTAAGAGGGATAATGGCAACCCGTCGCTGTTACCCAACCATGGAGCAGAGGGGCGGGTCTCTCAACATTACGGCGATGGATGTAATCAGGTCGGAAGGGCAATGTGCTCTCTAATTGGTGAATACATGGGCATTGAGCGCTGGATCGCTCGCTGTGAGCCTCGGCGAATATTACATTTTCGACCGGGCATTGTTGTTTGGAAAACCCCCGAGGCACACCTAAAATCACTCGTATAACCCGTCCTCTGGTTGGGGGAGACCGGCTGGCCAATAAAATAGAAGACAAATGTACGAGTGACAGGGTACGCTGAACGAGCTGAGGTTGCTCGTGACAACTTTAATGAGTTTCAGAAAAAAGGTGAAAGTCTGGGAAACAAGGGCACATAGAACTGACTATGATGCGGGTGGGAGGAGTAAAAACCCGCGGAAGTCCCAAATAACCCTGAATGACGGATGGGAAATTCAAATCACTCCTACTTCATGTCTCCCTCCGTCTCTTCCACCCACAGTCCTCTTTGACTTGCCTGGGGGTCGGAATGCTGATCAAGTAGTCTTTCAAATGGTGGGTCTAATATAGCTATCAGGTGTTTTCCGTAAAAATACGTCGGAAGAGGCAGGAAGTGCTGTCGTGCTGTTTACTAGTTCGTTTCCTATGCGTAATAAGCAATCAACCGCACCGTTGGCTTTGAATAGAAACTCAGCTGCGTCATATCTGTCACAAGTTCGGGGCCGAGAGAGTTCTAGGTCAAAGAATTCCGCCCATTCTGCCTGGGTGAGTAGTAACTATTATATTAATACTCAATAATAGCAAAATATATGAAAAACTTTAGTACCGACTATCCAAGGTGGAGAAGGGCACCTTCAGAAGGAAACAGATAAGATATGTGATAGCAATCTAGGAAAGAGTTCGGATAAGAAATGATAACTTAGAAGTGGATTAGAAGTGATGTTTAAGATTAACGAGAACTGGTTCTAGGATTCTGGTCTGATATCGGCGGAGCCATTTTAGATGGGAAGGAAAACTCAATGAAATGATGAAAAGTTAACGGAAGAGTGCCAAAAAATAGAAAGTCCTGTTAAATCGGGGATTGTCACTGTTCCTTTTTTTGCAATGAAAATGGAAAAATAACACCTGGAAGCATTTAGAATGTTCTTTTTCCCTATCCAGGTGAAAAGGAAATTGTTATTTGTTTATTGTTCATTATTTGTTTATTCTAATAATCAATATTTGTTTGTATTTATGTGTTTGTTTCAGTAACCAATATTTGTTTGCATTTATTTGTTTCATGCAATAACCATTATTTGTTTTTATTTGTAAAGAAAACTAGTGCACAATCAAAAATCCCACTAAATCAGAAGCCAAGAATTGTTTTTACGAGCCACGAGGTTTACAATGATTTCTAATCGTGAGGTATATAGTGGCCAGACAAACCTTTCCCAAAAATCGGGATAAGTCAGAAAAGTAAATTTCAAAAGTGTGACCCTGCACTGCGTCACACACTCCCACGCGGCCTAATACGTGTGACGCAGCATTGTGTCACACGGTCGTCAACGTGTCAAAAAAACTAGTGAATCTGGAAGAGGAGTACGCTAGGAAATGATTTACATTGATCCAAAAACCGACTGAACCTAGCGGTATTGTTTTTACGAGCCACGAGGTTTACAATGATTTCTAATCGTGAGGTATATAGTGGCCAGACAAACCTTTCCCAAAAATCGGGATAAGTCAGAAAAGTAAATTTCAAAAGTGTGACCCTGCACTGCGTCACACACTCCCACGCGGCCTAATACGTGTGACGCAGCATTGTGTCACACGGTCGTCAACGTGTCAAAAAAACTAGTGAATCTGGAAGAGGAGTACGCTAGGAAATGATTTACATTGATCCAAAAACCGAGGAGGGAATGGGCTCACTATCGGGCAATTTAAATCATTTCACTTCTCATTTTGTTTTCAAGGATTTGTCTTTTTATACGGGCAAGGAAAGGGCGAGCGCGCGGTGCAGTGGTAAAGGACGCTACTGACAATCTTACGGTCAAACGGTCGATCCTCGCCCGGGCTAGTCAAGTGTTCCATCCCTCCGAGGTCGGCTCAATTGGTACCAGACTAGTCTGGGAAGGAAAGGACACTGACTGAGTATAGCGGCTAGCTCCACATGTATATAATAAATATGTGTTCAACACACTTCTAGGATTCTGAATGAAATACGAATGCATGGCGTGCTCTTGGGGTATTGATCAACGTCCATCCTTTGCCTTTATGGGCAAGGACTGCTGGAAAGGTCAATCGGGAGCATTCCATTCCTTGCAGAGGGAACTCCAGGGCCTAGATTCATGAACGGACCAGCGGTCTCCGATACCGCGACGCAGCCAGAACCAGACGGCAGAGTCGATAATAGATTGCGTTTGATAGGAAGTTTAGGATAAGTAGACAAAGGTGGGCGCCGTTTGGACGATATCTCGGGGTTTATGGGGGTTTACCAATGATGAATCTGGGCCCAGGAAACCTCGGCAACAACTAATATGAGACAGCAGCAAGAGTAACTGCAAGGTGACTAAGCATCCCCTCTCACCTCGTCATTTTTGTGGTGACGACGTTCGAAATGAGTGGGTTGCTTGCGCCCGAGCGCTGCAAAAACCCCTGAGAACAATAGTAGCTACTTGTCAAAACTGCTTTTCATAGCAAGCGATGTGTGCAGTGAAAGGAAAGTGCAGGCTGAATATGAGCGCAAGTCGACGGCTTCACAAGGATGCGCAGGGGGAAGCAGCCAGGTGAAGCCCTGGAATGAGCAGAATTCGATGAGCAATCATCAGGAAATCCGAAAGGAAACGAACAGCGAACAAACATTTGAGCGAGCGCTTGAGCCGTATCAGAGTCGGAAGCCCGGCTAGCCGAACGTAAGAGTCCAGATCATTTCTAGTATTCAGGTAAAGGTAGAAAGGTACAGCGGCAGGCGTTTATCACTTCCCTAGGGACTGCCAAGCACACGTTATCAATCCAAAATTTAAAATCATCTTCAAATCTTCAATCTTCTTCTACCCAAACAACTCTAGTATCAATTTACTCAAAGATGGAAAGACCGACGGCTCGGTTAGCCTGAGCGAGGATCGATCGCTCGACAGTGCGCGTGTCAGATGCGCATCTTACCGCTGCATAATGCGCGCCCTACTATAAGTAACACTAAAAAGAGCTCAGAAGTTACTTTTCGTTGGGCCCTGAAGCTCACTTCTACTTGCTTCACCTATTTATAATAATTTCTGACTAACGATAAGACGATTGTCACACTCCACATTCCATGTTTTTACAGTAGACAATGCTCATTTTTGACCCTCATTTCCAAAGAGAGTCGGCTTTCCCCTAGCTCAGATACCCTTCATACCTAATGCATTTACCCTGCTCCAGGACACACGTGATGCAGTGGTAAGGGGGCTACTCATACTCCCACGGTCGAACGATCGATCCTCGCTGGGATGCCGAGCCCTCTGTCCCTACACGGTCGGTAATCTGGTACCAGCCTGACCTGAGAAGCTGAAGGCATTGACTTGGTACAGCCGCTAGCCACCAGAATCACTCTATAAGCCAAATACGTGTCCACAACGCCTATATGAATATGAATGGAAGACAAATACGAGGCGCCTCCCCCTAGGGCGTTGAAAAATAGCGACCACTTTCCTTCTAATTCTACCTTATTCTAGAATACAGTAACAGATTTATACCCATATTTCTGCTTTTTCACAGGTTTTTGATCGCTTTGGAAGGTCAAAAGCCCTCTGAAATCACCTCTTGGAGAAATAAAACCGGCAAAGAGAAAATGGGAACTAGTAAATGTATCCAGCTTACTTGAGAGGTAGCAACCAAAACGGATCCCCTGACGATGAAGTGAAAGCTGCCGGCATTAATGTGTAGAAACTGGGACACAAGAACGCCCAAGAGTGGGCGGAGTTTGTGGGAGGTCAAAAGTGGCCACACCTAACCAATATTCTTCACGTCTAGAAATCCCTGAGTTCCTTACCCTCATTCTACGTAGGATTTCTATAGAGAACAGTGAAGCGGACACTCCTAATGAGGGCAACACGTGCGAGAATGAAGTGCAGCTCGACCGTCGGCGCCGGATCAACACCCTAAACTAATGTTTTTTCCGGAGTTGTCATTCCGAAGGAGACAGGAGCCCTTTCACTAATTGAATTCGCTTGCCTTGATGTGCTTCACTAATTGCATCTATGAAAACTCTGAAGAGTCACAAAAACAATCCCCCACCCTCTTCAGACAATCGTTCCTAGAAGAAACTTAGAACGTTTTGAAGTTGCCGGACTGTAATATAGGGTGGCAGGAGAGTTTTGAGCCATTGACAATTCAATTTTATTTTCCTAGCATACACGCAATGTAAGTTATACAGCAATATAACCACCTAATAAGCCCACGAAGTGCAGTGGCTAGAGGCGCTTATGACATTGACACCGTCGAGCGATCGATCCTGGCCGGAGCTAACCAAGCCTTATTTATTCGAAAATTTAACCACCTAATGTATAGATAGGCGATTTCTCTCATCCACAACAAAGAAGTCCGATAGTCAAAGAGACTGCTGACCACTTTTACACCGTCCTTTATTCGGATGAAATTCTTCCTAGCTGAAAAGATCTGAAGGGATCAAGTAAATAAATAAATAAAATAAAATAAATGTTGATCCCGGGAGTATGTCTGGGAAATTTGGTAAATTTGAGACCGAGATCTTCCAACTATTCACCCATCGCTCTTGCTATACGGAGCGTAGGGGGTTCGAAGGTGCTCTCTTGTTGTTGGCATTGAAATCAAAGAAAACTGTTCCATTATTAATGGAGGAAGGTAGAAGTAGCAATGTAACGTGATGTATCAATATGAAAACACAAATTCGATAAAGCAGCGACAGCTCAAGTGCATTTGCGCCAATAGAAAAGAGAAAGGACAACCTCACAAAAAACTAGAAGGAGAGCAAGAAGGAGGAAAAACGAAAGGGTAGCGGTCTAGCGACTCTTTGATTCCCTATTGATAAGACACTGAGAACACTCACCTAGCTTCATTGATTTACACTGTTTTAAATTTTGAATAAAGGAAAACCCTTAGGTCAATTTCTCCTATGGGCGCTACAGACATGTCACTCTTTTACAATTTAACATCATTTCTTCTCGGGCATCCATGTGATAGCTTGGAGCAGTGGAAAGAAGTGCTACTGACACCTGGACGGTTGTGAAATCGATCTTCGCCCGGGCTAAGCTCGTTACATAAATTTATATGAGATCTGCTCGGAAGTGAAGATACTTGTATAATAGGTTACCGCCGCAAATCCCTGCGTAGGCCATATACGCATTTGCCGCACTTCTACGAATCCGATTGTAAGAAGAAAGCGTGGCGCATTCTTGAAGAAGTCATTAGATGGAGCGAGAAGGTTTTAGCATTCAAAAGCAGAAAATTGAAGTGGTCAAGAGATCAGCATTAAAGCAAAAGTAAGTGGAAGCAATGCTGAAGATAATTCGCTGAAAAATTCTAAAAAAAAGTGCGGTTAAGAGTAGCATAGGTTAACAGACAGCGTTGAGAAAATCCAAGTCTGCTTCGGATGCAAAGTCTCCCGAAAAAGATAACAGAGAGCTACGGAGTCACTACAGCGAGCTGGCTGGGCCAAGCCTTGCTAGGCGGCTCCGCCTCCACGAAAGATGGGTAAAGGGTGAACTACATCCGAATAACTTACGCCCCGGTTGCAGACAATCGGCACATTTGGGGTGATGGATGGTCAGCCGTCAGCAGCAGCGGAAATAGGCAGACTTTCTCATCAGAAGAATCTCATCGAGGTGTTTGGACTAACAGAGTGGTTCTCCTTCAGAAGCAGAGAGAAGCACAACTTCTATCCGCACGATCGCGCGATCGATCCCCATCCGGGTTAACCAAAGTATCCACCCCTACGGGGACGGACAGATTGACACCATACTTCTCTGGAGAGATGAAGACACTGACTTGAACTGTGGCAGGCACTCGCAAGTCATTGTGTAGAGTAAAGACGCTACCAATGCCACTACGATTCTGAATGAAATGTGAGTGCATGGCGCGTCCTCAGGGGAAGCAGTTCGCTCGAAGATTACCATCACAACAACAGTGTAACGACAGGAATCGTAAAAAAAGCAGCAGGTAATGAAAATGCGAGGAAAACGGAGAACAAAACACTTCAACAGGTATGGATACGCTGTTACCTGGGACAACCCCTCCAAAAGTGCAACGTAACCGTAACCTCAAACCTTTTGGTATAAAAAATGGTCACCTATCTACATACGTTTATACCACCTTTGTTATTCGCCGTTAAGATTTGTTATCGTTTTTTCGCTTCTGAACACTAGACATCCGCATGGATAAGCAAACCGGAAGGAAATAATAGCTCATTAACAAACTTTAAAGATGCATGTACATGGAGTTCCGCTTTTCGATGCATAAACCGATATATAACGAATTTACTTTTGCTGTCACTGTAAAATAGAGCACAAATTTTATAAAATAAAGAAACAATGCACAATAATCTTCCAAAACCAGCGGAACGGCGAAAATTGCTTCTTAATTCATAACTTTATTCATTCATAATTCTTAATTCATTCATAATTCACTATTATTACTTTATTATTACTTTATACTTTATTCATTCATAATTCTTAATTCATTCATAATTCAAATGGCGCTGCGAAGACTTTGATTCACTTCGTGGTTTACTTGAGGTTTGTTTGGAGTTTCTGGATATTCTGGGTTTATTTGAAGTTTTTGCCGTTTCAAGTCTACAGTTAAAGGTCTTGGAACTCTCGTTGTCTACTCAAGTTCGCTATATCAGGTGTGAACCCCAAATTAAAATCAGTAGGTCACAGGTAATGTTGACGAATCAGGATTGCGCGCCATTCAGGGTATTCGAACCCATGCCAAGCTAACGAATTCGGATAAATCCCGCATAAACCCCAAATAAATCTCGAATTGACCCGCTGGGCGCGTTCATGAATTGCGATTGACGCCATTCTGAGTACATTTCAAGGTTTATTTCGTGTATACCGTTCATAACTCCGAGCCACGGATCGTTGTGTTTACTGCCAGGGAACCACAACTTCGCGTTCCCTTACCCCAAAAACTTATTCTAGCAGAGGTTCGTGGACGGCTGCAAATTTTCAGCGCAACTTTTTCGTCGCCTATCTCGTCAGCATGCTATCTCTTCCACCTTAGGAGCTTTTAAGCGCGGGAAAAGTGACGAGACCGGTGGAAACGGAGACGAAAACTCGGAAATTCGACAGAAACCGAGCGGGCGGTGCTCACCAGAGAAGCAGAAACGGATACGCACAGAGACAGGAGAGTTTCTCGTCGTCGTCGTCGTCAACGACAGCTGCTTCTGAAGTTTCATTCAGAGGTGCTGAATCTGGCAAGCGGCCTCGTGTGTGACGGTCATAGTTCGCTGTTTACGGGAGAGTAGCAGAATAAGGAGGAGGCTTCTGAGCGATTCAGAAAAATAAGCTTATTACCTAGTCTATACCCAAGAAAATCCGACAAGGAGTTAGTGTCACCAGGGCTCAGATTCATCATTGCTAAACCCCCGACAGACCCCGAGATATAGCCCAAACGACGTCCACCTTTGTCTTCTTATGCTAAACTTCCTGTTTTAAACGCAATCTCTCCTCGACCCTGCCGTCTGGTTCCGGCTGCGCCGCGGTTTCGGAGACCGCTCGTCCGTTAATGAATTTGGGCCCAGGTAATGGTTTTCAGATTGATGTTCCGAGTATTAGGAGAAGCTTCTAGAGAACTAATAAATTGAGGGAATGCAAGGATTGGTGCAATGTAAGTTGCGCTACTTTTACCTCCATCGCTGCCCAGGCTAATCAAGCCCTCAAGGGCAAGAAAAATCGGCACCAGACCTGTTTCTGAGGTAGGAAGCGGTTACGTGAAGAGCGGCCGGACTTCGCAAGTTATTTTGTAGGTCGAATACGGGCTCAGCATGCCTCCACGATTCTGAATGGACGACAAATGCATGGCGCCTCCCTTGCGGACTGATCAACGCAGGATATCCTCACCTAGAGGTTGTAATTGGTGCAGAGCAAGTAGCGACACTGTAAGTCGCTCAGAATAAGAGAGAAGGTGATGGTGGGGATGGGGGGGGGTGGTTGTCTGTGGAGGGAGGAGCTGTTGATGACAGTAATTGTTTTTAACCATCGGTTGTGTGTGTGCGCTGAATGCTTGACGCCAAACTGAAAATTAATATATTCAAAAACAACTATTCCGTCGCATCCGCTAAACAACAACATGGCGACTTGTCAACGCTCCCCGTCTGGGGAGGCGACGTCGAACATTTCCGCCATTAAATCCTCTTTTCTAACATCTCAATTGATCAGGTCGGTTACCGCCTCAGGCGCTTTTTGTCGGGTTACTAAATTCCGTAGAATACCATGTGCTGTACGATCTCAATTTTCATCTTTGAGGCCGAGCTCTTGGACCTTCCAGCCCGATCTCTTGTCGAAAAATTCGACCGTACACACTCAGCCTTCCTGCGGCCAAATTAATCTGCAGACCACGGCACTTCGTCCGTAAGACGAGCAATTCATCATTTCCATAGCGGCACGTTTCCGAGAAATCTCCACCGAACTCGACAAATGGCCGCACCCGGAAAGTGAGAGCGGAGAGGAACGGAGGGAACCAGGAATCTCCTGGACAGGTTAGAAATGGAAGAAAGCTTCGATCCGGTAACCGCATACCCGAATTAAACCCCGATATATGCAGCAAATGGGAAACGAACTGTAACTCCTCAACGTACACAGCAGGGTTTATACTGGGATGACACACCTCACTGATGCAGAGAGAGTTGCATAACCTTGAATGGTGTACAGGTTCTGATCCATCAACGCGCTCAAGAGTTTACTTGGGTTTTATACGATGTACCAACCACTCACTCGCGAGGCGAAGGCTCAGATAATCGGATAGCACTCAAATCCTGATCCATCGCTCTGGGGTTTTTTCGAAGTTTATTCGAGGTTTACACGCCGTTAATAGCTCGAGCTATCCGAATCTTCGCCCAAAAGCAGTGTGCCAAACCCCATATGGAGCCAAAACAGAGCCCAGAGCGTGATGATGAATCAGAGTCTTTAATAAGACCCGAATATACCTCAGATCGTGTTGATGAATCAAGGTTTGCGCACTTTGCTGAATATTTCGGGATTCACCTCGCGAATCCATGAGTTCGTGAATCTGGGCCTTGGGCAGCCGAAAGCGGGCTGCGGTGGAAGAAAAGAATGAGCTCACTATTCAGGCCCTGAGGGCAGCTAGACGATGGGACGATCGCATCTGATCTCCTGGTCGGATTGATCAGAACGCGAAATCGCAATACTGGACAAAGTTCTTGACGGGAAAGAGTCATCTCCCGATAGATTCGATCCCACAGCAGCGCTGGATTCTGCCGTCGCAATAACACTCCTCGTCAGCTCGACATGCGTTCTCGCCGCAAAAACAACATGAGAGCCCTCGAACGCAACTGTGAAGTGCTCGATCAGTGATTCGTTAGCGGCTCGAGCCGACCACAGAATCCGCATAATCGAATAAGCTGAGCCGACGAGATGAACAAGAAAATGTCACTCTGATGTGCCTTTACAAAAATCAACATCCTACCGATGTTTAGAAATACGCTCGTAGACGACACGAAGCAGCGAGAAGCCCGAACACCTTGTCTTTCCTTCCTAAAGGATCTCGCACCCAGACTCCTTCTTGGCTGCCACTTCGCAAAGAAGTTTGAACCTTCTTCGGGATTTCTAGACTGGAAAGGTTGACTGGACGAGTTTCGGTGCTAGTGTCACGCGTTAGGTCGCGATGCGGATCGATGGTACAACGACTATTGCGTGACACATACCGTGCTTGTCCTCGCCTTTTGCTGTTAGATGAAGGTACTCAGTACATGACCGGACAAACCTTTCACCTGACACCTGGGCCCAAATTCATGAACGAAAATTTGAAGTATATAACACTCCGGGCGAAATAAACCCGGTCTGCACCCCAATATTCGCATTCATGACAATCGGGTTTGCGATACTCGGCGTGTAGCAGAGTATCGACTGCAAGACCAATTTAACATTGGAGCGCTCTTACTACGCTCTTCCTACCGCGCGCCGCTCGATGCCTCGCCGCGCCGGCGGGGTGAAATAGACCCGCGATATCCCCCAAATAAACTTCGCGGCGAGTTCATGAATGCGAATACGCGCGCCGACCAGGGTTCATTCTCGGGTATATAGCGCCGATACCCGTCATGAATCTAGGTCCTGGTTGCGATTTCGAGGTACATTCCGTCTCGCAAATGGGACATCTGTCTCATTGTCAGATCGGAACTGCGAACTACTTGAGAGACCCATAGGCTGACTCTGCAGCCCTTCTTCTGCGGACATCCTACTCCAAGTCGTTGACCATGCTCATGGAACGTTCCAGGTAAACTTAAGACTTTGTTTCGGATGAGAATCCGACGGGTTCCACGTGTCCTTCAACGCACCAGAGCTCTCCAGGGAGCGTTTTTCCTTTCGAAATTGCGACCACTTCCACTGAAGCCCTGGAAATCGAAATGCAATAGTCTCTTCCTCGTATTCTTCTACAGCAACTCTCGGCACTGACTTCTTTCCGCTGAGTGAATTGTTGTCTGGCTATTCAAATTCCTTTCTATGTTTCTATGGCTGTTCACCGCCCTATGACCACTTCATAGAGACTTCGCTGGGAATTTTGACCAGTTTCTCCCATCGATGGAGTGAAGTCTGGTGGATCTCTTGTCGTCTAGTTCTCCTAGTTCAGTAGGGCAAAGTCCAAAAAAAATAGTCGAACATTAACGGCCCAGCCCGTCGAACTCTGCATTAAGAACAAGGCAGTGAAATATTATATAAAAGCTTGAAAAGAATGGGAATCGAGAAAAGTTCAAACGTATTTTGAGAGCAGACGACGGTATCAGAGGAACTGTTTATGGTTGAACTGAAAAGATCATTGACTCGCCCAATTTCACAGCCTTTTTCGCACTTCTAGAGAGCTTCCGGCAGTTTCCAGATCACAATATCAATTGATATAGTCATCCCTTCCGGGAAGTCCCTAGAGCAGGAAGAAGACTCCCAAGTGGGAAACCTGGGGTGATTTCTAAAGCGGATTTCCTCTCGTCCCCCTCCCACCAGATTCGGCCAACCGATGGACAAACATCGTGTGCTCGTGGTCGTCGAACACATCCCCGATCACACATAACCAGCTCGTTTGTAGTGTTGACGAGACAAATTGCTTAACTGCAAACGCTCCGGCCGTCAAGCCAGCGGCAGGAGGACGTAAAAAATGGAAGTAAGGGAGGCGATAAAGATGAAAATGAGAAAAACGAAATATTTCCAAAGCTCAACCCCTCAATAAGACCGCTATCTGCAGTTGAGAGTAAAAGTAGACTCACGGAGAATTGCGGAAGATGGACATATTAATTGGCCAGTTAAAATTTGCCGTCTTGAGATGCTCACTAAACCACAGTTCTCGCTCACTTCTAGATTAAAAGAGTTTACCTTTCCACTTTTGCTTTTTTTGTTTTTAACTTCGCGTTTTACCCTTCACGATTCATCTAGATGAGCCATAACATTGTTTCAGACTTCTACCTCATACAGAATGGTAGCGGGTGGTATGAGGGGCTACTGACAGTCAAACGGTCGAGCGGTCGATCACCGAAGCCTTTCCTTTGGCGTTGGGTAAAATAGTACCAGAGTTGTTTGGAAGGCGAAGACACCCACTAAAACAGCGACTGGCCCCGCGAGTTATCACACTGACCAAATTCCCATCCACCATACCTCAACGATTCTGAATGGAATCCGAATGCACGGCGTTTTCTTGGGTAACTGATCAATGCCAATCAGTTTACTTTAGTCCATTTTACGGGATGCTATTCTCGGATCGATATATAATACCTTCTGCCATAGCAAAAACTCGATCTCAAATTGTCCTCACGTAGGGCTTCTAAGAAATTTGTCAACAACTCGGATCTCGCGATGAATTTTCGGGACTGTTATGACTACCGAATGAAAGGGTAAAGGTAAAGGTAAAGGTGTTTATCAGTCCCCTGACGAAGCGCCGCCGCCTCCGTGTTAAGCTCAGAATCGTAGAGGCATGATAAATGCATATCTGGCCTATACAATGACTTGCGGCAACCAACTGCTATACCAAGTCACCGTCTTCACCTTACCAGACAAGTCTGGTACCAATCTACCCGACCTCGGAGGGATGAAAGACTTGGTTAGCCCGAGTGGGGATCGATCGCTCGACCAGACGGGTGTCAGTAGTACCTCCTACCACTGTACCACGCAGGCCCTCAACCCTTAACGACAGGGTATAATAATAAATTTAAAAAATTATTCAGAAAGCAACTTCCACAAGGCGCATGAATGGGGACCATGTTGCTATGGCCAGTTATTCGTTCCGACACCCAAATAGCGACGAAATGCCAACGCAGCCGAAGCGGAAACACGGTCAGCTGCCGTCGAGCACTCGAGCGTTTAAGCGTAGAAACTCGAAAATCGCTCTATCTGAACTAAAACTCAGCAAAGTAGGAAGCGTTTTTTCTGTATCCGGGAGCACCACGATAGCGAATTCAGGAACGGTATAAGCCTAAAGGTAAAGGTAGGTATCGCCATTGATAAGTCCTCTGAAGACGCCCCTGTTCCATTCAGAATCGTAGGGGCTTGATCTTCTATGATTTTGAATGAAATTTGGCTTGCAGGGGCCAGTGGCCATCCAAACGAGTCCGGTAGCAACCTGGTTTGCCCCGACGGTTGGAAGGCCTGGTTGGCCTGGGCCGAGATCGATCGCTCGACCATGCGGATGTCAGTAGCGCTTCTTATCGCTGCACCACGCGGTCCCTCAGGAACGGCATAAACGAGGTGCCGAATGGCGCATAAACCGTGATTCATAAATGCGTTCAGGTGTTTATTCGTATATCCCAAATGATAGACCCCGTATAAACCCCCAGTCAACCCTAGGTCGCTATTGAGAAGGGGTTTTTAGGAACATTTCGGAATTCATATAGGATATCACGTTCATGAATCCAGGTCTGGTCACTTTGAATGAAAACGTGGATAACATACTTCAAATAAAACAAAAATAGAAAAATAAATGACGAATTGATTAGGGTTGATCTCTGTGCAGTCATAGCGTGATAGAGCCTTCGTTAGGGATTTATAAAACATTCAAGAACATGAAAACTCTGCTCCGCTTGAGGAAGGGAGATCAAATAGGCTCTAAGACGGCTGAAAATATGGAAAGGAGTGGCCTTTACGAAGATTATTACTCTAATTAGCTACGGTTTGAGCAACAATTTCACGATGCGCCAAATGTAGACACCAAGAAACAGAAAATCAACCCCCTCACTGCAGAAAAATATCTTTGAAGTGAGCCCAAAAATTCGGGCCTTCTGAAAAAGTTTTGAGATATAAAATTTAAGATTCAAAAAAAGACGTAATAATTTAATTTAATGAAGAGAGTGAAGCTTGTAAGGAGTACGGGACAACTTTTTTCTTCTGTGGTCAAAAATTTGTGTGGTCGAAAATTGCAAGAGAACTAAATCGTGAACACAAACTGGAACGCAATGAAGGCGGACGGCAACCATGGGCCCCAAGCTAAACTCAGCTGACCGAAGAAAAACTATGGCCATCATTTACCCGGAGGTCTTTTGGCGAAAAATTAACGAGGCGCTCTGGAAACAATTTGGGAAGCGATGAACAAAGAGCTGCATGACGCGCGACAAAGACGAATTGTGCACTTTAACGAAGGAAACTCCAGAAAAAGAGAAAAGTCAGCGAACACTCGAGGACGACAGGGAACCATAGGACGGAGAGATTCGAGCGGTAAGTGAATGGCCAAGACACTTTCAATTCTATGAGGTAATGAGAACGTCTTCAGCTGTTTGGCTGCTTGAGCTTTATATGTTTCTACTTCTATTTTGCACACAGTGTAATATAATTGACAAAAGAATCACCACAGCTTTATGGGGCGGACGGGCGATCTCTCTCCCGTTGAAGTGAGAAGCCTGGCAGTTAGGCTTAGACGACTTTTTCCAGCCAAACGTTTTCAAGATAGCAAAATGAGTGACAGTTACAGAAGACTTACGCTAGGGATTAGACTGGGCGCAGGAACGCACTCCAGCTCAACTCTTTCAAATTTTCTGAGGTAGCTTCAGCAATAGGGCCTAGAGACATCGGAATGATTCTATTTATTTATTTATTTATTTGTTTATTTATGCTATTTGGCATTACCACTTCCAATTTTCACGGCTCCTAATAGCTATCTGGGGCCATGTGACTTGAAGGTGCCCTTGTGGATAGGTAAAGGTAAGGGTAAAGGCGTCGGCGTTGATCAGTCCGCCGAGCATTCGTGTTCAAATCGTAGACGCATAGTATATGCGTATTTGGCCTATTCAATGACTTACGGGGCCAGCCGATATACCTCATCAGTGTCTTCACCTTTTCAGTCTAGCCAGATACCAATTTTCGCGACCCCGAAGGGATGGAAGAGTTGGTTAGCCCAGACCAGGATGGAAAAGATATTTTTATGTTTGTCTTTTACAGTATATCTTATATTTCAAGAAGAGTATGTCAAACTTTATTGTAAAAAAGTTTTTTAAGGAACTAATTAATGTTTTTAGGTACAGGAATAGTTTACCTTTAAGTTCTGTTATTTCTTTTTTTACTTTTATTATTTTGTTAATTTGCTGTTTTGGCGGTTATTTTACTTATTCTTTTTGTCCTTGCGGAATAATTGAGTTTACATTTGTTTATGCTGTAGTAGCTTGAATAAGAACATTGTTAACTTTTATTTCTGGATCGTTCGACCGTGCGGGTGTCGGTAGCGCCTCTTACCACTAAAGCACGCGCGCCCCAATCGAAATAACCGGATTAACGTGGGAAAAGATGGAGAAAAAAGGGAAAATTTTTCATTTTTTTCTAACAACTTCTTTACACACTATTACTCCAAATCTTCAGATCGGCTGGCTGAAGACACCGCAACCATAACACTATGTCGTAACCAGATCAAACACCTGCTCCTTTTTATGAGCACGAGATTTTTACGATACGTCAGTGATCGCCTATCACACAAACGCTTGAGATCCAGCCAAAAATAACAATTGGTATTGTTTTCGAGATTCAATAGCATCAGGGGACATTGATTAGTTAGGAGTCTGATAAAAACCACATATAGGGTCATGGGAGGCCTTTAAGGGGCGAAGAGCCCCTTGGATGCCGACTCTTGCACCCCCCTCCCCTCATGAATGAACGCATCAGCAGATCAGGGCAGTTTCCGTCAGAATATTATAATTAATTGTATAATTGGATAATTGAATAAAGTGAAAGTTAGCCTCGCCCACTTCATTCACTTTCAGTTATAACTAAATACAATTGAACAATGGAATAAAATGAAAGTTCATCCCCATATATTCTCCACAGTTGTGACGTCAAGTATGGCTTATAGAGGAAGCCCTCGATTCACTGACGATTTATTGTTTTATTTGGGCGAAGCCAGCCAGAAAATTAAGTGCCAAAGGGAAGAATATCAAAATGATGGAAAGAATCCCCGATGGAAGAAAAATCGCCCGCAGCACTTCCAAAAAACTCGAACCCCTCTGATTAACCCTTATCCAACGAAAGAATGGGAGAATCCTCAATAAAAATCTCCTGGGGCTAGAGACATACCCAGCAGTCCATAAATTCACTCCTATAGATGAAGCGAGGAGAATCCTACCATATATTTTCTCCACGGTGTGACGTCGGGTGCGGCTTATAGACCAAGACCATCGATTCTTCTGACGATTTATTGCCTTACTCTATCAAAGCCGGCGAATAAAATGGCAAAGAGGGGCGTGGTATTCATCAATAGGAAGAGAGGAATTTTCTAAAGGGCCAAAAATCGTCCGAAGACCTGTCAAAAGATAAAGCTAACTTATACCATTTATTTGAGCGCTCCGGTAAGAAAAGCTTCACAACCGTGCCCATTCTCGAAGGCTTTACCACTAAGGTCTTTGCAAAGATTGACTGACGGCATGGCGCGATCGATCCTCACCCGGAAGCTGCTGATTCTCGAGCTTTTCTGAGCTTGTGTAAACGAAACCACACTAATGTGGGAAACTAGTACGGGAAAATACACTGATGTGAAAGTGAAGCCATCCAGAGATCAAAACAGGATGAAAATTATGTGGTGGGGAAATCTAATCATTCAGCTAAGCTATTAATCCTTTAATCCCTCTGCGAAATTCCTCGAAATTCTACCATCTCTGCAAGAGAATGTAGCGTGCATAGAAAAAAGCTCATAGTGAGAAGCCTGTTTGCCATTTCACCAATAAAAAACAAAAATAGGAAGTTCGTGTGCATGGCGCAACCTCTGCGTCGCAGACGTCGACCTCAATAATATCATTTTTTCTTCCAGACAATATGCCAACTCAAGCTTTAGGTAACGGAGGACCATAAACAGGCTGGAACATGGTCGAAAAGGACCACTGGGTATGACGTCGCGCCTACCGTGTGACCTGGGCCCAGATTCATCATTGGTAAACCCCCGATAGACCCCGAGATATAGCCCGAACGGCGCCCACCTTTGTTTACTTATCCTAAACTTCCTATGTTGAACGCAATCTCTCATCGACTCTGCCGTCTGGTTTTGGCTGCGCCGCGGTTTCAGAGACCGCTCGTCCGCTCATGAATCTGGGCCGTGGTGACGCTCGCGCCGCACCGCGTGACAGCTCGACTGACATCGAAACTGTTGCCGTGCGAAAACTGTGCGAAAAATTCCGTGCTTTGATTGTGCCACTCGTGAGCCACTCCACGCCGTGACACTTCGTACTTGACATTCGCGACGATGGCGAAAATATGTAAGTACCAGCCACTTAATTGTCCCAGCAAACACCATCAACCAGATGACAGTTGGGGAGGTCCGCACGTTGTTGTGCAAGAGCAAAAAGGTAAAGGGAAAGAGCTTCAAGAAGTCCGGAGAAAATGAAAGTGAGCTGAAGAATGCGATCAAAATCAGAACTTAGATGGAGGACTTCCTGACAGTTGACGAGGATTTCAAAGCTTAGGCACGGCCTTAGCCCTAAAATCCTTGTCAACTGTCAAGAAATCTTTAAGACATGAGCCGAAGCCCTATGGTCTACGGGAAATGGTTCGTGGCGTGAGGTAGTGCATAGGGATGTCAAAAACATAATTGCAACTCTCGCAAGGAATCCTCTAGAAGGGCATGTTCGGCAATTGTTGCGCTAGAACCAAAAAATCTCCTAAGAAGCCTACAGTACTCGAGCCATTTATGATAATTTATGAAAGGGTACTTATCCTCTTAATGCCCAATTTTCACCCAAGCGTATCATATCATGCTCAAATCTTAATGCACATCCTTGAAGCGGTCTTATCATATCATGCTTGCGAGAAAAAAACGGCTTTTCTTACACATCAGGCAGATTGAACAGGCTGCACACGACCATAGGTGGATGCGAAATGGTATGATATCGAATATGGCTGGGCATGATATGATAATTGGGCATTAAGAGGAAAAGTACCTATGAAAGTACCCTACTTCCATCGTGGGAACCATGACGAAGGACACAGATGCGAACCTAAATAATTGCTAACTCCATTACGGTTCAGCACCGGAACGACCCGATAATCAGCGGTTTTGACCTCCGGAAGATGCTTAAATCATTCGTTCCCGAAGATCGTTGTGTTTGCAGAAGTGCAGAAACTGCATTTTCCGATAGAAAAAGGAACGCCGCATAGGTAATCCGCACTAGAAAACGACGAAGAGCACTCAAAACGGAAAAATGACACAAAAGACGAGACTGAGAGGAGCATTAGCGGAGAGCCGTTTGGCACCGACCGCCCCCTTGACATTAATGTTAGGGCTTGTCACCGCGGCGAGAATGGAGGTAACTGCCTGAGGGTGGGAAGTTCAACCAACGTCGATCCGAGTAAATGCTTGGCCTGAAAGGTGACGAACAATTGGATGCCCATTGGAAGTTGTGGTCCTTTCATATATGGCAGCAGAACAACGGAGATTTTTCTATATTTCCCGACGAAAATTGGAGATCGAAAAATGTTACTGGTACAAATGAGTCCACTTGAACAGCATTGTCGAGAAATCATTGAGCTCAATCCAGGAGATATCGTTATTTAATGGATAAATCAACCCCATTGGGGCACAAGTTCACTGCCGAGAAGGATTACGCTATAAAAGATCGTAGAAATACAGAAAAACTAAGGTGGAAGAGGCTAGAATGAGGTATAAAGGAGTTTAGTGCCTGTAAGTGGCCAGGGTTCAATCAGGTGGCTAGGTGTGCGCCATGAACAAGAAGGAGGCGGAGAATGGTGGGCGGAGCATCCAGCGGACATGAAGGTCAGCTTGAGTGACATTGCTCTATCATAATTGGCCCAGATTCATGAACGGACGAGCGGTCTCCGAAAATCCGTCGCAATAAACCCGCTCGATACCGTTGAGGTCTCCCAGACCCTGCCTCGTCGAGAATTGTGGTAGACCCGTGATAAACCCCGATTGAACCCCGGCGCTCGTTCACGAATATCGGTTTGCGCGCCGTTCGGGGTACATCTCGGGGTTTATCGGGGGTTTACCAATGATGAAGCTGGGTACTGAGTTCGCCTGAGACTATGACGTCAATGGTATAGTTTTCAACCTTAACTGCGCCCGCGAGGTCCACTGGGCAAGTATTCACACCAAAAAGACCACGAATAAACCCTATAGCGAGCGTGTTGAATAACTCTACCATTTAAAATGCATTTCGGGCTTAATTCGAGTGTACCGTACTCAATTCGATGCTCCTCAATGCAGCTGGTGCAGTGCCGACCGTTAATCACGCATGTCTGGGGTAAGTTCGTAGGAATTGCGGGTAATATTCGAGAGTACAAGGGACCAAGTTCAGCGAGCAACTCAAACTAGTAGAAAGGCTATCACATAGCCTTCGAATTCTGAGAAAAAAAACTAGACAAACTTTAACTCGGTCTTCTATACTCATATAGTCTTCTTCAACATTATATTGAAATTATAAAAGCCGCTTGATTCTGGCACGATGTTCTTAGTGAAGAAATGCTGGAGGTCAAATGGCTGACAGATTGCCGAGGGAAAATCGAAAACGAAAACTATAAAAATCCACTTCCTCCCCTCGCGCCTGTCTGATATATCCTACCGAACAAACACCGCAGTAGTCATCGCCTCCAGATAGATCAAATGGTGACAAGTCGAGTGGGGTGCTGTCACAGATGATTCGTTGCTTATCACTTTCAGCTCGTTATCTACAGATCAAATGGTGACAAGTCCAGTGGGGTGCTGTCACAGATGATTCGTTGCTTATCACTTTCAGCTCGTTATCTACCGACGACAACTGTTCCTCGAGCCAGGAACTGAATGTTGTGAGGCGACCACTGAGTGACAGAAGCCTTCAGAGGCTTGTGACAGACTTCCAATCGAACCAGGAAAAAGTAAAGTGGTCGGCATGATCAGCCCTTAAGGACACGCCACGATCCCAAAAAGGCGGTTTTCAGCGCCGAAAAGCGTCGCTTCCGTCATTTTATAATAGTTGTGTGCGTGCGGTACAGTAGCACGAAGGAGAAAATAGATAAGGCTATCACGGTCTTGCATGAAGCAGAAAAGACAGCGAAATACAATGAAACAACAAACAAAATGAGATCAGAATAAACCCTCTCAAGCTAAGGTAGCCGAGCTGTTTGGTGAATTTTTCTCGGCTGGCGGCGGAAATTCCGAAAACAGCCTGGCGGGGTCATTTAAAGACCTAATATCGGTTGTTATTCACCGGCACCAACACCAACCAAGCATTATCTGCCACACGATCTACGAGCCACAAACGAAATCCGGAACACCACAACAAAGAGGAGGTAAGAAAGGGCGGAAAACACTCAGGTTATTCCAAAAAAGGGTTGGGTATAAGTTAGAGAAATCTAGAAGAACCAACTTATACCCACGTTTGCCCATAAAGGGTAGTAGAGGTGTCTGCTCATACTCGCTCCACTTGCCAGACGTCAGGAAATCCGCTAAGATATCACTTACCCATGCGCCTCGCTGATATGGTGCGTTTAAGAAAGGTAAAGTGGCCCGCGTAGGTCAGAGTTTTCACCTTCGAGCCTGGTACAAATTTACCTAACCCCGGAGATAGAGAAGGCTTGGTTAGATCGGGCGAAGGTCGATCGCTGGACTTTATGGGTATCGCCTTCCACCGCTGCACCACGAGGGGCGTTTAATAACAAAATATCAGAAATTCCGGAGTTTCTCGACTACGACTGCAAGATTTCTGGGAGCCCTGACAACCAAAAACCCTAAAGTTCGATTATTCGCTAATAATGCATAAAAACAGCGCAACTACCCAGTCGAGGATGAAAGAACAGGAAGCGACTACCGCGAGTAATGTTCCTTTTTCTAGCCTCTTGCAACTATTATTCCCGAGGTTTTCGACGAAGGTGCTATTGAGGAAGTGCGATAGAAATTTTGTTGTGCCTAATAGCTCCGGAGCAGCTATTTCGTGAATAGCCGGCATAGAGTAGTATTGTAATTGGGGATTTTTGGAAACTTTTTAGGGATTTCTGGCCCTACACACTCGAATTGGTCAAACAAATGTTTTTGTTAAATTTCATCTAGGTTGGCGGTAGGGTTAATTGAGTTTCTAATTAAGAAACTGACGCCCGTTCTCGATGAATGTCCCCATCATTGAAGGGAAAGGGCAATACAATGGGGCGCGTGGTGCAGTGGTTAGATACGCTACTGACATCCGTACGATTCAAGATCGATCCTCCTTACGGGCTAACCAACTTTCATCTTCCTGGAATTGGGAAAATTTGTACCAGGACAGAATGCGAAGGTAAAGGTACTAACATTAACAGCGGCTGGAATCCGCTAGTCATTGTATGGTCCAGATACGCATTCACTAAGCCCTTACGAGATTGAATGGAAAACGAATGCGTGGCGTGTCCTTGTCGCCTGATCAGCGCCGATCACTTCACCTTCACCTTTGCCTTTAAGATGAGTATAGGCAGGTGACGGTGATGGAGTTGACATAACCAGTTTCTTTGGCTCTTTCCTCGTTAAGCTTATTGGAAGTGCTGATCACGAGTCTGACATTTATCTCTCGAGTTTCGATCGATTACAGTATGTTACAGTAGGCCTCCGGGTTTAGAAACGGTGAAGGTTCATGACCTGGAGCCCAAATTACCCCTCTACACCAAGATTCGACTAATTCCATGGAGTCAAAACTTCTAATTAATTTGAATTTTTATGGAATCTGTATTACTAACAATTTGGACAAAATCTGGGTCCAGATTCATGAACGGACGAGCGGTCTGCAAAACCGCGGCGCAGCCAGAACCAGACGGCAACGTCGAAGAGAGATTGCACACGAGAAGCTAACATAAGAAGTTGAGGATAAGTAGACTAGGGTGGGCGCCGTTCGGGAAACATCTCAGGGTTTATCGGGGGTTGACAAATGATGAATCTGGGCCCTGGTCGCGAAATGTATCAATGCAACACTGGTGCGAAAGCGATCCGGTACGCGACACGACCGCACGCAAGGAGCAAAATTAGGTGGAAACTCTTGAGCGTGCTGGGCTAGGGCTAGTATCCTTTACGTCGTCAGATCTTACTTCAGTACAAGAAACCCAATTTCGCCCACACGAAGGAAAGCGAAACATGATGCGCATAGGTCAATTAGCGCTCCATTTGGGTACTCCTTAAGGACAAGTAAATAGAGCGCGGCTCAAACAAATTCGAAAGGAAAGTGCCGCCACTGCCAAGACCTTCTGAATTAGGTGATCCCCTCAATCGGTTTATGGTCGAAAATTTACGAGTTCGCATTCTGGGTAAACCGAGGATTGTGACCTCTAACAGTAAATAGCACCATAATAATAGTTTAAGAACATTTTTTGTACAAAACCCCGACGAAGGAGAGAGTTACCCCACGAGGTGGGACGGAAACCGAGAAAATTCGGCCGATCTGACCTACTTCAGTAGGAAATTAGAGCTATACGGAGAGGAAAATCCGCGAAAATATTATCAACGCATCAACACGGACCAGTCCGTGCCAAGAAGGAGCAGAGAGCTTCGATGCGATGGCGTTTCGGCTAAACGTACTCGAGCAAGAACAAGGCTCGGATTCATGAAATGTATAAGGAAATAAACACCCAAATGTACCTCGAACCTGGGCGCTAACCCTTATTCAACAACCCACAGTGGAGCCTACTCGGATTTTATTCACGTTTTAGACGTCGTCACTAGGCAGTTTGAGAACTCGAAATCCTGGCTGCGTCAATGAGGTGGGTCAGACGCCGTGAAAACCCCGAATAAACCTCGTAACACGTTAATGAATCAATCATGGTTTGCGGGTTATTCCGGGTGTATTTTGGATTTCTTTCGAGTAGACCAATCTGGGCCTAGGGAGCATCAGAAGCAATTCGGATAATACTGAGCCCAGATTCATGAACGGACAAGCGGTCTCCGAAACCACGGCGCAGCCACAACCAGACGGCAGAGTCGATGAGAGATTGCGTTTAACATAGGAAGTTTAGGATAAGTAGACAAAGGTGGGCGCCGTTCGGGCTATATCTAGGGGTTTAGCGTGGGTTTACCAATGATGAATCTGGACCGTGGTTTCCAGTTGGAGTGGAAGTAATCGAAAGTCAGAGCTGATGGACAAGAAAAGTCCGTCCTTCCTTTTTTCAGAGAACGAAATTAATCCGTAACGAAGTCGATCTTCTTGATTCAGAACAAGAATCTCTCTTCTCAGAAGAACACATTTAGAAAACTACATTTTCGAGCCAAACCTTCGGAACTCAAATACACGGGGTAAGCTACCATCTGACGAAATCTGCTTCACTCGAGTAAGTATAGGATTCATTCAGAGCGTTCTCGGAATGAGCAACTAGTCCACCTTTCGAAGTCGATTCTCTTCTGCTTCTAAGTCGAAGAGACTAAACTGAAGCGTTAGATGTTGAGTCGATCCTAGAAAGATAAACCCTTTCATGAAAAACGTCGCCTCTGCTGTAATCAGAACCCTTAAAGACATCCGTTTTTAATATTGTTCGCTTCTCATACCTATAAGCATCTGCAAGAGGCAGATACGACCGATGAGGTACAAAAAAGAAGAGGAGTCCGACGCTGACGTTCACGAGAGAAAGCTTGCCGAGCAGTTTTCCAAGGAACTGACTCAGCTGAGCGGCGACTGCTCCTAATTTAATAGAAATATCCGCTTGTTATTCGTTATGTTTTCCGTGAGTTGACTCCTAGTGGGTAATAAACACAGCAACCACTTGTTGTTCCATGAAACCCGACGGCTAACGAGAGAAATTCGCAAACATCCGCGACGTGACTTCTCGGTAGAAGCGACGGGAGAAGGCCGCAAAACACCAAGTTGAAAATCCACAAGTGTTAACGTCCGATTAGTTTCGATGAGGAGAGGAAAAGACCAGGGATCATGCTCGAAACCGCTTTTCAAATACTCAAAAACGCACTACAGCAACAAAAAAAGCCGGAAATCTCCCGAAGAGTAACCTAGATGGGTATACTAGAATCTGATGTTGCAATGGTGGTGTAGGTTCACCGCAAAAATCGCATCTCAGGCGGGAATCGAACCCGCGTCTCAATCTTTCCGTGGCTGTGCACTAACCTAGATGCGATTCTTTGTAAAATTAAGAGGATTAACAAACCTCAAATCAACGGCAAATCAATGCGGAAGGGGACGGGGACGTTAAGGATTGAAAACTCGGCAACAGGACGGAAAGACCAGTCTGCCGGATAGAGGGTTAGTTTGGCAGATGACAAATCATAAGGGGGAATGAGAGATTGGAAAAAATCGCCTTCTGGACAGAAAAAATGAGGCTGGGAAAGGAAACTGAAGCGAGCCACTCGGAATCTGTCCATAATAAGCTCCGATAGGTGGACGGTAGCGGTCACCTGGTCAGGTGGTGGAAGTGGAATTGGACACTTTATGAGTCTAGAAAAAGGATTAAAGCATTTCCAGTTAAACCTCAAAAATCCAGATTACCGGCTCACATTCCACCACCTCCTGATCCGCTACTCAGACTCGTTGTACAGTACCGGACGTGTCTTTCGATCAAAAGCCGAAAAAGCCGGCAAAAACCGCTCCAAAGCGGCGAATAACTTTCTTATAATTCAACTATTTCTGAAATTAGGCCTAGATTTGAGCTCAGCAGCTCGAGCCCTATCGTTTGTTGAATAAATTACCCACACCTGGGAGAACTACGTGGGTAAGGTTATACACAAAGTGTGAAAGAAACGAGTCGCTTACTCTTCGGTCCGATCCAGAATAGAGAACAATACTCAATGCCCCTAGATGACGTGATCGAGACCCAAGCCTGGCGAGCTATTCATAAATAAGTTCTGTGTAGTTGTTGACAGCCGGTGGTGTTGATTAATTCTCATAAATCTCATAATAATTAATGTATAAAGTTTACCACGGCTTGTTTTTCGTAAACGACGTGGACGGGTAAACTAAAAAACAAAAAAAAACTTGACGAGACGGAATCATCTCAGTCTCTTTGAAATTCACTTCAAGTATATCTCACTATTGAAGAGTCTGTTATATAGCCTACGTTTGCAATAAAAATGTTTGAATAAAAAAATAGATAGGTGAGTAAAATCCTAAATATGTCCATTTAGAGAGCGGTAAGAGATAGGAGGCTGAGCCTGAGAGCGCGAGGTACCGGTGAAAATGGAATACGGTATGGCTATAGTCATTTTCATTAAGGAAAATGAGTGCTCTCCGAGCATCTTTTTTCCTATCGTATCCTTCAATGAATTAATTGACAATTAATTAACGGTGTCATTTGTAATCATCAAAGCATTGTCATACAGAATGGAAAAAAGCCGCGGACAGAGTCGTCAAATGAGATCGTCACCGAACGCTGATAGACGGGGACAACGGCGTTAATTTTTACATTTTTTCAGGGCTCCCTGGTCCTCTGAGAGAATGGTTCGACTTATGACGATCTGTCATGCTTCTTCCCAGGGAAGCTCTCAGAAAAAAAGGTTCAATAAGGGGAAAAGCGGATTGATGGTCACGGATCGCTGGAACAAAGTTCAAAATTGCTATGCTTTCCATCTAAAAAATGGTGCAAAAAAGCGTAAGGATAGAGCTTCAGAAGCCACTGTTCGGCAGACATTTATAGGTTTTAGTTTATTTAGAAAAAGCTATCTCTTTCTAGTGAAGTCCCACTAGCGAGAGTCACGTCTCATGGAATATTCTTTAGGGCATACTTCAAGTCTTTACGTTAAGAAAAACGAACGAAATTGGGCGCCAGTAGAACACGATCAACGGACATGGAGCAGGCCCTCACTCTACGAGTCGTTTGCCCTCAGGCGTTAGGCCTGGATGATAATCTGTTATAAGTGATAAGCGCATTTATTCAGTATTTTCCGACAGGTAACAATCGGGCACTGGGTAGACACAAAGTATAAGAATAGAGAAAGAACAGAGAACATAGATCAAGTGCAGCTGATGGACATAGTTCTCAAAAATTCCGTCGAGCTACTTTAACTTCTCTAGAGACCGTACATTTACATTTTGCTAAATTTTCGGTGAGAGAAGCCTTAAAGTTCAACGATCCACTTGAGGTCGCACTCTCAAACTCGAGTCAGGAGAGGTTATCCTTCTTTGACTATAGGATTATAACCGCCACTCGAGCTTACTACACAGATCGAGACCCTACTTTCCACATGAATTTGTTCCAGTGTTCAAATCGCGGCATTCTGTACGCCACTGATGATATTAGTAGGGTACAGTGGCAAGAGGCGCTAGTCGAGTCACCACGGCCAAACGATCGATCCTCGTGTGGGCTGGTTAAATCTTTCATTTCTCTCCGTGGTTGGATAGATTGGTACCATACTTTTCTGAGGTTCCGCAGGTCATCCCATGACCGAAATACGCATTCACCTTGCCTCTACGTTTCAAATGGAACACAAAAACATGGCGCAAAGGAATTAGGCGGAGCTGACTCAGCAATTGACCCTGCATCTCATGGCTATCCATAACACTATATGTAGATCCTCCATGGATGAGAGAACGTGTGACCCGTCGATTAAAATCGTCGACAAAATTTCGCAATTTTCAGAAAAAAAAACGTTTTGACATCATCGACCTACTTCTAGGCGAACAACACGACTACGCTACATAGGTAAGCGGAAGGAACCAGCAAAAGCCGTAAGAATCGGCATGGTTTTCAGAAAAACGTAGCGTTTGGGAACTAGACAAGCGCAGTACTCGGAAATAGGCGGGTAACTGCCATAAATAGCAGCTGAGGAGTAGGAGGAAGAGATGATTCGAGCGCTGAACCTTCGTCATGACGTCGATTTCCCACGCGAGCGCAATCTTTGTCACGCAACTACACGCCACCGCCGCTGGCCCTCCTTTCGATCGTAGGAGACCGAATCGTTGGTGGACGGAATTGGACCAAAAGCTTTGAGAGGACTCCCTATAAGACAGGAACCATTCCCCCCCCCCCCCCCAAAAAAAAAAAAACACATAAACCTGGCTCTCACTTAATGCACTCGAATCTAAAGATATTGTTTCATTACCCGCCATGTTACCGACTTAATGGAGACATATTAGATATTTGGCAAGATTTTTAGGCTGTTCACCCCCCCCCAACATGAGGTAGAGCTAAATTCACAGAACTAGGATATTGGACAAAGAGGGAGCGCTATCTACTGAGAACTAAGCTATCGTTGCAACTCTTGACAAAAAAAAAAACATCCGAGATCTCCCAAGTTCTCTCTTCTTGAAACCTCGGCATGATGTTAAACTTTTCGAATGCTTCTGTGCCAGACGAGGTTAGTAAGGTGGATCAAAATTTATTATGGCCTGCCGTTTCGACCCTTTCGTCGTCTTCAGAGGCCTAAAAAGTGGCTCGAAATTTCTTGACCATGTGGAACTACCCGGCCAACCGTTTTTGCAAGTTGGTCAAAAAGTGCTAGGGAAGATGAGACGTTTGGACGGGTAGTTCTATATGGTCAAGAAATTAGGAGCCACTTTTTAGGCCTCCCGAGACCACCTTTCTAAGCCTTTACGTTTCTGGGACCGCCATTATGAACGAATATCGAAGAGGGAATGGAATGAGAAGACATGCCCAGCAAGGTCCCACACCCTGCCAAGCGGAAAAAATCTACCGCATTCATGAAGTTTAGCTGTCTAGAAAATATAAACCAAGCTTCAGCATTAATTTTTCTTCAAAACATCATAGCAAAATCCATTTTTCACTCGAAAAACGTCGCATGAAGGAGGAAAAAAGGAGCCTAGAAGTGGTGCAAATTTGTTGTTACTGGGCTAGAAGGAGAGGAGGCAAATCTTGACAGAAAGTGTTTCTTACCAACCAAGTGTACCAGTTATCTCGTCAGTTTTGTACCTATTTTCTCGGCCTTACTAATATTCCTCATGGCTAGAAGATCCGAAGACACGTCGCGAGAGAGAGAGAGAGAGAGAGAGAGAGAGAGAGAAGAGGAGAGGAGAGGAGAGGAAAGGAGTGGAGAGGAGAGGAGAGAGAAAGCTACGCGGACTCTGAGAAAGTTCACTAGAGAAGCAAAGACGGTCAAAAATAATGGAAAGGAGCACTAGGAAACAGGGCAACAGCACAAAATAAAAACGCTGAATTGACGACCAGCAAGTCAACATACATCGCTTCCATCCGAACGGCCGAGAGATCGACCCTGGCTCGGGCTGACCAACTCTTACATCACTCTGGTGTCAGGTAAAAATCTACCAGACTTGTCCGGTAATGTAAAAATACAGGCCCGTAATTTACTGCATAGAACAAAAAAAAGCATTCATCATGCCTCTCCGATTCTTAATGGAAGATGTACGACCTGTTTCTAGGAGACCGATTAACACCGACTACTTTACCTTTTATGATGTGGAGCATTGTTCTAAGAAAATCGTCAAAACACTGAACCACTCAGGGAGAGACTGTTGACCGGAAATGGATGACGAATTCCCATCAGAGAGATGATACGAGTAACTTTTTCAGTCACTTCTCAGCCATCCAGAATTCTAAAAATGTCTAGAGAATGTTGTTCCCATTTTGAAGGCGTTGCGTAGAGGCTGTATAGCCGTATGATCGGTAATTGCCAGCGGCAATGAACGAAAAAGTGCAATCTGAGCGCGCGATAGTGTTTAATATCTAGGGCTGTTGGCGAAAAGTGCCCGCGTACTTAACGAAACCAATTCACCGCCGGGGACGACTGCCGGAGGGCCCATTCCGTTACGAACGGTTTTCGAGTGTTTTTCTATGGCTGCTCGTAACGGCGAGGACAGGGCATTTAGGCCTCAAATTCTTAGATGCACGTCCCCGCTTTTCTTCTCTACTCTGGCGAACGGTATCTCCGAAATAAACCCCGGAATATATATACCCCATGTAAAGCGTGATTGGTTGAGGAGATCAACGAGGTTAACTCATGGTTTTGGGTACTTACGAGATTTAGCACAATATCTTAGCGCGAGGAGGGTTCGGATACTCCCAATGGCAAGCAAACCCTGATTCATCAACGCGGTCAGAGGCTTATTCGTTTATTTAGGGTTTATGCTACTACTTCGGTGTCTCCAAGCTCTTACTGTAAGGTGAGCCGTACGCTTTACAAACTGTGGGTAAAGTCCGAAAACTACCGAGAATTTCTTGATGAACAACGATTTGCGCGCTACTAGGGGTATATTTTGAGGTTTATCCGGGTATATCGTTCATGAATCAGAGCCTGTGTGAGTAGATACCTCCGGTACTTGACCCTGGTAAGCTATCAGTGCCAATCCACTTGATCATGGAACTTCTCAGGGATAGCTCAGCCCTTTGACTAGTTCCATTATTCGCAGGTAAATGTAGATGATTCAAGAAAGAATCACTTCGATTCATCGAGCATTTACCCACTAAATAATTTTACAGGAAAGATTCTGAAGGCTGCGACAAGGATGCAGATGAGCTGTGTTTAGTGCACACTAGTTATCTCTGGCGTTGAAATTCTAATTGCACTGAAGCTTTTAGAAGATCCACTATAATACCTAATTTTGCAATATTTTGCAACAATTTCCATTTATTTATGTGATACTTAGGAGGTATCATTCATGCGCCTGTTTGATTGATCTGTGTTTAATATAGCTGGTTTTTTTTTCTTTCTCTTCTTATTTAAATTGACTGCTCTGCTGTGCTCAAGGTGCTTACCGAACATTCTTTTTGAATTACTTGTCGTTAGGTGTTAGATAGCGGCGCCTGTTTAATTCCTCTTAATCCTTTGTTGTGTTTTGTTGCGTTTAGTAGCCTTTCATCTTGTTAGTTCTTCAATATGTCCAATAGGTTTCTTGTCTTCTATATTGTCCACTTTTGTGATTGGATTTGAACAAATAAATAAAATAGATAAAATCTTACTAATCCCACGATTTTCCTTAAATTCCGTATTTTTAGCATTTTCATTTTTGTTTTTAGCATTTGTTTGTCCGTTCTTGCTGTCAATATAGCTATGCGCATTATAAACAAGTGAATGAACACAGTCCAGAAATTGATGATAGAAATGATAGAAATTCTGTTCTTCTTGCCGTATCGAGAGAACGTTGGCCAAAAAAATCCGGCCACAAACTCAACTGCTTTCTCTAGCACCTTGGAGAGGCAGCAAACAGCTAAACCTTGACCAGCCGTACTCACTAACACCCTGAGACAGTTGGATGTCCTATGGTGCCAGTTGGAAGTGTCAGTTTCAATTGGAGTTACTGTATTTGAAAGTCACATGAGGGTTATAGTTCGCTATTTCTAGGGAGGAAAGGTTCCGTGAGCCTAAGTATGGAAGGTAAGGGGTTGAAGGTTCAAACGTTCAGTGCACAGTGATGGCACAGAACAGCAGATAAGTATCACTAGTCGGAGGTCAGCCCAGGAGAGCCCATTCACCCTCAGAGCCATGCATGGATAAAACTGTTTAAGAAAACATAGATGAAACACTTCAACTGAAGCTGAACCATCAGCAGAGTAACAGCCTCAATTATCATTCAAAGGACCTAATTCAGACCCCATTTGAACGAGCTGTAGACCATAACAAATAAATTTGGACCCAGAATAATGAACGGAACACATAAACCCTGAATAAACCCTAAGTAAACCTCGCTGGATGTGATGGTAAGCCACCATTTATACACCGGGGTATTTCAGGGTTTATTTTGGCATACCGTTCGTGAATCTGAGGAATGAAAAAACGTCAAACTAACCGAAGATCAGTGCCGAGTTGCTCTGGAGATATTTCGGACTGTCCGTACCTCCTTCACTCCTTAGCAAATCTCTCGATCTGGAGAACAGCACCACCATTGAGGTGTTTCGCGCTTGATGAGCCCTGGACCGGACGTCCTAATACAATATCAGTCAGATCAATCAATATATTGAACTGATAGCTGACACGAAAAAGGTATAAGATGAACCTGGACCCAAACGGAAGGTATTTGACACTCCAGTCCGCTGTAATGAAACTCAACGTTTGTAAAAGTCATGTGAAAGTGGAAGATTCCATTATGGCCCTTACACTTCTTTCTCGATCAAACGTATGGAATCAAATACAGTTACGACTTGATACCGGACCCGCTTAGTACATTTATAAGAGGCGCTACAGACACGCGCAAGATCGAGCCATCGATCGCGGCCTGGGATAACCAAACCTTCCATAGCTTCGGGGTTGGGTAAATTGGTACCAGGCTTGTCTGGGAGGATAAAGACACCGACTTGGTATAGTGACTAACCCTCTCAAGTCAGAGCATGGGGCAAATACAGATTCACGAAGACTCGGGGACCGATCAACACCGTCACCTTTACCATTAGCTTTTACTAGTAGAGACTGGAGTGGGCTAAAAATGACTAGGGAAGGGAGAAATGCTGAGAAATATAAAGGCTTACCCACACAGAGAGGTGGCAACAAACTAGTCGATCAGGTGAGTTAGGCTACACCTGGAAATGTCCTAACACAGTTGGAAGACCCTGTAAAGGAAGAAACCTCATCAACATTCTCCGCAGGCGATGGATTCATGAAAAAGAAAGAGGTTTCCGGAGAGAATCACCAACTACTTTCTTACCCAGATTAGGTGAAGGGTAGATAGAAAATGTCCACTTTTGCTGCTCACCTTGCCATTCATCTCTGTCGTGGTGAAAGTCAACGTCACGTCAAACTTCCCTGGTTGTTCTAGCCACTATAACAACACAGCGATCTGAATACAGTTAGCACTAGAAACTAGAAAACAGAAGACTCCAGAAAGCACTAGAAAAAAGGGTTCCAAAGTTCTCACCTTTGCATGGAGTTGCTGACAGGTAGAGTCGAATCGAGGAGCTTGGATGTACCTAAGGTCGCACAAACGCAGGTAGAAGATGCTGTAACGACAGAAGTTCATCACAATCGCCCTAGGGCATCCACAAAAGGGACGAGCTTGCGAAGAATATGAGAATAATCGCAAAAAAGTGCGGAAAACTAGCTGAATTTTGGGCACGACTATATCACCCTCAGTCAACCAACGGAAGGGAACTACAAATCCGTCGTCTTTTTCTACTACACTCAAGTCTGCCCAAAATGAGGAACCTTCGGTTAGAAACACAATAACCAATTAATCAATTTTTACAGTAAAATTTAAAATATAAAAAAACGAGGCAGAGGAGAGATAGAGAAAAAACCGACCAACCGCAAGAACGCCCGATATTCAACTGATCGATTGTCCCCAACCCTTCGCTGGGGTCACGTGGCACTTCGATGAGGGTGGTCAAACTGGTCAAATCGATCTACTTCGACCCCAGGCGCTAAGAAACTCACCAAAAGCTGAATCCGAAGTGAAACTGTGGTAAATTAACTCTCACCCAGTAATTTTCCTCCTCAGTAGTATCTTACCCATTTGTGCTTGTGCTACCTTCTCGGTGATAACAAGCCCTTTAGTTCACCTGTGGGTGACGTACACCAACCTTTTAAGTTCTGCGCCTCTTGCGGCTTCCTTACCTTTACCTCTACCAAATTCCATTTTCGGAAGTTTTTGTGGTAACCCAACCCATTGATAATAATTGGCAATCTCGAATCGCTGAGCGCTCTTCTTAACTACCTCTTATTGAATCCATTCCTACTATATGCCAAAATATTCACCCAGTTTTAGTTAACCCAGGATAATGTTAATGTTCATATAATCATCTGATTCACCCCCTGTAAGCAGTCGCAGGCAAACAGCTGCCGTTCACTTCTTCTGGGTTTCTGGGTATATAGAAACTGATGGTAATGTGACGAGTGGCACTATTCAACCAGAAATTTTGGTTTGACCCGCCTTAGGATAAGATGGCGAAATATTCCGCTAGGATCGAGTAAATTTTCTGGAAAAAAATTCTGAACAGATTTTCTGGGAGAATAAAAACATCGACTTATCTATCGTCACATGGTCTGCACAAGAGAACGCATATTCAAAACACCTTTGCAATTCTGAATGCAAGTCGGATACGTGGCACATTCCAGCGAGATCGACAAATACAACGTGTAGCTTTTCCCTTTCAGCACTGAACACCAATTGGGTTTCTCTAACATGGAGCACTCTACCTGAAATTTTAAACAAAAAGGGGATCCAACGAGGAAATGCCGATTGGACCTATTTCTCTCTATTTATTTTCTCGGTTTTTCGAATAATTAAATTTGATTGCTAACATGGGTAAATGTCACGGGATTTCGAAAGAAGAAATGAAACGAATCCTAGTTAAGGTGAGAACGCTCACCGACTCTGAATACGACTCTGAATAGAAAACGAGTACGTGGCGTATCTCAGGAGTTACCGTCTCCTGGGAGATCCGCTTCCCTACGATGTCGAAAGACGACAATTTTTCTTAATTTTGTGATGATCCCTGGTCACAGATTCAGAACTGCCCAGTGCACTAATGATGCATTCACCGTAGAGGCGCCGTAAAACCGACCCACCAAAACCCTATTTCAAATTTCGCGCCGCGATTTGAGTGGGAGATGTTTGGAGGGCGGGAATTTTGAATCGGCGTTTGCGTCACCATGGTTTACCGCGACCCTCAGTCAGGTTAACGAGCCTGTATAGGCTTCCCTTTATTCTTTAGGGATCTGGACCTAGATTCATCACTGGTAAACCCACGATAAACCCCGAAGTATACCCCGAACGGCGCACAAACCGATATTCGTGAACGCGCGTCGAGGAAAACAGGGGTTCATCGCGAGTCTATCACACCTCACGATGAGGCAGGGTTTGGGAGACCTCGCGTTATCGAACGGGTTTATTGCCGACGGGGTTTCGGAGACCGCTCGTCCGTTCATGAATCTGGGCCCTGGACCACTTCAAGTTTTACCTTTCTAACTGATTTGAAAGCGTTTCGCCAAAACAAACAGGTAAGTGAAAAGAGGAAACCGGAGCTCTAACACATAAAAACATTTATTATACAGTATTAATAATAGTGAAACAACTGGTCCAGTAAACATCGTGTGGCAGTAGGGGACAGAGAAAAACCACAAAAGCGTGTCGATTACTCGTCACTATAATCGATGGTAGATTCGAACACAAAAAGAGCAGTGATTATCAGGATCAACACATATTAACACAGTGGGAGAGCGCACGTAGTGCACTTAACAACCAATGAAATCACCGGAATTCGAGAAGAAAAAAAAGGATATCTAAAGCTGCTCGCGCGGGGTTTGATTGAAGTGGAACAACACCAGTGGAATGCCAGGGTACACCAGCCTTCGTCGGAAGACGACAGCTCACAGGGCCGTCGAAAGAAATCGGAAGACGAGGAGTGAAATGGGAGTTGTCATTATGACACTTTGAGAAAAACAATATTCCACACAAAATAAAAAGAAACACAGTAATTTCTATAGGTATATAGGATACGCACAACACAACGAATCTCTGAAGGAGTTTCTCATGGTGCCGGCAGTCTTTCCACCACGACGCGCAGCATGGCGGCAGCGCGAGCAGCTGCGTGAGCCTGAATGGACGGTCTTTATATGGTGAACACGATGAAATTTCGTCTCCAATTTTTGAAACTATAATAAGTATACAACAGTACAAGCAAGCTTTAGACAGTAACAAACCTCTGTTAAAGAAGGCGTTTATCCAATTCCTGGACATAATTATCACATTAATACTATCTCCCATTGGTGGCAAGTATCCATTACAGATAAGTCACCTTAGCACACCCTCTGTGGTGATTCTTGATAACAACTTCTTTATTTCCATGAATGAACCTCACTAACTGAGGCCGTTTATATACAATGCTTCTGATATGTTGTCTTATCGTCCAGATAAATGTTGATTTATCGTTCAGATTAATTACGGGCAGAGAACGGTGTGGAGTACGTCGCAGATTAGCGGATAGATTCGCATTGGATATGGCATATGGTGTTGACAATACCTCATGAAGCCACCTTACCCTACTGGTAAGTCTAGGGATGAGTCTACACCTTTATATTACCATTTAATTTATTCGATTAATACACAAAAAGGGTGCGACCACTATTCATATAGAAGTGGGTAAAACAAAATATAGAATGTCACAAATATAGAAACAGCCAAATCAAATTTGAAGCAAATGGGCCCAAGAAAGAAAAACGAAGCAAATGAAGAAATTATATGAGAAAAATCAGCCATTTAAAGTACGCTAAAGAAGCGGAATTTACCTTTTCCCCTTTGTTTTCTATCTCTCGTTGTTCTTATTTTAATGATGAAAAAAGGATAAACTGCAAGAAGGTGCTCACCTGCCACAGCTTACTGGCTCGACTGAGACCGTGCTGATAATCGGCGACTCCTCGGATCAACGTCCACGAATCAATTCGAGATCCACTGATAGCGGCGATCACCGAGTCGAAGCCGGCGTCCAGCGCACGCAACTCGTATTCTTCGCCAAATTTGGCACGGAGAGCGCTCACCGACTCCTCCTCGTTCTCCTCGGAGTGTCGCTTGAAGTTGGCCATGGCTCCGATGGGACCGAGGTGGACCTCGGCACCCTTCCTGGTGGCTTGATTCGGATGCGGCACAACGACAACATTTCCGCCGCCCACGGGCAAAGCCAGCACGTCGGTGTCGGCGGACGGCTGGGAGAAGTCGAAGTCGCCGCCGACGTCGTGCAGTCGCCTGACGGCTTCGTCGGTCATCTCGTTCCACTTGGTCACCAGCTCTTCGCCCCCGTCTTCCACAATCTGGCTGACCACATGGTCTACAGGATTCCATTTCCTGAACAGCATAGCGTCTAAGCTAGACGAGAAGAAAACGGAGAGGCAAATCACTACCTGACAGCAAAGCCCGAAAACGCCTCCGTCTTCCTGTCGATGATCAGGTCGTTCGAATAGATGTACGCATCTGGGCGAGAAGCGCTCACTATGACGTCGCCTGTAAAGTCAACTTCTGGGGCTACAGATTTCATGATCCATAAAAAAAGGAACCGACCAGACTCAAATTTTTGCTAACATTCCTACCCCTACCACCATCTTGCGATTTTCGAGCCAAGTTTTCAGTTTCAAGACCGTTTTCTGGAGACGGCAAGAGTTAACGATGCAATGAAGGACTCAGTTATGACTCTGCGATGATCCGAAGGGATCGAGCGCACAGCTGGAACGAGTGGGCGCAAGAACTCAAAAAACAGAAAAGCAGCCAGCTTTCGAGCAGGCACAGATGTAAGCTCATCTCTCGGGCCAACAACGATCAGGACTTTTTCGACAATAACCACCAAGAAACTAGCCGGTTGATGCTGCGATTGCAATGCCGATATCGAAAAATCAAAAATGGCACCGTAACTTCATAAAATAAGAAAAAATACCTTAAAAAGATCAGAAAGCATTAGAAACCCACCGAGACGAGCATGCCTCTTGGCGTCAGTGAAATGCGGCACCGCTCCTCCGACACCAACCACAAAGACGTGTTCGATATTTTGGAAATTTCCCAACAACCTGGAAAAGGGCAACGAGTGAGCTCTTCCGGCAGATCCAATTGACCCGGCAGTGTAGTAGACTAACCGTGTTGTTATCGATCCTGCACTGGTGGTGGCTTCACGCGAATCTCCGATGGATGCCAATTTGGTGGCAACCACGCGATGTTGTCCAATTCGACCCATAGTGTACACATTCGAGTCGCCGCCGGATTTGTACTAGAATGTAAAAAAAATCATTGTGGACCACAATTTCTACAAAGGTACAGTATATTAGCAAACGGGCAAGTATATCGATTCAGGGATGAAAATCTTGTAGAAATGTTTTCTGTCATCAAGATCATAAAAACGGCTAAAATGGAGAATATGAGCGGGCAGGTGCGTCAAAAAGTGATCGTGGCTTGTAGAGAGCAATATTTCAGCGAAAAATTTCAGCGACTAGACATAATCTTCAAGTTTCAGCTAACTTTATTTTATCTACCTCTGGTGTACATCCTTCTCCCTTTAATACACAAAACACTCTAATTATGCACAAGTGTGTGAAGACCATGAAGACAACGAAAGAAATCCGTGGCAAATACACTTGAAAAACCAGGCATATCATCGAAAAAATTCAATATATCAAACGAACAGCACCAACGAATAAAAATAAAGAAGATGTCAACCTTGTGCAGAACCGATCGATCCTCGATTAGAGCGTCAACAGCTTGTTTCTCAACGAAAAGGCAGGTGATGATGGCGACCGTCGGTTGAATTGGGGTTCCTAGAAAGGCAATGCAATTAAATTAAACAAAGCTTTTTCTTTTATGCTTTTCAAGCCAGAGAATAGAAAACACCGGCGAATAGATTTGGAACTCCAGAAACTTCAAATAATGAAATTTTCTTGCAAGATGCGGACATACAGTAGGACTGGGATAGGAAGAGAAACAAACAAGATGATACGCCATTACAATAAATGCAAGTGTTCAAATGAATCATCAATACCCACGGCATTAATGAGAATTCTAAATGAAGCACATATCCTCTTATTCCTTTGATTTTCGTGAATTAATAATCAGGACTCTTCCCTCTTTTCTGATGGAAAATGTCATTAAATGTGGAATGAACTGTATACTTCGCCACAGTTGCAAACCATGAAAAGGAAACAGATCTTCAGAAACAGATCAAAACATTCGAAGGAATAAAAATTCAATTAACGAAGAAGAACAGCAAAATTTTTATTTATTTATATAAATAGATAGAAATAATAAATGAGTTCCCAAATAAACAGAGTAAAAGAGGAAGTAGTGGCCATGTGTAGAAACGGCCATCGAAGGGTAAAACTTACCATGAACAGCTCGCGCAACGGCGTCGACGTTACGTGTGTCCACTCTTAACCATTCGTCTTCGACACGACTTGCGATGCCTAACGCCTCTAATTCGCTCAGATATCTCACCACGTCCTCCTCAGGGCACCTGAAGCAGGTACATTAACAGTCACGGTGAAAATACGACAAAAACCGAGGTATCAATTTTCCTTGAGAGTCCAGGTCTAATTAGCTCCACGACAACTCAACTTTCAGGGCCAAAGTATCAAAGAGGACTTCCTCAGACTCCGGAAAAAGAGCTTACTGAAGGCAAAGAAAGAGAAACAGAAATTTACAGGTATCAATTAAACGAGCTACCTGCGAAAACCAACATTCGTAGAGCATAAGTGAAGCAAAGAGGAAAATTTCCGCTACTCTGAACCCACTTTCACAGCAACCCAGCCAAATTAATAAACGTTATTAAGCATTGATTTCACATGCAAAATCTGACTGATACGGTAAAAAATTGACATTTTCTACGCAGAGCATTTCAGACTAAAGTATAAGAACAGATAGAAAACTGATTAACGAAAAACAGCAGAAAGTAGGGTAAGTTGAACAACAGAGAAATCGCTGACCGATTGATTAAAACCGGTTTTTCAGTGGCTAAAAGAGGCATAAAAACGCACGATAGGTAAAGGTATAAAAGGGATAGAAAGGCGTTCGTGCTCCATCCATACCCTCTTTCCCGACGGACACAGTAACCAACGTTAATGAGTGACTTATTCTAGTTAAGACCATAATTCTACTGAAGACCATATTAAGGAAATTACTTCCCACGCATACGTGAAATGCTGAAACCGAGAAAACAATAAATACTCGAATTTCAAAAACGTTGTAACTCGCCTCAACGCCTCCGCCATGAGAGGGATGGTGAGTCCATTAGGGAAGGCGTGCTCGAGCAGCTCCTGGATGTGTCCGACGGTGACCTCTTCCACCTCTGAGCCGGAATCTGCAACATTTGAAGATGACCACGGGTCCCTTATTAAGGTAGGGCTTATTTGCTTATATACTTACGTGAATTTACCAGCAATTTCAGAGAAGAAACCGAACGAAGAAAAAGAATCACAACAACCAACAGCTTACCATACTGAGCCGCATCCGGAATAGCCACCTGCTCTTCTTCGCTGACGAGTTTGAACTCAAGGTCGATGCGTTGAATTTCGGCGTATTCCTGCTGCATTTGCTTCAGGATACGCACCATGAACGAAACGTAGTCTAAAACATATTATTCTAATTTTTTTGAAAATCTAGTAACAAAATCTACCTTTGGGGAAGGCGGCCATAAGCTGTTTGAAGAAATTGTGCACCACAGAGCGGCCATCTTTCAATTCAACATCATCCCGTAGCGAGAATTTCATCGTTCTCTTCTCCTGGAAACATAATCTTCTACGAGAGCAATTAAAAAGAGACTATAAAGGTCAATAAAAGTTCACAGGCCGATATTCATGAAATTAAATATTTCTACATACCTGCTGACGATTTACACCGTCGCTAAGCCAAACAGAGAAGGAGAGCTCGACATCATTAGAACAGTCTGAAACTTAAGAAACGGCGATTTGGTTGACTAATCATCCATATAGGTCAACTGGTGTCAAAAAGGTCCACAGTAGCCAATGGAAGACAACAGAAAACTCGAAATGCAACCAAAAAACGAACGGTATAACAGATTTTTGCCTAATCTGAAAGGCCTACCCACTGAAAGGTTCATCATAACCATTCTCTTCACCTTTCTTTCGCTAATGGTATTCATTCACGTTGCGACTTTCGTCTTGGTTGGTGTGCGTCCCATGATGCAATTAAATAAATAAATAACTAATCCTGTGAAAAAGGGACCAAAATTCCCGTGTCAGAGATGATTGCATTCCTTTCCGTTATTCCACAGCTTGAAAAAAAACGAAAACAAAAAGACACTTTGATTTCGAGGAAAGTTCGGAGTAATGGTTGCGGAGTTATCTTCAAACTTTTAAACCAAATGGGAAATGATAGGCCATGTCAGGGCCTTGCGAATCATGCATAAGGCCTATCACAAAAACGCGGGCCGTAGTTCCTGTCATCGGTACAATTCGAAATCACTAAGTTCCGCACAAACGCGTGCATAATTTTCAAAATCAGATTGTACTAGTCGAACCCTCCCACTTTACCTCTCCTGAAGGTAAAGGTAAAGGTTGATCAGTCCATTAAGGATGCCGGGCCGCATTCGTCTACCTAGAAATATTGTGCGTATTTGGGCTAAACAATGACTTGCGGAGGCCAGCGGCAGTACGAAATTAGCGTGTTCAGCTTACCAGAAACGTCTGGTACCAATTTACCTGACCCAGGAGGGATTAAAGACTTGATGAGCCCATGCAGGGATCGATCGCTGGACCGAGCGGGTGTCAAAGGTGCCTCTTACCACTGCACCACGCCGTCCCCCTTTAGCATTAGCTTTACCTTTACCCCTCATACTGTCAAAAAGAAAATGATAAAAAAAAACTAGTATTTTGTTCTCTAATGATAGTCATTCAAAAAATCGCAACGTAAGTAGGTACCGAACCCAAACCTCAATTCCGTTATTTTGGAGGCTAATTTACTGCACCACAGAGCTGCTTACACCTCCCAACTGCTCAACAAGCTCTTCTTCACCAAATTCCTGACTCTGCACACTCTTCGACATGGATTCTCGATGCAGTCATAAAATATTGGTTTTATGCATAAATTGCCCTCATCAAAACATCGAACGCTGCAATCCTGCACGCAAAGACAATCCACAAGACCCATTAGAGAAAAAAGGACCATTACCCCCATCTTGGAAGAAATAAACGGCGCATTACACTTTAGATGAACACCACTGCTCGTCTCCACATCATTCGTAATAAGACATACCCTCTTCATGATGTAACAGCAAACATTGAAAACAGCAAAATAACAAGAGAAAAATAACTGCTGCTCACCTCCTGGGACGTATTTACACAGCTTGTTGATTATTATTCCGGTATGTGGTCCGCCGGCCACATGTAGCAGTTTATCGCCATCAAGTCCTTGCTCCCTAAAAAGAAGAAACTGAAAAAAATAATTGAAACCTAAAATCTACGCAAACATAGAGGTGAGGCAATCTCGGGTGGATTGTTCTAGTCTTGAAAATCACCTCCCTTGCTCCCATCCAGCCGATATGTTACCCCCCCCCTCTCGCATTTCAACCCCGTTATTGTGAAAAAAATTTGCGTTCGGAATTCATGAGGAAAAAGTAGTCCATAGGGTACCCCTTTTCGAAACTCGAACCGAGTGGACTGGTATGGGGAAGCCAAAAGTAACAGGCGTCAAGCTCCTATGGATGCGCCATGCATTCGCCTACCATTTAGAATCGGTATGGTGAAGGCGTGCTTTGCCTGTACAATGACTTGCAGTGGCCAGCCGCTTAACCAAATAACAGTCTTTACCTTTCCAGACAGGGGTGGTACCAATTTATGCGACCCCGGAGGAATGAAAGGCTTGGTTAGCCCAGGCCGCGATCGACCGCTCAACAGTGCGGGTGTCCGCATCGCCTCTTGCCACTGCACCAGGCGCCCAAATGGACTAGTAGGGTCAGATAATAGACATAAAAGGCAGTAAAATCAAAGAGATCAAACAGACGACTTCAGGATAAATTGGAGGGCGATAGTCAGTAACGTGGGAAAACGCAACAAAACTTAAAAATCAAAACTTGAAAAAATTAAAAAAGACAACGTACCTATGAACCACAACCACATTGTGGGTAGGACTTTGTTTGATAGGGGTGAGCACCACCAGCGAAGAGTAGGCCACCATCGAATCGAGTCCGAGCCGCGCGATCGATAGCCGACGACTGATTCTGAATCGACGCATTATCGAAAGGCAAACAATGCTCTTATAGCAAGTCGAACCGAATAGAAAAAAAAATCCGATCAGTTCAAAGAACAAAACGGATGGTACGGCGGAAACGACACGAAAATCTCTTTTCGACGCAAAAAAAATGAAAATGTGAAGGATTAAATGCTCTGCAACCCAACATCTTCCTGAACTCGGTACATAATGAATCAGAGGCGAGAACCCTTTGTCCACCTGTTCTTTATTCGAACTTTTCACAAACACCTTAAATTAAAATTCGCACGACTCACAAATTCCTACTTGAAATAAGCTGCGAAACAGCATTTTTATGGACTGTGAATGAGGGCAAGACAATAGACAAGTTTTGATAGATAAGTTTACAAATCTGAAAAAAAAATGCAGTCGAGGTCATACAAATCTTATTTCAAAACTATCGTTTAATTCTTTTTTTTTTGAAAATAAAACAACAAAAACATCAGCACCGCTAGGAATGCTTGCAGGCCATGAATTGAGCATTTTTTGGCCTACTTTCTTCCACTTGAATTAGAATGCGCTTTTTCTAGTTTTATACATGTTTACTGCTAATCCAAGACAATTAATTAGTGTCAGAACTGGTACTATTCCACTTATTGCTCTCTAGAGCCAAATAATATGCGTAGATGACCAAGAAAATCGAAAGAATTCACAGACCATCAAGCACAACTAGAAAAAAAAACGAAAAAAACGCAATGCCAATAAAGGCCTCAGGCAAGTTTATGGTAAGAAAACCCAAAGAAAGTAGAATTGAATGGGATTAAATTTAGCACTATAATGCATCAGAAACTATCAGGATTATCACAAACTATAAAGCCAACTAAATTTCAAAGCACAGCTAGGGAAAACGCGCTGAATGAAGAGAACTGAACCGGTTAAATTCAAAATCCTACGAATTGGCGCTGGCACGATTGGAGCGCGATAACCGACGGTAGGTGTGGTGGGCAGCTACCACCACGCCTGCACATCCATAACTCCTCTATAACGATGGACAATCGGTGGAATAGCCAGAAGACAGCCTATTTTTAGAGCTGTCGTACACTGTGGGAGGCATCCGGCCGCCGAACATCTGGCTGGGACGCGTTCGGAGGCGACGAATCACGCAAAGGACACTCGGTGGTGATGTTTTACCCGCCGAAACGACCATGAGGAGGCATGGACGTCGCCAGTCCCCAGAATAGCATCCGTGTGGGCCGCAAACAATAAAATCTTCTTGTCAAGGCCTGCGTGGTGGCATGGGCGTGGCCTCTCAGCTGATGACAAAAATCAGCTCTCGGAAAATGGCAGTATTGGGCCATGAAGTATTGAGGGAATGGATTATCCAGTGCAGTCCCTACTCGAAGGACAGTTGGTGCTTTCCAGGTGGCAAACGTGTTCAAAATTTGAGGAACAAAGAATGAAAATGAAAAGTCCGAAGAGTTTGAATTAAAATAAAGAAACGCGGTCGACATTAATATTAGGGTGACCCAAAAGTTCATGTGCATTCCAGATTCTGACTTCTTTTATCAAAAACTCAAGAAAAACAAATGACAAATAAGGTCGTCATAGTCAAGCATCACTCATTGTCAGCGATCCGATAAAGAGTTGTGTACACTCATGACAAATTTATTGAGTCATTTATTGCCTTTTTCGAGTTATGAATATAGAAAGTCAGTACCTGTAATGCACACGAACTTTTGGGTGACCCTAATAAGTGCGCGCCATGCATTCGATTTCCGTTTAGAATTGTCGGGTCATAATGAATACAAATTTGGCCGATACAACACTTTCCAAGGTCCTGCCGCTGTACGAGTCTATGACTTTAGGCAAAGCCGGCACTAATTTACGCGATCCCGTAGGGATGGAAGCCTTGGCGACGATCGATCACTTGACCATGCGAGTGTCAGTAGTGCTTCTTTCCGCTGCATCGCTCCCATAAATGACTGAGCAAATTCTGAGAGGATTCTACTCAAAAAGATTCGGGTATCTACCTTGTTTTATACCAGCAATTTAGCCCTGCGGACCGACAAACGGCTACGAAATACACACTAAAGACAAAAAAACATGAAGTGAAATGAAGACTTGAAATGAAACAAAAAAGATTCAGAATAAAACGATGAACAAATAGCATGTAACAAACAACAGAGAGCTAAACTGATGAAATACGTACATGGGAGTACGGTTTGGGCAATCGCAGCGGGACCCATATGAGCCACCCATTACAAACATCGCTTGGGTTTCGCTTATTATAGGCCTTTGTTATACCGACGTTCATGGTGAGCGTCAGCTGCTTGCGAGCGGTGAGCGCCCAGCCGCTGAGCACGCGACGCACGCACGCACGCGCCCGAAGAATACAGAGCAGCCCTCGACCGACCCCCAGCGAAAGCGTCAATCGCAGTGCAATGCACAGCGACTAGCGACGACGCGCGTGAGCGTCTGCATACCAGCCCGTGAGCGTCATCACGCCAGCCTCGACGTGATAACTCGCACAAACGTGTCTGGCCCCACGGTGTCTGATACTGAATGGGACGAGTTGCGCTGGCAGACGCTGGGGGGTGAGCGTCGGTATAACAAAGGCCATATAGTAGGATCAGTGTTGTGAGCACTAAAAATCTGGTAGTTCGCGGGACCGAACCCAATTTCAACCGCGATTTTTGCGATGTCAATACCACTATCGTTACAAAAACACTGAAAATAGTTTCAGAGGCGAAACGGATAGGATTTCTTGAAGAGAACGACGCACTGAGAGGACGAGTCGCGTCGAGCTGACCTCATTAGCAATTCGATGATGAAAGGGCATCGAGCAATAGCGCTGAAATTACCCAGTTAAGACGTCGTTCATCACGAAGAACACCCTCGGTCACTGGGTTGAGCAAAAAATGAACGACATCGAGGACAATCATAGGGTAGCAGTTTGAGACTGCCAGTCGGGAGTAGCGCGATGGAGTTATGACAGCGGCCGACTCGAGTGCCAATAGAACCCTCTTGGGAAGCGACGGCATCAATGCGAATGAGCGGCACCGGATGATACGCGACAACCCTCCGCCACCCTCAAACATATTTCTAATTCCTCTCCGTATCCTACTATATTATTATTATCCTACTATGTAATAAGCGAAACCCAAGCGATGTTTGTCATGGGTGGTGTCATTGGTGGTTCATATGGGTCCCGCCGCGATTGCCCGTTACCGTACCTCCAGGGACGCATTTCATCAGTTCTGCTCGCCATCTTTTGCTATATGCTATTTGGATTCATCGTTTTATTTTAAATCTTTCTTGTTCTATTTCAAATCTTTATTTCAGTTCATGTATTTTTGTTTTTAGTGTGTATTTAGCAGCCGTATGTCGGCCGGCAAGCCGCTTAACGGCTGGTTAGTGTCATATGGCGTATGTGATTCAATGGCAAGAGACGCTACTGACACCCGTACGATCGATGGATCGATCCCCGCCCTGGTTAACCAACCCTTCCGTGCCTCCAGGGTCGGGCAAATTGACAGCAGACTGGTCTGGGAAGGTAAAGACACTGGGTTGATGTAGCGGCTGCCCTCCGCAAGTCATGGTATAGGGCAAATATGCATTCACCATACCTCTACAATTCTGCATAGAACACAAATGCATGGCGCGTCCTCAGGAAACTGATCAACGCCGACACCTTTCCCCTTTACCATTACCCTTATTGGTGATAGCGCTGAATATGATAACACCGATAAAGATGCTCCTGCTGCGAACCAAGGTTAGTATACACGCTTATTCCTAATCACTTTCAGCAGGTTCTCACACCTGGCTAATTAAGTCTACATTGTTAAATCTGTATTTACCTAACCAATCCAGCTTACGTTTTACCCAAGGTTTATTCAGATTCTGGCTAAGGCGATTCCGCCGCAAGGTAAGCCGGTATAAAGCTGTTTATAATAACCTTGGTCACCAGGAATATCACAGTTATTTCCATAGAACATACGATTTTGTTGAGCCATTATGAATACCACCGAAATGGATAATGCAGATAACCACGAAGTGAATGAACATCGAACACGAAACAACTATTGCAAAAAAAGTTGGATATTCTACGAAGAAATAATCCTACAAAGTCGAAAGCGATTGAAGAAGGCAGCGAAATGGTTGATCGAAATTGTCGGAATGGTTGGCATACCTTAATTTACTCTGCCTAGATAGGACCGTGCTTGAGCTGATTCTTGTAAAAATAAAAAGTAGAGAAAGCCGGCTGTAAAAAATACGCCAATAGCCCATCAAAGTTCAGCGAGCGCAATGAAATTTTGAAAACTGTGGGGTTTCTGATTTTTGCTATCGATTTCATTTTTTTCATTTTCCCCTTCATACCGTTTCTTGAACGTTTATTACAAAAGAATTGGGTCAGTTGTTCACCTAAAACGACATCATAAATAATTATTTATTTACAAGGTGAAATGAAGCAAAATCGAAGGAAAGCATAAAGAAAAATTAGAAATTAATGAATTAACCTATTTATCTAATTATTTACTTATTAATAACTCCCTGTTACGTGCTTCAAAGTAGAACAGACGTCTTGCTTCACTTTTTATAGGTTTTGTTGTGGTGCTACGTTGGTCTTTATTGTTGACCTTTCAAACTAGTGTGCCATTTGTTGTACTGAAGCTGATAAAACAATATGCAATTAACATTTTGATGGACCATCTTTGCTGTAGATACTACTGAGCATTTTGTTAAATATCACAACAAAGAAAGATTTATAGCTCCCCTTCAAATACTTCTAAAACGCTGTCCCGCAACATCATGGGACATTGTCGTCAACGTGCTAGCTTCGTGCCGAGATTCAAGGACAGTCGAACGTGGAATATAATAAAAACGTAGACTACTTATTTATTTATTTATTTTTGCGCCATATGGCGTGCCAGTTTAGAGAATCAAACAAAGTAACACCATATTCACAATATGAATTCAGAACAAAACATAAAATCAGCAAATCGTTTCAATAGTGGAGATACGGTGATACACTGATATTTACTTACTACTCGCACAGGTGTGATAACAATCAGAGCAGTTGGTAGGATAAACAAGTCATGAAAACAGTAGAAAAATAAAATTAAATTTCAAAAAAAATCGCTATATTAGTGAAACAACTCAAGCACCTGCACTAATAAAATCGCATTAGCAGAACCCCATAGAAAATAGTGCGAAAAGGAAGCCATAAAGAAGGTCTTTCTAACTCAAAAAGCACCATATCGAAATCGATTTTGTGGGAATTTTCTCAAGGTTTACCCACGAAAGAACCGCTGCGTAAACGATTCAAACAGTTGAAACGAGAGATAACGGAATTCCGGTGAGCAGCCTGAAGACACCAGAGCTGATAATAGGTGATAACATCTGACTCGGCAAAACACTAGAATCGTCCTTTTCATGGGAGGTATGGGTCTAGATTCCTGCATTAGTGGCTCAAAAGGAATACAAGGTTTTCTAATACTCAATGGAGATGTGAGAATCATTCCTCCCACAAGTCTCCGTCCAGAATCGGCCATCGTTGGAAGGGGGAAGTGGTTTCAATAGACCACGCCCATGCAGGACACTTTACTAGGGGACTCGGGCTCAATAGAAGTGAATCATCTTTGAGAAACTCTGGAGCTTCCCCGCTGTAAAATGACGAAAAAGGAAGGGACCACAAAAATTATTTTGGTGGTTCACAGGAGTACAAACATCGTGTAAATGCATCTATCAGCTCTCTCCTTTCTTTTTTTCTAAGAAAGGACAAGTGGAAGGTTTTCTGAAGCTGAGAGTGCTTGAGTGAGACACGAGCGCTCCGAGACCGAGAATGATGAATAATCGAGCGCGTAGACATTTGAGAGCGGTGAGAGTGCCATTGTAAAAGTGACGAAGAAGTCGGCGACGACGAAATGAGCGGCTTCGATGGCCCTCAACTCCAGTGCCGAAATGATCTCTGCTAGATGAAGAACGACCGACAATTGTAGGTGTCCCGATGAGAAACGGCATGAAGGTCGCGATTCGTGAAGAAAAAAGTGTTCAACGGCGACTCGATAGCCGCTTCTCACACTGCTCTTCCGCTTCTCTGACGAATGGTTGGCCGGCCGATGGGAGTTTTTCCAAGAGAAATGGATAGCAAGAAGTCAGACGAAGGCGGCAGCCGAAGGGGAGAGTTTGATGAATGCACATCGTGTCGCCCACTACATTCTCTTAATGCTCGACTACAACGACTGAACACGAACGAGAATGAGCACAGAGAACTAAAATTCATAGAAGAAACAAGTTCCTGGACTTTGATGTTCTCCTGTCGATCTTCTTATTTGTGTCATTGTTGCTTGGTTTTTTTAACTATCGTTCGATTTGCACTGGTTATCATATTTTTCCTCAGAGAATTTGTTGTATATCCCTTGCAATCATGCTTGTGTAATAAATAATAACAAATAAATAAAAATATAAATAAAATAAAACAAGACACGTGAAGGATGAACTCGAGTTTAGTTTCAAAACAAAGGAGTAAGCGGTCTGATCAAGAACCGCCTGAGAACAGATTCGAACTACTGGGTAGACCCCAGTTGATGTATAAGCGAGGCGGATTTGCCAAAGTTGAAGTTATGACAGGGAAAGAGTCTACTTGTCCTGAGGAAAACTGCAATAATATAGTAAAAAGAATAAGAAGTACGATACGTCGATGCGCGATCAGGGTTCAGGGGGGAACAACGTGTGCCAAGGAACCGGTGCAAGAAAAATGAGGTGGAGAGGAGTCGGAACTGATCATTACCCTAATGCTTAGGCATAGGGGCCTGATCAACGGCCTAAAGCGGACTCCTAAACCTGACCGAAGGGTACGGTAGACCTATGTGACGTAAAACGCGGTTCAAAATTCCCGCCGCTCTCTCGCTCTGCCACTCTTTCTCTCCGTCTCGCTCAGACTCTCACTCTCTCGTTCTCTCTCCCTCTGGCTCAAGCGGTGGAGGGAATTTTGAATCGGGGTTTCCGTCACAGTGGTTTGCCATCCTGGGCCCAGATTCACCATTGGTAAACCCCCGATAAGCCCCGAGATATAGCCGGAACGGCGCCCGCCTTTGTTTACTTATTCTAAACGTCCTATGTTAAACGCAATCTTTCGTCGACTCTGCCTTCGGGTTATGGCTGCGCCGCCGTTTCGGAGATCGCTCGTCCGTTCATGAATCTAAGCCCAGGTTTTGCAGTACCGCTACAGCCAAACACCATCAGGATATGGACAATTTGGGATCTATGTCTCCGGATGAACACACAATCCAGCAGAATGACATTTTGCATCTCATAGCAATGCGGGAATCACCTAAGAGGCGGTAAACCCTAGAGACGCACCGCGCATTTTCCTCCTATTTAGAATGATAGAGGCATATCCAATGGGTATGCGGCTTTTAGGATGGCTTGCAGGCCCCAGCCGCTATACAGCTCAGTGTCTTGCAAGTATGGTGCTAATTTACCCAACTCAAGAGTGATGGGAGCAGCGCTTCTTACAACTGTGGTCCTTTTATTTAAAAATGAGGTATACATCAGGGTTAAAGATATCGTATACGCCTGTACTGTGATTCTCGCCTCGAGCAAAGATTAAGGTAAGAAGTAGAATATAAAATTCTCTCCATATCCTCAATCACTGTCTACAACGCCAATACTATACGGTAGAGTAGGAACGGTTAAAATGACTCCCTCCTACCACAACACCCTAGGAAAATTTCAAATAGAAATACCAAGGAGTGGTGTACAAATCTAGTGTATCAAGTGTACCTTCTACCTTCCTAAAGAAGCCCGTCATCACGACCAAACCACCCTCCTATCCCGCCGGTTCGTCAAATGTTGATACATCCGACAAATGGAGAACAAATTTTTATTTCAGTCCATTTCATTTATTTGTCACCCCAGAAAACTATGTTTTTAAGAAAGCAAAGAGGAGACCAGCCAGATGGGCGGATACGTGCGCAGTCAAGCACATGTAGGCACCGAACCGTGACTCTCAGATAGGATTACTGGCCGAAGTTGGGCGCAAACTGGATAAGAGACGCCGGTGTGAACCAGCTGAGAGATCCGTTTTCGAAGATTTCTTCCATAGAATGGTCCCAAGTTGAGGAGTGAAAAATAATAATAATGTGAAAATAAAGCTCCATCGCCCTGTGATGGAGGCGAGTTCGCTGCATTCTCAAGAGGAACGGCCTGTTTTTGTTGTTTTTCTCGCGACCAAGTTGTTTGTCACAGCATTTCGGAACGCAAGCAAATGCATTCGAGAGGTTTAGGGATAAATAAATAGAGAAAGTAAATAGATGGAGTGAATTAATGAATTAATTACTCAGACAAATAAAAATATGAACGAAAAAAATGGTTCAAACAAGTCAACATGGCGTTATTGTTAAAAACCCGACCTAAATATATAACCCCGACAGAGGACTTGTCGAACACTGGAAGAATCACTTACAAGGCAGGGTCACTGTGACTCAAACCTCAACAGAAGGCTTGTAAAAGCAACGAAACAAAACATGCTACGGTAGAGGTGATGTTTCTCTCCCTCTCACTGAGTAAAACGATGCCGCAAGCAATTAGGGTAATGCGATCATGAGATTTGAAAGAAAAATGCAAAAAAATCAGTAGCTATCCCAGCGCAAAGACTTCGCTTGCTGTTGATATGACTTAACTATTGATGTAATCAACCGGAAGAACTCATTGTGATTGTCAGGAGGCTTTGAAATCCCAACCTTCGTGACATCACAGGTTTTCCTTGAAGCCACAGGGGAGCCACTAATATCGCTGCTTTACAGCGAAACTTTAAGCGAAAGAGGCTAAGTTTAAGGAAAGTCTACACCACTTCGAAAAATTTGACATGAGAATAGTTGGACAGTTAACCTAGTGAGAATGGAGTGCGAAATGCGAAAATCTCTCTCGTGTGTCTTATTCCCGCGTAAATAAACAAATAAATAAATAAATAAATAAATAAATAAATAAATAAATAAATAAATAAATAAATAAATAGATAAATAGGTGAATAAATAGAACGTGGAACAACCCATGTTGATTGGGCTGATGTACGAGACTTCGTCACCGAGCTAGACCATTTAATACTAAAGCCGAGGTCCAAAGAAAAGAAAACAGTGGACATTTCCGGATCAGACTCTGTTGAACAAAAGGCTTACCAGGTCAGCTCATAAGGATCGAAGTCAATAAAAGATGAAATTGGCTCCTCCTAGCAATGAATAACAATGAAATATGCTGATTCTACAGTAAATCTTCAAAGGTTAGAGGTAAAGAGTACTGTAGAAAGAAGCCGCTGCCAGAAGGACCAATGTATCTTTCAGAGCTTACCAGATGAAGGACAGCCTCAACCAATTTCCTGTAGAGAACGCAACCAAGAAGCGTGATGAATGAGTCATTCATTAAGTCCAGGTTTGATGAAATTACCCAAAAATAGCCACCGGAAAAGAGTGGGAGAATGAGGTTCTTAGTAGTGAGTCACCAGCCATTTATTTAGCCACACTCAGCTATTCCACGCTAACAACTTCACAAACCCATCATGCACCCTTCCAGCGTGGAGCGATTGATTCCCCTAGGGGATTTATGACATCTAAGTGGACTATTAGCAACAGAGAACAAGCTCAGTTCCCATAACATCAACCTCTTAGCATTGTCTTTAAATGCAAATTGAAATCTTTGGTCCAGATTTATTTCCTTTTGTTGAAAAGTTTATGGAACAGTTGAACAAGCACGGAATGTCCTAAAGGGCAAAGAGGAAGAATGAATGGGAGAGGCTCGATTAAATTTGCAAGAGAAACGGCTGCTTCTGACAGAGGCTTATCCCCTGAGGGAAGAAGTTCATGGGCGTGTCCTGAAAGACATCGCTTCACCAAGCGCTTCGACAGCAAAACACTTGTGATTCATGAAAGAAGACATACCCATAGTAGGCTACCAAACGCCGTTAGAAATACTGAAAATTCAGGCCATCTCAGAGCTACACCTATGCATCTGGACAAATCAGACCCTAGATTCATGACTGGAAATCGGGTTACATTATGCTCCGAGCGAAATAAATCCGCTAAATAGCCCGAAGATTATGATTCATCAAAATTGGGTGACTAATTCTTAATGGGAATAATCTCCGTAATGGCCCAAACCGTTCTTTGTGTTCACTTTCCTGTCTCGTTTACCTTCCTATTAATTTCTCCTATTACCTCCAATTACGTCATAGTGTCGTCGCAGAACACCAAAAGACGAGGAAAAACCCAGAAATAACCCTCTTCATGAGTCTATTATACTCGTCGCGAGGAAATGCGGTAGATTATACGGTGGCTAGAAACCCCGATTCGAAATTCCCACCGCCCTTTCGCGGTCTCACCCTCTCTTAGTCTCCCTCAGACTCTCTCTCTCCCACTCTACATATATCTCGTTCAGACGGCAGCGGGAATTTTGAATCGGGGTTTCCGTCACCCAGAGTAGCTCGGCGGTTAACTTACCTATAGGAGGTGAGCGATTCGGGATCTCGTCGATTCCAGATCTCGTCCTTTATCCTTAACCATGTGGGCCAGCCGCTATACCAAGTCAGTGTCACCCTTATCCAAGACAAGTTTGGTACCAATTTATCAGACCCGATGGAATTCAGAACTTCGGTTGCCCAGGCGTGGTTCGATCGCTCGACGACGTAGGTGACAGCATCGGTTAGGCAGAATACTTTCATAAATATGGCGGTAATCGTTATCATCGTAGACTACTAAATTTTTTAAAGCAATTTTAGCACAGAATTGTGCTCTCGATAGCTTTCCCCAAATGCTCATTGAGCTCATTGAATAGGGCTTGGAATTCCCCCTACTACACGATAGCTCTGATGATATTCAACTTATTAGGGATTCAGGAGCTGCAGGGACAACAATGGGCGGGAAGATGGAAAACATCTTTGGTTGTTTTCTACCCATAAAATTGAAGCACATATTTTCCAGACCCGCCTCTAATACATATCTCAGCGCTAATATTATAGTAGAACTCTACTCGAAAGGAAAGAACTGGTTGAAGGTCACCGACAAGGCAACGGAGCGGAAAGACTAAAGGTGAAGAATCGAGCCGGTGGAGTTTTCCGAACAGTTCGAACTGCCAGCGCCTTCTTCGAATCGATGCCACAAGGTTTTACGACGGCGCTTAGTTAAAGGCGCTTAATCACACCGAGAACAAACACCGCTCGTGTTTACCCAACTAGCATTTTCAGTGTTTCGGCAACTTCATCGCCTTGTGGAACAAGCGGCAGATGGTTTTGGTGCACTGTCGGACAGTCCAGGTGTTCTATCAGGCTAGCAGATAACACTCACCAAGCTATTGGTAAGGGAAAGAAAATTCTAGAGACTCTCAGAAGCTCACCGAAACTCATAGAAAAGGGAAAAACATGAGAAGGGTATGGGGTGACAAAAAGGTCTGCTAGGTAACAGGAACAGCCCATAAGCCATAGAGAATCGTGAGAGTTTCCATTCTTTCAATGTTAGAGGGAAGTTCTCCGCGGTTAGCTGCCGTCATGAACACCTCAGGGTAGAAGGCATCAAGCTCAAGGTATCGGTGCAGTTGTAAGGAAAGCTCATTTATACCACTTTCATTTCAAAATGGATACTTCTCAAACCAAAGTGGATGTTGTTCGAACCAAAATGGACGTTTTCAAATCAAAACGAACGTTTTTCAAACCAGGTCCTGCAGGGCAACGTCCTTTTTGATTTGAAAACGTCCATTTTGGTTTGAAAAGTGTCCATTTTGAAACGAAACTGGTATATCATAGAAATCTTTGGAAACATAGACATGAGATTGATAGGGAAGCCTACAAGAGCCTAATAAGTAGCAGTTTGCCTTATTACGGCATGATATTGGTTACGAACTTGAAAAATGATTTTTAAAAAGCAGCCAGAAATTTAAATGATTGTAGACGATTGGGAGGATGGTGAAGTGTGGCTGACGACGGGTATGTGAAGGACGCCCCTTCGATCGATCCCAAGGTCGATCATGGACAGCTGTAGGTCAGCTTAAGCTAGATTTCTCGTTTGAATAGCTCGAAGAAGGTCAGACAGGAAATTTTCAAATTCAACCCGTTGTTGGCCCAACCCTGGTGAACAAGATCAGCATTTCATCCGGGTTTTTTTTTTCAAAGTAAAAAATATTTTGATCACATACAGTAAGAAGCTTTTTCAGAGGCTATAAAATGAGGACATCATGCATGGACGGTTCATTTTCAACGGTGAGATGAATTTGTCCTATGCCACAACTGGTTGCAGTCCGAGGCTAAAACCGTCATGGTAGAAATAGCTTGGGCTTGGTAGTATGAAAACAACGAAAACAGAAAACACATAGGAAACGGCTTTTAGTTGATAATATCACCAGAAAACAAGCCAAAATCATCGAGTTTTTCAATGAAAGGTAGAATTCATCAGTTAGCTAGGTCCTGATCAGTGATAGAGGGCAAGTATCAATAATATCACATTTGCTAATACTAGAATACTATTATAGGTTCATATACTCGTTTTTAGTTTTTATTTTAATTTGCATTCTCAGTTATTCGTTGCTCATCGTTCTTGTTCTTTGAAGGCGCACGTCAAGTGCACGATATAAAAATAAATAAATAAATAAATAAATAAATGAACAATGATCGACCATCCCTTTCGGTGGTATGGCGCCGATTTGGACGAACCTCTTCACCTCAATCTATGATCTTTCCGAGGGTAGGAAGGTAGGCAAACGGGGAGGTTCGGGAAAAACCAGATCGGACCTCGCGAACTCTCCATTGTACGGAATAGAATGGTGGTCGGAACCAGCGAAAACTCCAGCCGAGGCCACGAGTTCAATCACTAGCGATGGGAGAAGGGGAAGTAGGAGAAAGAGGAAGGAGCTTCCAGAGAGAAATAGGGCGGTGAAAATGGCAAATGACGCGAACTCGTTGAACAATGATGCGTGAAATTCTACGGCAGCGGGGTCCATCCACAAAAAGGCGCGTTTCCGACGGACGTAACGAGTTTATTGGAACAGAAAACGTCCACCAGAACAAAGAGCAGCTTTTAGAAATGAGATGAAGCTGAGTGAGTGGATAACGCCTGGAGTCGCTCAGGCGAGGGAGAATTCTCCTCGTCGAGTGAGTGAGATGAGGTGAGTGGAGTCGGGGATGAGGTGCGAACCCGTCGGCTGGCGATGTGGGTGGCCGTGACGGCCGGATGAGTCACGACGACCGACGGTGACACGACGAGGGCTAATTCCGACGACCTCGCCACGGAATCGATGAGCGCATCGAGACTTCGAGGCTTTTATGAGCGCCGGCGGATGGATATGCGACCAAGACCGATGGAGGATGATGGATACAGCTGAGTCGAGGGAGACGCATCGAAACCCAGGCTTTTCGCTAAGGCCGGAATTTTTTGGCTGATTTTATTCCGTGTCGACAGAAACTGCGCTTTATATTCAGGGCCCACATTCATCATTGGTAAACCCCCAATAAACCCCGCCCAAACGGCGCCCACCTCTGTCTACTTATCCTAAACTTCCTATGTTAAATGCAATCTCTCATCGACCCTGCCGTCTGGTTCTGGCTGCGCCGCGGTTTCGGAGACCGGTCGTCCGTTCATGAATCTGGGCCCAGGATATCAAAAATTCAGTGCAAAGGTGCTACTGGGAGAGAGTGAAGGAGGGATGTAGTCAAAAACTTCCATCCTTAAAAACGATAGGATATACTTTTTCTGGAGAGAATTCAAAACAACTTCACCCGTAAGTTATTCCTAAGATGTTATGGAATGGATTTTTCCGCCATTCCCAAATGTGCCCTGAGGGCTAATCACCTAGGATTACCATCCTTAAGACATAGAAGACTGAAATTTGATCTGGTAATGATGTTTAAAATTCTGACAGGCAGAGTAAACTTGGACAATTTGAGATTCTATTCGTTGGTTTTTTCACCCAGAACGAGGTTGGGTGATATTAGACCAAGTGATACAGTTGTGAGAAACCAAATCAGATCACATTTTTCTCTAATAAAGCCATCCGAAGATCCAGCGCCCTGCTGAGGGACAACGTACTTCAGATGTCTCTTGGTAAATTTGAAAACTTTGTCGATCAGCAAATTAAGGAAGACTAGCTTTTTTTCATTCGTTATAAGTGTCTATGATGTACTCTTATTCGATCTCCACAGCGCCATAGTTGCTCAATTTATTTATTTACTTATTTATTTATTTATTTATTTATTTATTACACCATATAATGGCGCGCCAATCATAAATGGAGACATTGATAAAACAAAGACACCATGCCATAACACAAAAAGTAATTAAATCGAATGGACAATTGGATAGCGGTTAACAAATAACAAAAGGTTGGGGAACGCCATGCTCTAAACTGATATCAGATGCTTTTGGCTCCGAAAAGTCGACAGTAGACAAATTGCATAAGTATTACACTATTTTCTATGATGTCAGTTGTATCTTGATTTTATCCCATTTCTACTTTTTTTGGCGTTTTCGTGCAGTGATGTATGTTCTGTGTGCGAGGATTCGCGCTTCAAAATGACTAAATAAATAATCTGTAGGGCGTGTAGGTCCCATGCACACCTCGGACTCTCTCGGACCATGCCGTCAGTTTATACACGAGAAGAAATGGCTAAAAACCCAACCTATAGTAGGTCCGGTTTTGGGTTCCTAGGTTTTTGGTATATTCCACTTTTGGCTCCGAAAAGTCGACAGTAGACAAATTACATAAGTATTACAAAATCATAGATAACATTGATAAGAAAAGCTCACTTGAGTGGTTAATATTAGGTACTGCTGCACAGGTCAATCGACTGTGCTCAGAACTGCTATTTATGGCGTTTTTGAAGTTGAAGATCCTGTCTTTTCTAAGAGACGTGTGCGTAACCTTTTCGGGAAAATAATACCGGGTGTCCTCGATTTTTTTTGTCGTTTGGACACATAATTTCTTCGCGCGAAACACATTGACAATCTGACATGTACACTAGTATAACAGGAGGCTCTGTACAGTGACAGAAGATTGCTTTTGCAATGTCTCATTCATCTCTCTTCAAAATCACACAGTTTTAACTGCTACAGCTTAACCCAAGAGTGAAACGAAACGGTTAAATAACCTTGTGTCCTTGGTCAACCTCAGGAATACATTGAAATATCCAATGGGTTCAGAATATGAGTCAGGAAAAGAGAATATTTGGTTGGTGCAGAAGTTCTCGGATATTTGGGTTACACAACAGTTCATTTTATAATATCTGAACAATACCAAGGAGTCATTTGAAGTAGGTACCGTTAATATCAATAGTCTTCTCTTCCCTGAAACATTTTTTGACGGGAAATCCTTTTCAAATTCAAGAAGTCGCAAATGTCCGAGAACTTTTGCACCAACCTGATATTAGGAGCTCGGAAAGCACATCGAGGAGTGAGAACAAAAAGAGAAGAATAGTAGCGGACTCCAATCAATCGATTGAGCTTTACAGGTCGTCCAGTCGTCGGAAGGTAGCCTGTGGCAGGTGACCTGCCTTTGGGTCATGACCGGCAACTGTGTCAATCGGCCGATGGCATGGCATTGGGACTGCCTGTGGACCATCAACGCCACATCTCCCATCGAGCACTTGTCATTTTGCTTGTATATGCCTTCTTTTTTCGATTACGTTCAAGTACTGTAGCTGTTCGCTTCTGATTTTCCTATAGACCCTCTACTGATTTCCTCAGCTCCTTGAGTTTTCTTTGTTGTTTAAGAGCTTTAAGTACTCATTGTTTGTTGTGAATACCACTACTTCCACACTAATTCGTTGTGAGAGTGTCATAGGCACCTAAGGTCAGTATATCCACTTTATTGAACCTATTTTTGAAAAAAAAACATCAAGTTGAAAATTTTGCATTCTAGGCCGATCAAACGGCAAGCATTCACCAAGGTCTAATACTCTTCTAACAAAAACTGCACCTCTATCAGCCACTATTACTCATTCTCGATGACTAACACGTTTTTTGCTGGCATTCTCATATGATTTTCTGTTCTGTGACGTCATAAACTCCATTCATCACTCACAACATCCAGCTAGAACCTTTTACTGATAAAGATAAAGACAGTGCCAAACAAGTATCCTTTCTGGGACGTCCTAGGGGTACTCGCAGTTCAAAAACTTCTGGAACTCGTTCATAGTAATTCTTGTGTATGGACCGTCCTTGTCGCCGTTTAATCCGATTTTAATGTAGAAGCTTACTCTTCTCTGAAATTAGTAGCATTGAGAGAACTGACTTGGAGGAGCTGCCTCCCTACTGGGGCCTTTGCAGCTCACTCTTTGAAGACTTAGGCCTTTGTTATACCGACGCTCACCCCCCAGCGTCTGCCAGCGCAACTCGTCCCATTCAGTATCAGACACCGTGGGGCCAGACACGTTTGTGCGAGTTATCACGTCAGACGCTGGCGTGATGACGCTCACGGGCTGTTATGCAGACGCTCACGCGCGTCGTCGCTAGTCGCTGTGCATTGCACTGCGATTGACCCTTTCTCTGGGGGTCGGTCGAGGGCTGCTCTGTATGCTTCGGGAGCGTGCGTGCATGCGTCGCGTGCTCAGCGGCTGGGCGCTCACCGCTCGCAAGCAGCTGACGCTCACCACGAGCGTTGGTATAACAAACGCCTTATAGTTAGTCTACCTGATATGGCCTATAACGAATTCCCTCGATTCTGACGTACACCGCGTTCTGGCCATTATGTTCCGCAATGAAAGCCGTGATCCTGTCGTTTTCGGCCTGAATGAAAATTACACTTTTCGACTTCTTCTCAAGCGAGTGCTCTATTGGAGTGAATTAGAAGCCTCCAGGGCCCACATTCATCATTGCAAAACCCGCGATAAACCCCGCTCAAACCCCAATCCGCGCGCAAAGCGAAATTCCTGAACGCACGTCGGGGTTTAAAGCGAGGTTTATCGCGGGTCTACCACACCCCTCGGCGAGGCAGGGTTTGGGAGACCCCGACAGCAGACCGTTGTCTGCTCATCGCAAATTCCCTATGATCTCCTCATCGACTCCGCCGTCTGGTTCTGCCCAAAACCGCAACGCACAGACACTTCCGCGAGCTGCGCCGCGGCTCTAAGCTAGAGCCAGACAACAGAGTCGATGAGAGATTGCGCAACCTATGGGGAATTTGGGATGAGCAGACAAAACTCCGCTACACCGTGCTGGCATTTTGCCAAACATGATTATTACATATCAGGTCGTTGAAAAAGTTTCCCGCCATTTTTGCAAGATTTATGAGGATGAGATCCCACAACCCGTTTTGAAATTTTGGTGAGCAGCCAAACTGTGTGGCAGGAAACTTTTTCAACAACCTAATAGTCAGGAGGAGGGAGGTAAGAAACGTTTTCGGATAATCTCCCTCCCTTCATCGCTTATTTTGTCTCTGAACAACATACAAGTGGAACATAGACGGTGTTTATGGATAGAATTTCCCTGAGGTCATTTGGGAATGCCCTGAGGCGGCAGGAGATTCCCAAATGACCTCAGGGGAATTCCATCCATAAACACTGTCTATGTTTTGAAAAATGGCCTTAGTAAGTTCGACCAAGCTTTCGGAGATGGTGATGAAGACCTCACCACACGGAGCTTCAACCGCCTCCTGATTTCCTCTCGGAATGGTCCGTGGTCCCTGGCCGAATAGACATCGACTATTCCTCTATGGCACTCTTCCACAGGTGCCGACGACACCGAGCCGATTAGTAGAAGCGTTGCTCCGCATAGAAGGACGTTCATCTCTAGAAAAACAGTAGTCAGACTACGAGAGTTTGATCGAGAAGTTTCCAGACAAGAGTGCCCCCAGGGCAATGATTGGAGTATGTGGCGACATTGACATGCCGCTTATAACCCTTCGATCTTCAACCGAATCGATGGTTGTTTGTACTATAGCACTGACCTTTTGTCATGCAACAATGCCTACGAAATTAATAATAATTTATTTCACAAAAATATGCCGCTTAATTTGAATATTGCCATCCACAAACCACATTGAACGTCATTCATCCTTCATTTATCGTGACTGTGGACTGAATAACAGTAGTTATTGTGGGAATAGATGTCGTGGAAGAGGTACCATGTAATAGTCGAACTTGGAGAGCTTTCCATAATCCAATGAAAGGAGGAAGCACCAAAATCGTCCAAAAAGTTCTACTGGTAAGGTTTTTTGGGTTCAGAAGGAGAAAGTGAGCAGATTCCCGGGCAGGAGATGAGAACAGGGAACGCTTGGTAGTACCTCTCAGTAGTATCCCTTGGTAGCAGCTACTCGATGAATTTGAGGTCGTCTTATTTATTTATTTATTTATTTTATTTATTCATGCGCGATGCCATTTTATAGAACCAAACAAAATAACTCAAAACTCAGAATAATAACTCAGAACAAAGCCTCAAATAAACAAATAATGTGAGCAACTGAGCCTCACTAGGAATACAGAAATTCGTTATTACAGGCGGCCAGTTTTGGACTATACTAATATGCCAAATAAGGTGTTAGATCTTGGTTTTCCAAATCTTTCGGAAATGCTGGTTGTATTAGAAAGCTAATGATGATGGGAGGATCACCAAGATACAACGATTTGTAATTTCCTTCGATTTTCTTCCATTTGATCCTTAACATGCAGCATTCTGAGCTAAAGTCAAGAACTCTCTACAATAGCGCACTACATCGATGAGTGAATGGTAAAAACTTCTACCACCAAGCTTCTATTCCAGAATATTCACCAATTGGTGGCATCTTTGATGAAGTTCTAGAACTCATGTGAATCTTTCAGTCTGGTCTGTTTCTTTCCTTCTTCCTTCCGTTTGCGCGGCATTTGTTTCCTGGGCCCCATTCATTATTGGTAACCCCGATAAACCCCTAGATATAGCCCGAACGGCGTCCACCATTGTCTACTTAACCTAAACTTCCTATGTTAAACGCAATCTCTCATCGACTCTGCCATCTGGTTCTGACTGCGCCGCGGTTTTGCAAACCGCTCGTCCGTTCATGAATCTGGGCCCTGGACTTATACTACTTACACCTACTTTTTTGAAGATTTACTTTCCAACTATAGGAATATCACTTCAACTTATTCTTTGATATTCTTCACCCAGTATCTATTCCACAAAACTTCAAAAATTTCAGAAACATTGGAACGTTAGCTATGGAAATGTGTAGAACAGTGGATGTTAGGTTAAGATTTCTGAACTGTGGAGTAGCTTCTCCTATTGCGTGCCGATGTAAGGTCTTGTGACGGTTCCGAGGGAGACCGATCTAGGCTATAGCAGTTGGGGTAGTGCATCACCCTTTATCCCCTATATTTAGTAATTATACGTGGATTCGAGCCATCATGGAAGCGCTTTAACTACAGTGCTTTCTACAGTTTTTTTCTCTCAAAACTTTTATAGAGTTCTATGGCAAAAACAGTGATAATTTACTCTCGCGCTAGCAGCATTTATCAGCCTCTACTGCCAGGCCTGATTATTCATCAACTAGACAATTTTTTCTCGCAGAATTCTTGAACAGTTGAAAACCACGTCAGCTCGCAGAGATTGTAGAGTTTTATTCAGAATATTGAACAAAACATCAAAACGACATTGAGCTGTTGCAGCTCAATTGCTTCACTTAGGTCCGTGGATCGCCTCCCTGCACCGCCTGTACTTTCTGAATTCCATCTGTTCGATTTTTTCGAACGGACCGTCCTCGTTATCGAGCAGTTCGTATTTGAAGAAGAAATTCATTGCCTTCTATGAAATTGTAATCTCAGGGTGATTTCTGCGCATCATGGTATTTCTCCTACTATTAGAATTAGTGACCAACTTTTTTCTTCCTCTTGTCGACCTTAACAAATACCTCGTGCTTTCCGTCGTGCTTTGCATCGAAAGTCGTGATTATGTCCGTGTAATCCTGAATGAGAGTTGTACTTTTAAGCCCTTACTGGTGTCTTAAACCACATACGCTAATTAGCTTAATCGAGCGTTCACAGTTGAAAACCCACTACATGGTATCCGAAGTGATCCTCGATGTCCAGCGCGAGATCATCACTCTCGCTGGCTGGATACCTACATATCGATGAATCCTCTGGTGCACTCTTCCGTAGGAGCTGAGAAGGCCGAGTAGATGAAGAGAAGCGCTGTACCAGCTAGAAGGGCGTTCATTTCTAAAAATGAGCCATAGTCAATCCACCAGAATCTTGTGGAGAGTGAGACCAACAGGGAAATCGTAGGGATCTGTAATTTCGACAGGGCTTATAAACCATTCGGATCGATGATTGTTCTCACTGCGGCACCAGATACTTGTCGAGTTCGGCACTAATATTACTGTATTTTGCCAAAATATCCGATACAGCTTCCTCAAACTAGTGACTTCAAGTACAAGTGTCCTCACGGGACTACTATTGAAGTTATGAGTGGAGAGCGTTTCATTCAAGCACTACGAATCCGGCCCTGCCTTGTTTTTCATTAGCCTTCCTATGTAATAGATTCTCGGCACCGTACCAAATTTGAAAAAAGAAAATTAAAGTTGTGTTAGGATGCGTCCAGGTACAACAACTTAGGAAATTCGCGGTAGTTTCAGACGTTTAGAGCGTGCATAGCGCAGGGCTAAGAGGAGCTACTGTCACCCGCACGGTCCAGCGACCCGGACTTACCCAGCTTCTTTCCGAGGCCAACTGAATTGGTACCAGATTAGCCCGCGAAGATGGAGATACTAACCTGAATAGTGGTTGACCCTCAAAGTCATTATATAAACCAAACCACCACGCTTCTACGATTCTGAATGGAAGACGAATGTGAGGCGCGTGCTTGGGAGATATCGCGAGGAGATCCGGTATTGTTACAAGATTCAGAACTTCACATTTGCTGAATTTTGCGGCGATTCCAGGTCATGGAATCATGGTGATGGAAAACCCGGTTTAAATTCCGCGCCGATTTCTCGTTCTCTCTCGCTTTCTCTCCGTCTCTCGCAGACTCTCACTCTCTTGCTCTCTCTCCGTCTGGCTCAGACGGCTGCGCGAAATTTGAATCGGGATTTCCGTCACTGTGCTTTGGCGCACTCTTCGATCAGTCTACCGAGTCCGATAAAAGCTTCAGGCTTCAATCGTTTAGACTACAGGGATCGTATGCTCCTGTCTCCCGAGCTGGGAAGATCTCCCCTGCTCGGCGCCTCTCAGCAATCAGGCTCGGGGAGATCTCCCCTGCTCGGGAGACACGTGCATACAGCTCCAGATCGCTGTTGGTATGACCATTAACTGAATTTTATTGGACCATCAATTTTTAGCTCAAATATAAGACACTTGAAATTGTGTCTTGCTGTTGATTAGCACGTTGATTAGACCCTATCTACTGTTGGCTCATTTTTTGCATTTTTCTTGCTTTTACTTTTACATCTTTCCTACTTAACTACTATTTCCATTCTCAATATCTCGGCACCATAACTGCTTACTTTAGTGAAATCTCTGTGCCTTATTCAAGCTGGAATTATCATTCTTCTCACTCAATATTTTAACCTATCGTGCCTTTCTTAAGTGCGCCAACCTTTAGCACCCAAAATAGCCACTAGGCAGAATGTCAGTGAAAAAAATTCGACCATGACTGTGGAGTTAGATCTTTCAGCTAGTAAAAGTAAAATGAAATGAAATCCAGTCATGAAAAATAGCTCACCAGTGAATTCACCTGCGTACAGGTGTTATTCTTCGGATTACCTATCATTTCATGGAGCGAGTGCTGTCCGTGTGTCCAAGACTCGATTAGGTTATGACAGGGTCAGTTCGAGTGAAATGGTGTTCTGACAGTACAGGCACGTTGGCTGGCAAGCCGTGGTGGCAAAAACCCCGATTCAAAATTCCCGCCACCGTCTGAGCTAGACGGAGTGAGCGAGAGAAAGCAGCGCGAATTTTGAATCGAGATTTCCGTAGCCACTCCAGGCTGCCGAGACTGATGTAGCCCGTTGATCAGTCCCCTAAGCCTCAAGGAATGATCAAGCACATACTGTCTCTTCTCACAGCGTTGTGGTCAGCATTTTCGAAATGAAGAGCATGTAATGTTGGAAAGTTTTATTGAGGGTTTTATTCAGGGCGTTGAACGGAACGGTAAAGATGTCATGAAATCGTTGAGGTTCAGTTGCTGTCCTCGACAGGTTCCGTCTTCTTGAACTTGCATTTCTCGTATTTTTCGAATTCTTGCTCATCGATTGTTTGATATGAGTGTTTGAAGAAGAAGAGGTCCTCTCCGTTCTGTAAAATTGAAATCTTAGGGGATTTTTGCGCATCATGGTTCTGCTCCATAGGGGTAGCTGCACGGTTCGTTACAGCCTAGAGCATAAGACATCTACTTCTGTCCTGGAGCACATTCATATACCTTGTATACTGTGGACGTAGATCCCTTCTAAACTCAACGACCCACCCCATCCTTGTCGACCTTGACAAATACCTCGTTCTTGCCATCGTGCTCCGCTTTGAAAGTCGTTACTACGTCGTCGGCACCCTGAACGGAAGTTGACTCTTTTAGCTCCTACTGGTAAGGTATACTATACCCGCTGGTCAGGCAATTGGTATAATCCGACTTTGGCTGTTGAAAACTCACTACTTGGAATCCGAAATTCGTCTTTATATCTTCCGCGAGATCCTTATTGTAAGCGCCTGGAAACGAATCGACGAATCCTCAGGTGCACTCTTTCGTAGAGGCTGCGAAGGCCGAGCAGATTAGGAGAAGCGCTGTACCGGCTAGAAGAGCCTTCATTTCTGGAAATGAACCATGGTCAATCCACGAGAATCTTGTGGAGAGTAAGACCAACAGGGAAATCGTACGGATCTGCGATTTCGACAGGGCTTATAAACCCTTCTGATCGATGGTTGTTTTCACTGCGGCACCAGATACTTGTCGACTAATATTACTGTATTTTCTCATAATATCCAATACAGCGTTCTCAAACGAATGACTTTAAGTACAAGTGTCCTCACGGGGTCACTGTTAAAGTTATGAGCGAAGAGCGTTTCATTCAAGCCCTAGGAATCCGGTCCTGCCTTGTTTTTCGTTAGCCTTCCAACGTAGATCTCGGCACCGTACAAAATTTGAAAGAAGAAAACCAAAGTTGTCTTAAGATGCTTCCAGGTACGATTACTTGAGAAATTTGCGGTAGTTTCAGACGTTTAGAGCATAGCGCAGGGCCAAGAGGAGCTACTGTCACCCGCACGGTACAGCGACCAATCCCCGCCCGGACTTACTCAACGTATCCTTCCGTGGCTAGTGAAATTGGTACCAGATTAGCCCGGGAAGATGGAGATACTGACTTGAACAGTGGCTGATTCTCAGTCGTTATACAGGGTGGCGAATAAATACGTACGCGCGACCTTCCACTCAATTCTAAACTTTGGGTCATAAGCTTGCGCATGTTTTTCCTTTCCAGAATATTTATTAGGCACCTGCCATTAGTTTTGCAAGTGAAAAATTGGTTTTCCAAGCAAAAGTGGAGAACTGTTGAAGTCGTAAAGTGACTGGTCAAGAAGTGGAGAGTCCCGCCTCGAAATGACTGAATTTTCCGAGGTTTAGCATTTCTCTAATAAGAGGCCAGATAATCTAAAGCAATGGCAGGAGAGAGAAGATGTCCACAGCAATCTAAGAAGTGATTGGAGGTGGGCCGTCAACTCACGAGAGATGAGAGAGATTATTAATAAGAACACCAACCTACAAGCTGATGTTAGTTTGAATAAGAAGGTTAGGGTAGACTAACATTATCGAGATAATCTCAAAATGATCGTAGAAGTAAAGCTTAGGCTTTAAATCTATGGTATCGAAGAGGTAACGTTCTTATTGATCAAGCGAAACAAATTGGGACGAAAAAACGCGAGAATTTTTGGAAATCCTTCATGGTGCGCCGCTGCTGCTGCGCCTACTCCTCTCATGAAAAAATTTTAGTAGCCAAGGAAATTATTAATTGAAGTACAGTGCCTCATCTTAGCACTGTGGTTAGCATTTTCGAAATGAAGCGCATGTGATGTTGGAAAGTTTTATTGAGGATTTTATTCAGCAGATTAAGAAGAATGTCGGAAATGTCGTCAAATCGTTGAGGTTTAGTTGCTGTACTCGACAGGTTCGTAGATCGTCTCCCTGAGCTCGCATTTCTCGTATTTTGTGAATTCTTGCTCATCGATTTTTTCAAATGGACCGTCCACGGCGCCCATTAGTTCATATTTGAAGAAAAGGTTCGCTCCTTTCTGTAAAATTGTAATTTTAGGGAGATTTTTGTGCATCATGGTTCCGCACCACCGGGGCAGCTGGACGGTTCGTTACAGCCTAGAGCATAAGGCAGTTCTCCTGTCCAGGGCCCAGATTCATGAACGGAAGAGCGGTCTCAGATACCGCGGCGCAGCCACAAACAGATGACAGAGTCGATGAGAGATTGCGTCTAACATAGGAAGTTTAGGATAAGCAGACAAAGGTGGGAACCGTTCTAGCTATATCTCAGGGTTTATCGGGGGTTTATCAATGATGAATCTGGGCCCAGAAGCACGTCTACTGTGGATGGAGAACCCTTCTAAACTCAACGACCCACCCCTTTCTTGTCGACCTTTACGAACACCTCATGCTTGCCATCGTGCTTCGCTGCGAAGGTCGTCATTTCGTCGTCGTCATCCTGAATGGAAATTGACTCTTTTAGCTCCTACTAGCAAGGTGTACTGTACACGCTGGTCGGGCAATTGGTATAATCTAGCTTTGTCTGATGAAAACTTACGACTTGAAATCCGAGATCCGTCTTTATATCTTCCGCGAGATCCTCATTCTCGCTGGCTGGATACGTATCGATGAATCCTCTGGTGCACTCTTCCGTCTTCCGAAGGCCGAGCAGATCAGGAGAAGCGCCGTACCGGCTAGAAGAGCGTTCATTTCTGAAAGTTAATCGTGATCAGTTGGCGAGAACCTTAGGGCTCGTTCAGAAGACGCGCGTCGAAAATGCAAAATCGAAGCTCAATCGATAATTAACGCCCTTGATCGAATTTGCTCTTTTGCATTAGTGGCGCAGTCCGGTTGCGCCTCATATAGGCAAACTTACTGGTCGCTCGGATTTTTTAGAATTCTGCCATTCCTTATTAAAGGGAATTTTGACGAAATTCACTTTTTTCGTTTAATTTCTTTCCTATGTGATTATATGCCTAATTTTTTTTTGCCTATATGAGGCGCAACCGGACTGCGCCACTAACGCAAAGGAGCAAATTCGATCAATGACGTTGACTATTGATTGCGCTTCGATTTTGCATTTTCGACGCGCGTCGTCTGAACGAGCCCTAAGGAAGAAAAGACCTGTGGTCAGCGGCTGTGGTAACAGTTTTGACAAAGACTTATAAACCTTTCTGATGGATGGTTGTTTGCACTCTGGCACGAGGTCTTTGCCATTCTTCCGCATTCAATGTACTCATAATACCGTACTTTTCCGATTTATCAGAGCTTTCGCCATCAGGTGACGTTGAATACAACTAGTACAGTTGTCCTGTAACAACGTCATTGGGAATCGTGCTTCTACCTTAACTCAGCTTAACTTAACTCATAGCTTGCCGAAAAGCCAAAAACGTAACACAGTGCGAGAGAAGAAAACCATTGCTCCTACTTGAATTTTGCTTGTAAAATTTGAGATCGCTTTAGACAACTAGAATCAATAAGTAGATCGTTATTGTATAGTACCATTTTGGTAACATTTTAAGTTTATGACAGGTCTGCTGATGAGTTTTCTACCTCATCATCCTTGCCAATGCTTGTCAGAGATTTTTTGCACTTGTTGGCTACATAGTATCAAAAAAAAACATCGGGGGTAATTTACCAGCCGCGACAGGGCTCACCTCGCCGCCTTTTTTGTCGATCTTTAGTGGGAGAATGCTTTACTGAAATATGAAATGTTTTATGAATACGACGAATAGAAAAGTCCGCAAATGGATCAGTCAAACCGTAGTTGAAGGACACCTGCACTACCTGTATGTAATATTACTAAATGACAAAGGCTCTGCGGGATATGATGGCAAAGTACGGTATTATTAGTTCATTGAAGTGGAAGAATGGCAAAGACCTCGTGCCAGGGTGCAAACAACTGTTGGTCTGAAGGGTTTATAAGCCTTCGTCGAAATGATCACCACTGACGCTGACCACAGCTCTTTTCTTCCTTGTGTTCTCACCAACTGATTACGGTTCACTTCCAGAAATGAACGCTCTCCTAGCTGGTACAGCGCTTCTCCTCATCTGCTCGGCCTTCGCAGATCCTACGGAAGAGTGCACCCGAGGATTCATCGATACGTATCCAGCCGGCGAGAATGAGGATCTCGTAGAGGATATAGAGAGGGATCTCGAGTTCCATGTTGTGAGTTTATAACAGCCAAAGCCAAATTATACTAGTTGTCAACCAACGGGTATAGTATACCTTACCAGTAGGAGCTAAAAGAGTCAATTTCCGTTCAGGAAGACAACGACGAAATGACGACCTTCGCAGCGAAGCACGATGGCAAGCACGAGGTATTCGTCAAGGTCGACAAGAAAGGGGTGGGTCGTTGAGTTTAGAAGGGTTCTCCATCCACAGTTGACGTGCTTCAGGACAGGAGAAGTAGCTATCTCATTATCTAGTCTGTAACGAACCGTCCAGCCATTTTTTTACGAATAGAATCATGATGCCAAAAATCCCCCTGAGATTACAATTTTACAGAATGGAGCGAACCTCTTCTTCAAATATGAACTAATAGGCGCCGTGGACGGCCCATTCGAAAGAATCGATGAGCAAGAATTCACAAAATACGAACAATGCAAGGTCAACGAGTTCTCAGAACCTGTCGAGGACAGCAACTGAACCTCACCGAATTGGCGACTTTTTTGACATTCCGACATGCCTTGAATAAAACCCTGGATAAAACTTTCCAACTTCATATGCTCTGTATTTCAAAAGTGCTGACCACAATGCTGAGAAGAGAGTTGGTCATTCTCTTGAGGCCTAGGCTAAGGGGATTGACCAACGGCCTACGCCAACCTCGGTAGCCAGGCAATGGAGGGCCTCCTAGGCGACTTCTAAACCCTAGGAACGCGCCGTGCCCTCGTGTTCCATCCAAAGCCGTAGAAGTCCGATGAAATCCTGTGCAGGGGCTTACAGAGTCAGTCGCTGAACAAGTCAGTGTCTGCGAGGCACTGTTCCAGCTGGGACCGCAAAATTGTGGATTTCTGAAGTTGCTGTAACTGCTGTACACTGTGTAGTATTAGTACTTAGGAATCCCTCGGTGTCGGTTTCCTCTGCTTCTTAGAGCTATTAATTCTAAGGTTCGTCATGTTCAGCTGTAGGCGCTGAACATGACGAACCTTAGAATTAACCTTAAGGGCCATTGACACTCTAATGAGGTAGTAAAGCATGAGTCGAGTTGGAGGTGGGTGGACCTCTGCTATGGTGGACCCCTTTGCGGCAGTGCTGCACCGAAACGGTAACGATCGTTTTGAGACCAGTAACAAAAAGCTGAAAACAACGCAGAAACCTATGACTTTGGGCTACTCTACTGGAGGCTCTTGCAAGTCTCGAAAGTCGCACGCTTCCAATTTTTCGATGGAGCGCTGGTCGAGCCGGCTTACAAACGAGAAAGCCATATCTTACGGATCTTCTCAATAACGTGTCGATCCTCTCAAAGACGTCTCCCGACTGTGGTCCTAATAGTAAGACGGTCTCAAATAAATATTTTTGAAACAGAAGAGCAGTTTACCGAGTCGCGAGACCACCGAGACTAGGTTAGGTAGTATATCTTTTGAGTTTTATTGATATTATTGAACCATACCGCAACAACAGTCTTTATTCTTTATTCTTTATTAATTAGCTCAATTACCGTCTTCAATGTGCCTTAAAGCACCCTGATCGTACAGCTTGTACTGTTCGCCTTGCTCTTCTTTGGTCTTGTGGAAGTAGCCGTCTTCGTCGCCCAGAATTTCCGTCTTCCTCCCCCAGAATTTCGTTCTTGAGAAAGAGAGACGATCCATTCTACAAGTTTTGACGAAGATTTTGCGCTAATCGTCGTGTTTCGCTCAATTACTATTAATTAGCTCGAAGATTCATGATTTCGTTGTTGGTTTTCTGAAAGGAAACCTTCAAATCGTTCTATAAACAAGGGCCCGAGAAATATTCCCTCTGTTACGTTTCGTGAAGGAATACCAGCTGGATATTCATTTACAGCACAATCCCCATTATAAATCACCTTGAAATCTAGAGGTACTGAGGTCGTCCTCTCTGATCTTGACGAGTGGAGCGTGCTCATCGTCCAGAATTTCATATCTGGGCGATTTTCAGGATGTGCTCCATCCTGAAAATTCTAATATCAAAACGAATTCTCCTCATTAACCTAAAGGCCTACGGCCAGATTTGCTGAGCTTTCGGGTGAATCCTGCGTCATAGTATCTATAATAAATATATTGCCCATGCTCTAATGGCGTTTTGGCCCTATCGAGCTTTCCGTTATCGTAGTCTACCGTACCACCAGCCAGGTTAATGGGTTCCTGTCGTTCTCTGCCCTTTACAGAGGCTGCGAACACAGAGCAGAGAGCAGTTTTAGCTCAAAGAGTGTTCATTTCTGAAAGCAAACTCCAATATAATCAAATCACGAAATTCTAAAGAACCATATCCGTCGAAAATGCCAACTTGAAGAGCTTGCGGATTGGGTCAATAATGTCAGCGCTGACCATTTCAATGGAGGAATATCAACCTTTCGGATGGTGGGTGGCTTGCACTATAGCATCACTTCCGCATTAGGGTAATAGCCAAATAAATTTGTGCATTCATAAATTGCACTCTACCACACCTGCGTTCAGGACTAGATTTGATAGTTTTCGTCTAAAAATAGCGCCAAATATCGTTAGTTTTGGTTTGAGCGGTTGCTTACGAAGAACTGAAGAACAACTGCTGTTTTTAAGAGGACTTCTACGTCAATTATTAAGGTTTCACCTGTCCATTGTTCCAAAGCGGTGTCTGATGGAGCATCGGATAAATTTTCTCAATTTTCTACGGCTCCAATCAGACCAATCCGTAATACTTGGAATGTTCCATTCTACAAGGAAATAGCGTTTATTCTTCAGTCTTTTGTATACAACCAAATCCAAATGAAAGCCATTGACTATTTGGCGCGATTAGTCGGTGAGGACAGTCGAACTCATTTTCAAATCTGTTCCCTTGTATGTAGGCTTGTATTTGTTATACTGTTTGTGCTCAATTTGGAATATTTAATATTACTTCGTTGTTGTTGTTCGAGGGCAAAAGCTTTAGTGCCACCCACTATCCGAAAGGCTTAAAAAGCTGGGGTCCAAGTGGAGGAGTGCACACGCCGACGACTTTTCCAGTGGTCCACTGGAACTGCAATCACTCTCCCGACGCTCTTCACCAGGTCTTTTTATTCTATATGGTCCCTTCGACACGGATCGCTTTCAGAGATGAACTTCCTTCTGCTGGGGACACTGTTTCTCTTGATCGGCTCTGTTCTGTCAGCTCCAAAGGGCTGCGTTAGAGGATCGATCGTGGCCACCAGAGTCCATGAGAACAGAGGAATGAAAGAGGAAATCCGAAATCAGCTTGGAATCACTGTTGTGGGTTCATCATTGTCGTAAATCTGCATCAAATTTCTAACCCTGCTCCACCCTGTAGGCATGGGTAAAGTAAAGGTATAAGCGTTCTGAAAAGACGTCTCCACTCTACAGACTAGGGGAGGTGTCTTCAAAGACTGCAGAAAATTTCGGAATTTCACCACATCCCATAACAATAACCTGAGTAAATCCCTCCATCTAGGCCCACACAAAACCTGCACCCGATAAAGTGGAAAAAAAGGACTAGTGAGGTGTTTCTTTCGCCATAGTCTCACTTCCAGCTCAGTCGAGTAGCTATGCCCCCACCTTTGTGTATTCAGAGTTGCGTTTTCAGTATTTATTTATTTATTTCAAAAAAATTTGAGAGGGCCCGCGTGGTACAGCGGTAAGAGGCGCTGCTGACACCCGCACGGTCGAGCGATCGATCCCGGCCCGGGCTAACCAAGCCTTCCATCCCTTCGGGGTCGGGTAAATTGGTACCAGACTTGTCTGGGAAGGTAAAGACACTGACCTGGTATAGCATCAGGCCCCCGCAGGTCACTGTATAGGCCAAATACGCATTCACTATGCCTCTACGATTCTGAATGGAACCTTTACCTTATTTATTTATTTATTTATTTATTTATTTCCAAAGACGCGCCAAAAAAGCAAAGCAAAATCATCACCACAGACAATAGCCTTTTAACAAGACGAAAAGTTTTAAATTCAGAACGACGACGACATTATCAAGAGTTTCTTCGTGATAAATCGCCGTTTCCGCGAGAGGTTCGTCAAAATAGAACGAGTGGCTGAGGTATTGCTGACCAAACTCTGTGGTCGCGAAGTTCTTTCTAATATGACAATTTTTTAGAATCTGGGAATGTTCTTCTTCAAATACGAAATATTTGACGATCGTCGCGGCCCATTCAAACTGATCAGAAGGGCACATTGGCTGAACTTGAAAGGGTGCAGGGTGCAGCCCAACTTGCATGCTCCTGATTTTGACTACGACTACTAACTGCCGTAATACTTTTTATTATTTTTAAGCATAGTTCCACTTAGTTTGTTTAACATCCTGAATAAAACAGTTCTAGAAATGGTCCGCTCTCTATATTTTTCTCCGAAAACACTGCTCAAGAACTCATAAAGATATAGAAATCGAAAGACGACATTAAGGGCAGACTTGAAAGCACTGACCCTTGTCTGTGTTTGCCATGATTGCGCCGCCATTCGGTCGGGTGGTGCTCCTCGTTCCTGGGAATTCGATTACCCAAGTGAAATTCCCTCATCAACCTAAAGACCAACCTTCTGTTTCTCGTGGACTTCGAGTAATACCTTGTGTTTACCGTCGTGCTTGGCAGAAAAGTCTTAATTTCACCTCTAATCTCCTGAATAAAAATGTAGAAACTAATTTTTATAGAATCTGCATGCTGTCATCCATTGGAACGGTAAAGGTGTAGTAACACCAATTGCGCCTCTACGATTCTGAATGGCAGACGAAAGCGTGGCGCTTTCTTTCGAATTCGAAAACTGCATTTTTACTAAACTTTGTGGAGATCCCGGTTCATGAATCATAGATTTATCACATCCTAGTAGCGTGTTGTATAGACAGACCATGGTAGCGGAATCCCCGATTCAAAATTCCCGCCTTGCTTCAAGCTCCCCACGCTCAGATAGCGGCGCGAAATTCGAATCGGGGTTTTCGTCACTGGAGTTTGGCGCAACCCTCGATCAGGCTGCAAGCTTCTGCCTTCGATCGTTGTCTCTTTTTATCACAATAGCTGAAAAATAAATAATCTACTTGCGAGTTGACCGCACTATTGATTAGAGTGTTGATCGGACTTGATCATCTGCTCGCCCAACTATACATCCCCAGGTCACTTAGGCTCCTGCTCTGTCACAATAGCTCGAAAATAAGTAAGCTAATTTCAAATTTGCCGTACTATTGATTAGATCTGATCAGACTTTATCTTCTTCTGGCTCCACCACCTCCTAACCAATGTAGCTTTTGTGCATTTCCCGCTTCTGTTAGCTCGTTTCTGTTTTTTCCTTACTTTTACTTTTTTATCTCTCCCATTGCACTTTTATTATTCGAGCGATCGATCCTCTCGCATGCTAATGCCTACAGTACCGGACATTTGATCACTTTGATCGACAACGACATTTGATAGTTTGATCACTTTTCGAAAACGACGCTTTGGGGCGTTCTAAAGCGGCTTTTTTCAATAACTTTGTTCGAGCCTACCATACTTCCGGGGTCGTAACTATTAGTAGCAGAGCATGTAAGTGTTCAGAGCGGTGTGCATGGCGCATCCTCAGAGGGCTTATCAACGCCGATCACTTTACTTTTACTTTCTATCGCGAATTTGAACTATATTTGTTCCAGTGCTGCACTCACGTTGAAAAATAACGTTAGAATCTATACGGAGAACCTCTTGGTGATGATGAAGCTGATCTCATATCTCATGATAGCGTAATTATGCTGCTCCACAACGCCCATGGCAAGAATCTCGATCTCCTTGACTGGATATACGCCGGTGTATTCTTCGTGCTCTCCTCTGCAAGGGCTACGAAGAACGAGCAGACTTCGAGCACGAGACAGTTCCAATTCGAAGGGTTTTCATATCTGAAAGCGAATAAAGAAAAATGAGATCGCAGGAATGTGATGAAGAATGAGATCTGACGGAGTGTGCCTAGTTAAGGAGATGGCAGATCAAATCATCCCAACAACAACTTCAGCACCTGTGATAACTGTATCGGCGGAGGCTTGGAGCCTTCCAGACCGTGGATGGGTTGTACTATGGCCTTTCGCCTTTGAAGCCAGAAAACTCATAATTTTGCGGATTCTCGCTGATGCTATACCAACGAAGCACAACAACCAACAATGAACAGCTTTGGCATAGCCTACATACAGTACCGGACATGTCTCTTGATCACTTCTCGAAAAAGACGCTTTGGTCCGTTCCAAAGCGGCTTCTTTCCAATAACTTTGTTGAAGCTCAATTATTTGTAAAAATATACATATATTTGAGCTCAGCAGCTCAAGCTCTATCGATCGGTATCCAAAGATCGGTACAAATACAAAATATGGCCTCTTTTGCAAAATATGGCGCTTTTGCCGACCCCGAAAATCTCGCCCGGTCGGCCCCCGAATGGAAAAACGGTCATATTTTCCACTTGTACCAATCTTTGACTACCAGTCGATAGAGCTCGAGCCGCTGAGCTCAAGTATATGAATATTTTCACAAATAATCGAGTTTCAACAAGTTTATTGAAAAAAGCCGCTTTGAAACGCTGTTAAGCAGATTTTCCGAGTAGTGATCAAAAGACATGTTCGGTACTGTAGCACACAAAAACGTATCCGCGAGTATCAACGATTTTTTGTTAGATAGGGACGGTGGTCATCAAAGCCTTCGCAAAAACCCATGTTGTGATGCGATGAGAAGGTTATTGGAAGTGATCTATTTAAACATCTGCTTGCATTTGTTCATCTGTTGGCTTATGTGTATAAACACCTCACTTCTAATAATCGCTGAAAAATATCGCCAAATACAAATTGGTTTGTATTCGGCCATGCATTCGCTCTCTAATTCAATCCCTATATGAGGTCGTTTACTGTAACTGCACATATTTAATGGGTAAATGTTGTTCCCTGATTTATTATTCAAGGGTCTAGTGCCACCTCTATCCGAATGGTTGATAAGCCAAGGCTGTTTCTCGCTTTCCGGGAGATCTACTAGGCTGACACCCCTCTGGGCACTTTTTGTCGAATCTTATCCTTCTATACACTCTCGTGGTTACTTTCGCTTTCAGAGATGAACGCCATCCTGCTCGGAACGTTGTTTGTCTTGATACAGCTCTGCCTTGTCCTCTCAGCCCCGAAGGGCTGCGTCAGAGGAGTTATCACGGCCTACAGAGCCAGAGAGAACATTCTTATGATAGAGGAAATTCGTGTTCAGTTGGGATTCAGTGTGGTGAGTTCTGTAGGCGTGAATTTCTAGAAATTTACCCATTTAAGGTTTCCTACTTTGATCAAGAATGCCGAACATCGGTTGTCTGATAGGATCCTATTTTCTCCAACTCTTCCTTCTGCAGTGTTAGGGCCCTTTTAGACCAGACGATGAAAAATTGAGCGACGAATTCGCAGTCTTCACCGCGGCGGTGACCGCGCGCTGCGAAGTGTGAGCCTCGCTGCCGCAATGCGGCCGCCGCAAACGTCGCGTTGGACGAGAATGCTCGTCGTCGTGTGTTTCGCTCAATTTCATTTATAACGGCTGATTCGTCGCTCAAAATGCACTTCGTTGGGTCTGTAAGGGCCCTTACATGGAGGGCGACTTCCCTGCGGGCAACGGCCGCTAAATAAGCCAATGTCACATTTTTTTCAGACGATCCTGTTGCCAATTTACCCTACCCCGAAAGGTTGGGTTAGCGTAAGCCAGCATCGATCACTCAATCACGATAGTGTTATCAGCTACGTCAGAATGCGCGACCCGCTCCAATACCTAGAAAAACACCTTGGAAATTAGCCCATTTTCAAGTTATTATGAGGAAAGGTGAGGGTCCGACAAATGTAGCCAATGGTCCTACCGATAGCTATATGTAGTTTTAACTATTGAAAGCTGAATGATAGATAACACTCCTTGACCTGATCGAAGGGTGCCCCTAATAGGTAATGAGTGTTTCAAATTTCGCGCCGCTACCGCGTGTGAGCTCGGAGGGCGGCGCGAAATTTGAACAGGGCCTTGCAGTTTATGGCGGGTCCCTTTGTTGTATTTTAAAAGTCTTTATAGTGCAAAGCCATCTCAATAGCCTGAAAAGTGTGATTTCCATTCAGGCCGACAGCGACATCATCAAGAGCTTCTTTGCGAGTAATCGTGGTTCTCGCGAGAGGTTCGTCAAAATCGAAAGACCACCTAAGGTATTGCTGATCAAACTCTGATAAGTTATCTCTGATATAACAATTTTTAGAAAATGGGAATATTTTTCTTCAAATACCATGTATATGATGATCATCGCGGCGCATTCCGACAAATCAGACGAGCACATTGGCTAAGCTTGAGAGGATGTCGTCAGGTGGCCGGCCTGACGGCACCTGACATCGACTATGACTACTAGCTGCCGTATTTCTTTATTTTTCAGTTTTGTGTCCAACATTCTGAATAAAACAGTTCAAGAAATGGTCCGTTCACGAGAAATTGCTATGAGAGCGCTACTTCAGCACTCAAAATTTCCCCAAAATCGAAACACGACCAACAGGGCAGACGTGAAAACCCTGACCCTGGTCCGTGTTTGCGCGGATTGCGCCACCATCCGGTCGGTCCGTGCTCCACACGCGCGTAATTGAAAGGCGTGTGGTTTCTGTGCATTTGCAGAAGCCTGTCCACGCAAATATGCACAGCAAACAGTGGCAGCTCAAGAAAACTCACGTGCGACCAGTTCTGCTCGAGAGGTTGTCGTACACGTAGAGCACTTGAGCATAAAATCAGCACTCGATCAGCTTCCGGTTTCCCCCAGCTGTCATTGAAGAAGCTTCGAGTTAGTCTTCACCAACCAATCAGCGGCCTACAGGCCGCCTAGTGAACTGATGATTAGTAGAAAGCATATATCAAACATCTATAATAACAAACAAAACGAAGAACAAAAAGCATGCAGCCAAAGGGGCGAGGAGCTGACGAAATACGTCACTGGGAGCATGGTAACGGACAATCGCGGCGGGACCCTAGAGTTGACAAACAGACATCGTGGTTTCGCTTAATTGTTAGTGATGAAATGAAATTGATGGAATACGTCACTGGGAGTACGGTAACGGTCAATCGCGGCGGGACCCCAGAGTTGACAAACAGACATCGTGGTTGCGCTTATTTATTAGTGATTAGTGGTAATGATGAGATGAAACTGATGAACTACGTCACTAGGAGTACGGTAACGGGCAATCGCGGCGGGACCCCAGAGTCTTTACCCTTTCGAAGCGTCTCTTCACTGCTACAACAGTCCAAAGAGTAACTTTTTGCGTCTTTTGCTGCGCTGCATCCTCTGCGTGTCTCCCCTACATTTGACCTATTCCGCTGTATCGCTCTTTGAGTCTATGCTGGTTTATCATTGCTATCACACCGAATCAGTTAAACAAAAATCGTTATCTCTTACCCGTCGAGTTTCCCACCTACCTTTTGACGAGGTACGGTGCTAGTAAAGTAAAAAGTAAAGGTGCCGGCGTTGATCAGTCCCCTAAGGACGCGCCGCCGCATTCGTATTCAATTCAGGGCCGCAGAGGCTTGATGAATGCGTGTTTGGCCTATACAATGACCTGCGGGGGCCAGCCGCTATACCAGGCCAGTGTCTTTACCTTCCCAGACAAGTCTGGTACCAATTTACCCGACCCCGGAGGGATGGAAGGCTTGGTTAGCCCGAGCCGGGATCGATCGCTCGACCGTGCGGGTGTCAGCAGCGCCTCTTACCACTGTACAACGCGGGTTTTTCAAAGGGTAAAATATCTTCTGATTGGACAATTAGTCAGTTAATTCCCTGGTCGGGTATCACAATAACGTCTGTCGCAGCGTCGGGAGTCTGTTCGGGTTGGTGGGACCGGTTCCGGCATTTCCGGTCCGATATGCCGGCGTATCATCGAGACGGCAACGATCTGCTGGCAGTTACCGGGCTCGCTTCTGCCGCTTCCCTTTACTCCTCACCGATTCCTTTGTACCCCTAAAGGCAGGTAATCTGGGAGAATTATACCCATTACTACTTCTGACAAGTGGAACCCTCTTTGCTGGAGAAGTGGTATAACTTGGTACCCATTTGCTAGACCCTCAACCACATAGCTCGTACGTTACTCCGAGGATGGGCCAGTGAAAGCCACGCATCGCGTCGCGCTGCGATATAGGCGTTGATCAGGCCCCATCGCTTGGATATACCCTAAGGCCCTTGTTATACGTTCGCTCACCCCCCAGCGTAACTCGACCGTTCAATATCAGACACCGTGGGGCCAGACACGTTTGTACGAGTTATCATGGTGGCGCTGGCGTGGTGAACTCGTACAAACGTGTCTCGCCCCACGGTGTCTGATACTGAATGGACGAGTTACGCTGGGGGGTGAGCGAACGTAAAACAAGGGCCTAAGAAATGGAATTTTCTACGGTTTTTATTTAAAACGAATCTCATACAAACTCCGGCAAGAAGATACTTAGGAAGATATTCTCATGATAATCGTCTGGTCGTCTTTTTCGCCTCCGATCAGGCGGCAGTCGCTCAACGATCTTTTCTGCCAATAAGCACTGCGGCAAATGTTTGACTTGTCCGTGATGTGCCGAACGCCCTGAAACTGATCTCAGCAGTCACAGTTCATCTCCACCACCGCCCACTTCTTCTTTTCGTCGCTCCTCACCTCTCCTCATGAAAAATTGTCCTACGGTCCCAATATTGCTGAGAATCAACAGAAAGCTATGAGGATAACAATTGCATCTACCTAGGTTTGATCCTCTTCTTGCGAATAGATGGTGGTGTACCATAACTTTCTTTTATATTCCATTTTAACTTCATTTTCACAATGTATTTGCCTCAGCTGAATAAAATTGCATAAAATTTGAATGAATTGAAAATATGAATGATGAATAAAATTTTTCGTTGACAAGCTCGTGCTTATTGTTGTGAATTCATGTGCATAAGTAAATAATCAGTTTCTGGTGTGTTTTCTCTTAAAATTCCAAAAATCATTGGTAATTTACCGTTTTTTCTGTAATGTCTTCTCATCTGCACTGCGGTTTTTGTACTTTTTCTAATATGCACCATAACAGCGGTTCTACCTCTCATTCAAGCCTTAGCTTTGACCTTTCCATCAGCTGGGTAGGTTCTCTCACCGGTTGGATTATTCGAAATTCAGCAAGAATTTTTGACAATTTGACTCCTGTCACTCACGTGGCGATATGAAGGCGTCAAAAGTTTTTTTTTATTTTAGCGAAGCACCATTTTGCCTCCAGATACCTTTACCTCTAGATAGGCTCTAAGGAGTGGCGGGAATTTCTGTTAATTTCTGGGGGGGGGGGGAATACCAGGCAGGAACAGGAGAAAATGAGGAAAAGGAATGATTTGATCACGTGACCTCATTATGTTCAGATGCGTAATTTTGTGCTATATTTTATTCTTCTTTTTTTCTCAATTTATATTTCTATAAATCAGATAAAGACTTCAAGGAGCGGTAGGATCTTCTTGATTCAGAAGATATCTGACTGCAATAGGTTATTCACGACATACATATCATCATCCGCGTTCCAATTGCGCACGTTTCCGTGCATGAATAAATAAATAAATAAATAAATAAATAAATAAACAGATAAATATCGATCTCTTGCGAGTGGAGCAAACTAGTTCAAAGTAGTTATTGATTAATTGGCTTGGCGCCAATAATCTATTTGATCTACAGTCAATTCATGGCGCGATGACGCCATTTCCACGCTTTTGAACCTATTGAGCGGTCGTGTCTGGACCTCACCCTAGTATCCCGAGACCTGCATGGTGGTCCAAAAGTTTTTTTTCGTGATAATTGATGGTGAAGAAATTTCCTTCAATTACTGAACGCCCAATATTCAAGAAGCGTAAGTATTTGTTCTTCTTCCATTTTTCTCACGTTTTTCTATCGATAGTCGTAAAATAAATTGAGTTTAAACTGAAAGATTCTACAAAAGTTCATCAATTTCAGCAAAGATCACTGATTGATAATGTGAATTATTTGATAAATTCGAAAAATATTGTCAGCGACGTTACAGTTTGTCTTCAAAACTGCTTTCGCAACTAATTGTGCTTCATTATCGAAATTTATTATCTATTTATTATTATTTATTAGTATTTATTTATTTACTTATTTATTTATTTGTTACCCCGCATAATGGCGCGCCAATCATTAGTGCACACATTAACAAAACAAAAACACCATGTCATAACACAACAAGTAATCAAATCAAATGGGCAGTTGGAGAACGGTTGACCAATAACGAAAGATTAGGGAACTTCATGCTCTAAACTGATATCAGATATAATCTACTACGGCCCAATACGGTTTTGAGAAAAAGAACACCATTAAGGATTAAGGACACTTTTGTCACTCATGAATCAGAACTCCGTTTTCATTACTATTTTAACATGGTCAGCCAGATCTGGCCAGTTGTTGACTTCCACTGCCAATCAGCTTCCGTTCACATTTCATGTGTGGTGCTCAGTTTCCGCTCCCATTTCAAATGTGGTGCCTTAGAGATGCTGTTGTTCTTCAACGCTTTTAAATCACTTTATTCGCTTGCCGTTGTGGGAGATCTACCGTCTTCTTCTAGAGCTCCTAGTGAACTTATTCGATGCCGATTAATTGACAATTAGTTGTTGTTGATGAGTAGACAATGACCCATAAAACCAAGCATAACCATGGGTTGTTCATTGTCGTCAACAGTTTCCTCGAGATCACTTCCTCGTTCTGAAGCTGGCTTTTTTCGAATTTTGATCGATATTGATACATTCTGTTTGCCGATGTCATTTGGGAATCTCCCAAAAGCACTGTTAACCTTCCTACTATCGATTTATTAATACTGATTTATTCTAAAAGATTCTTTTGTTCAATCTCTGCAGTCCTTTCCTAACTACTAGCGGAACCCTTGTTATTTTTGCTTTTTATTTCCGAATTGGAAGTCCGAGAAATATTTTATACCCCAATTTTTAGAGGTCGTCCAAGACGACGATGTGGCCGGCGGTGTTGCTCCTGGCCGTCGTCGTCTTCCCGTGGGCGTCGACGGCTCAGTTGACGTTCCTTACGGAGCGGGACTTCCGCAACGGCGCTCTGCTTCCGATCAGCTATCGCCGAATGAGACCTCTGTACAACGATCAGCGATTTCCTGCGAGGGTTAGTGAATTCTGAAGGTTTGATCTATACGAATTAACCCTGAAATTACCTTCTCTAAATGGGAATATCCACCTTGATAGTTTTAGGAATATAAAGGTAAGAGATGAGTGTAAAGTAGCCGACGTTGAGCGTCTTGACTTTTCCAGATAGGTCCAGTACGAATTTATCAGACTCCGGCAGATGAAGAGCCCGGGCCCAGATTCATGAACGAGCGAGCGGTCTCCGAAACCCCGGCGCAGCCACAACCAGACGGTAGAGTCGATGAGAAATCGCGTTCAACATAGGAGGCTCAGGATAAGTAAACAAAGGTGCACGCCGTTCAAGGTATATCTCGGGGTTTATTGGGGGTTTGCCATTGATGAATCTGGGCCCTGGCTACCTTACGCAAAGATCGATCGCTCGATCGTACTTGTGTAGGCAGCGCCTTTTACCACTGGATCCTGTGCGCCCTCTGTAGAAATATGGGCAAAGAAAATATAAAAGTGGGCTGGATAATTTTCAACCTGTACCCAGATTCATCAAGAGCAAACCCTCGATAAACCCCGAGATATACCCCGAACGACCGCACCTTCGTCTACTTGTCTTGAACCTCCTATGTTGAACGCGATTTCTCATCGACTCTGCCGTCTGGTTCTGGCTGAGCCGGGGTTTCGGAGACCGCTCGCTCGTTCATGAATCTGGGCCTTGGATATCATCCCTGAATGGGTTTCCGACCCCTATAGGCAACTTACCGATCCCATCGTACCGTCGTCATTCCAGAGAGCAAAACGAGGCGACGGCGTCGGAGTGGCGTCGAGTGACGAGAAATGGCCCGGTGGACGAGTCCCCTACGTGCTCTCCGCTGCATACAGTAAGTGCTCTCCTCCCTTTTGCTCATAGATACCCTCTATAGTGAACGGTTTAAAGCTGAAAATCAACGTGCGGTGATCGCACGTGCGATCGCCGGCTACCAAGAGAAGACCTGCATCCGCTTCGTGCCAAAGACGCCAAGGGATCGGGACTATATAGTGATCTCCAAACTGGATGGGTCAGTTCTTAATCGATTTCTTAATTTTACTTCTTCCCTGAAATGGTCAATACTAGGCAGAAATTTGTTGAAACCATCGTTTTATCGTTTTTCCTTTTGGAGCACAGTAGCGCGTTAGTGGAAGCTTCATTTCCTTCAATCCAAATGTTATTTTGGCTGCGCCGTTTTGTAACATGTTCAGCTCTCCCCTGCTACCTCGATCTCCCTGGTTCATGTTTACCCTGGCATTTTTGTGGATATTTCATCTCGTTTGTCTTCTTTTTCTGTCGAAAAGGACTGAGCGATCGATGGCTCTCTCGGAGCAAGTGGAAATGATCCACTTGAAACTTCGGAGCATTTCCAAGACTTCGTCTCCCTCCAGCGAATTTCTATGGGGGCTTTCTGCGGTTTTATACCACAAGAGGATTGAAGGGCTCACGTGGCGCATTGGTAAGAGCCCCCTCCTTTCATCTCCACAGTCGAACAATCGATCCTCGGCCGGACTGAGCTAGCCTTTCATTCCACCGTGATCGGACAAAATGGTACCGGGCATGGCTAGGGCAACGATTCTGAATGGATAATGAGTGCATGGCGCGTCTTTAGGGGAGCAGTCAATTTATTAATTAATACACCATTATAAATTTCCGAAAACTAGGATCTCACATGTGACCGAACATGATTTCAGCAGGGTGGAGCTGCCAGATAAATATAGGACCACTTTACCTTTATATTTGAAGATGCTAGGTTGTTCGCAAAACACTGACATCGGACAGGAATTGAACCCGCGTCTTTCTGTTTCCGGCAGACTGCACTAACCACTGTGCTACCGATGTACTTCGTTGCGAATCTCCTAGCATCTTTCTTTACCTTTACCTTAACCTTGTTGAAAATTTTTCTGTTCGGAAAAGAAGAACGATTTATGTCAACGTTCTCTCACATTAGTTTATGGACACTATCACCGGATTAATGGAGGAACTGTTCTAAAAATATTCAGATGTTACGCAGACTTTGCCCGGGTCGGTGGTCGTCAGCAGGTCTCCCTGGCCGATGAGTGCATCGACTACGCCACCATCGTTCATGAGCTGATGCATGTTATTGGTTCGTAATTTTTATTTTTTCGATTTTTTATTCCATGCTCCTTCCGCACCCTGAAGTTTCCCAGACTCTCCTGGGCGGATGGAGATACTGACATTAACAGTGACTGACCCACCTAAAGTCATTGCATAACCGAGTACGCGTTCGCCACGCCTCTACCATTGTGAATGGAAGACGAGGGCGTGGCGCGTTCCCAGCGGAAAGTAAACGCCACTACATTACCTTCACTTTTACCTTTCTTTCACCCTTATTTACTGATGCACATCGATCACTTTACCTTTACATTTCACCGTTCCAACAAAATTTGAAGGATTACTATACCGCATTCCGCATAATTCCCTGGAGATCTTTTGATCCACCAAAGCGATGGGTAACTGCTCTTCGGTAAACTCTCCATTCTCTGAAAGACCTCTCCAGACCTGATACCCATCTAATATCCAGTGTTTAGGCTTCATCCACGAACATCAACGAGGAGACCGCGATAGTTTTGTGACTATTCTCTATCAGAACGTAATTCCAGGTTTGTTTATAGAAGTTCTTTATGTTTTAATATCGCTTTTTACCTTATCTTGAATGCTTTTCGTCTTTTGTGAGTTTTAATGTTTTTTTTGTTTTTTAATGTTATTTTTGTTGTACAATAGTGGTAGAACGTTGTTCTTTTAGGTGCGAATTCCGACTTTGACAAGCTGACAACTCTCGATCTGACATACTACGGAGAGACCTACGACTACTTCTCCATTATGCACTACGAGAAGAACGAGGGCAGCAAGAACGGGAAGAACACGATAGAAGCAAAGGTAACCTGTCTGTGGTTCGGTTTTTAACGAAATTCGAAGGCTCTTGACCTATGTCATGAGAATCAGTAAAGGACCGTCACGACGTCCGACGGATTTGTAGTTAATTTGTAACCAAATCCTCGTTTTACGACTCTTTACTGATTTTTTATTTATTTTATTGATCCTTACATCCACTTGGATGTGCAATACAACAAGAATTGGTAACGACATCAACGGAACAAAAAGAAGAATGGGACTGCACTACACATCAAAGATGAAGAACCAGAAATCGAAATATCAGAACTAAGAACACATCATAATAAACAATCAAACACTAGTTACCTCAAGATTTAGCTTCATAACTCATTCAATCATCATAGGTCAGTCGGCAGACGTCCGGGTGTGGTAGAAGGTTTATCCAGATAACTCCGAAGAGTCCAAAGAACCGGAACAAGAAAGTGAATCAAAGAGGGCGGATCAGCGTTTTATATAGGCCTTCAGTCGACGCTCACTATTAGACTTCTACACAGCATGATGAGATCACATACAGCTATAGGATAAAAGTACAACATTGCGAAATACTAACATGGTCGACTGTGTATTGATTGACTGAGATCTCCTACATCGTACAGATGGGTCACTACATATTCTGGGCAGGTGTGTATAAAGTATGCTGATGGCTATAAATATAGGCCACCACGGATAAGTAGATAAATTAAAAAAGAATTAGGAAAGATTAGGATGACATTGCCCAGTCTAGCCTGCAAATATTGGCTCAAGACTATTGGCATCACTTGAAGCCGATCGCAGATCGCGGTTCAGACCACTCGTTGACTCATCCGAAACGTCAGTCTCGGAGTTTGTTCAAACACTTTGGAGACTCTCTTGTCACCTGCACCAACAGTTTCTTTGAACTGTGGCTTTCTCTGGTAACTAGCACTTCGAGAGCAATATCTCGCGACTACAGATGTTATGGGGCGCACCTGGTACAGTGCTAGGAGGTGCAATTTCTACCCACATGGTCGAGTGGTCGATCCCTGTCCACGACAATCAGACCTTCAGTCCCTCCGGGTCAGATGAATTGGTGCCAGACTTGGTAAGGCGAAGAGACTGACTGGAATAGCGTGTTGCCCCCCCCGCGTCGTCTGAACAAGACATTGCATAGGCGAAATGCGCGTTTGACATGACTCTGCGATTCTGCATGGAAGGCGAGTGCATGGCGCGCAGCTTCTAAGAGGGCTAACACCGTTACAAGATCCAAAAGGCCACTTTTGCTGGATTTTGTTGTAATTCCTGGGCCCAGATTCATGAACGAACGAGCGGTCTCCAAAACCGCGGCGCAGCCGGAAACAGACGGCAGAGACGATGAGAGATTGCGTTTATCATAGGAAGTTCAGGAGAAGTAGACGAAAGTGGGCGCCGTTTGGGCTATATCTCGGGGTTTATCGGGGTACCAATGATGAATCTGGGCCCTGGTCGTAGACTCATGGTGACGGTTACCCAGATTCAAGATTCCGCCTGCCCTCCAAGCTTTTCCCACTCAAAAATTTGAATCGAGTTTCCATCACTATGGTTTAGCACATTCATCGTTCAGGCTACCGAGTCCGATGCCGGCTCCTCCCTTCAATCACTGAAACTGCAGGGCCTAAATTAATGACGGGTATCGGCAATATACCTGAGAATAAACCCCGGTCGGCGCGATTATTCGCATTCAGGAACGCGCCGCGGAGTTTGTTTGGAGGATGTCGCGGGTCTATTCCACTCCGCGGCGCGTTCATGAATGCGAATAATCGCGCCGACCGGGGTTTATTCTTGGGGATATTGTGCCGATACCCGTCATGAATTTAGGCACAGATTGCTGATGTTATGATCATTTACTATGCTCTATTGGGCTATCACTTTTTTAATTAATCATGCATCTGCGATTCTGTATGGAAGAGAATCCGTGCCGCATCCTCAGGGGACTCATCATCATATACCGCTTCACCTTTTTTACCTATTCTATTTACACAGTTATGTTTTTAAGGATGCCCGCTACATGGACATGATGGGCAAAAGCAGCGATTTCTCAGACTCGGACCTGAGAAGAGTGAATCGAGCCTACTCGTGCTGGGGCTACATGAACCGCATCGGATAAGGAGACTTCCGCCGATGGAGTCGGTAAACGACAAAAATTCTAGTTCACTTTACAGGTTTGATATTTCCGTTGGTGGTCGCTGCCTGCAAGAGGTGGCCGCTGACGCTTTCCCGGTGTTTGTACATAATTTCGTTGTTCTTATGCTGCTGTGATAATGAATTTTTCGTGTCACGTCTGTCCAGTGTGGTATCTGTGTTGCGTTGCGTCGTTGATGCGGTGTTCTAGGTCCTGATTCATCATCGGTAAACCCCCGATAAACCCCGAGATATAGCCCGAACGGCACGCAAACCGAGATTCGTGAACGCGCGTCGGAGTTTAATCGGGATTTATCGCTGCTCTACTACACTTTGCGATGAGGCAGGGTTTGAGAGACCTCGACGGTATCGAGCGGGCTTATCGCCGACGGGGTTTCGGATACCGCTCGTCCGTTCATGAATCTGGGCCCTGGTGTTTCTTGATCCCAATTAGGGGCTAAAAGCCATCGGTGAAATCCTACGCTGCTAAAGCAAGTGAAGACTGCTCCCTTTTCGAACGATCGCCTCCATAAGATGATTTAAACCGATCCATCCACCATACCCAGCCAGAATCGTCTAAGAGCCACTCGTTTACTCAGTCGTCTCAGGATGCTCAGTGTTAACCCATCAATGTGTGTATGTCCGTGTCTATGCCTGTATGTATGTCCGTATGCATGTATTTATGTACCAGAAAACTCGACAACGCCCCTCAGAACTTTCCGAATCATTTAAATATTTTATTGAAAAGAAAATCGTTCATAAATAGCGGTCTTTTTCTAGGCTTCCACTTTGTCCGCCGTTACTCCTTCACTGAAAACACAGTAGCTTAAGTGAGGTTTCCAGGAGTTGGCTAGGTTGGCAGCTTGGCCACCAAGGGAGTAGAAAATTAACGTGGGTTTGTCTAGCTCATGGGCTTGATGGCAGAAGAGTAGGTGGGTAATATTTTTCGAAGTATTTTTGAGGACTCACACATCATCCATAAACATGTTTTTGCTAACGAATATCGGTATCCAGTCCATTTTCTCCTCAACCTGAAAGTAGTAATTGCAATTTGTGTTTTTTCGTAAGAATGTCCAACCTCCTTAGTTGAATATCCTCCTGGGTCCTTATAGATATCATCGTTTTTCTGTTCTTTGAGCCAACCCTCACCTTCCAGTGATTCACTTCGACAATTCGACCAAGAATGTCGAGAATGTAGTCAAAGTCGACCATATCCTCAAAAACCAGCGTGTTAATGTAATCAAATATGAGGCTCATCTCTCTTGGAATCGACAAATAGACATCGTTGACTGGAAAGAGGACTTTTAGCGGGTTCTGATCCCACCTAGAACTCGAATGCTCCCACTTTCTGGTTTCAAGTCGCTCTCCGTATAGAGGTCATCTCGGCTGTACATTAGCTCGTCCTGAAATAAACCCACAATTTCTCTAAACCCTTCTAGTTCTTTAGAATTCTCCATAGATATCATCAGTAAGAAACGATTTTATCGGAGAGAGTCCATTTGTCTACCGTAATCCGTCATCAGCTCAGTGATTTTGTTCGTGAATAACAAATTTATACCCTTGGCATTTTTTACCCTTTATATACGTTCTCCTCCAAGAACTATAAAAGTGCCATGATATCGTGTCGATTTTAGCCCTTATATAAACCCGCAGACGTAATTTGTTAGGCTCTCTGACCGGATTTGCACCGAGTTCGCGCCAAGGGCCGCGTTGACGCAAAGTCGGGGCGAGGCGCCTGTCGCGTGCTCTGTAATGACGGATTACGGTAGACAAATGGATGCCTTTCGATAGAATTGTGCTTGTTGGCATCAGTACTTCCCTCGAATTCCAGGCTTCCTATCTTCACTTAATTATTTTTAACAACAACGGTAATGCAAGAAGTTGGAAGGTGCTAAGGGTATACTGAGAGGAGAATACGGTAAGAATCTTCTGTTTGTAACAGCTTCCGGCTCCATTTGATATTACCAAACCGATTTATTTCGTTAGGATGTATATTTATAAGGTTTATTAGAACGGTTCTTCTCACCTTCAACCGAAGAGTCTCATCGTTATCCTTAACTTCCCGCCACGGTATGCACCTCTCGTCAAAGATATCCAATACCATGTAGCACCTTTGGAATCGTCTTTTCAGTAGGATTTTCCATTGGAATTATTAGAAAATATTCTTGCAGAATCCCTTACCAAGACTCTACGTCATCCTTGCGACCTTGCTCTTTCATCTGATGACACGCCCTGGAGGCATATCGCCGAGTACCCATGAAGGCCACTTTCTCGCGCGGTTCTCTGCAAATAACAGTAGTAGAATTCATTAATATGTTTACGATTTTAGAGAAAAAACTGATAGTCCTTCTTTGGAAATACACAACTACCGTAACTACCGTATTCTGAGTGGGTTCCTCGGCTATATGTACCCCATCACTCACGGAATAATGCCATCGTCTCCAGCGATCCTCTTTGCGATGCCAAAGTCAAGCATAAAGATCGTCTCGTGAGACGGCCTGTCGATTCCTATGGCAAAGTTCGCGAGTTTCAAGTCTCTGAAATCGGTTTCCTCTCCAGCTACCGTAACCTACAGTTTCCGATCGCTTAACCCATGTAGTACCTGTGCAAGAAGCCAATATCGTGGAGATCGCGCACTGCATTCAGGGTTTGTACGCAGATCTTGATGGCCGTTTGCTTCCTGTAAGTAACTGACTGACTCCTTCAGCCTACCTCTTTGTCGGGTATGTCTGCTTACTCGTCCAATTCGCCCAATTTCCCTGCTTATTCTCCAAGGCACTTGTAAAGGGGTATAGGTATTCAGCAATAGATTGGTAGAGAGTAGAAGGTCAAGTGGGAGGGCGTGAAGGTGGTTAATTCAAGCAGAGGAGTATAACCTGACCAAAAGGAAGCAAAGGATCTCAGAAGAAGTATAGAAGAGTGCTGACTGTAGGTATGACGAAGGGTAAGTACGGGTTGTAGTATCTGACAAAGAATATAGGGTAAGTATTAAGAATTGTTGGCTTAGATTAAACGAGGGAGACGAAACCGGATTAACTGGGTGAGCAGGAGGACAAGGATAGGAAAGTTCGCTAGGTCGAGGTAAACTGGACGGCTTTGATCAGATCTTTGAAGATAGGCCGTGCATGCGCCTCCCTTCAGAATCGTAGAGGCGTGGTGAATGCGAATTTGACCTCTACATTGACTTTCGGGGCTAGCCGTCGTTCACAGCGGTAATTTCCACGACCGCGGTGGGATGGAATGCTGACTCAGCCCGAGCGAGGGTCGATCCCTCGACCGCTTTGGCGTCAGCAGCGGCTCTTGACAATACACGACATGCGCCCAACTGAAGTAGATTGGCGGGAAAAATCCAGAATATGATTCACTAACGAGAATTGAGCTCCATTCAGCACATCGCGACGGATTTTGTCCAAGCTCATGCCGACAATTGGCATCACAATGAACTTGAACTTTGGTGTCACACCACGATCGACCAGTCTGAGGAAGTGCTTACGGTATTGAGCCGTGCCGCACGCTCCCAATACGGTAGCTTCAACCTGAACACCAAGTTTACTTAGTTTACCAAGGGTTTTACTAGAAGTGGTGGTCTGCTAATGGTAGGAAATCACCTAGTTACCTAGAAGTAAAAACCTCGAGCATCTCAGTAGGGTTGGATAAGGTGACTGACAATGAGGGTCTTCATGTGATAAGGTGGATATCACCAGGGCTGGGTGAGTATAACCGGCTTCACGCAACGGGTTGGTAAACAGAGGCAGGAGATTCTTTATGGGGAGAGCATCGGAAGAGAGCTGCTATATTCACTCATCCATCCTGATTCAATAAAGTTTCCTTTAGGAATAGCCAAATTGTTAAACCTACGTAATGACCGTTACCCAACTGCATTATTCTTTGACCAACCCATGCTGGAATACCTCTAATTTTTCAGAAAGAGGAAAAATGCTATTGTCACCTTCAGCCGATTCAATCTGGAATCGATTTCAACGTCCTCCGTTTTAAGCGCGTAAAATTGTCCGGTTTCGTTCTGCCGTACCTTGTACACATCCCCGAAACCGCCTGATCCTAATACGGCTACAATTTTGTACCTTAAAAGCTTGTTTTTATATTAATCCAATCAACAGTCAAGTCAACTCACTTGTGGTTCGGGGAGCAGACATATTCCCCGGTGGGAATGAGTGGCCTTTTCCTTTTCTTGTCTGAAAGATCCAACTAAAGCTGGGGAAAAATGTTAGGGAGGACTGGCCGGCTTACTGTCACCGCCCATTGTCGAGTAGCAGCCGTTAAATTGAGTAACGACCGCTCATCACCTTTATATATGTGACTGATCAGGATGAAATAAACAGACTATTGATTACTGTTGGCTATTGATAACAAACTAACTGATTATTGAAATTATTGATAATTAGGTGAGTACAATTCCTTGGGCCCGCGTGGTACAGTGGCAAGAGGCGCTGCTGTCACCCGCACGGTCGAGCGATCGATCCCGGCCCGGGCTAACCAAGCCGTCCATCCCTCCGGGGTCGGGTAAATTGGTACCAGACTTGTCTGGGAAGGTAAAGACACTGACCTGGTTTAGCGGCTGGCCCCCGCAGGTCATTGTATAGGCCAAATACGCATTCACTACGCCTCTACGACTTGAATGGAACACGAATGCGGCGGCGCGTCCTCAGAGGACTGATCAACGCTGGCACCTTTACCTTTACCTTTACCTTACAATTCCTTGCCAGGAAAGTTTAAGAAACCAGAGTTCTGTCCGTCAACGAGAAGCTATTGAGGAGTGCGTTCCGTAAGGAGCAGGTCCATGAGGCGCCAACAATCGCGCTCCACGGACAACAGCTGCGCCAGCGCAGCGCGGTTCATTTCGTTGGAACCTATTTTTCACCATAAGCTTTGATTACTGCTGTTTCTCGTGTTAGTAAGAGTCTTTTGGCTTTTCTTAGACGAACGAGAAGGATTTCGGAAGCAATTTTTCAAGCGATGGGTTTTTCTTGGTGAATGCACTCATAATGTTCGTCTAAACTTCGTTTCCTAACTTATTGTGGTTTTGCAGTGTTTTAGGTTTGTTGTAAAATTTAAGCAACGATTTTGTTGGTCTATGCTTTTGCATTGTTCAGTGGACAGTTCCGACCTTTCTTGTTCTTTTCTAGTTTGACGAAAGCTGCTCCAACTTTTCATTTAGAAATTCTTTTAGCCATTAATCATTGATAAGCCTTCTTGCATCCTGACGCGTTCTGCATCATTTTTCTAATTTTGAGCACCTTTTTTTCAATCATAGATAATTATAGGTAAACTCAACTACGGTAGCCCGCACTTCACTGTTCACATATCCGGTGGCGGGTCATTCAAGTTGCAAAAATGAGTAGAAAGGGCCCATTGCAAAAGAACGAGGAAACCGACAAACCTCTTCGGATAGCCATCGTTGAGAAAGATCGATGCAAACCGAAAAATTGCGGATTGCTCTGCAAGAGGTCGTGTCCTGTGAATAAAATGGGTGAGTTCTCGTTTTCCGAAAATTTATCATTTTACAATAGAACCTGAGGTTTTTATGGAAGTTTTGAAAGATGGATTTGAACTTGTGGATATTAGCCAGGCTTCTATCGACTTTACCCACCAAGAATTTCAAGAAAAAATTACTTCGGAATTTCAAGAGAACTTCTCTTTCTGTCGAGGAAAAAACCGTGAACGTCATTGACGTCTTGTCGCTGTTTGTATAGAAATTTCAAAATTTAGAATTCTCACAAAATTTAGAACTTAGAAAAATTTAGAAAATCAAAGAAAAGAAAATGAAATTTAGAAAATTTAGAAACTTTCTGACGTTCCACCCATCTTTCTTGAAATATACCCTAAAATCCGCCAGATAAGGGTCCTGCAGAGCGGGCATTTCCAGGAAATGCTTCAACTGTTTCCAGGCAAGCAGTGCATTGTCGTCGAAACGACGTCAACCATAGCGGAAATCTCCGAAGTGCTCTGCATTGGTTGCGGTATCTGCGTGAAAAAATGCCCGTACGATGCGATCAAGATCATCAATTTGCCGTCAAATCTGGCCAATGAGACTACTCATCGTTACTCGATGAACTCGTTCAAACTTCATCGACTGCCAACGCCACGAACTGGAGAAGTGAGCGCGTCTGGAATTTTATTTATACCCTCATGCATTTTTTGTTTGCTTGAAAAGTGGCACCTTGTTTCGTTCGTTTTTGAGTGGCTCTTGAAAACCACAGCGGTATTTCTGCCATCAAATTTAAAAATAGGTTATCTATTTTAGGTACTTGGACTCGTTGGAACCAACGGTATCGGTAAATCTACGGCCTTGAAAATTCTTGCGGGAAAATTGAAACCCAATCTCGGGAAATATGACGTGGGTTGCTCTCTTCATTCCTTTGAGTTTTGTCGCTCCATATCATTAGCTAGCTCCATATCATTTCCATAAACATGATATTCGCTAATTCAAGGCTCCTCCTGATTGGCCAAGTATCCTCCAGTACTTCCGTGGATCGGAATTGCAAAACTATTTCACGAAGATTCTCGAAGACAACCTCAAAGCTGTGGTGAAGCCGCAGTATGTCGATCAGATTCCACGGTAATTTTCGTCAATTTTTCCACGGATTCAGTTTATTTGAACTTAAAATTGTTGTTTGTAGAGCCGCCAAGGGTACCGTTGAATCGCTGCTGTCTCGAAAGTCTGACAGGGGCAACAGGGAACAGGTTCAGACTGATATGGGTGAGTGACTCAGAAAAGTTCCTCTCCTCAGCCGGATTGGACATTGCGTTAGCAGAGTTGTGACCGAATATCACTGGAAATATGAGTTAATGAGTACAGTTTAATAATAGGTTGTTGCAAAAGTCTTGCGACACTTTTGCAACATTCTTCAAATTGACAGCAATTTATTCAAACAAAATCTCTGTCAACGATATAATCACTATTCAGATTCGTGTCTCTTCCCCACTTTAGGGCAACTTTCCAATTCCTCTCCGCCAGAACTCTGAGAGCTGTGACGAGAAAAATTGGCCGACCTCTTGGCAGTTATTCTCGGTTATCGAATTCCATATCTCGAAGGTGATGCTTTAAGAACCAGAATAAGTGATAATCGGAAAGAACAAGGTCTGGAGAATAAGGTGGATGCGGTAGAACCTCCCAGTAAAAATTCTTAAATTTCTCACGAGTCGCTCTTGCGACATGAGGACAAGCGTTGTCTTGCAAGAGGTAGACGTTTCCCTTTCTGGGCGTTTTTCTCTCATGGCGGGAAGTTCTACCGCACCCACCTTGTTCTCCAGACCTTGCTTCTTCAGATTATCACTTATTCTGGTCCTTATAGCATCACCCTCGAGATATGGAATTCGACAACCGAGACCAGCCGGCAATAGAGGTCGGCCCGTTTTTTTTTTCGTCACAGCTGCCGTAGATCTGGCGGAGAGGAATTGAGAAGTTGCCCGAAAGATGGGGAAGGGCCGTAGATCTGAATAGTGATTATATCGTTGACTGAGATTTCGTTTGAATAAATTGCTGTTAATTTTAAAAAGTGTCGCAAAACTTTTGCAACAACCTAATGCTTCAGAGCTCAATGGTCTTTTGCAAAGACAAATTGAGCAGCTGTCCGGTGGCGAACTGCAACGATTTGCCATCGCTATGTGCTGCATCCAAAAAGCCGACGTCTACATGTTTGACGAGCCCTCTTCGTACCTGGACGTAAAACAACGCCTTCGAGCTGCTGCCCTTATCAGAGATATGATTGCGGCTACCACGTGGGTTTTCATTTGTTCATTCTGAAACTTTGTATATTCTTTATTGGTTTTGTTATATCATGCTGGACCCAACTTGACCCGTTTTTTTTTTCAGTTATGTGATCGTAGTTGAGCACGACTTGGCTGTGCTGGACTATTTGTCCGACTACATTTGTTGTCTCTACGGTGTTCCTGGTGTGTACGGTGTGGTAACGCTGCCGTCCGGAGTCCGAGAAGGCATCAATATGTTCCTCGATGGGTTCATCCGTACGGAGAACATGCGATTCAGGTTAGTTTTCTCATCGATGTATCTGGTCGACGCTATGCATTAATTTATGGTGTCCGATGTCTTTTTAGAGATGACAGGCTTTGCTTTAAAGTGTCCGACCAAATAGACGAAGTGGTGAAGCGCACCGGTAATTTCAAGGTATTTTTTTACTTTATACTTTATTTAGTTCGTACTTTTCTGCCTTCTTAAAAAATTGAATTTACCAGTCAATTGCATTCAGTACCCGGCTATGTCCAAGAACCTGGGCTCGTTCAAGCTGCATGTGGAAGCGGGCGACTTTTCTGATTCGGAGATTATAGTGATGCTCGGTGAGAATGGAACCGGCAAAACGACCATGATCCGGTAGGTGATGCTCATTTCTAGTTTATTGTTCGTGTCCCGCAGAAAGGAGTCATTTTGTGTGTCTTGCAGAATGTTGGCCGGTTCTTTGAAACCAGACGAGGAGGTCGAAATGCCAAACATGAGCATCTCGTACAAACCCCAAAAAATCAGTCCTAAGTACGAGAACTTCGTGAGTATTCAAAACTTTTTTCGCTCATTGGTAAGCGATTTTAAATTTATTCGGTTAGGTGCGGCACATGCTTCATGAGAAGATTCCCAATATGTACATGCATCCTCAATTCAAGTCGGATGTGATGAATCCGCTTATGATCGATCAGCTGATGGACAGAGAGGTTGGTCAAATTTAAAAAAGTTTTTTTTAATAGTGAGGACGTTTTTCCTGACCTATGAATTAGATTGGCTTCTTGGGTTACCTTATGTTTGGTTTAAAACAACTGTCATCCATTCTGAAAGTAGGAAAATCAGTATTTTGTGGCATTTCTGTCGTTTCTGAGCGTTATTTTCTATTTAGTAATTATTTCAGGTGCAAACTTTGTCCGGTGGTGAGCTTCAGCGTGTGGCTCTGGTGCTCTGTCTAGGAAAAGTGGCCAGTGTTTACCTCATTGACGAACCATCCGCCTATTTGGACTCCGAACAACGTCTTCACGCCGCTAAGGTTATCAAGAGGTCGGTTCAAACAGTCGTCCCTCCTTCAGTATTCCTGTGCTTGTTCGGTTCTATCGCACATCTGGTATACGTCAGATGATTTGAGTTTTATTCCTAGAATAGTAATTGCTGCATTCAGATTCATTATGCATGCTAAGAAGACGGCGTTCGTTGTTGAGCACGATTTCATCATGGCCACTTACCTCGCCGACAGGGTTATAGTATTCGATGGAGAACCATCCGTGGAGGCCTACGCGAGGAAGTCAGTTTCTTGACGAATTTATACAAAATTAAGATAATCATATCATTAGTGTTATTTCGGAATTTGGTGGTATTTGTCACATCAATGAATGCTAAGTCGCTAGTCGCTTATGATCTCTGTGTTAAAATTAAGCTGATCCGTTGCTGAAAAATCGAAAACAAGCGAAAAAGTTTTTCAAATAAATTGAAAAAAGTATCGCGTTTTTTTGTGCGGGTAGTAGAGCGTTTTTTGACTTTGTAAGGCATCGAAGTTTGTATATACGGAAATTGATGGAAAAATTCTCTGTTAGTGCATGTAGCTTAATCAAAAAGATGGGAATGTTAAGTTAAGATATAGTTAGGAGAAATTAATAAGTAACACTTGTGTCGAAAACTGTTAAACTTGAAACACGAGTCGTTTAGGCCTCAGAATCTGCAAGAAGGTATGAATCGCTTCCTTAAAATGCTGGAGATTACGTTCCGTCGCGACACGGAATCGTATCGACCGAGAATCAACAAGAAGGATTCCATCAAGGATATCGAGCAGAAAAGAAGCGGACAGTTCTTCTTCTTGGATGAAGCTTAGGTATGGATTGACAAGTTCTTGTTGGTAGGATAAGTTAGTCGTCCAGATCCCCGTTGTTGCAGTACTGACATCTTTCATAGTCCTTTGGGGGATAAAAAGGCTCGAATATCGCATTTCAAGAGCGTTTTTAATCTGTCAGCTCTCACAACCTGATACCAAGACTTTTTGATTCGAAACAGCAGCTTTTGTAGGAAGAAAATTGGGTACTGGGAAACGTCAATTTTCTTCACCCGTCGTCCATTTGGTTAACTCGTACCATACGAATTGAAAGCCTTCATGTATGCGAATATTTTTCATTTTCAGGCTCTTTTCCTTCAATCTGTGGTTCCGCAAATCAAATTGAGTTCAATAGAATTAAATACTTCCTGTTGTTATGGAAATACTCGACAGTGGATTGTTTCTATATTTGTAGGTTTTCTCGAACAACTTGTCGTTTTTGTATTTGTCTATTCCACAGTGTTCTATTACAACTTGTTCCGTAGGGCTGTTCTTTCTCTCGATTTTTTTCTCAAAAATTTTATCTACCCAGAAACTGTAATTGGTAGCAGTCCAGCTCCTCAAGGGTCTATTTAGCGACCTTCGTTCGCGGAGTTACCTGGTGGTCCCTTGTTGTTTTTTGTGGAAATATGTCTAAAATATTTTTCCTTGAGGTAGATCGCCTGGTACGATTGTGATCTACTCGTGTTTCTGAAACCACACACGGTAAAAGAACTCGCATCAGTGAGGCGATAGGTAATTATTCCAAAAATGAAATAATTCTATCTATTTTTCAAATTGATTCTGCTGACCTTTGGTAGGTGGGGGAGCGAATCCAACAGCTATCCTCTATTGGGTGGTCAGAACTCGGTGTAGGCGCCCTGCTGTCTGCAATTCACTCAATCTTCGAACTGTGTCACCATATTAATTATCGGCACTTTTGACTTCGTTTCCTGTTTCTCTTGAAAGTTGTTGATTTATTGTTTTAGTGGTGTTCATTTTGGGATTTCGCTGTTGAATGAAAGTGCAAGTCTGATTTTTATTATAGTTTGTCATATCAAATGCTGTGTGGTTACCTGCTAACACCTGTTCTTGCGGTGTTTAATACCTGAGTACAGAACAAAAGTGTGAAGTGCTTAGCGTTCTGTTTCCTTCGTTTTTCTTTTACCTGATTGCGCCAGTATCGATGCGTCCTAGAAGCTGAAGGTTATTCTTATCCAGTGTCGGTGGAATTTTCGAGATCAACTTCACGGTCAGCTTGTCTAACCTTCCGTTTTTGCTTGCGAAGGTAAAATCATTGATAAACGTGTACATTTTTGTATATCCACGGTAATTAGCTTACCATTTACAGGGCATTAAAGCGAATTTAGTCGGATGTAGATCATGAAATCTCGCACTTGTTGTTCTCCAGCAAGGAAATGCTTTTCTATTCGCATAGTTGCTTTCCCCTGTGGCCGACATTGTCAGCCGAAGGTATGTTTAGCTTTTGTGGCTTGCATGCTGCATGTTATTTACCTTTTATATTGCGTTGAGGTGATCTCGTACATTGGAGATCAGAGACTTTAGATTATTTCTTGTTTTGCTGTGCTTTCTATGGCTTTTTGTGTTATCATTGGCTGGCGCCGTATTTGGAGTGCATGTTTCTCATGTTAGATCAAAGCCGAGATGCTTATCTTTGGTTCGGAATTTGCTTTTTACTAGTCGACCGGGTGCTGCCAGCTCTTTTCCTGCCGATAGCTTCAATAGCAAGCAGGCAGTAAAGTGGTTCCAGTGCATTAGAGCACTTTGCGCCGTTGTGGTGTCGTCTTAGGTAATGACAGCGTTTTCTGCACTAAAGACTAGCTCATCGAAATCGTTCCCAATTTTATTCGTACTTTTTTTACGGAGAGTTCCACTTTTACATTCATATAGTTGATTTCTGGCGTCGCGTGCTCTTCGGCGCGAAAGAAATTTGTGAATGCTTTTTGAAGACTCAGTAACTGTAATTTTGAGGGCGCGTGCCTCCTCGACCGGGTGACCCATTGGAAGGCAACCTGTAGTGAGGGACAGACGGGTGCACTACAGAAGCAGCGGCTTCCTTTTCCAACGTCCTCGGTGGTTTCTCCTAGTGAAAGAATCGTGTGAGAAGGGTCAGATGTTCTAGTTGGACTTTGAGTTTCTATCACGGCCCACTTTTAAGTGCACAGCACCACCTGCGACACTACGCTGAGCTGACGGGCTTCATTCACGGCGAATAAATACCGATTGGGGGGGGGGAATTCCAACCAGTTTAAAGATTCCTAGAACTTCTAATATGATACAGCACAGACAAGGCCTTTTTTGTTCGCAGAGGTGCAGTAATCTTCTAGCTTGTGAACTATGTCTATGTTTATTACATGGATGTCCACGTGGGTATGCTGACCTCAACACATAACTATCAGAACCATAAACATCAGGCAACAAATTTGCCGATAACATGCTAAAATTTTAAAAGGAAGTCCATAATAAATACAGTAACAATTAAGAGAGTGGAACCTGAAGATGGACCAACATGTGAACTAATGGCGCATCATGATCATGATCCTCGTGCTTTCGAGAAAGTTATTTTCAAAGAACTTTTCGAGAGGAACTTGCTTTTTTCCCTTGCTCCTTTTCCTCGTTTCTCTGCAGTAGAATCGTTGCTTACTGTTAGTGGCACGAGGCGGTTTTTTTCCTTCTGTCACGCTAGTCCATATTGCATTTGCAACTTCTCCTATCTGCTGACCTTCCAAATCTCTTCCGGACTGCTTTGCTACTGAAATCCTTTGCCTAATGGGTGTGTGCTCATTTTATCGCCCACACCTTTCTTGCGGCTACGGCTCGTGACCTCCCAGAGCAGACCGCTTTCGCTATGCTTGACCTTGTTTCAGCATAAACAGGCCGGTTACCGGAAGCACCACTATTGCTATTATCTAGCTGCTGGAAGTAAACGTTCCGATGCAGCTTTCGTTGAGATTTTGTTCGATCAAGATGGTGGTGGAAAAGAAAAGTCATAGTAAAGATGTTTCTGGCATGGAGAAAGTAGAACTTTTCTTGAAGAAAGTGTATCTGTCCAGTCCTTTTGAAAGATTAATGGTTGTGAAGGCGGGCACCACTTGTAATTTCTAATTATAGAAATCCATTGTGTCAGAATTGCACTAATCTTGGACGTATGTATGTGTGCTTGACTCCGAAATCAGCGCAATGAAAGGGAAGTGGTCGAATCAACTTCAGTCTGAAATATAATAAAAAAGAAATAAAGCTTGTCAGGAAATATAATAAAAAAGAAATAAAGCTTGTCAGGAAGTGTTGTCGGGATTTTTCGAAGAGCAGTGGATGTTAAGAGCCTCTGCATCTGTTTTAGAAAGTAAAAAAAAGATCAATTCTGATTGAAGGAGATGGCATTGTACTCCGAATCACTGCCTTTCTCCCACGAACTGTACAGTATAACGAAATGTTTTGGCTTTCGCAAGTTCCGCAGCATTACTTGTGGAGGAGTAACAGGGATTCTAAGACATTGTCCTGCAACGTTTCCTCTTTTTTTCAGCGATTCAGTTCTTCACCTACGAAATTCCTAAAAATTTCGGTTTCAAGGTGTCAATAAATGCCAGCAAAAACATCTGTCCACAGTTTTTCTCACTCGAGTTTATGCATTGAGAAGGGGATCTCTGGGAAATCATTGTAAAAATCACGACTATGGAGCCAAGCTGTAAAGTTAATCTTTAAAAAAATTTCTCTATCCGGCAAGCGGGTTCAAGGATCACATTAGCGTGCTCCTCTCCCCGCTCTTTTCGCCAATTGATACCGTGCTGTCTGTCTTGCATAGATGTAATCCTAAGCTGTGAAACTTGAAAATCACATTGTTCTGGTCTCAGTTCAGTGCTGCTCGCGACATAGTATTAATAGTTAATATCCAGAACGAGGTGAGTATTAATAGTTAATATCCAGAACGAGGTGGGGTGGTCTTAAACCAAATGATACAGTAGTGAGGAGCCAAATCAGATCACATTTCTTCCCCAATATGTAGAACAATGCGAAGTTTTCGCACCTTGCTGAGGGACAATGTTCTTCAGATGTCTCTTGGTACATTCAAAAACTCTGTCGACCAGCGAATTAAGGAATACTAAATGTAGTTCATTTTTGAGTTGTTGTCAGTGTCTGTGATGTTCTTATTCGTTCTTCGATTCACTTACATCGTTTTCGCGTACTGTTATGTCCTGCGCGAATATTTCGTGCTTTAAAATAAATAAATAAAATAGTTCTGAGAGAGGATACAGTGGTAGGTAATGGTGTAAATTCGTCAAATGGTGTCATAAGTGTGTTGGTGTTGAGCGGTATTTACTGGGTCATGGACACACGAATCACGGTGTTCGTCGCTCGTTCTTCTGTCGATTCGACTTATTTCAAAACGGAGCGCGCCCCTGATCGTTGACTAGTTAGACTTCGCAGGGTTAATACAGTTTATACATTTTTCTATTCGTAATAATTCTTGTTAGAAGAAGAAAGTGGTTATCAAGGAATCTCGAGCTTTGCTGTTAGGTACACTATGTTCCTCGGGCGCTATCCAAATGGTTGACACTAGTATTTCGTGAGACATTGTGTAGCGGTTGCTAACCCTACTTCACTGAAGCACTTAGGTGATACGGAAGGAATTTGAAGGTTTGAAGGAATAGCTCGTTGGATGTGGTATTGAATACGATTTCTGGAGTTGAACGCCTTCAATTTCTCCATATTATTGAAAATATTATTTATATCCCTCATTATCGAATTTCGCTCAAGTCTGAGTCTTTGACAAACGTGAGATAGAGAAGTGACCCGCATGGTACCCCTCAGTGAATGATCTCCCCCGTTTCCCGTCTTCAGAAGCGTTCGCGCTGCTATTACGTAAACGTTCAGATTTCCGGCGAGAGATTAAGGGAGTAAATATTGCCTATTGAAGATGGTTTATCGCGGTCGCTGAGCGACCGCCAAGCGGGTGGTGCCAGTCGCTTAGTTTCCGCGTGTTCGATTCTAATCCGACACAGCTGCAATTCACGAGTAAGCGTTTCGCCCATCTCGCATACTCTTTGACTTCTCTCAAGTATTTGTCGAGTCGAAGATTTTCCATATTCTACGTCAGATTTTCAAGTTTTCATTAATTTTTTTCTGACTTTTTGAATTTCTATTTCGCCAGCATTTTCTGAATGTGTACATTCGCGCTTTCACGCGCTGACGTTACATAGCTTCTGCTATTCTCGTCCAACGTAGAAGTTCCTCAGTGTGGGCACCAAAATGCTTTTGTTGTTGTCCTTTACAGTTGCAGGACAGAGGAGAATTTCATGTTGACATTTGTAAAATAACTTATCCGGACTTTCCATCATTATATTGTTCCCGAATAAGATTAATACAGAACCCTGACGTAGTAAAGATACAAAATAGGATGATTATTTTCATTTGAACCTCCGATTTTGAACGGCTGTAGCAAACCTCAGCGCTGGAGTTGTATGTAGTTTTACTCAACGCCATTGTGGTTTTTGAAAAAAAAACGAGTCGTGTTTTGACCGTGACATTTCGTAAAATGATTACTTCGCGCACGTTTATTGTCGCTAATTAATCCCAAGCTAATTAGCCCGAAATCTCGCGAGGTCAACAATCAGTGTTTTTTTTCTTCAAATAATTCTTCCCCTTTTTGTCGAATCTAGCTATCTCCCCAATCTACACCTTTCGCCGTTTTGGAAGCGGTGTAAGTATCGCTGTCTTCCTCGTTCTTCCACTTTCAATGCAGCCCCTTTAGAATAACTGCAGCTTCACACTCTCAAATCAGCATGGAGCGCTCTTCTAGTGAAATGACCCTTCGACACGAAATTCCTCGCCTGGATCTGATCGCGAATGCATTTGAAGAGCACATCTGGCCGTTCGCAATAGGTCGCTAAAGAGAAATGATGTGCGCTCGTCGTTGCAAGAGGCGATGAGTGCTCAACGACTTCCACGGAGCCACTTTTATGGTCTATCGCAGAGTTCTATTCCCTTTCTGGCCTACTAATTGTCATTCACTTCGCGAACAGCAATGAATTGGGTTACTGTAAAGCCCTTCATATGCTACTGCTTCATAGCCGTTCCACGGAGCCACTTTGATGGTCTATCGCAGAGTTCTATTCCCTTTCTGGCCTACTAGTTGTCATTCACTTCGCGAACAGCAATGAATTGGGTTACTGTAAAGCCCTTCATATGCTACTGCTTCATAGCCGTTCAGTTGAATTTAATTTGTGAGTGTTAAGACCTTTTTCAATGTGAAGATGAACACTTTTAGGGTAGTGCGACAAACAAAAATAGGTTAACAGAAGTGTTCGTTCGGAACTTTTCAACCATTTCCTTTTTCTGAGGTCACAACGTCGTCATACTTCTTCTCGTGTACATTACTTTAGTGTCACAATGTTAACAATCGTACCTTATATTATCCATGTCCTACTGACACCAAAGCGAAAGTAGAACTACATAGGACGTAGTAACTACTAGCGTTCTGTGATGGCAAGGTGCAGGAATTCTCGCTAAAAAAGCTCAACAGTTCCTCATCGCAGGTACATCTACCCCGGTCTTTTGTCGGTATTCTGGTACTGACGAGTCTAGAGCAGTACTGATCGCTCCTTGCCATCATACAGCACTAGTAGTATACCTGTTCCAACATGTCAGCCCCATCAGCTCTTCATCCCAGGTACTTCTACCCCGGTCTTTTGTCGGTATTCTGGTACTGACGAGTCTACAGCAGTACTGATCGCTCCTTGCCGTCCCACAGCACTAGCAGTTTTGTGCTATGTGGAGCTGTAGTATCGTTTTTGGTAGGAGCTGTACGTGTTTCAACATGTCAGCCCCATCAGCTCTTCATCCCAAGTACTTCTACCCTAGTTTTTTGTCGGTATTCTTGTACTGACGAGTCTACATCAGTACTGATAGCTCCTTGCCATCACACAGCACTAGCAGTATACCTGTTCCAACATGTAAACCCCATCAGCTCTTCATCCCAGGTACTTCTACCCTAGTTTTTTGTCGGTATTCTTGTACTGACGAGTCTACATCAGTACTGATAGCTCCTTGCCATCACACAGCACTGGTAGTATACCTGTTCCAACATGACAGCCCCATCAGGGGCCGTATGCAGATGTATCCCCACGTGGCCCCATGTAGCCCCTCGAGGGTCTCGGGGTCCCCTCGAGGGGACCCCGGTATGCAGCTATCCGGGGAGGGGAGAAGCCACGCCCACTTTTTAGGGGATTGCCGTCCCCCTAGCATTGAGTAGGGGGACGGTGGCGTTAGGCCTTCGTTATAGGTTCGCTCGAACCGAGCGAAACTCGTCCATTAAGCATGAGACGCGCGTGGGGTCAGACACGCGCGTACGAGTTAATGGGGTGACGCCGTCGCGGGGACGCGCACGGGCTATTATGGGCTTCGCGGCATGACCCAATCGCAATGAGGGTCGCTTTGTATGCTTCCGGCGCGTGCGTACGTGCGTCGCGGCCGCGCGGTCACCGCCCGCAAATCGCAGGCGCTCAGCACGAGCGAGACTATAACGAAGGCCTTAGCGCGCCAATTTAGCGGTGGAGCGTTGCGGCTTCCAATCAGCTGAGAAGTAGGGGAACAGGAAAGCGTTATTTATTTGTTATTTCGTTGTTATTATACCTTTCGGTGTTGATATGTGGGAAGTTTCATTAGCGATTGATAAATCTCGCTGACTATCAACACCGTGAAGCACAATTACAACAAAATATTACAAATTAATGTCGAGGTTCAAAGAACACAGCACTTGTAAGCTACTTCATAATTTTGAGGGCAGTATTCAATTTACGACACTCCGGTAGTCGGAGAAAATTTTTCTTTCAAATTTCGCTCATACTTTGTTTCTGGTGGTTTTCTGGAGCGCTGATCATGATTCTGGCACCCGTTTTCCGAATTTCGTGGAACCAACATCATATTTATGAAAAAAACGTTCCCACTGATAGTGATCAGGCTTTTATGAATGAAATAATACACCAGTTCCTTTTAAATTATTGCTAACAACTTATCGGATGAAATTCCTTTATCCTCGTCGACTTTTTCGGACAGTCAGAAGGTTCTTGTGATCTTATTCTAATGGAGAGCCTCCGTGGACAAATTCCGTAGAGCATTAAGGCGGCTGTCAAGAAGCACTTCCGCGCTGAAGAGCTCAAGAAAGCGAACCGTTGGCCTACGACGACTTCTCCAATAAAATTCTCCGAAACTAGATCGCATTGACGTCAACTTCACTTTTGACTTGGCGATGAATAGTGAAGAGCCCTATATTTGCTAGTATCAGGGGGCTACTTGAACTTTGACTCAACTCAAAATGCACTCAATTGCCCACAAAATTGCCTACTAGACGCAGTGTATTATTGAAAATAGAGGCAAAAGGAGAACAGGGAGAATAAGGCAAACAACGGAGGATAGGAAGGCAAAGAATCGAAAGAATCGAGTGATGCCGAAATACTCGGGTGACGCCGTAAAGGCCCCTTCACACCTTACTTCGTTGATGCCGCAGTAATGATGAAAGATAGGCATCGACGCGCTGCAGCTGCTCAGTGGCGCAGTATCCGTTTTTAAATTTGTGAAAACCACCCATGTCGCCAACAATGCACTGAATAGTTTTTTTTGCGAAAGAGAGTCTAGTGAATTTCCGGCGAAGCGCACAGCTATTGCGGAAATACGCGCACCCCCTTTTTACTGCTCTGCCTTGCTTTACTGCCGCAGTAAAGTCTGAAAGGGCGCTAATACTTGAGTGACGCCGCGAATTCAGCGCTCCAACGCCATTTGTGGCGTCGCGGGCGCCTTGCGACGCGGCTGCGTGCGTGCTAATACCGGGGGTTGATCCCCAAGTACATCTGCATACGGGGGCCTCCCCGCGTGCGGCACTTGGGGATCAGCCCCTCGAGGGGATGCACACTTGTGTATCCCCTCGAGGGGAACATCTGCATACGGCCCCAGCTCTTCATCCCAGGTACTTCTACCCTAGTTTTTTGTCGGTATTCTTGTACTGACGAGTCTACATCAGTACTGATAGCTCCTTGCCATCACACAGCACTCGCAGTATACCTGTTCCAACATGTCAACCCCATCAGCTCTTCATCCCAGGTACTTCTACCCTAGTTTTTTGTCGGTATTCTTGTACTGACGAGTCTACATCAGTACTGGTAGCTCCTTGCCATCACACAGCACTGGTAGTATACCTGTTCCAACATGACAGCCCCATCAGCTCTTCATCCCAGGTACTTCTACCGTGGTCTTTTGTCGGTATTCTTGTACTGACGAGTCTACAGCAGTACTGATCGCTCCTTGCCGTCCCACAGCACTAGCAGTTTTGTGCTATGTGGAGCTGTAGTATCGTTTTTGGTAGGAGCTGTACGTGTTTCAACATGTCAGCCCCATCAGCTCTTCATCCCAAGTACTTCTACCCTAGTTTTTTGTCGGTATTCTTGTACTGACGAGTCTACATCAGTACTGATAGCTCCTTGCCATCACACAGCACTAGCAGTATACCTGTTCCAACATGTCAACCCCATCAGCTCTTCATCCCAGGTACTTCTACCCTAGTTTTTTGTCGGTATTCTTGTACTGACGAGTCTACATCAGTACTGGTAGCTCCTTGCCATCACACAGCACTGGTAGTATACCTGTTCCAACATGACAGCCCCATCAGCTCTTCATCCCAGGTACTTCTACCGTGGTCTTTTGTCGGTATTCTTGTACTGACGAGTCTACAGCAGTACTGATCGCTCCTTGCCGTCCCACAGCACTAGCAGTTTTGTGCTATGTGGAGCTGTAGTATCGTTTTTGGTAGGAGCTGTACGTGTTTCAACATGTCAGCCCCATCAGCTCTTCATCCCAAGTACTTCTACCCTAGTTTTTTGTCGGTATTCTTGTACTGACGAGTCTACATCAGTACTGATAGCTCCTTGCCATCACACAGCACTAGCAGTATACCTGTTCCAACATGTCAACCCCATCAGCTCTTCATCCCAGGTACTTCTACCCTAGTTTTTTGTCGGTATTCTGGTACTGACGAATCTACAGCAGTACTGATCGCTCCTTGCCATCACACAGCACTAGCAGTATACCTGTTCCAACATGTCAACCCCATCAGCTCTTCATCCCAGGTACTTCTACCCTAGTTTTTTGTCGGTATTCTTGTACTGACGAGTCTACATCAGTACTGATAGCTCCTTGCCATCACACAGCACTAGCAGTATACCTGTTCCAACATGTCAACCCCATCAGCTCTTCATCCCAGGTACTTCTACCCTAGTTTTTTGTCGGTATTCTGGTACTGACGAATCTACAGCAGTACTGATCGCTCCTTGCCATCACACAGCACTAGCAGTATACCTGTTCCAACATGTCAACCCCATCAGCTCTTCATCCCAGGTACTTCCACCTTAGTTTTTTGTCGGTATTCTTGTACTGACGAGTCTACATCAGTACTGATAGCTCCTTGCCATCACACAGCACTAGCAGCATACCTGTTCCAACATGTCAGCCCCATCAGCTCTTCATCCCAGGTACTTCCACCTTAGTTTTTTGTCGGTATTCTTGTACTGACGAGTCTACATCAGTACTGATAGCTCCTTGCCATCACACAGCACTAGCAGTATACCTGTTCCAACATGTCAGCCCCATCAGCTCTTCATCCCAAGTACTTCTACCCTGGTCTTTTGTCGGTATTCTGGTACTGACGAATCTACAGCAGTACTGACCGCTCCTTGCCATCACACAGCACTAGTAGTATACCTGTTCCAACATGTCAGCCCCATCAGCTCTTCATCCCAAGTACCTCTACCCTAGTTTTTTGTCGGTATTCTTGTACTGACGAGTCTACATCAGTACTGATAGCTCCTTGCCATCACACAGCACTAGCAGCATACCTGTTCCAACATGTCAGCCCCATCAGCTCTTCATCCCAGGTACTTCTACCCTGGTCTTTTGTCGGTATTCTTGTACTGACGAGTCTACATCGGTACTGATCGCTCCTTGCCGTCCCACAGCACTAGCAGTTTTGTGCTATGTGGAGCTGTAGTATCGTTTTTGGTAGGAGCTGTACGTGTTTCAACATGTCAGCCCCATCAGCTCTTCATCCCAGGTACTTCTACCCTAGTTTTTTGTCGGTATTCTTGTACTGACGAGTCTACATCAGTACTGATAGCTCCTTGCCATCACACAGCACTAGCAGCATACCTGTTCCAACATGTCAGCCCCATCAGCTCTTCATCCCAGGTACTTCCACCTTAGTTTTTTGTCGGTATTCTTGTACTGACGAGTCTTCATCAGTACTGATAGCTCCTTGCCATCACACAGCACTAGCAGCATACCTGTTCCAACATGTCAGCCCCATCAGCTCTTCATCCCAGGTACTTCTACCCTGGTCTTTTGTCGGTATTCTTGTACTGACGAGTCTACATCGGTACTGATCGCTCCTTGCCGTCCCACAGCACTAGCAGTTCTGTGCTATGTGGAGCTGTAGTATCGTTTTTGGTAGGAGCTGTACGTGTTTCAACATGTCAACCCCATCAGTTCTTCATCCCAGGTACTTCCACCCTAGTTTTTTGTCGGTATTCTTGTACTGACGAGTCTACAGCAGTACTGATCGCTCCTTGCCGTCCCACAGCACTAGCAGCATACCTGTTCCAACATGTCAGCCCCATCAGCTCTTCATCCCAGGTACTTCTACCCTGGTCTTTTGTCGGTATTCTTGTACTGACGAGTTTAAAGCAGTACTGATAGCTCCTTGCCGTCACACAGCACTGGCAGTGCTGCGTTATATGGTGCACCAGCTTCGTTTTGGTAGGAATCTGTTCTTGTTGTCTTCAAGAGAGGGGCGTACTCCTCAGGTCCCCGGTGAGAGTCAATTTTCCATGTGATCATTCAGGATATTCTACCTCATTGCTATTGAATCCACTGTCCAGTATGTGTTCTATTTTGCTACATTCGTGTCAGCTCCACTTCTAGCGGAATTATCTATCGCTGGTTGGCCACCTCCGCAAAGAATTAACCGTTGATTTAATATCATGCGTAACGTTACCGTTGAGCAGTTGAGATCGATGATGAAATCAATTGCGTCTTTTCAATCTTCTCGACTATTGTCATTTATCTGAAGAGGCCCGATCGCGAAATACAAACGGATTCGATTCGCATCGGGTATATTTGTACACAGCTATGAGTGGCTGTGAGCTCCTTAGGTTAAGCACAAGAGCTGCGATTTATTGGAAAGGAAATCTCAGGACCATTAAGCTTAGTCCCTGTCGTGTCCCGTGCGGAGAAGGCAATTATTAGATTTCTATGAAAACAGCAAATTAGGGTGCTAGCTAGCTCGTGGACGTGTTGAATCTTTCCTTTGTATTCTCGTTTTTGACTGTTGATTTCTCAGAGAGCATGTTAGGATTGGAATTTTTTTCTACGGATCCATTTTCCAAGACTCATTCGCACCTGATGGGCTTTTTGTTGCGCATTGCTTGCAAGTCATCGAGCGTGTCTTCGTGATGAATGACGGTTCGGCCATAGAATGCGCTGCGATGGATCATTACCGAGCGAACGAACGAGCAGGGGATTTTATGAAGCGGACTTATTCTTGCTAACCAAGTCTGTTGAATAGAAGCCTGTCTGGCAAGGTGTTCTATGTGCCAATTAAAACCACAGTCGTCAGAAAGGTAGAGCGTAATCTTCGACATTTTGAGGTGAACGCTTTGAAAACATCCAGAATTTGGGCTTAGGATCAACAAAAATCCGTGATTTCCCAGTCCATAGGAGTTCACCAAGCGGAACTTATTTTCTCCTATCTGATGGGTCTTCAAGGAACACATTCGACGCAGGTTCATCGCTTCTCTGCGTAGTTTTCCTTTAGAGAAATGTGCTTTATGAACTCGAAAATGTTTTCTTCCCAACGGATACAAATGGGAAGAGGTGCATAAAATTAAACGCTCCTTGAACGGAGAAATGTGATTAGGAAGTTAAGGGGTGAGTCTCGTGGGAGTTCTCCGATGAAAGGGGCGGGGTGATCGTATATGCATCGGATAACAATTCATCCTTTTGAAATGGAACATTCGTTTCACTCAATCTCCATGCTAGAATGTCACCGTAATGGCGAGCAGCCGATCATCGAAGGAGAACATTTCTTCTTGAATTTGAACCGTAAAAACAGCTAAGTGGTAGTTATTCACTGAAATTTGATGGATACTATGTTTTTGTAGCTCGAAAACGTGGAAAAGCATTTACATAGTGCAGCAGTTTTTATATGCTTCAACAAAAAGTGGTGGGAGATGAAAATGTACTCAACAACCCTCGAAATGTTTTCCTTTAAAAAAGGGAAAGCTGTGAGTTCGGTGCATCTTGCTTTCGAGCAGTCGTCGAAACCGGGACAGCTGTCTGAAATTCTCACAGCTACCTCGTTTTATGTTCACGCAACTACGTTGTGCGTGCGACCATGGGTACTTATGGTTGTGCAAACAGTGTCGCCTAAAGACGTATGCCGCGATCCAGCCTGTTGGCTGCAGAGAAGTTCATTTTTGGTAGTTTCAGCCCCTCTTCGTTCAAAAAAAAGGAGGAGGGGTCGAAACTACTAAAAATGCCGCTGAAGTGATTCCGTTCAAAATCATGGATGTTCGATGGGATTGCGGTCGGTTAGCCGTCGGTGTCGGACCGACGACCAACAAGCCGCCGACCCTACCCCGGTCTGTATGCGTCCCGATCGCGCACTGACCGACCACCCCGGCGCTCGGTGACGAGACGAGCCGGTCGACCAGCATTGTGTTCGGTATTCGAGCGTTCTCCGTTTCGTCTGTACGAATTTCTCACCTCGCGTTTTCCATCTTCCCCTCCGCTAAGCATCGATTCGCGTGTTTCCTTCAACATCACACTTATAAGGCACGTCACCTTGTATGAATTTTAAGAATTAGTATGGCCACCCTTAATTCTTCAGATCCTTAGAATATAGCAGTCTTCGATATGGATTGGTTTGCTAGTAGCACATCAGTGAAATCTAATGAACTGATACCCTTCCAGATAGTTTGCAGCAAAGTGATCTAGGCTCCTCATAGGAGGAGTTTCTTGAAAAAAAATCTAGGTGAGAAGCGCAGGATATTGAGAACTGATATGATCTGGATTGATTAGGGCGCCAAATCAAACAAGAAAATGCCTCTTCCGATAAGTGCCTAATCTTTGCCGGAAATGAGGACGAGGTGGACTTCCCCTCAGTAGGGTTTCTGGAGGGGAACTGGGCCTAAATTCATGGCGGGTATCGGCCCAATATACCCGAGAATAAACCCCAGGCGGCGCGATTATTCGCATTCATGAAAGCGCCGCGGAGTTTATTTGGGGGATATCGCGGGTCTATTCCACTCCGTGGCGCGTTCATGAATGCGAATAATCGCGCCGATCGGGGTTTATTCTCGGGTATATTGTGCCGATACCCGTCATGAATTTAGGCCCTGAAGGCGAAAATTGTAGGAATACGTTCGGTAAAGGAATTTTACAGTTTTCCTCGCCCTTTTTTCAACTAGTTATCGCAGGCGGCGATGAGTATGCTAGTGGATTCTCTGAGCTTCAATTACTTTGAAAACAATGCAAATATCTGTTATGATAGTTATGTGGTTGTTCGTCTAGCCAACTACAGACGTCAAAGTGAGGTTTCAAGGTCGTTCTCGATCTGGAAATGAGTTTTCTCGCAGTTCGGCGTTCTCTGTCGAGCGCCGCCTTTGCTTGACTGTTTTATCGGCCTAATTGCCCCCGTCCCATTTCCTCCCTCAACCTTGCCTTCTAATCCGTGTTCGCACGACTCTCTTACTGTACCGAGGGATTTCGCCTCACACACGGAGAATAGCTATCACATTTGTCAAACATTTTACGACTTGGAGAAGTTTATGGAAAATTCTGGTATTTCAATTTGAATTAATAATTTTTTCTAATTTTTAATTTATTTAATTTTTCTGGGAAAATTTTTAAGAAAAATATTCAAAGGTTTCTGAGCTGGAACTGCAGTGACTGCAAAATTTTCAGCAATTAGGGTCCTAGTGGCAGAGAAAGACAGAGGCCCTAATTTGTGAAAAGCATGACTTTAGTGGGAAACCCGCCCTACAGCTGCATGGCTTTGCTGTCGAGTATGAATCCTCCTTTTTCTTTTCCGTATTCTTTCATCTCAATGTCAGGTAGGAGAATTCGTCCAGTTTCGAAGCATATTCACTCTACTTGCTGGACTTCGTCTAGGCACTCTGTCATGAGCAGCAATGGCTCGATTTGTTTACAAATTGTTATGACGTCGGCTTTCGATCTCGATCAGCACTCGTCCGTGTTATGTTTGCGAGTCGATTTGGGCCGATTTCGTCAACCGACTACGATATTGAACTTGGTCTGCGCCTCGCTTCCACCTTGCTTCAAATCTCTCGTGTTCAGCGAGTATATTCTTACAGTTTCTCAATGAGTGAATGAATATGGGTGACGAATGTAGGACCTACTTTGTTAGTAATATGACAATTTTAAAGCTAAAAGCGAGAGGTTTTTATGGCTCATATTCCATTGTGTCTCTCCTCCACTTGATTTGCGATGTGAATCGCTCGATAGTTCGTGATGTGGCGCTTTTTATAGTTATAGTCTACTAGTCTAGTAGTTTTCAGGAGTCTGTGCAGTCTCCCGAAGCGTTTTCTTTGCTGTGGGTAACTGGTACACATTAAACTATAGCCGGCTGCATGAGAGCGTCTCCGTAATATAGTCGTTACTCAGTAATAGTAGAATCTTCGGTTTGCAACCGGTCACTGGCTGCTAGTGACTGCAAGCGAGTTCGGGGTGGACGACTCTCAATAGAAGCCAGCTCGATGCTAGCTGTCGCCGGGTTTCAGCTCTCTTCGATGGGTTAGGCTAATGTACAGTCGCCGCGACTTTTTACAAACCATGGATACTGGAAGCCAGCATTTAATATTTTGGCACTATTTAACTTAACGGACACCAGTACTCGATTTTTTCAGTCGTCGAAATTCGCTGGAACTTCGCCTATGAGGGTTATTTGGGGTCCAGAACAAGAATCTGCGCGCCGTTTTTCACGTGGTTGGTCTTGAACCACCCAAATCGCTACTTGAGTGGTCCAGTATGGATCAACGATTCCGCTGAAACTTTGTCTATGGGGGTTCTCTGGTGTCCTCAACACGATGGTGGAGTCCGTTTTACAAATGGCGGCCGAACACGGTAGTTATGGGGGCCTCACCAGGTAGGGTTGGTAGGCACTCACCTATACCTACCGTATTTGGCCGCCATTTGGAAAACGGACTTCACCACCGTGTGCAGGACACCAGAGAACCGCCATAGACAAAATCTCAGCGGAATCGATGATTCTGACTGGACCACCCAAGTAGTCGATATGGGTGGTCCGAGGCCACCCACGTGAGAAACGGCCAGCAGATTCGTGTTCTTGACCCCAAATAACCCTCATAGGCGAAGTTTCAGCGAATTTCGACGACTGATGAGAAAATCGAGTACTGGTGTCCATTAAGGTGGATAGTACCAACATTTTTATTTTCTGTTTCGTATCAATGGTAAACATCCGCCTTACCTTTACCCAAGCGAATCTCTGGACTCTTCCACAGACTGGGCGGTTTCCGTGTGTGGTATGTACGGACATCGTTGGCGCGTGTCACTAAATGTTACCTTCGAACGCGGCGACAACATCTCACATATCGGGAAATCACGTTCGAGCGCTTCCTGCCGGCCATGTTTACTTTCTGGTTTGATGTCGATTTCAGGTATACCGCGGTGATTTTTGATGGAACATCCCGTTGCGTTGTTCCACTTTCAGTTGTGCAAAAATTTTTCAGATTTAGGCCTTTCTGTGTCTATTTTGTTTGCGCCCTACAATCCACGAAATCGGTAGCAATCGATTGAGGTCGACGATTAGGTCCGGTGAACGAGGCGTTCATAGTTTGGAAAAATAGCGCGATTATTCTGCTGTATTTTTTTACTGTAAATCTATCTGTTGATAGGTGCCTTTGCTCATTTCCGAGAAGTACATATGTTATGCCGCGGGAGGCTCCACGTTTTTTCTTTTTTTTTTTGAGTTTTTTTTCGTTTATTCAGTCAGCCAAGTAGCCGCCTTTGTTCCCGTTCGTAATTGCTCCTTTCCGTGAGGACTTGGTCCTTGAAGGCTGATTTTCATGAGAAGAAAATTGCTGACATGTATACGGGACGGCATTATCTAAACTGGACACGATAACGAGATTCATTGACTTTCTAATTTCTAAGTAATTTCCACATTTTCCCAGATTTTTCAAAATATGAATCAACAGCCTTGCGTGGTACAGTGGCAACAGGCCCCGCTGACACCCGCACGGCCGAGCGATCGATCCCCGCCCGGGCTAACCGAGCATTCCATTCCTTCGGGGTCGGGTAAAGGGGTACCAGGCTTGCTGGGAATGTTAAGACACTGGGTTGGTGTAGCGGTTGGTCCCTGCAAGTCATTGTATAAGCCAAATACGCGTTCACCATGCCTCTACGATTCTGAATTGAACACAAGTGCATGGCGCGTCCTTAGAGGACTGATCAACGCCGGTACCTTAACCTTTACCTTTACCTTTATGCCCTGAAGGGGTGGAGTTTTGCTTTCTGATTCCTCGTCGCAGTTTTTCAAAATGAACTAGGCATGCCGAATGAACTCCATGCATTATGTATGTCTAGCCTACTCTAACAATTATGTATGGATGGGCTACTCGTAGATGTGAGCGTTATTTGTTCAGCGCCGGCTCAGCAACAGATGTTGGCCAACGTCGTCGTGTTGATTTATAGCCACAGCCTTCTTGAGTATTAAACACGAAGGCGCTCGAAGTGATTTGCTTTCTTGACATTTCTGAGATCAGTCTAAATTTTTATCCTTGCAAAAATGGAGCTAATTGGGCTAGTGGTCCCGAGCGCTCAGAAAAATATCGATTAGCTTTTAGAGCGACAAGAAAGCGACGCCGATAATTACCACCATTTGCCCAGTGAATTGCTTCCGTTTCTGACCCAGTGTTCTACTTTTCATATTCTTTTCTTCGGCCCGATCTGTTTTTGTGGTTATCTGTCTGGAGAAGGAAATCCACCAAAATCCTTGCCTTCGAAGGGCTCACATAAAAGACTTCGGCTTAGAAGTTTGGCTTTCTGTGGTTTTACACATCTTCCTTCCATTTTTAAAGGTCCAGTTATGGTTTGGTGGTGGGCGCGTTTTGTGGTACGCTTTGCTAACTCACATCTGCTATCAATAAAGGGCGTGTGTCAACGGTGTGTAGTTTTTTTCCGATGCGAGCATTGTTCGAGCGACGACAGTCGTCCGTTGGCTATTTGATACGTTTCACGTCGGCCCACAATAGCTGATGGTCGTCGTTTAGTGTTTGTGCACACCCCCGTCTCCTCGGTGATGGTCCACAATGCTCGCTGAAAATCGATTTTCCCGAAACTTTTCAAAAATCTGCTCAGGTCTGACAAAAGTCGTTAAATTTGAGTTCCAGGCACCATCGGCGTCGGGTAGTGATCGACGGTGTTCCTCCCCTATGGGATTAGACGAGGTGTTTGTTCACTGTGAAAATCAAATATTGATTAGATTGATCGAAACGAGGTGCACTATGACAGGGGTGGTTAGGTTAAGGTATCACGTGTTTCCATCTCATGCTCTTTTCTGGTTTCCCTTTACCCGGTTAACGCACTATACACTTCCGTCCAGTGACTAACGCCTTCCTCTTCTCCAGTGTCGAGTTTGTCATGATAAAAGTGCAAAAGATCAATTATCAATGGGATTAGACTAGGTGTCTACGCAGCGAAAAAAATCGATTATTGACTGAACCGATCAAAGGGTACCAATTGATGCCCTCTGGGCCCAGATTCGTCATTGGTAAACCCCCGACAAACCCCGAGATATGCCCCGAACGGCGCGCAAACCGAGATTCGTGAACGCGCGCCGGGGGGTTTAATCGGGGTTTATCGCGGGAGTACCACACCTCGCAAAGAGGCAGGGTTTGGGAGACCTCGACGGTATCTAGTGGGTTTTTCGCCGACGGGGTTTCGGGTATCGCTTGTCCGTTCTGAATCTGGGCTCTGGTATTTTTTAGTGTTGCGGTCACTTCATTGTGGTTTCCTAGTTGTTGAGTTTGCGGAGCTTGATGCTTCTCTTCCATTTTTTATCCTAAAACTTTAGTGCTTACTGTGATGCTCTTCATAATAATTTTGCCATATTTGTCGCTCATAAATGGGGGTTTTCCAGCCCTTTTTAGTAGCTGTCCCTTTTGCGATCACATTTTTCGCACCTATCGCCTCGTCTTCGCATTTGTTGCAGCTTTAGTCGCTAATACGACAAAATGCCCTCCAGGGAGTGGGCTGTCTGCCGCGAAAGGCTTCAAGATGCGAGATTATCTATAGAGAAAAAAGCTCGTCTCCGTTGAGAGACGTAGTAGTGGAAGAGCATTGATTGCTAGCCCAGAATGAGTGCACGCGTATGGGAAATTCGGCCAAGCGCAGTTAGGACGAATTACTCATTGACTTGATTCTCAACCGATTAATTGCCCTCGATCTGGACTTGCTACTGTATGTTCACTCTAAAAGTCTGCACTTCTATTTACTCCAGAACTGCGCCCAGACATCGACGATCTGGTGTTCTACAGAGCAATCATGAGTTTTTTATTAGATTTCCTCATTCTCTGCCGAAATCTTCTTGAAAACCCGAGAAGATGACCATAGATCATTTTCTAAAAGACCTTTGATTTCTAATACTTCTGACTAAAAAACTAGAAAATGTCGTGAATATGAAAAAGAGGATGTACTGAGCTACCATTGTATTCGATGCCTCGCTCGCTCGACCTGATTCGCTCATTTCTCGTTCGGCAACCGGATTCCAGGGGTGGATTTCAATTATGAATACGATTTGCATGCAGATTATTGGATCGTGCACTGTTAGCCAACGCAGCTCGAAATATTTTAATACATCAGGAAGTGTAATAGTTTGGAAGGAAATTGGAAATAGGCATAATAATTTGTTTATTAGGAACCTAATTGCTAGTCCATTTATCGTGGTAAAATAGCTCTAGAGTGCACCGGGGTAGGAGGTACCTGTCTTGAGTCAATACTGGATTACTAGCCAGTTCAACCTCCTATTTAGTTTTTTTTTGAAAATTCTCTACGGTATTGAAATAAAATTATAACAGGATGTTGCAAAAGTCTTGCGACACTTTTGCAACATTCTTCAAATTGACAGCAATTTTTTCAAGCAAAATCTCAGTCAACGATATAATCACTATTCAGATGTATGTCTCTTCTCCATCTTCAGGGCAACTTCTCAATTCCTCTCCGCCAGAACTCTGAGAACTGTGACGAAAAAAATTGTCCAACCTCTCTTGCCTGTTGGTCTCGGTTGTCGAATTCCATACCTCGAAGGTGTTGCTTTAAGAACCAGAATAAGTGACAGCTGAAAGAGCAAGGTCTGGAGAATAAGGTGGATGCGGTAGAACTTCCCAGCCTAAATCCTGAATTTTCTCACGAGTCCGCACCCACCTTATTCCCCAGACCTTGCTCCCTCAGATTATCGCTTATTTTAGTCCTTAGAGCAACACCTACGAGATATGGAATTCGACAACCGAGACCAACAGGCAAGAGAGGTTGGACAATTTTTTTCGTCACAGTTCTCAGAGTTCTGGCGGAGAGGAATTGAGAAGTTGCCCGAAAGATGGGGAAGGGTAATAGATCTGAATAGTGATTATATCGTTGACTGAAATTTTGTTTGAATAAATTGCTGTTAATTTGAAAAAGTGTCGCAAGACTTATGCAACAACCTAATAGCAATTTCACATCCACTGCCCCCTTTATATCAGCTTTGTCGGTGGTCTCCCGCACGTACTTTACTTTGATGGGTCTCTCCAGCTTTCGGCGGTTGATGAGGACGTGGCTTACTCCTATTCCCGTTACTCTTTTTGTATAAATGAAACTGCCCTAGGGTGGACTCATATGTCTAGCGATTCCCGCCTTTCATGTAGAACAATGAAGCAGCAAGGGCCATTGATCATACGTTTCTGGTTGGCCGGAGGGCGGTCAACAGCTGTCATAACATGCCGTATCGCGGTTTATCATAACGGCAACCCGTTGTTTACGACTTTCCCCTCCATGTTTTTCATATTTCCAGTGGTTTCCCTAAGTTACTTCGACTTGATACGCTCTACTACAAGAAATCATGTATAGCGGCCCGCTCGAAACGTTTCTTTGACGGGATTCTGAACAAATTTCCATCATTCCAAGAAGAATGCGATTCCAAGAACAGTGATATCGTATCAAATGTATAGTAAGCATTATCGCTGCCGCAGGCGTACTTGAAATTCGTCGTGGTTCAGAATTGAAAGTCTGTGATGCTTTATGTTCACTTTATGAGGAGTTTGCCGTCAGAAACCTCATCGAGTCATTTTAATCGGAAATTTTCTCGTGAACGCCCTTTAAATTTCCTCGCTCCCTAACCATCGCCGTCACTTTGGATTATTGTCGCAGTTGCAATTTAAAAGTCCAATTTAATTGTGTGACGTTTCAGGTTTTTCCCAGTGTTCGATCAACAGCGAAAATTAAACGACTGAACTCCTCATACCACTGGAATACATTACATCTGGTTGTTCGACTCGCATTCGCTAGCTGCCGTTGGCAAAATATTTGGTTCTCTTGATCTTCTTTCCAGAGTAAGAGGGGAACTACCTAGGTAAGTTGAGGATTTTTTTTCGAACGTGAGAATTCGAATGGATCAGGCTGCACCTGTACTAAAAGTTAATGGAGTACCGCAGGTCCAGCTGTTTGGAGCTTTGTCTCCATTTTTGTAATTTTTATCATTACACTGGAAGAAGGTATCGGCTACCTCGAATGGTATGAATTAACGTTTGAACAGACGTCCGTTCTTCCGTCTTCGTGAAGTATGGTGTTCCCCAGGGCCAGGATTCATGAACGGAACCGCCGGTGAATTCCACCGGCAGTTAGATTCTACCGGCCAGTTCACCGTCAAAGTGATTCGCCGCGCGGTGAGGAACCATGTTTTGGCGGGTAGCAGAGGTGAATATCACTGTAACCGACCGGAGAACCGCTCATGAATTTCGGCCCAGATGTCGACGAGTGGGTTTACCCTCAAGCCCTCGATTCCTCAGTCTGGTCGTGAAGGGCCACTACGGGACTTAAGTTGATCCTCTCCCCTTTTGGAGCTCTGATCCTTCGTCAGCTCCCATTTCTTTTCAAGTAAGCTATCTGAGTCATGCTCTCCAAGTGAGAAATAACGCTTTTATTGAAGCTCATGTCCAGTTGTTATGTTTCTTTTAATTTTTTTAAAATATTTTTTTCTGAATTTCATTCGTGTTTGATTCAATGTTCCACCTCTTGAAAGAACTCCGGATCCCATGGTCGCCTTGGATCAAAGGAGGTCGTGGTGGGTTAATTGGTGCCCTGTACCGTCGGAGTGTTATGAATAACCTATTTTGATCCACCAATTTGTTTATTTATTCAGTGCAAAGGTCGATGAGAGTTTACTGCCGAACTAGGGTTAACCTTTGTAAACAATCGAATCGCACCTAACCAAGTCCAAAGTGCGCGGGTTGGCTGTGTTGTTTGGGTATTGCGGAAACCCCAAAAACACATAGTCCGGCGTAGCCATGAAAAATACCCAGAGTCGAATCTAAGCAGCTTACGAGTAACGGAAGTTTATCAGTATCGATTCCGAGTGTGTGGCGCAATCGTGGAGGGGCTGGCGAATTCGAGACGAGGCGTATCCGTCGCGCTCGTCGCCCGCCATCGCTCGAAATCGTCGCGTCTACTTGATTTGTCGTCGTGACCTTGTCCAGTGGACGGCGGCGCGTGTTCCCTAAGGTTCTCGAAGTTTCCGTTTCTCTCACAAACACTGAAATCATAGAAGAGCCCACTTCTGAGTTTTTTTTGATTCGCTCCTTAGCTCTGAACGATCTCTCTGGATCTGGATGTAGCCCACGATTGGCACTAGAAGTTTTTATGGAAGAGATTTTAAAATTGTTTTAATAAGACCTGGTGTTCCGTGTACTGTGGTTTCTCTAACAGTCATAAGTATGCTATGAATGTAGTAGACAAAAATAAATAGGTTGGTAATGATCTGTCCAAACTGCCCCGAGGGGTTCTGGTCTGTCCCGTTCTAGCTTAGCGAAGCTAATTTTCCAGAACCACTTCAGAGTCAAGCGCTAATTGCAGAGAGCCTCTCTTCACTCCCTTACTTTTTCTGCAGGATCTTTCGCTCATTTTCTACACATCTCGTATTTTGAGTGAATTTTATGCTCCAAAATTGCCCACAGTTGAATTCATTTTGAATTTCATCACTTTGAAAGCATCCCCAATAATTTGGTTAAATTAACTGAACCTTGATCGAGTTTACATCCTGATTTTTTTACCTTTTTTTGCTCGCGAATTGGCTGGTTTTGGCGCGCGCTTCATCAGCGGAGGACACAAGAATTCTGGAGAAATTGCCCTCATCCACTAGTAGGATAGGACGTCTGAACTATCGGCCGTAATTTTTTTATACTGGAAATGTTCCAAAACCCACTCCTAGATTTTTTAGTGTTTGAAATGGCATAAATCCACTGCTAAACGTCATTTTATTGTTTCTACTACCGATCGATTTTCCATCTCTTGACTGTCGGTGCAACTCAGTCGTGTTAATACTTTGTTTTCCCGGCGACAACACTCCCTTCCGCTTCCGCAATAAAAAATGCAAGGAAAAACGGCTTAGGTTTTCTCGTAGGCCCGATCAGCTGGTATTCTCCCAACCCGTTTTCGGACATTTTGTCTGAACTACACCTTCCAGCATTAGATTTGTGGTGGGAATTCGATAGCTTTGTGGTCGCGAGCGACCTTTTCGCCCTTCACATGCCCTTGGTGTCGGCGACATCGTCCAGTTCGGGTTGCTTTATTTCCTCTTGTGGAACAGGTTGTGAGACCGTGAGTCATCTGGCGACTTTTGTTACTATTCTAGTTTTTTAGGCTAATTTATTGGTCGTCGCGTGAGTTAGTCGCAGACTCTTTTATGGACCGTTTAGTGGCAGGAGCCTTTGGCGGTTGAAAATTGCAGCCATTGTTTTCAGGGTAAATTTATGGGCTTGAGAAATCTAAAACAGTCTCATAAACGGCTGTGAATGGGATGAAGAGAATGGTTAAGACCCAATAGCGGGTTAGGGTAAAAGCAGAAATGCCAGATGGGAGCTAAATTCGACAGTCTTTATGGTGCTTTTAATATTAGTAGTTTTAGCCCACTTCTGTGAGTTAGGTGGGGTTGTTTCTCATCCTGTTCCTCGCGTGATCGTAAGTACGATGAAAGTGAAAAAGGTGGAGACCAGAATTCTTCTCTGAGATCCGGTTGCCGGCAGGCACCCGGCTGGTCCGAATCCCGAAGGCCCGATTTTAATAGGAAAGACTAGCTGTGATACCTTCCAGTTGACCTGTTTCGTTCTCCGTCTTTTAATTCTTGTTTCTTCGTCAACTTTCGCCAGTTTTCTTCTTTCAGACGGCTTTCCGTCGGAAAACTAATAGAAAATTCCACTGTTTGACCTTGAGTAGGGCAGCCTCTTCCCCGTGAAATCTTAGTACTCTTCTCTTCTTCTACTCTTCTTCCCCTTGAAATCGTCTAGAGTATAAATCTCGGATTTTATTGTTGATCGTCTAATTTCAAGAGCTGCGGGATTTCATCAAAGGCACCCGCATTTTCGTCTTTTTTTGCTAAATCGCTCTTTAACTGTTAGGTTCGTGACCTCCTCGATTTTTCCTCATCGCCCCCGCGAATGTCTTTTTTGTTAATCCAACGGCAACTGCTTATTACTGCAAGTTGTTACGGTGCGAAATTGCCCATGATTTTCACCGTCGGCTTTTTTCGTTTCTTCAGAGGACGTCGGAGTTTTCTTTTGGCAGCACTATTGATGCATTCGGAGCCCTCACATGGTTTTCGCACGCTTCTACACGGCCTATCTGATTCCCATACTCACAAGTGTACTGTTTAACCATCCTGTCGTTGATTTAATTATTTTATTGAATTTTGCTATTTCAAGTTATTTGACAGCTGTATGGGCCAGCGTGGTGCGGTAGTAAGAGGCGCTTCTGACACCTTTACGGTCGAGCGATCGATTCCGGCTCGGGCTAACTAAGCCTTTCATCCCTTCTGGGTTTGGTGAATTGGTACCGGACTTGTACGCATTCGCCAGGCCTCTACGAATCTGAATGGAACACGAGTTCGTGGCGCGTACTTCTGGGACTGATCAACGCTGATACGTTTACCTTTTCTACCTTTGTCTGCTGTTAAGGTATGGTTTATGTTTTTCTTCCGAGAGAAGAACGATTTTAGATCAAAGATGACCCGTTCTGAACTGATCAGCACAAGCTAAACATTTAGATTTTATCATGATCTGCTGAGGCAAATAATACGATTTTGGAATCCTCGTGAGAGTTTTCAGATGGTCGCCCAAGTAGCTCAGTAGTAGATAGAATCAGCAAGCGAGGTGCCTTACTTTTTTCAAATTTCTAATTAATTTAGACCTTTCCACTAATGTAAGAGTGGAGGAAAAGGAGCTGAAGCTCGGCATTCCTTACCCTCCTTGGTAGAGGGGACCTCATTTTAGTGCTTGCTAGATTTCGTTGACCTCACGAAGAAAGTGCATGGGACAGAGTTGTTTGTCGCAAACGATCAGCTGCCCTTTCTTTGTCGAAGAGGTCGGCGAAATTCGGGTAATACGGTCGAATAGAGCTTAGCACTTGTCAGAGCCTTAACACTAGTATCACTGGTATCATCGCGTTGTCCCCCTCGTATACTCAGCTGGTTTTAAATTTCCGAGGAGCCGTTTTTGTTACAGGAAACTAGAATAAAGGAAAAAGGTAAAGGTGTCGGCGTTGATCAGATCATTAAGTACGCGCCATGCCTTCGTCTTCCATTCGCAGTCGAGGAGGCATGGTGATTGTGTATTTGGCCTATACAAAAACTTTTGTGGGCCAGCCGCTATATCAAGTCAGTGTCTTTACCCTCCCAGACAAGTCTGGTGCCAATTCACCCGACCCCGGAGGGATGGAAGGCTTGGTTAGCCCGGGCCGGGATCGCTCGCTCGACCGTGCGGGTGACAACGGCGCCTCTTACCACTGTACCACGCGGGCCCTTGGAAACTAGAATAACTAGAAAAATAAGGGCAGGAACCTGATAGTCCCCTATCTTTTTCCGTCCTTTAAACTACTCGAATATGCTGACAGATCCTTCCAGGCTTTGGAAATGTCTGAAAACTTCCTTTTTTCGCTCCATTTTTTGAATTTTCAACTCTGCCTTTGTCGGTTTTCGTTTTGATCTTAAATCTCAATCTTCTTTCCAAGTGTGGGCTGCACTGAAGACAACATCCCTGTCCATCGGAATTTTTGCGAATCGTTCGCGAAGAAGTCGAATTTTATTGGTTTTTCAATCATCAATGCGAATTCATGATGGAGAAAATGGATTCTTCTCAGCCCCATTTTATCGCGTTCGATGAGCCGTTTACGTGAAAATTCCATGGCAAAATGAATAATGGAGATCGTTTCGAATTCCTGTCGCAGGACGTGTTGTTTCACAACTGCTCACAAATATATGTGAAATGAGAGCTAACAAAAACAAAAACAGTAAATCTTGGTGAGCAGAAAATCACCGACTTTGATCACAAAAAACATAATTACAACTCTCTTAAACGGCCAGAGTTTCAACAATTCTTAGTTTCCATTGAAAGGGATAGCACTCTAAGGCCTTTGTTATAGGTTCGCTCGCACCCCTGCGAAACTCGTCCATTCAGCATCAGACAGCGTGGGGCCAGACACGTTTGTACAAGTCGCGTCGACGGGATAACTCGTACAAACGTGTCTGGTCCCACGCTGTCTGATGCTGAATGGACGAGTTTCGCAGGGGTGCGAGCGAACCTATAACGAAGGCCTAAGGGGCTTCACGACCAGGAGCTCTGGACGGTCACAACAGCGAACTTATCATGTGTTCACCCTCGCCGTCCAGATTACTATCTTGGGATTCAGCAAAACAATAAAAACCGGCCCGGCCAAATGCCTTCTCGGTATACGACGTCGAACTTTCGAAGAAGCTTTTAAGATGAATTTGGATTTTTCTCCTCGCAAAAAATCTTCAAATCAATAGAGAGGAACTGTCATCCATCCTCCGTATTGGTGACTCGGAGGTGTGGGTAAATAGAGAACACCAAGCAATACGTGTGATGTTCCAAATAATTGGCCTATTTGCTGGTTTTCTGTCGCTGTATACTGTTTTTGTTTTTTGTTCCCATTTTCTTTTTTTCATCTTATGGCATCGATCTGGTTTTGTTTGGAGGTGGGTCTGTTGTCCTCTAGAGAAACGATTATCGATTATGTTTTCCATCACCATCGGCTCGAAAATCTCTATTTCTCTACAATAGATCTATGTACACAGAATTTTCTTTGAATTTGTGCTCACCATAAAAATGTAGTGCTATTTTTCATGTGAAAATACCCTGAAATGGGGTGCATGCTCACAGTCAAAGTAAGCGTTCAAGTTACCTCAGCAATTTTAGACAGGAATTGAGTGCGTGGCGCGTTCCACAGGCTGATTGGCATCACCCAACTTTTCCACTTGAAAAGTTCCACAATTTAGCTGTTACTTTTCATCAGCTGTACTCCTTATGTGGTAATTACGTGTACGTGTTACGTAGGCTACGTCTTTGGATCTTTACCCAAAACCCCGGTGTCCTTAAACCCAGCTGCTGGCAACGACCAGATCAGATCAGGGATCGGCGTTCTCCCGATGATCAGCTAATTCCATGTCTAGTCTGAGATACTATCGGAACTGTGTGTGTGCAGCGGCAGTCGTCGTCTGGGGTTGTAGTCGAGTTTGGCAGTGAGAGGTTGATTGACGAGAGATTGCGATCAAATCGCCGACCTTCACAGACACCCTGGGGTCTTTTAGTGTATTTGAAAAAAGTCAATCCTGCAGCTGAAAAAACTTTAAATTTGAAGTTTGAGTCTCTGGTCGTAGAAGAGCTCAGTGTTCTCCAAATGGCAGTTCCAATCTCATCTCGGTTCTAGAGTTCTCATATTCAAGTCCTCTTATCAACTGTTTGTTTTGCTTCTGTTTTTTTAGTTTTTTTTTTCGGTCTCCCGTCAACAAAAGTTTGTCAAGACCACGACGCATCTATCGCTTTTTCTAGTTTTTCTGGATCGTCCTGGGCCTAAATTCATGACGGGTACCGGCACAATATACCCGGGAATAAACCCCGGTCGGCGCGATTATTCGCATTCATGAACGCGCCGCGAAGTATATTTGGGGATCTCGCGATCTCTATTCCACTCCGCGGCGCGTTCATGAATGCGAGTAATCGCGCCGACCGGGGTTTATCCTCGGGTATATTGTGCCGATACCCGTCATGTATTTAGGCCCTGAAGCCGTAGCTATCATTTTAGCGACTGTCTTGAACTCCTGCCTTTTAGAAGTGCAAGAATTGGACGAAATAGATGAAATGATCGATTGAAGTCGTCCAATCGATTGATCGGTTGATAGGCTTTGTTAGTGCATGTCCGATAAGGACGTCCGTGTCGTGGTGCGTCGGTGCGGTAATGCGATGTTTGCGGTAGGTCTTTCGCGGCAAGGGGCAATGATGCGAAACGGCCTGTGTGGCTGCTGCTGCTGCGGCTAGTGATTCCACCCTCTGGCGTGACCGCAACTAATCTGTTCACTGCTGCCACTCGAATTGATCCTACAGATTAGAGGAGTCGTGGGTGGAACGGCCGACCATTGGTCACCCAGCTTCCTGCCACCAGAGATCAACAGGGTTTTGCCAGAACTCGTCAATTTATTTTCGTCGAAAAATGTTTCTCTTCGAATTTCCGCTCTTTCTCGTTTCCATCTGTTCAGCGCCTTCTAACGAGAAGCTCCTTTAGCCATTGATGTGAATTTGAGATCAGTTCCCTTCGCTTTATTTCCCTTACGGACTCAGTTGCTCTGCGTCACTCATTGAGAGCTAATTTTCCTTCATTTCCTTTTCTTGGCCTCTGATTTTTCATGGTCTCCATATGAAGAGCCCCAAGAATCTGAGTTCTCAATTTTATCCTTGTTTTGCTTTTGCTTTTGCTTCACTATTCACTTTCCTTTTTCGGTGCATTTCAAGGGTAGGTCCGGCGCTTGGTGGTCTTATGCTCTCGTTGTTTTCTGTTGAAATGTCGCTCCTTCTAGCGATTCGGTGGCATTTTTTATTGTTCGACTAATAGTTTCGCTGTGTTAGATGTGCGAACCAAACATTTATTTCCCCGATGTCATTTTGGAAACGTGGAGCGTGATATTTCCCACCGCATTGAATGATTTTTATCAGCTCTTTTATTTCTAAAGGGAGATGATCGCATCAATATACATATATTACACTCCTGAAAATTTTCCCTTGAAAAAAATTAAAGGGATGTATTCATTATTAAGAAATATATATTTCGAATGTGTGAAGTGTGCTGATTCTGCTGCTAGCTAGACTGCTTGAGGCCGAGCTTCAAAGCCTCAAACTTGGGTAGTTGAACCCATAATTAATTGCTCGTCGGCTTTTATTTTTTGTTCTTCGTTTGTCATAATCCAATCAACAGGGCACAAACCAAATACCGAACTGAGAAAGGTTCGGCCCATTGAATCTCCCTGCTTCAGTCGTTTTGGCTATTTTTTTTTGTTTATTTTTTATTTTTATTTTTTAGCTAGATATTTGTACGGGAATTCTCCAGTTCCCGTATAAATATGTAGCTAACTTCACATTCCCATCACTGTCCCACAAACGGTGACTTTCGCACGACTATTCCTTCTTTTTCTGTCTCGTTCGCTTCGTCGCGTGTCCTTCCCTAGCCGGCCGTTTGACAGCAAAGCAGCAGTTCTTCCGGTAGCACTACGGTACAGGTCACTGATGAGAGTCGCTGCAAAAAATGGATATATCCTTGAATATTTACTTTTTACCAATAAAGTGCAAAAGCATGAGATGGAACCTCAGGCTCAGTACCATATTCTTGGTATTCAGATTTGACTTAGATTTGATTTGATTATTTAGATTTTGTTTGCGTTCGAAATTGAACATTTCCTAGGAAAACGGTTGCTGTTACGGTTTTATCACTTCTTTATGGTTCCATTTACAACCATTCACAAAATGTCCCCCGTATGTGGGCTGCGTTCTTAAGTCTTATGAAACCCTATGAAAAAATTATCCTTGGTCTTCCCGGCTTTCAAATGTTTGGGCTTTGTCTTTGTCGCGTGAACCAATTTTTGAACAATATTCTGTCGACCAGCAGCAAACAACTCCGTTATTTGCTGACGATGCGATGATCAGATGCAAGAGATCGTTTGTGTAGCTCAATTGAGGACTCTTCCAGTGAGGATCTGATAAATTCCATGATCGATTGTCGTTGAATCTTGGCATGGTGAATATAGTAGTAACTGATCGTATGACTGTAGCCAAGTAGCCAAGATGATACAAGTTTATTTCGGCTGACGTTTCGGCGAGTTCACCTTCTTCAGAGCCTCAAATGGGAAAGACATGTATGGAAACAGGAAGTAGATTTATTTGGATAATTGAAAAGAAAAGACGCCTGTTTCGCCTCTAAACCCTATACAGGCAAGAAAGAATAGGATACACTCCTCGAGGCTCATCAGTAGGGTAAGGAGTGTGTAAAAGGTAATGCGGTCGGTCCTTATATACGCCCTAAAGATCAAAGAAGGTAGAAAAAGGAGTGATCAAAAGGAAAGAAGATGATCAAGGATGAGGTCAAGAGAACTAGTCATAAATAGATGAAAGGAGATTGCGTATTAAGACTTTAATATCCTTATTGTGTAGATGTTCATAAAATTTGTAGATAATGAATTCATTATTAAGTAGGCAGGAAGCAGTAGCTTGATAAAGAATGTTACAATCATATTTTAAATGTTTTAAATTATTATATAGAACTTTTGTATGTTTAATAAAATCCAAGTATTCTTTGCATTTTTTAGCGATTCTTAAGATTTCATTGTAAATAATAGCTTTTTTAACAGAGAAACTAATGTTACTTTTATAATGAGAGTATTTAATAACTTTGAAGTTGAAATTATCAGTTTTATTATATAAGTTTGTAATAATATGATTATTTTGAATGTATATAGTGTAATCAAGGAAGTTAGTAAAGAGATTGTTATTATGGGTTTTTTCTATTTTAAGGAAGTTATTATAAGTGCTATTTAACAAGTTATCGATAAAATTATCATTTTGATTGTGAATGATTAGTAAGTCGTCCATATATCTAAAAGGGTAAAAGACAATACTAGATTTATTAGTGGATAAGGAGTAAGAGTATTCGCAAAAAGCTAAAGTTAGGTCTGCAATAAGTGGACTAGCGTTACCACCTTGTGGTACACCTTGTTTTTGTTTAAAAATTCTGTATCCTACTTTGCAATAGCTATTATTTAATAATAATTCTAGCATATATATTATATCATATATAGTATACATTTTGTAATTAGGGTTATTAGGAGGATCATCCGAATAGAAGAATTTTTTATAACTTTTTACAAGATATTTTTTATTTGCATTTCTGAAACATATTTTAAGAATTTTAGTAATATTGCAAATGATATTACTGTGAGGTAAACTAGTAAACATATCGGTAAAATCAGCGGAGTAAAGCTTGAGATGAGGATAATGAATAGTATATAATTCATTAGAAATATCTGTATTATTAATAGACCAGAAACCTCGTAAGTTATTACGTGTTATGTTTGTAATATTAACGTAATTTTTAAAGTGTGTTTTTATATGATTAAGGATGAGGGATAGTTCTAAAGCAATTGGTTTAATACTACTTTTTGAGGCACCAGTTATAAATCGGAATTTGATAGGTATTTTATGTAGTTTAGGAATGCAATATAGGGAGGGTAGCTTATATGTTGCTACATTTGAAGGATTGTATAGATTTAGGTTTTTAAGAATCCTTTCATGTTTGTTTAATATTTTGTATTCGGTATCCTTAGTGAGTTGATAAGTGGGTATGTTATTATAGGAAGAGATTTCTGCAGACACTATGGAGGCGTATAGTTTTTTACAGATGAAACCATAATTATTAGAGGCTTTATCTAAGGGAGTTATGACAAATTCTTTTTGTATAGTATAAAGATCATTACTGAAAAATGTATTTTTATTGTCAATTTTTCTATATGCAAATTTACCTATCAGGCTAGTGAATGATTTTTGGTATATTGCGATGATACTATCGACAATAGATTTTCTTAATTTATATCTACTTTTTATTTTATTAATAAGAAGGTTCAAAGTATCGTGGAGGATATTTTCGAAGTTTAGGGTTCTTATTTCCTGTCTGAAACTCGTTCCTTTAACCAAAAGGTTATATATGGAGAGATTTTTAAATATAGTGAGATCTCCGGTTACTATATGCTTATAGTAAGGGTTCACATATTCAGGGTATTTGGAACAAGGACAAGGGTGATTTTCCGATTCAATATTTCTTAAAAATTGGTTATAATTAAAAATCGATCTACTAACTGGATCCGCATATTTATATACAATTCTAAAAGGCTTATAAGCAATAGAACTATAGTTTTTTATTAGATTTTTAACGTCAGGATTATTAAACACTCGACTAAAATTATAATGTTCTATAGTCTTATCGCAATAAGGAAAGGTAATGTTGATGTAACTAGAATTACTCCTATTTTTTTCCAAACGTTTAGTATCTATAAAACGGAAGTAACATAGGGAACTAAGGAGAAGAATTTTTTGTTCGCTATGTGTAGTTAAGGCATTAATGTCATTAATGGTGAGTTTGATAAGAGTTTGCAAATAGTGTTTATTTTTATTTTTTAGGAACTTGAATAATTTAAAATAATCATTATTAATGAAGGTGAAAACATTATGAATATCATTAATAATGTTTTGAACTGTATATTGTTTTTTATGTTTAGTTTTTTTAGAACCTCTGTTGTTTCTTTCTTTAGTGATTTTCAGTGAAAAGAAAGGGTGATTGGTTTTATGATATAGTGGGTTGATAATATCTGTTATATTACCATATCCTTTGATATTATCATTAAATCCGAAAGGGTAGGCCGTAGCTAATAGTTTAATCCAGAAAAGTTCTTTATCTCTAAGTATCTGTAAATCTTGATTCTCGGGTAAGTTGTCTAAAATAATAGCTGAGAATTTTGAGCAATTGGAATTATTGAAATGTCGATAGAGAAGTTTATTATTAGCTCCTTTTTTGATATTATAAATGTGTTCTTTGATTCTAACTTTGAATTTTCGGGTGGTTAGACCTACATATTGTTTTTTACAATCTAAACAAGTTATACAGTATATGACATAAGTAGAGGAACAACTACATAGATTATTTTTATAGGTATTTATATGTAGACCAGTGGTGTTTGAGACCACAAAGGAATTATCATCAGAGATAAGACAAATGTTACATGTAGAGTCACATTTATTGAAATTATTATTATTACCAAAGTTTAGTAGGTTGTATACACCATTTACCTTTATTTTACGAAAATTATTAGTGAGGTAGTAACTTGTGCTTGTGTTTTTTGGCCCAGAATCAAACGTTAAGGAAGGCCCATTCCTTAACGAGTGGGAAGGTTACCCAAAGGTTTTGGGGGGGCTGCCCCCAGGGGTCGGCACTCCCTTAAGAAAGCTAAACCGGAGGCGTGGGACTTACCCTCCCATGCCAGTACCCACTTTTATAAACCCCGTCGGGTTAGCTTTTTTTTTTTTTTTTTTTTTTTTTTTTTGGGGTAATTAAACCCATAATTAATTTGTTTTAGTCAAGTTTGAGGCTCTGAAGAAGGCGGACTCGCCGAAACATCAGCCGAAATAAACATGTATCATCTTGGCTACTTGGCTACAGTCATAAGATCTGATAAATATAACCCTTTTCTTTCTTGATTCCTAATATTACCCTTTTCTTTCTTGAATCTTTTTCTTGAACTAATTAATGCTCAACATTTTTACAGTTCACACTGCACAGAAACTAGTCAGCAGTTTTGTACAGTTTTGTGATCGAAAAAAACGTATTTATCTTGGAAAGCTGCACAAAAGACGTCTCGTTAAATCCTTTATACAGAGTTATGTTGGGCAAACCGTCACGAACTCATAGGAAGTCACTGAAGTGTAACAGAAGAGCAGGGACGAAAATTAGCGCGAAGTACGGTAGATGTTTGGTGATCCGTGAAATTTCATGTCTCGAAGGTGTTAGATAAAGATAAAATCTCTAAATTCTGCTGTAATGGTGCCTCATGAGCCGTGAGAATTTCTAGAAATCGTAGTTCGACGGGCAAATGTTCTTCTGCCGTCTGTGATCGCTTACGTGACGAGCTCTCGACAAAGAAAATAAAATTCGCCCTTTCAGTATTTCAAGAGGTCGCAGAAAGGGGCTGAAATGCTTAGATTTCGGGTTTCTCTTTTCGACTAAAGAGGTGAACAGGCTCGTCCTTGGCCTGGATTTCCTCACTGGTTGGTCCCACTCCTTCCTATTTGTTTACCTTTACCAGGTAGTCTTTCTTGTTGTTGGTGTTTTTTGTGAGGGTTTTCGAAGGCATTTCACAGCAAATTCCAACGAAAACTAGCATCTACATCCTTTGCAGAAAGCAAAGATTGATTAGTTCGGGGTTTTCCGGCTATTCGCTCTTTCAAGCACGCAAAATTGCAGTGCGGCGGTCAGTAATCAGGGTGGGCTTGCATCGAAAGACTTTAAATGTCAGCGCATTTCCATTGAAATTGTCCTGCGCTTTGCTATGCGCGTATTAGCCGTCGTCAAGGAGTTTCCGTGAGGGTCCGACGAGCAGCGGGAGACTCGTAAGAGGACGGCGTACAGAGCGGAAAATCGGTGACGTTAATATTAGGTTGGTGCAAAAGTTTCCGGAATTTTCACGATTTTCAATCAAAAATGTTTATTTCAAAAACAAATGGAGCTCATTCAACAAAATAATTTCCATCACATTCGAGGACCTTTCGCCATCGATTGGGTAGATCGTGAATTCCAGATGCGTAGAACTCTGGCTGCTTTGAGCCAAAGTACTCTTCAAGGGCCACTTTCACCTCCTCATCATTAGAAAATTGTTTTCCATCTAGAAAGTGCTGCATCGAACGGAATAAGTGGTAGTCCGAAGGGGCAAGGTCTGGGCTATATGGTGGATGAGGAAGAATTTCCCAGCCCAGGTCCAACACTTTTTGGCGAGTCATCTTAGAGACGTGTGGCCGAGCGTTGTCATGAAGAAAGCGAACAACGGCCTTTCCTGGGCGCTTAATTCGTACGGCATCAGCCAAATTCTCCAGTTGTGTGCAGTAGACCTCCGCAGTCACCGTGGTTTGCTGTGGGAGCAACTCCCAGTAAATTGGTCCGCGAACGTCCCAGAAAACGGAGAGCATCACCTTGTGTTCATGCTTTTCTGGTTTCGGCATTGTTTCTCCCACTTGCCCAACGTCCGTCCACGATCGTTTACGCGATACATTAACATACAGACACCACTTTTCGTCTCCAGTAACAATATCGTCAAGCCAAGCAAAAGTACGCCTTCTAGACAGCAGCTCAGTGCAGGTTTCCATGCGGCGAATTTTGTCGCGCTCACTCAAGGAGTGAGGGACCCAAACATTTCGTTTGGAAACCTTTCCAATCTCAGCCAAGTGACGAACGACAGTCGAATGGTGGCACCCAAGCTTGCTGCTCATCTCTCGTGCGGTTTGGCATGGATCACCTTCCACCTGCTCGCGGAGCTCGTCGTTGTTCAGCACCGACGGCCTTCCTGATCGCTCCTTGTCTTCGACTTCGTAGTGCCCAGCTTTGAATTTCTTGAACCAATCGTGGACCGTGCTCATGGACACAACACCTTCACCAAACGAATGCACCATGCGACGATATGAATCTGAAGGTTTCATTCCAGATTTGTAGTCGTAAAGTAGACAGGTGCGAATTTGGTCGCGTGACAGCTGAGGAAAACGTGGCATAATTACTGGTAATACCGTTCGAGCAGGCAAAATAGTTAGTGGTAAATTTCAACATCGATGTGCTACATATATATGCAAAACATGAAACCGGAAAGTTTTTGCATTCCGCAGTTAAATGAAAAAATCCCGAAGAACTCCGAAAATTCCGGAAACTTTTGCACCAACCTAATAATTATGAGATGTGGATATGTGTGCTGGTGTCCGTGGAAACGCCCGTCGGACGACTTTCTCCTCGAATCCTTCTTCTTCGATTTTTCTTTGTAGTATCCTCTAGTTATTCTCTAGTTATTAGAACTCTTAAGCGAGCTCAACCAGCCCACAGTCAGATACCGGTTTGCTGCATTCCGGTCGTGAAGGTTTTCAAGAGTTTTTAAAGGCTTTCGGACTGATCACCGCGACCACGGCTCGCTTCGTACTGTCCACTTATTATCTGTTGATTTTCTGGATTTTTTTCCACATCACCGTCAGGAGTTCGTTCCTTTTTGTTGGAGTGTCCCTGCATTTCGATGGTTTTTTCCTTCTTAGCATTGAAATGCTTTCGGGGACAGTCCTTCCAGCTGTCCATGTCCACGAGTTGTTTTCGATTAACCCGTTAAAGGTTGACATTTTCCTTAACAAGGTGAGGTACCACAGATACAATACCGCTCATAACTTCTGTCCCAAAAACCGTCCGGAACGTTCCGGAACGTTCCAAAGCGTTCCTTTCTTTCCTAACCTTTCCTAGTGGGTTATTTGAAAATTTAAACATATCAGTCGATTCGTCTACCAACACTGAGTTCAGAACTGACGTTATTTTCCTATTTCAATTTGACATAACCCAGTTACAAGCCATTATCTTTCGAGTAGCGCTACCCGGCGATAATTGGTTTACGACCCCTCCGAATGTTGCCATTGGAGTCTCCCCAGGAGATATTGTTATCACGACACGAAAATTTCCGGAATCATGACTTACTCCAATAGAATTCGAATTCAGCTTCCCACTACCATTATTTTGGTACCTGACATGCGCTTTATTCGTAATTTCGAAAAATTTTCGTGTTTCAAGCAAAAACAAAAATTCGGAACTTAACCATCTTTCTGTGGGGTACTGATGAGCAGCTATAGAAATACTTAGTTTTTCTCATTCCGTATGGAAATCAGTATCACATATCACAATGAATCAAATCAATGAGAAACATTTCGAGAGGCGTTGGGTTTCGAAAATCCCTACACGCAACGTTTTTGCTCATATTCTGTAATGTTGTCCGGCTTTGCCAAGTTGTAGCATGGTGGAAATGGTAGTCTAGCCCACATTTTTTTGCCTATTTGGAAGAGTATCTCCTATTCTATGACGCTCATTTAATCCGCCATCACTAAATGCCTTCGTTTTCGTGTTATTAAGAGGTACTTCGGAGCGAAATTTTCGAGAAAATCTTCGGAGCGGTTTTTCTCCTCTTGAAGAGATGGACCAAGGATTCCCTTCTGACAGCGCTAAACAGCTTGTTCTCAGCTATCCAACAATGTAAAATTACCAGATATCCGTTAAATTCAATTTTTTATCTTAAGTCATATCGTCTAAAAGAAAACTCATGTGCCGTTACATTGTGGCTGGCCTTCTCCATCCACTAGGGCGAAGGGGTGACACCGCTCGAATATCCTGCGGAGGTAATTAGCGCTTGTCGCGACTGCTCAGCCTCGTTTATGGTTCCAAGAGGTCGTTCATATTTCAAACTAGCCATCATAAAATCTCGACCATTTACAGGGCGGTACTCAATTCTTTTCATTATCAAGAATTCGAAACGAAAAAGAAAAGCCTCAAAAGTTCGAAACTTTATACATATCATGAGTTATTTTTGTGTTTTATATCAAAAAAATTTCTTGTATATTATTCGACACAAAAACCTGATGATATATAGACCATATAAGAACAAGTATTAAATCATCTGAACGAAAGTGAGTTATTGCTGAACTTGTGCTCAGGGCCTTATTCGGCCCAAGAGAGGATTGAGCTCATACATCATGTGATGGAGCATAGGTTGTCCAAGGAGGGCTCCGAATTTTTCACGTTTGATTTAGATTTTTGTGAGATGTGGTACCGCATTTCACGCTGAATGAGAAATTCAAGCCCTTTAAACTTTTTCAAAAACAGTCACAAGCAAGCATTGCAGCGGAACCATAACCGGCCGTTAAGCAGTAACGGCAGGCGCTAATTACCTCCGTAGGATATCTGAGCGGTGTTACCCGCTCGCCCTATTGGATGGAGGAGGCCAAGCACACAGTCGCGATACCTGCGTCATCCATTGGCGGATGATAGACATGAAAAATTGAATTTTATTGAAGGCCAGCAAATTTACATTATTATCTAGATGAGAATTTGATGTTCAGTGCTGTCAAAAGCAAGGTTTCGGTGCTTCTCCTTGAGTGAGGAAAAACGACTTTGGAGTTTCTTTCGAGAATTTTGCCTTAAAATAGCTCTACATTATTCGAAAACAAAGACATTTGACAAAGACATTCTAAAACATCAGTGTCTTGGCGTAGGGGATACTTTTACAGTCGGAAAAAAGGCTGTGATCTCTTCTGCCATTTCAACTTCGCCACTGCCTGTCAAAGTTGAGCAAAATTATACGTTGCACACAAAGCTGCGCTTGTGGTGAACTTTGCACTCCAGAATCTCGCTAAGTTTTTCCTTTACAACTGGGATTTTGGTGGATTGCGCTAGTGTCCTTCATGCGGAATGCGAAAAATTGGACGCTTTTATACTCTCTGATCCGCTTTATCAGAAAAAAGTGTTTGAAATCAGGAACTTTTCATTTTTGCCTAAAACACAAAAATTTTTCAAAATTACGAATAAAATGCATATCATGTACCAAAATAATGATAATCGGAAGCTGAATTCGAATTCATCCAGAGTAAGTTACGATTCCGGAATTTTTCGCTCCGTGATAGCAATATCTCCTGGGGAGACTCCAATGGCAACAATCGGAGGGGTCGTAAACCAATTAGCGCCGGTTAGCGCCACTCGGAAGATAATGGCTCGTAACTGGGTTGTTTCAAATTGAAATAAGAAAATAACGTCAGTTCTGAACTCAGTGTTGATAGACGAATCGACTAATATGTTTAAAACTTTAAATAACCCACTAGGAAAGGCTAGGAAAGAGAGGAACGCTTTGGAACGTTCCGGAACGTTCCGGACGGTTTTTGGGACAGAAGTTATGAGCGGTATTGTATGATGTCCAAGACTTAATTTAAATTGAGCTGATAGAAAGATTTTTCTTGAAAATTTTCCTCAACTCCCAGCTAGCATGGATAAATCAGTACTAGACATATTTTCCTTTTGTTTCCATGACCCACGTCGATCTTTAACATTTATGTTCCTCGGTGGATATCAGTCATACTCAGCTGCTAGTCACTCCCAAGAAGAAGGAAAAATGATGGAGTTTGCTCTAAATATTAGGAATGTCTCTTTCTCTTTACTTGAGTTGCTAACCCGCTGACCTTTGTTTTTTTTATTTAATTTCATTTTTTCTTTTGACTAAGTTTTACCTGCTGTTTGTACCACTAACCATTTCTAGCACGTCTGTGAAAAGGCGTAAGATAAATAGATAAATAAATAAAATAAACAAGGCGATGCGCCAGAGCTTCCACCGTGGACCTGCGGTTGAGAGTAGGCGTTCGACGGGCGTTCCACGATGTGGAGTGACCGAGTATACGGCGAACGCTTTAAGTGGCGCCGTCGTCGCTCGCAGGGTTTTTGACGAGACGACGACCAGCCGGTTGCTTAATGACCACTGGTCCTTGTAGGCCAGGAATGCACGCAAGCGGCCACCGTAATGACCACCTCCAGCAGTGTTTGGACATTGTTTGGTCGACTGCTTTTGGTGACAAGTTGAGAATTTCGTCGGCCAGACGAGTTTCCCCTTAAATTGTTTGTTTACGGTTGTTCGTCGCCGGTTTCATGGCGCCGGATCTGGACACTCATAGGAGGCGATAGTTCTGCTTTTTTTAACTTCAAAATACTGAGAATCAGGCATTTAGGAAGCTTTTTACCTGTGCTTGTCTGTAGCATGAATTTCCTAAAGAGTTTATTAGAAAGTAGAAATAATTTCCTGTTTTTCGATGTCAACGTTCCTTCGCGTTGTAGGACGACACGTGAGCTACCTTGCGTGCCTCACAGGTGACTCATAACGGCTTTTCTGTTCCATTCCTGTAGCAGTATAGCACGCGACGTGAACGCGACTATAGAGAGTACCGTATTGCGTCTTGGTTAGTTGCGGGGAATCCTGGGAAAGTTAGCATTTGTCGGGTTGGTATAATCTCTTTTTATAATTATGCTAAAATTTCATCTTAAATCGATATTGTCGACTATCGGGAGCGATCCTCTGTTCGGTGCAACGCGATTCTTCGCTGTCTGTGGACGCAGTTTTTTGCAGACAAAAAGCTTCCCGATACAGATCCCATTAGGGGTTCGATGGGGAATGTGGCATTTCTCGTGGGTAATTATTCTTTTTGTCGCTCGATATCCGCTTTTCTGGGTCGTCTGGCCGTGGGCGTCCGCATCTCGGATCTTTACGTTGCTGTTCGAGAATAACGTTCATCCAGGGCGTACCTTTGGCTTTGATTTTGCCTATCGTTTCGTTTTTTTGTCCCTCCAAATTATAATGTGGTGTCCGTAACATACGCGACGCGACCGCGTCACTGTGACAGTCGTTGTGATTTAAGACGCTGTTCAGTGTGTAGATTCTTAGTGGTCCGTAAGGTGTTCTTCTGTGTCCAGCCCATAAGTTGGAGCTTTGATGATGCTTCATGATAATATAAAAAAGGCTCCGGCTAATGTCTTGAATGAATAAGAAAAGGAAAAAGGATTCGAAATTTATGGTTTTCCTACTATCTTTCTTCTTAGTTTAAGATCCCCAATAACTCAGTTGATGTGAAAATGTAGTTATAGATCAATTGCTGGATGGGCTTCCAGTTTTTAGACCACATATAATTCATTGTGAATCCATGCAGTGTCTCATATCGACACACGAAAATTGCCGGCTAGTTAAAGGCCTTCTGTTTACCCAGATGCTCTGGGCAAGCTTTGGCTTAACATCCCGAGCGGTTCATCAGAGCTGGCTACAATAGCGCTGGTCGAGCCACTCTGATGTCTCTTTTGTAGCATTTCGAGGTGACGATGGGAGATACTGGAGCTCTGGCCCGGGCGACTTTTCTCTCCTAAATTCAGAAATTTGCACATAACAAACTATTGTGCTACGAAAAGGGCAAACGAATTCCTTGCATTCAAAAGCCCATGAGTTTTAGGAAAAATTCCGTGTAACCATTGAACGTAGATTGAGAAAACTAAAAAAAAGACAAACTATTGTTTTTTTCTGAGTTTTCCCAATCTACGTTCAATAGTTACACGGAATTTCTCCTTAAATTCGTGGACTTTAAAATGCCTGGAATTTGTTTGCCCTTTTAGTTGTCTGTCTTCGTTTCACTTTTTTTCGCAATGTGTAATTAGATGTGCACGTCTAGATGGTATGATTTTTGTAACAACGTATTCATTTCATTTCTAACAAGTTCCAGTTCCAACCCTCATCGCACTTCAAACCCAAAACCCAGTTTTGGTTTTCTCTTAGTTGAAAAGTATTGATCGATGCCTTGCGGTTTTTGTTTATTCGGAGAAATTATTCGTGTACGTGAGCTTATTTTCTTAAATTTTCGAGACGTAACTGGATTAAGTGCGTTCTATTCCCAGTTTGATGGCCACACGATTAACACTACAATTCATTTGATTTCCGTGTTCCACATCGGAATCAAGGTCGTTCGACGTACCCCTCTTAAATCTATCGTAAGGAACGACGACGGCCTTCCGATACATTTAAGAGGAGTACGGTGGTGAATGACCTTAGGACGTGATTCCCACTATGTAACGAGAAACTTGGCTAGCGAGTTTTTGAACCTTTTTTTCAAGTTTTTCTTTTCAGATGGCGCCTTTTTTCTTTTTTCGAAAATATTCGACAAGAAGTTTTCCTCTCATAAGATCCAAGTTCTATGCTTGGTGCTACACTGGTTCTAACTCTTCTTCATAATTTTTCTATCTGAGAAAAACGGGTTTTGGCCATGTTCTCACCGAGTTCGCATCTTCGTGTAGAAAGGCACGCCACTCGCAGGGAGTAGCACATGTTTGACCTTGGACGAGTTGAAACTAAGAACCATTCGTATTCATCTGTCACAGGCGCTGTTTCACCAGCACTATCAAGCGCTAAATTTAATATAAATACAATAATCTGCATGTACAATATGTATAATCTTTACTAAATAAAGAGAAACATGATTGAAGTGCATGGTTATCAAAGGAATTGAATCTGAGGGTAAGGCGTGGTGCAGTGGTAAGAGTTTGGTGCTGACACCTGCATTGTCGAGCGATCGATCCCGGCCCGGGCTAACCGATCTTTCCATCCCTCCAGGGTCGGGTAAATTGGTATCGGACTTGTCTGGGAAGGTAAAGACACTGGCTTCTCACCATACGTCATTGTATAGGCCAATACGCACTCACCATGCCTTTACGATTCTGAATTGAATACAGATGCATGGCGCGTCCTTCGGGGACTGATCGCGGCCGGCACCTTTACCTTTTACTTTTGCTGTGTTATTTATTTCTTATGCTTTCTTTTGATATCCGTCAGACGCCATCCATCGATTTTGTGCATTTAATATGTTTACTAAAGGGCACACCATTAATTGCTATGTAGAGCGTTCCAATAATACTCGCTTATTGTGTGGCTCTTGAACGGCCATTTTCAGGGACAATTATCGTTCCCTCCGTATAGTTTCTCAGAATGAGAAGTGGTCTTCAATTTGTGTTTCTTGGCCCCTTTCATTGAAATCGTTTTTGCGATATAAAAAGGCGATAAAATGGAGGGCACAAAATCGTGGTGAAAGTGTTGCAAAAAGTTGTGCAAAAGCTGTGAAAAAATTCGTCGTTCTCTTTCTTGCCGGTGGTGGTGGTGGGGGGGGGGTACCAATAAATTTGAATCAGTACATTAGTTCAGTAATCAGCCGTGCTCTATGAACTTGGTGGTAGTTTGAGCGAAGCGCTCCAGTCAACCGTCATTGGAAAAGTGAAATAACTTCATAAAAGCTCATTTTCTTCCATTTTATTCCCGCTTGCCAATAGGCGAAGCTAATCGATTACAGTTTCAGTCGCTTTATTCTGAGGTATTTATAACCTGATGCCTTTTTAGCATTTTGTGATCATTATTTCCGTCCTTTTTTCAAGATTCTGTCACCATTGGCAACAGAAGACACGTTGATGTTACCGTGATGAGCACAGTCATCGATGCTTTATGTTGTTTCTCAAATATGCCAATCGATAAGTACACTTTGTAACTGTGGGCGTCATAGTTTTGATAACGCCATCGTTTGTTTGATTTCGGCCCCAAAAACGTTTCATTTCATTTCGTGCACTTTGCCTATCGTCTAGTTTTCGCTGCTATTTTCTGCTTCTCGCCCTCTGATATTCTGTCGAGGAAATGTCGTCGACGAGTGTGACTCTGAGAGAGCGTTGCCGTTTCTGAAGCCGGACGGATTCGTTGCGATAACGTCATCGTCCGTCATGCCGGCTGTGTAGATAGGCCGTGCCCCCCGTTGTTATCTGTGAATTTTCGCCGCCGTTCGCGTTTCTCCCACAGGGCCATTTCGCTGAGCATTCGCTAGAAAGCTCGATCAGAATTCGAAGCTGATTCTTAATTAGCTGGAATCGCCTAAATTTCCCCAGCTATCTTCGTCACAGACGTGGATACTTACCATATGGGCGCTTGTGGTGAAGTGGTAAGAGGTCCTACTGACACCGGACGGTCGAGAGATCGATCCCCGCCCGGGCTAACCAAGCCTTCCATCCTTCTGGGATCGGGTAAATTGGTACCAGACTTGTGTGGAACTGGTTTGGTATAGCGGTTGACCCCCGCAGGTCATTTTTCAGGCCAAATACGCATTCACCATGCCTCTACGATTCGACACCTTTACTTTTACCTTTATCCTCCATGACACTGATCGAGCTGTCACTCACAAGCGGATGCGTCGCGGATCTGCTCCTCCTTGAGCGTGGGCTGCCACGGAGCTTTGCATGCATTGGAGGCGACACTAGCTCTTTGTGATAAAGAGTTCTTCTTGATTCATCTCCTTAGAAGATCATATCAAGATAATCAGCATTTTCTACTACTTTTTCCGCCCTCAAAAGTTCCATGTGATTTGATTTCTTAAAAAAATTTCCGCGTGTTTTTTTTCATTTTCTCCAATTTTCCCAGATAGGTAGCTGATTGGAATTCGCCTCCGCATCGCTCCGAGTCGCTATTTTCTAGGCGACTCTTTTACCTCTACTTTGCCACAGTGTTATCACATTCATTGGTAGGTAAACAATCATCTGTTTGCTTATCATAGTTCATAGTGCATTTTTCTGATGCGAAGCCGTCCTTTACATATTTCTTTGCTTATGAATTTCTGTTGGCTGATAGCGAATGATAGCTGGAGCCAGTTGCTCTAAATGTTGAAAAACTTGGTCTTCAGTAGTTTCAATCGAGTTTATATGTCATTTTAAAAATCTGACGCCAATCTTATCAATTTCTTTGAAATCTATGAAATTTTTTTAGCCACTGATTTTCCAATACTGTTTGGATTAGCAGTCATGTGTTTCTGATTAGTGTAATGTGTTTCTGAGGAGACTCACTCTGATTCCGGCTACATGTGGCCATCATTACCTTACATTTACCTTTTTCGTTTTAATTTCGGTTGGTCCCTTTGTGTCATGTAGTTTTCACATCGTTTTTCCATCGGATAATATTTTGCCAGAGAATTTTTTCTCATAATCTTGTAATCGTCTAGTTTTACCAACAGCTCTCTTTAATTTTCATTTTAATGTCTTTAACAAAGAAGCCTGTAAACTCAAGAACCGAAACTGAGACCTTATATCAAATGCTGAAATGTACTTTATAGTGGAGCAACCAGTTCCGCGTCGATATTTCTCGTTCGAAGCTTGAATTGCGTTCTGTTTTTACATAGCGTGTGACTGTTGTGTCGCACTTATTCATGGTTTATTGACGTGAAGCTTGTATGGCGTGGCTTTATTGAAGCAAGTGTTCTATAAATCGTGATGGATCGTTTTCAGCAAGTGAATTTCGCTCGACGCAATCGCTGTCGGAATCGTTCAAGCGATTTGCTTTTCAACGCCCATTATTTCCATTTGGACCCATTGGACTTCGCCGATAGAAAACTCGTTCTTCTTCACCGCTTTTCAACTTATTCCTACTAGGCCACATACCAGGGACCCTGATTCCTGAGGCCAGATTCATCATTGGTAAACCCCCGATAAACCCCTAGATATAGCCCGAAAGGCGCCCATTTTTTTCCACTTATCTTAAATTCCCTACGTTAAACGCAATCTCTCATCGACTCCGCGGTTTCGGAGACCGCTCGTCTGTTCATGAATCTGGGCCCTGGTTTGTATGGTACCGTGATTCATTATCGCTCGAAATGGGGTTTACCTTGGGTTTACATGGGTTCTAATACAACGCAGTAGCGCAGTGAGGATTCGAAGGTTTCGAACTAGTAAGTTGTGTTGTTGAATAAGGATTTAGGTGCTTCTTGGGGTATCCATGTTGTTGCGTTGTGTTAGCGCTCATTTAGAGTGTGCGCGACAGGCGACGCGAAGACATGGAAAAGATACAAATCGACCATACCGTGGGAACTGATCGATTTGCATCTTTTGCATGTTGACGCGTCGCCCGTCGTGCGCACTCTGAACGAGCCCGTAGACCTCGTATAAACCCTTAGTCAACCCTGATTAAACCCCGTTCCTCGCGTTGATGAATCGCGGCTCGCGCCATCCGAAGTATATTCTTGGATTTATACACCGTACATTCGTTTTCTTCTCAATCTACATGCCACCATCAGGGCGCGCGTGGTGCACTCATAAGCGCCGCTACCTCCACCTACGCGGTCAAGCGATCGATCCTCGCCGAGGCTAATTAACCCTTTCATTTTGGATGGAAGCCGAAGGGAATTGATAAACGTCAACCACTTTACCTTTACCTTTAAATGCTGGTGTTGAGTTTAACAAGCTGGTGTTTCCGTGTTCCTTCGGCGTTGATGGTGATTTACTCGTCTCTGAGTGCTATTTTCGAAATTATTTTTGAAATTAAAGTGCCGTATTTTGTTACTTCTCGTCGCCGCGATCCGAATTCTTGACGAATTTGACATGAATTTTACCCAAGTCATTTTCAGCGGGTAGCGGTTGGTGAAGGCTATTTGGACGGCGACGAACGCAGTGAGCGGTCGTACTCACTCACAGCTTCACCGCGCCGAGCCTCACTCTCGTCGAACTGCAGCTGATTTCGACCGGATACCCAACTCCTGCCGGCTAATATTTCTAGTATTTATTCCGTTTGCTGTTTTTCTCCGTCTTCAATCTGTATTCTGTGGTGATCGTGTCCACCAGCTTCAACAATGTTGTTACCGGCGCGGAAACGATCGCTGTTCTTCAAAATATTCTTACTAGTACCCGTTGTGTGGATATGTGTAGTATTTTATTTTGCCGTCGTGGATCATACCAACAATGTGAGTCTGTTGTTATTTTTCATTTTGTTGATTTTCTTCCTTGATGTAGAATTTCTAAGCATTAATTCCAAGAAGCCGGAAATGGGGATTGTTGAGGTGGTTTGGTAAGATGCTGCCCATACCCTACGAAAAGCTACCGGAAGTAGATAAAACAGGAATTCGTTATCAGTCCACCTGAAATCAATGAGAAAGGAAGATGTTATCATGTAAAACTTGAAAGTTGGAAGGTTAGACAGAATGAAGATGAGAGTAGTAGTTTAGGGTACTGACAATGAATGAAGGATACTTTTTACTTTCTCCGTCGGCACATCGTTGTACGAGATGTGTCGACTGAGAAAGTTAGGTTCAGAATGATGTACATACTCAGAATAAACCCGCATATATACCCGAAAATGCCGTGCAAACCCTGATTCATCAAATGTCTCTGGGTAGGCGTGGAACTAACGACATAGACCCAAATAAATCTTAGTGCCTGTTGATGGATCTGGATTTGCGTAGCATTGGGGTCTCCCAGTTCTCGCGCCCCAGTGAGTTGTGTTACAAGTAGAGGAAATCCCTATTTTGATCTCGTGCCCATTGGAAGTCTTGTGTGGCAAAATTTTATACCGTCATGACGTCATCGCTGCGCTTCATTTAATTAGTTTACATTTTCCGGTGTAAATGCGTTAATTATAAATATAATTAAGCCTGAAGCTGTTCAGGTTCACGATAATCAAGCAGAAGCGGCGAAAAGGATGCCACGGGTGCCTGTAGTAGAGGGTTTCGGACCGCCCATAGAGATGCAAAAGAAGGACGAGGCTCCGGTTGAGGAGACTGAGAAACAACAGGTTGGTTCAGCTTCTACTATACAGTAATCATCGAGAATACGGTAATAGTATAAAAAATCTCCGCTCATCTATGGTCACTTCCCTTCAGATGCCGAACTTACCGAAGCCGCAGTTCTTTGTGAACACCTCGGACCCGATCTACAAGTCCGGTGACCCGAACCAAGCCGGTGAGAAGGGCGCTGCGGTGAACGTCGACAAGGAAGTGAGTGTCTTTAGTCGGTAGGAAAATTTCAAAGAGAAGAGCCAACATTTTGTTTTAAACCCGGAACTGTTAGGTATTCCAATGTTTTAATTGAGGAGCAGTAGAGGAATGGCATATTTCCATGAAGCTCCTCCCTGAATTTTATTTTTCTGTTGCAGTTTTTCTTTGCATGTACGTATCTGAACTTGCCACAGAACTGTTGGCTTTTCAGAAACTCTCACCTGAAGAGAAGAAGAAGTACGACCTGGGATTCCAAAATAACGCATTCAATCAGTATGCATCCGACATGATTTCGATCCATCGAACGCTTCCAGACATCCTGGATAAGGAGTAAGTTTCGTCTATTGGATCCAGCGGCTCTCAATCAATCACTCCCCAGAAAAAGGACGTTTCTCCTGAGTACCCTTTGTCTTTTGCGTTGCTGCAAAAGAAAAAGGGTCCTCAGCAGAAAGGTCCTTTTGTTTTGCAACAACACATGCATCGTCATCCAATTTTTGCAGGATTTCGTGGTGATTTGGGAAGGTGAGGACACTGGCTTGAACAGCAGCCCCCCGCCCACCTTGTACAGGTACAATTCGCATTCACCTCGTCTCTACGATTCCAAATGGAAGCCGAGCACGTGGCGCGACCATGGGGTTATCGTTAGCGAAGGGGCAGCGCAATCGCAAAAGAAAAAGGACCTTCCTCCTGAGGACCCTTTTTCTTTTGCAACAACGCGCTTCCCCTTCACTGGCGAGAACCCCATGGTCGCGCCACGCGCTCGGCTTCCATTTGGAATCGCAGAGGCGAAGTAAATGCGAATTGTGCCTGTACAAGGTGGGCGGGGGAGCTGCTGTTCAAGTCAGTGCCCTCACCTTTTCAAATCATCACGAAATTTAGCAAAAATGGTATGACGATGCAGAGCACCTCCACCCTCTAGGTGACAACGCATAACACCATTTTGGTCATCTTGTCACTGGCAATAGTTGGGTATCTAGGTTTGCTTGATTTTAAGCTGTACATATTTCATTGTAATGTTTTTGTATCTGTATTGCATTTGTATATATTTCAGTTATCGAAAATCTACGCCAAAACTCGCTTCCTCCCTCTTTTTGCAACGTTATCAACACCTTTTTTTGCCCATTCAACGTAAAAACCTTTAGATGTATTACTGAGAAATACCACGACGACCTGCCTGACACCTCAGTCGTGGTGTGTTTCCACAACGAAGCATGGTCGGTGCTGCTTCGTACGGTCCATTCGATCTTGGAACGAACTCCTGACAAGCTGCTGAAGGAGATCATCCTCGTCGACGATTTCTCTGATATGCCGCATACGAAAGGTAATCTCCTACTTTTTTCAGAGTAAAATATTCAGCTCTAGGTCATTTAGGAGTGATCAGGTAATTTTCTGAGTTTCAGAGCCACTCGCACGCTACATGTCACAGTTTCCCAAGGTGAAAATCCTGCGAATGGAGAAGCGCGAAGGGCTGATCCGTGCTCGACTTCGTGGTGCCGCCATCGCTCAAGGAAAGGTGTTGACGTACCTGGACTCGCACTGCGAGTGCATGGAAGGTCCGTTTGCTTCCCATATTTTTTGGGGGGCTGCTGGGCCTATTTTGTAGTGAAAACCTACCGAAATCCCTTTATTCACCTTTGAGGGATTGGGCAGCATCAGTTTATACATATCCTAAATAGAAAGGTAAAATAATCCGCACTGATCGTTTCCCTAAGGACGCGCCACGCTTTCGTCTCCCCTTTGGAATCGAACAAAGTGTGTATGATTATACAAAAACTTACGAGACCATACAGTAGTTCGCGAAAAGATATGTCACCTTGCATTTTTGCGTACAGATCGGTGAAACCAAAAGGAATTTCATTCCAGTTGACAGTTTTAATAACTCTTATTGAAAATACACTAACATGTGCCCTTTTTGGAAATTCTAGATTTTTTTTAAAAATTTTAAACTCATTTTCATATGCGTTTTCAAACGAATATATCTTAGGAACCACTGAGCTTCTGCTTGTCTTGAAGCGGTATTCTGATAGAGCATGATTAGCTTGTTCTTATAGGCTATGAATTTTAGTTTCAGGACATTATAAAACCATAGAATTTTTTGTGTGAATTTTTTCATGGTCGAAAAATGGTGAAATCATGGGACAATCTTTCATATAAAATTTCATATATCAGTAACCAGCAGAAGAAATACCATCAAATTAGGATATGTGATAGCATAAGATTTTGTCTTTCTTAAGCATATCTAACTTTGGAGAATAGCCGTCTGATTACAGAGAAAATAGCTAATGAAATTGCATTTACACAAGCGGCCGTTTTACGAATACCCGGAGGGCATTCGACTCCAGATTTCTCTAGTGCATAGTAGACTTATTGCTTGTTAGGTACTTAACAGCTAGTAAAATGATTCCCGCTATTGTTCGGAAAATCGTCTTCTAGTTGGACCGAGAGAAAATAGGGCACAAACCCGCGCAGCGTACGGTGGCGGGATAGTGATGCATGCAACAACAGATGATTTTCTAAACAATAGCAGGAATGATTTTGCTAGCTGTTAAGTACCTAACAAGCAATAAGTGTACTATGCACTAGAGAAATCTGGAGTCGAATGCCCTCCGGGTATTCGTAAAACGGCCGCTTGTGTAAATGCAATTTCATTAGCTATTTTCTCTGTAATCAGACGGCTGTTCTCCAAAGTTAGATATGCTTAAGAAAGACGAAATCTTATGCTATCATATATCCTAATTTGATAGTATTTCTTCTGCTGGTTACTGATATATGAAATTTTATATGAAAGATTGTCCCATGATTTCACCATTTTTCGACCATGAAAAAATTCACACAAAAAATTCTATGGTTTTATAATGTCCTGAAACTAAAATTCATAGCCTATAAGAACAAGCTAATCATGCTCTATCAGAATACCGCTTCAAGACAAGCAGAAGCTCAGTGGTTCCTAAGATATATTCGTTTGAAAACGCATATGAAAATGAGTTTAAAATTTTTAAAAAAAATCTAGAATTTCCAAAAAGGGCACATGTTAGTGTATTTTCAATAAGAGTTATTAAAACTGTCAACTGGAATGAAATTCCTTTCGGTTTCACCGATCTGTACGCAAAAATGCAAGGTGACATATCTTTTCGCGAACTACTGTATAATGTTCGAGCTCTGGTTTTCTCTTTTCCATGCAAGGCTCAGGCCAATTTATCCGACCCAGAAGGATGGAAAGCTTGGTTAGTCTGGCGGTAGATCGATCCCTTGTTAGTGTGAGTGTTAGTAGCGCCTTTTGCCACTGCAGCGCGCGTCCTTTTATTAGCACATTTATTTTTTTTTCATTTCTCAACGACGCTACGTGTATGGTAATTCGTTTTTGAATCGAGAGATTGAAATGTTTCTCCAGATGCTTGGGATCCTCTTCTGGTACAATTCATTAGATGGATTCCACGCAGAAGGAACCAGGCTACCTGCTTTACTTATGGAGAATTACAAAGAAGTTCCTCTCTCACTGCTCAACGTCGAGGGATCGGTTCTGTTCTAATGCCATCTTAGCCTTTTATACCTCCAAGGTAGATCAAATTGTTACTGGACTTCTATGGGAAAGCAAAACATTAAGTTATACATGGACGGGTCTCCTAAAGTACATATAATTCTGAGAATATGTGTCATATTAAAGGGTGATCAATCCTAATCCCGTACTTCTGTTCTGAACTATTAGTGTTATGATTTATTCATGCATGATTAATGAGAAGTAAGGTGTAAGATGGAGCTCCCATCGCGGGAGGGTCGGCCGGCACTGACGAGTGCGGTGCTTGCTCGGTGGGCGGCTCGTCCTTATCAGAAGCCCACCATGACAAGCTTGCGGATTCTGGTCGAGAATACCCGACATCTCCCTTCCTCACGTAAAGCTCGTCCTCGAGCTTTAAGGATCAGTTCATCCTGTCGCATGTAGTTGTCTTCGCATCGTATACCATTAGTCATCGTTCCTGGTCCATCTTGACGAGTATCATGGAACACATGGATCTTTGGCAGAGTCGGGATATCGGGGGAAAGCTTCCCTCCTCATCGCTATCAGAATCCTCCATTCTGCTTTTCCAGAGCTCGAATTGGAATTCTAATCCTTGCGCTCTGATGACAGCCTCCTTCTTCCAAATCTCGCGGTGAATCCTATCGAGCTCCTGAAAATAATTATCTTACTCTAACGTTGAATTTTTTCTCTCTTTCTATGGATTTTTTTATTTTTGATTCTCACCTCCAAAGCGTTTTTTATGCTGTAAATAGATCCATTTGCTGCCATAGTAATTTATCCAACTCAGCTTGTCCCCGCGCTTGCTGCTCCCAGCAGTGCGCTTTAGCAGTGTAATACTCCTCTTCAGCCTCTTGGAGTTGGCGTTGAAGCTTGTAAACGAAGCTAGACTGGTTCCTGAAACAAAAAAATACAAATCGAATTTTAGTGTAATAACATACGCTAGATGGTATAGAATATAAAAAAACTTACGGCAGAGCCATTTCTTTTTCTGGAGCTGAGCGTCGAGGAAGTGGGCAGCTAAGAGTGGATTTAGCGGACGTCGAGGGATTGCTGGTGATCTTTTATAGACAAAACCCTAACCTGTTCTAAAAGCTAATCAAATTCTGATGTGATAACAACATCAAAGGAAATCCTTTGATTTCACCGTAAAAAGGGTACCGAACACTGGAGGTCATTACCGTAGGCAACCTGGGAGGTCGCTAGTTATTAACATCGTCGAGGCTGCAATCCGCCACAGGCTAATTATTATAGTAAATTCGGAACTTTTTTGGGATGATCCTTATTTTTCAAGTACGGCGGTTTGTATACTCCTTGTCTTTTTTTCGGCGTAGAGGCCAGCGATAACCCACATTCGGAACTTATCAGATCTTTCCACCAACGAAGCTTGTGGATTCTGAACGAGAATAAGCGACACATGAATAGAAGACGAAACTCCGATCCCTTTACTTTTTTCGCACTTTGACCCAAGATCTATTACTCCGACGAATCCCACCAGGCCTCATCTTGTTATTCCGTTATTTCAAAAGTTATAAGTTTCCCCCGCGCCCGCTCCGGTGTTCATCGACTGATCAGTTTTTTGATCTCCCATCAACGCCGGGTGTCCGGGGTCGGGGCAATCGATTTGCGACCTCATTTTGCCCCGTCTCCTTATCCGTGCCGGTTGCGCGTTACTTCTCCTCTATTTAGCCTTTCAAGCTTAATCTTCTTGGTTCTTTTTTGTGAAAATACCCAAGTAATTAATTTACCCAAGTGATGCCGACCTACCAGATAGCGATAACTGTTCCATTTCGGCAGTGGCTGTGCTTTTCTGCTCATTCGAAAAATTGCAGGATGGGTCGAGCCTTTGTTGGATCGAATAAAACGAGATCCAACCACAGTTGTCTGCCCTGTTATCGATGTTATCGACGACAATACGTTCCAATATCACTATTCGAAGGTGAGTAACTCTATTTTATTGATTGATTTTTGGCAATGACCTAGTGGTTGCTCTGTTCCCAAGTATCGGAAATGTGACAAGAACAATTAGAGGGAGATGAATTTCTAGCCGCCCTATTAACGGTATTTTCCTATTTCCCTATTCATTCCTTTCAAAAGGAAAGGCAAAATCTAATGTTCTTGGACTCCTATCGCCATCGTTTTGCATTAGCCAGAAAAGATTTTCGGAAGAAAATTACGGTATCCTGTGGATCAAGGGAAATATAGAGAAATTAAGGAGCGAGATATTCTGGAAAAGGCCATCCTTGTTTAGAAAATTCTTTTATTTCTTGAGTCAAAACATCACTCTGCCAGCTTTGATCTGTGAGCTTGTCCTTCAGTTCGAAGGTCCTTTTATTAGAAAAGGGTATATCAGCTTTTATATTTGATTTTAGGCGTACTTTACGAATGTCGGCGGTTTCGACTGGGGTCTTCAGTTCAACTGGCATGCAATTCCGGAACGAGATCGGAAGCTTCGTTCGAGGGCCATCGACCCTGTCAGGTTGGTGTCACTCCACGACAGATTATGTTATGTCATTTGATTTTTATGCATTTTTTCGGTAAATTTTCCTGCATGAAAATTTTCCTTTTGGTCCTTCTCGCTTATTTTATCATATACAGCTTCAGGAAGTAGCTTCCCACTATCTTCAAGGTTTATTTTTCACCCAGAAGGTAAAAGGTGAAGTGAACGTCGTTGACCAGTTTCCTGAGGATGCGCCGTGCATTCGTCTACCACTCAGAATCGTAGAAGCAGGGGGAATGTGTATGTAGCATACACAATGTCTTACGGGGATCAGCCGCTATACCATTTTAGCGTCTTTACCTTCCCAGACGAGTCTTGTACCAATTTACCCGATCCCGGAAGGTTGGAAAGTTTGGTTAGCCCGGGCGAGGATCGATCGTTCGACCGTGCTGGTGTCAGCACCACCTCTTACCACTGGGCCCTTTTTACGCCTTACTCTCAGATTCAATTCCTTGGATAACCATGCACTTTAGCCTTGTTTCTCCTTTCATTTCGCAAAGATTAAATTAATATTGTGAAGTATTAATTAGTAGGTATTTCATACGTCATTGATTCCAGATCACCGACAATGGCCGGTGGTTTGTTTTCAATTGATCGAGCGTATTTCGAGAAACTCGGCACCTACGATCCAGGATTCGACATCTGGGGAGGAGAAAATCTGGAGCTCTCGTTCAAGGTTATCGTTTTCTTCAACTATTTCAAAAGCCCCCTCACGAATTTCAAAAATTTCATCATATTATAATTTTTCGGTTTTTTTTTCTTGAACTGATGATTTCACTGTTCAGATATGGATGTGTGGAGGAACACTGGAAATCGTACCATGCTCACATGTAGGGCATATTTTCCGAAAGCGATCTCCGTATAAGTGGAGGTTTGATTTTTTTATTGTTACACATTTTCTGGTTTTTTCCTTCTTGCATAGTTTTTTTGATGGGAGTTATTGTAGAAGTGGAGTCAACGTCCTGAAAAGGAATTCGGTTCGCCTTGCTGAAGTGTGGCTGGATGAGTACAAGGAGTACTATTATGAACGGATCAATCATCAATTAGTGGGTGTTTTATTGAACTTTTTTAATTCTGTTGAGAACATTATATCAGCTTGTAAATGGACCATGGGAGGAGGAGTCCAAGCATTACCTCGTGAGGATAATTCCTACCGTCGGACATCGAGCTATTACATTGCGAACAATTATGGGTCCGGATTCATGAACGGTATACCCAAAATAAACCCAGAAAGGTTCAATCGGGGTTGGTTCTGGTTTTAAACGCTGTTTAACACGACTCATTAGCGTGGCGGGAGTATGGATACCCTTAGTGGTGTCCAAACCCTGATTCATCAATGCCACTTATTCGTTTGAGGTCTCCTAACCCTCACTGCGCCACTGAGGTGTGGTGGACCCGATCAAACTTCCAGTAAGCTCTATGTAGGCCACATTACTCTCGTTAACGAATCGCGGTTTGAGCATTATTTGGGGTGTATTTGAGGTTTATTTCGGGTACACCCTTCATGAATCCGTTTCTTTTATGCATTACCGCTGTTCAGGGAGATATTGGTGATATCTCTGAGCGTAAGAAGCTTCGAGAACGTCTCGGCTGCAAATCGTTCAAATGGTATTTGGACAACATTTTCCCAGAACTCTTCGTTCCTGGCGAATCGATAGCGAAGGGCGAGGTAAGCCTTATCAGTTGCAGTCCTTCCACTCATTTCCTCTTTCCTGTCCACCACCATATCTGCTCTGCCTTCTTCACTCTGTTTAGTTATCACTTGGAACGGCGACGAATGAGCTTTTTGATGAGGGTGGCAAAAATGTGATTTTTTTCAAAATTTGGTGAAATATTCACGATTCTTTCGTGGAGCAAAGAGAATACTCTTACGAGAGAACAGGAGATTTGATGCATCTAGTTCAAATGGGGTTAAAGTCACGAATGGCTGTTGCTTCCTCCCTGCCGAATTCTCTCGTTCAAAGAAGCTATTCGTTGCTGTTCCAACGTAGATTCCATTTTCTCTTCGTTCGAACCTGCAGCAGTGGCTCCGTACCCTTTGTATGTAGCGGTAGTCCGTGGCGTGTCAGTTTTTTGCTTCATTTTTTTATGGGAGTTTAGGTCCGTATTTAGTTGAAAATTCTGGAATTTCCATGGCTTCGTTTTAAGGCTAGCGTTGATAATGATTTGATAGAAATGTGCGCGATTTCTCGGATTTAGATCGTTAGGCAGTAGAACTATCGGCTAATTAGGTGGCGATAGGTAGTCCAACGGTGATTTTCTTTAGCTTATATGTAGCAGCAACCTCGTCAGGTAGTTCTTTAAGGAGGTCTGAATTCATATGCTGCTCAAGTTAATTGATGACAAAAGTTTGAGTTTTTAATGACCTTAAGAATTGAACCAAAGCTTGAAAAGAATTTTAAAAATTTTGAAATCGTATGATGCACACTGCCGCTACTGCAGGTCTCACGAACACCACCAGCGCAGTCTAGTTCCAACTGTGCCATCTTTTTGTGGGTAACATTTAATGACCTTAAGAATTGAACCATCGAAAAGAATTTTAAAAATTTTGAAATCGTATGATGCACACTGCCGCTACTGCAGGTCTCACGAACACCACCAGCGCAGTCTTCTCCAATTCTACTATTCCTCTTCATAGTTTAGTCATCTGTCATCTGTAGGGTGAGCTATGAGTACGGTCATTCCATAAAAGCGGAAGTGTTTTTGTGAAATTGGATGGGACGCGGTGACTTTTTCAATTTTTTAGTAATCTAACTAACCAGAAATCATTTTTTCTTCTCCCATCGAATGAGTATTTGTAGAGCACCTGCAAAATCAGGTAGAATGACAGAAATGAAATAATATTTCGGGGAGGACAATTACAGATTACGTGAGGGTTAACCAGCTTCTCTGACGGTCTGGTTTCAACCACCACCCCCTTTTTTGGAGAACAAACTGAAGCATTCACCTATCTTACTGACGTTTGGGAAATGAAAATTCAATGTCTGAATTTTTCCGAAAGAGGCCTTAAGGTTACCATCTGATGTGAGGGCCATTCAGGCCGTCAAACGTCTGGCGGTAGTTATTCAAGCTGGAAGATTTCAAATCCAAAAAGAGCTACCTAGAAAGCTGATAGATTTCAGTCAAAATGTCGCTGTTTCTCGACAACAATTTTTCGAAAATAATCCATCTTCTATGGAGTGATCCTATTTGTAGCGAGCCCTGTAGTAGATCCTCAGCACTTTCTTAGTTGCATGCCCTTTATTGTTCTTAAAAAGTTTTCAATAGTAATATTGGTGTATGTACGTACTATGTGGGGCGGCGCAAACTGGTTGCTGTCTGACGTCGTGTTGATTGAAAATTTTACGCTTCGCGTGGGTTCCATCCGGTTGACGATTTGTGAGCTAAACACCACCACACACACAGACCGAGAAGAGAAGCTCTCGTCACGTTCCGCTCCGTACGTGAACTGCTTGGTTTTGTGCGCCCACTCTTTAACCCTGTGTAGTCCGTGTCAGGTTTAACCGCATGTCTCGCTTATCCGCTTTGGTTTGATTTTGTTTCGTTTCGCTATTGCATGAGCATGTTTGAATAGGCGTTCGTACAGTATTTTTTCGTATATTTGATGAAAAACCGTGCCTTGCAAATACCGCCTTCTACGGTGGGAGTAGTATGTATGCTAGCAACCCTAATTTTTACGTACCAATTCCCTAAAAATCAATTCATTCATCGTTTTGCTTGAGCCCTCCTTAGCGCTCCGAACCAACGGTTAAGAAGGAGGTAAATCTGAGAAGAAGATAGAATAAAATTAATGTTTGGAAAAATATTTGTTTTCCCGAATGTTCGTCTCTCTGATTTTCGCTCTTTCCGATGCTTAATTTACAACATCTGGTGGCCCAATCTGGCCGATCGAACTTGTCAAGACGCCGGGCTTGAGCTGGAATCGTAGTTTATAGTCGGATAGACGGGAATCTCTCATTTGGGCCAATCAGTCGATTAAAATTTGAGGGTTGTAATCTACTGTTAAGTACAAGGGAAATCCATCGACAAAATCAATTTATTACAACCCATGAATGTCTCTGATGCTGACCTTTCTGAAGTGGGGGGAGGAAACTTTGAATTCCACGAAGTATCAGTTACCCTCGCCCCGAGGTTTACCCACGTACTAAGGTTAGTCCAGGCTACTTTTCAGTCCGAGCTTTGACAAAAAATAGTTGAATAAAATTCAAAAATTGCTATCCCACTAGGTGACTAAAATGTGACCGCAGATTGGGTGGTGGCAATGTATGGCAATGGTTTCGATGAATTTGTGGTTCAATGATCTTTTTTTTAATATGTCGGCGACCAATCAAGTGTGATAGGTCATGGTTTTACTTCTGTGACTGAAAGTGGCCAAATAAATCCTCTTCGTACCCCTCCAGTGATGGACCATTACCCTCATTTCGTAACACCTTTTTGAGAACCAAACGGCGGTAATACTCGCAGTTTTCCTCAATTTCCAATTTCTGGTTATATGCAATCAGAATGAGTTGGTGTTATATAATTAGAATAATTAGAATGATATGCAATTATTAATGTGACCCAAATGTTGGGGTGCATTTTAGATTCTGACTTCAGTCATAACTCAATAAAAACAAATAAAAGACCAATAAGGTTGTAATAGTTAAGCATTATTCATTGCTTGAGATCCGGTGAGAATTTTGCTTAATTTTCATTATCATTACTTACTTATTGGTCATTTATTTTTTTGAATTATGAATAAAGGAAGCCAAATTCTGAGATGCACACGTACCTTTTGTCACCCCAATAGTATGCACTTCGATGAGTGCTCTTTTTCATTCTCCTTCGGTGTGAATTATCCACTCCTATGTTTCCCTTTGTTCCCTGAGTTTGCTCACTCCCTCTCGCTCAGCGAACGCTTTTGCCTTTTATCGCTAACATATTCGAAATTTGGGTTAACATTCCGATGTAAACCCAAAAAAACTGGGAGTGTGATGCTGGAGCATGGATTGAGCCAGTTACCCCTATTGGTTTGTTGCTCATACCAGTTAGCTGTGAGGAAGAGTAGCTTGAGGCTTATCGACATTCTCACCGAAAGAGCAGGAGCCGGCTGAAGTCCTGCCCTGATCTTGCTGAAATTTCATAGGTTCTAGCAAAATCTTGGCTTTTTTTGTACATCTAAAGCTCTACCGCGTCCTCTGCGTCTCTACCCCCTGCCTGTTGTTGTCAGCTCAGCTTGCTGCCGAGTGTGGAGGGATATCAGGAGCACCTCACTAGGAACCTTCCATAATTTGTGAATGATTTTTGCAATTGAGATCAGTAGCAGCTTTCTAAACCCTTTCGTTTTGGTCATCATTAACCCAAGGCGCAAATACCAGCTTTTCTGTGAAACTATCAGCTTGGACCTGAATTCACTGACGTTTTGGGGAAGTAGGAATCTAGCTTGTCGTTTTCATATGCTTTTTGTGCTTTTTTTCTAGCCTCATTGTGATCACCCACCCTTCTATACAGATTCTTCCTTTATGTTGTCCGAAATGATTCCTCTTTCTCTCTTATCGTTCAAATGAGACCCCGTCTGTTGCGTAGCGCAAACCTTGCCGCTTGTCTAGTTAAGTCGGCGATGTTCTGCTTGCGTTGCGTGTTGGTGTGCGTGCGTCTGACAATGAGAGAGAATGACGACGACCTCACTGTGTGTATGTGTGTGTGGCGACTCATTGACGACGCATGTTTTGTTGTGTGTTGAGGTGCGGAACCTCGGCGGTAGCTCGAATCGTTGCTTGGACTGTGCTATTTCTCGGCATGAAAAGAAGAAACCGTTGGAACTTTACGGGTGTCACGGCGCTGGCGGCAACCAGGTAGGCGCAGCCTCGGCTGCTATCACACTATCCACTGGGGTTTTCAGCTACGAAATCAAGCCGCATCGTTTTGTGCGGATAGCGCCATTGGCGATGATAACGACGGAAAGCCGGTGATACCGTACCCGTGTCATGAACAGGGTGGAAATCAGGTTTGCCAAGAATGAACACATTCAAAACAACGAGGAAATGAAAGTTATGTCGTCCTGCTTCGAGCAGAGCAGTGGTCGCTAGGTGTCTCGACAAAGTCGCTGTTTGTATAAAAATAGGAGAATATTTGGTACTTTTCCTCTTAATGCCCAATTATGATATCACACCCAAGCGTATCATATCCTGCTCATAGCTTAATGCACATCCTTGAAGCGGTCTTATCATATCATGTTCGAGCCATAATCAATTTATTATCAAGCTGTTAACAAAATCAACGACTTATCTAAGCTAGAAAACAGCTTCATACGATAACCTCTGAAACATCTTTCTTTTGGAAAAACTCATTCTTGCGAGAAAAGAACGGCTTTTTCTTCTTTATAAGGCAGATCAAACAAGCTGTACACGACCACAGGTGGCTGCGAAATGACATGATATCGAATAGCACGATATGATAAGACCGCTCCAAGGGTGTACATTAAGATACGAGCATGATATGATACGGTTGGGCATGATATGATAATTGGGCATTGAGAGGAAAAGTGTCGAATATTTCTTAAAAGTTTTGCTTGAAAAAACCTTGGAAACGTCTGTTATTTATTACTGAACCTGCGCAAATATGGGTCGCGGAAACGGTGGTGTTTCAGTCCCATGTTATACATCTGCTGGTCCGTCGGCGATATTAACGACGGCGTTGGCAAATGACACAAATTGTCCCAGAGTCAGCTATCCAGAAGGAATAGTTGTCGCTTTACCATAGTGAGTGAGACAAGTCGCGACAACTGTTCCTTCAATTCGAAGGAACAGTCCCACTCCTTATGGTAAGTCGAGAACTGTTCCTCAGCTGGGATGGAGAATATCACTCTGGAACAATTTGTGTCATTTGCCGACGTCGTAGCCCGACCAACGGATATATCACATGGCCTTGAACTGACCGTGAGCAACTGGGCCCAGATTCATGAACGGACGAGCAGTCTCCGAAACCGCGGTGCAGCCAGAGCCAGACGACAGAGTCGATGAGAGATTGCGTTTAACATAGGAAGTTTAGGATAAGTAGACAAAGGTGGGCGCCGTTCGAACTATATCTCGGGGTTTATCGTGGGTTTACCATTGATGAATCTGGGCCCTGGTGTTTCAGTTTGAATATTTTCTTTGCGATTTATATCGTATCAACGGTCACCCAAAATCTCGAGATTTTATTTCGGTTCATTTTTTCTGAGGATAACGTGTAAAAATTGTTGTAGAAATAATGAGTTGTCGAACTCCCTATGTTCAGTGATGATGTCGAGACAACTAACGACCACACCGCATATACGAGCATGAGCGTGTGTAGCACTTTAAATACAAATATTATATGATTTTAAGCTATATGTCGCATTGGACGTTGCAGTTCAGCATGAGTTTACGGTAATTTTGAAGTCTATGCAGTAAAAATCTATTATACAGTAATGTTTGGCGTCGTTTGGACGAGCCGAGATGCATTGTCTAAGAAAACTCCTCCGTATTCTCATTCGTTTTTTACAAGAACGACTAGACGTGTGGACCTTCCAAAAAATTATCTTCTCGAAATACTCACTTATTCCAGCATTATTGGGAAAAGATAGATTAGAAAGAACAACCACCATGAATTGGCAGTTTATTGTTCCGTGTCGTCGATAGAGCGCGTGGAACGATAAACTGTCTTTAGTTACCCTTTTTATAATTATTCAACCACATGCCAGATATCGTTTAGAAAATACCTGTACTAATATGTACGTCAATGCAATTAACCCAACTGCTTTGATCGCCTAACTGCTTTTAAAGCTTATAACATTATACGTGTAGGTCATAACGTTTTTGCTTAACATTTTGTATTTATTCAGCAATCACAATTCATTCTGTGTTTACAGAGTGCGGCAAAAGTACTTGGACACAGATTCTTGACCGTCTAAACGGCAGATCTCAGGCAAATGAGATGAAATTCATAAAATTTATTGCCTTTCACCACATACATATAAAAAAGCATCTAAGTTCCGAAATGACCTTTCGCACGAATACAGACCCTAAGTCTCTTGAGGAACGCGTCTACGGCGGCACGCTAGTTCACCGACGCGTCTGGGAAATCCATAGCCACAAGTCCTGGAAGACGTTTTGAAAAAAGAAGTTCTTCCGTGGGCTCCTCAGCACTTCGAAAACACCACTCGGACCTATCTTCTGGACTCTACAGATACTCATTGTGCCGAAGTCGTATAGAAGTGGTGTGCCGACAATTTTCCTGATTTCATCTCAGCAAAAAAGTGGCCACCGAATAGCCCGGACCTTAATCCGATGGATTATTCAATCTGGTCCATATTGAAGAGCAAAGCCTGCGCAACATCCCATGCGAGCATTGATTCTCTTAACCCATTGACGACCGCGCGCTCTCTGCGTGTCTGGCGCGGGGGACCGCGCACGTGCAGTGATGAGAGTGCCTCAGCGGCATTAATTGTTTTCCAAATGATCATAAGTATAATTTTTCTGTGTATATTGTTTATTTTGAAACTTCCTTAAGAAATCATTAGGAGTAGACGATTTTCAGACCCTTTTTTGAGCCTGTTGAAGGGTTGTTCACTTGATGAATATCTTGAAGCATTGATAAAACGGAAAATATAGAATGGGTAGTAACTTTGCCTTAATGGACATTCCTATCCACAGTGTCTCCCAAGAGGGAGGAAGCGTAGCCCAAAAGGTGTGTCCCACCGGCGGGACACGCGGTCCACCGCGGACCACAAGGTGTGTCCCGCCGGCGGGACACGCGGTCGTCAATGGGTTAAAGAAGCTTTGAAGAAAGCCTGGGAGGAAATTGATGAAGATGTCCTGCGCGCCGCCGTAGACGCGTTCCCCAAGAGACTTAAGGTCTGTTTTCGTGCGAAAGGAGGCCATTTCGAATCTTAGATGCTTTGTTATATGTGTGTGGTCAAAGGCAATAAATGTTATAAATTTCATCACATTTGGCTGAGATCTGCTGTTTAGACGGTCAGGAATCTGTGTCCAAGAACTCTTGCCGCACCCTGCAGACCCTTTATTCTCTCTCCTTTTGTCGCTCTCGGTCCTCTCTCTCCCTCTACTCATTTCCTGCTTTTCTCGCTTTCACCTCATCTCTCCTATCCACTCATGAACTCTCTTTCATTTGACCTTTTCTTTCTCTTTATTTTCCATTGCTCTGTTCTTTGTTTCCGGCTAATTTCCTTGCCCTCATCTCCTCTTGGCTTCACTTTCCCTTTTGATTTAGCTTTCTTGGTCCTACCTTTCATTCTCACTTTCTTCTTTTTTTCCCAATTTTTCGAAGTTCTCTGGTTCCTCATTTCACTCTCGGTAGCAGTTCCCTCTTATGTTTGTTTTCTATGGTATGCTTTTACTCTGATTGTTTCGCTGGCTAAATTACTGAAGTGCTTATTCCCTAAAACTTAGGCAGATCATTCCAAGCTTTTTTGACGAAGTAGTGAAGCTGAGCGTGGTAACCCTATACATACCCACGCAGGTTGTTTGTGCTCAGTGCTTGGCCTATATACTTAGTGGCTTAAGGATGACATGCAATTACCAGGAACCTGAAATTTTTTGGGCTTCCAGGGAATTTTGCGTTATCTTGGTTAGCTTTTCGTGTGGTTTGATGTTGTTCCTCTAGTGTGTTCTCCCTGAAGCTTCACTATTCAGCAGGGTTATTGTTGCGGAGTGTTGTTTTGTGTATTTTTCTCACACCAGACCGCTTCTTCGGTCAGTCCACTATTGAATTTTTGCCGCTTCTTGCGACTTTGAATCAAAATGCTTTGCTTAATAATACAATTAAATGATCACGTGTGCAGTTGCGAAACGCTGGCGGTGGTAATCGACAATGCCTCGACTACAGTTCACATGGTGTGAAAAAGTTCGGTCTTTATCAGTGCCATTCGCAGGGAGGAAATCAGGTTCGATTGTTTTTTTTTCTTCAAAGTTCTCTACGGGACCCACCAATGGACGAAGTCTCATGGGCGGAAGTAGGTGAGTTTGTGGATGTGACAGTATTAAATATATGAAATAAATGAAAAAAGAAGATAAATAAAATATATGAAACTTTTTATGGCCATTTTTACTTCTCAGAGTTTGCGTGATGAACGGTATCTGAAGCGCTCCATGAAGTATTACTATACCCCGATTGGGTGATTCGTCAAAACCCCCTCGAGGTTTTCGCAAGGTTTGATCGGATTTTGCAAGAGATCTAACACAATTCACTATCGCAGTGAGGTTTCGAATACCCTGATCGGATTGCAAACACTGATTCATCAACGCGCAATGGGAGTTTATTCAAGATTTATTTGGAGTTTATACGAGGTCTAACATACGTCATAAACACGGCGATGGTTCGTAGACTTAGCAGTGGGCTATAAATCCCCCAAATAACTCAATAATTAACCCCGGAATGCACGAATGAGTCGCGGTTTCTGTGCCCTATGGAGTAGCTGAACCCGCGCTGGTGAGCAATGATAGACCTCGTACAAACCCCAAATAAACCCTGAATCATCTCTGATTAAACTCCGCCGCTCACGTTGATGAAACAAGGTTTGCGCGTCATTCCGGGTATATTTCGCGGTTTATTCCTGGTATACCGTTCGTGAATCGGGGCCCAGATCTCAGCTAAGTGTTCTATTTTTCGAAATCGCCATGATCTTAGGAAAAACAGTGCTTTTTTCTGCTGTTCTGAGCCAGTCAGGTAAGTGATTTTTCCTGAACCATTCTATTCCTAACTGTCGTGCTACACACGCTCATGCAAGTAAAAAGGAAAAGAAAAACGATGTTGTAATTAGAGACGGATACCGAGACTTATTTTAATTTACAGATTATTTTCCGAGAGGTATTGTTTAAGATAAAATTTTCATTTTTTTCGTTGGATGAAGGAGTTTCAACCCAGTGGATATGCATCCTTTTCAATTTTCTCTAGGGTCAGTTGCAGAGCTCCTGCTTTTTTAGTACTGGATGATGTCCAAAGATGGGGAAATACGGCGCGATGAGACGTGTATCGATTACGCCGGTGAGAACGTGATGGTGTTCCCTTGCCATGGTATGAAAGGTAACCAGGAATGGAGGTATAATCATCAGGTGTGTGCTTTCTGCTTAATATTCAACCTTTTCCTGTTTCACTACACCGTAATAGAGCGAGAAATGACAGCGTCGTGTTTTCGCGAATGCCCAAGATTCAACAATGTACCTGAAATAGACCCCGAGTGGCACGTGTCATGATTCACCATCGCGTGCCGTATTTAAGGTCTAACTGTCGTTTACACAACGGTGCTAGTTCTAGTGTCACTGCATATAAACCCCAAAATGAACCCACCCCATACCGCATTGATGAATCGCGTTTAGTGTACTGTTCGTGGTATGTCGAGGGGGTTATTTAGCGTGTACCATTCATGAATTCAGGTCAAGACTTTACACTTCTTCAGGACCCTTGTATAATTGCGATGATATCTATACCACCGCGATTGATACTGAAGATTGTGTTACCGTTGAAAACTGCCTGAAAATACCACTCGGGGCGCCTGCTGCAGCGCTGCGTCCTCTGCGTGTCTACCCTTCTTGACCGTTGCTGCGCTGCATTGTTGCGGAAAATAAGCTATCCATTGCTTGAGTCTGTTGCTCTCTATTGACCTAAACAGGTGCACTGACATTCTGAATGTTTTTGTTATAACCTGGAAGGTAGGAGCGCCTGTGGTGCTGTGGTGCTGTGCTAAGGGGTGGTATTTCCACTCCTATTAGGTCATTTCATAAGTCTTTGCCGTTTTTTTCATCGTCCTTCTGTAAGTTCAATTGGGAAGCTCTGATAAAGAGCTGTATACCGTTCGATAGAGAATTGTTTGCAGTTTTGGAATATATATTTTGTTTTGATGAATACTCAAAATGTGGCTAATTTTTCACCAGTGAAATAGGAAATGAAATTTCGCAAAAATAGCCCGTTGCGGCATGGAATTTTCTCTAGAAAAAGCGAAACTTTTTGCAACTATTTGCACACCATTTGAAAGAGAAAAACCTCTTCTACAAAGCGTTGTATTGCGTTTTTTCATCGCATTTTGCTTTTGTTAAATTTAAGGTCCCTAAGTCGAGTGACCCAAAAGTCGTTATTTATATTTGGACTCAACGCTAGCTCTTTGTGTGAAAGTTTTTGCAATTCTTTCTATATGCTTTAGGTAAGAATTTCTTGCTCTATCAGAAAATGTGTTAAGTTTTTCACGTCGCTGAATTTTAAACAAAATTTAGTAACAACGACTACCCCTTGGACGCAGCATCATTATTCTTTTTGTTGGGGTAGTTTTGATAAACAGCATACAACATTTGAATGAGGAAGACTTGCACTGTAATATAGCATATCAGACTTTTCCACACATATCAAATACCATGCGTTTTTAGCTTGTTGAATGTGGCGATAAACGAGCCCTCCCGACGGTCCGATGCAGAGCATCTCGGCCACGCGACCGCCGCGCGTTGAGCGCAACCGCCGCGCCATTACGTAGGTCAATCGCGCGGCGGTTAAGTTGGCCGAGCTGCTCCGCATCGGGCCGCCGAGAGGGGTCGTTTATCGCCACTTTCAGCGAGCTAAAAAGGTATGCAATTCGATATGTATAAAAACTTCTAATGTGTTGCCTTATAGTGTAAGTCTTCCTCTATAAAATGGTGTATGTCGTTTGGCAAAACTCTCAACAAAAAGACTAGTGATGCTGCATCCAAGCGGTAGTCGTCGTTGCAAAATTTTGTTTAAAATTCAGCGACGTGAAAAACCAAACACATCTTCTGATAGAGCAAGAAATTTAGGCATAAGACATAGAGAAAGAGTTGCAAAAACTTTCACACAAAGAGCTAGCGTTGAGTCCAAAAATAATTAACGACTTTTGGGTCACTCGACTTGAGGGCCTTAAAGTTGTCAAAAACCAAAAGCAATAAAAAACTTAATACAATGTTTTGTAGAAGAGGATTTACTCTTTCAAAAGGTGTGCAAATAGTTGCAAGAAGTTTCGTTTTTTCTAGAGAAAATTCCATGCCGCAAAGGGCTATTTTTGCAAAATTTCATTTCATATTTCACTGGTGAAACATTAGCAACATTCTAAGTATTCATTAAAACAAAATACATATTCTAAAACTACAAACGATTTTCTATCGAACGGTATACAACTCTTTATCAGAGCTTTTCAATTAAACTTACAGAAGGGTGATGAAAAAAACGGCAAGGACTTATGAAATGACCTAATACAGTCGAACGATTGGCTCTCGCCCAGGTTAACAAAGCCATCCACCCATTCGGGGACGGTAATTGGATATCAAACGCCTGCAAAGGTAGAGACACTGAACTGTACTGCTGCTGGCCCCACAAGCCATTGTATAGGCTAAATACGCATTCACCATGCCTCTAGAATTCTGAGCGTGAGACGAAGGCATGGCGCGTCCTTAGAAAAAGGTCAACATTTTACCATTTTAAATGAAAAAGATAATTATTGATCGAGCAATAAACTCACAGTATTAAGTGAATTACTATAGCATTTCTATGGCTGTTTGTGGTGTTCTGCGTTGCTGTAGTAATTCACTTTAATACTGTGAGTTTATTACTCGATCAATAATGACCTTTTTAATTTAAAATGGTAAAATGTTGACCTTTTTCTAAGGACGCGCCACGCCTTCGTCTCGCACTCAGAATCCTTGGGGCCAGGTGACTGCGTATTTGGCCATTTTACCTTTTCTATCCTAATCGAAAGGTCATTTGAATCGATGATCATTTGAGGAGAACTTGGTTTCAGACCGGTCGAGTCTATCACGCCGTCTCGCAAAAATGCTTGGAAATGACAAAGGATGGCGCAAAGTTGCGTATGGAGCCTTGTGATGCGAACAACAAGTATCAACAATGGAGGTTCAAGCAGTACAACGAAGAAAAAGCCAAAGAATACAATGTGCCTCTGCCGTAGTGATTGATTGTGTAGCATTATCTGCAATATCGCCGAAGATGTGACGCCTTGTCTGAACTGGTGTTCTTATGCCAGACGCGCCGTCCTAGTTCATCATCACATTCCAAAGTTTTTATAGCATTTCCTAAACATCCTATTTTTGTCAATTATATCGGTGTACGTAGAAGCTTTATATGAGTATTGATTGATCGATTGAATTTTGCAATCGATTGATTTTCACCCTGGGTAACTGTGCACTTCGTCGTCACGACAACCTCTTTTGTTCCTCACCCGACTTCCTTATCACCACACACACTGTGACCGGGGGTCTGGTGGTGTTGTTTTGTTGTTGGCCTTTTCTCTGTTGTATTATGTTGCCCATTTATTTTTTTCTAGAAAAATTCGCATATCATAATGACCATCCACCACCGCTGCCGCCAGGTAAAAGTTTACCCAGCGGCGGCGGCGGGTTTCCAGGGTCATCCGGCGCGAATCGTCGCCAACACTCATTTTCTGGGTTCTCACTGTCTCTCGTGTTCGCTGTAGAGCGGATGATTTTCAGTCTGTGATTTCTTCGGTGTCACTTTGGTTCGTCTCTTTGTCTTACATTTCTTTATATTTCTTTATGATTATTATTATTCTATGTGACTCGACAACGGTTTTTCGTTTTCTCCCAAAAATCTAGATTTTCCAACGAGCATATTGTGATTGTGTTGCCCACCGCCGACGACGAATCGCATTTTTTTTCTAAGAAATGTGCAATGCGTGTTGTCCTCGTTTTGCTCGATTTTCTTCTTCTTTTTTTTCTCCGTCTCGTTACGACTCCATCAAATGCAGAGTTCTTTTGAAGTTGATTGTACTCAGATGAGGCATACGCGCATGTGCTGCTCGTTTGCCGTTTTACATATGTGCCTGACCTATCCAATAAGTATTTTTTGTTGTTTGCTCGGTGATCAACTATGAAGATTCAGACGTATCTTATTCAATTTTTTATCTTGTTAAGCGGTTTGTTTACAGGCCGAAAGTACTTTTATCAGGAAAGTTTGCTTCTGTTGCAGTCAGGTGAGCTGAGTTTCTTCCGTGTTTAAATGCCCATTTACTCGGCGAAAAGTCAGTGGCGTCGCTGCGCTGCAACGCTGCCGAGTATGAACAACAATATTTCACTTTTATTATTATGCACTCTGCTTTACATTTCTGGCGTGGTTTTCAATGATTTTGGTGGAATTTATTCCATTTTTTCGCGTTGTTCCCTATGCTCTTGAGGGCTCATTCATGCTCGAAAGGAACGCTGCGTCCTCTGCGTCTCTGTCCCGTCTTGCTTGATCACTACTGCGCTGTATTGATGCTGAGTATAAGTGGGCTCATTGCTGTCTCGAGATGTTTTCGTCGTTTCTAGTTCATTTATCACTTTATTCATTTATTCATGATATGTGGGCCATAGTTCTATAGTGATAATCAGTGGGTTTTACTTCTGAAACGGTGGGAGAATTCATTGATCCTTGTCTTATCTCTCGCTTTTTTTCAGAAGTCGGTTTTCTATTTTTCGTTCTCTTTGGCCTCCATTCAGGAAAGGGAAGGAAGGAGGGCTATACTTCCTCATTTTCTCATCATCTCCGGTTGTTAACCTGTCACAACAGCGATACTTCCTTTTTGAACTTGAATAGCAGATACAGGGTGTCCCAAAAAAATGTACCTCCTGTTTGAAATGCCATAACTTTGGCGTAAGTGAAGCAATCGGAACGAGTCATAGCTTGAATGAAAGCTAAGAAAAAGGAAAATTCTCCGGTGTGTGTTAGGTGAAGATTGCGCCATGTAGTCGACCGAAGCCTCGGATTTTGTACCTGATTGATAGTACATGAGTTATATGCTTGCTCTACTTTGGTCGTAAACAGGCGATATTGCTGTTATCAGTTACTCTTGAGGCAGTAAACATATCTACTTGCCGCAGCTTTCGGTTAAGCATGGGACAACATCAATATCGATCAATAATTGTAACCACTGTTTGAGAAGCTAAAACTCTTCCAACAGTGACGCAGTCATAAGAAAGGAGTTTAAAGAAAGGTAAAATGAATGAACCACAAAGACTGCGCCATGCACCTAGTCGAATCATCGGATTATAGACCTGATTGAAAGTGCACGGGTGATATGCACGGGTGATATGCTTGGTCCACTTTGGTCGCAAACAGGTGATATCGTTGACACGCGTTTCTTTTGATGCAGCAAACATAAAAACGTTAAAACGGAACAAGTTTAACATGCACTTTGAGATGCTTTTGCTTAATACTGCTTACTCTGTACAAAAACCCAGGACTCTCGTAATGAGCATATAATAGCAACTGCTATGTTGTTAAACTTTTTACGTTTTGATGTTTTTATGTTTACTGCATCAAGAGAAACGCGTAACAGCGATATCACCTGTTGGCGACCAAAGTAGAACAAGCATGTTTTCTGTGAACTTTCAATCAGGTCTAGAATCCGACGTTTCAGACAGGTGCATGGCGCAATCCTTATGGTTCCAACATTTTACATCCCTCTAAATTCTTTTCTTATGATTGCATCACTGTTGGAAGAGTTTTAGCTTCTCAAACAGTGGTTACAATTATTGATCGATATTGATGTTGCTCCATGCTTAACCAAAAGCTGCGGCAAGTAGATATGTTTACTGCCTCAGGAGTAACTGATAACAGCAATATCACCTGTTTACGACCAAAGTTGGGATTGCCCACCCTTTGCCGCAGGAGAATTAAGAATGATCTCCTCCTACTATACAAAATTGTGCATAGAAAGACAAGTATTAAGCTAGGTGATATGTTCTCGCTGAGAGCCTCAAACACCCGGGGTGGTGCCGTTAAATTTCAGATGGCCAGCGCAAAACACAATTTTCGCCGCTTTTTCTTTTCGCACAGAGCCATTTCTTCCTTGGAGAAGTTTCGCAAAAAGTATAGCATATTTGTTGGCTACCATACATTCAAAAACAGTCTAGACAAGTTTCTTAGTTCGTGATTCCTTGGCGGTTTCCAGCTGATCATTCCTGTTCTTGAATTTTGTCATTTCAACTTTTTCTCCTTTTTAGTTTCTTGTTTTATCAAGGTGACCTATGTTTTTTTCTTTCTTTCACCCTTGTATACTTTTTCACTACGATCTGACAACCTCGAATATGGGCTTTTCTTTCCTCGGTCGCCTACATTACTGTGCATGATGCTACTCGTAGCTCATGTAATAAATATATATATATATACATATAAGTAGAGCGAGCATATAACCCATCCACTATCAATCAGGTACAAAATCCGAGGCCTCGGTCGAGTACATGGCGCAATCTTCACCTAACACACAGCGGAAAATTTTCTTTTTTCTTAGCTTTCATTCAAGCTATGATTCGTTCCGATTGGTTCACTTTCGCCGAAGTTATGGCGTTTCAAACAGTGGGTACATTTTTTTGCGACACCCTGTATTAAAACAATAATAATTGAGGGGAAAATGTAGGTTGAGTTAAAGTCGATTGGAATGTTGCTAGTGGGGGGTTGAGGCAGAAGTTTAAGCCCAATAAGGGACTCAAGGGATATCTGGGACGATCACAACTTTGCTGAGTAGCTGTATAAAGGAGAGAAAAGTGAAGACAATCTTTTCTATGAACTCTGAAGTGGGGTTAGTCAGAAGTCCTGTTACTCAAAATGTGCATAAAATCGACTTATCGATGTTGTATTGTTGTTGTTGTTGGGATTCCTTTCGAAAGACCAAATTGTTTTCGAAAGAGTACTTCTGAACTGAGCATCACTTAGACCGAGTTCGTGTGAAAAAATAAGGGCTTGAGATTTCCTCCATTTTTATCTGCTCCCTTGACGCACTTGTAGGCAGCTTTGATTAGCGGGAGCATCGGGCACGAGAGGCACACACACATAAGAAATTGATAATTCAAGTTGTATAAAGTGGGAGCATCCACTGATTAGATCAATCCCAATAGACGGATAGGGGCCCGCGTGGTACAGTAGTAAGAGGCACTGCTGCCGTACGGTCTAGCGATCGATCCCGGCCCGGGCAAACCAAACCTTCCATCCCTCCGGGGTCGGGTAAATTGGTTCCAGACTTGTCTGGGAAGGTAAAGACACTGACCTGGTATGGCGGCTGGCCCCCCAGGTCATTGTATGGGCCAAACACGCATTCACCAAGCCTCTGCGATTAGAATGGAACACGAATGCGGCGGCGCGTCCTCAAGGACTGATCAACGCCGGCACTTTACCTTTACCTTTACCTTATAAAGTGGGAAAAAATTCATAAATTTTGTGGACACAGTAATCTGGTACTTAAATATGTTTGCACGGTCCCATAACTCCATGATCTCCACTGATTAGGTCATTCCTTTTAGGCGGATAGGTAGATATGGATAGGCGCACTTGATATGATCCGGCTTCGTTGGTCGGTTAACTTGAACTTCACATGTGCAATTTTCAGCCGGTAAACTATGGAAGCATTTCCAACGTCGGCCAGCGTAGTGAGAGGTCGCTCTCCACCTCCCAGTGGACAACTCCGGTCGTACTGTAGGCTTCTCAGGTATTTTTTCACGTCTTTAGCTATTTTTTAGCCTTTAAATACTATAGGGACTCTAGCTACGACGCCGATTCTGAGCCACCATGCCGAGGAATCGTCTGCTGCTCCCCAAGCTGTTCTTAGTGTTACCTGTTCTATGGCTGTTTGTGGTGTTCTACGTGGCTACAGTGATTCAGTTCAATAACGTGGGTTTCTGACTCGATCAATAATGGTTTTTTTACTTGAAAATTCAGAAAACGTTCTATCAAATGCTGCTGTCCGCTGTCATAATGCAAATTTTAAAAAAAACCGCAGGTTTATGGAAGTCCCCCAGTCAGCTTCAGAGTATTTCATCAAATTTAGTTTTATTGCGACTATTATAGAGTTGAATAGGCTCAACGGAGCTCCCCTGATGAGAACTCGCTTTATCCTCCTCGCTTGGGTATTTATAAACCCTAGGTTAAATACGAATTTAATCTCCAAATCCTCTACCTTCTATTAATCGGACAGGTATATTCCTCAGAACTAAATGAATAGGTCAAGTGGTCAGCCATCATCAGGCCCCTAAGGATACGCCATGCATTCGTATGCCATATCACGTACCCGGACAACCTCCCAGTACCAATTTGGTCTACCAAGGAGCGATAAAAGGCTTTATTTGTCCGGGCGGTAATCGATCGCTCGACCGAGGGGTGTCAGTAGCGACTCTTACCACTGCACCACGCCTACCCAAATATTCTTGAGCCCTTCAGTTTACGGTATTGGATAGGAGATTGTCTGAATCCCCTTGAAGATTTTAGGAACGTGCCAGAGCGAATTCAACAGAAAACTTCGAATCATTTAGATCGGCACTTATAAAGCAGAATCTTCAAAGGAGAATACCCAAGCTCCAACCGCCAAGAGTGTCCAGCCACAGGTTGGTTTAGCTTACCGGTGAATACTCCTGGGCCCAGATTCATCATTGGTAAACTCCCGATAAACCCCAAGATATACTCCGAACGGCGCGCAAACCGAGATTCGTGAACGCGCACCAAGGTTTAATCGGGGTTTATCGCGGGAGTACCACACCTCGCGATGAGGCAGGGTTTGGGAGACCTCGACGGTATCGAGCGGATTTATCGCCAGCGGGGTTTCGGAGACCGCTCGTCTGTTCATGAATCTGGGCCCTGGAAATTCCTGGTAACGACCTCCACCAGTTGCCTTTAGATGCCTACGTTTTTCGTGAACACTTCGGATCCGATCTATAAATCCGGTGACCCAAACCAAGCCGGTGAGAGGGGCGCTGCTGTGATTGTTAAAGAAGATGTGGGTGATTTTAGAAAATTTTCTTCATTCAGAACGTTTTTATCACTAGAGAAATCATGCTGTAGTTTGAAGTGAGGTAACAGTTTTTTCAGAAATCGTAGTTCTGAAAAGCTACTGGAAAGCTGAGTGTCTTAATCTACCCAAGGAAAGTATTTAGGACGTACAAACGGCTCTCTCATTCTTAAAGTTTAATATTAAGCAATTCTAAATGAGTTTTTCGGTGTTCACACACTGGACTCGCAAGGCATGTGGATAAACGCTTGTGGTGTCTTCAAAATATTTTCTGGATAATTTTGTAGAAACCCATTCTGATTTTATAAATTATTCTCTCCAAAAGATTTGAGGGATACCCTACGAGTTATGTTACCAAGGAGCGAGGCTGCGAACTTTGTTCTTCTTTATTAACTGTTTTTTATGATCGTAAAAATTGGAATTGAATACCATTTTTAGAGTCTCTCACCGGAAGATAAGTTGAAATACAAACAGGGATACAAGAATAACGCCTTCAATGAATTTGCCTCCGACATGATATCGATCCATCGATCATTGCCAGAGGTCCCGGATGAGGAGTGAGTGTGGGAACACCAATTTCATTGTGATATGTTTCAAAGTTTCAAAGAATTTCCTCTTTTCCCCACCAGTTATTTGCTTTGGAAGCTCTCTAAAGCAACTGAGAACTCATATTTATTACTCAGGCCGTCACAGCTGAGCCACTCCTTCCCAAAGAATTTATTTTTCTCCATTTTTCTCCCAGGTGTCGGAGCGAGAAGTACAGCGACGACTTGCCCAACACCTCGGTCATCGTCTGTTTCCACAACGAGGCTTGGTCGGTGCTGCTTCGCACGGTGCACTCGATTCTGGAAAGAACACCCGAAAATTTACTGAAGGAGATCGTTCTTGTCGACGACTTTTCCGAGCTGAAACACTTGAAAGGTGAATTCTAGTTTTTAGAAGCTACAGTACCGGACATAGCTTTTGATCACTTCCCGGAAAAGCCGCTCAGAAGCGTTCCAAAGTGCTTTTTCAATAACTTTGTTGAAACTTGATTATTTATAAAAATATACATATATTTGAGCTCAGCAGCTCGAACTCTATTGACTGGTATTCGAAGATCGGTACAAATGCAAAATATGGCCCTTTTGGCGACCCCTCAAATCTCGCCTGATCGGTCCCTCTGGGGCTGGTCGGTTCCTCAGGGGCCGACTAGGCGAGATTTGAGGGTCGGCAAAAAGGGCAATATTTTGCATTTGTATCGATCTTTGAATTCATTCGATAGAGATCGAGCTGCTGAGCCCAAATATATGTCTATTTTTACAAACAATTGAGTTTCAACAAAGTTATAAAAAAGCCGCTTTGGAACGCTTCTGAGCGGCTTTTCCGGGAAGTGAACAAAAGCTATGTCCGATACTGTATTTTCGGAGCTAAGATTATTTTCTGGTTTTTTTCAAGAACCTCTCGCTCGCTACATGTCCCAGTTTCCAAAGGTGAAAATCGTGCGGTTGGAGAAGCGTGAAGGACTGATCCGAGCTCGACTTCGAGGTGCCGCCGTCGCTGATGGTCAGGTGCTGACGTATTTGGACGCGCACTGTGAGTGTACAGAAGGTCGGTCACCAAATTCTTAGCTGCACCAATTTCTAGAATATCAATTATTGATTGTATTGCTGCTTCTTTGCTTAGTGTCCTACAACCCCTCTGGATCAGAAAAATCAAAAAGTAATATCAATTTCCGATCATATTGAGCCTAGTTTAGCAGGGAACCTCTCTTAACCTGTTTCAATCCTCTTTCGAATCAATTTCCTTTTTTGAAACTCCTGTTGTCCCCTATGCTCTTTTGGACATAAAATTTCAAGGATGAAGCATTTTGTGACTTCCATGTGGCCATTCCAATAGTTCATTGCCCTGATAGGCATCCCAGGAATGGCTCTTTTTAGCCAAGATGTGATCAGTCTCCTCACCAGATTATTGTGATAAATACTTTGGACCTTAGAAATGTAGTAAACACCCCTCATCAGTGACCTGCAATTTCAACATCTGGGCCCAGATTCATGAACGGACGAGCGGTATCCAAAACCGCAGCACAACCAGAACCAGACGACAAAGTCGATGAGAGATTACGTTTAGCATAGGTAGTTTAGCATAAGAAGACAAAGGTGGACGCTGCTTGGGCTATACATCTCGTCATCTCTGATATCTCGGGGTTTATCGGAGGTTTACCAATGATGAATCTGGGCCCTGAAGGCAGGACGCTACACCACACTCGTTAACCTAATTAACGGGTATGGTAGACCATGGTGACGGAAACCCCGATTCAAAATTCCCACCGTCGTCCGAGTGGGAGGAGCTTTGGAGGGAATTTTGAATACTCTACCGGTGCTCTACTCAGTGTCTCTAACTTCCCAGTTAGGTCTGGTGACAATTAACCCAATCCCAGAGGTATGGAAGGCTTGGTTAACTGTGACGAGGGTCGATCGCTCGATTCTGCGGGTTGAGGTAGCGCCTCTTGCCAGTGCTACGGGATTTATAATCAGTTAAAGTTCATGTTTGCCTCAAAGAAAGTAGGCAATGTGAGACATTCTCTATGGTCTCTCGTCTATAAACCGGGGCGTTGATGATAATATTCTTAATATTAATTACTTGTGCCGCACGAGGTTGTTAGATGGATAAGCTTCATTCAATGGCTTAAAGTTTCGACCTTCCCATCGTCTTCGGACCACCATTTTTTTAATATTAAGATTTATAAAGACACTTTTCTATGAGCCGAGGGTTTACAGGATGGCTTGAGCCCTTGCTGGATCGAATTAAACGAGACCCAACCACGGTCGTTGTTCCAGTCATTGACACTATCGATGACGACACGTTCAAGTATAATATGGTGAAGGTTTGTGATTGAAAATTATAGTTTTTTTAGTTTTTTATTCAGTGAGAACTACATTATTTCGTACTTTTTACCTGTGTTCTAGCTAATTTTAGGCGCAGCACATCAATGTAGGTGGTTTCGACTGGAGTCTACAATTCAGCTGGCACGGCATACCAGAACGAGATCGAAGTCTTCGTGCGAGGAATATTGACCCTGTGAGGTTGGCGTTTTTAACCCAAACATTTTTGTTCTTTGCCTACTCTTTCGTAGTTTCCCATAATAATTTGTTCCTTAATACTGTCGGACTTCGTGTTACTGCTTCCTAATCCGCTTAAAAGACCCCAAGACGAGTCCCTTTGGATTTTTGTTCTTTTCTCCTACCCGTTCTCCTTCTCCCAGTTTCTAATTTCGTGTTTTTTTTTAGTTTTTAAAAATTTTCGGGTGGTCCTTTCAGTCATCGACGGCTTCAACAGCTCCCTTCACTTACTTGGCATACAAATGCGCCTCGTGTGCTTTTCCCTTCATCTTATAATATCCTACTATCCTACTATCCTACTATATCCTACTATCCTACTATCCTACTATATAAATAAGCGAAACCGCGATGTTTGTTATGGGTGGCTCATGTGGGTCCCGTCGCGATTGCCCGTTGCCGTGCTCCCAGGGACGCATTTCATCAGTTCAGCTCGCCGTCTTTTGCTACATGCTATCTGTTCATCGTTTTATTTTAAAACTTTTTCTTTTATTTCAAATCTTTATTTCAGTCCATTAGTGGTTAGTTTTTGTTGTTATTTATTATGTATTTAGCAGCCGTTTGTCGGCCGGCAGAGTGCTGAATGTCTGGTTAATTTATATTCGCCGTGTTATGTATAATATCATGGCGCCTATAAGAGTTGCCTTAGATAAATCCCCTGAGGGCAATTTGTGCACTCATTTTTTTATTTAAAACCGAAAAGAGGTGGTGAATGCGCATTTGACCTAATTCCTAGACAATTCTGGGACCAATTTACCCGACCTCTCTTTGCTATGCACTACAAATTTCAGACAATTCAAATTTCAGATAATTCAGAGACCCTCGGCGTTGAGCAATCCTTAAAGGGCGCGCCACGCATTCGTTTCCCATCCGGAATCGTTTAAATGTTCAATTTATGTAGTTCTGTTGAGATTCTAAGTGCATTTTGTCGATTTCAGGTCACCGACAATGGCTGGTGGATTATTTTCGATCGATCGAGCGTATTTCGAAAAACTTGGCACCTATGATCCAGGTTTCGATATCTGGGGTGGCGAAAATTTGGAGCTCTCGTTCAAGGTAATCAACCGATTTTACGATTTCCAATACTATTTGTATTTTCACAAATGATTTTCCAAAGTTTCTCTTTTCTTCTTGCGGAAGAGCTTCCTATCCAGATATGGATGTGTGGAGGGACGTTGGAAATCATACCGTGCTCCCATGTCGGTCATGTTTTCCGAAAGCGATCTCCGTACAAGTGGAGGTTTGATTTTATAATTTTTTGACTGTTCCACTCATACATTGACCTTTTTTCGGCAATATTCTCAGAAAAAGGGGTATTTTTGTTGTAGAAAAGGCGTCAACGTCTTGAAGAAGAATGCTGTCCGGCTTGCCGAAGTATGGCTGGACGACTATAAGGAATTCTACTATGAACGAATCGCTCATGATTTGGTTTGTGTGTTTTTCGTTTCTAGTGCTATCTGCCCTTTTTATTGACTTTTTCAGAAAATTGAAAAAATTGAATTTGATTCTTGAAATGTTGAGATGCTTTTTGACCCTATCTTTTTTTCCGAAATTTTCATTATGAATATATTTCAATACTATAAGAGAAGCCTGGTGGTGCCGTCGATTTTTCTCTCTGTACTGATGGCCCATTTAATTTTCAAATTCGACGTCGGAAGTTGCGAAAACTTCATTTTTTCTTCCTTGCGTGGTTTTTTCGTGTTCTTGTCAGGGCCGCCTTATTTTTTTGATAATTCAAATATAATATATTGCCACTGTTCAGGGTCAGTTTGGTGATATTTCGGAGCGTAAAAAACTTAGAGAACGCCTCGGCTGTAAATCGTTCAAATGGTATCTGGACAATGTTTACCCTACCCTTTTCCTACCCAGTGATGCCATAGCGAAAGGCGAAGTGAGTCGTAATTTTCAAAGTTTGATTTTTTGTGCTTTTGTGACCCTTTTGCTCTTGCTTGCTCTTCTTATTTTTCACTCTTCATCAATTCCGAAGGTTCAATATCAACTATATAATAAGCAAGACCGCGATATTTGTAATGGGTGGCTCACATGGGTCCCGCCGCGGTTGCCCGTTACCGTACACCAAGAGCACCCACAGCGACAGGGGAGCTGATGAAACGACCGATAGGCCGATGGAAAGCTGGTATCACTAATATGAAGAACAATTTTATGGCAAAGGATAGCTTCATTCCCTTCCTACTTTTCCTCTTCCTTCTCTTCCTACATTCTGTGGTTTCTGTTTCCTTTTTTGGGGCTCATCCACACCTTCACTGTTTTTTTAGATACGGAATCTTGGCGGCGACTCGAAGCAGTGCTTGGACGCCGAATGGAGTCATTCCCGGGACAAGAAACCGGTTCAGCTTTACCCTTGTCACAATCTCGGCGGCAACCAGGTTGGTGTACAGTTGCCCTCCGTTCATGTAGAACGCGCCATGCATTCGCGTTCTATTCAGAATCGTAGAATGCCATTATGAAGGCGTATTTGCCCTATACAGTGATTTTCTTGAGCCAATCGCTACAAAACCAGTCTCTTTATCTTCCCAGACAAGTCTGATGCCAGTTCACCCGACTCTGTAGGGATGGAAGCTTCGGTCAGCCCGGGCGAGGATTGATCGCTTGACCGTGCGAGCGTGAGAGATTACTTAAGCTTTTCGACTAGCCTGGAGGAAGGATTCTGCTGTCTGGTAGTAGGGAAAATCGCCTCTTATAATAAAGCCCAGAAGACAAAAAAATTGAGCGACGAATTCGCAGTCTTCACCGCGGCGGTGATCGCGCGTTGCGAAGTGTGGATCTCGCTGCCGCAATCCGGCCGCCGCAAACGTCGCGTTGGACGAGAATGCTCGTCGTCGTGTGTTTCGCTCAATTTCATTTATAACGGCTAATTCGTCGCTGAAATTGCATGTCGTCGGGTCTGTAAGGGCCCAAACCCTAAAATATATCCCAAATGGCGCTCGCACAATGATTAGTCAACTCGAGCTGCGAGGCTCATTCAGGGCTCATTCCTAGTTTGTACGAAGTCCAACACTAGTACAGCGACGGCTCTAAAAGTCTGAGGCCTTTGTTATACCAACGCTCGTGGTGAGCGTCAGCTGCTTGCGAGCGGTGAGCGCCCAGCCGCTAACCTCAGACGCTGAGCACGCGACGCACGCACGCACGCGCCCGAAGCATACAGAGCAATGCGCGAGGTGATCGACCCACCCCCAGCGAAAGGGTCAATCGCAGTGCAATGCGCAGCGACGAGAGCGTGGAAGGTAAGCGAGCGTCTGCATAACAGCCCGTGAGCGTCACCACGCCAGCGTCTACGTGATAACTCGCACAAACGTGTCTGGCCCCACGGTGTCTGATACTGAATGGGACGAGTTGCGCTGGCAGACGCTGGGGAGTGAGCTTCGGTATAACAAAGGCCTGAACAAAAGTATTATGGTTTTCTTGTTATTCCATTGTTTGATTGTCTTGAAGAGTAATTCTTCGTTGCTTCAAAAAATCTTATACCAGTAGAAGTGCCTCTTTGGTGATCCTTTCAATTAGATGGACTATTGGAGTTCGCTTCAGCATTGGCTGATGTCGAAAGATGGTGAAATACGACGAGATGACGGCTGTTTGGACTACGCCGGTAAAGAAGTGATGCTTTACCATTGTCATGCTTCGAAGGGCAATCAGGAGTGGGGGTATAATCCTAAGGTATGTACAATCAGCGTTTTTCTTGTTTATTTACCTACTATTGCTCCGTAAGGTAAAGGTCAAGGCAACGATAAAAGGGCTGACTTGATCTGACCCCTCAGAGCGCGCCACGCATTTGTCTTCCACTCAGAATCGTAGAGGCTGGGTAAAGCGAGTTTGACCCAGTAGGGATTTGATGAAGACAGCCTCCGTTTCAATTAGTGTTTTCCGCTTCCCAGACCGCTCTGGTATCAATATACCCGACCCCGGAGGGATGAAAGACTTTTTTAGCCCGGGCCATGATCGATCGTTCGATCGTATTGTATCAGTGGCGCCTCTTCCCCACCAGAGCCCGTATGCATCTCGTATAAACTATGAATATTATAATATATCTTGAACTTCTAGTGCCATGAGGGGACATTCGTCGCTAGTAGTGCATTTAACTGATACTCAGCTGGCTCAGTTACCTGGGTTCGGGTTGATGCACGATATACTCATATGAACCCTGAAATATACCCCGAAGACCTGAAAACCGTGATTCATCAACACTACCAACGGGGTTCACGTGAGGATTATTTGCGGTTCACATTTGTTCGAGATCTAGCACACTTCACTGGCGCAGCGAGGGTTCGAGGACGTCGAACAAGTTATGGGGGGGGGGTAAACCGCAAGTTAACCCTGGGCAAACTCTAGGGCGCGTTAATGAATCAGGATTGGCTGGCTATTTGGGATATTGCAACCTTAGCCGCGCTTATGAGTTGTGTTAGATCTCGCACAATAGCCAGTAAAGTCTGACACGTAGGTGAATCAATTTACGTGCCATTTTGGGTATGTTTCAGGGTTTATTTCGGGTATGTCTTTCACGAATCCGGGCTCTAGAATCATTACTGTCATATGGAGAACAATCGGTTTCAGACCGGACGTCTTTACCACACCGTTACGAAGAAATGTTTGGAGATGGCAAAAGACGCCAAGACGTTACGTATGCAGCCTTGTGACGCCAAAAACAAATTCCAGCAATGGAAATTCCAGGAGTACCGCGAGGCTAAAGCCAAACAGTACGCTGTGATTTTACCGTAATCCCTAAGTAATAAGCATGTTCTCTAGCTCCCCCTGTCCACCAGAAAATTTATTTTTCGTGCCAGTATTGTCTCTGCCATTCGCTGCCGAGCGGAATTTCAATCTGTGATTTGTCGGTGTCACTTTCGATTTGTCCGTTTGTCTTTACTCTCTCTTACTCAGCAGTTTATGTACAAAGAACCGGCTTGTTGTTTTTTTTGCATGCTCAATTGAGTCTCCAAGAAGTTTGAAGTGCATGTGCGGTATTCGTTCTGTGATTTTTCTAGTTACAGGTCCATCGAATGCAGATTTTTATAGTTACCGGTCCTATGTGACGCATGTGTTCACTGTTTTCCACTGTTCTATGTGCCTAGTCTACTACTAATTAAGTATTTTTGTTGTTTGCTCGATGATTAACTATAAAAAATTGTTATTAAGTGTAGTCAATTAGGGTTGTATCGGTGAATATTTCCCTTGAAAACCGCCTTAAGCTGCTTCCAGGGCCCAGATTCATGAACGGACGAGCGGTCTCCGAAACCGCGGCGCAGCCAGAGCCAGACGTCAGAGTCGATGAGAGATTGTGTATAACAGGAAGGTTAGGATAAGTAGACAATGGTGGACGCCGTTCGGGCTATATCTCGGGGGTTTATCGGGGGTTTACGAATGATGAATCTGGGCCCAGATGAGTTGAGCAGAGGACCGTTCACACTCGGCAGCCAACGGGTTACGACTGTTGAGGTGCTGCGTCCTCTGCGTCTCTACCCTGCACTTGGTGATTGCTGCCGAGTATTCTTTTTTCACGTACGCTTGCCACATGTTAGTCTTCAATTATTAAGGTAAAAGGTAAAGGTAAAGGTGCCGGCGTTGATCAGTCCCCTGAGGACGCGCCGCCGCATTCGTGTTTCATTCAAGTCGTGGAGGCATAGTGAATGCGATTTTGGTCTATACAATGACCTGCGGTGGCCAGCCGCTATACCAAGTCAGTGTCTCTACCTTCCCAGACAAGTCTGGTACCAATTTACCCGACCCCAGAGGGATGGAAGGCTTGGTTAGCCCGGGTCGGGATCGACCGCTCGACCGTACGGGTGTCAGCAGCGCCTCTTACCACGGTACCACACGGGCTTTAATTATTACCTTCTCAGTTTGTATCTATTACAATACCAACTACACCGCCTTGATTAGCTGTTTGATTGTAAGGCGGACATTAGTAGGCAGCCTAGGCCATTATTAGAGGGACAAACCCCTGAGCAATGTTTCCTTCTTAGTAAAATTAGCTGTTCACAGTTGAGCGATCGATCTTCACCCAAGCTAACTAAGCCCTCCATACCTCGGGTATATCGGTAGCAGATTTGTCCGGAGAGGTGAAAACTTAGAATGGCTGCTGGACCCCGCAAGTGTATATGTCAAATGGGTGTTCACTACACCTCTATGATTCTGATTGGAACACGAACGCATGGCGTATCCGTAGGGGATCGTTGAACTCCCATTAACTTTTACCACGGGGTTTGTTCGTTCTATGCCCGTTCCTGATAGTTCGTGGATCCATCGTTATCACTATCACATGGGTAGCGAGGTTCGATGAGGGCATTTTGTACCACAGCGACCGCGGTGAGAGGTCGTTCTCCTCCTCACCACCGACCTCTCACCGAATACCCCTGCCGAACTGCAGGTTTTTCTTATTTTTCTTGGGGTTTCCTTAAATTTTCTCTAATTTTCTTCCATGAGTATCCCTCTAGCCGCTCATCGTTCGCCGACAATGCTTCGGTCAAGGAGGCGATCACTGTTCCTGAAACTACCCCTACTAGTGCCCGTATTGTGGCTCTGTGCAGTGGTTTACCTCGCCATAATGGTTATATTTAAGGAAGTGGGTTTACTGCTTATTTTATCGATTTTTTTAAACGAAAACTTGCGAATCAATGCAATTCCTATTCCTTCATTAACTAAATCGTCACGACGTTAGGCCCTTGTTATACGTTCGCTCACCCCCCCCCCCAGCGTAACTCGTCCATTCAGTATCAGACACCGTGCGGCCAGACACGTTTGTACGAGTTATCATGGTGACGCTGGCGTGGTGAACTCGTACAAACGTGTCTGGCCGCACGGTGTCTGATACTGAATGGACGAGTTACGCTGGGGGGGGGGTGAGCGAACGTATAACAAGGGCCTCAGACAGTTCCAGTATAGATATTGTAGCGGGCCCCACGGGGTGGCTCGAAGGAGCTATCACGCGTGGCCGCCCGGTGAGCATGGGGCGCAGGTTAGGCCAATCTGATCCACATTGATCGGTCCCCTGAGGTCGCGCCACGCATTCGCCTTCTATTCCGAATCGTATTGGCATGGTGAGTGCGTATTTGACCTCAGGGGTAAGCCGCTGTACAAATGAGTGTCGTCACCTTGTGGTACCATTTTACACGACCCGAAAGGGATAGAAGGCTTGGCTAATGATCGGGGATCGATCGCTCGACCCTCTGGGTGTCGGTAGCGCCTCTTTCCGCTACACCACAGACAATATTTATTTATTTATTTTTATTTAAGAAGTGGGCCCAGACCCACGTGCAAATGCATAAGAATAACAAATTCTCAAGTCAAGCTCATGACGGCTATATAGCGCAGGAAACCAATTTGACAAAAACTACCAACTAAAAAAACTTTAAAAAATCCCCTAGAACAATTTAAAGAAAAAAAAACAAAATGAAGATCCACTATATCACTTGTAAATGTTGCGAAAAGTCCAATATTTGATGTGAACTTTGGAGTATATAGGCTGACAGCGATGAAGCCGCACCTAAGAAAAGGACGTTGCATCTGGTAATTAGTATGCAGTTCTTATTTTTATAAAAAAATAAATTTTTCAATAATTCTGCTACCTCCAGATGCGGAACGTACAGTTTGAGAACCGCTCCGATCCGATCTTCAAGTTTGGCGATCCAAACCAAGCTGGCGAAAACGGCTCTGCTGTGATTATTGACAAAGGGGTCAGTGCATTGGGTCTTGACAATTTTTTTTACCCCGCATGGCGCAGTGGCAAGAGGCGCTACTTACACCCACACGGCTGGGTGATCGATCCCCTCTCGGACTAACCCTGCAAAGGTCTGAGATCGTGTTTTCAGCACCTTTATTATAGAAACTTCCGCCGGAAGAAAAGAAGAAGTACGACGAGGGATTCCAGGATTATGCGTTCAATCAATACGCGTCCGATATGATATCGATCCATCGGACCTTGCCAGAAATTCAGGAAAAGGAGTGAGTTATTTTGGCTGTTTTTGTGCTAACAATCCTTGCTCTGGGCCCAAATTCATCATTGGTAGACCCCCGATAAACCCCGGGATATACCCCGAACGGCGTGCAGACCGAGGTCTATCGCACCAGCGATGGGGCAGGGTTTGGGAGACCTCGACGGTATCTGACGGGTTTATCGCCGAGAGGGTTTCTGATTCCGCTTATCCGTTCATGAATCTGGGCCCTGGAATCAGGGAACATACTTCCCTAGTGGCTCTTTCCTTGGCAGTGTGAGTCATCCCAGCGAAATTTTTGCTTTTAAACTTTTTTCTTTTTTTGATTAAATTATTTTTCCTTTAGATGTCTCACGGAGAAGATCAGCGACAACTTATCGGACACATCCATAATAATTTGTTTCCACAACGAGGCGTGGTCGGTGCTGCTTCGTACGGTGCATTCCGTCCTGGAAAGGACACCCGACAATCTACTGAAGGAGATCATTCTCGTCGACGATTTTTCCGATATGAAGCACTTGAAAGGTAGCCCCGAGGTAATTTAGGTATAAGCTGGGTGATTCGCTGGTTTCCAGAGCCGCTCTCCCGCTACTTTTCACAGTTCACCAAGGTGAAAATCCTGCGGATGGAGAGGCGCGAAGGACTGATCCGCGCTCGACTTCGTGCTGCTGCTATCGCTCAGGGGAATGTGTTGACGTTTCTGGACTCGCACTGCGAGTGCATGGAAAGTAGGTCTCATTACCGACACTTTTGGTGCGCTAAACCCCATTTGTTGATGAATCCGACCCGAGGTCTATCCTCGATTCACTTTTCTACAACTCCTTTATCCACAGGCCGTCAACCCTTTCCGACCCCAGAGGGACAGAAGCCTTGCTTAGCTGGAAAGTAGGTCTGGTTACCATCGCTCCGGTTTTGAGTCAAACACCAGTGATGCAAATTGTTCTTATCCCATCCTTAAGTGAAATCCCTGAAATAAATTTGGCATCGGAGAAAAGCACCACTACGAATATCCATTTATTTTTTGAACCTCATTGATCCATTCAAGAAATACCGAATTTTTGCTCTGACCTCAGCTTACCGCCCTAACTCTACCGTTTTTCTCGGCAAAAAAAGGCACTGTGAACCACGGTTCTGGTCCAGTTCTGTGATCTATTTCTGATATTTGATTGATTCCTTATCAATCAGAGTCCATCCCTCTCAAGCTTTAGGCCCTTGTTATACGTTCGCTCACCCCCCAGCGTAACTCGTCCATTCAGCATCAGACACCGTGGGGCCAGACACGTTTGTACGAGTTATCATGGTGACGCTGGCGTGGTGAACTCGTACAAACGTGTCTGGCCCCACGGTGTCTGATATTGAATGGACGAGCTACGCTGGGGGTGAGCGAACGTATTATAAGGGCCTTACAAGGAGTCCCTCTACACGTGTGCCAAGCTTTGGCGACGTAATTTTTACAGGATGTAGGGTCTCCTATGGGTATTACGAAACCGTAGTTAGTTTTTCCGGAACGACCTTCTGGGGTGAGGAAAAAGGCCGACGAAAAACAGTGAGTAGCACGTGACGACTCATAAGGCACTGCTCATCAAACACTGCGGGGGCAAAGGAAATGTGTTCAGATTGCCTAGTGGGTTGTGAGTTAGGTTGTTAAGCGAACATAGGGGTTTTGGGGATCGATCCCCGACATCGATTTTGTTTTTGCACGCATGTGTTCATTACCATCATGCACTTTTGGTGTCACAATAGCCAAATTTCACACGAATAATGCGATCACTGCTCATTGCTCATCTACAGCGTTCGTAAGATGCAATGGCAACATTAATATGGGTAGCCATCATCCAACGTAACTTACCTTAAATGGACGCAAATTCAGAAACTAATGTTAGATTCGTGATCAGCGACCCAAATAACCCCCAAGTACAAAGTTTGGACGAAATTGGTTATTTTGACCTAGACACCTCACTTACCCACCCTTACCATAGCGACCTTCACTAGTCAGAATTCCAAAGACAAGAGTAAAATTCGTGATCAGCAGTTCAGGTAAAGTTTCCAGGCAATTTCTGGAACGAAGGTAGTGGATGCTGAAGAACTTCTGACAGCTAGAGTCTGAATGGTGGCATAATATTACCAGTAAATCATCGGAGGCTGAACTTTGGGCAACTCTAACAGCAGCTGACATGACGCTCGAGACGTCGTGGTCACCCATTTCGTCCAAGCTCTGCTAAAAACACTACTTGAGGGTCGGGTCACGAATTTAACACTAGTCTCGTGATTTGCAACAAGTGAGTGTATCTAATGGTGGGTTTGGATGTGTATAGGCTGGTGAACACTAGCAATGGTAAGGGTGGGTAGGTGAGGTGTCTAGGTCAAAATAACCAATTTCGTCCAAACTTTGTACTTGGGGGTCATTTGGGTCGCTGATCACGAATCTAACATTAGTTTCTGAATTTGCGTCCATTTAAGGTAAGTTACAGTGGATGATGGCTACCCATATTAATGTTGCCATTGCATCTTACGAACGCTGTAGATGAGCAATGAGCAGTGATCGCATTATTCGTGTGAAATTTGGCTCTTGTGACACCAAAAGTGCATGATGGTAATGAACACATGCGTGCAAAAACAAAATCGATGTCGGGGATCGATCCCCAAAACCCCTATGTTCGCTTAACAACCTAACTCACAACCCACTAGGCCATCTGGACACATTTCCTTTGCCCCCCGCAGTGTTTGATGAGCGGTGCCTTATGAGTCGTCACGTGCTACTCTCTGTTTTTCGTTGGCCTTTTTCCACACCCCAGAAGGTCGTTCCGGAAAAACTAACTACGGTTTCGTAATACCCATAGGAGACCCTACATCCTGTAAAAATTACGTCGCCAAAGCTTGGCACACGTGTAGAGGGACTCCTCGTTAGGTCCATCTCTTTACTTTATCACGTGGTCATACTCCTAGGGTCACAAGTTCACCAGAGGCCCCACGTCTGGGTATTTATACCTTACCGTCAAATTCCTTTATTTTCCTTTACCCTCCACGGGCCCGCATGGTACAGTGGTGAGAGGCGCTGCTGTCACCTGCACGGTCGAGCGATCGATCCTGGCCCGGGCTAACCAATCCTTCCATCTCTCCGGGGTCGGGTAAATTGGTACCAGACTTGTCTGGGAAGGTAAAGACACTGACCTCTGCCCGCATTCACGAACGGACCAGCGGTCTCCGAAACCGCGGCGCAGCCAGAGCCAGACGGCAGAGTCGACGAGAGATTGCGTTTAACATAGGAAGTTTAGGATAAGTAGAGAAAGGTGCGCGCCATTCACAGGCTATATCTCGGGGTTTATCGGGGTTTATCAATGATGAATGTGGGTCCTGGTATAGCGGCTGGCCCCCGCAGGTCACTGTATAGCCCGAATATGCATTCACTATGCCTCTAGACTTGAATGGAACCTGAAAGCGGCGGCGCGTCCTCAGGGGACTGATCAGCGCCGGCACCTTTACCTTTACCTTTACCTTTACCCTCCACTCCAATGCGCGCGTGGTGCTGTGGTAAGGGGCGCTTGTGAAACTGGACGGTCGAACTATGGATCTTCGCCCTGGCCAATCAAGCTTTCGATCCCTTGGGATTGGGTAAACTGCTACCCCGGAGGGTTGTATGGAAGGCTAAAGACATTGACTTGGTACTGTGGCTGCCCTCCGCAAGTTACTATATAGTCCAAGTAAGCACTAACCATTCCTCTTCGATACTGAATGTGGGACAAATGCGCGGCGCATTCTTAGGGGACTGATCAACTCTGACCACTTGGATTCTACCTTTACCCATCATTCCAGATATTTTATTTGATAAAATCGTTGAAATAGATGCGGACAGTCTTTATCGACTATATTTTGTTGCAGCAGTACGTGAATGTGGGGTCACTTTTTTCTAAACGGAGAGATTTCAGGATGGCTCGAGCCGCTACTGGATCGGATAAAACGTAATCCAACCACTGTTGCTTCTCCCATCATTGACGATATCGATCGCAACACGTTTAAATATAAATATGATAAGGTTGGTGATGAAAAATTTAAATTTTCAAGTTTCTTGTTTGAATTTTCTAACACAAAACATTTCAAGTTTTGTCCTAGTATTTAGTTTATACTTAATCTCTCTAGCATTCGGAGAACGACTGAGGCATTTTTGAAATGTGATGAGGTTTTTCGTTGAGAAAAAACTCACCACATTTCAAAAATGCTCTTACACGGAAGTTGTGTGGTGCATTGGAGAGAGGCGCTACTGACACCCTTATGGTCATGGGATCGATCCTCGCCCTGGCTAACCAAGTCCTCCATCCTTCTAGGGCTGGTAATTCTTTACCAGATCTGGTTGGGATGGTAAGGATATTGACTTGTACAGCAGCAGTATTATTACTGATGTATATTATTTTAATTATGTCCTGATTATTGAGAATGAAAAATAAGCTGTTAAATATGAATTCAGGCGCGAGACGTGTACATCGGTCTGTTCGATTGGAACCTCCGTTTCGTTTGGCATCCTCTGACGGATCGCATTCGAAAGCAGCGCTCAAGAGACATCGATCCGGTGAGGTTGGTGCCCATTTTGTACTTTGATTTCTTTCTCCTCTATTCCTCACTTATTCCTTTCCTACTTTCCTCCCTTCTTGCTGCCTCTTTACTTCATTCCCTGTCTCTTCCATTCATTCGTGACCCGATGCTTTTCCTGTTCATTTCCTTTGCATTCCCGAGCGTAGATTCTTCAGAGAATTGATTGAACGAAGGAAAATCACCAACCTTCTCTTGTTTTCAGATCACCAACGATTGCTGGTGGATTGTTTTCGATCGATCGAGCATATTTTGAGAAAATTGGCGAATACGATCCCGGTTTTGAAATTTGGGGACGAGAAAATCTGGAGCTTTCGTTCAAGGTTCTTGTTTCTTGGCTTTTTTCTCTTTCACCCTGTTTATCGATAAAAGATAAAAGGTAAGGTGTTCGGCGTTCACCGGTCCTCTGGGAATCGCCATGCATTTGTGTTGCATCGGAGTCCTAATAAAAATAAGCGAAATCACGATGTCTGTTTGTCAACTCTAGGGTCCCGCCGCGATTGCCCGTTACCGTACACCCAGTGACGTATTTCATCAGTTCTTCGCCGCCTTCTTCTGCATGTTTTTTGTTCTTCGTTTTATTTGTTATTGTAAATGTTTTATACATGTTTCCTACTATTCATTACTTCATTTCATTACAAGACAGTATCTTTACCTTTCCCTACAAGTTGGGTACCAATTTACCCATACTCAAAGGAAGGAAAAGCTTCGTTAGGCTGAGTGGGGATCGATCACTCGATCGTGCGCGTGTCAGTAGCGCCTCCTGCAGTGGCACACGCGCCCTTTAGGTTCATCGATATGGCTGCAACTTTTCTATTTTACTTTCAACTTTCTTTACCCATATAATTTATTTTTTAGGTTGATTTTGGTGGAATCACTTTTTCTTCAGGTATGGATGTGTGGCGGTACGTTGGAAATTGTCCCATGCTCTCATGTTGGGCATATTTTTCGAGATCACTCGCCATATAAGTGGAGGTTCGTTTCACTTTTCTTTTCGACTATTTTTGACTATTTTTCTTCGTAATTCTTCATTGAAAAGTGTTAAAATTTGTTAAAGGACTGGTGTCTTGAAGAGGAATTCAGTTCGCCTCGCCGAAGTGTGGATGGATGAATATAAGGAGTACTATTATGAACGGATCAGTCATCAATTGGTGGGTGTTTTCGTCGTCTTTGATTTTCTTGGCTTGTCTTTATCAGCATTCTTATCAACTTTATTTTACCACTCTTATCATGCAAGGGAAAAACTCATATTCAAAAATTTAGCATATTTTGCTTCTATTTTCCGGTGTCAATGTTGTGGTCTTGCTTCTCAGCGGTTTACCCCTGTCACAGCGAGCGGTTGCGTCGCGGTCTACTTTGGTTAATGCCATGAACACACTTCTGAGCAATCTTGTCGACATTTTCGAGCAGACGAATATCGACACAATTAAGTAGAAACTTATATTCCGCCTAGATGGACCGCGACGCGACCGCTCGCTGTGACAGAGTAGCGTCGTTGACCTATCGTTTTTTGAGTTGAACTCTTTTTTAATTCATAGGTGTCACAAATGTTTTTAAGTTTATAGTTTTTTAAAGTTTTTTTTTTAATTTAAAGGTGTCAAAAATTTTTCAGGGTGAGTTCGGAGATGTCTCGGAACGTAAGAGAATCCGCGAACGTCTCAATTGCCGATCGTTCAAGTGGTATTTGGATAACATCGCCCCTGAAGTTTTCATACCCAGCGAATCGATAGCGAAAGGCGAGGTGAGCTTTATTCTGAACGATCTTTACAATCGATCAATATCCTGATGAGAAAGGGTAAAGATACGGTGAGCGGCGTTCATCGGTGCCCTAGGGATGCGCCGCGCACTCGTCTTCCATTTTGAGTCATATAAGCCTGATGGATACGTTTATGGCCTATACAATGCCTTGTGGTCCCAGCTACTCTACAAGTCAGTGTTTTCTTTCGCTTTTCCAAATGGTGTGGTACCAATTTACCCGACCCTGGAGGGAAAGAAGGCTTGATAAGATCAGGAGAGGATTATCACCCCAACATGTGGGTGCTAGTACGTTCTCTTATCACCGCACCACGTGCGCCATAGTGGTTCAGTGTGCTATAAGTTTTTGCAAAACCAAATTTATTTGATATTGGTCAAAGGTTTTTCTTGGTGCTGTGCTGTAACTATTGCTGCTTAATTTATTTTCTCTAATAGTGTCCAGATACGTTAAGCTTCGTTGTTCCTTGAGTATAACTGTCTGGAGGGGGTGTTTATCTTGAAATCTACAATCTCGAAATCTCGCCTTCTTTTCTTTTTTCCTCTTGTTTCCTTCTTTTTCATTAGCTTTTAGCTCCTGTTCTCTGACTTATCACATTTTTTCTCATGCGGCACTGACTCACGTTCAATGTTGTGTTCGTTTCAAGTTCATGGCGCGTCCTTGTACGCATATAATAAATAAATAAATGCCAATTAGCCATTTCTAGACTTTTTCCCTATAATAATGCTTCATAAGGTTGCAGGTGTTTTTTTTTTTTGAATTTTGCTTCCTCTAACCCTCCGATGACCTTCTCGGCTCCCGAGTGTTGGCCTAATTAGGGTCAGGACGAGCCTAGGGCGTTTATTTCTTTCCATCGGAAAATCTCTGAATCAATAAAATATTTTTCCTAAATCTTATCTGTGTAGTGTTCTCTGTTAGGTTTCTGAGCTGTTTTGTGTAGGAGCTTGGTTGTTTTATGTGATGTTGCTCATTAATTTTGTTTTTTGGCGCGCTCTTGGACGTAGTTAAATAAATAAATAAATAAAAGTCCCGTGGTGCAGTGGTAGGAAGCGCTACTGACACCGGCACGGTCGAGCGATCGATCCCTGTCAGGACCAACCAAGCCTTCTATACCTCCGTGATCGGGTAAATTGATACCAGACTTTCGTGGGAAGGTAAAAGCACCGACTTCGTAAAGCGGCTGGCCACACAAGTCATTGTATAGGCCAGATACGCATTTGCCAATTCTCTACGATTCTGAATTGAACACGGATAGATAGATATACCTTCGCTAACCTGATCCACTCGTGGTACAGTGGTAAGAGGCGCTGTTGACACCCGCACGGTCGAGCGATCGATCCCGGCCCAGGCTAACCAAGCCTTCCATCCCTCCGGGGTCGGGTAAATTGGTACCAGACTTGTCTGGAAAGGTAAAGACACTGACCTGGTATAGCGGCTGGCCCCGCAGGTCATTGTATAGGCCAAATACGCATTCACTATGCCTCTACGACTTGAATGGAACACGAATGCGGCGGCGCGTCCTCAGGGGAGTGATCAACGCCGGCACCTTTACCTTTACTTTACCTTTAACCTGATCCACTATACAGTACTTTCATCTCTTGCTCGACATGAAATTGACGCCTCCATCATATCGTAGTGGAATTCAGATCCGCAATCAATTCATGCCGCTTTGTGTGGATGGCCAGGGAGGTTCAGCAAACAAAATAAGCCCTGTTATACCGCACACATGTCATGGCAAGGGTTCAACTCAGGTTCGGCTAGAAGTCTATTTTAGTTTTATATTTATACTTATTTTGTTAATCACCTGTATCGATTTCTGTTCGACCGCGATGGTGAGTGGTTTCAGTTCTGGACATTATCTGAGAACGCTGAGATACGCCAAGATTATTCGTGTATCAGCTACGGCGCTGAGAATCTGATGATGGTCCGTTGTCACGGTGAGAGAGGAGATCAGGAATGGAGGTATAATCATAAGGTTCGTAACCCAGTCCTATACCCATGGCTCTTATCTGTTCAATATTATGGTCCAAGACGGGTATGTTGTCTTCTGACATCGAGGGATGAGGTCCTCGGCGATTTTGTTGGCGCCCGAAAAAAATGACCCAATCCGATTCGAACCTGAGTCCCACAACGTTCCTGCGCCGGAGTCAAAGTATGATGCGCTCCGTGTGAGATAAACCCGGTATATACCCTCTAATTATGATTCATCAAGGTTTAGTATGTCGATACCTGACGTGTTGTGGTGCAACTGCTGTAACCACAGTCGCCAGTGTTGTCGCTCATAGTGAGAAATAAAACAAAGAAATGCATCCAGCAAAAGGCGGCGAGGAACAGATGAAGTACGTCACTCGGAGTACGGTAACGGGCAATCGCGGCGGGACCCTACAGATGACAAGCAGACATTGTGGTTCCGCCTATTTATTAGTAGGATTCCTTGTTATATTCCACGCGGTGTTAGAGATGGAATAGCTCAACCAAATTCATGAGGAAAATATGGCTTCTACTGGTACTACCGGCTGGTCCGACTAGGTATGGCTAAAAATTGATTTCAGATCGGCCGACTGTATCACGTGCTCTCGAACAAATGTTTGGGGATGACAGCAGACGGCAAGCAACTTCGAATGGAACCCTGTGAAGACTTCAATAAGTTCCAGAAATGGCGGTTCAGCAAGTACGACGAAGGAAAGGCCATGGAGTACCAGGCCATCATACCATAACCCCCGTGCTGACCGAATAACTTGGTCCCTACAAATCTCTCTGTGATAATCATCATCAATTTTTCGCCAAGGCAAAGTTAATGGTTAATCTGAGGTACTGATCACCAAATTTGTTTCAGGTTCCGTGATTTTTACCGTCTATGGTAAAATGTAGGCCTCCAGTCCTCCGTACTGTACCGTAATCTACCGTAGTCGGTCGAAGTTACAAAACTGAATGGAAATGTCATTGAAAAATCCTATATTGTGCTGTTCTGCCATCTGGTTCCTTACCGCATCCGGTTTTCACCGTGGATTGAAAGGATTTTCGTCTATGATCTCTTCGTGTCATTTTAATTTCTACTTTAGTTTTTGTGTCTTGTATCAAGTGTATTATTAATTGTAATTTTTGCCCCTGTGCGCACCTTATAAGTTATAAAAAAATGTTTCTAGTTTTTTTTTGCGATTTTATCATTTTATTTGTGTGCCTGCAAGCTGAGTACCTCTTTATGAATGCTCATATAAGCTGATTTTTTGCTTTTCATTGTATTTTTTTCATTATTTTATCAGTCGCTGATGAGTTGTAGTGTACCGATAAGCCAGTGGAATTGCTCCAATCTTGACTGTTATCACTACCTCCATCGGTTCGAGAGTGGCGGAGTATGGAGGTCGTCTGATCGTCGAGCGTTTGTCGCCTCAAAGTAAGTAGCTTCTGCATGCTAATGTTGTTGAGTAAGGTCCGTTTATAGTCGGCGACGAAGGCGCAGCGCGGCGGCGTCGCTCGATCGCCGCACGCGGTGCTGCCTCTGCGTCTCTGACACTTTCTTTCGTCTTCCACACTCATTATCGGTGGTGTTCTCAGTGTTATCATACTATATAATAAGCGAAACCCAAGCGATGTTTGTCATGGGTGGCTCATATGGCTCCCGCTGCGATAGTCTGTTTCCGTACACCAAATGCACCCAAGCGACAAGGGAGCTGATGGAATTGCCTCATTTCTTTTCAGTCTGTCTTAAATATTGTGACTGATTAAGTGGAATAATGCCGAAATTTCCAGAATTTCCATTTCATTTGAGTCGGCCGATAGGCCGCTTTAGTGCTGGTTATAGCGATATGCGACGCAACCGCTCGCGGGGCGCAAAGTCGCTTAGTTCAACGAAAAGATTTAGCGCTATTTAGCCAGGGCAATTGAGAACCGATGGGAACATGGAGTGTGAGGACCTATTCTAAAGCTGCCATAGCATTCGGTAGAATTTCATTTTATCTATTTATTTTTGTATTTTGTGATTCCTTTTTTGAAAAGTTTTGAAAAGGTTCTGGGTTGAAATCGCTGCTTCGGCATTTTATCAGACGAGTTCTTTTATTTTTCCGCTTTGTTGAGAAATCTAGGAAACCCTACACCCACTGCCCCCTCTTCCCCCCCCCCCTAAATAGTCGACCCCGGCCAGACTCGCGGCGCCACTTGCCCGTTTTATAATCTTTGTGCGTGAAGGGCGTGCGTTGCGTGTATCGCGGTCGCGGCGGCTGTCAGCAGTGTATCGATTTTCCAACCCCACTCCCCTAGGAATCCCTTACCGGGTATGAAAGTACACTATTCACGAGTCGTAACCTAGGGTGGGTTACGGGTGCTCACCCACGGAAAATTCCCGGGGTGTCAAGAACACGGCGAATTTTTAAAAGTTATCGGTTCAGTTACCCACATTTTTTTTTCGTTTGTAAGGGATAAAAAGGGGAAGGCTATACTACCTCTGGTCCTCGACGGCCCTCGCAGAATCGGAAAATCTAGGGGATTGCAAATAATTAAGAAATGAGCGCGATAACCCCGCCCCATCAACAACCCCGCCCATCTGGGGGCCAATGCCAGCCGCAGACGGGATGTTTTCAAAGTTTTTTTTTCTACATTTAAAGAGTCGGCTGCTCCTATTATTAAACGAAACCACCGATATTGTGAAAAATTGTAAAGGCCCGTTCCTTACACTTACCTGTATGCGATCATTCCCCCAGGGATGCGTCATGCCTTTGGCATTTGTCTCGAAAAAAGTTTCTTTTTTTTCGAGGGTACATTTAATTACCGTAACCCAAATGAGTTTTGCATCTGTGTGGCATCGGGCGGGATCGAACCCTGGACGAACGGGTGAAGACGAGGCCGCTTGCCATTCCACTAAAGGGATCAACGGTCCAGAGCGAATTTACTCCGATAGTTCGACATTACGCGAGTGGAGACGAGTATCCAACCGGTCCTGGTAAATTTAGGTAAATACGGTAAGGTAAAGGTAAAGGTGAAGGTAAAGGTGTCGGCGTGGTCAGTCTCCGCCGCATTCGTGTTCAATTCAGAATCGTAGAAGCTTGGTTCTCTGGTTAACCATCTTTCAACAGTGATAACTGAAGTGGAATTTTTTCAGAAAGCAATCTCCCTACTATCCAGCGACTGCCTTACCCTTCTGGGCAGATATTCATGAACGAAACCGCCCGTGAATTTCACAGGGGTTCACGTCTCACCTGTGAAACGGCCTCCCTTCAGGGGCCAGGCCAGTGAAGCGTACCGGAAATCTGGATCAAAATATAGTTATGAACAAATTATACAGTATCTGCTTGTCTGAAAACGAATGACGATAATCTACCCTCAAAATTTCCCGGAAAACGCCAATCAGTCACACAAACGGCCGGGGCGAGGCCTGCGAAACGTAACCCCCGGAGAAATTCACCGGCGGTTTCGTTCATGAATCCCGGTCCTGGGGTTACTTTTTGCCCAGACCGATCCCTACCCGCTATCTGCTCGCTAGTGCAAAGCGGCGCACTTGTCCCGTGACACATCGAGGCTCCGCCCCCAATTGGCCACGCCCCTTGGCGGCCCCGTCGGCTGCGAGGCCGAGTGGACGGGGAGAATCGATAGACGCCCCGATTCATTTACCCGCAGCAAGCGATTCTGTTGGACCTATCGCAGCAACGATAATGATAGAATTGGACCTTCAAATTTGGGGCCAAATTTCACGAAGACCCGGGTATCCCGTGATTTTTTTGGCCCGGTCCTTCGGGTCCCGCCCGTCCACGTCGAAGGTACCCAGCAAAAGGAAGGAAAAACTGGTTCAGGGCTTGGGATGAACCCTTTTCTAGGACAAACGGGATTCTCTGCTCGAAACTTTACATTGAGGAGTTGAGTGATGGCGCACGTGGTGAAGTGGCAACATGCGCCACCATCACCTAAATGGTCGATGGATCGACATCCGCCCGAGGTCAGCCTTCCATCACCTCTGTGATCGGTGCCAGTCCTACACGAGGAGGAAGAAGTGTCACATTTGTTAGCTGGCCTCCACAATTAATTGCTTGGGACCGATACATGTTCTGTATATCTTCACGATTTTGAGGATAAGTCCAGTACATGGCGCATTCCAAGGGCATCTAGCTCGACCCGTTCACCTTGTCTTTTGCGCTGGAGGCGTTCCCATCGTAATTGATCTATGATGATCGATGACAGCTTCAACACCTGCTCTGCGACTCATTTTACCCTGGGTAAAGGAGGAGGCCGGAAGGGGTAAGGGAACCCTATTTCATGTGCCTAAGTCAGAATCAAACCTGATGTCGAAGTCTTTGAAATTTTTGAAAAAATTTGACGAAAAGGTCATTGGATAAATCATCACTGTTCTCATCATTGATCCGTACATTAGCTCTCATCCGCTCGACTAATCAATTTCAAAATTTCAAGATAAACCTCAAAATTTGCAAACTTGAGGGGTTTACAGTGCAGCTGCTACCTTCGGGATACTGGGAGGGGTGACCACGCCCATATCCGGTCCCCTTGAGTCACCGCGATCGATGACGTCAACGATCCCTGTTTGGGGATGTGGTCCCAACTGGAATTTGCTACTGTGTGTTGAGCAGGAGGTGCCGCCGACCGTCGGGCGGCTATCGCCGCTGCATCTCTCGCCGCCGCGGCGACTCTGCGTCAACGCTGCGGCACACTATTTCGCCGCCGGATCTCGTCGCCTGGCGCCGTCCACCTGCCGCCTGCACCCTCCTGCGAAGACATGGTCCGCAGCGGCGGCGACGATTCGCCGCCGCGCGGCAGATGGTCACGACCGCGCCGCGGCCGTGACGCATCGATCGACGGCGGTGGGCGGAGCTTGACGGGGCGTTGCGTGGCGGCGCAGCTGCGTCGCGGCTGCGCGCGCGCTCGCCGCACCGCAGAGCACCCGTCGCGGCCGTCATGTGCGGCCATTATTGTTCGCCGCGGTGCCCCGTCTCGGGCCATCGGGGCGGGAGGCCGCCCCGTTTGAACCCTTCTGCCCATTTTATGCTTTTTTGCTATTTTCTTTGAAGCATTTTCTTACAACGCAGGGTGACCCCCGAGTGCTCGCACCGCCCTGAGGGCCGCGCGGCGCGTGTTGCGGTGACTCCGTCGGTCCTGACGCGATCGTGACGGCTACGGTGCGTCTTTCCCTCACTGCTTGTGGGCATAACCGGTTGCTTCCTTTCACTTTGTAATTGCGTACATTTTGTTGTAGGGACTTTGTGATCGTCAAGTACACATTTATTTAGTCTCTTTTGTTGTTAGTACCTCCAGTTGAAGTAGTTTATAGTTAGTCTACGATTGTTTATAAAATAGTGGATCTCTTTACTGTTGGTTAACGGATGGTCGGACTAGATAGATGGAGGTCGTAGGTTTATCGTTCGCCTTTTTTGAAGAATTTAATACGTATAAGGACAATATCAAAAGGACATTTTCTCCTGGCTGAGCGTGAGCTTTTCACGATTTATCATCCTGCGTATCACCCTTGTTCTTTTTTTTTTACAAATGTATTGATTTGTTTTTTTACCTTGTTTAGAGTCAATCACTTTGGTTATATTCTGTTTTTGTGAAAATGCTGAAACGTTAGAATTCCATAAATGTCCACGGCTAGTTTTTTGGTTGTATATTTGTTTGCGTTGTTTAACAAAAATGTTCGAAATTACTGCACTCAGAAAGATCTTCAGATCAACATCATCAACCGTTACTGATAATGTGATTTTCTGCAAAATTGTTGAACTTTCCAGGATTTCTAAAAGACTATTCACTTACTGGCCATGGATACGTCCGCAGCTTCTCCATGGTCAGGCTTGTACGACGACGAAGAGACAGACTCCAAGGTGAGCTGATTGAGTTATAAAAGTTCTTTAAGATTGACCGTAAGACGTTCGTTTCTCTCCCGTTCTCCTAAAAGTGAGGAGTCTTGGAGTCGTTGGAATTCCAGATTCCTCACTTTTGGGAGGAAGGGATCGCTCACCTATCCGGTGCCAGATTCATCATTGGTAAACCGCCGCTTAACCCCGAGTTAGACCGAACGGCGCCCACCCTTGTCTACTTATCCTAAACTTCCTATGTTAAACGCAATCTCTCATCGACTATGCCGTCTGGTGCTGGCGGCGCCGCGGTCTCGGAGACCGCTCGTCCGTTCATGAATCTGGGTCGTGGAAAAAGTCCGATTTTACAATTTCCCCTACCTGGTCGAATTTTTCATTGGTGAGAATCCTTTAAGTAGTGAAATATCTCAAAGTCACAACGACTAGGTCTGGGGAGCGGGCTGGGGCCGTTTAGCTACACGGGGACTGAGGGCTCGAAGGTGCCATTGTGGGTTTAAATGGTGATCAGGGCCCAGATTCATGAACGGACGAGCGGTCTCCGAAACCGCGGCGCAGCCAGAACAAAACGGCAGAGTCGATGAGAGATTGCATTTAACGTAGAAAGTTTAGGATAAGTAGACATAGGTGGGCGCCGTTCGGGCTATATTTCGAGGTTTATCGAGGAACTTACTAATGATGAATCTGGGTCCAGGGGTAATGTTTTCTATTCAACCACGTTTACCCTTCGTAACGAAGCGTTGAGAATGGCTATAAAATTCTTCATGTTACGTCACGGGTGCCGTCAACCTTATGTCGTTACTAATTTTTGGCAGAGGGACATCCTAAAGGTTTCTTGATCTATAAGGGTCTGGAGCCAATTATCATAAGAAAATAATATTAGCCTTCCGAACACGATTGGAAGCGGCGATAAGACTCCATTTTGTGACCACATAACCGGATTGGTGTTTAAGGATCGTGTTCGAGAGCAGCTGAGTGAGATGCGCGAACAACCTCAGACTTCAGATTCGCAAACACCACCGAAAAGAAGACGAGGTCGACCAAGGAAGAATCCCGACGAACCGAAGGTAATTAGGATCTTCTTTCATATAAAATGTCACCTAATTATAAACTATTTAGTCAACCACCCGAAAAAGGAGGAGCAAATATTCTCGAAAGAGTGACTCCTCCGACACTGAGAACGAGATCAGCAGCCTCGACGAAGATCTCGATGACGAGGAAGATGAGCCAGCTGAGGAGCCCGACGACGATCCAAATGATCCCGAATTTGAGCCGAATCGACGTACTAGTCGTAGAACGCGAAAGGTGTCAGAATCTATACTTTTTCTTCCGTTTTTTTATTCAAACGGTCAAACCCAAAAAATTAGTCAATTATCATCTTTCTGATTTAATTAAGAGGTGCCGAATCGAGTAAGACGTTCAGTGAAGCTAGCTAGTCGCTTTTTTTGCACGGAGGAAGCGGTTTTGTTGCAGATATGAATGTGAATGAAAAAGCGGTGACTTTTTGGTCGTCAACCACCATATATGACCACTGCTTGTGCTTCAGTAGCATCTTTTCGCGCACAGTTTAGACCTCCATCTTAAAACTCTGTCTTATAGTGACGGCCCAGCACAAGGTTGCTTATTGATGTAATTTCTAAAGCTTTATCTTTTTTTCTCTGGGCTTTGTTTCTGCTAAGATCTGTTCGAAACTACTGTGTTTTTAAGGGCAATACAGCCCTTCATTTTGGATTTTCCTAAAATGACTCTTATGTTTCAGACGGTCAAAACGTACAATCAAAAGGCTCTATTCAGAGAAGAAATGTTGAAGCCGAGAGAGTCTCTTGTGAGTTTACACTCATATTCGTTTTTAGTATGGTTTACTAGTAACTTCCGGCACTATTCAGCCTATTACAGTCTACTTATCGTAGATGACTTCTACTCATATCTGTGTAAACTTCGCCAATGAGGGGTGTTCGGGGTGCTGATCAGCATTCTCGGGTCCATTTTTTTGAATTTTGGCCTAGGGCCACCTTTAACGTCAACTTGGGGGATGTTGTCGGAATCACCAATTTTGCTAAAACTTCGGGCCCTATTCGACTTAACGGGCACCAGTACTCGATTTTTTTTTTCAGTCGTCGGAATTTGCTGAAACTTCGCCTATGGGAGTTTTGCCGAATCGTGTTCTGGATCCCAAAAACCCCCATAGGCGAAGTTTCAGCGAATTCCGACGACTAAAAAAATCAAGTACTGGTGTCGGTTAAGTTGAATAGTGTTAAATTTTGCGTGGAGAGGTTTCTGGAAGTGGTGATTATCAATCTAATGTCTGTTTATTGGATTTCGAGCAATTTTGGCAGTTTGGTAGGTACTCAACAACTCACCACCTTCATTGGCTGTAACTACCTTTATCTTCCAAAATCGATGAAATCATGCCGAATTGAATAAACAAATAATAATCCTTTGATTAATGGACATCAGATTTCCAATCAGCGTCCTGCGTTTTTTTTTTTGGTGGACAAAGTTTCAACTGAATTGATGCTTTGGATGGACCACCATTACTAGAAATGATATAGATGGTCTTTGGCGGAGACGGAGGTGTGAAAGAAGGAAATATCCTCCGACCACTGGAATGCCATAAGTTGAATATTGCCGATCTTTCTCAATTAATCGCCTTCTCTCTCCAGAGAGGAGGTGGTCGAGGTCGTGGCAGAGGTCGTGGACGTGGACGAGGAAGAGGTGCAAGAGCTGCCGGTGATGGTTTTCTGCACGGTTGGTCCGACTCTCTTATGAGCGAGAGGAGACGGTTACCAGCCGGATCTGAGAACGAGTACGAGCGACTCATCAATGTGAGTGTTAAGGTTTTTCGTTGGTTTCTTTTTTTGCCTCAATTCGTAAATTTCAAGGAGGAAATCGCTCTCTACGAGCAGCATCTCCCCGTGCTTCCGCCGGTTATTCCCGATCCAATGCAGAGGTTGTACGTGGTCCGAGTGGACAGCGTCGAAGCCATTCAGAATGCCGGCGCAGGTTTTCGTCTGATGACAAGCTGCATCACCGACGATATGATGGTGTCCCTGTTGTAAGTATAATTTTTTAAATTCTATTTCTGTATCTTTCGAATTAGATTTCCATATTCTTCAATACAGTGGTCAGAGAACTTACCATTTCGGCTAATCTCGCTCAAATCTAGGCTGGAGATTTTAGGCGGGTAATAAGGAATCTGGACTTTCAAAAATCTTTCGAAGGTCATCGTCCCTTCTGGTAGGGGAGACCCTTATCCCTTTTTTGTAGTATTCCTGACCGAATTCAATTCATAGCTTCACACTTAGGAACATTTTCCCCTTTGTTTTTTTTCTAAACTTTGTCTACAGGGGTAGTTAGGGATGCTGATCACAATTTCAGGGTCCGTTTATTGAATTTCGATTAAGGGCGCCTCGTATTGTCGATAGTTAACGTCATAATTGATTTGCAATATTTTCTTACTCTTTTCTTTACTTATTTTACTTTACTTATTTTCTTACTAATCTTACTCATAAATTCTCCAGGCCCCATATTCATCATTGGTAAACTCTCTCTCGATAAACCCCGAGATATAGCCCGAACGGCGCCCACCTTTGTCTACTTATCCTACTCTTCCTACGTTTAATGCAATCTCTCATCGACCGTCTGGTTCTGGCTGCGCCGCGGTTTCGGAGACCGCTCATCCGTTCATGAATCTGGGCCCGGGAAGATTTTGATTCATATGAACATGGGGTTAGGAATTTCGAGCTTTTGCTACGCCGATTTACTCCTCTTAACTTTAAGCCACGTTGCCACGGACAGATACTACGTCAACAACAACGCCGAAGACGTTCTGCAACTCGCGCAAGTGCTGCGGCATGTGGTGGGTCTTGCGTTGTTTCCACAAAGCGTAAAATGCAGAAATAGGTAGACTTTCTGTGTTGTTTTTAAAGCGTCGCCTTTTCACGGTAATTTCGATTTTCAATTGAAGATCGACATCTTTGGTCTCACAAAGCTCCATTCAATAGCGAGATATTCTGTTGTTTAGCTATAATACTGTTTAAATGCGTAGTGCTCATGACAGCTATGATTTAGTGGAATATGCTGCCGATAAAGAAGCGATTCGCTTGGGAAACAGCAGCTCGGAATATCCTGTTGGGTTCCAACGTGAAAACGGAACAGAAAGACGAAGAAGCAATGGATGAAGGTAGGTCACATTCAATACCCATTTTTGACACTATTTTTTAGTTTTTTGTGAAAGAATTCTACTGGTAGGAGAAAATTAGCCCATCATTGTTCAGGTTTTGTCTGTAGAAGTGTTTTGTGTGCGGATCACGATTCTCGCATCGGCTTATCGAATTTTGATCTAGGACCGCCCATATTGTTTATATTTTATCTGGAGTGGTCCGGTTTGGGTCTGATTTAGCTGAACCTTCGTTCGGAGAGGTTATTTGGTATTCTGATCACTGCTATGATGTTGGTTTTTGGAATTTCGACCGAAGAACACTCATACTAGTAGGCACTCCAGGTTTCACCACCTTTACCCATCTGCATCACCAGAAATAGGTTGAAATTAAAAAAAATGGATATTGTGTAGATGATCAGTATCTCGGATAACCACTCGAGGCACATTTCCAACTAAGGCGTTAGCCCTGAATGGACAGTCTTCAACAACAAAGCATGTGATTTCCGGGACATTTTGACAAATTAATTCCAAACTCATGATCAATGCCTCGAAAAACCGTCTAGCCAAATTCGGAGCGAGTTTAAGAGAAAAAGGTTTCCTGTCACTGGAGTGCCCCAGGTTTATTAGTGTCCAATTTCCATAGGAAAACGAAATTTCAAATGAGAAGTCAACAATATGCAGAAGTAAAAATAATAATGACAACTACAATGTGTGAAGAAATGTCGAAACTGGAATAATACTTACACAAGTCAATGAATAGTGGAATAATACTGGTTTATTCGCTATGCTTTAATTAAAAAATTCAAATTCCCTTCCAGGTGATAAGGCAGAAATTGAGGCACCTAAACGAGCCGAAGTGATGCCAGTACGTGATTTTCCATTCGGAATGGACATCAAGAAACAACAAGTTCTTGGTGGCAACTCGTATTCACTGCATGCTCCAAATGCTCCGCCGTATGTCGACAATGCCCGAAAGACGCGCTCGATTGTGAGCTCCTGCTGTGATATTCGCGATACGTGGAAGACTTTCGTCGATGTCCAGGTGCAGAAATGACTGGAATCAATTTTACTTTTCTTGGAGATGTTTTAGATTTTTGTTTTTTTTCAGTCCCATATGATTGGTGCACACTTCACGGCTATCTTCTACGGGTGTCATTTCTGTGGAACGTTGTATTCGTCAGTTGGTGCGCTTCTGGCACATACGGAATGCACTCGATGGTCCTCAATGCTGCTAAATCAGATGGTGAACGAAGGAGGCTCAATGCGGAAGGTACGGAAGAATTTCTCCATTTGGAGATGCTAGGTTGTTCGCAAAACACTGACATCGGACGGGAATTGAACCCGCGCCTTTCTGCAGTGCAGTCTGCCGGAAACAGAAAGACGCGGGTTCAATCCCCGTCCGATGTCAGTATTTTGCGAATAACCTATATCTCCAAATATCTAAGTTAATCAACTAATTATCGTCTATAAACCGCTAAACAAAAAGCGGCAAATAGCAGAATAGTTTCGTGTTAATGTCTCCATTCTGGCTATTTTTTGTTTAATGGATAATATCTTGAACATAGTGTCAAATTTCGGATAGGGACACTAGATAATACATTCATTTTCATTTATTACATGGAGGCATCCAAGTCACAGCGCAACAACAATGCACTATAGCCAATAAATTCTACGCCATGAACCTTACTTGACGTTGAATCAACATCAGTCGTCATATATTAAATAACGAAGAGAGAGTAGAGGACCAAAGATTATGTAACCCTAACTCATTCCATCATGTGAACAAGCTAATGACTTTTTAAACAAACTATCAGGAATGGCAGTCTTTTCGTTCATGTTATAGTTGAGAAAAAAGATAATAGGGTATTGGCTGGAGTACAACAAAAGCGGAAACATAAATGGAGTTGAATGTTGTTTATTCGCTCATATTCTTGTTTATGTAGCGAGTTGTCATTGAACTCTGTCTCATAGATGGCCCAAAAATTTTTGATGTTTTTTTGATTGATGCTCTTTCGTTCGGGGCTTGTCCTCCTTGCGCTTTCGAAGGTGAACCATTCGGTCAGTCAGCCTTGAAGCTTCATGAACATCTCATAGCCTGAAACTCGCGAAAATCTGAAAGTTTTGGTCAAAATGCTATGTGATGTAAATGCGCTGAATCCGGATTGATGTACTCAACTTTTCTTTTTTATTCCCCTGCCAGAGGGCGAAATCTGATCGGGATTTTTAGCATTTAAATTCCGAAAATTTCAGGTCGAAATGAAAGTCGCCTATATGTTCGTAGTCTGCTCCGACTGCGGACTTTGGCTACCAATTCGAGTGAATTACCCAGCCGATAGACTACCAAAGGCCTGGTGTTTCTTCGCGACCGTGATTGTAAGTACTTTTATAGTAGACTGACTACTTTATTAAAGTTTATTGCTGCTTCAGTTCATTGTAAAAAACAAATTTCTAGGAGAACCATAGTTGCAAGAGGCTGGTGCCGTTGATAATATACATGGCGGATTTGATGGATGTACCGTCGAGGGATGCCCGGGTGCTAATTCAGTTCCTTCCATCGTTCATCAAGTGAGATCGATGGAACTTTTTTGTTTTAACTGTAGAAACATGAACAGTCCACTAATTTCAAGTGTTTTTACAGAAATTTCCCGTATACCTGTGAAGAGTGCGGTATCGAGGCGTTTACCACGCCGGATGAGATGGATCTGCATTTTCAAAAGGTGCATCATATCAGATACAAATGCACAAAGTGTGGCGAATGCAGCGGAACTGAGTTGTTTCACAAGTGAGTGCTATGGTAGAAGCGGAAGTTTCAATTTTTGTCTTTATTTCTTTGTATTTTTGGATGATTTTGGTTCGAAAAATGGACTGAATTTCTTAGGGCGCATCTGTCGAGCCACCTCTCGGACTCGCTTCTTCTCGCTGACTACCTGCGAACATCGTGCACGTTCCATCCTCCGCCTCACTGCAGAGATGCGCCTCCAGTGGTCGGTTCCGAGAAGCGCTGCCCGGCCAGCGGTGGTTCAACGTCGTCGTTCACTCCAGGATTGCTGCATCATGACCTCGTGAGTTCTGTGAATTTTTTTTGGAAAGATTTTTGGGTACTATCGTTCTTTTGGGACCACACTTTTTCCATTTAAAATATGCCTATGGGGGTAATCGGCCATGAGATGGACGATTCTGATACTCTTTAAGTGCAGAAATGCCTTATAAACCCGTTATCTTAGATTTTAGAGGCGAGGAAACTCGCGAGATTGCATGCAACCTAAGATAACGGGCTTATAAGGCGTTTCCGCACTTAACGAGTATGAGAATCGTTCTTCTCATTGCCGATTACCCCACAGGCATATTTAAATGAAAAAAGTGGGCCTCAAAAGTACAATGGTACCGATTTTTTCAAGAGATTTCTGAAAGCAGATTTCTCGAAACTTGCTGAGATTTTTGCTGAACAGTTTTTCGGTGATCGCGATTATTGTTTCGGAAGTTATTTCTTTTTCGCAAAGGGGGTAGGGATGAATTTTCAGTGCTGATCACTAACGGAACTCAATGATATCCTCAGTACTCTTGGAGCTTTATGGTGAGACTTACATAGTTTTGAGTCGGTGACCGAAGCCACCAGGGAAATATTTGAAAAATCAACTCGCATTCAAATACACCCGTGAGCAGTAGAAACAAATCAAGCGACAGTTATCTATAGTGTGCTAAGGAAGTCGAGAGCCGGTCGACTTGAATGTTTCAGAATTTTTGATCAACGGTATTCCATGCCAACTTCTAGTCTAAAACTGCGTGTTTTTTTTTTGAGATTTCAAACTAGTGACTTTGCCTTAACATTGCTACTCACCCACTTGTTGAACATTCCAGAACCAGTTAATTTTTCGTAGATTCGCTATTTCTGGAAAAATGAATCAGCTAGTTGTTCGATATCTTACTAACTTTCTACTACCTCTTCAGGTCAGCCACTGCGAAGAGATGGCGGACTTGAAGATTTTGAATAGTTTGGAGAACGCAAAAGTAGCAGCGCTATCAGAAGAAGAGGCTTCTGACGAGGACGAGGACGACGGTTCTGGAAAACGTTAGTTTTCTGCGTCATCAGATATTCTTCTAAATTTCTTAGTTTTTCTTTTGTTTTGATAATTATTTTTTTGACATGGATACGTAGGAGAGGTTTATCTTTAGATCGTGCTGATGCAGCATATGAAGATTACGATTATTCGAGACTTGAGGACTCGGCAGAGGGAAAGGAAGCGAAAAAGTTCGTCAACAACTACTTCCACAAGGTAACGTCGAAAATTTTCCGTCAGTTTGAACATTAGAGCGTGCGTAGTGAAGCGCTAAAAAGCGTTATTAGCACCCACACGATGGAGCGATCAATCGTCGTCTGGGCCAACCAAGCTTTCCATCCCTTCTCGGTTCAGATTTTGAAGATGAAGACAAGGATTCGAAGGCGGTTGCCGAATGCGTGGCGCATACTTAGGGGACTAGTCAACGAGAACCATGTTGCTTTATAATTAAATTAATGAAAGCTGTTCAATAATTCAGATGCACGGAACCAGTGAGCCAGAGGAGGCGGTACTTGACTGGCGCGCTCGTCTAAATAACCCGTCAGAGACGATGTCTATGCTCGCAGCCGAGAAAGGTGGTGGTGTGGATTTGGCGAATCTAGGGGTGAGGCAATTTTCCTTTATCCATTTTATACCATTTTCAGGCGAAAAGCAACATTTTTCAAACCAAATTCAACGTTTTTCAAACCAAACTCATCACTTTTCAAACCAAATTCAACACTTTCCAGACAAAATTCAACGTTTTTCAGCCAAGCACAACATTTTCCAAATCAATTTCAACATTTTTCAGATCAAATTCAACGTTTTTCAACCAATCACAACATTTTTTAAATCAATGTCAACACTTTTCAGATCAAATTCAACAGTTTTCAAATCAAATCCAACATCTTTCAGACCAAATTCAACAGTTTTCAAAATAAATTCAACACTTTTCAGACCAAATTCAACACTTTTCAAAATAAATTCAACTCTCCAGACCAGACTAAACGTTTTCAATTTATGTACATAATAGAGTACTTTCTGCAGACTTAATGTAAGGTTTCCTTTTCTTCAGACAAATCAAGTACTCCAGAATTGTAAACAACTCTCCAGACATTTTGGAATGTAATGAAATCTTCCACAAAATAATCAAGAAACAATAGCATAAATTTCAATGCAAGCAGAAAACTTCAAGTTACACTTACTTAGGTATAAAATACAGATACAGGGTAGGCAAAAGTGTATACCGAACTAAAACAAAAGTACAACCTACAATACAATTGAAAAAAACAGAACATGAAGGCTAAACTTATTCATGTATTGAATCTCTGACCTGTACCTGCTGCTGTAATGTTGGTCATCATATGTAAGACAAAGTTAGCGCAGTCCTGCTGAGTAACTGAACTAACACTCTCTTCGAAAACTTCCACGAGCGCCCTTTCCGTTGGAGAATTGCTCAAAAGGCGTTTTGCTGTCGCTTTCACCTTTGAAAAGACGTTTTCGGCTGGGTTGAGCATGTAAGAATACGGCGACAAGAACTTCAAGGTGTACGAAGGTCCCATGATTGTCCTTAGCTCGTGGGCCCTGTGGATCTTGGCGTTGTCCATGACAAGCCACGACCCTTCCATTTCTTCACGATCGCTCACGATCGCGAATTCGTTCTAAAAGTTCCTCAGCGAACTTGCAAAATTCTGCACCATTACAGGTGCCATCACTGATAATTTTCCAATGGAAGATTCCTGTGTTGTTCACAGCAACAATCAATGTAATCAGGCGACCTTTTACTGTGGAAACGACGACATAGGCTCGGGTTCCTTCCTTCGAGAGAGCTTGGCTACGCCTCAGGTGTAAATTGAAGCCGCTCTCATCAATGAATATACACTCCTGCTTGTCCGATGGAGAGTTTTCCACAAAATCGAGAGCATAGGCTTGACGACTAGCAATGACTGGTTCTACGCGGTCAAGTTCACGGCGGGCCTTTTTAAGCGTGTTCCGAAGTTTTCCTAGTGCGTTGAAAATGGAAGAAACTGACAAATCAACGTTCTTTTCATCCTTTAGCGATCGTCGTACTTGTTCCAAGGTGTACTGAGGGTTCTGCTCGACAGTCTCTTCTATGACCTCCATTACTTCAAGAGTAATCTTTTGTGCGTTACAACCCATAGAGAAAACGTTGAGCGTTGAAATAAGTAGTGACTGGACACGATGAGAAGCCTTACATACCTCCACGATTACGTTCAACGAGAGTGTTGGATTCATTTTGAAAAGTGTTGAATTTGGTCTGAAAAGTGTTGAATTTATTTTGAAAACTGTTGAATTTGCTCTGAAAAGTGCTGGATTTGATTTGAAAACTGTTGAATTTGATCTGAAAAGTGTTGGCATTGATTTGAAAAATGTTGTTATAGGTTGAAAAACGTTGAATTTGATCTGAAAAGTGTTGGAATAGATTTGAAAAATGTTGGGCTTGATTGAAAAACGTTGAATTTGGTCTGAAAAGTGTTGAACTTGGTTTGAAAAATGATGAGTTTGGTTTGAAAAACGTTGAATTTGGTTTGAAAAGTGTTGCTTTTCGCCTGAAAATGGTATATCAGTCCACTTTGGTTCTGGGAACTATGGGACATCGGGGCACTGTTCAACTTAACGGAAAGCAGTTGTCGATTTTTTTTTCACTCGTCGAAACTTTGCTTAGGGGGTAGTTGAAGACGCTGATCATGAATCTGCTGTCCGTTTTTAACGAGGGTGGTCTCGGAGCGCCGAAATCGCTACTTGGGTGGTCCAGTCAGGATCACCGATTCCGCTGAACTTTGTCTATGGGAATTCTCTGGTGTCCTGAACGCGATGGCGAAGTCCATTTTGCCAACGGCGGCCGAATATAGTAGTTATAGGTGAGTACCCACCAACCTTACCTGGTGAAATTCACCTAGAACTACCATATTCGGCCGCAGTTTGGAAAGCGGACCTCACCATTGTGTTCAGAACACCAGAGAACCCCCATAGACAAAGTTCGGCGGAATCGGTGATCCTGACTGGAGCACTCAAGTAGCGCTTTGGGTGCTCCGAGACCACCCTCGTGAAAAAAAACGGACAGCAGATTCGTGATCAACGTCCTCAATTACCACCTTGTGCAGAGTTTCAGCGAATTTCTGAAAAAAAAATCCGACTGAAAAAAAAATCGAGTGTTGGTGTCCCTTAAGTCGAATAGTGCCGAAATCGGGATTTAAACCCGTTATCATTGGTACTCTTCGTTAGTGAAATTTTGTTAACTTTCAGGTTATTCACCTCCCATTTAAATATTTTTGTTATTTTGATTTATGCCCAGTTTAAAAGAACTTCTACTGACCTATTCATTTTTTATCGTAAACGAAATGCAAGAGGTCCTGAGAAAATCCTAGTGACACCGACATCCGATTGGACGGTTTACAAACTAATAATATGTAATTCAGGTTAAACAAGCCGCCGATCAGTTTGCCACAATGCTGGTCGCAAAATTCACAAAGCGCATATCGTTGCCAATCTCGGCCTGCATGGAGCTATTGTCCGGCAATCTGTTCCTCAAGAGGTTTGTTGCTCATTTCCCTGATGAATCAGCATTTTATCAGTGATAATCGATAATGACAGTGACTTTTGAAGGTTCATGTACTGCACAACATGCAATACGATTGTCACAACCCAATCTGGAATCGATACGCACTCGAAATCTAAGTGTGGAGTTGAAGGGGTCGGTTTAATGTCCTTATTTCCCATATTACTGAATAAATTTGATTTATATTGGAATGTGGATGTAATTTCTAACTGTTTATTACAGATGGTTTCGCTTTACTGTCCTCCTGCGCCGGTGGATTCCGTCATTGAATGTCCTACCTGCTCGGTCGAGTTGTGCTCGATTTCAGCCCTGAGGGGTCATATGGCGATTCATCATGGCGTTCATGTTGAGTACAGGAACGGCAAGCAAGGTGGATTCACTTTTGAAAGTGGTTAGTTGTGTTCAGCATTACGTTTTTGTTTTGTTTTGTTTGCTTTGCTTTGTTTGTTTTTCCTGAAAAAAAAAACATGGATTTGATGTTGCTTGAAGATTGCTCTGTTTTCCTACCCTCGTAAATGCAAAAGCAGAAGTTCGGTATCGGTAAATAACATTCTAAATGATTGCTACCCAGTTGAGTGGGAGGGACTTAGGCGATTGTAGCTCTCACAATGAGCATCGTTTCATAACGGCCTCCATGAACCCACTCTCGGTCAAAAAGTAGTTAGTCGAGGCGCTGGTCACCAGTCTGACGTCCATTTTTGAACTTATGGCCGACGATCAGCTTTGTCCTCGTTATTGTCAGTCAGGGTGGTCCGGTTAGGATCACCGAGTTTGCTGAAGCATCATCTAGGGTTATTATTCGGCGCCTCGATTACGATTCTGATGTGGGTTTGCCGCAATTCGGCAGAGCACGTTAGGGCTCGTTTAGACGCCGAAAATGCAAAATCGAAGCGCAATCAATAATTAACGTCATTGATCGAATTTGCTCCTTTGCCTAACTAGCGCAGTCCGGTGGCGCCATCTCTAGGCAAAAAATTAGGCGTATAATCACATAGGGAAGAAATTAAACGATAAAAGTGAATTTCGTCAAAATGTCCTTTAATAAGGAATATCAGCCTTCTCAAAAACCCGAACGACCAGTAAGTTTGCCTATATGAGGCGCCACCGGACTGCGCCACTAATGCAAAGGAGTAAATTCGATCAAAGACGTTAATTATTAGTTGCGCTTCAATTTTGCATTTTCGCCGCGCGGCGCCTAAACGAGCCCTTACATTTTTTCTGCCCCGACCGGTTTAGTTAGCGATGCAGGTGATGCTGTGCTGCGATTTTAAAGACGGATGTAAGATTCGTGAAAAGCGGCTCAAATAACTCCCTTAGACGACGAGTGAAGTAGTTAATTTTGCCTCGATCATCTTGGGTTACTGTGTTGGTGATCTACAGCCGAAATTTCGAAATCGGATGGAAGATTCGTGATCACTGCCTACCAAAACATCACCAATGAACAAAGTTTCGACAAAAAATTGTACTTAGACCATATTAAATTCAGAATTTTCAAGCAGTGCCTTCAACTTCTCCTATAATCTGTTTGTCCGATTGCAGATTAACTCAAAAAGACGCTTAGAATATGGGATCACTTAAATATAGTACTTATTATACGCATGTATGGGCTTCAAACGTTCATACTTACCCAACTGGACGGAAAACGTAAGAAATATTATATTTCTGATACCGAAATTCTGTTTCTCTCTCACGAGGCTATAGGAACGGAGCAAAATCTCAGCGAAACCAGATTCAAAGTTTTCGTAAAGAAACTAGAGCCGAATTTCGATTACATCGAGGTGATTTTTTTATGATTAATTGACAGAATGATCACTAAATCACAAAATTTGTCTGGTGATTGATTCGAAATTCCGATCGCGTTTCTCTTGCAGACGCCAGCCTACAGGAGTTGGCATCACGCTACCCGGATCAGAGATCAGCGGTGTCTCGCGACACCGACAATGCTCTATGGTTGCGTTACGGTGTACTGCAGCCGAAATCGCAGTTTGACATGCAGCTGAAGCTGGCCAAGAAGTACGTGACGCCTTGATTTCTCTTTGATCAAAATTCGAGCAAAAAAATCATATCTTCAGGGGTATTAGGGTGACAAGTCTAGAGCGAAAAGACTCGCCGGGCTCAACTCTGGACGTAGCTCGACGAGGAGGCGTTCATCGTAATAACATCTACGTTCGTCATACGACATTCCCTCCATTGGAGCCGAAAACGGTGGCCGATGCGCTGAACAAGGATCACCAACCGTCGGTTCAAGTTGCTCAAGGGATCAATCAGCAGTACATCAAACCATTCGTGTTGGTCAATGTGAGTTTGCTGAACACGGCATGAACAGCTGCTCTTTCGGGAGGATTGCATTTTCCGTAGAATATGCTTTTATTTTTTACAGAATATGCTACGATGTAAGTTTTGCGCTCACCAGACCAGTACACCACAAGCCATGAGGGACCATCTGCAATCAAACCACGTCCTTGTTTGTAGAGCTTGTGGAAGTTCGCTTACAATTCTTGTCGTTTTACTTTTTTGCTCTTTTTTTCTGTTTTCTGTTCGTTCATTTGTGTTACTTCAGATGGTTTTGCTCATCGTGAAGCACTTACACGGCACGGGAAGATGGGACGATGTTCCATGTTGTTCAAAGGTGTGTCTTGATCTTGTTGTTTTGCTTTTAATATTTATTTTACCAGCCATTCAGCGGCCTGCCAGCCGACAAACGGCTGCTAAATGCATAATAAATAAAAAACAGAAACTAACCACTAATAGACTGAAATAAAGATTTGAAATAAAAGAAAGGTTTAAAATAAAATAATGAACAAATAGCAAAAGACGGCGAGCTGAGCTGATGAAATGCGTCCCTGCGAGTACAGTAACGGGCAATCGCGGCAGGACCCATATGAGCTACCCATTACAAACATCGAGGTCTCGCTTATTATATAGTAGGATTGTTATTATTTTGTGATTTAGTAATTTTTTACGTGAGTCAGCGTTGAGAGGATATATTCTTTGCGCATTTCGAATTCGCCTCAATTGTGGTTTGATGCTCTGGCCTATTGCTCTTCTTTATGATTGTAATGTAATGAGGGTAAGCATGGGACTCTGGGATGAGGCGCTACCGACCCCCGCATGGTCGAGCGATCGACCCTCGCCCTGACCAACCAAGCCCCTCCCCCCAATCCCTCTTGGGTCGGATTGAATGATACGATACTTTTCTGGAAAGACGCTGACCTAAGTAGCATCTGGGGCCAGACTCATCATTGGTAAACCCCCGATAAACCCCGAGATATATCCCGAACGGCGCCCCCCCCCCTTGTCTACTTATCGTAAACTTTCTATGTTAGACGCAATCTATCATCGACTGTACCGTCTGGTTCTGGCTGCGCCGCGGTTTCGGAGACCGCTCGTCCGTTCATGAATCTGGGCCCTGGACCTTGCAAGTAATTGTATAGGCCAAATACGCATTCATCATGCCACCAAAATTCTAAGTGGAACTCGAATATGTGCCGCATCCTCGACGATTTGTCAATGTCGATCCCTTTACGTTTACCATAACGTTTATTGGCCCATAGTGAGCTGAAAGTAACCGTACTACAGATAGTTTCACAGTTATAGGATGAAAGATCATGGGTAAACGATTAGAGTAACGCCTCATGAGGAAAATTTAAGGAAAAATATCATTTGTGATCAACGCTATGTAGAGTTCTCGAGGAAGCTTGCCTGCCTCGTGTCCAGCAAGAACTTATGCAGGTCCTTAGTTCAATTTGTCTAACCTTATCTTTGCCGATGCTACTCATATTTTCCAGAAAAAGAGATTTTTTTGCTGCGTTCCTATCCTAACAAAGTTTTCGCTTCAGATGCGTCGGTGAAGAACATCTCAGCTGATTGTGGAGTGTGCCGTAAGCGCATGTCGCTAGCGAACGCATACCTCCATTTATTCCGCGAACATCTCAGTTCCATAGTGTACGGCACAGTTTCCGGACAGGTGAGCAATAAAATTGCTCCAGGTACAATGCTCTCAATCTACGAACTTCTTCCTTCAGGTATATCCGGAGCATCAAAATCTGCATGTTGACGAGTACCTCGATAACACTGCAGCGAAGGATTCCGTTGTCTACGCGGCCGGTGTTGATCAGCCACCACAGCCACCCCCACCAGATCGTAACGCTCGTGAAGTGGTCATTTATAAGAGGCCTTCCGCTGTGAGATCATAGTTCAATATGATTTTGTCATCTTTTCCCTTTATATTTTCTGTTGTTGTCTCATAGAGTCCTTTAAAGATCACTTGTGCGTGCTACCTTTGTGGTATGGAGATGGTTAGTCTTGAACAGCTGTCAAGACACCTGGACAGACACAGTGAAAGCTGGACACGTTGCCCATTCTGTCAAGGTACGTATTTTATTCATTTTACACTTCTATATATTTTTCGTAGAACTTTCACTGAAGGTAAAATTATACCAGAACAGCGCCTACAGCTATGTTAATTTTTTTTTGACTTGTCGCCATTACAGATCCTGTCCCAATCAGCAGTCACGAGGCTATGAAGGCTCATTTGATGCAGAAACATATGGAGAAGAGGGACGGTAGCTTGGTGAGCTTTTCCTTGCATTTATGGAGAATGGCATTTCTAGATTTTGAAATCGTCGCAAAAATCTCGGCTCTGTTGGGCTTCAAACTCGCGTCTCGTGCCTATTTATTGTTGTATTAGGTTGTTAACTAATTATTTGCCGTTTTTTTCAAGCTTCTGTTGTGCGCCTAGTAGATGAGCTTCCGAGACCATCCAGATAGCATTCGATAGATAATTATTTGCTCTTTCACGACATGTATCTGCTGTTTGTAAAACCTGAATATTTTGATAACTTTTTGACCGTTGAAGTTGAAATTGAAAATGAGAAAAATCGACCCCACCGACAGTGAATTTTCCCTGCTTTGTTTCGCGACTTTTTGCGAAATCGGATATACCATCTAAAAGTAGACGAATTTCTCCATAACAAGGTATACAGTTTGTTTTGGTTTTCCTTGGTTTTTGTTTACTTACAGAGCGTCAAAAAGAAGACAAGAATTTTTGGATGCTTGTGCTGCCATTCTGCCGAACGTTTTCCATCAGCTTTAAACACGTCACGAGAGAGCATTTGTTGCTCTATCAGACAGTATGTTTATTTTTTCATGCTAGCCGTTTTTTTTTAACTTTTATCATGAAAGCGTTTTCAAAATTCCGCGACGTGTAAAATTTTTCGTTGTGAACCTTTTGCAGAATTACAGGCATCATTCGAAAGAGGAAGATTTGGGCTTTAATAAGATGCATCACATTTTTTTTTAAATAGCGCCAGGTTTTGTTAACTTTTAAGTCGACAAAGTGGAGGTTCGACGGCTCGCGTGGCCGCACAGCGCGGCCACGCGAGCCGTCGAACCTCCACTTTGTCGACTTAAAAGTTAACAAAACCTGGCGCTATTAAAAAAAAACTGTGATGCATCTCCTTATAGCCCAAATCCTCCTCTTTCGAGTGATGCCTGTAATTCCGCAAAAGGTTTACAACGAAAAATTTTACACGTCGCGGAATTTTGAAAACGCTTTCATGATAAAAGTTCAAAAAAAAAACGGCTAGCATGAAAAAATAAACATACTGTATGATAGAGCAACAAATGCTCTCTCGTGACGTGTTTAAAGCTGATGGAAAACGTTCGGCAGAATGGCAGCACAAGCATCCAAAAATTCTTGTCTTCTTTTTGACGCTCTGTAAGTAAACAAAAACCAAGGAAAACCAAAACAAACTGTATACCGTGTTATAGAGAAATTCGTCCACTTTTAGACGGTATATCCGATTTTGCAAAAAGTCGCGAAACAAAGCAGGGAAAATTCACTGTCGGTGGGGTCGATTTTTCTCATTTTCAATTTCAACTTCAACGGTCAAAAAGTTATCAAAATATTCAGGTTTTCCAAATATCAGATACATGTCGTGAAAGAGCAAATAATTATCTATCGAATGCTATCTGGATGGTTTCGGAAGCTCATCTACTAGGCGCACAACAGAAGCTTGAAAAAAAACGGCAAATAATTAGTTAACAACCTAATATTATGCGTAGTAGTGGCCCGTAAAAGTGTGGTAATAAAATTAGAATTTCACATTAATTTCTATGTAACTCTAATTGTCGACTATCATTCAGACGTGTCGTTTCTGTCAACGAATGCTGGTGCGCGGAAGCTACGCGCATCAGATCTATATGTGCACCCAAACGAGGCGATGTGCTCTCTGCCGTGATGATCAGGGCATGAAAACTTCGGGTGAAATGTCAATGCACTGGACGAATAAACATCTGGATACTTTGCGCAGGTCAGTTTGGAGAATCATTCTCATAACTTTGATTTACCCTAAAGTCGGTCAGATAGGTCCGCCCTTCGCGCGCCGCAACGCGGCGTGCTGCGTTGGGTCATCCATACACCTGCGAGTAATACGTCGCGAAGTTGAACACGATGTAAACAGCCAGATTACGAGCAATTAACATTAAAAGGCAATTGATCAAGTATTTATTAACAACTTGCTATTGTTTTCGTCAATATGAAAGGACATCCAGGTACGGATTTAACAGCTAGACCTGGGAACACCTGATTAGGGATTCATTGTGGAGGCTTCTTTGTGAATTGATGGCTCTGTGGCCAGAAGAAAATCGTAAACAGCTGCCTTCAAACTCGATGCGCTGAAATTCAGCGAGGAACATGGAACTGCTGCTGCAGCTCTTCATTTCGAGGTTGATAGAGGGATGATTTGACGATGAAGGAGAGAAAAGGAAAACCTATACAAGCTGCCGCCCATACAGTTATTTAGTTATTCAGAGTGGCAAAAGAAATACAATAAAGTCATGAAACAAACTGAAAGATAAGTACTGAGAAAGAGGGCACTAATCAAGAAGGGTAGAGCACCTCTATAGTGCCACCGATCGATATTATACGCCGCATTGCGGCGCGCAAGACGGACTTATCCGACCGACTTTAGGGTATTTTGTTACGTTGGATGCGATCACTGCGGTTGATAGTCTCCATCTCCACTGCTTCAGACTCCACTGCCGCAGTAAATCAACGCAGAGCAGTAAAAACAGTGATGCGCGTATTTCCGCAATAGCTACATCATTTTGGTCTATAAGCTAATTGGTTATTATTATTTGGGTAGCTTCTATAAAAATAAGATTTGAAGACGGGCGCCGCTACTGCGCTGCTGCCGCATGTGTCGTCGCTCCCTATATTTCATCATTGCTGCGGCAGCAGCGCAGTAAAGTCTGAAGGGGCCTTTATTGATCAGTCGTTGCATTTTCATTGCGGACGCGCTACACTAAAGTGGGCAAAAAGAGAGTTATCTAAAGTATAATTAATGGCTAGTGATATACAGGACAGTAGACATTTCTCATTCTGAGCCATCACAGATTCCAATGTTCGGATTGCGGAATGACGTTCTGTCATGTGGAGGACTTTTGGGCACATCAGTGCCGTTCATACTTCATGCAGCAAAAGTGCAGCTGTGGATTTGATACGGTAACGTCCAAATTCGTATTCGTTGTGTTACATGTAATAATTTAATTGGTTGTTCAGGTGTTCTCCTCGCGTACCGCTTTCCTTTTGCATTTCGGAATGCATATGGATGAGGCGAACATGATGTGTAAACTGTGCAAGTTTAAATTTGCGTCTCGTGTTGCGCTACAGGTAAGTCGTGTGTTCAGAAATAAAATCTTCGAATGCGTCGAAATTTTCCCTCTCCCTTTTAGAATCATCGCCTTTCTCATGCCATACTCATCAATAGTATCAATGGTCGTCAGTTGGTAATCTTGGATACGAAATTGGTTGTTCCTGAGGTTTGACGACTGCAATTCTTGTGGGCTTTCTCTGAAAAACATTCTGTACCTTGCAGATGCCTGGTGGAGACGTTGAGAAACCGAAGAAGCTGAGAAAAGACCTCGATTCGTCGTCGGAAGAGAAGCGGAGTAAGTGTCTTTAAATCATTAGCCTTTATTCCTTTAAGTGAGTGTTTATACTAAATAGTACTGGTTTTTATCGTTGTTTTTGTGACTGCAAAGTAGCCTAAATTCTAATTTTTCTATCCAAACTGAAGCTTTCCATGTGTCTATACAATTGAGGTGTTTTTTGTTAATATTTTGTTTTAGTGAATGTGGATGTTGCCTACACTGTTCGGCAAATGATTCGCACCGTTTGTGAGAATCTTGGGGAGCCGTACGGGGATTCGAAGGAGCCGTCGCCGCAACCAGATCTGCTTTCTGAGTCGTTAGATGATGATATCATTGAAATAGGTCCATCTTTCCTAGCCTCATTGCTCTTAACCACAGTTATTTCGGCTTCTCAAAAGAAGCAAATTAAGAATTTAAATTTCCTGCGTTCAGACAGTCCCCGTGTCGACGAGGATCTCGTTGAGCCAAACGATGTGCCTCAAGCGGTGCTGTCGGCTGAGGTTCGAGTTGAGGCTGCCGATGGCTGTCTGGATGCTGGTTCGGGTATGCCTGGATATGTGGAAGACGACGAGGATGACGCCATCGAATGTCTCGCCTCTCAGGTATAGGCCCATTCTTTCTTTTTACTTAATCTCGTAAATTGACTGTCTCAAATTGGCGGCAAAACGAAATTGTAGCATCTGGGAAGGTCAAATATTAGTTCAGATTGTCCCGTTAATATTGTGAAACGGGATTCGGTGCGTAGTCGTAAGGATATGGGTTTCTCATTTGGGAACAAACTCGCTCGAAAGGAAGAAGAAGGAATTCTCTGTTTCGTTTGAAGCAGTTTCTTTCAGAAATCGTTTTGCAAGCAGATTTTTTGTTAGTTCTTTGGTGTACCTATCGTAGCGTTCACCGAAACTATATCAGGAACAACATGCATTGAATCTTTGATCATTTGTTTGGGTCAGCTAGTTCGGCACCTGAAGGCTGATTTCCCCTGCTGTCCGGTTTTTCTTTACCCTTTCTCTTTGGTATTATCAAAGTGTTTGTTCGAATGTTTTCGAATCCTATCTGCTTTGATGATTATATTCGTAGGATTTGTTTCTCTTGTCTTATTACTGGTTCTGTTAATCTTGATACTTGTTCTATTCATTGTTTGTATTCGGATTTGAATTTTATTTTTTCCAGGGCGCTAATAACCAACCGTCTGGCGCTGCTGTTGTGAAGAGTGTGAATGATTCTAATGCTGACGACGAACTTAGTGTTGTAGCGGAAGTGGAATAGTAAGTTTTTATTTCAAGTGGTTTTTTCTTTCAACTTTGTGCTATATAATGTTCATATTTGATGTATACATTTCTAGTGCTCCTGGAAGCTCCGCGGCAACATCCACACTCGGTCGCGAGAAGAAGCTGAAGTGTTCGAAGTGCAGCTGTACATTCATGACCACTTATGCGTTGAAATCACACGAAAATTCTGCTCACAACACCGATGCGGGTGGTATTTGTGATAAGGTGAGTGGAGTGATCGACAACTTTGTTTTTGAAATTGAAAGTCTTTTCGATCAATTGATTTATGGACACTACGGATCAAAAGGTTGGGTTGTCTAAAGGCGTCCCTCCCATGCTTTTTCCGCTAATTTTCGAGTTCGCTCGTTTATAGCTGGGCGGGTTTTGCTGCAGAATCATTTCTAAATGGCTACAAAACACAGGAAATAAGAACATTCTTCACATTTCGCGTGATAGAGTAAACCACTAAAATAAAGTTTTTAGTATTTTTAATCCTATTTCGCCTTTTAGCCCTATACAGGATAAGAAATAACTAAGATCGTTGCATTGATTAACAAATGAACAATAATTAGAAGGTAATGTAGAAGTAGGGTGACTCTCCCTTAGGATCATCAGTAGGGCTAGGAGTGTATCCATGGAAGGGGTATTTGTTTATTTATTTATTTATTTATTATTAAGGAAGTGGTATTGGCACGGGTAAAGGCTGACGTTTAAAAACTCTCGTTGCAGGTGTACGGCGTTCCATTGAAAGGTTTCTATTTCATTTGCCGTAACTGCTGTGCAGCCTTCGAAAGCCAACAACAATTCAAAATCCATCGGGTGAGTTAATGTACTTCTCAAGAAGCTGGAGAGACAGCTCTACAACTTCATTTTTTGTCCATTTGGCCCTGGGCCCAGATTCATCATTGGTAAACCCCCGATAAACCTGCGCAAACGGCTCCCACCGTTGTCTATTTATCCTAAACTTATTATGTTAAACGCAATCCATCATCGACTCCGCCGTCTGGTTCTGGCTGCGCCGCGGTTTCGGAGACCGCTCGTCCGTTCATGAATCTGGGCCCAGAAGGTGTACGTAATGCAGTGGCAAGAGGCGCTACTGATACCTGCAACGATCGATCTTCACCCTAGGTAACCAAGTCTTTCGTCCGTGCGAGGTTCGGTGAATTGGTATCAGACTTGTTTGGATAGGTGAAACACTCATTCCCTGAAGGCTTTTTGGCCTGAGCGTTGATCGATCACTTGACCTTGCCGGAGTCAGTAGCGCCTCATACCAGTACACCACGCGCGCAAGATGGCGTTTATGATAAAATGCTTTACTCTCTGGTTTGTTTAGCTTTCTCATGGACCCACTGGATCGGTGTCCTGTGGTGAATGCTCGTCAATTGCCTACAATACACCATTGTATGAGCACCATCGTCAAGCACATAACACTCCCGATCGGCTGTTCTATGGATGCAGTCATTGCAATCTGATGTTCCGCACGGTTCGTTGTTTGTATCTTTTTTTTATTCCCTATATATTTTTTCTTCAAAATCTGTTACCCGAACCGAGAATCACTCTCTTTAAAGGTCGACTAATTTTTGCTTTTTGTTGTGTGAGGTTTATTGTAATGCTTGCCAGGATGCTCGGCTGATGTTCCATTTGCGTGATGCTCACGGTGTGTCGCTATTCTTTTTCTGCAAAGCCTGTCATCTGGGTGGCACTCATGAACAAACAGTGTTCGCTCATGTGTCGGTGAAGTCACAACGCTGTAGACAGTTTGGACTCCAGAAGAAATGGGTAAGTTTTCATCAGGCTTCGTGGTTCCTGTGACTCCTCGGCTATTTTTCAACGTTTCAGACGAGTATTCAAATGCTTGGAGTGTGTCCGACGAGTGTACTTCATTTCCAGCCGAAATCCGAATTGGTGTATGTGCGTGGTATTGAGCGGAATGAGGTATGAAGATCTCTTTTCTATTTTTTATTCATTTTATACTTGTGAACACTTTGAGTGGGTTACGAGAGGTATTTACAGATTGATGCTGTTGTACCGTCTGAATGTGTACACCGATCGTTCTTAGCTCCCACTGACTCGTTGATCACCTGCAGGGATTGCTTTTGCACGGTAAAGCTATTTTGTCCTCTAATTTTTGCTATCGAATGGTTCTTTCCCATGGCTATTCATTTCAAATATGTCATGCAATTCCTTATAGATGACGGCTGCCTCGTTCACTGCTGCGGAGACGTTTAGAAATGGTGGTGTGGCAAAGGTTCGTTGAACAGATATATCATTTTCACAGGAATCGACCGCTTAGGAGGAGTATTTATTCATTCAATGCACCCTTAAGTGCACTTTCTCAACATTTAGGAACTGGCGATGACTCTGGACAACGCGTACGATTTCCCGTTCACGACAATCTACGACACTTGTGATGGCGCTTCAGTGGTGAGTTTTAAATTTTAACTGTTTTTCACTCTGAACGAAATGAGGTTGATCTTTGCAAAACTGTGAAATCTAAGAGTGGAAGAGGTGGTGGATGATTTCCCCCGTTTTTAACTTTCCCTGGGGCGTTGTGGTCGGCGAAAAGCGATTCACTGAGTAGGAGAATTAAGTTGACGAAGGCTGGTGATCTTCGTTGCGCGACTTGGCGATCGTTCTGGAGGATTCCTTTTCTTTCAAATCAGTGTTTCCAGTGTCCATTCCATTTATTTATTTTTCTATTTATCTATTTATTTACATGATTATATTTTTTGTTGTCGCCTAGTATGAGAGGTAGTAGTCTAATCTTCATTTTTCGTGCAGATAGTTTACTGACGTCTTTTCCAACCTTTTCTCAGTTTTTAGTTTTACGATGCCTTTGCCAACAACCTACTTTTTATTCCCAGTAAAAAAGTCGTCTGATTTCACCTTTACCTTTATAGAAGTGGGCCCGCGTGGTACATTGGTAAGAGGCACTGCTGTCACCGCTCGGTCGAGTGATCGATCCTGGCCTAACCAAGTTTTTCACCCCTCCGGGGTTGGGTAAATTGGTACCAGACCTGTCTGGCAAGGTTAAGACACTAACCTGGTAAAGCGGCTGCCCCCCGCAGGTCATTGTATAGGCCAAGTACGCATTCACCAAGCCTCTACGACTTGAATGGAACACGAATAAGGCGGCGCGTCCTCAAGGGACTGATCAAAGCCGGCACCTTTGACTTTTACCTTTATAGAAGTCTGATTTCACCAACTCGCCCTTTACTATGAAACTATTAGAATTTGTTTGAAATCTCCGACTTCCCGTGCCATCAGCGATTTAAAAAGTGCCGTTCATTCACATTGTTCGTTTAGGGACGAGCGATCGCGCCGAGACCAATGGAGTCAAGCATGCCTGGAACTTCGATGAATGGCATGAGATATTCGTCTGATTATCCAGCTTTATCGTCTCGTTTGAACGCCAGAGCGCCTCCACCGGCTCCGCTGCCCCTGCCTGTCGGTACGCGAGTCGCCGCGGTTGCTCCACTGATGAGTCAAGGAGCGCTGCCGGTCAAGGTACGCTAAGAGTATACCCAGACTTTGTTGAATCAGTAATTGTCCTTATGTTTTAGCGACGCCAGACTGGTCCCACCTCGGACATAATCACCCTGGACGACGAACCCGGTCCTTCAGCGGCCAAGCGGACCCCGATTGCCGGCGGATCGTCCGGAGTCTTACACCAAGTCGTCAAAACGAAAACATCCGACGGCCCAACTTCCAGGTGTAAGGTGAGCGAGTTAAAACAGTCGTAATATATTGGTGTCAGAGTGAACCATTAGGTGCTCATAATTTTGAACAACTTCTATTTAACTCGTTGAACGATTTGTAAAAATTTTCTTAGCGATCCTTAGTGGAGTAAGTTCAACGTTGTCTTGATCGCTAATCATTTTATCAAGATCTTCTTTTGGTAGGATAATTCGTTTTATTATCACGAACACCCACACCTGGCACTTGTTTTCCGAATTGCAGTCAATTAAGGTAGTTTAGTTAGGGTATGGGTAAATAAGAGCGCTTGGTTTAAGCTGTGGCATGTGTTCACATGTAAAGGTAAAAGGTAAAGTAAAAAGGGATATCCGGGGTGCTGATCACCAATTTGGCATTCGTTTTCAGGATTTCATCCAATCATTAGATCCCAGCTTTTCGGGCTATTTTCCCTATTTTGGAAGAGAGTTCTCACGTTATTTTTTGCTGATAAAATTTTCACCTTCTCCTATATGCTAGGCTATCGTCGATGAGTAATTTGGAAAAAGATTGATTTATATAGAATAAATTATACGAAAGACACGCTTTCAGATATGCGATGCGAACATGCCGTCTCCACAGATTCAATCTCTCCACGAACTGCATAGAAATGGCATGGTTCGTTCACGATTTAACGTACTATTCATAAGTTTGCTCATCCTAATTATTCTTTTGCAACGTCAGTGTTTCGTTCTTTTCTTCGATTGTAATTTGTAGACTATTTCAAAGAAGCTATTGTTATTATTGCAGAAATGGTTTTGTTTGGACTGTGCCAGCGCACAGATGGATGAGGTGGAGGCAATGAAGCACTATTTCAGTGTTCATGTCAAAGTGGCCGAACAAAAAGCTGTTGAGCGAGGTAACATCGTTTTTCGTTTTTCTTTCCACTTTTTGTGTGTCTGCTGTTGTTATATTTTTGTCTTTTGAAAGAACGAGTATACTGTGATTTTCAAGTGTTTGTGTGGTTATAGGCCAAATTTTCCGAGCGCTGAACTACGACCTGCAGTGCCCGTTCCCGAAGTGTCGAGAACCGCTGTCGACGCTCACCAACCTGCGCATCCATATAAACAATAAACATAGGACTGAAACGACCTACTCATCAGCGTAAGTTTGAAATTCTGCCCTTTTCTCCTTTTTTTCGTTGAACACTTTTTTACACTTTTCCCTTTCTTTTTTCGTTTTTTCGTTTTCATTTGAAAGCGATATCTTGTTTTAGGACGTGTATGTTCCGGTTCTGCACGCCTTTTGCGAAGTCGTTGCACGATCGGCAACACACCAATTATGAGAGGTAATTTTACATATTCACCTATCCATTTGTGTGGAGACGCGGTCTTGCACGCGTCGCGTGACAGACTCATTGCATTTTTTTGGGCCCATATCGATATTTTTTCCAATTTTCAGTATCAATGGCGTCGAAGGCACGTGTTGTCCGTTGTGTGGCACTCTGAACCAGTGGAACATTCAGGTTTGTTAGTTTTTCTAGTGCTGATTTTCTTTTCTTCGTTTTCGATTGATTTTGGTAGTATTTATCGATTTTCTCGTCATTCAGGTGCCGGGCACCACATATACGATGAGCCATATTGCTGTTCATGGACTGCGGCGTTACCATATGTGCCGAGACTGTTTTGTTTGCTTCAAGGGCGATTATGATGTGAGGAATTAAGCTTTTGAAAGAAATTTTCCGCCTATTTAATGTATTTTCTTACACAGCCTTTTTAATGTGGACTGATTGACAGGAGTTCCCATTCTGGGCCTAAATTCATGACGGGTATCGGCACAATATACCCGAGAATAAACCCCGGTCGGCGCGATTCTTCGCATTCATGAACGCGCCGCGGAGTGGAAGAGACCCGCGATATCCCTAAATAAACTCCGCGGCGCGTTCATGAATGCGAATAATCGCGCCGACCGGGGTTTATTCTCGGGTATATTGTGCCGATACCCGTCATGAATTTAGGCCCTGATGTCCAATTTGAACTTGTGCGGTTTTTAGTGTGTCCGCATGAAGACTCATTTCGAAACGACTCATTGTGCGCCGATACCGAAGACGAACAATCGGGAGTTGCTGTGTAAGCTGTGCCGAGAGGTGATACTGAAGGCTCATCTTGCCGAGCATGTGATCGAGAAGCATCTGGTGAGCTCCGCGTACTTTTTGCTTTCGGTTGACCATTTTAGAAACCCGACAGCTTTACATCCCCACATGGGCTAGAGTATTGAAATGTCAGGTATCTTAATCTTGAGATTAATCCAGACCCTGGGCCCGGATTCACGACAGGTATCGGTGCTATATACCCCGAGTGACGCGCAAATCGATATTCGTGAACGCGCGCTGCGGTTTAGACGGGGTTTAGGAGGGGTCTCCGACACCTCGCGATGAGAAAGGGTCTCGGAGACCTCGACGCGAGACCTTTGTTTACTTATCCCAAACTTCCCATGTTAAACGCAATCTCTCGATCCTGCCATCTGGTTCTGGCCGAACCGCAACGCAGGTGCATTTCTTCTAGCTGCGTCGCGGTTCTAAGCTAGAGCCAGACAGCAGAGTCGATGAGAAACCAGCAGTGAATGCGACTGCGACAGTTGCGCCATAAGCCGTCGAGGTCTCCGAAACCCCGTCCTTCACTAACCCTGTCCTCGTTCCGTTCATGAATCCGGGCCCAGGTGTCATTTACATACAACCCATGGAGGATAAATTTCTCAGTTCTGCAGGCCGAATTTTTAATCAGTAGCAAACATGGCAAAAAAGTGAGGCTCGCTCCAGGAAAAGAGCGAACCTCTTTTTTGCTATGTTTGCTTTATTCGAAATGAAAGAGCAGAGGAATGAGAAAAGGGAGAACCAGTAGTGAAGACAGGGATTCAGCAGGACGTCCTTTTTTGTTTCATTTTAGCATTGATTCTCGCTGGATCATTCAGTGTGTGTCACCATCCGCTTTACAAGTTGCGCATGTATAACTGCCCGTAATAAAAAAGTAAAATGAGTATCGATAACTAGTTTGTCGTCTGAATCTGTTCACAAGCGCTCTTTTCCAGGTGACCGGCTTCAAATCTCGAGATCCGAAAAATCAGGGTAAACTGATCGTGAAAACTGGAGCGGTGACGCGACGTTTCCTTGGTTTCGAGCGTATTTATCATGTTGGCGACGACTCGGATATGGATTGATCGTGCTGTTCCCGTGATTTCCCGGTTTAGTATGTATGTATTTGTCGTTTCCACAGGCAGCCGATTTGTCACCAGTTAATCTGAGGTATCTTCGTGAATCGCCGAACAGTAGCCAGCAGGTATTCACCACACATCACTCATCCCCATACGTTGTAGTTTGTTAGTTGTGACTACTGTATTTCCGGTCAAGTTTTCGTTATTGTTTCTCACGTCGGAAGGGTTCACTGCCGATTTATCAAGAATGCCCACGAGTCCATCGACTAGGCATTTTTACAACGAATTTTGTCTGAAAGAGTGTTTTTTCTAGTTGCATCCGTGTGCAACAAAACAGTTCATCCAGCAGTCGTTTACAGTCGTTTCAATTTGTCGGGATTGTTGTTGAATTTGTTCGATGATCGTATTGATCGTATAACACTAACAATTAATCTCTGTTCATGTATTTATCATGTTATTTTACTATTATGTCTTCACAGCCATTAGTATAATAACAAGAACGGGTGTTCCATCTACGTTATGTTTTCCGTTTTTTTTCTTGTTTGCAATTGAAAGGAAATAAATTTGCTATGAAGGATATACTTTCCCCATTGAGGTTGGTCCTTTTTTCATATATCTGACGGTTTTACCTGAAGTGATATGTTTACTGCGAGTGATGGGCTCTCTCGTGAGTGAATGGTGGGTTCACAATAATTCACTTTCTTTTTTTCTGCGTGTATTTCATTAATTCAATTTTTTTAATTCGAGAACCTTGTGAGTATGAGTGTGTTATGGTTTTTGTCGCGATTTTATCTGTAATGGCTCGTTCAGATCTCACTCGACAGTCTGATGTCAAAGTTTTGGAGAAGCATGAGCCGTTCATTTTAGGGCCTAAATTCATGAAGAGTATCGGCACAATATACCCGAGAATAAACCCCGGTCGGCGCGATTATTCGCATTCATGAACGCGCCGCGGAGTTTATTTGAGGGAGATCGCGGGTCTATTCCGCTCCGCGGCGCGTTCATGAATGCGAATAATTGCGCCGACCGGGGTTTATTCTCGGGTATATTGTGCCGATTCCCGTCATAAATTTAGGCCCAGATGTCAACCTGAAATCGACCTGAAAACGCCGCTACAATAAATGTGACGTACGATCAGAGTTTTTTCATGCTTTCGTTCATTTTTTTGATTCCATGCTTCTTTTTTTTTTCAATTTTTTTAGAGAGATCGCCGCATTCAGCGGCTATGAAGAGCTGATGGTGAGTGCGCGAGACGACAATTCACCAACTTCGAACCGTTACAAGCAGGTGAGATTGTGGTCCTAAAGACGCATTCGTTCACTTAATCCTTCTGTATGATATTTGATTGGAGGTAATCCTATCCTGTTCCATCCATGGGTCTCATCACCACATTATATCTGTTGCATCAGTTAGATAAGAAACAGTAGTACTTACTAGACATTCCCTACTTAGGAACGGCTTCTATTTGAGATTTGCGTCAACATGTTATGGCGAAGGTCTTTGTCTCTCCCACATGATGGCCGAATGGGTGGTAAAATATGCTGACTGGATCGGAGGGATCAGTTGGCATATCAGTATATCGATCGAGCGCCTGAGTTTCTCGAAGGCGCCCCATCGATTTTGCAAGGCCCCATGGAGCACAGGGTGGATGGGGGAGGGATAAAATATGCTGGTCTGATCGGAGGGATCCGATCAGCATTTCGACGGGGCGCACGAAATTCTCGAAGGCGCTCCATCGATGGACAAGGATCCCCATGGAGAACATGGTGGCCAGGGGGTTAAATATGCTGGTCTGATCGGAGGGATCAGATCAGCAAATCAGCATATCGACCTGCGCCTGCACTCGGGGTACGCGGAGCCCATGGATGGGTATGGTTGGCCCCTCATCGAGCCCAAGGCGTCCAGGTGAGATATGCTGATCTGATTGGAGGGATCAGATAAGCAAATCAGCATATCGACCTGCGCCGGTGCGTCCGGTGTTCTAGAAGAATCCGTCGATGGGCATGGCGGCCACCCAAAGAGCACAGGGTGGCAGGGTCGGTTGAAATATGCTGATCTGATTAGAGGGATCAGATCAGCAATCAAAAAATCGACAGCCACCGGCGCGCCTCCCCCTCACGTGGCGCGAGCTCCATTCATGGGGCGACGCCTGCCACCGGTCGGTGGCACTTTTTTAGCACTTCGGTGGCATTTCACTTTAGTGCGGTCCCACTGGTCTGAAAGGTGTTGACGTTTTCATGTTAATCCTCATTTGTCGCTCATTTAGAATTTGGTCATGCCTACGAAATCTTGTGGAATTGGAAAGCGCTCGCATTCCGCGTCTCCATGGAACTTTAGGTAAGTGTTCGTGTAACCTTATTTTTTTCAATTGAATACGTAGATAAGCTTGTCCCAGTATGGTCTCTTTTGGGTCCTTGATATTCACTGATACCGAAAACATTTTTGAACAGTCACATTGTCATGCTAATTGTAACGAATTTGTGTTTGTTCTAGCGGGCCATGCTGCTCACAGTCTTATTGCTTTGTTTCTTCTTTACAGGCAGGGACAATGGAATTGATCCCGTGCTCATCGGACGATTGTTCCTGAAGGAGAAATCGGACGAAATCAACACCCAGAAATCGTCCAGGTTAGTTTCCATCCTCATTACTTGAACTGTTTTCCCAAAATTCTTGTCATTTTGCTTCTCATTTTTTATAATTACTCGTCATTAGTTCTCATTGTTAACTCGCAACGCTAGAGCAGTTTTTCTAGATGTTTACTATGACTGTTGCAGATAATGCGAGCGAATGGCTGCCTCACATCACAAGGTACGATGTCGAGGCGTCACAGGGCGCTGCTGCGTCCGAGTGGTTGGTTGTTTTCATGTTTCCTTTTTTAAATACGGTTCTAAGCTATTTATATTTCAGTGCTCGAGCCGCTCCGAACGGCGACAGTACGACACAGGCCTGACGACGCGGCTTAAAATGGTAAGTTTCATGACTCCTGAAGAATGACAGCGATTTAGATTTCATTAAATTATTTTCAGGCTTATGTGCCGCAAACTTTTCTTCACTGCAAAATACAAGGGAGGACTTCGGCCGGCGGCGGAGCAAAGGTGAGTCTGCATGTGAGGGAGTGTGAGAGTGGCGGTAGTAGGGAGAGAGAGGGTCAGTAAGGATGTGTGAGATGGCCGTAGGTAAGGCAGGGAAAGAGAGGGTTGAGGCTTGTCCCTTCCCTCTCTTCTTGCTACCCTACTGACCATCTCCCACTCCCCTGACCTTCCTACACTTCCTCCTACCCACCCTCCTTCCCCTCAACGCTCTCTCCCTTCCCCTGTGAGCGGGTGGGAGACTGAGCTTGAGAGGATGAGTGAGAGTGTTAGAGTAGACATAAGTAATTATGTCTCTCTATCACTTACTCACTCATCCTTTCGCTCTCTCCCACCCCTCACCTCCTTCACCCCCTCTCCCCCATCCCCTCCTCCTCCGCGGGAGGATGCGGTTGGCTACTCGCCGTAAGAGGCAGCCATCTGCTCTAGGATGTTGTTTATACTTATACCCCGCGGCAGACGTCTTAGGTCTCACTTTTCTTTTTTCTCTTTTTGTGTTGGGTTAAATTGAACATACTCACATCATGTTACGGTAATCGACGCATAATTTAGGTTCGAGCTTCCTTCAACTAGTCTCTTTTATAAGGTTTACTTGGGGATCATCGATACAATCTTCCATTTCCCATTGGTTTGGTAGCGGTAGAATGGCTACGTACAGCTACAGGGCCGTTCAAGGAGAACGCGTTTTGAGGTCACGGCCCATTAGGTGTATTACCTGTCCATTTCAGGCCCTTAGCACCTGTATAGGTGAGTAGGGAGAATGGTCGTGATCACCGAATTGACTGAAACCTGGGGAGGTCATTTGATGTCTCCGATCACTTCCATCCTCGTGAAGGTAGAGATCGACCTTCTAAAGAAAGTTTCCCTTATTGATCAATTATAAACCACCCACCATCAGAACCTGGGTCGCTTGGGATGTGTGCTCTCTTTTACCATCCTCATTTCCAGGTTTGCGTTGAGGTTTGGGTATATTCGAAAACCTTTCCGCCTCCCAGCGCCTTTCCTGATACGGCACCACCCAAGCGGGCGACCTTTGTGCCACCACCCATGAGGGTAATTTTGACTGACCCGCTTTGTTTAGCTTTGCATATTGGAACATAATTTCTCCATGATTCTTTGGGTACGATTTTTTGCCGCATTTATACCGCGATGACAAGATATTGGCCTTTCCTCTGCGTTTAGGTTTAAGCTTGTGTTGAGTTTGGTAGGTGTGTGTAATTTTCATTAAAACCTGGACCACTTCCCCCTCCTACCTATTTCCCCCCTATTACCGTCCAGGACGAACATCCGTAAGGTGTATTACCCCTCGAACGTTACTCGTATAAACCCCTAGGGGGCAAAAGTTGACCCTTCACCCGTTGTAGTAGATGATCTTCCCGTTTTCTAGCTTTTCAACCGGCATGGAAAGGGAGGGTATAAGGGACCTGACCCTGAATTCTTAAATTATGTGCTGATTACGGTATCAAGAGGTGATTGTGTGCAGTCGACCGTAACACACCGTAAAAGGCGTTCACCATGGGGTAAAGGTATAAACAGCATCCTTTGTGTGGACGTTGAGTCCAACACACCCTCACCACTCCCACCATCCCCTTGGAGTACGCACCGTTGTGTGCTGATCTTCGTCGCTTTGGTGAAGCCTCACCTGAAGATTATTTCTCTATTTTTGAATGAGATGCACTTCCGTCGATGGTTCAACGCTCGGGGTATTTTTTCGTACCTTTTTTGCTTTTAGTGGTGGAATAAAATGCAACGTTGAAATAGTTTTTGATCATGTTTGTGTTTGTTTGTTTTCACTGTGAACATGGACACTATGGCTGAACGGCATTCACAATTCTCAACAAAGTATGATAGGTGTAGGAGTAGAACTATTGGGAACGTTTTCCCGCCTGAGAAGAACAGCTTCAATTATTAGATTGTATTGCTCTTATTTCCGCTCATGAACTCATTCTCCTAACCGAAAAGTCGAAATATTTGGGATCACGTTGAAGGAAATAGCTGGTCCTGTAGATGTAGTGGGTTTTGAACGACCCTAAAGAGGTGTCAGCGGATACGGTAGTGATGGCAAGATACCCAGGTAGAGATACCCAGCGGCCGTATGCTCGTCTCTCCCGGCCGGGCGATGGGCGCCCTTCGCCCGGCCGGGTTATGACGAATAGACACACTGAGTTGTGTCTATTCGTCATAACCCGGCCGGGCGAAGGGCGCCCATCGCCCGGCCGGGAGAGACGAGCATACGGCCCCAGGTGATCTAGGGTGCTCCGGCACGTCCCCATCTTCATTAGTTTTCGTCACGATTGTCTTATAATTTCGTCAGAAGTCTCATTATTGGACGTGGTTTGCTTGATAGTTGACATGACTTGTGTTGAAATTCGAAACCCGGCAACCTGTTCCTCTTCGGACGTAGGTTACCCCCAACTGGTAAACTGTGTGTATATCCGAGTCATCTCTTTTTGTACGTTAGTCGTCGTGCTACCGTAAGCGCTGTGAACCTTACCATTCCAACCATTTAAATTTCAAGGTCAATGGTACCCTGAAAAACTTCCAGGTTTTCATCTATTACCCGTTTTTCGACGCTAAAAAATCGAGTTGAGGGATCTGAAGGAGCACTGCGCGTTCGGCTTCCGTGGCTAATCACTTAGTGTTGTTGATTCACTTTTAAGAGTCACCATATTTTATTTTCCAACGTGCAGGGTCAGTAATTTGTTCTCTTCGAAAATGTCTAATGGGGTAGGTAAGGCAAATCATCAACTGAAGCTGTTTTTTCATTGTTCAAAATGACTGTGTATGCTGTTCTGCCATAGAAAATGTTCCATGTTCACAGTTGTCAAAATTAACAAAAATCACACGTCAAAAAACATTTATTTCAACGACGATATTTACAAACAACAAGAAACATCAAAAACTGCGGAAATTATGTCACAAACCCGAGTGTTGACGTTGCCATTGACGGTTGTGCATCTTGTCCTGGAATAGAGGAATTATCACGGGAGACTTTTCACCAAAGTCAGACGAAGATCAGTCCATGATGGTGGGTAAACACCAAGGAGGTTGATGGGAGGGGTGTGGGTGTTGGGGGCTCCGTCCGCAGCAGATGGCTCGCCGGCAGGTAGCCAACTGTATCACCCGGGAGGAGGAGAGAGGTGGGGGAGAATGGGGTGGAGTGGAGAGGGGGAGGTAGAGCAGCGGTGAGGAAAGGGGGGCGTGAGTGTGTGGTGAGATAGGGAGGGAGTGTGTGAGAGGACAGATACGGGGGGTGAAGACCCCCGTCAGTAGCACGCGGGCCTCGCCAATTTTTTCACAAAATTTTATGAAAAATTTGGGCATGCCCGTGTAGTAGAACCATTTCCACCCGCCCCCGTCTCCATGGGGGAGGTGTCTCCTCCCCTCTCTCTTCGGTGGGCCCTCCTCCCCCTGCCGGCCTAGTCTCCCTCCCCTCCTGCTCAACTCCACCCCATTCTCCCCCACCCCTGATCTCCTCCAGGATGGTGCAGTCAGCTGCAGTTCGGGCAGCCATCTGTGGCGGACCGAGTCCTTCACACCTCCATCTCTCCCACCATCCCTTCGTAAGGACGCACCTTGTTTGTGCTGATCAGGCCCCTGGCGAAGTCTCACCTGATAATCCCTCTATTTTAGGACAAGATGCACAGTCGTCAATGGCACCGTCAACACCCAGGTTCGAGATCCATTTTTTGACCATTTTTTACGTCTCACGTTGTTTATAAATATCATCGTTGAAATAAATACTTGTTTTTCACACGTGTATTTTGTAGTTTTCTAATAACCGTGAACATGAAATATTTTCTACGACAGAACGGCATAATCAATGCTCAGAAGAACAGCTTCAGTTGATCCTATGTGGCTTACCAACCGAATTAAGAACCTGTATTATTTTTCTTTCTTTTTCTTTTTTTATATTTTCTTATGATATCATTGAAGACAACAAATTTCTTAGTTTGGGATTTTTGCACCCATTATTTCCCAGACGACGTTACCAAAACCTTACTCAGAGAATGAAAGAGATATGGTCACCCTTACAATTGGGTCGAATTACTCAGGCTAACCCGCAGTGTTTCTTATGATATTTGTAGTTTGAAAAATCACTATTCAAAAGATGCCGAGAAATGCGATAAAGACAGGGAAATTCAGGGTATAGTGTAAGTCATCCATTACTACCTATCGACTAGTTCGAAACTATAGTTGAGAGGTTGGAGAATTTGTGATTTTTGATGGCGCCCAACGGATATCGTCAATGAGGGGCGACTTATGTATAGGTTTGTTCCCAGGAGTCGGACAACGACGGACAAACTCCGACGACTTCGTGGTTGATCCATGATAGACCTAGAGGTGTAATATACCTCTCGGCAGACACTAACATCGGTCAAGAAGCTTTGAAGTCACGTCGAAAGTATAAGACAATCATGACGAAAACTAGTCAAGATGGCGAAGCCCTGGAGCACCCTAGATCACCTGGGTATCCCTACCTGGGTATCTCGCCATCACTACCATATCCGCTGACACCTCTTTGGGGTCGTTCAAAACCCACTACATCTGACAGGACCAGCTATTCTATTCAACATGATTTCAACTATTTCGACTTTTCGGTTAGAAAGATGAGTTCATGAGCGGGAATAAGTGCAGAACATAATCTAATGGTTAAAGCTGCTCTTCTCAGGCAGGAAAACGTTGCCAAAAGTTCGACTCCTACATCTATCATACTTCCTTGGGAATTGTATATGCCGTTCAGCCGTAGTGTCCATGTTCACAGTGAAACCAAACAAACACAAGCATACTCAAAAACTATTCCAACGTTGTACTTTCTTCTACCACAATAAGCAAAAAAGTTACGAAAAAACACCTCGAGTGTTGAACCATCGACGGAAGTGCATCTCATTCAAAAATAGAGAAATAATCTTCAGGTGAGGCTTCACCAAAGTAACGGAGATCAGCACACAACGGTGCGTACCCCAAGAGGATGGTGGGAGTGGTGGGGGTGTGCTGGACTCGACGTCCACACAAAGGATGCTGTTTATAGCTTTACCCCACGACGAACGTCTTTTGCAGTGTGTTACGGTCGACCGCACCCAATCACCTCTTGATACCGTAATCAGCGCATATTTGAAAATTCCTGGTCAGGTACCTTATACCCTGTTTTTTTTATGCCAGTGGGGAGGAGATAGTAGGCTAGGAAATCATCTATTACAAACGAGACAAATTTTTATTCGCCAGAGATCTATGACAGTGCGAAAATTTCCTTCTTGGACGATCCTGTACATAACTAGCCGGGAAGTGGTCGGCATTTTAATGAAATTCGCATACAGCTATCAAACCCAATCCCAAGTTCAAACCCAAGTACAGAGGGAAAGAAGCCCCATATCTAGTCATCGGAGAATATCTGCGACGAAAATAACAAACCTAAGGAGTCATGAAGAAAATATGTCCCACTATGGAGAGCTTAATAAACATTTCAGTCACATTTGCCCCATGGGTGGTGCCGCATCAGAAAAAGCCCCATGAGGGAGGAAGAAGGTTCTCGAATATACTCATACGCTAACGAAAACGCTCAATTGAGAAGGCGATTTTTACTGCAAGGTCGACCCCTATGTCAAAATAGTGATCAGCACCCAAATCCAAAAGGCACAGTCGAAAATAATTGGACAGTTTCTGAGAAATCTAGCAGGTCGAAGAATAATAACGAAATAGCATCACTAAATCGATTTTAAGTGTGCTTGACACGATAGGTCTTACCACTTTCACGCCGCTTGGGAAAAATTTTCGTCTCAGGAATCTACTCTGGGGCCTTTGTTGCTTAGATTTGTCTCTGGGCGCACCTCTAAACATCATCGTAGCCCACCTCCTACCTGAATTTGCCGAAATTGGCTAAAACCCAGAAATAACGTTCGACGCCATCATCGACGGTATCCCCTGCGAACGATGTTTCAGGTAAATCGACAATTCCAAAATCCACCACCCTCACTAATCCATAACTTCCTGGCTCTGTCGAAAACAATGGATCACCAAATGACCCTCTTAAAAGAGACCGAATTATGCGCCGGTTACCGTAACATGACATGAGTATGTTCAATCTAACGCAACACAAAAAGGGAAATAAAGAAAAGTGAGACCTAAGACGTCCGCCGTGAGGTGAAAATATAAACATCATCCCAACACAGACGGCTGCCCTTTGCGGCCAACTGCACCTCCTGGGAGGAGGAGGGATGGGGGAGAGGGGGTGAAGGTGAGGGATGGGAGAGAGCGAAGGGATGAGTGGGACACTCATTCCCTCTCGCTCGGTCTCCCACCCGCTCACGGGGGAGGGAGAGAAGGGGTAGAGGAAGGAGGGTGGGTAGGAGGAAGTGTAGGAAGGTCAGGGGAGTGGGAGATGGTCAATAGGGTGGCAAGAAGAGGGGGAAGGGACAAGCCACAACCCTCTCCTTCCCTGCGTTGCCTACGGCCATCTCTCACATCCTTACTGACCCTCTCTCTCCCTCCTACCGCCACTCTCACACTCCCTCGCATGCGGACTCACCTGTGCTCCGCCGCCGAAGTCCTCCGTGGTATTTTGCACAGTGAAGAACAGTTTGCGGCACATAAACCTGAAAATAATTTAATGAAATCCAAATCAGTGTCATTCTTCAGGAGTCATGAAACCTACCATTTTAAGCCGCGTGCTTGGGCCAGTGTCGAACTGCCGCCGTCCGGAGCGGCTCGAGCACTGAAATATAAATAGCTTAGAACCGTATTTCAAAAAAAAAGGGAACATGAAAGCAACCAACCACTCGGAGGCGGCAGCGCCCTGTGACGCCTCGACGTCGTAACTTATGACGCGAGGCAGGCATTCGCTCGCATTATCTGCAAGAGCCATATTAAACAACTAGAAAAACTGCTCTAGTGTTACGAGTTAACAATGAGGACTAACGACGAGTAATTGTAAAAAATGAGAAACAAAATGACGACATAAATTTTGAGAAAACAGTTCAAGAAATTAGGATAGAAACCAACCTGGACGATTTTCAAGTGTCGATCTCGTCCGACTTCTCCATGAGGAACAATCGTCCGATGCGCACGGGATCAATTCCATTGTCCCTGCCTGTAAAGAAGGAATAGAAATTTCGATATCAATGGATGTCAAGGACCCAAAAGAGACCGTACTGGAATACAAGAAAAAAGTCATGTGAACAGTTACCTAAAGTTCCACGGAGACGCGGAATGCGAGCGCTTTCCAATTCCACGAGATTTCGTGGGCATGACCAAATTCTAAATGAGCGGCAAATGAGGATGAACATGAAAATGTCAACAAATTGCAGACCAGTAGGACCGTACCACTTGCCTCACCGGCAGCAGAAGATCGCCTTTCCTCCTCGGATTAAGCAGAAGGGGCTCAGGAAGCTAAATTACATCGGATTGGTTCAATACAAGGCGCTTAAATTTCTCCAAAAGACCAACCTCCCAAGCCGATCGCGTGTATTTGTGTTGCCGTTCATCCAACTCGGAGGTTTTCATGAAACCGACGCTCTGAAACACCGTTTGGAAATCAAAATAAACGAAATAATTCGAAACAAACAGCAAAAGCATTAATCATTAGTGTCATAAAGGCTGAATTCAGGGGAGGAAAGGAAAAGAAAGAAAGAAAGAACAGAGCAGAGCAGCTTTCAGAGGTTAGAAATTTTGGGCCACACTTGGCCGACGCCGATTGAGATTTGGCGCGCGCTCGGCCGAGCAGCGCGGGACCAACCCCAATCGGATCGATGCCCATGGCGATCATCTTCACCATCGGCACGTCGACACCGAGCCGGTCGACCTGCTGATCTGATCCCTCCAGCCAGATCAGCATATCTTGCCGACCTGCTGGTCTGATCCTTCCAATCAGACCAGCATATTTTAGGCCTTCGTTATAGGTTCGCTCGAACCGAGCGAAACTCGTCCATTAAGCATGAGACGCGCGTGGGGTCAGGCACGCGCGTACGAGTTAACGGGGTGACGCCGTCGCGGGGACGCGCATGGGCTATTATGGGCTTCGCGGCATGACCCAATCGCAATGAGGGTCGCTTTGTATGCTTCCGGCGCGTGCGTACGTGCGTTGCGGCCGCGCGGTCACCGCCCGCAAATCGCAGGCGCTCAGCACGAGCGAGCCTATAACGAAGGCCTTACCCTCTGACGACCATGTTCTCCATGGGGGCCTTGTCCATTAATAGAGCCTTCGAGAATACCGGACGCCCTGTCGATATGATGATATGCTGATCTGATCCCTCTGATAACACCAGCATATTTTACTCCCCTAGCCGTCCGGTTCTCCATAGGGGCCTTGTCCATCTATAGAGTACCTTCGAGAATACCGGGCGCCCTGTTGATATGCTGATATGCTGATCTGATCCCTCTGATAAGACCAGCATATTTCCCAACCATCCTGTGCTCCATGGGGCCTTGCATAATCGATGTGGCACCTTCGAGAACATCGGGAGCCCCGTCCATTGATATGCTGACATGTCGACTGATCCCTCCGGTCCAGTCAGCATATTTTACCACCACCTGGCCACCCTGCCGGTCATCCATGGGGTTGAGGGGCGCCTAAAGAGAACAGTGGATTCCTTTGTCGACGGAATGGAAGACAAGAAGGGCGGATCAGACAAAGACCGTCCTTGCTCTGAGAACTAATGCCGCCAAGAATTCTCTACTAAAAAGCACAAAAGGGTGTTCTTTTATCACGGTTAAGATCTGTCAGACGTCTGGAAAGAAACCATGCTTGATATCCCCCTCTAATTCCTCCAACCAACCAAACGAATCCCGCTAAAATCCGAAATTCGATTGAAATTTATTCAAAAAGGTGATTCTGAAATTTCATCGGGACCACCTTAGGCACCCCCTCAGCTGCTTGAGAGACCGCAAGGCTCTACGTCCGCCTGAGTATTCGATGCTGATTGTGCGCTGCAGGACCTGAGGCGCCGAAATCGCGCGCACCTTTGGGGCGGAGAAAAAGTGAAAAGAAAAGGTAAAAACGCACACAACAGGTTTTTGAATGAAGAAACCAAAAAAATTACTACGTACACGCTAGAAATAGAAGAAGCACGAGTACTGCAATAATAAAATGAGAGTAATTTAGTCGCAAAATAATATTTTACCCAGCGGACAACTAAGGGCCGTATGCTCGGCTCACCCGACGGGTTCCACCCACTTCGCGTGGGTAGATAATACCCGCGCGGGTGGATCGTACCCGAGCCCCGCCCACCTCGCGTGGGGGAATTCTACCCAAACGGACGAGTAAGGGCGGGATCCACCTAGACCGCGGTGGAGCAGGAATTTAGCAATTTCCTCTATATTTGTATAAATGCTTGAATAAATTTATATGAATGTTTTCAAAAAGTTGACTTTATATTTAAAATAATATTATAGCATTTTCTATAATATTCAACATATACCCTAACATTTTAGCAACAGCACGGATAAAAAGGAAACCAAAGAGAAAATGTGGCACTATTCAACTTAACGGACTCCAGTCCTCGTTTTTTTCCTAAATTCGAAATCCGCTGAAACTTTGCACAGGGAGTAATCGAGGGCGCTGATCACAAATCTGCCGTCTTTTTTTTACGTGGGTGGTCCCGGACCACCCAAATCGCTACTTGGGTGGTCCAATCAGGATCATCGATTCCGCTGAAACTTTGCCTATGGGTGTTCTCCGGCGTCCTGAACACGATAAAGAAGGCCGTTTTCCAAATGACGGCCGAATACGGTAGTTATAGGTGAGTCTCACCAGGTAAGGTCAGTAGGTACTCACCTATAACTACCGTATTCGGCCGCCATTCGGAAAACGGACTTCACCATCGTGTTCAGGACACCAGAGAACGCCATAGATAAAGTTTCAGCGGAATCGATGATCCTGATTGGACCACCCAAGTAGCGATTTGGGTGGTCCGGGACCACCCACGTAAAAAACGGACGGCAGATTTGTGATCAGCGCCCTCGATTACTCCCTGTGCAAAGTTTCAGCGGATTTCGAATTTAGGAAAAATTCTCCGGCGTCCTGAACACGATAAAGAAGTCCGTTTTCCAAATGGCGGCCGAATACGGTAGTTATAGGTGAGTCTCACCAGGTAAGGTCAGTAGGTACTCACCTATAACTACCGTATTCGGCCGCCATTCGGAAAACGGACTTCACCATCGTGTTCAGGACACCAGAGAACGCCATAGATAAAGTTTCAGCGGAATCGATGATCCTGATTGGACCACCCAAGTAGCGATTTGGGTGGTCCGGGACCACCCACGTAAAAAACGGACGGCAGATTTGTGATCAGCGCCCTCGATTACTCCCTGTGCAAAGTTTCAGCGGATTTCGAATTTAGGAAAAAAACGAGGACTGGAGTCCGTTAAGTTGAATAGTGCCAAAAATGTTAGAATCTTATTTTTCATATAAACCCTCGCGCCTCATCTCTAAATTCATATAAACCCTCGCGCCTCATCTCTAAATTGGTCCACCGCGGTCCGGCTCCATTCCGCCCCTATTTGTCCGTTCCGGTAAAAACCTTCCGTGTGAAGTGGGCGGAGCTCGGTAGAATCTACCCGCGCGGGTACAATTCACCCGTTCAGGTATAATCTACCTGCGCGAAGTGGGCGGCGCAACCGCAGAGACGAGTATGCGGCGCTAGTAGCGTGGAAGATGGAGCGCGCAACGCGAGCGTGGTGCATTTGTGCGTCGCGTGCGCCGACGCGAAATTGCACGACGCCGAACAGGTGACTCAGTCGGAGCTGCTGTTCGAGTACAACTGTCGTCGTCGCTGTTTCTTCTGGGGTTTTTCTCGGACTGAAATCATTTCTTGAGCATTGCTTTGCCCCTTGCAGACTCTTGTTGACGGACAGACTGGCTCGGAAGCATCGACGGGTTTGGAGCGATTCGCCGGAAGTGGGTTTAATGATTTTCCTGCGTCGCTTTGGTACGAAATCCATTGTTAAAGTAATTAATTATTAATCGATCATTGATCGAGAATAATGATAAAACAAGCATTGATCCCCTGAGCGATTACTTAATGACAGTAATATGTTTAATGGATTAAATGAGTATTGACATTATCAACGAATGAAGTTATTGACAAGTGAAGAAAGTTTAGGCTTGCAAAAGCATATTACCAAATTTTAACTCCATAGTCGACTTCTTTCTACAAGTGAAAATCAAAAGAACCAAATTACATATATCGCACGCCTCCTTAGCAGCATGTGATGCACTAGGTGGCGTCTATTTGTTGAATGAATTTTTGATTGTTATATTTTAAAAAGTGAAAGTGTGTAGCCGATATGACATTTTCGATTTGGTTTTGCTTTCTGATTCTTTCCCGCTGAATTTAATCAGGTTTTCAGATACTTGAACACGAATGGGAACATGCATGCGAAAGTGTATAGAACCGGGAGGGTGCGTGCACACCTGCGTTCAGGTGAGCAGTTTGCATTTCTTTTCTTTTCTCAATGTATTTTTCCTTTTATTTGCTTCAAATATTATAGCTTGTAGTGCTGTGTTCCTTTACTGCTGCTATCTCGGATAAGGTTGCAGCCAGCAGACGTCGTTTTGTTATTGTTGTTATACTTGGTAGATCCTTCAAATAGTAAAAGTTTTTCAAGTGTTTTTATTTCATTTTTCCATACCGCAACATTTATTGGAGCATTTCTTCGCGAAGGAGTAAAGTTTTTTCCTTTGGTTGCACTCTAATCTAACCCATATAGCATCCATTTATTATTATCGTAACCATATTAACTACGGTATGCAATCACTACACCAAAAGAGATTGCCGCGTGAGTTAGGACTAGCACTTTTTCAAAAAAAAAACTTACATTTCTACCTTCTCAATCTTCAAACGTCCTGAAAATTAAGAAATGAACCCTGTAATGTGCTGTTAGTTCTGTAATTCAATCCCTATTTGTTAATCAATCATTGATGAGATAATCGAGTAAGGTGAGCTTTCAGGATGATTGAAAATTAAGTTTTAAAGTATGTATATATTTTCAAAAATGTGAACGACGACGAATATTCCTAGTATTTTTCAAAAAACTTACATTTTTACCTTCTCAATTTTCAAACGACCTGAGAATCAAGAAATGAACCCTGTTTGTACTGTAATTCAATCCCAATTTGTTAATTAATCATTGATAAGGGCAACATATCGCTAAAGGTTTCAAGAGCCGGTAGTTGAGGTTAAGTGGTACAAAATAATGTGCGATAGAAAAGTTTACCGCTATTCTCGAAGTGTTCATGTCGACCGAAGAACTTCCGAGAAGAGGGTCCATGTAGAAAGCTAAAAAAATGAAGTGTGGTCGATACAAGTCCTAAAAGTGAAAACCACATCCAAATGCACTAACGATTACATAGATATGCCTATAGGAAAAATGTTCTGGGTCGGTTATTTTCAATGCAATCTTGTTTTCTAAGTTTATTTTTATTCACAGGCCGTTCGCTGGATACCAGTGCTTATCATCCTGGCCGCTGTCGGATGGGGTTATTACGCATATGTCGTAGAACTGTGTATTAGTAAGTTCATGTTGTATATAAATAATCCAAATCTATTTATTAGCTTTTCGAAGATAGTCTCATTCCAGATACGCTAGAAGATAACTTGCAGCGGGTACTATATTTAATCTTCTTTCATATTTTACTTTTCCTGTTTTTTGCCTCATATTACCGGACCATATTCTCACCGTTGCGCATGCCGCCCTCTGTGGTGAGTACAAATGTTTTCGGATTCCTGCATTTGAGATATTTTATCTGGTTTTAGTAGAAAAATGCTGACTACGCAGATTTTTAGTTCTTTCTCGATAAGGACTGTCTAGCTGAGTTAGAAAACTGTCAACATGACGAGCAGTTAGAGCAAGCTGTCCTTGTTCGTTACGTATCGAGGCATAAAGTGCCGGTAAAAACCCGAGACTTTCACCGGGGTTCGTTCAGCTTTCGACTTTTTCAACACATAAAATCCTAAAAGTCCACAAAAGAATCGTTTCAGGTATACGGTTTTGTACGAAGTGTAAATGTGTTAAACCAGATCGTGCTCATCACTGCTCTATATGTGGTCAATGCGTGTTGTAAGTTTATTTATTTGAACTCTCCATTTATTTAAATTATCACAGTTGCATGGTATTACCCCCTGATTTCTGCTTTACGCTCCTTTTTTATTGCGAAACCGCAGTAGTTGATCTTTATTGCTCCATTAGATCTTAAATTTTTAGCTCGCTTGTATCCGAAATCTATTTTTAATGCGATAGTGCTAAATATTTTGGTTCCTCATGATTCGAATTTCATCATGTACTTATTAGTAACCCTGTAGTAATTCAAAAACGCATTTATTTATTTATTTCGGCCAATAATTGCATTAGGCATCAGAGGAGAGATCGGAAACAGAACAATCAGTTGGCCTTTCCAGAAAAAAAAGAGCACAGGAAAAAGTCAAAAGCGTAGGAGATAGTGACGGTACAAAAAACTGTTGCGCCTTCTTCCCACCAGTTCGAAGAATAACTTCAAAAGAAACCCCTATTCAGTAAGATATTTTTGAAAACGAATATGATTTTTTCCGCAAATCCAGAAACAAAAGAAAAGTTAACCGAATGAGAGAAAAGAAGTGCTTTTATAAATATCACAGAAACTTTACTACTTTGAAAGTTTTAATTTCATTCGATGGATTTGTTTTTTTTGTTTGTTTACTCGAACTGTGGTGGCTTTTCACTGACATTTCAAATCATCCCTTTAGAATTTTTGTCTCTATATTCAATTTGATAAGGGACTGTTACTCCTGTTTTCTAGGAAATTCGATCATCATTGTCCGTGGGTAAACAACTGCGTCAATTTCTACAACTACAAGTTTTTTCTCTTGTTTCTCGGGTGAGTTGTACATCACTTCCAATTATGGAATTTTTGGTTACACATCGAGCAAAGCATGTCGACTGTTTTTGACAATTTCTTTTGCATTTATTTATATTTTTATTTATTTTCAACTCACCTGAAATAGGGTAAGTGCGCAAGACTTTCTTCACGTCCGAGCTGAGAACAAAACGTCAGAGCACTGAAAAATAACAATATCATTATGTCTATTAATATGCAACATAATCCTTGCGATAGAAGGTTTCAAAGATTAGATTTTGAAGTTGTCTTACTAAGTATGTGATTATTCAAGTTCAGTTTTCGACAATTCGTGGTACGTCTGTGCTGTTGTTTTAGTATTCGTCATATATTAACACGATTATGAGTGCAGCAAATAATTTTGGAAAAAAGATAAATTATTCTAGCGCGCAGCATCGTAAAAATGACAATTTCAGATACGGATTCCTCTTTTGTTTGTTTGTGTTCTTCACAGATTTGCCGTATTTTATACAGTTTTGGACGAAGGATTACCAGGAACGTAACTTGAAGGTAATCATTCAGAAATACGATCAAATAAGTCAGGTTCTTTTCTTTTAGAGTGACGACGAGAAAATGGAAACCTTTAATTTCCTTCATCTTACTGTAGAACAACTTGCGAAGGCTGGTGTAAGATTATCATTCTTTTGGCGTAGTTTCTTTATAAGTGATTATAGAAGAGTGCTAGAGACTAGCGGAACATCGCTCAACCAGAGCCCAGCTTTTTCCTAAACTTTTTGCGAATTCAAAAAAAAATGTTTAGAAAAGTAGCGGAAAATGATTTCAGGCGAGCAAAATTCATGTGTTGTTCCTCGTCTTCGTTTCGGGAATGTTCGCCATATCGCTTTCCTTCCTTTTCTTCTACCATCTCTACCTGACCGCTAGGAACAGAACTACAGTCGGTATGTGCTTACCGTTTTCCCCGAGTCATTTCTTACCCAGTACCCAGCTGCTGATTACAAAGGACAATCATACCATTTCAGAGTCATTTCGTGCCCCAATGCTCGAAACGGGTCCTGATAAGCGGGCATTCGATCACGGGATTCGTGCCAACTACAGGGAGGTGTTCGGCTACGATCGCCGACTTTGGTTCCTGCCCATTTTTTCAAGGTTTGTTGTTAGCTACTTGTGTTTTCGTTTCGAATTGACGGTTTGGCGGAAAAGCTTTCTCAATTGTGCTATTTTTGTTTTATTTTGCTACTTCTTTTTGGGCCGTACAACGCAAATGGCAATGGTCTCATCTCTTTTCAATTACATTGGTGTCAAATTGAATACCTTACTGACAAGAAGTAACGGCAAAAACCAGCGAAGATGGGAAACCTGTTGTGAGAGAGAATTACGAACAAAAAAGGAAGATAAAGGAGCGAAAAGGACGGGGAAATGAAAAGATCTTGAGAGGGGAAACACGAAACGTCGCTTCCTGCTGACAAGGCAAATTCTACTTGAATGTCGAAAATTGTCGAGTGCTGGAAGTGTTTTGGAGGAATTTCGATTTTGCGGTGTGGTGGGGTGGTTGGTCTACAAAACTTCACTGATGTTAGTAGAGCTCTACCATGACCGTTTACCCCTGATTCATTACCCTAAAAACAGCACAGTCATCCTTGTGGACAAGGGAAGGTACTAGTTATTATACCATTTTCATTCTGAAACGGACACTTTTCGAACCAAAATGGACGTTGTTCAGACCAAAATGGACGTTTTCAAACCAAAACGGACTTTTTTCAAACCAAAGTGGACGTTTTTCATACCAAAATGGACGTTTTTCAAACCAGGACATGCAGGGCAAACGTCCTTTTTGATTTGAAAAACGTCCATTCTGATTTGAAAAACGTCCATTTTGGTTTGAAAAACGTGCACTTTGGTTTGAAAAGTGTCCAAAAACGTCCACTTTGGCTCAAAATTAAAATGGTGTATATTATGACAACCTAGCAAACCATAGAATGCTGAGGAATTGAGGGGGATGACAGCGGGACAATTATTAACTGTAGGATCCTCGGAATTTGAAACCTTTTCAAGGGCAGGGTGTACTGATTTGTTTGGGCACTTTCTATAAATTCTGAAGGTTTCCCTGTTTAATACTAAAAGAGAGCGCCGTTTACGTTGGACCGGTTCTGCATGTTCCATCGTGAGGTTCGCTGAATACACTGAAGTCCTGTTCTGATGCACGATTGTCTTGCACGGCAGGCATAAAGACGCTCAATGGCCGTCGTAACAGGTCTTTTAGGTTCTTTCGTAAAGTGTTCAGCCCTGTGTTGGTGGTTTTTCTCCGTACGTTATCGAGCGAAAGCCAAAGGGCCCTTACAGACACGACGGCGAGCATTCTCGTCCAACGCCGCCGACCGCGCGTTGCAACGCGGTATCGATTAGAGCAATGCGGCCGCCGCAAACGTCGCGTTGGACCAGAATGCTCGTCGTCGTTGTTTCGCTCGATTTCATGCTCAACGGCTAATTCGTCGCTCAAATTGCACGTTGTCGGGTCTGTAAGGGCCCAAACTTGCTGTACAACAAGACGTTCTCCATCCCCCACGCCTGATCCCCTTTGTAATTGATGTACACATAGCAAGCAGCAGGTTATATTAATCGCTCTAGTTGTAGAAAGTAGTGCCAACCCTTTCACCCTCGTTTTTGGGGAGCCAACTGAATTTCGAACATTTGCGACAGTGAGGCACGAAATGCAAAAAAAAAACAGCCATTGTGCGTTCGCATGGTCTGCCTTGATGCCCTTGGTATCGGACACATCTGAGCTCGCTATCTACTAAAGCATTGGCTTTGGCTTGACGTTTCAAAGTGTTGTCGTTTTGTTTTGAAGCGTTCGGAGGGTTAAGTGGCATGAATTTCCTAGATTTTCTGAGAGATGTTACTTTAGCACCTAACATTGCTCGTGAAGAAGTCAGCAATATCTGAGCTGCTCCTAAACTCCGTGCCATAACCCTTATTGTTTGTGAGTCTCCGAGGAACTCGTTTTCCAAAATGTCAGAGTTAGAAAGGTGGTTCTGTTCGAAAATCCCGAGCAGAACAGTATTCCATCAGCCCTATTCTCACATCTAACATGAAAAGGGTGGGTGTGGTGCAGTGGTAAGAGGCACTACTGATTCCTGTAGGTTGAGCGATCGATTCTCGCCTGGGGTAACCAAGTCTTCCACCCCTACGGCGTCGAGCAAATTGGTACTAGGCCTGTGATGGCGATGATACTGAAGTCTACAAAGCCTCTATGATTAGAATGGAACACGGGTGCTCTGGAGGACAGTACGCCAGAAAACCGTAGTACGACAGTGCTTTACCTTACCTTTAGTTTTCACAATAAAAATCCTGGCTCATTTTGTCGGAAAAATTCGTCCAAACAGTTCTATCACTCCCAAGCCCGAACCAGTTAGGCTATCATATCTTTCATTTTAAAAGGTAGAGGTAAGTTAAGGTAAGGTAAGGCCGTTGTTGATAAATCGCCTCAGGGTGAGCCATGAATGTCCTTCATTGACCCAAGTGTCCAACTTCCCGGACAAGTTTGGTACCAATTCACCAGAACCAGAGATGATGGAACTCTTAGGGCTCGCTTAGATACCGCGCTGCGAAAATGCAAAATCATAGCGCAACCAATAATTAACGTCATTTACGTCGTCGCCGAATTTGCTCCTTTGCATTAGTGGCGCAGTCCGATGGCGCCTGGTAAAAAACTGAACAACCAAACTCACTGGTCGATCGGTTTTTTTAGAAGGCTGTTATTCCTCATTAAAAGACATTTTGACGAAATTCACTTTTTCGTTTAATTTCTTACCTATGTGATTATGTGCCTATTTTTTTGCTTAGACGCGGCGCCACCGGACTACGCCAGCAACACAAAGGAGCAAATTCGATCAATGACGTTAATTGTTGATTGCGCTTTGATTTTGCCGCGCGGCGTGTAAACGAGCCTTTAGTAAGCCTGTGCGAAGATCAATCGCTCAAGCGTGCAGGTTGAAGTAGCGCCTCTCACCACTGCTCTAGGAGATTGACACGGAGTTGAGAAGCAGCTCAGGGATGTCAGCTACGGCTGGAATGCGTTAGGTGTAGGATAGCAGTGTTGTGCGGTGACGTCGGTGTCAATGATAGCTGGCTTTCAGTGTTGGAGATGGTTCAGTGTATCGTACACGACAATCGGGTGTGTACGCAGTATTTGAAGTGCGATCGCATAGCAGCCCGACAGAATCGTCGACAGCGTGCACAGTTGTCGCTGACAGCTCCCTGAGGGCTGTCCCTGAACAACAGAACACAGCATCAGCAACGAAGAACAACACGTCGCCACCGTCGAACGCCAGTGTTTCAGTCTCGGAGATGGTGTAGTGTTCGTGCGATGGGACACGCCGACGACTCGTTACTCGTTGCTCACCCAGGTCGAAGCTGCCGCCGATCAACTGCTCCTCGACGCCGCCGCCTCCGACGACGACACCGACGACGACATCATCTGATGGTGTTGCAGCTCCATCTGTTCATTGTTCTTGCCATGTTTCACATGATCTGATGCTGATGTAGTCATATTTCTCTGGTATTTGAGGGGAGCTCCAACTGGGGTATAATTTCTCGATCACCATCAAAACAGTAAAACTGTAGTAATCCCCTATATGGCGTACCAGTAAAGGTTGGGGACACCTACTTAATACCAATTTCACTTGGGTTAGTCTACAGCAGGTAAAACTCATGCAATAGGAACACACCCTTGATGCAGTCATGACCTTAGACTAGCAATCCCCATGTCCCTCAAACACCTCCAGCTGTTTGTTGTTCAGTGTTTCTCTGATTTTTGCCCTCATTCGCTGTGATCGTCTTCACAAGGCTGCTAACGGATCAAAACTGTTGGTGGGACGCTCATCGTTCATTTGATTGTTGTTGTTTTTCAGTTGTTTTTGTGTTGTAAATTTAATGATAATAATATTGATGATGACGAAAATAACGACAACATGAAAAAGAGGCGCACAAAGCTAAACTTACGGTATCACTCAAACGTGAGGTCGAGAGGAACGAGAACAAAATTACCACAAAGGGCACGTACCCGTCACACATATTACCTTCATTTTTGAAAATATCTGCTACCATCACCATCCAATTACGCGATGCTATTGTGGCAGTCGGGTCGCGACACGATACACGACCGATAGGGTCAAATGTCAAGGAATTGATCGAGCCAAAGCTCCTCCAATAGCAAAATCATACAGTATCTCAAGGTCAGCGGTTTTGGATGAATCAGCGATCACCCACTTCACGTACTACACATTCACAGTCCAGAAGTGGGAAAAGAGATTTGGCGACATTCCCTTAGAACTAACGAGAGTATATTAGGCTGTCGCAAAATTAATTTCGCTTTCTGAGTGTGTTCAAAAGAAAATTCTTTTACGCCGCATTATCCCGTCTCAAAGACAGCCAAGCATACTGTGAGGTAGGAGATTATCCTCTCTATCAAAAGCGTACATTACCGTCTCTCTAGTTTGTGCAGCCGATTTTTTCCAGGGCTTCATTCGAACATGAACCGACGCCACTTTCGAGTGCTCATGTTTTATGAATTTAAATTGGGACATCCCGCGGCAGGCGTAGCACATACCCTTAGCAGAGCTTTTGAGATGGATTGTCCTTGCGAAAGGACAGTGCAGCTCTGGTTTGGAAGATTTGCTTCTGGCGATTTTGATCTCGAAGGAAAAGCTGGTCGTGGTCGCAAGTGGTCCCTTCATGAATAGGATTTGAGGACTGCCGCTGAAGCAAATCCAGAGACCAATACTCGTAAGCTAGCAGAAGGCCTGGGTGAACATACTCCACAGTTGCAAGACATTTGGAACAAATCGACAAAGTGAAGAAGATGTCAAAATGGATTCCTTATGAATTGGCCGATGAGCAGCGTCTCACGCGTTTTTACATCTGTTTGAATCCCCTAATCCGTTATAAAAATGAACCGTTTGTCAACCGAATTATAGCTGTAGATGAAAAATAGGCTCCTTATAATAATATTCCACAACGTTTTTATCCCCATCAGTTACGGGGTACGTCTTTCATGATAGTCGCTCCGTCTTCTTTCTCCTTGGTGCTGCTCCCGCTTTTGTTGAGGTTACCACACTGTCATCTCGTCTCAGTATTGAGCTCCTTGTGGGGTGGCCATATCGTCCTCGATTGCAGGTTCTTGAGCGCCGCCTCCTTCCATGCGACAGTTTTCCTTCATCAGCCGACCTCTCACACGGGCCTGACGCTGGTACCGACACACTTTTCAGCTACTTCTAGGCTAGGTAAGGGTTTTTTGCCTAGGACGGGATCAAACCGTGAACATCAAGATCTTGAGCCTAAGCTCTTAACCTCTCGGCCATCCCGCCCCTCCTTATAATAATAGTAAGCGGGGATTTGCTTGGGTTGATAAGAGTGCTCCACCAAAACCTTTTCCTGAACCGAAACTTCATCCTAACAGGGTTATGATTAATTTATGGTGGTGTAGTAAAAGAGTTATCCATTATAGCTTCATGCCACCTGGGGGATCAGTTACAGCAGAGTCATAGTGTTGTGATTTAGACGAAATGTATCCTAAATTTCAAAAATTGTGTCCGGCACTAGCGAACAAAAGCGGTGCGATCCTATTGCAGGGCAACGCAAGTGTACAAGATCACCCGGCAAAAATTGACCCAGTTAGGCATTGAAGTTCTGTCTCATCCTACTTATTCTCCTGACCTTTCGCCAACAGACTATCACTTTTTACAAGTATTTGAATCTTATTTGGTCAGAAAAAAATTGCTGATTTGGCTGATGTTGAAAATGCCTTTCTTGCTTTCGTTAATTCCCGTGAACCTAATTTCTTCTCTAAAGGTTTGGATTTGTTACCGCTTCACGGGCAAGGTGTGTAGATGCTGAGCGGTCCATTTCCGAAATTAATTTGCGACAGCCTAATATTAGAGTAGGGCTGGAGTAGGAAATATCCATTTTTTCATTTATTTTTGCGCCATACTGCGCGTTAGTTTAGATAACCAAACAAAGTAATGCTTAGATGAAATTCAACGTTCACTGCCATCATACTAAAAACTGAATCACTATTTACTAGAGTAGGATGTTGCAACCAACAGTAACCCGCAGAAAAGCGGTAATAAAACTGGAATTTCACGTGAATTACTATTATTATACCAGAAGCTGAGGGCCCGCGTGGTACAGTGGTAAGAGGCACTGCTGTCACCCGCACGGTCGAGCGATCGATCCCGGCCAGGGCTAACCAAGCCTTCCATCCATCCGGGGTCGGGTAAATTGGTACCAGACTTGTCTGGGAAGGTAAAGACACTGACCTGGTATAGCGGCTGGCCCCCGCAGGTCATTGTATAGGCCAAATACGCATTCACTATGCCTCTACGACTTGAATGGAACACGAATGCGGCGGCGCGTCCTCGGAGGACTGATCAACGCCGGCACCTTTACCTTTACCTTTACCTTTATACCAGAAGCTGAACCAACAAAAGGCAAACGTACCATTTTTGGTCCACCTTTCGACGTCTAGAGTGAGAGTTTTAAAGCCGCTAATGAACCACTGCCTCCAATGACCCAAACTCTGTAATAGCGCTTGATGTAGATGGACTTCCGAATTAGAAAAAATGCCGAATTTTCATTGAAACAAAGAAACAGAAAATGGAAACAGTCAGTACACCGGTGCACGGGCTACTACAAAAGTGGCTAAACTGTTGAAGGAAGGACGATTATGCTGCTTTTGATTCATCGGAGTAAAAAGTGAAGGGGTAAACATCTCAGAAGAACAAGAAGACGAAGAACTAAATCGACAAATCGGAAAAATTACTGATGGTAAACATCTCGAGTCCATTGACGACCACCTAGCCAAGTTCGTAGTATTCAGGAAAAAACGAGTTTGCATATAACAGGGAGTGATAAAAATGGAAGCAAAATAGCGGCATCCTCCAAACAATCGAACATCGAACACGGTTCATTTTCCTAGTATCAGTTCAGAAGAATGCTCATGGAGGATAGATCCGACTCAGCGCCTGACAAGGAGCAAACTTCGAATTGGTTACAAATTCTACTCAATAAGAACGACGGAGTGGAGTCTGTGAGCGCTGCCTTAATCTTAATTTCAAGCATTCTACTGACACTTCAGGATCGTCTTTCGATGAATCCCAACATTGCTGTAGTTTCAGAGCATCGATTTGTTGAGAGATACCGTAGATTGATATACTTCTTTTATTAAGACGACGCTTCTGCGATGTCGCCTTCGTCAAAGCCTGGAAACTCAATGACACTCGAACGCCCTCGCTCATACACCATTTTCTTGTGCAAGCCTTGTCTGGAAGACCAACTAGACGCGAAGTTGCAGATCACTTCATCGTCTCGATCAGCTACAAAAGTGGACGGGTGAATGAACATCAACCAATCGAACACCCGATCTGGCATCTTCGTCAGATGAAGCTATCAGTTCATCTGATCCCGCATAGGTGGGCGAAATGGTTCAGGTTAACTGATAGCTTTGTCTGACTGAGGTGCCAGATCGGGTGGGGTGAGGGACGTTTGTTCGCAATGTCGGCTCGACCAAGGGCTCGCGACAGTTCCTGTGGATACAATTAGTGGAGACTCGCGCAGCGACGGTAAGCTGACTACGGCGACTCGACCGTAGTCGGTGGTCCCGATGTCGACCAAATTCGAAGGCGTCTGCCCTCGATCAATGGGACACCTAACAAAGTGATTCGAATAAGCACTCACTAGATTCAAAACCATGGAAACCCATACATTTTCTGAATCAGAACTTTATCCTCTATCGAATGAGCTGAATGAACGCTCTTTCAGAAACACTAACGGAACTTTTTAATAATTGATGAAGTAGAAACACGAAGCTAATAATTTCTTGAGAAGCGAAGCTAATAATTTCTTGAGAAGCAAGAGAGCGGAACCCCGGTTTATGGAAAGTTGGAATGAAGAGCGTGAAGTAGCCATCCAAATCAAACCATAGATGGGACGTGTCTATTAATCAACAGATGTGACCTCAGCAGTTGGTGACATCAACGTTCCGCCTAGGGGCCGCGAGGTCGAAACAGCACTTGCAGTCATAAGGGTACACCTCTGCAAGGGTAAAAAAACAGAATGAAAGGACGGGTAATAGAAGGACCCTCTTCTAACCTTGAAATCTACGGCAATGTACTTATTCAACAATAACTACACCAACAGTCCCCTTCAGAGCTACTATGGCGTCGAGTCCTAGAATTCGCAAGGTATTATTATTACTGTTATTACTATTGTTACTATTATTATTTATGTGAACATCAGTATTATTAGCCAAAGCAGCGGTAGGAACATTGAAGTGCATTGCTCGACTTATTTGATTGCTTTAATTCAGAATTCCCCTTCAACCCAATTCTCGCTTCTTTTCTTATAGCACGAGCTATTCTTTGTATAATGTCCTTTTCGCTGGTTTTTCAAAATTAGAAAACGAGGAAGTCGTTTACGATTCAGGGAAAAGTGTAGGAACCACAGCCGTTAGTGTCACAGAAAGAGCGTTTCTTATTAGCTCGATAGAGGATGAAATTCTGATCCGGAAAATATGGGTTTTCATGGTTTTGAATCCAGTGAGTGCTTATTCGAATCACTTTGTGAGGTGTTTCATTGATCGAGGGCAGACGCCTTCGAATTTGGTCCACATCGGGACCATCAACTACGGTCTAGTCGCCGTAGTCAGCTTACCGTCGCTGCGCGAGTCGTCGCTAATTGTATCCACAGGAACTGTCGCGAGCCCTTGGTCGAGCCGACATTGCGAACAAACGACACCCCCCCGATCGGGTGTTCCTCTGGCTGGTGGTCATTCACCTGTCGACTTTTGCAGCTGATCGAGACTGTGACATGCCCCGCAACTTTGCGTCCCGTTCTAGTTGGTCTTCCGGACAATGTTTGTACAAGAAAATGACGTATGAGCAAAGAAGTTTGAGATGTCATTGACTTTCTGAGCTATGACGAAGGCGAAATCGCTGAAACGCCGGTCCAATAAAAGGTGAATATCGATCTACGATGTTTCTCTACAGATCTATGTTCAGCTCTTGGGCAACCACTATTTGACAAGATGTAATAAGAGGAGTATGTGGCGGTTACCCAAGAGCTGACCCCGTTCGTTGACCTAGGTAGGTTTGAGCAGACTGGTATCTACGAGATGACTCCAATGTCGCCAGATCGGGTGTTCCGTTAGGTGGGATTCATTCACCTTTTGATTTCTACAACTGAGCGAGACGGTGACCTCTGATATGAACCTTACGTCCTCTTCTCCTTGGTATTCAGGAAAATGTTTGTGAATCGAAATGGTACATGCGCTAAGGTTGAGATGTCATTGATTCCAAGGCTTTGAGGAAGGCGACAGCGCCGAAACATTAACCGATTATAAGAGTTCAAATCAATCTGCGAGTGTCGCCGATCAAATACAAAATCCTTGAAGTTCTGTTGACTTTTTGTGCACCACCGGCAGCTACCAACTCTATTGGACACGACTGCGAGGCCTACGAGACGATTCCGAAGATTTGTTGGATAATCCGACGGATTTCAGCCGTACGAGGTTCGAGTGGCCGTCCTTCGTGCCCTAATCATCGAATGCAAACGATATGGTGTGGAGCGAGTTTTGCAACGATTTCGGGTTCGACTACGATGGTGGAAGTACATCGCATGGATTTTCACTGCATTCAAAACATTCTGGTATTTATTCATTTAGTAAAGGGGTCGTCTTAAGAACGCGCCACGCCCTCGCTTTAGTTTAAAAATCATTGAGGTATGGTGGATGCAAAATACATGAGTCAAATCGCAGTAGAAAAACCACCAACCGGCTCGATTAGTGAAAGGGATGTTCGCAAAAAAGCAGATTATACGAAAAAATAACACCGCTGAAAATATTCACAAATATTGGCATTTGAGTGGTTCACAACATACGTTTTGGGAGAAAACCTTTAAAAGACCTTACTCAAATACCTAGTATGAACGGGGCTTTAGACGATCACCGTGGCGATCACCTGGACTAGGTTGCGCCTGACATTTCATTAACCCAGTGGATTACCTAGGAACGAATTCGTGATTGTGAAGGAATCCTCGAAAAAATCGTTTTTTTCTCGATAACCGCCTGACTAAATAAGATGACTCTTACAAGTAGGCTGCCGCTGAGTTCAATTTTCAGTCTTGCCGTCATCTTTGTATTATTGTGGAATACATACTTTCCTCACATAAGTGAGGCTCGGGCGATGGCGAGCCAAAGAGTACCTATGCTACTGAAAATGGTGAGTGATTTGGGTGGAAACAATCTGCTGCCCACTATCCGATTTTGAGAGAGAACAGTAACATAACGACGAAAACCAAGAAGAATAACGAGAAGACGAAATCCAGATAAATGAATTAAAAGTTAAATACTCAAAATATTGGACAGCAAGTCGGAGGCAAAGCCCAAGAAGACAAAGAAAGTCCATAGAATTACTACTGTAATATCGTAACCTAAACTACAGAGCTACCCAAAGTTCCTTATCATTGATTATCCAAGGGCTGTTCAGTTCCGTCAAGGCTGGGTACTATGCATATTTCTGGTGATTGTGGTGATCAGCATGGAATTTCTGCTGTTCCTCGTCTTTCACATCCAACGCTCAACTGTCGTCGTATTCGCTTACGTGGTGGAATCGGTGTTTATCCTGCTTATCATCAGCACAATCCCATTCTTAGGTGAGTTCCAGGAAATGTTCTTTCATTAGGCCCATATGGTCTATTGGGCGCCCTCTATCTAAAGCAGCCATTTTTTCACATCAATTTTTACTTTTATAACCGTTTTTGTTGATTACACCTATACATAATGTCCCAAAAATGTACCCACTGTTTAAAATGTTGTAACTTTGCCAAAAGTGAACCAATCGAAGTGAATCATAGCTTGGATGAAAGCTAAGGAAAAAGAAAATTTTTGGTATGTGTTTGGCGAGGATTGCGCCATGTACTCGACCAAGGCCTCGGATTTTGGACCTGATTGATAGTGCATGTGTTATATGCTTGCTCCATTTTGGTCATGAACAGGTGATATCGCTGCCATGAGTTCCCTCTGAGGCAGTAAACATATCGAGTTGCCGCAGCTTTTGGTTAAGGATGCAATAACATCATTATCGGTCAATAACTGTTACCACTGTTCACACATTTTACATTCCTATAAATTCTTTTCTTATTATTGTATTACTGATGGAAGGGTTATAGCTTCTCAAACAGTGGCTACAGTTATTGACCGATATTGATGTTATTCCATGCTTAACCAAAAGCTGCGGCGAATCGATATGTTTACTGCCTCAGAGGTAACTCAAGGCAGCGATATCACCTGTTCGTGACCAAAATGGAGCAAGCATATAACACATGCGCTATCAATCAGGTCGAAAATCCGATGCCTCGGTCGAGTAAATGGCGCAATCCTCATCAAACACACACCAGAAAATTTTCTTTTTCCTTAACTTTTATCCAAACTATGATTCACTACGATTGGTTCACTTTCTTCAAAGTTATGGCATTTCAAACAGTGGGTACATTTTTTGGGACACCCTGTGTAGTACAAGAAGACGTGGTAATGATGGTGCTATGATCATCACGAAAAAAATCGCTGTCCAAGCGCGATCCGAATCCGCGTCTCGGACTTATCCATCATTACAAAATCTACTCGGACCATACAGAATTAATTTTGATCTTTAGTTTTAATCATTTATTCTCTCTTCTAAGTTCCACCGATCTAATTCAGTCGGTGTGCACACATACTCCGTGGATCTAATCAGCGAAACGTACGGCTTGACAATCGCAACTAATCCAGTCAACTATGAAACGGTCGAAGCATTTCATGAACTGTACACGGTACGTGCCCAAAAGAAATTCTTGAAGAGATGTTTTCAAACCATAATTCAAGACCTAATCTTGGGGACTAAAGGGTGGAAAAACAAAAATCATTGGTTCAAAATTAACCTAACTGAAAAGACAACCGTCCTACGATTTCCTGTTCCTTTTAATAGGTTGTCTTGCGACACTTTTACAACATTCCTCAAATTGACAACAATTTATTCAAACAAAATCTCAGTCAACGATATAATCACTATTCAGTTTTATGACTCTTCCCCATCTTTGGGGCAACTTCTCAACTCCTCTCCGCCAGAACTCTGAGAGCTGTGACGAAAAAAATTAGCCGACCTCTACTGCCATTTGGTCGCGGTTGTCGAATTCCATATCTCGAAGGTGTTGCTTCAAAGGCCCGAATAAGCGATCATTTGAAGGAGCGAGGTCTGGAGAATAAGGTGGATGCGGTAGAACTTCCCAGCCTAAATCCTGAACTTTCTCATGAGTCGCTCTTGCGACATGAGAACGAGCGTTGTCATGCAAAAGGTAGACTTTTCCCTTTCAGGGCGTTTTTCTCGCATGACGGGAAGTTCTGCCGCACCCACCTTATTCTCCAAACCTTGCTCCTTCAGTTTATCACTTATTCTGGTCCTTGAGCAACACCTTCAATATATGGAATTCGACAACCGAGACCAACTGGCAATAGAGGACGGCCAATTTTTTTCGTCACAGCTGCCAGAGTTCTGGCGGAGAGGAATTGAGATGTTGTCCGAAAGATGGGGAAGGGTGATAGATCTGAATAGTGATTATATCGTTGACTGAAATTTTGTTTGAATAAATTGCTGTTAATTTGAAAAATGTCGCAAAAGTCTTGCAAAGCTTTTGCAACAATCTAATATCTGATACCTGGCCCCAAGGAAAGCGCGGTTGACAGCAATTTAGGAGGTAAGTTAAAAGTAAAGGTAATAGGTCTGCGCTGACTAGTCCCTAAGGGCGCGCCGTGCACGCGCTTTCCTCTAATAATCGTAGAGGCGTGGGAGAGGCGGAACGCTTAGCGAATGTCGACTGGGAATCGAGCTCTGGAACACCTAAGTGACAGCGGCCCCTCTTACCATTTCACTGAGCTCTTTCAAAAATTTGGAGTGGTGACGAAAGCTCTGACTTTTAGTGCTGCGGTTTTGTCACTGCCGACGACTGGTTCTCCCACGATTTGTACAGAGGCAGAACTCTAGTGAGTACTTCAGGGATTAGTTTTTAATGAATCTTTTCGATCGCTTAGAGTAACAAACAGCGAATGATTTTACTTCTAGTTTACCAACGAAGAATACATGCACAATAACAACTTCGGGTGGATGAAATACTGCGTGATGGCTACCACAGAGAAGGCTTGTTATGTGCCCCATTTTTGTTGTGAAACGTAAGTTGACTAGTTGTATCGAATAAAAGACGAACTTCGAGTGAAACCTGCCCACAATCATCATTGGTATACCCCGATACACCCCGAGATATACCCCGAACGGCGTGCAAACCGAGATTCGTGAACGCGCGCCGATATTTAATCGCGGTTTATCGCGGGTCTATCAGAGCTCGCGATGAGGCAGGGTTTGGGAGACCTTCGATGGCATCGAGCGGGTTTATTGACCACGGGGTTTCGGAGACCGCTCGTCCGTTCATGAATCTGGGTCCAGTTTCGAAAGGGAATCTTACGAGGTTTGACCTTCAAATTCAGATTCTCACAGCGCAGATATGATTTTGTTAGTTAAAATATGCTCTCCCACATAAATAACACAGAAAAATAACACATAAATAACACAGAAAAAATCTTCCATAAATAAATAAATATTCCATAAACAATAAGTCTTAATAATAATTTATGTCCTTCTTCTCACTCTGCCTACTAGTGTTTACCACTACCCTTTCATGAATCCCACATGGCTGAATAGATAGAAAATATAACAAAAGCAATGTAAACAGGTTGGGATGCCATCATGTCGCAGAAGAGGATGTCAAAGGATTTATCAACGATTTTAACCGATATGTGAAAACACAAAATGGGAGCTACATGGAAACGATACCTGGGTGAGCAAATCCTCCTTAATTTCGAAGGACTATTCTGGGAGTGTGGTTGACCAGCGGTATGTGGCGCTTCTGGCATCTGTACAGTGGAGCGATCGTTCCTTCCCAAACCATCATGCTCTATCACTCTGGGATTCGGTAAAATGGTAGCATGCTAGTCCGGAAAGATGAAGGCTCCGACTTGAAGAGAGATTGAACCCCACAAGTTGCTGTAAAGGCCAAATACGCATTCACTATGCCTATATGATTCTGAAGAAAAAATGAATGCATGGCGCGTCCTAGAAGGACTGATCAGCTAACGTATCCTCACTATACAGTAAGTAAGGGAAGTAAGTGAAAACTCGGTGAAGATGTTGAAACTGTGTCAAAACTTGGAACACTGTCGAATTTCAATTGATCGAAGTGTGGCTTAACTCGGAAAGCAGCATTAATTTATTTATTTGTCTATTTATTTATTTATTTAACGAAGCTGGAGAACGGACGTTCGGCGGCCGATAGGCCGATCTAATCAGTCCCCTAACGACGCGCCACGCTGTTGTCTTTAATTCAAAATCGTAAAGGGATGTAAATGGGTATTTGGCTCACAGAACGAGTTGCGGGGCCCGTCGCTGTTCATGACACTGACTCCACTTAGCGACCCGGGCGAGGATCGATCGCTCGACCGTGCACGTGTCAGTAATGCCTTCTACCACTGCACCGCGCACCCCATTCAATTATGGACATATAAAATGAAGTTTGGATCAAAGCCTTGGCCTTATCAGAGAATTTCAGCATCATAGGGCTTTCGAGACGGCCGTGTTTCCACGCGATTGCCGGTGCGGTCAACGTGCAAATTGAGAAGCTATGGAGGTGGCTGGTAGTTCTGGCCCTGCTGACACTTATCTTTACCATGCTCATCATCACCATTCTGCTGTACAACTCAGGCCAAGGAGAAGTCATACAAGATCGGGTCAGTAACGCCAGCCTCTTGAAATCAACATCTAAATGCCCCCTCAGAGGGTTGGAAAAAGCTAACGTTCCTTAAAACTACTCTTCTTGAAACTACTACAGTACCGGACGCGCCGCAACGATAAAACGGCGGTAGCGGCGCTCCGGAGCGCCGAAATGCGCCGTTCTTGTGTCCACGCGTGGTGACCCGGGCAGAGCCAACCGCAGTTTATTTGCGCCCCATGCCCAACGAGGGAATACACGTGGTAGCTCCTTCGAGCCACCACGTGGGACCCCCTACTGCTAGCTTGGGATGCTAGGAAAGGACGCGTCGCATATTTATAGGCGGCGAGGAGGGGGCGGAGTCTAGTCGGTGGTGCGTCACAAAGCGAGGCACCGAAGCGGCAACGGGATCCGAAAATCGAGGGGTCAAAAAAATCGGCTGAAAACAAGTTTCAGGGATTTGGGAAAATTGTATATGGAGAGATAGAGCTCAAGCTGCTTAGCTCGAATATATACTTATTTTTGCAAATAAACCAATTTGAAAGAAGTTATTCTGAAACGGCGGTTTCAGCGCTCCAAGGCGCCGCTGCCGCCGTTTTGCCGTTGCGGCGCGTCCGGTAGTGTACGTTGTTCTTTTGAAGGTGCGGTCGCCAAACTACGCCAGCTTCGTATGGTTCTTCATAAAGTTGGACGAAAAGAATGAAAAAGGAGTTCGGTTAGTTGATGGTCTGGACTGTAATAAGAAAGGAGTCTGATTCTTTCTCTTCTTCTTAATTCTCTAAGATTTCGATAACGTTTTCAAGAAAAGTTATCTTTCGCGAATGAGGGGGGGGGGGTTGAAATGCAGAAAAAATAGCACCAATAAATAGAAATATTACTACTCCAACGAGTGCTGATCACACTTACTGGGCCGCACCACGCACCCGAACTCTATTCAGGATTCTCCATGGTCCCTCGTCTTTGAACCTCAGCATTGAAGACGATTTGTTAAAATTAAGTACTTCTTCCGCATGAGTTTGTTAGGTGGAAAACGTTATTCAACGGCCCAACGTTTCGACCTTCCCGTCGTCTTCGGAGGCCTGAACACACATCGAAGTTAGTGACTTACCAGACTGGCTCCCCAAAAGCCGTTAGATCCTAGCATACTTGATCGAATGTAGAAAAAACAAAGAAAAGTCACTTCAAACAAACGAACGCACCACAGTTGTCCACCTTTGAGCCAAGTGCTCAACAAGTAAGTTAGAAATGTTAGTAGTCATGAAGGAGAAACGAACCGCTGCTCGTGTTTATGTGCATGAGTATGTAGTATGTATAAGTATGTGTTATGTATATAAGTATGGGCAGTGGTTCGTTTCTCCTTCATTACTACCAACATTTCGAACTTACTTGTTGAGCACTTAGCTCAAAGGCGGACAACTGTGATGCATTCGTTTTTTCAATTGACTACTCTTTGTTTTTTTTTCATTTTCATTCGACCAAAAATGCTAAGATCTAACGGCTTTTGGTGGGCCAGTCTGGTAAGTCACCAACTTCAATGTGTGTTGAGGCCTCCGAAGACGACGGTAAGGTCGAAACGTTAGGCTGTTGGCTGGCTGACAACCACGTGCGGAAGAAGTATTCAATTTTAACAAATGTATTCAAGATTGTACAGCGACATGTGTTTGGTTTACACAGTGATTGAAAACGGTCAAATTCAGAATCCCCGACGAACTCAGCGGCTATAGCATTATTGAGGATCTGAAGAAATTCAACGTAGATGGAGACATATCGGTAAAACTGCTACTATTCACTTGCTTCTAGTTCAAGGGAAAATCATTCGAAAGGCTCTCCTAAAGAGTACATCGTCATAAGATATCGATTTCAGATAATCGAATAGCCACCAAAGGAGTGTCCGCCAAAATAGTATCAACCCAAAAATCAAACTGAACACATCGCGAAGTTTAATCATTGTTGTTCTAAATTCTATGTATGCTACTGAATTTATTGATAATTTTTGATTAAAAAAGCTGATGTGTAGTGTTAATAAAGAGCGTCTTCCGCCTTTCTTAACACACAATGTCGCTACATAGGAGCCTTGAGAGAACTGTGCTGTAAAAATGTAAAAAAAAAACGTACAAAAATTCTAGTGAAAAGTGTTCAACAGCCAAGAAAGTAGAGAATTTGGTATGGCTTTGGCTGGATTTATACCGAGACCTTTGTGATTCAGACAGGTCGTGAAAAGGGCTACGGCGCCAGTATGCTCCTGGTTCGCATGGAGATCAACAATGTTTACAGTTACCAGACAAATTTTCGACTAAAAACCCGGTCTCAGGTGTAACCTATACAGTATCTGATAAAAGGGCTGATAACCAGGGCCGGTATTCATGAACGGTTCACCGGCCGGTTACAGTGATATTCACCCCGGTACACTCAACGCGCGGTGAGTTACGTTGGGGGTGAACTGGCCGGTGAAATCTAACCGCCGGTGAATTTGCGGTTTCGTTCATGAATCTCGGCACAGGAATTAATTCAACAAAGTAGCGGTTGGAACATGCAAAAGTCGTGAAATTTCACTTCTGTTACTATGGTTTTGTGGGTTACTGATCAGTACAGTAGAAGAAGCAGTAATTGAGGGAATTATTCTGTCAGGACCATTATCACCAAAATCGCAGCTCAGGCGGGATTCGAACCCTCCTCTCGAGCCTATCCAGGACCTAAATTCATGACGGGTGTCGGCGCAATATACCCGAGGATAAACCCCCGTTGGCGCGATTATTCGCATTCATGAACGCGCCGCGGAGTGGAATAGACCCGCGATATCCCCCAAATGAACTCCGCGGCGCGTTCATGAATGCGAATAATCGCGCCGACCGGGGTTTATTCTCGGGCATATAGTGCCGATACCCGTCATGAATTTAGGCCCAGGACATCATTATGTTTGAGCACTAACGTGAAATTCTAGTTTCACAACACCGTTTTTCTACTCTATTGATACATATGTACAGTAGAAGTAGTGGTACAGTGGTCTACCACAACGGTGCCCCAAATATGACCGCGACGCGGGTTCGAATCCCGCCTGAGTACCGATTTTTGCGATAATCTTACCATCATCATTGCAACACGAGCTAAACATCATGCCACGACGGAGAGATGACCGGTGTTTCTTCGAGTCAATGAAATCTCGCTCACATATCAGAAAATCTCGCTTTATCAGAAGAGAATCAGGTTGCTTTCTCGGTCAGGTAGAGCTCAGTTCACCTGCAGCTCCTTCGAAGAGATGTCGACTGCCAGAGAGGATAAGCGGAAACGAAGCCAAAGAAATCATGGCTGGCTGCGATTGTTTATCGAGAAGAACGACCAAGAGCTCGTAAGTGTCTGTCAGCTAACCCAAGGGTAAAGTTAAACGGCTGGTGGAGTATGAGACGGTTTCAGTCACAAGAAGCTAAGATCGCTGTTCTGCGAGCTTTGATCAAAGAATGTCAAAAACGTGGCGTAGAACGAATAACACAACGTGCACGAGCTAAGCTGAGATGGTGGACGCACATATCAACGACGGTCGCCACTCTCAGAATAATATGGTAATGATTTTGGTAACCTTAAACCTCGCCTAGCCCATAAGGCAGCCGATCAGTCCTTACCATTTCTTTAAGAGACGGCTAGAACAACATTGAGAGGAAATGGCACTACTCAACTTAACGGACACCACCACACGATTTTTTTCAGTCAGATTTTTTTCAGAAATTCGCTGGAACATCGTCTATGGTGGTTACTCGGGGTCCAGAACACGAATCTGCTGTTCGTTTTCACGTGGGTGGTCTTGGACCACCCATATCCACTACTTGGGTGGTCCAGTCAGATCACCGGTTTCGCTGGAACTGTCTATAGGGGTTCTCTGGTGTCGTGAACACGGCGGTGAAGTCCTTTTTCCAAATGGCGGCCAGGAAGGTAATTACAGTGGAACGATTCCTCTGACCCCGAACGGAGGGACATTGCGCGTCCAATACTGCGCGTTGTGTGTGACTGCACAGCGCTCTATGGATTTCACGCGTACGGCGCCGTCCATACGGGTGGGATTGACATAAGAGAACCAAGAATCGTCTTCATAGTGGTCGGGATGGCTGAGTGGATAGTGAAGGTGATTGTTGTTGGCGGGTTGCAGGTTCGAGTCCTCCCCGGCGCGGTGCTTTTGCAGTTCTTAGTTAAGGTTCAACCGTCACTCTGCTTTCAATTGTCATCCTTTATATCCTCCATCTGCACCGAAGTAGTGGTTCAACCACCCCGGATTTCCTCCCCTAGCCCGACCGCGGTCTCGGTCACTCCTCTCCACTATCCACTACACTCCACAAAGCAATGAAAAGCACCAGGACGCTGTGAGAATAATGTATTGTCGTAAAATGGAGCACATCCCCAGCAGCATCGTGTAGTCACACACAACGCGCAGCATTGGACGCGCAATGGCCCTCCGTTCGGGGGTCAGAGCTTTCGGGCTAGTGGTAATTACAGGTCAGTCTCACCAGCTGGGGTCGATAGGTACTCACCTATAACTACCGTATTCGACCGCCATTCGGAAAACGGACTTCACCATCATGTTCAGGACACCAGAGAATCCCCATAGACAAAGTTTCAGCGAAACCGGTGATCCTGACTGGACCACCCAAGTAGCCAATTGGGTGGTCTGAGACCACCCACGTGAAAAACGGACAGCGGATTCGAGTTCTGGATCCCAATTAACCACCTGCGCAAAGTTTCAGCGAATTTCGACGACTGAAAAAATCGAGTGCTGGTGTCCGTTAAGTTGAATAGTGCCGAGGAAATTTTGCAAGCAGTTTCAGCGTTGCGTTTATTGTCGTGTATTTGCTGCCGGCCGCATTTCTAATCCTTCGCACACGGAAAGTCGCCTCAGGATTCGTGAGTTGAATGTTTCCCCGTCATGTACACGAAGAATATTGCAAAAACAAGTAAACTGGGTCGGCAATAAGACCATGGAGGCACCGAGAACAAAGAATTTGAATCGAGGAAGGAAAAGCACCGACTGGAAGTAATGAGGCCAGTAAGCTATTCTGGGTAATTTCTTCAAGGAACACAATAAAATCATCATTAAAACAGGCAAGACTGTATCGGCAAAGGAAAGAAATGTCAATGAAATTGAGTGCGGTCGAGAGATCATCCTCGCTTGAGTTAACCACGCCTTCCATGTCTTCAGGGTTGAGTAAATTGGAAGCAGACTTGTCTGGGAAGGTGGAGGCACTGACATTTACGATTGTAAAAGCCGAATATGTTTTCACCACTTCTACGATTCTGAATGGAGGACGAGTGCGAGGCGCATTCTCAGGTACTACCTTTTCAGTTGCATCAATTGGTCCTGCTGTATATTTTTCTGGCGATTGCGTTCATTATAATGGAATTTATGATGATCGTCTTCTTTCACGTACAACGGTCATCTTTGATCGCGTTTGCATACGCTCTGGACTTTATGTTTGTGATCCTTCTTATAGCAGTGGCACCGTTCCTTGGTGAGCATTTTTCAAGCATCGCATGAGATCTCTGAGCTTCCGATTCCAATAGTTTACTGGAACTCGGAACACAGCAACAGTCGACAGAGTTATCAAAAGCTCTTATATTCTAATAAACCCACATTTTGAACCATACTCCAAATCGTGCTCAAACAGTTACCACTGATTCGCGCAGCGGGGTTTATCCAGGGTTTATGCGAGGTCTAATACAAATCAGCAGCGCAGTTAGAGTTCAAATACCCGCTTGCTTATGACAGAGTTATTAAAATCTCTTATACTCTAATGAACCCTCATTTCAAACCATAATCCAAATCGTACTCAAACAGTTACCACTGATTCGCGCAGCGGGGTTTACCCAGGGTTTATACAAGGTATAATACAAAGCCACGCAGCTAAAGTTCGGATACCCACTTGCTAAAGAGTTGCGTGACACTTTGATGAGTCAGGGTTTGCTTTTTTTGATTATACAGGGTGTGCGAAAATTACCCGTCACATTTTATTGTTTCTAAATGTTGTTAGGGAATTTCCCGTTTCTCTTGCCTAGTATGTGTTGACTGGACGTTATGCAATTCATACGTACTAAAGTACGGAATGGTCAAGCATTCAAACCACCGAGTTGCTATTATCGAACTTCATAAGGCCGGGAAGCAAACGAAGGACATTGTGAAGATCCTTTCCGTGCCCCGAAGAACGGTTCAGGATACGGTGGGACGCTACAAGGAATTGAAGACCGAAGAGGATAGAAAAGGAAGAGGACGTCCCACGTCAGCTACGAACGGGAGAAGTGTGAAAAGCGTGAGAGAAAAATCCGAAGGGACGCCAGGAGGTCGATACGACAGATGGCGAAAGACGTTGGAATAAGCGTGGGTTCAATTAGAACGATAGTCAGGAAGAAGCCTCAGAAGTACCCCTATCGTCTGCAGAAGTGCCAACTCCGAACGGATACTATGAAGTAGTACAGAGTGGAAAGATGCAAAAAGTTGCTGTAGCGATTCACGGTGGCACGCGCTCCGAACATCGTCTTTAGGGATGAAAAACTTTTCACGTTGAACTCAGTATTCAACTCCCAAAATGAGAGGATTCTTGGGGATTCACTTGCCGATGCTACTGCCAAAGGATGACTTCACGAAAGTGCGAAGAAGCCCCAATCCGTTATGGTATGGGGAAGAGTCACATCTTCAGGGAAAACTCCACTCGTTTTCGTCGAAGCTGGCTTGAAAATCAACGCAGCGATTTACAAAGATATTCTGGAAAGCGTACTCAAGCTGTGGGCTGATTCACACTTCAGGAAAGAATACTGGTGCTTTCAACAAGATTCAGCTCCAGCGCACAAGGCGAAGATGGTCCAGGACTGGTGTGCCGAACAACTGCCGGGCTTCATCGCACGCAAAGATTGGCCCTCTAGTTCTCCGGACCTTAACCCGATGGACTATTCTGTGTGGGCCATCTTGGAGAGGAAAGCGTGCTCTACCAGGCATCCAAATTTGGACTCTCTCAAAGAAGCGCTTCTAAAATCCTGGAACGAAATTGATGAGACATACCTGCGTGCCACATGCCAAGCGTTTGTCGGACGTCTGAAGAACTGTGTGAAGGCTAAGGGCGATCATTTCGAAAACCGTTAGTACACTTTGAATTGTCATGTTTGTAGTTGATATTTTTGTTTGTTGGAATTGATCTTCGAAGCTTGATCTCAAAATGCCAACAAATTTTTAGTGCACGGGTAATTTTTGCACACCCTGTACAGTCCATGAATTCAACTCCTAACCTATGAAATTACCATAGGCAAATTGCCTGACGGTCTTTCTCACCCTTACCTACTTATCTCGCACAGCCGAGGTGCCCCGTTGTTCCCTTTATTTTTCGTCGCTTCTTCTAGCCCACATTTCTGTACAACCAGCTCAATAAAGTGATTTTATAGAGAAGAGAAAGGGAGAGGGAGAAAGAAAAAATGAAGATGTCTACATTCACATTTCCAATCATTTAACATTAAGCTGGATATCGTGCCTACGCGTATCTTGCTACCAGGGACCTCATCGGAATCATAGTCATGAATGAAGCCGCCAACATAGATGCCATTGAGTCGTTCCACAGAAGCTATAAGGTGCAGTCGAATCCCTGTTTCTTCTGGTTTCACATGAAATTCACAGAGAAAGACAGCAATTTCGCATTTCAGTGCTGCGGTTTCAACACACTTGACGACTGGTGGTCTGGCACCTTTTTTAACGATACACTCCTGGTGAGTTAACATCTGTTTTGTGGGAGAAATTCTGAACAATGTCCGGATTCATACACGTTTTACTTTGGAAATTTTTTGGGACTTTTTTAATGGGGTCAACTAGAAATTCTGCACAAAAAATGAGGCGTTGACGAAGCCAATGCTACAAAATAGATGAGCAAGCGAATAGAGCCCGACGAGGTCAAACTGAGGTGTCCTTGATTATTTTTCGGGAATCCACACTAGTTTAAGGCATTTGTTATACCGACGCTCACGGCGAGCGTCAGCTGCTTGCGAGCGGTGAGCGCCCAGCCGCTGAGCACGCGACGCACGCACGCACGCGCCCGAAGCATACAGAGCAGCCCTCGACCGACCCCCAGCGAAATGGTCAATCGCAGTGCAATGCACAGCGACTAGCGACGACGCGCGTGAGCGTCTGCATAACAGCCCGTGAGCGTCATCACGCCAGCGTCGACGTGATAACTCGCACAAACGTGTCCGGCCCCACAGTGTCTGATACTGAATGGGACGAGTTGCGCTGGCAGACGCTGGGGGGTGAGCGTCGGTATAACAAATGCCTAATGGATGAGAGCGGCGTGATTGAGTTGTAAGAGGCGCTACTGACACGCGCACGATCGAGCGATCGATCTCTACTCGGGCTAAGCAAGCCTCCCATCAGTCCAATGTTGGGGAAATTCGTGGTAGGCTTGTCGGGAAAGGTGGAGACATCGACTGCAACAACAGCTGGCACCGGCATGTCGTTGCAAAGTATTGGGTTGTCGGAAAAGTCCTGTCTTAAAATTTTCAAAAAATTCGTAAAATTCAGCGAGAAGCGATATGACCTACCGATGACTACTGATCAATAGACCCAACGTTCTAGAATATTCTGAGCACAGAACCTTCCTTATATATCGCTGGTGCTGTGTACGCGACTCCATTGAAACAGCACCACCTTCTTTTGGTGGCGGTCAATATTTGATTGCCTTGGAGGTTGTCCGTAAGGTAGCCTCTGTGCCATTCGGATATGATTGACATAGAGTATCCATGACTCATCTCCAGTTACAACATTCCTAAAAAAAGTTCTGGGAACGGTAGCGAAGAAGGAGAGATTGAACGATCGTTACTCGAGAAAGGCGGTCTGAGTCACAGAGTTCGTGAGGTACCCATTTTGACAGCACCTTTCGATATCCAGAAGCCTGAAGGCGATCATGTACCGGCGAGTGGTGACACTGGAGCACTTCCGATAAGTTGTTGCATTGGGCTTCTTCTTCTTGCTGTAATTGCTTATCGTCTACGGTGGATGGACGTCCGGAGTGCGGCAGGTCTTCGAAGGTCACATCGCTTTCCTCGATGCGGCTGATCCATCTGTGGACTGTCCTGAGTGAGACCGCGTCTTCGCCGAATACAGAACAGACGTTGCCAGCTGCTTGCGCTGTGAAATGCCGTCGAAGGAATTCATAATACAGAACCGGTCGCAGAATATGTTTGTCATCTGGTGCCATAGCTCCGGTTTCAATGTTTGTCGCGTACCCAGCACCAACGATATAATAAAAAGGGTTCTGTGCTCAGAATACTCCAGGGCCTAAATTCATGACGGGTATCGGCACAATATACCCGAGAATACACCCCGGTCGGCGCGATTATTCGCATTCATGAACGCGCCGCGGAGTGGAAGAGAACCGCGATATCCCCCAAATAAACTCCGCGGCGCGTTCATGAATGCGAATAATCGCGCCGACCGGGGTTTATTCTCGGGTATATTGTGCCGATACCCGTCATGAATTTAGGCCCTGAATGTTTGGTCTATTGAGCAGTAAGTATGAATAGGTCATGACGCTTCTCGCTGAATTTTACGGCTTTTTTTTTTGAAAATTTTGTGACAGAACTTTCCCGACAACCCAAAACGCATTCACCCGACCTTACGATTTGAATGAAAAGAAGAATGCATGGAGCGTCCTTAGAAGACTGATCAACGCCGATCTCTCTACTTCTGCCTTACTTTATTGTTCAGCTATCAGATGAGAACCTCAAGATCAGCAATAGCTTTCGCTGGATGGACTACTGTTCGTATCGGACCAGCTTTGGACGATGTCGCGCACCACATTTCTGCTGTGAAAGGTTCGTGCGACATTCGAGTGATCTCACAGAACACAAGAACAGAGAGAAAAAGAGAGACTTTCTAATTCTCAGATGTTGAAATTGGAATACAGATGACAGCACAGAAATTAGAGTACGTTAGGAAAGTATCTTCATCCAACGAACTAGACCTAATGCGCCAAAACTAAGGCCCATGTCACTAGGTTCTTTTGAAAAACTGACTATGTCCTTTTTACCAACAATTATGTGATTGACGTAGAGAAAACTACAGAAATTGACCAAAATTGAACTAACCTAGTTAGAGACCGTCAACGGCCGATCTTAATCCCTCTCAGCGAGTGAGCTACGCGTATTGTTCGAGCGACACCCACGGTGATCGAATGGGGTAGGGGTAAGCCACTAGAAAAATATGAACATTTAGATTGATATCACAAGCATTTCTAGACGAGTTACGACGATTTGTATTTATTTACGTATTCATTCATCTCGTAACAAGATATATCAAAATGACAAAACAGAAGAAAGAAAAGATGCAGCTGCAGCAGCAATACCTATGAAACTTTTTAGGGGGAATAAGAAGAGGTACATACATGCATAGGTATGGGGTCAGGGAAACAAATTGCTCACAGCGCCTGATCCAGTTTTCATAAAACCAGAACTGGAAACCCTTCACTGATGGGTCGCTCCAGATGTAATACCTCTATCGGACAAATTCGATTCGATACAAAAACGACAACGAAAACAAAAAACGATTTTTATGCGGGAGAGAGATGAAAGATGATAACTAATAGGTCTTTAGGCGCGCTAGATTCATTTACTTGTTCAAATGATTGTATGTCATGATGAGTGACAACAATAGAGCAAAAATATGATTTTGATATATGAGGGTGATCAGGGCCCGGATTCATGAACGGAACGAGCGGTCTCCCATACCTCGTCGGCGTTATACCCGCTCGATACCGCGAACCTGCGGCCATTTCCCATTCGTGAAGGGCGGGGTTTCGGAGACCTCGACGGCCTATCGCACTCACTGCATGCAGCGAATATTGATCGCTCGGCCGTGAGCCGGGCGATATTCGCTGCTTGCAGTGAGTGCGAGATGCGAGGTCTACGAAACCCCGCCTCATCGCGAGGTGTCGGAGACCGCTCCTAAACCCCGTCTAAACCGCGGCGCGCGTTCACGAATGTCGGTATATGCGCCGTATGGGGTATATTTGGTCGTATACCCCGCCGATACCCGTCGTGAATCCGGGCCCAGGTCGCAGCAATTTTTAACCCCAGAAAACTTGTAAACATAAAATGGAACCCTAAATGTGAAAAGTGATTAGCTGGAAAAAATAGCAAACAAAATTTTAGATGTTGCAGTGATGGTGTGAGGATCATCGCAAAAACCGCGGTTCCGGCTGGGTTCAAACCAGTGTCTCGGACCTATCTGGGCACCATGATATTAGTCCACCACACGACCGAGTCTCCTCCACAACTTTGTCACAATATAAGCAAGACGCAGGTTCAAATCCCGTCTGGGCCACGGTTTCAGCTATGAATACTGCAGAAATGAACAAAAAATAGGTACTTGCAATGTTTCGCTAAAGTTAACAACTCGCAGCTACGCCGACCAGCTAAGGGGCGGTAACAGGAACGGAAAGAAAAAATAACCGGTATAAAGCACATCCCAGTGAAAGTCAATTCAATTTACACGCATATTTGTAGCATTGGCTGTGAAAAAGTCAATTTTAAAGAGCCAATCATTCTTCATGATATAATGACGACAATAAAACGCAACGCATCACTGGGAGAATTCAAGTACAGAAGTGTTCTGGGATCCCTCTCAAGGTAACGCCTACGATTCTGAACTGATAACGAATACATGGCGCAACCCCAGAGACTGATTAGCGCCGATCGCTTTCACTTTGCCTTTCATCAAAGCTTTTCGTCAACGTCAGTTTCGTGAATCGAGAACGAGGCGATTTTCTTCTTCTTCAGTGTGCCCGGTGTTTACCAGAAGCCATGTGTCTTGGCGATTGCAGAAGACTGGGACGAACACGCTTCAACCGTAATTATGTGGCTAGTGATACTAGGACTTCTGACCGCTATCATGACGTTTCTTATCATTGTCATTCTCCTCTACAACTCCGGCCAAGGAGCAATACTGCTGGCAAGCCACGTACGATTTTCAGCAACAATTGTTCGCATCATTAAAATCTGCACATTCGCAGAAATTGTCCCGAAGTCTATAGCACGTTGAACTATCCCTTTTCAGGTTCGCTCCCCGTGTCACTGCTCGATCGTATGGGCGTTTAAACAACTGGATCGAAAAGGAAGTGCCACAAAAACGGACTGCATGTATGGGTTACAGTTTCGTTTCTGTTCGCTAATCGACAAGGTATAAAGGTAAAGGTCTAGATCAGTCCCCACGGACGCACTGGACGCATTTTTGCTCCATTCAGAAATGTGGAGGCATGATGATTGTAATGCGGGAGCCAGCCGCTACACCGAGAGAGTATCTTTACCTTCCCAGGCAACTGTGGTACCGGTTTAACCGATCCCGGGAGGATGGAAAGCTAGGTTAACCTGAGCGAGGTTCGATTGCGGTGGGTCTGTAACGCCTCCTGTCGCTGTACCACTACAAAGACTGCAATGGGGTGAGCGCGAGGAAATGAAAAGAAACTAGACAGCATGCCAGGTCTAGTACAGAACAAATACAGGACGAAACTGCCTATTTTTAACCGTATATCTTAGTCAACCGCTCAAATAATTAACCAAATTATGACAAGAAATGGGTCCGTGTGGCGCAGTGGTAAGAGGCGCTACTGAAACCCGTAAAGGTAAAGGTAAAGGTGTCGGCGTTTAGCAGCCCCCTAAAGACGCGCCGCGCATTCGTGTTCAATTCAGAATCGTAGAGGCATGATGAATGCGTTTTTAGCCTACACAATGAGTTGTAGGGGACAGCCGCTATACCCAGCCACTGTCTTTACCTTCCCAAACAAGTCCATTACCAAGTTACCCGAACCCGAAGGAGTGGAACATTCGATCAGCCCGGACCGGAATCAATCGCTCAACCGTGCGGGTGTCAATAGCGCCTCTTACCACTGCACCATGCGGGCTCTACTGAAACCCGTGCGGTCGCGTAATCCGCCATCGACTAACCGACCCTTCTATCCCTCCGGGACTCAATGCCGACCACTTTACCTTTCGCCTTTACAGCTAGAAGGAGCTAGAAGTTTTGATACTCCACCAATAAGCGGGAGCTGGCTTCCTATAAGTAGGTAGTCTCGGAATAAATACGACACAGAATCAGACAATCAGGCACATCTGCCAACCTCCCAGACCGCCTAGGTGGAAAGTGAGGAAATGATGTAAATACATAATCGACAGATGAAGCCATTCATACCTATTTATCGCCTTGAACAGCCGATTAACGATTTCAAGAGAACCCTTCCCTACAGATTATGTCGTTTGCCGTACTAGCCAAATCAAAAAGTAGGCAATTAACTTTGTTCAATCAAGCTAAAAATCCACTGACTAACATAGAGCACAGCCTTCCGTGCAAAGATTGTTTCCTTAACATTCAGGGAGGATACGGCCGACTTCAGCATTGTTGAGGCGATCAAGAACTTCAATATCGATGGAGATATGACAGTGAGTAGAGCTAACCATCACTCTCAACGAAGACGTTCTAGCTTCCCAAGTTCCCAAGTATCCAGGGCCCTGATTCATGAACGGACGAGCGGCCTCCGAAACCGCGGCGCAGCCAGAACCAGACGGCAGAGTCGATGAAAGATTGCGTTTAACATAGGAAGTTTAGGATAAGTAGACAAATGTGCGCGGCATTCTCGGGGTTTACCAATGATGAATTTGTGCTCAGGTTTCACAACCACTGACGGCCTGCCGGGCTTTCGGCAGTGAACGCCGGATTTCTTCTCGACTTTAGCCGCCAAGGGACGTATATCGTCTATACCAATAGTCCTCCTCCCCAGTTGACCGAAACATCACCCCTCCACAGCCTGTGGCAGTTTCCAATATTAAAGGGTGCACTACCGTATCTCGGTCAAGCGTACCCGTAATCATTACTGTAGACTTACTCACCTACCGATTACACGAGCCTCTCTGCGGACAACCCTTCGAATTCCTCGTCACACCTTGGCCCAGATTCATCATTGGTAAACCCCCGATAAACCTCGAGATATAGCCCGAACGGCGCCCACCTTTTTCTACTTATCCTAAACTTCCTATGTTAAACGCAATCTCTCATCGACTCTGCCGTCTGGTTCTGGCTGCGCCGCGGTTTCGGAGACCGCTTGTCCGTTCATGAATCTGGGAGCTTGAGTGAATTGTGGTACGAGGGTATACGATGTACGGAAGCGGCTAGGGGCCTTTCCCAGTCGTTGCTGAGCCCGTAATCGAAAGAGTCCTACCTGATCCGATAGGGATGCCGTGATAGGGAGCTATTCGGGACCCAACAAGAGAATAAAGGGGCTTCATCGAAATCAGTAAGCCTTCGGGGAACCCACCGACGGTACCATCTGTCTTTCTTTTCCGTCGGACTCGGCAGCTTACCCAAGACAGGTAAAGAACGTAGGGGACGGTTGGTGGACAACCACTAGTGGCCTCACCTAGCTGTCGTTCCCGGCCTGCTCGAACACATATTTTAGAATCAACTATTTTATTAAGGTCAGCTGAGTAAAGCACACTCAGAGAATACTGTGCAAAGAACGCGGACCGGGTGACGCTGGTTTCAACATCTAATCAGCTAATCAAACGATAGCGCTCAAAACCTGGGCCCAGATTCATCATTGGTAAACCCCCGATAAACCGCGAGATATAGCCCGAACGGCGTCCATCTTTCTCTACTTATCCTAAACTTCCTATGTTAAACGCAATCTCTCATCGACTCTGTCGTCTGGTTCTGGCTGCGCCGCGGTTTCGGAGACCCTGGACAACTCCCATCCCCCATGTCCGATTTGGACCACCTCCTTTACCTTTCACAAGAAAAACGTCAGGTCCGTCTGAAGAATACTGTACCATGATTTTCAGCCTCCTGATATATGATCGCAGAAGAGAGCTCAACCAAAAAGAAAAGGCCAGCTCAAGAAACAAACACTTACGAATAGCATTACAATTCGTCTTAATGTTAATAAACCTTTTTTTAAATTCCAACCGCCAAGAGCTCCATCGTTAAAACGTTCCTGAACGGTAGAAAAAAACTCTAGAAAATGTGTCCATCAATGAAAGATTTCGAGCAGAGGGACGAGCAAGGGTAGATAACCATTAGGAAGGATGAAACTCAACAAAAACGTCATTCGAAAGGAAACAAAAAAGAACAGTCAGCTCATGCAGTAACAGTGACAGGGCAAAAATTCACGAACCTCTATCATGCGGTATTCTTTTCGCAAAGACGTTATCTTTTGCGAATATACGTGAACACACTCCGATACAACGTTTATTTTCATTTTCAACTTTACAATTCTCTTTTTTCAACAGGCGGACGTTAATGATGACTAGAGAAAACCAGGGTGTAATCATTGGTTTCGGAGCGTTTTTAACGATTTGCTTTTGGTTGAAGAAAAACAACTCGATAACAGACATATCTCGTGTACGCATTTTACGAGCGACACGGCAAGCTTAGTGAAGAACAGAGACGGAGAGAAATCTGGGTATCTTGTCGTGGGTAAGAATAAACCGCACACGCACACAGACGAAAGAAGCGTAGATAAAAGCTGCAGATCTCGAGAGAAATCGATGCGACCACAAGAAAGCAACAGTGAGCTGGAAGAGCGCCGGAAAATGATGGGGTGCTTGGGCAGGGGTGGAGGAAGACCCCAGGTATGAACAGGAGTAGTAGAACTGTTGTAATCGCAAAACACATGTTATGAAGAAATACTATCAGTGATTGAGTCGTCGGTATATCTCTACGCGAAGTTAAATGTGACAACGGCACAAAAGCGATCAGAAAAGATGGCGCGAAAACGACGGAAATCGATAATCGATACAGCCGATGGGACAGCCACAGGGTGGGGGGTGACCTCGTGCATGTATCGCCTCACCAGGACACGTTCGTATGCGCCGTTGGGTATCAATAATGCTTCAGAACAGAACATGCAACATTTCTAACTCCCGCTAGTAACCATTTACGAGGTTAATGAAGAGAAAACGAAAAAGGACGTGAATGAAACGAACAAAACCTTTTCTCTCCTGGAATCATTGAACTTTCGTGATTGTTACATGTATAGAGTGGAAGAGCAAATTCGCTCAACTGAGTACAACACAAACTCGGAGGATATTCAGCAGGTATTCACGGCCGTGACAAATCCCTGTCGTTCCAGTATGCGCAGCCGTTTCTCCACTGCGTTCTTGTATCGTGACAGCACGTTACGGTCTTGGTCACTGTGCACCTGCTCCGACAAGGTATGCAGCATCATGTACGCCGTTTGATACCTGGAATTCATGTAGCTCGATTAGTTTCTGCAGCTTCTAGTTGCAACATTCATCTTCCATCGGGTATCCTAAAGGGAGACGTTACGGAGGGACTTAATTTGAAGCATCGGTAATCAACCATAAACAATGAACAAGTGCTATATATGTCATAATGTTGTCTGGCATTATTGATATCGATTTCTCCGAGTTTTTTTTTTGAACTGAGAAGGACAAGAACGAGAGAACACGATCGTAAAATCTGGTATTCTCGCCCAACTTCCAGTACAAGAGCTCATTTCTATTCAAGTAAAGGCGGGTTCCAGGTACTTGGCGTTGAATAGCAATTTGATTCCGACACCTAACAACATTAAGCCTTATAGAGTTATGGCTGAAAAAGTTGTACTCGAGCATTAGAGATATGGGAGGTTAAATCAACAGTGCGGTCATCTTTCGCGATATTTAATTGTAAAATCTAGAGCCGTTTGTCTGTCGTGATTAAAAAAACTGTTTTAATGTTTCATAAGTATGTTATGTTTGATGGTGCGATTATCCCACGACTGTCTTAAATGGTCGTAATAAATTATTATTATTATAGATAACAGAACATCGAGAGCTCGTGGTATACTGGGATTGCAAAAGTTCTCAGCATTAAAATAGCAAGATAGAATAGATAGCGTTCAATCGAACGCAGTGCCTGTTAGATCGTCCCATAATGTTCTTAGTGATTTGTACTACCAATCAAAAATTCGACACCTTGTGGAACTGTGTAAACAATTCGATAAAAACAGTTCTCTCATCCACAAATTCAAGGAATCCCCGCAGGACCAACCTCTGACTGCACAGCTGTGGATTTCCGAACAACTCGTCCAGCGCTGCCGTTTGACAAAGTTCGATGGCATGTTTATACATTATTCGTTCGGCAGATATCACCGCCATCGCCGGATCCTGTCCGGGCAGACCGAGTGACGCCAACTCTTGCGACCTCACCTGAACACAGCATCCGATGGAAAGGAGGCGATAAATAAAAACCAGCTGACAGCCCACATCTCCTAAGAATACAAAATTTCAAAAGATAAACTTCAACCGACCAAGCACTGGTGATACTTGTCATTAAGTACGTTCAGAACGTTCTGAACTGCTGGAGACGGATGAAGCACTCGGCTGGCGACATTCCGCTGTGCCAGCAGCAACGCCGAGGACAACATGTGCAGTGCGCGAACATAAACAACCAACTGTTCAGCTCGTCTGAAGGCTGATGATGGTTCCGTCTAAAAATTGATAATAAATACCCATAACTGTACTAAAATGGTAGACTAAGAACAGCAAACGCCCACGTCTCACACAAAAGTAACAAAATAAACGGCAATTTCGAAGTATCCTATAACAAAATAAGTGGGTTGAAGGAAAACCTCCTCAGAAATAAAATGACATACTAAGTAAATGAACAAATATTTATCGAAAGATTCGACACTATTTGAGGCGAAAGGACCAAATAACAATTACTCACTCCCCAATCGAAAAAGTAGGGCCCGCGTGGTGCGATGGTAAGAGGCGCTACTGACACCCACACGTTCGAGCGATCGATGCCGGTCTTCTAATCAAGTCTTCCATCTCTCCGGGGTGGGGTAAATTGGTACCCGACTTGTCTGGGAAGGTAAAGACACTGAATTGGTATAGTGGCTGACCCACGCAAGTCATTGTATAGGCCAAGTACGCAGTGATGGGACTAATCAACACCTATCATCTTTACCCTTTAATCGAAAAAGTACAGCAAGATGTTTGCTACGATTTGTAATATTTTTTCGTCTCAACAAAAAAGGAAAAGAAAAAATACAGAAAAAAGAAAACACGAAGATGCTTACCTTCCTGTTGCTCATGGCAGCCACGAGCGGGTTTTCTTTTTGCTCGGCCACTTGGACAAGTGTGTCCACCAACTCGACAACAAACCGAAGCTTAGCCAAAATCTACAACATTTCTCATAAACGACAACTTCAAAATAGAACTAAAATAAAAAGGGAAAAGAGAAAAGAGAAAAAGAAAAAGAACCTGTTTGTGCTCCTCCTCCATAACCGTCTCCTGCTCGAGAGCACCGGGAGACACATCGTCTCCATCGTCATCTTCAACACGACGACCGAACAGTGCCGGTGTTCGCGGAAGACTCTAAACATAAGGGACATGAACAATATGATTAATCAATTATAAGAGGTATCAGTAAATATTTAAAAAGCTAAAAATGAAGGTCTCAACATACTCCAAGTAACGCAGGTGCGTTGGACGCTGACGGAGCATGCGGCGATGAGAGCGAGTCCGACGGGTCGGCAACATCCATTGAGAGTTCGCTTCCTTCTTCTCCAGAAAGGCAGCTCTCCATGGCTTCGGATTTCAGTGATTCTGGAACATCTGAACTCAATTTTCCCCACTGCACCTAATCACCTTGAGAAAACTAATGAGTGAAAACTACCTAATATTACGGAACAAAGCAGTTATGAAGGGATAGACATCAACAGGTAGTAAAGGTATGCCTACCCAAGAACTCCCTTACCAAAACTGATAGCTTAACATCACATTTCTGAATGGATTTTATTATTTAGGTAATTTTCTATTTAAATGTAGCTTCATTTGATTATATTACACGCTCGACTACGAATATATATAGGAGGCACCTGTGATAAATCTCATCGGGGAAGAATCCCAAGAGATTTAGTACTTTCCATGGATAAATTCAATAAAAATATTGTAACACAAAGAGACTGGTTCGGCTACTTCTTCATCCAAAGTTGTAATAACTATCTAATAGAAGCCTTCAAAGCAAATAAAAAATGAAAGCTGAAGTTGAATGAAAGCCTGAATCCCACCTCCATGATCTGCATTGCCGAATGGTATTTTGAGAGACTGATGCATTGTATCGTCCTCATCATCACTTATATCCCTAAAAATCGATAATTTTATAGAAAATGAGACTAATTCTATGGAAAACTAAATTGTCACGTACAATTGCGAAGGTGCAGCGGTATCAACTCGCGTGTCAGGAGGCGAGGCGGATAGGAACTTCGCGTTGTCTAGAGGTGCGCTACTTGCTTCCGGTTGCTCTGGTCGACTCACTTCCGGTGTCTCTTGGGCTGGTTTGGTTATGGGTTTTTCTGAAAAAAAGTGAAGGCGATTATGTGTGACGTATAAAACGTATAAAATTTTAAAACAACGAGAAAATGTGCAATATATACTATTGTAAATGTGATTTCTGTAAATCCCACTCTTTAACTACAAGTGAACACTGCAGCCTAAGTCGTTAAATACATAGAATACAAGCTTTTAAACTAGTTCGTATTAGGTCGCACTCATACTCTGCTGCAGCAGCATCGCAGCAGTGATGAAGGGGCTGTTATGCACTGTGTAGTGACCCCTTTATCGTTGCTGCAACACTGTTGCAGCAAAGATGTGAATGGGGCCTTGAACTGATATAAGATAGTTTAACAAAAAGGATCCACCTGAAGAATTTCAAATTTGATCAGGTTTCAGTTTCGAAGCGCATATAAATGAAGTTTGTATCAATCTGACACGAGATAACTAGCGAAAATGCACACTCCTCTAACAGAATTCCAAAACTTGATTGGATTTTTTCTGCCACGGTGGATAAAAACCATGAAGAGGAACAGAAGTGAATTAGAGAACCCACCATCTTCGGGAACTTTCTCAATAGCGGGAGCAGGCGACGAAGATTCTCCAGTGATTTTCCGCTGGCGATTCCTTTCCGCAAGTGATCGACGAGCTGCCGCACCTCGCACGATAAACTGAGCTGAAAGTCGATGTGTTTCAGTTGCGTTCGAGCCCATCATACTCCATGAATTAAACATGGAAAAACAAAAAGCGCTGCAATCCTATCCTCCTTCACGGCTCTTCAAGTTTAACACCGCTATCACAAGATACATTAATGATTTCTATAGAAATGAGAAACTAGAAAATAAGCCTTACTCGTAGGCAGGTTCATATTTTCCACTGTGGGAATGGAATGCTGAGTATCGGCCGCGTGCGAAGACGTTGTTCGTTTCAATGATGAGATTCCTCGTGCCGATGGTGAAGGAATCGCTGAGCATGGTTCGTTCTCGTCATCTTTTACCCCCAACCGCCGCTCCTGAAAACATGGTGATCATCTGCTCACCCTTCCACAAACTCTTTTCTCACACATAAAAATAGCCTCGATACCTCGATTTTTGTAAAAGCATTCCGTTGAGTGGGCACCGGTACAGCTTTCACTGGAGCAGTCGGCATCTGTGAAGAAGATGTGTGGACCTGGACCTAAATAGCATCACCCTTTACAGGAGAGTTGGCCACAACAGCTACACACTCGGCGATGGATCTGCTCTCACAATTAGCTGAAAGAACGCTCAAACTGCCCAGTGAAAAGACACTGTATTTCATGCGAAAATCAATAGACATAGATGTAAACAGCTTTTTATTTTACTAACACGTCGCAGTCGGCCATCATGACTGATTGGAATCCGCTATACAACTTCTCTTGATCATCGAAAAACAATTGGAAATCATTCAATTCAGAGCCGACATATAATCGAAGTTGTTTCCGTAATATTTCGCATAAAGGACCTCTAGAGCTAAAGCTTAAATGCCGGTGCTTCCTATAAACCTTCCAGGTGGTCGGATAAGGCGCTCTAACGATAGACTACTACGCTAGGTCGCGTTGAAAACGAATAACGTCACTCTAGGTGATTAGGGGTGGATGCGCCACCACTTAATTATGGCCCAAAGTATGTATAGAGATGGGTGCCGTTGACAAGGAATGACGGGGTTTACAAATATAATACTAACCTAGCGTTAGGCCCTTGTTATACATTCGCTCACCCCCCAGCGTAACTCGTCCATTCAGTATCAGACACCGTGGGGCCAGACACGTTTGTACGAGTTATCATGGTGACGCTGGCGTGGTAAACTCGTACAAACGTGTCTGGCCCAACGGTGTCTGATACTGAATGGACGAGTTACGCTGGGGGGTGAGCGAACGTATAAAAAGGGCCTTAGGGCTTGAAACCTCTTTTTACTTTTTTTTCACCTTACTCTTCGAGGAGTCACATCTCACCTTCGCCGATCCTTTCATCTTTACATGATATACCCTGGGACCCATTCGAGAGCTTATGATTTGGTCACAAACTGGGTGGTATACTTTACATCTCGGATACCCCAAATCTAATTTTCACTGCTTCTCAGTTCACCTAACCAGGCTACATCTTACTATGCTCACTATTAGACAGCTGATTTAGTTGGAAGACGAGTGATCAGCGATTAATGATCGATTAATGATCCGCCCACTCGTCGAGAATAAACGACGATGGCACCAAACATCACGAAAACAAATTGAACCCCTCGGAAACATACACACCTGTTTAACGGGACTGTGTTCGTGGCGAGCACCTGACGACGGTTGCTGGTGTCCGGAAAGCGGCGGCAAGAACGTAAAATCGTTACTATCGTGCATAGCTTGGGTGGTACGACGAACAGCCGACGGCTCAGGCACCTTAAGGGGTTGGTATCAAAATAAGTCAACCATCACGAATTTTAACGCTTTACAAATGCTTGCGTGATTTCTAATTCATCAAAAACACTGAATTGAGAATACTGCAGACAATGGCCCGCAAAAAAAAACCACTCCACCTTTACGGTCCTCCTTGTAGGCTGAGGGCTGTCCAGCCTGGAGGAAGATGCTCGAGCAGACAACGGTGAGGCATTCGAGGACGGCGACTGAATAATACGTCGAACGACCATCGGCGATGCGCCGTCCAGTATCCGTTTCGATGGACTGGTGAGCGGAGGTTGATGGAGGAACGGATGATTGAAGAACTCCTCTGAATCATTTCTTTTCATGCGGATCGATCAACGGTAGCGACGAAAATATCGGCCGAAACATCTGATAACATAAAGCTGGCCAATTCTAACTCACCAAACGTGATACGATCTTTCGCATTTCTCTTCAGCAGTCGGAGCAGGAGGTCCCTCAACGGCGCCGAGCAGTAGTCGGGAATATTCGGCTTCAGATCCCGATTTTTCTCATAGTATGCCTTCAGTTGTGGGGGATTTTGTGCCTGAAGAGTACAATGTTGTTCGACTTGCTTCGGGATATTGGAACACCAAAAATGTACGATCAAGGAGACCGACCGAAACATATTTTGAACCGATAAAACTCGCTCTGCCTCTGCGACTTTCTCTGTTCGCGTCATTCGGGTTTCCAATATAACCAGGGCCCAGATTCATCATTGGTAAACCCCCGATAAACCCCGAGATATAGCCCGAACGGCGCCCACCTTTGTCTGCTTATCCTAAACTTCCTATGTTAAACGCATTCTCTCATCGACTCTGCCGTCTGGTTCTGGGATGTCCGCGGTTTCAGAGACCGCTCGTCCGTTCATGAATCTGGGCCCAGGTGGGTTTTTGCCTCAGCCCTTTCCACAAGAAGAACTTGAAAACTGTGGTAACTAGTCAAGAAACCTCAGAAAAGCTTTACTTCAGCGATGGCCTGACAGAAAAGTCGACACTGGCTCCAATGATGAATAAGAAAACATACTCTTTAGTCGACATTACCATACTGTTTGCCATTCAACCTATGGATAACGTCTTATCTAGGATACTTGAAGTATTTCTCTCGATTCCCTCGATATTTAACAGGAAAAAACGACCCAACATCAAATACGTCACAACGGAACAATCCATCAGCTCTGTGGACGTCGTTCAAGTGGCAACAGCTGCTCAGATGAACTACTAGGTCATTCCTGCATCCTCAAATTATAATTGTATTTGGTTAGGTCAACCCAGTGATAACCAAATGGAACATGTGAGGGCCTATTCGATCACTCGACGAAAAATTAAACCAGAACCAATATATGAGAACCAACTACAACACCAAGTTGAAAAATAATGAACTAACCAGACCTGATAGAGAAATACAAGTATGCTGTGTTCGTTTACACACAAACTTAACTACAAAATTTTCCACTCACCTGGAAGGGCGCTTTTCCGGTCAAACACTGGAACAAAATCGTCCCAATCGACCACAAATCCGCCTTCGCATCATATTGTAACGACATAATCACCTGAAGAGTAAATTATTACATAAATATTGATTGAAAGATGGAAAAATTGTACCTCAGGTGCCATATACATTGGAGATCCACACAATGTAGCCGCCATCACACCTTCTGATAAGAATCTAGCAAAGCCGAAATCAGCCAGCTTGATGATGAGCTCGCTTGCCGGCGGATTCAATTGACGCGTAGGATTACATAACAAAATATTTTGCGGTTTGAGATCACGATGTACAATGCCCTCCTTGTTTATCGCTTCCAGTGCGCGAGCTGAAATTAAAGAAAAACGTTTTATAAAAGTATTATTATCATCGGTAACGCTAAGATTTCCTGGAAATTCCCAGCATTTGCACACCACTTTTGCTCTACATTGAATAGATCCCTTTTAGTTACTCTGGAAATCTTCGAAGTTCGGTCTACAGACATTCAGTGGTCATAGCTTCGTTAACACTTTTTGATAATGGTCGATAACTTGTCCTCAATAGCTATGCTTGTGCAACCCCCTCCCCAGCTCACCAAATGTAGCACAAAAAGGACAAGCTAGAGGAGCTACGCAAGTGATCACTTTCTATTCATGGCCTTCCGGCTCATGTTGACACATTTCCACCGGGAAGTCCGCCATCAGCCAAAATTTGCATCCAGCGGCTTCCTTTGCCGAATCGATCAAAAACAGCTGGAGAAGCTTCGCAGCTTCGTAATTGTCTAGGCAGTGGACTGGATGCTCAGAGGTGGAGGAGAAAAATGACAAAAAATTAACAATGAATCTCACCTATCTGAACAACAAAATGATGGATTGTGTCTTCTTGCAGGGTGGTCTTCTGGCTGAGGTAATCGGCCAAATCGCCTCCGTTGCAATATTCCATGACAAGATAAACATGTGTCGGTGTTTCTGTACATTTCAGAAGCGCTACGAGATTGGTGTGTTGCAAATTACTCAAAGTCTGAAACATCACCAATTGAACAAAAGTTTAGTCAGAGTTGTAGCCTAACTTACAGTGAACAACACCCACCTTCAAAATTTTAATCTCCTTGGTTAGTAGGTTTTTTGATTTTGCAATATTCTTCTTAGCAATCGCTTTGATGGCAACAGGGACTTCCGGCCTCTGAAAAGGGGTTGCATCATGACACGAACGAATACTACATTGAATTTTTAAACATAAATTAAATATTAGCATAGTGAGAGACGAAAAGCTAAGCATTCATTCATGAAGAAAATTAGGGTTTAGGCTTAGGGTTTAGAAAGTCGGGGAAAAATATCAAGCTACATTGCTTGAAAGTTTAGAAAATTTAAGCTAACGATTCCACACCGTATGCTATGGCATTTGATAGCCGTTCTCGAGGCTATGTTAAAATGGGTCTGTGAATTGAAGCAGTCCTCATAAACTTTAACTACATATTAGAACGGTCCGCATGAACTTCAGTTACAATGCCAATTCCTCAGGAGCGTCATCGAGCAAAATTGGCCATTTAGCTGATATGAAAGAGGGAGATTAAAAAGTGGGGCTGCAGAGCGGTATAAAAGAAAAAGAAATGAAGAAATTGACGCCAAGCGGCTCAAGACATTCTTACCAACCCCTATGAGACCCCAGAAGCTCCTTTAGAGAATATCTATCATCGATGCCGTTTTAAACGAATCGTTTACTCATCACTTCCTATTTCTATTCCTTCTTTGCTCCGAATTCTTCTGCCCCCGGGCGACACGAGACCACACGCGCCTGTCGCGTCGGCTACACCCTCTAGTCGAACCCGATACGATTACATATGCAGAAAGACTGAATTACATCACTACGCCGCAGGCATCGTGATGTTTATGTCACCCTCTGAGAAAACAGTTGGCTAACGACGACAACGTCATAACAAAATCCGCTCATAAAATGCCGGATCAATGTCACCATAAAAAACACTACCACGGAAAGAAAACCATGTTTTTTCTAGGTGCATCTCTTCTCAGAGAATAAAAGAAGATGGGTCAGTACAAATTCCCCAGGAATTCCACTGGAATTGAGCTGCCCACACTTTTTTGACACATGTTTTGTACTTGGGTGCACAACACACTTCAGTATTAAATGTTAATTTCTTAAAAAAAGGAAAACCTGGCCAATAGTCAAGTCTCGACAAAAACGGGCCATAGCTGGAAATACTCAGAGAGGTTCAATCAAACAACATTGTGCTGAGACGCTAGGGGATATAAATATTTGCCAACAAAAGGTAAAACTCAAACAGTTTATTATTATGAGTAATCTTTTTATGACTTCAATGATTTACAGCACATTGTCCTGGTTGCACTATTGTTCCAAAGGCAAAGTGATCAGCGCGTTGGTTAATATCCTTAGTACGCGCCTCGCCTTCGCGAATCAGAATCGTAGAGACATGACTGAAGCGTATTTGGTTCATATAGTGGCTTGCAAGCAGTACTAGGTCAGTGTCTTAACTTTCCCAGATAGGTCTGTTACCATTTTACCTCCGGAGGTATGGAGAACTTGGTTATCTCTGGCTAGGATCGATCGACAAACTATGCGGGTTCTAAACTTTAAATTTGAATTTAAAGCAGTACCTCTCTCCACTGCACCACACGCACCTACCTAATTCGTTAATTATTAACACACACACAACCACCTTTTTGTCAAATGTGCCCCCACTGCGAGCAATAAGCGCGTGGATGACAGGAGCTTGGAAATACTAAGTAATAGAAACAATAATAAATTTCCGGAAATTGCAACTCACGTCAGAATATTTCCCTTTATAAACGATTGCAAAAGCACCATGACCAATCACATCTTTCGTATTGTATTCGAAACCGTCAAATCGTTCCGTCATCTTACGGGGAAATTCGCGGTCAAGACATGAAAGACCTGAAAATGATAAATGACCAGCGTAATATATCGGAAACAAAGAGAATTTATAGGAAAGCGAGCGAGTTAGACAACATAACATGTTGATAGAATATGAGATAATTATTCAGCACTTCATATGACAACTGAGAAGTGATTCAGATTTCGATTTGAGCAACAAACACATGAAACTGCGTCCCAATCGATTGATCGGGTTCACTGGCCGACACGGGATCCCGTTGGCGCTCTGTCACGGGATTTCGGCTAGCAGAAAACAGTTTCGAGTGTCGGAGTGATCAAATTCGAACGACGATTCTACTATTTATTTCAGCTCAATATTTCTCAAAGGTAAGCTGCACAAGAAGAGTGAGAACAACAATTTGAACAATCAAAACCTTCAGAAAATAGGTACCTCGAAAAATATCTATGTCGCGATACACTAAAATGACATTTATGAAAAAACAAGAGGAAGGATGTATATATTGGTCAAAGAACGGTATAAAACTATGACTTTAACCTACTCAGCTTTCATTCAACATGTTGTTTTCATTTGTGATTCTTCAGAAAAAAAATGTAAAAAACGCAAACACTGCAGCTATATTGGGTGACGAGGTCTATTCCGGCAGGTGATCAAGCATTGAAAGCACTCACAATCAAAACAAATTATTGGTAGTGACATGACATCCACGCATTGGAACAAGCAGGTGGTAAAAGTGCAAGCTTCAGCTATTTTTGCTACGAACTCTTTTAATGGGAGCGGAAATCTGAGTGTTTACAAGTTTTATTAATACAGGGTGTCTCAAAAAAATGTACCTCCTGTTTGAAATGCCATAACTTTAGCGAAAGTGAACCAATCGAAACGATTCATAGCTTGAATGAAAGCTAAGAAAAAAGAAAATTATCTGGTGTAGGTTTGGTGAAGATTGCTCCATGCACTCGACCGAGGCCTCGGATTTTGTAGCTGATTGATAGTGCTTGGGTTGTATGCTTGCTCTATTTTAGTCGTAACCAGGTCATGTCGCTGCTATGAGTTACTCCTGAGGTAGTGAACATATCTACTTGCCGCGGCTTTTAGTTAAGCATGGAACAACATCAATATCGGTCAATAACTGTAACCACTGTTTGAGAAGCTAAAACTCTTCCAACCGTGATGCAATCATGGGAAAATAATTCAGAGGGCTGTAAAATGTATGAACCATAAAGATTGCGCCATGCACCTGCCCGAATCGTCGGATTTTAGACCTGATTGTAAGGTCACGGATAACATGTTTGCTCCACTTTGGTCGCCAAGAGGTGATATCGCTGATACGCGTTTCTCGTGATGCAGTAAACATAAAAACATCAAGACATAACAAGTTTAACATGCACTTTGTGACGCACTTGCACAATACGACAATGATTTTTTATTCAGATCAAAATGAACTCTCAGTGATTGATAAGGATGCTAATCCGTTCTAACCGAAAGCTGAGTTATTTTGCCTGCTGCCCCAACTGTAACGCAATGATAGATCTGTTTGCGACCAAAGTAGAACAAGCATGTTATCCGTGAACTTTCAATCAGGTCTAGGATCCGACGATTTGGATGGATGCATGGCGCAATCTTCATGGTTCATACATTTTGCATCCTTCTGAATTCTTTTCTTATGATTGCATCACTGTTGGAAGAGTTTTAGCGCCTCAAACAGTGGCTACAATTATTGATCGATATTGATGTCATTCCATGATTAACCAAAAGCTGCGGCAAGTAGATATGTTCTTTGCCTCAGGAGTAACTGATGACAGCAATATCACCTGTTTACGACCAAAGTAGATCAAGCATATAACCCATGCACTATCAATCAGGTACAAAATCCGAGGCCTCGGTTGAGTGCATGGCGCAATTTTCACCAATCCTACACCAGAAAATTTTCTTTTTTCTTAGCTTTCATTCAAGCTATAAATCGTTTCGATTGGTTCACTTTCGCCAAAGTTATGGCATTTCAAACAGGAGGTACATTTTTTTGAGACACCCTGTACATATTTTTATAAGATCAGAAAATACTACGCCTATTTTGATCTGACAAATTAGACCTTAGATCATCATAGAAAGCAAAAGATGATATTAGCCTTAACACCTTCAGTTGATTCATGTAAACTAACTCGATAAATACCAGAAATTCGAAATTCAATAAGCGAAAAATGTCTTACCGGCATTTTTTCATTACGTTTTTTCCTGAGAAAAATAGATCATAGATCGAAAATCCTGCAAAAGCGTTCAACGACTAGCGCAGACAGAAGAAACTAAACGTGCAAAGATGTTCGTCATGACGACAGGAGCGAAACGCGCTGTGCACTTGCAGAGAACACTTTAAAAAGTGTTGCAGCAGCTTCGGCACTGCTCTGGGAAATCCGAGAAGTCGAGCACATGGAAAGTACAAAAAGAGGCAGGCTAATCACATTCAAGCCATTTGGTTGAGATACTATCATCAATCCTGCTAGTCATAGTTCAATTTTCCGATGACGAGACAACAAGCCATTATTCACTAACTGTTGAACGGAGAAAGAAAAAAGAAAAGTCCGAGGTGTATAGCCCGAATCTGGCGAACTTATAACGAATTGTCAAAAACGCGTCCTAGAATGTCAGAATTGACGAGTTACGGTCATTCTATAGTCCATGAATAGGATAGGGATCAATGCTATCGGATTTCGAATATAACTGCTGAAGTGAGAATCTCTACAAAGGAATGTTCTAGAAGAGTGGTGTGGAAAGAATGCGAAGTGTGCCACTGGCTAATGTACCGTTTCGCATTTTCGAGCTATAAAATAGGAAGAAAAGAGCAGATATCCAAGCAGAAAGAGAAAATATAAGGTAAACCCCTGAGACTCGCGCTAAAAAGGGTTAATTACGAAAAGCACGTAGGAAATATTAATGTGATGGTGTAGCAGAACCTAAACACGTCGTGACTGCAAAACTGCATAACGTTGTGACGCTTGCTACTATAGCACAATTGTCGAATGATAAAACCGGTCGGCAACTGTAATATGAGGAGGAAAGAAAGAAGCGCAGAAGAAACTACACATAGGAACCAGTCAACTAAGCGCCAAGAAAACGAGTACGACTGCTTACGCATAACTAAAAAAATCCCATATTGCATTGATCCGGAAAAATCAATCAGTCGCTATGAGGGGGAGGGGGGATTGATACTACTGAAACATCACATTACTTCTGACCACCCAAATTTTAACGTAAAACAAAGGAAACATATATAGTGAAATAGGATGCTGCAATGATGGTGCTAGGTTTATCGCAAAAATCGCATCTCAGGTGGGATTCGAACCCGCGTCTCAACTTGCGAATCCCTAGCACCTTCTTTGAGCCCAAAGTCTGGAATTTCACGTTAATAGGTGACATAAATACTCTGAGCTCCAGGTGGAGGAAAATGTGCGATTAACCCCTTATATTCAAGGCCATGTTGGGAACCGATGCTGCAATGGGCTAAGGAAATGAGAGTAGGTAGACGACAGAGAAACACGTGATGAACACATTCGTTCTCTTTAATGTGCCCTAGACAGCGAAAACAGCGGTTCCCATTTTTTTAGAGTAAGCAGCAACTGCTCAGCGGCAGACAAACCAATTATTCGGTTCGTAAAAAGAGCGATCGGGGAGTAGACTGCACTATTTCCGCATTGGCATCAGGTGGGATCGACCAAAGGTGAGCGAAATTTTTCGTAGGGGACAGAACACACAGTCCAAGTAGATAAACACCCATAAGGAATAGCTGATTGGCCGCGTTACACGAACCGTGCATTGCTTCGCTGGGCATTTAAGGTCCCACGAAACACAGAAATTACATAAATTCCATCTCATCTACTCAAACTTCACCTATAAGGGTTGACAGGGGTTGTCCAGAAAGGATAACCGATTCGTCTAAAACATCGCTAACGTAGATTATTAGGAATACTGATTACGAATTTGATGTCTTTTTCTTAGAGTTTAGCAGATGCAGAAAGGTTCTCCTTCACGCCACTACCCTCAATCCTTTTACTTACCTAAACTTCGAAACACAAACATTGGGGTGGTCATTAGCACGCAGACGACGAAAGGGTCGAAACGTCAGGCCAAAATAAATTTTGATCCACCTTACTAGCCTCGTCCGGCACGGAAGCATTCGAGAAGGTTAACATCATGCCGAGGTTTCAAGAAGAGAGCTTGGGAAATTCCCCTAGTAAAGTTTGAGCCACATAGGTGATCTAGACTGGAAAAGACTTATTATCAATATGGATGGTATTCAGCCGAAGTTCGAAAAACGGATGAAAGATTTGTGATCAGCATTTCGAGTAGGAAGGGTCTGAACATGATTTGGTGGAAACATTTCCGGCCACTGCACTGTTATAGCTGATTAATGCCCTTCGTTGTGCCGAGGAGTCGAACTTTGGACGGAACTAATTCATAAACAGCGACTGCCACAAGGAAACAGAACATTCATATGAGAAAAACAAAAGACCAAACTTTGCATTCAGACGGAGAGGGAAACGGGAGGTTACGACTGATTCGCTTGGTTATGACCCTCGTTGGCGGTTCCGGTGGTGGCTCCAAACTGCGCGCCCATCAATAGGCAAGTGGGGTGGTGGGGGGCTCACCGCCGTCCTCCATTCAGCTCCTCGGCTCTTCCTTTCCGGCTATGCCTCGTCTCTTCGTCTCTAGTGTATTCCACACGGCGCACAGCTCTCGGGTGGTGGAACTGGCCGCGCGTGTGCACTCCATTCTCACATAAATAAACGACAGACGGCCTCCAATGGATTACGTCATTCGGGATGTTTTTATTATCGCCGGAGAAACGTGCCAAATACAGGACGACTGCACTTACATCTCTTCGACATGAAAGCTTCTCCAAAGTAGCGAACTCCAATTAACACATTCACGACGGCGTCCGCCAATATTGGTGGACAGCAAGGGGGGCGCGTGGGACGGTGTCCACCCATATTGGCGGACAGGAGTGTTTCGCCCAGAACTTTCTTTGGCGGCGACTTTTATTAATTGTTCTTTCGGAATCGTAGACTATATGGTAAAATCAATACTAGGTTTGCGTTTGCACGAAAATGGTCGGAGTTATTAAAACTAACTAGAGAACAATTCTCCGCATTGTTGGAACACAATAAACACAAAAACTTCTAGGACAGGAGTAAGTATCAGACATGGAATAAAACTTCAATGGAACAGTTAGACAAAGCGAAAAAGTAGAGTGCAATTATATAAGCGACCAAAAATCCAGCAAGAACACTTCTTATCGTTAAACACAATAAACAAACATATTTTTCTCAACTCGAACAGCACGTATCGACCCTCCTAACCTTTTTCTTGGCAACATCTCTCTCCAAGCTATCGCGCAGACTTTTATAACATCCTGCACAGTTTTTTGGACTCTGAATATGTTATGTAAATGTTTCTGAGAGAAAAAACCAGGCACACTGTGGACACGCGCGCGTGCCAAAGAGCCAGCCGGCCGTCGCGCCCGTTGCGCGTGAAAACCCCTTCGTCGTGAATGTGTTAAGCAACAGACTTCGAGAGAATTCAGTGGCTGCACATAGTTTATCGAAGCCTACGAGAAGATAGCTCCGAGACATGGCACAAATACGAGTGAAATACGCGTCGGCATCTCATCAAACTTCGCTTCACTGAGCTGACAACGTCTCGACGTTGCGCTTCATATAAACAATATACTTCAGAAGAATCCTAAAAAGTTGAAAAACGACAGGCCTTCTTGAGACTGCTTGCATTGTGCCATGACATCCTCCAATCCCATATTTCCAGAAGGTCCCCCTAACCAGATAAGCGTAATAAAACATCAGTGATTAGCAATCAAAGATCTTGTTCACGACATGAACCACATCTATATCGACCCGTATGGTCCTACGAAACCACGAAGAACTGAAGAGGACTACTATGAAATACACAACCGCCTCTTCCAACCATCTCATCGTCAGAAGCAGAAGTTATTTTGATGAACAAATAATCGATAAAGTAGTGCTGAGCTTCGTAAAGAATCAGAACAATGTTTCTTCGAATTTATTTATTTATTTGTTTAATTACGTCCAAGGACGCCAATATTACAACCAGAAACATAACGAAAAAACCGAACTCCAACATAAAAATAGCTCAGACACCTAACGTAGACAAATTAACAGCTAAGATTTAACAAAAACTATGCTATCATTCAAGCGGTTTTCCAATTCGAATTGGTACACATTTATATATTATTTTTATTTTGTGCGTTTATATACTGCTATTAACCACGCATTGGGCTAATGTCGCAAACTAACCTCCTGTTCACCGAGAACAATAACTCCCAATGTGTAATAATCACACCTTCTACTGGACAAAACAATACCCAGTAGGCTGGACTGAAGAAGAAATTAGGTCCTCAACGGATTAATAGAATTCTCGTATGTAAAAACGCTCCGAAGTACGCAGCACAAGAGAAAAACCCCATCTCGTATAACAGACCTGAACATCCTTCAAATGAAGCACCAGGTAGAACCACAAAGCTACTGGGAATAGTCGAAGGTTGAAAGGTGAAGCAGCAAATTGAAATCCTTTAAATCTCTTAGGAACGAGCTTTAGACTAGCTAAAATGAAGCAGCACTCCTGGGATAATCGCGAGCTCTCCAATTATACAACATAGATGCAATATACATGGAGAGAGAGTTGCCCAAGGGCTCCCATCAAGGATTATCTTAATGATTTCATTGATTTATCACTAACCGTGTCTTTTTTGGGTGCTTGTGCTATTTTTTCTTTCTTTTTATGTTACTAACATAATGTCCCAGTCGGCTGTAGCCCACTGATTTTCAACGTTTAGCCCACTATGGACTGGAAATAAATGATGAAATCTATCAAAACCTATCAACTCATTCACAAATCCATGTCTCAGAAATCAGCCAAGGTTAAACAGAGAGCGACCCACCAAGATACAAACTCAGCAAATAGCTTAGACACTTATCGTATATAGACATAGTGATATTTCTGCAATCTACAAAGCTAATATTTCAAGGTCAAAATAGCGAGGAAAAAGCCTTGCAAGGTGTTGTTAGAAAGGCCCAATCAATGAAGTTGTCTCAAGGAACCGCTACTGAACTCTAGAAATGCTGCCGTTTCAAAAAAGAGAAAAACATACCAGCCGGACAAAACAATCAATTGCCAGCCAGTGCAGCACTTGCTGTCTGGCTGTGCAGCTAATCAGTCCAAATGTTTCTCGCTACCAATCACATGGCGTATGAGTGGGTGTAATTTCAAGCCGGAGGCCCTTCCTCAACCATAACCCAGAACAGGCAATTCACCATCCATCTCCAGTTAGAGAAAGGTGACCACGTGCCGAATCATGAGAAGACTTCCCAGCGGCCGGACTGTATAGAGTCAAAATTTAAAACAAGAACATAGCAGAGCAAGTCACGCTGCTACGGAACTGACATCGAGAGGTACAACCAAAAAAAGAATCATCATCATCTCCTTAGCTTTTAGTCCCGCGCCGTCGCGGGGTCCGCTGACAACCAAAAAAGAATATAGACCCATAATCGAAGAAATATGAAGCCCTACTGATCTTGAAATCGCAAAAGCAGGTCGCCGATCGTGATGGTTTCGTTCGGTTTTTGCTCGAAACGATAAGTAACTATCATGGCGAATTCCACATGGAATGTTGGAATCATGCACTAGATCGACGGAAATTTCGAATGATTGGGATCTGTCCTCTGCTTGGTCCCATAATCAATCACGTCGATCGAGTGCAGCATGATTCGGAAAAGGAGGGTCCGTGTCGACCACATATTCTATCTCTTTCTTGACTTCACATCATACGAATACTTCAAAAAGTCCCTCCACATGAAAATCAGCGGATTTTTTCTCGATTTTACATAACCATTCAACTAATTGAGAAAATAAGAAACAACCGTCGTCGATTTGTTTGAGGCCTTTCCACCTAGATCAGCCGGTTGTGTGGAACTTTGGAATTGCCGGTAACTACTTTCCCTGTTACGCTTTATAAACATGTTCTATTCGTCCAACAAGCTGGATGACGATTGCTAGACAAGGATGCGAATGGAAGTCGTATTGAGGTCCGCACGATCAATGAAGCCGGACCATCTAAGTATGTAAGTACGTTCTCTACTCATAAAACAGTTCAAAAGTGCAGGCACCGACGCATATGAGAAATAATTCTGATTACTGATTGATAATTTGACTAGTATTGATTGAAGGCCGCAAATGATGAGTCCCTTTTCGGCCCAAGAAACTATTAAGCATCACTCGACATTAACATCTGCATAGAGCTCACCCACACTAGAAGTAAAGAGTAAGCAACTCTACAAAAACAGCGACGCAGGACTCTTAACAGAAAATCTTGTCGATACAAAGAAACATTCAGTTTGAAGAAGAAGAATAAAACAAGAATAAAACAAAAGCGAAGAAAGCCAACAAAATTCACGTCTGCTATGATGACAGCTTGTGCACTGGAGCAAAGGATCGGTGGATAGAGACAAGCTCGGAAAAGCACGCACAGAGTTAACCAAAGGTAATTTCAGGCGGGTAAACTCCCACCCACCCCCACCCTCCGACTCGTTACGCACAAGGGTTAATGAATCGTGATGAGGGTGAGGGTGAGGGTATAGAATGAGGGTATGGGACTCAACCACACTAACAGTCGATGTTGGAACTATGGGTCGTTGAAACACGGTGGTGACGAGACCAAACAGCTGTTCCGGTCGTATTGACCGGCCGCGCCGACCAGCACGCGAGCTCCGCGGTTGCCACCGTAATCGCGATCGGCGCAGGACCCGCACGGCTGTCAGCAACGACCACCCACTTCGGGCCGCCTGCCAATCGGATGGTGATGGGTGGTGCAGCTGCACCCTTATTTCGGTGACCCATCCTGCTGAGGAGTTATGGGGGAGGGCTGGTTCCTGGTCTCTAGTTCCTCCTGTACTTGCAAAAACTAGAAAATTGGAAGAGTTCATCAACTTTCGTTATTATTATTTATTATTATTTTTATTTTAGGAACGTTCCAAATAACTCCTCAAACAACTCATGTCAGGGGGAGATTCAATAGCGGCAAATACTGAATTCATCCCTAACTATGGAATGAAGTACTCTAATGCGATTCAGCTATCTACTCTTTTATCGATTTTTATGTTATAACTAATTTGAAGCACTTAAGTCGGCTATCTGTTGTTTTCTTTATTTACTTTTATATTTGTCTATTAATTACTTTTTGCACTTTAATTGGCGCGCTCTTTTATGGCGTAATAAAATAAATGAAAAAATAAAAATAAATAAATAATATACGCATTTTATGTGCCGCTGGTTGCGCCAAACATCAGTGAAACCGCAACGCATTCAAGAACATCAAAATTCTGTTGCATTTCAAAAGGAAAAAGAAAAAAGTTCGGAAATGGGTAGATCTAATCACTATTAGATTTCTTTTTAGCAGTTTATGTTCTATTCGTATGTTTTTGTGTCTACGCGCCTAAGCACATGAGGTAGGTGAATGAATAAGTAATATAGGTAAACAAATAAACAATAGGACGTAATGGAGGAGGTGGAAGAAGTGACCTATATTCGCACAGGCAACAAAAGAGGATTTAAGAGGATTTCATGGCGGTATACTCCGTGCTTACGACGAAAATATCCCATTAAAGGGAACGCGAGGGCGGTCGTCAATCCAAACATGGAAACCGGTTGCACGTGGAGATAGTGGAAACACTGCCCCCAGCGAGTGCTTCACTAATCTATTAGTCGGATATCCCGACCTGTTAATATTATTCTATGTAGGCTTTCATCCAGAAATCTCGCTCTTGAAGAACAGGTTTACCCGGGGATATCATTAACCATGGAAGGTATCCCACCAAACTCCTAGATAGATCCGCGCTTTAAGTTTGGATGTTCAAATCTATATACGAGTCAATTGGGAGGATTTTAGAAGAAAGAATAAATCAATAATGGGCATTTTTTGGTAAAAACTCACACTCCATTGCCGACAGCGATCCTCCTCAGAGCTTCTAGTGATGACCGCGGTTGCGCTCCGAATCTGTAAAAATTTCGTTAGCCACATTCAAAGTAAACGTTGCCGAACTTTCGTAAATTAAAAAAAAAATGCAATCAAAGAATATGAAAAATTAGCTGATAGTTCTTATCATAAACACTTCAAGCAAAAAGAAAGTGGGTGGTTTTATGGAAGCATAAGTCGTCTAACCGAAGAGAAATTCAGACCAGCCTCATTTTCATTAAATTTTAGGCAAGTCTGGTCATTTAATCGTTCCTGAAGTGATGGAAGGTTTGGTTAACCTAGGCGAGGATCGATCGCTTGTCTTGAAAATGCCCAAAGTGTGAGAAACTATTTAAACTACTTCCTCGTCCAGTGCCCAGATTCATCATTGGTAAACCCTCGATAAACCCCGAGATATACCCCGAAAGACGCCTGAACCAATATTCGTGAACGCGCGCCGGGGTTTCATCGGGGTTTATCGCGGGTCTATCACACCTCACGTTGGGGCAGGGTTTGGGAGACCTCGACGGTATCGAGGGGGTTTATCGCCGACGGGCTTTCGGAGACCGCTCGTCCGTTCGTGAATCTGGGCCCATGAGATTTTAATCGTATCCCACCGGAATAGAACAGGTGCAGGCCAAGACGTCACGTCGACATTTTTCGTTGAGTGTTAGCAAACTTATCGATAACAATAAAAACACTCAGCAAGCTCTGTCGTTGCTAATGATACCATTGTAACATCTGAAGAGAGGAGTGAGCGATCTTGTGTGTTACAAATCATAGAAAAAAATGTAGAAGGTTCAGCAACACCAGCACAGCTCTAATAGACGAAAAATGGATGACAATACCAGGGAGAAAATGAGCACATCATGAGGGGTTTATTCAAGGTTTATTCAGGGGTTTAGTTAATAACTCTAGTTCTCGAACCCTCACCGTGCTATTGAGTCAAGTTGGACCTCTTACAAGCCCTAAATAAACCCGAGATCGTTCTGATGAATTACGGTTTGCCAGACATTTAGGGTATATTTCGGAGTTTATGTCGGGTATATCGTTCATGAATCTGGGTCCTGGTGCCACATCATTGTAATACAGACTAAGCAAAGGCTGACAATGCATTAAAGTCTACGGTATTCACAGTGCCAAAACGGGCTTTTACGATATTCGAACGTCTCATGACGAGCGGAAAAGGACGGATGAGGACGATATGGGGTAAAAACTTTCAGCGAGTGCCGAAACGGCCAGAACCGAATGGGATTACGGTCAACTGACTTCGACCTCTCTACCGTTCGATCCGGCGGTTTTTCCATCTCGAAATGCCACTTAACGCCACGGAACTACTGCGAAGATACTGAGACCGTTGGATTGGAAAGATTCCTATGATTCTTTTGCTTCACTTTTTGAGACTACATCTGCCGGAAGAACAAAAACAACGTCAACTATAGACAACAGTGTTTCGGAAAATGTAATAAAATGCAACGAGTAACGCTAGAGGTGAGAATTGTTTGCCTGGCAGGAATATCGAGTTTTCGTGAATGCTCCACTCGCCTTACTGATTCTTTACCACGCTTCTCGCCCAGAAAACATTGATTATAGCCGATTTATCAAATCTGCACTTTTTTGCTGCACTTTTCGGGCAAACGGCCTCATAACATCACCGAACCGGAAGCTGTCAACGGCTCCTATGCCGTCCGTCTGACCGCAATGTGGTTCGTGGAAACAGCCTAAAGACAGGGAACAAGAACCGGAGGACCAAAATAATAAAAATATAAACGACCTATTTGATGAACAGCAACCTCAACGGTCTGAGTCAGGTGACTGACGACGGAAACGCTGTGCCTATGGTTACAATTTTTTAAACGCAAACGGTAAAAGAGGTCGATCAGGCATCTTGGACGCGCTACGCACTCGAATTCCATTCAGAATCGCAAAGGCGTAGTGAATGCGTATTTGGCCTATAAAATGACTTGAAGGGTTAGCTGCTACATAGGTCAGTGAGTTCAACCGCCTGAGGGATGGGAGGCTTCGTTATCCCTGGTAAGGATCGATCGCTCAACGGCGAGGGCAGTAGAACCCTTGCCATTGCACCAAGCGCGTCCAATAGATGTTCTTATCCTTCAGTAGACTATAAGTTGAACTACATCAGTCGAATTGGTCGCTAAACTTCTGAACTTCTGGCTGAACGACATACCAGCGAGTCTTTAACAGTCTTTAACCATTTCGGCGTATAGAGCTCAGAAAAACTATTTAACAAACCTCTGTATTCGAATCAGGAAAGAAGCAGTTCCAAATAATACATCGCTACCGTCGTTCGATGTACAGCAAAATTATTTCGATATGAAATCAGAGAGAAGCAACAGATCGATAGTCGTGACAGCAGACGACACACGCGACCAAGGTATAATGGATACAGGAGTAAGTACGCTGTTGTCTGTTGTTCGAGACTCGATCTGAGGTACAGCGGTCGATGTGATATGGCACGACATCTGGCATGAGTCGTTAAGAAGAACAAATCACTGCGGTGAGTGGCGGACAACTTGACGAACGACCAAGACGTTCGCACACAACGACATGTGTTGCAATTTGCCCCTCCATCGGAACTCCTTTGGAACTTTTTCTCAAATCGCAACTGGTTTTCAGAAAGCACTTAAATATGTGACAGCGCTCGTGGCGCAGTGGTAAAAGGCGTCATTGACAACCGCACTGTCAAGCGATCGACAGCTCAGGCTACTCTAGCCTTCGGCATCTACGGCAAGAGGTCAGCAAAAGTGCAAAAAATATCGAAAAAATATAGATAATGGGAAGAATAATAATAATCCTACAAATGAATCCTACCGGGCTGTGCTTTTCAGAGGTGTTCTAAAAGAAGAGAACCCTGCGCGACAAAGCTCCGCCCACGGCTGGGCCGGGAGGGCCCTGTCGTTCAAGCTGCGTTTTCAGTCTGGTGCTCTTATACACTTCGAAGTGTTTTCGACCATTCCGAACCTGAAAAATCTGTCGACTCCTTATGAGTGACTACTGTAACCGACTTATAATCAAGTGGTTAACATATGTGAGAGACAACCTCACACACCTCAACTACTCGATCTTGAGCTCTCCGTGGCTTATCGCGACTTTTAGAATCATCTCCATGCAAAAAATCGCATGCTAAAGAGATCTAACCAAAAAGCAGTTATGATTTCTTCCGGCCGTGAATTTTCGATTTTTCTCATCGACACATCGACGTTGCCTCCTTGTGGGGCGTCTCGTCGGGTGAACTACTAACACTCGAAGAAACACAGAAAGGAAATGAATGAACAACCAGAAGAACTGTAAGAAATTACAGTATTAAACAGCCTAAGGAAACACGAACCACGCAACACAAAAGGCGACCAGTTTAGATGCACATCAATGGAAAAGAATTCGAACAACTCAATTCACCAACCCTCCACTACTTCCATCCTAAAGCAATGCTTAGGAAAAGACTGGGTCATGCCCCACTCGAAATAAACAAACAACGTAAAACTATCTTCATTTCGAAAATGGCCGATTCATTTATACAGTCAAAAAGCAGAACAAAATAACAACATCTGAACAAGACTAACAACTATCACTAACTACCTACCATAACAATTAATCTTTTATAAAGAATGCAAAATATTATTCGACAATAACAACAATCTTACTGTTCGACACCCTCGAAAGCCTTTGCCGCAGGGTTATCTTTCGGAGATTTCGTATAGTCGGGTTTCAATCGCTTCTCTGCAAGCTCACCGTATGGGTTAAAACCGAGTCGCTCCATTTCGGCCTTCATCAGCTTCTTCTTATTCTTCGGGTTCTAAACGACGAACACGTCAAAAATATAATTCATCAATAAAAACGAAGTCGTACCTTCTCCTCCTCCGTCATTGCGGGTAGGTTCTCAGTGAACACTCCAGTGCCTACAGTAGTTGTACCTTTGCGGATCGTAAACCGCTGTTGGGGCTCGATGAACATCTTCTGATTCAGGTGCAGTTCCACTCTAAACGATTACTACGAAGTTCAAGAATCAGAAATAAAAACTTGAAAAAAATATGAATTTCAAGAAGAAAACGCTTGGATTTTCCATTTATACTCATTGGAGAGACGTTTCGACATAAATAAACAAAAGTGAAAAGAACACGGAGATCGAAATACTCACTCGGCCGCCTCTCCAGGCATGATAAAGTCCTTTCCTACAATCTTAAGCATGGCTGACGCATCCCATGTGAGCGAGAAAACGTGTTCGGTAAAGTAGTTGGCCAGTGGAACCTTCGAACCTCCCTCGGATGGCTTGAGCACGTATAGCTGAAATATCCCGCTATAATTACATTTTTCAGGATTGCATGGATTTAACCATAACTAGGACGCCCGAAGCTATCGAATAAGTGAAAATATCAAACGACACACCTGAGCCTTGACTTTGTCGGTGACCTTGTGCTTGTGACCTTGTGGGAGGAGTACACATCCACGTCTGACATCCTTCGGTCCGAGACCTCGCAGAAGAACACCGAGCTGATCTCCGGGCTCGGCTTGTTCGACTGTCTTTCGGAACGACTCCAATCCTAAAATTTCACGCTGTAAAATCAATCCGAGTAAAAATAGAAAGAAATTAAAACGAAACGTACCGGAGATGACAGATTTCACATTCTCGCGATCACATCCGACAATCTCGATCTTGTCACCGCGTTTCAGGGTTCCTCTTTCCAGCTTACCAGTGATCACAGTTCCACGTCCTGGGAATTAAGAAAATTAGTTTTTTTTTGAAGAAGCGTTCGTTGAAACGAACTGACATAATTTCACAACTCTTATCTCAAAAGTGGTCACGTTTAGTAACAAATAACGATGATATCATATTAGGGAAAGCGAATACGAATGGTTGCTTTCTACTATCAGTGCAGTGGCTTTACCCAGCACAAAATCGTAGTCAAAGGGGGAGAATCGTAACTGGGAAACCCAGCTTCGTATAGGTGAAGGCTTAATTGATGAAAGTCAGGGATAGGCTCGCTGATTTGCGGAAAAGTAATTTCAGCGATCGTATATTAACTAATTTCCTATTGATTATTTCTACTAGGTTAGACTATCCTACAACAGGACGGCTTACCTTGGATCGAATAAACATGCTCTGCCGCAAACATTGGTTCCGAGTTAACATTTCGTTCAGGAATCACAAATTTGTCGTCGAGCACGCTGAGCAGTTGCTTAATGGATTCCTCTCCAATCTCGGGCATCTTTCCCTCTAGGGCGCATAGAGCTGACCCAAATATAACCTAAAACAACAAACGGACATCGACTGAGGAAAAATATGTTTTATAGCGAGTAGTGATTATACTTACCGGAAGCGTGTCACCTGGATAGTCAAATTCGTTCAACAGTTCTCGAATTTCCATTTCAACCAGTTCACGCGTTTCTTGATCAGGTACTTCGTCGACCTGGGTAGGAATTATTTCGTTCTGGCTATAGAGCAGTAGAAAGGGAAGAATTACCTTATTCAAATACACGGCTACATTGTCACGAGGAATACCTACTTGACGGGCGAGAAGGAGATGCTCTTTCGTCTGAAAAAACACATGAATTCTCTGTTGTCTGGATAAATTGTCTGTTTAGATAAATTTTGACACAATGATACAGTTAAAAATGTGATGGATGAGCTGCGCTCCAAGAAAGGTACGCATTTTTATCAGACCAACAATTCGGTGCTTTTCGTCTTCTAAGGATCCTGGTGAGTAGGAAAAAATTTTCGGAGACCACAAAAACGTTATTTCATCTTATTGAAGAGAGTTTCGCAGGAAAAAAAGACGAGCAAATAGCGGGTATGGCTAACCCACGCTAATGCTGATCTCTTTGGTGGAGCCGAACCCCCTGACGAGTGATGCTGACTGGAAGTGGGTAAAAGTCAGACGGGTGGTACTGTTCATACCCGCTGACAATGGTGTTGGGTCACCTCAGCTCCACCAAAAAGGATAGTGTATCGAAAGGCTAGCAGTATCTACTTTTAACTCCGCTTCCTCATGAATTACTCATGGAATGAAATACGTTTAACACTTTGACGACAATATGAGCCACCGGTGGCTCATGCGTGTCCGTCCGCGTGGGACATTATGAGCCACCGGTGGCTCATAACATAACGCGCTGGCGCGAGTCCCACGGCGCGTCCAGCGCAAAACAGCGATTGTCGTCAATGTGTTAGGGCTTGTTCAGGCGACGCGCGTCGAAAATGCAAAATCGAAGCTCAATCGATAATTAACGCCCTTGATCGAATTTGCTCTTTTGCATTAGTGGCGCAGTCCGGTTGCGCCTCATATAGGCAAACTTACTGGTCGCTCGGGTTTTTTAGAAGGCTGCTATTCCTTATTAATGGAAATTTTGACAAAATTCACTTTTTTCGTTCAATTTCTTTCCTATGTGATTATATCCCTAATTTTTTTTTGCCTATATGAGGCGCAACCGGACTGCGCCACTAATGCAAAAGAGCAAATTCGATCAAGGGCGTTAATTATCGATTGAGCTCCAATTTTGCATTTTCGACGCGCGTCGTCTGAACAAGCCCTTAAGCGAGTAGTCTCCAAAATGCTACTCGAATTTTCATACCCTAAAATGGACGAAAATCGCCGAAACGCAAGCCTAATAAATGAGTATACCAACCTTGGAATGCAGCATTCAGCAACACAAACAGGAATCTTCACTGGTTATCTGTGAGAAACACAAACCAGAACATTTTCTGCAATTTTTCATATTCCCAGGTAACATGGATGACGCAAACCTGAGGCATAGCTCCATCAGTGGCGGCCACAACAAGAATGGCACCTTCCATTTGTGCTGCACCCGTGATCATGTTCTTGATGTAATCAGCGTGGCCAGGACAGTCGATATGAGCGTAGTGACGCTTAGCTGTTTCGTACTCCAAGTGAAACGCGTTGATGGTGATACCTAAGCAGAGACTTAGACTTTTTACGTTCGACTTTTTAATTTTTTTTTGAAAACGTGAGAAACATGTCGCACAGTATTATATCGCAAGCCTACCTCTCGCCTTCTCCTCCGGGGCATTGTCGATGTCCTCATACTTCCTGTACTTAGCGCCTTTCGTCGTCGCCAATACTACAAAACATCTGATTCTCCAATGATCAAAAAAGTTCAGTTCTGAGAAAGTAAATGCTAGCATCAAATCGCAAAAAAAGCATATTATTCGCCATTCCTGAATTCATAGGCTTTTAGATTGATCGAAATCTATTCTCTTGAAGTCAGAAAATCCTATCTTACCGTACCAAAATCTTACTTTTCGTAATAGCCGATGTTAGTGTGGTCTTGCCGTGATCAACGTGTCCTATAGTTCCAACGTTGAGGTGAGGTTTGTCACGCTAAAATGAAAATTGATCAAACTATTAGTTATTCTATTTGCTGCATTCGTAGTATCAAGCACTAATGAAGTTCTGCGCGCTATTTAGGGAAGCATCTATGATAAGAATAACACGGAAATACCTTAAACGCGGGTGTAAATAGACATTAGAAATTTGGATCCTGCTAGATGCACAGAAGGTACCGACAATACTCCACTTACTACACTCCAGATATCGAAATATTTTTTCAATCGACCCTTCTCAAACTCTGCATGTGGACTTTGTGCAAGATTCGTGATCAACACCCCTGGAAACCCCCACGTACTAAGTTGAGGTGCAACTGACTGGGAAGTTTTTCTCCCGAACACTGGAGTGCAATAAACGGAATAGTACCGAAGTTTCCACAGTGAATTCATTTTGATTCAGAAAAAAAACATTGACACGTTACCTAACTATTGTTCAATAGGAAGGGTAAAAGCATGGAGAATAACTTCTCGTCTCATTAAACCGAGCAAAAAATGGTTCGACCGCTACTATCACTCGCATTCACGAGAATGTTTTCAAATTATGAAAATCTTCCGTAGTTATTAATATTTCGGTGCTATATGGATTGGCCCCACTGTTTACAACTAAAAAGACAATATTATCTTCTAACCTTGAACACAGCCTTTCCTCCAGGCACAGCCAAACAGCGCACTTGTTGTGATTTTGTGACGTTGTACAGGACCGTGTCTCCAAGTGAGCTGCCCAAAATTGCCTCTGCAATATAATCCATTAGACCTTCAAATTTGAAAGTGAAATTAGTTAAAAACAAAGCAAAAACTCACTGCTGGAGGGCACAGTCACCCTCAACAAGGAGAGAAACGGCATTGTTCTTCGGCTGAAAATGGAAACGATGTATAAGTGAAATCAGGTGCTGCTGATAATTAGTTCGGAGTTAAAGGCATAGTTGAAGTGACAAGAAATTGGGAATGAAAGTCTTCTCAGCAGCTCTCAAAACTATGATAGAAATACTTATTAACCCGTCATACTGATAAGGGTTTTCAAAAGCTTGAGTCACTTTGAGAGCAATGTGATACTCTACAATCGTGAGTAGAACGACAATACAACTTCTTTAAATCTCCAACATTCTCATTCTACTACCCTACCTTTATTATTTTATCGTTATCATTCTCTACATCACTAACAAACAAATAAATACTCGTCTTCACAAACAGTCCAAGACGTTACACTAGTTATATGCCCCAAAGAATGGTATTTTGGTATTCCAACGGAAGATCGAATCCTATTTCCCGCATATGGCCGAAAAATGCCCTTGAGCTCACTAGGGGTCCTTATTTAAGGAAACAACATCGAAAAAATATAAAATATAGAAAAACACCGCTATGAAATTATAAAGAAAAGAACAAAGGGGAAGAGCAGAACGATTCCCGAGCTTGCATCAGCGCCACACTTGCGCAAATTTAGTGCAGCAGGCGCATTTCTGGTGCGTGGGGGATCTCACTCAAATGTTTCCAGCCAGTGGACCTCTAATTAACATTTCAATCCAAAAAGAACCCCAAGAATGTATTTACCAGCGGTACGGAAAAGCACATTGGTAGCACATGCTCTACCCATGTTTGCATGATCCCTTGATCATTTGGTAGAGGCGATAGCGACCATTGGGATTGGGAAGGGTGCTCTACAAATTTATAGGTTTGTTATATTTGCAGAATTGTTTACAGAAGAGATATTGACGATGCTAGGATGCTCGCAAAAATAGTGACCCTTACGTGGCTCGAACCCGTGAACCAGTCGTTCCAGTGGCACTGCGAAACTATCCACTACACCTCTCCTTATTCTCGTTACCTCTCCCAATCGTTTCATCATTTACTGCTTTGTTGCTTTCTAAGGGTCCTTAGAGACCCGACGACGGGCAGTTTGAGCGACGAATTACGCGGTTGAGCATGAAAAAACACACAACGACGAGCATTCTCGGCCAACGCGACGTTTGCGGCGGCCGCATTGCTCTAACCGATACCGCGTTGCAACGCGCGGTCTGCCGCGTTGGACGAGAATGCTCGTCGTCGTTTCGTCGGATCTGTAAGGGCCCTAACAGCGAATAGGAGAAATACAAATGAACGGTCTGCAGGGAATGAAACTGCATAAGTGGAGCACTGGCCTGAGGCTCGGGTTCAAACTTCAAATGGCTCACCTCTTCTGTAATTCTCAAAAAAGAGACCAAAAAAGTAAAAAAGAAATTTAAAAACACCTTATGATTCGCGGAAAATTGATACAGGTAAGAGACGATCCACAACACGTTAATAAATAACAAAATAAATTAGGAAAAATCTTTATAGCATCCTGAATGTCGTACATTTAATATACAAACACACACATCAGTTCATAGAATAAAAAAAGGAAACAGATACATGAACTGCAATCCCCAAATCACAATTACACATCTCTATAATGGTAATGACAAGAAATAAATCAACAGAAATTCAATGAAAAGGAAACAACCGAGCTAAAAGAAAAATCAACCGAGGTAACAATTTGTGAAAAATCTATTCCGGAAAAGAGGAAATCCAAAAGGCAGTGGCTATTCACATCGCAGAGGAGGTGAATCGTCAGCAGAAACAATTTCAAAATCGAAATTAAGAAGAAAACGATGAATTAGTGTTTAATTAAGACATCTGGAGACATGAATAATAGCCATTCGCGTTATCGTCGGCTGAGCAGAACGTATAGAAGATATTCAGGAAAGTGAGTAAAGAATGATATTTCGTGACAGTTCGCCAAAAATCATGGGTTAGACCGACTCGGCCACCTTCAAGAAACCCACGTAGAATTGTCCGACTGATCTACAAGGAAGCGGAAGAGAATGACTGCTGAGAAGCAGCTGCTCGATCAGTTGCATACAACAGCCTAACGGCACGTCGATTAGTCCGACGCTCGCATCCTCGCCGTTTGCGCGCGGATCGCTGAAGTATAAACACATAGAACGAACAAATAGATTGAAAAAATGAAAAATTATTTCATCAAATCATCGTTGTAACAGAAAAGTTAAGTTAACTACCTCCTCTGCTCGGACATTGGTCAGGTCAAAGTTCTTCAATCATAGAACTCGTTCTAATTTCAATCGTGTACTGCGCTCTCTTTATTGGAACATGAATTTTGAAACTTTCAGATGGTATGTATCCAAATTTGTTGTTTAGTTGTACTTGTTTGTTGGTTATGTTAATTTAATTTGTTTGTTGATTGTTCAACTTCATTTCGTGTCATATGGCACCCACAATAAATAAATAGGAAAGACTGCAAGCGGCGCTTATACTATATAGTAAGAACTTAAACTCACGTTGCAGCACTTTGCGCATCAAAGACCTTGTAAAGCATCTTCACAGCAGGAAATGGATGCACTTCAACTGAAATACCACATAAAGCTAAAGGGTAAAAAAGCTTGCGGGCGATCAGTCCCTTAGAAACGCGCCACGCATTCGTCTTCCTTTCAGAATCAGAGCCCACTTTCTAGACAAGTTTGGCACATATCTGCCCTACCCCGAAAGATTGGAAGGCATGGTTAGCCTGGGCGAGGATCGACAATTCGATCGCGCGAATGTCAGTAGCGCCTCTTATCACTGCGCCACTCGCACCAAAATATCACAAAAAAGCTTGAAGAACATGAAACACACCTTGCGATTCTTCCGTGTCTTCGTTACGCAACTCACCCGTTGCCGCAACAACGTAAGAGTCGAGAAGCCAAATCTGAAATTCATTATAACGTAGATTTACGGATAAAGTCGATCCAGAAATATCGAAAATAAAAGTAAATAAAGAAAGTATCTAACCAGCAGATGTGGTGTTTTATTGAGCGATCGAACGACGAGTTTCAGACTCGACTGTGCCTCACATGATGACAGGACTAGCTGAGCGAAGAAAACTGATATACTGCTGAATCTGAAGATAACGACTGATAAGATCATTGAGAGGGAAGATGACACGAAAAAAGAAAAAAATGCAACAACGCCAGTTGACTTTTGGTCGGAAATTGAACCATAGAGCTTACCTTGACTTCAGAAACGCGTTTGAATTCGCTGCCAGGGTACAAACCGAATGGTGGAACAACAGGATATCATTACGATCTGAAAATAGAGCAATGACAAAATTTCGAATAATCCTCCATCAGATTTGTTTCAGAGGACACTCATGATTTCTATAAAAAATAACATTGAGAACCAAAGAAGATTTCGAAGAAGAAGATTTCCTGGACAACCAGGAGGGGGATCCGTCGCTCAAACGTGTGTCAGTGGCGTCCCTTACCGCTGCACCACGGAATTATTAATAGTGACAGAAACTAGGCGTTTTTCATTTAAGGCACATTGGCAGCTGAGCAGAGACCGTGGAACTTGTGAACGCAATTCACGAAAAAATCGATAAATGATTTTTGACTGCACCAGTCCACAGAGCCGAAGCAGAGCTTTATCTCTGGAAACACGATACGATTTCGTTGAACAAGGGTATCTAATTTTCTTTTTACTTCCCATAGCTTCTTCCCTCTGTGTTTATTAGACCCGTTATTTGAGCTTATATGTTTTTGTGCTCTATGCTGTCTGTTTGTTTTTTTTTGTGGCTGCATGCCCCGATCACATGTAACCAATCAATCAATCAATCAATCAATCAAAATGATAGAAACACTACAAAGAAACTTACTTTTCACAACAATGCCGAGTTCCGCACTGCATCCGTTACAAAGCAGCAATCGATCGTCGTGACATATGGATGGATCGGATATACTCTGCAACGTAAAAGTGAGGAGTTCGATTAAAAACTGTAACGAAAAACTACAATTACAGCGACCATTAACATACCTCTCTATTGATGGCAACATAGGAATGGCTTAGAAGAAATCGCCGACCGTTGGGAAACCAGTCCGAATGCATTTGCCCTGACTCCGTACCATCACGATGTTTGCTGTGCCTAAAAAAACGATCAAAAGCTCTAGATGAGAATACCATACCCAACGGATACCGTTCTGGATCGCATCCAGCTCCGCAAGAATCTCGACAATAATAATCAGCTGATGGCGACGTCTCCAACCAATCATCACTTGGGAGACACGACAAGGAAACTGTGCTAAATATCATGCCTTTGAATAAAATATTGCCGTATTTAAAAACGATTCAACATTAACATAAAATTTTAACTAATAGAAATGAAACATACCCTGAAGTTGCTTCAACTATCGGATGTCCGCACTGAGTGCAAGTGAGACTTATATTCGCTCCAGAAGCATCTTTACAGAATTCTTCAAGTGGTTCGGTGTCACAGATATCTCGCGCCAATCGATGAAATGTCTTCGGCACTGAAAACCGGATTTTTTTTCAAAAAAAAAAGCAGAGTGAAGTGATGATGATCGTCAGACTCATCAGAATGAGCCATGCATACGTTTTCGGTTCATTAGTCTACATGCCAGAAGATGTATACGTCGGTACTTTTGCCTTCGCTGGTATACCTACAGCCTATTTCCTTTATCCGGCTCAGCTCAGCTGACTTCCAATAGGAACCAGTTCACATACAATGCAACAGGAAGAAAATTTTGATAAACAGCATCAACTCATGGGTAAAATGTAAAGGTAAAGGGGTCGGCGTTGAGGGACTATTCTTTCAACGACAAATTCGCTATGACCTGAGGAAATTCATCTTTCGAAAAATTAAAAACGATAAAAAAAACTAAACGACGACTGGCTACTTGTTCATTCAGGAGGTCGTGCAGCGATAACAGGCGCTACTAACAACCGCACGATTGAATGCTGACCTTCACACAGTCTACCCACGTCTTTCATCCCTCCAGGACCGGGTAAATTGGTGTCACACTTGGCTGGAATAGTAGAAGCACTTATTAGAACAGCGGTTGGCTCCCCCAATTCATTGTCTAGGATAAATATCATCCACCATGCCTCTACGATTCGGAATTGAACACGAAAGTGGGGCAAATTCTTAGAGGCCTGATAAACGTGGATCGTTTCACCTTTGCATTTATCTCTTACCCTTGATATGAAGGTGATGCTTGGAATGTTACTGTCGATTTCGTGGACGCTTGATGGATTCTAACACGTTTGCTGAGCTCTAACCAACGAGCACAAAGTTGAGCTACGATGATTCAAAGCAAAAACAAAGAAATAAAAAAATAAAATATCGAGAGAAAAACAATGCGAAAACAACTCACCAAAGGGCATTCCATCCGCCTCAACGTGCAGTTTGCACATGAACAATCGTTGATTATCCGCCCACGTAGGAGCACAGAGAGACTGAGGATACAACGTCAGGTTGGATATGTTGGCTCGATATCGGGGCAGTCTTTGTTGCAAATGCAAACTCTCGGCAATCACCGAAGGCGTGCCCAATTCAACAGCGTGCTCGCTAACACGAACAATATTGAGTCCTTCGTTCCTAAATATTGTCCACATCTTCTTGGAAGGACGACAAAAAATGAATAAATGTTAAAATAATGCGAACAAAACGCTCACTCCTTGTCATTTTCGTCTCCAGCGCCAGCAGCAGCTTTTGCGAGGTCTTCGGGTGGACAGTCGACGAACAATGATGCCAGTTCAGCACGAGGTTTCACTTCGAGGAAAAACGAATGTTCGTGCCATTCCGTACACATGAATGGTCCTGAAATACGTGCACAACCGTTACACTTTATTCATTTGACAAGTTAAAAACGAAAAGAAACGTTAGAGAACGCTAGGCAAACAACAAGACGTTCTCAACCACCGAGCAATTTACGAAATCTTGTTTGAATGAAATATTTCGCCAAACAGCCACGATACTTCGCTGTCAAAATGTTAGAGTGACTACATGAATGCTACAAAAAAGCCTAGAGAAAATCGAAATAGCTCGATGAGGACAACAGTGTGAATATGTAGAAACATTGGGTAATCTATAAATGTAATCAAAATTACACAGAAGAAATAACGAAAAGAAAAGGTAACAGTAAAGGGCCCGGCATTGATCAGATCCCTGAGAGCGCGCCATGCATCTGTAGCTGGAACATTCCATGTCCATCGACAACGTCATGAAAGAAAAACGTCTTAATAAGGAGAACCTTATGGTCAGTCTATTCCGGCGCATAGAAATGACAACCGTTAGACAAGGTGTAGGTGGGATAGATGCCTCATGGATGCTAACTCCACCACCAAACACTTCCAGTGGGCCGACGGGTTTGCTGAGCATCTTGGGAGGATGTTTATTTCCAAATAATGTCGTCTAAGTCATAAATGACTAGCCAGGAAAGTTATTTGGGAACATTTAGGGACGAAAACGGAGCCGTCGCTTCTCCTCATCGAGACGACCGAAGACTGAGGAGCGGAAGAGACAGATGGCAGAGGCCGTTCTCCGATGCATGACATTCGCAATGAGAGATAGAGCTCGACAACGAGATCAATTCGCGCACGTCGGAAGATGACATTCTATACCATACCTTTGTTTCTTATTGTGGAGCTTCTTATTAGACAGATATTCACCGTTTTCCAATTCAGATTATACAACTAACAATCCAGACACTTAATTTGTTCACTAATCAGACTGCTCACACTATTCTTTAAGAACTGCGGGAAAAGAGAGCACAAAGTTTTCCAAAATTATTTCTTTGCAAAAAAAAGCTCGTCAGGCGAAACGGAAAACAATCAACAAGCAACTAACGTTACCCAGGTGAACAATCGTCAAATCCCAACGTTTTCCCACCGAACGGGGATATGTTCCCTTTTATTTTCTGCAACCAGCACTTCGAAGAATGTATCCACTATACCTGAATTTCAGAAGAAAATGACTTTTCAATGCCTCCAATCGCTGCAGAAAGCATCTAAGTGAACTAAAACCGAAGGCATGTGCATGAATCTATACTTCATACTTGTCGAACACTGCTGCATTTAGTGGCAGTGAAGTACAACAGAGCAAATAGGTCGCGTGTCTCGGAAATGATAAACGATGAACAATATGATAACATGGAAGCCCCGTCCGCGATTTGAAGACCCGTTATCAAGATGAGCCACATCATCCCGAACAAAACAAGGATAATTGATCAACACTTCATCATCGATGTGCGATAACAAAACAAGGATAATTGATCAACACTTCATCATCGATGTGCGATCTCATGACAGATTGTAGTTCTGCAGAGAATATCAAACCACATTTTAACGTTGCAGAGATGCCGCGCATAAACCCAACCTTGTGACAGGACTATTGAACTTTCCCAATTACACTGAAATCTACCTGAGCGTTGACTCCCAAGTGAAAGAAGGATTATCTGCGATCAAGAGGGCCGGGGTCGTTATAGCCTTGGCAAACAGATGGGTAAAGGGTTTGTACAAGAGCTGGAGACAACAGGAAATTCGCCAGGGTAAGAGGGCTGATTTGATGTGAAGGAAATATAAGGCATCTTAAAAAGAGGTATATATCGATAAAACGGCAAAAAAGGGAGAAGTGGTGGGTAAACGGTGCGATGGAAACAAAAAACACATTCAATAGATTAAAGAAAGAAAACGATGCTCAGCAAAAACAAGGCACAAATGGGAAGAACTTCTTCAAAATGAAGGAGCTCATATGAGCTCAATCCAAGGAAAAATGTAGCAGAACCTCCAACCAACACCAAAGATATACAAAAATGCCTTGATAAAACAACCTTGAAGGAACGAAAATGAATAGGGAACGCTGAAACAGACGCAGAAAAAAAAAACAAAATGTAAAAATATGAGACAGTCGTGTAAACTGCAGGTGAACACATTCGCTCATAGAAAATTTACGGTATGTACGTTTATTTACAGCAAACACAGAACGATGCGAAAAAATTCTCGGCAAGTACATAGCAGCATACCATATAATTCAAACACGTTTCTTACACAAAGTGTCAAAAACCAATCGATACATACATAGTAACCCTACAGTGAAAATGTCAAAGAAAACTATCAGTAAAAATCATGCAGATGGAGAAGCACTAGAAAGAGCACAATAAAATGACGATGCTATAGGAGATAGTACCAAATAAATAGTTTGCAATAAGGGCGATACTAAAGAAAAGACTATACAAAGACATGGACCAGCCATTTTTTGTTCGAAACATTTTCAGATCCCCTTTACCCACATACCCCGTCCAACTATCCTCCGCACAGCATGGCGACAATGGTCCATGTTTATCGGAAATTTCGAAAAATGAAAAGAAAAAAGGAACTTGTCATCCTTCTACTTGGGTATAGAGCGCTGAATATATTCAGGTTATGATGTGATTCATATTCATGAGCAAAAAAGCTTCAATTTAATCTTAATGTGGACTCGCAAAAAGAGTTGAACATCGAGCGTCGCAGCCAGTTGATTTATTCTCTGAGATCATTCAAAACTCGTGCCATTGGCACTGCCACCGATTGACTGTCATCTTATCGATTGAGCGAGCTAATCAACCGATTTTTATACCAAGAAACCGGAAGCGAACATTGCAAGCAGGACCAATTCGATTCAAATGAAGTGTAGGCCGCGCGACAAAGTATAAACGATGCGTTTTCCTGCACATCTCATGATTTCTTGTGGCTGACTGAATATGGATGGAATCTGAACCAAAAAGCTCTTCCGAGAAGTACCAAACCCTTAGGTATTTCGGCTTTCACCCCTGATCTAGCCGGCGAGCAACCAGCGTCTAAATCTAAAAATTAAGGATAACAAGCTCGAGCTGAACCAAAGAAAAGGTGTTTCTTCAAACCAAGGAGGTTATCAAAAAGAGAATATGAACCCATCGTGTGGTGACATCATCATTAGACGAAGACAATACCGAACATAACGAACACAGTATGACCGAAACGGCAGTTATGAACTCAACAAACACCTATTCTTAGTTGTGTTAGCGTTGTTGTTAGTAACAAACATGCATAAATGTCTAGAAATTCATATTTGCGTTATTTTTTCTTTGAATAGGCAACTATCACATGTTAGACGACTAAAAGAGAAAATATTACACTGATTTAAGAAACACACTACGAGCAGCTGTATAGATCGTATGGGCAGACAATCGAGCTGTGAAAACCCGAAATTCGAAGAGGAATGAGAAAATTCGAAGAGTACTTATAAAATAAAATCATGCTGGGCGTCACAAGCCGCTCAGTCTGCTCATCGATCGTGTTATGATGGAACGCGAGGAACTTGTGGGTGGATTCGTTGCTACGTTTGATCTTCCTCGATTACCGGATCGTCCTAAATAAAAGTGATCGTCAAAAATTCCCAATATTAATATAATCATCTTGTGGGGTGCTTAAGGGAACGGTTGGTCAAATGATAAAGGACTACTGGGCATTAATAGAAACTGAATGATGGAACGACTTCGGGAAAACGACTAAGGAGAGAGTCGAACATTTTCGAAAAACAAATGAACGAAAAATAGTTAAGAATGAAGGCCACCAACAAGATCCTGATTTTTAACGCAACATTTAACATGAATGCCCAATCACCCGATTATACGCATAATTCCACCCAGAACCATAGAATAACCGAGCAAATTACAAATACAATAAAATTATGGTGGTGAAAGAGACTAAAAAGCAAAATGGTATACACGAGTTAGTGGCAATACTCCAGCTGGTAACCAAGGTTAGTATACATAGCATATATCGGGTAAGTCTTGGCGTAACTGACACCGTCAAAGCATGGAAAAATCTAGGTGAATTTGAGAAACTATTTGTTCAATGACCAATTCCAACACGGTTGAGGGTACTATTGTACCTTTGGGGCCCCACTTTTTTTTCGTTTAAAATAGGCCTGTTGGCGGTAATCGGCCATGAGAAGAACGATCCTGATACTCGTTAAGTGCGGAAATGCCTTATAAGCCCGTTATCTTAGGTTTTAGAGGCGAGGAAACTTGTGAGATAGCACGCGGCGGCGGGAGACGCAGACAGTGCACTCTCTTCCCCTGCACGTTTCGAAGTGCTTCCACTGCTGAGTCCGCGTTCAGCTCGCTCCGACTGGTCGGAGAGTTTCCAGTGGAGGCTCGGACAACACCCAGACAGTACTACCATGGTACTGTCTAGGAATCGTTGGGGACGGGGACGAATTCTACGGCAACCGCGCCGAGATAACCCTTGGTGTTGTTGTCCGAGCCTACACGTGATGCCACTGGAAACTCTCCGACCAGTCGGAACGAGCTGAACACGGACTCAGCAGTGGAAGCACTTCGAAATGTGCAGGGGAAGAGAGTGCACTGTCTGCGTCTCCCGCCGACGCGTGCTATCTCGCAGGTTTCCTCGCCTCTAAAACCTAAGATAACGGGCTTATAAGGCAGTTCCGCACTTAACGAGTATCAGAATCGTTCTTCTCATGGCCGATTACATCCAACAGACCTAATTTAAACGAAAAAAAGTGGGGCCCCAAAAGTACAATAGTACCCGGTTGAGCATAAGAAATTTGGTAAGTGAGGGAGACGACAAGCACAATTGGGTAACACCAGCAACCAGGTACCCAAAGGTAAAAATGGTAAACTAACGTAGAAAAGCGATGGGTATGAGGAGACGAGGGCACATTCACTTCTACTATACAAGCCTTGATTACCAGCTGTAGTATTATCACAAACTCATGAACAACGCCATGTCCAGGTTCAAAGATAGTCGCACCCAGGACATAAAAAGACTGTCACTTCCTTTTTTCTTTTTTCCACTCTTTTTTTTTGAATACAGATTGCGTACATTTCGGAGCGATTACCAATTCTTCCTCTCAGCGTTTACGGTACATTTAAAATTGATACAAGATTAAGCGACACCAGAGACAGAGAATGAGCAAGCATCGAAAAGAAGAAAATAATAAGACGCTGAAATCGAGAAACAAACCGCGAATTTCAACGCATACCGTTTCCTCCGTTACCACAGCGCAGTTCACGAGTCTTTTCCTTCTTCGAAGTGGCACTTGTTCGACGACTTTTCTCCGCCTCCATCTGCTTCATTCTTTCGCGTTCCTCCTTCTCACGACGCAACCGCTCCATCCGGGCCTTTTCCAAGTTACGGCGCGACATATATTCGTCCCTGTAGCTTTGCATTATTCTCCAGAAATAGATCAACGACATGATTTATGTAGTTCCAAATAAAGTATGAAATTTCAATGAAGAGTAAATGTACTGGATGTCAGAATCGCCCTCGTCTTCGTCGTCCTCATAGCTGTCATTGATGTCGTCATCACTCCATCTTTCTGAACTCGAGTAATCCATACCAGACCCATTATCATCGTCATTTCCCTCGAATTGTTCATCATCCTGCACTTCGAAGGCGTCCGAGCCTTCGCTCTAAACATGAGGCCCGTCTACAACGTAGTAAAACGAAGAATTCTATAGGCATGCTCGATTTTCAGAAAAAGTCTTTTGTAGAGAGGAACCGTCTCTTAATCAGAAGCAAATGTTTCGAAAAGATATAAACCTCGAAATAATCGTCGTCCATATCATACTCATAGTCTCCCTCATCAGAATCTCTCTTCCGCTCCCATTTCTCCAAATGATCCAATTCTCGTTCATCCAGTTCTATTAGTTGGGCTGCATCTCGTTGTTTATCTGAAAAAAAAACATAGATTTTGAAACAGTTACTACGGTATCTTTTATTACTGTAGGTCGTTGTGGAGCAAATGATATCACAAATTCGCAGCAATGATATCATTCGCATTAAGGTTTAGAAGTGCAAGCAAAACTCTCCATGTTGTCAATGAATTTATAGAACAAAACGGACGAAGAAAAAACAAAGAATTGAAACCCGACCTGGAAACGCTATCAAATACTGATCGATGATGGCATTGATAGTAGGATCACGAGTAATATCTACAGCACTCCATCGGCACTAAAACTCAATATAATTGATTCGTTGAAAGAATAAGGACTGGTATATTTAAATTTGAATCACCCTCACCTTAGGGCACTTGGCATTCAAGGAATTCCACTCGTAAATGCAACCAGCGCAGAACTTGTGATTGCACGGAGACACACTACAACAAACATAAAACGATGTTCAGAAAGCGAACCATGACCGGAAAAAGAAAAATAAGCGAAGAAAAGGGCGAATGGAAACGCACTTCATAGCATTGTGCATCACTTCTAAGCAAATATCGCATGTCAGAAGAGACTCGTCGAAAAAGCACGTGACTTTCGGAGCATGATTTGGTTCACGATTTAAATGCGACGGAACGATACGATTTGATTCTTGTCGTTGAATGGCGGCTGTTTTCTTCTTCTGTGTCTGGTTGCGCCTCGTCTGAAAACTGACGGTGATTTAGCTGAAATTCTAGCACTCACCATAAACTTCTTTGAAACTATTGGGTGCTATGCGAGTTGGGGCTCAGGAAGTATTAAACTGCTTCGAAAACGAGTAATTCTCCACAATCGTACATCAATTATAGCAGGCCTTGGTGGAAGAACAAAGTCTTGGAAGTTGTTTTTTTTTCTGCTGCACCCCATCCCGGATACCACCAAAATGGCAATTGCTCAGAGGTCCACATTCACTGGTGAAGGTACAAAAACACCAATTCAGTATAAAGAAATTGTTATAAAAACAGCAAAACTACCGCACAAAAAACAATTTTTCAAAATATAGCAAGCGTTTGTGGTGCTTCTGCTGGTGGGGTGAAACCAGAAGGAGCACATCAGTATAAGCCAAACAAACGAACATAAGAGAGACCTCAGAGACTTAGGGCTCGAAAAAATGTTGTAAAATAAGAGTTTTTGATTACGCTGGAACACCAATTAGAACAGGTTGCCGCGAAAGACTTAAACGATATAGTCTTTGGAGATTTTCTTTGGATGTATCACAACCACATAGCACTGAATTTGTCAACAAGATACTGCCCTCTCTGCGTTATGGAAATATTTAATGAGTCACTGTAGTTGCTATGCGTGTGGATGCACCCGAAAAAATATTTCCTAAGGCCTTTTTCTGTACTCTCTAGGTTCCCCAGAATAGATTACTTCCTTCCAAAACGAGAATTTTCACACATTTCTTGAACAGCAATAAGAGCGGGTTTTCATGGGAAACTGAAGCCTCAGGGAATGTTAATCTCCAGCGACACCCAAATCGAAAGCACCTCATTGTAAATACATCTCGAATACTAGTGTTTCGACATTTTAGGTTTAGGTGGGCCAATGCTGTAGAGAGCTATGGTATATACTCAATAATTACTCGAAAAATTGCTCAGCATTCCACAAATCTTTGAACTATTCCGACGACTGTTCACATTGGAGAGGACAGTCACATAACCTTGTTGCCCCTTCAAACTTGATCAGAAAAAGCTTTGTGCAACACTTACCGCGACTGGTGCCATCTGTTGGAAACTAGGATCACACCAATACCACAAATGTAGTCCTAAACAGTTGCTGTCAAAACTTCAACGCTCAACACTACTAGCACATAATAGAAACCAACCGAGTAGAGTGAGTAATACTGAGGTAATGGACCCACCCCACACCCCGATCAGATATCTATGGTTTCTAACCAGCGCAATCAGTGATATTTCCTTGAAGAAATGTTTTATTCACATAATACACAGAAAATAAAAACAGATGAGAACAACAACAACACATAAGCATACAATAACTAACATAGTGCACAATGTAAGGAAACAACAAGGAGTAATGCGCCGTTCGCTTAAGAAACGGTCATTTCAAGATGCACCACGGATACTATTCAGGTAATTGCACACAAAGCGTAAGACTGTTCAGCGCCCTCCTACAAAATATTAAAACTTGATGATCCTTAAAACTACAGGTCAAACGGAATCACGGCCCAGATTCATGAACGGACGAACGGTCTCCGAAACCACGTCGGCGATAAACCCGCTCGATACCGTCGAGGTCTGAGCTGCGAGAAATGTACGTACAATAAAATTATAACAGTAGCCACTGATGGATGAAGCGAAGGAATTTATGCAAGGGGTTAGGGCAGGGGTGATACAGGGGCAGGTGTAGCTATTTCCACCCACCGGTCAGAATATCGATCCTTGTTCGGCATTACCAAGCCTTCCATCACTCTGGGATCGGGTAAGTAGGTACTAGAAAGTTAAAGTAAAGCCACTGACTTTTTTGACAGCCCCACAAGTTATTGCATAGGCCAAATACGCATTCAACACGTCTCTACGATTATGAATGGAACAAGAATCCGGCGGCGCGTCCTAAGGGGACTGACCAACAGCGAACACTCTACATTTATTACATTACTAGATTGGAGATATGGCGATAAAAGGCAAAGGTTCCGTCATGGCCATCTCGTACTCTCTTCCGAGTCAGTGTTGTCTGGAAAACTAAGAGATAGAATTATACGAAACAAAAAAGAATGGAACCAAATCATTGCTATGATGTAAATAATCCGACTGACTATATTTATCCTATGGCGTTGCTTTCAGATAAGATAGTACACGCAAACAATTATAGTCTAACGGCAGAAAAACCACAAGAAACAGATAAAAATGTAATCGAAATACTTATTACCTCATGTGAGAGTCACGAAAATACCATGAAATTATCAGTATATGACCTCAGTCCTGAAATTCTACACTTTTACAATACAGATACATGATGGAAAATCGAATAAAGCAATTGTGCCCTGCGACACGGAACTCAACATACTAGAAGAGCTAAGGAGCAGGTAATTCTAGTCCACTGTATCTTTATAACACTTTTGTGATGTCGCTATCGTTTCGTTTCACACCCGCAAGAAAATTTGAAAGATAAAAACGACCCCAAGAAAATTTCTCTGCCCGGATACGAGGAATTTGGAAAAAAAGAAGAATTGCCGGTGACTTGTCCCCTCTTCAAGAGGAGAAACATTGGAATCTTTCTCCTAGTTACATTTTCAGGAAAATCATCGAGAAATGAAGCAAACTTGCCGAATCCTAGTAAGCAGCTCATCAATAATCGATATTGTTCGATCTCGATACTCGGGGCTCCAATTCGCACGATGTTCTTGGACAATTTCGTGTCGAATGTTATCAGGCGTTGAGAAAAACGCATCTAAAAAGAGACTCTGATAATGAAATGACTGCAAACTTTTTGTTAATTTTCGCGTAAAGAACGTCACCATGAAGAGAGGATGTGGCCGATGATACGCGGGAATGAGATCGTCGCAAAAACTCAAAAACATGGTCGACGATGTAGTGACCGTTGGAGCTCATCGTGAAGCGCTGTGACGGTTTAACTCGGTCGAGTTTTATCGAGACACAACGTTCGCAGGTGTAGCAGTAGCGATCCGAGTGCTGCATATGGTCCCTAGAAGATATTTCAGCAATATTGAGCTTATGGAACTCCAGGGGCCGAAGAATATTCCTCAAGTCAGAACGGATGGATAGAAGACGAATACAAGGGTTTACAAAAGAAAATACGCCCACATATTTACTTTCGTGCATCTTCTTACAGGCAAGAATCTCATTAAAACGTCAAGCAGAAGTGGAAAGATGTCAAAAGTAGCTTAATGGTGCTCTCAGGATTAACGTCATTCATAAATAAGAGGTTATTGGAAATTTTCACCAACTCGAACTGGTCGTTCGATACCACAACACCGTCCGTTGTGTGAGCCATCTCCAGCGCCACAATGTCATCCAGTGCATGACCTTCGGCAAGGTAGATTAGCCCAATACTTTCCAGCTTCTAAAAGCTTCACATAATGAAGACACATTAATAACACATTTCTTACACATCAAGCACTGTTCAACCCACGGTCGGATTGATTTTTCACCCGGTCTTGCTCAACCTTCACTTACTGGAGCTATTTGAGGTGCCGGTCACGAATGTGTGGTCCATTTTTTGAATTTTGGCCGTTTTTGTGATAATGGAGACGTGTTGGCGCAGAGGAGTACCCATGTGAAGCTGCATCCCGAACAACCTATCCAAATGGAGTTTCGGGCAATTCAGTAATTTTGACCTGGTCAAACCAATTGAGCGAAATTCGAAAACCAAACTTCAGAATCGTGATCAGCGTAAAAATAACCTCATGAGACGAAGCTTTACCGAATTGGCGTCGCTAGATGAACCACACTGCAAGCGATAGTAGTGGCTTCACGTTGAAATTCGAAAAAAAGGAGTCCAGACTCGTGATCAGCACCCAGAAAACCACATGGTCGAAGTATGAGCAAATTTAAAAAGACAAATTTCCCTCGACAACTGGAGTGTTGTAAACTGAGCAGTGGCCATGAGTTAAGTACAAAATTGCTTTGATAACATTCTTCTAGCGCTTGTCCCGCTTTGAGCAGGGTCCGCTTTACTAATTCTCTGACGCCATACCGCTCTATCCCGCGCGTGGTCTGGATGAATTCTTTCTGCCTTCAGATCTACGTGTATCGTAACCAGCCAGCGCTGCTTCGGACGTCCCCTCGGTCTTGTACCTTGCATGTCGAAACCGAGTCCAATCTTGCACACCGTGTCGTCACTTGCTCGGAGCACAGCCCGTACCACCTCAAACGGGACTAGCGAAGTTTGTCGGGTATTGGACAACAGGTATATAAGGTATGGGTATCGATGACATCTCTAACAATTAGAATCATGGCCACAACAGAGATTAAATTGAACAGCGCTACGAAGCAGCAAAAACAAACTAAAAAAATATTCGAAAAAGAACTCACATCCACAACAAATTTATGAGCCACCGTAGTGTCTTTAGTGTACTTCCACTGGGAAACGGCAACCACATCGAAGCCGTTTTTAATGAAAAACCTCATCACAGCCAACAAACCTCCAGCGCTCACTTTGTTGGTTCTAAAAGAGATACCGACTGAGAGCGAGTTCCACGGCTCAACGACGAGGCGATATTGATTCACTGATGATGAGCCATATAGAAATAGTTTACTGGAAACCTTACGAAACTCTCATACCCAGAAAAGAAAGGCAAGATGGTTTAAACAATATACGGACAACGAATATTCGCTTAACACGGGTTTTCTTTCACAAGCCGAAATAGTTATTCTTTTCGGAGGTACATATTTCACATTTGGTGATGTTTCCAGCTGGTTTCTTCCTGAGCATACATCCTTCAAACTTTTATTTACCAGCTGATGCTAATATCTGTTTGTGTAGATAACCAAACACTTAATTGCGCATTGAAACCTCAACAATTTCGATTTACGTTTAGCAAACGTAATACGCGTTTGAGGTGTTTCATAGTACAACTCGATCAAAAGCACCTTCAGCTCTACCAAAATTCTGCAAAGCTCTTGAGGCTATGACAAATGTAAACGCTCCCGCTCAGAAGAAACTAGAGAAGGTCACTGGAGCCCACTACTGAATTGTTTTTCAAAAAAAGCCAAAGAAAGCATGTGTGCGTGTAGCAACTGTAAAAATACGGTACTATTGTACTTTTGGGGTCCCACTTTTTTTCGTTTGAAATAGGCTTAGTAGGGGTAATCGGCCATGAGAAGAACGATTCTGATACTCGCTAAGTGCGGAAATGCCTTATAAGCCCGTTATCTTAGGTTTTAGAGGCGAGAAACCTGCGAAATAGCACGCGGCGGCGGGAGACGCAGACAGTGCGCTCTCTTCCCCTGCACATTTCGAAGTGCTTCCACTGCTGAGTCCGCGTTGAGTTCGCTCCGACTGGTCGGGGAGTTTCCAGTGGAGGCTTGGACAACACCACCAAGGGTTCTCTCGGCGCGGTAGGCGTAGAATTCGTCCGTCCCCCACGACTCTCAGACAGTACCATGGCAGTACTGTCTGGGTGTTGTCCGAGCCTTGGTAGTGTTTTCCAAGCCTCCACTGGAAACTCTCCGACCAGTCGGAGCGAAATGAACGCGTACCCAGCAGTGGAAGCACTTCTAAATGTGCAGGGGAAGAGAGTGCAGTGTCTGCGTCTCCCGCCGCCGCGTGCTATTTCGCAGGTTTCTCGCCTCTAAAACCTAAAATAACGGGCTTATAAGGCATTTCCGCACTTAGCGAGTATCAGAATCGTTCTTCTCACGGCCGGTTACCCCTAATAGACCTATTTTAAATGAAAAAAAGTGGGACCCCAAAAGTACAATAGTACCAAAAATACTTGATCAAAATTGTTGATTTAGAAAAGAGTAAGGTAAGACAAAACTAAGGAGCATAGAAACTTACTCACTTTCCTCCTTCGTCATATGCATGAGGTTTGGAGCGTCCAAGATGACATATCGACGAACTTCGTCTGGTGTCTTCGGTTGCAGGAATTCATCGTCGAGCACCAAATTCGGCTTGTCACTCATACCCACTCTGAGCACTATTCAGAGAGCAATTGTAGGTTTAATGTTGAAGCTCGAGGTTCGAGATTGGTAGAGATATTTATTGAATACACTGACGTTTCGGCGTGTATCGCCTTCTTCAGAGTCTGAAAAAGTCCAACTATACATCTAGACTACTAAATCAAACGTCGAACATGGCAACTAGTATTCGGAGAGTAAAAAAGAACTCCGAAAAACTCGTGATCTCCAAGCAGTTCAGAGAATCATCTGAAGAGGCTTTATTCACTAGGACTTAGTTATTAGAAAAAATCTGCTTCAATGAGTATTCGAGTGTAGAGACACCGGAAATACATGCTAATTTGACCTTCCTCGAAGGATTTGGAAAGTATAGCAGCAATCGCCACAAAAGAAACTAAGGGTAAGATCCAAACGAGTAAACGACTAGAAACACTCGCAAACAAGTGAAGAAGAATTTCACGATACCGGATTTGTACTGTAGTGCTGCAGGTCAGGAAATTTCAAAGTGGTCTCCACGAAAACTTCACCCCATTTGTGTGGTGTTTTACAAAGTTATTGTTATTGTTTACTACATGTAGTCAGGTACATGCGACCGTAACATAAAACTGATACACAAAACACAGCATGAAAAAGAGCAATAGAATGAAACAAAGTCAAAGAATCAAGTAGACAGTACGCCTAGCAAGACGGAATTATCAGTTAGATGGGATAGTATTATGAAGATGTTGAAATTTGGAAGGAAGACGAACGCTTGAGCAGCTTCTGGTACTCCCTACCAGCCCTATTCATAAAGAAGCTTGCTCTAGCTGAATACCTTACAAGGGGAAGCAGTAATTTATAAGTCTTGCCCCTAGTCCTGGTGGGATACAACGGAAAGGAATTACCTTTTACTTTAAGTTCGCCTAGGAGGATTTCACGCACCACTAACAAGTCGAAGAACTTTCTTCTAGATTCCAAGGAGGACAGACCGAAGGACGCTTCGCAGACGAAGGAATCCGTCCGAAATCAAAACCCTCGAGTTCTTATTAGAAGCTTCCTAGTAAAACTGTTTTGCTAAGATTCAAGCATATTGACAAGTATCTTCTTCTTGGGAAAGAAAGTAACGGTACCATATTCCAGGATAGGACGAATGCAGGTTTTGAAGGCTTTTAAAAGAACTGATGGATTGTCCTCGAAGTGCCCAAACCCCTGATGGTCCATGAGCGGTCATTCCGAGTTTGAAGAAAATCAGTTGCAAAAAACTGTGTATGGTCGAGTGCTTATAAAAATGACCAACAATTGGGGTAAGACGATAGGTATGCACCATGTGATAGCCGAACCTCTTGATCAACAACAAAAGAAGGGCGCTGCTCCTGCTGCTGCTGCCACGGTGCCGGCAGGCACGACATTGGAAGAGGGGCATGACATTGTCACTGGGGCGCGAAAGTAAAAACAGCTGTGAAAGCGAGTAACTCGACTATATTTGGAAAAGTATTTCAGAGAAATAGATAGCGAAACACAGCAAATTCAACTACCTGATACAGCGGCTGGTCTGCAAGTCACTGTATACGCCAAATACACATTCACCAGGCCTCTACGATTCTCAACGGGAGGCGAGTCCATGGCGCGTCTTTGGTGGAGCGATCGACGTCGTCACTTTACCTTTTGGCCCTTGTTATACCTTCGCTCGTGGAGAGAGCCAGCCGCTTGCGAGCGGTGAGCGCCCAGCCGCTAACCTCAGACGCTGAGTACGCGACGCACGCACGCACGCGCCCGAAGCATACAGAGCAATGCGCGAGGTGATCGGTCCACCCCCAGCGAGAGTGTCAATCGCAGTGCAATGCGCAGCGACGAGAGCGTGGAAGGTTCGCTAGCGTGCGCATAACAGCCCGTGAGCGTCACCACGCCAGCGTCAGCGTGATAACTTGTACAAACGTGTCTGGCCCCACGGTGTCTGATACTGAATGGACGAGTTACGCTGGGGGGTGAGCGAAGGTATAACAAGGGCCTTACCTTTTTACACCACCCAGAAAGCGGCGACGCGTAGCCGAATAATTCAAGTTTTGCACCTGTGATGTCCTACAAATGCTTTTCCTACGAATTCGGACCTGTGAGCGGAACATGAGCAATATGTTGCTACGGACTTCAAAAGCAACGACATTTCACGATGAAATTAAAAATGACTCAAGCTAACTAGAAGGCAAAAGCCTTCGAAAGACGAACGTGATTCAGAAAATAAACACCATATAAATGACCACGAAAGAAGAGGAATTTCATCACTGTTCACCTGCTGCCATATGTCACCTACTTACGAAATTATGTGGCTGATTTTGCTGCTCGCAATCTGCTTCCTTTCGAAAGCACAATCGCCACCTGATGTTACCGCTGGCTTAACAGGTCTCCACGACTTTCTGCACGAGGTAACAGGCGTTCCCGAAAAAGTAATCTTCGCCTACCAACGCCTACTCAACAAAGCACCTGCTGAAACTCGGGTACGTTCGCTATTATCGGAGAATAAAGTAAAACAATGTCGTTCTTCACTGCCTTTTCCGATGGGTGGTACAGAGAACAAAACAGCGAGTAGTGAGAAAGGCTTCAACATTGCTTAGTTTCAATGTGAAACTTTGCGTTTGACATCGCGGTTTTATGGGCTACTGCTATGAGCCCTTACAGACCCGACGAAGTGCAATTTGAGCGACGAATTAGCCGTTATAAGTGCAATTGAGCGACGACGCGACGACGAGCATTCTCGTCCAACGCGACGTTTGCGGCCGCCGCATTGCTCTAATCGATAGATGTTGGTGGCGCGCGGTGACCGCCGCGCGAATTCGTCGCTCAATTTCTTGTCGTGGAGTCTGTAAGGGGCCTATGGTTTAAAGAAATAGATGTTGTAATGAGGATAGTCGTTAGAAATGCAGCTCTGATGTGACTCGATCTTTCGTCTCGCGCCCATGCGGTGCTTGTGGAGCCGAGGTGAAGCTTAACAGGAATTTATTTATTAAGGAGATCACAAGGCTTGTGAGCAAGCACAAAGACGAATTCGGAAACATGTTCAATGCCATTATTGGATATGGTTCGCTTCGAGGCCTGGCAAAAACGCTGGTTGATAAGGTCGGTTCGGAGTCATTCACAACAATTACGGAAAACTTCGATAATAGACTATTTATGAGGCATTGTTTATTCAAAAAAAACAACAACAACATTGCCCTAATAGTATAGGTAAAGACCTCGGCGTTGATCAGTAATCTGAGATTTCCGAAAGATTAAGTGAATCACGGTACTTTCGGAGCCAGCTGCTGTGCAAAGCAATGTATTTACTATCCCAGGCAAGTATGACACATACTTACCCAGCCCTGGAGGGATGAAAGGTTTGATTAGCCCGAGTAAGAAAAACCCTCCGGCGGTTGGCAGCGCCACTCTGCACATACATTACATATGTATAATTTTCGCCGGCTAGCAAAGTCGCGTCACCATTATCGCGTCGCCGCGCGATCAACGCACAAAACTTTCCAGCGCACTATGAATCCAGCGAAGGCGGTGTGATGCTCAAATTTAATAATATACATAACAGAAAAAGAAGAAGAAAATAAATACAGTTACGGTTTCAGGTGTTCAAGATGGACTTGACAGACCCCCACGCCAAGGAAATGTATGATTTGTTATTTATAGTTGATAGTTCACACCACTCGGTTAATTCTAATAATTTTACAGGATGCTGGAAAAATTCAAACAGTTGAGCCGCAAAGACTGCCGAGCACTGGCGAAAGCTTTCCCACGATTGGAAAACACCGGATTATGGAGTATGCGTAGAAAACATAACTTCATAGTTCAACAATTAGAGCCCTTGACCGATATTCGCCAATAAATAGAAACCCTCTTTCAGAAGAATGCGGCGCTTACCACAAAGGATGGGAAGGATTCCCCGAATCATGGTCGATTCCTGAAGAATGGAAACTCCCCGAATCATGGTCGATTCCTGAAGGATGGAAATTCCCTGAATCATGGTCGATTCGTGACTTCATTAATCACTGAAGGTAATCGCAATAAACGCATTGGAAATGTATTTTTCATGTATTTTCCATATACGTGTTGACACAGTTGATCTACAAAAGCCCGCTTAATATACCGTGAAGATACTGTGCCTGGAAATGTCAGCCGATGAGGAATACGAACTGGACTGTTCACCAGCCCCGTAATACAAATGAACCACAACCATAGGATGTTTGTAAGCAGGTGATAAGGTAGAGAACTGACCGGTAAGTGTGGAAAGATATGCAAGTTAAATATTAACTTATTATACTTACTGTCAGCGGGAAAGACCAGCTTCAAGACAGCTCAACCCGAGGCCAGCGTTCACGAATGGAAGAGAAACTGATTTTGAAGTTCGGAGCAGCAAACTCACTATGAAAAGAAGACTTTTTAAGGGTAGTTTGCGAGATATGAAAGAAGCCGGAGACATCTAAAAAAGGGATATCTGCAGAATCAGCTTCAGTTTATTTCGAATGAAAATACGCAAACAATAGATCGCAAATCGACGGCCAAGGAGAAGGATTACACCACTCCCAGTACCATTTGCTAGAACTCTGTGCATTTCTAGAAATACTCGTGATCAGTGGAAACAAAACAACAATAATGATTGCTACCTACATCACAATCATAACAGCAGATCTCTTCAGGGGTGATTTCTTTCGAGAAAATGCCTCAGGAGGCTGGATGAGAATGCAACAACGAATCAACTATCATCTAAAACTGCTAGACACATATGATAGAACACAAACAAACACAATCAACGGCGGCTGGCGACACTAGCAGAAGACGAAAAAAGACGAAAAAATAGTGACAACAAGTGGAAACCAAACAGTAAGCGCTAGCACATAGACATAATGTAAATCACTAGAGTATCTCCACCGAACACTTGCAATACTTACCGGTTCATCGTTTATGGCGTGAATTGGAAAGAAATCTCTCTATGAAGTGATATAATGACGACGTTTTCAAGTTCACCAGAACAAACACATACACATGCGCATTAATCATGAAAGTGACACTGTAAATGGCAACGAGAACAACAACTAAGCTCGAGGATCTCCCGTTTGAGAACAAAACTGAAAAGAAAAACGCAAAGCGCAAAAGTGATTAAGTTGCAAACACAATCGAATGTATACAGGGCTGTCACGGCCTCGGCGTACTGGTCGAATATCGTCGCTCGAGCAGATCCGCCTCGGCTTCGGACGCCTCGGATGCGTCGTTGAAATCGGACTGTGACATTTCGTTGTCGGCGTCCGAATCTGTAAAACTTACACGTAACGAAAGATTACGGGATATTGCAATGACGGTGCCAGGACCATGCCAAAAATAGCGACCCAGGCGAGATTCGAACCCATATATTATATCATTATACATCTCAACATCACGAGGGTAGCAACCGCCCTAATGATGCCAACCCCTTCCGATAGAAAAGGAGAAAAAAAGAGAAAAAAGATAAGATAGAAAAACTGACGGTCAAGGAAATCGCAGCCGTCGAAGACATCATCTGGCTGGTCGTAGACGCTGACCGAGTGTCGCAGCGCAGGACGAACCGTCGGGACTTTGGACAGAGCGGCTGCCAGGTCGGTGAATGAGGTCGACGTTGTAAGCGGGACCCTCTGAACAATTTCAATACTCTACAGAACATTTTCTTCAAGATCACGCTCCAATACCCAATGTTTATTTCTCTCGTTCAAGAGCGCAGGAAAACTAACCTTGTTCGTCTTGCTGAGTTGACGATGCAGCCTACTAGGAGTCTTATCACCAATCAGCTGCGAACTAAACGCGTCTGACTCCATCAACGACTCGATTTTACCCTTGCCATACTCGTATCCGATGGACTGAAGAGAACAACAGATATTGTTACCTTCGAAATATTAGTGAAAAATTCAACGAATAGCTGCGAACAACAAGGGAGGGCGATGGGTCCAAACCTATATAGTTTGCCGAATAAAAGAAGAAATTAGATCGTTAAATGGAAGCGAACAGTGACGGCAAAATGGATGTGCAAAAAATGCAAAGTAGCTGACGGTCAAACACTGTCAAATCCGAACTTATTATGGATTTCAGAGATTGTTTGACATCAAACCGACTCCAATAGACGTAAACCAACGACAAAAAATCATGAAAGATTCACCATTGGAGAGGGAGATAAGGAAGTGCAGATCTATGAAAGAGCCACAGAAACAACATAAGCAAATGACAAACCATAATCTCATCAAACTTGTTGAATTCGAGCGTTTTGAACGGTTCGATTCCTGGTCGGAAGTAGCTGCAGTACGACGCCTTCTTCACGTTCTCCAGCTGACGAACACACGACACGTACGCCAATCGTGTCTGAAAAGCTCACAATTCTCTCAAGGGCCATTCGTACTCGGCAGCAAAGCTGCACAGTAACTACAACATCTACGGCGGGGCGTAGAAGATAAAGCACCACGAGAAGATAAGGCACAAGTGAAACTTCCGGAAATTCTACAATAACAACGCAACATTTCGGGTATGAAATGGGCTTTGGTGTGACAGAAGAAGCTGTGCCGTAGATAAAGCTTGGAGTATTAGCTCGAATGAACGGCTTTTTCTGCTCATTTGTAGTGTTATTCTCTTGCCGAGTATGAGCGGGATTGCCCAAAAGTTGCGACCAAAACTAAAGACAAACCTGAATCTCTTCCATGTTCAGTATCCGCACGGGTTCCGCCCACGGATTGAGACGCTTCATTAGGACCCAAGTGCCGCTGAGGGTATCGCCGTAGTTGTAGAGATTCGTCTCCTCCGACGAGCCAACATCCACAGCGATCACTCGCTTCGCTCCCATCGATCTGTTTATGTACGTGGTTACCGAAGGAATAACTAAACTGCAACTCAATGAACCAGATCATCAGTAAGCAGCTATCTTCTCATTCGAACGAGGTTCACTTCAGAGCGAGGAGGGTTTGAATTTTCCAAATGGAGCACCAGTCATGATTCATCAACGCGCTCTGGAGTTTACTGGCAGTTCCACACCTCACTGGCCCGGCGAGGGTCCAGATACCTTAACTAGCATCGATATAAACCCCAAAGAAGGTCCGAATAAATCCCGGAGCGCAAGCCATAAATGATCAATGGTCTCTGGAGTCCATTTGGGGTTTACCTGAAGTTAGATCAAGCATACATCACAGGCGCTGTGAGGGATCGGAGACAGAACGAGCAATGGCGTTTAAACTCCAAGTAGACGCCGAAGAAGCTCCCGAGTGTGTTAGTGAATCAGGACTTGGGTTATATTTCGGGATTTGTTTCTTGTATAACGTCTTTGAGTCCGGGCCCACCGTACGAACGCACCTCATGACATCGGCCGGTAGATTGTTTACGTATCCGCCATCGAGCAACAGATGACCATCCCGCGGATCGCACATCGGTGGTAGGTAACCAGCCAAGGACATGGACGCCCTGCAGTATGCCCACAACGGGCCACTGCGATGCACCCGCATTTCCGATGTCCTGAACAGTTGGGTATTTGAATGATTATTCACAATTTATGTATGACTTGCAGCAAATAGCTACTAACGTGATGTCGGTGCTTATGCAGAAGTAGGGAATCCACAGATTCTCTATTTCCTTATCTTCGAAGAGATCCTGGAGCGATTTGTTCAGCTGGGCACCGGTGAACATCGCTGAGTGGGCATATGTGAGATCAAGTACCTTACGCCATAAGCTTGTCATGCCCTGAAAAGGCGATATCTCGGCGATACAACAGTTGCTTTACATGGAAAGTGATGTTTATTTGAAGCTTTAGTTTTATGAGATCTTGTTGATAATATAGGACTTTGAACCGCAGAATAATAAGAGGACTTGCTGGAAAGGACAAATGGTAACACTCACACTGAACCATCTACTCGTTCGCTCGTCTACCCGTTCGTCCGGCGTGCCGGCATAGACGCCAGCTACTAGAGCACCAATTGACGTTCCACCAACAATATCTACAGGCACACCACGTTCTCGTAACGCTCTCAGAATACCCACGTGTGCCGCACCTCTGAAACTCAAAATATTAAAAAAAACGGCAAGGATCTACGTATGAAGTAGGGTAAAAATTACCTAGCACCACCGCCACCAAGCGCGAGTCCGATAGCATTCCCAGTGAGAATACGAGCGATTCGAGCAAAGTCGGATCGGAAATCCACCGTCCAAAAGACGTTTTTCTCATAGTACTCGACGATTTCTCGCTCGCTGACCTTGAGCGAAGTTTATAACATTTCCTATTAGCAGACCGGGTCTAAAAAGAGAACAAACCGGGTAGCCATTCTCCTTAGGGGAGCGGCGCGTCTTCTTCGCCGTCCATTGGAACATTCTCTTCGGCGATCGAATGTGGTGGTGGCCTGAATATCAATAAAGAAGGAAAATAGCGGTTTAACCATAAGGGCAAGAGACAGATACGCACCAGAGTAGTAAGTGTCCTTCAGCCACTCATGGGTCCCAGTAGGGCAAGGCGTGTTTTCCGGCCAGAGCAGAATCAGCTCCTTATTCGTACGAGCGCCGTCCTGGTTCGTGCTCAACAGCTCGCGCATCTTAATTAGCCTTTTTGGAATGTTAAAACCGTCTGCTCTAGTGCATCACTAGCCCAATATCTATAGAAATTCATTTTGAACTTAACAGCACAACTAGGAAAGACAAACTGAGCAACTGGAGAAAAAACTTTAATACGCACCAACGTTTGGCTCTGCGGCTTCTTATTACCCATTGCGACAACGAGAATGGCATCAGCTTGGCGAAGGCACCTGGAAAAATACGACACTTTCGAGAAAAATACTTTTGCATATGAAAATTCGAGCCGTCAAAACACGAATATGGAAAAACAAGTAAAATAAAAAAGAGCTCGCGTGGTGCTGTATTAAAAAGCGCCACTTCCACGCGTTGGGTAAACTGGCGCCAAAGCTTTCTGGGAAGAAGTGGGAGTGAATTGAAGAGCGGCTGGTGGCGCATGTCTTTTACAGGCTAAATTCGCTTTCACAATGCCCCCACTATTCTGAATGAAAGAAGAATGCGTGGCGCGCCGCTGGAAGACCTATCAAAGTAGAACTCATCACCTTCGAGTCCAATTGGTGGCCGTGTAGTCACACTCGTAGATGACTAGCGGATAGGTGTCCTCCTGTACATTCAGCCAGTGCATCAATCGGAAGTCAGCCTGTCTAAAAAGAAAAGTTCCTAATTCACGAAATATACTATAGCGTCACGACTAAGCGCTCCGCGTCGAACAACAGCATTCAGGGGGTTTGAAACAAGAAGCAATCTAAACTGAACGTATTCACAACGATGACACTTACAGCGTGAAGTCATCGCTATGTAGAAATCTGCAGAACAATAAAGGGTATCTTTGAATATAACGGAAAGAGCAAAATGTTCTTCACTGACTCATGCTCTGGGCAGACCGCGCCGGATCAAGCTATGAATGAACATAGCAAAGCGTCCGTAAATCACTGTATAAAAAACAAGAGATTAAACAAGCTCCGCGATTCAGAGTGGAGGCCAGATGCGTGGCGCGTCCTTAGGAGACTGATCAGCGGCGGCAATTTCACCTTTTACTTTATCGACCCGTCGGATTCGAAAAAGCTGTCATGGTAGACGATGAATGAGCCCACTTACTTCTCCAGCACCGTGCTGTCAAGATGCGTGGCAACCTTCTGGCTGCTCAATCGTAAGACTTTCAGATTGGCCGACAAGGCATGATACAGCTCGCATGAGAACGGAACCAGTGGCACTTCAGTGGACGCTGGAACAACGGCAATGGTGTGGAGATTCTGAAATCAGTGTAGATCAAGATTACTGCATTACCGAAACGAGTCTAGATTTTCGTGCGCCTGAAAAATAGGGTTTCATGCGTATTTGGTGTTCATACGGGGCCTAACACACCTAACTGGCGCTGCGAGAGCTCGAATACCTCAAACTGGTAGAGTATGCACTTCAAATGAACCCCGAAATGACCCCATCATGCGTTAATGAATCAGGGTTAGCGCGTCATCCGGGGTATCCAAACCCTTGCTGCGTCAGTGACCGTGGTAGACCTCACATAAGCCGTGGATAAACCCTCTCACGGTTCTTGACGGATCGTGTGCCATTCGGAATATATTCAATTTTCAATTGGGTATACCATTCCCGATTTCAGGATCGCTATGCAAAATGGCGAAGAGTACCTTGATGTGACCCATTGCATCACCGGGGCCTTCCAGGGAAAGGCTGTTCACGTACGGCATTCGACGGTGCATACTGCTGTAGAACTGTCCAAGGAGTTGAACCAGGCGGAAGCCAACCTGTGAAACCACCATTGATCGATAGACAATTCCGTAATTGCAGATCAACCGTATAAAGTGATCCATTTTTTGAATTTTGTGAAGCGGACATTGAAAACATCCGAAATATTGGCAATGGAATTTTGTCCGGTTACGGAAGATTGTCGCAAAAGATTGATAGAATCAGTGCGCTCCGTAATGAAAACCAATATATCAGAAACTCAGAAAAAAAAACAGAAATATAAGGATCGTCAAAAACGGGGAGGGGCAACCGAACCTGAGGAAACTGGAGCTTGATAAAATTGAGCAGTCCTTCGGGTATCCGAGCCAACTGCGAAAATCGTACAGCTAGCACTGTTGTGGAGCGGGGTTTCTTCTGCAGCACCTCCATCTGAGCGATTGAAAGATTAGTATGAGAATAATATAAAATAGTATATAACCAATAAAAGACTGTACCACTGAATATCTCAACAAAATACGAAAAATTCTCACCATTCCAAGAACGTCTCCTCGTCCAAACTCTTCCACCAACGTCTTCTTTTCAACAGATCGCAGACGGCCACTCAGCATGACAAATAACGAATCAGCCACATCACCCTCCCTGGAAAGACGTAGTTTTTAAAAATTTGTAGAACAATAAGAATGTTAGCTAAAGAAAAAAAGGGAGGCTTACCTGTACACGGACATTCCAGAATCCACCAGTACCCAATCTAGGGCAAAGTCGACTCCACGAAGGAACGGCGAAAGTCGACGAATTACGGAGTGTGCCACCGGAAGGTAGACATGTGGTCGTACGTCGAGCAATCTAGAAAAATCAAGAGAACTGCAAGAGAAACGCTAGCTCTTCATCTTTTCAATTCATGCAGAAAAGCTGCGAATCGCGATAATCAGTCGAGAATTCTTGAACTTAAGCGAGGGAAATGTTAAGTGATCGTGATCTGATCAGCTCCTGAGCTCGCGCCATGCATTCGAACTCCGTTCAGAAGGAGAGAAATGTCAGGGGCCAGCCGCTATTCAAGTGTCATTACCATCCCAGACAGTCCGGTGGAAATTTATTCGACCTCCGAGGAATGGCGAGGCTGGTTGGCCTGGGAGGAGGTCGACCTTGCGATCCTCGCCCGGGCTAGCCAAAAAAAAATTAAATTAAATTAAATCTAACATTCCTCGATAAGTTACAAATCGAGCCCATTACCTTGGAGCTCATAGTTTGCCCCAGTGGTGGGCGAAAAAAAAAGAAAACTCACCGCTGAAATTCAGCCTTGCCGAGTATCGCCACCGTGGATCGGGTGACCGCACTAACAGTGTAGAATGATGGTTCGTTGGTGAGAATATGCAGCCCTCCGACCAAGTCTCGCGGAAGAAGACGAGAAATCGTGTTGTCGTCATCTTCCTGCGGCTCCTCATCGAACACCGCTTCCTATAACAATTGCTTCATCCAAAATAGGGCGAAATTTTGCGGCTAAGAACGCTTGCCTGTGACAGACGCAGCGATCCGGACAGCACGAGAATTAGCTGCTCCTCTTCGCTGCCTTGCTCAACCAGTACCTCACCCTCTTCGTAATTGCAGATTTTGATATCTCCCTATAAAAATTAGTAGAATATACGGAGCGTAGACAGCGAAACGCCTGAGATAATTAGTAGCTTCAACTGTCACAGACTTTTTGCTCAATCAGTGCAGGTCCATCGGGTCCCGACAGGCCCAGAGCGTCAGCGAACCAACGTCGTGCGATATTGAGTTGTTCAAATGGATCTGAAATCGCAACGACTCGACCATTTCAGCTGGATGAAGCAAGAAATAAACGTCAAGCGAGTCGTGAATGGCTCTTACCATCGGTGGTGCTCAATCTGGACTCTTTGATTTTCTTATGGTTGGAAGTAATCGCACTCGGTGTTCGACCTGGACCACTAGCGTGGCGTACACGATCGTCAGGTCCAGCATTGCGTCGCTGCAAAGGGAAATATTCGGAGTCAATGGGGTACTACGAAATTGAGAGGAGTCATCTTCCACACGGTCCACTTACCCTCTTCATCAGCTCCGACGTCAGGCCCATATACTGGTGTAAGGTGGTCATCGTCACATGAAGTAATCGCGTCAGAACAATTTGAATCGGCCTCATCCACGCCTCCGGGTATTTGTTATAAGAGTCGCGAAAACTCTTTATAGGAAATCTGAAAGGCAGAATGCTAATAATTTTTTAACAGCGATTAATTCTATTTTTTGCCGGATCATAAAAATGATTTCGGTGAATTCGCTCACTTCGCAACTGTACACGGGTCGACAGCTTTCAACGAGACGGTTTTGAAATATGACGGGGCATTCTGGAAAGAAATAGATTCAATACACTTTGAGCTTAATAAAAATAGGGGACAAATAGTGCACAAAAATTCAAAGGAAACAAACCATCAGCACATCCAACATGGATAGCAGCGAGAAGAAACTGTTGCCGGGTGGGATCTTCTTCACCAGGTAATCCTTTCCTTCTTTGTGCTTAATTGACAATTTCAGTTTATGCTGTTAGTATGCTGGTATGCTTACTCGCGATATTATAATAGGAACGAGATTTTTCGACATTAAGAGATTCATTTTATAGCAGAAGGTGAACATCAGCGGCAAAAGTTGAGTCAAGACCTATGAGAACTAGGATGGAATACGAGGACCGGTGTTTAAAACACTCAGATAGTGGTTCAATGGTAAGAGGCGCTACCTCTCACAGGTGAGCGATCGATCCTCGCCCGGCTAACCAGGCGTTCGATCCCTAAGGGGTCGCGTAAAATGATACCAAGTTTTTATGAGAAGGTAAATACACTGTCTTATACAACGGCTGGCTCGAGCAAATCATTGTATAGGTCAAATACGCATTCACATTGCCTTTACGATTCTCAAAGGAAAGCGATTGCGTGGCGCTTCCTTAGAAAGCTGGTCAATGACGACACTTTACCTTGACATGTAGGGTTTGAAGAGAAAGTGACAAAAGGAACAAACCGCAATATAAACGGCCAACGTTCCATGAATCGCCACATAGATGCTGTCGTCTGGCTCTCCTGGTCTAACAACGACATCACCCCTATCGAAACTTCTCACGTCGATATCGCGAGGGTCCAGCTTCCACTCGGCCGGGAGTTCCAACATCCTCAAAAAATAACATATTTGCCATGAAAAACTCTAAGATGGATTGATGAAAGACTGAAGCAATTCTTTCAAAGAAGTGGTCTTCAATTCTACAGCGGAAATGGGTAACATTTTGGACATAAGAACCATGAAAAATCATGGTACAGTAAGGAGGAAATAAATATAAATTGGATCGAATTCAATTAAATCGACTGATTTAGGCACCAAAAACATAGCATACTTCAAGTTATGAAGAATGTAGAAAAGCTCCGGCTGCAGATTCTGCGGGATTTCGGGCAAGTCGTTTGGCTCGTAGAACTCCTGTGGAGGTCGCGGAAGCTTGTCGCGCATTTCCGACGTTTGACGGAAATAGCTTCGGCTGCTGCGACGAATGAGGCTGCAAGGAAACTAATAAATGACTGATAGACATCACTTGAGAATTGGAATAGTGGAGCTCCACCACCACCTCGTCCTCTTCCTACACCCGTTCCCCTTCGTAAAATGAGAGAAATCAGCAAGTCAGAATTTCCCTAAATCGGTGTAGAGAAATTCGCAATTCGTTCTACAAGATGTAGGATGTAAGTGAAAACATAGCCTGTCCTCTGGGCCTTTTTGAGCTTTCAAAAAAGCCCCCATGTTCCTCGTGCTCTTTTCCAAACGGAAACATCGAGTTCATTTCTGTTTACGATGGCCAGCGCCTTTGAATTGTTTACTACAGAACAATCGTGCCCATTCGTGCCTTGCGTAATTGACTCAGTAAATTAGAAAAAGCTGCCCTGAGGACCGGTTGACTGAAGTCAAAACAGAAGATAATAAACTACAAAAGTAGGAAAAATATCAGCATTCTTATATAATATAATGTAAAATGCTAAACTGCCCTTGGCAATGTAAGAACGCCTTGCTTCGCTGTTCAATACTCTGACTATCTAAACATTTCTTTTAAGGAATTCGAGCACCACTACACTTTTTGTACCTTCCAGTATTTCTTTCCATCCCAGAGAAAATTCCGTTATAGGAACGCCTCGTAGAAAACACTACAAACGATATCGTACCCGACAGCTGGAGATCAATGAGCACCCCATGTGGGCAAAAACAAGCCACAGTTAATCGCTAATCATCTCTTCTCCGTTTCAGAAGCAAAACCCTGAGGGACCCTCGATCAAACCTCGTCACTATCCTGAAGCAGCTTAGTGTCTGCGGCAGTCGCGGAACATAGAAAACTTGATTTTACTATCATGATAGTTAATGTTATAAGGCATCGTCCATGTCGACGCTAACGACGACTATTTTCATATTTTCATCGCTTTCCTCCTTTATTTTCTAGTTGGACTAATGGACATAGTGAATAGTGGAAATGTGACTTGATGACGTCGCCTGTTCCAATCCCTTGCGTGAATTATTTTTGCTTTAATTCAATATGCATATATTATTTTGAATACTTGAAGTTGAGCAAAATTATTTTTGGACAGGGATTGGAATAGGTTCCTGCATCAAGTCGTTCTCCCACCATATTGATACCAATTTTTACCGCAAGATTATTTTTGCTCTATTCCAACTTCCTTTTCCCTTCCATAATCATATTTAGTGGAGACAAGCCGAAAAGCTTACTCTTTGGCCAATTGAAGAGGTCCTGACGTGGAGTGCCGACGTTTCAGATAGCGTGGACGTACATTTTTGCCATGGCTGGAATCGGATTCTTCAGAGGAGTGACGACCAGGCGAGTCGTTCTTCTGGAAAAGAGAATACGACATATTCCACACCGTGTTACTAAAAGCTCAGAAGCGATGAAACACGGTCAATTCAATTATTTCTCCAAGGAATCTCTTAAATGGGGAACCCAAAGTCGAAGTTCAGAGCAGAGGATGCAGCGCTAGATACTAAAATATTCAACTAACTGGTGGTGGATTAGATGAAGAAACAGGTGAAAATTTCTTCCCGGAATCGAGAGACTTTGGTCTCTCAAGAATTAGGAGTCGTGGTCGGCAACATAGAGACAGAAAACGAACACTTGTTATGCATGTGCCGCCCGTCACGGCAGTTCATCCCGAGAACCTTCAAAAGCCAACTTCCCCGAGGCTCTCAAGAAATAAAAAGAAACATTCATGATGAATGCCAAAAAAAAACGGCAGAAAGAATGCCTGAAGGGAACTAACCAGAAGACTTTTATAGAGCTTCTTGGCCCAATCGCGCTTTCGCATCCGTCGAAGTTCTATCACATCTGGCTTTGCAACCTTGACTTTCCCCGGATTGTCCTCATCGCTTTCATGAATTGTCGACGCACGCGCTTCTCTTGTTATTCCTAAACATTAATCACCAGTAGCCAAAGATAAGAGCAGTGCATCTCAATCGATAAGAGTATTGGGTAGAAAAGAAAAAGTGGTCAATGAGGGGCCGCCTCAAGGTAGAATGGAAACAAAAGAAGTCGCTATTTCCATTGCTGGTCAACTCTTCCGCGAGGAAATGTTATGTGCCCCTCAACCTTAGCTATTTGATCAATGGATTGGCTTGCAGCTTAGGTTTCCTATCAGCACTAGGAGAACGTTGTGTACTTTGTTGTAGTGCTCGAGAACATGTCTAGTGTTTTCGCTCTGATAACGGTGATAAGGACGAAACAACATCAGCTGAATCGTGTTGAATTGTCATGGTCAGAGTTCGCCCGCCTCTACTGTATCAAATTGGAAATCACAAGGGAAAACCTCACAGCTAGTAATTGTTGCTCATATTTGACAGTAATTCAGCGATACAGCTGGGACGTTTAGCCGCTACAATGACTGGCGGCCCGGATTCCTGAACGGTATACCCGAAATAGATCCCGAATGACCAAAGGCGCACTTTCGGGTTTATTCGCGGTCTACTCAGGGTTTATACGGGGTCCGACACCTCTCCTTGGAGTTTATTAAGTATATGTATGAAGCCCTTTCGCACTATTCACGGCATATAAACTCCGAATAAACCCCAGAGCGAATTGAAAAATCATTGTGTGCGTGTCCCTTCTTGTATCCAAACCGGCGCCATGCAAGCAAATTAGGTTAGAGCTCCCATAAGCACTGAATGAAACCGGCTGCACCCGTTAATAAGTTACCACTTTAACACGTTGACGACAGCGCTTTTTCCGCGTGTCTGGCGCGTGGGACCAACCAATTTTCTAGCGCGCTGAGGCTGCCGGCATACGGCGAATTTTTTTCAAAATGGAAGTGAATAGTAAATCTCGTAGACTACATATACAGTCCTGTAATATTGGGGATTGTGACTATTCCTGTTTTTGCAGTGATAATAGAAAAATAACAGCTGAAAGCTTTTAGAATGTCCTTTTTCCCTATCCATGTTAAAAGGAAATTGTTATTTGTTTATTATTCATTATTTGCTTATTCTAATAATCAATGTTTGTTTGTATTTATGTGTTTGTTTCAGTAACCAGTATTTGTTTGCATTTATTTGTTTCCTGAAATAACCATTATTTGTTTTTACTTGTAAAGAAAACTAGTGCACAATCAAAAATTCCAGTAAATCAGAAGCTAAGAATTGTTTTTACGGACCATGAGGTTTACAATGATTAATAATCATGAGGTATATAGTGGCCAGACAAATATTTCCCAAAAAATCGTTTGCATTTAAGTCAGAAATAACCATTATTTGTTTTTACTTGTAAAAAAACTGTGACAATCAGCATTGTTTTTACGGACACGGTCCAATGATTAATAATCATGAGGTATATAGTGGCCAGACAAATATTTCCCAAAAAATCGTGTGACGCAGCATTGTGTCACACGGTCGTCAACGTGTTAAGGTATATTTCGGGTTCACTATGTTCTGTCTTCTGATCATAGAACGTTAACGATCGAGAGAAAAAAGCGACTGAAAAAAGGCAAAAAAAGAAAAACGCACTGGTGGGAGAATCGTCGGAAGAACCGGAACGACTGTGTGGAGACGATGTATATCCATAAAAGTAGTACGATATTAAAAATGCCAGTACACCGCACAGCACCAACGAGAGTAAAATTAATAGAATCTGAACAACAGACTATACAGATTAACAACAGATGAATAAGATTATTTTTAAAACTAATAGTTAGCGAAGCAACTCACATTTGTATAGACAAACGTCAAAACACCGATGATTGGCGACAGGACACTGGAAACTAGCGACATACTTCTGCGCACACCAAAACTGCAGTCGTTGATTCACATGAGAAGAATAGTAAGACGTCTGAAATATCGAGCACATATTGAGTCGAAAAATCTAGAGGAAATTCTCACCGCACGCCTCATTCGGACATGTTTCAAAACCAAAAACACAATTTTAACGCTACAACCCTGCTTATCCTGCTTCACACACCACAACTCCCACGGGGGTGCAGTGTTTTCGGCAGTTTTTCTAGGATCTGACGAATAGCTCTTTCAATAAGAAATCCCTGGCTCATGCATACTTCGAAACGAATGTTTTTTGAGCTCTCCTCTTTTATGCAACTTCCACAAAACAAAGAAAGAAACGCGAAAGCGGTTACCGAGCAGCGGCGACATAAATGTGGACGCGGCGCGGCACGCGGGTGGTCGCGCACACAAGCCTTACCATGTCCTATAAGCTGAAATGAAGTTTAGATGTCAATTTAAATGTGTGACGAAAACATTTCAGTCGTTGTGATGTTGAAGGATGACCACTGGTTCCGACTACCCCACTCCTACAAACTTAAGGTGTATTTATACACGGCAGCAGAGCAGCGCTGAGGCGGTTATGTATAAAAATATAGATCGTAACACCAAGTCCGCTCAGGGGGGGGGGAGGTTTGGACAATTTGAACGACAGCGGGACCGTGGCAAGGTTTTTTCACATGAAATGGATCCCATTGCGAGCTGTGGGCTGTCCCACATAGAAAGGGCCAGGTTCGAGAGAAGGCGGCAAGTTTGCTCAGCTGCCGAGTATAACTGACCCTTTAACGAAGTTATCTGTACATAACGTTCAAGACCTGTAGTCGATTATACGATCCAGATCAGCAACTGAACGTTTTTCTCCCTTGAGAACGTTATCGATTTATATCTCTGTCGCACGCTTTATGAATAACTACCACACCACTTTCACACACGAACAGGGTATTTCAGAAGAGATGAAATCTGAGAGCGACCACTTTCGAAGTGTCACTCCATCGTATTTATTTACCTATCAATATTGACAAATACTCTAATAAGTAACGTGGAGAAAGACAGCTGTGCCGTGATGGCAAGAATGAGGCCTATGAATACGAGACAACTCTAACCCTAGATTGATGACCGTACCTGGGAAGGATTTACGCTGGGAAAACGAGCGGAGACTTTATTGTTGTGTTAGTTTTTGCTGCTATCTCGTGTGTAGCTACGTGAATGTATCTTCCATTTCATTAGTCAAAACAAAGTGTTTAAAATGAACTAATAGAATCCTAGAAAATTTTTTTAACGGCACCTGAGAGATCAAAGAATGAAAAAAAACATCCAGTGCAGGGAGAACCCACCCTTGAGAAAGCATAGATTTCTACAAAGGAAATAAAGCTCATTTCCAGTAAATTCCATAGTATCAGTAACGGCAAGAAACTTGTCATAATCCATGACATCAACACCCGTGCAGTATTTTCGCGCCCTCGGACGGCTTCGCTCGAATATTTGTACAAAGGGAGCTCCACCACCGAAAAATCGACTGCCTGCAAATTGCACGAACCCCTACGCAGCATCATCAAAAATTGCAAATCACTACGATTTCTGTTCAGAGAAATTTCGTGCCAATGTGGACCACCAGGTGAAATAGAGGCTGAAACACTGCCAGTCCCTAATCAGTACTTACACTTTGTTCTTCGCAGCTGTGATAACAGTTTACGACTTAGGGGGATTGCCCGCAGAACATACATCTTTCGCTGAAAGCAGCACGAGTGTTTGTCCAACGTGATAGACCAGCTAGAGCACTCAATTCATCAGATGGAGATGACGCCTTGGAGATGATTAAAAAAATTCACTGTTTAGTGATATTTTCACGCGAAAAAAAGCTCTCCGGTCAGGTATTACCACAATTCTTTACGTAATACTTTTTTAACGAAATGTAGCCCTCTGCGTTAATCGCTGCGCTATGCCGGACTCGGTTTCATGCGGACAAAGGCAATAACATAAATCGACAAAACCACGTCTTCACGACATTGGTACTCTTGGGACCACTCTAGGTGTCGCCTTAGTGGTCAAGAGCGAAGCAGAGGCGAGATTTATGGATGAACAGAAGAAGAATAAAAGACCACCTTAAAGAGGAAAAGTAGAAAAATCTAAAGAAACCAACGAAGGGATCTCAAGAGCGTCCTTTCCATAGAGACATGATTTGGTGGGCTTCAGATTAAAACCACAGACTGGGGACACTCTGCCCTCGCCGGATTCTTCCTATACCTTCTTGGTTAGCAGGTGAATGGAGGTCGGGGACGGGGAGTCCCATCTCCGGAGTGGCAGCATGCTAATCGGGCCCAATGGGGAAGGGGATTTTCCTGTTCTGCTCTCCATTCACCCTCCTAGCCAAACAGAAGGTGTAATCTGGCATGGATGGGGCGGTGATCCATTCCATTAGCATGGAGAGACATACGGCTTCAGCCATCTATTAATTAAGCGGAAATCTAGTATTCGTAGACATAAAATCGGAAAGACTTAGCTATTATATATCAATTTTGCCCATCCGAAACGTCGTTCTTATATTGATTTACCTTATGCTAAGAGTAGTAGCACTGAAGAAAACGATTAACACGGGGAAGTAGTAGTTTCGAGCATACTGACCATGAAACCAGCTCGCATCCGAACTGGACCCATTATAACAATCTACATAATATCTCAGATGGCTTGAAAAACATTGAAAAACCCTCCAGCTGTCGCTTCGACACATGCACACACACTCGCACATTCAGGATAGCACTCCAATTGAGCTTCTGAATCCGCTCGGAAATGTTTTATTTTGAAGCAGCATTCGAGTAATTGCCTCGTTAGAAATCAGCTTGTGCCAACATCCTAACACCGATTAACCCCAATTCGATGAGAGAAAAGTCAGGACTTCGTTGACCAAAAACATCGGCGCGACATTCAGAGGATTTGTAAAACAACGAGACAATGAGTCGGCACCAGTTCTCAGCCTATGATGTCCGGTCCATCGGTGATCAGGCGGAGAGAAAGGGCACTGCAACATTTATATAGATCGTCGATCGATTCCAGCTCGCAAATAATACGTGAGACTGTCGATGACTAGCTTCAGAGAAAAAAAAACGGCGGGTGACATAGGCGAAACAACGAACGAAAAACGATTGGTGACTTCTAGCCGCTACGGAAGCGCTCTGCGACACCGATTCCAAACAACAGAACGATATCGATGGTAAAGTGTAAAGGGTAAAAGGTAAATTGTCGGTGTTGACCAGTCACTGAGAATGCGCCATGCACTCGCTTTTCATACAGAATCAAAGAAACATGGTGAATAACGATGTTAGCCACTATAACCGACTTGTGGGGTGGGCCCTTGTACAAGTCAGCGACTTTAGCTTCTCGGACAAGTACCAATTGACCAAATGCCAGAGGGATGGAGAGTTTGGTTATTACGAGCCAGGATTGATCGTTCGACCGTACGTGTTTCAGTAGCGCCCCCTACCACTGAACCACGAGTGCTTGGAACGCAGTGTGCTTGGCGGGACCTGTACTGCAGAGGCGGGGCGAAGGGATAAAACCGGGGCGTTATCAAAGCGTAAATCACCGATCAACTGGACAACAATTCCCACTGAGACCTGACGGGCAGCAAACCCAAACCAACGAAGTAAAATTGCTGAGAAAATGCAAAAAAAGAAGCGCTACATATCTATTTTAACTACGAGGATCTTCAGAAAAACAAGGCTCACAACGAATAAGAGTCACTGTTGAAGGACGAACAAAGCTCAACATGACACACTTCTCTTAAAACCTCCATAAATGACCAGTCGACGGGCAGCGTTCGAAAAAGAAAACAGCATGACAAACATTCACAATACCGTGTACGAAAAAAAGAAAAATAAAGAAAAATTAAATTGCGAGGGTGAAATAGCCTCTGTGAGAAAGTGGAAGAAAAATGTTTTTGCGCAATCGAAACGGACCAATTTACCACAAGAATTCCAGAAATCGGAGACCCTTACGTACAAATCGTCGGTTGAGTTCGACTCAGACACTTACTGCAGCATTTATGAGAAAATTCGGTACTAATGTACTTTTGGGGCCCCACTTTTTTTCGTTTAAAATATGCCTATGGGGGGTAATCGACCATGAGAAGAACGATTCTGATACTCGTTAAGTGCGGAAATGCCTTATAAGCCTGTTACATTAGGTTTTAGAGGCGAGGAGACCTACGAGATAGCACGCGGCGGCGGGAGACGCAGACAGTGCACTCTCTTCCCCTGCACATTTCGAAATGCTTCCACAGCTGAGTCCGCGTTCAGCTCGTCCCGACTGGTCGGAGAGTTTCCAGTGGCACCACGTGGAGCCTCGGACAACACCACCAAGGGCTATCTCGGCGCGGTTGCCGTAGAATTCGTCCCCGTCCCCCACGATTTCCAGACAGTACCGTGGTAGTACTGTCTGGGTGTTGGCCGAGCCTTGGTGATGTTGTCCGAGCCTCCACTGGAAACTCTCCGTCCAGTCAGAGCGAGCTGAACGCGGACTCAGTAGTGGAAGCATTTCGAAATGTGCAGGGGAAGAGAGTGCACTGTCTGTGTCTCCCGCCACCGCGTGCTATTTCGCAGGTTTACTCGCCTCTAAAACCTAATATAACAGACTTGTAAGGCATTTCCGCACTTAACGAGTATCAGAATCCTTATTCTCATGGCCGATTACCCCCAATAGGCCTATTTTAAACGAAAAAAGTGGGGCCCAGAAGTACAATAGTACCGAAAATTCGATACATGCATAGCACAAATGGCACTGTAGTTCCCTCCGGCGATTTTGCACCAATTAATAGGACCTAAGTCTATCAGCGCGGTTTGGAACGATAAAGCTAAAAAGTTCTCCGACTTCAAGAACCCTGTGGCAAAATAGCGCCGAAAAACTAAACGAAGGAAAACCGCTACTACGAGTGAACTACACGCTACTAATCGAAATCACAAAAATGTAAAAAAAGCGGTCAATTCCTAATTGGTGTTTGGTCGAATTGCTAGACACTTTAGGAGACTGCCCGCATACAACTGAAACTGTGCGTTTAATGCTGAAGAAAATCTCGTCGATAAGTCATAGGCACTGTTATACAGCAGAAGCCATAGAAATGTTTTTAAAACATGGATATGGCAAGGACTCCAATTTTCAGAATTTTCTGAATCGATTCCCTCTGAACACAAATCTGTGAGTTTTCTTGCCAAGTAATCAGTTGCAAAATAGCGCTAGCATTTTCATCTGCCGCTGGTCTTTTTATGGACAAAAACAGGTTACGAACGACAAAAACGGGAACTATAAAGACTGCCAAACATCAGCAACGTCCATTTCATCAAAATCAAACCTTTGAAACTTTTGCTGGGTAACGTGACATGGCATCGTTTGGATTTGACTTTTGTTTTTTTTTTGGTAGGAGTTCAATAGAGTTGCATCACGACATGCGCAAATTCTTTTGCAGCGCTCATTTTAGACACTTCCCACAAGGAGACTGCAAATTGTAGGAGGGTGAAGACAAAATAAACCACAACTACAACCTCTAAGGCTTCTACTGTCAAAACAGTGCCTAATCGTCCCCTGACAGTCATTTTACGTAGCAATCGTACACAATTCGACGAAATGATAAACGTCATAAAATGATAAATGCTTTATCACTTGAACTGACCTTTCCTGACAGTGATTCGTATCGATCGTGGTTTCACGAGGAATTCGACATCCACTGACGAAATTTCGTCGCGGTGATCGCTGCAAATGGTTTTTCAATTGAAGTGTCTTCAAAATTCGTCTGCACGGAACGGCGACGCGAATGTTCAATGAACACGACAAAGAAACGAGAAAGGTCAAGGCGACGATGTGACAGTCAAGTGCTAGCAAAACAGAAGACGTATATAGGAAGACCACCTAGTCGCTGAACGAGTCGGCTGGTTGTTGTAACACTAACAGCCGCGCCGAAAAAAGCAACGGAATACTATGATAACCCCGCTTCAACCCACAACACATTATTCAGCTCAGCAGGCTCTGCCAGGATAATTCCTGATAATACGGGGGAAGGCTATTCCGGGAATGCGGTAGAGTCCCATCTTTTCGTAACAAAGCAGTATGAGCTACAAATATTTGGTGAAGGAGTAGAGAAGTAACTGCCCTCATCAACCTTGGGCTTTTGATGCTTATTGAATGGAACTTCGGAGGTGAAAGTTGGAAAACAAGTAGGATCAATATTATCGCCACACCAGAGCGCTTCCCATAGAGTTAGGAAACGAATAGAGACAAGTAGTGGATCCCAAGGAAGCGCCCACAGCACAGGAAAGCGACCACAGTGTTTGCCGAACTAACGACACTTTACTGGAATCGTCGTTCTTTGCACGAACAAGCCCAGAAAACCAGCTGGATAGAGATCGCGCAACACCGAAGCGGACAGAAAAACTGCTGCAGCTGCAGCTGAATCTTGAATGTACTTGCAGAAGGGAAAGCAGAAGCTTCATCTTTCCCTCCTGCAGGTATATTCTTTTCCCTTCTGAAGCTAATAGCTTCATCCTCGCTGAAAGCAAAATTCACTGGCTCTCACCCATCCCACCTGCCCTCGAGTTGCCGTAAGTCTAAAGAAGGAATTTATCCCGAATATGTGTAGCAGTTCTTGCGCTAACGAAAGTTGCCTACATTGAGGGTTCAGCTGGAAGGTTATCGCTCAGTTTACCAGCCTGGGTAATACGAGAACAAGTGACTACTTCCAGAAGAAGAGCGAGAGTATCCAATCACAAATGAAAGCAATCAAACTATGAAAACAAGCATAAAATAGAGACTAGCTGCGACAATCCTAAAAAGGGAGGTGAATAGTGAAAATAAAGCACTCATCATTGAGCAGTCTCCTACAGTCACGCCACGCATTCGTCTTCCATGCAGAATTACGAATACGTATCTGGTCCGCTGTCGTTGCCAACCGTTCGGCACTATTCAACTTAACGGTACCAGTACTCGAGTTTTTTGCCGTCATCGAAATTCGCTGAAACTTCGCCTATGAGGGTTACTTAGGGTCCAGAACACGAATCTGCTGTCCGTTTTTCACGTGGGTGGTCTCAGATCACCCATACCGACTACTTAAGTGGTCCAGTCAGAATCACCGATTCCACTGAAACTTTGTCTATGGGGGTTCTCTGGTGCCCTGAATACAATGGTGAAGTCCGTTTTGCAGATGGCGGCCGAACACAGTAGTTATGGGTGAGTATCATCAGGAAAGGTCGGTAGGTACTCAACCATAACCACCGCATTCGGCCGCGATTTGGAAAACGTACTTCACCATTGTATTCGGGGCACCAGAGAACCCCTATAGACAAAGTTTCAGCGGGATTGGTGTTCCTGACTAGACCACCCAGGTAGCGATTTGGGTGATCCGAGACCACCCACGTGAAAAACGGACAGCGAATTCGTGTCCTGGACCCCAATTAACCACCTGCGCAAAGTTTCAGCGAATTCTGACGACTGAAAAAATCGAGTACTGGTGTCCGCTAAGTTGAATAGTGCCAACCGTTCAAATCGGCGCCTTCACCTTTCAGTCAGGTCTGATACCAATTTACCAACTCCGGAGAGATGAAAAGGTTGGTTAGGCTGGGTGAGCGCCGATCGCACGACCGTACAAGTGAAAGCAGCGCCTCCACCACTGCACTTTGCGCTGTCTAAAAAGAGACGTCTAGGGTAAGACGATTATGGCTGCCCGCGCTTATCACCAATACAGCGTAGGAAAACCAGCCTGACTCGTGGCCCCTCCTCACCCATTCAGCCCCCTCACGCGTTTGCGTGACGTATGCCCACGAGGCCTGATATCGCTTAGCAGCGGAGAAACGCTTGCCGCAAACACCATGCATATCATAAATAACGATTCAAGAGAGTAGGCGGAAAGAACCGCTAAAAACGTTGACAAATGCCTAGTAGAGAAGAATCCACCTCTGACGAGAATAGCAGCTCAGAACAAACTAGTCCGAGCGACGGAGAATGCAAATGAGGTGTAAACTCTCATCTAGAGATGAGAAAAATGACAACTTCGGGCAAGAATCAAAAATCAGAAGCTTCGAGTGAAAATCACCCACGCGTGCGCGCACGTGGCCAATGATGTTTATCAGAACAGGCTTTATCAGACATTCACAAATCATATATCGCTGACGGGAAGCTGCAAACCCGTTCTCGCCACGTGACTCGACGTGGGAATCCCCGGTCTGGAATTTCTACAAAGAATGCCTAGCGGAGGATCGATATTTCGCGAATATGTTATTCGAAGACGTCAGAGTCGGATGGATCGGTTGTACAATTGCAAAATTACACGTCTGACTTCTAGGTTACACTATAAAAGATAATGCTAAAAAAACGAAGAACGGAAAACAAAAAAAATTCGCAGGAGTAAGCCTCTACTCAAGTCAGTCCCTTCACGTTTCCAAACAAGGGTGGCACCAAGTTACCCGACCAGAGAAGAAAGAAAGGCTGTGTGAACCTCGGCAAGGATCGATCGCTTCACTCTGTCGGTGCTAGCAGTGCTTTTTGCCATTGCACCGTGTCGAGTTCTTGAGATATATTCGACCCTAGAAGGTTCAATGAAGGAGGGACAGCCGAATCGACAGCCCATGTCACAGCACTCCCGTTCTGTCACTCAACATTTCTGGTTCCAACTGTTGGATACCTTGAAATGAGATTTTTTTCTACTTTGAGAGCATCACGAAGGATGAGGCATGAAGTCCGAACATTAAAAAAAGGGGGATCTTCTCAATTATCCAACAGTGACTTCATCTTTAACTGTGACATTGGCTGAGCCCGCCTTGGACTTGAGAAATTTTACCCAAATCGAAAAGTTCACATTTATTACTCAAAAATATAAGCTTGGAACATAGTTAAGAAAATCATGGTAAAACTTGGAATTTATGAAAATACCTCAACGAATGAACCTGAATATCCAATGATGGCTAGCCACTGGACACCGAGCCGCTACGTGTTACAATAGGCGCAGTGTAGTGTGGCGACAGACAGCTTTTCATTTTTCCTTTTCTTTTCAAGGCGCGGTACGTGATTTGATCGGAACAATTTCGCGAAATAGCCCGGAGGCGTCCCGAGGAATGAAGAAAATTTACAACGTCCCAGCAGATGGGACCGCTGCTCAAGGCATTAAAACTCAGACAGAGCTATATGGAGGTCCTATAGAGCTTCGCGGTGAAATCCGCAAATAGTAATAGTGCAGCAGTAAGGCAAAACTAGCAATTTTCGAGGACTTTTTCGAATTTTCGAACATCGAGTTAGGTTCGATATTACAACTAAAGAAAAATTTCCTGAGGCCTAATTTGTCAACGACAACCTGCCCCGTCCTTTTACAACAAATTCGAAAATAGACACTTCAAAACAATTTGACATTTTTTGAACAATATGAGAAACAAAACGGCATGTTTTGCAAGCCGCACCCACAAACACACAACAGCAGGATTGATGTGAGTTAAAATTAGAGTTAAAATGATAAAGCGCTTCAATCACGCTTATCAGAAAACTTCTGTACTGATCAACCTACAAATCTTTAAAAAAAACGAGAGACGCCTTAAACTAGCACGTCGAATAACAAAACTTGGAAAGTAAGCTAAAATTCGAAAATTTTTACAAGCTATCACCTCCAGTCCTCCTACAATCGCAGTTTCATGTGAACTTTTCAATGCGTCGCACGCAACACGAATCGCCGTTATCAGTGGAGAATGATAAGAGCAGTGTGTGGGCACAAAGATCCAATGATGTGAACTCAGACGAGGTGAAGAAGTTACGGAAAACAGCCACGAAGACGAAGTGAAGACCGCCCCGTGCCGTAGGGCCGAAATCATCGACCGCGCGCCAGGCGTCAAACAGGAGACGCGGGTGCCCCTCGCACTAAAAGCGCGCTATTCGACGTCTTACAAAAGAATCAATTGGCTCGACAATAAGTCGGATTCAAATTTGTTGATTTCCTGTCTAAAATCTGGAAACTGCCAGTAAAGAAGGTGAACGACGACATGGATTATTTGCTTGTGTCGTTGAAATCATGGAATCTTCTAACTGTATGAGTTAAGAAGCCATGTGAGAAAATCGAAAGTGCCCAAAGGGTGTCTTTATGTCTACTTTGCCCCTCCGAGAATTACAACACATCCAGGGTATTCACAGTTGCCTGTTCCCGCAAGTAGCCGCCTACACGGTCGTAAAACTGGGCCTTCATGATGTCCCGGGATACAAGGATATTGTAAAGTTAAATGGTCGATGTTGATTAGTCCTCTGTGGACGCGCCATGTCTTCGACTTCCGCTCGAAATCGTAGAGGCATGGTGAATTTCTATTTATTGTTTTGGAATCCCTATTTTTTCTTCACCTTTCCCTACATGTCTGGTACCTATTTACCCGACTCTGGAAGGGTAGACAGGTGATTGAATCCTCGGAAATCGAGAAATTGCAGAGAACGTACCAAGAAAACCTTTCAGAAGAGGATATTGCGAAATCAGGGTCTTGAAGGGGAAATCACAGTGGGACTATAAAGTAATGAAGCGATATCACTGCAGTTGGTGGTGGAGCGTCGCTCGCTCTCTATCCTAAAACGACTGATGAAGAGAACAGTTAGATTATCAGCAGAAAGACCCCACACATCATTGGTAAACCTTATTAGGACTATGAATGGGAAATCCTATACTACATAGGTTGAGGAAGGCAGGCGGTAGAAATGTTATACCGGCGGTACTACTGACATACTCTGAACTCGAACATCGAAGAGGGTCTTTGTGAAAAAATACAGAATCGGAAATTTTTCTTCGGCTGCTCTCCCAACCCACATAACAACTAAAATCCAAAGGCTGAATTTGACCTCAAGACAACAACATAGGCTCATCGAATGATGAAGAGGACATCGAGTGAGAGAGGAGGCAGCGGGGGCTTCCCTAGGCGACAGCCTATCTGGTGCTTCGTTCGATGAGCGCTGGCCGCCTCGACCGCGGGTGTGGAGAAGGATGGATTTATCGACGTCGCACCGATTCAGCTGGCTCACGTCAGTCGGTTCCAGAAAGCCTGAGGCGGCGTTGTTTTGCTCAGTTAAGCTTCAGTCACTGACAAAAGCAATCCAATAAAAGACGGCCAGCAGCGAAGAGGAGCCGCCGGTGCACACCGGCGAACTGATTCCCCCGCGGCGGGCTCTAATTTCGTTTTCTCCGAGGCGGTGATTTGTATCTGCACGCACACAGCATCTAAAGAAACCGTCACGCAAGTATGTCACGCGTAGTGGTCCACCGCGGTGCGTATTAGTGACATGTTCGCTAATAAAGGACAACCTGACATCCAAATTCCAGCTTTCCGCAGAGCGAATTCTATGGTGGCTGGTGCACATTGTCTTGCTAGAAAAGGTGCAGAATAACTACACTAGGAAACTTGCCAAAAGGTATAATGGGTTCTTTCGCCCTACGGTTCCAAATTCAACAGTTCGTAATAAATTTTTTGGCGTTCACACGCTGGAATCTCGAAGAAAAATGATTGATGTAGTTTGTGTATTCAAATTATTATCAGGCCGCTTGCGTACAAGCCCATTGGCATTTTATAAACTCGTCCCCTCAAAAACCAGAGGAATGCCCTTCAAAATTTGGTATCCAAGACCTAGAATAGGAGTCAGGGCTCATTCTTTTACAGTAAGGGCCGGGTCATTGTACCTGGCACTAAAGAGCAATATTGTCCCTTCTCCGGAGAATCTTGGATCCTTCCAACGACTTGTGAAGAATGCTCTCCTCCAGTATTGAACTACGTTGCAGTCTTTGTGTAAGTGTTCAAATGATTTAATTTTATCGTTCCTTCTTATCTAACGACTGTCTTTCATAGTCGTAATAAATTGATTGATTGATTGAAAACGCGAACAACGAAAGCCTTCTAATTCTTTCTCACGTCCATATCTCAAAAAAAGAACATTAAAAACGATTCACTTGCTATCTGCCGCCGATAAAATAAGAATAAAAACCGAACCGAACGCTTCTAGACTAAACGCAAAACAGTCCACGATTGTTTGTTATGACAAAAATGGAGCAGTCGGCAGTCTTAATTGAAAACACGATCGGAAAATACGATGAATGCAGGAGAGTTCGATGGATCGATATTTTCTAGGCTTTATTGTTGTGTGCTAGATGTTCGGCTCAATATTACGTCAGCAGAGAAAGGACAAATGTCGATTGATGCTAAAATATTACGCCCACGATGGAACAGCTGTGCGGTGATTCAATAAGGAGTCTTTTCTTGAGTTTGCTGGATTGAGATTTGAGACTCAGGCAGCGTAGGGTTCTCTGAGTCATGGTCATTAGACTTGCTCTCAATATAGCCGCCTAAAATTGAGCCCCTAATGTGGTGTAACATTCACGACAACACAACTCTCAGAAAACACAACATTTGGTAAAAAGAAGAGGACAGCCCTCAAAAAAATAGACGGCAAGCAAACGACACAGGTGGAAACGAGATGTCCCGTCGGATCGATGAGTGGCAGTGGACCGCCGATGGTGAAAAACCGTCGAGGACCTTCAAATAGAAACACGAGACTCGTGAGAGTGCATCCTCAGGGGATTCTCTCAGAGATCATACTCCACGGGAGCTATTTTGCCTCGACCCAGTCTTTGATCACTCCGCGGTTGGGTAAAGTGATACCAGAGTAATCTGGAAGGGTGAATAGGTGAAGACCGATTTGATACAGCGACCGCCTCTCGCCGAAACTCGTTGCATACGCCAAATACTTATTCACCTGCCTCTATAGTCCTACTAATTAATGAGCGAAACAACGATGTCTGATTATCAACTCTAGGGTCCCGTCGCGATTGCCCGTTATAATACCGTACTCCCAGTGACGTATTCATCAGTGCCTCGCTGTGTTTTGCTGCATGCTTTTTGTTCTTCGTTTTATTTGTCATTATAAATGTTTTATATATGTTTCCTACGACCCGTTAGTTCATTTGGCGGCTCGCAGGCCGCTGAATGGCTGGTTAGAAGATAACTCAAAGAGTACAAAACTCGCCTAATACGACGGTAAAATAGCGTCAACCACCTTCCCAGACAAGTGTGGTACTAATTTACCCAAACATGGAAAGATGGAAGGGTTGGTTAGGTTGTGAGAGGATCAATCGCTCGACCGTACGTGTAGAAAGAAAAAGAAAGAACGTACCGCCTTTTAGTATGGTACTTCACCATGCCCATTCTAGTACGCTGGTACATCCATAAGCCACACGAAAATCGGAACTTTTCGATAGTTTTGTTCACCAACAAATTCATACTCTTTCGATTCCATCCATAATTGCTACACAATAAAAACGCTTCCAATATAAATAACTAAAACTGGGCGACGCAAAGGACAGTTTCTTCGTTTATCTAGGATTTTGGCGTTTTTTTTTTACCGAAAGTACCGTATGACAAGCCGCGAACGGCGCAGTTCCCTCTATCTTTAGTCTACCACAACTCGAATAAAAATGGACTCGGTTCTCCGATGACGTGAGTGAACTACATACACATACATCTGACGACTCGTGTCTTCACCCGGTAGTCTCACAACAGAATGATTGATGCATGTCGCTTCCACCACCTGATTGTCAGGCAGTTAATGCGGAACTACTGCAAACACGAGGACCACCACTGGATGAATTATTGTTTGCTCGCGGTAAACTACAAGAAAAGCATCTCAAACGACGTCAGAAGTCAGCCGTCACTCACGCGGTGATTTCTGTCGGATGAAATCTGCGACGATTGAAATTGGGAAAAGCCATTCGACAGGGTGAGCTGCAGCAGCGGACAGAAGTCATTTCCCAAAAGATTTAAAATCAATACACCACGGGCGACGTCGCGGCACATATACACCCCGGTGCAAAATTATAGGTTCACCCCGCGATTTGTCCATATGTGATCAAAAAACCTGTTGTAGGTATCTAGTAACATTACTGTCATATTCCTCACCATCGAAAACTTAGATATAAAAATTCTGGGCGGGACGTCTTGTCATTGTAAGATACTACAAACTTTTATTGAAAAATCAGTGATAATGACCGGTGCAAAATTATAGGTTCACTTCATTAAAAAACTGTCTGTTTTTAAAAATATGAACATTCAAATTAAATTTAGCTTTGTTACATTACCTTTGCTATAAACCACATCAAGCATTCTATGTGGCATACTTCGAATAAGACTATCAAGAACAGTTTGCTCTACATGAGCCCAAGCATCAAGAATGGCGTCCTTTTGATCAGAAATCGAGGTGTAAGTGGTGCCATTCTTGTGAACATTGTGAATAAGAGTTCCCCACCAATTTTCCAACTGGTTCAGATCTGGAGAACAACTGGGCCACGCTAAAAGTTGGATTCTGATGGAATCGAAACAACTCGTAGTTGACCTCGACACGTGTACGGGAGCATTGTCTTGCTGGAAGATAGGATTGCGCCTACGAAATCTTCTCAAATAGGGGAGAAGGTGTTCTATTAGCACATACTGATAATCTTCGCTGTCCATATTACATGAGACGAACTCCAAAGCAACAAGTCCATATCCGGAAAATGCAGCCTAGACCACAACACTTCCACCGCCAAAATTGCATCTAGAGAAAACTTGTTTCTCCTTTCTTAGATCTCTCCAGTAGTGATTGTAGCCGTCGAGTCCATCGAGGTTCCACTTTTTCGCATCGGAAAATATCACCTGAAATCTAGAGATGCTTTTCTACGCCCACGAAAAATTCAACTGCATTCTGGTCCCACTTTCGCCCAATCTGTGCTCATGTGTTCTCGGGCGAATTTCCATCTCACAGCCTTGTGGATGTTCGTGAGATGGGGACCACGTTTCTTTAATTGATGAACGATATGTGGGCTGCGATTCAAGCATCTCAGTACCGTCCACTTCGACACCGGGAGGTCCAGCTGACGTCGCAGGTCCATCGCGGACATGGTGCTGTTAGAAGCATTCCGGATCAGAAGACTCTCATCTCTTCTAGACAGCTTTCTTTTAGGGCCAGCTTCTTTTTTTCTCATGTAGGTGTCCGGGTCCTTCGACTGACGATCGACGCAGTTCAATGACCGTGCAAGTTGAGCTGCTATCTTCCTGTTTGGAAGGCCTGCCGCGTGAAGAGCATCAACTCGAATTTGCTCCTGTGAAGAAAGCTTTGTGCCTCTTCCCATTACGATTTTATACAACTTATGCTTGCCTTTTCATTTTGACTTATATATGTTAAGATTTGGTCGGGGAAATCTCCGCGTAAAACGAAAATTTTTCAAGTGAACCTATAATTTTGCACCGGTCATTATCTCTGATTTTTCGATAAAAAATTGTAGTATCTTACTGTGACAAGACATCCCGCCCAGAATTGTTATATCTAGGTTTTCGATGGTGAGGAATATGACAGTAATGTTACTAGATCCCCACAACAGGTTTTTTGGTCACTTATGGACAAATCGCGGGGTGAACCTATAATTTTGCACCGGGGTGTATAATAGTTTAGTGATATAATCGATCGATGTACAGTCTATTATAATTGTTGTTGTATGTACGTATAATACTATCAGATGGCAAAATTGTTGAGTTTCTCCAACATTTCGAGCGGAAGCCATGGGAAGACGGCAGAATCACAGCCGCAACGCTTCCACAACCCTGGAGATGTGCTTGCTTCTCCCGTACGACAGAGTGCTCGGCGTTAAACAAGCCCCTATGGATGCGCCGTGCACTCGTGGTCTATTTAGGATCGTAGAGGCATGCTGAGCACTAAGTTGCACTTGCGGAACCTGACCGCTGTTCAGGTAGCCGTTGTCCTTCCCATACAAATTTGATACCAATTTACCCGACTCCGGAAAGGCGGAAGGCTTAGTCACATACAACATTCGAACGTGTTCTTGTCAACAGAGCCTCCTACCAACGACTACGTAGTCGTTGAAAAAATCTATAGGCTTTTCATTCGCTCTTATTCAATTGTCTCTTCGGATTCAAGCACTGGAGAGTTCGATCGAGCAAGAAAATCACCCCGAAGCTAAAAAGGCTGTCCCGTCATGCACACGGCATATATTGAAGGGAAAGCAGAAAATGTGGAATAAAATTATTTTGGAATCGATATAGCTCACCGAAGCGCCTCCATCCAATCTTCTCCATATGTTCAATTGAAAAGCTCCAAATGGCCCCTAAACGGAGTTTTTCCACTCGACGAATGCAGGCCACATTCACCGAAAAACCCAAGACAGAGGCGGCAGTGCGCACACTTCAACAACAGCTGTTCGAGTCGTACAACCACGAACTTGTTATTTGAAACGGGTGGAGCACGGCGGTTGAGTTCCGGATCGCCGCCGAGTTCTCCACAACGTCGAGAACTCTGGTCACTGCTGCTGTTAGCTAACAAACACTCGAACACGCGACGGTTTCAACGAAAATTGTATGGAATCAGTTCCGACGACTACGTGAGATGAAAAAGCACGATGGCAGAAGGAAAGCTTCAAGTTGTTCGTCGTCTTCACAGAAAATGCTGTCCGCGATTTCCGCAGACAGAACTAGACGGTTCTTCTTCTCCTCTAACCCAAGGAATCACACCTCAAGTTTGGGACTCCGTAGGCAAGAGCAGCAAACTTGTGGACCACCACGCTCGAGCCATTCCAAGTGGAGTCTACGGACCACCTTGCGTCCTCAATAGCATATGTTCCCTTCTTGAGCTCCTCTTGTAACTGTCGTCCTCGGACTGCTGTTATCGACGGAGTAGAATGTTCAAGAATCGGTTTCTGTAGGCTTCGTAACCCGCATGGACTTCGAATTTTTGCTTCGAGACGTGAGCAGTAAGGTAAAGAATTCTCTTGGAGGCAGGGTCCCCACAGTATCACCTGTATTACCTGTCGTCCCGTTGATCATCGATTTGTTCGAGCGGGCGCCAGTAACGTCTCCATTCGTCCCAGTCGCGTGCCATGATAGACCAGTGGGTCCTGCTCGCCCGAGGAACACGAAGAGCATCGAATCGATCGTTCAGGGATTTGACGAAGGTGTCCAATCAGCGCAAAGGTGGGCGACCTGGTGTTCTTCTGACGTCCCGTGGAATCCAGTCAGTAACGGTTAAGCTTTGGTGTTCCATCTAGAATCGAAGAGGCTTAATTAATGCGTATTCGGCCCATATAGTGATTTGGGAGGGTAGCTGCTGTTAAGTGTAGTCTCCTCACCTTTTTAGGTAAGTCTCGCTCCAATTCAGCCTTCACTGGATAGGTGGGTCCCTTGGTTTGCCCAGACGGCAACCGATCGCTCCACCGTGACGGTGTTAATGGCGCCCACGTCTTACCAAGGTACAACGCGCCTATTTTCACAACAAACTGTCCAAGAACATCTTAGGAGTCAGTTGAGTGATGAGTGAAGCATCACCCAAAGAAGAGCAAGTTGAAAACCAGCTGCACAGCATTTCACTGTGTGCAGCGAAGAATGGACAACAGAAAAGAAACAGACAGGTAGTCTGGGACAATTCGAAGGAGAGAAATGCTGCTCAAGAGCCGCTCACTGTTTGCCGACCCTCACAAGTAGCAGAAACCTAGCGATTGCCAGCTCCTCCCACCCGCCGCCAACACTGTCAATGTAGTAAGTGAATCTTGCCTACAGGGAACGCGGGAATGATTAACGATAACGAGTGTTATTCAGAAAGGCGACTGGAACGACGAGCATCGTTTAACAGCGAACGAGGGACGAGAAGATGAGCAACATGCGGAAAGATCGACCAGAAACGAACAAACGAAAAATTACCCGAGAAAAACGTAAGGAACAGCTTGCCGTTTTATTGCAAACAAGGCAGACAACCTTTTGGGACCGTTTTCCGCAGAACTGAATTGCGAATTGTGCAAAAATTTCTCAAAAGTCTCATTTATATCTTGCCAACCTAACTCTAAGGTATCCAAACCGCCGTAGCGCGATGAGAAGCTTCTACGGTCAAAAACAAACTCAAAGTGTAGATCCATCTAGAAGAATGTGCACAGGGAGCAGCGGATTGGCTACCACCGGCGGAATCAGACTGCGCTCAGTCGAAGGTGATAATGAGGCCATCAAAAGAGGCGTCTTCTAGCAGATGACACATCGAATGGCTAGTGAAATAGGTGAACGGGCGCGCGGTCGCCACTGCAAGACGAAAGTGCACAGTTTTTGCGAGGCGTATGTTGCCGTCCGTCTCCCGACGACATTATAGCAGCGTCGCCGAGGAGAACATCTGCTCCTGCAGCGTCGGTGAGCCCATTTCGCAGACGCAAGCTTCGATTTACGAGGCATTCCGAGGGGATTCACCTGTTCCGCTCCACATACCACAGCCGAAAAGTTGCTTTCTGACCCTCACAGTTCATGGCGATTCCAGATCTTTGGCACAACCTCTGGCGCGGAAGAGTGCTAAGAGGCGCCACTGACCCCTGCATGGTCGAAAGATCGAACCTTGCATGGGCTTATTAAATCTTTCTCCCTCCGGGGTCGGAGAAATTGTTATCAGACTTCTCTGAGGAGAAGTGACTGACATGGTATAGAGGGAAAGTGACTTGGTTGTCAGTAGCGCGCAAAAATCTGCAGAGTTATCAGAGAGAGAAGAAAAGCTGAGATACTGATCAAGGAACGGCGGATTCTATGCGATAAGCAACGAATTTTAATGAGAAAACTATTTCATATGATGAAGTTGTTAGCAAGCGAACGAGCAGAACGATGGTAATCTGCGAACCACAGGCGGCTCAAACAACAGCTTCTATCGAGCGCTGTGGGATTTCTGCCATGGAAACGCTTTTTCCGCCTTTTTTCAGATGCCGGAATCGATACCAAAGCGAAAGACCGGGGAGAGAAAAGCGGATGCCGCTCCCGAATTTTAATAGCTCAATTCCGAGCGGAACTTCGAAGCTGTAGAAGAAAATAGAAATAAAAGACGATAGTAGGGGAAGGAGTATATATTTGTAGACAGAAAATAGTAAGGAAAAGGAAAGTGCAAATTAAGTCTAGGATAGAAATAGATGGAAAGCTAGGACAAATTGAAACTAGTGGCTGCGAGCCTATGGACTTACGATTAAGGGTAATCAGAGCGAATTTCCAGTTTCATTTCCATTATCGAAAATAAAGGGCTGAGTTGTCGTCATCACAACCCCGTGAGGATACGCCATGCACCTGGCCTTGAAGTGAAAGGACAAATACGCTACGTACGGATCTACAAAACTGATGAATTTCACTTTTTCAAACGCCGAAGATGAATACCGAATCCAATTAAAGGAATCCTCACCATGACGCTATGAGGCAATACCAGCTAGGGATAAAGTACGGTTTAAGGCTACAAAACATGAAGGGAGCATAACATTTCCGCTATCACGAAGTGATCAGAGAATTAAGGCCTTTATTGTTGACGTAGTTGTTTAGTCCATGCGAGATTTGATAATCTTGAACTTGTAAAGCTCCGAAGAAACTCGCGAAAATATCCTTATCATCAGTTTCTTCAAATTATCAAAAAAAAAAAACAATCTCAAATCGCTAGCTTCATCGCGCAGCTGCAATGTCGATTTCTTGTAGTAGCCAAAAAGTAGCATTTAGATGTGTCACTAACAATAAGGAGCCACCTGGCTCAGCTGTGTGTCCGCCCTCTCTCTAAATTGTCCTTATAAAAGAGCCGCAGCTTCGCTGTACGATTAGTTAACTGATTAATTATTTGATTTGTCTCATTTGACTGATTTCTAATTCTCGGTTTAATTACCCAAGTTTGAGGTCGGTTCGAGATAAACCGTGCAATAACCGTGTGTTTCCATCAATCGAGAACCCGCTAACACATCCGCCTTGTATAAAAGGCGAGACCTGAATTGCTCCACAAAGAAGGTAGAAAGGGTGGACGTCTCGAACAAGGCTGTACGTTTTACGATTTACGATTTTACGATTTTTACGACGTTTTCCGTAAAAATCGTTTTAGGATTTTACAATAAAAAATTGGGAATTTTACGAAATTTTTACGACTTTTATTCGGGAGTTCATATAATGCTAACAGGTCAAAATTGCAAGTGTTCGTGCCAGGACTCTTTGCTCCTCTAGCAAGATCTCTCTACCCTCATTCAGCTTCACTAGCTCCAAAGTATTTTTGTGCTCCTCCAGAGTCAGTTGAGATAGAGGGTTTTTTCGACAGGCGGCCATGTTTTGAGCGACTATCGGAAGGCGCTCACGCCTGCGAATTTCGCTACACTTCTATTTCTGAAGAATAGTGTTTTGATTGGTTTTGATCGGTAATTATTGTTTTCTGTGAATTTGTTTCCATTTTTTCCTAATGATGTTCACTGTAAATAATTGAGCCATTTGATTCAACACTCGGTTTGAGTAAACGTTTTGATTGCAGTAACGGCTGTGTATTTTAGCCGCATTGGTGCATAAAGCTGTCCGTTTCAGCAGAAAAAATATTTTACGATTTTTACGATTTTTTCGACTTTTTTACGACAAATGTTGTCGTAAAAAGTTTTTGTAAAAATTTTTACAATTTTTTTCACACCCTTGGGTCTTGACCGCTGGATACGGACAGAAATGCGGGCCACGCATTGTGCGATAAAGAATGAAGCGACCCAGTGAAGAGGAGGGAAGCAAGCAGAACCTTACATGACAAAAATAAATGAAGCCCGCTAAAAGGAAAAAAATTTAGCTAGGAACTGCTGGTTAGGTGAAGCTGTATTCTATGTGTAGGTATGCGGACAGACCGCAACAAAGACGATTATGGTGAGCATGCAAGGGATTTGATGCAGCTGAGGAGCAGAATTACGACGATAAAATACAACTGGAGTCCAGAGTACAGCGAAGAAGAGAAAGCATTCCGGTAGAATCGAGCGTGGTTGCCTGACTGCGTTACAGCACTGATTGTGTAAATTGTAAGGCCCTTGTTATACGTTCGCTCACCCCCCAGCGTAACTCGTCCATTCAGTATCAGACACCGTGGGGCCAGACACGTTTGTACGAGTTCACCATGCCAGCGTCACCATGATAACTAAAACTATGATAACTCGTACAAACGTGTCTGGCCCCACGGTGTCTGATACTGAATGGACGAATTACGCTGGGAGTGGGCGAACATATAACAAGGGCCTAAGACAGTGTGAGACAGATGACCAAGGGAAACTGGGGCGGTTTACACAAAAAAGGACAGAATCGTCTACACGCTAACGTTCGATATCTAAGATCGTGATCTAAATCTTCAGCGTCTTCAAGCAGATTAGCACCAGGTATTTCTTAACAATAGGAGCCTTTCCTTGGATCTCACCTTGCGGTGGTCGATCGAGACTCCCCAATGTACGCTGAGAACCACCTGACCTGCAGTGAAAACAGCAAAACCGATAGAATGAGTGCGTAGATTATCTATAGATTTCCTACGCCCCTAAGGGCTCGTTTAGACGCCGCGCGGCGAAAATACAAAATTGAAGCGCGATCAATAATTAACGTCTTTAATCGAATTTGTTCCGCTGCATCAGTGGCGCAGTCCGATGGCGCCTCATATAGGCTAACTTATTGGTCGTTCGGGGTTTTTTAGAAGGCTGCTATTCCTTATTAAAGGACATTTTGAAGGAATTCACTTTTTCCGTTTAATTTCTTCCCTATGCGATTATATCCTATTTTTTTGCTTACGCGCGGCGCCACCAGACTGCGCCACTAACGCAAAGGAGCCAATTCGATCAATGACGTTGACTATTGATTGCGCTTCATTTTTGCATTTTCGCCGTTCGGCGTCTTAACGAGCCCTAAGGATGTGGATCGCCGACATGGTGAAATTTATTGGACAACATAATAAAAAATAAGTAAAGGGTAAAGCGGTCAACACTGTTCTGACCCCCAAGGACGCCTCATGCATTCGTGTGTCATTTAGAATCGTAGAGGAATACTGAATGCATACTTGGCCTTCACAATGACACGCTGTTACAGTTTCTTTGAAACTAGTGAAGCGTGTGAACGCCAGTGCGAAAGGAGAACAACTGATGAAGCTACGGTGCTGATGAGAGGCTCCGATCGCTCACATAGCTCAAGATGAAGGAGATATGAAGTGTGATGATGGAATCTTAGAACAAGCAGCCAAGGTATGTGCTTGTTGCACTTTTACATCACAGCAAAGATGGCGACGTTAGATTCGATAATACTTCAGCTACAACACGACCACTCCTTCCTCATCCAGCTGATAGCCGCATCAACTGCGATTAGACCTAAGCAGTCGGAATCCTCTTTGGAAAACTCACCGATTTCTAGCGAACAGATGGGAATGTGATGAAGTAAAGAGCCTATTGATTGACCCCATTAGGCGACTAAGGATCCTAAGAGCGATTCTTACGTGGAACTCTAACGAAAACACTTCCTCGGTTATAGTGGTTCAATTTGTCCTGCAAAAAACTGTGTTTTGCCTTCCTCCTAAATCATTTCAAAATCTACGAGAGATATCCGGTAGGACCACACGTTCTAATTTATTGGAAAGTCTTTTTCAAAAGCTTTCTGATGAACTAGAGGACAAACATTCATCTCCAAAATCATTTCGGAAACTGAAAAATAGGTGTTAGACACCGACGGCTCATTAACTCGATTATCATGGTGGCTTTCCATCAGTTTTATGACAGGTGTTGAGCATCAAGCGGGCTGTCAACTGGCGCCTGGTAATGGAATCGCTGCCATTTTTTGCAGATCGATTTAGCCATGCTCCAGAGGACTTGTCTCATCGGCTGGCCTCACACAGAGTGCCTTTTGTCGGGCTCATTGGTCCTCGATCAGATCACCCCAAACTGGCTGGGGAGTTTCCAGTAGTACCGTCTAGTAGGATCGAACCTCGCCACAGTAAAGTGGCTCGGAACGCCGTCTATAGACGATGTGATTTTTTTCCTTCTTTTTCTTTTTTCAAACTGTCATGTATATTTCAGGGAGCAATGGTAAGACGCTTTTTTGACACCCTCGCGGCTGAGCGATCGATTCCATGCTGGACTAACCAAGCCTTCTATCAATCCGGGGTCGGGTTAATTGGTACCAGATTCGTCTAGGAGGGTAAAGACACTGCTTCTGAATATCGACTGGCTCCGCAAGTCATTGTATAGGCCAAATACGCATTCACCCTGCCTCTACGTTTTGAATAGAACACAAATGCATGGCGCGTACTCAGATTCCGATGAACCCCCACCACTCTACCTTTATTCCATGATCGACTGTCGTTGAATCTTGGCATGTCGAATATTGTTGTACGTGATCGATTGAGTGAAGCCGAATAGCCAAGATGGTACAAGTTTATTTGGCTAACGTTTCGGCGAGTCCGCCTTCGTCAGAGCTTGGAAGAGAAAAGAGGAGTTTGTGAGATCATTCGCTCAAGACCAATTTCAAGTTCCAGCGGTGAATCAGAAGGCACCAAGAGAGAAAGACGAATCGCGGATAGGGTAAACACAACCAGACCTGGGCAAGTAGGACACCAATGCAAACCACAAGTTACCGGCAATACATAAGGTAATGTGGCCACCCTAACGAGCCTCTGGCCGACTGTCCTTCGGGTCAAGCCCGCACAGGTCAGCGAATGCTGCCAGCTCTTGTGTCACCTCCACGCGTTCTTCCTTCCTATTGATCGTGGGGTTTCTCACGGCGATCCACAGCGCTTCGAGGGTCTTCCGCGCCGAGATTTCGGATTCGCGTGACAGTATCGCTACCGCCACCTCCACCATCGCCCCATCGTGACACCGCAACCGATGCTCACCCAGCGGCTCCGATATATCGCACCTACGCAGCGTGCCCAAATGCTCCTTAACGCGCTCCCCAAGGGGTCTACCGTCTCGCCAATATACTCCCCGTTGCAGACCGTGCACTTTATGAGGTATACCACTCCCGCGACCATGCAATCTCCCTCCTTTCCGTTTGGGCAAACTATGCACTGGCGAGTCCTACAGACAGAATCGTATGACCGATTCCTCACGAGCCGTGCTTTGAGATTGGAGGGCGGCACTTCGACTACACGGATCATGTTATCAAGACCAGCCTTGCGAACGCAGTTTCGTATCTCAGTACCGACTTCGTCTGAGACGAAGGGCACCTTGAAAACGATTCTGCTATCGTTCAGCTGTCTACGTCCTGATGCCACTGCCGGAGTCCGATGGCCTCTTGGCTAACCGTATTGCCATCGAGAATGGGTACCCCGACCAAGACATGCCAAGAGGCCATCGGACTCCGGCAGTGGCATCAGGACGTAGACAGCTGAACGATAGCAGAATCGTTTTCAAGGTGCCCTTCGTCTCAGACGAAGTCGGTACTGAGATACGAAACTGCGTTCGCAAGGCTGGTCTTGATAACATGATCCGTGTAGTCGAAGTGCCGCCCTCCAATCTCAAAGCACGGCTCGTGAGGAATCGGTCATACGATTCTGTCTGTAGGACTCGCCAGTGCATAGTTTGCCCAAACGGAAAGGAGGGAGATTGCATGGTCGCGGGAGTGGTATACCTCATAAAGTGCACGGTCTGCAACGGGGAGTATATTGGCGAGACGGTAGACCCCTTGGGGAGCGCGTTAAGGAGCATTTGGGCACGCTGCGTAGGTGCGATATATCGGAGCCGCTGGGTGAGCATCGGTTGCGGTGTCACGATGGGGCGATGGTGGAGGTGGCGGTAGCGATACTGTCACGCGAATCCGAAATCTCGGCGCGGAAGACCCTCGAAGCGCTGTGGATCGCCGTGAGAAACCCCACGATCAATAGGAAGGAAGAACGCGTGGAGGTGACACAAGAGCTGGCAGCATTCGCTGACCTGTGCGGGCTTGACCCGAAGGACAGTCGGCCAGAGGCTCGTTAGGGTGGCCACATTACCTTATGTATTGCCGGTAACTTGTGGTTTGCATTGGTGTCCTACTTGCCCAGGTCTGGTTGTGTTTACCCTATCCGCGATTCGTCTTTCTCTCTTGGTGCCTTCTGATTCACCGCTGGAACTTGAAATTGGTCTTGAGCGAATGATCTCACAAACTCCTCTTTTCTCTTCCAGGCTCTGACGAAGGCGGAGTCGCCGAAACGTTAGCCAAATAAACTTGTACCATCTTGGCTATTCGGCTTCACTCAATCGATCACGTACAACTCTACCTTTACCTTTACCTTTTATCACGCAGCAGTATTTTTTCAGAATCACACGCTGCTCTGGCCGACAACCAGGAAGCGGGCGGGGCTGCAGAATGTTGCAGCGTTGACTTCCGGCCATCAAATGGCACCTCCAGTTCGGCGTGTAACCGTTCATAGAACGAGGCGTAGGTCCGGCAAAGAATGAGCACAATCACCGGCATCAGCCACATACCCATTCAGAGCGCCGTCGGCAATTATGAAAATTGCGCAAACCGCTCATTTCTCGTTTCTTGGCACGTCGACTCTGAAGCACTTCGTTTTTGCAGAATTTCGCCTTGTAGCTCGTTTTTAGTGTGTCACCAAAGCCTCCTTTGTTACACGCAGCCTCAAAGTCCTTGCCTTTTGGTAAACAACACTTTTTTGTGAAAAGTTCACGAAACAGAGGCATACTACTGTTGAAACCAAGATGAACACCTCATGTTCAATACAGTTTACTAGGTAAAGAAATGAGATAGAATTCTAGAGTAAGCTTAAAGTGGCTAGCGATGATCGGTCGTTTGAGGATGCGCCACGCACCCGTCTCCGGTTCATAATCGTAGCGGCACTGTGAATGCATATTGGACCTATACCCAGAATGAGTTGCAGTGGTACCTTAAGCCAGAGTCTTCATCATCCTCGATGAGCCTGATAGCAGTCCGTACCTCCTCTTACCACTGCACCACGCAGATAAAACAGTGGAACAATAAATAAATCACGCGTCACTCACGCTATCCATGGCAACTTTTCTTTTCGATGGCACTGGGCCAGATTGGAGGAAACAATGAGGATGAAGTTGAAGAGCTGCTTGTTGCTAAATCTGAAAAAATCGATGATTTTTCTCAAGTACATATATTAAAGTACTCAATATTCATTATTGCTGTTCCATTATTGGGTTAAGTGTCGTTGGTTCCTCTAATTTCGTAAAGGATGCTGTTCCCGCCATCGTCGTCGATGGATGAATCTTCGTGCTAGGCCAAAGAAAGATTCCACCCACCCGCAGCCCCTGGAATCATACCTCTTCGAAACTGCTAAACAATACAGTGACCATCCGGTCGGTCTACGTAAGTAGGTGAATTTCTAGGTGAAACTTTCCGACGGTAGTACTAGTCCTATCCGTTTGATCACAGTGCTCGATCCCCGCAATCATCGTTGAGGACGGTGATTAATCATGTGAAGAAAATCCGCGGAGAAACGATAAACACCGATCCGTCGTTTCGGTGGGCCTCGTTCCGCGTTCATCGTCGTCAGACGTACGAGGAGACGCTGATAGCTGTCGTCTTCAGCCGCGTTGAGGACATCCGCATGATGTGTACATATGTTTGGGCGAAAAAATCGTAACAGTTGCGTTTCCATCGCTCATCGCCGGCCTCGGCATTTTCACTGGCTGGAGTCGCCTGCCACCGCGTTCACCATGTACCGCCAGATGTCGCTGATTATTCATACGGATCCGCGTCGAAATCATCGGAATGCGAAGCGCTATATGCTCAGGAAAGGTACCATTCTGATCCATAACGCTCCAGAGTGATCCATGCAGCATTTGCCTCATTTTATATCTTTTGCTTACTATCTGTCATTTTTTGGAACACGGCATCCTCGACTGGGTTGATCGGCTTGCAAAAGGAGTAGATATGTGGCGCTTTTTACTAGTTTTGTTCCTTTTCATGGGACAAAGTTCCGAAGACTGCGGGAGGACCGACTTACAGCTATGCGCTTAATCACCTTTTTCATTTATCGTTATCCATCACTCGCTTTTCTATCAGTATCATAGAATTACCAAAGAATAGTGGGAGAGGCATCTCCACGGGAGGAACTTTACAAAAAGGGCTGGCCGAAGCTGCCATAGATAGATCTTAGCATTGAAAAACGTTCTGGAACGTCTGCAGGAAAAGAAAACTGTCAAGAGAAAGCATCACTATGAATATTTAAATCGAAAATAGAAACTAAATATGAATTACCGTTCAGCTTAGGCTCAAATTAAGGATTAACGTCGATGGAATTCACCAGGAAATTTTTCGAAGTTGAACAAAGGAAGTTAAAGCGGAGGGAGGAATTATGAAAAGGAGTGGAATGTCCGAGGAAGTATAATATCGTGCTCCTCATCCGCACGAGGTGATGCTGAAAACAGAGACTGCTCTATCCTTTCAGATGTATTATTGGCTATGTATAAGAAAAGTGAAATCTTTTATTTTACTTTTTAATCTTTTATTCTTTTATTTACATTTACTTTTATGAACATCTTTTATTTACTACGACAATAATAAATATTTCGCCGATTACCTTTACAGTAGTTAGTTTAGTTAGAAGGCTTAGTTGGCCCGGCCCCGGTCCGGGCCAACTAAGCCTTCCACTCCACCGAGCTCGGCCAAATTGGTACCAGGCTTGATTGGGAGGATAAGGACACTGACTTGGCATTGCGAATGCCCCCGTAAGTCAATGTATAGGCCAAAGACGCATTCATCATGCCTTTACGATTCTGAATTGAACACGAATGCGGCGGCGTATCCTTAAGGGGTTGGTCAACGCCGACCCCTTTACCTTCACCTTTACCATTACTTTTTTCTACCTAAAAGCGAGAGCATAGTTTTGTCTTCAAAAAGTTCTGAGATTTGTTGATTAGGCAAAGATTTTCTATTTTTTTGTTCCAGAGATCTCCTCGAGTTTTTGGCCGGTAGGTATAAGGCTGACCTTGATTTCTGGACTTGACAAAACCCCCTATGGTTTGGTGTAAGGCTGAACGAAGTCAAGATGGACTACTAAGAGTTTTTGCACCATACAGAGACAGCACATGGAGGCTATCCACAGCCCGCACTTATTACAATGCCGTTCCCTTTTCCTAGAATTTATAGTAGAGTTTAGCTGAACAGATCTGTCTGTGACACATTGGAGCAGAGAAAGTGCGTGAACGACGGAGAGCACGGGGAAGCTGCGACTAAAGAAAGCAAATTCCACAGATGCTGACGCAACTTTCTCCTATTTGTTGCCCTAGAGAGCAAAAATTCCAAAGGATATTCAAAATTAGTACGGATAGCACGGCCAACTCTAAGGCATTCCCGTTGGAGACCTTTTTGAGAGCAAATCCAGCTGCATTGTATGTACACTCTTCGCCCAGTAGTAGTCCTGTTTTTGCACGGTGCAGAGGAACTAGGGTACTCTTCCATTAGTCCTGTTTTCTTCGGGGAAATCGCATATCAGGCGGGATTCGAACCCGCGTCTCAACCCATCCGGCGGTGTGCACTAACAACTGAGCTACCGAGACGACCACTTGCGAATCCCTTGCACCTTCCTTAAGCTCGAAGGCTTTTTACTCCCAGCACTCACCCGTAACAACGGGTTGAGCCGGTGAGCCGGATTCGGTATTGCACCAGTTAAGCTGAAAGCATTAACAATTAACGTGAAATTCTTGTTTTCTTATTATTCTATTCTTATTCTAGTACTTATTTTTTATTATTATTATTCTATTTTTTATCCTAGTTTCATCATATTCTAGTATACACAATAGTAACCCGAAAAAGGCGGTAATAAAACTAGAATTTCCTGCTTTCTTCAATATCAACGTTTTGTGCGCGTAGTGCAGTAGTAAGAAGTGCCACTAACGCCGAACGCCGGGGCGACCGATTGTTGCCCGTGGTAAGGAAGCTCTCCATCCCTCCGGGGTCGGTCAAATTCGTACCACGCTAGTCTGGGAAAGTCAGGACACTGACAAAATGGTGATCAACGAGCTAGACGTTCTGGGAGTGAGTGGATATCAAGGAGATACGTGGGCTAAGATTGGTACGTTACGCTTCTTCATGAGTGACAAGCGAAAAGTTCGTTGTAATACCCCAGCCACTTGACAGGTATCACTTGACAAGTATCAGTGAACTACATTTGCGAGATTCCTCTATCACCAATCCGCCATAGACGGGTTCCATCCACAGTTTAGTTGCATGGACTCCGCCGCCAGGTAGACAAAACCGCACAAATTTGAGGTAGACAGCAGAAGTGTGCCGGACCACTCAGTCTTCTCTCACCGACGGAGCACCTGCCGACATTTCGTGGGTGCGAGAGTGTGTGTCCTCCTCTTCAGTGGAGCTCCTTCACACGCACGATCACATGATGGATGGTGTGCCAGTGAGCGGGGAATTCGATGAAAAAGCTTCGTCTGCGGCAACGAAACAGCTTTTTAACAACCAAGACAAACGAACTGTGTTTGTTTGGAGAAAGTAGCGGCGAATTTCGCCACTTTGCTGGCTTTACTTGTAGAATTACAAAATGGCGTACAAAATAGCTTGCGGGGCCAACAGCTATTCGGGTCACTGCCTTGGCCAAGTTTGGCACCAATTTATTCGCCTCCGGAGGATAGTGAAGGTCTGGTTGGGTCATGTAAGGATGGATCGCTTGACCGTGCGGGTGGATGCTGCCTCTTTTACCACTTCACCACGAATATCTGTTTTAAGGCATGAACCAATGCGAATCATAAGAAAATAACGAAAGGTATCGGAGAAGAATGCTCGGTCAACTGCTTTTTCGACATTCGAACGAGTCCGGTGGGATGCGCCGTGCACTTGTTTTTTAGATCGGACTTCACAGGAGGGGAATGTCGTGAGCATAATTGTAGGTTGGCGATAGCTCGACGTATTCCTTCTATGATAACATTTCCAAATTTGAGAATTCTTCTAAGGAAATGATGCATTTCATTGCGACTGCTTGCAAGCTTAGTGAAAAGCTGCTTCTCGAGAAACGTCAGAACACCTTTTACGAACAGTTCGTTGTCCTTTGGATAAGTTTCTGTTCTGGTTCTTTTTCGAAGCATCACCGGCCTCACATAGAATCAAAAGCTAACTCGCAAAAAAGTCACGCTTCCCTGCTTGGCGCCTTACATATTCCCTAGCACGATAGAACACAAAGGCCGAAGCCACCGAAGCGTTCAGCTTCAACGCTCTGGCTCCCTGGGTGGAATCAGAAAACTAATTTTTTGCAAAATGAGCTGAAGTTTGAACTCCTCGTAGAATCCATTATCCTACTTACAGTTTCCCAAGTAATTACTCAAAAAGATGAAGTAAAGAGAGGAAGGCGGTATTGATCAGTCCCTTAAGGTCGCGCTACGCACTCGTTTTCCATTCAGAATAGTAGGGATGGATTCACAGTTGACCTGTAGGAGAGACTAAATAGTGATTTGTGGTGAAGGCACTGCTGTTCAGGTAAGTGCTTTCGCTTTCCAAGGCAAGTCTGGTACCAATTTACCCGACAAAGTATGTAGTGATGGCTGCCCTGTGTAGCCCGGGTGAGGATCGATCACTCGAACATGCAGATGTCAGTAGCAGTGCGCCATTCGCACCCTTTCATGTCAAAAACATACAAATCGCGAGTAGAAATTCAAAAAGAAAGAACCAGTCCAACCTTTTCTGTCACTGATCATCATTTCATTGCTAATAGTTTAATTTAATAGTAACGGGTGGAAGTAAGCAAGGGAGGAGGAAATAGTTTTCACTGTTATAACATTTATAAAAAAATTACGTCACCAAAAGCTTTGGAATCTCAAGAATTGCCAGTATTGCAATAGCCGAATGTTTTCTGGAGCCCGTCAAATGGCTTCTGCTGGCAATGACAAGTTGCATGTCAAAATGCACACTGATAAGCTCAATTGTTCTAATTAAAGGTGAGATTCAATGAGATTCCGACTAAAAACAGAACAAATACCAACCCATTAAAAATAATATGCAAAAACTGCCAGTTTTCTGGAAAAAAAGGGAAGCATTCTCTGTTCAGCTCGGCCTACCCATAGTCTCATGCAGTAGTTGAGTATATGTAGTACGACAAGCTCCACCCACTTCTAGCCCCATTGGGGCCCAGATTTATTAGCAAACTTTTGTCTTTTGGTTCACGCAAATCTTTGCTTCCCCACGTATGAAAGGATTGAATTCTAAATCATAAATTGGTGTCGATTCTGAGCTCGGACGATCAAGAACAGAAAAAGGGATGTTGTCGTTGCGTCTTAATGGATTCTATTCTATTCTATTCTATTCTATTCTATTCTATTCTATTCTATTCTATTCTATTCTATTCTATTCTATTCTATTTTATTCTATTCCATTCTATTTCTATTTCTATTGTATATTTCGCCTGCAGGTCACAAGTACATATCTGGTACGTAAAACCAGCAGCCACAAGTGTTTTTTTAAATACTAGTCCTAATCGAATCCTCTGTCGCTAGGACAACGCATCGCAGCTAAGAAAGCGAATTATGAAGTTTCTTTCCGGACTCTCAAGTTCTTAGAAACCTTAGAAGCGATAAATGGAGCCCTTTCACTATTAGGACGTACCCGTACCCAAGCAAGTTTCCGACTGGGTCAAGGATTACCTTCGTGGTCCTAGCATCATGTTCGCTCTACTGATCGCCGCCTTAGCTATTCCACACATTTGAAAAGGAACCACGAAACTCCACAGAACTCTTTAGTACCCCACGACTACTACATTTGCGAGCTCCAAGAATCGAAGACTACCGTTTTCCTCGTAAACTTTTGATTACGTTCACCCGACAAAGTCTGAAGATACGCTGTTCGTAGCCTTTTCTTGCTACCCTAAATGGAAACCATTACGGTTGGGCAATTTCCGGTAATATTCACCAACCTTGCAGCAGCATCATAAAGAGTAGTGGAGAATCTTAAATTTTTCGATCGACATCAAGAATTGCAGTTGTTGTTGAGCATTTTTCCTTTTGTTTCTTTTTTCTATACCATCAGCAAGCCCCACGCTTTTCACAGCATCGCCCCTTGTTCTTGTTCTTGACCACGAAAGTTTATTTTCTTCTCTCAGTCCTGCTCCGAATCTCTCTGAACCTTTGAGCTGTAGCCTTGCCAGTGGTTCCTAGAAGTACTGCAGCGGTATGACGAGTCTCCGGAGAATGCCACCAAAAAACCTATGTTCACTTGAAAAGCCCTCTAGAAAGTTCGTTTTGAAAATTAGGAGGGAAGCTAGACACGATTCACTCAACAGCACTTCTGAACTTCTCCTGAAGAGCAACCAAGTGGGCGCTTCTCCTCCAGACTAAGCAACCACCACCACGTTGGCTCGAGCCTCATACCATGAAGTAAAGCCCTACGAATTATTACTACTTTCTTGTGAAAAAAATCACCGCATGTTTTTCCCTGCATCGGTGACGCGCTTTGCAAGCAAACATATCGGCGTAATCAATCTTCCGGCTCCTTTGAACTCTCTGTCACTTCCAGAAATTCCGTTCACTTCTATTTGTAGAACTGCCATCAGTCATTCACCTCACGATACTCACATTTCTACATGTTTTTCGTCGAACTGTGGCGTGTTTGAATCGTTCAGTAAAATAGTCATTCTTAACGAACACAACAGGCAAATATACCTACCTGATATTTCCGCAAAGAACTTGTGGTGTTGGGTTTAAATTGCAAGGATTCCAGCCAACAGAGAGGATGCTGACGGTCGTTAGTTCTAAAACAACAGACAATTAAATTACATTAATTGTCGATTTGAACATTTTTCTAAAGCAAAAATATGACACTCTTAGTGATCGATGATCCTACTCGCATCCAGAATAGATTACCGAATTTTTTCCCATGCTCCACAAGTTCTGAACTCAAGCTGTAGTGTATTTCGTAGAGAATTAGTTAGTTTCGATAATTTCTAATGCGCAGTTCTGGGCTTGAACCATGAGCGGTATACCTCGAATTAACCGCGAAATATGTATGTATACCCCAAATGACGCTCAAACCGTGATTCATCAACATGCTCTATGGTTTGTTAGGATTTATTTAGGGTCTAACACATCTACAGCAAAAGACCGTAAATCTCGGATTTGTGTCGCGTAGAAACTAACTCAGAATAATTCCCGAATAAACCCCAGATCGCATTGACGAATCGGGGCTTGCGCGCCATTTGAGGTATCAGAACCTTAATGTGTTGTGTTGGACCTCATTCAATCTTCGCATAAATCCTGAACAAACCCACATGCGCACGATGATGAATTGCCATTTAAACCCTAGTAGGGGTATATTTCTGGGTTTATTCCGAGCATTACATTCATGAATCCATGGTACAAGAGTACATTAACACTCACAGAGAACTGTTCTTGTAGTGAACGAGAATACGGCTTGTGGATAAATAAAATTGGCCGTTTGCATATTTGATTTATCTGCATTCTTTTCTTCTTTTGTTCTTTCTGAAGAGCTCCAGAACCCTAGGGCCACATTTCTCATTGAAGAATATTCTAGCAAATGCCGTTCCGACGCCATTTCTGCAATTCCTCAAGGGGCCGTAACTAGGTGCTGATCTACTGTAGCAATAAAATTATTTTCTCTCTTTTCCCTCTTGGCTCCTCCCTCTAATATAAAGCGGTACTGCGGCTGTTGAGAGCTGAAAATTTCACTGGAGATTTTAAAACGAATTCAGCCACTTTCTCATTTCCAACGTTGTCTGAATGCCCTTTGTTTGGCCGTCACTCTTCCTTTCTGTCGGAGGTCGAGCTCGACATTATCTCCAGACTCAAAAAATATCCCTAGTGTTTCTTGCTTGTCCTGCTCGCTTCTGGTTCTTGAACGTGGGTGCTCCACAGGGACGCGACTACGGTAATTTGAAATCAAAGTTCGCTCTAGATTGGGGAGAGAAACATGAGTGAGACAAACTGTTCAAAAGCTCGGTCAGAGAAGAGTCACAAGTGCAACTATTACTATATGTATAGCATTCGGCCATCAGCACAAGATTTTTCCCTCTTCTGAGCCCTTTAGAGGTATTTTCCTCGATTTCCTTAATGAGCCAGGTCTGACGTTGCTGCAGGCGCCGCTATCCAGATTCAGAAAAGGTACACTCGCAACAATTCACGAAATGTACCCCATATGGTGCGCAAACTCATGAACCCATAGAGTGGGGTTTATTTGAGGTTTATCCATGGTTTATTCGTAGATCTAACGCAGTTCACTAGGACAGCGAGGGCCGGGTTACGCCAGGTGACGCGCAAACCCTTATTCATCAACACCCTTCAGGCCCTATTCGGGGTTATTTGCAGTTTATTTATGGTGTATTCGAGTTTAACGCGTGGTCCAAAATATCTCACCGGTGCGTCGGTGACTTGGAGACCTCGGACGGGTAGCGTCTTATGAATTCCAAATAAGCAATTAGTGAATCGCAGGGCTCGCTGATGATTTTGGGTTTGCGCGGCAAACGTCAAAAGGTGGAAAGGAAAAAATAACAATATCTAGCCGGAAAACTCCATTTAGAATCGCTCTTAGGGACTTTGGGCGCATAGCTGTCAACGACCCGTCAGCCGTAAGGGCCATCGGTGGTGATGTGGGTGGGACCTAGAGCCGTCCTCCTCACCGAATCTCGACGACGTCAAAAACAGCTGCCGAGCGCCGGAGCGACGACGACGACCGATTCGTGGCGAGATTTTCGCAGTCTATCTCCTACATCAATCATCGCACTTCTTCTACGAGTTCTTTTCGACACAAACCGCAAACACCTCGCACTCACCTGGTCGTTACCTCTGCAGGCAGCTCGGCTCGCTTCCACAGCTCTCGTCCAACTTCCGTATCCTTGCAGCTGTGTCCATATTCTTCAGAGCTCACTGAAAACATGAACGTCATTGGTGAGTTCAGCCTGGGGATTTGAACGCATTTCATTCGTCAAATGCGGTGCCAGAGTTTCCTATTCCACCCCTTGAGGTATCAAAATCCTTGTTTGGATGCCTTCATATTCACTCTGAAGAATAGTGGAATATCATTTAAGGAGTTCTCTGGCTATCAGTTTATCATCATCTTTATCATCTCACCCATTCATTGATCCCTTCTACGTTCTTCCCTCAGAACTGTAGTATCAGTCGAAAAAAGTGCGCGTAGAAGTAAATAAGGGAGCAACTACTGCTAATATCCATCCATCGTCGCAAATGTTAGCGATAAAAAGGAAAGGTAAAGCATAAATGTTCGCTGTCAACAAGTTTCCTGAGGACGCGCCACGCACTCGACTTCCATTCAGAATCGTAGAGGTATGCTGAGTGAGTATATAATCCAATACGCAGCTAGCTTTTCATCGCGTTCCAAGCTGCCACTTGCAATCGGCCCACAAAAAGGCCTGCGGAAGTCGTAGTTGATTTGCCGCTGATCATTCTGGTGTCTTTACCTTCACAGAGAGATCTGATACTGAACCGCTAAAGTATGGAAGGCTTGGTTAGCCCGAGCAAGGATCGATCTCTCGGCCGTGCTCGTGTCGAGAGGCCCTCCTAAATATAGCCAAGCACATATTTCATTCTTTATGAACAGTTTCCTACAGGTGTAGAAATTGAATGTTTCCATCTAGCCCTTTGCAGAACCACGATGGGCTCACCTTTGGACACGGTGGTAACCTCAGCTAGCTTCCACTAGAATTCCATTTCGAAAATTGTATTCTATATAGTATCTTCAGATTCCTATCGTTGCTTTTGAAGAAAATGCGATATTGGAGGACATACATAATCTTCTCAGCCCCTTCAGAGTGGCCATCCGGCTAAAGTTCCTTTATAGCTGTTCGCTCTTCTGAAATCCAATACGCAGCTAGCTTTTCATCGCGTTCCAAGCTGCCACACTGCATTGCATTCATTTCTCTTGTTTACAGTCATCTCGTTTTACAGTTTTTTCAAACATGAACTAAGAGAGGTTGATGCACCAGGAATAAGTGAAACACATGTTTACAACAGCATATCTGCCATTTTGAAATTTGGAAAAAAAGGGAAATTTAGAACAATTTCAACAGGATGGATGGACAATAAAGGAATCAGCCCCTGCGTGCTTCTTTCATATCGCGTACAGTCAACCGGAAATTTTCAAAATTTCTGTTCAAGTTTTTTTTACGATTTTACAACTTTTTGATTGTCTGCGCGACAATTGAAGGCTAAACTCTTTGAGATAGCTTTGGAAAAATTCATGGAAACGTTAGAAAGATGATAAGAGTCACTTCTTTCCATGAACCTCGAACGCACACAAGCGGCAGGAGAGCTTATATCATGGACTTTGAAGTTTACAACGCCTAACAGCTTCACAAGCGATAATTTTCAAAGTTCTTGCAGACACGACATCTGTTTTCCATTAGGAACAATGTTTAGCTACTGGAAAAGCGTGTGATTTATTTGCTTGGTAATAATGAATGCCAAAATGTTGAGGCTCGTGCCGTATTTGTGTTTCATTCAGAAGAGTAGAGGCTCAGTGGATGCGTATTCGTACAGTGACTGGAGTGGGCCAGCCGCTATACCAGCTCAGTGTCTTTACCTTCCCAGACAAGTCTGGTACTAATTACCCGACCGCGGAGGGAAAGGCTTGGTTAGCCCGGGCGGGCGGCGATCGATTACTCGTAAATTGTAGTAAGTAACAGTAAGTAACATATCTAGGTTGTAGAATAAGGTGAAAATTGCATGAAAAAGAAAGAAAAACTTTTTTATTCGTCTAACGATGAATCAATGACTACAGCGACCCCACTAGGGCCTTTTCTGGCTGTGCGAACAAATCGTGGCTTTAAAATGCTCTACTGGGTCCAGTCGAGGCCTAAAATGAGCGGCCCTCCGTTATCCTTGCCTCGCTCAACGCACAATATTTTCAAAGGCCACTCCTTTCATTTCGTTATCCTCGGAACCAGTACCGGGTATTTTCTTTACCGTGATTCTTCCGTAATTTGAACATCTAATGCTCTAAAGAGCGTATCTGGAGCAGTGGTGAGAGGCGCTACTGGCACCCGGCACATCGAGCAGCGGCTGGCCTCCCGAAGTTATATTGTATAAGCCGAATACAGATTCACCATCCCTCCATGATTCTGAATTGAAATCGAATGCATGGCGCATCTTTACATGAATTATCAACGCCGACTGCTTTACCCTTCAATATTCGTGAAATTTATCATGGAAGAGGCCGCTTACCGCCAAAAGAAAAGTCGCTCAGTTTTTCGAGTGACAGCAGAACCGCCTCCTTGACTTGTTTGCTTTCACACATTTCGCTTTTTCTTGCCGTGGCTGAAGAGTGTTTATGCTAACTCACCCAGATTTCTATTATTGGCTGCTTCGGTTACCAAAACAGCTCAGGAGATCTTCTCACGCCACCATTATCTTGCGCACCGTTGTTGAAAACAAACCCTACCACGTCTCCGCCCTAACGGAGATTCTAAGTCAACTTCTGCAAGAAGGTGTTACTGGTTTCCTCCTTCCGAAAAGTAGGGGTGCTGAGAGAACGCACTGCTCTTGACAAGTTATTCAAGCGCAAATCTCTAGAGGAGTGTCTCCTGGTTTTTACAGTAAAATTTTCGCTTAAATTTTTTCATGGCACCACAGCGTTCTGCAAGCTATTATTAGGTCGTTAACTAATTATTTGCCGTTTTTTTCAAGCTTCTGTTGTGCGCCTGGTAGAGAAGCTTCCAAAAACATCCAGACAGCGTTCGATAGAGAATTATTTGCTCTTTCATGGCGTTTATTTGATATTTACGAAACATCAAAATTTTGATAACTTTTTGACCATTGAAGTTGAAATCAGAAGTGAGAAAAATTGACCCCACCGACAGTGAATTTTCTCTGCTTTGTTTCGAGACTTCTTGCAAAACTGTATGTATGCTCTATAAGTAGAGGAATTTCTCTACGAAACACTATACAGCCTCTTCTGACTTTCCTTTGTTTTTGTTTACTTATAGAGCGTCAAAATGGGGTATCTCAAAGGGAACAATAATTTTTGGATGCTTGTGCTGTCTTTCTGCCGAATGTTTTCAATCAGCTCCAAACACGTCACAAGAGTGCATTTGGTGCTCTATCAGATAATACGTTTGTTTTTCCATGCTAGCCGTTTTTTTTAAAAAATTTTCATGAAAATGTTTTTAAAATTCCTCGACGTGTAAAACTTTTCGTTGGAAACCTTTTGCAGAATTTCAAGCATTGTTCGAGAGAAGAGGATTTAGGCTATAAGGAGATGCATCACACTTTTTCAATCGCACTAGGTTTTGTTAACTTTTGGGTCGTCAAAGTGGAGAGTTCGACGGCTCGCGTAGCCGCGCGCGCGGCCAACGCGACGGCCGCGCCGCCACGCGAGCCGTCGAAGTCTCCACTTTGACGACCTGAAAGTTAACAAAACCTGGTGCGATTGAAAAACTGTGATGCATCTCCTTATAGCCCGAATCCTCCTCTTTCGAATGGTGCCTGAAATTCTGCAAAAGGTCTCCAACGAAAAGTTTGACACGTCGAGGAATTTTAAAAACATTTTCATGAAAAGAATTTTAAAAAACGGCTAGCATGGAAAAACAAACGTATTATCTGATAGAGCACCAAATGCACTCTTGTGACGTGTTTGGAGCTGATTGAAAACATTCGGCAGAAAGACAGCACAAGCATCCAAAAATTATTGTTCCCTTTGAGATACCCCATTTTGACGCTCTGTAAGTAAACAAAAACCATAGAAAACCAAAACAAGCTGTGCATCATTTTATAGAAAAACTTGTCTACTTTCAGAAGGTATATACAGTTTTGCAGGAAGTCTCGAAATGAAGCAGAAAAAATTCACTGTCGGTGGGGTCAATTTTTCTCACTTTTGATTTCAACTTCAATTGTCAAAAAGTTATCAAAATTTCAATGTTTCGTAAATAGCAAATACATGACGTGAAAAAGCAAATAATTCTCTATCATGTGCTATCTGGACATTTCCGAAAGCTTCTCTACCAGGCGCACAACAGAAGCTTGAAAAAAACGGCAAATAATTAGTTAACGACCTAATACATTGATCAACCAGCATTCATGACCGTGTTGGCTCAAATGAGCATTAGCATTATCTTATGGAAGAAAAATGCTTATCGGAAGGAGAACATAAATATCCTTCCTATTTCTAATGAGACGGTTACCGAAGAATGTGAGTAAAAGGAGCGGAATGAATCCGACTAACTTGACCCGTTAAGAAATTACCTGCGAGAAAATTCCTGCAAAACCTGATTCATCTGGGTTCATTGAGGGTGTATTCGGGGTTAATACGAGTCCGACACACCTGACGCGGCGAGGATCCCGATGTTTCAAGTCAGTAAGGGCATAGAAACCTCGAACAAACACCAGAACACCTAAACCTTCCCCACCATAATGAGTTGTAAAGACCTGAAATAAACTCTGAATGGGCCTCGAATAGCCCCGCCGTGGGCGTTGATGAATCGCGGTCTGCGCTCCATTCGAATAATTCGAGGTTCATTTCGAGTATACCAATCATGAATCAGAGCCTTGGTTCTTCGCTGTACCTGAACACTGTGTTCACCCCGATCAGCATGAAGATGAGGTAAAAATCTTCATCCAAAGGAGCATTCTCTCCGACAAAAAAGCGGCTGAACGACTCGACTGATGACTACGGGTCGCGATGTACCAATGATCTCCTAATACTTCAGCGTCCTTTTTGAGCGGTTGACTTCCAAGGAGACACTCAGTAGTACTCCGCTGTTTACGGACCCTCATTGTTGTGCTTGCATTTGTGACGGAGGGGGATTACTGGCTCCCGCAAACTGGCCGACAGCGGCACTACACAGTCCTATGGCACTTCTAGTGGACGAGGTCATGTAGGGCTGTAGGGCCGCATAAGTCATTTCTCAGGGTTTATCAGGCCTCAAGCTCCCGCCTTAAATTGAACATACATTGAGAGTCGTCGTCACTATCACCAAATGCTTATCATATAGGGCGCGATCAGTGCAGAGGTAGGTGACGCTACTGACACCTGCACGGTCATGCGTTCAATCATTGCCAGGGCTAGCCAAGCCTTCCATTCCTATGGACTCGGGTAAATTGTTCCCAGATTCGTCTAAGAACGAGGAGGTTTGGTGAACCCACAAGTCATTGTAAAAGCTAATCGATGTCTCCACCAGTCTGGGTTGATAAACCCATCGATGTCTACACCAGTCTGGGTTGATAGCGAATTTGTAGCACCCTTGGGAGAGTGATCAACACCGATTTCACTACTTTAACTTTTCAGGAGAGGTTTTCACACTATCGGAAAGAGATAACTGTTCCTTCACTGTGATGGAACCAGCAATTCTGACACTATCTGTGTCAGCTGTGTCAGTTGTCGCTCCCGTCGTCGACCGTCGTCATCCGAATAACATATGTATAACATAGGCTTTGGGATGTGAAATCCATTTGTCATTTCTCGAGTTCTTTCGAAGTACTCCCCAAAAGGCTGAATGCCGGCTACCAATTCCCATGATTGAACGCCTAAAAACGAAAGTCACACGGCAGCTGACGAACGTTAGCGGTGGCACCACAGTGTACTTGAGGGTTTTCCTGTGAACAGGAAAAACAGCTGCCGTTTGAAAAGGTTTTTGCGTAATTGCATTTGATTGCCATTAAGTGTGAGCTTTCGTAGACCACGGTGGACAAGTTCAGGTCAATGAACCGGACCAGCAGTCGAAGAAAAGCTTGCAAAATTCTTATAGCTGGTGGATAAAGTATTGAATAGAATCGCGAGCCTAGAAGAGGGGTCCAATGCGTCCAAAAGTAGGCGGAGCTTATTTTCCTTGCACAATGGCATGCGAGGCCAGCCGCTGATCGAGTCAGTGTACACACCTTCTCAGACAAGTCTTGTACCAATTTACCCGATCCCGGAGGTGAAACGCTTGGTTAACCGCGCTACAGTCGATCGCTCGACTGTGTGGGTGTCAGCGGCGCTTCTTACCAGTGCACCCCACGAGCTCCACTGAACAGGAATTCGTTACCTTCACAAGGAACTAGCACTGAAAGGATTCAGATGTTCTTCGTGCACCAGCATCTACGCGTCACGCAGACCCTGTCTCCACATCGATATGTTTTTCAGTTGGTGAAAGCCTGACGGCTCATCGGTCATTCAGCCGTAGTTTATCGAATCAGGCGGAAGTGGTGGGCTTTCTTCACCTATCCAGTATTCGGTAAGTAGCACGACCATTAACTCGTCAATAAACTGTTGTCCAGATCCTCGGCAGGACAACGGCGACTGATCTAAAGCGGCAGTTCCAACGAGCAAGATGTGACGAGCTGGTATAAGTAAGACACAAGCAGACTCGATCGGACCTTACATTCTACTCTCTTCGGAGTTTCTACACTGGCGCTTACTCACAGGGTGCTCACCATTCGTCGCCCAACTGCGGACCGCTGAGCCTATGGGTTTCGGCGAGTGCCATTGAGGGTTACTAAGCCTGTTTTTGCGATCGTTTGCGCACGACTTCCGAGACGCCGATCTTTCACGGCGATGAGCGATTAGTCGTGCATCACCTCGGAAGCCATTGTAGCGCTGTCGCGAACAAGGCGGACAGTGTTCGAGGAAGTCTTAGCCGAAATCCCTCGCATTAGCAGCCATTCGTCATTCGTCGGCTCCAACGAAATCCCCCAAATGGACCAATCTCTGCTCGTCGGACGGTGTCGTAATGGATTTATGGTGCTGTTACGCTATTGTTTTTCGGCGGTTTTTCTAAGGTATCGCTTCCGTGGTAGTTTGTCGTGATCGTTTGCAAGCGTAATAAAACGGGGAAAAAGTTTACCCGACGAACGGTTAGAGGAAACTAACTACCAGAAATAATGTCGTAAATAAGGAAAAACGAACAAACAAATGCGATTCTTATATTTTTTCGAGAAGCCTTTGCTATAGCCAAATTTACCACTATTTTGGAGCAACAAGATAGGGGATTTTCCTAAATGAATCATTGATGAAAACTACAAAGTGTGCTTTTCATTAGGTCTCCTTTTGCGCAGCATATGTGCACGAAGAAATTTGAAACCTTTCTTGTCAATTAATGTGTTTATGATTAGTCTCCGAGTTTTCAAACTTTTGTCGACGTGCGTGTGTTGGTTAGTGGGGTAATTTTAATAAAGGTAAAGGTAAAAGTAAAGATGTCAGCGATGGTCAGCCACCAAGGACGCGCCGCCGTATTCATGTTCCATTCAGAATCGTGGAGGAATGGATAACGCGTATTTGGCCCACCAAATGACTTGCGGGAGCCAGTTGCCATACTTAGTCCTTCCCAGACAAGTCTGGTACCAATTTACCCGATCACAAAGGGATGGGAGGCTTGGTTAGCTCGGGCGGGGATCGCCCGCTCGACCGCGCGGGTGTCAGTCCTGCACCACGCGAACCCTTGCAGGTAACTTCCATGGAAAAGAAAATGGCACGGGAAGTGGAAGTCAGCAGTAGATGAGATGAGATAGATAAACAAATGTAAAGGGAATGTGGTGGCGTTGATCAATACCTTAAGGATGGGCCACGCGCTCGTCTTCCATTCAGAATCGCAGAGATACGGTGAATTTGTATTTGACCTATAACAATGACTTAGGTGGAAGCGGCTGTACCAACTCAATGTCTCTACCTTTTCGCACGAGACTGGAACCCATTTACACAACCTCGTAGGGAAACTCGGGTGAACTTGGCGAAGATCGAGTTCAGGCACTTAAGTCCAAATTTAGGTCCGTCAAATATCTGCCACTCAACAAGCGTCACTTAGGCGAACAGGCGATTAATTCCCGAATGAATTGCAGCACCCGTTGCGATTCTTCCGGGCTGTCCGTCGCAGTGGTTCTCGAGGGAACGAGTTCAACAAACGATATGAGCTCTTTTTGAGTTTGAACTTCTTCAGAAGGGAGCTGGATTTTGGAAACTAATGAAGGATGGGTAAGAAGAGGCGGTGCAGAAAAATTGATGCACCATCACTAAGGGTATTTCTATAGATTCTCCTGCCAAACTTCTCATTCATTCATCACATCTGACTAGAAGGAACAAAGCATTATGCTGGCTGGGTGATGTGGGACGACGATTTTGACCAGAAAAGACCAACACCTAACTCGAAAGCTTCAGGCCAGGTGACGGGTATGGCACTCAAGGATCGGCTGCCATGGTCGGAATGTGTTATCGAGGGCTGGCTGACCTGGTCAAGGTTCTACCTCATTCTCGCTAGAACACTTTGCTTTGTCAACGCTGATAGACGACCAGGATAGCGGAGTTGTGAAGTCGAGCGAAAATGTTACACCACTGACACATTAAATCGTCCAGATGCATCATAGTGCCAAGAAAACTCGCACAGAATTTGGTCCACCAATATGAACGCCAAGATGTTCGCAGTCGGAAATTCACAACTACAATCGCAAGCTCCTATCCATTTTGAAACGCACATATTTAATTCAAACCTTTTTCAAAACTATTACCTCAATGCGGATCTTACGCGTTTAGATCTTAGAAGGTTTCCTGCAACTGAAGTTCCCGCACTCTAATCAGCTCAGTCTAGTCCTCGCTTGTATTGCTTATGCCATGCGTTGTTTTTCGTTCATGCACTCCGGATCGTATCAAGTCTTAACCGCCGACTCCTCCGGGAATTGGCTAATGTTCCGGCTGAACGGCTGCGAAGTGCCCTTTTTCCTCCCAAACCGCTCATTCCAATCGCTGTAAGGTCATAAGGACGTCGCTTCGCGCCTCATGTCCCTCAATCGGTACTTAGCCGCACACGAGAAGCCGCCGTCAACAACACGCATGGTCATCCAAATGGTCGCTCACTTCAGTCCTACAGAACGATAATGAACGTCATCAGTGAGTTTATCGTTAGTGAGGTTGAAATTCCCGTTCTGCGATGAGCACCTTACCCAAAAGACACCTGTTTCCATCCTTTCGAGGTTGGGTAAATCGCTACCATACTTGTCCGTAAGGTGAAGACTTTTACTCGAACAGCGTCTCGCACGCAAGTCATCATATAGGCCAAATGCGCATTTACCACGCCTCTGCGATTCTGAATAAGTACTACAAAATGGCCATTCTCTAGATGAGAATCCTAAGCCTTGCCGAGCTCTCAGCAACGTTTTCTACCTTCTCTTCGTACAAACGACGGACGGCCGCATCGCGAAAGCTCGCGTGACAGAAGGAGCAGCTTAGAGTCTCCGTCGAAACCTTCACTTTTCCGTTATTCTCCTCTATTGGTGTAGGATTTGCTGAGTACCTTCGTTAGGGATTTCTATCACTGTACGACGACTGCACCTAGTCATCATGTGCTTGCACTTTTTCTTTTTTTCACATTTACACTTCTCAAAATAATGAAGACAAAAAACATTTTACCTGAATTTTGAAGCAGCTGTTCTACAACTGGACGGCTCGGACGTTAGTGCTGTCATAATCCGTCATCGTAGGTTGCTTGGTGTCTAGTCCCGCTGCTCAGAAACAGCTGTTCTTCAATCAGCGATCTGCAAGACAAATTGCTCAATCGGGCGATCTTTGACTTCTCTCCTTTTATTTTTATTATGACGAAATCATAGTCTCATCAATTAAATAGCTGAAACCGTGAGGACATCGAATATACCTAGAAATTGAGATATTAACGTAAAATCCTACTTCTGTTTCCGCATTTCTGTACACTACAGCTTTATATGGTTGAAGATGTTGTTATGACGTTGCTAGATGCATCGAAAAACTACAGCTCGGACAAGATGCGAACGCACGTCTCGGCATTATTGCTATCTTTCTAGCATCACGATTAAAAATTGAAATCTTCCATCACTTTCACGTCTCGCAGTGAACTTATAAAAGTGAGCCGTGGTACCGTATCCCACCATGCGGCAGGCACGACTTCGCCAGCGAACGAATATTTGACCCCTGGGGCGATTTCTTCGCGAACACATGCTCAGAAAAAATGATCCCGGAGCCATCAACCGGTAGTAGGCGGTGATTTGTTTTCAGTCGACGGCAATAGCAGACAGGTGCCCACCGCACGGGTGTGAAAATTGGCACGCGCCTCAGCAGCCGGACTTTTGATCGACGGTTTTCAACTGGCCACTGAGCAAAAAATACAGCTGATCATACGCATTTTCTCTCACAACTGCTTAGATCACCGCCTCTTCGCGGATTCAGCAAAATAAAACGCACAGTCTGCATCAGCATGCGTAGTCCACACTTCTTCCTGCTGGCCCTTTCTGCGGCACGATATGGCTCAGGTCGGTGGCTATATCCAGTGTTACTACTAAATCTAGGCATGGATTGTTAGAATGTTTCTATTAGGTTGTAAAGAAAGTTCTGTCATTTTTTTGCACCTTATTTTAAAACGTCATAACTCAGCTCAGGGCTAACCGTTTTTTCTAATCTAAACACCATTTTGAAGAGTATGTCTCTCACTAGAGGACTGTTAGTCACTCGTGCCACTAGCGAAAAAATCTGAAGATCTGCATCGTCCATGAAGCCGATTTCGACATCATGTTGGTTTCTTAATCCTCTCTTCCTTCAAATGCAACGAGGATGTCTAAAAAGTCGCAGCGAGTTAGTACGAGGGTCGATGAATGTGGTGGACGTAGGAGAAGTTTCGATATGTAGTTCGCTTGAATTCTGGAGGGCCAACTCTGAAACACGTAGATGCGGTGTGTCCTGGAGAAGTAACGGGGCATCTTGGTTCCTAGCTTAGACTGTCCCCTTTTCAGTGTCACATGTATTTCCGATGTACACATCTTTCTTTATCGTTTGGCTAGGAGAAGAGAAGGAAAAGGGGGTCTAATAAAGTTGTAATTGACATGACGAAGATCACTACCTTCTTACAGTGAAAATCCGTCTTCAGAAAGATCTTGGAGGTCTAGTCGAGGTGAAAGAACTGTGCAAAGTGTTTTTTCTCAAAGTAAAAGATCCACTCTCCATCACATGTTAGGAATATATCAAAAATCGCTTCGTTAAAGTCGCCCTGATTGAATGAATTGGCAACCGTCACTCGCTCCAGCTACACGCTTCGGGGAAATTGTGGGCCATTAATTATCGAGTTTTTTCACCCTCTAAAGCGGCTTAAGGTGGGTAAGAACAAAGGTGTGGAAGAAGCTCAGATCTCCTGCTTTCACATGAAGTAGTTGCGGTGGCTTCTTTTTCCACACTTCCTCTTGGATACAAGAATTAACGAACAAAAGTCCGTCAAATGGTGCCCTCACTTCAACTGATTCGCTTTCTTTATGGAACTTACTAAATCAGACAAGCATAGTATTACGTGAAAGAGTATTTCCTAGGCGTACAATATTCAGATCTACTGCGCTCAACTTCATCACACAGCAAAGTTTGGACTGGTTAAGTGAATTCTTTCAAAAAGCCATCTCAGCTCTGCTGTGTTTGAAGCTTTATAAAAAAAACAGGAATCGTGATTTATTGTCAAGGAAGTACTTTTATGAGAAAAAGAACTATTTGTTAACCTAAAAAGCACAACTCGTTGATTATTCGTCTTGCCGTTCGAGTTTGATGTTTAATGACATCAGGGATGTGCGGAAAATGACAGAACTTTGTTTACAACCTAATATTTTCGCACACTTATCGATCAGGTCTCGCCCAGGACTTCATTAATTGCTTTAATTTTTACTTTATATTGTGAGAGAATCATACTGTAACGAGAACACGCTCATCTTGTGCATTACTGATCATTCGGTCGAGCATAGTGCAGTGGTACTGAGCCACTGACACCCACACGGTCGAACGGCCAATCCTAGCTCGGGCTAATCAAGCATTCCACCACCCCAGGGGTCCGGTAGTATGTTGCCAGGCTTGTCTGGGAAGGTAAAGGCACAGACATGAACAGCGGCTCCCGCAAGCCCTTGCATAGGCCGAAAAATCTTCAACATGCCTCTACTCATGCTATCCACTTTATTCTAGCTTTCACAGTTGATCAGTCAGTTGTTAACCCATCTCTCATTCTCCGATTATCATCTTCCTCCGCCTCATATTTTGACCACTCCTTCCATCCTACTGCTCTCTCTTCTAGTTGAACAGAGGTACCAGCACTTAGGTTGTTTATGGCAAAGCCCAGGTAAGTTAACGTCCTTTCTCCCTCTGCTGTCTGTAGAGACGGCGTTTCACTGAGATATGATTGATAACGGCCCCTACGCGCCCGGAGTGAAAAAAGTTAATGGAACGAGGTTTGAGACTCTTATTCATGACCAGTCGTCGCAGCCACAGAAAGCGATTTATAAGGACTATTCGGACTCGCGGGTGTTCGACCCTCAACCAGGCTTACCAAGCCTTCCATACCTCCACGGTCGGGTAAATTGGTACCATACATGTCCAAGAAGGTAAAGACTTCGACTTAGAACGCATTCATAGGGAGTGATCGAGAATGATCACCTTATCCTTACCTTTTGCTAGTTGAGTTTCCTTGGATGAGAAGTGTCACTCTTCAATAGGAACAAATAATTTCAAAAATATGTACAGCAGCTTGCTTCCTCTGTTACCTCGCTTAACTTTCCCACTCTCTTTTTCCATATGCGTTAGCCTATATGATCATCATTTAACCGAAGAAACAGCGCTGCTCCGCCCGTTTTTGGTCATTGTGGACTCGTTCTTCTTGTCACCCTCAAAATTTAACTAATACTCTAGGGCCTGCTTACACATGATCCACTGCATAGTGTTTGTGAGGCCCACTTGTTTTTTGAGATTCTTATCCTGCCCAACTAGCGCTACGTGGGTTCGAATACCCCAAAAGCTGCGCAAATTTGTCAGTGCGCCCTGGGGTATATTCAGGCTTTATCTGAATCTATACACCTTTAGTTCGAGATCATCGAACCCTCGAAATACTAGCGAGATGGGTCAGACTTCGTAAAATTGCCGTATTAACACTGCATAAAACCACTCATTGATTGATCCCGGTTCGAGCGCTATTCGGGATATATTTGTTCCTGAACCACGGCCAAGGACTCAGTTCCGCAATCAAGCACATCGAAGCTCAGAGTTAATGTGTGGCCATACGTCTTGCGCATAGTATGGCACTGTTTTACGACGTGGGCTGGGCGGCGAGCAGGCGATTGGCGATGGACGATAAATTGGCGCTGGCATGTGCGCGAAATGACGCCGATTTCCGCCGTCTGCGCCGAAAACACAGCATTTGACACGCGAGCTGCTCCAGTTGCTGCCGTCGTCGCCGTCGCTGCTGCTGCTGCTCAGAGCGCGCCATGGCGAACGCCACATCTCCTGTGGTGACCATCGCCGACGTCGTCGACGTCATCAACTGCGATGAACTGGGCGGCGAGGGTGAGTGTCTTACCGTAGTCCCGAGTCCCGACCGCATCTATGTGAGCCTGAACCAGGACAAATCGGACGGTCACATCGCTGAAGATCTTGGATCCTGTAGTTTTGCTTTTTTCTGCCTTGCCGGTTATTCTCTCAATAAAAGATGATCGTGAAATGGTGAGAGGAGCTACTGACTCCCTCACTGTTGAGCGATCGATCCTCGTCCAGGCTAACCAAGCGTTGCATATCTCCGGGGTCGGGTAGGTGCCATACACGTCTAGGAGCGTAAAGACAATAACTTGGTATAGTGGCTGCCCCCAAATGTCATTGTAGAAGCCAAATACACATTTTCCAGGCCTTTACTAAATGAATGAAACACGAATGCAGCGAGCTTCTGCAGGGAACTGATCAACACTAGCCACTTCATCTCTCGCTTTTACCATTCAAGAGTTAAGCCTTCTCCTTTGCCGCTATAATTGACCATTCTATCGCCAAACCGCCAAGTTGTCACCCCATCAAATTCACAACGGACTTGCCGTGGCCCTATCGTAAACACCAAGGGCAAAATGGGAGCGACGTTTAATGAGTCTGACTTTTTGCTCCTTGCCAACAAAAAAGCGCGACTTTGCAGAACTCATTCACATTTCAACTTAATTTCACAGAAAATTTTGGAACAATATCATTTATTTATTTATTTATTCGTTTGCACTACTATTACGTCAAACGAAACTGACATGAGTAATACTAAATAATGGTACTGTGCTTAAATTTCAACTGAAAACCAAAATAAATGTTGGAACAACAAAAAAATAAATGTTGGAACAGTAATGTGTAAAAAATTATAAAAATAAAATAAAAATAATAAAATAATAATTAGGTATGTGGAAAAATAAAAGAAATTGCTCTTTTGTCTCATAGGAACTCAAAAGTGAAGCGCTGTTTTTATCTAACTTTGTGGACTCACAGCTCTATTGAAGCCTTTCCACTATTTACGCGTTCTGCTGCTCACAAGCTCTCAGGCATAGTATGTCGCACATGATACACCGTTAGCTTATTACGACAGTGTAGTGGTTAGCGGCGCCTTTGTTACCCGCACGGTCGAACGGTCGATCCTCACCTAGGCTGACCAGGACTACCATCCATCGTTAATTGGTATCAGACTTGTTCGGAAAGGTGAACACACTGACTTGGTATAGCGGATTACGCTGCAAGTCATTTTGAAGGTCAAACCCGCATTTAGCAACGATTTCTCAACGATTCCTAAGGGAAAACGAGTGCGTGGCGCATCCTTAAGGAATTGATCAACGACGGCCACATTACCTTTACCATTATGTCAACTTATTTCACTCGTAATCGATTCTAAAGTCTTTTTCGGGCATACGTCACGAGAGAGAAGTATAAACTACGCGAAAGACGACACCGGATAAGGTACTGTAGCCGTGATCCTTGTTGAGTAATGTGCGCAGTTCACGTGGTGTCCAGGTATCGGAAGTGCAAGGCGTTTTTCCTCGGGGACGACGCGCGGCAATCGCTCTAATGAAGTGGGTTATTGGGGCTTTATGGTCGACGAAACACATCGCAGCAATCCATCTTGTTCGGCTTTAGGGTTTGTTATGCATTGCGCTCAATTCCTCGAACAGCATCGTGTGATGAATTCTGTGAGTGATGTGCTATTGAGGGAAATGACAGTGTTCTCCAACAGAAAAGGGGAACGAAGAATAGATAAATGGTATTTAGGAAAGAAATTCAACTCCTAATCCATCAACGACGGAAGAAAAAGACTGACAAGCAATGTAGAAAACGGAAAAATGGGATTCATGGAAGTAATGAACACGAGGGAACACTATGAGACACAGTAATTTGGTGGGGGTTTAGTAGTTGAAGAAAATAGGGGCCTATGTGAAATCAGAGGCAGAGCTAGTGAACAAGAACTGAAAATTATGTTAGACGTTTGTGATAATTGTAAAAATAGCTGCAATGCCTAGAGAGGGAAGAAAGTCTCAAGTCACCTAGAGTCAATTTTTCTTTTAGTTTTTATTGCGTATCGTTTATTTGGCATATTTATTTATTGAGCGATATTGCCACCACCGCTGAAGGAGTGAAATTAATGGCGACAGGAGAGGATAGCTCTGAAAACAGCTACAGCTCTGGGTGCGGACCGCGCTCTAGCTGAACTCCTCCACTTTTCACGGATGTTGCTAGCTTCAGTACGATCAAAATGATATGTCGCCTTACGTTTTCAAATACGAATAGTCGAAGCCGAGAGGAATCCCAGGAATAGTTGGTAGTATTACTAACTTTACTCAAAAGTACATTGATCTCTGCACTTTATGGAAAACCTGGAATTTTTTTCAAAAAATTTGAATGGGTCTTTATATGCATTTTCACACCTCTATATCTCACGAACAGCTGCACATGAAATCAATCCAAAGTGATATTTCGATAAAGCTTAATTCATTTGTTCTAAAAGGCTGAAAAAGAATGGTTCAGATTGCTAATAAACAATACGTCTTTTTGAATTTCATGTGCAGCGGTTCGTGAGATATAGAAGTGTGAAAATGCATATAAAAACGCATTCAAAATTTTTCGAAAAATTCCAGATTTTTCAGAAATTGCATAGACCAATGTATTTTTCAGTAAAGTTACTAATACTACCGATTAGACTGGGATCCCTGTCGGCTTCGACTATTCGTATTCGAAAACAACCCTCAAAACTTCAGCCCCGAAGCCCTCGTTCTTCCCACTTCACGACAGATTCGAAGAAGCAGCTAAAATGTAAAGGTTAGCAGGTCAGTCCCGTAAGGACGCGCCGCCCAAGTCGTGTCCTATTCAGTATCGTAGAAACATGGGAAATGCATATTTGGCCTATACAATGACTTGCGAGGGCCATCCGGTATAGCACGCCAGGGTCTTTGCCTTCCCGGACAAGTCTCATATCAATTTACCCGACCCTGGGAGGGTGCAAGGCTTGGTTAACCCAGGCGAGGATCGATTGTTGGGTCGTGCGGGTATCAGTAGAGTCTCTCACCAATGCAGCACGCATTCCCAAAGAAGCAGGTAACAACTGCATCTAATAAGAAGAAATCAATCCGCTTTTGGGAAGAGCTCAGGATGACAAGCACCCGCTCTGCTTTTCTCAGCTCGATCAGGAAGTGAAGTATTTGATTGCCGGCGTTTGGTCTCTGATGCATTTACGGTAGGTGTGTTCCAGACGAGGAATTCCCCGCGGCTTGCAGCGTAGCGGAAAATCGGTGTGCAGTCAAGGGGCAAGATGAAACAACGACGTAAAAATCGCAGGGAAACTTCATTAGAACCTTCGGCCCTGATTTTCACTTCTCGCTTCTGTTCCAACATTCGTATTCTGCCTCTAATACCTAACAGTAATATGGTAGAAGCTAACAGCTGAAGCCAGGGCCTCGATTCAAGAAGATTTAAAGGGGTAAAGGTAAGTTGATCGGTGTTCACCAGTCTCCTATGGGCGCGCCATGCACTCATCTTTCATTCTGAATCAATTCAACACGTATTCGGCCTATACCATGACTTGCGGAACCCCTGTTTACTTCAGGATTTTCACATTCTCAACATGTCTGGTACCAATTTACCGGATTCCTACGGGGTATAGGCTTCGTTGGCTTGGGCGAGGATCGATCACTCGAACGCGTGGTTACAAATAGCGCTTATTTTATAATAATACACAACGCGTGACCTAGGAATAGTAGCACCTTCTTCCTTGGTTTTCACCTGTTTCTTGCACTTTTCCTCCCACAGCACGCATTTGACGTCTCTCCCATCACTTCAAATGCCACTTTTTTTGACGTATACCTCTGTCGACCCTGAGCTTTACACAAACCTTCTCATTATTTCGAGCTCTCTAGAAACCCTTTCTTCTTTTTTTTCGAGCTCTCTAGAAACCCTTTCTTCTTTTTTCGATTTCTAGTGTAGGTAGATGATTAGTTCCTTACAAGGAGGGTCGTCGAAGTGATGGTGAGCTCTAGCGACGCAATTTCTACGGGATATAGGGCTCCTCATCGGATATCCAAGAACATGAAAAAAATTTTCGGAATCGCATTGCATGGTACTGAAAAAGGCCTGTGAAAACGAGGGAGGGCTACTCATCAAAGCGCTGATCTCGCCCTTGAGATGTGGTCGGAGGCGCAGTGGGTAAGCAGTTGGGCTCTCGTTCAGATGGCTATGGGTTTGGATCCTGTTGATGCAATTTTGTTTTGCTTCAATCGCATTGATAGCAAATCATGCTGATTTTGCGATTTTGTCATGGAGGTGGAAGAAAATCATGTTTGGAGCAGCAGAAAATGCACAAATATAGGTAAATGGCAAGATTAATATGGGTAACCAATACCTACCGTAATTTACTTTAAATGGATACAAATTCAGAAACTAGTGTTAGATTCGTGACTAGTGACCCAAATAACCACCACAAACGAAGTTTGGACGAAATCGGGTATTTTGACCAAGGTACCTCACTTACTCACCCTTACCATAGCTAACGCTCATCAGTCGGAATTCCAGAAGCAAAAGTAAAATTCGTGGTCAGCAGTCCAAGTGAGACACCCGTGCAATTTCTGGATCGAAAGTAGTGGATGCTGAAGATTTTATGACAACTAGAGCCTGAATGGTGGCATAATATTACCAGTAATTCATCAGAGACTGAACCTTGGGCAACACTACCAACACCTGACATGAGGCTCGAGATGTCGTGGTCAGCCATTTCGCCCAAACCTTGCTAGTAACACTATTTAAGGCGCTGGTCACTAACCTAACACTAGTTTCGTGATTTGCAACACGTGACGGTATCTAATGGTGGATTTGGTTGTGTTTGGGCTGGTGAGCGTAGCTGTGGTAAGGGCGGGTAAGTGATGTGCCTGAGTAAAAATAATCGATTTCGTCCAAACTTCGTCTGTGGGGTTCTTTGGGTCGCTGATCACGAAATTAATGTCAGATTTTGAATTTGCGTCCGTTCAAGGTAAGTTACGGTCGAGATGAGCGCTTTAATGTGTAGCGCTTCCTCGTTTTCGCAGGCCTTTTTCAGTACCGTACAATGCGATTCCGAATTTTTTTCATGTTTTTGGATATCCGATGAGGAGCCCTACATCCCATAGAAATTGCATCGCTAGAGCTCACCATCACTTCGACGACCCTCCTTGTTAGAAGATAATCAACGTCTACCGCAGCAGTCCTTCAAGTTTTACCCTGTTGGGAGACCATTCCTCGCTCGATGCCTTTCAAGTCATATATTTCTCGAGGAAATGGCACCGGATTAAACTGATGTTGGAGAGACGTTGGGGTTCGAGAAGACCTTCAATTATGGAGTAATTTCGAATTTTAGCGCTTTCAGTGAGAGCCATACCTAACTGAGTCGTAAACCCTTAACAGCGAACAACTCACACCGTAAAAAAGTAAAAGTGAAAGTAAAAGCGTTATTGGAATATTTCTGAGATATTTATACATACTCATATACTTGATTAATTTAAAAATTTTGTCGCAGTTATCTATTATAAACCGCGTTTCAAAAGGTGTTGGAAAAAGTACTGGGCAAATCTAGGAAATTTCAAACACAGGAAACTTTGGTTAATTAAATTGATTTAAATTGAAAAAATGAAAAAATAAATAAAAAATGAAAAAAATGAAAGTAGTGAACTTGCCTTATATGTTGACACCTCCTTGTGGTAGGTTGGTGGGCAGTATTTCAAGATCTGAAGTACTCGGAGCCGTCGATTTTGCGAGGATGGAGAAATGCGTTGCTGATCTCTAAACTATTCCATGAAATCCTGATATCAAATCAATCCCATTGCGATTCTAATTGCTGTTCTGTAACTGCCTATCTACCATGGAAATATTTTTTCAAATTTTCAACTATTAGCATTTCATTCCCATGTTTTCTATAGGACAAATGCATGAAATCAATGGAAACTTTTGGTCTCCGAGGATTTCATGTACTGTTTTTGCACTGGTTTCTCTGCTGAATATGAAATCCTTACAGGCTACTTTAAAGATAGCCGTGGAGCACTGGTAAGAAGCACTATTAACACCAGCGCTGTTGAACGATCGATCCTAGCCCAGGTTAACCAAGCCTCCGTCCCTGCGTGGTTGGGGTAGATTGATACCAGACTTTTCTGGGAATGTGAAAACATTGACTATAACACGCTGGCAGGGCAGTGCATAGAATAATCTACGATTCTGAATGAAAGATGAATTCGTGGCGCATCTTCAGCGGGCTGATCAACGTCGATCAATTTATCTCCACCTCTATAAATCTACATGAATCAAAACCCTGTTCTGTTACAGCCCCATGTCCATATAAATCGATACAGAACCTCAGGAAGAGTCAGGATGTCGTGTCAGCAGTGTTTTCGTTGAGCCGAAAACTTCTCAATGAATAGATGCATGAGCGAATAACTAAGCGCATCAACATTTTCGCCATCGAGCACCAAAAAAGCTCAGCAAAAAGTCGCGGTTCGTCGTTTTGCTGAGAGAATGGGTGAGCACTTGTTCGAAACTTTTGGACTTTTAGAGACTCGAGTTTAGTCAGTCGAAAGTGCAACTCCGATTCAAAAAGAACATCAGAGTGATTGAGGAAGCCATTGACATAGTAGGTTCAAAAAGAGTCGTCGATGGAGACATTTCCCTGCATGTTGAATTTCTATTGGGTTTTACCCCTGTCGACTGCAGAAACAGCAAAATGTGATGGATAGAAGTGCATAGCACATCAAATGAGCCACATAATGCTCTAAGCAAGCTTGTTGGTGCTCATAGTGACAAAATGTCGGAACCATTCGCGTTGACACGACGATTTTTGGGCTCATACTGCTGTCGGAACAGATTTCCCTGATTCTTCCAACTTTCTGAGTCTGCTGTGCCCAATATTCTATGGTTTTGCCTTTCAACAACGAAGAAGGCAGAGGTGCAGGTGGTGCAATGGTGCACGACTGAACCTCCAATCCTCGCTCGGGTTAACCAAGTTACCCATCGTTTTGGGGGCGGGTTAACTGTGCTGGAAGGTGGAGACTCTGACTCGAACAGAGGCAGGTCTCCCTAATCACTGTACTCGTCAAGTATACATCCACTATGCTTTCACGACTCTAAATGGAGCAGAGATGCGCGGTGCGTCCATAAAAGACCAGGTAGATCACTTCATCTTTACCTTCACATTTCACGGTCGGACAACTGCATAAAGAGAAACAGTTCGGTTGAAAAATTCAGTTCAGAACTTCAGCACTTTCTAAAGTCTTTTCTGTATAAAAGGATTCGGAAGATTCTCGAATTCCCGACGATGGCCAACGTTTCTCAACCGAACTGCACCAGCAGACGAATTAAGAGCCCGAAAGCAACGATTAAGAGGAGGGGAAATTGGGGCCATTCCGTTCTCCAAAGGACTTATTAGTTGTCCTTTGGTGGCCTGATTGCCAGAGCCATTAAATGCTGCCGACTGCATCCTCGGTTAACGACTTTGTCCAGCTTCTGCGTCGCATCTGGGCACTTTGATGTCGATTTTACGACAGACGACTTCACATCCAACGCTCCCCTGTGGCGTCATTAGCTTGTTTTTAGGTGGTCAGTGGACAATCGTATCTGACCCCACGCAAAAGTCGCTGGCCACTTGCGTCCTTGTCTTATACAAGGACTTTCGGGCCCGGCAGCTATACCAAGTCGTGTCTCTACCTTCCCAGAAAAGTGTGCAAACAATTTACCCGACCCCGGAGGGAAGGAAGGCTTGGCTAGCCCGGGTGGGGATCGATCGCTACACCGTGCAGGTGTCAGTAGCTCCTCTTACCACTTTACCACGCGCGCTCTCAGTATAAAACATGAAGCGATCGAAATTTTGTCATCTGGCACCATTTCACATGACCTTGAAGGCCTAGAAGGGTCGGTAAGCCCTGGGGAGGATCGATCATTCGACCGTTTGGGGGTCGGTAGTGAATTTCACCACTCCACTACGCGCGCCCTGTATTGTAGCAATATCAACTGAGATTCTCTGTCCATATTAATTTTCTCCTATGTCACAAACAAAGTTTCTTTAGAAAACAAAAGGATTCAAAGACAATTTTTGCCAAGCACCGATGACCTAGAAATGAAAAAGGAAAGAAAAACAATTCACCTGTGGTATTGGCTTCGCCACCCTTGCTGGTATCTTCGTCTATTGCCGTCGATGGACGCGGAGGTAGTTGACAGTACTAGCGGACCCTGAAAAGGGTTGCATTCCAGGAGGTAAACGCTTTCAAAACTTTTCCGTAGAACGAAACGCAGCCTTTCGCGACACCAAGAGATTTGACAATTGATCAACAGTCTTCTTAATGAAGGGAAGGAGGTTTTAACGAATGTATCATTGAGAGCAACAGCCTAATCTCAAGGTGACGTACCCATACATGATGACAACGGCCACATCGTTTTCTCCTCTTTAACGTTAGTTCACGAACTTATCTAACTGCAGACTTATTATAATATTTACTGCTTTATATGTTTACATTATATTATTTTATTTCCTTCAAGGGTGCGTGGTAAAAAACGCATCTGTGACGGTCGACCGATCGATCCCGGCCCGGATTAAACAAATGTTCCGTTCCGTCGCGAAGTGGCAAACTAGTAGAAATTGTGGTAATCAAAACGTTCTCCCCAAACGGATGGAGAAACGGATGGTAAAAGTTAAAATGGTAGGATCTGATCACTCCTTAGGACGCGCCATGCAGCCATCTGCGATTCATAATCGTAGATGGCATGGTGAATATGTTTGTGCCACATATGTTTGTGTTTGTAACTGCTGTATGACTTTTTGTTAGAGAGCCATCAACAGTTCAAGTCTGCGTTCACCTTTCCCGACGGGTCCAGTATCAATTTACCCGATCCCATAAGGATGGTTAGGCCGGACTAGGATCAAGCGCTCGATCGCGCGGGTGTCAGTGTCCCTTACCGCTGCACCGTGAGCACACCAAGCTGTGGATACTTCTATTAACTGCACTTTAATTCACATATTTATTTTTCCTTTGATCCGCACATTCAAAAAGTGAAAAAGCGATTTCATGTGAGCGGCTACAAAGCAAACGTTCTTTACACGTCGAACATGAACGTCGTGAAAAACTCAAAGCGTTATTGAAAGCGGAGGCATCTGTTTTCCAGCGCCATAAAGCTGCACTATCACTTTTTTCGTCTTGCGCTACCAACTACTGCAGTTGATTTTTCACCGATTCATTCAAAACAGTTTCTTGCATGTCTGCCTCGGTCACAAATGAACGAAATGTATAGCGGATTAACAACACTCGCTTTACTGATTTCATGAGCGCTGTAGGATACGATAGTCTAGCAAAAATCTTCTAGAACAGAGCCATCGAAAGTGTGAAATCAAAAGTTAGAAAGAAAAATGATTGAAGGCGACAGCAAGTACTCAAAAAACACCATCCAGATGAGGAAAAGAAAAGGCGTGAAGAAGTCCTTGAGGATTCAAAAGAGAACGATCAATAAGAGCGCTACCAGACAACTGTAGGAGAGAGCGCTGAGGAGGTGACACCGGCGCCTGCCTGGGGCAGATCGATACCTTTCGGGTTGCCCCGATACCCTGGGTCACGGGAGTGATGATCTACTGCTCGCCGCCTCAGGAACAGCGTATGAGTGGTCCCTGAGCTTAAGCTATGACTTACCATTTATTACAGTAGAGCCCCTGTCCCCCAGAAAGATGTAGTCCTTTCAGAGATCCGTTGATGCGTTTGAGCGCATTTTGGACGATGGATATTGAGGCAGCACTTCGCTGTGCTTTCCCCTCTTCCACATGGGCTTCCGCACCGTACAGAAGTCCCGCCCATTTCTGGTCCCATTCCCGCCCGGATAATTAGGCAGTCCCGTCCATTTTTATTCAGATTCTCGCCCAGATAACCAGGCTGCTTCAATATACAAACGATTTGCCTGATTTGGCGAAAAGAATCAGGCGAATTTCTTGTATCTTACAGCAGCCTCCTATCAGGCAGAATTACGTATAACTCCGTTCTCGGCTGGAAATAAGCAGGTGCATGCTGATTGTATGAACCATAAAAACCTCGTCGGATGCTTTTTCTAAAAAAAAATTTAGCTGTACTCGACCTTTTCCTCCAGAAACTTTACTTTTCCTAGGAAAACTTCTAATATTATCAATTTTACCGAACTTATTCAGCCCTGAAAAGGATTTTGGAGATTTTGGCTCTCTCTCTCTTTCTGAATATGCTACGGGAGTTTCTCACTCCCTTTTCTTCTCTTTTTGACAACCCTCTCTCATCTGAAATTCTTGGCTCTCAACTCCTAAACCCCGTTGGCCTCTTCAAGAGTGTACGGGAGATTCCAGAGCACCCACCTTCAGAAAAGACATTACTACAGAGTCCCAGACATCCACAGTTATAGACTCGTGCTTTTCAGACTACGAGATGTACAAAATCCATCGAGAAGGTGGAAAGGAGAAGGAAAAAGAGAAGGAGAAAGAATCTTTAAAGAATGACAAGGTGAGCATGAAGATTTTAGCCTCATAAAACCTACTATAATGACAAAAGTAAGTAATTTGTAGAAATTTTTGCATTTTTTTCCAGAGCAATACGATTTTTTCAGAAACGCGGGCCAGGTCACGCTGACGACGACGAAAAGAGCAAGGTGCGAACGATCTTGAGCTATTTATTTAAAAAAATCTGGAAATTGAAGCTCGGCTAGCTGACTAGAACCTATATACAACCTGACCTTCAAGACAAACCTCTAGAAGGTATAGTGCTTCACTGAAGTAATTGAGCGAATCTTTAAGGTCACGATAGTGCAAGTGGAGGATGTCGAAGAGAACCGACGATTAGAACGCAAGAAGCGGACACAAGAGGATATGGTGTCAGATTTTGTGAAGATTCTCGAACAAATGAGTGAGTGTTGATTCATTGTCGCCGTCGTCTATTATAAAGGCGTGCGTAGTATAGTGGTAAGAGGCGCTACTGATCCACACGGTCGACTGATCCATCCTCCCTTGTGTCAACTATACCCTCCATCCCTCCCGCGTTAGGTAAGGTGGTACCAGACTTGTCTGGGAGGGCGATGACACTTACTTAAACAGTGGCCCAGTTAGGGTTCTGAATGGGAGACAAATGGGGGTGCTGCTGGGTGCTTGGGGGCGCCCTCATGGATGATCTACGCCGATCACTTTAACTTTTCCTTTACCGGCATCAAAACGACCATCTTCAGTGAATCCACGTCAAGCCGTCACGTCCTTTGTGTCGGCAGCCACTGGTTTGGCAGCGATCACCGTCGGAACGGTGTATGTCTATCGCCTACCCGAGTCTGCTGTTAAAGCGAAAAAGCTCGTTATCATTCTTATCATATACGGTGAGTTCGAAATTTTGAAGAGAGAAAAACCAGAGAATTCCTTAGAAAGGGTAAAAATTGAAACTTGTTGCAGGTGTACTTCAGGTCTTGTTAGCGACCGCGTTCTTCGTCACTTGTATGCAGACGTCTATCGCCGTATCTAAAGGTGTCAAGGTAGGCGGCTCACCTTTCCGGGAGATATTCTTATCACATAGGACTCGTTATTGGGCAGTATCTCTGCTATATCACCATTTTTTATTACGCTCTATTTAAGTCCTGTTGGTCCGATTGTCACTTTTGATACCAATGTTTTTGTGCTCTTCACTAGATTCTACAACCAAATTCGTGTAATCAACCACGTTACCGATCCGTTTGTCTCTCACATTTTTTGAGAAGCTTATTTCCTCAATTTCTGGACAGTCATCAGCTTACCTCACTATAACACCACTTCCCGGGAGAACTGCTGCTTTCAGGACGCTTTTCAAATCGTCGTCGGACTGATGGTGGCACTTGTGTACGTCGCGATATCACTGGTTTCCATGGTTGTCGGTATATTTGGTGAGTAGAACCTCGGGTCAGCCGTTCACTGAATAATAGTAGACTTTTATCGAGCATTGCCCACGGAGGCCAATAAGTCAATCAATTTGAGGGCCACTGAAAATATTTCCGACATCCTCACAATGGTCTTCAAGGAATGGGATACCCGCCTAAGTATCCAGGATCGTCGGACACGACTCAGAGAATAGTAAAAGCTTCATTGACCCTATCACTTTATCGTGAAAGTCTCCTTCTTTAACTTCGAAGCAGGCAGTTTAGCTAACCAGAATTCAATCACCCAGGTCTGAGATTGTATAACGAAAAACTGTACTCATTACCAAATCTTGAATCAACGGTCGCTATGAAAAATTTCGCGGCTGACGCTCCGTAAGTCACTGTAAAGCTCTCTATGCACTCACGATATACTATTCAGAATGGGATTCGAATGCATGGCGCGGCCTGAGGGCTGATCAACGCCAACTTCTTAACCTTTGCTTTACACTGAACATCACTCTTAATTTATGTAGATGCTCAAAGCTCAAACTGATTGTTCAGGCTTCTACAAAGCGGTCGCACTGGTGAGCTTCGTCGACTACACTGACACCTCATCGATGCTGTACTGTCCTCAAGTTCTCTTCTACACATCGCTTGTTGTTTTCGTTTTACATATTATCCTTATTGTGACGAAATGTTGCTGTTGTAAATAAAGTGTAATAATGTAACCGTACTGTCAATCGTAGCTCCACAACGGCACTACATTCAGTGAAAAAGAACCTAGTGCTACCGACTAGCTGTGAATCGACCCTCCATAATCTAACAAGAATTGTAATACAAAATCGATCAAAGTATACGAAGCGCTAGACTTGTAGTGACCTTCCGAAAAAAGGTTATACAGTCGTTTTTTACCGTGCTATCGTCACGGAGCCGTCACAATAGCCACAGAAACCATCCAGCGTTTATAAGGCCGGCACAATTGGTGAATAGCAGTTTAGGAAAAGATCGTGGCCGTCGAGCTTCTGAGCTGAGCTTCTCTCTACGTCACTTGTTTTCATATTAAAATTCTCCGCCATCTATTCTTTATTTTGATCTTCAGGGAGAATTTCAGGTGATAGTTTCAGAGATGAACTTTCTACTGACGTCAATCGCCTTCTTCGTGGCTGTCGTACTCTCACAAGCCGGTGCGAGTATTAAAGATATCAATCTTGATGATTGCGAGAGAGAAGAAATTATCCAGTACCTTGCTGCTGATGACGATGAACTCGTCGCCCACATAAAGAAGGACCTCAATATTCAACTGGTAAGTTATCCCGGCACTTCAGAAGACATCTAGAGATATGCAAATCGCAGAATACAGGCCCATCCATACTCGGCAGCAGAGCAGCAGAGGAATGACTAGACATGAGACACAGACGCAGAGAAAACAGCAAACAGTGGGCGGTAATCGTGAAAATGTTGAAGTAAAAGTGCCATTGTAGATTCATATAATGGAATACGAGGAAATTGGGAATGAAGGAAACGTTATGCTAAAATAAAGCGAATGATAGCAAGCACTTGAACTAGAGCACTCAAGAACTCGAAAGCAGAAGTAACCTTATATGATAAAACTCTCAGCTCAAGCGGCGTTAGAACTTATTACCCAAGTCTCTAGCCTATCCGGGATCTCGTTCCCAGCTGCCTCGGTCACCCATGCTCCCCAGCAGTTTCCCTACTCTCAGTCCTCGATAAAGGCAAGCCCTGACTATCAAGGTTGAGTACCGATCAAGGGAAATTTCTGTTTTTCTGTTTCAGGCTGACGACGACAACCTGGAAAGCTTCTTAGCAACCGCATCTGGAAGACTATATTTCCTTGCACGTGTGTACAGAAAGGTGGGTTAAAAGAGCAAAGAGGTGTAAGAGAAGTCCATGCCCCATTGTTGCAGAGTGTGAACAAGCACAGCTACATTGGTTACGAGGCGACAAGGAATCCACAGTTTGAGCGTGTTGGAAAAGTCCAATATGAACGGTTCAAGAACTGCCCAGAAGTGGAAGAACTTTCTGAGTACTGAACAATCCAAGGAGGAAACTTTTACTCATTTAATAGTAATGTTCTGGCTCTCTCTACACGTAGCGCTGCCACTGAAGTGTAACTGTTTAGTTCTATCCTCCGCAGTGCTCAGTTGTTTACTGTTGTTTTTGGTCTTTCATTTGTAGACTTAGATTGGGTTGAGGAATAAATATTTTACATGTCACATGAAATGTCCCGGAAAGAACTACAATGTTAATGTAATGGAAAGAATGAAGAAATTGCCGTAAGGGGTAAGGGATTGTATCTTTCCACTTTCTTTATGCATCATCTTATTTCTCATCTTATTACTCTATATATCGTTTTCCATGTCTCTGTGTGTGAGCAAACAGGATAATCGTTCACGTGTCCATATCTTTAAAGAACCGGGAGAAGTCCTAAAGAGGTCAACTCAAGCGGAAAAGAGATGCCGACCTTCGTGGAAATCGTGATTCTTCCTTAAAGGTTTGAAAGAACGCTCCTGTGAGCACTTGTGTCTTAAACTGCCTTATGATTGTTCTTCAAACTCGAACCTGTGGAGGGTTTCTGAAGTCCTATGATATACAGATTCATTAACAGACGTTAGAAGCCCTATACTACAAAGTTGAATTGCTAAGAAGCAACACAATACGACGACCAATCAGTTTACAGTGGCAAGGGAGCAGAAAAAAATCCAGTAGTCCCATAAGCGGAACGAATACATACGTGAGCATAGGCGCTAATTGTTTGAAGAGGTGGCCCCCTATCACTATGTATCTGTTGTTGATCGCGACTTCTTAACATCTAAGGATTTATATTTCAACCTACACCTCAGCGCATTTCTGGGGAGGACAAACTGCTGTACGTAAATTCATTTCAAGGTTTAGGAGAGTAAAGACACTCATGCCTTTCTTTGAGCATATAAATGATAAAAGTAAAATTAAACATGTCGGAGTTGATCAGTCCCGTAAGGACTCGCCGTGGCATTTATGTTCTAAGCCAAGTCAGTGTCTTTACTTTCCAAGACAAGTCTGGTACCAATTTTCCCGACCCGGGAGGATCGGAAGGTTTGCTCAGCACGTGCGGGGATCTATTGCTCGATCGTACGATTGTTAATAGCGCATCTTACCGCTGAACCATGCGGCACTCGAATGAATCATAAAGGTGAAAGGTAAAGGCATGGGCGTTGATCAGTCCGCTGAGGACGCGCCGCCGCATTCGTGTTCCATTCAAGTCGAAGAGGCGTAGTGAATGCGTATTTGGCCTATACAATGACCTGCGGGGGCCAGCCGCTACACCAGGTTAGAGTCTTCACCTTCCCAGACAAGTCTGGTACCAAGCTACCCAACCCAGAATCCAGAATCGATCGCTCGACCGTGGGGGGGGGGGAGAGCAGCGCCTCTTACCATTGTACCACGCGGGCCCAAATAAATCATACATGGTAAAAATTCATAGCAGAATGTGAAACAACGGCCTTCAATTCATAGAAGTTGAAGGATGCTGACGCTACTGAGTACGTTCCCAGAAGCTTCACTCGTATGCTCTTGATAAGATGCTACAGCACCAAGACCTACCAGATGCCAAACAGCGCTGCCGACATAGGCTACGATAAGGGGAGATTCGATCATCTTAGATTCTCAGCATACTCACTGGAAGAGTATCTATCGGTCATCGTTGTCGATTCTTCAACGAAAAGTAGCGTGAGCGAGCAGCAGGGTTCCACTAGGGCTATTGAGAAACCACAGTTTTTTCACCTCCCACCGATTTCAATAGATCAAGCGCATTCTGAATCACACAACAGCACTATCAAATCCAGATCTCTAACATTCCGCAGATGAAACAGCTATCGAACATTCCTAGTGTCAGAAGTGCACTGACTCAACAATACCTATTTCGCCTGAATCCAGTGGCTGTTAAGAAGGTTTTGATCTCCGAAGTGGGGAGGTGGTGACAACTGGAAATTTTACGGAAACTCAAAGAAAAAATACTAAAGAGCATATCACGACATCAGAGATAGGAAAGAAAGAAGAGAGGTCACACGAGAAAACTTTCAAAAAACGGAAAGGCTAAAGTTAGAAAGAAGTGGAGTGATCGGCGTTGGTCAGTGCTCCAAGGGTGCGCCGTGCATTCGTCTTCCACTCGGATTTTAGAGGTATGGTGTGCACCTATTAGGCGCATTGAATGTGGTTCGGGGGCAAGCCTTCATTCAAGTCATGTCTTCACCTGATCAAAAAAGCCTGGTACCGAATTACCCCTACCCTGGAGAGTTGGAATGTTCGGTTTTCGGATACGCTGAAGGTCTCCTCTTCAGTCCCTATGTCAACAACAGTAACAGATACTAGGATGTGGAGTGTTATTCAAAATCCAGCTATCATCTGTAATGTAATGTAATTTTTGTTGATGTAAAAAGGTGTTTGAAATCGCTAGTCGTTCAACACATGACAAACGGCATTGTTGATCAATTCGCCAACAATCAGTCTGGTGTGTGGCTTCATTTTTTAAAGAAAACTTTTGTCATAGGACAACGAGACCAGAACGCGACAACGTTTAAAATTGCTGCTCAACAAGGTTTCGACACTACATTTCCCGTTCGGTGAGTTGACGTGACCGTTCTGTTAGCCCGTTAACAACCGAACTTTTCTACCTTTTCAGAATTCCTTTCATTTCTAGAAAATGACTGACTTTAGGAATGTACTGCACACAAGCGCTCATTCTACTCTCCGTTTTCCTGCTCACACGCGCAGATCTTAAAACAGACAGTCTCAACGGGTGCTTGAGATCGGAGATTTTCTATTATAATGCTGATCATGATAACGAACTGATGGAAGACGTCAAAAACCAGATTGGCCTCCCCATGGTGAGTGCTTCTACAATTGATAACGTCAAATTTTATCAACTCCAATAAGGTAAAGTTGAAGTTGTCGGCGTTGATTAGCTCTTTATGGATGCGTCATGCACTCGTGTTTCATTAGAATTGGAATGGTGATTATTTATTTAACCTATACAATGAGTTGGGGGGGGGGCAGCCTCTGTTCTAGTCAGTGTCTTCACTTCCCCAAATAAGGCTGGTACCAATTCACTCTCCCCGAGCGGGACGAATGGTTAAGAGGGCGAAGATCTGGGCCCGGATTCATGAACGGAACGAGCGATCTCCCATACCTCGTCGGCGCTATACCCGCTCGATACCGCGAACCTGCGGCCATTTCCCTTTCGTGAAGGGCTGGGTTTCAGAGACCTCGACAGCCTATGGCGTAACTGTCGTAATCACACTCACTGTGGGCAAGCGTCGTCGACACGTGAGCCGGGCGATCGATATTCGCTGCTCGCAGTGGGTGCGAGGTGCGAGGTCTCCGAAACCCCGCCTCATCGCGAGGTGTCGGAGACCCCTCCTAAACCCCGTCTAAACCGCGGTGAAAAACGCTGCAGACATTCGCATGTGCTAACCAGAGATTCTATCCTTCCCGGGTCGGGTAAATTGTCACTAACAAGGTCAGGTTTGTAAAGTCTTCTGGGGAGGTAAATACACTGACTTGAACAACGACTAGCCCCATCAAATTATCATGTGGCATTCACCATGCCCTCGCGATTCTTCTCTCCTTTCAGACTGGTAACGACAAAGTCGATAGCATGGTGGTTAAACTAGGTTCGAAGAGGTACGTTGCCGTTCATCTGAACAGATGGGTGAGTCTTCAAAGTTAAAAGAAAACTAGGAAAAGTCGCCAGCTACCGAAGTCCATTTAAGACTGCCAATCCACCGAGGAACAACTACGTCGGCTACGAAGTGAATTATAACGGTGCTAATCCGAGATACGATCGAATTGGAAGAGATCGATACGAGCAACTCCAGAGGTGCACGGAGAATGACGACGTCGTTTTCGATTACGATAACTGAGCAACGGATTCAGATTGCTAGCCGAAATCAGTTTCCACAGTTCCCACATATAATGCCCTTATAGTCCCAGAATCACACTATGAGCCTTCAGGTGTTTTTGTTTGCAGCTTTCTATGGGAGTGGTGACATAAAGAACGTTTGAAAAGTTGCATCTTCGTTTTTGCCTTCCTCATGTTGTTCTTAAGCTGTGACAGTTTCGCCTAAACATCTTGTGGACGAATTCTGAAGTTCTCCGATCCTACCATAGCTACCAGAAATCGGACTGAATACCCACAGCGACATACTAGGGAAACCACGGGTATAGAACATGTCTTTCGAAGCAACGCTGCCGAGAGCTCTCCAGGGAATCTTGCGATTACTTCATCTGCTTAGCGTTATAGGCAGATGAAGTAATCGCAAGAGGCCCTCCACAGGTTGCTGTTGCTGCTTAACGGATCAGTAAAGACCTAAAGACCATTCAAAAGCTGTTTTCAAACCACAGAGTAACGGCAGGAGAACTACTAATGCTTAGAATCCTCCTATTGTTTTACAACGTGTGATTTCACACTTACCAGGGAATGCCGCCAACCTCCCATGGAACTTTGAATTGAGACCTATATCAATCGATAGATCTCGGAACACTGATTACAGATCTGTAGATCAAATTTGCAAAATGGGTCTCCTAAGCGAGTTCTGGCTTGCGAAACCCTGCGTTGGGCGCGGTGTTGCGTAATGAGAAGGGCCGCTAGCCCTGCTGGCAGCTGCGGCTGTGGCGCAGAGGTTGAGGTCTCGCCTCGCAGTGGTGGGGTTAGGGTTCGGTCCCCCGTGGTGGCATTATTTTTGCATATGTTAGTTATAGTCCGTGCGGACCATAGGACGAGATCGAACTCGTTTTTAACACTTTTTCCAGTGAACGACTGATGGTGACTTTCACATAAGTCTGCAACGTCACTTGAATACGGAAATTTACTCTCTTAACTACAGTTCTAACGATGCAGTTTGTGAACAGTATGTTTGTTTTACACATTTTTTTGCGTTGTTCCATCAATGCTGATGAAGGTTAGGACAAGTTTAGAAGGAAGGAGTAAATATTTGTGTTTTCTCACGCCATTACAATGTGTTTGCTGAAATGCGTTCCCAACTTCAAGTAACCTAGGAGACTTATGTGAAAGTCACCATCAGTCGTTGGAAAAAGTGTTAAAAACGAGTTCGATCTCGTCCTATGGTCCGCACGGACTATAACTAACATATGCAAAAATAATGCCACCACGGGGGACCGAACCCTAACCCCACCACTGCGAGGCGAGACCTCAACCTCTGCGCCACAGCCGCAGCTGCCAGCAGGGCTAGCGGCCCTTCTCATTACGCAACACCGCGCCCAACGCAGGGTTTCGCAAGCCAGAAATCGCTTAGGAGACCCATTTTGCAAATTTGATCTACAGATCTGTAATCAGTGTTCCGAGATCTATCGATTGATATAGGTCTCAATTCAAAGTTCCATGGGAGGTTGGCGGCATTCCCTGGTTAGACTTCTCGGGTGCGCTAACACTCAGCTTCTAATTCTTCTCTGTACTCTTTGCAACTTGAATCCACAGTTCGTTTACGGTAGTGACCAATCTAGCCCTTCCTGAATGGATCAACTCAGGCATTTATTATGGGACCAGAGTAGTGACTCGAACTTCCTTGAGGTCATTCTTTGTAGTAGCTTACTGGGCGCTCCCAGCTTCAGTGTTTCTCTCACTGGGCGGTCCACTGGTCTTTTCGTACTGCGCTAATACCACCGAAACCTCCGCATTCACACTTTAGATGTATTGGAGTTGTTTCCATAATCGCTCTGACTTCCCTGTTCCGGACATTATCCTTGTGAGTAGTTCTATAGAAAACGCCCAATTGCTTGTACAGAGTCCAAGATCAACGTAGAAATTGGAAAAAGCTGCTTCAGCCCCATTTAAGCTCGGCGACATCCAAATAAGGACAAATTCTCGTGGTGGTCTAGATTTGCGACATTTTGCGTCTACTCATTCGGTAGTGATGAGCGATGGACGGACGTGGTTTAGCGGTAACAGACGGTACTGATACCTACACTGTCGAGCGAACGATCCTTACCCGGACTAGCCAAACTTTCTATCTCTCTAGGGTCGGGTGAATTGGTACCAGACTTTTCCGGGAAAGGTAAAGCCACTGACCCGGAACAGCAGGTGCCTTCGCAAACAACCGATAGATGACACTGAACCACTACAGTACAGGACACAGTTGCAATGTTCAGGTTATACCTTCGCTAACGAGGCGGAACCAAGCGAGAAAACCTCGCAGTCAACAGCTAATCAGATGGAAGCAGTGTTTTCGACGAGCTCGAAAAGTGTCCTTTTGTTATTTAGACTGTAGCCACAGAAAAACTCGACAATTGAAAGCTGGGGAGTCCATAATGACAAATGTGCGCCGGCATTATGAATAGTTGGTGAAAAATTGTCGCATCTATGACTCGCTAATGCTGCTATTTGGAATAAGCCATGAGGGAACGAAGTAATTCATTTTACTGAAAGAAAGTTCTGAAGAAAATCATTGGCATGGGTCCTGCCTGCTAAAAGTTCGTCCATCAGGGATCCCTGAGGCTGAAGTGGAACGGATACTGTCTTCGTGACATACAGGCTTCCAAACGTTCATGTCAATCACACAAAATGTGCATATGTCTTGCCAATGGATTGAGCTGCCCTCAATGCAAGCTGAAATAGCTACGTGTGCTGCTATTTTTACGAATAACATTCGCTACAAGGGAGAAAGGACCTCTCAGTGAAACGAACACCTGTGCAAACGACACCGCCTTCAATGCCCTCCACGACATTCATAGCAAGTGGTTCCTCGCCCTCGTTTCACATTTTTCTGCGATATCATTTGAGATCTTCTTCTTGAAGCTCTTTTCTGACCATCTACTAGTCTAGAATACATAGGCTGCGTCTCGATAGCATGCGGAAGACTGTCGTTGCTGGAGCCCTTCTGTGTTTCATTGTGACAAACACACTAGGGAAGGACGCCGAGAAGACGAAGGAAAGCGACAAGCCGACCTGTCAACGAAGCCACAGCAAAACATTCGAGGTTGCAAGCCATCCAGAGGTGGCTGACGATGCAAAGAAGGTCTTGAATATCACTCTGGTAGGTGGCTAGAAATCCTATTTACGATCTACATTTCACATAAATTAATGCGCAACGGGAACCGAAAGAGCCTGCCGTAACAGTATCTATGGTACAATTGCTGAAATCGTAGTGCGATCGGTTTGCTCCAACTAGCCCGCGAATGTCCCCACCTGTCGTCCTCCAGTTACAGCAACAGCATCAGAGCGTCCAACTGGGGATTTGCAACCTCAAGAGGAGATGCAGGTGGTCCTCCCGTAACTGCTCGATAGTTTCGTCTATCACTTCATCCACCCTTCTTGCCCTTCGTGAAATTTGTCTCTGCTCGGAGATTCGTTCTCTCCGAACGCTAGCTGTGATTTGGGCCACGAGGTGCAAGTACAGGAGATGCGGTGGGCAGCGGAGCCCTGCTGGTCATCGAATGCCATACTACGACCTGCTACGATGTGATCTTCTTGATTTGAAGGGCAGCGAGCATTGCCAATTCCACCATCAGGTTCTGAGGTACTGAAGCCGACCAGGCCTTCGTCTTTCACCCACGAGAGGTAAGTACAGGGAACCAGTTACTGAGGAGAGATCTTGTCGGCCCTGAGACCGTGCCTGTCATCATACACCACCGTGACTTGCAACATCTCCTTGATCGTCCTGCAGAGGAGCGGTAAGATCGGCAACCTTCCATGACGTTCCGAAATCTTGAAGTTGATCAGGTCCTGGCCGGTCGTTTCCAATACGTTTCTTACGCTAGATACACCACAGAAGATAACGATGAGGGTAAACAGTGTACGTATCACAGTGGGCTCCATTTCCTACGGATAACAAACCCATAACAGATCTAAATCTACTGAACACACGGGACTAGGTTATCTTCAATGAAGCCAGCCAGCAAGCAATTCAATGAATCTTGCAGCCTCAGCGAAGATGGAGCCCAATATAAAGCTTTCGTATAACGTCTACATCTGTTTAGGGCGACGAGGACAAGGTCTCAAACTTCATGGTGAAGAACTCGACAAACTACACGCTTATTGTGAAGATAGACAGAACGGTGTGGCCTCAATGTTGCAAATTCAACTGAAGGAATTCCTTACCTAGAGATCGACAATACCGTCGAAAACTTCGGTTCATATCAGTTTCTATGACTCGGAAAGAGAAAAATCCAGTCAGAGCCAAAACCGACTTCCTATGTAGTCGGGGGACTGGCATAGAGAATGTCCCTCCATCTTTTCTTTTGCAAAATTTCACCTTTTCCAGATCAGGAAAGAAATCTTCTTGAAAATCGATGCAGATCAAATCACGGTAAAGCCGCAGTACAAGCGAATATCTAAGAAGGAATTCAACAAATTCATGGAATGCCAGGAAACCGATTTGGAGCCTCCCGTCATTGAGAAACATGAGGAATTGTGAAGAAATTTTCACTTCGCTGAAATTGTTGGAATTTGTTTTCTATTAATTTTAGAAAATATGCAAAAGAGGAAAGGGCAGAATTTGCGGCTCGATCCTTGTCTCTGCGAGTCATTAAATTGAGTTTTTTAAATTGGAAATGTTTTTGGCAAGAATTTTTCTTTTTATGACAGACTTTTCGAACGCTCACTTCCTATACCTATGTTGGAGCAACAATTATTTATTATTTAGTTACGTTTTCTAAAAGTACAATAAAATAAAAGTTTCTCGAATGATATAAAATCTTGTTGTACATGTTGCTAGTGGTTTAATAGCAGAAAAGTGGAAAACATGGAGGAAAAGTCTGAGGAGAACTCGAGATCACATGGACTCTCCCGAGGTCTCAAGCTCAATCAATTCTCTGATTATTTCTCTCATTCAATTTCACCTGAGCGATTCATGCAACTGATAATTTCTGCTCTTTGAGATGTTGTTAGAACTCATAAGACACAATAAAAAATAAGAAGTTTACGTTTATGTTTAAAAAAGCTATAAGGTTGGCCTACTCCATTACTGGACGGAGACGGATGATTTCTGATAGGGAAAATCGATTCTCTTAAAGAAATACAACAGTAATATGCATATGTAGTGGTCAGAATCATTAGTACCGATGGTGGAATCCCACGCCGGCAACGACTTTTGCGAAAACCTTCATGAAAACATCATGAAATTCTGTCATATATTACATGAGCGCCAGTGCCCACATGAAAGAAGTCGGTTCTGAATGCAGAGGGGTCCGTTCTGCGATATTAAATAAATAGGATGAATAACACTGCCAAAATCGATAAGATATGATAGCAGAACCAATAGATATGATGAGCATCTGACGAGTTAGACACTGCTGAAAGTGAGCGGTTAGAGGACAGCAACAGTGAGCCGATATTTGTGAACTTTTTTCATCTGAATCAATCTCTTTTTTGGAGTCATACGTAGTGAGGTGGTAGCCGGCGAAACTGACATGACCGTGGTTCGAGTTTTGCCTGAGGCCACTACAGCGTTCTATTGAAATGTATTAAGTTAAATACATTATATATGCCAGGAAGCTTTATCTCTGACATACACGCTAGCTGGCTGAGCAAGTACTGACACAGAACAAATCTTCCAGTTACGATACATGATTCAGAATCAAACGCGAGTGCATGGCGCACGCCAAGCGAGCCGACCAACACTATTCAGCTCACCTCGCGTTTTATTACACTTATAAACGACGATTTTTGAAAAAGGTGTCCTAGATAGGGAGGGGGCACATCTCACAAAAAAAACCTCAGAAATAACTGCTTCTTAAAGCTAAGAACAAATTCTCTTTATGAGCACTCCGAGGCAGGGTTGAGCATGGGGTGCGATCTGTGCTCAAAAATTACGACCCCCCCCCCTTCTGGAGAGAAGCAGTTACGACCCCCCCCCCCACCCTTGAAAAACTGCTGCAGGCGAAGATAACAGGTGAATGGAGCACGAGGACATCCACAGAAGGGCGTTTACAGATGTATACAGAATAAAGATGCAAAAAATCGAAAAATAAAAATTTATTGATCATTCGAGTATAAAAAATTTTCAGCCGCACACAAATGGAGGACAAAAAAGGCTTGTGCGCGGAGAAATGTACACGGATAGCGAGTGTAGTGATGTAGTTAAGAATTTTATAAGGCTGAAGATAATGGAGTGAAAAATGGAATTCCCTGAACTAAAAATTGTTTCAGATTCAGACGGACGCATATGGCCTTGCAAAGTTTTTACATCGTTTTAGCAAAATTTTTAGAAGTAGCCTAGTCATTCTGTTTTCGGTTTACGAGTGCTCAAATAATTGCTTTCTGCTTTCAGATTGCGACAGTATGTGCGGCTGGACCGGTGCCGAGCGAAACAGGAATCTTTTCCAGAGAACAATGAGTAGTAGTAGTAGAAGCTAGTTCACGTAGCTGTGAATAAAGAAGTTCGCCTGACTTGCTGTTTTCGAGATTTGAAATAAATAAATTCAAAACCGTTTTGTAGCATTGAAGAAGAACAGTGCTTGATGAGTGTTGTTTCTTTTTTCGAGAGCTAGGAAAGTATGTGTAACAGTTATTTTTTTTTATTTGTTATTTTTTATTTTTATTTTATTATTAATTTTATTTATTTATTTATTTTTATTTTGTCATTTTTTTATTTTTATTCATGTTATTTTTTTTACATTTTAGAGTCGAAAAATTACCGAAAACAATGAGGTTAAAATGAACCATCGACCATAGCCAACACTGAGTAAAAAGATCGCACCCCCCTGCGCGCCTTGGAGATTTGCTGTTACTAGAGTTTTATATTTTTCCTAGATAGCATTTTTCCTCTAGTTTTCAACGCGTTCATGGCACTTTTTCAATTTTAACTTTGAACGGAGATATGAATTTTTGAATGATCACCTTCATTTCTGAGATGACCAGTAGAAGTTGCGACCTTCTGAGTGTTTTCAATCAAAAAATCATATCTTTGTTCAAACTCAAAACTGGAAAAGTGCCATGACCAATTCTAAAACTACATGAAATTCTCTATAAAATAAAAATAGAATTTCTCCCAAACACGAAATCCCCTAGGCGCGCAGGGGGGGTGCGACACTTCTGCGATTTTGGCTTGAAATCGCAGAAGTGTCGCACCCCCCCTGCGCGCCTAGGGGATTTCGTGTTTGGAAGAAATTCTATTTTTATTTTATAGAGAATTTCATGTAGTTTTAGAATTGGTCATGGCACTTTTCCAGTTTTGAGTTTCAACAAAGATATGATTTTTTGATTGAGAACACTCAGAAAGTCGCAACTCCTACTGGTCATCTCAGGAATGAAGGTGGTCATTCAAAAATTCATATCTCCGTTCAAAATCAAAATTGAAAAAGTGCCATGATTGCGTTATAAATTAGAGAAAAAAATGCTATCTAGAAAAAATATAAAACTCCAGTAAGAGCAAATCTCCTAGGCGCGCAGGGGGGTGCGATCTTTTTACTCAGTGTTGGCTAGGGTCGATGGTTCATTTTAACCTCATTGTTTTCGGTAAGTTTTCGACTCTAAAATGTAAAAAAAATCTCATGAATAAAAGCAAAAAATAACTAAATAAAATAACTAAATAAATAGAATAAATAATAAAAATAAAAATAAAAAATAAAAAATAAAAAAATAACTGTTACACACACTTTCCTAGCTCTCGAAAAAAGAAACAACACTCATCAAGCACTGTTCTTCTTCAATGCTACAAAACGGTTTTGAATTTATTTATTTCAAGTCTCGAAAACAGCAAGTCAGGCAAACTTCTTTATTCACAGCTACGTGAACTAGCTTCTACTACTACTACTCATTGTTCTCTGGAAAAGATTCCTGTTTCGCTCGGCACCGGTCCAGCCGCACATGCTGTCGCAATGTGATCATCTGAAAGCAGAAAGCAATTATTTGAGCACTCGTGAACCGAAAACAGAATGACTAGGCTACTTCTAAAAATTTTGCTAAAACGATGTAAAAACTTTGCGAGGCCATATGCGTCCGTCTGAATCTGAAACATGCTAACTGATAACAATGATATGATTATGTATATGATTCCGCACATTTCCTTAATGCACCTGCTCGTAATTTCTAGCCCATCACAAAATGTACGACCCCCCTCACACGTACGACCCCCCCTCAACCATGACGGCGGTACGACCCCCCCTGCGATCATCGCACCCCACGCTCAACCCTGCTCCGAGGTGAGTATGTACGACGTATGATATCTATAAGTTGACCGTGAGAGCAACTCCAGTACTGAGCTGGCCAGTTCTCGTTCAATTCTCGACAAATCGCCAACAGAAAAATCTATCATACCTGGACAGTTTTGGCGGTTTCCTGAACTGACAATCTTCGCCGTCTTGTTAATCATTGAGCACAATTTGTCGCTTATTTTCATAGCTGAGTTTTCCCGCAGCAATACAGGTTGATCGCTAAAATCAGATATTCTTATAATTATTGATTTTCCATCGTATTTTCTGGTAGATGGGAAATATGTTCCGATCGGTATGTTTTTGAATGTGCGACCGCTGAATGAGTCAAAAGATGCTGCAAACTCAAAGCTTGCATAATTTCAAATTTCTCTGGTGATGGTTAGAGACCTTATGAAAGATTTGTTTAACCGTTTCGACTATCGAAGTGGCTATTTTTGCGGTTATAAAGTGCTTCAAATTGTAAGAAATTGATTAAGAGTGAGATAAAAGAACTCCTACACGACCTCCCCATCATACTAACCGTTGAACAAGCTTCATCATTTTCCACTTTAGCGAGAGGAATACCCTTTTCATGGGTCCGATTTGGAGAGCAAGCACACCAACCTGTACAACGCCACGTTATACCAATAAAACGATCTCATCGCTGAGTTCGACTCGACTATCAGGGCTGATTCGTTCGCTGAAAAAGGGAAGCTGAGGATACTAGACGATGAAACGCCTCAGCAACACTTACAGACCCAACAGAATGTCCACGAAATGTAGAAAAATGAGCTCCGAAATACTCACGTTTTATGTTCGCGAGCAGGGAGAGCATCCACAGAGGCGACATTGTTCTCAGCGACGAGTTTCGTACGACAAGCTGTCCGAATATGCTCGTCACGTTGTAGAGTTTCCATAGATCTGAGCTGCTGGACGAGTGGTCCAACGTGAGCCGGCCAACAAGCGTCTGGCAATCACCAGGAATACTGCTCAACGTGCTGTCATTACCCATATGGCACACACCATCCGTGGCCTCCTCTGAATTGATTTTAATTTTAAATAAAGAAACTTTTGGAAAAATTCACTAGATTGCCAGTGGCATCAGTCTCACTCTCTCTCAAGCCAGATAATTTTAAAATGGGGCAATTCTAACCCACGGTTGATATCTTGGGCTCGCGTGGTGCAGCGTTAAGAGGGGCTACTGACGCCCGGACGGTCGAGCGATCGATCCCGGCCCGGGAAAACCAAACCTTTCATCGCTCCAGGGTCGGATAAATTGGCACTGGGCTTGTCTGGGGAGGTAAAGAGAGACTTGGTATAGCGGCTTACCCCCGCAAGTCGTTGTGTAGGCCAAATACGCATAGTGCCTCCACGATTCTGAATGGAACACGAATAGGCGGCGCGTCCTCCGGGGACTGGTCAACGCCGACACCTTTATCTTGACCTTTACCTTATTAAAAGGATAAGTTTCGATAGAACTCTAAAAGATTTAGCGCTATTTGGGGTATTCTGCGTGGTTTTCTTCAGGCTAACCGTTCATGGATCCGCTTTGCCACATTTCCTCTGTTGGCCAATGAGGCAGTAAAAATACCTTTACAGATGCTCCCCTGCACCTTTTCAACGTTGAAAGAGGAGAGTATAACCGCCAGCTCTTTTGTTGTGAAGCACAGGTTCGGATTCGCAGAAATTTGAATCGTGAAAGCCGGCATAATATCCTGAAAACTAGCCTGTGGTCAGATTTTCAGAGGGTTTTCGCAGGATGAGAAACATCTTTGATCAGTCGATTGGAAAATCAATAAATGTCGAGAAAAAAAGGAAATCAATCAATCCGCACCGTTATCGAGCTCCATCCTAACTGCTGCAGTTTGCTGTTGTTCTCGATTCGAATGAAAATTTCCGCATTTCCACCTTAATGATCTAGATTCGTACAGCGGAAGCTATGAGGCAATGATAACATAAGAGAGAATAAAAGTGTAGAATAGCCACCCGAGAAGGTCCGTATCGCACTGACGCTACGCAAGAATTTCAGGTCCGTTAAGTTGGTGTCGACAATCGACACCTCGCCCGAGATCTCGGAGGCGCTGCGAAATTTACGAAACAGCACATCTTCCGAGGGATGATCGTCGGCGTTCAAAATAAGGCTCCCGTAGATGGCTGCGCAATCATCCTCCAACGTATTTGCGTACGTCTGCGTCAGCGGGCCGTCTAGTTCACATCCTTAATCAGAGAGGCTATTGTTTCAAGATATAAGCTAAAATGTCTCCGTAAAGGAACATTCACCTCCAGCGGATATTCTTTGAGAAATTCCTGACAATAAGTCTACCAAAGGAGTTACGAAAAAGGTTTTCTGGGGAATAGGCACCACTAGGGCCATCATAGATATAGAATCTGACCTTCATAATCTGCTCTAGTGCTCAAAGAGCCAACTTTTTGTTATAGCCCAATCAAATCGCTCTTATCATCAGTTAACAAATCACCTTACAGAGCATCACTGCAGTAAACCGCTTCAAATTATACCAACAAATGCCCACTAAAGATGACAGCTCCTAGCATAGAAGGTGAAATCTAAGCACTGAGAGCTTTCATTTCTCATCCAGCTTCTTAAATAGCCTTTACCCTATGTATAACTACAAAACAATCTTCCTGCGGTTTCATGGAAATTTTCTTCGTTGCCTTTCCCCGTTTACAGATTACTGTTGGCATTTTTTACAGCATGTTACCAAAAATACCAGAAAAGCCGTACTCTTCACTAGGGTCCGGTATATGGATGGTAAATTAAACTTCTCGATATACCCTAAGTGGCCTGCATCCCTAACTCATTGACGCTCACTGGGGTTTATACGGGCTCTGATATTCAATAATATTAATTAATAATAATCATTGTATTAATATTAATAATACAACCCTTTCGAGCTGGAAACCGCGTATAAAACCGCCAAAAGGCGTCGATGAATCAGGGTCTGTAAGCAGCCATTGGGGAAATCGGATCCTTGCCGGCTAATGAATTGGGTAATACTTCGTGTAGGCGTCGTACATACCCTACGGATACATCTATTCGCGCGTTGATGAATCATGGTGCGGCGCAGGGTATATTTAGGGGTTCATTTTGGGTACACCATTGATGCATCTGGTGCCGGAACGTTTCCATTGAATATACAGTGATCTTTCAACCACAAGAAAGGAGACTGACCACAGTTTTTTCGGTTTCCTCGTATTTTTCTCACACCATAGTAGTAGTTTACAGTGTGAGTACAGTTGACGTCAAGCAGTGGATTGTCCACGATGCGAACATTGATGGGATACTCTATTAGAGCGCCGTACATCGATTCCAGTTTGGTGTTGTTCTCGATTCTGAGATCGTATTCTGAAATTGCTCAAATCAATTGAAATCAATTAGCTCAACTGAAATCAATGATCTCCGATTTTGCTATATATGCATACAACTCCTGCAAGAGTCGGAATCTGGCATACGCGTCAGGGCTCTCGACGGAATGCGCTTAGGGCACTACACTTAAGGAACTCCGGTCTAAGTTCGCGTAAGGCACTGACATTAGGATTTGGAACTACAGAAACGTGGGATTAAAAAGTGCGTATTCTCTATCTGAGCACACATACGCAGCGATTTAGGCTGCTTTAAAAAGTATTTCCCAAATTAGTGGTAAGAGAACCAACAACACCTGTAAACTTGCCTGCTTTCTCTCCTAGGGCTACATAACCTAAGGCCGCGAAGAAACTGAGGTTAGTGAACTTGGTATTGACCACCTCCACCGTTCCGATCAGACGTTCGATATTTATGAACGCTTCGGCAAGCTGTGCATGCGTCACGTCCGATGTTTCGTCTGCAACACAATTTCTCTTGAGAAATCAGCCTTTGACAAACCGATATCGGACCATACCCAGTCGAATCGATCCGTTGCATATCCAGCATGTCGTGTTCGCGAATTCAGTAATTGTTTTCGAGTTCACAATCTTTGATGTGAATTCGCACTCTGAAGAGAAGAATTTCATCCAGAGAGAATAAAAAACTTGTATTGAATTCGAGTGTTAAGAAGCTTACAGTATTCCTGAACGAACTGACCCTGATCATTGATTTGTGCGGCGCCGATCAAGTTGGCGAGCAGCAAAGGGATTATCATTCCTCTAATCAGCTAGCAGCCCTCTCCTCTCCGGTCAGGAATTGCCAAATGAAGCGAGTCGTCGCTAGAAATCGCATTGATGTTTCTTTTTCCTGAAAAAATCAAATGTTAACAGGGAATAAAAACACGGAGAATACGCCTTCATTTGTATAATAGTTTGATAGACAAAGTCTCGAAGTCGAGACTTGATGTAAAATAAGTGCATTCAAAAGTCTACACAGGTCACTCTCTCTATTTCCCAGAACTCAATGGTCAGTCTGGGTTGCCATTTTTCTGACTCAAATTTTGATTGCGCGCAACTGACAGTGTGAATCACTCTCGCTCCTATAGAGTGGTTAAGGGTAAAAATGCCTGGGCATTATGAGCTGATTCTCTAGCGAAGTTGCTCGGCACAGGAGCATACGGATGGCCACACTAAAGGATACGAAGGATATCCAGTTTATACATATGGAGAATTACATGTGCATGGTTGAACGAAGAAAAACGCGCGGATGACGACGGCAAGCCCGTGTAAGCTGACAATTAAGCTGAAATTACACGGCAATCTAATCAGACTGATTATTACACCCTCGACTTCGAGTCAGCATCATGACTGTCGAGAATGCCCACGCTAGTATGTTACTCTTCGGACAGCGATAGTGGCAATCATCGAGGCCAAAAATCACTTGAGGAAGCGGTGCTGCGGAATAAGAGAATGGTCTGAAAATAAATTTGGCACTGGTTTTTGGAAAGTCAGCCGAATTCGATGGATTGCGATATGCGATATGACCGGCACCCATTAGCCATAGAAATTCATCAATATTGCTAAACCAAATATTAGGTTGGTGCAGAAGTTCTCGGACATTTGCGACTTCTTGAATTCGAAAAAGATTTCCCCTACATTTTCGGCTCCAGTCAGAAAATGTTATAGAGAAGAGCATTGATGTTAACGGTTCCTACATCAAATGAACCCTTGCTATTGTTCAGATGTTATAAAATAAACAGTTTTGTATCCCAAATGTCCGAGAACTTTTGCACCAACCTAATACAAGACTGACGACGCCTCATGAAGGTGAAAAGGTAAAGATGTCAGCGTCGATCAGTTCTCCAAGAACGCGCAATGTTCCATTCAGGATCGTAGAGCTATGCTAAATGCATATTTGGCCTATACAATGATTTGCGGGGCCAGCCGCTATACGTTACCAAGACAGTGTCCTTACCTTCGTCGACAAGCGTGGTACAAATTAATTCGACACCGAAGGGATGGAAGGCTTGGTTAGACCTTGTTGGGATCGATCGCTCAACCGTGCGGGTGCTGGTAGCGCCTCTTACCACTAGTCCACGCTGGCTCACGATATACAGTAAGCCTAGTAAGCCCTTTGCTGGGACTGAGTGCAATTTGGAACCCAGGAATTGTGAGTGAACACAGCTTGAAGTGGATCGTGGATGGCATTTCCTTCTTGCAACGTTTCGTTCATTAATCCTTTCTTGACAGTTGCTAGTTACCGTTAACGCTACTATTGCTTTGTGGATTCCAATATATTTGATATTATCTTCAATTAACATAATATATTATCATATTGATATTATATCTGATTTAACTCTTTCGCAATTCATACCCAAGTCCCCCGTGCTCGTGCCTTCAAGGTGACAAAAACAAAAATCCACGTTGTACTACATAGCTGTATAAGTGCTGAAGGGTAACTAATTCGAAGGAGCGAGATTTCTCAGGCGTTACATTTAACACGATTTCTAGTTATCATATCACGAAAGTCGACTTTCTTTGTATACAGGAATCACAGCGCAAACTCTTTTCCAAATTTCCATGTATAGCATCGCACGAATCGCAGAAGCTGAGCAAACGCCATACTGACAAATCTGTATATATGCGTTATGCTGTAACACAAAGGTCCGACGCACTCTTGGACTACGGCGGCTCCACGATGAAGAGGTTTCTCATACTTCTCAACGTTGCACTTATTGCCAGTGGAAGTCGAGGTGAGCTGCGTACTTTTTCCACCCATCCTGCACCCTCTCTCGAACAGTTAATAACCTTCGCTAGAGATTTCGGAATGCATTTTCAGCTCAATCTTCCAAAAGAGTTAGGTGTATAGAACGACCGAGAGCAACAACGTCCACCGTTGCTCCTACTTCACCGGAACCTCTTCCTTCGCCAAAACCCGTTGTTGCAACAAAACCCACATGTGGCGATTGGAAGAAGAAAGCATATGACGAGTTCCTTGCCAAATACGGCATGGTGGGTGTGTTGTGAACGACTAGTGATAGAAAATTAGGAAAAACGCGTGTTAGTTGACAAAGGTGTCCCACGCGATTTGGATGGCATACAGCTCAGCATAATATTTTGAAAATTCCCTTTTTCCATCTCTTTCACATCTTCGGTGAGATTGAGGTCAAACCACCCGTCGCTCTAGCAATTTAATACCTGAGAACGTTAAAATCAGAAAGCACTACAAGAACGACAATTTCTGGGCACGGATTCATGAATGGTATATCCAAAACAGGCCTTGAACCGTGTGCAAACCGTGATTCATCAATCCGTTAAACAGGGGCATACACGCGGATTTATATTGGGTATACATTGATGGATTCGCGCCCTGGCTTTTGTATTGTAGAGTGCGATATACTTTGTTTCGAACGACCAACCGGCGCTAGACCACACCGGGTGCTAGAATCATAAGCATTTTGCTCCTCGCCGCCTTTAAATTGCTATTTAAAATCGCTGGTGCTTTGCCTCAGAGATTTCCTGTAGTGAGCATTGATCGTCTAAGGACGTACCATCTGACTCCTACTTATTTGATTGTGTTTTCAGACAACAGACTGCGCAATAAACAACAAGGCGGAAATAGGCTTGAAGCACTACCTTAAAACTCAGACACATCACAACGGCATCTTTGTGGAGGAAGCATTTTGCCAACTGAAACACGTCCAACCATAGTTAGTTTTACTTATTATTTGGGTTAGGGTCAGCGTGGTGTAGTGGTAAGAGACGCTACTGGCACCCGCACAGTCGAGCACACTGACTTAGTAGTGTGTGTTCCCCGCAAGTCATTGTATAGGCCAAATACGCATTCACCATGTCTCTTCGTTTCTGAATTGAACACGAATGCTGCGGTGCGTCCCTAGAAGATTAATCAACGCAGATACTTTTACCTTTCCCAGATATCACACATTTACGTAGAGCTGACCCTAACCCCTAAGCATTTATGAGTCTTCTGAACGTATTTTTAATGTCTAGGCAAACAGAACGCCATTCGTTTGATTCAACACAGTGATCAACATGTGTATAGTTCTCTAACAGCGGATAATAGTAGTACACCTATCCTGCAAGCGATCTGGGATATTCCATAGCATCACCAAAACTCCTGATTTAGGTGTTTCAGACTGAAGCCTCTTTTCCGCGCGCTAGAAAACGCTTAACGGACCAGAATATCTAGAAATGCCTTGGTTTTGCTCAACGCGAAGACATCTACTTAGGAAATGTTGCAGTGGTTTCCATGGAGGAGCTAACGTCCTCACCTGGGAAAGATTGACTTCATACCTGCAAAAGCTAGAAAGCCAAGTGCGTCCAATTTTTGTCATGTCGAGTTGTCTTCCGCTACACACGATGGAGACTGTTTAGATAAGCGCAATAAAGGAGCATCACCCCGTCACACAATTTGGATGTGCCGTCCAAGTAAAAACTATGGTAATTCCTGGTGCATTCACGGTTCGATTTAATAACCACTATCTTCTTTGCATCTACAAGTAAGTACACCTATGGCTCTACAACATTTCGACTCGTTTGATAAGCTGCATTTTCAGCCGAGACCCCAAAACACGATTATGTTACCCTCCCGTTTGATGCACAATAGCATTATAGAATTTGTGGAACGTAATAAAATTTTCTCATAGTAGGAGAGTGATACTCGCTGTTCCCCCAACGTTGAAAGAAAGAAGTGCATTACTCTCAAATGGAAAAGTAATGGAACTTCTGCAGTTTCTTCCGTCACTTCAGTATTGAATAAAGAGCATAGACAGCATCATAAACGAAGAGTAATGGAATATCTTGCACTGGATTGTGATCTTGCAGCTTCCTCTTGAAGTTCGCTACGTTTCCCCTAGTTCTTTTGCAAATTCGGAAAATTCGAGCTTTCTCCAGCGTTGAAACAGCTGATATCCATCCTTGTGTGCTCAGAAAAGCAGCTAATATTAGTTCCAAATGTGTACAGAAGTTTTTCTGCTACAGCGTGTCTTTTCTAGGTACACGTAATTGAGCGAGATCACCAACAAATGTCTATTTTTGAATTGCTGTTAGCTGAGAGAAGAAGCACGGCGGTGTTGGTTCTGCTCGTCGATTTTTTCTCTAAATTTCATATTTAGCATGCTACAGGGGACATAGTACCGCTATTATGAACTTCGAACTCTATAACTCATGGCATGTGAAGTCTGAAATATGGCGGTGGTGATCACATAGGCAGGCAATCACTGGACTCTGTCCCGACGCAACTGTATGGGGTCGCAAATCCACACAGTGTCAAAAAATGGACGTGTGGACATGTCTGAGCACCGTCTACAATGGGGCATCTTACTCTTTTCACGTCTTGCACTCAACGAAAGAAGTGGATCTTCTCTGACAAATAGACTTTTCAACCAGACTGCAAGATAGAGGAGAAAAGTTCTTTTGTGCGGTTGTGAAGGGAAAACTGTCTCTCAAAGGAAGGTCGCGGAGCTCTTGCTCTCTCTAATTGAGGTCAGGATACAGGAAAGTTACCAAAATGGGCGTCTTGGGCATGAGAAGATCGTGTAGAGCTGAGCAAAATCAGCGCATTCGTGTAATCTGTTTCAACATCTCTGCAAATTGACAAAAACAATGCGTAGGAGTGGAAGCCCACCGATAGATCACGTAATGCGAGAGGAATTAATAGAAATAGTGACAAACATGGGGAAAGGTACGACGAACTCAAATAGCCGACCGAAATAATGAAAACATCTATAGAGACTACATAAGGGCACAGGATGTGAGCGACCCGAACTCGAGCGGTTATCAACAGATCTAATATGAGCAGATTCCACGGGACGAGCTGGAGCGACTAGGCATAGAATGGCTACCCTACCCAGCCTACTCACCCGACCTTAGCCCTTGCGACTACCATGCGTTCAGAAGCCTCCAAGCCTTCTGCGCAGCCAAAAACCTTCGATTGTCGTGACGATGTCCAGCGCGCAGTGGACCAATGGTTCTCGTTACGATCCTCCTCGTTCTGGATGGATGGGATCGCTGCCTTGCCTGTTTGTTGGAGAAAGGTCGTGGCTACAGATGGCAACTACTGCGAATAGATGTACCTCGTTTTCTTTGTTGTTATTTGTTCTTGAATGAAACTGTCGATTTTTCTTAAAACTTTTTGCACACCCGAATAATTCAAAGGAGGAGATTCCTCGGGCGTTACATTTGAGACAATTTCTAGTTACTATATCGCGAAAGTCGACGTTCTTCGTATTCCGTACATTTGAGGAGACACAGCGCAAACTCTTTTCCGAATTTCCACGTATAGTATCGCACAAGTCGCAGAAGCTGAACAAACGCAGTACTGACAAATCCGTATATATGCGTTACGCTGTAACGCAAAGGTTCGAGGCACTCTGGGACCACGGCTCTACGATGAAGAGGTTTCTCATGCTTCTCATCGTCGCAGTTATTGCCAGTGGAAGTCGTGGTGAGCTGCATACTTTTTCCAACCGCCCTGCGCCCTCCCTCGCGTAGTTAACTAGAGATTTCGTAACGCTTTTCAGCTCACTCTTCTGAAGGAGCCAGATGTGTACTACGACCAGGATCAACAACCTCCACCGTTGATCCTACTTCACCGGAACCCCCTTCTTTGCCAAAACCCGTTGTTTCAACAAAACTAACGTGCAACAATTGGAAGAAGGATGTATACGACCAGTTCTTTGCCAAATACAACACGGTGCGTTGTGTAGTGAATGACTAGTGCAGAAAATTAGGAAAAGTGCGTGCTCGTTGGCAAAGGTGTCGCATACGATTTGGATGGCATACAGCCCAGCATAACATTTTGAAAATCCCTTTTACGTATGATTCACATCCTCCATGAGATTGAGCTCAACCGCCTACTTCTCCAACAATCTAATGTTGGAGAATGCTCGAATCAGAGAGACTAGAGAGACTGACACAGAGACTAGAGAGACTACAATGACGACAACTTCTGAGCTCGGATTCATGAATGGTAAACCTGAAATAGGCCTTAAATGGCGTGCGAACCGTGATTCATCAACAAGCGAAATATGGTTATGTTCAGGGTTTGTTCAGCGTTCATACGAGGTCTCACATAAGCTGTTAACGCGACGATGGTTCGGATACCAAAAGTGGTGCGTAAGCATTGGTTAAGAGGTCTACATACCATTAGAGGTTTAGCGGCCGTTATTAGTTCGAGGTTTCCGGACATTCGCCGCGCCAGTGCGACCTTGTACTAACCCCAAATAAACTCCTCCGCGCATGTTGATGAATCACTGCTTGTGCGGATTTATGTTGGGTATGCCATTGATGGATTCGCGTTCTGGCTTTTGTACAGTAGAACACACTTTGATTCGAACAACCACACCAACGTTACGGGAGCCAGAACCATAAACATTTTGCTGTTTGCCGCCTTTGTTTGCTGTTGGACAAAAGTCGCTGGCGCACTGCCCTCGTCTAAGGACATACCATTTGACTCCTACCTATTTGATTATGTTTTCAGACAACTGATTGTACAATGAACGACAAGGCGGAAAAAGGCTTGAAGCACTTCCTTAACACTGGGATAATGTACCAAGGATTTGTGAATGAAGCATTTTGCCAACTCAAATACATCCAACCATAGTTAGTTTTACCCTATTATTTGGGATAGGGGATTCGTGGTATAGTGATAAGAGGCGCTACTGACACATGCACGGTCGAGCGATCGATCCCGGCTCGCGCTAACCAAACCGCCCATCCCTCTGGGTCAGGAAAATTGGTAACGTATTCACCATGCTTCTTCGTTTCTGGATTGAACACGAATGCGGCGGCGCGTCCTAATTGTAAGAGGATTGATCAACGCAGATACCTTTTCTTATCTACGATATCAGACATTTACGTAGAGCTGATCCCAACCCCTACGCATTTATGAGTCTTCTGAACATATTTTCAATATCTAGGAATGTCTAGGCAAACAGACTGCCATTCGTTTGATTTAACACAGTGATCACCATGTGTATAGTTCTCTAACAGCGGATAGTATTAGTAGGCCTTTACTGCAAGCGCTTGGAATATTTCGTAAAATCACCAAAAAAAGCTTGATTCAGGTATTTTAGACTGAAACCTCTTTCAAGCCAGCTAGAAAACGCCTAAAGGAGCAGAATATCTAGAAATTCCATAGTTTTGCTCAACGTGACGACATCTACTCAGGAAATGTTGCAGTGCGTTCTATGGAGAAGCTAACGTCCTCACCAAGGACAGAGTGACTTCATACCTGCAAAAGCTAGAAAGCAAAGTGCGCTACGTTTTTACTATGTCCAGCTGTCTTCCGCTATACACGATGGAGACTGTTTAGATAAGCGCAATAAAGCACCATCGTCCCAGCGCACCATTTGGATGTGCCGTCCAAGTGCAAACTGCTGTAAATCCCATCATTTACAGTATTCGATTCAATAAGCACTACCTTCTCTGCATCTACTAGTAAGTACACCTATGGCTCTTCGACATTTCGGCTCGTTTGATTAGCTGCATTTTCAGCCAAAACCATCTCACAGGATCATGCGACATTCCTGATTGATGGAAAATCATGTTATAAGACTTGAGGAAGCTAATGAAATTTTCTCACAACCCACGACTCATCCTTACTGATTTCCAGCGTTGAGCGAAAGAAGTGCATTGCTCTCAAGCGGGAAAGTAATTGAACTCTTGCATTTTTTAATCACTTCAGCATCGAATAAATGAGAATAGAGAGCATCATTTACGAGGAGTAATGCTATCGTTTTGCACTGACCTTTGATCTCGCAGTTTCTCCTCGGATTTCACGTACGTTTTTCCCAGTTCTTTTGCAAACGCGGAGAATGCGGGCGTTCTTTTGCGTTGAAACAGCTAATATTTATGCGTGTGCTCCAAAAAAGCAGCTAAAATTAGCTCCTGACATGTACAGGAGTTTTTCAGTGACTGCCTTTTTTCCTAGACGGACAAAATTGAGCAACATCATCCACTACTGCCTATTTTTAATTAGTTGTTAGCTGAGAGAAGAAGCACGGCGGTCTTGGTTCTACTTGTCGATTTTTGATCTGAATTTCGTATTTAGGCAGGCCATCACTGAACTCTGCCCTGAGGCAACTGTATGGGGTCGCGAATTCACACACTATCAAAAAATGGACGCGTTGTGTGGACATGTCTGTCGCCGTCAAAAAAGGAGCACCTTACTCTTTTCGTGTCTTCCACTCAACGAGAGAAGTGGATCCTCTCTTACAATTAGACTTTTCGACCGGCCTCAAGATAGAAAAGCTTTTTTTGCGTGATCATGAAGGAAAAACTGCCTCTCAAAGAAAGGTCGTTAGCTCCTGCTCTCTCTACTTGAGGCCAGAGTATAGGAAAGTTATCAAAATGGGTGTCTGGAGCATGAGAGAATCGTGCGGAGCTGAGTAAAATAAGCGCATTCTGTAATCTGTTTCAACGTCTCTGCAAATTAACAAAAACGATGCGTGGGAGTGGAAGCCCACTGATAGATCACGTAATACGAGAGGAATTAATAGAAACAGTGACAAACATGGGGCAAGGTACGACGAACTCAAATAGCCGACCGAATAGTGAAAACATCTGCACAGGCTACTTAAAGGCACAGGATGTGACCGACCCGAATTACTCGAGCGGTTGTCGACAGTTTTAATATGAACAGATGTCTTATTCTTGTTATACCCTTCGCGATCGTTGCTGTGGCCTTCAAGAAAGGTATGAAAGTTCTAGTCCACTAAAGCATATCTCTCGGAAAATCCAGTTGATTTTGAAAACTATTATGCTCCAGCTAATAGCAGTGAACGCTTCGCAAAATATACTAATGGTTAAGACCTATAGCTGTAGATATACATATGTCCATCGGTGTAGGTGGGGAGTACAGAGCCATTCTACCTGCCCTCACGTTACAATAGTGCGTTTCAAGTATTAGGGTGTGCCAAAAGTTTTGAGAAAATTCGAGTACTTCATTTCAAAAAGACGTGGCACGCCAACGTGGCAGGTTGGCATCGTGGTCAAACACTATATGAAGTAGGGATTTCAACGCATCCACATACCAATCAATCAGCAACTTCGGACATCTCTATTGATCTCACGGTTGTTGGAAAAATGTCGAGCCGTAACGACTACCGACGCCTCCTTCACTGCCATCGCACAGGACGTCCTGCAACCGAGACTCGAAACGAGTTGATGCGTTCGATGGGCGATAATGTCCCCTCTCTTGCTACCTGCTATAGGTGGTACCAACGCTTCGATCAAAACGATTTTTCGCTGGAAGAACTTCCCCGCTCTGGTCGACCACTGTCTTCGAATTCCAACGCTGTTCTGGCGTGCGTGCAGAGTAATCCGGATCAGAGCCTGAGAGATATGGAGAAGGCGACCCGTACTCCTAGCTCAACTGTCCGCAGAATTCTTGTTCGAGAAGGATACCGAGCTAAGCGGCCTGGAACTATCCCGCGATCTCTGACAGTGGCGCAGCGTCGAAAGAGAGTGGAGACTTGCCAGAAGCTCCTTCAGCGGGAGAGAACGACTGCTTGGATCGCTTCCGTTGTCGCTCAGAATGAGAAATGGATCTCGTACGACAATCCTGAAAGAAAACTGCAGTGGGTTCCAGTAAACCGGAAGCCAAAACCAGTCCCGAAGCGGCGTGAACACTGCAAAAAGGAGCTGCTCTCGTTTTTCTTCACTTCAGATGGTTGTATTCATTACGACATCTTGAGTGAGGGAGAAACTGTGACCTCTGAGGCGTTCTGTAGCCAACTCCGGGAGATGGTATCGAAAGCACCTCGTTTCTTGCTGCACTGTGGAAAAATCCATCTCATCATGGACAATGCAAGACCTCACTATGCCAAGGCGACACGGGACGAGCTTGAGCGACTAGGCATAGAATGGCTACCCCACCCAGCCTACTAACCCGACCTTAGCCCTTGCGACTACCATGCGTTCAGAAGCCTCCAAGCCTTCTGCGCAGGCAAAAACCTTCGATTGTCGTGACGATGTCAAGCGCGCAGGTTACCAATGGATCTCGTCACAATCCTCCTCGTTCTGGATGGATGGGATCGCTGCTTTGCCTGTTCGTTGGAGGGAGGTCGTGGCTACAGATGGCAACTACTGCGAATAGATGTACGTCGTTTTCTTTGTTGTTATTTTTTCTTGAATGAAACTGTCGAATTTTCTCAAAACTTTTGGCACACCCTAATAAAAACAATAAATTTAAAGCGCTCGAATTTCCAGTTTCTAGGGAGGTGCGGCGTACCACAACAAGACCTCATTGAGGAGTATCACCGGAACAATTTCCCGAACTTGGTAAGTTGCGTGCTGCATCTCAAGATAGAAAATCGGGAAATTATCACGTATCCCGTCACTGATATCGATATTTAGAACGGCCAATAGAAAGCCAATATCACTCCGCAGCCTACCCATTATCAGCCATAGGTTACAATGCTTCGAGAAGAAAACACTTTGTAACAGCTAGAGTATGTCAAATCTAATATAGTACAGTAGAGCCCAAAACTAGATCACTCGTCCAGTTTCCTTCGTTTATGCAGCTACTTGTACCACGCAGTGTAGTGGTAAAAGGAGCAAATGACACTTGCACAGTCGAGCGATCGATCTCAGCCTGATAGGCCCAACCTTCCATTTCTCCGGGTTAGTAACAGACTTGTCTGGGAAGTTAGACACTGTCTTGCTTTAGCAAGTCATTGTATGGGCTAAATGCTCATTCACCAAGCCTCAACGATATGAATGGAACACGAATGCGGGTCGTCCTTAAGCCACTGAGCAATGCCGACGCCTTTACTTTGACCTTCACCTTTATATACCTACTTGTGCTGCCAGAACGTGTTTGATGTCCTAATTTGTCTAGAATCAGATGAACTGCACGATTGCGAAGCTGGCGGAAGAAGACTATTACGATCATGATAACTGCACTTTCTCGGCGGAAGTGTAGGTGTTTACCAGCGTTTATTGTTTCTCTATCAAAGCAATCCATTTCCATTACCTTATACGGTGTCAAAAAATTTTAAACTACCGTTACATGTTCTGCACGAGAAATTAACGCACTAATTCAGAGGCAGAGTTGGACCCCATCAAAAATGTTACTCCGGATGCATTACTCAGAATGTACTCAGAGGATTCGATAGTCAAAAGGAGAAGGCGGGTCGCCTCTATGCGTACATACTGATCTAATTCCCAGTAACAAATATATAAATAACCACATTCAGATAGAGCAATGCACCAAAGCTTCTGGCGCCACGTACGGATGTGCCGCAATACACGAGGCTCTCAAAATAACTTGGGGATGGCGCGGTAATAAGTATAAACTTAGATGCATCTACAACCCCGCGATACCTGCGCTACGTATCAAGTGTATGAAACGATTGGAAGCAAAAGGAATCACCAAGCTGTGGGAGAAATACCGCCACGGCATCAACGTTGAGGTGAGATCCAACCCATCATTTTCGGCATACTATCTCGCTAAATATTAATTTTAAGGGGACCGATTGATTCGTTTCGGACAAAATTTCCAGCGAACGCTTCAATTTGGCGAATTATCTGTTTCCGTTGCGAAAGTATGTACCAGCTACATAGTGAAATGCTGAAAATTTAATTGTGCAGTCAAATCGGCCACTCTCTCATCGTTTTCAAAAGGATCAAAGGCACCGTCGCGCAGGGGAGCGATAAATATTTTGTGTATACTTGTTTAACTAGCTCACTGCTCCATTAGTAGTCGCCAGAATTCCTCATTTTTTAAAGAACATTAGTGCGTCCCTTGTTTCATTCCAAATATATGTATTTTCTGGAACCACGTGCTCACTGTGCACATAACTGCGTCTCTAAGGCCCTTGTTATACGTTCGCTCACCCCCTAGCGTAACTCGTCCATTCAGTATCAGACACCGTGGGGCCAGACACGTTTGTTCGAGTTCACCACGCCAGCGTCACCATGATAACTCGTACAAACGTGTCTGGCCCTACGGTGTCTGATATACTGAATGGACGAGTTACGCTGGGGGGGGGTGAGCGAACGTATAGCAAGGACCTAAGAGTTCTTTGCAATATTTGTAGGGTTAGGTTTGGAAGGAGTTCAAGAATTTGTTACGTAAGGCTCGTGAAAAAAAAATTATGAAAAAGCAATGCAGCGATTCGATAAGTATCGTATGGTCTCGATCAAATTAATCAATTTTATTGCGATCAGAACATAATAAACATTTCCGTCAGCTGTTTCAGAATGATCCATGTCTAAGGAATTGCTCTTTCCCTTCCTTTGCACTAGCGATTCAAGCGAAATTTACCAAAAGCCCTGCTTCTCCCGGATCCTATCCATTCCTAGACTAGAACATCGTTACCCCATTCTAGTCCATTTTCAATCAGACTTCAGCTTTTTCCTTATTAGTGTGAAAAATTCCTCACATAGAAAACAAGTAAAAAATAAGCAACGGCAAAAAGTTCTAGGAGTAAGCTACATGAAATGGAGGAGCTAGCTAGTGAAGAGAGTATATGAATCCGAACGACGATTAACCTATCCTTCGCTACCCCGAATACTTTGCCACCCCCCTCCCCAATAAAACGAAAATGAAGCACTCGCCCGAGGCAGCGTAAGTTCATGATTAGATTTTGATAGAGATGATCGTGGGATCACAAATAGTACTGACAAGGAGTGAAATGCTTCAAGAGACGACGCAGCGATCGTACTGCACAAAGTTGTCGCCGAAACGCAGTGTACGCAGGGTGTAGCCAATGCCGAGATTTCCATCTAATTGCTCACCTATTGCTAATGCGGCGTGAGCTAAATTTAGAGTTGGCCCCGTAGCAACAAATTCATTAAATTCAATTATTGTAAGCGATTGTTTTCATGCGTAGCGCAGCTGTAAAGGAAGCGGCTTCCAGCTGCGCGACCAAGTGATCAATTCTCATCAGGCTAGTGAGCCTCGCGTTTCTCAGAGGTTGGGAAAACTGATACCAGACTCGCCTGGGATTGCGATGACATGAACAGCGGCTATCCACAGCCGGTCGTTATATGAGCTCAATCAGCATTCACCATGCCTCCACGATTCCGTATGGAAGACGAACGCTTAGATGGACTGATCACGCTCGACCGCTTACCCTAGTAACCTTCATTTTCAGCATCTACACCAATTCCGCCCCATAGCCTCCTCTTCAGATAATTTCTGTAATTATTTTCCTATCGAATAAAGTGAATATTTATGTGACACTCTTCATTAAATGCATTTCAATGCTCTGCACAGCAATAATCTGCCCGAGCGACTGCTTAATGTCTCTCGATATGAACAGCACGAATAGCGGCATCAGCAGTTCGGGAATTGAGCAGAGGATGTTATATAGACTGACGATGAGATATAAATCGTTTTCTCTCATTTGTAGAGTAGGAATAACGATGAAGAATATCAAGAACACCTTAAAAGCTCAGATGTTTTTCAGGAGATCTCAAGAATTGGTGAAATTTTGAAAATCACCAATTCAATTGTAGTTGTCAATATGGCTTGCAGCAGCATCACCCTTTCTGCCTTATTAAGGCGGCTCTCCTCGCTGACCATAAAATTTTTGTTCGTATTTCTCATCCAGGAATAAATGAAGAAGTGGAGGATGATAGAAAAGAACGTGATGACAAGGCAGAAGTAGTTGAGCACCTGAACAACTTCGCAGAATGTGGAAACCTTTACTTAGCTCGCCTCGAATTCGCGCCTCTCAGGATTGCTCCTCATAAATGTTGTTTTTTTTTGTAAAAAAAATCGCGTACCGTCAAGGCGATCGTCGATTCGGCGTAGTCCGCGTAGCCGAGCCAGCTGACATATTTTCTGTGCATTTTGTCGACGACCATGACCACGACTGCCATTGCAGCTGATAGGAGGAAAGACGCGGATGGGAGAATGCACTGACGCCATCTGAAAAGAAGAAAGTTGGCTGGCTACCACACATGGGTAAGAAGTGGTCGGTGGAAAGAAGGTAAACCAGCAGGCAAGACAGAAAGTCGTTGGAGACAGCCGAAAGTAAAGATATTGATAGATAGATATAGACAAATATAGATAAGATAGTGAAGTGCTCAGAAACAAGTTCTCGTGCAGATCAAAGGGCACAAAGAAAAAAAAATACTAGGAATAATACCCCATGAAGAGCAGTTCGCTCATACGTTTCGCTAGAAAAGACATTGAACGGTGAAGTGTTAAGATGAATATCAGCTGGATACTGTAGCACTTGACGAATATGTCGATATAGAGCGAGATTTCCGACTGATATTTGAAAGAATACGGTAGAAATATCGGAATCAGCTTCAGTACCATAACTGATGAGCAGTGAACCAAGAAAACTGCGGCCAGGATTGCGAACAGCTTGTAGAATGGCGACTGGAAACGCTTGTGAATTGGTTACGGTAGATGGATCTCTATCAGCATCCCTTATCAGCATGTCCGGAGTACACCCATGAGGGTTTGACAAACCCCAACTTTCTGGTACCATGGATGCGGGTGTGATCAATATTACCAATTTCGTCCAATTTTTCTTTGTTTACAAAAAAACTTTAAGTCGTTACCTCTGACCCGCACAGAAATCTATACCGTAGTGCCTCTACCACAACTACCGTCGACAATCTCCTATATGACCACATTTAGAGAAAAAAAATTGCTGGCTGTCACAGAATTCTTTCTTTTGAAATTTTTCTTATCGAGAAAACCAAACCCACCACTAGCAGCCTTCTGGCCGAAACAATCGCGACGATGAGCAGGACGTTGATGAACAGCGTCGCACCAACCACAGCCATTTCGGCGACTCTCAGGCCCAGTGTGTTCCATTGTGGCACTTCTACTGACAGCAGATCTCTGCAGTTTCGGCCTCGACAATGCAGCAATACACTTGCACGCTTGGCGGTCGAGTTCGCTACGGTAGCTTCGTGAAGAGTGATTAGAGACATGATCAAGAAAGACGGTAGGATTCACTTCTCCTGAAGGTAGTGAACTTTATTATAGAACAGATTATCACATTCTAGATTGGAATAGAAACGAGTTTATTGAAAGTAAAGAAACGATAGAACGGAAGCAGAGCAGATGGGAAATCTTCAAAAGGACAGAGAACTATTCGGTCTGATTTGTCCCTCTAGTTTTCTAGTGGCACCAAGTGATCTCACGCCAGTAATCGATCGAATCAGTCTTCCAACTTATTGGTGACGTGAGTAGGTATCATAGAGTGACTATCACCGCAGAACGTGATTTCGAAATTCCAACGACAGGGTTAAAACTCAAAAACCCGTAGCTCGGAGATGACCAAGCCATAATTCACAACCCAAAATTCGAAAAAAAACGAAATGATGCTCCATATTGTTCCCACCAGGGGCGATCTTAGGAACTAATCGCGTCGCGACGCGACAACGCGGTGGCCATGGTAGAATAAGCCAGTCGCGTCGCGGCGCGGCTCATGCGATTTCATTTCGTAGTAGTCAAAAATCATCGTTTCAAGCAAAAAAGAGATCCAGATGGAGGAAGAGGCCTTAGAATGTGTCCATTGACTACTCTCAGTACTTACAAGACCGTTAGATTGTATCACTGATAAGAATAAGATTAAGAATGGAGGAGAAGGCCAATGGACAGACCGGTTGAGATCGACGCAGACATGAAAATGATCGAGGTTGACGCTAAACTCAAGTTGGTGGCGACACTGTCAGTGACGTCACTGAGGAAAAGCAGAGACGCAGATGATCGGGGCAGATGCAGACTAGCAGAGCAAGCGTGGATAGTATAGCCGGACGTGATAACATCAGATCATCAGATTATTGATTGGAAATGCAGAACATGAAACTCTCGCCGGACGCCCGTCATCTACAACACAACCAAAATAAGACAACGAAGCAATCACAAGTACATCGCGATGGTAACGCGTTCTTTAGCAATTGATACAACGAGAAGAGTCATTTATTGGTTAGCACGATCACGGCAAGGACCAATCAATATCATATCGTCCAATAACTCGTTACCTGCTTAAGATTGGTTTGTCGAAGATTATGGCAAATTTCTACGTTGATAAAAACCTGAGAGAGCTGGGACCAATGAGACGTGAAAGGGATTATCTAATTTTCAAAAGTTCAGGATTCCCAAAAAATTAGTGCTACGTAGCCAGCACAGTTTCCTTTCGAAGATTTCATTGCTAGTTGCTCAAGTTTCACATTCTTGCACCTTGTAGGATCAATGCTAGCCGGAATGGTAAGGGTAAAATTTGGCGATAACAGCAGTGGTAAGCTCCTATCGGCGTATAAATGACCCTATAAGTGATTCTGTCATTGGCGAACAGCCCCTACCCAACCTCTTCAATTCCCGAATAGTTGTGGAGCCAGTCTCTTGAGCCCTTTAGGTATGGAAACCATGGTTAATCCTGATCCCAACGCCCAGATTCATCATTGATAAAACCCCGATAAACCCCGAGATATAGCCCAAACGACGCCCACTTTTGTCTACTTATCCTAAACTCCCTATGTTAAACGTAATCTCTCATTGACTCTGCCGTCTGGGCCCAGATTCATGAACAGACGAGCGGTCTCCGAAACCGCGGCGCAGCCAGAACCAGACAGAAGAGGCGATGAAAGGTTGCGTTTAACATAGGAAGTTTGGGATAAGTAGAGAAAGGTGCGCGCTGTTCACAGGCTATATCTCAGGGCTTATCGGGGTTTACCAATGATGAATGTGGGCCCTGGTTCTGGCTGCGCCGCAGTTTCGGAAACCGCTTGTCCTTTCATGAATCTGGGCCCAGGTGATTGTTTGCTTCTGCTATTTCACTGTCTACTACCTCCTCGTTCTTGTGGAGGGAACCAGGCAACCTCCATCGTGATCTCTTTTTCTCCTTTGATGATCACTTGGATTGGGGTTGGCAGTTTTGAAAAACTCTGCCCATTTACGGGAACTACCCTACGAACACTGCTACGAATCTTCAAAAAAGCAAGGATTAATAGCCTTCCCTATTCCCAAAGTAGCTTGGGAGCTTTGATGAATCCTCTAAACACCTCTGCCCACTTCTAAGCTATTATACTGTTATTCAACACCACAAAAGGAGAATCGGGACTTCCTTCTTCCACGACTAGTTCCATGACGAAGCTTTGGATGGTTTAGAGAGATGTACCCTGACGCTTCCCGTCAACGAAAACAGACGGGTGACAGATCGAGCAATGCCTCTGGTACCGAACAACACAAATGCGGGCATAAGCAGTTCGGGAATGACACTAAGGGAATTGTAAAGGCTGACGATGAAGAATATATCGAGTCCCTCAGCGGAAAGAGCGCTCAGCACTTCGTAGAGCGTAATAAAGACCTGAAATTTGAACAATTCTTTGGGAAAGAGAAATTTATATTCGGAGGCATTCTTCAGGATGAAGCTCAGTGAATTGCAGAGACAACCCGTCGAGGTGGGACGCGCCACGCACTTCGACCAGATTCGATGCTATAGTCATCGACTAGTACTTCCTTAGAAGAGCAGTCAATAAATGCGATGGGAAGACTCAAATCAACATAATCGCTGCATGGTTTTGACTCCGAACTCTGAGCTCTATCTAATTGGACCAATCAAAGCTCGCTAGGAAATTCCAAGTTCGATATAGCAGAATACCATTTGTTTCTACTGTGGAAGGAAGGAAAAAGGTAAATGATCCATTTTGGATCATTTACAAACAACAGACGGACCATGAATCACCTTTCCGAAAGATCGAAGCAGATCCCTCGCAGAGGAAGAGTTGCAGATAAAAACGCGAACAACATAGTGAAGAACACGATGAAAGGAGATTCAGCCAGCGAGCCCCCCTTAGGATTTACCACCCAATGATTGCTTTCGATCAGCTGCCGGTTAAGGCGCTCTGGTCACAGAATGGACAATTAAGAAAAACTTTCCGGCTAACCAGTAAGTTTGAGTACCTTAAATTTGTCCGACCCCTCCAGCGGTGCAGTTTTCCCCGAACTTCTATTCTCGTTGATTTTTTTGCCGGTCCCTCGCGTTGATTTGCCCGGAAATGTCGAAAATCGGTTTTGAGTGACGGGATGTTCTTAGGTTAGGTAGTGTCCAGTACTTTGGTATACAAAACCCTATAGAGAAAGGATTAAACGGTCCTCTTCAAGAGAGATGTACGAATTCTTGTCGAGAGAGAAGCCTACATCACTTTACTAGAGTAAAGTCAGCAGAGCGCCAAAAATTTGCTGCTTCTGGTATACCTGGAAGGATTCCCTCTAAATTAAGCTCGAAATTCCTCCTTCCATCAGCTTAAATTTCAGTCCCCATTTCGTAGTGATAATAACTTATTGTTAGTGCTGGGTGGCCAGCGCTGGGGAACCGATTTTCACCGTTTTCGAGCAAATCTACGCGAGGGACTGACAAAAAAATCGACAAGAATAGAAATTCGGGAAAAAGTGCATTTTAACCACTTGGGTAGTCTTCAATAGCTTACTACATACATTCACCCTATACAGTTGGAATTGACTGCTTTGGCCTCAGAACCGAATGCGGTACACCCGGCCGTTAGAGGGGTCGGCTAGGTTTAGCGTACTTAAACGTAATAATTTGGTGGGAAATTTCTACAGTTAAAATCCCTCAGAAAGCCGGATTTTTTCATGACATTGAGTTCCTAGTTCCGTTCCATTTGAGGTCTTTTTGTTCATTTTGTGGCCAGAGCGCCTTGACCAGCAACTGATCGCAACTAATCGTTGGATGTCAGGCGATGAGGAGCCGATGTAGGATCGCCGGCATTTCGAGCAGCGAGTGGTGTAGCGGTTATAACTCAAGACTGTGAATCCTTACACGAGAGTTCGAATCCCACCTAAACCTTCGGTTTTGCCTCTGGTCCAACTGGCCCATAGGTGGTGTGGAACACTTTATAAGTTCCACAGTTGATCAAGCTTGGGGTCAGACTAAATGGAGATTACTGAGGATATTGGTCGTTTAATGTTGGCCTAGTAGTGTTGGCGAGGAAATTTGGCAGAAACGATTCTGGTCGACCTTCCCGAGCACAGAAGAATGCCTGTCACTCACCAGTTCCGCTGCCGCGATGAGAATCACTTGGACACACATTCGTTTTTCGGCGCTGGCCACCTCGGGCGATTTTAGTCGCGGTTCTTGCGATTTCCGTATACGTAAATATAGTGCGGCATGAAGAAGCAGCGAAATCAGTGGAACGCAGAGGAAGCAGTGGCCGCTGATCTGAAATAAATAAATAAACAAATAAATAAATAAATAAATAATCCAAATAAATAAATAAATACTGATCGTCAGGCTTTACGTGGCCTCTAACTGGCATGCAAGCTTCATTTTGCTAATCTAAGTTCTTTGCAGAGCTTGGAAGATCAGCTTAATAAAGAACACTTGTGGTTATACTTGGGACGGTGACCGACAACGACAAGCTTCATACTCGAACTTATGGCGATCAGGACCAGTAAGCAGTTGTCAGAAAAAGAGCGGTTAGAGCCTTCTTATCCATACAAAATCGTAGAATTTTTCGCATTTTTCAGCATCGCTGCAGCTATTCAAGTTCAAACCCACACGGTATAGAGTCGGATAGGCGATACTGTCAACAAATCCATAACCGGCCACATAGTGACGCCGCATGTCGCCGAGCTCGATCACCGCCACTGTAAGTCCTGCCGAGGACAACGATGCAAGGCAGACCAGCGACCAGTATCCTGCTCTGAATGAATCCATCTGATCAATCTTTCCTTAGGTCATCCTTCACCCAAAAAGCTTCTACATGAGAGTATCCTCACTATATAATAAGCGAAACCCGGTTGTTTATTTGGATGGTTGGATGGATGTCAGTCCCATTTTCCAAATGAGAGCGGTTGGAGGTGATTGTAGGGCTGTTTACCAGTGGAATTTTTTTGACTATCACATCCTACACCCTACAAGAACACCTCCACAGTTCAGCTGCTAACCGTTTAGCGATTTATCGGCCGACCCAAATATAATACAATAGAAATCTCGCCGCTATTCCGCTTTTTGCACTTCAGATAAAAATCTATTGAACCGATCTTCCCAAACTTCATATTAAGGGGTTCTTAGAGTGCTGATCATGAATCTGATGCTTATTTTGATAATCCGATTTGTACGCAGAGGATAACCCATGTCGTCCCATAAGGGTGGTCAGGTCAAAAATTCAGATTTAACTCAACCTTCGTCCAATTAGGTCATTTTGCGTGCTGATCACGATTCTATGTGCTACTCGGGTTGAGAGAAGGGGAGTAGACCTCGGATTCGTAATCAGCACTCAGAATGATCTACCTCAACGAAGTTTTAGTCATTCTTTGATGTTGACCTGATAATTCAGTTCGACATTGTAGATGGCCAACAAGAGGCGGCCGATAGGCCGATGATCGTCTGGTTGCTACATGCTTGAAAACGAGATCTCACCTTGAGAACAGCACTGAATTGATATCCGGAGCCGCCATGACACAATAGCGATTCGACGCCAGAATAAGAACCATAAGCAGGCCAAGATAACGCGTGGACAAGTCGATATAGAGGGATATGTCGTTCTGATGGGCAAAGCTGACCTTCGCAAGGAATGGCACGATCTTGAGCGCAACGGATGCCACTGCATGAGCAGACAATACGGTGGAGAGGATCCGAATCAGCTTGAAAAACGCCGTCTAAATATGGATGGCAATTAGAAGCGGGGTAAGGCATTTACCTTATTCCCCAGACCTGACTGTCTTCCCTTCTACTTTGTTTGGCTCCCAGACTTCTCAATTCTGGGAGGAAAGATCACTGAATAAATCATCTTGCACTCAAAATAAAGAGTAAAAGAAAAAAGAACGTAGAATGGCTCAAGACCAATACCCTGAAACATAAGTCATAAAAGAATTCCCCTCCTTACCCCTCCTCCAACTTAGCTTCACTTACTGACTGAATAATCTATAATGGAATAAATTGATTACTTTATCCACATTATTTATTTATATTTCTATGTGCAGAAGTAAAAATACCCTGAAATTTTGGCTGCTTCCAGAAAGATTTTGTCATCTATCTATTAATAATAATAATCTTAATATTAATAATATGTAAACAGCTCTCAGTGTCACCCGCCGATCGACGTTCACTACATATTTCACAAATTTCCTCAAGAAAGCAGAAGAATAGAAGCCTGATTTGGCGAATAAGGATAAGGATTCATGTGGATGGCCTGGTAGAACGTGCTACAGTCGGCAGTTGTTCTGATGAAATGGATGGCGTTACAAGAACCTCTGCTTTACAGCCTAGGATGAACCGAACATGATCCTTCACCAAGTTGTTTGTGGAAATGGCTCTTGAGGTAAACGCGTCGCTCAAGGAAATCTCACAGACTACTAGGAGTGCAGAGCTCTGATAACCAGAATGAGACCATTTCTCATCGCTAACCTCGAATTGTCGTGGCGAAAACGAAATGGCAGCGACCAGCAGCACATTCAGCACTATAGTGACGACATTCATGACAAGTTCGACGACACGCAGCACAGCAATCTGATAACCGATAGGAGTGGCCTCCATCGCATCGGAGCAATGCCTTCCTGAACAGTAGGGAGCATGCAAGTCTCTGTCCCAGATGGTAGTCGTCTCGGTACGCTCTTCCATTCCAGGTATCAGAAAGAAGCTAGACGAATTGGAGGGTAGCATCGATCTGCGGGTGCTGTCCCGATTCAACGGCAATATAGTCTAGATGATCGAATTATGGGTGAGGTTGAATTGCCACCTATAAGCGCCTCGTAAAGTGGCTATTTCGCGCCATATAGTAATTACATGGAGAACACTCTGCTTCGCCCGCGGTTTCGTTAGACGATGATCTCTAAGGACTCGGGAGATACAATGTCAGACCAGTCATCTACGTTGAAAGGAACATTTGCATGTCCGAGAAGTGAAACTCCCTCTTAGCTCGAGTCATAGCAGGTAAAATCCGAAGACAGCGGCCAGATAGGACCTTAGCAGGGACAGATAAGAAAAGGGTGGTATTCTCTAGGAACCAGGGCCCAGATTCATCATCGGTAAACCCCCGATAAACCCCGAGATATAGCCCGAACGGCGACCACCTTTGTCTACTTATCCTGAACTTCGTATGTTAAGCACAGATTCTCATCGACTCTACCGTCTGGTTCTGGCTGCGCCGCGGTTTCGGAGACCGTTCTTTCGTTCCTGAATTTGGGCCCATTATCAAGCGGGGGTATCTTGAATTAGCCGAAAACTTTGAATTTCTTACATCTCCTCCTCGTTTTTTACGATCCCTCTTTTTCGAAAGAAAGAGCATTCTAACCAAGTACGACCACCCGTAAATCTGGCACAACAATGCAGTAGGATCTTCAAATGGTTGTTGTGACCTGTACGTCTCCCACCCCTTCACTTTATCAACGTAATCAACTGTATGTACAGCATCTGGTCCATTCTTAACAACACCAGTGCTTTGACGGTGGCACTTCACTCTACGGAGCTCGACTGATCTAGCTACTCAGCCATCAGCTCATTGAAGAAAAGAAGGTGGGCTCTCTAATTCTCCTCATTTTAATTCAATCAGCTACGAGATCTGATCCAATCCTAATACCGACGTTTGGACAATGCAGCACCATCCGTCTCCTCCTTTTCGAACATAAATCTGCTGAATTCCCGGGATGATTTGAACGCCGTCATGTTTGCTACCAGTGAGGACACCAATATGAGACACTTGGACGCCTGCAGAACATCGAGATGAAACTTTTCTAGAAGTTCACTTATTATTAGTAGTGTGTACAACTTCATTTGGTTCATGAATCTCGGTCGATCTCTTATCCAGAGATGATAAAAGGACCAAACCGTTCCATGAGCAGTCGAGTGTGGCTCATTGCTGACTCCTCTGCAATCGGTCGCTCTCGACATGTCCAAGTCCAGAGACAGAGTCCTGAGTCCTACCCAACGAAGAGGTAACCTAACCCGAGAGGTCATCTTGGACTACACAAGCTCATTCCAGACATGTCGTCGATTTCGCCGACACAGTCGGCCACTCAAGTACCAAGCACATCGGCGCTCGTCGAGATTACCGTGCACAGCGTTATGGACGGCGTTCGTGACGTGAGGGAACTATCCAAGAAAAACTAGTCGATTTGGTTTGACTTCGATAGCGGAAAGTGGGAATTTCCAGTTACGGAGGAGCCCCTCCTGTACAAATATTCATCGAAATCACAAAAAAGTCATAAAAATTCCCGATTCGAGAAGTACCTGAGTATGGGGAATTTGAAAGTATGCATTTGAAAACAATTTGACCTCTTTTTTAGGAATTTACAGAGCAGTGTAAGTGCAAAACTTCTACTGGCTCCAGCCTATCCATCCCCATAGGAAATTTTTGTATCGACGCTTTCTTTCGACTATAAATGCACCAGCCCGTGTTCCAGTCACTGTCGTAGCCCGATGGCGCGGGCTGCCTGAGGCAAAAAGGGCTCGCCAGCTGAGCGCAGCAGCATCCAAGACGTGCCGTTTGCCTCAGGCCTTCTAAAGGTGCCACTGGCAGTCCGAAGGGGTCGGCTAGCGGCATCTTATTAGGAGCGTAGCTTGGCTAACCACCACGCCATCGGCCTCAGGCACTCCAAAAAACGACCTCCTGGGGCGTTATGCTCGCGTCTCCCGAGCTGGGGAAATCTCGCCCTGCCGGCACCCAAAGGGGCGCTGAGTTTAGGAGAACTCCACAGCTCGGGAGACAAGAGGACACGACCAGGGAATTGAGGGAATTCAGAACCCCTGATGCAAAATAAAAATCCTGAGGCAATTTCGAAGTTTCCAGAGGCAGATCTAAAATTTACCGGCACAACTTACAAATTTTCTGTAGCATAGTTGAAATTCCCCTGAGGCAAGTTGGAAAATACCCAGAGGCTCTCCTCCCAGAGTCAATTGCAAGAATCGCCTAGGGAGCGTGGAAATCCCCTGAGGCAATAATGAAAACTTCCTCAGGTGATTCGGAAATCCCCATCAGGAATTTAGAAATCTCCATCGGCAATTTAGAAACCCCCATCGACAATTTCAGGGATTCCCCATCGGCAAGATTCGCATTTCCTGCAGCTGAAAACTGGCGGCGGGACGTACTCCCCGAGCTTCAGGTCCTTCAAAAGCGGCCCATATTGCCTGTAGAGCCAATAAGCTGGCGACCGCCGACGGGCGCACCACAAACGCAAAGGCATCATAGGTATCCGATAATATAGGGGAATCGTCAACAAACGACAGCTACCAGCTAGTAAATAGAAACTAGAAAAATGAAAAAATAAAAATACATTACGACTCACTCATCAGGCGAGTTTTTTTCGTCAGAAGTACGGCACGGCTTTGATATTCAGGAAAGGATCAACATCGCAGTAGATGCCACCGTCTTTGAGCTGAAAAGGTGTATTGCAATTGCGACCAGTGTACTGCCAGAGCAACAGTTCCTTCTGTACAACGAGACCGAGTTGAGGTTGGAACAGCATCCCGTTCGAGATGTCCGTGAAATATTATATAAAAACAAAAATCTACGACGCTCAAAAATCGAGAAATTCATACATTTCCGACGAATCTAAGCGAGTACAGGATGGCTGCGTGAAAGATGTGTATGGCAAACTTCATACCCTGAGCACACGCCGCGCACTTGTCTTTGATTCAGACCTGTAGAGGTAATGTGAATAGGTATTTAGCCTGTACCTCTTGGGAACTAGCAGCTGTACAAGTCAGTGTATTCACCCTCCCAGACTGGTTTGGTACCAACTTACCCGACCTTGGAGGGACGGAGGGCATGGTTAGACCGAGCGAGGTTCAGGTGGAAGTAGCGCCTCTTAAAACTACTATAAAAGGTAAAGGAACCGGCGTTGATGGGTCTCCTAAAGGCGCGCCACGCATTTATCGTCCATTCGGAATCGTAGAGGCTTGGTAAATGCATATTTGGCCCATACAATGACTTGCCGGGACCAGCCGCTATTCCAAGTCAGTGTTTTCACGTTCCCAGAAGAGTCTTGTACCAATTCACCGACCCCGAAGGGATGGAAGGCTCGATTGGCTCGGGCGAGGATCGATCGCCTGTGCAGTTGTCAGTAGCGCCTCTTACCACTGCACCACGCGCTCCCACCACTTAAGAGGCTACTGTACAATTTGAAAATAAAAATGAAAGTAAAAGTAAATGGTCGGCTTGAGTTCCCTAAGGACGCGCCACGCATTCATGTTCCATTCAGAATAGTAGGGTCTTGGGAATAGGCATTCAGCCTATACAGTGACCTACGGGGTCAAACAAACTTCTTTGATGTGGTTTTCAGATTCCGATTTTTTCAGCGATGACGCAGCAACATTAGGTGAATATGGAATAAATTCCCCGTGCGTGATCACCATGAACGTTCGCATGCACACCGGATTGTTGGTCGACCGGTGGTTAGCTTTTTGCTCGATATTTTGAAGATCATAAAAAATATTATTAAATATTAAATAACCTGGTGAGAGGAACAAACCGAAAACCTCGTTCAACCTTTGTCGAGCCCGAAATTTTCGAATTTTCAGCGCTTCTGATAACTTGATGACATTCCTACCGGTGTTCCTGCCAGTGCCACGCGGAAATTTCACACATCTTCGCAACACCATCCGCACGATGACGAACGTTCGAGAGTACGTTTCAAAACGACGCCCTTTCGCTTACGATCAAGAGAAGATCTGCTTGAAAATACGGTATCTTGAGCAGAAATTTGAAAAGGAAACATCACGTCATGGATGCATTTTTGAGGGAAGGATAATTGGACTATTCAAAAACTCGTCCTCTAGATCGGGTTCGATCACTCATTTTCTGCTCAAGCAACAGCGTATGATTCTCAAAACAAGACGGGTCCAATTCGAGAACCATGAAAGAGCACTACTATGAATTCGTAGCACCCAACCATTGAGCTACTTTTCAAATTTCGACTGAATCGCTAAGACCTGATTGTGAGGGGCTAAAGATACCGGCTAAGTCAATCATAAGCTATTTTCAATCTTCCGGAACTCAATTTCCGAAAAAGACTAGCTTAATCATCCAAAATTTCACCCTATAGATATCTTAGGGAGTTCAATTTGCTAGGGTTCCGAGACTAGCTACATAGGTCGTATCGATTTACTGAAAAAGTGTAGTTTGTTGTTGATTTTTGCTCCATTGGGTTGCTGTTTTTGGACTATGTACGCAAGTAACTAAATACATAAATAAATGAGCTTGGATCTACTCGAGAAACTACTAGAAACAATGCAGAAAATGAGGTTTTGCAGTCGCCCTCGACCTCAGAAAACTCCACAACCAGGTGCCTCAACAACGACGGCAGTGAGCAGACAGTTGGAGAACGAAAAAACACGAAAGAGAATAAAGGTGAGTGGGACGAACTTCGGCCTAATCGTCATCTGACCGTACCGGCTACTCCCGTAATGACCCAGAAGTTCTCATTGCCTTTGAGAGGACTGGAACACACTCTTCGGCAAGAATTAACAGCTATGACCGGCTTCACAATCTTCTCTTCGACTATAATTGACATATTTTTAGTTCTACTGTAATTGCACCTATCTGTTTCAGAATCTCATGGAAAAGCGGAAGAGAAAACAGTTGCACATCCTATCGTCACCTCCCACTGCAGGACAGTCGAGTCCCGGATCAATTAGAAGGCAGCCCTCCATAATTCCTAACCTAATCCACCCGGTAATCAGCATGCTTTGTTCAGTTGCTCTCCGGCTCTTTCGACGAGAGACGGTAAGGCATCAGCATCACCTTCGGAAGCATCAGCAGCAGAGCAGAAGAACAAGAGCAACGATCGAGATGTCACTCAAAGGGAACTCAGGGTCAGTGTACTGGTTTCCTGGCGAAAAAAATTGAAGCGACCAAAAAACTGATAAAAATCTTTATATAGGAAGGTATTGCTGTGCTACCATAACGTGAGAACCTACTTTTATTCAAATGCACAATTTCTGGCAAATAACCGAAGTGTGTGGGTCAGAAGTATCTCACAGGTACAGGTGCCCATTCGCTAGTTATAGATCCAGATGAGTCGCTAAGGTGGAAGGGAAAAGAATCCAAAAAACTTTATGAAGGTATCAAAAAGTTTGAAATTTGATCCAGAGAAAGGAAAATAGTTGAGAGTGCCGATAAACGTCAAATCAGGGGCAGGGCTCACATTCGTGGACACCATGACCGAATGAAATCCCGAAATGTAGTCCGGATGGCACCCAAACTCTTATTCATCAACCCGCTGTAAGGTTTACTCAGGGTATATACGGGGCCTATGGAGGTATAACACACCCCACTGGCGTAGCGAGGGTTCGGAATCCTCGAACTAGTATAATAATGGCGCACAAACCACACACAAACCGAGAATAAACCCCAGAGTGCGTTTATAACTCTGGGTTTGAGCCAATTCGGGATTAATCTCGTCTAAACCGTTCATAGAACCGGGCGCTGGTCGGGAACCTTATTCACGAAACGTCAGACGGGTGGAATTAAACAATAGCAAGATGTAAAATGCCAGAAAAATGAATGCTCGTGGAATAATTAGAAGGAAAGAAGTAAGGATAAGCTGCGGTAGATGTCACTTGGCCACGTAGAAACGCTTTGTTGCCAAAAAATGTATTTTCAAAAAATATAAATACCGGATAGGCTACCAACCGGAGACGAAAAAAGCGCAGAAGCTCTCTAACAGACGTGCTGTGATAAAGCAGAGTATTATTTTTTCTGGCCGTAACGAAGTGCACGTAATAAAGTACGACTGTCATCTACTTAACGTTCAGGGATTCTTCGAACCACCCGAATCCGAGAATGAAGTGTCCCAAAATCGCGAACAATTGCACCTAGCACCAGAGAATGAAGACCAATTGAATAAAGTCAAAAGGGAAAGAGAGCAGTTGGATAGAACAACATGCAAGGTTTTATTTATTTACTACGCTCATAGGCCTGCTAATCGATGCTGATTATGTTGTAGCAGATTACTTGAAAAGGGAAAACTCGAGCTCAAGCGTGGCTCATCAAACCAATGTTGGCCAAAGGATTTTTGGTAGAGCGGTTTTAGTACATGAACGTAGCACAGTTAGTACCGTGACAAGAGTCGCCGTTAACATCCAAACGGTAGCGCGGACGAGTTTCCCCCCGGGGTGACCAAGCCTTCTATCCCTACAGGGTCGAGTAAATTAGCACCAGCCTCGTCTGGAAAGGTAAAGACACGTACTAGTGCAGCAGTTGGCCTCATATAGTCATTGTATAAAGCACACTCATCATCCGTCTGCGATTCGTAATGGTCCCATTAACCTTAAAAAAGCCATAAAAAACGTTTGTAGAAATTGAGCGTACCTCAGAAATTGGCAGGTATACGGGTTTGGTTGACTAGACGAGAATCATTGCAGATTTGCCGTCACAAACTGAAGCTGAGCGAGCAGGAGATCCACTGCCTCTGTCAGTTTGTGTTCTGTCAACAGCACAGGGACCCATCGGCGCACTTCTGTCACATCGACCACAAGCAGGCGGCACGAACAAAGCTGAAAATGGTAAACTGAGTGGTGATAACTCTTATCAAGAATCATTTTATGTAAACAAAATGCCTGAACTTTGCAGGAAAATCAAAAAGTGGTCTACGACAGTCACAAGGCGAACGCACAATTCTAAACACTGTGATTATGAAAAAATGTAAAGTGATCAGCTGAGTGTCTAATCAATGTTTAATGGACGTTATTATATGCTGTCTCTTGTGATATAAACGCGGACTGTAGCAAGAGCTCGGATAAATTTGGATTCGTTTTTCTTTTCTTGTTTAGTGCTTTCCATTTCTACTGATCCAGAACGTGCATGTCAGTTCGTTACAGCCCTTTAGCTAAAACCTCTAACCTTGATTTTCTCAACGTCTCTACTATTATGTTTCATTTTTTTCCTTTTTTGTTTTTTCATTACTATGATCGGCAGGGAAGAAAAATTTTCGGAATCATTCTGTTCGAAGGGTCTTTATTCGAGCTTTCGTTTGGCCATGAACTGCATTTCTCGTGGATTAAGGGAAATCTGTTAGCTTCCGTTTTCAGCATTGCTCTAACGTATGAGACGGGGCAGTTGCCCAAGGATCTCAGTCCGTGCTTATTTGAACCAAACCTCCTGTGAGAATTACATTAATAAATGTAAACTCAAGCATAATCGTATCGTGCAACATATCGTAAAGGAACTCACCTCTGAGACATTTGAAGGAGGGCCGGCGTTGGATATCGCGAAGCGGGTAACGCTAAGGTGATCACCCTACAAAGGCGGGAATCGAGGGCGCCGAGGGTGACCTGGGTCGAGGAAGGCGCCAACCAGGTAACCTTGCTCTACCTTACCCACTGGCATGAACATCATGTTTGTCTTGTCTCCTTGTTGAATCACCTGGGCATACATATAGGTAGATAGGTATGCCCTCGTAGGCACTCTATTTGAACTTGTTCCTCCCACCTTAGCAGTAGATGATCATCACGATCGATGATCGATAGATGGCCGCCCGGTGGCTTCATTTCGGCTCCATTCCATTTCATAGCACCCGGCGGCTGTCCCGCCATTTCTTTCTTTTCTTTTTCTTTTGTTTTCCAGTCATTCTTATTATCTGACTTTTCTCTGAACTGCAGTTGCTTCCGTCGGCATCTTGTTTTCTCGCTGTTCTGTTACTTGCTTACATGGCTAGTCCTACTAAACACACAAAACTGACCGAATCTCAGAGAACGAAAAAAAACAACTACGAAACAGAAGTAACTTCAGTAGCCTAATATTCTTCTAACATAAAGTTCAATGAAAATTCCTATAAAACTGATGGCATTGTCCGTTTTGGTCCCATCCAATAATCTACATAGATGTAACTGGTTGACGATGAAAAGAGCAATTTGGAACTCCTGGTTAAAAATCAGTGGGACGTCTTTTATTATTTTTTCATTAAATCAAAATTTTAATGGTTTAGGGCAAGTTAAAGCACAGAATATTTATCTACGGAACTCCTAGTATCGAACATCACAATCATGATCAGAATCTACGCTAGATTAGATGAACATCCGTTAAAATCGATCGATTCAAAATACATAGCTCTTTTTTCATGGAAGACTTCCTTGGTCTGCTTAGATTTTTTCGCTTTGCTGTTAAATCGTATTTATTTATTTACTATGCTCAAATGAATGGACTCCACAACCCTAATGGATATACTATTTACGCTATTTACGATATTTACGCTTCCGTTGGCCTATCGCTGAAGCGGCTACTGCCGATGTGTCCGTTTGATACGTATCCGATGCTGCTTTTATTTATTTGTGTTTTATATCACTGCCTGGGGGAATTATTCTATGTCTCTCGGTGGTTGTATAGTTTCGTAACCTCTCAACGAAGACAGAAATGCAAACGAGATGCCTTTTTCACTATTTTATTCTATTTAAAAATATTTAATTCACGATTATTTATTACTGCATACGATTGGAAAGAAAATAACAACGCGCAATAACTATTAACTTTTCACGAAAGAATTATCGGGAAAAAGTACGGCAAGTAGTATAAGTTTCTGAATGTCTTGCCATCATAGTGAAATATGCCATGGTCGGGAATCCACAGGTACGGCGAATCGGTGCAGTAGTTGCGGTTGTCCCTTCTATTTCTGAAATGGTGACATGAACCGAAGTTCTAAAGTGCATTTCCCGACGGAAAAAATGGTTCTATATAATTTAAATTGTTAACGGGTTTACAGCCCTTACTGTATAGGTTTATATTCCCCTCGCTGACACGACCGCATCTGGATTTATTATACATACAGTAGCGGTCAAAAAGATATGTATGTCACTTTTCATTTTTGTACAGAAATAGCTCAAATCGAGAAGAACGTGGTACCATTCGATAGTGCCGACGGTTCTATCTTAAGATATGTCGAAATACACAGTTGTTTCGAATTCTGTATTTTTTAAAAATATTTTATAGTGATTTTCATATGCTATTTCCAACGAAAATATCTCGAAAATCGCTGAATGAAGGATCAATCTGAAATGATAATTCGATAGAGCATAGTCTAGTTAATATAATGTGATACATACATTTGATTCAGATCGCCGCTAAATTGTAGATTTTTCTGAGCAAACATTTTGGTGGTCAAAAACTGGTCAAATTTTAGGACGATGTTTCAAACAAAATTCTGTATCTTCCTAACTGCGTAATGAAATTACACCAAATTCAAGAATAAAATAGAGAATAATTTTCTCATCGAAGATCTTATTTTTGTTTCCGAGCTCTCCCCCTAGTTTGTGCAAAAATTCCTTTTAAAGATGGAATTGCGTAAACTGCTATATTCAAAAAAGTTCAAGAGGAATGGACTTCAACTTCCCTCAGTTGATGGTACATTTACGGTACACTTGAAGCTGTATGTATGCTGAAATATATCAAAGTTCTTTATAAAAATATATCGCTTTGACTAACACACGCTGTGCGCGCCCTTGCGCGCCCCTGTACAGTGTACTGATAGTGACGACGCCCTCAGCGTGTGTTAGTCAAAGCGGTATATTTTTATCAAAACTTTGATTCATTCTAGCTTACGTGCGATGTTGAAAGAACTACAAATCTACTATTAGCCTGGAAAAAATTGAGTCGGTTCCTCTCAAACTTTTTTAGATACAACCATTTACGCAATTTCAACTTTAAAAGGAATTTTCTCCCAAAATAAAGAACCAATTTCGAAATAAAAATAACTATTCTGAAGAGAATACCATCCTCTACAAAAATTTCAAATTTGGTCTGAATTTTTCGAAAAGTTAGGAAGATATAGAATTTTGTTTAAAACATGGTCCTAAAATTTGACCGGTTTTTGACCACCAAAAAGTTTGCTCAAAAAATCTATATTTTAGAGGCGATTTGAATCAAATGTTTGTAGCACATTATAATAACTAGATCAATCTCTATCAGAATATCATCTCAGATTGATCCTATACCCAGCGATTTTTGAGATATTTTTGTTCAAAATAGCATATGAAAATCATTAAAAAATAATTTAAAAAACAGAGAATTAGTAAAAGCGGTATGTTTCAACATATTTTCAAAGAGAGTACTCAGAACTATCAATTGGTATCAGGTTCTTTTCGATTTGAGCTATTTTTGAATGAAAATGAAAAGTGACATATCTTTTTGACCGCTACTGTATTTCATAGCACCGTCATTCGTCGTCCGTCCACGGCCCACCGCATATTCGCTTCTATTTAGAAAGACATGAATGAGACTTTGATCCATTTTCTGCTCAGAATTCAAGAAAAAACCAGCTCTGTTGCACGGCATTTTGTCGACAATTACCAGTGGTCATCCACTATCAATCACAGAGGGAATAAATACCATCGGAAAAAAATTAGCCCGTACTCGTTCTAAAACATATGACAGTCATGCTCGGCGCTCTGCGGAATTTCTCAAATACACCCCTGGTGTAAAATTATAGGCTCACCCCGCCGTTTGTCCATAAGTGTTAAAAGAACCTATTGAGGGGATCTAGTAATATTACTGTCATATTCCTCACCATCGAAAACCTGGATATAAAATTTCTGGGCGGGATGTCTTGTTATTGTAAGATACTAGAATTTTTTATTGAAAAATCAGAGATAATGACCGGTGCAAAATTATAGGTTCACTTCATTAAAAAACTCTGTTTTTAAAAATATGAACATTCAAGTCAAGTTTAGTACTTTGCTACATTGCCTTTGTTATAAACAACATCAAACATTCTATGTGGCGTACTTCGAATAAGATTATCAATAACAGTTTGCTCTACATGAGCCCAAGCAACAAGAATGGCGTTCTTTAGATCAGAAACCGAGGTGTAAGTGGTGCCGTTCTTGTAAACATCGGATTCAGATCTGGAGAACAACTGGGCCACGCTAAGAGTTGGACTCTGTTGGAGTCGAACCAAATCGTAGTTGACCTCGACACGTGCATGGAAGCATTGTCTTGCTGGAAAATAAGAATGTGCCCACGAAATCTTCTCAAATAAGGGAGATTGTGTTCGTTTAGCACATCCTGATAATCATCGCTGTCCATATTACATGAGACAAACTCCAAAGCAACAAGTCCTTATCCGGAAAATGTAGCCTAGACCATAACATTTCCACCGCCAAAGTTGCATCTAGAGAGTACTCGTTTCTCCGTTGTTAGACCTCTCCAGTAGTGTTTGTAGCCGTCGGGCCCGTCGTGGTTCCACTTTATCTCATTGGAAAATATTACGTAGAAGCTAGAGATACTTCCTTACGCCAACGACTTATGAAGAAATCGCGGGGTGAACCTATAATTTTGGGGTGTAGATCGAGGTGGCTAGATGGAGAAAGGTGACAGTTCTAAAGCACTGCTTAGTAAAGCGAGCGCAGCAGGATATTCCGAATCAGCAACAGTTTGATCTTCGATTGATGAATTGGCCAATTATGTATAATATTTACCGCTACCTCTCGCTGATCGCGCTCAGATCTGTCCCTGTGGGTATATAGGAGAATACGAGCTCTGCAACGAATCCTCCTCAAGCGATCGTCAGTTCGACATTGATCACCTCTTTTTATGTTGCTAACTTCATTGGCGGCGCCTTTTTTGGGCTTCTTGGATTTTGCATCAAGCCCTTAATCCACTGGAAGCATTGACTCTTTGATATAATGCCCTCAGCAAAGCTTGACGGTAGCGTTCCAGAGATTCCGCTGCAACTGGAATCCAACAAAGTAGTTGGAACAAGTCTCATTCATATCTTTCCAACCTAATCTTTTCACGTCAGTGCCAGAGCTTATGCGAATATCAGCGATCAAAGTGAGGATTTATTCGAGAACCCCATTTTTTATAGAGAAATGGATGTCAGTCATCCTGAAGAACGTGCCTACATAGTTAGGTTGTTCGAGATGTTGATCACCGATCTGACAATTTTTCCTCTGGATTTTTAGCAATCAGTGCGTTTCGGCAGATTCGCAATCAGCACCATGAGTTACCTCATCGCCCCGCCTTATAGGCCAAAATATCCTGTTGATAAATCCTTAGGAATCGTACAGATGTACTTCTGTCAAGATTCGCGCGAATGAGCTTTTTAACTAAACACGTAATTGTTTAAACCGCTATCTCCCAAGAAAAATCTGTTCAGTTTAGGCTCTTTAATTTTTTAACTTTCAAACTTGTTAGCCCCGTGCCCTTCTCAGCTTCAGCCGAAATCGTGAGCAGCGAAACTATGAAACTTGTACCCAACACGTTCAGATACCCCGAAGGTCACGCAAACCCTGATTCATCAACGCTTTCCGGCGTTTCCCCTTTGCGAAACCCGGATAAACCCAACAGACTGGTGAATCACGGTCTGGGCGCTACTTGTGGTATAATTCACGCGTCAGTTCGGGTTTACCGTATCTGAATTCGGATCCAGTATGTAGTTTCCACACAGTATGATAACTATCAAATCGAGCATATTTTGCAGCTAGCTTTCCGATTCCCTCTCATCAGTGCATAAGAAGTTGCAGATAAAAGTAAATCTTATTCCTTCTTTTCTTGTGGCTTTTGGGTAGGATGGAATCACGTTCTGATGGAAATACCACTTAATGTGTAGGGTCTAGGATTTTTTTATCTTTTTTTTATTTTTTTATTTTGCCGCCAACCGATCTCCAGAGATCCATCCTCAAAATATGGAGAAAGAAAAATATCATATAAATTATAATCTCACATCACAAGTCGACCGTTTACCCGAACTTCTATCTTTCCAATGACGAACGGAAATCCATTGTAGAGACTGTCGAAGGTCCCAGTGGCATCATCTTTCTTCTGCAATATGAATGAAGGCCACGGAAAGTTTTGCTATGTGTGTGTCCCAGCTCCATCTCGCTCTGAGCAAATTCATCTTTCTCACAGTTCTCGCGCATCTATGAGGCTATTGCAAAAGTTCCCGTGGTCAGTGAATTGTCCGTCGCTTTTGACGAAGCCTAAGGCCCTTGTTATACGTTCGCTCACCCCCCAGCGTAACTCGTCCATTCAGTATCAGACACCGTGGGGCCAGACACGTTTGTACGAGTTCACCACGCCAGCGTCAACATGAGAACTCGTACAAACGTGTCTGGCCCCACGGTGTCTGATACTGAATGGACGAGTTACGCTGGGGGGTGAGCGAACGTATAACAAGGGCCTAGCGGCGGTTAGATATAAGGAGTCTTTGAATGAGTACATCAGTGGCCTTCTCCTATGCGCCTTCAGATCTGGGGTCAGATCGGATTTCGGAGTGTAACACGATCTAGGCGAAATAAACACGCTGCATACCCCGGAAACTGCGATTCATACATAAATTCAAATTCATCAAGATTCATCGCTCATTCATCATCATGCGATTCATCGACACCTGACGTAGACCGACACGGTACAACGTAATAACAATCACCACAGGTGAACACCCATCATTTCAAATCGACTGGTTAGATTTTTTTTCAAAAATTTCTCTCTTGCATAGAGTTTGTGTTTATTGCGTTTGGTTTTTTTGTGATGTTGCTTTGACTGCGCTGTTATCTGACTGTTTAATAGTAGCACTTATTTCTATGCTCTAAAAAATACAGCTGAAAAAGGGCGATTGAGCGATTTCCATTCTTATTCCTATCGCCTATTCCAAATCTTCCGATCCTGTGGTGCTCGCCTTAGCTCTTTCTTGAAGCCACCTACGGCACCTCGAAGTACTCCGCTTTTTGGGTGACTTCTTCAAGAAGTCCGTGGGAGGTATCTAGCTCCGAATCATCAGCTACTGTGTGTCTTGAGTAGCGGTTGTGAATTAGTCGAGTTTGGGGATACATTGTGAACGTGTTATACAAAATACCCGAATTGACCGAACTATTAACCGAACTGTTACCGTAGCGTTCTTTTCTACAATGCTGTCTACACAGATGGCTATCAAATTTGAAGGAAGGTGGCTGAGTCACGGTATTATCTGTTTCCTGCAGGATAGTGTCCACCCCACATTGGTAGGCTAGCAAGAGATTAAGGGCTTGTTTAGACCAGATGCGGCGCGCGGCGCGGCCTAGTGCAAAAGATGCAAATCGACCGCGTCGCGCCGCGTGACGCGGACGCGCTCGGTTCAGAGCCGATCGCGCTTACTGTAATGTAGGCGTGAGCTAAACTGCGTTGTGTGCCGCGGGCACAAAGGTGTGCCAGACGGCGCCTCTCCGCAATTACTCGATTTTTCTTCTCTTTTGCAGATGTTTGTGCAGATGAGACACCTGCTATCAACAAAGAACACTTAAGGAAAGGGTAATATAAGCCAACAACAAAAAAAGAGAGTCAAAACTGGCTGAGGCATCCAAAGACCTGAAGTGAAAAAGCTGCGCGTAGGCTGCCTGCGTTCGCAGTGCAATTGCACGCCGCACGCGGGGGCGATTACGCCATCGTCCCAACAATCGTCGGACGCCTGGACGCGCGTCGTCTGAACAAGGCCTAATGGACATTTGAAGGGATCTAACGTCCTTCATGCAGCGCAGATCTTGTTCTTAAAGATAGTAAGGCGTTGGAGAGAGTTTCTTCTCTCTCCAACGCCAAGGAAGAGGTAGAAGGGAAAGAAGTGTTGATGAATGCGACCTGGATTGCTTGTTTTCGAATCCAAGCAGGATAAATTTCAAAAGAAAATGTCTGCGTGAGAAATAAAGAATTCTGGTAGAACGTTTTGTAGCTCGTATTATATTTCGGTACTTCTGCAAAACCAATGAAGAATTTTGCTCCAAAAACGGCAGGAACATTTGGAACAACTCAATATTTTCATTGCCTCGTTCCAGTGTCTTGCAGTGCTCGCCTTTTCCAGCCGATTTTCTAGCATTTTATCCACTCGATGTGTTGCAAGGAAGGTAAAACATACGTTCCATCCCATATAAGATTCCATGTAGTAATAGAATATAGGGTTCTCTTCGATGAGATACGAACGACGAATGAGGAGAACAATCTCGTAGCTATTGTCGTCCTTGTCTACTAGCACTGGACCAGCCAAACCCTGTAGAAATTAGATTTTTAAAGGCGACATTTGTTTACCGTGGTAGCTATTAGGTTGTCTACCTTCCGATTGAATTTTTGTCACATCTTATTTTTTCAAATTTATTTCTTTGAAGAAGAACCCAGATGGCCGTACTTGTAGAAATTCTATTCCTCCGTGAGATTCGGAAGCAATGGGAGCAAATAATATTTTGTAGTAGCACTGTCTGAAGATTACGTTTGATGGGGTGTCGAAGTCCAATAATCTTCTAAAACATTTTTCATGTGAGTTTTTTGAAGACGCCCTTGGCGATGTCGGGTGGGTAGCGTACTCAGCCATGCTTACTCTTTGGTTTGCGAGCCACACATTCCGATTGCTGACAGAATAGTTTGGGAGTCACTAGTGCATCTTTAGATAGAAGCTGCTATTCGATAAATTTGGAAGAACTTCACAATGTCCGAACAATGTCTTTCCTGAGGTGGAATTTGGAATTGGCGTTGATTTCTTTGTTTACCAAGACTAAGCCATTGGGGTCTCCGACTTTGAGTGGCCTACTTCAATCACTTCTTATCTGCTCCAGCCAAATTATTTTGTCAGTTGAAGTTCTTTTTGAAACTTAGAAATTTCGTACCCGAAGTGACCCCGGCGTTGAGCTCTGTAGGCGACATATTGTGTATAACCTTTCGGCCGTATTTTCGTACCTTTCCCAATGCTATAGGAAGCTTTGCAGCTATGCTTTCAACCCACCCTAAGGCCCTTGTTATACATTCGCTCGCGGTGAGCGTCTGCGACTTGTGAGCGGTGACGCGTGCGCCGCTAACCTCAGACGCTGAGCACGCGACGCACGCACGCACGCGCCCAAAGCATATAGAGCAATGCGCGAGGTGATTGCCTCACCCCAGCGAAAGGGTCCATCGCAGCGCAATGCGCAGCGACGAGAGCGGGGAAGGTTCGCTAGCGTGTGCATATTAGCCCGTGAGCGTCACCACGCCAGCGTCGCCATGATAACTCGTACAAACATGTCTGGCCCCACGGTGTCTGATACTGAATGGACGAGTTACGCTGGGGGGTGAGCGAACGTATAACAAGGGCCTAATCAATGCTAGGTGCACTTGGCGGAACGCCCACGTCGAAGCTCATTGGACGGATGCAGTTGACGCCCTATGGTTTAGTTTACGATGAATTGAATACGAAGGAATTCGAACGAAATGGAATGGGCGATAAATAATTTAGAAGAGTTTTAGCTACCCTACTGAAATATTAGGTTGGCAACTAAGTTCGTGGACTGTTTCGCAGCCACTACTTCTGGCAAACATAACTTTCTTGAACGTTCACCAATTTTCTTGCTCTCTTTGCTGTATTATAGCGCGTGTCACGCAATTCCCTAAACCATTTGGGAAACCTGTTACTTTTGTTTTCTAGGATGCTTTTTTCCGCTTCAAATGGAAGCCCTCAGAACTTGCGTTTATCAAGGCCTTCTTCATGAGTGCCTGCTTGGCCACTAGGTTACTGAAACTCGATATAGGCAATGTGCTGCACCTGGGGGTGATGTCCTTAGTCAATTGATGGTATTCAGAAATATGAGAAGATTTCGAAAAATTAGCATCGAATCGATAAAGAAAAGGCACCAGCGAGCACATAGTGAAAGCTGCAGTTCTACTGTTCAGGGAAATCCGGGCCTGGCAACAAGGTAATTTGGAACTCAACTTCAGGTGCTCACATGGAGCAAATGGTAAGGGCCTGCATCATTTTGGGGCTTGCGAAAAACTCGAAGAAAGAAAAAAAAGAAAAAGAAAGAAGAAAAAAAGATCTCTGACCACATGACCTCACCACGGAAAAGGGCTGAAATGGATGTCGAAAATTTTTCGGACGCTCCAAAATACCAAAAACGGGGGCTGGGAACACCGTGTCCATGCACCCAAGAGTACAGGTTGTGCACTTAGTGATGGCCGCCCATGTCGGTCCTTAGGCCCTTGTTATAGGTTCGCTCACCCCCCAGCGTAACTCGTCCATTCAGTATCAGACACCGTGGGGCCAGACACGTCTGTACGAGTTATCATGGTGACGCTGGCGTGGTGATCTAGTACAAACGTGTCTGACCCCACGGTGTCTGATACTGAATGGACGAGTTACGCTGGGGGGTGAGCGAACCTATAGACCACACCTTGGTTGGAAATTGTTCTTTTGTTGTTCAGTAAATAACATTTTTGTTGAAGGCCCTTGAGAGTCCACCAACTTACTTGCCAGCCTAATATTATAGAAAGAGAAATGCATGAGCTCTAGTAGAAATTTTATCATACGATGAAAAAATATTCAATCGGAAGGTTTACAACTTAATAAACTGCTACGTCTATCTCTTCTCAAAAAACCACCGTGGGAGACATTTTTCCACCGGAGCAACATTCACTCGAGTTTTGTCGAAGGGGGTTTTTCTGAATCTGGCGGATGTATGATCGATTTCAGACAACCAGGACGATGCTATTGTTGTTGATAGCCCCTGAGGTTTCCCAGCAAACGTCGTCAGTTGTCGTAGCTGTGGGCTGCACTCTAATTTCAAATGAAATCGAGCGCTTTGAGTTCGGTTTTCCAACCTTATGGCCCTTGTTATACGTTCGCTCACCCTCAGCGTAACTCGTCCATTCAGTATCAGACACCGTGGGGCCAGACACGTTTGTACGAGTTCACCACGCCAGCGTCACCATGATAACTCGTACAAACGTGTCTGGCCCCACGGTGTCTGATACTGAATGGACGAGTTACGCTGGGGTGCGAGCGAACGTATAACAAGGGCCTATCACTTGTAGCTCAAAGCGGCAACGTCACACTTTACATAACTGACTGGTACCGCTGACATTCAGTTGAATTTCGTTTGTATATTTGACACTCACGCCTTCACTAGCGTCCAAATGTCCTTCAAACGCATCCACGTCTTGAGATAGGCGTTTCTCCAACCGTATACTGAAAAAGTTCAGGCCTTGTCTAGTCATCGTATAATGATTGCCGTTGATATCTTCTAACTGCTCGGGAAAGCAGGCTAACAGAGGTTACAAATGGGGTTGTTTCAGCTTGGGAAGAGAAAGACTGTGAATGACTTTATTATTATATTATTCACTATCAAGATTTCGAACGGCATTGTTAACATACACATGGTTGACCTCACTGACTTCTTCTTTTTATATACACCTAATAAGTTATGGGCCATGCTGGTGGGTGTGGGACGATTGTGAAAAATTAGATCCAAGTGAACTTTTTTCCAGCTGAACTTCGTGATCGTTCCTTCTCTTCAATACAAAGAGAGTCGATCAAATCTCTATTATCGTTGTAGAAAGCTTCTAAGCCACACACTACACATGATATTGCTCACGAATTTCTAGCTCCAATTTTCACCATTTCTTACAATCAGTCTTACTTCAAAAAATAGGTCGTCTTTTGTGTGTTTTACTGTTTTTTATTGCTACTCAATTTTGTTTCCGTTTTTCATTCGCACCTTTTGGATTCTAATTGCTAATGGTTTTCCATTTTTTTAGTAGTGACGAATCGTAGAAATTTTTCTCGAGCAAAAGCCAAAAAAAGCCAGAAACGTACAACGCTCCGCTATCTACGTATCTCCATGGTCGCGTATGGAATACTATAACTCCTGCGACTATTACGTATCCGTCCCCTCTTGCTTCTGGCGCGCAGGTAGATAGTGAAACTTTCACCTGTAAGTAAAAGATCAGGTCGTCTGCATAGTCCAGGTGTCACTATTTAGGTAGGTCAGTGAGCGTGTCCCAAAGATTCCCAGCAAGACCTACATGGTTTTGTAGAGCATCGAACGTGGATCACAACCATATGATTTAATTTTGCTGCGAGGCACTGGATGGCCCAAAGAAGACAAAAAACCATCGCCATCCAGCCGCTGCGAGGGAGCCCTATAGGTTATATTAGGTTGCTTCAAAAGTTCGTGCCGTTTTTTTTTTCAAGCGACCGTTGTAAGCTTACTATAGAAGCTTGAAAATACAATGAGTATACCATCTTATAGAGAATTTCATTCTCTTTCTGGGAACTTTTTAAGTTTTGAATACCGTTTCACAACAGAGCAGAAAAAATTCGCTGTCGATGAGGTCAATTTTACACGTTTTCACTTTTCACCTTATAGGCCAGAAAATTATAAAATTTTGAATCTCGACAAATAGCTAGAGCACTGTCTAAGAGTACAAATAATTCTCTTTCGAATGCTGCATCGAGCTCTTCAAAAGCTTCTATAGCAAGGTCAAAACGATCGCTGGAAAAAAACGGCACGAACTTTTGAAACAACGTAATACATAAGGGCAACGGACGGAGTATTTAGGTAGCGCAATGGGTGATATGGAGGACTCGCAGTCAAAGTTCGGGAGAAATCGGTGATTCTGACCTATTCACCCTCAATCACCGAACCATGCTAAATAGGGAGCACCTATCGAACCATTTCACAATACATACACAAGATTCTCTACTTTTACACCCTAACTGATCTTTCTAGACGACGTTGGGACGAAGTTGATGCAAAATGCGATATCTCTGACCTCTGTAGTCCGAGCAGTGGAATAGTAGGAACAGTGGATTTCTCAACGACTGAATCTTCGTCTAACTATTCCGGCCCAGTTGGCCTCGAAAGGTTAAAGTCAGCAATTTCGCCCAAACCCGGAGGATATTTTGGGCGTAGATCATAAATCTGACATTTGTCTCTAGAGTAGGGATCGGCTTCGGTAGGTACAGGGTGTCCCAAAAAGATGTATACACTGTTTGAAATGCCATATCTTTGACGAAAGTGAACCAATCGAAGCGAGTCATAGCTTGTTTAAAAGCTAAGAAAAAAGAAAATTTTCGGGTATGTGTTTGATGAGGATTGCGCCATGTACTCGACCGTGGACTCGAATTTTGTACCTGATTGATAGTGCATGAGTTATATGCTTGCTCTACATTGGTCGTAAATAGGTGATATCGCTACTTTGAGTTACCTGTGAGACAGTGAACACATTGCCTTGCCGCAGCTTTTGGTTAAGCATGGAACAACATCAATATCAGTCAATAATTGTAACCACTGTTTGAGAAGCTAAAATTCTTCCAAGAGTGATGCAATCATGTGAAACGAATTTAGAGGAATGTAAAATGTATGAACCATAAAGATCGCGCCATGCGCCTTTCCGAACCGTCGGATTCTAGATTTGATTGAAAGTTCACGGATAACATGCTTGTTCTACTTTGGTCGCCAACAGGTGATATCGCTGATACGCGTTTCTCTTGACGCACTAAACATAAAAACATCAAAACATAACAAGTTTAACAACATAGCAGTTGTTATTACATGCTCATTACAAGAGTCTTGGGTTTTTGAACAGAGTAAGCCGTATTGGGCGAAAGCATCCTGAAGTGCATGTTTAACGTGTTACGTTTTGATGCTTTTGTGTTTATAGCATCAAGAGAAAGGCGTATCAGCGATATCACCCGTTGGCGACCAAAGTAGAACAAGCATGTTATCCGTGAACTTTCAATCAAATCTAGAATCCGACGATTCGGACAGGTGCATGGCGCGATCTTTATGGTTCATACATTTTACATTCCTCTGAATTATATTCTTATGATTGCATCACTGTTGGAAGAGCTTTAGCTTGGCTACAATTATTGACTGATATTGATGTTGTTCCATGCTTAACCAAAAGCTGCGGCAAATCGATATTTCTACTGCCTCACAGGTAACTCACAGTAGCGATATCACCTATTTACGACCAATGTAGAGCAAGCATATAACTCATGCACTATCAATCAGGTACAAAATCCGAGTCCACGGTCGAGTACATGGCGCAATCCTCATCAAACACATACCCGAAAATTTTCTTTTTTCTTAGCTTTTAAACAAGCTATGACTTGTTTCGATTGGTTCACTTTCGTTAAAGTTATGGCATTTCAAACAGTGTATACATCTTTTTGGGACACCCTGTATAATTCACATACGTGCGAGACAGCGTTGCGATGCGAGATAGCATCGGAGTCTTTTTGGATTTGTTTGGTGAATCTGCGAATGAATAACAGAAATGAATGCCTTCCCATAACAAATAATCTTCTTGTGCTTGTGTCGCGGGGTGAGCTAGTATCAACCAGCAGAAATGCCATAGTGGAGGCGGTTTTTGTTAGGGTAACCTGACGGGTCACTAACGACGAGCAGATCAGACCGCTTAATAAATATCTCGCCCAAATAAAGAAAAGCCTGAGAATTAAATCGAACTGTTGTTTCATGGTCGTTCGCTTGATGTTCGGTTCCTGCGAGCTTGGATGGAAGATTTTTCAGTTTCAGAACAGTTCCAACGAGGGGAGTATACAGGCCAGACATGCGACAAGGAAATCGTCCGCCTTCAAAAACATACATTTCAATGGATTCGCGTGAGTTCGAGCTCAACTAAGCTTTTTTCGATTTCTGTGGAAACTTGCTTTATTGACCCATCCAGTTTGGCAGACGATCGAAGGTGCGCACTTGTTTCATGATTCCAATTTCCCCCTATACTTATCTTTTCTCTTGCGTTTCCGACCTTCTGACTGGTGTTTGTTTGCCCTCAGTTTTCCGTATTTTTCCGGAAAACTTGCTCCTCACTTGATTGATATTATATGTGGGCATTTAAAGACCACGGTCGTTGGTAGGGGAAGCACAGAGGTAAGACGAGCGCTCCTGATACTCTGGTCCATAGATCGGTCCTCACTCCGGCTAATCAAGCCTTCCATCGCTCCGGGGACGGGTAGGTTGGTTTCAGACTTAACTGGGAAGGTAAAGACACTGATTTGGGACAGTAGTTGACCTCCGCAAGTCATCCTATGTATAGGCCGAACACGCATTCATCGTTTTTCCACGATTTTTAATGAAAAACGAGTGCGTGGCGCTTCCTTAGTGAACTGATCATCGATGACCGCTTCACCTTTGTCTTTTATCGTTGATCGAAAATGGGCATCTCTTTCGAATTACACTCCAGCAACTACATACGACTTATTCCATCGAAATCCAAAACTCTTGCGAATCTCGTAGACCGACCCCTTCTAGCCAAAGGGCTGGAGAATGATAAAGTGAGATCTCTCAGCTGTTGTCGCTCCTCAAACTCTGTCTATGTACCTCAGTTCCTTATCTTACCTCCCTTTACTCTGTAGCCCAGAACATCTCTTTACTGTCCATTCGTTAGTGCTGCTATGTCGTCCATAGGAGCGATAGTCAACGATGTGAATGACCACATCTCGACGTAGATGGCCACAATGAACAGAATTGGACCGAGAGCTCACTGTTGTGTGCATCGTCTCAAGAGCTACAGGAAAATTGAAGAAATAGAAGGTGGGGCAATCAAAATTCGTCAAAGTTCAGTTTCACTTCTTCCAAAACAAAGATGGGAAAAGAAAAAAAGATAAGCAAAAGTTGGAGAAGCTCTACGGCTCGGAAGCTTTACACCCGCCACAACTCCGAGTTCATATCTACCCTGTAGGTTTTGTCAGCACGGTAATGGGTCGGCAGCTCTGAGATTTGCACAAAAAAATTGAAAAACTGTACATCAACTTTAATTTGTGTGCTGTCGTGTAGCAGGGCTGTAACCAAAATCAAAGTTACGTCGAGGACTCGATTCATCAGTGACTTCGTTTTCTGAAAATGAAAAACATTTCGCAAACTTTGCGATCAGATCTGTCCACATAGGCAGCAGTGCAGATATAGGTTTATTTTTATCTTTATGCCGCTCTATTCCCACTTAGTAGTAGCACCTCGCTTTACAATTTCCCATGCTTCTTTAATGTCCACCACTCATCATAACTGGAAGGTGTTGACCCGATCAGCCCGAAATTTCATCCCTCGACCGGCTCCACCACATTACCTTCTGTACCTCTTTACTATCGTCCGCACGTAGTGCAGCGGCAAGATGCGCTACTGATTCCTGCGCTGTCGAGTGATCGATTCTGCAGGCCAAATAAGTCCATCCCTTTGGGGTTCGCGTCGTAAAAATTGGGTCTGTTGTCATCATGTCACATCCATTTGCTTCCTATCACTATCCCTATCACCATATCTCACCTTACTAGGTATGTACTTAACCTCCACGCTGTATCTCGCAGCTATTTCCACTTTATGCCTAACCCTTCTGGTTATCCTTTACCATTCTCCCCTCTCACTAATCATCGTCTCCGTTGCATCAGGTAACCCATCAAGTAGCCGACAGGTGAACGCGATCTGCCTCTTCACTCTCATTTTGAAACTCACCGCTATGCGACTACGACTCTCAGCCAAAGCTGAACTTGCGCCAGAAGCGGTTGGGTGAAAACACAGATTAGGTATGAATCCCATTTCAGGTCTAAGCTATGCATCTGTCGGTCGGTCGGTGATGGTCGGCAACAGGCACAAATTGTGCCAGAGTCACATCCCCATCGCAAAAGGAGCAGTTGTCGCGACTCGCCTCACTAAGCTGGATTTGGGCCAGTTGCCGAGGCCGTCACCAGTCATCGGTGACCTACCGACAGGTGTAATGGTAGAAGAAAAGGTGAAAGTACAGTGGTTGATTGAGCACATAAGAACGCGCCACGCGTTCGTATTCCATTCAGAATCGTAGAGACAATGTAAATGTGTTTTTGGGCTAACAGTGATTCACGTGGATCAGCCGCTGTTCAGGTCACCTTCCCAGACAATCATGGCACCAAGTCGCCGGACCCCTAGAAGATGACGGGCTTGGTTAGCCCGGGCGAAGATCGATCGCTCTACCGTATTAGTGTCAGTTTCAACTCTTCTCACTGCACCACAGATGCTATGTCTGAGGGTGTTAGTATACGTTTTGTATAGTATACTTCATATAGAGTATGTTCTACTCCATCGAGTTCACTTTCCTTCACTTTGCCTATGCGCGGCTCAAGATCCTGGTTGTCAGTGTACTAGCACAGGACGTCCGAATTTCTAACCTTCCTGAACGTTTCACACTGACAGAAGAATATTAGCGTTCTTAAACCCACCTCCGTCATCTTGGTCCAATTATCGGCAATCTTGAACCGGTTTGATCTTACCGCAGCTACAACCAGCAAATAAACGTTGCTGAAGCGTTGAGAAGTCACTCAATAGGATATCACTCGATTTAACGGAAGGGTTCAATCTTTTCAAAAACTCATGCTTTATTTTCTCTCCGCGTGATACCAAAACACGGTTGAATTCTACCAAGCACCTGTAGGTGAAGAAGCTATTTCTCACCCGTGATTTCGCCACAGAGACATTTAATCTCAGCCGTGCTCTTTTGGTTATTGTCAGTGATGATCCAAAGAAGCAGTGTGGATTGACAGACACCCTGCCAGTGAATACAGGGTGTCTCAAAAAATGTACCTCCTGTTTGAAATGCCATAACTTTGGCGAATGTGAACCAATCGAAATATGTCATAGCTTGAAAGAAAGCTAAGAAAAAAGAAAATTCTTTGGTCTAGGATTGGTGAGGATTGCGCCATGTACTCGACCGAGGCCTCAGATTATGGACCTGATTGATAGAGCATGTTTCATATGCTTGCTATACTTTGGTCGTAACCAGGTGATATTGCTGCTATGAGTTACTTCTGAGGCAGAAAGTCCTGGGTCTTTCCCTGGCTTAGGCCGGATAATGGACAATGCGATCCCCCCCGTGCTGCGGTTTGGCTGTGCAGGAGATCGGGGAAGAGAACGGCGGTCAGTGGTGAACTGGAGGACGGTTTGTTGACTCGGTCCACGCATTGTTCTTCGAAGCATCGAGTGAAGTGCGAAGTCAAACAGCCGAAAATGAAGCCGAAATGCAGTGGACAGTTGAGCCCTCGCCGTCGGACACACCGGTCCCGGTCGGCCGTCGCCGCTCCATCTGGACCCTTTTTCGGCGGAGTGCGCTCGGCCAGCTATTTTTCGTGCTTCGACACCTCTCGAAGTCTAGAGCCTTACTAGATTTTTGTTGTTTGGAAGAAGGACCTGAATGCCTTCTAGAGATCACTCGCGAGGAAAGCATAATTCCGATAGTTCCGCTGACTACGTTCAAGATACTCATTGCTATAGACGATATTAAAATGTTGAAAAGAGGACCCTTACAGTTTGCAACTTCAGACTCCTATCTTCCCTGAATTATGCTAATGAACACTTTTAATGCCCTATTCTTGAACGGGATTCCAAACTCCAACAATAGCTGAACGCTTTTCGGTGTCAGTGGTCTGGACGCAAAACCACCTAAAGGGCCTTGAGTAATTTTTATCTCTCATGAACGCCCATTTGACAAAACGTTTCTAACCAGATTACTGGCTCTCACACAATGACAACTTGTACTTTCTTCCTCTCAACAATCACATCGTTTCCAGTTTTTTTTTGTAGTTTCGTGAATACGATAAGTAGCTAAGTTCCACCCACGATGGATCATGCTCTGTCGGAAATTTGTAAAGAATCCGGTAGTTAATGCTCGAGCAAAAGGAGTTGCAACACTAGAAAGGGGAAAATGGAAAAGATTCGAGAAAATGAACTCAAGATCGATCAATTTTCCTTTGGAATCAAATCAATCAATCATTGGCACTATCAGCACAGCATCAGAAGCTCATTTATAACCTTCACCCGCCCAGCTCGTATTCTATCGTTTAAACGGGTCATTGAATTTTGTTTCGGTTGAAAATGCTTATTAATCTTTGATAATTTTGTTGCTCCTCAAATTTTGCAGTATTCCAGAGGAGCCTAATACTCTGGTATATTGCTAAGAAGCGTTGCTGACTTCCGCAAGGTCGAGCGATTATTCCCAGCCCGAGCTAACCAAGCCTTCCATTGCTCCGGGGTCGGGTAGATTGGTACCATACCTTTCTGGGAAAATACAGAGACATTGATTTGGCACAACGGTTGGTATCCACAAGTCACTGTATAAGCCAAATATACGTTAACCATGACTACGATTCCGAATGGAAACCGAGTGCATGGCGTGTTCTTTGAGTTCTTACAACTCTGACCACTTCACCTTTACTTCACGTTCATTCTCTGCTTCTCTCCGCTCCTCATTAAGAATGTTTTCGAGATTTTCTGTGATAGAAATGAGAGCTGCTAACCAGCGCAACATGATACTGTAGTCGTAGCGATGTTTGTGTTTGTGTTTGCGTGTGTACATATACGGATAAATGTGTGTGAGTTTGTGTGTTCAGCGCTGCTGAGCCGCTCCGGACCCCAGCCGGTCAAGAACACATCGTCTGACTCAGCACCAGCACCACCACCAGCAGCTCGTCCATCCTCGGTGCTGCTTGATTCCATTCTACTCTGACCGGTTCCTCGAAAAAACGTGAGTTCAACAAAGAGTTTCCAGTCGAAAAGTTGAACGTCCGATCGGTTCGTCAGTTCACTTCAGATCCATGCTGCTCTGTGCGGTGCTCGCGGCAGCTTTCACCCAGACGGCAGCACTTGCCACGGTTTCCATCCCGAACGAGGACGCCAAGCTGGTCAAGAATCGATTCGATGGTAGGCATTCATGATCATTGATCAATTATCGATGAGTTATAGTTGATTGCTCTCGAAGCGAACTTCTATCGAATTTTTTGAAACCAGGGCCCAGATTCATGAAAAGACGAGCGGTCTCCGAAACCGTGGTGCAGCTAGAACCAGGCGGCAGAGTCGATAAGAAATGGCGTTTAACATAGGAAGTCTAGAGTAAGTAGAGAAATGTGCGCGCCGTTCGGGGTATATCTCAGGGTTTGTCGGGGGGTTACCAATGATGAATCTGAACCCAGTTACTCGTCGGGACTATGAAAATTTTGGATTGAGTGGTTTCAGTCCGACCAATGCCTCCTCTCAGTTCATGATGATATTTTCCGAAAAGGGACCACGTAGTGCAGTGGTAAGAGGCGCTACTTCCACCCACAAGGCGAAATGATTGAATCTTGAATACAAGTCTTGGTGTAAGCGAAACATGCATCCATAAGGGACTCATCAGCGCCGCCAGCTTTACCCTTACCTTTCACCTTAACCAAGTTAAAAATGCTCAATTTAGCAAAAACTAAGGCTAGTAACTAACGTTATTTATTTATTTATTTTACGGTAACTAATCGATAATCGACTTCTTTGCATTGTATTGATTCTCTACGAGAACACTATTGGAAGGAAATGTAAGTGGAATCTAAACCTAACTCGTGCGACTACTACACAAAACCTGTACACCACCTCAAGAGTTCGATTCTATCGATTAGTAGATCTTTTGAAATACTGAAATTTTGGAATCTTTTGGTTTAATCGATGCACGAGCCTGTCACGCTCCTCGTTTTTGGTAACGTCGGCTAAATAAAAATCTTTCAGACTACGCCGAAAAGTTCTTGCTGCCGGAGGACTTCGCGAATGCTGAAGTGAAGCCAGGTTCGTTATTTGTTGTTCTGTATCTGGAACGGACGTCCTAGGGGGATTTAGTTAATAGATACAAAAGTGAAATAAATATGAAATGTTCCTAAAGGTGGGCTATTGAGAAAGACGACTTTATTTTTTGCGTTTGTTTAGTGAGGACTTAACTCTTCACCGTTTTCTTAGAAAATTCCCTGGTTGGCTTTTTTTATTAATTCTTTTCTAAATTATCACTTCTACGAATATGTGTAGGGCGTGCGTAGTTAAACGGTAAGAGGAGCTACTGACACCTCCACGGTTGAACGGCCAATCTTTGCTTGGATTTACTCATACGTCGGGTAACTTGATGCCGGGCTTGTCTAGGAAGCTGAAAACACAAGGATCGCAAATTACCACCTCTATACACCTTGTTTCTGATCTATTTTTCTTCCTGAATCATTTCTCCGCCTTTCTACTTTCCTTCATTTCAGTGGATATCCCCAGTGAAGCGCTGCTGGATGCCGTTCAGAATTCCCAGCTATTCGAAGGTGACATCGTCGGAATGCCAAGCGCCGACGATCCGTCATTCCGTCGTCTTCGCGACGATCCCAGCGATTTCAACGAGGACGCCATTTTTGGCAGACCCGTGAGTTTATTACAAGTCTCTAAAGTTGTGCAACATCTGTGAAGTTAAATTAATTCGAAATCTCCTTGTTTTGTCAGCAACACACTGTTTTGAAGTAAAGCTACGTAACAAAAGCTTCCGGATAGCAGCGTTACGAATGCCGCACGGCTGCAATGTTTTCGCCGCACGGCTGCAAAAGCCTGCACGTGGCACAGTGGTATGATGCGCTTCTGACACCCTCAAGGCCTAGCGATCAATCCTCGCCCGGGTTAATCAAATTCTATCCTTTCGGAGTATCCCTTAATCGGTACCAGCCTTGACTGGGAAGATAAACACACTGACTTGGTATAGCGTCTGGCCTCGCAAGTGATTGTATAGTCTAACATCGCGTTCACCAATCTGAATTCTGAATGAAAAACGAATTCGCGGCGCGTCCCTGGACAACTGATCAACGCCAGTCATTTTTCGCTTTTCGCTATAAGTGAGAAAGATACTAATTCGTTGATCCACTTTAGAACTTTTTGCTTTCAGTACCATAGTGCACTCAATCTCGTCACCTACCCAGAGAAGCTGTGGACCGACGGTCAGGTGCCGTACATGCTCGAGGAGGGCATGACCAATGAGTGAGTTTTATTCCTTTTTAATCTTTTTATTTTCTACACATTCTTTGTTTTTCTCTTCTCTAAAAGGGACGAATGTTTGGTTTGCCTCATCGGGGATCGATCGCTCGATTGTGCGTAAGTAAGGGCGCCTCCTACCACTTTACCTCGATACCTCAAGCAAACTGAGCGGTTCGATTGGCCAGAAAGTGGCTGGTTTTAAGTGAAAATATGCTTTAGCTCCACTGATTTTTGGTCCTTACAAATATGGTGCAGCTTGTTTGTGTTACGATTTTGACTTTTTTATGCAGCACTAAGAACTTATTACGATAATTAGAGAAAATAAAAGGTAAAAGGCAAAGGTATCGGAATTGACCAGTCCCCAAGGACCCGCCGTCGTATTCGTGTTCCACTTAGAATCGTAGATGTCTGGTGAGTGCGTATTTGGCCAATGACTTGCGTGGGCCAGCTGCTATACCAACTCAGTGTCTTTACCTTCCCAGTCAAGTCTGATACCAATTTACCCGTCCATGGAGGGATGGAAGTCTCGGTTAGCCAGGTATTGATCGATCAACCGTTATTTCATGCAGGAATTTTTGTCTTGTTTCGCTCCATATTCCAAAATGAGTTAGATTCTCATGTTCCCTTAGATGTTCCTGAGAAGTGTTTTTGCAGATGTTTGTCTGGTTCCTACATTGCTTTCTTTTACTCTACTGCCTTATCTGATTTGTTCGTTTATCTAGCGGAAGTAAGCTGTGATCGATTATCGATTGATAGTAGCCTGTATGTCGTCTCCGCATCTTAAAAGAGAAACCTACAGAACATTCAGCTCGGTTTGATCCACGGAGAGAACGACTCCCTTCTTAACGTAAAGGGATACTGGAACAGCTACCAGCCAATCCATTGATCCACTGTTGCGATCGATTATCGATTAGTGCTGGTCTCTCTGTCTTCAGTGGACGAGTGTTGCTGCACCTGCAGCTCATGTCTACGTATTTGCGTTCGTCTTTTTCTTTCCCCAGCGCCGAGCCGCTACTTTGTGTTTGCTCCGGCCTGTTTAAAGCGCCCAAACTGCCAAATAAAACCACTGTCCACAGCTCAGACAGCTCTTTGTCGACATCAAAAAGTCTCTTAAATCGAGCACTTTGTGAATATCCTGAGCTTTCCACTTTTTATCGCCCTCCCGATAATATGCATTAGCATTTCGGGTAAGTCCTAAGTTTTGCACTGGGCAACAATTTCCAGCAAAAAACGTTTTTCGTGTGGCACAAAATATACATTTATGTGGTACAGTGGTAAGAGACGCCGCTGGTACCAGTACAGTTGAGCGATCGATCCCGGCGCGGGCTAACCAAGCCTTCCATCTCCCCGGGGTCGGGTAAATTGCTACCAGACTTGTCTGGTAAGGTAAGGGCACTGATTTGGTATGGTGGATGGCCCCCACAAGTCATTTTGTAGGCCAAAGTACGCATTCACCATGACTCTACGAGTCTGAATGGAGTACGAATGCGTGGCTCATCCCTAGGGGAGTGATCAACGCCGAACCTTTACGTTTGCCTTTATCTTTACCTTTACCTTTACGCTAGTTTTACAGCCAGAGGGCGGCCATCGCTCAAGCGTTCGACGAGTACAAGAAGAAGACGTGCGTTCGATTTGTACCCCGTAACGACGACGACTTCGACTACATCTACATCAAAAGGAACGTCGCCTTCGGGTGAGGACGATATTATTTTATTATCGCATGGCATTCCTCAAGAATTAGCTCTACAGATTAGATTATATGGTTTTTTTAACCGAAATAGCTCATTTCGTCCTATCAAGGAATTCATTTTTCTTACCACCGTTTTGAGAAAGTTAGTAATGAATTTCACTCACACAATAAATGCTCCACTACTGGTAAACAGTAATTTTTGGTGCTCTTCTGATTAATTACAGAACGAGAACTTAAGTTTGCTGCAGCTTATTCCCTTGAATCGTTCCATTTTTCCAATCTCCATGGAAGTTAGGGGTATTCTTAACAATCAAACCCTAGTCGGTAAATCAATCTATCACTGATAGTATCATTTTGAACCGAAATAGTTCTTTTCTTCTATCATGAAATTTCTTTTTCTTACTACTGTAAACTTCGGAAATCGATGCAGATTCTGAAGGCAAGTTTTCCTTTTCAAACAAACATCAAAAGTTTTTGTATATATTTTTTGTCGTTCTGGAATGATTTATGGCTTGGCGTTACTTAATCCGTCGTATTGACTTATTCGTTTACATATTTGTTTTGATTCGACTGATAATGAATCCTGATATTTATTTCATCTCAATAGTTCCAGCCTTGTCATCTGTGCGAACTTTCTGTTAAACTTTCATCGTTACTCGTTTCCAGTCGTTTCCAGTCGTTTATTTTTGACTTTACGTCAATTACTGATGCTGCGAAGCTCTTCGTTGTTGCTCGCTTTCTCGGTGGCTCTCATTTTTACGGCTGATAATGCGGTCTTCATAGAATTTCCTTTTTTTCTTTTTATGGCTAAAGTTATGAAAAATTTAAATCCTGCACAGGAATAGGTCGCTCATTGAGAGCTATTCCACCATTAAAAGAATTTGGTCTTGTTTTTCGTTTTCTTTTTCCTTATAATTAACATTTTCATTCACAATAGGTGCTCCTCATATGTCGGACGAGCAGGTGGGAATCAAACGGTTTCGCTGGAAATCGACAAGTGTTTCTCAAAGGTCTGTGGCTTCTCAATCGAAGGACTGAGCTTTTACTTCCTTTTCGCGATGTTACCCTTATTTTCTGAACTACTTATACCCTCCGGGTTCGATTTTCAGTGTTTCCGCTTCATTTGTAGGAACTTAACTGCTGAAATGGTATCAGTCCCTAGCAGAGAATAGTTTCAAATTTTTTTTCGGTCGAAACGTAAAGGGAAAGGGGAAGGTATCGGCGTCGACGAGTCCCCATTAAGACGCGCCGTGCATTCGTGTTTAATTCAGATTTGTGGGTGCCAGCCGCAATTCCAAGCCAGTACCTATACCTTCCCGGGCAAGTCTGATACCAATTTCCGACTCGACCCCAGAGGGACGAAAGGCTTGGTTAGCCCGGGAAGGGATTGATCACTCCACCGTGCGGGTGTCAGTAGCTGTTGTTTTGCTGACATTCAAAAAACCTCAACTGTTGACAACTTCTTCTAGGGAATAATTGCTCATGAACTGATGCATGCCCTCGGCTTCTTTCACGAGCACTCAAGAACGGACCGTGATGATTTTGTGAACATTCAGGAGGACAATATCAGACCAGGTACTGGTTTTTTTTGTTTCTGATAGTCTAATATTTTTATTTGAATATGGTGGTCGTCTCCTACCAATATCTGTAGTGCTGTGGTATCACTGCTTATCACTGATTGGCTGTTTTGTTTTCTCACCTTTTCTCTCCTCTCTCTTTCTCTTCCTCTCTCCTCTCTCTCTTTCACTCTGTCTCTGAAATTCATTCTTCCTTCGATATCCATCAGTTTCCCCGGACTTCAGGCGAATTTACCGAGCTCCCATAGGTTAGTCAGGAAGCCTCGAGCCATTCAATAGATGGAATTCTGTCGGGCCTACCACCATCGTTAGGGTCAGCGGCATTTCACCTTTTGAGCTGATCGGTGATTCCTTTCCCTGGACCATTCAGAAAGTCAAAGAAAACGCCGACCACCCATAGAATTCCCTTCCCTGGGTAGGCTTTTATTAGCTAAAAAATGCCCCCAGGGGACGAAATAAGGGGCAGTCACTTGCACTCCTTCTGAACTCTCCGAATTTTCATGGGTTGTTTAGCTTTATGAAGCATAGGAGACTCGACGGTGCGTTTGTAGAGTTGACATTATAATTAAAGATAATGAAGTAATTAGTGAAATTTCTTAATGAAGTAATTGTAACAAAGATACCAATAATTGAAAATTCAGGAGCTTCCAGCCAAAGCTGCCCATGACTTTTTTACCATTCTATATTTTTTGTGCTGCTTTGCTTAACTAGGTCAGTAGATGGATCAGCCTCGGTTGTTTCCGATGTTTTCTGTCTCTATCTTTCTCTTTTTTCTGTATCTTTCTTTGTGAAGGCCTGCAACTAAAAAATAAAAATTAAAAATAACCACACACAAACCTCGTCCGGCGATGCAGCACAGGTGATTAACTAGCGGACTAAATAACTTTCCGTTTTTTTTTTGCTCTAAAAGATGGACTCATACGAAATCATGTAAGAATGTCCCGCATTCTTACGATAGGGAAGTGATCACCGCCGACCCTTCACCTTTTACCTTTCTTCTATGATAATCATTTCAAGGAATGCTGAGGAATTTCGAGAAGTATCCGCGAAAAATCATCGACCCACTGGGAATGCCGTACGACTACGATTCGGTGATGCACTACCACAAGCTGGCGTTCTCGCGGAACGGCAAACCGACGATCGTGCCGAAGAAGCCCGAGGCCGAAGTCGGCCAACGCTACAAACTCAGCGAGATCGACTCCAAAAAGGTGAGAAGATGGGTAGAATACTGATCGCATGAGTGGACTGCTGATAAAGGTAGATGTTGCTCTGCTGTTGATTATCGCAGAAATTATTTGTCGATGAGACACCCGTGAATATTGTCTCGGGACCGTCGACGACGTCGTGATGCTACAATACCAGACATATCCTTGGATCACTTCCAGGAAAAGCCGCTTAGGAGCGTCCTAAAGCGGCTTTTTTGAATAACTTTGTTGAAACTAAATAATTTGTAAAATTATACATATATTTCAGCTCAGCAGCTCGACCTTTATCGTTCGGTGTATAATTTATCCACACCTGAAAATTTTTTGAAATATCCATTTTTTGCGAATCCCTCGTATACATCGATTGCCTCATCGTTGAAGGCCCCGACAGGGGTCTTGTCAACGACGAGGCCAACGGGGGCCCCGTGCGGTAGCTTCATCGAGCCACCTCGTAGGGACTCCCACTCCTGGCCAGGTGCAACGAGCGCCGCTTATTTTTAGGCGGCGAGGAGGGGGCGGAGCTTAGTCGACGGTGAGTCACCAAGCGAGGGACCGATGCGGCAAAGGGATACGAAATTCGAGGGGTTAAAAAATTGGCTGAGAACAGTTTCACGAATTTGGGAAAAGTGTATATGGATGGATAGAGCTCGAGCTGTTGAGCTTAAATCTAGGCCCGATTTCACAAATAGTTGATTTATAAGAAAGTTATTCGAAAAGGCCGCTTTGGAATGCTCCTAAGCGGCTTTCGCGGGAAGTGACCAAACGATACGTCCTCTACTGTATTAGATCTCATCACCGAGTCGCTCGCTCTTCACCCAACTAGACTAGCTGTCTAGTGCCCTTGATAGGCCAGCCGGGATCATCAGAACAACATCTGCACTTCCTTACAGCACAGTGACCCGCAAAAAAAGATATTTAAAGAGGAAAGTTACTGATAAAGACCTTTCCAGGTGAATAAGCTCTACAAATGTGGTGACTATTCGACGCCTACACCAGTCCCGACAACAACCTCAACTACCACAACCACAGCAACAACAACCACCACCAGCCGGGTTCCGTTCACTTCGCGAACCCGTCCAGGACGGACAAGGGTGAGTTTTTTGGGCTCGACGAAAAGCTTTCCGCCCTCTCACCACATCTCTTTGCAGGTAACACCTCGACGAACAACAAAGACGACCACCACAAGAACAACACCTTCCACTCCAACGACAACCACAGCAAGTAGGAAAGCGATAAGGAAAAGTACGAAAATTATTTATTTAGTTATTTGATTATTTATTTATTTATCTACCATGCTAATAGGCGTGCTATGAAACTTGGTAGAACAGCTGTTTCTCGAACTTAAGGATGTGAGGACCTGAACGCTCACTGTGGGATGTGGGAACAGCTGGGCCACTGCCAGCATTCGACGAAGTACATGTCGCATTACTGTAGAAAGTCGTGCGGGATGTGCGACGGTAATAGTGTATCGAGTAAGTTCACACCTTACCTTTGAAACAAAAATATTTTTTTAGAAAGTTGACGTCTAATTGGATTATTTCAGCTACCACCGAAAAGCCGTACGGTAACAAGAAGGGGCGAGGTAGAGGTGGCAAGGAGGTGGAGGAAGGAGGAAGTATACGACAAGGAGGGAAGGAAACAACGGAGAAGAAAACAAAGGAGACCTCGTGCATGGACAAGAATCTCTTCTGCGGATACTGGGCGAAGATCGGCGAGTGCAATAGTGAGAGTAAATTCATGAAAATTTTCTGCAAAGCTTCCTGTGGAAAATGCTAACCGAGTAGTGCCAACCAACTTTTGCGTCGCCTTTTTTTGCTCAAATCCGCGAAATTCCTATTCTTCACTGTTTAGAGTTTTTTGAGCCAGTTGGCTTTTCTAGAAGCTGATTTCTGAATGAATTGAGCTGGATCACCTACCACTCTTAGATTCCTCATAACCGAAGTAGGTCAGGGTACTTTGGAAAGCATTTCCCATTAATTTGCAACCCCATTTTTGCCACTTTCTCCGAATGATTTGTTGAAACTCAATTACCGTACTCCTATTTATGTGTCCTGGTGTGTAAAAATTGCATTTCCGCCGGAATCCTGTGATGTGTCCCGTGCGTTTTTCGTCTTTCGTGCCTTTTCGCCCTTTGTAGCGACCATGTCGCCGGTGCTGTGTGTAGACTGCTGTTAGAGTCAAAATGCATGTACTTCATGTCAGAAATCTCGTCTCAATGTGATATTTGTCAACTTGTTATGAATAAATGTTTATCGCATGGAATTTTCTTCGATCAAAGAGTGTCCAAGTTGTTTTGTGTTCGAATATCGCCCTCAATATGCGTGGAGTTCATTTGTTTTCTTCTAATTTTCTATGAATTCGTTGGAATAATCTAGCGTCTCGACCTTCCCGTCCGCATGGCAAGGCGAGGTCTACCTCTGCTTCTCACCGGGTGTCTGCCATTATGGCCCGCAAGTTATCACGGTGAAATAAAATTATTTCCCATTGAAAGACTCATCGGTTCCTGGAACAGTGGTAAGAGGCGCTACTGACTCCCGAAAGGTCGAGCGATCGATCCTGGCCCTGTCTAGCCATGCCTTCCATCCCTCCGGATTCGGGTACATTGGTACCAAACTTGACTGGTAAGGTAAACACGCTGACAGTATAGCTGCTGGCCCCTGGAGGTCATTGTATAGGCCAAATACGCATTCACCATGCCTTTACGATTCTGAATGGAACACGAATGCACGGCGCGACCTTCGGGACTGGTCAACGCCGACACCTTTACCTTTACCTTTTCTTTACCTTTGGAAGACTCATCAGTGGTTTTTCGCGTTGCCTTGGTATGTTAACATTTTGCATGTCACATCAAGGTCTTCCCCACTGTGCTGTTCACTCTGTGCTTACTAGGGTTTGTTCTTGAATCAGATCGTCCTTTAACCCATTGACGACCGCGTGTCCCGCCGGCGGGACACACCTTGTGGTCCGCGGTGGACCGCGTGTCCCGCCAGTGGGACACACCTTTTGGGCTACGCTTCCTCCCTATTGGGAGACACTGTGGATAGGAGTGTCGATTTAGGCAAAGTTACTACCCATTCTATATTTTCCATTTTATCAATGCTTCAAGATATTCATCAAGTGAACGAACCTTCAACAAGCTCAAAAAAGGGTCAGAAAATCGTCTACTTCTAATGATTACTTGAGGAAGTTTTAACATCAACAATATTCACAGAAAAATTATTCTTTTGATAATTTTGAAAACAATTAATGCCGCTGAGGCCCTTTCATCACTGCACGTGCGCGGTCCCCCGCGCCAGACACGCAGAAAGCGCGCGGTCGTCAATGGGTTAACTTCAACATTATTTTTCATTGCTATTTATTTTCCTGTTTCTTTCAAAGACTCCATTCTATATGGGCCCAGACTCATGAGTAGTGTGCCTGGCATAAGCCTCGAGATGCTACCCGAGTTGTGCGCAAACCCCGATTCATTGTGGTTTATTCTCGGATTATTGGTGGTTCAGACTACGTCCAACACATCTTGATGGCATGGCGATGGCTTTGAGACCTTGAAGTAGTAACGGCGAATAAACCCAGAATTAAACCTGCTCCGACGATGATGATTCATGGTTTGCCAATCGGGCCCCTAGCCGTACTAGTGAATTGTGTTAGACTTTGAAAAATACTGAATAAACCCATTCGATGAATTAACGATTGCACGCCATAGGAGGTATGGGTTTATAGTGGGTATGTTGCCCCTACCTTCTACCATGTGTTGCGCCTTTTGCGCCGAAGAATAGCCTCTAAGTACCAAATCTCAAAATGAGTTTTTCGCACTCTCTTAAAAAATATCTAAATTTATTATAGTAAACACACTTGATTTATTCATACAAAAGAATTGCGGAAGATCTTAGAGTTTACTGTGTGGCGTTCCAATGATATCGATCAGATTTGCGCTGGCAAAGACGTTAGCCGGATCGAGCTCAGCCTGCAAATCAGCAGAAAATGTCGTGAGTGAGATAAAACTCAAGTTGAGATCATTTATGAAGAATGTGCTTTTCAGGAATGGGCACGATCTGATGTGGTCTACCTTTATGGCCTTCAGCAGCGATATTCCAACTGCGCCTTGTGAGGTGAGCATCCATTGTTTCCTTAGCTTTCCGACACCGTGATGATGAGATATGCTTCCTCCACAAGCGATGATTTCATCTCGAGCCGCGGTCTGAAGAAACAAATCCACCTTTTCTTGATGTTTCAGTAGTTTAGTCGTTTGTAGTAATTCAAGAGTATCGATGGAAGCGGAAAAATGCAGCATCTAATCCGTAAGGGATCCCGAATAGAGAACAATAAGCATCAAAAGATGGGAAGGTTTGCTTTTATATGATCAGACCCTGATTCACGAACACGTATACCTGGAATACACCCCGAATTACACTACAAAGCGAGAGTTATTAATGATCGCAATGGAGTTCACTCAAAGGCTATTTGGTGTTAGTACGACGATACGGTCTCGCTCAACTCGAAAGCGCGGTCAGCGTTCCGGTACCTAATATGGCGCTCACACCCTGATTCATAAACGCCCTCCGTGGTTTATTCAGGGTTCATACGGCGCATTACATACCCCACTGGAGGGTTCAGAGGTCTTCAACTAGTAAGAGGTTATACACCTCAAATGAATCCCGCATAAACCCAATTCGCGTTGATGAATCAGAGTTTGCTCGGCAATCGGGGAATCCGAACTCGCCGCAGTAGAATTCACATAAATTGCTAATAAACTCTGAATAAGCCGTTGATGAATCGTGCGCATATTAATGAGACACGAATTATTGTACCACTTTGGGTTTCGGGTATGCCGTTCACAAATCAGGATGGTTTCATCGATTAGTTGTTGAAAAATTCAATATTCCAGAAATGCTTAAACCCGCTGTCGTCAAAAATGCTTCAATCGACCCGCTGCACGACGCCCGACGGACAAAAGTGCTGCTGGTGCCACCCAAAAGTCCAACGATTTTGAGGGAAAACATCCGGGTAAATTTTACCTCTATTTTTTCGTATACTTCCAGCGGATCGCTCACTCCGCGACCGTTAAATCCGAAGTAAAAATAGACGCAAGCACCAGCATCGTATATTTGAGTGACCCTTAACGTTCAATTAAAGTTATTTATTGAGCAGACATCAGCTAGAAGTGAGCGCAGCGCAAAAACGACAAAATAGCCAACCTGCAACTCGCTAGAACTGGGTACTGTACTCCGAGCGCCTTTGCTTGTCGCTTTATGAGCTCGTTGACGTTTCTGCACAGATTCAATACCTTAAAAAATAATTATTGTGAAAATTGGACCGCCTTGGGTATGCTAGCGGTTAACTGCGAGTAAGTTTACCTTGTCCCATGGCACTGACGTTTCGAACGATTCACCAATCACTCCATATTCCATTCCGAGGTCCTAAATTTTTGTATCAATTAAAAAATTTGGAAAAATTAATGAAAGTGGTCCCACTCTCAAATAGGCAATGGCGAACGTCAGTCTATAGCCGAATTTTCCGTTCTCCTCTCCGCCGACCTGGAATTTTCTCTCGTTGAAAGATTAAAGGAAAAATGTTTTAAAAAGTATTCATTTATTTTATTTATTTACTTGACATGGACCGACACCATGTATAGTTGCCAAACAGCATAAAACATCGCAGTAAAAAAAAATCATAAAATACAGCAACTATAGCTCTCCAATGGCCTGTTTGGGCTGATTATGTACCCATGATTTAACTTCTGCTTAGCTAAACAAGTTTGGCTGATTTTTGGCTCATGAAGTTCCTCCACGAACAAAGCAGCGATAATTTTGTCGCGAGAACTCACCACGCCTTTGAACTTATCCGCCAGACCGTAAAGTCGCCTTTCCTCGTTGGCGACCTCGTCCGCTGACCCTTCGAATACACAGGTGGCCGCGCACATCTCGTCGACCTTGATAAAAGCTACTGAAGAATGGCTTTTGTACTGTCAGGAGAACACAGATTCTGGGATCCGTTTATACTTGGAGATAAAGAGGCGCGGCAGCGATGAAGCATAAAAGAACCCTGTCTTTAGCGCCACTGTTGAAAAATGATATCATGAAAAACCACTGCTTCATTGAATGTTTTTATTGACTTTTTCATAGATCAATTTTTTGCTGTGTGCTTTCCATCCTTCCAAAGTTGAGTAAATATGTGCCAGACCTAATGGGGAAGGAGAGGGCGATTTTGAGTAGAAGACGGAAGCGTGGCGCATCCACAGGGAGCTGGTCAACGACGGTTACCTTACCTTCACGTTACTTACTTTCGATTAAATTCGTTAGCTTCCAGTTGTCAAGTAAGCCTGGCTGAATAAAAAGCTGAAGCTGAATAAAACGGTAAAGAGGTTGAGTACCCAGTTCTTTTTCCTAAGGTGAGAAGAGTTACTTTTTACTAAGGTTTTTGAGTGGACTTTATTGATTAAATTAATTAGGTAGATAAGAAACCCCATTTTGGAATTCAAAAGGTAAAAGGTAAAATGGTCGGCATTGATCAAAACCCTGAGTACGCGCCATGCATTCGTGTGCCATTCGAAACGTAGATGTCTGGTTAGTGCCTATTTGGCCTATACAGTAACTTGCTTCGGTAAGTCGCGATACCAATTTAGTGTCTTTACCTTCCCAAATAAGTCGGGTACCAATTTACCACACCCTGGAGGGATGGACGGCCTGGCTAGCCTGAGCGCGCTTCGATCGCTCCACCGCGTGGGTGTGAGCAGCGCTACTTGCCACTGCACTTTCGATTTTGAAATTTTGAGTAGCGCTTTTTGCCACTGCACCACGCGATTTTGAAATTTCAATAACAATAAGGCAATGGGGAGACTTACGTGGAACCCTTTCCATTTGGTGATGTAGAGCCTGCTCATTGAGCTCTTCAACGAAGCCCAGAATGATGTCGACGCTACTTTCAAGGCTTGTCCCATTATGAATTGCGTATTGTCCATCAGCCTCAGCGATGCCGGTTGGATTCGCTGAATTGACAAAGGCGGTTTCATTGTGAAATCCATTCATTTCCGAATTTATTTACTGATTATCAGGGTATCATGGAAATTTTAAAGAACATGAACTACAACGACCATAAGATGATTGAGATTTCCCTAATGTTTCTGAATTTCTTGACCAGATTTTCCTGCCCCTTCGCGATCTGCTAATTGCGCTATTCAGTTGGTGAATGATAATAACGCTATCTCTCTGAAGAAGAACACTTTCAGCAAAAAATCGTTTCATTTTAAGATCATGCAACGGACCGTTCTTACGTTTCTTTTTCTCCGTTTCTTTATAAAACTCCTCAGAAAAGTCTCCACAAAGGTCTCTCCGCGTTCAGTCTTTTCCACCTATGTCGCGCCGTACACTCTTCTCCGTCCGCTTTTCTTTCTAAGTCTCGCGCAACTGTCGTATTTCTCCGCAAAGATTTGACGAGGTGATTTGCGCCGGCCGTTTGTGAATTACGGCGGCGAAAACCCCCGGTGTCATGGCTGAGTGGTCTAGTGGTATGATTCTCGCTTAGGGTGCGAGAGGTCCCGGGATCGATCCCCGGCTCAGCCCGATTTTTGGCGTCCAATTTGAAGATTGGTGAAGTTTCCCTATATACTAAAAGCAGGGACCAAACGAGCATATTCTACCCCTTGTCCCTTTCTTGTTTTTGATTTTTTTCACTGTTGCACAGAATTGATTTCCTTTTTTATAAAATATTGCCTGTCGTGCGACTTCTCTGAAGAACGCCACACCGTGCTCGAAGTCGGGGAACACCAAGCTGCCGTAGTGCTTCACCTCGGGCAGTGGGAATAGTTTGATCGTGGCCTAAATACACAGATCGATAGTCAATTCCTGATACCTTCTCCTTTGAAAAAAATCATAGACGTACTTCAGTCACCACCCCGAGAGTTCCCTCTGATCCCATGATAATGTGGTGGAGGTCGGGCCCGCAGGAGATTCGCGGCACCTGAAAATTCTAATTTTCTCTTCGTTTTGGCTACGAAATAATACTTTTTCTTTTTTAACGAAGTATTTGCCGTCAGAGCTCTGGAATCGATGAATCCATTCAGCCTTGCAGGACGGACAAAACACTTGTCCTGAGCCATGTCAAGAAATGCGTATTTGGCCTATACAATGACTTGCGGGTGCCGGTCGCTATGCCAGTGGGTTTGGTTGGCCCGGACTAGGATCGATCGCTCGACCGCACGAGTGTCGGTAGCGCCTCTTACCGCTACACCACGCGCGTCCGAAGTCAAGAAATGCCTGTGAGAAAATGCGGCAATTTGTGAGACAATGCGGCAGACCAACCTGACATTGTTTGTGAATCATTCCCTTCGGTGTCGCAAAATTTATATGGACGACGAGATCTTCTATGTTGCCGTATCTGAAAAATTTTCATTTTCACGTCCTTATCACTTAACAGCATTGATATTGAACGAGTTCCGGATTTTCGAAGTGTATACCCGAAAAAACCCAAAATATACCTCTAGTGAAGCGCAAACTGATTCATAAACTCGCTTTGGATTTTATTCTGGGTTTATTTGGGGTCTATACGTCGTTTTCTAAATCGCGTTCGGCGTTACATTGGGTGCACGAACTCTCAGCATCTTAGTGAGATGTATCATACCCCATATACACTCCAGATAAACCACTGAGAGCGTTGATAAATCAGATCTAAATCAGATTCGGGGTTTGTTCCGGGTATCCCGTCTATGAATCCGGGCCTTGAGTGTCATTTAAATTTATTTTATTTATTTTTTATTTTATTATTTTACTTGTAGGAATTCGCTTTTTATTCAATCCCTTTTGATTTCCACTACCTATTAGGTTGGTAAGAAAGTTCCCGCCGTTTTTTTCAAACGACTGCTGTAAGTTTAGTTCGAAAGCTTTTGCAGAGTTTGACACAGCATTCGAATGAGAATTATTTGCTCTTTCGAGCTGTATATTTGTAATTTGTGATAATTCCGAATGTCACCGTTTTTTTGGCTTGTAAAGTGAAAAACGAAAAAGTGAAAAAATAACCTCATCGACAGCGATTTTTTTCTGCTCAATTTCAAAGGCATAAATAAAACCTGATAGACCTTTCGAAAGACGATGTTTTCTCTATTAGACGGTAGAGCATTTGTTTTTATTTGTCTCGAAAATGACAAAGTTTTGAACCACTGAAGTCCGACCTTCGGAAAGCAAGAATAATTTTCCGATGACGCTCCTGGTTTTCTTGTGTGCGCTCAAACTGACTTATGTGGAGTTTTCTATACAGAATTTTTTGCTCTACCAGATGATATGTTTATTTTCGAACAGTGATCGATTTTAAAAGATTTTCACGAGAAGGGCGTCTTGAAGTTTCTCGGCAGAGCAAACCTCCAGTTTCAATCTTTTCACCGAATCTCATACAGCATTCGAAAGAGGACGATACTCTCTACAAGATGGTTTACGAAACACTTCAAACTTCCCTGGTTTTCATTGTTTTTTAGGTCGTCAAAGTGGACCTAAATCCGCACTCGTGGACGATTCGACGTCGCGCCGCACGAGACCCACGCGCCACGCCTGCGATTTAGGTCCACTTTGACGACCTAAAAAACAATGAAAATCAGGAAGATCTAAAACGCTATATAAACCATCTTGTAGAGAGTATCGTCCTCTTCCGAATGCTGTATGAGATTCGGTGAAAAGATTGAAACTGAAGGTTTGCTCCGCCGAGAAACTTCAAGACGCCCTTCTCGTGAAAAAACGATCACTGTTTGAAAATAAACATATCATCTGATAGAGCAAAAAATTCTGTATAGAACTCCACATAAGTCAATTTGAACGCACACAAGAAAACCAGGAGCGTCATCGGAAAACTATTCCTGCTTTCCGAAGGTCTGACTTCAGTGGTTCAAAACTTTATAATTTTCGAGACAAATAGAAACAAGTGATATACCGTCTAATAGAGAAAATCATCGCCTTTCAAATGGTCTAGCAAGTTTTATTTATGCCTTTAAAATTGAGCAGAAAAAAATCGCTGTCGATGAGGTTATTTTTTCACATTTTCGCTTTTCACTTTACAAGCTAAAAAAACGATGACATTGAGAGTTATAACAAATTACAAGTACACTGCTCGAAAGAGCAAGTAATTCTCTTTCGAATGCTTTGTAAAACTCTGCAAAAGCTTTCGAACTAAACTTACAGCAGTCGTTTGAAAAAAACGGCGGGAACTTTCTTACCAACCTAATAGCTTTGACCCACCAGCAACTCTCTGATTGATCTCCTTTTATTCGAACGTTGTTTTATTATAATCATTTGATTTTGTGCAAATTTTGAAATATTCGTGAGGAAAGTTACTTGTTTTTCTTCATTCCACTGGCCCTAGTCGACACCCATCCGCCCAACGTCGAAAACTCGATCGAGTCCGGCTCGTGGCCGCATGTGTAGCCCTTTTCGTTCAACTGCCGCTCCAGTGACTGTCCAATGATGCCGGCCTGAAAAACGGAACTGCTGTTTTTGTGCAAAGCGGTACTTTAATGTGCTCAACAGCGCAGTTTGGGAGGTGATGTGACCGGTATTTTGCTTATTACCCGGTATTGGACGTGTGATGCAGTGATAAAAGGCGCCACTTCCGCCTGCCGGACGAGCGATCGATCCTCGCTCAAGCTCTGGGGTGGTAAATTAGTAATCGGCTTGAATGAGATGGTAAAGACAGTGATTTTTGCAGGGGCTGCCCCTCCAACTTATTCTACATGCCGAATACGCGCTCACCATTAGCTCGCCTCGACGATTCTGAATGGAAGACAAATGCGTGGCGCGGCCTTAGAGCACTGATCGACCACTATACCTTTATCTCGGCATTGTTTGGGTTATATGATTGGGTAACTAGGTGCTTTTGCACTGTGAAGTATTTGGAATAGAAGTTGTAAATCTCGCTGAAGAATTCTGTACTTTGAGCAGATTTTGTCCTTTCGGTCTGCCATTATAAAGTTTTTCGAAGGGAAGTCATCTGCACATCGTCACCTGCAGACGCATGTGACATATACGTTAACGGATCGCAACTCAATGATTAGTCTGTTTTTCTCATATTTCTAGTTGTACTTTTACATCTGTGGTATCGCCTCGCCGAACAGCGTGAAACAGAAAACGAAAAAGGAGAAGTGGTCGGCATTGGTCCAAGAAGGCGCCACGCATTCATCTACCATCCCTAATCGTGAGGACATGATGAATGTGTAATTTGCCTATACAATGACTTGCAGGGTCAACCGCTATACCAAGTCAGGGTCTTTACCTTCCCAGACATATCTGACCCCAGATTCATGAACGGAAGAGCGGTCTCCGACACCGTGACGCAGACAGAACCAGACGGCAGAGTCGATGAGAGATTGCGTCTTACATAGGAAGTTTAGGATGAGCAGAGAAAGGTGCGCGCCGTTCACAGGCTATATCTTGGGGTTTATCGGTGGTTTACCAATGATGAATGTGGGCCCTGATATCAATATATCCGCGGAGGGCTAATAGCCTGAGGCCTTTGTTATACCAACGCTCGAGGTGAGCGTCAGCTGCTTGCGAGCGTTGAGCGCCCAGCCGCTAACTCAGACGCTGAGCACGCGACGCACGCACGCACGCGCTCGAAGGATATTATATTACTATTATTATATATTATTATATATTATTATGTATTATTATATATTATTATATTATTATTGTATATTATATTACTATTATTATATATTATTATATTATTATATACTATATTAGTATTATATTAATTATTATTCTTATATTATTAATTACAAGAATTATTATATTGAATAAAACATTTTATATTAAAAGAAAGACAATAAAAAGACAAATAACTACGAAAAACACACGAGAAAATGCGCGACGTGATCGACCGACCCCCAGCGAAAGGGTCAATCGCAGTGCAATGCGCAGCGACGAGAGCGTGGAAGGTTCGCGAGCGTCTGCATAACAGCCCGTGAGCGTCACCACGCCAGCGTCTACGTAATACCTCGTACAAACGTGTCTGGCCCGACGGTGTCTGATACCGAATGGGACCAGTTGCGCTGGCAGACGCTGGGTGACACGACTATAATTACAGATCGACCCAAATTACTCACGACGAAATAGTGTGCACAGAGAGGAGTGACCGAGACCGCGTGGCTTCGCCACGCGGTCTCGGGCGGGTGACCGCGTGGCTACGCCACGCGGTCGGGCTAGGGGAGGAAATCCGGGGTGGGTGAACCAGTAGTGGTGATATGATACGTAGTGGTCACCAGTAGTGGTTTATCATATATCATATCATATAAGCGCCTAACATGACGCGCAGTGAGTAATATGGGTCGACCTGCAATTATATTCTCTGGCGCATGCTCGTCTAACCCTGGGGATGACGTGGATGATATGATCCCCAAGCCACGTCATCCCCGACGCGCAGTGAGTAATATGGGTCGATCTGCAATTATATTCCTCTCTGGGGGTGAGCGTTGGTATAACAAAGGCCTGACAGAAGGATGCAGCAAACCATTGCGACGAAAACCCCGCCTCAAATCTCGCGCCGCTCTCCCTCTTTCTCTGTCTCGTCCGCTCTGCGTCTCGCTCAGACCGCGGCGGGAATTCCAAATAAGGGTTTCCGTCACCGTGATTTGCCGGACTGATGTGCAACGGGCAACACACCATTGGGACGTAGACAATCTAGGATCTGGGCGTCGCGATCACTACAAAATTCAATAAAATTGGCGTTTTGTGTAACAAAGTGAAGCCTTCACGGAGGCGATAACCACCAAGTTCCGCCATGCCTTTGTCTTTCAACCCAAATGGTAAAAGCACGGTGATTGCATCCTTGACCTATACATAAGGTTTGAGGAAGCCAGCCGCCGTCCAAATCAGTGTCCCCACTTTTCCAGACGAGCCTGGTACTAATATACCCGGTCCCGAAGCGATGGAAGGCTTGGTCATCCCCGATGAAGATCGATCGCTTGACCGCGAGCGTGTCAGCACCTCTTGCCACTGCACCACACGCCCATGAATAGAAAGTACGCCGAAGAACTTACCTGCGCTCTGCATGTCAAGTTCTCCTTGTCGATCCAGATGATTTTGTCCATCAGTGACATATCCAGCGAAATCACAAGTCGCTCCTCGTACTCTGGGCATTCCAGGGCGTTCGAGACGGACGTTCCACCACCGATAGGAATAATTGCGCAGTTGGTGCTCATCGCCAGTTGGATTACCTGAAACCGTAGCTTATACTAATCACCATGTAGTTTTATAAACCGAACCCACCTTCATGACATCCTGCTCAGTTCTCGGCCACACAACGAGGTCCGGTAGGCGAGGAAATTTTCGATGGCGCAGGTTAACCATATCGTGAGCCTGAACATTGACTTCTACGATGCTTTTTACTAAGTAGGTCAGCCTCAACTCCGTGAAGGTGCAGCTTTCGTTGACCAAAGGCCACGTACATCAATCATCCATGTACCAGAAATAAACCCCGACATAAACCCCTTACAGGGTTTATTCAGCATTCTTACGAGATCTAGCAAAACTCGGTATGGTGACTATGGTTCCGATAAACGCAATCCACAATCCATAGCCCACAAAGGAAACCTGTGTTCTGCTTATGCAAGCTTTTTAGAAGAAAGTATTAACCTAACGATAAGTCAGCTGAGAAGGAAGTGGAGCTCCCTTTGAGCTAACAGGCTTCGGGTAGAGAGGTGGAAATATCGATTGAGATAAACCAAACCACCAACCAAAAAAAGCTCAAAGTATAATTCTGTGCGACAGGACTAACGGGGGACATAACTGGGCGGTGGCGCCCCGCCCAGTTACGTCCCCCGTTAGGCCTGTCGCACAGAATTATACTTTGAGCTTTTTTTGGTTAGTGGTTTGGTTTTCTAGCGGTGTTGATTGATTCAAAATAAAACTGGTCACTCATCTTTCGAGTTTTAGTTAAAGGGAAGAAAACTGGCCCACCGTGTGACCGTGTCCTCTCATGAGCCTCTTGAGGGGTGCATTCGAGAACGAGATGTTGGCACGGAGGAGTTCCTCAAAAATCTCGTCGTTTTCGACCGGCGCCGGGATCGCAACGTCGTTCAGCGTTTGACTTGGAGTCTGATATCCCAAGAATACTCCGAGCCTCTCCTCGAACCACGGACGGAAGTGTGGCATTATCTGCCCACTGATGTCGTACCTAAAGTAGAGTAATCAAGCGGCTCGTACGATATTTCTGATTGGATGATTGGAAAATCCGTCGTGGAACTCACTTGTCACCTGTCATAGTTACGTTGCCGTTTTTGTCCAGCTTGAAGTACGAGTCCGCATACCCCCACCCGTTCCACTTCACCGTGTTGTCTCTGAAGAGCCGGCTCGATTATTATTAATGGATACATCCTTTGAAAGGGATACGTATAAATATAATATCTCGTCTGAAATACTTCCGCCTAGTTGCTTTCGTAATCCTCTAACGCTGCAGAGTTCATATTTCAATAGAAGTTCGTGGTTTGTACGTGAGAAATGCGGGACCAGGGCCCAGATTCATCATTGGTAACCCCCGATAAACCCCGGGATATAACCCGAACGGCGCATCTGTGTACTTATTCTGAGCTTCCTATGTGAAACGCAATCTCTCATCGACTCTGCTGTCTGGTTCTGACTGCACCACGGTTTCGGAGACCGCTCGTCCGTTCATGAATCTGAGCCCAGGAATCTAATTTATAATCTCCTTTCAACTGAATTTATGAAAAGGTCAAGTAGACGTTGGGCAATTGTTATTGATCGGTTCCAGGATTTACTCTTCCGTGCAAAACTGGAAAAAGTTATCCTCTCGTACTTCGAGTTACTCGAGTTTGCCAAACTACACCCGTACCTTCAGGATACCAAGATTAATAGAGAGTCTGGCATGGAAGTTATTATACCAATTTTGTAATTTTATGTTTTATCAAGCTAGGGAAACTCATTCCCACCGTATCGCCATGGATTTGTGACCCAAATAAAGAGCGGATCATCCACATTCTATGTACGTGGAAGGGTAATAAAGGTCAACCTGTTAGAGGTGCGTTCCATGATAGAAGGACTTCGGTAAAAATCAACAATAGATTTTTTGCTCCATGTGAATGGTTCCCGGCTAGTTACGAGATCAGCCGAATATGTGAAATATTCGATAACTTCTACATTCGCTAGATGGAAAAAATGTAAATAATTCAATTATTCAGTAACTCGGCATGCCAGAGAATTTTAGATCTTCAATTTTTTGCGTTTTCTAACGAGCTTATGAAGAAAGTGTGCTTCGGTGACAATAATATGAAAAAATCCTGAAGTGCAATCCAAAGAAACATTAAAAACTGACCGCCATGTCTGCGGGACGTTGTGTTCCCGGAGATAGTCCATCTGAAAGAGAGTGATGTAGTTGGTTGCTAACCAAGCTTACCAAATCTAAACGGCAAGAGATTCGGTAGAAGAGGGTGCGAATGGATGAGAAATCCTGGATGGATAGGAAAGGCTTTGAAGAAGAATGAAGTAAGAAAATAAATAAACTCGAAGGCAACAGTCGCGACGTTTTCTAAGATTTCGTAAAAAAGGGAGAAGATGTGCGCCTACTGTACGAAAATAGATAAAAGTAATAACATAGAGAAGATAACAAAGGAACTGACACATCACTAGGAAGCTACGAATGTTTTCTTTGATTTATTAGTAAACTTATCGTAATACTTATCTACTTATTTGCCTTCTTAAGTATTCATGTATTGATCAGTTAATAAACGTAGTGCAGTGGTAAAATGCGCTACTTAAACTGCATGATCGAGCGATCGACCCTCTAACGAAGCCCTCCATCCCTCTGGGTCAGATAAGTTGATACCAGATTTGTGTGGATGGTAAAGACACTACCTTAGCCCACGTCATTGTATAGGCCAAATACGCTTCAACCTTACCATCCGACTCTGAACGGAACTCAAGTGCACGGCGTGTCCTATGGGACTGAACAGTGCCGACCACGTTACCCTTCACCCTTTACCTTTATCTAATAACTCAAAGAAACCAAGAGTGGACTCTGTTTCCTTATTTTCTATTTACTGTTTCATCGACTGCATTCGCTCCATTGCTACCCTTCCCTCCCTTTTCTCTCTGTTATTATCAGTAGCTGAATCATAATGGTCTCGCCCGTCATCGTATGAAACAAATAAATAAAAAACGAGACAACAAAAAATGAAGCTGAATGAATAACCGACTTCAAAGCATCCGGAAGTGGGCCTAACCCGCTGACGAAAGCTCTCGCATAGATTTTGAGATTTGACAATCAATGCTTTGCTTTTATTTACGTTGACCTATTGATTTCTATGGATTTTATGGACTTCTTTGTTGGTTTTTCTCAATATTTCTTCTTAGACATATGGTAATTGGCACGCACCGCAATGATTCATGACCGCTAAAGTTCTGCACGAACTGTCGATAAGTTGATTGGCATGTATAAAATCAATCACGGGGCTGAAAGACCCTATATGTAGTAGACCAGTGAAACGAGCCGAGACGACCGTTCATGGATATGAACTGTCGGTATCACTACGACGTCTCCGAATTGAAAGTGCAACCGATCAGCTGACGAGAAGGAAGTCGTGAGCACAGGAACCAGTTCTGACTAGACGGCCGGTTTTTCATTTTCTTTCGAGAGTTGTTGCAACTGCAGCAGTAGACCTAAATGGTGGCATGGGCTCATTGATTGCCGACGGAAAAGGTTTCCTTTGAAACAGCATTGTAAGGTGGTCTTTCAGGAGTATTTTATACTTTTACGGTGACTGTAGGGAACCGCGTGGTGCAGTGATAAGAGGTGCTACTGACACTCGCGCGGTCGAGCGATCGATCTCCGCCTGGCTTACCAAGCTTTTCATCCCTCCGTGGTCGGGTGAATTGGTACCAAACTTGTCTGGGAGGGTAAAGACACTGGCTTGGGATAGAGGCTAGCCCTGGAAGTCACTGCATAGGCCAACTACGCATCCACCATGCCTCAACGATTCTGAGTGGAACGATTCGCAGGTTTCGGTGGTGCAAACTTCTCGGGTGATCTTTTCGAAAAAGGGAGAAAGGTTAGCTATGCAATGCTAAAGGTAAGATGGCCGGAGATGATCAGTCCCTTAAGGGTGCGCCATGCATCGCGCTTTCATTTAGATTCGTGGAGTCCTGATGAATGTGTAGTTGGCCAACCCAGTGACTTGAGGAGAAGCCGTTGTTCCGTCAGTAATTCAAAATTCTCAATAAAGTCTGATACCAACGAACTCGACTCGGAGGAATGGAATCTTCGATTGTGGCGATCGATCACTCAACCGTGCGGGTGTCAGCAGCGCCTCTTACCACTGCACTACACATGCCACCAAGCTATGTAGAATTAAATAAGTGTTGTACCATCAGAAAACCATCAAGGGTAAAACGCTTGGCTAGAATGTGGTGAGCAGTGCTTATCGAGCATGGACAAACTACAACCACCCTATCGAACTTGCCGATACTTTGGCTTTCGATCAATCGGCGTGTCTTTTGATCAAAAGCCGAAAAAGCCGGCAAAAACCGTTCCAACGCGGCTTTTTCGAATAACTTTCTTATAATTCAACTATTTGTATGCGGCGAAGAGAGGGCGGAGCTTAGTCGGTGGTGAGTCACCAAGCGAGGGACCGATGCGGCAACGGAATCCGAAAATCGAGGGGTCAAAAAAATCGACTGAAAGCAAGTTTCACGAAATTGGAAAAAGTGTATATGGATGGATAGATCTCGAGCTGCTGAGCTCAAATCTAGGCCTAATTTCACAAATAGTTGAATTATAAGAAAGTTATTCGAAAAAGCCGTTTAGAGCGGTTTTGGCCGGCTTTTTCGGCTTTTGATCAAAAGACACGTCCGGTACTGTAACTGCTTTCTACGCGTTTGTAATATCGCAAAAGAATATCGTAATGAGCTTGAAATAGACGATGAACAATTGAAACCAGCAAGGCGATGAACAATTGAAACCCAAATCGATTGATCGGAAATAGGAACGAGAAACGAGTCAGGAATTAACATGCAAACAATGACAGAAGGTAACAGCGCGATAAGGGTGCATGGCGCCGATTACCAGCAATCCTGGCATTTGATAAGCCGGTAAATGACACGCTAGAAGTTCTTCCTTCGTGAAGAAATATGTAGAAATTCCAGGTTTGTTTCATCAGCAGAGATCGAACTACAACATTCTACTCGATAGAGGAGAAACTTTCGCCCACTTCAAGCTTTGTTGCGAAGAATATCGCGCACCGACCAATTTGGTATGGGTAACGGATTCAGAAAAACCTCTGGTCAATCAGATCGAGCAGGCCTAATCCAAAAAAAACCCTAGGAAGGAAATATCCCGGAGTTTATCAGTGGAATCTGTCAATGTTTTTTCAACTCTCCAAAGACAAATTTCAAAACTTACAGTTGTGGTAGTTTCGTACTTCAAGCGCTGGATGCAGTGGTAAGGAGTCCTAGTTCCACCCGCACAATCGGGTGGTCGATCCTTGCCCAGGCTAACTAAGCCTACCAGCCCTCCGATGTCGGTAAATTGGTAACAGACTTTCTGGACCCAGATTCATCATTGGAAAACTCCCGATAAACCCCGAGATATAGCTCGAACGGCGCCCGCCTTTATCTACTTATCCTAAACTTCCTAGGTTAAACACAATCTCTCTTCGACTCTGCCGTCTAGTTCTGACTGTGCCGCGGTCTCGGAGACCGCTCGTCTGTTCATGAATCTGGGCCCTGGGAAGGTGAATATACCGAACTGTACAACGTATGGTCCGCGCAAGTCATTATATAGACCAAATGGGCATTCACCATGCCTCTACGGTTCGGAATGGAAAACGAGTGCGTGGCGTGTTCTTAGGAAACTGATCGACGCCGACCACTTTACATCACCTTTGAATATAATAAATGTGGCTCTTGACCTCAAAATCATCCATCAATTACTGTTTTGTGAATCCTTCAAGGGAAAGTCAGAAAAATATATGTATATTGCTTATATGGATGACATATTTTCCACGACAAGTGGTTTGGTGCACTAGGCGCTCTACCAGTTCTTCCCATCCTCGCATTATTTTAAATTTATTGGGATTTTCATATCTTTGACCACCTGCACGACTTCGTATCAGGGAATATGATTCGCTTTGAAATCACGCCCATACAGTTCGGCAAACAAGTATCCACGAGGTTCGATTTATGTGCAACGAAATGGTCCAACAGAGCAGCTATTGACTTCTGGGGATTCTAGGAACGAATTGCAATTGTTCCCGCTTTTTTGTTTAATTCCGAATCTACTCGGAGAGGAAAGGAGTTGTTTGGAGGCGGAAACAAATTTTCTCGATATAGAGTTGTTGCTACTTTGATAAATACAATTTTTACTCAGATACCCCCGGTGGTATTAGACGCACAGAGCCAAGTGTGATCATAGTGCAACTGCAAGTAAGTGTGGTACAGCATCAAATATCGAAAAACAGAAGAAATATCACTACAAAGGTGGCGAGCAAAGGACAGACACTGTTACTCGACGCAAGCGAATGGTGTCGCTTCGGAATCACTCTCGTCCGATAAGGCCGTTGATAAGGCGTGGACGGGATTTTAGAGGTCAGATTGCAAAGGTCGTCATCGAGGAGGTTAATTCGCTAAGCTTTTTGACTCAACCACTCAATTGCCTGCTTTTGGGACCACCATTATTGGCAGGAATTGGGCTGTTGAGAGTTAAGAGTCACCTACATCAAATGGTAGCAGACCATGTGATGGAGTAACACCTTTTTACGTTAGTTTCACCTTCGATGCAGAAATAATCCGTCGTTCAAATTTTGTTTACGTAGTTGGCCCATATTCAATTGCATGCTATACTCGAAAAAAAAACCGCACCATATTCCCCGACTGAACCTGACCCATCAACGCGGTGTGCGGTTAATAAAGCGTTCATTCGGTATATAAACGAGGTTTAACACACTGCATTGCCGCGACAGTTTTTCAGAGAACTAGAGCAAATGAACTGCCATTGTTGCTTCCTCAATACTCTTTATTCTCTTTATATTATCCTTTCCCCACCGATATCCAGTCATTAATCCATTTTTAATGTTGCAGTCTGAGCCCTAAGAAACTAAGGAAGCCTATGTGTTACAAAATATTTTCATTCCGCATAGACAAAGCTTCCTTTCCCCGGGACTCCGGGGCTTAGGATGATGCCTAGCTAGATAGTATTGTAAAGGGAGGAGGGTGCTAGAGATTCCGACGTAGTGTGGTTAAAATTGAGGAAGAAAAGAAAGAAAACATCATAAAGGGCGAAATAGTGTGGGAGAGGGAGGAGGGTGCTAGAGAGTGCGAGAGAGTATGGGTGAGGGAGGAGGGTGCTAGAGAGTGCGAGATAGTGTGCTTAAAATTGAGGAAGAAAAGAGAAAGGAAATGCCAGAAATGGCGAGATTGTGTGGAAAAGGGAAGAGGGTGCTAGAGAGTGCGAGATAGTGTGCCTAAAATTGAGGAAGAAAAGAGAAAGGAAATGCCAGAAATGGCGAGATAGTGTGGGAGAGGGAAGAGGGTGCTAGAGAGTGCGAGATAGTGCGGTTACAATTGAGGAGGAAAAGAAAGAAAACGCCAGAAGGGGCGAGATAGTGTGGTAGAGGGAGGAGGGCGCTAGAGAGTGCGAGATAGTACAGGTAAAATTGAGAAAGATAAGTAACAAAACGCCAGAAAGGGTGAGATAGTGTGGGGGAGGGAGGAGAGTACTAGAGAGTGCGAGATACTTACTTTGATACTTTGATGGTCCTTTCTTCAGCTGGAGATCTTCTCAGCGGGGACCACAACTCTTCCAGACCGCTCGATCTCTAGCAACTTGCATCCAGTGAGGGAGACTCCGTTCTCTGAAAGACTTTGAAAATGAGTCCGCCCATCTTGTTGGCGGTCGTCCCAGTGGTCTCTTATGGTCTCTTGGGAGCCATTCTGTGACACGGAGGCTCCATCTATCGTCCTTCCGTCGAAGCAGGTGTCCAGCCCAACGATATTTTGACTTCTTCATGTACTGCAGTGGATCTGCTAGCTGCAATTTCTCCCTTAGCTATGAGCTTCGTATGCCTTGTTGCCGTTGTTGGCGAAGGCTCAACTTCAGAAAGCATCTCTCCAGAGCACGATGCGTGGTTTGCATGGCTTTGGCGACGGCTTTGTTATCAGGCCAGGTTTCGGTCGCGTAACACATCGCTGGCAGTACAGAGGCGTTGAATATCGAGGCCCTAAGGCCGGCATCTTTGACCTGATCGGTGACTTCGCGGATCGAACCGAAGGCTGCCCATGCTGCGCGTCTCCTGCGGGCAATTTCAGGAGCCAGGTCGCTCTCCTTGTTCAGCTCTCGTCCCAGATAGACGTAGGAGTCAACTCGTTGCAAAGCGACTCCGTTTAACTTCACGAGTCCCGTGTCACACCACTGGTTGACCATAAATTGCGTTTTGGACATATTCATGTCCAATCCAATCTTCCTACCTGCCATATCGAGCTCGCTCAGCATTTCTTCGGCTTCTGCTGTGCTGTTAGAGATGAGCACTATATCGTCAGCGAAGCGAAGATTGCTGATCCGTTTACCATCCACAGGGTAGCCTTTGGCGTCCCAGTCCAAGTTCTTCATAGCATCCTGAAGTGCAGCTGTGAATAGTTTCGGAGAGATCGTGTCTCCCTGCCGTACTCCTTTCTCGATAGGAATTGTAAGCTTCCGATCGAACAACTGGATAGTAGTAGACGTATTCGAGACGCATTCGTCAAGAAGTTGGACGTAGGACGATGGTACGCCAGCATGCACAAGAGCGTTTCCCCTGCATGGACCAAATTCAGACTGTCGCACAGCTCATCGAAAGGAGCCGCGAATATCACATCTCACTTGTTCTTGTCTTCGTGGATTATCGGAAAGCGTTCGACTCGGTGGAAAGAGTGCGAGATAGTGTGCCTAAAATTGAGGAAGAAAAGAAAGGAATTGCCAGAAATGGCGAGATAGTGTAGGAGAGGGAAGAGGGCGCTAGAGAGTGCGAGATAGTACAGGTAAAATTGAGAAAGAAAAGTAACAAAACGCCAGAAAGGGTGAGATAGTGTGGGGGAGGGAGGAGAGTACTAGCCAGTGCGAGATAGTGTGCCTAAAATTGAGGAAGAAAAGAAAGAAAACGCCAGAAGGAGCGAGACAGTGAGGTAGAGGTAGGAGGGTGGTAGAGAGTGTGATAGAGTATGTGAGAGGGAGGAGGGTGCTAGAGAGTGCGAGAGAGTATGGGTGAGGGAGGAGGGTGCTAGAGAGTGCGAGATAGTGTGCTTAAAATTGAGGAAGAAAAGAAAGAAAACGCCAGAAGGAGCGAGATAGTGTGGGAGAGGGAGGAGGGTGCTAGAGAGTGCGAGAGAGTATGGGAGAGGGAGGAGAGTGCTAGAGAGTGCGAGAGAGTATGGGTGAGGGAGGAGGGTGCTAGAGAGTGCGAGATAGTGTGCTTAAAACTGAGGAAGAAAAGAAAGAAAACGCCAGAAGGAGCGAGATAGTGTGGGAGAGGGAGGAGGGTGCCAGAGAGTGCGAGATAGTGTAGGAGAGGGAGCAGAGTGCTAGAGAGTGCGAGAGAGTATGGGTGAGGGAGGAGGGTGCTAGAGAGTGCGAGATAGTGTGCTTAAAATTGAGCAAGAAAAGAAAGAAAACGCCAGAAGGAGCGAGATAGTGTGGGAGAGGGAGGAGGGTGCTAGAGAGTGCGAGATAGTGTGGTTAAAATTGAGGAAGAAAAGAAAGAAAACATCATAAAGGGCGAAATAGTGTGGGAGAGGGAGGAGGGTGCTAGAGAGAGCGAGAGAGTATGGGAGAGGGAAGAGGGTGCTAGAGAGTGCGAGATAGTGTGGCTAAAATTGAGGAAGAAAAGAAAGAAAACGCCAGAAAAGGCGAGATAGTGTGGTAGAGGGAGGAGGGCGCTAGAGAGTGCGAGATAGTACAGGTAAAATTGAGAAAAGAAAAGTAACAAAACGGCGGAAAGGGTGAGATAGTGTGGGGGAGGGAGGAGAGTACTAGAGAGTGCGAGATAGTGTGCCTAAAATTGAGGAAGAAAAGAAAGGAAATGCCAGAAATGGCGAGATAGTGTGGGAGAGGGAAGAGGGTGTTAGAGGGTGCGAGATAGTGCGGTTAAAATTGAGGAGGAAAAGAAAGAAAACGCCAGAAACGGCGTGATAGTGTGATAGAGGGAGGAGGGCGCTAGAGAGTGCGAGATAGTGTGCCTAAAATTGAGGAAGAAAAGAAAGAAAACGCCAGAAGGAGCGAGACAGTGAGGTAGAGGTAGGAGGGTGCTAGAGAGTGTGATAGGGTATGTGAGAGGGAGGAGAGTGCCAGATAGTGTGGTTAAAATTGGGGAAGAAAAGAAAGAAAACACCATAAAGGGCGAAATAGTGTGGGAGAGGGAGGAGGGTGCTAGAGAAGGCGAGAGAGTATGGGGGAGGGAGGAGGGTGCTAGAAAGTGCGAGATAGTGTGCTTAAAATTGAGGAAGAAAAGAAAGAAAACGCCAGAAGGAGCGAGATAGTGTGGGAGAGGGAGGAGGGTGCCAGAGAGTGCGAGATAGTGTAGGAGAGGGAGGAGAGTGCTAGAGAGTGCGAGAGAGTATGGGTGAGGGAGGAGGGTGCTAGACAGTGCGAGATAGTGTACTTAAAATTGAGGAAGAAAAGAAAGAAAACGCCAGAAGGAGCGAGATAGTGTGGGAGAGGGAGGAGGGTGCCAGAGAGTGTGAGATAGTGTGGGAGAGGGAGGAGGGTGCTAGAGAAGGCGAGAGAGTATGGGAGAGGGAGGAGGGTGCTAGAGAAGGCGAGAGAGTATGGGGGAGGGAGGAGGGTGCTAGAGAAGGCAAGAGAGTATGGGAGACCGGATATCACAAGGATCCTGTGAAGATAGAGAAATCATAATGAAGAAACTAAGGCGATCGTGAGGCATGGCGGGCTCCGTGTTTATATAAGCCCTTTGTGCCCCTCCAATTAGCCAGTGGCCGTTGATCTGGCGCCGAATTCCTCGAGGGGCTTGCGTCTGGCAAACTGTGACTTGGATTTGTATGTGACCTTGGGTGAAGGAGGGCAGACGCTGGATGGCGATGGGAGTGATCATCATATCGATAGTTATCCATTCTATGATCAGGCGTCTCGACAGTGGGTTGCTCGATGGATCGCTGTTGACCTTGTCGTTGACGTTGTTCTGTTCCTGCAAAGAACCGGTCGTTATTCATGGTAAATAGTAGTAGCACAAAATGGTAAGCGTCCCGAGGATAGATTACGTCGATCAGCTGACTCTTCGCAGCCTCCTGAGAAAGTGCGCTCTAATCGCGATCATGCAAACCCGTTTTGTTATTCTACTTTCCGTTACTCATTCCATTTTTAACCAACATTTATTGAACATGCAATCTTTATTGTAGTGAAGATATCCTGTTTGTTCTCTTATGGTGACTCTCATAGTGTAGGAGAGCATTTCTTTTTTCTAGAATGAGCGAGGACGTGTTCGACATACTACACCTACCAACGACTGCAATTCGCCGAGTGTTTCGATTCTTGAGGCTAGTTCAATACTTCCTCTTTTCTGGTTTCTTTCTTCGAATCTGCTTTCAGATTTTATCGGAATTCATAAGTGCAGTGCACTTTAAAACGTAAACTTTCTGGTGTTATGTGTGTTCGTGAGTGCAGCCGAAAAAATTCCCCGAGACCTTAATTTTTGCTTGCCTATAACTACATCTATTACTGTTGTGTTGTTCTTGAGAGCTCTAGAAAGTAGAAAAACCATAATAAGGTAACATCAACAAACAAACAATATTTATATTTCGTATCACGAGATGTTCTAAAGGAACGGGCTCCAGAATTCTTAGAAGAGCCTCTCTCAATTTTCTCGCATTTTGGCAGCACTTTATTCTCCCAGCTCTTCCTCGAATCAGGTGGTCGACTTGTTAAAAATTCTGCTGGCTGCACGACCGAACCCATTTATACCGGAATTCTTGTCTCCTGTGAAGTGCCCTGTTTTGGGTTGCTTGGGATTAGGAAAGGTGGGACTAATAGTGATCTATCCTTGCTTCCTCTTCCTTTCAGTGAAACGTAAGTAATGCGACCGATTTTGCTCTCTCTTACACCATCATATCGAACTTGGATCCTTCTATCCCCATAATAGGAGTTGCTCTAGTTACCTATTCATCAAAAACAAACTATTTATAGGTATCCGGATATCCGAAATGTCGAGAAAGCTCTTCCTACTTTATCTGCTCTATGCGAAGATGAGTATCGAAGAATCGACCGTGAGGTATTCTCACGTCGAGATTTTAAGTGGTAAGCGTTTTATTTTTTGTGCTCTGTATTTTTGAGCTATTCTGGTGTGAGATACTGTTTTCAAAATTTGGTGGGGTTTCGTGCATTAAAGCCATCGGCACTCTTCATCATCAGGCAGTCCAGTGGTCGGAAAGCTTTTTCGCTCAGTCTCGCCCAAAATTCGTCTAAGCAGATTCTCCGATATTCTTTCCATGAATGTGGCGCTACTTTCTCAATTTTAAGTCGAACACCACTAATAGTAGGAGTGCTTTATCGTGGATCACTTATTTCTCGGGTGTAACTTCGTCTAGAGAAATTATTTCGGGTTTCAACGTATTCGGTGGTTAAGGATAAACCGCTGTTACTACTGGAATGGATGATCTTGGACCGAGATCCGAAATGCAGACAGCAGAATCGTGATTAGCACCTCACGTAATCTCCACAAACGAAGTTTGGGCAAGGTTAGGTGTAAAAGGTTGATCCGGCCAGTGTAGTGTTAGTGTCATGTTTACAAAGTACCAAATAACATGCCCTATTTTCAGCGCCTCAAGATTTGCCTTTTAGGGGAGTGGATTTTCATATGCTTCGTAGTGTGGGCGTGGGCGTGGGCGCTACTGACACCCGCTCGGTCGAGCGATCGATCAAAGGCCGAGCTAACCAATCCTTCCATCCCTCTGATGTCGCGTAAATGGTATCAGACATGTCCGGGAAGGTAATGGCATTGACTTGGTATAGCGGTTGGTCCCCGGAAGTCACTGTAGGCAAAATACACTTCGCAGGTCATTATATAGGCCAAACACGCATTCACTATGCCTCCACGATTTGAAGGGAACACGAATGCGGCGGCGCGTCCGTAGGGGACTGATCAACGCCTGCACCTTTACCTTTACCTTTTACTTTTATGCTTCGTTGTGCTTCGTGCTACTTGTTCTTCAATGTGAATTTGTCATTTTATTGTTAAGGACGAGATTTGCCAGCAGCAACGACGAAGATAGCATGGCGCCTCGTGGACTTCATAGTATGGCCTATCATGAAAAAGAGTGTGCCATGTATGCTTTTGGCGGTGAGGCTCCTGATTGGAGACTACAGGGGGATTCGTGCGGACCTGCCTCTTTTAATGATCTTTGGAAGCTTGATATGGTAAGGATGAAGTTTTAGAGATTTGTTTTCAGTTCTTTCCCTCGATAAAGTGCTCTTTTAATTTTTCAATTCTCATTAGAGTGACCTAGAAGTTCGTGTGTATTTCAGATTCTGACTTCCTTTATTCATAATTCAAGGAAAATAAATGAATGACCAGTGAGGTGATCATCGTTAAGCACGACGGATTGCCAGCGATCCGGTTATGAATTGTGCTTAACCATGATAACCTCAATGATCATTTATTTGTTTTGCTTGAGTTATGAATAATGGAATTCAGAATCTTAAATGCTCCCGAACTTTGTTCACCGCAATATTTTCCTGACATTACATTGTTTTTAGACGACGCTCAAATGGTCTCGTGTGGTCGTTAAATCTTCTCCCTATCCACTGCCAAAGTATTTGTGTTCCATGGTTGTGTATAAGGTGAGTGCCTGCTCCCATATGCTGATTTGTTTAGTATTGTTTTTCTGCTAAACCTCTTGCTGTTGTGGAGAGGTTTAATTTAATTTTATTCTCCCGTAACTACTGCTACAAAGTGTTCAGTAAATTTCTGAGGATGTTAAATGTGGATTTTGTCTGTTTCAGGACGAACTGTTGATATACGGTGGTTGCCGTCCACTTCCTCGTCATGGTAGCGCCATGCACCTCAACGAACTTCATATCTTCAATACGGAGAGGAAAGCATACCGGATTGTTAGTTTTTTCTCAATTTTGGCTCAATTTGTTCCTGAGTAACTTGTTATTAGTTAGATGAACTCGCTCTTTGTTCTTTGTGTTCAGTCTTTGTCGTTATTGCACTTATTGCATACCAGTGGTCGGAGGAATTTTTCCATCTAATTCTGTTCAAAGATGATCTTCCGGTCGGACTGATCAAAAATCTGATGTATCTTCCGCGAATTTTAGGTTGGTCTGGTCGTAATCACCGATTCGACTCAAACGACAATTAGGGTGGTCATTTTGGCGATCACGATATTGGGATATATTTTTCGAATTTCGGCCGAATACCACAAATGACGCTAATTCGGTGGTCATTCCTTCAAATATAAATCGATTCCAGCAGTTATGAGTGGGTTACCGTAAAGGTACCGGTAACAGTGTCTGTGTTAATCATTCCTCTAAGGCAACGCAGCCGCGTTGATGTTCAATTCGAAATCATAGAGGGTGCGTTAATGTGTTTTGGCCTATACAATGGTTAACAGGGGTCAGTCACTATACCAACTTCAATGTCTTTACCTTCCCAGACGGGTCTCTCACCAAGTTATCCTACCCGGTGAGTTAAAGGGCTTGGTTTAGCCGGCGGGGATCTATCGCTAGACTGTGCCAGTGGCGCCTCTTAACCTCTTACCACGCTCGCCTACTATGAAAATGTACAGATGAGGATGTTGGAATGATGTGTCGGAGATTTGGAGTGATGGTGTACGTACTTGAATCCACTGAAATCGGTGAAAAACATCAGATCCGTGACCAACGAACTTAACAGTCTATTTGGGTGAAGTGTTATGGAGGCCGTTTGCTCTTGCTCAGCCATTTTAGTAAACGAAATGCGTAGTATTCACCGAAAATTAAAAACATAGGCTTCAGATTCGTGATCAGCATGTAAAATAATCTCTTTACACAAAGTTTTTGGTGTTTACGGCCTGACCACTTTGTGAGAAGTATGGGTGATCATGAGAGGCAGAATTTGAGAAAAGACATCAGTACCACTCAGGTAACCCCATAGGTGATGTTCGAGAGAAAAAATTTATTTCTCAGACCACTAGAGTGCAAGAAGTGAAACAACGCCGACTTTTGCGGACTGTTGAGCTAGCCATGTTTTCAGTTGGCCACAACAAATGACGGTCCGAATCTTGCCGGACATGCGTCATGTATGCATGGTGACCTCTTCATCGTGCACGGGGGAGTAGTTTCCACGTGTGAGGTGAGCTATCGTGTCTCGGTGCTTGATATGCGAACGAAACGTTGGTTCCATGCTCCACTCCCCGGATTTCCGACGTGAGTTGTTCTGTCAAATTCCTCTCCAGGCTTTTTTCAGTTCTTTAATTAAATTTGTCGTTAGTGTTACCACGTTCATAACTTAGCAGATCAAGCTAAATACCTAGACAGAGCTCCAGTATACGTCAGTTGAGTTGCAGTGTAACTTAGAAAGGTATTACCAAATGGAGCAATGGTAAGAGATGCTACTGACACTCGCGCAAATTTGCTTTTTGGTGGAGTAGATTTTCATATGCTTCGTAAGGTGGTAGGGGCTCTACTGACACCCGCTCGGTCGAGCGATCGATCCCCGCCTGGATAACCAGGTCTTCCATCCCTCTGATGTCGGGTAAATGGTATCAGACTTGTCCGGAGGTAAAGGCATTGATTGGTATAGCGGTTGGTCCCAGCAAGTCGTCGTATAGGTCAAATACGCATTCACCATGCCTCTAGGATCCTGAATTGAACACGAATGCGGCGGCACGTCCTTAGGGGACTTATCAAAGCCGGCACCTTTACCTTTTAAGATTTACCAGGTGGACTAGAAAAGTATCATTTTAACGCGTATAGCAGTCAGTACAGTACACCAGTGAGTTACTGAGCGCAGTTGTCAACCTCAAGAAATTCAATCCAAGTTATAAGGTAACTCAACTGGCATATATTGAAGTGAGCACGTTTAATTTTTAATACCTTTATAATGCCTTTGTAGACGTTGTATTCTCCAGAATATTGATTTTCAGCGTGCTGCATTATCTGGCTACTTCAGTGATACCAAGGTGCGTACCAATTCTTTTCATCGACTCCATTTTCTCTTTTTACCACACGCTCAAGTTTCTGAAACGTTTTGTTCATAGAGGTTTCATAGATTTCACCACTTATACCTTTCTAGTTTTATGGTTGGTTCTTCATCTCTTGTTGTTCTTCGTGAGGGATGTCTCCTTGCCACTGGTGAAAATATGCGGGACGAAATGTAGGTTTGCTCTTCTTGTTTCCAATCTTTATTGCTGGATGTTGTTTCATTTACGATATTCGTTTTCTTGCTCTTCCAGTTTCTTTGATTTGTCACTTAGCAAAATCGCATTAATATTTTTCAGTGAAGACAATACCTCAATACTGTTCATTTTCGATCCGAAAGATCCGGAGGGAGTAAACTGGGAATACAAACTCGTGCCCGTTAGTCCTCCTTCATTATGGTGTCCTTCATTGTGTTCGAACTTCAAATATTGATTCAGGGTGTGGGACGTTGGTGGCCATCTGTGGGGCTTTCCCCGCCACCATCGAACCGGAACTTTGGTGGGATTGCGGTGATGCGATCTGCACATCTTGTGCGACTAATTTCGCTTGGCTTGCCGCAAAAGGGCAGCAAGGTTAGAGCCGTGCGTTTATTTCTGTTCCATATCGTTTTTACCATTTTCCTTTCCATTCAAGTGAGCGCGTCTCACAGGAAGTGTGCAGCTGTAGTTAGTTTTTTTTGTCTGGAGCGGAAATGAAAGAAATCGTCTTCTGGGAAAACTAGACCTAGTCGTCTCTCAATAGTTCCCTTTCTAACGTACGTTGTCATGACTCACATGACATAAATGTCTTGTATATCCTTGATATCATTCAGCAACAGCAAACATTTTAGTTTCGTGACGAGGGCCTGGATACCCGAATGGTGTGAAAATTCGGGTTCATCAACACAGTCTAGGGTTTATTTGAGGTTTATGGACCGTTAGTAGTTTGGGGCGTAGGTGGGTTTGGCACGGGGTTAACCCTAAATGAACCCCGAATTAGCTCCAGAGCGCGCTGATGAGTTTAACGTCATTCGGTGTATGTTTTGGGTATACGTTTCATAAAACCGGACCCAGAATGTGAGACGTCCGTGACTTTTAACGAAAATGAATTCCAGGATTCGCGGTGCAACATAACCTACGACGGAGTGCAGAAACGAAGTACCGCTTTCATAAAGTGAGCCATTTTGAATGAATTGTGAATGAGTGAATTCAAATTCTCATACTTCCGTCAATGTAGTGGTAGTTATCTGTTTTCCAAGTTTTCAAGTGTGCTAGTTTCTCGATAATAATGATGGTTAACACCGTTTTATCGTTCACTCTTCTCCGAGTCCTCCAAATATTTTGCATCGGAAAGGAATACGATGAGAAAACCAGTGATTCCGGACCTGAACCATGTTGTACTATAATATTATCGTAAGTTGGAAAGTTGAAACTGTTCGATGTTAATAGGGTTTTGAACTTGAACGGAACTCGAATGAAGGACAATTCATCAAGAAAGTTATTATCTTCTGTTGGTCTATTCGGTGTTGGCCTAACAACTCTCCGTCTGGAACCTGTAATCAAGGATTAACCATTCGATGACAAGCCGTGGTAGATCTCTCTTCTTCTTTTTCTAAGCGTTTAGTCCCGCGCAGTCGCGGGGTCCGCTGTTCTTGTCAAAAGTCGCCATCTACTCCTATCCAGAGCGTCTTGGAGCGTAGCTCTGACTTCCTTAAGGTCGTTTTTGATAACGTATATCTGTCCAATCACCCTTCACTTAATTTTTCAAGAACTTGCTGCTCAATTCAAATCTACGTTTCCTGTGCTCTTTATTCTAGTTCACTCTTATTAGAGGTATGTGCGCTGTGTTCTCGAAACGGAGATGTCTCGCAGAGAGCAGGTGCGACGTTACTGTCGTGAGAATGATCCAGGTGAACAGGAGAGAAGCGCTAAGGTTAGTATCGAGCTTCGAACCTTTTTCTTTTTTGTTTTCATCTAGAAATCTCTCCTTTCAGCTGTCAGAGGTCATCAGTTACGATGGTATTACGTGTGATCTTGGTCGCTGCTACCTGTCCACGATGGAGGCGGAGAACTGCAAAGGGTAATTTCTGGAATTAATCAGAAATGTCGTATTGTTAGGAAGTTTTGGGTCGTTTGACGCTTTTTCTGTTTTTGTTGTTTGTTTTTTCTGTCACCGTTAGTCGCCACACTGATCCAACTAGTGGGCGTATCAGCGATGGTTTTAACCGCTGACCGCCCTTATTACATTCTCAACTTTTCTATAGCTATGAATGCCTTGAGGGGAAATTAACGTTAGTCACAGGGAAAAGATCTAGGGAGTTGGCTCGATTGGAACCGAACTCCAGCGAAACTCTTGAACTCTTCACAGGTCATTTTAGTTGTTTGGGCTCTAGGAGACTGGAGTATGCTCTAGCGGAATAGCCGTTGTAATTAAATGTGGTGAGATCTGTTGGACTATTTATACTCCCAGCGAAGATTCGAGAACGACCAACCAGTACCACACATTTATTGTGGGTGCCGTTTTTCGAAAATTTCGATTATTCCTAGCAAAAGAACTAAGGAGTCTATTATTTATTTATTTATTTATTTTACATGAACAAGCCGTGTGCAACGGTGATATGTTAAACAAAACATTAGGCAGTACGTTTTCGGCACTTGTGTTTAGCGTCCTTATTGCGTGTTTCCTAGTATTATAAATATTTGTGAAATTGCATTCCAGTTGAAATTATCTTAATATCTTCAAAGGGCCAGATTTTCAACGAAGCCACGCACAATGGACTTAGTTACGATAGCTGTAACGATAGACCCACGAGCAGAATCGCAACGAGTGGCGCCGTTTGATGAAGTTGATGTCGCAGAATTGAGACTCCGGCTTCGAACGATGATCGCGCAACTTCGTGCGTTTATTTCTATTTGAATTTCTTCTTCGCTTCGCCCCATCTTTTTTCTGAGTTCGAATTTTAACTTTTTTAATCCTACATTAATTTTGAAAAGTCCGTTGCCCATCTAGAACTGGGGTGATCGTTGAACTTGTACCAAAGGATTCAACGAGATATTTACTATTTTCCCTGCACCATTTCTCAGAACTTTTGTAGTGCTTAAGTTTCCCAATTTCGCATAAACGAGCCATGATTAATTGTTTCCAACATTCGTTTATGTTGATCATTATCTGACTACCGCTGGCGCCCACTGGCTTTATTTCTGGGTCTGTATTCATGAACGGTTTTAACCAAAATTTATCCAACTAGCGCGCGAACCGTGATTCATTAACACGCGCGTTGGGGCCCGTTCAAGATTTATTGGCGTGTATGAAGTCTAACACAGCTCCGTACCATGAGTATTCGTATACCCCATGTGACGCATAGACCTGCGCTAGTAACGTGTGCTGTTCCTCGTACAAACCCCAACTAAACCCCGAATATACCCGGGCGCATTGATGAATCACAGTTTGCGCGCTGCGGGCGCTGTTTTGTTTCTGGTTTTGAAAAGTCCTCGAGTGGTCCATTGCATATGATATTATCTTTTCGGGTATTTCAGATATGAAGTACTACTCCACTAGGCCAGATGTGCTACTCAGTCCAAACCTGCCATCGCGAAACAGCAGCTTCCGTCGAATGGTTGCGTTTACGGCTGAGATCTTAGTTGACGAAAACTTTGATCCCATGCGGGACTTGCAGAGAATCGAGTAAGCTATTCGTTAAATTCGCTTTTATAGTGTTCAGATTTACTTGTATAGACCGACTCTCGTATCGTCGCAGTTTTCAGGTGGATTCCTCAAGCAGTACAGTACGGTGGACCTCCGGAGACGCGGAAGTACTGTGTTGTTGCTGCTCGTGGCGAAGTTGTTGTACACGGTGGAAGTGTCCATTTTGGAGACGGTATGGGTATGATGGGCTACACCTATCTAATGACACCAGTGGTAACCCCTCCTGCACAAGCGACACCTACCTCGAACGGCATCTGCCAGAACAGATTTGATTTTAATGTGCTTGTGATTCATTGAGTGTTGAACCTCAAGTGAAACGGACATTTTGAGCGCTCACCTATCTAGCTTTTGTCTTCATTTTCTGCTGTTCTCCTTCTTGTTGAAGTTTTTTTTTCTTGCTACGCCTAGATCATTGTGGTGTAGAAGCACGTAATTAGCTAGCTTTGAAATGTGGAATTTCATTCCTGCATTGTAGACCTAAAATTGTCCTTGCAATTTATATAGCTTTCGATCATGAGCTCATGTATGCTTCTATTTTTATCACCAAAAACTCTTTTATTAACTATTTGATGCAGCGCTAGAAGTGTTGTATTAAAAATAAGGTCTACAGGGGACCCTATGCTAAAAAGAATCCCAACAAGCAGTTACTATTCTAAATCGTTATTCAGTGTTAATGTTGCATTACAAACACTTTCTGCTGCGTAGATGTTATTGTGCTTAATGAGAATTGACAACTGCAATTCATAATTGCTTAGTGACATCTGCTTCTCATCGATCTCATCTTAAAATTTTGCTGAAATCTATCGTCTATCGAACACCAAAAAGCGTCTAGTCGTTTAAAGGTGTAGACTAAGATGCTGTAGCAATTTGGTCCGTAATAGGGTTCGGGTAATATTGTTTGTTCTTGTTGTTGTGTCGTTCGTTTTTCGATGAAGCCACTTTAAACTTTTTCATTATCCTTAGTTTGCGTAGCTGAGCCGCTCATATATGTTTTATGTCGTTGCACTGTTAAAATTCACGTTGAATTGATCATTCAGGTTGATATTTATTAACTGGTCGAAGAGGCGGAAATGGTGAGTGCTTTCACGTTGTCCGCTGCTCAATTTAGAACAATGGACTTGTGCAGGAGCCGAATTTTTCAGAGCGCTGGTCTAGTCATATGTGAAATCCCTCAGGATCTCAAGAACGAACTCAAAACATTCCGATTTTCGAAGAGCACCTCGTTGGATGTGTTGATATGTGGGTTGTGAGATTTTGCCGTTTATGTTCTGGATTACGACCGTCAATGTCGGGTGTAATTGCGCAAGAATGCGTTATTCGTAGCTTTAGCTTGTTAAATAACGTTGTGTTTTCAATCCTTTGCCGTTTTTTGAGTTTCAAATCAAACATGTTTGAGGAAGTTGACATTGACAGTTGGCAGTGACTGTGACAGTTTACCTGATAGTGATAATTCTCTTGCGATCGGCGCTGGTATTATCTGGTTAACCCGTACTCGACTGGAGATTAGAGGGTGACCCGTACTCTGATTCAATCTGCTGTTTTCAGTGAAAGTTAATCGCGAAACGCAACGAATAACCTTGGAGGACAAGATGGAGGTATGTGCATTCTCTAGCATTCCTGATATTTAGCCGGTAAAGCGTGTGATTTGGTGTCAAGGCCCCGACACTCCAGTACGATTTCCGGGACTATTTTTGTTAATAAAATGTACGAGCACTAACTACTCTACTCTAGACGGGGGAGTTTTTTCTTTTTTACCCTGCCCAAACTTTGTCCATTGAGCTTACGTGGGGTGCCGATCACGATTCTCGTGTCCGTTTTTCAAATTTCGACCAAGGGCGTCCAATATTGCAAACATTTATGGATAGAGTGATAAGGTTAGTATAACCGATTTGGATGAAGGCTTGCATAGAGATGGAGTGCCACACGTTGAATAGTGCCAATGATTGTATGCGGAATTATTCGATTTTTTCGAAATTCTGTAACTGCAAGGGTCCCTTCACACTCTGCTGCGGCAGTAAGCCGAAGTAGAGCAGTAAAAAGCGGGTTGCGCATAATTTCCTCAGTAGCTGCGCGCTTTTCCGGACGTCCACTGGACTGTCGTTGGTCGAATAAGTATTTAGTGCATAGTTGGCTATATGGGTGGTTTTTGCTAAGAAACTGGAAATTGGAAACCGGATGCTGCGCTGCCGCGCGCACCCCCAGTACCTATGTCTCATCATTACTGCGGCTGCAACGCAGTAAAGTGTGAAGGGGCCTTAATTGTCCATGGAATTGTGTTTCGATGACGACAACAATAACCGCTAGTATGCAGTTTTCGAAGTGCAGAAAGTAGTAACACTTGAAAATTTTGGCAAAATCGTAATTTTGACTAACTGTTGATGCCAATACACTACAACCTTTCCATAATGTTCGCGTTAAGGGTTCGTTTTTTGAGCTGAATCGCAGTAAACGAGCTCTATGGAAGATTAGCAATTCTGCCACGGTTTTTGACTCAATAATTGATTTTATTTTTGTTTACTTTTATTTTTATTATTTATTTCATTTTTTATTTTTCATTATTGTTTATTTCATTATTTTATTATTATTTTATTTCAAGGACTGCTCCATCGACGAGGTACGAGAGGAATTGCCACAGCAACAGCCTCGCTTCCTCTTGATTAGCTATGCGCTTCAACACAGAGACGGCCGAGTATCATATCCTATGTGTTTAGTGTTTTATAGTCCAGATGGTGAGTGGCCTTTCGTCTTCCAAGCTCAGCACCGATGGTAATGTCAGTTGATGTTTTTTTCTGTCTGTCGAGGTTGTCAAGTTGAAATTTTTTATTTGACTGTCGAACGTTTCAATCTTCCCGTTGCAGTCGAAAGGCTGAACACAGTTCGTGGTTAGTGGATCGCAGGTCTGGCCAATCAATCCTTATACAGTGCGTTTCAAAAGTATGTATCCACCTTATATTCGGCAATTTCACGCTTCGCGTTCGTTTTTACGAACCGGCGTTTGTTGCATTAGATTCCTCGTGGTCAAAGATGTCTGGGTTGCTCTTCCCAGTAAAAATAATCATCTCCAGCAAAAACAGACCGCTTTTGAGTATTTTGGACTGTTTCAAAATATGTATCCACCCTGGGACTCCACGCGCTTTGACTTTTCCCCTCAAACGATACGCTTCGTTTTGGCGGAAAACTAAGAATATTAATAGTGCTCTTGTCCAACACTACAAAATAACCACGATTTCACATTCATGGAACCGTGTTGTCATTGGAGGAACAAGCTCAGATCCGAGATCTCAAGGATACGGGCTTGTCAAATCGCGGCATTGCTCTCCAACTCGGCCGTTCGCCCGTTATCTTCGCAATCCTGACGGCTATCTGTCAGCACCTTCACTTGGACGTCCACGACTGCTTTCGAGTCAGGATCATCGAAGAATTGGCCGCATGGTGTCGAACTCGACATGGAGTGCCAACAAAATTCGCTCCAGCACGGGTCCAGCTGCATCGCGAACCACGATCTACCGCTCAATGCGGATGAACGACCACATCTGCAGACGGACCATGCAAGAGGCTGTTCGCCACATGGACTTCTCTAAGCGGGCGAGATCGAATTGTGCGCGACGGAAAATGGTGACGCAGTGAGATAATGTGGGGACATCCTCGTCTTATTACCGTTGTTAGTTTTGGCGGAGTTTCAGTTTCAGGTGATCCTAAGTGATGAAAAGAAGCTCAATCTAGATGGTTGGGATGGCTTCCGGCACTACTGGATAGACCTGCGACAGTCTCCCATGGTGTGCTCTCGGTGAAATTCTGGAGGCGGCTGGTTAACGGTATGGGACGGCTTCTGCATCAGCGGATAGCTGAAGCTCAGCTTTCCATCTTGTCGAATAGACCGTCTGGAGTACCAACGTGTGCTAGAGTCCAGTCTTCTTCCCTTCTTGGGAGATAGAAGAAAGCAGACACATGTTCCACAGCAAAATAACGCTGCGGTGCATGTATCTAGATCGACTACTGACTGGCTCCAGCGCAACCGCATCCGGACAGTAGACTGGCCAATTTGTTCTCCTGACTGTAACCATATGGAGAACACGTGGAGGATTGTTGTCCGGCAGGTCTACGCGTACAACACGCAGTTCAGTAGCGTTGAAGAGCTGAAGATGGCAGTGGCGACCGCTTGGGACAACGTCAGCGACGAGGTGATCCGAAACTTGGTTGGTAGCATGGGTGATAGAGTGTTCGATGTCATAAGAGAAAATGATGGTCCAATCGACTATTAAAAATTAGATAAAAATTGTGTTTGCTGTAAGTGGATACATATTTTGAAACAAAAAAATTCAAAAACGGTCTGTTTTTGCTGGAGATGATTATTTTTACTGGGAAGAGCAACCCAGATATTTTTGACCACGAGGAATCTATTGCAACAAACGCCGGTTCGTAAAAACGAACGCGAAGCGTGAAATTGCCGAATATAGGGTGGATACATACTTTTGAAACGCACTGTACAACATAGCATTTGGAAAATCCAGAAAGCAACGAAAGAAATGTCACTCGAAGACGTGCCCACCTTATTCTTCCACCGTCGAACTAACGACTCAATCTTAGTAGTAGTTAATGGGCAAAAATCAAGGTATTCATTTTTTATTTTATTAATTCACTTGTTCTTTTTCATTTTTTTCATTTATTTGTTCTTGTTTCTTTTTTCTTATGTTTAGATTATTGCCTACTAGCTGCTACTAATATTGAACAGTAAGTTCCACAGTGATCGGAAAAGGGGATGTTTCTTTTAAGTGACATTTCCTTAAGTTCCTCATCTCAGAAAGTTGGAAAGTTTCTTGATGGACCAGTCTGGCGAGTCACCAACATCGAACTGGGTTCAGCCATCTGAAGACGACGGGAGGGTCAAAGCGCTGGGTGGTTGAATGAATTTTCCACCCAACAGTCTTGTGAGCAAGGAGAAAACATCGCTGTATTCGAATGTTGTGCGATCAGATCCCTACTGTTCTACAGGCTGTTCGCCAGAGCTACAAATGATGTACGCTGGCAGTCGCAATAACCTAGTGCAGGAATGTGAGCTCACGAAAGTTCGTTTTTTTCTCGTTTTAGTTTTTCATACTTGTAAATTGATTACGTGTGTAGTGTCCATTTATCTTTGGCCAATTAGTGGTGTCTGTTCACTGACCCTCACTATCTCACCCTCCTACCTGTTATGGATAAACTTTATTACCTGAGTCGAACTCACTTCATCGCTTTTCAGACCTTTCGCATTTAACGCAAATTCTATAATTGAAGGCGCAAATCGATGTTTAATGATAAGAAAATTTTTTGTTTCACGCATATCCAACATCAATCACTACGCATTTCGCTTACGACGGCAAATAGTGCGAAAATATTGTTTCATCCGTAAGCCACAACTTTTCCACGCTCCAGCTTTGTATCACTCTAGTGTGGATGATGTTGGTGAGATTTATGAGGACGAAAAAAGCTCCCTTAATTCCAATGAGCTTTTTAGAATTTCGAGATTCACGATGCTGAGTAACACCTTTTGACGTTATGTTCACCTTCGATCCAAAAATAATCCGTCGTTCAAATTGACTGCATTGTTTACGTAGTTGGCTCATATTCCATTGTATGCTATACTTGAAAAAACCGCACCATATTCCCCGACTGAACCGCGACCCATCAACGCGGTATGCGCTTCATAAATCATTTATTCGGTATATAAACAAGGTTTAACACACTGCATTGCCGTGGCAGAGTTCCGGAGAATTCGAGCAAACGAACAATCATTGTTGCTTCCTCAATACACTTTACTCTCTTTATATTGTCCTTTCCCCACCGACACCCTGTCATTAATCCATTTGTAATGTTGAAGTCTAAGCCATAACAAACTAAGGAAGCCTACGGCTAGATAGGGTGGGAGTGGGAGGAGGGTGCAGGAGAGCGCGAAATAGTGTGCTTAAAATTGAGGAAGAAAAGAAGGAAAACGCCAGAAAGGGCGAGATAGTGTAGGAGAGGGAGGAGGGTGCTAGAGAAGGCGAGATAGTGTAGGAGAGGGAGGAGGGTGGTAGAGAATGCGAGAGAGTATGGGAGAGGGAGGAGGGTGCTAGAGAGCGCGAGAGAGTAAGGGAGAGGGAGGAGGGTGCTAGAGAGTGCGAGACAGTGTGCTTAAAATTGAGGAAGAAAAGAGAGAAAACGCCAGAAAGGGCGAGATAGTGTGGCAGAGGGAGGAGGGTGCTAGAGAGTGCGAGAGAGTATGGGAGAGGGAGGAGGGTGCTAGAGAGTGCGAGAGAGTATGAGAGAGGGAGGAGGGTGCTAGAGAGTGCGAGACAGTGTGCTTAAAATTGAGGAAGAAAAGAGAGAAAACGCCAGAAAGGGCGAGATAGTGTGGCAGAGGGAGGAGGGTGCTAGAGAGTGCGAGAGAGTATGGGAGAAGGAGTAGGGTGCTAGAGAGTGCGAGAGAGTATGGCAGAGGCAGGAAGGTGGTAGAGAGTGCGAGATAGTGTAGTAGAGGGAGGAGGGTGCTCGAGAGTGCGAGATAGTGTGCTTAAAATTGAGGAAGAAAAGAGAGAAAACGCTAGAAGGAGCGAGATAGTGTGGGAGAGGGAGGGGGGTGCTAGAGAGTGCGAGAGAGTATGGGAGAGGGAGGAGGGTGCTAGAGAGCGCGAGAGAGTAAGGGAGAGGGAGGAGGGTGCTAGAGAGTGCGAGACAGTGTGCTTAAAATTGAGGAAGAAAAGAGAGAAAACGCCAGAAAGGGCGAGATAGTGTGGCAGAGGGAGGAGGGTGCTAGAGAGTGCGAGAGAGTATGGGAGGGGGGGGGTGCTAGAGAGTGCGAGAGAGTATGGGAGAAGGAGTAGGGTGCTAGAGAGTGCGAGAGAGTATGGCAGAGGCAGGAAGGTGGTAGAGAGTGCGAGATAGTGTAGTAGAGGGAGGAGGGTGCTAGAGAGTGCGAGATAGTGTGCTTAAAATTGAGGACGAAAATAAAGAAAACGCTAGAAGGAGCGAGATAGTGTGGGAGAGGGAGGGGGGTGCTAGAGAGTGCGAGAGAGTATGGGAGAGGGAGCAGGGTGCTAGAGAAGGCGAGATAGTGTGCCTAAAATTGAGGAAGAAAAGAACGAAAACGCCAGAAGGAGCGAGATAGTTTGGGAGAGGGAGGAGGGTGCTAGAGAGTGCGAGAGAGTATGGGAGAGGGAGGAGGGTGGTAGAGAGTGCCAGATAGTGTGGCAGAGGGAGGAGGGTGCTAGAGAAGGCGAGAGAGTATGGGAGAGGGAAGAGGGTGCTAGAGAGTGCGAGACAGTGTGCTTAAAATTGAGGAAGAAAAGAGAGAAAACGCCAGAAAGGGCGAGATAGTGTGGCAGAGGGAGGAGGGTGCTAGAGAGTGCGAGAGAGTATGGGAGGGGGGAGGGTGCTAGAGAGTGCCAGATAGTGTGGCAGAGGGAGGAGGGTGCTAGAGAAGGCGAGAGAGTATGGGAGAGGGAGGAGGGTGCTAGAGAGTGCGAGAGAGTATGGGAGAGGGAGGAGGGTGCTAGAGAGTGCGAGACAGTGTGCTTAAAATTGAGGAAGAAAAGAGAGAAAACGCCAGAAAGGGCGGGATAGTGTGGCAGAGGGAGGAGGGTGCTAGAGTGCGAGAGAGTATGGGAGGGGGGAGGGTGCTAGAGAGTGCGAGAGAGTATGGGAGAAGGAGTAGGGTGCTAGAGAGTGCCAGATAGTGTGGCAGAGGGAGGAGGGTGCTAGAGAAGGCGAGAGAGTATGGGAGAGGGAGGAGGGTGCTAGAGAGTGCGAGAGAGTATGGGAGAGGGAGGAGGGTGCTAGAGAAGGCGAGATAGTGTGCCTAAAATTGAGGAAGAAAAGAACGAAAACGCCAGAAGGAGCGAGATAGTGTGGGAGAGGGAGGAGGGTGCTAGAGAGTGCGAGAGAGTATGGGAGAGGGAGGAGGGTGGTAGAGAGTGCCAGATAGTGTGGCAGAGGGAGGAGGGTGCTAGAGAAGGCGAGAGAGTATGGGAGAGGGAGGAGGGTGCTAGAGAGTGCGAGAGAGTATGGGAGAGGGAGGAGGGTGCTAGAGAGTGCGAGACAGTGTGCTTAAAATTGAGGAAGAAAAGAGAGAAAACGCCAGAAAGGGCGAGATAGTGTGGGAGAGGGAGGAGGGTGCTAGAGAGTGCGAGAGAGTATGGGAGAGGGAGGAGGGTGGTAGAGAAGGCGAGATAGTGTGCCTAAAATTGAGGAAGAAAAGAACGAAAACGCCAGAAGGAGCGAGATAGTGTGGGAGAGGGAGGAGGGTGCTAGAGAGTGCGAGAGAGTATGGGAGAGGGAGGAGGGTGCTAGAGAGTGCGAGAGAGTATGGGAGAGGGAGGAGGGTGGTAGAGAGTGCCAGATAGTGTGGCAGAGGGAGGAGGGTGGTAGAGAGTGCCAGATAGTGTGGCAGAGGGAGGAGGGTGCTAGAGAAGGCGAGAGAGTATGGGAGAGGGAGGAGGGTGCTAGAGAGTGCGAGAGAGTATGGGAGAGGGAGGAGGGTGCTAGAGAAGGCGAGATAGTGTGCCTAAAATTGAGGAAGAAAAGAAAGAAAACGCCAGAAGGAGCGAGATAGTGTGGGAGAGGGAGGAGGGTGCTAGAGAGTGCGAGAGAGTATGGGAGAGGGAGGAGGGTGGTAGAGAGAGTGCCAGATAGTGTGGCAGAGGGAGGAGGGTGCTAGAGAGTGCGAGACAGTGTGCTTAAAATTGAGGAAGAAAAGAGAGAAAACGCCAGAAAGGGCGAGATAGTGTGGGAGAGGGAGGGGGGTGCTAGAGAGTGCGAGAGAGTATGGGAGAGGGAGGAGGGTGCTAGAGAGTGCGAGACAGTGTGCTTAAAATTGAGGAAGAAAAGAGAGAAAACGCCAGAAAGGGCGAGATAGTGTGGGAGAGGGAGGAGGGTGCTAGAGAGTGCGAGAGAGTATGGGAGAGGGAGGAGGGTGGTAGAGAAGGCGAGATAGTGTGCCTAAAATTGAGGAAGAAAAGAACGAAAACGCCAGAAGGAGCGAGATAGTGTGGGAGAGGGAGGAGGGTGCTAGAGAGTGCGAGAGAGTATGGGAGAGGGAGGAGGGTGCTAGAGAGTGCGAGAGAGTATGGGAGAGGGAGGAGGGTGGTAGAGAGTGCCAGATAGTGTGGCAGAGGGAGGAGGGTGGTAGAGAGTGCCAGATAGTGTGGCAGAGGGAGGAGGGTGCTAGAGAAGGCGAGAGAGTATGGGAGAGGGAGGAGGGTGCTAGAGAGTGCGAGAGAGTATGGGAGAGGGAGGAGGGTGCTAGAGAAGGCGAGATAGTGTGCCTAAAATTGAGGAAGAAAAGAAAGAAAACGCCAGAAGGAGCGAGATAGTGTGGGAGAGGGAGGAGGGTGCTAGAGAGTGCGAGAGAGTATTGGAGAGGGAGGAGGGTGGTAGAGAGTGCCAGATAGTGTGGCAGAGGGAGGAGGGTGCTAGAGAGTGCGAGACAGTGTGCTTAAAATTGAGGAAGAAAAGAGAGAAAACGCCAGAAAGGGCGAGATAGTGTGGGAGAGGGAGGGGGGTGCTAGAGAGTGCGAGAGAGTATGGGAGAGGGAGGAGGGTGCTAGAGAAGGCGAGATAGTGTGCCTAAAATTGAGGAAGAAAAGAACGAAAACGCCAGAAGGAGCGAGATAGTTTGGGAGAGGGAGGAGGGTGCTAGAGAGTGCGAGAGAGTATGGGAGAGGGAGGAGGGTGGTAGAGAGTGCCAGATAGTGTGGCAGAGGGAGGAGGGTGCTAGAGAAGGCGAGAGAGTATGGGAGAGGGAGGAGGGTGCTAGAGAGTGCGAGAGAGTATGGGAGAGGGAAGAGGGTGCTAGAGAGTGCGAGACAGTGTGCTTAAAATTGAGGAAGAAAAGAGAGAAAACGCCAGAAAGGGCGAGATAGTGTGGCAGAGGGAGGAGGGTGCTAGAGAGTGCGAGAGAGTATGGGAGGGGGGAGGGTGCTAGAGAGTGCCAGATAGTGTGGCAGAGGGAGGAGGGTGCTAGAGAAGGCGAGAGAGTATGGGAGAGGGAGGAGGGTGCTAGAGAGTGCGAGAGAGTATGGGAGAGGGAGGAGGGTGCTAGAGAGTGCGAGACAGTGTGCTTAAAATTGAGGAAGAAAAGAGAGAAAACGCCAGAAAGGGCGGGATAGTGTGGCAGAGGGAGGAGGGTGCTAGAGAGTGCGAGAGAGTATGGGAGGGGGAGGGTGCTAGAGAGTGCGAGAGAGTATGGGAGAAGGAGTAGGGTGCTAGAGAGTGCCAGATAGTGTGGCAGAGGGAGGAGGGTGCTAGAGAAGGCGAGAGAGTATGGGAGAGGGAGGAGGGTGCTAGAGAGTGCGAGAGAGTATGGGAGAGGGAGGAGGGTGCTAGAGAAGGCGAGATAGTGTGCCTAAAATTGAGGAAGAAAAGAACGAAAACGCCAGAAGGAGCGAGATAGTGTGGGAGAGGGAGGAGGGTGCTAGAGAGTGCGAGAGAGTATGGGAGAGGGAGGAGGGTGGTAGAGAGTGCCAGATAGTGTGGCAGAGGGAGGAGGGTGCTAGAGAAGGCGAGAGAGTATGGGAGAGGGAGGAGGGTGCTAGAGAGTGCGAGAGAGTATGGGAGAGGGAGGAGGGTGCTAGAGAGTGCGAGACAGTGTGCTTAAAATTGAGGAAGAAAAGAGAGAAAACGCCAGAAAGGGCGAGATAGTGTGGGAGAGGGAGGAGGGTGCTAGAGAGTGCGAGAGAGTATGGGAGAGGGAGGAGGGTGGTAGAGAAGGCGAGATAGTGTGCCTAAAATTGAGGAAGAAAAGAAAGAAAACGCCAGAAGGAGCGAGATAGTGTGGGAGAGGGAGGAGGGTGCTAGAGAGTGCGAGAGAGTATGGGAGAGGGAGGAGGGTGGTAGAGAGTGCCAGATAGTGTGGCAGAGGGAGGAGGGTGCTAGAGAAGGCGAGAGAGTATGGGAGAGGGAGGAGGGTGCTAGAGAGTGCGAGAGAGTATGGGAGAGGGAGGAGGGTGCTAGAGAAGGCGAGATAGTGTGCCTAAAATTGAGGAAGAAAAGAAAGAAAACGCCAGAAGGAGCGAGATAGTGTGGGAGAGGGAGGAGGGTGCTAGAGAGTGCGAGAGAGTATGGGAGAGGGAGGAGGGTGGTAGAGAGTGCCAGATAGTGTGGCAGAGGGAGGAGGGTGCTAGAGAGTGCGAGACAGTGTGCTTAAAATTGAGGAAGAAAAGAGAGAAAACGCCAGAAAGGGCGAGATAGTGTGGGAGAGGGAGGGGGGTGCTAGAGAGTGCGAGAGAGTATGGGAGAGGGAGGAGGGTGCTAGAGAAGGCGAGATAGTGTGCCTAAAATTGAGGAAGAAAAGAACGAAAACGCCAGAAGGAGCGAGATAGTTTGGGAGAGGGAGGAGGGTGCTAGAGAGTGCGAGAGAGTATGGGAGAGGGAGGAGGGTGGTAGAGAGTGCCAGATAGTGTGGCAGAGGGAGGAGGGTGCTAGAGAAGGCGAGAGAGTATGGGAGAGGGAGGAGGGTGCTAGAGAGTGCGAGAGAGTATGGGAGAGGGAAGAGGGTGCTAGAGAGTGCGAGACAGTGTGCTTAAAATTGAGGAAGAAAAGAGAGAAAACGCCAGAAAGGGCGAGATAGTGTGGCAGAGGGAGGAGGGTGCTAGAGAGTGCGAGAGAGTATGGGAGGGGGGAGGGTGCTAGAGAGTGCCAGATAGTGTGGCAGAGGGAGGAGGGTGCTAGAGAAGGCGAGAGAGTATGGGAGAGGGAGGAGGGTGCTAGAGAGTGCGAGAGAGTATGGGAGAGGGAGGAGGGTGCTAGAGAGTGCGAGACAGTGTGCTTAAAATTGAGGAAGAAAAGAGAGAAAACGCCAGAAAGGGCGGGATAGTGTGGCAGAGGGAGGAGGGTGCTAGAGAGTGCGAGAGAGTATGGGAGGGGGGAGGGTGCTAGAGAGTGCGAGAGAGTATGGGAGAAGGAGTAGGGTGCTAGAGAGTGCCAGATAGTGTGGCAGAGGGAGGAGGGTGCTAGAGAAGGCGAGAGAGTATGGGAGAGGGAGGAGGGTGCTAGAGAGTGCGAGAGAGTATGGGAGAGGGAGGAGGGTGCTAGAGAAGGCGAGATAGTGTGCCTAAAATTGAGGAAGAAAAGAACGAAAACGCCAGAAGGAGCGAGATAGTGTGGGAGAGGGAGGAGGGTGCTAGAGAGTGCGAGAGAGTATGGGAGAGGGAGGAGGGTGGTAGAGAGTGCCAGATAGTGTGGCAGAGGGAGGAGGGTGCTAGAGAAGGCGAGAGAGTATGGGAGAGGGAGGAGGGTGCTAGAGAGTGCGAGAGAGTATGGGAGAGGGAGGAGGGTGCTAGAGAGTGCGAGACAGTGTGCTTAAAATTGAGGAAGAAAAGAGAGAAAACGCCAGAAAGGGCGAGATAGTGTGGGAGAGGGAGGAGGGTGCTAGAGAGTGCGAGAGAGTATGGGAGAGGGAGGAGGGTGGTAGAGAAGGCGAGATAGTGTGCCTAAAATTGAGGAAGAAAAGAACGAAAACGCCAGAAGGAGCGAGATAGTGTGGGAGAGGGAGGAGGGTGCTAGAGAGTGCGAGAGAGTATGGGAGAGGGAGGAGGGTGGTAGAGAGTGCCAGATAGTGTGGCAGAGGGAGGAGGGTGCTAGAGAAGGCGAGAGAGTATGGGAGAGGGAGGAGGGTGCTAGAGAGTGCGAGAGAGTATGGGAGAGGGAGGAGGGTGGTAGAGAAGGCGAGATAGTGTGCCTAAAATTGAGGAAGAAAAGAACGAAAACGCCAGAAGGAGCGAGATAGTGTGGGAGAGGGAGGAGGGTGCTAGAGAGTGCGAGAGAGTATGGGAGAGGGAGGAGGGTGCTAGAGAGTGCGAGAGAGTATGGGAGAGGGAGGAGGGTGGTAGAGAGTGCCAGATAGTGTGGCAGAGGGAGGAGGGTGGTAGAGAGTGCCAGATAGTGTGGCAGAGGGAGGAGGGTGCTAGAGAAGGCGAGAGAGTATGGGAGAGGGAGGAGGGTGCTAGAGAGTGCGAGAGAGTATGGGAGAGGGAGGAGGGTGCTAGAGAAGGCGAGATAGTGTGCCTAAAATTGAGGAAGAAAAGAAAGAAAACGCCAGAAGGAGCGAGATAGTGTGGGAGAGGGAGGAGGGTGCTAGAGAGTGCGAGAGAGTATGGGACAGGGAGGAGGGTGGTAGAGAGTGCCAGATAGTGTGGCAGAGGGAGGAGGGTGCTAGAGAGTGCGAGACAGTGTGCTTAAAATTGAGGAAGAAAAGAGAGAAAACGCCAGAAAGGGCGAGATAGTGTGGCAGAGGGAGGAGGGTGCTAGAGAAGGCGAGAGAGTATGGGAGAGGGAGGAGGGTGCTAGAGAGTGCGAGAGAGTATGGGAGAGGGAGGAGGGTGCTAGAGAAGGCGAGATAGTGTGCCTAAAATTGAGGAAGAAAAGAAAGAAAACGCCAGAAGGAGCGAGATAGTGTGGGAGAGGGAGGAGGGTGCTAGAGAGTGCGAGAGAGTATGGGAGAGGGAGGAGGGTGGTAGAGAGTGCCAGATAGTGTGGCAGAGGGAGGAGGGTGCTAGAGAGTGCGAGACAGTGTGCTTAAAATTGAGGAAGAAAAGAGAGAAAACGCCAGAAAGGGCGAGATAGTGTGGCAGAGGGAGGAGGGTGCTAGAGAGTGCGAGAGAGTATGGGAGGGGGAAGAGGGTGCTAGAGAGTGCGAGATAGTGTGGTTATGCCAGAAATGGCGAGATAGTGTGGGAGAGGGAAGAGGGTGCTAGAGAGTGCGAGACAGTGTGCTTAAAATTGAGGAAGAAAAGAGAGAAAACGCCAGAAAGGGCGGGATAGTGTGGCAGAGGGAGGAGGGTGCTAGAGAGTGCGAGAGAGTATGGGAGAGGGAGGAGGGTGCTAGAGAGTGCGAGAGAGTATGGGAGGGGGGGGGGTGCTAGAGAGTGCGAGAGAGTATGGGAGAAGGAGTAGGGTGCTAGAGAGTGCGAGAGAGTATGGCAGAGGCAGGAAGGTGGTAGAGAGTGCGAGATAGTGTAGTAGAGGGAGGAGGGTGCTAGAGAGTGCGAGATAGTGTGCTTAAAATTGAGGACGAAAATAACGAAAACGCTAGAAGGAGCGAGATAGTGTGGGAGAGGGAGAAGGGTGGTAGAGAGTGCGAGATAGTGTAGTAGAGGGAGGAGGGTGCTAGAGAGTGCGAGACAGTGTGCTTAAAATTGAGGAAGAAAAGAGAGAAAACGCCAGAAAGGGCGGGATAGTGTGGCAGAGGGAGGAGGGTGCTAGAGAGTGCGAGAGAGTATGGGAGAGGGAGGAGGGTGGTAGAGAGTGCCAGATAGTGTGGCAGAGGGAGGAGGGTGGTAGAGAGTGCCAGATAGTGTGGCAGAGGGAGGAGGGTGCTAGAGAAGGCGAGAGAGTATGGGAGAGGGAGGAGGGTGCTAGAGAGTGCGAGAGAGTATGGGAGAGGGAGGAGGGTGCTAGAGAAGGCGAGATAGTGTGCCTAAAATTGAGGAAGAAAAGAAAGAAAACGCCAGAAGGAGCGAGATAGTGTGGGAGAGGGAGGAGGGTGCTAGAGAGTGCGAGAGAGTATGGGAGAGGGAGGAGGGTGGTAGAGAGTGCCAGATAGTGTGGCAGAGGGAGGAGGGTGCTAGAGAAGGCGAGAGAGTATGGGAGAGGGAGGAGGGTGCTAGAGAGTGCGAGAGAGTATGGGAGGGGGGGAGGGTGCTAGAGAGTGCGAGAGAGTATGGGAGAAGGAGTAGGGTGCTAGAGAGTGCGAGAGAGTATGGCAGAGGCAGGAAGGTGGTAGAGAGTGCGAGATAGTGTAGTAGAGGGAGGAGGGTGCTAGAGAGTGCGAGATAGTGTGCTTAAAATTGAGGACGAAAATAACGAAAACGCTAGAAGGAGCGAGATAGTGTGGGAGAGGGAGAAGGGTGGTAGAGAGTGCGAGATAGTGTAGTAGAGGGAGGAGGGTGCTAGAGAGTGCGAGATAGTGTGCTTAAAATTGAGGAAGAAAAGAAAGAAAACGCCAGAAGGAGCGAGATAGTGTGGCAGAGGGAGGAGGGTGCTAGAGAGTGCGAGATAGTGTAGGAGAGGGAGGAGGGTGCTAGAGAAGGCGAGAGACTATGGGAGAGGGAGGAGGGTGCTAGAGAGTGTGAGATAGTGTGGTTAAAATTGAGGAGGAAAAGAAAGAAAACGCCAGGAAGGGCGAGATAGTGTGGCAGAGGGAGGAGGGTGCTAGAGAAGGCGAGAGAGTATGGGAGAGGGAGGAGGGTGCTAGAGAGTGCGAGAGAGTATGGGAGAGGGAGGTGGGTGCTAGAGAGTGCGAGATAGTGTAGTAGAGGGAGGAGGGTGCTAGAGAGTGCGAGATAGTGTGGTTAAAATTGAGGAAGAAAAGAAAGAAAATGCCAGAAGGAGCGAGATAGTGTGGGAGAGGGAGGAGGGTGCTAGAGAGTGCGAGAGAGTATGGGAGAGGGAGGAGGGTGGTAGAGAGTGCGAGATAGTGTAGTAGAGGGAGGAGGGTGCTAGAGAGTGCGAGATAGTGGTTAAAATTGAGGAAGAAAAGAAAGAAAATGCCAGAAGGAGCGAGATAGTGTGGGAGAGGGAGGGAGGGTGCCAGAGAGTGAGAGATAGTGTAGGAGAGGGAGGAGAGTGCTAGAGAGTGCGAGAGAGTATGGGTGAGGGAGGAGGGTGCTAGACAGTGCGAGATAGTGTGCTTAAAATTGAGGAAGAAAAGAAAGAAAACGCCAGAAGGAGCAAGATAGTGTGGCAGAGGGAGGAGGGTGCTAGAGAGTGCAAGAGAGTATGGGAGAGGGAGGAGGGTGCTAGAGAGTGCGAGATAGTGTGCTTAAAATTGAGGAAGAAAAGAAAGAAAACGCCAGAAGGAGCAAGATAGTGTGGCAGAGGGAGGAGGGTGCTAGAGAGTGCAAGAGAGTATGGGAGAGGGAGGAGGGTGCTAGAGAGTGCGAGATAGTGTGCTTAAAATTGAGGAAGAAAAGAAAGAAAACGCCAGAAAGGGCGAGATAGTGTGGGAGAGGGAGGAGGGTGCCAGAGTGCGAGATAGTGTAGGAGAGGGAGGAGAGTGCTAGAGAGTGCGAGATAGTGTAGTAGAGGGAGGAGGGTGCTAGAGAGTGCGAGATAGTGTGGCAGAGGGAGGAGGGTGCTAGAGAGTGCAAGAGAGTATGGGAGCGGGAGGAGGGTGCTAGAGAGTGCGAGATAGTGTGCTTAAAATTGAGGAAGAAAAGAAAGAAAACGCCAGAAAGGGCGAGATGGTGTGGCAGAGGGAGGAGGGTGCTAGAGAGTGCGGGAGAGTATGGGAGAGGGAGGAGGGTGCTAGAGAAGGCGAGAGACTATGGGAGAGGGAGGAGGGTGCTAGAGAAGGCAAGAGAGTATGGGAGACCGGGTATTGCAGGGATCCTGTGATAGAAGAAATCATAATGAGGAAACTAAGGCCTATGGTATACTCCGGCAACGGCCGCGTCGCAGCGGAGCTAAAAATGCATTGGCTTGCCTCTATTCAGCACTGCAGCTGGGTTTTTTGTATGCTGCTGTGTGCGGGGACTCGGATAGTTTACCGCAAGAGCAAAAAGAATGGTGCAGATCCTCTTAGGACAGTACTGTGGCTTTTGTCGCAGCGAACTGCGACGCCTGTCGCAGCTAGCTGCGACGGTCGCAGCGCACTGCGCTGCGACAGCCGGCGCCAGCTGCGACAGGTCGGGCAGCACCGCTTCGAGTCCCCGCACACAGCAGCATACAAAAAACCCAGCTGCAGTGCTGAATAGAGGCGAGCCATGCATTTTTAGCTCCGCTGCGACTGTGCCGTTGCCGGAGTATACCATAGGCCTAAGGCGATCGTGAGGCATGGCGGGCTCCGTATTTAAATAGACCCTGTCCGCCCCACGAATTAGCCAGTGGCAGTTGACCCGGCGCCGAACTCCTCGAGAGGTTTGCGTCTGGCAAGGTATGATTTGAATTTGAATGCGACCTCGGGTGAAAGAGGACAGACGTTGGACCCAGATGGGTGTGGTCATGACATCGACAGTCACCCATCCTATGGTCCGGCGTCTCGACAGTGGGTTGGTCGGTGGACCGACGTGAGTTGGTTCTTTTCCCGCAAAAAAAAACCAACCGTTATCCACCGTAAATATTAATAGTCAAAAAATAGTAAACGTTGAGAGGAGGTTGTATATCTAGATTACGTCGATCAGCTGACTCTTCGCAGCCTCATGAGAAAGTGCGCTCCAATCACGATCATATCAACCCGTTTTGCTAATTTTCGCTCCCATTGCTCATTCCATTATTAACCGACATTTATTGAACATGCAATCTTTATTTTAGTGAGGATATCTCGTTTGTTCTCTTATAGTGTCTCTCACAGTGTAGGAGAGCGTTTCTTTTTCCAGAACTTTTTCACGCTCCAACTTTGTATCACTCTAGTGTGGATATGTTGTTAGTGAGGTTTATGAGGACGTCTCGAAAAGAAAAAAGGAAGAAAAGAGAGAAAACGCCAGAAAGGGCGGGATAGTGTGGCAGAGGGAGGAGGGTGCTAGAGAGTGCGAGAGAGTATGGGAGGGGGGAGGGTGCTAGAGAGTGCGAGAGAGTATGGGAGAAGGAGTAGGGTGCTAGAGAGTGCCAGATAGTGTGGCAGAGGGAGGAGGGTGCTAGAGAAGGCGAGAGAGTATGGGAGAGGGAGGAGGGTGCTAGAGAGTGCGAGAGAGTATGGGAGAGGGAGGAGGGTGCTAGAGAAGGCGAGATAGTGTGCCTAAAATTGAGGAAGAAAAGAACGAAAACGCCAGAAGGAGCGAGATAGTGTGGGAGAGGGAGGAGGGTGCTAGAGAGTGCGAGAGAGTATGGGAGAGGGAGGAGGGTGGTAGAGAGTGCCAGATAGTGTGGCAGAGGGAGGAGGGTGCTAGAGAAGGCGAGAGAGTATGGGAGAGGGAGGAGGGTGCTAGAGAGTGCGAGAGAGTATGGGAGAGGGAGGAGGGTGCTAGAGAGTGCGAGACAGTGTGCTTAAAATTGAGGAAGAAAAGAGAGAAAACGCCAGAAAGGGCGAGATAGTGTGGGAGAGGGAGGAGGGTGCTAGAGAGTGCGAGAGAGTATGGGAGAGGGAGGAGGGTGGTAGAGAAGGCGAGATAGTGTGCCTAAAATTGAGGAAGAAAAGAACGAAAACGCCAGAAGGAGCGAGATAGTGTGGGAGAGGGAGGAGGGTGCTAGAGAGTGCGAGAGAGTATGGGAGAGGGAGGAGGGTGGTAGAGAGTGCCAGATAGTGTGGCAGAGGGAGGAGGGTGCTAGAGAAGGCGAGAGAGTATGGGAGAGGGAGGAGGGTGCTAGAGAGTGCGAGAGAGTATGGGAGAGGGAGGAGGGTGGTAGAGAAGGCGAGATAGTGTGCCTAAAATTGAGGAAGAAAAGAACGAAAACGCCAGAAGGAGCGAGATAGTGTGGGAGAGGGAGGAGGGTGCTAGAGAGTGCGAGAGAGTATGGGAGAGGGAGGAGGGTGCTAGAGAGTGCGAGAGAGTATGGGAGAGGGAGGAGGGTGGTAGAGAGTGCCAGATAGTGTGGCAGAGGGAGGAGGGTGGTAGAGAGTGCCAGATAGTGTGGCAGAGGGAGGAGGGTGCTAGAGAAGGCGAGAGAGTATGGGAGAGGGAGGAGGGTGCTAGAGAGTGCGAGAGAGTATGGGAGAGGGAGGAGGGTGCTAGAGAAGGCGAGATAGTGTGCCTAAAATTGAGGAAGAAAAGAAAGAAAACGCCAGAAGGAGCGAGATAGTGTGGGAGAGGGAGGAGGGTGCTAGAGAGTGCGAGAGAGTATGGGACAGGGAGGAGGGTGGTAGAGAGTGCCAGATAGTGTGGCAGAGGGAGGAGGGTGCTAGAGAGTGCGAGACAGTGTGCTTAAAATTGAGGAAGAAAAGAGAGAAAACGCCAGAAAGGGCGAGATAGTGTGGCAGAGGGAGGAGGGTGCTAGAGAAGGCGAGAGAGTATGGGAGAGGGAGGAGGGTGCTAGAGAGTGCGAGAGAGTATGGGAGAGGGAGGAGGGTGCTAGAGAAGGCGAGATAGTGTGCCTAAAATTGAGGAAGAAAAGAAAGAAAACGCCAGAAGGAGCGAGATAGTGTGGGAGAGGGAGGAGGGTGCTAGAGAGTGCGAGAGAGTATGGGAGAGGGAGGAGGGTGGTAGAGAGTGCCAGATAGTGTGGCAGAGGGAGGAGGGTGCTAGAGAGTGCGAGACAGTGTGCTTAAAATTGAGGAAGAAAAGAGAGAAAACGCCAGAAAGGGCGAGATAGTGTGGCAGAGGGAGGAGGGTGCTAGAGAGTGCGAGAGAGTATGGGAGGGGGAAGAGGGTGCTAGAGAGTGCGAGATAGTGTGGTTATGCCAGAAATGGCGAGATAGTGTGGGAGAGGGAAGAGGGTGCTAGAGAGTGCGAGACAGTGTGCTTAAAATTGAGGAAGAAAAGAGAGAAAACGCCAGAAAGGGCGGGATAGTGTGGCAGAGGGAGGAGGGTGCTAGAGAGTGCGAGAGAGTATGGGAGAGGGAGGAGGGTGCTAGAGAGTGCGAGAGAGTATGGGAGGGGGGGGAGGGTGCTAGAGAGTGCGAGAGAGTATGGGAGAAGGAGTAGGGTGCTAGAGAGTGCGAGAGAGTATGGCAGAGGCAGGAAGGTGGTAGAGAGTGCGAGATAGTGTAGTAGAGGGAGGAGGGTGCTAGAGAGTGCGAGATAGTGTGCTTAAAATTGAGGACGAAAATAACGAAAACGCTAGAAGGAGCGAGATAGTGTGGGAGAGGGAGAAGGGTGGTAGAGAGTGCGAGATAGTGTAGTAGAGGGAGGAGGGTGCTAGAGAGTGCGAGACAGTGTGCTTAAAGTTGAGGAAGAAAAGAGAGAAAACGCCAGAAAGGGCGGGATAGTGTGGCAGAGGGAGGAGGGTGCTAGAGAGTGCGAGAGAGTATGGGAGAGGGAGGAGGGTGGTAGAGAGTGCCAGATAGTGTGGCAGAGGGAGGAGGGTGGTAGAGAGTGCCAGATAGTGTGGCAGAGGGAGGAGGGTGCTAGAGAAGGCGAGAGAGTATGGGAGAGGGAGGAGGGTGCTAGAGAGTGCGAGAGAGTATGGGAGAGGGAGGAGGGTGCTAGAGAAGGCGAGATAGTGTGCCTAAAATTGAGGAAGAAAAGAAAGAAAACGCCAGAAGGAGCGAGATAGTGTGGGAGAGGGAGGAGGGTGCTAGAGAGTGCGAGAGAGTATGGGAGAGGGAGGAGGGTGGTAGAGAGTGCCAGATAGTGTGGCAGAGGGAGGAGGGTGCTAGAGAAGGCGAGAGAGTATGGGAGAGGGAGGAGGGTGCTAGAGAGTGCGAGAGAGTATGGGAGGGGGGGGGGAGGGTGCTAGAGAGTGCGAGAGAGTATGGGAGAAGGAGTAGGGTGCTAGAGAGTGCGAGAGAGTATGGCAGAGGCAGGAAGGTGGTAGAGAGTGCGAGATAGTGTAGTAGAGGGAGGAGGGTGCTAGAGAGTGCGAGATAGTGTGCTTAAAATTGAGGACGAAAATAACGAAAACGCTAGAAGGAGCGAGATAGTGTGGGAGAGGGAGAAGGGTGGTAGAGAGTGCGAGATAGTGTAGTAGAGGGAGGAGGGTGCTAGAGAGTGCGAGATAGTGTGCTTAAAATTGAGGAAGAAAAGAAAGAAAACGCCAGAAGGAGCGAGATAGTGTGGCAGAGGGAGGAGGGTGCTAGAGAGTGCGAGATAGTGTAGGAGAGGGAGGAGGGTGCTAGAGAAGGCGAGAGACTATGGGAGAGGGAGGAGGGTGCTAGAGAGTGTGAGATAGTGTGGTTAAAATTGAGGAGGAAAAGAAAGAAAACGCCAGGAAGGGCGAGATAGTGTGGCAGAGGGAGGAGGGTGCTAGAGAAGGCGAGAGAGTATGGGAGAGGGAGGAGGGTGCTAGAGAGTGCGAGAGAGTATGGGAGAGGGAGGTGGGTGCTAGAGAGTGCGAGATAGTGTAGTAGAGGGAGGAGGGTGCTAGAGAGTGCGAGATAGTGTGGTTAAAATTGAGGAAGAAAAGAAAGAAAATGCCAGAAGGAGCGAGATAGTGTGGGAGAGGGAGGAGGGTGCTAGAGAGTGCGAGAGAGTATGGGAGAGGGAGGAGGGTGGTAGAGAGTGCGAGATAGTGTAGTAGAGGGAGGAGGGTGCTAGAGAGTGCGAGATAGTGGTTAAAATTGAGGAAGAAAAGAAAGAAAATGCCAGAAGGAGCGAGATAGTGTGGGAGAGGGAGGGAGGGTGCCAGAGAGTGAGAGATAGTGTAGGAGAGGGAGGAGAGTGCTAGAGAGTGCGAGAGAGTATGGGTGAGGGAGGAGGGTGCTAGACAGTGCGAGATAGTGTGCTTAAAATTGAGGAAGAAAAGAAAGAAAACGCCAGAAGGAGCAAGATAGTGTGGCAGAGGGAGGAGGGTGCTAGAGAGTGCAAGAGAGTATGGGAGAGGGAGGAGGGTGCTAGAGAGTGCGAGATAGTGTGCTTAAAATTGAGGAAGAAAAGAAAGAAAACGCCAGAAGGAGCAAGATAGTGTGGCAGAGGGAGGAGGGTGCTAGAGAGTGCAAGAGAGTATGGGAGAGGGAGGAGGGTGCTAGAGAGTGCGAGATAGTGTGCTTAAAATTGAGGAAGAAAAGAAAGAAAACGCCAGAAAGGGCGAGATAGTGTGGGAGAGGGAGGAGGGTGCCAGAGTGCGAGATAGTGTAGGAGAGGGAGGAGAGAGTAGAAGAGTGCGAGATAGTCTAGTAGAGGGAGGAGGGTGCTAGAGAGTGCGAGATAGTGTGGCAGAGGGAGGAGGGTGCTAGAGAGTGCAAGAGAGTATGGGAGCGGGAGGAGGGTGCTAGAGAGTGCGAGATAGTGTGCTTAAAATTGAGGAAGAAAAGAAAGAAAACGCCAGAAAGGGCGAGATGGTGTGGCAGAGGGAGGAGGGTGCTAGAGAGTGCGGGAGAGTATGGGAGAGGGAGGAGGGTGCTAGAGAAGGCGAGAGACTATGGGAGAGGGAGGAGGGTGCTAGAGAAGGCAAGAGAGTATGGGAGACCGGGTATCGCAGGGATCCTGTGATAGAAGAAATCATAATGAGGAAACTGATGGGTGTGGTCATGACATCGACAGTCACCCATCCTATGGTCCGGCGTCTCGACAGTGGGTTGGTCGGTGGACCGACGTGAGTTGGTTCTTTTCCCGCAAAAAAAAACCAACCGTTATCCACCGTAAATATTAATAGTCAAAAAATAGTAAACGTTGAGAGGAGGTTGTATATCTAGATTACGTCGATCAGCTGACTCTTCGCAGCCTCATGAGAAAGTGCGCTCCAATCACGATCATATCAACCCGTTTTGCTAATTTTCGCTCCCATTGCTCATTCCATTATTAACCGACATTTATTGAACATGCAATCTTTATTTTAGTGAGGATATCTCGTTTGTTCTCTTATAGTGTCTCTCACAGTGTAGGAGAGCGTTTCTTTTTCCAGAACTTTTTCACGCTCCAACTTTGTATCACTCTAGTGTGGATATGTTGTTAGTGAGGTTTATGAGGACGTCTCGAAAAGAAAAATGCTCCCTTAATTCCAATGAGCTTTTTAGAATTTCGAGATCCGTGATGCTGAGGAACTAACAAAGGAATATTTGGACTCGAAGCTGACGTGAACTGCAGCTGAGAGGTCCATCTGGACTAACGCTCATCTGGGTTTATTGTATTCGTTATGTACCTATTTATGCTCTGACCATGTTAATAGTATATATTCTTCTATGTGCCTTTTGATGCACCTCATTTCCGCCTCTTAAAATTTAAGTTTTGGTTTGAAGTCACCGGCTTTCTACGGATAGTTCACCTTCACTAGTTTTAGCCATTATTTGTTGTAGTCCTATCTATGTTTACCCGTCTGGCAACCATTCTTACTTGAATAATTCCAATTTGCACCTCTAATCAAATCCAATCCTTTCCTCGTTAACCATTCGAAATCTCCGCCACTTATATGACAGTGACCTCGTTTCGAGTACCCTTTCTCTGTAGGGATTTCACTAACACTATTTGCTACTTACTGTTATTGCTCTAATTATATTGTATAGATAATTGTGTAATAATACAAATTCAATGTGTTTACAAGGCCGAGAGCGAATATGATTGTCTTCTGGAAGCAATTTGTTGTGTCGAGGACGATTTATGGTGAAGGTTCTCTTTCTTTTTCTTTATCCTCAAAGCTTTTTCAATAGTATGGGGCGAATATGCCGTTGCATTTTTTTGTGAATCGCTCATGACTGCTCTTGGATTTTTCATTAGATTAGTACAATATGGGTTATCGGGGTCGCGCTGACTAAACTGCTGTCAATTAGGGTTTTTACTTGTTATTTCCTCAGTGGTTCTCTTTGTTCGAAAAGCTATATTTTGTGCTACATTCCTAGAAAAGGTATATTTGAAAGGCAACATTACTTCAGTTCCTATACTTTTGAGACTAATTTTTATTTGTAGCTGCGGTCGAAGTTTCGGGTTCTATTTTATTTTTCCAATTTTCCCACTAATTGCTTTCTTTAGCAAGTAGTGTCCTAGCTTTTATTTTTAAACGTTTTTGGTTCACCAAGCTCTCTAGCTCCATTCTTCAGTTTTTCATTTTTTATCATTCTTGGGTATGAGAAGGCGATCTCGTTACAGCGTAATGTAATAAGTATGAATAGGTGGTTTGAAGAATTTTATTCCAAGTGTTGTACAAATTGACAGCTTACCAAAAACAGATCAAAGAATTCGAGACGTATCAGTGAACCTTCTTATTAAATAATTTATAGCACTATGTCGCTACAATACCATTGGATTTGTTTGCTTGACATTTGATTTGTGTTGTTGAATCAATATCGTTTTCATACAAGCGTCCAGTGCTGATAACTGCTTAATAGCGCCGAGGATCGAGCGAAAAAAGTCTGAGCCAGCAGTTCTTCTACGCTACGTTTCCAGAAATGAGATTGATACTTAGATTAGGTAAGCTGAGAAGTGCTTTGGCGTGCTATTGCGTGTTCTACGTAATTCTATGGGGATGTGTGGTAGAAATAAAGGATTATGGTTCTACCGGAACATGCGCTCATCGATGTTTGAGTCGGTGAGGTTGTACATATTTTTTAAATACGGCAAAATTCTTGTAAAGACTACCATTGTTGCTGCAATGTTCAGGCTGAACTTTCGTCGATGGTAACCTCTACGGAGGATGGGTAGGTATGAATGAAACAACTCGAAAAGAGACATTCTAGCGAACACTGAGATAAGCTACGCCGTTGATGTAAAACGTCATAGGAAGGGTGCCGTCTTCATCGAATCTTCACCCATCGTGATGGGCTGTGTCCTTATGCGTTCGAATTGGAATTGACCGAGCTTCCTCGTGTTTCGGACATTTGCTCTTTCAATAAGATCATTTCACGTCGAGCTTTGCAGTATCGGCGGAAATAGATATCTGAAAGGAGTGGTTTTGAGAGAAAGAACGAAATATAGATGATTATTACGCATTTTAGTACTCCACGCCACTTTTTTGTTACATATAGTTGTTTCAGGAAAGTTACGAATTGAAGGAGCGGTTGTTCATGTGCGAACAGGATCAATTCTGCTATGGACCGATAGACCATTGGAAGATTTGAGGAAATAGATTTTTCTAGATGGTGAAGAGGTAAGAATTGTATTTGTTTTGTTTTTCAAATTATTTTCTCAATAGCATTTGTGTTCCGATACATTGTTAATTGCCATGATGTTAGACCTGGGCCCAGATTCATCATTGGTAAACCCCCGATGAACCCCGAGATATAGCCCGAACGGCGCCCACCTTTGTCTACGTATTCTAAACTTCCTATGTTAAACGCAATCTCTCATTGACTCTGCCGTGTGGTTCTAACTGCGCCGCGGTTTCGGAGACCGCTCGTCCGTTCATGAATCTGAGCCCTGGTATTCTTCCCATGCCTAAATCGAAGTGGGTTACGTGGTGGTCAGTTCTCCGAGGGCACGTCACGCGTCCGACCTCGACTCGAAATCGTAGAAGCATGGTGAATGCGTGATTGGACTATGCGAAGGCCAGTCGTTATACGGGCCTTTGACTTCACATTCGCACACAAGTCTTGTAACAATCAAGGCGCACCAGTGGGTGCCTGAGAACCAACTCTTGTAAAGATTTTCGGGACAAGTGATGACTGGAATGTGATCAGTTCTTGATTTTCTAATTCTGTATAGAGTGTTGTTAACGCCTAGAACACTTCGAGGTGTCGGGTGATCGATCCTTGGCCGGGCCAAGTATGTTGCTCCGGGAACGTGGAGGCTGGTACCAGTGTTCAGATTCATGAACGGACGAGCGGTCTCTGAAACCCCCGCCGCAGCCAGAACCAGACGGTAGAGTCGATGAGAAACTACGCTTAACATACAAAGTTTAGGATAAGTAGACAAAGGTGGGCGTCGGTCGGGCTATATCTCGGGGTTTATCGGGGGGTTACCAATGATGAATTTCGGCCCAGATCAGCTTGGAAAACTGGGAATACTGTTTTGGTACAGCGGCTGTGCTCCGCAACTCGTTGTATAGACCGACTACGAGTCCACCATGCCTCTACGATTCTGAATGGAAGACGGAGATATGGCGCAATCGTAGAAGGCGCAGAAACTTCACCTTTACTTTTGTAATACAAAAGTAATGTGCCGTTTCAAGAGGCTCCCCTTCCTCCCATTACCAAGTGGTTGATCGCCGCTCAAAGACACTAAGGTCTTGGCTTCCGTTTTGTTTAGAATTGTACATGACTTGTCTGAAACGATGTCCAAGTATACTTATGGGTATCGACTTGCTCATGTAAGTCACTCTTATGGCCAAATACAAATACATCTACGATTTTGAGTGGAGAGGGCAGCCATGGTGCATCCCAGTCCCGAAGAGAATCCGATTCACTTGAAGTTTTCGTTGGCATCGAACCAATTGAAGAACACTTACTTGATTTCTTCTTCTCTGCTTGCAATTGTTCTCGTAGCTTACTCTCGTCGATCAGCGAACCTTTCAGTTGGCATCGTAGGAATTCCACTTCCTCTGAAACATCGCAGTTACATAGCAAGCTAATGATGAGGTGCTATGGTACTAACTACTACCAAATGCCAAATGGGGTTGAACGAGCAAAAATACTTAATTTACTGAGTCTGCACTATCGAATGAAAAATTCGACCTCTTAATGAAGTTTAAAATATTCACGGGCAGGGTCTCTCTACTTTTAATGACTGTTTCGAGTTATGTGTATGTTGCGGCACGCGTTGGCTTCTGCCGACGTCTTGAATAAATAAACAAATAAATAAAACGTAAGATTAGTTTATTTTGAAACAAAACTGCTGAACTGCTTGTTTTGGAATGCCGGCGTTACCAAGGGGGTTTCAATAAATTCCTTTGTACGCTGATTGTGAGATGTTATGTGGGTGGACAGTCTTAGGACTGCGCCGCTTCTGTGAATAGTTAACCCCAAAGCTGTTTTTATATGGTTGGGATTCACAACCACCAACAAAATGGAGCTAATTTTAACGAGGAACCTGCGATGGCTTAAGCGCGATTATATCTTACCAGAGCTCAACGTATAATTAGAAGGGATCGGTACACACTTCCGATAGACAGTAGATAGGCGGAAGTTGGGCTAATGGTAGCTGCTTGTTAGATTTTTGAGCCCAATGACCAAGAATGAGAGGTTCATATATGGTGCTTGGGAGATTGTTACGATGATAGATTAGCAAATTCATACCTAAGTGATAATATTAGGTTGTCCGGAAAGTTTTTAGACTTTTTCTGTGGTCCGATTTAGAAGCATATATCTCTGCCAGATGAGAACATGGGTGAGCGTAACTTTGGATACTTGCGTTTCATAAGCTCTATAAATGATCCCACAATGGCAGGTGAAGTATGCGATTTTCAATTCTCCGTGGTGCGTTCTCGATGAACAACAAGAAGATGCTCTACCGGTCTTCTCTACTTCTTCAGTACCGCTTCGGTCGATCTGCCAATGAAGCCCACCGGTTCCTCCAGGAAACAATGGAGGACCAAGGCCCCTCTCGTGCAACATGCTTCAACTGGTACCGGAGGTTTCAGAATGGTGACGAATCGCTCATCAAACTCCACATACTGGACGACCATCTACCGACAAAAAACAGTAGATACTCGCCACTTGTGATGAGCAGCCTAACCTCACTGCACGTGATCTCGCAGCTCTTACACATACTCCAAAATCCACTGGGTATGAGACTACTTAATTTAGTAACGAGACATCTCAATGAATCATTAGTCTGAAAACTTTCCGGACAACCTAATATCTTTGTAGTTCGGATATCTTTATAGTTTCAACAAGATACGTAGTTTGGTGTAAAGCCTGTTTTCCTTTTCTTTCGTCGTCAATATGGACCAGCTTTCCGGGCCTCCTAGATTACCATTTTTTGCCCCCTGGACGTTTTTAGATTTGTGGCTGTGTGGGCAGCCAGCAAGCGAAATTTCGCAGTGGAGGGTATCCCGGATGAGTTATAATACTCGGAATTTTGTGGGAGAGAAATTCGGTTAATGCGTCTTACATAAGCTACTTTTGCGGTGCCGTAATCCTGCTTGTTACGCTATACATACGCAACACGTCACATGTCAACACGTACCATTTTCCATATTACCGCACGCAAATTCCTTAGATCCGATTTTTTAGAGAGAGTGGAAGTCGAGATTCAAAGTAGGAGGCGTATGTTATTGATACAATAGAGTCGTTGAAGCTATATATAGAGAAAAAGGGGTCATTTGTGATTAATGCGAAGAAGAAGAACGCCTTACACATTTTTTTCGAAGTACTCAGCTGTGGCTGTGTGGGCAGCCAGCAAGCGAAATTTCGCAGTGGAGGGTATCCCGGATGAGTTATAATACTCGGAATTTTGTGGGAGAGAAATTCGGTTAATGCGTCTTACATAAGCTACTTTTGCGGTGCCGTAATCCTGCTTGTTACGCTATACATACGCAACACGTCACATGTCAACACGTACCATTTTCCATATTACCGCACGCAAATTCCTTAGATCCGATTTTTTAGAGAGAGTGGAAGTCGAGATTCAAAGTAGGAGGCGTATGTTATTGATACAATAGAGTCGTTGAAGCTATATATAGAAGATTTGTGGTGACAAAATCTAGTAGACAAAAGTGCATCAGCCTTATTTAATGATGAACCTTTTAAGACATTATTTGACCACGCGCAAAGCCCTGATTCATTAACGTACTCAGGGGTTTATTCAGGATTCATGTGGGATGGGCATTGGATCACGTGAAGTGTTCCCCAAATCCTTCGATCCGGAGGTTCCTTCATGAAAATCCACAGCTTGGAAACAATTCAACTAGATTTTGTCTTGAACATACTGCTCATCACACGCTGTTGCCAGTAATGTTCGGCGACTCATGTTATTTCAATTTCTTTTTTCCATCGAACAGCTCGAACTTGCTAAGTTACCTAGTCTAGGGTTGTTGTCTGGTAGTCGTCTTTACAGGGTGGAAGGAGAGCGAAACGAAAGTTAATGATATCAATTCTTATTTAGCTATTACACTAACACACTAATTTTGTTTTAGGCGCCTCACTTTACGCATTAAATAAAAAAATAAATAAATAAATAAACCTTCATCAGCGATTACGGTTCGAATGCTGCAGTTGTGGTATTGAAGAAAACGCTAATCTTATTATCAAAACTTCTCCAGCTTGTGGTATTCTAGGCCTTGGCCTGTCCGTTCAATGGTTTTGTATCATTTCGGGTGCTCTGTGTGGGAATTTCTAGTCAAATTACCACTTTCGAACCTCGTTCTTTACGTATTGACTTCATCTGCTGTTTGAAGTGTTCGCTGGCCATGTCGATAAGTGAGAGAATCTTTGTCGTGGCCGCAGTGGAAGGGTCGAATGACGATGAATCGTTCGATCCTTTCGATCCACTGCGTTCAGATAGCGATTGATTCGGTGAAATCTGAAAAGTATTCGATTCACTTCCTCTGATGTTTAACTAGTGCTCATAGGAGACTGTTATAACTCACATCGCCCTCTTTTCTCATGTTCTCCAATGAGTCGTTGTCGCTGGTCTCGGAATTCCCGTTCGATTTCGACAAATTCAACGGCATACCCTCGACTTCGGCGTCCGCTGACATTCCCACTGCCGACGGAGCACTAAAACTCAACCCCTTTTCATTAAACGTGAAATATCCGATGGACCTACGCTATTCTAGGGCATAGAAGGCGAGGCAATGAGGTGGTTTTATGGGGTCAGCAGTCGTTTTTGATGAGAGATTGGGACCTTAATTAGGGTTTTGCATCAGAACGGTCGCCTTAATCAATAAGAAAATTCACTGGACTCTTAGAATCTCTGGGCTGATAAAGCAGCCTGATTACTTGAGAGCTCTATCCTAACAGTAGGGTAGCTCAGCGGATTACTACTTCTACGATTTCAATTTTGAACTTGAGTGGATGCCCTTCGAACCTTAAACCAACTCATACTTGGCAGCGAAGCAGCACAGTAGTGATTCATTTTTGTGCAAAGCGGCACTGAAGGTGAGATTCAGAAGAGTTTCAAACGTTAATGGAACACTTGAATACGTTCTGAAGATTATATTAGCCCTTTTGTCACTACAGTACCGGACATAGCTTTTGATCACCTCCCGGAAAAGCCGCTTAGGATCGTTCCAAAGCGGCTTTTTTCAATAACTTTGTTGAAACTCAATTATTTGCAAAAATATACAAATATTTGAGCTCAGCAGCTCGATCTCTATCGATTGGTGTTCAAAGATCGATACTAATGCAAAATATTGCTTCTTTTGCTGACCCCTCAAATCTCGCCTAGTCGGTCCCTGAGGGACCGACCAGCCCCAGAAGGACCGACCAGGCGAGATTTGAGGGGCTGACAAAAAGGCCATATTTTGCATTTGTAACGATCTTTGAATACCAGTCGATAGAGCTCGAGCTGCTGAGCTCAAATATATGTATATTTTTACAAATAATTGAGTTTCAACAAAGTTATTGAAAAAAGCCGCTTTGGAACGCTCCTAAGCGGCTTTTCCGGGAGGTGATCAAAAGCTATGTCCGGTGCTGTATAGACTGTGCCGCAAAGAATGATGAAGTCCGGAAAGGCTTGTTTTTCAGTGATTTGAGCTCAGCAGCTCGATCTCTATCGATTGGTGTTCAAAGATCGATACTAATGCAAAATATTGCTTCTTTTGCTGACCCCTCAAATCTCGCCTAGTCGGTCCCTGAGGGACCGACCAGCCCCAGAAGGACCGACCAGGCGAGATTTGAGGGGCTGACAAAAAGGCCATATTTTGCATTTGTAACGATCTTTGAATACCAGTCGATAGAGCTCGAGCTGCTGAGCTCAAATATATGTATATTTTTACAAATAATTGAGTTTCAACAAAGTTATTGAAAAAAGCCGCTTTGGAACGCTCCTAAGCGGCTTTTCCGGGAGGTGATCAAAAGCTATGTCCGGTGCTGTATAGACTGTGCCGCAAAGAATGATGAAGTCCGGAAAGGCTTGTTTTCAGGGGTAAATCCACCCAGCTACAGTTCTACTTCGCTGCCGAGTGTGAATGACTCTTAGGACAGCTCTATCGTTGAGGCTCATCCTACATTTGATTACGTCCGCAGAGAACTATGAAAGTTAAAGTCGGGAGATGCATGTTTTTAGGGGGTTTATGATGAGGTTCTGTTGGTAATATGTGAATTTCCTTTTCTCATCTTTGGGCGCTATGACCTCCCTAATTACTGCCAGTGATATTTTCGAAAGGCTCGTCAGGGGCCTGCCTTCGATGCGCACAGCTTTGCGTCTGTGGAGATTGCACCGACTAACCAGGATTCCTCTGGTACCCACCACATATTCGGCTGTTTCTGCGCTGCGGCTAGTACCATCATGTGCTGAACGAGAAGCTGCTGGGCGCTGAATTGTGGCAATAACTGGCCGAGGAACAACGGATTCATCGACGACTGACACGGTGCGGCTCCAAAGTCTGCTTGAGTGCCGCACTGTTGCTGATCTGAAAGAGGCTCTCTCTGTGAGAATTTCGCTTGATGAAGATAAAAGTGGTGGCTTAGAGAATTCACGAAAATCAAATCACAAATCAAGAAAATCACTTGGAAAAATTTTTTCAGTTGACTGGGAATCTTTCGAACAAGCATCAACTACAACTTGAAGCAAAAAAAAATAGAACTGTTTCTCTGCCCAACATATAACCTTTTAGTTGAGTGAAAATCCTAGTACGTACTGTCCTTTACCAGTTACACACATTTCTAAAAACAGGTTTCGAAACAGGTTATCGTTGAAGCTTCGAAGAGCTTGCAGCGAAACTGCCAACTTTTTTGGGCTAAACTTATGCTTTCAAGTCATTTTTTCTAACTTAGCGTCGTGAGATGACGTCCGTTAGAAGCCACCACATTGGGGATATCTTTAATTGAAGTGAAACATTTTGTTTCTATTTTAGTTGTAACTGTGGTTTAGTTTATATAAATTGAGAAGCACATTATGTTCAAACGACAAGACTTGTTGTCAGAAGACCTGTACAATTCTACAGTTTTCGAGTTAGAAAATGCCCCTCGTTTGGCTTCTCGCAACCGATCTGATTGGAAGGGTTTTCCGTGGGGGAGGTTATCGGGTTGGACTGAGTTGAAGTTGATATGCGTTCAATGTTCCTTCAACTTCGAAAGGAAAGTGAGCGTCACATCGAACATAGGCAAACCGAAAATTCCGGTCGATAAATGTGGAGAAGATGGCAAAATTTGAACGTTCAATGATAAGTTTGAGGGGTGAACGATTATCACATCAGCCCCTATGAACAGAAAGTTTTCAAAATTTTGGTCCTGCTTTTGTATTATCGAACCAATCACTTTATTCCGAATCCCGAACCAATCACTTTATTCGGAATCCCCACATCCGTTTTCAGCTTAACGTAATTAATATGCGATTTGCTTTGGGGATAGATTTAGGAAAGCCACGTAAACCATGGAATAATCCGCTGTTAGTGACTACTGGAGGATGTTTACGAAGGACGTTTACTTTATTTAGGCGAGTATATGCTTGATGAGTTCAAATTGAGGATCGTGGATGTTGAGATGCAGCCACTCGATGACTAGAAAATTATACTGGGAGAGCTCGCACCTTCAAACTTTTCCCTTTTTGTCGCCCACTCCTCCACTGCTGACGATCGTTTTGGCGGGCGGCCGGGACGAGTGCTGAAAAGCTCGATTAACTTGACTTCTGAAGTTGCTGAGTTAGCCGTTTACCATGTGTTTGTGCAGTCCTCATACAGACGATCAAAATCGGTGGCTGCTATTAATTTGCAACGGTTCACTCCTGGTTGTATGGCGTTTTTGCTGCGTAGCGCACGAACCTGGAGGTGGTATTTGCGTTTAAACCTGGTTGACTGGGTAAAAAGGTGTATTTGTTACAAATGGTACGTTGTGAGATGTGTTAGTTTTGGCGGTGGGTGTGTGCTCTTTTTAGAAAACCATCGAAATTACCTGCTCCACGTTGCAAATGACCGGTGTAATCTCCAGCCTTTTCAGCTTCGTATAAACTGTGTGCAACCCGCCCACCATATTTTTGAGGAACAGCTCGTAAACCTGTAACATTTTCGATTTTTTTCAATATGCTCATCATACCCATTACAGGGTTGTTTAGGCGTCCGGCTACGACGTCAAATTGAATCCTTACGCCGTCACCTACCTGCGGTAAACATAACATGTCGGTACCACGTAAGTCGAATCCGATTACTGTATGGCCTCGATAGTTGATCTCTTTTGTTATTGGTGGCTCGTTTGGATCGAACTGCGAGAACTCTTGCGGAATCACAGATGACTGGCCTGTAAAATTGAAAACTCTTTTAGAATCTTCCACCGCCATTAGCTCGAGATTTCAGTAGGCCTATTAACATTATTCAGATGTAACGATGTCACCGATGGAATATTTGGATGGTTCCTTCGAAGACTTAGCAACGCAATTAACCTTCCATTGTATAAGAGATTTCCGAGGGTTAGTCTAGAGCCCATAAGGTTTAGGCTGAGAGAATATTGGCAGAATCTTTCGTTGTGTCGTGAGATCAGAACACTGCTGTACGCCTTCATCGTTCTCCTTCAAGCGATAAAAGTACTATTCCGCCGCATCCAGCGGAATTCTAAGGCTAACTTTTTAAGGTGTACTTGGTTTTTTCTCTGAGAGACGATAAATAGCAAGTAGATTTGGATGAGTCAGTTCTAATTAATGCACTAATCATTCCTATCTTCGCTAAATACACAATCAACACATTATGCTTAATTTCTGCCTTTTAATTCAATTTCAGTCAAATTGATTGAAATTAAATTAAAATTTTCAAATTTTTGGGTAACTTGCAGTACCGTCGGGACCTTTTGTGGAATTTCGGTGATAACCTTCATTAACGTAAGGTTAGCCTTAGAATTCCGGATCATTTGAATTCTTGGAGCCAATTCCTAGCACTCACACAAGCTTCTTGTAACCGATCTGATTGGATTCATAATTGGCTAGGCTTCAAATATGGCTCATCATTTCCGTTATTCTTAGTTTACATTTCAGGTTCATGCTCTCAGCACTACTTCCTTTTTCTTCAAGGGTTCTTGTTAGCTTTGATGGATCCTGGGCTCTAAAATCCTTCGTGAGAAAATGAAGGACCTTTTCTGAATAGGTACCTAAGACTCTAACAAATAGTTTGGTTATCTTTCATATGATTTTCATAGAAAAAAAGGCATTTCATTTCTAGAAAAATATGGGCGCAACGAGCACTTTCCATTAACAGCGTTCTCTTTTCTGCGTAGCTCGGAATAGCGGAAAATAGTTACTTTTAATTCTTCTGCCTTTCGAGAGTGTGAGGTGGAATATGCATGAGCTGGTATCGCATACGTCCAATGGGTATAGATAGAATGGTAGCTCATTTGACTCTTCATTTCTAAACTAGTAACAGAGAGCAATGTCGGCAAATGTAGTTGTGCTCTCGCGGTAGAATAGTGGTTTGATTATTTTCCACCAGTGCAGGTTCATTCATTGCTCGTTAAAATTCATCAGAGCTGTTGGGATGGCTCAAATGAATATTCCATCTAATGTCTGCGAAAGGAAGGAATTAAAGGAAACTTTCTACTCCATTTTTAGCGCTGGTGTTGTTCTGACCCTTCTGGGCCGTCGTTCGCGATGTCGTTTCTCAATCGTGGGCCGTGATAATGGGCTAATATTCGTCGTATACAGTAATTCCGGTGCGTTACGACCGTCATGACAAATGGTTTCCCGTGAACGAACGATAACGACTTACTGTCACTGGCGCTGTCGTAGTAGTCCATGTCGTTGTGAATTTGATAACTAACCGTACAGCACAGCATACCACAGTGGAACTAATCCACCGGCAACATCGAACACCTTAGTGGGCTCGATACCGCGGCGATTACCACATTCTCGCCGTCGGCAAAGCCGCAATCAGATGAGTGAGTTTGTGGCGTGACGGCGATCGACAACGGTTAGCGCCCGGCATCCCCGTAAGCTCCCAGTAATCGCCTTTTCCCGCCTAGTGAAGCTGATGCTTTTTTCCGTAGCGGATTACGTTAAAATTGAAGAGGTGACCACGTTAGCCTCAAACGGCTATATGGAGCTGTAAGCGCGATAATGGGTATCAAAGCCGATCGCTTCATCTCTAATCCAGCCCATTTCATAGGAAACCAAACATGTCAGGTTGCTCGAAAAAATGCGGTGGAATGCGGCCGTATACATAGTCATGGCAAAGCGCTCATCTTTGGGCCAACCGATCACTCGGGTGCATTCATTTGTAGGTTTTTCCATTCTATTTGTTTCTTACGCCACCAGACTCGCCAGACGACCCATAAATCTCATTTTTCCATTTCACCATCGCCGTAGCAGGTGACTTCTGCTGCTTTTCAGATCTTGTTGACTCAAATACCCTATTCTTACTGCTATACATCGAAAACTTACTCTCGAACGATGTGCTTACTTCTACCCGATTTGAAATTGGCATTTTACCCCTGTTTTGATGGGGTATACCATATTGGGTAGGAAACTGTGACTCAGGGGCTAATTGTTTTCTTGATTCTGTGAGTAGTTTAAAAATTCCCGAGCCCTTGAGGCAGGTTTGCTTTTTGGTCACATTCCGATACAGCTGCACTAGTTCTTACCGGACACTCGTAGATAAGTTCATATGTTATTCTCACTAGGCTCATAAAAATCATTTGTTGATGATGCTGTAAACGCAGGTGGATGGCAAGTGGGATTTCTTCGTGGATGAGAGTTTTGCGATAGAAAAGCCCCAAACGGTATGTTTCACTCGTTGTCCTTCGCACTTGCGAATTTGTTTCATTCTCTACCCTAACTTAGCAATGAACAGATCCGCCAGGGCCCAGATTCATGAACGGACGAGCGGTCTCCGAAACCGCGGCGCAGCCGGAACCAAACGGCAGAGTCGATGAGAGATCGCGTTTAACATGGGAAGTTCAGGATAAGTGGACAAAGGTGCGCGCAGTTCGGGGTATATCTCGGGGTTTATCGTGGGTTCACCAATGATGAATCTGGGCCTGGTATCCTAGCCACGACCAGCGCCCATTGATTCCTCGAAGAAATCGTTGCTTGAGGTGAAAATTCGTTCAGTTGCGGTACACCGAGTATGAATGGACCTTAGGGGTCAACGATGATAATGGAGTATCAAATTACCCGAAGCTGAAAGTTTCAATGTGCTTGATTCAGGCGGGTTTTCCTTGAGCATTTAAAGACGTGGTGTTTGGTGGAAAGGAGTTCATTCTGGAATTATTCTGTTTTCATTTCGCTAAGTACTCTGCTAAAAGTAGACCAGCTATAGTATGGCTGTAGCTAACTAACGATTTTCAAGGAATGCTGAGTTTACCTTTTCGCAGCATTTTTCAAGTGTCGTTCACCGAGCACTGTCTTTGGGTGGTTTCCCAATATTTGTAGTAGGGTGTAATTTGTGGCGATGCATAATGATATTTTGAGAAAGAATCGATTGCTCCTTTAGAACTTACCAGATGATTCGGAGCCGTCACGCATTGCCGTCTGAGCTGGATCTGCCTCAAACGATATCAGTGCTTCTGGTCGGAATTTGCTCTGCAACTCGGCGAGACTTTGTATCGCATTCAGCGACGACATGCTCTAAACATGTTGAGTTGGGTGAGGTTAGTGTGTAGGATCATTACGTCAACCTCAGCGGTTCTTCGAACTTGACACTTGAATAACAACGCGATCAGCGGCCCTAGTTCCTCTGCACTTCCGAGTGCTAAAATGTTCTCGCTACGTGCCAATGCCGTCACTTCAGGCGATTATAGCCGATAGAAAACGTATCTCTTCACTGCATCTCCCCTGATTTTTGGATTTAAAGTTCCTTCCGCAGTCGTTGGAGAGGATAAATGTGCGAATAAGAAGTCGCCAAGATAGTTTCAGTGGGTCACGATAAATAGAAAACTAAATTGCTTGAAGTGGTACCGTTCCATTTCGCGAAAACATAGGAGAAAAGTGGGAAATGACTCTAGGTTGGTCCCTGGTCCTAACCCTTCAGCCTCTCCTTCCTGAGAAGAAATTGAGTAGTTTGGGAACAATTGTTTTGATGAAACCTTTCGATCAAGAACTCAGAGCGCGATAGCCACCGCATTGGTCGAATCCTAAGTTCTTGTCATATTATAGCTTAATTTTTTCCACAATTCTTGCACCGGTGGCCTACGGATTTGTCCCGATCAATTGGCTGTTCTGCCAAATTTTTAGGCGTCATTGCGTTTTTGAGTTACACATTTATTTATAGGTTATTTTTTAGAGAAAGCCTCAGAGAAGAGGTTCAGTCTAGTAGAGGCGAAATACTATAGAAGTTTACAACGCTGGAAACAGCACGTACTCGGCATTTGAACCACACCGTTGCTGTGGCGTTGATCGGAGGTTTTGGTAAAGTGAGAGGATAATAACTTAACAACTGCTAAGAGGGAATAAGGTAGAAAACCAGTAGGAACTCTGGAATCTTGTCCTCAGGAATCTGAGATATTTCGTCATGACAAGCTTCCTTCACTCCGTGATTTTGAGGTATAGTTGTTTGCAACTAACAAGGAGTCCATCTCAGGGTGTGCCAAGCTTTCGTGATGAAACTTTTACAGGATGTAGGGTCCCTTGTAGGTACTAGAAAACTATACTTCATTTTTTCTCTAGACACTTCTGTGACGGGAAAAACGGCTGCCGAAAAAACGGAAGGCGAGCACATCACACAGACCGCGCGTGCTCATTAGAGGCCGCCATAATCGCTGGACAGGTACAACTTGGCGCAGTGGTAGCGATGCGGCCTCTTGTGTGAAGCTTGTGAGTTCGGTCCCGCATCCTGCGTCCATTTTTGCACTCATCCGGCTTTTGTTATTATAGGCTTGCGTAATCACTGGATACAATTTCAACCTGATTAACGCATTTTCAAGTACATAGGACGTATTCCTTGGCCTGTATGAGTTACTTTCCTGTGGATCGGACCTGCATGTCATTAAATCACCGTAGATACTGCAAATGTACATGAATACTCTGAAACTAATGTCAGATTCGTGAGCAGCGACCCAAATAACCCCACATGCGAGGTTTGGACGAAATCGGTTGTTTTGACCCAGGCGCCTCACTCACCCACCCTTACCATAGCTAGCGCTCACCAGCGCTTACACAACGAAACCAACTACCCGAAACCCTCACCTGTTGCGAATCACGAAACTAGTGTCAGATTCGTGATCAACGACCCAAATAACCCCCACATGCGAAGTTTGGACGAAATGGGTGACCTTGATGTCTCGAGCCTCGTGTCAGGTGTTGGTAGCCCGAGGTTTCATGAACCACTGGTAACATTTTGCCACCATTCAGACTCTAGCTGACAGAAAATCTTCGACATACACTACCTTTGTCCCATGAACTGCCTGAAAGTCTCACCTAAACTGCTGATCATGAATTTGATTCTCGTTTCCTGAGCTCTGATTGGTGAGCGCTAGCTATGGTAAGGGTGGGTGAGTGAGGTGCCTGGGTCAAAATAACCGATTTGGACCAAACATCGCATGTGGGGGTTATTTGGGTCGCTGATCACGAATATAACATTAGTTTTTGAATTTGCGTCCGTGTAAGGTAAGTTACGGTGGATATTGACTGTGTGACGTGCTCACCTTCCATTTTTTCGATAGCCGTTTTTCCCATCACAGAGGTGCCTAGAGAAAAAATGAAGTATGGTTTTCGAGTACCTACAAGAGACCCTACATCCTGTAAAAGTGGTATCACGAAAGCTTGGCACACCCTGAGATGGACTCCTTGTAAGTACTTAATCCTTCAATGACGTTAGGCTATCCGTAAAAAAAGCAAACGTGGCTAGACATGCATCTCCGACCAAATGAGTTACTTAACTGTTTGCTTTACGTGGAAGACTCGTGATGGCTGAGCTATTAATACAAAGAGGATATGCAGTTATTTATGGTTCCCTGGTTGCTGGCCGTCTATGATGATGGATATGATAAGTAGTTTTATATCCTTTCTGCTCTGTAATAACTCTTTACATCCTTCTATTTATATACTCATTAATATTTCATAACAAAACTGATATGCTTGCCGGTAGTGGATCGATGCTTCCGGCGGGCAAGTTTGCGCAGCCTATTGGTGTTATAATTTTACATTTTCTGTCAACTTCTGTTCACATGAAGTCTGAAGATAAAGGTATCGGCGTTGGCGAGTCCCCTAAGGATGCGCCGCATCATCCGTGTTCAATTCAGAATCGTAGAGACATGGTAAATGCATATTTGTCCTACATGATGACTTGTGACCGCTACACCAAGTCACCGTCTTTAAATTGATAAGCAAGTCTGGTACCAATTTACTCGGCCCCGGAAGGTTGGAAGGCTTGGTTAGCTCAGGAGGGGATCGATCGCTTGACTATGCGGGTTTCAGTAGCGCCTCTCACCGCCGTACCACACGCGTCCATGCTTTTACAGGAAGTCTCACTTTAAAGGAATATTTTCAGGACTTTACGCTAAATTGTACTCCCTTAAGCAGAACGTTGATGGTGAGGAGCTAAGAAGCGCTACCAGCAACTGCACAGTGAACGAATGCATGGCGCATCCGTGGGGGGGGGGGGCTGCTCAACTTCGACCATTAGCCCTTTGCCTTTTTACTTATGCTTTTTTACCGTAGGCAGAACGTTAGAAACCTCAAATATCGTGATGCCAGCCTTCGGAATATTTTCGTCATTACGCACACTTTACGCAGAAGATTAGAATGAATAAAGTGTTATTGCTCTGTTTACTTCTCAAAACCTCGATTTCTTCCAGTGAAAAACGCTGCCGACAAACTCCACTGCCCTAATGAGATCAGCTGAAGGGAAAAAGGAGCAAAAGAGTACAGAAAAACAAAACAGACAGAGAACGTGCAAGGAAAACATATTTGAGGTAATCTGTGTGCCAACAATAAAGCCTGGTGCATATGCAGACGTACACATAGGACAGTCAGTGAAACATGGAGAGTCGTCAAGAAAATAACACATCTTCAACAAGGACACGATCTACTTGATGCTCACCATCCTTTCAGCTATTCAGAAATTCGTAAAACTTCAACGTTCCGCTAAAGGGTGAACGTGCACCTTCAGGACCTGCTCAAAGCTTATTCATTCATTCTCCTGTTCCGCATTTTTATTATAGGTGGTTTGCGTCATTGAAAAAAGCGAGAGCTAAAATCGTTCTATTTTGTGTACTTGCTCCGGGTCTCGTTTACTATGTCCTTGAAGCCGCAACGTACGAAGGTATAAAGACCCATTTATACTCGGCTGCCAAGCATACTATGGGCAGAGACGAGGGGTCGAAGGGGAGCAGCAGGCGTTGTAGGCATTTTCTAGAATTTCCTTTCTAGATAGCTCGAAAATTAGAAACCTTCAACTGATGTGCGCTTCGTGATCGTTCGGGCCTCAGGCAAAACGATTGCAGCGGCTTACAAGCGTAGTCGCGCCGCTGCTCTGCTGCGAAGTATAAATGAATCATAAGAGTACGATATCTGTGTTGTTCGGCGCCGTATGAGCATTCTGCTCTCTTTTTGAGATAGGTAAATTGAGACAAGTGTCCTCTATAAATGTCGGGAAAAGTATTCTATACCCTTTGAATATCTTGAAGACGTTCGAGGCGCTATTTCGCTCTTTAAAATAAATTCGAGGAAATTTGGGAATGACGATTGACTCAAATCTCTCCCCTCCCCCAATTTTTTTGCAGTTTTTTTGTTTATTTTGTTCCTCAGAGGAGTTCGCTGAGATAACTAATAGTGGTGGCTCACTAGCGAACAGAATCTTCGGACAGCGCTTCAGGAAGTTTGGAGGAACTGCTAAAGGGAAAGTTCTCAAGCTAGAAAATATGTATCTTTTCGGTCACCCAAGGCGCTCCCATTCCAGAAGGGAGTATGGTGATCAGTCACTCCATGCCGTAAATAGCAGCAACATACGTACGGGCAATCAGTTGAGCGGCTTATGAACTGAGCAAATAATTGAGGAGATTGAACTCAAATCCACCTAACGATGAGGATAGTCCACTCCTATGGTATGCAGAATCTACGTCAAGGACAGGTGTGACTCATCTCCCACAAAAAGCAAATTTTTAAAGTGGCAACATTCTCAACAAGTCGTTCATGAGCCACTGGGTAAAGGTGTACTTCAGACAATGAGATGAGAATACGATCGAAACTTCTCTCAAATTCCTAAGTTGCATCCTTAATCCTAATGAAAGGTGTTTATAGGGTTCAACAGCGACAGTGGACCAGAGGTCCTGTGGAGATTTTTGTTTTGCTAATAGCAATTGCTGTTCTCGATAAATGTATTTGGAAAGATTCCTTTTTCATTTCCTCAGCAAGAAACCTCTGCGGCACTTTGTTCCCAAATGTGATGGCTCGTGTGTTGTTCGCGAATTCGCTCGGCTCAATCGCATCATCGACGACGTATCGGAAAGCCGATTAGCTTCTTAGGACGGACTCGACCTAAGTGCTTCCAGAAGGTTCTCTCTCTAAAGACTCCCTATGCTCGTGATTAAAACTCTATCTAAAAGCGCCTAGGAGTCCTCCGAGGCAGTCAAGCTAACTAATGGGTTCGCTTACAGTTTGGGGCAAATATTGACACTCAAAGTAATTTATAAAGTAAACTTATGCAGCAGTACTATTACATACAAAAAAATTCAGTTGAGCAGTTTATTGAAGGAACACAACATATTGAACTACTGACTCAGATCTCTCGATGGACATTTCTACCCTAAGGCCTTTGTTATACCGACGCTCACCCCCCAGCGTCTGCCAGCGCAACTCGTCCCATTCAGTATCAGACACCGTGGGGCCAGACACGTTTGTACGAGTTATCACGTAGACGCTGGCGTGGTGTTGCTCACGGGCCGTTATGCAGACGCTCGCGTACCTTCCACGCTCTAGTCGCTGTGCATTGCACTGCGATTGACCCTTTCGCTGGGGGTCGGTCGATCACCATTGCTCTATATACTTCGGGCGCGCGCGTACGTGCGTCGCGTGCTCAGCGTCTGAGGTTAGCGGCTGGGCGCTCACAGCTCGCAAGCAGCTGACGCTCACCATAACATATTGGTATAACAAAGGCCTAAGGGATAATACGTGCTTGGAAAATTATTCAATTTAATTTATTCTATTCTATTCTTCTATTCTTTATTCTAATTTATTCTATTTTTCAATTTATTCTTCTTCTTTAGAAAGAGATAATTTTTCCAACAAACTGAGTAGGGGAAGACCCTGACTTAGGCAGCGGCTGGTTAGCGAAGTTATTGTATGGGCCGAATCACTAATCATGCCATTATCCTGAAAGATCACGGATGTGTGGCGCATCCCGAGGAATTGATCAACGCCGACTATTTCACCTTGCCTTTTACAGAACGAGGCGTACCAGAAGAATCTCGAGCGTTTCAGCCAGATGAATCAGCCAATAAAAGAATATTCGGGAATTCGAATATGTACGGTATACTCGCGCCTATCCATACAAACGGTAGCGACGAGTTTCCTCGGCCGCGTCGCGTCACGCTCGCGCCGCCCTGATCGCGGTCAAGAGCTCAGCGGCTAGGTAGCCTGGTTTATAACTGCGATCGTTCGCAGTAGTGTGGAAGGATTTACGAAAACAGCGTCAATGTCGACTTATCTAGAGCAGGAGACGAGCTTTCACACAGTTCTTGGGTTGCGAGGACAATAGAGGCCGGCTAGTTTTTTTTTTTTCGAGGAAACGGCACTTGTTAGAAGTTCCGACTCGGATTTAGGTCGAAAATTTAAATTTCGCTGAAATTTCGTTTACGGGGGTTAATGGGAACGCTGATACGGATCTGATGTTCGTTTTCTGGACTTCGGCCGAGGACCCTATTAACGATTTGGGCGGTGGGGTCAAAATCTCAAATCTGGCTGAACACCCTGACCCGGACATCTAACAATCAAGCCACTTCACCCTTCGATTAAGTCTTAGCCTAAGTACAAACCTAAGCGTGGTCTACCTAAGCGCAAGCTAAGGAAGGAACTCCGGGGTGGGTGAACCACTAGTTCCTTGCAAATGAAGGGTCTAAAGGATCACTACCGAAAGCAGAGCGACAGCTTAAGCTTAAACTGAGCACTACAGAAAGCACCCAGCAGGAAGGACTCGAACCTGCAACCCATACTCGACAAGCATCTTCGCTACGAACATCCACTCGGCCATCTCAGCACTTTAATGGCTGTTCTTGGCCCTCTCACGTGGATACTCCACCGTATGCGGCGTACACGGCAATCGCGCGCGGTTTGCAATGGAGCGCGTCAACGGGACTACCGTTTGTATGGATAGGCGCGAGTGTACGGTATGAGCCCCGGCTCACATTGCTATGGCTACCGCAAAGTTCTGCCAGACCCTGGGTCAATAGATCAATCAATATCCCTTGTTCTCTAGGTCTGGAGTTCCAAGTGCACCACCAGTGCTCAGCAGCAGTTAAGACGGGCCATCATGACCTCTCGACATTTGATAAGGAGCCACATTAGCGTAGGAATCCATAGCCAGGAGAGTACGGTTTGGGGACCCGGTAGGGAGGGGTTCCTTCGCAGACCGTATACCATAGGTCACGACACCCGCGGGGTCACCTATTGCCACAGGGAAGCGTCCTCTCTGCCCTCGTCTTTCGTCATCTTCCGGCGACGATATCGGTGAGTATTTTGCCTCGCCAAGCTCTTCTATACATTATACGTTACATTTGCATTGTGTCTATTTTTTATTTGTGTGTTGAAGACTCGCATAATCACTTTTACGCGTGGTGTTTATATCACTGTCCAAGACCAATTAGAATTGCACGATCTCTTTTGTATTTTATTTTTTAGCATAACTTCCTTCCGGTAAAGCAATGTCGAAGAATTAGATGGACCCGTCCTTTTTCTGTACATTTCTTTCACTAAAATTCTGCCATGGTGTTGGTATCATTGTCCAAGGCCAGAATTGCGCGACTTTGTTGTATTTTCGGCTTGTTTCCCAGAAGAACGGACTTACTTAAACTTAGAGGGTTCAACTGAGAGTTATCCGGAAGCTTTTCTTCAGTTGAGAGCGCCGTTCAGTTCTATGTTCCATGTCTCCTAGCACTAACGGTGCTATGTCGGTTTGGGGGTGCGGATCAAAAAGGTTCTCTATGTCCGCATTTTCTTCACTTTTACCTGCTCTACTTGGTGCTGAAGTATGGAGAATCCGAGGATACTCATTTAAACTCTATCTAACCATGTGGTCTTCCCAGATGTCTCCCTTCAATTTGTTTTTGGGTTTAATCTTCCTGTACCTGGCTGTACCCCCAATCTATACAGAGCCGTAACAAAACCATATCGATGACAACAAGAAAAAGAGATTCAGCAGGGTTTCTGTTGAGCTCGTGGCTACTTTTGGTTCGTCCCTTGATGTAGGTTAGAGAGTGTTTCCTAGACCATGGAAAATCTAATGTTTGTTCTTGGTCGGCGTAGGAACAGATTGCTTTCCCACCTGGAAACTTCGCTGTACAGTTCCGGGTTCACGAAGACATTTAAAGATTATATAGGTCTCAAGTGAGTGCTTGCAGATTAGAAATCCTAACTGAACCCTCGGGCTGCCTTCTTTCTTTGATGGGAGAGTGCGGTAAGGGAACAAGGTTGCAAGTGTTGGTTCAGTACATACCTTCTCTTACAACCAACGACGGACCCTAAGGTGCCTGCCAGTTCCACGGGAGTAAGTAAATTACAAGTTCCACCAGTTGCAGCGCCACAGCTCGATTTGAGTTTTCTTACGGTAGATAAGTTCCCATTATAAAGAATTTAAGGCATTTTTAGTGGTAGTCATTAGGAGCCAGACGTGTCCAAGCGGCTTTGTCTTCTTAATTGCAGAACACTGTTTGCACAGCATGGACTAAATGATTACCATGAACTGGGCTTTGGCTTACTCTAGTTAATATACTGACTTTCAACGAGAAAACCTTCCCCAATCTACTGTTCAAAGTAATGGAGTAAAAAGTTCGGACCGTTCTTTCCTCACTTCTCTGTTGGCCTTCTCCATGCCCCAAAAATGCCTAGTCAGTGAGTTATTGTGCTTAAATTGGGTTAGGAGCCCGAAGATTGTCGTCATTTCCTCGAACGTTAAAGAGTCATGGACTGGGACTGATTTATTTGTAGCGATTGTTTCCAAAAGGTGACGCAGAAGTCTGAATGCATTTCAGCTTCTGACTTTCTTTATTCATGATTCATGAAAAACAAGTAAGTGACCCGTCATGCTATCATGGTCAAGCACAATTCTTTGCAAGATCGATGGCAACGAATTGTGATTACCATCATAACATTGTTGTGCTATGAACAGAGGAAGTCAGATTCTAAAGTGCTCTCTTATAGATTTTCCCTAGTTTCATTCCTATGTTGTCCTTCAATAACGGAAATGCTCTCGAGGCCGTTCTTTCGAAGTACTTAGACTTATAATTGTTCATTCCCCACTTTTGAATCGGTCTCCTCCGTGATACCGCTCATAGGCCTACTCGGACTATCTATTTTTAATTTGCGCAGATGCTCGGCAGGAGGCTAAGCTATGTGGTACATTGTGGTCGCTGTAGTGGCATCGCTATTCCGAGCTCTTAAAATGTTATAGACTGGAACTGATTCATTTTGTAAAACTTGAGCAATACGTACTGGATAGGTCACGGTGATCGAAACATTAGCTATGTCTAGTTTACATCCTAGGCTGTCCTTTAACCATAGAACGTTACGAGCTCCTTCTTGAACAATTTGAGTCTCTAATTATCATCGGATCCTTATTTCTCCCCGATGGCTCCGCTCATTTACCTATTCAGTAACTTTCGCTGCGCTCAAAATTGGGTTTGACCACTGTAGGTAAGTAGGTGGTATTGTCAGCAGGGGCGTTGCTTCTTATGGACCGTGACTGACTTTCTTCGTAGTATTCTTTTGCTTTCACGCAATTGCTTTCGGACAACAATCTTGTCATTATTATTCTCGGCTCGATAGTTCTCTATAACCATACGTGTCCAAACAGCTTCCTCTTTCTAATATGTAGACGCTGTTTATACGACACATACTAAGTAAATTACTGTGGATGGATGCTTTTAGGTTCCCGTTTACTCAAGTTCCTAGGATAAGCGAAAAGAACGCCCCACTGAGTCTACTTTTTGGAAGTACTAGGGTCCACATTTGTCATCGAATCATTCTTGACCCATTTCGTGGTCGGTCTTCTCCAGGGCACCTCTCATATGGACTGCTGACTTATTCACTTTCACTGCTAATTGGATAAATCTAGCGGCATGAAGGATTTTATGTGGAAAGTTATCGAAATCAAGAAGACGAAAAATTGAGAAGTCCGCTCAGTGACAAGGTCTGTCTATCTACCGCTGCAAGAAATTAGGGCACTATCCAACTTAACGGACTCCAGTCCTCGATTTTTTTTCGAAATTCGAAATTCGCTGAAACTTTGCACAAGGGGGTAATTGAGGGCGCTGATCACGAATCTGCCGTCCGTTTTTTACGTGGGTGGTCCCGGACCACCCAAATCGCTACGTGGGTGGTCCAATCAGGATCATCGATTTCGCTGAACTTTCCCTATGGGGGTTATTTGGGGTCCTGAACACGATGGTGAAGTCCATTTTTCACCTGGTCGTCTCGGACCACCCATATCGACCGCTTGGGTGGTAATGTCAGGATCCCCGATCTCGCTCAAACTTTGTCTATGGGGGTTCTCTGGTGTCCTTATCACGACGGTGAAATCCGTTTTCGAAATGGCGGCCGAATACGGTAGTTATAGGTGGGTACCTACCGACCTTACCTGGTGAGCCTCACCTATAACTACCCTATTCGACCGTCATTTGGAAAACCGACTTCATCATCGTGCTCAGGACGTCAGAGAACCCCCATAGGCAAAGTTTCAGCGAAATCGGTGATCCTGACTGGACCACCCAAGTAGCGATTTGGGTGGTCCGAGACCACGCACGTGGAAAACGGACAGCAGATTCGTGATCACCGCCCTCAATTACCCCCCTGTGCAAAGTTTCAGCGAATTTCAGAGGAAAAAATTTCTGACTGAAAAAAATCGAGTGCTGGAGTCCGTTAAGTTGAATAGTGCCGAAATCCGCCTCCGGAACGTCAGCTTATTGTTAGCGAGACTAGCTTTCTCAAAAGTCCAATCCATAGCAATCATGCAATGACATAAAAAAAGAAAAGTAGCAAATGCGTTGCTTTCTGTGCTGGTAACAATCATACATGACCATACTAAAGGTGGAGTAAGGTAATGAATGAATGAATGAATGTGTAGTGGGAGTAGCATGGGTGCTCTCTAACAGTAAGGTGGAAAGTGATGGAGGTACAATTAGGTATTAGGTATATAAGGTCTCTCCTACTTATTGCCAACGCAAATCCGTTCTATCCTTGTCCAATAGCAGAGATCGTAAGACACCCTTTAGCTAGTCCGCAGCCCTCTGAGAGGTGCCCGCTATTTTTTAAGCACCTTCGACCGCCAGGCAGCTTTGTTCACTGAAATCCTTGGTGTTACCAAGAACAGTGGAGCATAAAAATCCGGCTTATCAGCACTTGAGATTATTGGCAAGGTACGTACTTCGCACAGAGATCGCATTGCCACATTTATCGCCACACTAAATTGTGCCAGAAGGTCTAAAGATGGTTTTCATGTATTGTTGGTGGATAGCTTTAGATGTCGATTACTACATAGCATAATTTCCTTCCGGGAAAGCAAAGTCGAAGAAATGGGTGGATCTGTCCTAGTTCAGGGTAATTCTTTCATTGAAATTCTGACACGTCTAGCAGAACTCCTTGCGTATTTGCGAGGTGGAGTACTTAGAAGCACCCAGGAATGCTGAAGTATAGCCAGGAACGTGAGGTCGAGAATTGCTTGCATAGCAGCAACTTCGCCTGTCGGAACGGTCAGATGAAGAATTTGAAAGCAGATGCAGTGGACTGCATGTCTTGAACCTTCACGACTAAAGGCGTAGACCAACCATTACCCTCTTGGGGAAGTGCTGTTCATCCAGTAGATCTCCCACAGTGCGCCATTAGTGGATAGGAACAGCTCCGCTGACTGAGGAACAACTTAGTGCATGATGGTCAACGATGTTGTGAACTTGATGACATGCAAAACCCCTCATGTAAGCGTTACCTACCGCTGGACGTCTCGGGTTAAGATCGTAGAAGCCACCGCTCGCTAGAGGCTTACGACTAGACTATACTAGTAATAATCACAATAGTCAGCAGAAGAAAAATGGCACTTCGCCCGTTACTGTCGTGTAGACGAGCATACGGAGATGTCCGAGAATTGGCGAGACAACCTTATGGATCTATTTTTGTATCCGGTAACGGCTGTATTTGTGTCCCCACTGGCAATTGAATGACATCAGGTCTTAGCGACGATTTGAGACGATAGAATGCAAGGGCAACTCTCTCAGAGAGCGACTTAGTGCAGCAGGTCTGCGAGTTCCTTATTACGTTGTATTTACTACTCTTCATCAGTCCTTCATCGAAAAAAGCAGTGAATATGTCAACTTATCTACCGAATATGTCAATACCACTGTCAGTACTGATCAATAATTCACAAACAGACGGTCAATTTTTCGGCTATCTCTGCTACTCAATCAATAACGATCGAGAGAGTACTCACCGTCGTTCACATTGACGTGCGATGAAGGACCGTACGCATGTTGTGGCCCATACGATGACGGACGGTGGTGCTCGTTCGAACTCGGTGCTCTAGGTGGCAAATGAGAAGGGGGAACTACTCAGTGAGGCCTCTTAGCCGCGTTCGATCAAAGAGGCTTGTCTGCGCGCACGTCGTGCTTACTGCTCGCGCAGCTAGACGGCTGAGAAGCATGGAGCTTATGGGCGTTTATCACCAGGAGAGCGGCATATCACCTCCGAACGAGCGCTGAGGCTGTTGCTGATGTGGCGTGTCCATTACGAAAATTACCCCTTCACTGCGGAAACCCGCAAATCCCGGCGGTGATCTCGGCCAAACGGCGCTGCAACGTCTTGCGTCACAATACTTCTTGAAGCTCTAATCGTAACCGCCCTGGATCGCTGATTCTCGTCGGAGAACGCAAAGCGACTTAATTATGTCGCTATAATGACGAAATTGAGAACCTCAGCTGCACCCATTTCAGGCGGTCAGCCGAACATCAGTCGCTCTAATGCCTAGCTTCATCTCGTTAGCCAGAGATCCATCGTCCGCAAATCTTTTTCTTCTAGAAGAGTGAGAAAGAGCTCGTTGGCGTCCAAAAGCACTTCTTCAGAGGAGTGCCTTGTTTCTATGAGGTGGCGAGATCCGCTCCTACTATATGGGACCACTGGAATCTCCTGGACGAGTTTGGAGTGAGCAGAACGCTGGCCATCGAGTTCCGACGACAGGCCGAGTGGGCGACAGAACGCTTTGGTGATTGTTGGAGTGGAATCGCCTAGAATTGGAATGAACGCCAACGAGGAAGAAGAATGCCTAGTCTCCACAACTAAAATAAGAGCAAACATGCAAGGAGTCGAACCCTCGTCTCATTCCTTCTGGGGATAACCTCCGAAGAGTTCTTTTTGGTGCAGATGAATGCATCGAGGTCACCACAATGCCATGTCGCTTCTCTGTCCTGCACGTTAGATAAAAAAAGATTATGAGGAGAAAGTTATCAGCCATTCTACAGCTAACCGCCGAGGTTCAAGCGGAAAGGATGAGCCTGATGGGATCAACCCTATTATCGACAGTAAGGTGTCGAAATCAGGCAAATGGACATCAAAATCGTGATCAGCGTTCCAAACAACCGATCTATACCTTAGCAGCTTGCACTGAATGTTGCTGGTCACCTACTTCAAGCATCCACTCATCAACTAGCGAAGATTAGCACACATGTGATGAGATGGGATGGAGATGACTAGACGTTTGGTGAGTATGCATCACAAAAAAAAACTTTAAAATCAGAATTTAAAACGAAGCAAACGCTGGCGACCATCCTACATTATCTCGACATCCATCTTGTTCAGGGTTTTTAATCGTACGAATTCACTATAGTTGACGACTGTGATTTGAAGTCATGTTCTCGTCAGATTCTCAGTTTCCAGTGCCATGTGAATTTATTCGATCCCAGCCTCGATTCTGCAATGTTTTTCTGCTTCGTCCTGCAGACAAGCAAGGAGAAAGGGCTAGGGAGTGCGTCTAGCCGTACACTCCTTATTTCATCGCGTATTGGCTGCAGAAGTTAAGGTGCCTAGTTCCCAAAAAACCAGAAGGATTTCGCCAAATTCAGCTTAGTAGTTTTTATTACCTGCCTTCTACGGGGTACTGCTGAGAAGCTTTGACGACGGTAGTTTCACGGAATTACGTCAAGAATAGCAGTCGCGCTGCTGTGGCGGCTAATACTCTCTTTCCTGATCTGCCTTTAAGATTTACTTCTAGTCATGCCCGCTAACCTTCAATCAAGTTGATTCTTACTAAGCACAGATAAGGGATTATGACGGAAATGGTGTGCAGCTGCGCAGATTGTCGAGTCTTCCTATATTTTCTGGGTATATTCGTCCTCAGCATCAACTAGAAGTAATTAAATGGTTTGAGTACTCCAGGCATTTTGCGCTCTGGTGGAGGACAGACATCCCCGGTCCTGTTAATTTATCTTTACCGACGCCTAAGAGGGTCCAGTCGAGCTAACTAACCAGTCCAACGCCATGGAAAGACTTCTGTTGCTAGTTATGATTTTCGAAAGGAAATGTAGTTAACAGTCATCGATATCAGTGCAAGGGTGGAGGCTGGGAGAACTTTACATCTATTGAAGGACGTATCATCGTTGGAATGCTCCATAGAACAATTCCAGTCTGCTTTTCGCCTGTCCAATTTTAACTCCCCCCTGCTTTGCAGAAAGCAGTACAGTGCTGACTAAGCATGTGACCGAAGCGCGGCGAAATAGAATGAAAGCTGGAAGCTTTTGAAGCTTTCCAATGGTACCGGGTCACTTGGTGATGTTATTGAGATGATAGCGATATTGCCGTTTTTGTAGACTGCGCTGCAGATCCGTACAGAAGTTCAGGGTAGAGAAAAGTTCCCTTCCAAACCCCCTTGGCTGCAGTACTCTGGGCAGCCGGGTATGATTGGGCCCTAACAAATTGTAAGTCCGGAGTGGGCAAGTGGGACCCACCAAGATCCTCTTTGAGATGCCATTTACATTTAGCCATATCGCCGCCGAGGTCACATTCGGTGGAAGATGGTCTCCGTCTTTCGAACTTGAGCTAGTGAGATAAAAGGGTAAAGGTAAAGGCACCCGCGTTGATAAGTCTCTTAAGGACGCGGAGCCATGCATTCGTGTTCAACTCAGAACATGAAGGCATGTTGAATAAGTATTTGGCCTGAACAATGACTTGCAGGGACCAGCCGCTAGTCAGTGTTTTTACCTTCCCAAACAAGTCTGGTACGAATTCACGGGACCTAGAAGGGATGGAAGGCTAGGTGAGCCGGGACCGTGATCGCTCGCTCGACCGTCGTCGTCAGTTAAAATGCACCCCGTGGGCCTTTCAGTGAGGTAGAAACAGAAAAGTCAACGAAATTACCGTCCTGTGCATCGTTTCTTTGTGTGAAAATTCGAGCAAATATGTGGATCGTTTACGTCATATTTGAAGAATAGATCGCTCAATTCAAGATTCTAGGCGCAGCGATAGGAAAATAATGTGCGATTTGGAAGAAACGTGTGACGAAAAAGACAGAAGAAAAACTTCAGCGTGCATTGCATTGCAACAAAACGGTACACTGAAAGATAGTGATCCCCTTCGAGTGTATACCGAGATCGCATAGTTAGATACCGAACGGGCACACGATTCCGTCGCTGAGCAATTGAACTTTTTAGATCTCCGATTTAGCTCCCCGTCTTTTATCGCGTACTCATAGCACGCCAGGCACACAGCATTTCAACATCACAACTCTAGATCATCTATAGTGCTTTCTTCAGAGATAAATATCATAGAAGTTAGACTAGACGACAAAGCCTTTCAATTTGTGATCTCACGCCGAGAATCTATGGGGTTTCAATGAGTTCTTCCAGAGGCAAACCGATGTTTTCACCTTACCAAACAAGTCTGGTCCCAATTTAACCGAGCAGGAGACATGGAGGCTAGCTTGGCTAGCTTAAGCCAGGATCCATCACTCCACCGTGCGGATGACAGTAGCGCCACTGACCACTGGACTACGCGCGTGCATTATATGGTGGTTTTGGTAAGAATGGTCTTAAGTAGGGCTCATGAGCTTGAGAGCAACCTATCTTTGTGCTGTTAGCGAACTTTCAGTATTCTAATCTTGGTATCCCGGGTTCGCTTCCTTCCTTTGAATCTACTTTCCGTGCTCCCTTACATTTGTACCACAATTCTTATGATTTTATTGATGACCTGCGTGCTCGATACTGCGAACGATTTGATTTCCAAATTCCTTGCTGAGCTTTGGTTGTGAGTTAGGTTGGTCCTTTCAACAGTGTTTTTCGGCGAAAATATATTAGTCATCAGAACTATTCGCACGTTTTCCGCTCAACGTTCTGCAACGGCCCTTGATACAATTTTCTGTAGATTTCTTGTCCCTCAAAAAAAGTGGCAGACGAATCGCTAGAAAACCTCTTCGTCTCGGCACAACAGAAGGTTTTCGCTAGTCAAAACAAATGCCGATTCGCTCTGTTCGAGTTTGTGGAACGAAAATAATCTTACTCTCAGATCGAAAAATAATGGAGTCAAAAAATTTGCTATCAAGATGGAACAGTTGCTGTTTACCGTAACTGATTAATGTGTAGGTAAAAGAGCACTCGTAAAAAGCGAGTTGCATTGTGAGTAAGTGGAGATTTCTTAGCCGATGTTGTGTCGTTATCTTAGGGCCCTCACAGACCCGATGACACGACCACGAGCATTCTCGTCCAACGCGGCTGACCGCGCGTTAAAACGCGGTATCGATTAGAGCAATGCGGCCGCCGCGAACGTCGCGTTGGACGAGAATGCTCGTCGTCGTGTGTGTCGCTCAATTTCATGCTCAACGGCTAATTCGTCGCTCAAACTGCACGTCGTCGGGTCTGTAAGGGCTCTTAGGCAGCCGAAGAAGCCCGTTTGCGAGACGAAGACACTTTTTCTGATTAGATATAACTACGGTTTAGAGAGAAATCTGTGTTGATGATTACGTTCATTCGACGTAAGTGGCTAGGTTGATTGCGCTGTGCACTTTTCCATACAATAATTTCACAGATATGACTGCAGAATAGCACGGTAATTAGTTGTATTAAAATATTTTCTAGAGGAAATGAGCGGAGTATCACAATCAAAAAATAAGTGATTCAAAGAAAAATGTGGTTCTTCGCTCAGATTAGGATTAATTCGCACGTTACTGGTGTGCCTGTAGAGGAGACCTCGTGGTGCAGTAGTAGGAGGCGCTATTGACACCAGCACGGTCAAGCGATCAATCCCAGCCCGGGCTAACCAAGCCTTCCATCCCTCCTGGGTCGGCTAAATTGGACCCGGCTTGTGTGAGAGGGTAAAGCATCAGCGCATCGTATTCCATCCAATATGTAGAGGCGTTGTGAAAGCATGTTTGGCCCAGTGAGTTGCGGGGACCAGCCGCCGTCCAAGTCAGTGTCTTAACCATCCCAAACAATTACCAATTTGGTACCGATTTACACGACCCCAAAGCGATAGAAGACTTTATCCCCAGGCGATAATCGTGGGTTTCGTTAGGGACTGCACAACATCCTATGAGTAATTCGTACTGTACAGAACTCTTTGCTCTTCGTAATCGATTGTTTTCTTTGACCTCCTTTGATACCTCAATTTTTGTCTAACGTTTTCGAACGCTTTCGTAGTTCTATTGGCCCATTTTGTACTATCACAACTTTTTTACTGCTCATCGTGTCGGATAGAAAAAAATCATTCAAAAACAAGTTGCGATGACTACAGTTTCCTATCCTAATGATAATTGAGATGCCGTTTGACCTTAGGTCCGACCAAAAACGATACGTATCAAAAAATTGTTGAGAATTGAAATTTTGAAGAGGTTTTGGATGATCTAAATAATTATGAGGTATTAAAAAGAGGAAACAAGCGATATCATCAGGTTCGCGTAATCAGTGCTCTGCAGGATTTTGAAATGAAACCCAGGCAGTGAGTCTTTATTTATCAGGAAAACAAAACATTATCGTGAGACATCGTTCCGATAAAAATATGACTGTATAAGGGTCGAGTTTGATCTTAGATATTCGATTTGGTAAAGAATGGGATCACCACCTTCCGGTAGCCATTCAAAAGCTTTGGCAGGAAAAACATACTCCGCTAACTTTTAGTCAAAGAAGTCAAAAAAGCGATATTTAGCTGCGGATTTCCATTGTAATTACTCTTTGTTAGTTTTTTTATAAATGTAGAAAACCGGGGTTGATGTTCTTCAATTCGGACATCAGCAAAAAGCCGGCTTCAGCGGTAACCACAAAGGCAAATTTGTCGGTGCACCAGTCGCGGCGCTACCGTAATCCAGTCGCTCACGATGTCTGCGCCTCATGCACTGACCAACGTATAAAAACAATGAGAGATGCTGGGTGCATTTTTGATTTCGATCAACCGCTTATTGCCGTTTAAAGTGAGATTTTTAATCCGACGTCACTTTTTCCAGGGAACGGGACGTTTCTGGCAATTTCTGGTCTTAAAATGTCGCAAATTTAACTGATAGTTGCCATTAGTTGCCATAACAAGGCATATGCACACTTTCATTACGATTTTCATCTGGACTTCTCATTGTATTTTCATTGAATTTCATAGAAACGTATGAGGATTGCACAAAGGATGATCGCCCAATTTCAGGCAAACTGCTTCCACCGTAGATAGTTCCCTGGAAGGCTGACTGACTAGCTTCTGCCTAATTCCTCCACTTTTCTGCGCAATACTTTGCACTGGTGAATTTCTCAATTTGAAAAACTCTTATCGGACATTAAAGTGGACGTAATTTTTTCCTAGTGGATCGGTAGAACCCCTACTTCTCTCATTTATTTTCTGAATAGTAAACCACTCATGTCCCGGTTGTTATTGACAGTACATCCGAATCCACTCATGTTTTCTACTTTCCTCTTCTTGCCTTATTTTTCTTTTCCCTTGTCCACTTATTAATTACCGTCTCAATTGATCTCTTTCGCCGTCTCTACTGACTGGCTTTAGTTGCTTATAGATCATCCTTTCGTTGTGTTTCTTTCGAACCCCCGCGGCTTTTCTGTTCAGCTTCTGGTCTCTCGCCTGACCCCATCTCGATTACCTAATTGAATTTCGCTCTCCTCCTACTTCTGATCTTTTTCTTAACTATTGATCCTACTAAATCTAACTCATATTATTAGCTTTTCCGTGGATCTCGCGTACTTAATAGGTCACTTACTACTAACCTCTCACCACTTCTCACTTTTTAGATCAGGCCGCTCTGAAACGTGGACCTTCTCGATTTTAACCTTTACCTACATTTTTGTCTGTAACCTTCTCACGTCTTTTACCCATTATTCGTTTACTATTATCTATTTATCTTCAATCGCCTTTGTCCTTAGTAGGGCCCGTCTTTGTGTTCAGTTTTTTACCCTAGTCTCTTTCCACATTTCACAATTTGTTTCCTATTCCATAAAAATTTACGGTCAATGCTAAAGTTTTGAAATGTACGTGACTGGTGGTTCGAAGTGATCGACGATCCTAGATTGGTGATTGCTAAGGTGAAGCTTCAACTGAGATGAGCAGTAAAACAGTGGTAGATGAATGGTGATTGTAATGAGAGTGAGCAAAGGTCATTTTTATCTTCTCCATTTTTTACCTGTTTTTCAAACATATTGAGAAGAAAATTTCTACGGACTTTTTCCCACCCCATAATTCCTCAAATATTGTCTGTTATCTCTACGGTATTTACTCTTCGAGTACCCCGCCCTTGTCTTCACTACTCAGCCTGAATTTTTCTTTACAAAATTTTTGATTTATGCTGCTTGTTCCATCAAAAACAAAAGTTATGAGATCGTTTTGGGTCCTAAGTGGCCAGAAAGTAGTTCCAAGTGATCTATGATCTTAATCTGCCGATTGATATGATGGAGCTTCAAATAAGACGAGCAGTAGAAGAATGATAAATGAACGTTAAGAGTAATGAGAGAGTTCGCAAAGGTATGAATTGTAGAGAGGAGCGACACGTCGAGTGGTGAGGGGAAATGGAAGGAACAACCTGTTTCGCATTGCCATTTTAGCTGAGGCCATGCGATAAGCATCTCATCCACTAACGAACAGTTGCACATCATCACAGACAGACAGACAGTCCCACTCCACTCACACACGCACACACACACTCGCTATCTCTTCCACTGTCTCAATGGCAAAGGACGAGAAACGAACGCCCGCGATTTGAATGCCGAGCGCGCCTCCCCCGAACTCACCTCCGTTCGACTTTGCGAGGCCACCGCTCTCTGGCGCTGCAGAATGGCCGAACGGCTCGAAAAGAATTGATAGAAGTGAGTTGAGAGTGACCTGGGCCAGAATCCTACTAAATAATAAGCGAAAGCCAAGCGATGTCTGTCATGGGTGACTCATATGGGTCCCGCCGCGATAGTCTGTTACCGTACACCAAATGCACCCACAGCGACAAGGGAGCTGCCGACATTGTTTCAATCTTTTACGTTTCCTTTCGTTTTCATTTTTTTCGTTCTTTCGGCCTCAAAATAACCTGCTTAAAGGAAGTTTCAGTCAATCTTTGATTCTGACCTGAGAATCCTATCCGACATTGTGGATGGCCAACTAACGGCGGCCGATAGGCCGATGAGTGGCTGGTTCATAAGTAGAACGACCAGAAATATGCCTCACAAGGGAAGGTTGTGAGCGATCGGTGACGATTCATAACGAAACCCATATGAGCGTGTAGGGCTTTGCACAATGAATGCAACGATGTGTTCACCAGGTGCCGTCGCCACCTGGTTGATCTGAACGGTGAAATTTTACACTGCCGCACACGTAGGCTACGGACTTAAAATCTGATGACCGGGGATCGATCCCTGCGTGTTGCTTTTCTTTTGCCTTCATGCGCTAGATTCCAAAATACGCTCCTTCTGCGGTTTTGCCGCAGTTTCGAGATAGAATCGCGTTTGGGACGAATATGACCAACAGAGTACGCACGGAGGACGAAATCTGCTATTTTCGCGGCCCATACTTGTCGTAACCCAAATCCATCCCAAATTCAGAAACTAATGTCAGATTCGTGATCAGCGCCCCGAATAACCCCCGTAGACAAAATTTGGGCTAAATCGGTGATCCTGACCTAACCAGCCTTGATAGTGCCAAGTGAGTAGTTGTATGAAGGTCCACTTGCCGAGAATATTCTTTGTTCTATTGTTCCACTTTTTCGACTCTAGAGAACAGAGACTCTATTTTGGATGACTTTCTTTTCATATTCATCAAAGAAGATTACCTGGGCAGCTGACAAATCCACAATTCACAAATCTAACATCGGCATTTCCCGTTATGTCTGGCGTGCGCTTGCTAGGGTTCGTAGTCAAAGTAGAGTGATTGGGTCGAAAACACCGATTGAGCTGAAACTTTGTCTACGGGGGTTATTCGGGGCGCTGAACACGAATGTGACATTAGTTTCTGAATTTGGGATGGATTTGGGTTGGTTTCGGTAAGTATGGGCCACGAGCATAGTAGATTTGGTCCTCCGTGCGTACACTGCTGGTAATACTCGTCCTAAACGCGATTCTATCTCGAAACTGCGGCAAAATTGCAAAAGGAGCGTAATTTGGAATCTAGCGCATGAAGGCAAAACAGGAGCTGCACGGAGGGATCGAACCCCGGTCGTCAGATTTTAAGACCGTAGCACTACCCACTCGGCCACCTCGTCGCAGCGGTCGAAGAACTAGCCCCGCTACTTCCGCTGGCGGGGAGCCTACGTGTAAAATTTCAGTGCAAAATTTCGCCGGCCATTTTCAGATCAGCCAGGTGGCGAAAGCAACTTGTGAATACATCGTTGCATTCCTCGTGCAAAGCCCTACACGCTCATATAGGTTTCGTTATGAATCGTCACCGATCGCTCACAACCTTCCCTTGTCAGGTGGCGCACAAATCGTGGTTCCTCACTGCGCAGCGAGTTTAATTCAGGTTTTATTCTATGTTCGTACAGGGCCTAGTACACATCATTAGCGCGACGAGGGTTTGTAAATCTTGAAATGTGCACTAATCGTGATTCACGAACGCGCTCTGGAATTAATTCTATGATTAGTCGAGGTTGATACGGGGTCTAACACACCTCATTAGCACAGCGTTTGTTTGCCTAGACCCAAACAAGCCACGGAGTTGTCAATGAACCAGGGTTTCCGCGCCATTTGGGGTATCCAAATCCATTCCGCGCGAGAGAGTTCTCTTTGAGCTCGTGTAAACCCCGAACGAACCCTGAAGTAACCCCAGCGCTCGTTAATGAATCACGTACCATCGGAAGTACATTTCGAGGATTAACTCGGGTGCATCACTGGAGAATCTTGGTCCTAAAGGGGACCTTGCGCGTGGACGTGTGCAGATGATCAGGCAGCCAACCTTAGTGTCCCCATAGTGTTAGTATAATTATAGAAGAAGTGAAGGATTTCCACTCGCAGAATAGATTTTTTAACTTTCGCGTGTTAGAACAGCGAAGTAGAAGAACTTAATGTTCTGATGATGCCAAGGTAATCACCAGAATATTACCTTGTCCGTGAATCGAACTTTCCCTCTCCCTCCCAGTCCCCACAAAATCACAAAGCCACACGCTGGAACTTCTCTCTTCTTGTCAACATTTTATCTTTCTACAGAGAGCTATTGGTATCAGCTGGTCGTGTTAGGGCTTGTTCAGACGACGCGCGTCGAAAATGCAAAATCGAAGCTCAATCGATAACTAACGCCCTTGATCGAATTTGCTCTTTTGCATTAGTGGCGCAGTCCGGTTGCGCCTCATATAGGCAAACTTACTGGTCGCTCGGGTTTTTTAGAAGGCTGCTATTCCTTATTAATGGAAATTTTGACAAAATTCACTTTTTTCGTTCAATTTCTTTCCTATGTGATTATATGCCTAATTTTTTTTGCCTATATGAGGCGCAACCGGACTGCGCCACTAACGCAAAGGAGCAAATTCGATCAATGACGTTAATTATTGATTGAGCTTCAATTTTGCATTTTCGACGCGCGTCGTCTGAACAAGCCCTAAGGCACGGGATGTGTGTTTATTCGTCAAAAAAAAATCAGTTGGAAGAGCAGAGTGTAAATAGAATCGAAAAGAAATAAGATTGGGGTTTTTTTTCGAAAGTTGAGGAATAGACAACAAATGTTAGCAATACGTGTCAATCGGAACCCTTTCCCTTCTCATCTTCGATGATTCCTTAACTCGCAAGAACTACCTTCGCTATTGTTCTTTTTCTTGACATTGTCCTTTCCTACTGGTCACTTCCCTTTCTCTTAGTCGACTTTCTATTGCGATTGCAAGCCTACCAGTGAATAGTCTGCTGTCGAAGTCTCGTTTCCGAACAGTTGCTGCCAGACGTTATCGTCCGACCAAGTTTGACATTCTACAGCGATGCACTTGTTCTGTCCTGAGTGACGACAGCGAATTAGAGAAAGGAGAGTAGAAAAACAGCTGGGCTTTAAAATATGGTATGAGTAACAGCCTTCTGCTGGTAGTCGTCTTGCAGTGGAAATTGTAGTTGTTGAAGAGCATAGATTTGCTGGATATTTTGTCTGCAGCTCGCCTATGCGCATTTTATGGTTCAAAAGGATTGGTTGAGAAACCCTTTCTAAGAGATAAGATAAGGTTGTTAAATGAAAACGAACGTTTGAAGACATATGGTGTTACCGAAACCCATATTTTAGGCGTGTGTTCGAATATCTTGTATAGTGAAGCCAAGGTGAAAGGATTTCCATGTACAAAAGGCCACCATCGACGGTAATATACCCAGAATTCCTCCGTGATCGCTCTCAGGTTAATCAAGCCTTTGGATTTTTTCTTTCAAAGTGAAATGGAATTGCAGTGGTTCCGGGAGTTTAGTGTAGAAAATGATAGATTTTTGTACTGAGAAGTCTTCGTAGCAGTGCTTTGCTGCGAGTTGTGAATGTGCATTAAGCGGGAGCTGATCGGTTCACTAAGAACGCGCCGTGCATCCGTGTTCCATTCAGAATAGTAAAGGCATGGTGAATGGCATTTGGCCTATACAACGACTTGTGGTGGCCAGTGTAGCATATCAGTGTCTTTACCCTCCCAAACAAGCCTGTTACCAATTTATCCGACCCCGGAGGGATGGAGGGCTTGGTTAGCCCTAACGGGGATCGCTTCACCATCCGGGTGTCATTACCGCCTCTCACCAATATACCACCCACGCACCTCTATGAAATGTGCTGAGATATATCAAGTACATCGGAAGCATTAATTTGTGTACTGGGAGTCTTCTTTTGATTTGGTAGAAAATGCCTGGTGCCCATAGTGCACCGTTAAGATGCGCTGTTGACACCTGCACGGTCGAGCGATCGAATCTCTCCCGAGTTGGTAAAGTCTTCTATATTTCCGCGGTCGAGTCAACGCCGTCAGCTTTACCTTCACCTTGCTTGCGAGTGGCAAAGGACTGAACCATACTATATTTTCAGTGCGCCTGCTGAAATGGAAATGCTCTATCACAACTTCGAGTGCGGGGCATCGTTTGTGAGCAGCGACAGAAATTAAGGTAATTTTTTCATTTGTGTTCTACTTATCTTTGCGCTTAGTAAAAGTGCAGAAAGATGTTAGCACTCGAGAGCAGAGCTGTGCTGCTTTGCCCATCGAGCTGTGGCGGTGCTTAAGTTTAGTATTTGCTTAACAAGAAGTCGAAGTGTCCCTATTCTTAACGTTTGTACTCAAATGCACCTTAAGAATCCTTGCTCGGGCCTAATGCTGAAGAAAATTAGTCCACAATTTTGAACTTGTGGTATTATCAGAATTCAAGTGAAATAACTGTCGATTTTCTGCGAACAGAGGCTCGAAATATCGTTTTGCAAAAAAAGAAAACAAGGAAAAGCTGAGCAGTAGGATTGGGTGCGTAAGACCAGCCAATCGGGTCCCTCGATAAGCTGATGATACAGGCAGGACGTACCTGCTAACGCTACTCCTACACATATGTTAAGCGCCTTGGAATTTTCCATGGTAATCCTATCCCAAGCGTCAGCTCATGGTGTCTAGCCGGCCATAGCGGATAGGCTATAAGAGGATGTGGCCGGACGACCAGGAAGACCCCGAGAAAGTAATGGAGTTTAGACGAACGGTGGGTGTCCGGGGGAGTGCTCAACTCTTGAAAGCGCGTTAAAATATCTTCCTTCCGTAACTTTTACTCCTTTATGATTGTGGCGAGAAACTGTTGATTTTTATTCTGCTTTATTTCCATCCTAACTGCTTGCCGCATGTGCGTCAGCAGATGCGTTTATGCGAGATAAATACACAAATTTACAAATAGGCATAGAGGTAGCGGCGCCAAGCCAGCTATGACATGTTCTAGAATCTTTACATTGTCCAAAAACAGGGTGTAGATTGAAAATTCACTAATCGAAAACATTTGGACACAGACGGAATCGGCCAGTGAATAGTCCCATAAAGAGAAATTCAGCTAATCAGTTGATAAGACAACGACAGAGTCGAATTGCTTTTGCGCTTTCCAAGCAGGCGATAAAGTTTCGAATGCGCTCAAAGCCGTAAAAGAACACGTCGGAAAATGTCGTACTGTCATTGAACGACACCAAATCGGTGCCGTTCTCTAACGGACACGACTGTCATCATAACCAAATTTCTGAACATAGCAAGGACTTCTGTAGACAGCTTTAAACATTAGAGTCCAACGTTATTGTCCAAGTCTGGTACTTCAGTAAGCCCCGTATTTCAAGCTAAGATAGTGCAACCATCGTCGCTCAAAATGATGTTGGAAAATATCATTTTGGGCAAGGATAGATTTTTCATCCCAACTATAAACGCAGAACTTATTCCATTGCTAAATTATTACCTTAAAACTTGCTGCTTTGAGGTTGAATCGAGCCTTAGCGTTGCAAACTATAGAGACTCCCATTTTTAGGCATTAGCAACACAGAAATCCTGGAATCGGAAAAATCTCCTCATGCTCTCCTGCGCTAGATTGCCCTTTTAACCTCTTTAGGCACTTCATGAAGGGAGTCCCTGGTAGTAGTTCAACCTCTGTAATGAAACGGGTAACAATTGTTCATCAATACGTCCATGTTGAGGAGGGAACGAGTGATATCAAGACTCACCAAGAAGGACGTCTTAAGGCGAATTGTCGATGGAAATGTCGCTTCAAATGGCGTCCATGTTTAATAGTGTTTGCGAAGAGATTCATAATAATCACCCAATTTCAGCGTTTTGAATAACGCTATTCGTAAATTTGTTCGCCCCTTACGCTAGTATTTGCTCGCATGGCAATGTCTAGAATACCGTTTCTGGTAAACGAGAAAGTAGGCAACCTAGCGGATTTCAAAACACTTCCTTGAGTGTGGTAGACAATAGAAAATTTAAAGTCCAAGAAAAGAGCTCCATGTAAATTTTACTTTGTTCGCTTCACTTTTCGTTACTACGAGCACCAAAGAATCTGGACCACCTGGGTTGATTTCCAATTTTCAACCCGTCAGACTCTATTGACCTTCAAAAGGATGCTACCAACCTATTTCACAATATTATGGTAATTTCTCTCGAATAGAATTAGTTAGTAGATCTGGGAGGGTTTGAGTGGATTTTCGGTGTAAAGCTCAGCTAGGTCTGCTATAGATCCTTTTGGACTCCATTTTCATGTCAAATATTTACGCGCTGAACCGTTTATCTGTCACCTTAAACACAAGTCCCTCGTTTATTGATCTAATACTGGGTCCAGATTCATGAAAACCCAGAACAAGCCTCGAAATATACCTCTAATGGCTTGTAAACTGTGATTCATCAACGCGCGCAGCACGGTTTTTTCAGTGTTTATTCGTGGTTCATATGAGACAACAAAACTCACTTACAGTGCGAAGGTTCGTAGACTCCAATTTGAGCCAACCCTGATTCGTCAACGTACTCTTGTGGTTTTCTCCCTGTTTATTTGGAGTTTTATACGCCGTGATTAGTTCAAACCTTACTAGTATCGCAAACGAAACCTCGCTAATCCAATAAGGTGGACCAAATATCTTATAAACCTTAACAAACCTCAGAGTGTTGATTATTAACGGTTACGTTACGTGCGCTATGGTAGAGAGCAGTACATTTGCACAGGGTGAATTCTATTTTCGCGTCAAATGCCATCTGCATCTATTCAAATCCCATTCACACTTAGTACGGTAAAGCAGCCTGAGGCACAGTCTCCTTAACCCTTTTGTGCGTCCTTGCTGCAAGGTATAAACCCCTTCTATACGGGCCGCGTTCTCGCCCTTTCAGATCTTTTTGTAACACTTTACTAAGGTAGAAGAGAATATCGAACAGAGGACAATGTTCAAATCCTATGCGAAACTCCTTGAGATTTATGAGCCTAAATTTCGATCATTGTTCAGCACCTATGATCAAATTTATCGATTCGATGTTTTGTTGCATTCATGAGATAGGTCATTAATTGCTCCTTTAATCGGTTGGCGGAGATCCTATCTGGTCTGCTTTGTTGCTATGTATTAGCGCTTTCAAAAATGTAACGAACGACGTAAGGAAATGTCTTCATGAACTGGGCCTTCAACCGATGTGATAAGGCAAGACGTCTTTTACAAACACGGATTTCACAACAACGAACCAACAAAGCGAAACATAACATTCAGTATCAATAGATGAGACATCGGGTGAAACATGGAGAAACACAACGGGGATTCAGGAGGGGAACGGGCGAGCGGGTGCTCGTGAAGAAACGGCTGGCGAAGGGAGTGATGAACAAGACGAATAAGAACAGAATTGGGGAGCATCGAGATGAACACCAAACGAGATACGTTCAATGAGTAATCGTCGTAATAATTACCGTCATATTATCGCAACCTGTGCCATCACCTGCCGTCGTTGGCGCCAAACAATGATCGCAGAGCTGAAAACCGTTTGGTTAGTCCAAGAAACCTAATAACCCAATGACCAGCTAAATTTCAATTCCGCCTCGGTGCACCGTAGATATCACCAGCAAGACTTCTATAAATAAATTGTAATTTCTCACCTCTGAAGAAATCTCCACACAAGTTTTCCCTCGTTTCAGCCGTTCTCGGATGAAATCGACGACTTGTTGGGAGTTCAGCGAATTCCTGAAAACGGTGACAAATGCAATGGCAAAGGTAGGTCGCTGTAACGCAGAAGGTAAGTCTGCTCAGATTCACAGCAATAAAAAAGGGAAGGGTAGTTCATAAATAGTGGTCTACTCACCAAATACCATCACACGCGACCACTAGGAACTCGTCACTAGGTTGTAACGTTTCGATCTTCACGTCGGGTAGTGCACTGGAATTCTACCTTTTTTTATAAGGCAAAAAGTTTTCAAAAACGGTAACTCACGTGATCATCTGGTCCCTCAATGGCAAATCAGTGTTCTTCTTATAGCTATGATCTCCGAAAGCTCGGGACAAATTGAGACCACCATTTACTCTGAAACCTTGCATCCTCGACAAACAAACAAAACAGAAAGAAATGGGAAACGAGATGCCAGCCGGAAAACAAAAAGAAAGAACCACAACTTACCGTCCGTCTTCGTTCACAAATCCACCCGCGTTGACTATTCGAGTTTTCTCAATGTCGTCCTCGGGTTTGTGATCCATAGAGAGGTCCACTGCAGTCCCTCCTCGACATAAAACAGCTCGAGAATCGCCTGCGTTAGCAACCACTATCTAAATAAAAATCATCCTTCCTGTTTCCCTTTGTTCAATCATCACAAAACGGAATAATTATTTCAAAAAAATGATGACGCTAAAGAGTAAGCCATCGAAAGTAACACCAACCCTATCCTTATTCATTAGGCATACGCAAGCTGTCGTCCCAGAGTCCTCTCCTGGGGTTTCCAATCCACCTGGGATGGCTACTTCCTAGAATAAGCAGGTGAAGAGGTAATTTTGTATAGTTATTACCAAATTTTCCATGGAAATTGCAACTTGAACCTCTTACCTCTCCGTCCTCATCGGAATCGTTTTCGTCTTCATCTTCACACTCCTCGTCTTCTGCTTCCTCGTCCGCTTCATTAAAATCGGAATCGTCCTCCGACTCATCATCGTCGCTTCAAAAAATAGATATATTAGAAAGGTAAAGGAAGTGGATAAGCAATTTTTAAAAATAAATGTAAGTTCCCCGTCAGTCTTAACAGGCAAAACCTACTAAGAATCTCTTACAGTATTCTTGCATTATTATCAGAACATCTGAGTCCTACCTAACATTGGGCTTTTTTATTCAAGAAAGTGACATAGCGCAAATTATATTACACAACAAAACATAATCCCTGTGGTGTTACTCTTCCTCATAAGCTAATCTGTATCAACATTAAATCCGATGTAACAACAGCTCTTGTTACACTGGGTGAAGATGCTGAATTTATCTAGGTTTCTGACACAACAAAAGCACTAAATCAGTGCATTGTCCCGCATATATCAGAAAACCAGGGCTTGTTGGTTGCAAGCTTTTGTGAGGAAAAGCGAACCAGCTTCATAAACTACGCCGACGCAACTGCTTTTGAGCAAAATATCTTATAAAACAATGCAGTGGCACTTACGAGGAACCTCTCTTCAGTCTTTTTGGTAATCTCCGAAAACTTCTGATGATTCCTTGAAGTGATTTCCGGAAAACAAAAAACATCCGTCGAAAGAAACCCGTTTCGAATAAATTTCAATGAATCGTTCTTCTCAAAATCGCAGACTTTGATGAATAGCAAGGCAAAAAACAAAAAAGAATATAGAGTAATTATTCCCAAAGGAAACTCAAACCACAGTTTTACTGAAAAAAAAACTTACGCTATCCCGTCTTCAGTTGCGCCCTTTTTATCAGCATTTATTGGCACCTTTTTCTGCTTCGTTTTTATCACTGGTGCTGCTTTCTTTGTATCTTCTTCGGGTTTCTGTTCATCTCCTGAGTTATCGTTGTTGGTGGAATTGTTGCTAAAACTGCCACATATTATATTCATCGTAGAATGTTTTTGTTAGCCACTTACCTGATATCTAACGGTTCCTTCCCTGCGAGAACTGAATCCCTACTCTCACTGGCGTTAGCTTCTGTGCTTACGGCATCGGTATCTCCTTCGCCGTCGGCTATGAGCGAATTCAGTATACTTCCTGAAAAAGTAACGAGATAACTGTAGTGCACATCAAACAGATAATTCGGAAATGGAACACACATCTAGAAATCCTTTGAACTCGTCCTTACAAATTCGTTTCATTATCTACAACACCCCAAACCACAACAGATATATCTACAACACATCTAACTCGGGGCCTAATAAAAGTATAGCGTTTCACTTTCGGAATAGGTTGGAGAATAGAGAAGCTAGCTACTTAACAGACCAACTAACCATTCCCCTCCGTTTTTGCTCGTTTTGCCGGCTCTTGCGTAGGGGATCGACTTTGTCGCTTACCCTTGGGACATTTGTCTTCTCCACATTCCTGGTCGTCAGTACAGCAAACTTCCTGAGACAGAACAGAAAAGTCAAGCAGCTAATTGTAATCAACACTTCAAAACCGCTTACAAACCTCTACTGTTGCTTTGCTTTTAGAAATATTCCGACCAATAACATATCCTTGCCTATAAAATCTGAAAAGGATCGAATTCTTGGCGAGTGAATGATGGTATGTGATTGATAATTGACTTGTGAAAAACAAATACCTAGACAAAATTTCTTCTAACGGCATTGCGCTCTCTTCAATCGTTTGAATTCTATCGCATTCATCAGAACTGTTATCACAATCATCGCGATCTGGCGCATCTTCGCTTTCTTTCGCCATTCTCTACAGATTCATTCGGTTAGAACTTCTAGCGTTCACAGTCTCTATTTTATTATTCACCTTTAACTCTTTCATCACTTCCTCTGATCGAAGGACGTCATCAAAATCAACAAATATTTGCTGTAATGTTGGCACAATATCATCGCTTGCCCAAAATTTCCTAAAATCGAAGTGGAACAATAAGTAGGAACGAGTGTAAATGCCCAGTACTGAATGCATGAAATGCACGGGTCTATCATTTGGTACTTGGCTGATAACTGATTTTTTTTTGTTTCGAAATTTTAAAGGAAGCAAAATTTGATGGAGCAGAAAAATTCACCATAACACTAGTAAAATCGATACCTTTCTTTCAAAAAATCAGGAAATTTCATCGCTGTGTATTTAGAAACTTCGTCACCACCATGGCCATCATAGACGGCAAACATACTCCAGTCGCCATTCAAGTCAATAATACAATTATGTGCGTCCTAAAATGTGAAGACTATCAATTTATCGAATTTATTCAGCTTAAAAGCGACAAATGGAAGATGACCAGACTTTCTGAGATATGATAATATTGATTATATTATCTTTGGGAAATTTGACGTCCTATAGGTGCGGTGAGGAATTCTAGGAAGCGCCTCATTTTTCACTTGCAAGCCTTGCAAAGGAAAGGAAAAATTCAATAGATAGGAATAAAGAGCGGTTGAGGGGTCAACTACTTCTCGAGACCATCAGGAACAAATAAATATTGATTAAATTCGGAATAAAGTGATTATTTGAAAGTCATCTCACCTGTTTTACTAAATTAGCTAAATTTTAGGGGCAGAATTATCACTGCTACCTCGGCCTGCTTATCTTGTTCGACGGAATCTTTTAATAATGAGACAGAATTCAAACAGGAGAATGGCTCACCTCTTGCTTTACCCGCCATCCTTGCATACAGGTTGCGCCATAGCTCAAACCGTTTCCTTGCCCGCTTTCGGATTCTTTTTCCGTTACTGGTTTGTCGAGATATGCTCCCATGATATAGAAATGTTGTATGCTAGGCGTTCAATGAATTATTAGCAGAAAGGCAGACTTCTCATGCCCAGCAAGCTGAAACTCTGTATGTACGTAGACAGAATAGTGATCAATAGGTCAGCAATGCTTGAGAGCGGAAAAGCCGAAAATCATGAAACAACGGAACGCATGAACTCGACTATCAACTCGAACGCTGAACGTGCAACACATCGCCGTTCGAAAATGATTGCCGCAGTTGTCGCCAATCCAAATTTTGAAGGGTCACCGTGCTGCGGTTCGTCTCGGGACCCACTGCACATGCAAGCTCACGACAATTTGCACACAGTGATCAGGTTCATGCGATTTCAATTACTGTGTTGATTTGTTACGAAATGATAACCACTAGAATTAAGCGGTTATCATTTATTCTGAAGAAGCTGTATCGGGGCCAACCAAGAAGCTGTATGTGCACAATCCTGAGTAAAGCCACGAGAACAATCACTAGGGAACGGTAATATTGTGAGCTATGTTTGCGACTGTCTTCTGCTTGGGATTTTCTTGGCCGGTCATTAATTTTGAAAATTGTGGTTTATTAAAAACACAGACGGGATCTAATGGCTACGCTTCCATCACTTATAGAACCCTGCAACGCGATAAGTGTTCTAACGAGTTGTTTTTAAAGAGGTGGGTGGTTTAGGGGTAAGAGGCACCACTGACACTTGCGCGATCGAGCGATGGACCCTCACACAGTCTATCGGAAAAACCCTTCCCTCCATGGGCGGGTTAATCGGCCCCAGACTTATCTGGGAGGGTAAACAACATGAACAGTTACTCCGGATATTATTGTGTAGGCCGAATATGTATTCACCATGCCCGAACGATTCTGAGAGGAAGATGAGTGCATGGCACGACCTTCAGGAGATTGCTCAACGCCGCATTTACCGTCTAGACTATCAATAAGTGGAATCCTCTGTGGGATCGAGGCGAGCTTATTTCTGAATCACGTATGTTTTCAGCCTAAGCCGCTATGGTTTGACAGTCAGTTGTTATTTTGGGGTAAGGCCCTTGTTATACATTCGCTCGCGGTGAGCGTCTGCGACTTGCGAGCGGTGATCGCGTGCGCCGCTAACCTCAGACGCTGAGCACGCGACGCACGCACGCACGCGCCCGAAGCATACAGAGCAATGCGCGAGGTGATCGACCGACCCCCAGCGAAAGGGTCAATCGCAGTGCAATGCGCAGCGACGAAAGCGTGGAAGGTTCGCTAGCGTGTGCATAATAGCCCGTGAGCGTCACCACGCCAGCGTCACCATGATAACTCGTACAAACGTGTCTGGCCCCACGGTGTCTTATGCTAAATGGACGAGTTACGCTAGGGTGTGAGCGAACGTATAGCAAGGGCCTAACGCACTGATGAAACCACCCGTATCGAGAATAGCAGGGTTCAGCAATCGAGAAGCTCACCTCCTTGCGGAATGATAAAGTAGTAAGTGAATGGAACAGTGGATATCAATCTCTTATCTAATTGAAACATTGGAAGAACGTGTTCACTGTAGAGCCTATTCGTCAACGCCTGCAATATGTGCTATTTCAACTAACATGTAGCAAGGTAGGAGTCAAAAGTGAGATTGGCCCAGGGATAATAATGGTATGGAATTTATATTTAAAAAAACAGTATGGAGGAGTCGGCATTAATCTGTCCTCTAACTGAAACATTGTAAGAGCGTGTTCACCACAGTGACGATTCGGAAAACCCGACATCCTGTCCCATTTCAGCTGTATTGTATACCTGTAGAAAGGTAATCGTTGGAGAGACTGGCCGAGAGATATAGAGAATAGAGCTAAGAAAGTCGAAGTCGTTCACTCGTTTTTCGATTAGAATCGTAGAGACAAAGTGAACGCGTGTTCGTGTCGAAGTTTTCACCCTCCCAAACAATTCTGGTATAACTTTACCCGCCCGAAATTGTGGAAGCTTGGTTGGCCTGAGTGGGGATCGATTACATGGCAGCTCGTTGAACCAGCGCCGCTTTTCACCCCTCGTGCCACGATGAAGGGGATAATCTCTTGAAAATGTTGTTCTTCCATTGTCGGTGGCTCGGCTAGAACAGAAACGTTGGGTTTCCATCCGTTTGAGTCGTGATTTCTGCGAATTAACTGGCATCATTCGTGTGTCAACTTCTGCCACTTCAGCCTATCTATGAATGTAGAGCTCCATAATAATCCTGCGATTTCTTGTGGCGGAAAGAAGCGAAAATAAAGTGTTCGGTGTTAATTGCAATTGATGCGTGAATTTAAAAAAAACGACGGGAAACGTCTTTTCATGTTTTCGTTTCCATCCCAGGTGCTACCATCGGTTGAGAAGTAGATTTTTGCCAGTTATGCATGTGACTTTCTTGCCGATGTCTCGAGGAGGTACTTGCCCAAAACCACATATGCCAGCTTCCAAGCAGCAAAAATCCACTGATCCGCTAGGTTGGACTCTTCGTGGAACCGCTTAGTTCGTCTGCAACCAGCACTCAACTTACATATCTCACGCTAACGTGTTACTCATGCAAATGATTTCAATTCTTACTTCTACTTACTAATCATATTTTGTTTCTGCCCTTGAAAATTGTGGTTTGGCCCACTGCAAAATATTCGTGTTTTCAGGAATATGCCTAAATGCCATCTTTAGTAGCATACGGGCGCAAATGGAATATTGCCAGTGATGACTTCGTGTTTCCCGAAATAACTGAGGCGCTCGTTCGTCTGTCATGGTTGGTTAGATTCTGTTTACAAGCTGTTAAAGTGAAAATTGAAGAGTTTCTTTTTTAATCAATGGCGCAGGGTTGGCATAGTGCCATGTTGGTCTTGAAGTGCAGCCAATACAGGTGTTGCACTTTTTGTACGAATAGAGTACTTAAAGTTGGTCTGATTATTTTTTAAATATTATCTTAAAGTCCTCCATGTTCGAACACCAGCTTGAGCAGGTTTGTGTGAAAAAATTCGGCCTCGGCTCTCTGGGAGCACCCCTCCCCCAATTCCTATTACACCGTAAATATTGTTTTTATAGATTATCCGATGTATTAGTGGCTGGTTTGATTTTTCTTGGAGCGCTTGTACAGGACTTCAAACTCGTGAAATGTAGCCAGCCCGTGAAGTGGAAGAGAAACTCCAGCGCTACTCCTTTCCTGATGGTCCACGGTCCTACGAGGGGGTAGTTTCTTATTCTTAGCAATAACGAAGGCACCTTAAGAAGACACAAAATCTGGGGAAAATTCGTTTGTGATTGGCGAGTCGAAAGATCCAATCTGGTCCAGGAAAGTGAAGGAAGATGATAAGGAAGTCGTCTGATGGTAAGGATTACGACTAGAATAGGAAGGAGTAAGAGAAGCGATAAGATTAATTCGGTAGAAATTGGACCCAATGGTACTGATCAGGGCTGTGCGGAAATTTTTTTCAAAAAAGCGGAAAACGGAAGACGGAACGGAAATGGCCAAAAATGGCCGGAAACCGGAATGCGGAACACGGAACACGGAAATAGTGCAAAAACCACTAAAGTATTTGAATTTAGCCAAAACCGGACCACAAACGTTATCATTTCTGTTTATAATTTGTCCGTTGACCGCTCATTCTGAATTCACAAGGATGTATCTATTATATTATTTTGGTGCAAAGTTCCGTTTGGTGATAGATTTAAAGTACAGAAACTATATCAATTTCATTCCTCTATGAACTTCATTAGAAACCAAATCCGGCACAATTGCCTACAGAAAGACAAAGACTTTCTTTGGCGTGATAGACGACAATGTATTCAAATTAGAATTAAAAACCTAGAACGAGTATATTATAGTGAAGAAGCAGCCTCTCTCCCGAGATTCTTCTTCTCAGATCGTTTACAATGTAACCAGCAGTAGAAAACAATCTCCCGCATTCGCCGAGTAGGAGGCCTTCGGTCAATATCCATATGGGACGCGCACAGCGAGGTTCCTGCGGGGAATATACTATACTGACCGTGTCACCCACTTTTAGCGTGTCGACGTCGGCACAAAAAAAAACTTCAGTTTCCCTGTTGTTAGGCTGCTCAACTGTGCTATTCGACTCTTCTTCCGTTTCCGTGTTCCGCCCAAAAAAAACAGCGGAACACGGAACGGAACGGAAGGGTCAAAAACGGCCGGAAACTGGAATTCGGAACACGGAAGTTCCGCACACCCCTGGTACTGATAGAGATCAATAATGCGCTCCTCTTCCTTTGGGCACCACTCATACTAGTCACTACATGGCTAAAAGTCATTTCAACAGAATAGTGTTGTAATGAGAGATTGGTGAGAGGAGGGATGTGATGAGGATGTTGCGCATGTTCGAAAGCGTATTTTATTCACCCCTGTTTTGTTTTTTCAGGATGGCATTCGCTTTTGCCGTATTCATTCTGCACTTCCCGCTCTCATGTACTGGAAAAGATATGACGGTATCGCTTCTCTCACTGCTCTTCATAAATGCCGTAACAGTTGCTTTAGGTATTTTTGTCACAATTTTTCAAGTATCTGTTTGGCTCACTCATATTCGTCACCGTCAAGACATTTTCAGCGTTTCTGACCGCCGGCATTTCATCAAAAGGCTCGATAATGAACACGCACCCCAGACGGCACGTCGCAACGCTTCTGTACATACGAATGCCAGTTTTTGTTGTTGAATTAATACTAACTATTCTGTCGACCGTAAACGCTTTTCGTGAGTTTCTTGTTTTCAATATTATTTAACATATACGTCCTACAATAAGCCCATGATACTCCAGATCCAGAGCCACCTGATTCAACTTGTCATTTTTCCAATATTCTCAAAGTAACGGTAAGCCTCGAATGGGCTCTGATTCTCAGCGTTTTAATCGGAGTACTAGTTGTGTTCAACCCGGTCAATGACGATGGTCTCGAAGATAGCGCCACAATTGCCCGAAGGACCTGGTCGAGAAGATTCAGAATCGTGGGTTTCCTACTGAATTGCTTTGCTTTTTGTTTATTGCTTGGCTGGAATCTCGGTAATAGCAATTTTCTCTAATTCTGTTGGGTAGAATCAGTTAAGCTGTTGCTCCAAGTGTTCTCCTCGAACCTGTATGGCAGTGCGTCTACTTTCGCATCTCATTCAATGTTTTCTATCGGTCCATAGCCACGATAAAGGCTCCTGTCATACCAAATTGGGCAAATATCAAACTAAGCAGTGTTCTAGAGTTAGGGTTAAACCTCTATTCCGCCTTCCAAATTAGATTTGGAGACGACGAATTTTCGTAGTGCAATCTGTTAAGTGGACTACAATTCGATTCGAGTGATGTACTCTGTAGTGGCGCGCTAATTTCTGATTTGTTACCACATTGAAACTTTTTACTGTTAATAGTGTGTTTCCATCTATGATCTTTTTCTGGGCATGGCACTTTTGTATACTTTGTTAGCTTCAAGAGATGGAGGCATTTCAGCTAACATTTCGTCGAGATGCTCCGATGAGAGCCGCAATGGAGGATCTTGCCAATTTAATGAGCTCATTTTTCGCCGATGCTGATATTGTATTCAGTGATGTAGCTGCTGGGCTCTTTCTAGTCGCACATTCTCCTACAAATGTCTATCCACCGATAATACCTACCAGTAGCAGTGAGTTGTTCTTACTGATTTACCCAGATTTCAGGGCTTGTTCTACTGGGGAAATTGGTGAAATTTTGATGAATTTGTAGTCCTCCGGACTGTATCACCATTGTTCATTTTTTACCTTGCCTGATAAGAATCCTAAAAATAGTATGACTGGTTCATACATTTAGATCGTCCTGATTGGATGACAGTGGAGAACGCGCTGCATTTTCAACATTTCTCGTCATGTGTTTATGGCTGGCCGACATATCTGCTACACAATTTCGGTGTCAAAGGTTTTTACCGACTCTTCCGAAAGTTGCAGTGCTGCGGACAGCTGCGCTGCGACCAGGTAAGGACTATATATTGTTTCGTAAAAAGTGCAAATCGTTGCGGAGTTACATAGAAGATCTGCATGGATAGGATCTTTCTCTGTAAAGTCCTGAATTCCCAATGACGATCTATTGTGTTGTCGTACAAGTGTTAGGAACAGTTTTCTTGAGAAATATATGAAAAATACAACTTCCCATTTGACTAAAATATGCACCTTAATTATTTTGGTGCGCGTTTCGAAACGGCTATCGCATTTATGGAATTTAGAATCTTTTCGAATCGGAAATTTTGTGGTTATTGTTTACATCTGTTTGTGAATAACAAGGCATATGCCTTAACTCTGAACTATAATGCATCGCTGCAATTTTTTAAAAAGTGTATTCGTGTGGTCCGAACATGTGTGGCAATGTATATCACAAAGTCTGCTTTTTTCGCACTTGCAGGGTTTTGATGTTCTTCTGTTCTCGTTTCACAGCATTTGGGTGCACATCAAACAATGTAGCCGTAATTGTCTAACGTACTTCATTAATTCAAGATTAAAATCAAAAATACCGATATTGTCACGGTCTCTGTGTTTTGTTGGGTGGTCGTTTGTTTTCTCTTGAAGGCCTTTTTTCCTTGTATCTTGATGTCTTCTTTGTCAACCATTGTAATCAGTCTTGCCTTAGTGATTTACATTTCGCGATTGGTGTTTCTGCTGCTTTGCATGTTTTTTCTTTCTAACAGCATTTGTATCTGATCTGGTTTATACGTTTGGGACTCAGTATTGCAACCTAGTTAAACCTCTCACTTGACTAAAATGAGTGTGTTTCACGGTCGCTATGCGGACACGGAAGTATAAACCAGGTTTTGTTGATTTTCTCTCATGCTTCCACATTTCTGGTTTCTGTTTTTTTTACTAATCACTGTCAATGTGCTTGAGTATCTGTCTATCGCTGTTGGTCGTTTCGGTACGAGTTGAGCATTCTAGAAGGATAGCGGTGATGTGCCTTTGCATAGGATCAGTATCGATCGCGGTAGCCTCGATCACGATTGTGCTGAACTGTCCAAAATAAATGATGAGGTTAGGATTACAGTACTATTTGCTGAATTCCGTAATAGTGTTTTGAGGTGAGGGCAAAATGTTACTGGTTGATCAGGATTGATTGGGGAAGGTGAATAGCTATATGCGCCGCCACTGCGGAAGCTTAATATTCTGAACCCTTATCTGCTGCTTTTTGACCGATAATTTGAGCGCAATGCCGCTTTGCTTCAGGTGCTCATCATCGAGGACAACTGTTGTTTTTGCAATACAGCGGCGTTCACCTTATCGACTGAGAACAAAAATGTGGACTTGTTTTTTGTCTCGTTCCGAAATGAGCTTTACGAGGTAAGAAAATCACTTAAAGGTTCAGAGCAGTCAAGCCCAACGAGGTTTTTAGGTTCCTTTTGTTGTTCTTGCCGACCATGATACTCGTAGCATTGTGATTACTATCCGAGGCTCGTGCTCGTTGGTTGATCTAGTCACTGATCTGTGTCTTGGTGCGTTTACTCTACGATGTTTGAGTTTCTTCTTTCTTTGCAGAAGTCGTTAGAGAAAATGTGCACTGTGGAATTTGTGTATTCTCAAGATTTGTAGATGACGAAGTGCTGTCGGTGGACGTGGATGCCGATCCGGTGCTGAGAACTGATCGAACCTTAGACGTCGAAGGAGAAGTGCGGGTGCATAGAGGCATGATGATGAGCGCAAGATATGTTTTTGACACTCTCAGGTAGGATTTATATTTTATTTGCTTCATTGTCCACCAACCGGGACGGGTTGTTGACTCTGAAAATAGCGGTGGTTTATCAATCCACCAAGGGCGCGCCATGCTATTCAGAATCGTAGGGACATCGTGATTCCGGTTTTTTAGGGGCTATACAGTAACTTTCGGAGGCAGCCGTGGTTCAGGTCAATGTCTTCACCTTCCTAGACAAATATAGTACCAATTTCTCCTACCGCGGAGTTATATAAGACTTGCTTAACATGGGCGAGTATCGGTCGCTCGACTGTGCAATCAGTAGAGTAAAAAAATCGTCCGCTAAAAATGCCAGGAAAAGGCTCGGAGCTCCGAGGAAAATGTGTTGAATGGACTTGTTGCGATTCTTTAACTGTTCTGTGTAAGAAATGGAATGATTCCTTCGAACTGGCTTAGAATTTATCATAAACTGACCACAGCACACTTCTGGTAGTTTCACATAAGAAGTCCAATACATCGAAATTATGAATTTTCGAACAGAAAGCAATATTGAAGCCCATCAATTAGATAGAAGCACCAGAAGTTTCTCAATCGCATATTCATTTTGACTCTCGTTCGGGGCTACTTACTATTAGTTGTCTGTATTTGCTCCTGTTTTATTATATTTTGGTATTTTATTTTATTTTGGCAAAAGGCTCTACTGACACTCGCACGACCGAGCGACCAGTCCTCGTCCGGTCTAACAAAGCCATCCAGCCAGCCAGGAGTTGGAAAATTGGTACCAGTCTGGGAAGGCGAACACGCTGCGCCAAAATATAATTGTACAGAGATTGGACCACTCAAGTCGTTGTATTAGGTTCAGTACCCTCTCACCTTCTCTCAACTAGTTTAAATGGAACTCGAATAAGGCGGCGCGTCCCGAGGGACTGGTCAAACCCGAAAACGCCATTAGCCTTGACCTTTATTATTTGTTTGCTAAAATTTTACGCACTCTGTGAGCTCTCACTCTGACTTCTGATCGATTTGTCCGAAAAAAGTGTAATTATGAAAACTTGGAGCATTTAAATATCGGCTACTCCAGAAAGCATCAAGTGCTAGAAGATCTTGCCGTGCTCAACTCGAACTATGGTCTTGTCGTATGTGGCCACTCACTGGGTGCCGGTGTTGCATCGCTGCTGACACTGTTGCTTAAGTAGGTAGCCTTGATTTTAATGTTTTTTAAGCTACGAATGTTGTGCTTTTTTCAAGACAGGAGCATCCAGAGGTGCGATGTTTCGCTTTTGCACCACCTGGCTGTGTGATCAGCGAGAACGGTTTGCGTGAAATGGAGCAGCACGTGATGGGAATCGTGAGCGGCGATGATGTGGTGTCGCGGATCTCATATCATGTGACGTTTTTATTTGTATGATAATTGAATAGCACAATTACTTCTGGTATAGCTTTAAGCCCTTCCCACTGATTTCTACTTGTTGAAAAATAGAAGCAAAACCGCGTGAGGGTACCAAATCCTGTGCGATTTCTGCTCATTTACTACATAATTTCCTTTCGATTTCTTGTTCCATATATTTGGGTCAAGTAGGGTACTGTCAGTCTCTGTCAATTTAAAGATGACGAACGATTCCAGGCAATGCATCGGTTACGGGTCAAAGTTGCTACGGAACTGGATGCGTGTACAAAGGCAAAGTACGAGATTCTTATCCGTGGCATCTTTCGGATATTCTTCAGACCCTCCTGGGAAAGTGGTCCGCTTTCTGGAAATAGTACGTGTTTCCTGTTTATCTCACTTTTAATTTTTTTCTTTGTTATCATGCATGCATGTGGTAACTGTGGATAATAAGTAATACGCTACCATTAAACCCAGCGTTGAAAATTTGATAGAGTGCAAGGTTGGGGTTATCTTAGGACATGGCGCAAGGATTTTGGTTAATAAGCAAGTGAAGATGAATGAAGGCGTGTAATCAAATGTTTGCCATCAGGATATTGGTTTCGGCTGCTTTAGTAAAGTTTCATTGACCTTCTTCAACAAAGATGTCGTTTTTACGTTCACCCTGGTGGTTCTCTTTGTTTGAATATTTGTCGCTATGTGGGCCAAGGAGCGCTAGAAATAGGTTATTAGTCTCTAGATTGTCTCGTCTTTCAACCTCGACATGAAAAATGCAGTTAGTCAATGTTTTTATTTTATTTTATTCTGCACCAGCAATACCCTCGAAAACTTTATCATTTCACCTGTTATTTTTATTTGTGTGACCTTTTTTCTTTGTTCTCAGCTCGAATTCGGTTTTTGAGCCGGTTTAGCCAGTTTTTTTAGATTCTGTAACTGATCGAGCGAATCTTATCAGTGAAGCCATCTACCCGAACGGTTTGTATGGAACAACTAACAATGGCAATCTACCCACAGCTGCGGCTATTACGATGGTAACGAATGAGCGTCTGGCGTCGAGAGTCGAGGTGAGAATTTTACATTTCAAAAAGCCGAATATCAGTCCATTCCACTTGACTGACTTCTTTGACTTGTGAAATCTCCCGTCATAAGGGTTATCCTAATTTTGAAGATTGCCATTTATCTGAAAATTTTTAGTTGTTTGCTCCTGGTAAGCTTCTGTATATATCCGAAGACAGTGATGCAGAAGGTGGAGTGTCGTCTGAATGGATCGATGCGAGGTAGGTTTTTGAGTTGATCCTATTTTTTGAGCACTGACGGACTTTTATATCTAAATTCTGAAGAAAAGTTCCTGTCCAGTTTGCTAAAGAGAGAATCGCATCAATGTGACCGTGAGTTGCTGTTCAGATAGCACTTATCTATGAGACAAATAGCACTTTTTGCGTTTTTTTCTCGCGTTTGGTTCAATAACTATCTTCGCAATCGGTTTTTTCGTTAGCAACTAATAGGTCGGTGCTATTCCACCTATTGCACACAGGACAATTTCGCTCAGATAGGTTGTTCGGGATGTTGATCACGAAACTTATAATTTCTTTCTCAGTCTCCGATTGATTTCGGCGGAGTCGGCTGGACGCAGCTACACACTAAGGGCTTCGTTCCGCCTCTCTGCCATCATTTCTTACCTGTAACCGTCGAAATATCAAAAGCATGCAGCATGCAAAATGGCCTATCTAGACGAACTTTGAACCAAATTTGAAGTTTTGACCCAGTACCTTCATTAGTGATAGGGGTGTTTGTTGATCGAAATTCGAAGGCGAGATGCTACACTAGTATTCAACACCCAAAATAATCTGCAAAGGCGGATCGGCGTACAAATTTTGGGTGTTTTCAAAAATTCATTACGATCATGAAAGACAGTCGTTAGACTACAACACTGAAAATGGTTTCTCCAACACACAAAAACTTACATAACTCCAAAATACACAAAACTTGACGAGAGCCTCCTATACAAATAGTTTGAAGGACTCAAGAGTGCAGGAGGAGAGCTCATGTTTCTTTTTAACGCGAGGTACAAAGACCCTGCCCTCGTTGTGGACGAATGCGTCCTGGTTACTAGTCGCAAGTTCCAGTTGGTTTGTAGAGAATCGTCCAGATAATATTTCGAAGAAACAACAAGTATCTACTGCTGAATTTGGGATAACTAGGTAGAAGAACCCATTATTCCTTTCTACACGTTTCCTAATGTAATTATTTTGCACCTTTTTTTAATCAAAATAATGTCTTTTTCCTTATGTGGCGAAATAGTGAAGTTTAATGAGTCTCTTACATTGACATGGTTTTTTCAATTTCATGTACTTGATCGAGGTTCAGTGGGACCACTCTGTTATCAGCCTTTACGCTGGTAGCTTAGTCAGGGCCAAGGGCATCGTCTTATTCAAGGTCAGCACTGCGATAGCGAGATTTCAGGTGCCTTTCTGACGTGAAGCTGACGGCATCGGCAATCACAGACCATCTACCGAAGAGCATAGAACGGATGTTGGAGAAGTTGGCGGCCGCATCGAAGGCCTCCGCCGAGTCAGGAGACGACGTCGCGGCCACGGTGTGCTGTCCCGCCCCACCCGTCGAGCCGCGTTCATCACCGTCCCGTGTGGTTGTTATTGACCGTGACCGAGAGGTCGGCTCCAGTCAGTGACCTTTTTTGCGGCATCATACATGCCTTTCGACCGCCGTCCAATCCTCTGCTAACACCTCGCTTCGCACTCGGCTCTACACCCAACTTTTGCAGATGTTCAACTATCACAGCAGCACCCCCTTACTACCTACTCTATCGTGTCACATCATATTACGTTGTATTTAATTTTTGTCATCCCTTTTAAACGAAAGTGATAAATAGCATAATAATTGATGAAAGAGCATAATCATTCGTCCAAGAATAATCCACAGCCACTCTCCTTTATTTTTTAGCCATTGTTTCCTATTTATAGCTCTCTTCGATCAGGTTGAGATGGGTCTGTTATTGAAATTGCGAGCTAATATCTTTCAACCGTAGCCTATTCTGTGATAGTTTATCTGATTTATTTTTTGTCAATCCAAACATCATTATGAGCTTCAGCGTGCCAACAGCTACTCTACTATTCAATTTATAATTTCTGTGTTCCCCACTGATTCAGTTATTGGTTAATCATCACCCACATACATATTTGTGAACTTTAGAGGGTTGATTTTTTGAAGTCTTATTTCTTTACGTTCGTGAAAGACCATTTATAGTGAGTTGGCTTTTTTTCGTTGTGGCTATAGGTTTGCTGGGTTTGTTCACTGACACTCTATAGGCACGAGTATCGATTCGTATATCGATCACCATGGTTAATAAGTCAGTTACATAATTGGTAGCCAATATGTTAGGTGACGCCTATGGAGACGAGGTCTATTCCTGGAATAGTAACTGCTATAGTCCTTTTGATTTCTTAGGCCCTTGTTATACGTTCGCTCACCCCCAGCGTAACTCGTCCATTCAGTATCAGACACTGTGGGGCCAGACACGTTTGTACGAGTTCACCACGCCAGCGTCACCATGATGACTCGTACTAACGTGTCTGGCCCCACGGTGTCTGATACTGAATGGACGAGTTACGCTGGGGGGTGAGCGAACGTATAACAAGGGCCTTGGGTGGTCATAGTAGCGACGTGTGAAGTATCATTTGTTATCGAAACCTATAGAAAAAGATTAGTCAGAGAACGGTCATATTAGGCATGATTATGCATGAGACACTATGGCATAACTGATCATCTTGGATTCCTACCTGACAACTGAGTGTTCTGCGGCCTTTGCTGTTCATTCTCTTGGTGATTATGTCTGAATAAAATCGAATGAAAATTGATAATTGTCCGTGATTGTTTGTGTCGTGTTGCGGTCAGAACTCCTCCATATTTGACGGTGTTGTTTCAGAATGGATGATCTGGACCTGGTCGGTGCCGAGCTCGGCGATCTGGTTTTCCTCGCGAAAACCGCGTCGCCGTGTGCGTTTGAACGCGCCGTAAGCGATGTCGCAGCTTCGCCCTACTACCATGTAGGAATCGTCGCGCGCGACAAGAAAATCGTACACGCGTCGCCGCGCGGCGTGTTGTCCCAAACGTTGGACGAATTCGTTTTCGGTTCCGAAGCGCATCGTATGGAAATTGTCCGCGTTAACGTCGCGGAAGACGCGAAATCGAAAGCGGCAGAGTTTGCCGAGTCAAAGATTGGCCTGCCCTATAATGACATTTTCACCCCAGACGGTGTGAACTCACACGGACAGCAGTCGTACTATTGTAGTCAGTTGATAACCGAGGCCTACAACGAGGTGATCGATTTTCCCGAGCACAAACTGAATTTCAATGATGCAGACGATGAGCTCATACCGTATTGGAAAAGCTATTACGAAGCTAGGGGGCGAGAAGTACCACAAGGCGAACCAGGATCTCATCCAGCATCAATTCGTAGGTCGGATCGGCTCGACATGCGACTGACCAGACACCTTCAGACGCAGATGCTCAATTGCAAGGACATCGCCAATACGCTGCATTATATTGGTGGAGCGGCGGTGACACTCACCGGTGGAAAGAAGTTCGAGGTGGTGGAACCGCGAAGCGGTGGGTTTTTGTTAAACCTTCGAAATATTTAGGAAGTTGAAAGGTGGCTGTGTGCGTTATCTTTAAAAAATTTCGTGACCCTTTTTTATCTTTCGTTACTTTCTCATCTTTCGGTCATATTTGCTGTTTGGATTTCATTCAGCTCTCCATTCAACTCTCGTTTTTCTGTTTATGCTACACTGTTTCTTTTCACCCCGTCGTCTTTTGCGCTACATTTTCTCTGGTACCTTCCACTTTAGGGGCCCGCGTGGTACAGTGGTAAGAGGCGCTGCTGTCACCCGCACGGTCGAGCGATCGATCCCAGCCCAGGCTAACCAAGCCTACCATCCCTCCGGGTCGGGTAAATTGGTACCAGACTTGTCTGGGAGGGTGAAGACACTGACCTGGTACAGCGGCTGGCCCCCGCAGGTCATTGTATAGGCCAAATGCGCATTCACTATGCCTTTACGACTTGAATGGAACACGAATGCGGCGGCGCGTCCTCAGGGGATTGATTAACGCCGGTACCTTTACCTTTACCTTTTACCTTACCTTGCACTTTCTTCAACTTATGATGCTATTAGTAAAAATTACCATTTTGGCTAGATTCGAACCCACACGTAAAGCTTGCCCTGGCACTAGGGATGGTAATCCAGTACTTTCCGTTTGTATACAGTTTTCGAATTCCCTTTTTTACGGGGGAATGAGCGTTAGTGGCCGGAAGCCTTGCGGTGGTGGTTCAGATGTCTGTGCGCCCTTTTTTGCGAATCGTCAAGCATTAAACATGCTTAAACATTTTCACTACGAATGTTTATAACCAGGAGACATTTGGTAACAGAAATAGTTATCATCATGCTTTATTTTACATTTCTTTTCCTTTCCTTGCTTCGGTTTACTTGCTGCACTTCTGATTTCCTATCTTGCTTGAAATTGACATGAGGCTATATAGTACCTACAGTTTCTTCATCCAATATCGTTTTTTTTCTGTTATCTTGTCGTTCATTCTCTAGCTCATATGTCCTCTGCCTAGCAGTTCCTGTAATCATGCTGTGTACGCAGCTCACTCAACACACATGGACTCCATATACAGTATGGGGCCGCTATGTCAGTAATTAGCCTCTACCTTACCCTATGAACGGTTTTCTCAATCTATTTCTCCCTGGTTGTCTCCTTACTAATGATTGTCAGTGGTTGGTAGCACAGAACAGGGCAACGACATTGACCAGATATTTCTTTTCAGGATCCAAATTGGCTGACTGCCATGAGGCAACACCGCAACAAGTCAATCAGGCGGTCGACGTCGCAGAGAAAGCGTTTCCCAAATGGTCATCGATGGGATTTCTTGATCGAGGCCTGGTTCTTCGGAAAGCGGCCAAGGTTTGTAAAAGAAATGTTGTGATTGTTATGGTTATCGCCCAGACTGCTAATCTTCTCGGGAAATGTATAGGATTGCAAGAAAACTTGTGCCTCTTGGCGTCATTTTTTTATTATCGATACAATACAATCTCCTCAACACTATAATCATCACCATTAGTTCCGATAGCATTCCACCGAATAGGCAGACCAGCGATTCTTTTCTTTTGCAGCGGGAAAGTCTTGGAGTAGAAGAAATCGCTGAGCGTCTTTCAGCGTCCTCTATTCCGGTCTTTTTCTAGTTGAGAAGGATTTAAAAGGCGAAATAAGTGAAAATTACTGCAGACTCGTTGCGGGGAAGTCCGGTAGCCTCGAAGCGGAACTATAGTCCAGTTGAGCTCTTTCGATTTTCATTGGTCGTTGTAGCCACATGAACCCCATTGGACTCGAAGCACTCTAGTGGTATCGGTGACATTGTAATTAACGGTAATGAGGACTATCTGACTATTTATACTCATCAACACGAAACTACCAAAATGATTATTAACACGTTGACGCCAGCGCCTTTTTTGCGTGTCTGGCGCGTGGGACCAACTGATTTTCAAGCGCGCCGAGGCTGTGGCATGATGTCGGCATACGGCGATTTTTTTTTCAAAATGGAAGTGAATAGTAAATCTCGAAGACTACATATACAGTCTTGTAACATCGGAGATTGTGACTATTCCTTTTTTTGCAATGAAAATAGAAAAATAGCAGCTGGAAGCTTTTGAAATGTCCTTTTTCCCTGCCCAGGTAAAAAGAAAATTGTTATTTGTTTACTGTTCATTATTTATTTATATTAATAATCAATATTTGTTTGTATTCATGTGTTTGTTTCAGTATTTGTTTGCATTTATTTGTTTCTTGCAATAACCAATATTTGTTTTTACTTGTAAAGAAAACTAGTGCACAATCGAAAATTCCAGTAAATCAGAAGCTATGAATTGTTTTCATGGACCACGAGGTTTACAATGATTTCTAATCATGAGGTATATAGTGGCCAGACAAAAATTTCCCAAAAAATCGGGATAACTCAGAAAAGTAAATTTTAAAAACTGTGACGCACCAGTGCGTCACACGGTCCCACGTGGCCTAATACGTGTGACGCAGCAATGTGTCACATGGTCGCCAACGTGTTAAAGTATTTGTAGGTAGTATAAGCAGAGCTGAATTAACAGCGACACTCATTTTTACAACCAATTGAACTCTTCCTAGTTTTAGCTTCTGCGTCAGAACTGCGAAGAGATCGCACGATGGGAGTGTATCGACTCTGGAAAACCGATTACTGAAGCGAGAATGGATGTGCTGAGCTGTGTGGATACATTTAACTATTACGCTGGCGCAGGTGTGTCCTCAAGTTTGCCCAATTTTCTGAAAAATGTTTTATTTTTTTACCTCTCCAGGCCAAGGTCTGCTTGGACAACACATTCCACTGCGACAGGATAGCTTCGCTTACACAAAAAGGGAACCACTCGGTGTGGTTGGCTGTATTGGTGAGTTTCTAGGAACATCACTGTTCCTTTCATTACTTTAGGACTCAAAAAAAACCGCAGAAGAAGATAAGTTTCTAGGTGCATGGAATTACCCTATACAGACATGTACATGGAAGGTTGCTCCAGCTCTGGCTTGTGGTAATTCGGTAGTCTACAAGCCGAGCCAGTTGGCACCTGTTTCTGCAGTTATATTGGCAGAGATATTGAAACTCGCTGGTTTGCCAGAGGGTGCTTTCAATGTTGTCCAGGTGAGATGTTAGCATTTTCCTTCTCGTCATTCGCATTATTAGATTCTTTGATTTTTATCATTCTGAGTCTAGTTTCTTGGTTGGTTTTCTCGAAACATACCGCAAATGGTCACAATTGATAAAGGGGGCAGTGGAATTTATTTTGGGTGTATTCGGAGCTCACACGGGCTCTACGCACCTCATTTTCGCATCAGTAACGGCGTGTTCCCCTATAAACTCTGAGTCAGTCTCGATACCTGAGCGTGTTGATGAATCAAGGTTCACGCGCCATTCGATTGTTCGAACCTTAGTGTCGCTAATGAGTTGTGTTGCACCTGGTATAAACCCCGCGTAAACCTCGGTATATACCCAGCTGTGCATATCGATGATTCACGGTTTATGCGTTATCTGGGGTACATAATGTGGGTATATTACTCATGAATTCGGGCAGCAGCAGTTATTGCTGTTGGTGTATTGGCTTGCATCGATTTCGATATCGTTATTTCTTACAATAATAGATGAGAGCGCTGAGAAATTCAATTTTTTCATGTAACTTTCCTGGATAACACGGGCCAAATTGAACGCCACGACCAGGCCTTAAAAATACCATTAAATGTATTTTCATCAAAAATAGGATATGTTTCCTGTGTGATTTCACCAACAGTTATACAGAATGAGTTTAGGATAGGTGCTATGTTAGGGTTCAATATTTCTTAATCAATTTACCTGTGATTTTCGATGACCTACAAAAGCTTCGCTTATCAGCCGTTTGTATAATCATTTGTAGTCGGCTGGTTTTAGTGGGAAGAAGAATCGACCACTCTCTTTACCTTTTGTTTTGTTTTCATCTTTTGTTTATCAAAAAGGGTTTAGGGTGGTGCTGAAACAGGTCAAGCACTTATTGAGCATCCATCAGTGAAGAAAATTTCCTTCACAGGTAGCGTACCTACTGGGAAGAAGATCATGCAGGTGAGCACTATTCTAATGAAACTAATTTGCAGTTGATTAAAAATTGCTTTTAAGGGTTGTGCAGCCAGAAATGTGAAACCAGTCACGTTGGAATTGGGTGGAAAAGCTTCGCTGATAATTTTCGAAGATGCCGATCTCGAGTCCGCGGTACACGGAGCTATGATGGCGAACTTTTTTAGTCAAGGACAGGTGTGCACTAATGCGAGTAAGGTGAGCTCTCAATTGATGCATTTTGAAGTGGTTTCCATTTTATTTCATTATCTTCTGAGTTATGCAGAGCGTTTCGAAACTGTATGCACTACTTAGAATACCATAATTCACGGTTGGCAGAATTATCACCGAAACTTCCCCTGGTTTGAATACCTGGTCTAATTTAACCAATAGATGAGATATTGTTCTGGAGATTAAAATATTTCAGTGTTGTCCTCTACGTCTAGAACTTCTCAACGAAATGTGTGCTACCGCATTGTGAAAATCCTCGAGAATGTTAACCTCTAATACAAATATCATAGAGACTATAGTGTCATAGTAGTATTTCCAAGGAGAAACGAGGCAGAAGCGCTTTTAATTTTTGGTTGTTGAGATTGCGTCCGACTTGTGTTCATAGTTTATTGATGATCAAAATATCTGGAAACTATCCTTACGCGGGTGAAAGTAAAATAGACGACCCTATACGAAAGAGCAGTTTTGGAGGAAAGCGCGACAAAACCAAAAATAATGGTGCTAATTTTTGTCTTAACTTCTATATGAGCCAGAGAGTTTCACAGTAGATTTATAGGCAAAGAAGTTTTCTAATAATCACTCTGGTTGTTTCGTTCTGGTTTTTTCGGTGCTTGTGATTTTCGTTTATCTCGCAAAACTATGTAGTTTCAGTGTTCAAAACTTAGAAGGGCTCTCTTTTGAGAAGAGCACTGTTTTTTTTTCGAAGGTACTCGTCCACCGTTCATTAGAAGCGGAATTTGTGAAGTTGCTGCGAGAAAAGACGGAGGCGATGAAAGTTGGCGATCCGCTAGAAGAGGACACCCGAGTTGGTGCTAGCGTCTCACGCGAACACATGGAGAAAGTGAAGAGCTACATCGATGGTTAGTTTCTGACAAGTGTTGGGTAGAATCTGTGCAGCTATTGGCCTTCAGCACGTAGGTCATATTGGCAATGGTGCATTTTCGGGTGTGCATCTGGTGTGAGCGAGAAGCTCGGGAAAATGCAAGATCTGTTTTCTGCTCGCTAGATTGTTCTCGTACTTTTTTCTCTGGTAGCCCAATTTAGTCCATAATTGTGATGGGATTAAACTAAATAAATGAATAAATAATTGAACACCTTATTCTGTAGAATCCCCATATTTAGAAGGAATCGTTGGAAGTGGTGTGAAATACGGTATGCCATTCAACGTTTCGGAACAAGGACGGGGTTTGGTCAATTTGAACAGACTGTCATGTGAAGGGGTTAGAAAACGATAGGGCGGTGATAGGAGACAAAAACACTTGTTACTTCTATTGAGATTTTTTTTGACGAACTTAACGGCTTTGTTGTTTTCCGATAGAGATATAGGAACCCGAAGGTAGAAATCTTGGTTAACACATTGACGACAGCGCCTTTTCGAGTGTCTGGCGCGTGGGACCAACCGATTTTCTAGCGCGCCGAGGCTGTGGCATGATGCCGGCATACGGCGAATTTTTCTCAAAATGGAAGTGAATAGTAAATCTCGAAGACTACATATGCAGTCCTGTAATATCGGGGATTGTGACTATTCCTTTTTTTGCAATGAAAATAGTAAAATAACAGCTGGAAGTTTTTAGAATGTCCTTTTTTTCCTATCCAGGTTGAAAGAAAATCGTTATTTGTTTATTGTTCATTATTTGTGTATTCTAATAATCAATATTTGTTTGTATTTATGTGTTTGTTTCAGTAAACAGTATTTGTTTGCATTTATTTGTTTCTTGCAATGACCATTAGTTGTTTATACTTGTAAAGAAAACTAGTGCACAATCGAAAATTCCAGTAAATCAGAAGCTAAGAATCATTTTCATGGACCATACTTCCCATTACAATGTGCAAAGGTCTATTAAAAAGTGGCACAAAAACATCCTTCGAAATTCTGAAATGTATCGAGAAAAATACGATACAAGGCTGTGGCGCACCATTGCGTCACACGGCCCCACGCGGCCGCTTGAGCGTGGCGCAGCATTGCGCCACACTGTCGTCAACGTGTTAACCAGCGCGATTCGTCGTCTTCGTAGGCCCAATATTGAGTGTTTGAGTGATTCGTTTAGCCCATAGAGGACATAATTGAACTTCTCATTCCCCGTCTTTTCTGTTCTAAAGCTTCTTTGACTCTACTAGGATGCCAGGTGCGGTGGCGGCCGGCGCAAGTGTCGTCTGTGGCGGCGACGCCGTCAAGGTTGCCGGTCTCGAGGACGGCTTCTACCTCTCACCATGTGTTCTTTCCAATATACGCACAGACATGGATGTCTATCGGTAAGACAGCGTTACTGTGGGCATCGATACCTGTCTGAATATGTTGGATTCGATTTTTAGTGAGGAGATTTTCGGGGCGGTATTACTTGTGATCCCGTTCGACAGCGAGGACGAAGCGGTTGACATGGCCAATGATACGACGATGCGTCTAGCCGCTGGTCTTTTCACCAGGTACATATTATCTTTAGGTAACACGTTTCCATGTTATCCTCTGTTTTGACTGATGATCAAAACTTTCTATAGGGATCTCTCGAGAGCTCATCGCATCGCTGACAGACTCCAAGCGGGAAATGTCTACGTGAACACTTACAATGATGTTTGTAAGTAATTATCATTTCATGCTGATTAGTGATTAAGATATCTGGAAAAGTCGTAGGGTTTGTTCGATTAATACTCAAGTTCGTCCTGTTAATTACTAATATTCATTAGGCTGTTGAAAGCATCCCCAAGTTATCCCTTTCTTAGGTGTCGAAGTGTTTTCACGGCTTTTGGAACCACCACTTTTCAATTTTTTTGTGTGCCAGTTTGCTTGGTTGCCAACAAAAAACGCTAGACGTTCGGTGGATATCTCGTTTACCGTCCAACGTTGTATACTTTTGTTTGCAGCTTTCCATTTTACTACTATATTTAATACGATTCAGCTCCATTCGTTCCATTCGGTGGATATGGGGACGCTGGTTTCGGACGTGAGAATGGCGTAGCGGCTCTTGAGCACTACTCTCAGATCAAATCGGTATTCGTGTCAACTGCTCCGAAGCTGGATAATCCCTTCGTATAGGTAGCATACTGAGTGAATCATCTGCATATGATGCGGAAATCTAATACGGGACTAGATTTTAAGAATATCTATATTATGTCTGGATACAGAAACATTTTCTATCCAGGTGAAGCTTCGTAGGGACCGTTCTATCCTATGAAACGAAAAACTCCCTCATCCAGTTTTATCTTTTATTTTCCAAGAAATGATCCTGTGAACGAGAAAGGAAGAATATTTTCTTACTATCTTTTTTCAATTCTGTAGGAGAAATGGGCACGTTACCTCAACCTGGGTAGTTTTACCCATTTTTATCCACAAATCGGAGTCGCTTTTTGAATTTCCGCCTATTCGCAGGATCATGCTGAGCCCACTTTGTCTAGGCATTACAATCATATCCATAATTATTCCTCTCTACGCGATTCCATCATTACTTGCTTTCATTTCCTTGTGTTGTCGTTTAGCACATTTTCATGAGGGTACGAATACGTTTTTCATAAGGGTACGTAGAGCATGCCGAAAAATTGATCTGTAAATGACATTTATATAGCGCCCGTACGCTATTGAAGATATATATGTATTGCTATGTGTACTCATCGTATTGTCGGTGTTATTAATCTTAAGTAATAAAGTATATGATTTATGTTAAAAGATGCGGGTAGTGTCGGATGTGGTCTTATCACAAGATCTTATCTGTATGTTTAAAAAATACATTGCACTTCCGGCTCTCGATGAATCTTGGCATCGTGGTCACTGTGAAAAGTCTTGTACTTGAAGCCAAAAACCAAGATTGATATTACAGTTTGAAGGCTCTGAAGAAGGCGGGGACGCCGAAACGTTAGCCCGAATAAACTGTAATATCAATCTTGGTTTTTGGCTTCAAGTACCAGACTTTTTAACACAGTTTTAAAAATATTCCCATTGAAGACCTCGCTGTACTTAGTGGGATTCTGACGAAGAGCGGAGATGTTGACAAAATGTGTTTGGGTAAAGTGGATTTTTTGCACAGGCAGAACTGAAACAGCTGCATATAACGCTCATGCTGAGCTTACATGGATCTAATGGAGGACTGAGTGAGAGGTCTCTTTCGATACATGTTGTTATTCTTTTTGTGTCTCGATTACTCGGCAGCTGTGTATCACAGTCACTGAAATCGATGACACTCCTCTTTACCGACAACTGTGGTCGTACCTCCAATCATAAAAAGGAAAAATGTTGCTTAAAGGTTCTGCGCTACCTGTCCACTTTACATGATTTTGATTGTGATCAAATTCCCCATTCGTAGCGTGTTTCCAATGGGTTTTATTTACTATTACCGGAGCGGTCGTCCTGAGAGCGAGGAGAGTGGTAGAGAAAGCGAAATAGTATGGTTAAAATGGAGGACGAAAAGAAAGAAAACGCGAGAAAGAGCGAGATAGTATGGGAGAGGGAGGAGAGTGGTAGAGAAAGCGAAATAGTATGGTTAAAATGGAGGAAGAAAAGAAAGAAAACGCGAGAAAGAGCGAGATAGTATGGCAGAGGGAGGAGAGTGGTAGAGAAAGCGAGATAGTATGGGAGAGGGAGGAGAGTGGTAGAGAAAGCGAGATAGTATGGTTAAAATGGGGGGGGACGTTTGGACCGGTTGGCAGTTAGGGGTCCGCCGCCTGACCGGGTGACCTTACCTACGGATACGGAGCCGTGGCTTACCGTATCAGCTCGAGCCACCGCACCCGCCGCGCCACCTCGCCGGACGCGGTGAGCTGCGCTAGGCACAGACGCATGGTAACGACAGTGACCCGAGAAACCAGAGTGCTCCACTGAGCCACCAATGACCTGAGAAACGAGATTGATCAGCGCAAGGAGCACGTTTGCAATTAGTGTTCACAGTAGCCGATTTCGACGGCTTCTAAGATCATTTCAGAGAACTTTTAGGGCATTGAACCCCAGATGTTTCTGGATCAGAATTTTATGCTCTTTCTAATGAGGGTAAGTAGAACGTGACGAGAACAAACATTAGAATGCAATTTTCCTGACTGAACTGAAACTACACTCTGTGAATACAAGTTCAAAGGAACTTCAGTTAGTAGATCTAGGAACGTTCGCTGAACTGTGTGAATTCCTGCAAGTGTCCTGAAGATTTTATGACATTTTGAGCACAACTTTACCTTATAGTAATTAATTGTACTCCGTCTCAATTTTTATTCTCAGCGTTCGATTATATTTCTAGAGTCGGAGAAATCTTGGGACGATCTCTATGGATTTGTAATGTTTTAAACACAATTTCATCTTAATATCACTAATTGTTCGTTATTTCAACTTGTATTCACAGCGCTCAGTTTCATTTCTTAAGTCAGGAAATTGCATTCTAATCTTTGTTTCGATCACGTTCTACTTACACTCGTTAGGAAGAGCATAAAATTTTGGCCCAGAAACATATAGGGTTCAATGCCCTGAAAGGTCTCTGAAATAATTTTAGAAGCCGTCGAAAGCGGCTATTGTGAACACTAATTGCAAAGGTGCCCCTTCAGTAAAGCGCTGTGGTTTCTCGGGTCATTGGTGGCTCAGTGGAGCAGTCTGGTTTCTCGGGTCACCGTCGTCACCATGCGTCCATGCCGGGCGCAGCACTCCGCGTCCGGCGGGGTGATGCGGCGGGTGCGGTGGCTCGAGCTGATACGGTAAGTCACGGCTCCGTATACGTAGGTAAGGTCACCCGGTCAGGCGGCGGACCGTTAACTGCCAACCGGTCCAAACGTCCCTCACCCGTTAAAATGGAGGAAGAAAAGAAAGAAAACGCGAGAAAGAACGAGATAGTATGGCAGAGGGAGGAGAGTGGTAGAGAAAGCGAAATAGTATTGGAGAGCGAGGAGAGTGGTAGAGAAAGTGAGATAGTATGGGAGAGGGAGGAGAGTGGTAGAGAAAGCGAAATAGTATGGTTAAAATGGAGGAAGAAAAGAAAGAAAACGCGAGAAAGAGCGAGATAGTATGGCAGAGGGAGGAGAGTGGTAGAGAAAGCGAAATAGTATTCGAGAGCGAGGAGAGTGGTAGAGAAAGTGAGATGGTATGGCAGAGGGAGGAGAGTGGTAGAGAAAGCGAGATAGTATTGGAGAGGGAGGAGAGTGGTAGAGAAAGCGAAATAGTATGGTTAAAATGGAGGAAGAAAAGAAAGAAAACGCGAGAAAGAGCGAGATAGTATGGCAGAGGGAGGAGAGTGGTAGAGAAAGCGAGATAGTATGGGAGAGGGAGGAGAGCATTAGAGAAAGCGAGATAGTATGGGAGAGGGAGGAGAGTGGTAGAGAAAGCGAGATAGTATGGTTAAAATGGAGGAAGAAAAGAAAGAAAACGCGAGAAAGAACGAGATAGTATGGCAGAGGGAGGAGAGTGGTAGAGAAAGCGAAATAGTATTCGAGAGCGAGGAGAGTGGTAGAGAAAGTGAGATAGTATGGCAGAGGGAGGAGAGTGGTAGAGAAAGCGAGATAGTATTGGAGAGGGAGGAGAGTGGTAGAGAAAGCGAAATAGTATGGTTAAAATGGAGGAAGAAAAGAAAGAAAACGCGAGAAAGAGCGAGATAGTATGGCAGAGGGAGGAGAGTGGTAGAGAAAGCGAAATAGTATGGTTAAAATGGAGGAAGAAAAGAAAGAAAACGCGAGAAAGAGCGAGATAGTATGGCAGAGGGAGGAGAGTGGTAGAGAAAGCGAAATAGTATGGTTAAAATGGAGGAAGAAAAGAAAGAAAACGCGAGAAAGAGCGAGATAGTATGGCAGAGGGAGGAGAGTGGTAGAGAAAGCGAGATAGTATTGGAGAGGGAGGAGAGTGGTAGAGAAAGCGAAATAGTATGGTTAAAATGGAGGAAGAAAAGAAAGAAAACGCGAGAAGGAGCGAGATAGTATGGCAGAGGGAGGAGAGTGGTAGAGAAAGCGAAATAGTATGGTTAAAATGGAGGAAGAAAAGAAAGAAAACGCGAGAAAGAGCGAGATAGTATGGCAGAGGGAGGAGAGTGGTAGAGAAAGCGAGATAGTATGGGAGAGGGAGGAGAGTGGTAGAGAAAGCGAGATAGCATGGGTAAAGTGGAGGAAAAAAAGAAAGAAAACGCGAGAAAGAGCGAGATAGTATGGCAGAGGGAGGAGAGTGGTAGAGAAAGCGAAATAGTATTCGAGAGCGAGGAGAGTGGTAGAGAAAGCGAAATAGTATGGTTAAAATGGAGGAAGAAAAGAAAGAAAACGCGAGAAAGAGCGAGATAGTATGGCAGAGGGAGGAGAGCGGTAGAGAAAGCGAGATAGTATGGTTAAAATGGAGGAAGAAAAGAAAGAAAACGCGAGAAAGAGCGAGATAGTATGGCAGAGGGAGGAGAGTGGTAGAGAAAGCGAGATAGTATGGGAGAGGGAGGAGAGTGGTAGAGAAAGCGAAATAGTATTGGAGAGCGAGGAGAGTGGTAGAGAAAGCGAAATAGTATGGTTAAAATGGAGGAAGAAAAGAAAGAAAACGCGAGAAAGAGCGAGATAGTATGGCAGAGGGAGGAGAGTGGTAGAGAAAGCGAAATAGTATGGTTAAAATGGAGGAAGAAAAGAAAGAGAACGCGAGAAAGAGCGAGATAGTATGGCAGAGGGAGGAGAGTGGTAGAGAAAGCGAAATAGTATTCGAGAGCGAGGAGAGTGGTAGAGAAAGCGAAATAGTATGGTTAAAATGGTTAAAATGGAGGAAGAAAAGAAAGAAAACGCGAGAAAGAGCGAGATAGTATGGCAGAGGGAGGAGAGTGGTAGAGAAAGCGAAATAGTATGGTAAAAATGGAGGAAGAAAAGAAAGAAAACGCGAGAAAGAGCGAGATAGTATGGCAGAGGGAGGAGAGTGGTAGAGAAAGCGAGATAGTATGGCAGAGGGAGGAGAGAGAAAGCGAGATAGTATGGGAGAGGGAGGAGAGTGGTAGAGAAACCGAGATAGTATGGGTAAAATGGAGGAAAAAAGAAAGAAAACGCGAGAAAGAGCGAGATAGTATGGGAGAGGGAGGAGAGTGTTAGAGAAAGCGAAATAGTACGGTCAAAATGGAGAAAGAAAAGAAAGAAAACGCGAGAAAGAGCGAGATAGTATGGCAGAGGGAGGAGAGTGGTAGAGAAAGCGAGATAGTATGGCAGAGGGTGGAGAGTGGTAGAGAAAGCGAGATAGTATGGCAGAGGGAGGAGAGTGGTAGAGAAAGCGAAATAGTATGGTTGAAATGGAGGAAGAAAAGAAAGAAAACGCGAGAAAGAGCGAGATAGTATGGGAGAGGGAGGAGAGTGGTAGAGAAAGCGAAATGGTATGGTTGAAATGGAGGAAGAAAAGAATGAAAACGCGAGAAAGAGCGAGATAGTATGGGAGAGGGAGGAGAGTCGTAGAGAAAGCGAGATAGTATGGCAGAGGGTGGAGAGTGGTAAAGAAAGCGAAATAGTATTGGAGAGCGAGGAGAGTGGTAGAGAAAGCGAAATAGTATGGTTAAAATGGAGGAAGAAAAGAAAGAAAACGCGAGAAAGAGCCAGATAGTATGGCAGAGGGAGGAGAGTGGTAGAGAAAGCGAAATAGTATGGTAAAAATGGAGGAAGAAAAGAAAGAAAACGCGAGAAAGAGCGAGATAGTATGGCAGAGGGAGGAGAGTGGTAGAGAAAGCGAGATAGTATGGCAGAGGGAGGAGAGTGGTAGAGAAAACGAGATAGTGTGGGTAAAATGGAGGAAAAAAGAAAGAAAACGCGAGAAAGAGCGAGATAGTATGGGAGAGGGAGGAGAGTGTTAGAGAAAGCGAGATAGTGTGGGTAAAATGGAGAAAGAAAAGAAAGAAAACGCGAGAAAGAGCGAGATAGTATGGCAGAGGGAGGAGAGTGGTAGAGAAAGCGAGATAGTATGGCAGAGGGTGGAGAGTGGTAGAGAAAGCGAGATAGTATGGCAGAGGGAGGAGAGTGGTAGAGAAAGCGAAATAGTATGGTTAAAATGGAGGAAGAAAAGAAAGAAAACGCGAGAAAGAGCGAGATAGTATGGGAGAGGGAGGAGAGTCGTAGAGAAAGCGAGATAGTATGGCAGAGGGTGGAGAGTGGTAGAGAAAGCGAAATAGTATTGGAGAGCGAGGAGAGTGGTAGAGAAAGCGAGATAGTATGGTTAAAATGGAGGAAGAAAAGAAAGAAAACGCGAGAAAGAGCGAGATAGTATGGCAGAGGGAGAGCGAGGAGAGTGGTAGAGAAAGCGAAATAGTATGGTTAAAATGGAGGAAGAAAAGAAAGAGAACGCGAGAAAGAGCGAGATAGTATGGCAGAGGGAGGAGAGTGGTAGAGAAAGCGAGATAGCATGGTAGAGGGAGGAGAGTGGTAGAGAAAGCGAAATAGTATTGGAGAGCGAGGAGAGTGGTAGAGAAAGCGAAATAGTATGGTTAAAATGGAGGAAGAAAAGAAAGAAAACGCGAGAAAGAGCGAGATAGTATGGCAGAGGGAGGAGAGTGGTAGAGAAAGCGAAATAGTATGGTTAAAATGGAGGAAGAAAAGAAAGAGAACGCGAGAAAGAGCGAGATAGTATGGCAGAGGGAGGAGAGTGGTAGAGAAAGCGAGAGAGTATGGCAGAGGGAGGAGAGTGGTAGAGAAAGCGAGATAGCATGGGTAAAGTGGAGGAAAAAAAGAAAGAAAACGCGAGAAAGAGCGAGATAGTATGGCAGAGGGAGGAGAGGGTAGAGAAAGCGAAATAGTATGGTTAAAATGGAGGAAGAAGAGAAAGAAAACGCGAGAAAGAGCGAGATAGTATGGGAGAGGGAGGAGAGTGGTAGAGAAAGCGAGATAGTATGGGAGAGGGAGGAGAGTGGTAGAGAAAGCGAAATAGTATGGTTAAAATGGAGGAAAAAAGAAAGAAAACGCGAGAAAGGGCGAAATAGTATTGGAGAGCGAGGAGAGTGGGAGAGAAAGCGAAATAGTATGGTTAAAATGGAGGAAGAAAAGAAAGAAAACGCGAGAAAGAGCGAGATAGTATGGCAGAGGGAGGAGGGCGGTAGAGAAAGCGAGATAGTATGGTTAAAATGGAGGAAGAAAAGAAAGAAAACGCGAGAAAGAGCGAGATAGTATGGCAGAAGGAGGAGAGTGGTAGAGAAAGCGAGATAGTATGGTAGAGGGAGGAGAGTGGTAGAGAAAGCGAAATAGTATTGGAGAGCGAGGAGAGTGGTAGAGAAAGCGAAATAGTATGGTTAAAATGGAGGAAGAAAAGAAAGAAAACGCGAGAAAGAGCGAGATAGTATGGCAGAGGGAGGAGAGTGGTAGAGAAAGCGAAATAGTATGGTTAAAATGGAGGAAGAAAAGAAAGAGAACGCGAGAAAGAGCGAGATAGTATGGCAGAGGGAGGAGAGTGGTAGAGAAAGCGAGAGAGTATGGCAGAGGGGGAGGAGAGTGGTAGAGAAAGCGAGATAGCATGGGTAAAGTGGAGGAAAAAAAGAAAGAAAACGCGAGAAAGAGCGAGATAGTATGGCAGAGGGAGGAGAGGGTAGAGAAAGCGAAATAGTATGGTTAAAATGGAGGAAGAAAAGAAAGAAAACGCGAGAAAGAGCGAGATAGTATGGGAGAGGGAGGAGAGTGGTAGAGAAAGCGAGATAGTATGGGAGAGGGAGGAGAGTGGTAGAGAAAGCGAAATAGTATGGTTAAAATGGAGGAAAAAAGAAAGAAAACGCGAGAAAGGGCGAGATGATGTGGAAGAGTGAGGAGTGTGCTAGAGAGCGGCGACCATGGTGTAATGGTGAGCTCCGTGTTTATATAGGCCCTTCCCGCCCATCCAGTTGGCCAGTGGCCGTTGACCTGGCGCCGAATTCCTCGAAAGGTTTGCGTGTGGCAAGCTATGACTTGAATTTGAATGTGACCTTGGGTGAAGGAGGACAGACGATGGATGCGATGATTGTGACCATCACATCGATAGTCATCCATCCTGTGATCAGACGTCTCGACGGTGGGTTGGTCGGTGGAGCGACGTTGAATTGGTCTTTTTCCTGCGAAGAAGCGGTCGTTATCCACGATAAATATTGATAACAAAGAGAAGTTTTAGTTGTTCATAGTAAAGTTCGTAAAATGCGTTCGTAATTGTGTTCGGCTTTATTGTTTATTGTGGATCTGTTAGCGTATTCAGTCACGCACTCACATCGCTCTTCGTTTCTCGTTGACATTGTACTTCCTGACTTGATTATCAGCTTAGTGACATTGAGATTACTCGGAGATAACCTCTCGGGAAAGCGATACTCTGTCGCGATTATTTTTATGCTTCCATGAACTATCATAAGCACGAGTTTCTTAGCGATAAAAAGAAATTCTAACGATTGACGTAACGATTTCTTCTGATGGGTAGCGCCGTCTATTGTCTATTATCATCTCGCATTGAAAGAAAGTAATTCTTAGGGTCTCCGGGAGGGTGAGCCACCAGTGCCGTACCGTTTTCGATTTCGTGTCAATGCTGAATTTCCTTGGAGGCGTCCATCCCTGAGGTCGCGGTCATCCATCCTTCATTTGGAAGTTCAGAGGCATAGTGAGCACGTTTCTGGGCAAGGATCGATCACTCGAGTCTGAGTATATGATTGGCACATTTCTACTTTACCATGGCTCACCCACTACCCTCACAATCTAGGGCGCGAGTTTGGATATTAAAATGTTTCCTTGATGAGTGTTTAACGTCGTAGGTACCATCGCGTTTACGCCAGTTAGAACAATATTATTGTTTTCTTTCTGCTCCTTTGATGATTCCTCGGTTAAGATTTTCAATGAAGCGGCTGACAGTGTTCATAAACGGAGGCGAAGTCGTTGCCAGTTCAGTCGACGGCAACTACCAGTTATGCTGCTTCAGAGAGAGAAACGGGAGTTATAGATTCTGACTTCGTTTTCGGTTTTTCGCGTCCCCTTATATCCTTAACTTTTCACTTTTATTCCTCTGGTTAGACTTCTTGGAAGTAAACAGTTTTTTGTTTGTTCGTGAAAGACACAGAAGTTCTTTGAGAACGTCTCCTATTCAAGGTACATATCGATTTCATGGGTCAAAGTGTGAACAGAGTTTATTTTACCCCGGATGCAAATTGCGTGCTGTCGTCTGTCCAAGACGGAAATCTTCATCTGATGGACCGGTCAAATGCTAAAATTCTTCCATGGTACGTCTACTTTTTTCATTCAAGTTTTAGTACTTTATGTGGTTCTCAACTTTTATTACCTAGTTTTTTTGCTGGTTGTTGCTATTCTAGTGAAAGAAGATGCTGTTCTGGTGATACTACATACATCGTAAGTTTAGCGGCACAGACGGGAATCGAACACTCGTGTCTCTGGTCTATCCGGGGCATCCGCTTTCCTCAGCAAATTTCTTACCATTTTCTGAACAACATCTACAGTTGTGGACAGGATTTGCTTATGTAGGAGGAATTTTTGATTTAAGATTTCACTATCTTCAGCTATTCTTGTCACGTAAACTGAATATAAAGTCGATAGCTGTGCAATGGCCTCTATCTGCTTTTCGTCGAGTTTTTGCTGCAGCACAAACCTTTTGTCGACCGTTTTACTAACCCAAGCACTTTCTGTCGAATTTCTCACTAACACGAACACTTATTTTTCGAGTACTTCTTTGACAATTTGTTAACAATGTTGACCAGCTGCACAGTAACCTCGTCGTAAGTCAGGTGGACGTAGGTCACTTGGGGCCAGAGATATTTTCCCCCATGATTTTGAGGCTATTCGTCGTCTGTCACAAAAAGGACTTAAATCTTGGAAATTTTATTCAAAACTGACCACTGAAACTGACTAAAATGTTAAGAAATGCTAAGGAATGCACGAAAAGCACTGGGCACTGTGTCTAGCACTATCAGCTCTTTTCAAGGTGGACGAGATTTGAGGACCAGCTCGGCAAGGAAGCAGAGGTTAGTTGATTTTTTGTGATTTTTCGAAAGTATTTTTTTTTGCTTGTTCGCCGAAGTACTCATGTGGCTGGACTTGTCTTCTTCTCTAGCCCATACCCTACTCCTTCATCTCTACCCTCTTTCAACCAGAGTTTATATGTTGACCTGAACCTGTAAATTCTAAAAATACGTAACATTATTTAATTGTAGTACATTTATATAAGGCAAATCTGAGTAGCAACAATGTCACGGCAAATGCAAAAAAAAAGTAGTGAAATACGAAGAAATTGGCAAGGAGATCAAAACGATAAATAAATACGATTGAAGATGGATTTCAAGCGATGCAAATTACGATGATGATGAATGAATAATATGCATCGGCGCGATTATGACGATGTTGAAAGATAATTTTGAGAATTTTGAACATTTTCCATAAAGGAGAAGGCAGACATCGAAGAGGTACTGTGGCAAAAGCTGCTGTATTTCAGAACTGCCAACATTTCAATGAAAATCTGACTAAGAATAACAAATGACTTGATAATTTCCTTGAATTTCGACTGTCTACTGTGTCCAATTTTGTATTAGTATTATTAACAGTCGGTCATGCAAAGCAAACAGGAATCATTGAATTCTCAAGAGAAGCAAATGACCTGAATTCACAGCTAAATAGAAATTGAAGAAAGTGAAAGCTTCGAGCAAAATAATTTTAATGCAGCACAGCGTGGCTTAAAAGGATGAGCATTACAAGGGGACCCACGACGGTAAATGAGCGTTGATGAACGAAATTCACCTCGCGTCTGGCTACCGACTAGCATTGGAGGATAATAACAATGCTATAGTAAACAACAGTCGGCTATCAATAAAACCTTTGAAAAGTATATTCGCCCTTTCTAAAGCAGACCGCACGGTCACGGCGATCTTTAGTTGGTAAATTGCGCTTGTATTAACAAAATGCTGGTAGCCAGGCGCTAGGCAGATGGATAACAGTGCTAATTTCGTAGTGCGCAACAATGGAGCCACAATTTCGAACATACAAAATGAAACATGAAAAACATGTCATTAATACGCATAAACAGACCGTATCTTCAGACGTACGGTACTATTCGCGGAGTGCGAATCATGAAATGCAGTAACATATGCTGCTGTTGAGGCAATGACGGCACGATGCCAGTGCAGAACAGCGTTGGCGAGAAGATTGTCGAAATGTTCTCAACGCTCATCTTGTTTTGGGAGCTATGTTCAGCAACCTGAACACTACTTTCCTTTAAGGAAATGAGACCAATTGTGGTTGAAGGAAGTAATGGAATGAAGAAATCAAACACAAATAGAAAAACCATGGACGGGTTTGCTGGGCAAATAAAGGAGGAATGAAAAAGAGCAAACGAATAAAAAAAGAAAGTGACTAAGAAAGTGAAGAAGAAACCGCTTACCTTCCGCAAATGAATCAGCAGCGCATTCAGAGTGACAGCATTTGCCTCCGAAAGCTCTTCCAGAGCTTTTCTGTAACGATTTTTTATTCGAAAATATGGCAAGTGCTCGTTTTGTCCATTTACAGAATTCATCCACTTGCTCGCTTACGAATGAATGGTAATCTATCTCAAAGCGAGCTAAAGTTGCATTCAAAAGACGGATGAGAAGTTTTTTTCTGAGAACAAACTACTAAGTAATAACAAAAGAAAACAAGAAATATCACCATAAAAACTAACCGACACGCACGCGTTTTCTCGTGCGCGCTCCGTGCATTAGCGAATGCTACTAGAAGTGCCTTGTAGACACTGAAGGGAACGAGTTGTTGCGGCAGCAACCGCAGGTACAGCTTCAGAAGGCCACACACTGTATGGATGTCATCCACCTGTGATTCTCTCGAAATTTAAAACGAAAGTAACCAAATGAAATAATGAATTTTCACCTGATTCAGGTCAACCGATTGCTGCGAGTCAAACTGACGTTTCAGTTTCTCCATATGCTCATGTGAACCGGACACTCGATATATGCCTTCTACGTTCAGACCACGAGCTTCTACCTGAAGAGAGGTTCGATGTCCTGATGAAAATAAATTTTAACTCTGAACATCACATTTTAAGCGAGATATTTAGGCTGCAAACAAAAGAAACCTGAAATTAAAAACTGACCTCGTGAATACACTTCGTTACAACTGGAGGAATGGGGGTCGAATGCGCCAAACACAGCGTGGTGAGATCCACAGCGAACATTCTCTTTACATAACGAGCTTCCGGTCGACAGTCCGGAAGGGTGTGCTCGGAGCATCGCTTGTGAGCAGCAAAGCCGCAGTCTTCACAGCGAACTCCCTTAAACAAATCATAACTGTGTAAACAAATTTTTTTCAACACCGAATCAAATCGTCATAAGACGTGTGATTGAGAAAATAAAAGCGAAAAAATCATAATAAAGACTGAAAATCCTCGCTCACCTGCTGCACTAGTCCCCACATGAAATTGCGACAATAATCACAATAGTGCGGCATTTTGAAAGTGTGCTGAGTAAAGCTATGTGACCGAGCCACTGGTTTTCGCTCAGCACTCTTCGTGTACTGCATGTACGGACTAAAACGACTCTCCATATGATAAGATATTGTTTTCAGAACAATCTAAAGTAGAGCTCAGAGTAAGCACGAACCTATGCTCGTAAATAGCCTCATCGGCCATCCTCTTGATGTAGTCGGAAGCATGTTTGTCCATGAACATAGAGATTAATCCATCGGCCACCAACAGCTCCATGGTCTCGAATCGTTTCTCGCCAACATAATGAGTACCGTCGTAGTAAAGCTGAAATCGTGATAGGGAGCTTGGCGGGTGTGTTAGTGCTCTTATGTTAGTGCCTCTGTATAGCGATCGCATGAGGTTCTAGTGAGACAAATGTCGGGAATGCAGCTACATATCCAATCGAACAGAAAAGGCGCCCAACTTTCTCCAACACGACAAATGACCGATGGGGAATGGAAAGTTTGAGAAATTGCGGCAATCCATCTCCATAAAACAAGCAATACCTCGACCCGCCATAAATTACGGTTTCGGATAGGCAAAAAATAACTGTTGGAAAATAGGTGAACGTACCTTGTAGTTGAGCACCCGACCATCAAACAGCATACATAGGGTGAAAGCGTCTTGAGATCGTTTCGACTCACGAACGAGGAACGCTCCTTCTCCAGCTTCCATGAGCATGCGGTCCGCCTTCAAAGACGAGATTTATCAACGAATGTCTTACGAAAACGGAAGAGTAAAGAATTCCAATCATAATTGTTCTGAAGAGCTAATCTAATAAATCCTCGGAATGTAAGACCAACCTCGACCCTGTCAATTAGTCCATGAAATTCACTGCCATACTGCGGAGGTCGATTCTCTATAACTCTGTCACATACCACGGCGAGCGGTTTCGGCGCTCGTTCTTGAAGGAGGTAGAGATTCTGCTTCCAGTAGCCGAGACCACCTAAAATGGCACCTTAAACTGTTAAAGACAGGTATTCGTGTAATATTTACTGCAACTAAAACTATTCAAAAAGCGAATTTCGCTGCTTAGAAATAATTATACAGATAAAACTTCACGAAATCTACTTGAAGATGAAAAGAATGGATGTACTCGACGAACCTCCACCACCGACTGTATCGTCGTCCATCGACATCGGCTATGCGCTCTGAATCGTAACAAACTCAGCTGACCAGATCCTGCATAGGTGTGGCTGCCTTAAAGAAACAAAAACCTATGTAAAACTAAAATCTTCCGCCTAAATAGTCAGAACAGCGGATTTTGTACGTAAAATAAGGAAAAATATTTCAAAAGAGGGCTGAAACGCTGCAAACACCGTGAACCATCTGATACGATGCCTCAGCGCATTGAAGTCCACCGGGGATTTAGGCGTCAATAATTGGACTGCAGAATGCGTCAGCTACCGTATCCCGTTATTTCTTCGAGGTCAACGACCAAGTGCATGAAGTGCATTCTGCTCAAATTGCTGATTGTACTTGTTCTTTGTGTGCATATTTTTCTTTGTATGTCATGGATTACGCTTTAGTGGCTTCGCTCGTTTTAGTTTTGTAGCAGCGTGAGAAAGCTGGATGTTTTGCTTGTGCTATGTTGGTCGGTGGTGTAGACAGAGGAGATGAATTCTCGAGACCGTAATATCCCACGGAATCCTGTGTTCGAATATGGAGAACTGGGAAATACGGCTTTGAGAACAATTCGATCTTTTTCTCTGAGCGCTTTTTTGTAAGTACAGCAAGTTCAATACTTCCGTTGGCTGCCTCCCTTCTCAAAAACAAACTTACTTTTACGACCGTATCTTCGATACTTTTTACTTATTCAGCTGTCAGGTTATCGCGTTTTCTTTTTACCTCTTCGGTGAAATTTTAGGGTAAATTCGCGGCATGAAGGTGGTTTTGCTGTTAACGCTGTTCGCGTGCGCATCTGCTAGCATCTACAGCTGCGGAGGATTTGTGAAATCGAGCGTGCCGATAGACTTTTCACAAATACAGGTGCGATTCTGTACAAATTTTAATGTCCGCCCTTTTAGCACTAGTTAAAAGAACCGTTTCCACGATCTTGACCTTGCTCACTTTTTTTCATCGGAGCTTCGCCTACTGGAAATGGTCATAAATGATTTTTGGGGCGCTGGTCATGAATCTGACATCTGTTCTCAAAATAGTGACCGTTGTCCATGAAATCGTCAAGAAAACTAATCACTCCAGAATGTTGTAGGCGCGTAATAAGCACCCTCACTAACTCTTTTAGTTTTCAACGAAGTAGGCGGTTTTTACGGACCGCACCACTTAACGATCTGATTAGTCCTCGGGCGAAATTTCGTTTAAAAAAATGTGCGACGATTTGTGATCAACGCCTCGAACCCCGTAGACAATGGTTCGATAAAAAGTCTTTCGCCGAAGCCGGGTCCGTGGAGTCGGAAATTTTAACTAATGTCGTCTTCCCTTTCTCTATATTTCTCTGGGACTGTATATGAATTACAATTGTTTTTTCCTATACATACACTGAAAGTAGTTAACGGGCTGACCAACTGAAACGCTAAAGAAAGCAGAATTAATCATAGAAACCAGATTATTGGTAAGTCGATTCAAAAGGACTCCTGATCAAAGCCTCGTTAATATCACCTCCCATAAAATTATTGCAAAGGGCGGACCTTAGAGCAGATCTTTTCCACATCCGAGAGTACCTGGGGTTTCATTACCTCAAGTGGTTGCGATGTACGAGATGCAGGGTACAGTATAAATACGTGTGGTTTCTTCCAATCATATTCAAATTTGTTTTGGAAATAAATCTGATGACTTCAACTTCTTAACAAAATATTTCTTTACTTTCTAGACACCTAGAAGGCGGGCTCAGCTCTCTAGGCGTCTAGAAACAAAGATGCACCTAAGACTGTCCTAGGAAGAATCATTGGGCAGTCAAGATAACATTGACTTGTACTTTAGAAAGCGGTCCGAATTCTCCGTAGAAGGTAAAGGTAAAGGTGTCGGCGTTGATCAGTCTCCTAAGGACGCGACGCGCCATCGAATTTTAGATCAATTCAAATCGTAAAGGCATAGTGAATGCCTATTTGGCTTACCAGTGGCCTGCGGGGGCCAACTGCTATACCAGGTCAGTGTCTATCTTCCTAGACAAGTCTGGTGCCAATTTACCTAACCGGAGAGATGGAAAGCTTACCTAGAGCTCGTCCGTGCGTATGTTAGCAGCGCTGTACCACGCGGGCCCACGAATTATCTGTAGTTAGCGCAATGTATGAAGCCCATTTTTTATGGTAACGGAAAGGAAAACATGGTTGCTTTAGTAATTGTTTCATCTTTCAGGGCTTCCGAAGGCAACAGTCAAAACGCTTTGGAATTTTTATTTTTACACTGTTATTTACACTGAAACCTTTTTTCAGGTGAAACTATTGACGCCGGAAGGTCACCTTAAGCACGAAGAAGAATGCAATCCGCAGAACGGTTACTACATGATCCCTGTATACAACAAGGGGTTGTACTCACTGAAAGTGTCAGCTCCGGAAGGGTGGTATTTTGGTAAGTCACGGTTGTAGTTTGTTCTCCCCATTTCAAATTTCAATGCACACTGTTGATGAAGGCGTATTGATTTGCTTATTCCAGAACCAGAAAGTGTTGATTTCAAACTGGACGGAGTGAACGATCCTTGCACCAAAAACGAGGACATCAATTTCTCTCTTAAAGGTATTCGAATTTTGTATGTGTTAAATGAAATCAACCGTAGTGTCACGCTCAGTACAAATGATGCAAAGTTTTGCTTGAACCAACGCATGTTTGTACATTTCCGTCTTTTCCTCTCTTGTATAATTGTGAATAGCGACAGGAAGTGGTTTTCTAGTTGCGAAGAAAAACCTTCTCTATTTCTGTTCGGTCCTTTGATTTATCCGTTTCTCTCCAGGCTTCTCCATCAGTGGTATTGTGAATGGCGGATCTGGAAGCGGACCAGCCGGCCTCTCTTTAACTCTAAAGCAAGATGGAAAAGTGGTCGATAAAGCGACAACAACCGAGGGAGGAAAGTACTCGTTCAGAGCAGTAGCAGGTTAGTTTTGTGACCTCATAACTTCGCGAATTGTACAAGACCTATCATATAGTGTCACACTCTTTTACGAAAATGGGGAAGTAGATTAGCATTCCGAAGGGAAGGAATAGGTAGGATTGGGCTGAAGGAGAGGGAGGTGATTGTACCGATTAACACGGATGACTAAGGATGTATAATGCCGGACGAAAAGTGGATCAACCCGCGCATTTTTAGGGATGCTAGGCGGGCTAAAATCGAGTAATCGAGTTAGTTAGGTATTTTGCAAGAACGGATTTTGGGCTTTGAATTGTGCAAAGCTTTGTTGTATACGTGTTAAAGTTATGTTAGTGCTGCTAGCTGAAGTGGCATCCACCCAGTAGAAAGTTCGGTAGATATCGAATTGTGGTGCATGTAAAACGGTTACAAAGAATAAAGTAGTGTGCTGCTTTGTTCCTCCTCATCCGTTACGTATCGAACAGCTTAATTCGTAGTAGATTCTGTTTTCCTGATAACCCCCACTTGGCCAATTAACTGCAAGGCTTTTTCTGCATTCGGACAAAGAGCTAGGTAATGTAGAAGCGTCACAACGCCTTTGATGGCACCCTTTGCTAGTGTTCATTTTTCCGGATAATCTTGCATCGTGAAGAGTGTAGAATTCTGCATGGCTGAGTAATTGTTAAGACGCCATGATTATGGAATACAGACCCAATTTTTCCTTTTTTGCACTTCTTTACCCCTCGTTACAGGAAAGTACGAAGTTTCTACGGGCGCTGATTCTTCGGTATGTATCAGCCACGGAAAGGCTGTAGTAGAGGTTAGTTTAGATTACATTGCGATTTAACTCCGGTGCTTGGGAAAAGCTTAAATTTTTCAAGAAGTCCTTTGAGGTGGGTCATCCACTAGCGAATTCTTTGATATGACTCCCATCGAAGCTGTTTATCACGCTGTCCGTTTGCAACGTGAAAATGGGTCTAGTTGACTGTAAAACTGTGTCTGTGTACATATGCATGTCTCTTGTTTTACAATTCTGCGTTGCCAGGTTAAAAATTCGCCCGTCGTCGTGAAGCCGGATCTCCGTATAGCCGGTTATCAATTCATAGTTACCGTTGCTAATAAAGGAAAACCTGTATCAAACGTCCGAGTTAGCCTATACTCGGAAACAAAGCCAGAGGTGAGGTAATATTTGCCCGTTTGGGTTTTTTTTGCCACGCAAATGGTTCTGACATTGTTACTCTGCAACCAAATACATTCCAGCTGAACGACTGCAAATCGATTTCATTAGTCAAAGGTGTGGAGAGCGCTAAATTTTCGTGCCCAATTGGTACAACCTCAGCGGAGGGACGGGTTGTGGTGCCCTGTCTTCCTTCCGGCGAATACTTCGTAATAGCAGAGCATAAAGTGGGAGAGACGGAGTTCCAATTTTCACCAGCCGTGCAGAAGCTCTCTGTGCAAGACCAAGCTGTTAAGGTGCGTTTTGCTCCTCATCCGTCTCAAAGCGAAGTGGTTATTTTTGAATTTCAGCGTGCTCTTTTTACATCTTTCCTCGCCAAACGTAATTTTTAGATACTCGAATTGTTAACGCATATTTGAATTTACTTCATATTATATTTTTGCCCATGAATCCTGGGGCCGTATGCTCGTCTCACCCGAGATTTCTGGGGGATGGGGGATTTTTGGCCATAAGAGCACATCAAACACGGGCCGGCTCCAATCATACTAGCTGGCTCCACCCCTTGCCCGATCCCCCAGCAATCTCGGGTGAGACGAGCATACGGCCCCTGAATGGTTCTGTAAACGGTAAAGAACCAATGGTTACTTGAAGCCAGCAGTTCCCCTCCGTATAGAGCGAGAACTACGATTTTGTGTTATCGAATGGATTTATCAGGATTCATGGTGTTCAATTTCGGACAGAACCCTTTCTTAGGTATTAGGTGCACAATTTTCTCGCTGGAATATGAAAATTGGGGCTATGCCCCTCCGACTTCTAGGCTTTAGTGTTCCTCGGTGTCTGCATTGATTACTTCACTTTCCACTCTCATTATCAGCTGGTATTTTGCATAGGCGTTGAATCAATCATGTAGTTTAGAATTAGAGAAATGTCAGCGTGAAAACCTTTGGACCTTTCCAGGTGTCGTTCTCTGTGAGTGGATTTTCAACACGTGGACGAGTAATTGTCGGCAAGAAAGGTGTATCTGGCGCAGATATTATTCTTCAAGGCAAAAAGGTTACAGAAACTAATTCTGACGGCTACTACACTCTGCAGGGCCTAACGGTATGCTTTGTTTTTTTTTTCGACTGATTGAATCTAATCACTATCGTATAGTATGCTCTCATACACGTTTTAGGAGGGCACGGTTGAAATTACGGCACGAGCTCCTCACACGAAATTCAGCACGGAAAAGAGCACGTTGGCACTCCCACATATCACTCTGAAGGATGTGAAAGTTGAAGGGTAATTATTTGAATTTTTCTACGTTTTTTTTTCTTTGAAAATCTTGATGTCGACTGCATCAGTGCATAGGCTGATATGTTGCTGGTTTTACGTGTAGTGTGTTCAGGTTCGAGGTTTGCGGAAGCGTGGAAAAATCTGCGAGAGAACCAATAGCCGCTCCTCTGATACTGAAAAAGGTTGATAGCGCCGATACAGTCTCAATCCGGCCCGGTGCTGATGGAAAGTTCTGCAAGATGGTCGCACCGGCGAAATACGTGATTTCAGTGAGCTAACCATCTTGTCTTGTTTCCTCGAACCTATCATATTTTGAATTCTATAAGTTCTTTTTTTTTCATTTTGATCACCAAAATTTCTTCTATAATAATTGATTTACTTCTTTGCAGCCGGCCGACCCGTCTTCCACCTTGACACCGAGATCACTGGACATCGACCTAACTGCAAGCGCGGTGTATGATTTGCGTTTCACTCACTTCAAGACTGATGCGGTGGTGCTTGTTACTTGTATAGGTGGGCATTGTAATTATTTATTGATAGAGATACTTGTTTATTCTACCAGTTCATCTGTGTTTTTCAAACGCTACAAGATGGGGTGTCATTCGCTATGAGGCTTCTCTTCTCGAGGATTAGGATCGCCGTTTACGGACATAACTGGTGGCGCATAGAACACCGTTGGCCTTGAAAGAAACTATTGATCCAGCGGAATTAGTATAATAGAGTAATTTTTTCTACACGCTAGTGTGGACAGTCATTCCCGCTCTAGCTTCACATTTCATGTTAAACTGTCAGTTGCATTTGTCCACAGAATCGTGTATGCAGGATGAGGTGTGAGGTTCTCTGCACCTCTTAATGCGGTTCAGTGCGAAGTTGTCCGTTAGAGCGGCACCTTTACGTACTTCATGCAGCTTCACGTTACGCTGTTGAAGCATATTGACTGGGAGTACAGTTTGAGAAGCTACTCGCTTTCAAAATTTGTGATTGTTCTTGGACGAGTGATGTCTCAAATCCATTTCTCCCTAGCCGCGCTCTGAGGATCGATCGTGGCTTGTCGGCTTCAGTGTTACCACATCTTATATATTTACCATATCAATGTTTAACGACAGTCGGTCATGGAATGTCTTTCTTGCAGGCACATGCGAAACGCTCTCGATATCCCTATTGCAAGGCGATAACGTCGTTGACACTGTTCGTGGAAAAGACGAGTTTGTATTCAAGAATATTGGTCCTGGCAATTACAAAGGTATGCGATTCATTTTTTCGTCTCCGTTATCCACCTACCGATCATGTATTTTCTGGTTTAGTGCGCATCAACGAAGGAGATCGCGGTTGTTGGGAGCAGCGAGAGCTGCCGTTGACCATTGAGAAAGTCCGTCCACAGCCCGTGCATTTCGTTCAGAGTGGTTTCGCCACCAGGGTTAAGCTCAGCCACCCTGCTCAATTGGTTGGTTTCGAAGGACTGTTAGTTTTCTTCATTTTGACCTCGGTCAGACTGGTAATCGTCAATTACCTCTCTGACTTCTGGAGTCGTCAATGTTGTTGTTAATGTCAGTTGTCTTCCCTTCTCATCTTTATTGTTCAGAAGTGGTCTCACAGTGACAAGAAGCAGCTTCGAGGAGACGTGAACGCACCGGCTGGTTTATCATCGATTTGCGTTCCTGTTCAGGGACGGTACCATGTGCAACTCATATCATGCATGAACTTCGAGCAGCAGCAGTTTGATATCAATGGTGAGCTGATCAATTTGTCTGTATTGTTTTTCTTATGTATTGTGCTTTTCTTTGGGTACCTTTTCGCTATTGCAATTACACGATTAATTAATTAGCTAGTAACTTGAGTTCCAAGGCGCGCGTTGTGTAGTGGTAAGAGGCGCTACTGAGGCTGGCTCTGTCAAGCGATCGACCCTCTTCTGGGCAACCCAAGCTTTCTATCCTTCGGAGGTGGGGTAAATGGATACCAGACTTGTCAGTGAAGGTGTACAGTGGCTGGCTCAAGTCACGGTGTGATTCTGAATGGAACATTAATGCTCTCGTGTCCATTTTGGAGACTGATGAATGCCTACCCTTTCACCCTTACCTTTTACATGTAGTGGACCCAAAAATGTCACAAAGGGAAATGTCTTACCGCTCCAAACTGCCAACTTTTCGTAGATTCTACTAGTGTGAATTGAAAAGTCTGTAATGACAGAGACACCTTGAAGGTGAGCGGTAGTGTTTTTGGTAAGTGATACATTTATAGTCGAGAATTGTGCCCGCATACTTTTTATTTCCAGTGTAGCTCCCTGGGGTTGGTTCAATGATTAATTCGAGAAACTACTCCAGAGGCATTGACAAAATGTAAAGTACTGTGAATTTACAGAAAAAGTATTAAAGTTTGAAATGTCACCGCTGGCGCATATCTTACATTTCTTCATCTCTCAACTGCAGCTTCCATGAAAGTAAAGTATGTAGGTTAGTTTATGGCTTACTATCCACGTTTTCAGTCGCGTCAGATCAGGTCTATGAGGCCAAGGCGCTGGATGCCAAAATCAGTGGAGCGATCAAGAGTACAGATGGAAGCGGATTCACTGTTAAAGTGAAGTGAGTCCAGAAACAAAGAGCCTATAATTCAAGTTCTGCGCTCGGACACCCATCGGTGTATTGTGTTACGAATTGTATGCTTATATACACAGGCTGCTAACCACCGCAGTCCCACCCTCTTAGCGTTTCGTTTCCCAACCGTTTTAGTTGCTTGGTTGTTGACTTGTAATCGTTCTATTACATATGACAAGGTCTCTTCTATTCACTAACGACTACCTCATAATTGGCGCGTTTTTTGCGGCATAATAACTGAATAAGTAGTGGTTACGGCAAAGCAATAGTCTTATTGGACAATCTGACTCAGTAGTAGTACCGGACTTTGGTGATTTTAAAAAATTTCCTTCGTTAAACCTTGCGGCTTGTGCTTCGGGGGACAACTTCTCGGGTGTGGTTATGTTAACGACTGCGCCATGCTCTATGTGTTGTGGTGTTTCTGCAGATCAGGAGCCGGTGAGCGTGATGTGTCGGTGGGAGCCAATGGCGTATTCTCCTTCCATGAGCCATTAACGTCCAGCGGTGATGTGATCATCACACCTCAATCGACCACTCATCTGTTCGATCCATCCAGCTTCTCACTAAGATTCAGGTACCTCAAAGTGCGAAGTTATTTATAGTCATTTCTTGAATACTAATTTAAGGGGAGATTGTGCTGAAAATGTGGTGACGTTTGTAGCTACGAAAGGAATTTTCATCGAGGGATCAATTACACCATCCGTCGCTGGAGTTAAAGTAGGCTAATTTATTTTATTCGTTCAATTATCAGTTTTCTTTCTTTGTTTTAAAGATTTGGTATCTATGTGTCTCATTCCTGATTTTTATTTTTTCTAAATAGATTCGGATGATTACTCTCATGTTTCAGATTACCGCACAACACAAGCAGGACATCAGTGTTCATTTCCAGACGATTTCAGATAAAAATGGAAAATTCAAGTGGGTGTCTCTTTTATTCCTTCTTTGCACGATTTTCGTATAAGAACTAGTCGGGTAAAAGCTATCTCTCCAGTCTGTTCCAATAAAAAACTATTAATCATATGAGTAAACGGCATTTCTTCTGTCAGTCTTTCTTTATCTTTTTATGAATTTTGCTGAGCTTGAACATCTTGCAAACGAAAAAAAGATAAAGACAGAAGTTGGAAGACTGTTTATGCACCTCTTAACTGTGGCTATTTTTATTAAGAGTTGGTCCGATTCGTCGTGCAGAAGACATGAGAATCACTGCCGAACTCGATGGGTATGCTTTCGCTGAGAAAGCTGGTCATGTCGGACAGATTGTGAGCACTAAGCTGAGCAAGCTGACGGTCGTAGTAGTGAGTATCGTTCCTCAACAATTGATCAGTAAGTCTGCTAGATGTCACAAAACCTTTATTTAGTCCGACAAGGAAACGTCGGAGCGTCTTGACGATGTGCTACTGTCGATTGTGGGTGGAAAGGATTATAGAAGCAACAGTATGATCGATAAGACGGGAGAAATCAACTTTGTGGGACTGGTGAGTTTTCTTTGATTCTTCTTCTTGAATTGCTACTTTACTCGAATAGGAATAAAAAAATATACGGAAAAATAATAGCTGGGCGGCTGCGGTGCTTGGTGTAAAACACAGTTATGCAGCCTAACAAATTTTGGCTCTAATATCGAGAATCTCCCTTTTTCTCTTTTTTTCTCAATGACTTAGTCGCGGATTTTCACGTAATTGCCGACATTCATAGATTCACTGCATCTGTTTTGTTCGGGCCAGATGACCTCCCTTAAGAGTAGGAAACAGAAATCTCTGCATATGACTGTTTTTATGTGGTGTAAAGATTATTGTACTAGGTTTTAAAGAACGTACTGCTGGTTTGCAAATTTTGTTTTTCAAAGACGATAACTCATCTTATTGTCGCTGTTTTCTTTCGAGTAAGCCAAGTTTGAATCTTATCAAAATCTTCAACGTTAAGTTTGAAAGGGTATCTCACTTAAACTTGTGATGATTCATCTCAATATTTTTCTTTTTAAGGCACCCGGTGAGTACTTCCTGCGTGCTATTCTTCAAGAATACAAATTCGAACCGTCGACGACGACGATAAGTGTGAAAGAGGGTCAGCATGAGCACGTAGAGCTCAAAGGAAAACGAGTTGCTTTCAGGTATGTCACGTGTTTTTTTTTCTGAATTTTTCACTATTGGTTATTGCGATGTACTCACATGTCATGCTGATGTTTGTTTTTGTTGATGGAATTCCCTCTGAACAACAATCCCCACTGTGCTTTGTTCTAATACTGATTAGTCTGCTTTTTTGAGTACTCCCCTTGATTAGAGCCAGCGTGGTGCAGTGAAAAGAGGCGCTGCTGACACCCGCTTGGTCGAGCGATCGATCACGGCCCGGTAGAACCAACCCTTCACCCCTCCGGGATCGGGCATATTGATACCAGACTCGACTGGAAAGGTAAAAACACTGACGTGGTATGGCGGCTGGCCCCCGAAGGTCACTGTACAGACCAAATACGCATTCACTATGCCTTTACGATTTGAATGGATCACCAATGCGATAGCTCGTCCTTAGGAAACTGATCAACGCTGACACCTTTACCTTTTGCCTTTTCACCCTGTTTAGCTACCGTTGAACGAAAGAGTGAACGCTGTTGTAGAAACATAATGCTTGTAAGGACCACTGGAAGGTTGTTCTGTTAGAATCTGCCTTTTATTGGTTATAGTAAGAAGAGAAGGGCAATTTCTTCAATACTTCACTAACCTGTCGAAGAGTGCGCGGTAAATTGAACGACAACTTCCGTAAGTTAAGGAGCATTGCCCTGTGTTGGGGCATGTGGCGAACCCGTGCGGTGTACGGCGCCGCCGACGAGTGTCTGATAGTGCGGCAGCGGTCTCCACACCGGTGATGATAAGCAAGGACATGGTTTCGCGACTTTTCAGCAGTAATGCTAATCTGTTGAGATCCTTGGCTGTCTGAGGTTGGTGTGCAGACGATAGGTAGATGTTTATTGTACGTTAGACATTCGAAGTGCTCTTTTTTTGAGACACGGGCGTGGTCGTGTAAAATTGTTTCAGCTGTGTCGAGCGAGGTTAGGTGGATCAGAATTTAGTAGCCTGGTGTTTCGTTCGACCTATGCGTTGTCTTCAGAGACCTAAAACATGGCTCGCAATATTCCACTTTTGGTTTGTCCGGCCAAGCAACTATTGCTAATGTTGTTTTATTATTTCAGTGAAGCTGTGATGCAAATAACGAGTTGTTCCGAAAACTGATTGATTGTTTGGTTTATTACACAAACACAGTCGTGCGTAGTAAAAAGTATAAAACAACGCTCCGAAGAAGCATAACATCATAACAGAAGGTACTAATAACCAGAACGAGACCTGGAAGAAAAAAAAGTACGGGAAAAAAGTACATAGAGGCCAACAAATACAGATCAAACTGGCGGGAGGCTAGGGAAAGTTTGCTAAGTTATCACGAACCTCTCGACAAGTAACTGTCCTCTGAAAGGGTAAGCAGGAGGAAACCCAGGTAACACAAAAAGGGAGGAAATCGGAAGATCTTGTTGCAGTAAAAGAAACGTACCGTTCAATGCAGTAATGGGTAATCGTTATATTGCCCTCTTGGCGTCAGACTTGTGGCTAGTCGCTAAGAATTGAGAAGAGGGGGAAAGTGCACAAATTAAACTAGAATAAATCGTGTTTGCGCCGTTAATTCCAACACTGTTCAAGGATTGTGGTAAATAAAAGAGATTTTGCTATTGGAGATGCCTTAGAAATTTTCTTTCGCGCAAAACACTTCGGACGGGAATTGAACGCTGAGTGTTCAGCTTTTCAGCGTGTTCGGTCGTGTTCGTGAAATGTCTGGCGCGTCGGTGGTCACCCGTAATCACGGGAATGAGCCGGTAGCACAGTGGGTAGCACAGCCCGTAATCACCGGCTCATTCCCGTGATTACGGGTGAACAATGGGCTCAAGATCAGGAGATTAGCAACGTAGTACATCGGTAGCACAGTGGTTAGTGAAGTCTGCCGGAAACAGAAAGACGCGGGTTCAATTCCCGTCCGATGTCAGTGTTTTGCGAATAACCTAGCATCTCCAAACATATAAGTCTTTCAACTAGTTCTTGTCTATAAACCGCTAAACAAAAAGCGGCAATTAACAGACTAGATTTTGCTTTGTTTGGGAATTGGCTTCGCGAAGTATTCAGCTTTTCAGCGTGTTCGGTCGCGTTCGTGAAATGTCTGGAGCGTCGGTGGTCGGAGTGGTTGTGGAAGCTCTGTCGGAGCAATGCGATCAGCATCAGTCCGAAGCTGTCACCGGTCACGACGGCTCCTATCGCATACGTGCTCTCAAGCCAAGCTGTCAATACAGAGTTTCGATCAAAGGTTAGTAGTAACTATGTTCTCCTGAGTTTTTGTGTGAAATGGAAGTGTTTCTGAATTTAAATGGTCGAAAAAGTGGGGTAGTATGGAAGACCAAGGATTAGTCTATGCCATACTTTGTTGAAGTTTGTGGCTAACTTGTTCAACAAGGAATACTTGGCTAAACATAAGAATAGAGTCATTCCCACACTCGCATACCTCTTTGCCAAGGACTGCCTAAAGGGCACAATTTTGAAGTTTAAAAAGATAGATAAGGACGTCGGCTTTACCAGGTTTTTCCTGATGGAAATGGCTTATTATTTCTTCCCTTCTACCAATGTTTCATCTCTCTGACTACTTCAGTTTTATTTGTCCTGTCTTTTAGCTGTGTCTTTCGAAAAGTTTTATGTGCATCCCAGTTACGGTTACGTGCGTCCCCAAATAAATGAATGAGTGAAACCTTTTGTAGTGAACTTCTCTCACAGAAAGTGAGCGAGAAGATATTTACTGGAGGTGTTCCAATCTTTCTCGTTGGTTTCAAGCAAGTTTTTTTCACTACATCTCAACTTTCAGCTGGAGCTGATGGAGCCGCGGCTCCACACTGCTTCCCGTCCCAATTCGAAGTTAGAATGACCGCGGAAGATATCAAGGGACTGGATATGGTAGCGGCACCGTATGACCTCAGCACTGATCTTGCTGTTGAGGTGGGAAAATTTTGTCGTTCTTTGTTCAAATTGTAGTATGTTACACATTTTATTCGTTGCTTCCGATTGGGTTAGGTGAAGCGATTTTCGACCGGAACGTAGGATGTTTTAGGCTCCTTACCCAGAGTCGTAAACAAGGTTTTTTTTGAAGAATATGTCGGCCTACGCGTAAAGAACCACATTCTTCTTTCCGAAAAATGTATTGACTATTCAATTAACGCCTGTCTGCAACCTCAAAACCGCTTATGAAGTGCGGGACATTTAGATCCGTTCGATTTCAAGGTTAGATGAGCTTTATTCAACAGGGCGACGCTTTTGAATCGTGAAAAGGTTGGTGCTTTGTGAGCTGGGGCGCAGCTGAGGAGACGAACTTCTAAAACCTTTTTTACAGAAACCTGTCGTAGTTACTGTTTGTGTATGGCGAATGAAAACATATGTTTCATAACAATTTGACCCCACTGAGCAATTCAATATATTCGGCAATACTAGTAAAACAACATCAATAAGAAGATATTGTGTAGATTTTATACATTGAATTATCTTGAGAACCAAGTTTCGAAATTCTTAGATGGGTTGCTCTCCATTTTTCTTACATTTCTAGAGCATTTTAGTGAAGTTGTCGTCCCACAGCTGTCCTTCAAGTTCTTTATGGTGCTTAATCTTCTGCTGATTGCACATCCAACCCTTCCCAATAAAACCTCCTCAAAAACCTCATAGTTACTGGTCGCTGAGCAATACTCGTCTATTATATGCTTTTCATATTTTTGTCCAGTTCGGTTCGGTTTTGTTGTGTGTGTGTTTTGGTTCTGTTCCGTTGTTTTGTTCCGTTGTTTACCTGTTCACCCTGAGGTGAACCTTACAAATAAATAAACCCAAATAACACCGAAACATCATTAATGAATGGTTCCAGATGGAGTTTGGCACGATGCCGGTGCCGGCCACGTATCGAGTGTCCGTCCAACGTGAGGGTGAGACCATTTCGCAGTCCGTCGTTCACGCACCAGTTACCGTTTTCTATCTGAACAACTTGCCGCGCGATGGCAAAGAGTACTCAGTTCGAGTGGAACCCGATCGCCAGCCTCAGACCTTCCCAGCGAAGACAGGTTAGTGCTTCAGACTTTTTGTTCAGAATAGTCCTTTTCCTGGAACTTGTGATCTCTATTCGAATTTCAAAGTGCTGCCAAGTTTTTTTTTAGTTTTCTTCACTACCGATGCCCCAGTACGAGTGGTTCGCATCCCTATCACGTCATCAAAGCGTGCTGGTGAGGTGGAAATTAGTATCGGGTCACTGCTGGCGCTGCCATTTTTCGGCCTTCTCGCCCTTATTTTCTTCAATCAGGTCAGCAGTCCTTGTATTTATTCTATTTTTGTATCTGTATTATTCACATACGTATTCTTATTGATACATTTCTGTTAATTTTCTCATTTGAAGGGACGATCTGTGGAATTATTCCGTTCGTTCGCATCGATAGTTCGACCAGCCAGTCCCTCAACAGAGCGAAAGAAGCGGAGGTGAATACTGCAACTTTGTGAAATTTAAAGTCAAGGTTGGCTCCCTCTAATAATTAATAACGTATTATTGTAGTCGTGTGATCTGAATTCTAACGTTAAACCTGATATGATACGGTTATTTGTACGTTGAATGTCTTGCTCGTTATCATTCAGAATTTTTTGTGCTCGTTGATTGTTAAATTATGCGCTCAAATGAATGTTTTCTTCTTTTTCAATGAGTTTGTGAGATTATTCGTCGTGTTGCCTTTCAGTCCAAAATATTGTTCTGTGCTCTGAGTAATGAAAATCGCTTGTTTTTTCTATAGAAAGCGACTGGTGATGTTTTGTAGTATCGATTAGTCAGTAGAAGCGATAGTCGAGCCACACCGCGACGATACGGGGTGCCCTGGGCACTCAAACGCATTGTACCATCAGACCTTCCAAGCTAAAAATGAGAATTACTCGACCGTGCGGCTGTCAGTAGCCTCAGTTACCACTGCACCACGCGTTCAATATGATTCTTGTAGATAATTGAAACGCTGCCGGAGGGCGACTTTGTTAGCTGGTGGCTGCCGAGTGCAAATTATACGTAACAAATGTTTCCGTCAAGACTATTGTAATGAGAAAATAATGTTTAATTACAGGAAACCTTTTTTTGCAGTAACCAGAACTATATTACAGAATCACGTATCAAACAGATAGGCTAACTTACAACGAATATGCGGGCATACCTTCCATCTTAGTTCTTTCTACAGCGCACTGAACAGTAGCGTCATTCGTAAAACGCGAATCTTTCTACGTTACAAACACTATACGAATTGAAAGGCGATTTTTCACCGATATCAACTGCAGCTTGGTATTCGGCACGCTGCACTAGCCCGTAAACGGGCACCATAAAGTCGACTAAAAAGAGAACTTCGACTAAAAAGAGAACTAAGGTGGGAATTATTCACAGAACTATTAATTTACAAGAATTATTTCCGTACATTTCGTCACTGAACAATCATATTGCTTTCTATAAGAATCCACTTGCTGCTATGATGCGTCTGTTTGGTCTCGGGTACCGTACCGTATCGAGAAGCGATCATTTGCTGTCATAGACTTTCTATTGATTTCCTTGGTTTGGATCCGTAGATTGGTTCGTGGAGCTAGCGGAGAATAGCATATCCCAGTTCGTTTCGTCAGACGACAATGAGGTTATGGAGCCCTGCGATAATGACCGTTCTGCAAAACAGAATTTTAAAAACCCGAATATTTCCATAAAAATAGACTGTTACTTTCGACAGATTTGGGCTAAACTTAACTTAACTAGATAGAGGCGTGCTGTAATGGAAATACTTTTGCCGGCGGTAAAATGGAGTAAGCTCGAGTGCAGGAACAAAAAATAAAAACACGAAATAATTAACTCTAGAATACTGTTTTCCATTTGAGCGCTGACGAATAATGCTACTACCCTCTCTGAGCTCGATACTCCAAAGAAAAGCAGTCACCACTGCAGTCACATTTACAGGTAGCTGGTTTCAAATACAGGTAGCTGGTTCCAAATATTAGTGGCTACGGTAAACACTGCAACTTTAAATCGTCCGGTTACGAACGAACGCAGAGACAACTCGAGTACACCGAGGACACGGCCGTTGAGATACCGTTAACGTAGTCGAATAGGAGCAAACTCACCGGGAAACAAAGTTGCGAGAAGTAAATATTCATAGAAAAATCTTACTTTTGCTGGAGATATCGTCTTCAACGAGACCAGATCTGGAATCGTTGATTCCAAGAAAGCTGAAACGAAACACGAAAATGTAGTAAATCAAATACGATTGATTTATAATCAAATGGACCTTTGCACTTTTTTCAGCTTGTCCGGCTCGTTCAGATCTGCGAATTCGTGCCTTATGAGGTCTGTAAAACGATTTCCTCTCGATCAACTTCAAATTGTAATACTGTAAGAACGAACGAATTCTCTTGAACATCTCTAACTGCAACTTCTTCAGCTCCAAATCGCGTCCGACGCCTTCATAATGCTCCTGCATATTCTTCAACTCTTCCTCAGCTTTTGCAACGTCTTTTTGCCTTAATTAGAATTGCATTAGAACAATAAGCCAGAGGGAAACAATACACCCACCACCTAGTACCAGCTATAGCTCTTCGCCATCGTATTTGGTGCAAGCGCAATGCATTCTTTAGGAACGGAGGTGCTACCTGGAAAAAGGAGGCTGAAACACATTGTGCACTAATGTACTTTTAATTGGAGATGGTAATTCTCTGACCGAGGAGTTATTGGGAAACTGGGCGTCACAAATGGACAGGTTACTTGGATTTCAGTCCTTGTAAGGAAGAAATAATAGTAACCAGGTACAAAGTATAGAAGGTAAACGTTGCGAATGACAAAAACGGAAACCTACCATTACGGCATCCTCGGAGCTTTTTGTAGCAAACGGATCGAACGTCCCGAGGACTTTTGCAGGGCTAAATTTATCGACGTAGGACAGTAAATCCATGATGGAAGCTACCAGCGTCAGTGATGCTATCAGCTGTTAGTTTTATTGTGTAACTCGGGGCTTATACTGTCTTCGGCAGCTTTAAAAACTCCATTAAAGTCATACAACTAGGCCCACTCTACGGTACTGAAGGTAGATCTAAAGGCCCTAAAGCTACAGGGTTTCCATTGTCATGCCAACAATTGCTGCTCTGGCAACTAATCGAAATCGGAAAAATATGACAACAAAAGAATTTGACTAGCACCGTGGTGTTTCCTTGAAAGAAAATATTTGATGGCTTTGATGCAGTCAACTCACTTTTGGCGCAGTTGCCTGGTGAAGCAGATCCGTTCGTAGAGAGTGTGGATTTTGATGTTCAAAAACCCAAGTTGACGACCTTGACGATACAGATCCAGTCTGAGACTTCGCATTACTTTCTTTGCCGCTAAAACGAAATGAGGTAATGCTTTGATGATATATTATTTGAAATCCTCCAGTCCTCCTTGAAAATCAACATCTAAAAAGATGAAACGCTAGATTCACCAGCATTGCTTCACAAACATAACAAATCAACATTTAGAATGGAAGATTGAAGAAACTGATCTTTCGAAAGACAATAATAAACAAATTGATGATTATAACCGCTTCCACTAACTTTCGGCGTTCTCCAATTGCTCATCGACATTTGACGCCACACGATTTTTGTACAGATCTATAACGAAAAAATTCGCAAACGGTCCATATCAAATTTTGAAAGAATTTGTCATAAATGAGCGGGTTATTCTGACCAATATTTGCGCCTTAGCGGGTTAATTTACTTGATATTTCGGTCAGGGTGGTGCGCCAGTATCTGACAGGTTGTGATTTTGATATTGAATTGATATTTAATGAACCTTAGCAGAACACGCGAGTTTCGAGAGAAGCACAAGCAGTACTTCCACGTTGCCACCTGCTCGCAAATGACCTCTGACATCCCTCCAAACCTCTCGGAACTCAAGAAAACCGCGAGAGCATACTTCGTCATGGCGGGTAAGTAAGTGAACAACTTCCATGTCATCTTTTCTAAACCTCAGCATTGATGTACAAATTACGTGTTGTTATTATACCTTTGATATTATAAAGTGAAACTTCACTGATGACCTGACGTTTCCACCTGCTTGTCGTCTTTAAAGGCCTGGGTAAAGTTCGTGATTAGTGCCCCTTTAGATTCCAAAGTCCATCCCACGATTTCTGGAGAATCACTTTGTGCAGACTTTTTTGAAGCTCGTTAACACCTATGAGAGATACTAAGTCTTTGGGAGTGGGTAACCAGGGCCCAAATTCACGAACGGACCAGCGGTCTCCGAAACCGCGGCGCAGCCAGGACCAGACGGTAGAGTCGATGAGAAATTGCGTTTAACATAGAATTAGTCTGCAAAATATTGCTTACTTGCTTAGGATACATATGGAGAAATGGTGCGCGCCGTTCACATCATGGGACATTGTCGTCAACGTGTTAACATAGGAAGTTCAGGGGCCGTATGCTCGGCTATATCACGGGGTTTATCGGGGTTTACCAATGATGAATGTCGGCACAGACGAGTCACTAAGTACAATAGAGAATGCTGTAAAAACTTCTGTCGTGAGCTCAATCATAGGTTGATACTTAGAACTCACGCTGTATTTTTTGTTACTTGTTGAAAATTTCATGAGCTTTGGAGTGGTGATCTATTCTATTCTAGGCTGGAACTGAACACAGCATCTTCTGAGAGCCGCCTTATCGTGAGAAAGGTGTTTGTTATGAGGAGTGAAGGACGCTGAATCGGTAAGTAATGGATGTTACGCTAGTGTCATACAATTAATTGTGATTTTCTGTTTGTTCGAGCATTTTTGAATAGGCTATGGAAATGCTCTATTTCAGCCAGGGATGCTGTTGTGTCTGTTGCCCACATGAAGCCTTCCTGTTTTGATGATAAGGTTCGTTTCATTTCTATTATGCTTTGTTACTTTTGTAAACGCAGTTGTTTCCTGATTGGATCATGAGAAGATATGTTGGAAAAAAAACTTGAACATCTGGTTGTGGTAAGGCGGCACACGATCGGATCTTTTCATTACAACTGTGTTTAGGTCGCTGAAGGTGACTACCAGGTCCAAACATCAGGCCGGCGAATGAATATACAGCCTAACAACCTCGAGAGGCGTAGTAACTAACACGAAATTGTGATAACCTTGCATTGGGAATTGACTTACCTGGGTTTTTCTTGAATCTCTCCAAGGTAAACAGCGACAGAAAGTTACGAGTGGGCTTCGGTCGTGGGTTTTTCTTGGGTATAGAAGACCGACCGCTCGTTGCTACCTCATCTACAGCTGGCCTCATTTCACCTAGAATCTGCACAACTTCAAGAGAGGGCAAAGTTTAGTGACCGATTTACCGGAGCAATTAAACAGAGATCTGACGAAGAGCTCTACGGTGATCAAATGAGAGATAATTAGAGGTGTACGTAACTGTGCATACTCGAGAAATTGATGGAGGAAAGAATAGGTAAGAAAGGTTCTCAGAATAAGAAAAAACCAAGGGTTAAGAATCGACTCAAGAAATACAGTCTTTGATGGAATACTGTCGCTGTCAATTCAGTGTCCCTGTGGGAAGGTACGCAATTGCAGACTTCGCAGGCGCAAGTGGTGTTCTTGTATAGTTTCATATCGGTCCCTCTTCTATATAATTTATGGTTTCAGGACAGAAAATATAGTCTGTAATTGTGACCGAGCAGTCGAGTCTGCAAAGAGCTGCATGTTTATTAGTTACCGGTGATATACTGTTGAGTCTTACCAAAGGATGTCGTTCTAGTTGCTCATCTTGGTCTGACACGACGGAACGGTCTGCATACCAGGCCACAAGAAGGTTCTGACTCATCTATTAACCCTTCTTGGCACAGCAGGATGCAAAAAAGGGCACTATAATAAATTTTGTACCCCACTTTTTTCGTTAAAATCGGGTTAATAGGGGGTATTCGGCTATGGGAAGAACGAATCTGATACTCGTTTGGTGCGGCAATGCTAAATAAGCCTGCTATGTTGAGCTGTAATCGCTCAAAGCCCTGCGAGATAGTGCGTGGCGGCGGGAGACGCAGGTTCTGACTCTACTCACGACGCGCAATATTTCGTTTCCCCTGACCTGGTTACTGATTTGGCCGTCTGCCGGTCCGCGTTTTGCTCGCTCCGACTGATTGGAGAACTTCTACCCTTGTTAATTTTGTTGTAGTTTAGTCGGTGCAAGTGCAATTGATCTCCAAGACGGGGCTTAGGCTTAGGGAGGGACCTATTCCTAAGCCCGCCTTGAAGATCAATTGCACATCTATCGTTGTACTGTATTGTACCGTTTAGTTTTATATCACTACCACGAGGTACCACTGGAAACTCTCCGATCTGTCGGAGCGAGCTAAACGCGGACTAGCAGACGGCCAAATCAGCAACGGGCCAGAGAGGGGATAAATAGTGTGCGTTGTGAGTAGAGGCAGAACCTGCGTTTCCCCCACCGCACACTATTTCGCAAGGCTTTTGACGATTACTGTTCAACATAGCGGGCTTATTAAGCATTTCCGCACTAAACGAGTATCAGCTTCGTTCTTCCCATAGCCGAATATCCTCTGCAGGCCTATCTTTAACGAAAAAAAGTAAGGTACAAAATTTACTATAGTGCCCAAAAAAGCTATATTTCGTGATTACATAAGGTGATAGAGGGCTTTGCGGAGCTCGTTGTCGTTGTTGCAAATGAACGTTGGTACTGTACCTCTCAGGGTGCTAAAATGGAAGTGATACAATAGAATAAAACCCTGACGTGATTGGTAAAAGAGCAATTACGTTACAGCTGCAGTAGAGAGAGGGGCAAGAGATATAAAAAAGTAAAGATAGGTGGATACTGAGAAAGAGAGGAGGGAGCACCAAATATTATTCTTAGCAGGCCTTCTTGCTTCGATATTGATTTGTTTTACTTAATCTGAAGGATTTGCAAAGCACATCAAGGTCGTACATCAGTGTACACGCCCAAGTTCAACCAATCGCTCGTGATTAATTTATGTATGAGAAAAACTGAGAGAAAAACAAAGAAAACGCCACGAAGGGCGAGATAGTGTGGGAAAGAGAGGAGAGTGCTAGAGAGTGCGACAGAGTATGGGAGAGAGGAGAGTGCTGGAGAGAGCGGAATAGTATAGGAGAGGCACGAGGGTGCTAAAGAGTGCGAGAGATGAGAAAAAGAAAGAAAACGCCGCAAAGGGCGAGATAGTGGGAAAGAGAGGAGAGTGCTTGAGAGCTCGAGGGATTATGGGAGAGGGAGGAGTGCGCTAGAGAGCTCGAGGCAATATAGGAGAGGGAGGATGACTGGATACCACAGGGATTCTGTCAAATAGAAAAGATCATAATGAGGAAAATAAAAAAGCGACTGTGAGGTAATGGCGAGCTCCGTGTTCATCTAGGCCCTTTCCGCTCTCCAATTAGCCAGTGGCACTTGACCTGGTGCCTACGAATTCCTCGAGGGTTTTGCGTATGGCAAACTATGATTTGAATTTCGAATGTGACCTTGTGTGAGGAGGACAGACGATGAATGCGATGGGTGTGATCATCAAATCGATAGTCATCCATCCTCTGATCAAGCGTCTCGACGGTGAGTTGGTCGGGGATCGACCTTGAATTGGTTCTTTTCCTATTAGGAAGTGGTCGTTATCCACCAAAAATATTAACCAAAAGGAAAATTTTAAATTGTTCGTAATAATGTTTGTAAAATGTGTTCGTGATTGTGTTCGGATTTCCTGTCTATTATATATCTATTAGTGTATTCAGTCACGAACTCACATCGTTCTTCGTTTCTCGTTCAAAATGTATTGCCTGACTTGATTATCAGCTTAGGTTCATCGTGAGTACTCTGAAACTATCCCTCAAGGAAGCAATACTCTATGGCGATTCTTTGTGGGCTTCTATGAGATTTCATGAGAGCGAGTTTCGCAGGAATAGCAAAAATTCTAACGATTGACGTAACGACTTCTTCTGATGGCTAGCGCCGTCTAGTATCTACTATCATCAATCACGGAAACCGAGTCAATTTTATAGCTAAGGAAGGAATTCCAGGGCGCGTGAGGCACCTGTTTCCTGCCAACGGAGGGGCTAAATGACAATAATTCAAGAGGAAAGTGGAATGAAAGCTATACCCAAGTATTACAGATCTCCAGTGTTGCGAAAACATGGGAAGTCGTTCCCATTGGCCGTTCGACCCATCCGAAAACAACGACTTTTCTGAAACGTCCTTTTTCCACAACGGGAATGCAGCGCGATCGCATGCTTGTCTACCACTGCCGCCACTTTCACAACATGGAGAAGTGACTTTTGGTGCCGAGTAATTTTCGGAGCTTTGAGATGCTCGGTAAGTCGTATATCACAATTAATACATTTCTAGAAATCCTCTGCGATATATATGTAGCGCGTGTAAGAAAAATATTTGAATTAGTTGTGAGTATATTGGAAAGAAATGGTTGGAAGAAAACATTTTCTGTTTAGGAAACAGTACTCATAGAGAAAACTGATTTCTAGTAATGCCAGAAAGGTACCTAAGGCGATCACGTTGTTTTTGAAGGAAAATAGCGCCACGAGATTCGATAGCAGTACTTGTATTTCTCATATTCAAAGGAAGTCTATCTCTTCATGGATATAGTAACACAAGGTTCGCAGTTTCCAAGTGGTAATGCAGTAGCAGTCGCGCGGTAGCCATCTGGAGCAGTCGACAGTCCTTATCAGAGAAGTCTGAAGAGCTCGCGATACCAAATATAGATGACTATGGTGGGTGCACCTGATGCGTGAAAGGTGGCAGGTAATGCATAAAACTGAACGAGAACGTTAGTAAATATACGTATTTTTCCACATTTGAACCCGAAAAATAACACCGACGATTCGAATAATGACGCTCATGGGTCGCTTTTCATTCAGACAGCAACTCACGTTCATGAGGTTTCGCTCACTGTTTATATCCTTTTAGTGACTATCCTTTGTTGAATTCTTTCCTGGCAGTTTGCGATGTTTATCGTATTATGGAGAAGTAGTGTAAGACAAGTTTGGCATTGTTAATACGGGACTTTGAAGAGGTTTCGTCAGTAATAGCCGCAGATTTTAATAGACGAAATTGTGAACGCTCTGCCAGGATTGATGTTCTGATTTCACTAGGGAGAGCTACTCTTTTGGAAGAGAAAAACAGTACCTCTCGAATATTCCGGTAAAGCAAATAGGTCTGCTTTGATTATGCTCGTTTGGTGGAAATTTACAACTTTAAGTAGCTGTGCTAGAGACCGTGGAAACCTACAATATCAACTGTTCAGGGTGTGAAATGTGACATATGTCGCTGCTGTGCTACTACCTAGTGCAGCTAATAGTTACCTGATGAATTAATACAAGGATACTGTAAAAGCCTCTGTCGTGAGCTCAATCAAATGTTGAAACTTAGCGCTCCCGTCTCCACTGCGTTCTCGTATGTTGGCGAACAACTCGGACGTTGAGATATTAGTGGATGTCTAAGAATTCAATGCTGCCGGCGTTATTATTTTTGTCGAAAAATTCTACGAGCTTTGGAGTGGTGATCCATTCTATTCCAGGCTGGCACGGAACACAGCACCTTCTGAGAACTACCTTACCGTGGGAAAGGTATACAATGTTTGTTATGAGGAGTGAAGGACGCTGAATCGGTAAGCAATGGATGTTACGCTAGTGTCGTACAATTACTTGTGATTTTCTTTTTGTTCGAGCTTTTTTGAATAGGCTATGGAAATGCTCTATTTCAGTCAGGGATGCTGTTGTGTCTGTTGCTCATATAAATCCTTTCCGATGCGTTCTTATGATAAGGTTCGTTTCATTTCTATTTTGCTTTATTGTTTTTGTTATCACAGTGGTTTCCTGATTGGATCTTGAGAAGGAAAAAACTGGAAAAAAAACTTGAACATCTGGCTGTGGTAAGGCGGCACACGGTCGAATCTTATTCATTAGAAGCGAATTTGACCGAGAGGTATCCGAAAGTAGCGCTTGTTTTTGTAATTTCGCATTGGAATGGTGCCTGCTTACTGTACTTCTTGAGAGATTTCTTTTGCTTTTAATCCCTTGCGTTACAACTTTTTCCATGCTTCTTTATCGGCGACGTAAGATTTTATAAGAACAACGCAAGTTTTGCTGCGTTCAGAATTAATGTAGCGAAGGACAGCTCATGCATGAATGCAGGCGATGTAGAGAGTTCCATCATGGACAGCTCATACCATTTCCTTTCCTGTAACTCAATATTGATTAGAATCTAGGAGAACCCAGCGACTTTTAGCAACGTACTTGTAGGTGCATCTGAGTGTGTAAGTGTTCATGTGATTTCCAGCGAATATAGGCTGAGATTCGTGAAGCAGCTGACATTGGAACGATTTGGGTTGAAGATGCTTTATCTGCAGAAAATAACTATTTGCTTCTGTTCGTGTTGTATACTTTACAAATAGTTTTGGAAGTTAATCAAACTGACCTTTTCATAACCAAGACCTTGTACCAATTTCCTCATTTCCTCAGAACTTGGCGTACTCCTTCGAGGTCCGCGTTTACTCCTTAAGTTAATTTATTTCCTGTTTTGACGAGAAAACATTTCATCCGAGTTATTGTACGGAAACTACTTGTTGTTAGAAGAGTAGCAGCAAGAGTGAAGTATACGATCAGGTGTTCGCAACTGTTTTTCCTAATTAAACTATTCATGAACTGCTCAATAAGTTAACAACACAAACCGTCTCTCGATTCTGACTCACTCCATGAAAAAAGGAAAGACCTACAGCTTTGATGTCAGTGTGCAATATCCTTCTGCCCTCTTCACGCGGTTCTTCACTCTGTTGACATCGTAACATTCCATTTTCTTAATAGGTGGAAATCTTGTTACTAAACAGAATTCACCTCATTCACTCTGTAGGAAGGAATGAATTTTGAATGTCTGCTACGCACCATATTTGGGAGTATGCGTTGGTAATCTAATTTTGTTCATTGAATAATAATAAGGAAGTCATCTTTGATCAATATCATGGAGCTTTCACTCAAGAAAGGCAAAGGTGTCGACAAGACTTCGTTTCAATATTTGCCCGTAAATAATTCTTGGTGTAATATTTTGACTTTCCGTCCTCGTTGTGTACTCGCGCACTCTCGTACCCGATGAGAATGAATTTCAAATGTCTGCTACTCACCATGTTTGGGGAAATGCGACGGTGATAATCTTCTATGACATCTGCCCCTTTAAGACCACAGTGTCCTGAAATTTGTAGTGATTTAATGATTTGTGAGGTGTCAAGGTCCCTATTTTAAGCCGGTTGCGGTGCCCTCTTTTGTAGTGGGAACGGCAATGGATAGAAGACGTCGAAACATATAACTCTATTTACCTCACTCGACGAATAATGAGTGTGGGGATCTTTCAATATAAATCTTCCGTTTTATATAACTAAAATAGCAGTTCGATAGGTGGTCACATTGCTAACTATGAGTAGTGTAGAAATAATGCTTGGAAAATCGCCAACCTCCTGCGGTGATCGTGATAACAGCTGCGAAGAATGCAGAAAGCACTAGGAAGTTCTTCATAACCGAATCGAGTACGATGGCCGTAAAGTTCTGGGTGTATTTAAATAGTCTTGTCCATGAACACGAGTCACGTACCATCTAAACGCAAATGTTAACTACTGTCAGCTGACTACTCATTGCCGTTGGACGTCAATTATGACACCTGCGGTTTCTAAGCGATCTAAACTTAGAACGGCTTGTCCAACATTTCCGATGAACACTTTGACACGCTAATTTGCTGCTGCGCGACAGTGCATTTTTTGAACAGAAATGCGTACTTGTGTTTTGTTTTCTTTTCAAATGCGCAGATTGCAATTCCCAAGTCCTCTCTTCTTTGAACCTCGGTATGATGAGAACAATCGTTTAACTTAATTCTTCTACCTCACAAAGTTCGTAGGTGGGACGTTGTTAGTGAACTTTGTATGAAACTCCAATCTGTGGTTATTTTTATTTTATTTTATTTTATTTTGTTCGTCCGAAGGCGCGCCATAAAAAAACAAAATTAGTACAATAACGCCAGATTAAATGAAACAAATTCAAATTCAAATTCAAAACCGAAGTTAGGACCTTGGCAAAGACGAAGCTAGCACAAAATATTAACAAACAGCTATCACCATACTTAGGAGTTATCCAATGAAGAAGAGTAAGCGTCCGTGGCTTTGTTAACAAAATGCAGCTATATTACAATATGCAGCTAATTAATCCGACAATCGGATAGTTATTCATTATTTCATTTTCAATCAGCGGTCGGTAGTTATAGGTTATCTTATAATCCACCTACAGTTAAATTTGCTACGTTCAATGCATCTCTTCCTGATCCTGAACTTTTTTCGGTTCATCAGAATCATTGGCGGTGTTAACACGTTGTACCTACCAATCGATAGCAGTGGGTGAGAGGTGATCGGAGAAAAAAGTTATCCTAGCTGCATCCTGTATCATTAATGAGAAGTGAATTGACGAAGTCATCATGGAGTTACTCGACTTCGGTGCAAAGAGTACTCATACTTAAGATGCTTTTGCACAATACTGTTCACTCTGTTCAAAAACCCAGGACTCTTGTAATGAGCATGTAATAGCAACTGCTATTTTGCTGAACTTGTTATGTTTTGATGTTTTTATGTTAACTTCATCAAGAGAAACGCGTATCAGCGATATCACCTGTTGGCGACCAAAGTAGAACATGCATGTTATCCGTGAACTTTCAACCAGGTCTAGAGTTCGACGATTCGGACAGGTGCATGGCGCAATCCTTATGGCCCATACATTTTTCATTCCTCTCAATTCTTTTCTTATGCTTGCCTCACTGTCGGAAGAGTTTTAGTTTTTCAAACAGGGGTCACAATTATTGATCGATATTTTATTTTATTTTATTAGCACTGTTGAGTGCGCCAAATGAAACACTTGAATATCATCAAACAACGACACCGTGCCCAATCTCGAGTAAAAAACTAGAATAAAGTAAAGTGTTGGTAATTTTTGCGGGCATCCCAGTCTAACACGTGTACAAATAGATGTGAGGAACGCCTTCTCGGTCCCATTGGAAGACAGTCGAATGGTGTCATCGTAAAGATCAGAGCTACTAGGATAACTTTGGTCCTACAGGCTCTAAGGCTCAGCCAGCTTAGTGCAACAAAAAGGGTGGAAGACACCAGAACGTCCGGGCTACAACCGTGCGAATTCGGGCGGACTTTATCTCTTTCAGTTTCAACTAGCGTAGCAGCCCAAAGTGCCTAGTAGCGAATTAATAGTAATAGATTACTTGATTGATGTTGTTCCATGCTTAACCAAAAGCTGCGGGAAGTCGATATGTTCACTTTCTCGAAAGTAGCTCATAGCAGCGATATCACCTGTTTGCGATCAAAATAGAGCAAGCATGTAGCCCATGCACTTTCAATCAGGTCCAAAATCCGAGCCCTCGGTCGAGTACGGCGCGCAATCCTCACCAAACGCAAACCAGAGAATTTCCTTTTTTCTTAGCGTTAATTCAAGCTATGACTTGTTTCGATTGGTTCACTTTCGCCCGAAGTTCTGGCATTTCAAACAGAGGATACATTTTTTGAGACACCCTGTATTGGTGAACAATTCAGACGTTGAAATATTAGTGGTGAGATGTGTACATTCAATGCTGTAATTTTTATTACTTGTTAAAAATTTTATGAGCTTTGGAGTGGTGATCCATTCTATTCCAGGCTGAACTGAACACAGTATCTTCTGAGTGTTACCGATTGTGAGAGAGGTACACAAAGTTGGTTATGAGGAGTGCTTTTTTGCGCCTTTATGAATGGGCAATGGAAAACCTCTATTACGAAACACGAATGCTGTCGTATCTGTCGCTCATATGGAGGCTTTACGATCCATTCTTATGATAAGGTTCCTTTCATTTCTGTGTTGCTGTATTGCTTTTGTTGTCGCGGTTGTTTACTGTTTCCATTAGATTTTGAGATGCGTTGGAGAAAAGCTCGAATATTCGGTCATGGTAAGGCGGAGCACGCTCGAATCTTATCATTAAAGGTGAATTTGGCTGAGAGGTATCCGAAAGTGGCGCGTGTTCTTTAAAATTTCGCATTAGAATGGTGTCGGCGAATCGTACTTTCTTAGAGGTTTCTCTTGTTTTTTCTATCACTTGTGTTACAACTTTTTCTCTGCTTTTTTATCGGCGACGTAAGATTTTATAAGAACAACGCAAATTTTGCTGCGTCCAGAATCACTGTTGCGAAGGACCGCTCAAGCATGAATGCAGTCGATGTAGAGAGTTCCGTCATGGGCAGGTCATACCTTTTTCTTTCCTGTAACATCATATTAAGCGGTATCTAAGGGAACCCAGTAGCGTACTTGTAGACGCATTTGAGTGTGAAAGTGTTCACGTGACGTCCAGCGAACATAGGGTAAGATTCGTGAAGCAGCTCACATCCATACGATGTGGGATGAAGAGTCTTCATCTAGAGAAAACAATTATTCGCTTTTGTTCGAAAAATAGTTGGGAAATTTGATCAAACTGACCTTTTGAAGGCCAAGACCTTGTAACAGTCCATTAATTTCGGCAGAAGTTGGCGTACTCCTTCGATATCCGCTCTTACTCCTTAAGAGGCCTTTTCAAAATATTTCGTGTGAAATATTATGTGGAAACTATAAATTCTTCAAAGAAGATCATCAGGCGTGAAGTATACGGCGGGGTCTTAGCAATTGTTTTTCTTTTCTTTTCAGTAAATTGTTCATGAACTGCTCATAAGTATACAGCACGGAGACTACCTTTCGATTCTACAACCATCTCTGATTGACGAGAGTAGTGAAGAAATGTTGACTGAAGCCTTCAGTTGAGGCTGTTTATCCAGATGATCTTTGGGCTACGCCTCTTGTTGTTGAATTCGACCGTGGAAACAAAAAGAAAGACCTACAACTTTGATGTTAGTGTGCAGTAGTCCCCAGCATTGTTTCTCGCTTTGGATATGTCGTTACAGTCCATATTCTGAATAAGTGGAAAAGTTGTTACCAATCTTAATTTATCTTACCAACTTTGTATATCCTATTTCTCTTCAGTGAATAGGAAGAGGGGTAGTCATTTACGATCAAAATTATAGTTTTGCTTTAAAAAATCACATGCAAAGGTGTCAGTGAGATTAATGTTCTTATACTTGCACGCAATTCTTCGTGTTTCAATTCTTTCGACTTTCCGTCCTTGTTGTGCACCCCTGTACTCTCGAATCCGATGAAAATGAATTTTAAATGTCTGCTACTCACCGAACCTGTGAGAATGCTCCGGTGGTAACTGGTAACTGTGACATCTGCACCTTTTAGACGACACTGCTCTGGAACTTGTTGTGATTCAATGATTTGTGAGGTGTCAGTGGTCCTATTTTAAGCCGGCTGTTGTGCCCTCTTTCGTAATAGGAACGGCAATGGATACGAGACGTCGAGCATATAACTCTACTTATCTCGCAGAACGGGTAATAAGTGTAGGGATCTTTCAGTGTAGATCATTTGCTTTATGTGACGAGAATATCAGATCTATAGGTGATTAGACTGCTACCGGATGATTAGTTTATAAAGAGTGCTCAGAAAATCGCCAACCTCCTGCGGTGGTCGTGATGATAGCTGCGAAGAATGCAGGAAGCACCAGGAAGTTGTTCATAACCGAATTGAGTACGATGGCAGTAAACCCGGGTGTATTTAAATAGTCTTGTTCATGAACACGAGTCACGTACCCTTTATATGCAAATATTAACTACTTGTCGGCAAGCCGACTCTTTTCTCCATTAATAAACGGTAAACGCGCTCCAATGCTCACCAATTATAGGAAGCACAGCGGATGTCGGTCCCACCACGACCGCAGCTTAGGAAGCTAGCCGCGAACGTTTGGGCCTACGACCATTCGAGGAGATTCCCCATGACGACACCAGACTCAGGACGTCGCGGTCGGTTAACCCCTTTTTCCCGTTAGAATTGTCCATGTTGTAGATGTTGTTTATTATTTTGTTTATTTTGTCATCCTCCTTTAGTTGGTAATATCGTTATTGAATTCCAGTTCTATTTCGACTAGTTCTTCGCCATTTGTTTAACTCATTCTCAGTAGTTATTGGTTCCTTCACTATTTTATTGAGTTCCCTTTTCTATTTCACACAGTTTAGCTCACTTGTCATTCTCAGTAGTTGTTTTGCTCCTTCACCAATCTCCAATTTGATCGTTCCTTCTCCATATCCTTGGTTGTGTCAGTTAGCTCACTCAGGTCCGTAATATGTTTGGTGGTTTAGTAGTTATTTGTCATCCCAAATGTTACATACAGCGGGGAGCGATTTGTCATTACCTTTTGTCTTTCTCTTTCTTCAAGTTAGCAATCGTGAGTTATCTGGGTATCTCTCATCTAACCGGTAAAGCCAAATCTCACTTATTGTTCACAGTTTACCTCCATTGAAGTTCAGGTTATGTTCATAATGTTTCTCGTATTCTTGTCGTTTACGTGTTCTATAATGTATTACTAATCGGTTTAATTACCCAAGTTTGAGGTTTTATTGATAAATCTGTGGCAAGTTGGTGTCGTTTGGAGCGACGGTCGAAGGCCGACTCATATTTGTCGTTGAAGTTATCCGCGTGGCAGGCAAATCTGTATTCTAGCTAATTTTGAGGCCGTCAGCTCAACTGGTGCATCGGCCAAACGGTGCAAACTATCTGGTATTCGGCTGAGCTCATTTGGTGCATCGGCCAAACGGTGCAAACTATCTGGTATTCGGCTGAGCTCATCTGGTGCATCGGCCAAACGGTGCAAAAAACTGGTATTCCGATATTTCGAGGCCGAAGCTCATCTGGTGCATCGGCCGACGGTTCTGCTGTATTCATCTCACGACCTGGTATTCTTATTTCGACGAAGGAACAACCGGATCAGGTCAGCATTCGACCACCATTTTTTACTTTTCAAAAGGTCTTCCTCGGCGACGCTCAGGAAGCACTGACGTTTTCGCTTCGACTTTGTTCTCCCTTTTTTTTTATTACGTGCGTTCTTTTACGAGTGTCTCTGGACCCTGTAGGCTAGCATAATGGAGGCACAGGTCAGCATCCTCAAGAGGAAGCTTACGATGCTGTGTAAGAAACTGCAAGCGAGGGTCTCGGAAGCACAGGATGAGGAAACTGAACAGGATTCGGGAAGCACACAAGAAGTGCTTACAGCGTTAGGAAATGGCATTAAAAGAGTGGAAGAAGCACAGGAGGAATACGCCAATCGCTTGGATAAGTCAGGTAGCACCCCATCTTCAGAGGAACAAAGTGACTTTGAAAATTATGTCACGATGGCGGAGCAGACATTATCCATAGCGTTCGACTGTGTGGACCGCATCCAAGCACGACTAATGGGTGTGTCAGGGGTTGGATCAGATTCAGGAAGCTCTCCCCACATACCAATCTCCGGCAGCACGCAAGGAAGAGCACCTGCGGAGGCTCCTCGAACCAACCTGCCACCAGTACCTATTCCAGTGTTCTCAGGAAGCACATGGGAATGGGAAAACTTTTGGACATTATATAATGCCAACGTCCATTCACAACCGATTCCTGATCTCTTCAAGTTCAACCACTTAATCAACGCACTTAAAGGAGAACCACGACAAGCCATAGCCAGATTCCAGGTCACGGAAGCAAACTACCAGAGAGCAATTGAGTTCCTCCACAACAAATATAATGACAAGGAAGCGCTAGTAAACCATCTAATATCACGATTGGAATCAGCGGCGCTGAACTCGCCATCCATGAAGGACCAACGGATATTGTTGGATCAGCTCCATGTCATTATCTCACAATTACGAGGAACTGGGGAGCACGTAGATAGTCAGTGGCTCATTAAGCAGATACTGACGAAGTTCCCTTACCAGACCCAGACGAAGATATTAGAAAGGATGTGCTCCACACAGGAACCCTTCCTAATGCAAGACCTATTGGACTCTCTGGAGAAGCACATCACTTGCCAAGAGAAAATAGCGCAGTATACCTCAAACTATGGGACAACATCATCACAACAACCGACAAGGGAAGACCAGTCAGCACAGCTCACACGGGACGAGCGACCCGAAAGGGGACCACCTCTCCGTGAAGCTTCCCCATGCATGTACTGTGGCGAGAAGCATAAACCCACATCATGCACGAGGTATATTACGCCGCAGCAACGGGCTACTTACCTCAGGGAGCACAAACTGTGTCTGATCTGCGCATCACCTCAGCACTCCACGGACGAGTGCCACGGTCGAAGTTGTCTACGCTGTCAAGGCCGTCATCACACCTCGGTGTGCTTCAAGGCTCAGGTAGCAACGCCCGCGGACACAGCTCCAGTAAAGCCTCAGCGCAAGGACTACGCACCTGCAGCTACAGCCAGACCGAAGGCCAAAGACACGGACAACCACAGACAGACCCACAAATCGGTCAAACATCTTGCAGCTCTTTGTCAGGACAGCGACAGGGAGCACACTTCAGAGGAGGACGTGGAGTCCATTGCAGAGTACCACGCATGCAGTGATCTCCTAGGTGGCGGAGAAACATACCTGCCCATCGGAGAACTTACCGTTCACGACCCATCCACGGATCAGCTCCAGAAGGTGGTAGCGTTACTGGATTCGGGAGCAGAATGTTCTTTCATCGACCAACAACTGGCCGAGGAAATGCAACTCCCTACAGTAAGCACATCAACGCTACATCTTCGTACGTTTGGAGCGCAACAGGACATCGAAGTCCAAACGCGACGGGTTCCCTTAAAGGCATGGGACAACAGTGGACGTCCCCATCAATTGCAGCTTCTTACCCATACGACCTTGACGAAGTCGTTACAAACACCGTCGCTCCATGAAGCGGACCTAGAGTTCATCAACGAGAACGGTCTAGACGTGAACGTGAGACGAACTCGTAATGTCAAGCCGCAAATTGTACTGGGTAGTGACCAACTATGGCAGTTTATACACTCGGACAGCACATTGGTACAACTCCCATCGGGCTTACACCTGCTGCCAACCCGCCTCGGTCATCTGGTTACAGGACAGCTTCTGGTAGAACGCCAAAAGCAGAATACAGGGAGCACTGACCAGGAGAACGAGAACGGAAGTTCAACGGTGCAGCACGTAACAATGTACGTGATTTCGATGGCGGATCCAAATCCACCCGACAAAGACCAGGCAGCATGGGAGCAGTTCCCGAGACTGAACCAAGAAAGTCAAGAGGAGGTCGGTGCGTCTGATAAGAAGATCCAGAGTCGTATCGATGAGGAAGTACTGTGCAACTTCAACAAAACCGTCCAGAAACGACAGGACGGATACAACGTCTGTTTGCCAGGAAAGGATCCACCAGTAGAACTCCCAGACAACAAGAAGATCGCGGCACAACGGCTACCAAGTGTCTGGACGTTGCAAAATGAAGACAACGACCCTCTTGCCAAATACCACGACACAGGCAGGGAGCAGTTGGACTTCGGCATGAAGGAAGTGGATGAGGAAGCACTAGGCGACGATGGGCGATGCGACACGGACCCTAAACAAGTCGCACTCCTAACACCAAACTCCGAGCCGTCACCACAGCCTACAGCGGCATGCTTGGATATCTTTAGCGAGATGAAGACATCGGATTTGGCTACCACACGCAGAATCACAGCACACACAAGGCGATGCATTCACAACACGGTCGTAAGTCTCAACAAACGCAGACCGTCCAGAATACGACTAACTCGACTATTCGACGACACGATTTCCACAATATCCCGGTCCCCCTGTGGACTGGAAATTCGGAGAGCAAACAGGACGCTAATGAAGCAACATCAGCTAGCACGCGTTACAACATCGACAAAGCATGCTCTCCGACATCTTAATCTCTACGACCAGCACGGTCTCCTCCGATATAGAGGCCGCTCAGGTAAGAGCACTTTGGACGACTTCGCCCTTCAACCTCGTTACTCATGGAAAATGGGTAAAGTTGAGGAACCCCACCACGACACGAAGGGCAAAGTTCTTCGACAGCTAGAGCAGAACTATATGAAACAGAGTTCATCAGGTAGCATAACTAGGATGTGTAATATGGTCCACGTAACGGTAAACTATCCTCGTGATTTAGGAGGAAGCAGCAAACCAAACAATGGAGAAAGCCACATTGTCGAAGAATTCAGGCAGCTCAAATCAGCAGGTAGCTTTCACACTAAATCTAGCAAGAAAATCAATAAAACACAAAAAGCACCTGCAACCGTTTCAGGAGAGCACAGTAGACAAGGCCAAAGCAAAAAGACGCTCCAGCGGAAGCACAAGCAAATCACGAACGGCACTCCGGGAAGCTCGGAGACAGAACGGGGAACACCACGCAGCCCTCTGCTATGTTCCGGTACACAGGGAACAAGCATGGATCTACGAAGAGCAACTTCGAGACCGCGTAGCTGAACTAGAGCAGCGACTTAGGCAGCACTAGCACCTTTTCAGGTGGGCGGGAGTGTCGGCAAGCCGACTCTTTTCTCCATTAATAAACGGTAAACGCGCTCCAATGCTCACCAATTATAGGAAGCACAGCGGATGTCGGTCCCACCACGACCGCAGCTTAGGAAGCTAGCCGCGAACGTTTGGGCCTACGACCATTCGAGGAGATTCCCCATGACGACACCAGACTCAGGACGTCGCGGTCGGTTAACCCCTTTTTCCCGTTAGAATTGTCCATGTTGTAGATGTTGTTTATTATTTTGTTTATTTTGTCATCCTCCTTTAGTTGGTAATATCGTTATTGAATTCCAGTTCTATTTCGACTAGTTCTTCGCCATTTGTTTAACTCATTCTCAGTAGTTATTGGTTCCTTCACTATTTTATTGAGTTCCCTTTTCTATTTCACACAGTTTAGCTCACTTGTCATTCTCAGTAGTTGTTTTGCTCCTTCACCAATCTCCAATTTGATCGTTCCTTCTCCATATCCTTGGTTGTGTCAGTTAGCTCACTCAGGTCCGTAATATGTTTGGTGGTTTAGTAGTTATTTGTCATCCCAAATGTTACATACAGCGGGGAGCGATTTGTCATTACCTTTTGTCTTTCTCTTTCTTCAAGTTAGCAATCGTGAGTTATCTGGGTATCTCTCATCTAACCGGTAAAGCCAAATCTCACTTATTGTTCACAGTTTACCTCCATTGAAGTTCAGGTTATGTTCATAATGTTTCTCGTATTCTTGTCGTTTACGTGTTCTATAATGTATTACTAATCGGTTTAATTACCCAAGTTTGAGGTTTTATTGATAAATCTGTGGCAAGTTGGTGTCGTTTGGAGCGACGGTCGAAGGCCGACTCATATTTGTCGTTGAAGTTATCCGCGTGGCAGGCAAATCTGTATTCTAGCTAATTTTGAGGCCGTCAGCTCACTACTGTCAGCTGTCCACTCAATGCCGTCGGACGTCAGTTACGGCATCTGCAGTTTCCAAGCGATCTAAACATAGAATGGCGCGACAGTACATTTTTTGAACAAAAAATGCGCACACATGTTTTGTTTTCGGTTCAAATGCGCAGAATGTAATTTCCCAAGTTCTCTCTTCTTTTACCCTCGATATGATGAGAACAATCGTATAACTTAATTTTTCTGCCTCATAAAGATTGTAGTTGGGACGTTTTCAGTCAACTTTGCATAAAATCCTAATGAGTGCTTATTCATTACTTTTTTTTCTTCATTTTTAATCAGCGGTAGGTAGTTTAGGTTATCTGATAATCCATCCGGTCAAATTTGTAACGTTAAATGAATCTTTTCCTAATCCTGAACTTTTTTCGGTTCATCAGGGTCGTTAGCGATGTTAAAAGGTTGTTCTTACCAATCGACAGCAGTGGGCAAGAGGTGGTCAGTAAAGGAAACAATTCTCAGTCGCATCCTATATCATTATTGAGAAGTGAATTGACGAAGTCCTCATGGAGTCACTCGACTTCGTTGTAAGGAATACTCATATTTAAATCTAACATTTTGAGTAAACTCTTGGTATTTTGGTAAAGTAATTGGTAGGAATTGGTTTTTTACGGAGGCTGTCACATTCGTGCGTAGCGCGCCGTCCCGCGGTACAGACGCGCAAAAAACCTTGTGAGCGTCAACGTGTTAAAAATAGGTGCTTGCTGAACAAGCGATACATTCGTTGGGCAGCCTCGATAGTATCCTATTTTGCACTTCCTTTTCAAGCATAGATCGTAAAGAGGGATTGGCGAGGTAAATAGAGAGTTTAACGTTCCGAAAGAACTTTTCTGTTTGTGAAAAAGTGCGCCAAAAGTAAACTCCGTAACATGCTCTTGTGAGGAGTATTACTCGACCCCCATTATTGGTGTTGAAATTATAACGAAACCGTCTTTCTGTTAAAGATAGGACCCTGCCTTTTGTTTTATTTTTTTAGTCGAAGCCATGATGCTGTGTTTCTGGCGTGTTGGTTATTGTGACAACAAATTCTCTTTCTCTTCTCTTCTACTTCAGCTGTCTGAAGACGTGTTGAACAGTGATGATATTCCTCAACGCTGTTGCCTAAATATTTTCATTTTTTTCACCAGATTTGATGTTATATTGAACGGTTTTCACGCCATATAGTTATTCAGACTCATGAATTTGAACTCGAGTTCGTAAGCGTTGACATCCATATTCATTTCAAACTTTCATTTTGACTATTGAAATCCTGCGGAGAAAATCAGCCAACTATAGCTCATTCTGTGAAAGTACTGTTGTTGGAGAAAACAATCGCAAAATGAGGATCCCAATAGAAAGTCGAGGAAATGCACTTGACTGCTGTGTAAATTTCAAGCAGAATTTATAATTGCACTATGTTACTATGCCGAACAAGGTTAGCTGGTGGGTCAATATTTTTGCTCCGAATCACATCTCATAACTAACCGGAGCTGTTATAACACAGCAACGTTGCACTGTTCCGTGTGCCACTATGTCCGAATACGGCGAAATAGTCGAAACGTCAAACCAATAGACAGTAGTCCACCCTCTAAGCTTGTTCTTTATAGCGGATCGAAACATTATATGATTGTGCGGTGGCTCCAAGAGAGAACTTGGAGAATTCAAGCACATTGATTCGCTTAGAGATATTATAGTTAATGTTTACCCAAGAACGTGACCGTAGTCAGTTGTGGATCCCGTAATCGGCAGTGCATATAATTTGTTTTCCTGTAACATCGTATTTAACAAGGAACAGGAGAAGGCATCGCCTTCTGACAACGTACTTGTAGAGACAAATAAGTGTGAAGGTGTTTATGTAGGTTGGAAGGAACACCACAGATTCAGCTCACACCCGTGTCTTGAAGCATGTCCGAGTCTTTTTATTTGGGAATATTAATTATTTGTTTTTTTTTCGAGCTACATATTTCCCAAAGACATGGTCAAAAGATATGGAAACGTTCACATAAGACACTCTTCTAATGATTTTATTTTTGATACTGACAGTGTTTCCTGCCGTTTGGAGATGAGTTTGTGATGTCGATTACTCACCAACTTCGGGGAAATGTTCCTGTGATATTGTTCTATGATATCATCATAAGTTTCGCAGCACTGGCCTGGAATCTTGGTCTCAGATGATTTGCAAAGTATCTAATGTTATGATAAGGCAGCTAGTGTGGACTCTCCATAAAGTGCAGCAATAGATGCACGACTTCAAGTCAATCAATTTATTACGACTATGAAAGACAATACGACTGTCTTTCATAGTCATAATAAATTAATTAATTGATAGAATTTGGAGAGGTATTTAGCTCTACATCTCCAAACACACAGGTGGACGAGTGGCGACTACGAAGCGCTCCAATTATTGGTCATGCAAATCACTGTTTTTAGTAGGAACTTAAAATCCAAACTGTTGCTCCAGAAAACCCGAAATCTGTGGGTACCTAGTCACATTGCTCCCGTGTCAGGTTTCCATGTTACTGATCCACCATAAGAGCTGCAATGCTCTGTTGCCGACATGTTGGCCTTTTGATGATCGTGTCCGAAGGATGCTGAGGGTTTGCTTCACTTCAAGTTCTCTTCATTGGCCTCCTCTTTAGTAAAGATTTTCAATATGGACTGACACAGATGAGTAGTGGTAAAGGAAATCCTAAGACACGAGGATTCTATTTCTTTAGCGACTGTCCCATCGTAAAAATATTACTAGATAGTTCGGCGTTGGTATCATCGCGAATTCCCCTTCTTTTAAGTTCATACGGGCTTCGAAAACAGTCTCAAGTTTGTACGGAGCTCCTAATAGTCCTGTAGGAATGGAGAAGGGTACGCTCAAAGTTGAAAATGGTTTTTTGTGTTCAAGAAGGGCAGAGGTCAAAAGTCGAAACGCATAGTAAAGGAGAAGGAACATGTACGATGCAGTGATACTGAGAAAACTGTGACACCTACACCTTTTGTTGCTCCCAATGAATCGCAAGCCGATTTGTGAAGCAGCGGGAACTTTCACTATGCTTCTAAGCAGCTCCAACCCATCCAAAAAATCCGGATTTTTGCGAATCCGTATCTACTGCCGTAATATGTGGTGTTCGGTACGCATTGCGGTGATTGCAGGCACTTGACGTGAGTAATTCTTGTTCGGATGGTTGTAGTCCGCCACTTATGCGGGCAAATTGTCGGTGTTTTCTCTAAAGAAACAAATATTTTGCTAAGGAGCTGAACTAATGGGTCTCATCCTTGCGAAACTGTGGCGACTGTGGTGGTCTGGTAAAGGTTAGCTCATTTATTTTAGTGAGAATTATTTATTTTACGTCTTCGGATACGTGTGCGTGTTATTGCTAGTGGTGGAACATTGTTAGTAGCTTCTTTGCTCTAACGCTGGTCTTTTTTCAGAACATAAAATCATCATCGTTGGACTCGATAATGCTGGGAAAACCACCATTTTATACAACTGGTCAGTTCTTTTACATCTTCTACGCTTTTAAGCTGATCTTTTTTGTTCATTTCTTCTGCGGCACATTTTGAACTATTTTCCGTATTAGCGGTGTCGATTCAACAAGGGAGGATTTTGTCCTGTTCTTTGTTTCCTATGAATCAGATTTAGGCCTGCGTAATTTTGGGTGGGACTGTGCGCTTAGAGTTACAGAAGTTACAGAGTTATGACTTGTAGACTTTTAGCAATGCGGAGTGCATTTGTTTCTTTTTCGTAAGTTCCTTTTCAATGTGGCGCATTTCTACTGCAACCAGGGCCTGAATTCATGGCGGGTATCGGCACAATATACCCGAGAATAAACCCCGGTCGGCGCGATTATTCACATTCATGAACGTGCCGTGGAGTTTATTTGGGTGATATCGCGGGTCTATTCCACTCCGCGGCGCGTTCATGAATGCGAATAATCGCGCCGACCGGGGTTTATTCTCGGGCATATTGTGCCGATACCCGTCATGAATTTAGGCTCAGGTGCTATTCGAATACCCACTTTTAAACGTGAATAAAGCGCAAAGAGATAGCATTCGCAAAGATTTATGTAAGTGACTGGAATATGTGAGCGACCAAGGGTGATGTCTAGTGGAGAATCAGTTGTCGTCGAATTTTCGTATTCACGACCTGAATACCAATTGAATATCTTTTTCATGCGAAATGAGCCACGTGCTTGGTTGCGCTCCCTTAATATGGCATACACCATTCTGCCTCTCCTATTCCACAAATACGTTTTTACGTCGAATTTTGACATTTTGAATATTGAGTGCTGTATGAATTGTGGGTTCAGCGAGCAGAAGATTGACCCTTATAGCATAGCGAATTGAGCGGGAGCTCTGCGATGTCCACTGTTCTGAAGCACTATGAGAGTGGAAAAAAGGGGTTCTAAAGAATGTCAAATTGTTCTGAATTGGGTAGTTTTATATGTTCACACTCGATCACCAATAAGAGCAGGTTTCTGCAAAACTATCTTTGGCTGTACCCAGCCCACACAGCACCAAGAATTCACGAATTGGAAGCACTTTTCCCCTTAGGGGCGTTAGTAGCATGGTGCTTGTTAGTTTCCTCATTGCATTGGAGCCAACTTGACCCCGTCCACTTCCTCAGTTTGCCTGGCTCACTGGATCAGACTACATAGCAAGTCAATTCGACTATCAGCTGGAAGTCTTTAGGCTCACTTACTTCACTATTTTGTGCATTTTTCACGTCCAAAAAGTGCTTTCCGACTCTTGCCCTCTTCGCTGCAATTTGTTGTTAGATTTTCAGTTGAATAAATGAATAAATGAATCGCGCGCTCTGGTAGTGAAATGCAGGAGAATTTTCTCCAAGGCCGTTGTAACTACAGGAAGCTAAGCTACTTGAAGCCGTGGTTTGTTGGGGAGAAAGGGATATCGTGTCACAGTATGAATAACGAGGATGTTAAGTCACGAGACCGCTAGTCATGTGTGTCACACTAGTTTTGTCGCGTTATATGTTAATGAATCTAATAGTTGAATTGTCAAATAGACCTCTGAAGGATAGAAATTTCAACTCAGTAGTGTAGATTTTGTTCTATGAATAGATTCTATGAAATTACATCGTTATTAACAGTATTTCAGGGTCACAGGAGACGTGGTTGATACAAAGCCAACCATCGGAAGTAATGTCGAAGAGGTGTCGTATCGAAATCTGCGACTAGTCATGTGGGATATTGGTGGTCAGGAGAGTCTGCGGAGCTCATGGTCATCCTACTATTCCCATACCGACGTGATGGTGGTTGTGGTTGACAGCACGGACGCGGCGAGATTGCCACTATTAAAGCAGTTGCTTTACGAAATGTTGGAGCACGAAGTGAGCTCAATTTCACGAATGTCGCTACGAAATTTCATTTGTTTGTTTGTTTGCTACGTGGTCAAAGTCACGTAATGACACAAAGCGAAGTAATATTCATTGTTGAATCACATGTTAGAGATGGAGCGAAGAATAGGTCAGTTGCTGGATATCTCAAATTACGATTCGTGAAAGGTTTTGTGAAGAATTTTTTGAGGGAATTCAAAAGCGCCAATGAAATTCTTTCCTTAGGCTTCTAGCAGCAGTCTGCAAGCCTCATTCCACCACATTCGGGCATAGTGGGGAGAACATTGCAGGCTAGGTGACCGAGTCCATAAAAACCTGAACATCATTACCAAATCCTTTTCTATGCTACTTCATTCACTACATCATTCCGTTAAGGATCTGGCCAAGGCGTCGTTGTTGGTGCTGGCGAATAAACAAGACAAGACCGGCGCCATGTCCGCCGCGGAGACTTCGAGCAATTTGGGACTGTTGCCTATGAAAAATCGAAAGTGGCAAATACACGGTTGCTCGGCTATAAAAGGCGAAGGGCTGAATACAGCTCTAGACTGGATTGCTCATAACATTTCATAGTTACGGCTATTTTATGTTCCCTCAATCGTATGTGTAGAAGTGTATATTTGAATTCACTTTTGCCTTTCAACGTTCACACATTGGTGCTCTCACTACTCTCAATGATGTCCACATATCATCTCAATCGTTAGCTATAACATCCTGTCACTGTATTGAAAGGTTGTGTTAGGACTTGCCCATCGTTCTAGGTATCTTGTTTGCTCACTATTTAACGGCCTGCTCTGGACGACGACAAGCTCGCTGAGAGAAGTACCATCCGGAAGGGCTAGTTTGGAGCCTTGTGAAGCCAATGGACCATTTAGCCCTATTGCTCACGAGAAAATTAAAACAGGCTGGTTGTTTGATATTCTTTCCTTTTCCAGCATTCCTACTAAACCCTTGACTTAGCATTTTCATGGTGTTGAGATGTGGGTATTCCAATCGCCATTCGTTTTCTGGATCAATGATTGTGATTCGGAATTAACACATGTGATATTTTCGTTAGTCAAGCTTTGAATTCCGTCGTGTTCGTTGTTTTATGGAAATTACAGGTTAATCGAATATAACCACTCTGTTCTCAGTTTAGGACGGAGACCGCATAAACTTACTTTCAGTGTTACTTAGAACTTTTAGTTGTTGGTATTTCTGCTTATCACTGCTTCATTAGTTTGACCAATTACTGAACGACCCTGGGCTCAATTCAAAATGCACGATTGATTGGATCGATAGTGCTGATCAGTTGATTGCCTTCAGTGTCCGTTTATTTTACGCTAATCCTTTTCCGCTAACAATCATTCTCACATTCTTCATGACCACAATAGATATTGTAATGTGTCTAGTGTTGTATAATTAACCGGGATATAAAGTGTTCGAAGCTATGTCCGCATTGAAATGTTTCTGCAAGGGAAGTGGTTCTTTCCTCGGTATCTTTTTTGTCAAATGGCCAAGGGTACGGTATACGTGGTACAAGGACGTGTATGGTATCGAAATTTTTGAATCTATATGGGATACTGAGCAGGCTGGGTGCTATGACGCACAGGCTAGCTCCGTGGACAGTTAGATGGGAATTTTGTTCCTGCAAAATTTTAGCAGGAGTTCTAGAGCTCAGTTCGTCATGTTGCTTCACAGGTGTAGGGTTGGGCTCGGATTGTTGTTTACCCTCTTTTGGGAAGGGTCTTGTTATTTCTGGTTCTGGAGTTACTAGTGAGTGCTTCAAGTAATTTTGCAGCCACCGCCTCTCTATTTTGGTTTAGTTGTTCACGTTAGAAATACCATTCTTAGCGTAATGATGTTTCGTTTTTTATTCTATTGAATCCGGTGATTTTTCTTACGTACGAGCACAATCAGAGAACATTGCAACCATTGGGATGTATCAAATCACTCATCTTGGACCATTCGTGTGAATCAGGTCACTAGAGGAATCACAAAAGGCTGGTTGACGGGGCGATGGAAGGAATGACGAGTTTTTCTTGTCATAGAAGTTAGAGGAACCTTCTTTCTTTCAAAGAACTTTTTGAAACATTTTTCAGGAGGCATACGTTGGTCTTTTTGAAGACAGCCAGCGCATTCGTTCTCCTTGAATCGTAGAAACTTGGACAGTGCGTATTTGATTTATACAACGAGTTTGGTCATCAGCAGCTGTAGAAATCAGGGGCCGTATGCTCGTCTCACCCGAAATTGCTGGGGGATGGGACAGGGGTGGAGCCAGCTAGTATGATTGAACCGGCCCGTGTTTGATGTGCTCTTACTGGCTGGCCCCTCCCCTTCCCCATCCCCCAGAAATCTCGGGAGAGACGAGCATACGGCCCCAGTGTACTTACTTTCGTAAACAAGCATGTTGTTAACCGAGCTTGGCAGCACCTGCAAAACTGGAAGCTAATTGGCCTTGGACGAGCCTAGGATAAATCGACTCAAATGGATCTCTACATTTTAAAGGACAATTATATAATTTATTTTCTCCCTATGCAGCGTTTTAGCTACGTTCAGCTAACTGTAAGAGATGAGTTCCCTATATTGAAAATACGTTCACTATTTTCCAGTTTCCTTATTGTAAAGTCTAGTTGATTGTAATTTGTGTCGTTTTGTTCCTTGTACTCTCATGACAATCCGATCTCATATTTCGTTCTCTGGACGTGTGTGTCTCGTACGTTTTCCCGCCCCTTTTAAAATCCATTTCTTCTAGTTGGAGACGCATATTCAAACTGTGAAATGGTTTATGTCTTCCAATAGACAAAGCGGAGTAAAATGCAACGAGGTGGCAAGCCTACAAATCCGAATGAGCAGTCGTCGCGTGCGTCACGGTGGCACACATGATTCGCTATGTGTTGATTTGTTCTGTTAGTTCTCATGAGCAGTTGCGTGTTGTAGCGCATTTGAGCGGGTACTAGCGCTCAGAAATGAACAAAGTTAACGAATACGCCACTTGGTAAAAACTCGTCCGCTCTCTTTCCCGTTGCTTTTGTGTGCTTCAGCCTTTGTTTGTAAGCCTTTTTCTTATTGTTTCAGATGTTTAAAGCGTCCATAAGAAATTCGAATTATTTCTTGTCACGCACACTGCGTGGAGACGATTCGCTGTGTTTCAAGATTCAAACGGGCCGTCCCAGCTGTGCGATCTTTGATCGTGGCGCTTCCTATCTGTTTGCTAGCATCACATGGCCAAGCCATGTGTTGGGCGGGTGTTTGTGGCCTTGATGGTGCTCACGTTCCAACGTTTTCGTCCATTTCAGTACGTCCGTAGCAGTTTTTTGTGTGCCTCACTGTTTCAGCGCTGTTTATGCGTTGCTGGAGAATGAAATAGAACGGGAGCCGGCTTCACCTCCGTCCTCTCCCCGTCGCTACCCTCCACTGATCGATAGCTGGCTGCACCAGTCACACAGACAGCGTTTTTTCCTTGCCATTCAGTCTGTCACGAACAAAGCGTTTTTTGTTCTTCTCAAGTCTTCGTCGAAAAGCATCGATTTTCTTCGAGATCCTTCAAGATTTGAGATGTATTGATTGTTTACGGAAAGCCAGATGCCTTTTTCCAGGGTTGTTTAACTTGGAAATAAATGAAAATTGCTACAGTAGTAGCTTCTTTGGGGGTTCCTCCATTTAGTGTAGAAACTATACATAGGTTATTCTTTAGTTCTCTTGCAAACAATGTCGCAGCTGTCTAAATCTCAAACATCCAAATTGGGAGGTAAGCCCTTTCCTTCTCTTCTTAAGCCTTCCATTATTATGTGTACTCTACCACTGTCGTCATAAAAACGGCAAGATAATATTGATTCTCAAATGAAGTTCGACATTCTTCTGTTCTTTGGCAAACTTAACGCCGGACCTTTTCAAACATTTGTGTAATTTGGGAGCAAAAATCACCCGGGGTAACGGGACATCTAAACTGCGAAACTGGTTAATGCTAGCCTCACGGGGGAAATCTGCAGATAATACAAAAACGCTAAAAAATTAAGATATACGGAGTAAGTTTTGATCGGAAACTTTCCAAGCTCTATTTTATCGAGCAAAATTGTTTCAGCTACACCAAATAATAACAATCGTCGGTTACCACTTCCACCACAGGCAAGCAAGTGTAGAGAAATTAGAATTTATTTAACCTGACGTCTATGAGCTAAAATTTTTGTGGAATTTTGGTGAATTACTTCAGCTCACTGCAAAGTATGATTAGCCTGATTCGTAAGATTACCATATAGTCCAGAAACTTAAGGAACGGATGTCACAATGGGGAAGAGCGATCTGAATAAGGCCTCTATTTATTTATTTATTTATTTAATACGTCAAATGGCGCGCCTAAAACAAAAATAGCAGAGGGTAGAAAAGAAAGACAACAAATGAAAAACCTGAACTCAAAACACAAGAAACGATCCAGAAAGACTATGCAGGCCGATTCAATAGTTAGGTAACGCATAACCTTTTCAATTAAATTCAGAGGATTTCACGTGGGAAGAAGAAACCAGCGCCTTCGAGTTCAAGGTCTCTATGTTTCTTTGTAAAATTGTCCAGTGCGGTTCAAAGAATTTGATGTCATTCTTACCCTCCAATTAAACAAAGACCAAAGGACGGAATCGGTAGCTGTTTAATTTCCAACTTTTCCTTTTGCTAAATTCTTTCTTTGTGGGACAGTCACGACAAAAAGCTTAGAGGATTTGATCTGGAACTGTCTGCGTTAAACGTTCGCGGAACTGTAATTCACTTGAATTTAGCCAGTGGAAAGAAAAATTTGAGCTTTGCTGGGCTGATACCTTCGAGGAAAAGTCAACAGTGTAGATTGGCAATGTTGCGTTATAGAAATAGAAACAACTGGGTGTAGAAGAATGAGTCCCGGCTCCGGAAGTGGTGTCTGGGAATTCATGATCAAATTTCAGGAAATCTAATCTATTTTCAGAACACATTTCGATTGTTGTGGAAAAATGAGACAGCGATCAGCGATTTCGCGGTTTTGCTCAAGAGAACAAGCAGAAATGCTATCAGTGCGCCACGCTCTAGAAAATTCTGTGTTCGAACCGGAGATTTGAGCATATAAGAGAGAGTCATCTATCCACACATGAACAAAATGTAGAATGCTATTGCTAAATTATGACATTTAAACTTTTGTAAATCTAATAATGAAAATAACGGCGGGAGAGATTCGCCTTAAGGAACAGAAACGAAGGAGATTAGTGACATTTGGCTTCGTGAGCTCGGTTTTGATTGATCATCGTGCAACCGGCTGGAATCTTCCCTCCCATAGTATTGTGCTGTGTATTGACAGTCTGCTGATCTCATCATCGAGCGGTCGAACCTTCTGGATCGATCGATATCGTCGCGCGCGAGGTCGCGACGCGGCACGGTGTTTATCATTTAGCTCGGTGCCTTGTTGCGGAGTGGTGGTGCCGGTGCGCGCACCTGCTGTGTGGACCTTCAGATGATTAAATTCTCGTCTATCACTTTATCAGTTGTTGCTGGTGGGATGGACATCTTTTGCCGATCGACATCAGTCACAATGAGTTGCTTTTCGCTCAGAGTCTATGTTTACCGCTTTCTATTTGTTGTTGTTCGCTTTGTGACACTCCACCAGCACTCAATTCACGTGTTTCTAGTTTTTGGTGGCTCTAACACTTTCAGTCGAGATGACACTGATATTCTTCGGGAGAATTCTTATCTACGAGCCCAACTACTGCTTCTGACCGAAGTCTGGTGATGCACTTGCTATCTGTCAGTCATTCAGAGTGGAACAGCAATATCAGCTGAAAAGAGTGTATGACTTGCTGAACACCACCAACGAGACACCTTTGTTGTTGGTGATGTTTCGCTCTTTCCTTCGGTGGATTTCCTGTTTCCGCACAAGGTGAAAGTCATTTCCCCCTTGCATTTGCCATCGCTACCCTACGTAGGGGTAGCGGTGTGACAAACAGTTTAATATTGTTTACCATTATTGCCGCAAATATTATGATACCAGGTCAGGTGAACCTGGAGCCATAACAGTTTACTGCTGTCCTGAAGTACTGTAAACTCTGTCACATTTCTTTGGTGGGGCTTGCGGATGTTCTCATGATCAAGTTTTTAACGTTTAGTTCGGAATAGATCTTTCCCTTATTAAGAAGCATACAGTTGGTCATATTTTCCACTAATGTGTGGTTGATCGGTGCTCTAGGCTCTTCAGCTACCTGGAATGATTGCACCAACTGTGTGGTTGTACTGCTCCGCCAAATGACGGCATGCTGTTGCGGTGCCCCTCCATCAAGGATAGCATTTTCTCGATTTCCGGGTAGAAAAGATGTATTACACATTTATTCTGAACCGTAGCACTCCTGAGCAACTGATTCTCTTATCAGGTATAGGCACAACATTGACAGTTATTGCGCAACGCTTGTCACCATCTTTTTCTTGTGATGCCTGTAGAAATACTCTTTTTCTCTAGCGCCGCGTTACACCTCTGTCCATTCTTGTTGCCAGATCGATTGCCTGTTTTGTTCGTTTTGATGGGCTGTCATGTTTTGGTTCGCATTGTTAACGCGAGAAAAGATCCTTGTCAACGATTTATCGGATCCCGTACGATCTCTTATTGCAGATTACAAAGTTTGCAAGCATGAGCTCTGCTGAAGAATTGGCGGCCGAATACGAGAAGGATGGTGGACCTGTGCGTTATTTGTAGCATTATATGAGTAATTGCAACACGGAGTTATGTATTATTATCTTTTCGCTGATATCGAGCGCATTTGGTTAGAGCTTCTTCTGGTTTTCTTGAAAAAAAAAACCGTCATAGTTGATCCTATGAGTAGATGTCACATAGCTGCGTACCTACATTTCGGACGGTATACCCACAGAGTTTAACAGCTGTCATCAAATGTGAACACAATTTATTTATTTATTTGTTTTACGCCTTTTCACAGTCGTGCTAAAAATGGTTAGTGGTACAGTTAACGGGGAGAACTCGATCGAAAAAAAAATGATGTTAATAACAAAACAAAGCAAAGCTCAGCGAGTTAGTAACTCAAGCAGAGGGGAAGAGACATTTCTAATATTCAAAACGAAATGCATCATAATTCTTTCTCTTTGGTAATGAGTAGCAGCTGGCTACGATTGATATCCACCGAAGAAGAAAAAGCATTAAGGGTCGATGTGGGTCATGGAATGAAAAGGAAAATATGTCTAGTACTATTTTGTCCATGCTGGTTAGAAGTCAGGCTACCTGAGCACGCACCTGTGGGACGGGTTCCGTATCACGGAAACCTCTTTATAACTGGTACGCACCCCGAGACGGCTGAGGAAGCAACCAATTTCAGAGCACATCGCACACGCCAGCCCTATACTGTATAGGGAGAGTCGAGCTCCCCTAGCACGCATGAGTATTGATTTGGTACAGATGAGTTTCCATCGTCAGCACTGGTATCCCTGATATTCTAAAAACTAGACCTCTAATTCTAAAAACCTGATAACTTCACCTTCATATGTGCCTTTTCTTATAGAGGAATACCAATGGTGGGATGCTTAACAGTTTTCTTCAGGAGTTCACTGGCACAACTGGAAAGCGTTCAAAGGCGGAACGTGTGGAACACAAACACACCAATCCCGGCAACGACACCAGGAAGGTCGTTCAGATTGCGCAGAATGGTGAGGCCAAGAGGAGGGAGCAGGCCCTTGGTAAATAAGGTATGCATTTTCACGTGTGCAGCGCACTTTGCTCTTTCAGCCCAGCGTGTAGTTACTTTTGTGTGCTCAGTATGATTGCTGACAGCTGGCCTTCATTTATTCTATTGTCATATCATCAAGAAAACTTTTCAGCATGCCGGTCGTCGCTTGAAATGGAGAGACCTATTGAATACTACGATTTGATATCGTTTTTTATTGGGTGTACTTTTGGGCGCTTTTTGTATAGAGTGTTATTTGGCGCTGTATTTTTCATTGTATAAGAGATGTAACATTTCTGTTGTAGTGTCTCATGCTATATCTTGTTTTAATGAAATTTTTATATTATCTGTATTTTAGTGACATATCTTTTTGATAGCGGGCCGCGCCTCATATCCCATTAGGTTCACGTCACCCTTCACTAATTTGGTTATCGTTTTGGGCAAAATGTGGGTCACTACTCAAGGAGGGGATGGGTCGTCTCATCTCTTTGAACGCGAGGGGAAGGCTTGCTCGTTTTTTTAAAGGGCGAATGACCAAGTGCCGGTACAATTTGGAGTTAACTAACGTCCTCCCATCAGGATGCCTTAGGTTTGTTTTCGAGACCGAGGAACGACATTTCCATATACTTGTTGCTTTTTTTGAAGAAGATTTTGTAAGTGATGCAGTTGACCTTATCGATGTACGCTGTAATTGCCTTTTCAGTTGGCCAACTTGTTAGTTGGAGTTCTTGGATATTCGGGAGTGCTTCTATGTCCTTTATTTTCCATTCATAGATGAAATGCCTTTGGTCATGCATCTTAATCTACCTTACCGTACCGGAATTGTGAAAAAGTGAAGGCTCAGAAGCAGGGCCATCAATTGATGAGTAGTCAATAGGGAGTGCCAAAGTTTTGAAATGATCTTGAGGCCTTTGATCTAGATAACTTCGTTTGCTTCCCTAAACTTCTGTGTGGGCGATATTCTCCGATATGATTGGAATAAATGCCCTGTGGACATCCACATTTCAGTTCCTTCAAATCTAACAAGGTTATGAGCTGAGTCTTACCCTTACTCATCAAGGTATGCCTGTAGCGCCTAAAAACCAGGCGCTGTTCCCAGAGAATCCATGTCCTTGATATTTCTTAGCCCACGCGCAGGTGAGTGCATAGATTGAAAGATGCTCATCATACAATTGATTCTTTTCAAAAGTACTTTGAGGGCAAGGTGATCGGTTCATGAAGTTGGAAGTCGATGGTGGACCGACATACTACTAGTGGATCGAGGATTACCGTCGTCTTGAATTTCGGTACGTCTTGCTGTATCTGTACTTGGAACTGTGCGTTTTTAGTTCTATCTTGTTGACTGCCTTTTCGCCCCCATATTTTATTCGCCGGAGTCATCGGAGTTATGCAAGTGCGCTGGGAACTGAATTGAATTAGTGACATTATTCGACTTTCCGTTTCGAGCCACTCTTCTGTGCTATTAGCTTCTGCTTTTTCTGGACATTTCGCGCACCATACGAAGGAAATTTTCAAAATTTTTTATATTTACTGGAAAGTGAAATTGAAACACCGACAGAAGATGCGTTGTTATACTATTTCAGTTTTCTTCAATTCCTTCAGGATGTTACATCAAAAGCGAAGTAATGCACATGAATGGTTTCTGCAGTATAGGTGTTCAGTAGCGATACGTGCGAACTCAGTAGAGCGGTTTATTAACCGGTCCATCTTCGCATGCCATAATGAATAGGCGGTAAAAGAACTTTGAAGAAGACAATCATCAATCACTTGTGCAGAGAGCAATTTTCACGAAATAAATCATTTGCTCCCAGAGTTCCGCACCTTACTCAGAAGAACTGGTCTAGGACAGCCTGTACCGTGAAAGTTGCAAAAATATGGAATACAGTGTCCACTCCGCCTCCTCTCGCACGACTCATTCCTTCCATCGCCGGCCTCTCGTTGGTTGCCAACGGAAGCTTCCATATTTTCCATCCGTTTATGTAAGTATTTTTGAACAGTTTTTGCACTTGCATGTTGATCTTTTTCAATGTTGTGCGGGAGTTATGTAACGCCGTTAAAAAATTACAGTATTTGGCGTGGGTATCCAACTGCATCTGTTTTGGTTGTAAGTAAAGGCAACATTTCCTGTCACTGAAACGGGAGTCTTCACAAGTAGAGGTTGACATGATTGGGTTAGAATATCCTGACGACGACGATCTATTGCTGTAAGCTTTTAAATTGAAAAGGCTGGAACTTAAGGGGTAGTGGGCGAAGCAACGATTCCATTATTTCGTGTTCTGATTCGATTTATCACGTATCAAACGTATGGTCTTTGTTATACCAACGCTCGCGGTGAGCGTCAGCTGCTTGCGAGCGGTAAGCGCCCAGCCGCTAACCTCAGACGCTGACCACGCGACGCACGCACGCACGCGCCCGAAGCATACAGAGCAATGCGCGAGGTGATCGACCGACCCCCAGCGAAAGGGTCATTCGCAGTGCAATGCGCAGCGACTAGAGCGTGGAAGGTACGCGAGCGTCTGCATAACAGCCGTGAGCGTCACCACGCCAGCGTTTGACGTGATAACTCGCACAAACGTGTCTGGCCCCACGGTGTCTGATACTGAACGGGACGAGTTGCGCTGGCAGACGCTGGGGGGGGGTGAGCGTCGGCATAACAAAGGCCTATGAAAATTGCGAAGTTCGTTGGCCTCATATGCGGATCGATCTTACGGTCACACTGGTGACAGTCTTCCCAACGCCCTCCACCCTCGTCCATAAATTGCATCACAGTCTGTCGTAGATGAACAGAATGCCGAGTTGAGTACGTGTCGGTAATTGCTGAGTGATTAACAATGCTTATTGAATTGTAGGAGATACGGTAGTTCATGTGGAAAGATGCGACGAGTAGTAGAACAATGGTGAGTCAGCCTGTATAATCCCCTAAGGGCGATGTGTAGACCGAATATGCCTTCACCATGCCTCTGTTGTTCTATATAGAAGACGAACGCATGGCGCCTCCTGAGCAGACTGATGGACGGCGACCGCTTAACCTTTTATTAGCACTGAAATGTTTGCGTGTTGCTCACATGTTGACCCGTACTTTTTCCTGACTCATTTACTGTTTACAATTCACAAAAGGTGTCTGCAGTCATATTAGATTTTAGAGCTCGTGCTCGTGACACGAGAATGGTAACACGTATTTCCGGTGATGGTTAGAGAGGTGTGACCATGAAAGATGAGCCGGAAGTGGAAAACATGGGCTGTCGTGACTCGTCTGTTGACCGAATAGAGTAAATAAGCAGACAACTTAAAAGCATTTGACGAAGCCCATCTCAACGATGAAAGCTCTGTCTTCACTCAAAGGTTCTCCTCTTCCCCACTCTGTTTCTTTCAGTTTTTGGTTGTTGAAGCAATCTGGATACCTTTAATCAATGTCTAATAGGACGTCGTATTATGACTTCAATCTGGTATTTTTTTCTGTGTCTGACAACAGCGTGGGGAAAAGAAAGTGTCCTCGTAACACTACGTCCCGTTGTTCGGAAGAATTACAGAAATCTTCATCATTGGCGGTGTTTCTGTGTTCGATGAAACCATAACGCGGATCGTTTTACGAATATTGGTGACAAACCACAGAACGTATTTGTATTCGTCATAAAATTGTTCTTCGTCAAGGCAAAGTGCAAAGTGGTTAGCATAAGGTGGCACGATGTTGGAAGCGATTTGAATAGCAAGTACCAAATTACAGTATCCAAGAGGTTCCCTATATAGAAAAAGTCTCAAACCAGAAGAGGATTAAAATGAGTGCAGCGAGTTTATTCTAATCGAACACCGATCGAACTGTCGCAGGGCACGGGGCTAGTGCGACGTCGCGCGCGGAGTTTCTTATCCGCTTCGAGGCATCGCGTATGAGCCTTACCAGACCAGACGACAAAAACTTGAGCGACGAATTCGCAGTCTTCACCACGGCGGTGACCGCGCGTTGCGAAGTGTGTATCTCGCTGCCGCAATGCGGCCGCCCCAAACGTCGCGTTGGACGAGAATGCTCGTCGTCGTGTGTTTCGCTCAATTTCATTTATAACGACTAATTCGTCGCTCAAATTGCACGTCGTCGGGTCTGTAAGGGCCCTATGGCAGCGGACAGATCTGGTTCTCACCGAATAAATTTGCGAAGGGAATCTCCTTTACGACTATGTCTACCATGCTACCCTGATATCGAACACTTTTGAGAGATAAGAAAGGTAAACAACTCGAATTTTAATGATAGTGATGGTGGTTTATTAGGATCATTATGGGATTCATGGAAGCACGCTGTTATCCTTTCACGCGTTCATGGTCATTACCGTCCTTATATAAAGGCGTTCCCCCCGTTTTCCTAAGGAATTTCAAATTCTCCGAAGTATTCCCCCTCGCATCCCGCGCTTCTACTTCCACCGGTAGACTTTGAGTCGTAAAATAGTCAAAACATGAGTTCTGCATAGCTTTTTGGCGAAGTGGAATGAGAGTATGAGTGATCTAAACTACTCAAGTTGATGGCATTTCAGTCCTTGCCTCAGCCCTGCTGCCCAAAATGACAGATTTTGTCACGTTAGCTGGACCTTTCAACTTTTAGTCGAGCTTTATACCGAAGGAGATGCAGGGTTTTGGATGAGCTAATTTTACTGAAAAGGTTAGGACTCAAAGTAGTCGACGTTGACCAGTTCCTCAAAAAAGCGCCTTGCATTGGTACTAGTATACCAGGGAGGGGGGGGGAATCTTGGTTACCCCTGCCGATGATCGATCACTGGACCGTGCCGGTGTCAGAATCCCTCTACGCCACGCTCGCCCAATATTATTGTCGCCTGCAAAAACATGATTATTAAAACCCTTGTTACTGCCGTCTTCATTCTGATCGTTAGTGTGATCCATTGCATCTTCTTTCGAATCCGCGGCATAGATCTTTTGCACTAAGGTTCTCTACCTCGCGTATCGGGGTGCAGTGGTAAGAGGCACACGTGACACCCGCAAGGTCGAGCGATCAGTTCTTACCCCTAGACATGCTGAAAATTGTTACCACTTTTGCTTGGGAGGTAGTGACACTGATTAGAATGACGACTGACTGTTGCAAGTCATCGCAGGGCAAACACGCATCCAACATCTCTCTACGATTCTAAGTGGTACACAAATGCAGTGGCGCATCGTTAGGGGACGGATAACGCCATTAACTTTTTCATTACATTTGTGTGCGTAGTGACTTATCGGTGGGATAACAATAGATTTCATAATCCCTCGTCGGCCATTGTTCATAAACTTTTTCTGCTTGATCAATCCGTGCGCTCGTGGCCAAATCACAGAGTTATGACGTATAAAAAATGGCTTGTTTCACAGGACGGTCCCAGCAGTGGTGACATTCGCTTCATCAACTCACCACGACATGTCAACTCTCCACTTCATTTGGCCTTGCATACTCTGTCTCCATTTGATTTCTTTCAGAATTATGCGCATTTCGCTCGTTTTACTCTTCATCACGATTCTGCTCTTTGCGACTACGACTGAGGCCGGTCTCGGGAAAAAGTTGAAGAAGATTGGAAGGAAATTCGACAGAAGCTTGAGGAAAATCAGAGACCGAATCACGGTGAGTGAGCGCCTGACATCTTCCATTACTTGCTGATGATAATCTTTGAAATCAATTTAGAAACGTGCCCAAAATTAGTATTAATGCCAACTGTCCTTTACAAAGGAAAATATTTTGCGCGGAAAGCGGTGTCTGTCGCTTCTGTTGAGTAGTAGAGGATGTTCCAAAATGGCAAAAACTCTTCTTTCTTGGGAAGCGGTTGTAGGATCAGTTAGAACTCGTCTCGTAGTGCGTTGGTCATGTGGCAAAGTACAGTACTGGAGGTGCCGGAACGATAAAACGGCGGCTGCGGCGCATTTATGCGCAGAAACCGACGTTTTTCTATATTTTCCTTGATGTTGACTTATTCATAAATTTATATTTATTCATAAGTATGATTTTGAACTCAGCAGCTAGAGCTCTATTTTTTCATATTCAAATTTTACATATTCGTGGAACTTAATAACGAGCAATTTTTTGATCCCTCGCTGAAAACCCCGTTGGGCATGCGGCGTAAATGAATTGAGGTAGCACCTGTCCGGGTCACCACGTGTTGACCCCAAACGGCACATTTTGGCGTGAAAATGCGCCGCTGGCGCCATTTTATCGTTGTGGCACGTCCGGTACTTTTTGTGCACCCATGGACGGGAATTAGGGCTCGAATCTTCTGCCTACCGCTTTGTATCGTGTCCTCTTACCCAAAACTGTGCCAAATCTTCCAGCTTCTAGCCAAGACGGAGCAAGAAACTTTTTTTATCGAAATGATGGTTCACGCCCATACTCTTTCTACCAGTAGCTCGCCAGTAGGGAACTGTTAGTATGCAGTCAGGACGCATAATATTGTGATTGGAAAATCTACTGTGATCCCAGTTTGAGGAAGAATTTCGCGAGTACAGTAAGGGTTCTGGTTAAAGATTGAATCGAAATTGGACACTATTCTAGGCCCGGATTCTTGAACGGCATACCAAAAATAGACTCTGAGACACAACTGAAGTGATGAGCAATCCGTTCATCATGCGCGCTCCAGGGTTTATTCAAAATTCATTCAGAGTTTGTACGAGGTCAAAGATGACCCGTAAGCGCGAGGAGAGTCCGGATACAAAGTCGAACTCTACACAAACCCTGAATCACCAATGCGCTCTGGGGTCTATCCAGGGTTTATTCGGGGTTTGTTCGATTTCTATAGCAGCTCATGCACGCGGCGAGGGTTCGGATACCACGAATGGCGCCAGATCCTGATTCTTCAGCGTGCTGTAGGGTCTATTCGGTTTTATACGGGTGGGTGATTTGGTTACGGTGTTTAAATCCCTCGATTTGGTTACGGCGTTTAAATCCCAAGTAGATCTCGAACGAATCACAGAGTCGTTGATTCATTAGGAAACGCTCTCCTTTCGGAATATCCGACTCCTCCCCGCGCGTTAGTGGGTTTTTTATACCTTCGTATAAACACTGGCAATTCCCTGAATTGCTGAATCACGCTTCTCGCGCCATTTCAAGCATATTTGTTGGCTTCTTTCGAGGACGGAAAGGACACCAACGTTATGCGGTATCTATGCACCAACGAGTCTGGTACCAATTAACCCGACCCGTAGAAATGGAAGGCTCGGCTGGCCCGGGTGAGGATCGATCGACCGTGCGGGTGTCACTAGCGCCTCTTACCACTGCACCACGCGCAAACCTACAATGAATAGCAAGAACGTAATGCTCATTGTTTCAGGGCACTTACGAGTTCGGCAGTGGAGGAAATAAGGCTAGTCCTATTAACTTTTGCTTTCTTTATACATGCTGTCATGCCTGTCCTTTAAATTTAGGAATTGATCGCACGATTGTTTCTTTCCAGAAAACATTTGATTTTTTTGCTATTCGTTTTGAAGTAGCCACTCAAGCCATACCTCATTTATTTTAGGGAACAATCGGATTGTCGCCCCGTCGTTAGCAACAACGCATTTCACAGCCATCCTGAAGACGTATCTATTGTCTGCATAAAAGTAATCTATCATTATTGTGCTAGTTTATGGAGCAGTCCTTGAATTATGCCTATAGTACTGTTCAAGATAGGGCCTCTGTGCATATTTCCTAACATCAAGGAACTTCCAGTATTACCTATTGCTGACGACTTCTCATGTGAATTGAACACGTTTTGAAAAAAAAAACAGGGCGATAGTTGGCACCCTTTGTTGACGCCTTGCTTTCTGTCCTAGTGTGTGGTCTCAAGTAGTACCGTAATTCTCATCAACGACACCCATTCCTCACTATCCAAGGTGTTTCCCGTATTGTTCCGACTTCTACGGGGTCATCTTCTAGTGAGACCGTCCACCTATTCTTCATCGCTAATGGACCTTTGTCGGGCGGTGATAAGAAGCGTCTCATTATACAAAAAGCAGAGCTCTTAACCGAATTAAATATGTTTCTAAACACTCCGGGGGATTTGGATAACGTTCGCAATCTGCTTCAGGTGGTTAGTAGAAATAGATGATTGTTAACGTCACCCTAAGGCTATGATTAGATGAGTTGGGGCACGTTTGCCGTATTTGTGGTGTACGACTGCATCTTCCTGAAGGACAGGCATCTAGAGATCTTACCTGCTGCTGAAGCATTGGTGTTCTGGGCCCAAATTCATGAACGGACCAGCGGTCTCCGAAACCGCGGCGCAGCCAGAACCAGACGGCGGAGTCGATGAGATATTGCGTTTAACATAGGAAGTTTAGAAAAGGTAGAGAAAGGTGTGTGTCGTTCAGTGGCTACATCTCGGGGTTTATCGGGGTTTGCCAATAATGAAGGGCCCGCGTGGTACAGAGGTAAGAGGCGCTGCTGTCACCTGCACGGTCGAGCGATCGATCCCGGCCCGGGCAAACCAAGCCTTCCATCCCTCCGGGGTCGGGTAAATTGGTACCAGACTTGTTTGCGAAGGTAAAGACACTGACCTGGTATAGCGGCTGGCCCTCGCAGGTCATTGTATAGGCCAAATACGCATTCACTATGGCTCTACGACTTGAATGGAACACGAATGCGGCGGCGCGTCCTCAGCGGACTGATCAACACCGGCACCTTTACCTTCTTACCTTTTACCAATAATGAATATGGGCCCTGGTGATCAAAAATTCGAGTATTGTTTCGGTGTTGTTCAGCTGGCTGCAGCAGGTGAGGTGGGCTGACATTAGCGACGTCACCTGTTCGTCCGTTTTTCTCGAATGGATAGGAGAATACCTCGGCTTATCGTTGACACGGATGCATCATGCGGGCGTAGTATCTTTACGTTTGGCAGTTTTCTGGCGAGAACAGAACCACCCGATCCATCACTTCCCGTTAGCGCTCGAATTGTTCTTCTGTAACCCTTCGGCATGATGGTATCTGATGATTTCTGCATTCAAGATTAGATTTCTGCAGTAGGAATTCTGGATTCTCGTAAATCTCTGTGGCATGTACGTCGGCGTTCTGCCACCGATCGCGCAGCGGCGCTGGCCTCCAATGGGTTTGAAAGTAATGGAGCAAACCACCCCGAATTGGAGGAGACTAATAAGCAATTCTTTGACGAGGATCTATGAGCAGATAAGCTGGCGGGAAAAGCTGTGCACGTGATTCTTCTTCAAGGTGCGGTTTGAGGGGAGCCTTCCTCAGGTGTTCTACCATATGAGAGCATTAGAGTTTTACATGGAATAAAGTGGCAGTAATTTACGCGGAGGAAATGGAGCAATCTCTCCATTTCGAAAGTCATTTCCGGCCTTTCTGACTGAACTTACTTGCTCCAGCCTTTATAGGAAATAAGACCAGGTTTCCATATCACCTACCTCGTTATGTGGACGGTATCACTCATGAGGCCGATTGTTTTTGAGGTATGCGGACGGTCTCCCTCACTCCAAATTCATCACAAAGTGAAGATCGTGAAGATCTGTCTCCGCGCTTATGAGCTGTGTCAGACCTCGTATAATAAGAGACCTATAAGGTTTATTTTGGGTACACCATTGCTGAATCCGGGCCCGGGGATCTGTTTCCAGCAGTTCTGTCATCAGGGCTAAGGGTGTAACGAGAGTTCGGAGACCTCGAACTAGTAACGACGAGTTAACCTCACACATGCCCGAATGAACCCCCGAGCGCGATGATGAATCACGGTTGCGCGCTTTTCGGGATATCCGAATTCGTTCCGCTCTAATGAGTTGTGCTACACCTCGTATACATCCCAAGGAATCGCAGGGTAAACCGCGCCGAGCCGTTGAAGAGCTATGATATGTGCACCATTTGAGATGAATCTCAGAATTCATTTCTGATATACTGTTAATGAAACTGAATGCAGCACTCCATGTCAAGAGGTCCTGGCCGAAGGATCGGGGTGCACAGTAGAGTTCGGCAAATACGAGCTAGTAACGCCCCATAAACCCCAAGTAAACCCTGAATGAACTCTGCTGCGCATTTAGAGGAATTAAAATTTGCAGCTCATCTAGGGTAAAAGGTAAAGGTAAAGGTGCCGGCGTTGATCAGTCCCCTGAGGACGCGCCGCCGCATTCGTGTTCCATTCAAGTCGTAGATGCATAGTGAATGCGTATTTGGCCTATACAATGACCTGCGGGAACCTTCCCAGACAAGTCTGGTACCAATTTACTCGACCCCGGAGGGGTGGAAGGCTTGGTTAGCCCGAGCCGGGATCGATCGCTCGACCGTGCGGGTGACAGCAGCGCCTCTTGCCGCTGCACCACGCGGATCTCCATCTAGGGTGTCTTTCGAAAATAAAAAGTAAAAGGTATGTTAGTCGGCGTTAACAGGCCCTAAGGACGCGCCACGCACTCCTCAGCCATTCAGTGGTGGTGAGTGTGTACAGGACCCACGCAATGACTTGCGATGGCCAGCCGGTATTCAAATCAGCGCGTTCGCCTTTGCAAATGTGTTTGCTACCAATTTACCTTACCACGGAGAGATGTGAGGCTTGGTTAGCAAGGGTGAGATTCGGTCGCTCGACCACGCAGGTGTTAGTGGCGCTTTTTCACCACTACACTACGTGCGCCACCTATTCTGAGAGCAAAGGTAAAAGGTAAAGGTGTTGGCGTTGTTCAGCCCCCTGGGGGGGGGGTGCGCCGCATTCGTGTTTCATTTAAATCGTAGAGACATGGTGAATGCGTATTAGGCCTACAATGACTTGCTGGGGCCAACAGCTATACCAGGTCAGTGTGTTGACTCTACCAGATGAGTCTGGTGCCAATTTACCCGACCCCGGTGGGATGGAAGGCTTGGCTAGCCCCAGACGGGATCGATGCCTTGACCGTTCGGGTGTCAGCAGCGCCTCTTACCACTGTACCATCGTCTAAGAATCCAGATCTAGGTCCCTTTGCCCATCACTCCCACCCTCAGGGGTCAGCGCCTCAAGCAGCCTCCGACGACGTCCCGTCGGGGAGCCAAGCGCGCCTCCCCGCTGCCGATCGCAGCTGTCGGTCGGTCGACCGCCCGGCCGCGCTGTCGCAGCAGAGCGAAGGTCGTGTCGGCACGCGACGCGGCAGCGGCGCGGTCGGCGAGAGAGTGTGGGCACGGGGTATACGCAGACGGCCGCGTCGCGTCAGCTGATGCGCCGCGGCCGCGCCGAGTGCATTTCAGCCGGGCGGGCCTAAAATCCTCAGCTGGTCGTCGCCAGCGATCGCCTTCCGCGTCGGTCGACGTCATTCCGCCGACGCGCTTCCGCTCCACATGCGGTACTTTCGGTGCTGTTGAACCCAGTTTTCGGTCTTTGTACTTGAAACATCAGCTGTTCTCCGCTCGTCTTGTCTTGTAGAACTCGCCAGTTTCGTTTCGCCGTCGTGTTCGGTAATCGCTGCGTTTTGTTGGACCTTGTTATTGTCCGCTGTTTTCATTTTCTTCATTGTTTCCACTCTTGTATAATTTCGGACTACGGAGCCACCTGGTCAGTCATTTAGTATGTTCTGAGTTGAATTGCAAAAGTAGGAGGTAACGTACATCTCTTAGCAACCAAGATAATGGGACTAGTAGAACTGTTGTATTTGCCGTATTTCTAGAATCGACAATCGCGAATTCCAAAGGGCCAATAGAATTATCTGGTGCTGTTGAGATTGCAGGGTCCAGATCGAGAAACAATCCGGGCCCGTACGCTTCCACAATATCGACTCCAGGGGGTGTTCGAGCACGAAGAATCCGAGAATATATATTCCGAATCAATTTGTCTCTTTTTGAAAAATCTAGTGAGTATAATAACAGTAACAAAAAAAGACATCTGCTGGCTGCACCCAAATCCCGTACATCACCGCAAGTTCTCTCGATAATGTCGCGTTCTTTGTGTTCCTAGGAAATGGTGTATGTTTGGAAGCTACCTAATTGGGTGGATGCGTAGGGTGGGTATCCCTTCACCTCTTCATCGGTATTTCATTCGCTTTAGAGCAAATAAAAGAGAAAGTCCCAGCATTGAGAAAAGAATTTATTTACAGTCTAATTTCAATCCAACCGTGTCATATAATGCGGACCTACCTGGAAACGCGACTCCTTGACAGCATATGCTTTTCCTTTTGATGTACAGATAAAATTTCAAGAGTGCAGGAAGAAATCAAAGATCCTACACGAAACTGTGACCGATTTTCAGTACTTCAGTCTTCATTGCGTGTAAATCCCAGTTCATTTCGGCGATTGCGACAAAATTCTAGATATTACGGCCAAGCTTTGCGCAAAAAAAAAGCGCGAGGTAGAGGTTACCTTTGTCCAAAAAGCTGTACCAGAGTCGTGGTTTCAGGCATGCTATCTGTGTGATCGTTCTCAGAGCTCTTGTTGATCAGACGTTCTCACGTAAGTAGCTCTTAGCGAGCTATAAACTTCACGGCAGATGTGCCATTGAGTAATAACCATTGTTCGCCTACCCACCCACTCTAGAGTAGTTTCGAAGTTGTTGAGGACATTTTTCTCCGGAATAGTTCTTTGTCAGGTTGACAGCTGCCAGCTCCTGAGCATCCTAAGCTTTGTGAAGTCAGCAGATGAATGTGGATTTTTTTCGAGTCTGTGCAGACGTGAACGATGAGGTCTGCACTCATGAATGTCGTATAAATCTCGGTCCAAGGTTTTTGAAGTACGGTTCTTTACAGCACTTTCACATGGTGACTTTTATTGAAATACGATTCCTTTATCCTCACGTATAAAATCCTTCACAGTGCTAAACAAAGTGAGCCACAGTTGTGCTCGAGAATCACCCCCTGCGAAATGTTCGATATATTGCCCGAAGATTTCTATTGATCAATTATCCATTCAGTTATTCATAGGCGCAAGACGGAAGCATCTTATTCTCACCATTTTTACTGCAACATACGAGAAAATAATCCTTTAGTAACCCTCTAAACTACAAAACTCAGCCTCGTACCACTCCTCTTTCCAACTTCGAGCCTATATCACTGGAACACGGAAATAGTCTAGTAATGCAGCTCTTTTTCATTTTTTGTCTGTCAAACGGTTTGCTGGGACGGGAAACAGGTGATGGTTGTGGTGTGCTTCAACCACCTGGAACAGATAACGGACGCTTTATCGCCCACCTTACGATGTACTGGTACTCTAGTAGGGGTGTATATGACATTTTATCAGTCTATCGGAGAGATAAAGTTTGCCCTTTCAGCGGTTTTTAAAGGGGTAGGTAAGGAGTAGCTTTTGCTGTGTTTATATCAGCACTGTTTAGCAAGCAGTATAAGTTTTTTGCGTCATCCCGTGAAAGGTCGATATAGAGGCAGGGATCTTCTTCGGAAGGGGCAAGACTCACCCGATAAACAAGATCCTGTTTCCCAATGAAAACGGTACTTTCCACCTGCATGAGTTGCTAACCAAATGAAATCGAAAGCGTTCAGTTTTGCCTACTTCAATGTTTACTGGTTAAAATGGTGTAGTTGGTTATGGGCAACTCGATGCGAAAGGACTTCTCTAGACCTGGATCACATTTCTTTTGTGATTCTTAAAGGATTCCATATGTGGCTTCTTTTTTAACGCCAATCGGTACGCCTTTCAAATGTGAGAGTGACAGTTACCTCAGGAAAGCGCTTCCTTGAGTCTTTTACTTGGTTTTGGAATACGTCGGTTGTTATTACTAATGAGAGCTGGCTCCAAGTGGTGGAGTATTTGCCTTTGCATAAGTGGGTTTTTCATGGAGCTTTGCTATTCCTTAGCTGATTCATCGCGAATTCTTGCTGTGGGCCGTGTGGAGGGCCCGTGTGGTACAGTGGTAAGAGGCGCTGCTGACACCCGTACGGTCGAACGATCGATCCCGGCCCAGACAAACCAAGCCTTCCATCTCTCCGGGGTCGGGTAAATTGGTACCAGGCTTGTCTGGGAAGGTGAAGACACTGACCTGGTATAGCGGCTGGCCCCCGCAGGTCATTGTATAGGCCAAATACGCATTCACCAACCTCTACGACTTGAATGGAACACGGATGCGGCTGCGCGTCCTCAGGGGACTGATCAACGCTAGCACCTTTACCTTTACCTTGTTGTGGGCCTCCAATGATTCCTCGGTCGTTGGTTTATAGTTTTTCTCCTCAAATTTCTGGAGTGCTCTTTTTAACTGATGTGCAGCACTGTCTTCATGCGTGCGCCTTCCTTTCCCGAAACTAGACGAAATGAGCAGGAGTCTTGTATTCATCTATCTGCTATGCGTACATTGAAAATGTATTTGCGTATCCTAATCTCCCCCTCTGGCGTATGTCGTATCATGTTTTTAAAAGTTGTTGTCGCGCTTCCTGTCTAAAGTGTCTGCGGTTCAGGTAACCCATAGGGCGAACGTCCTGCGACGAGAACGGCACACGAAAATGGTACGATCGGAGAGTGCTGACGAAGAGATGGCCGTCTCGGACAAATACGACGTCGTCGTCGCCGGCAACGATGACGATGACGATGACTTCTCGCCACAGCCGATCTGGCATAACGGAAACGGAGGAACACCATCAGAAGCCGGCAAGGGGAATACGATGCCACCGGCTAGGTGTGTGTTGAACGTCTCTTTCTTCACCACTATTTCTATTTATTACGATTCTTTTTTGACAAGTTTATTGTCATATCGTCAGAAACTGGGCAATGCACTAGTCAAAGAATTCCATGTAAGCCTTGGGAAACCATAACAAGTTGCAGCTTTTTTGTTTTCTGTACCTCGCCTCTGTTTGCTTTTCATTCAGAGCTTTGGTTAATTGTTGGTCAAACCCATTCCAGATGATTTTTTCCTAAGTCGAATTGTTTCACGGCCATTGCGGATTACCAGCTTTAGACTGCCTGTTCATCTAAAATTATCTGGTCAGAAATTCAGCGGTATCACCACGGCAATTGGTTTACCTCGGCGATATGGGCAGTGTGAGTAGTGGTGTAGTACGGGTAGAATTCAGCTCCACTCCCTTGAGCGTAGTAGTTTCTCTTTCGGATGAAATTCTTGATAGCAATCCATCCATCAGGCGGCCCAGTTAAGATTATTTTTTTTTTTTGAATTCGGCATAGTCTTTCATGGACCTTCCAATAGTACAAATCGTATTTCGTTGGACTGTAGTGGTTGTTAACGCAGAAACAAACATAGTGTACACTTTACTTCTTATTCTTGAACTGGCCGATATGGCGCAACTGCGCTTTCCTTCACTACGAGATCTGTTTTGCTGTTCCACTATTTCGCCTCCTAAGCGATATTAAAGTCCTTGATTCACCTTTCTTGCATTTCTTTCTGCACTACTGCCTTTACATCCGAGCGCTGATCGAACGGCGCATGTCGGATGGCGGTCTACGCGGCGCCGTTTGTGCTGATGGCAGCAAAATGAGCAGCTGATCTATCGCACACATACATACACACATATGCCACATGTGACTAACCGCACTGGTGGGCTATCGAGTGGCTGGAGTCTCGCTGCGTGTGTAAAGGCTGGCTGTTGGAGAGGTGGCGTTGGTGAATTTCTGGGAAGTCGCATATGTTCTCGGAAAATGAGCGAGTGCAGGTTTTTTAAGCGAACGAATGCACTTAGCATCAGAACGAAGAGAGAAGCACAGCAGGGACTGGTCGTTGGTCATCCATTACTTCAACGTCGTGGGTGAAAGCCTACAAAACAGGGTTTCCAAAGAGCCATTTGGTAGATTTCGGCCATATGTGGAACTGTCATCATAATTTCGTTATGTAATGGTCAGATGCGCAAACGCTCATAGTTATAGAAGTCGGTTGCTGTTCAAGAAAAATGGTCTTGAGTAGAAGAAATTGATTGAAATGTTTTCAGGCATTTTCTGATCAACAGGTAGCCATAGTATGTAGGTAATTACAAGGTTCCACTATTTTATTCGTTTCTTCGTTGGATAAAGATGAATAGTAGTACAAGATAAACAAGCTGAATGTAAGCCTGGATTGTATTCTTTCGATGCTCTAAGTCGATCTTCAAGAGCTGGTTTTGAGTGACTTTTTCTTGCCGCGCTGCACGTAAAGACGTGCTGAGCTTCGAAGGTTGTGAAAGTGTGGTTTTACCTTGTATGGTCTACTTTTATTTTATCATCAGAGGTACGCTTCTGTGGAACGCAAGAAAGCGACATGGGGTTTAGAAAACAGAACCCAGTTTCCGCCTAGGATAAGTCTAGGCCTCATTTCATGTATGACCAACATCATTGCTCCTCTAGTCGTTGATTTTGGGCTTTTGCTAAATGTTTTACGCTTGTTTTGTCAATATTGACTTTCGACTAATGGTGCTCGTTTTATGGTGTGGATCGGTTCGCCCAGATGAAACCATTGATTTCAGACCAACTTCTCGCTCTGCATCGTCATTATCGCCAAATTCAAGCGATCCAGACCGTCGGCTGAGGCGACAAATTGCAAACTGCAATGAGAGGAGACGAATGCAATCCATCAATGCGGGCTTCCAATCACTGCGAGCACTCCTACCGCGCAAGGTGGTTTGTATTTTTGGATTTCTATTACCTTCTGTTGAATTGTGGCACTTTGTGTATTGTTACCATTTTATTTCCCGACAGTAGAATATCTATGGTGTTCAAGGAAGGTGAGAAGTTGTCGAAAGCGGCGATTCTGCAACATACGGCGGACCTCATCCAACAACTGCAGAGCGAGCGGTCACGTTATTCTGACAAGGACGAAGTTGGAGGCAAAAAGCCCAAGCTAGAAAGTAGGTCTAGATTTAATATTTGGGATTCGCTTCCCTATTCAAGGTTTCTGGTCCCAAATCCGTCATCCTATTGGGCGCCTTCTGACGCCGTCATATGTCCGTAGTTTGAAGAGCCGTTGCTCCGTTCCTTGGAATCAGATGCATGTTCCTAATTGAAACACTACAGAACAACAGACCTAAAGCAGCCATCGAGGGCTCAGATGCGTGAGTAGCACACCCATAATGAATCCCAATGATTCTCGAATCGTCAACGTGACCAGTGGGATCATACCTGGTTTATACGGGGTCTAACAGAAGTCATTAGTGCAGTGAAAACTTTCGGACACCTCGAATAGCGCGCAAACTCTTGCTCATCGACGCGCTGTGGGGTTTATTGGGGGTAAATGCGGGTCGCAGAATTCACACCCTATGTAAACCCAAATAACCCTCTACATGTTGCTGAATCACGACTTGCGCGTCATATGGGGTAAGTTTCGATATATATATATATATATATTCCAGGTACAACGTTCCCGAATTTGGGCCTAGGAATTGAATCAAGGAAGATTTAACCTACTTTTGTCTTTAGTAAGAGCCAGCGGCAAACATTTAGCTCAAAGACGAACTCTTAATGATGCAAGTCCGGAAATCGCAAGCCGTAACCAAAAGTAGTGGAGATTGCTAGTGCTCTGTTTAGTTGACGAATGTGCGGAATACGATCAACAGCGTTCGATGATTGATCGTCTTCAAATAGCGCTGGAACGGGAGCGTACGACGCGTATGTTTCTCGAGCAACAACTGAATCAGATGCGGGAAATGTATCAGAATGGTCTGAATGGAAACGTCTCGATGAATCCGAGCAGCAGTCCACCGCTGCAGCCTGCGCCTCAACAACATCCAACTCCGCAGCCGCCAGTAGCCAATTCGGCGGCAAAAATCACTATCACGACGACGACGATGAGCGTTCATGATTCTGTGATTCGGCCGACACCATTAATAGCTCCGATTTCAGGTACAATTTCTCTTGTGGCTTTCTACTTCTTTTAAGTTTTCTTCTTTTACTTTTCATGCAAATTATTTGACTTAATTCATGTTACAAATAGGGTTTGAGAAGACGGTATGTTCACTAAGGAAGTGTAGAATTCGAAGTGGATCATAATGGCGTTATAGCACATGTTGATGTTTGGAACTTGCTCAATTTGATGATTCATTCGTAACAACTTGCTGTTCTCACTATTCCTTCCAATGAGAGTGTGGTATCTATCTATCTATCTCTCTCTCTCTTTCTCTCTCTCTCTCAGGTTACTCTGCCGATTGTATAACCCAAGGCGATTTTGTAAAAATGTGCTGGAATTATCCATGGTTTCTGGGATCTCGCATGTCAGTTCATCATTCAGTTTTTCATTTCAAGTCATTATGAAACCACCTGGGCTTATCTGAGGGGCTCCAGGGAACCGGGTCTAAAGAGGCAGTGAGTGCTGTTTCATCGTAATCCTTATACCCATGTGAGTCGGAAGAAATAGCTGCTCTCTTGGAAAAGGTCTGTCGAACAGAGTGTTTTCTCTTATCTTATTCAGTGTAGTTTTCTTGTAGGCCAATTTTTTTATTCGGGATGTGCAGGGTTCAACATTTTTGTTCAATGTAGAGCACCTTTCTCACTTCTCTTCTTTGGCTCGAGTTTCCCTCGTCGAGTTCCATTTGCGTTTAGAGTCGGGTGTAATTTGTGAGCAAGAGATTGTCTATTAAATTCGTGTATTTGAAATTTTTCGCTTTTCTAAATAACATTCCTACGGCCAATGAGATTGTTTTCAGTCGACGTGTCGCCGCGAATGGCTGTTCCTTTACCGCCGACGCCGTCGCCTATGCTGCCGCCGCCGTTAGCTTCATCAGCTTCGTCGAGTGGTCCATTATCAGCACCATCAGCGTTCAGCTCATCGTCAATCTCCGCGCATCGTTCACTGCAGACGATTCTGGACGCCATACGCCACTTAGAAGGTGGCGCTTTAGTGCCGCCAACAGCATCACCAACGCCGTCATCCCAAGCTCCATTGGTGCGGTAATTCAGCGTTGGCTGAGCTTTAGATAGCAGTTGCAGTGGCATTCCTGGTGCGAATTCAACTCCATCAGATAGTCGTTGTTTCCATAGAGAGTTAGGTGCTAGTGTCTAAGTTCCGAAAAGAATATACAAAAGGAAACAACCGCTGGTTCTTTCCTATTAGAGGCGAGACCATATCACGTATATTAATCACGGCTTACGTAGAGATATTCACCAGGGCACTTCGGAGGTGTACGGCAGGCTTTTCTCGACGTCGAAACTGTTGCAATCGAAGATTTTTGGAGTACCATTGTCATCAAACGAACAGCTTGAAAGTCAGGATGTGTTTCGATGTCGTTCACGCTTCAGAATCGTTCAGGCCTATGAGAACGAAATGTCCGTTTGATTGTGTGAGGCGTAGCTTCATCCTTGAGTGAAATAACGAAAAATTCTGACTGCCCGGTCGTTCGTCCGACTCCAAATAGCTTCTTGTGCGCAACAGACCCGTTGTAAGGCAGCCTGCTTGTACTTTCTGAAGTGTCCCTCATTTTCATCTCTTCAGTCTTGCACTCCGCTTGTTATTCTTTCCAATCTCGTTTTGGTTTCTCGTTAGCTTGTTTTTTTTCACCATTTTGTCGTCCTGTGAAGCTCTTTTTCGTTCCGGTGCATTGTGTGTGTTACACTGTAATACTTGGTTGCTATCCGGTCAGTCTCATTTGTTATTTAACCCCACTTGGTCATCACGTCGCTAGTTTTCTTATTTTTTATTTTTCTTACACAGTCCTTTTGTCAGATTTTTTTTTTTGAAAATAATTTTTTGGTCTCGGAGCGTGTGATGACCAAGGGTTTATTGCTTTGCTTTCTATACGTTCTGCCAGTATGTGCGAAGGAAAAGGGCGATAAGTATGCTTCACTGGAGTTCCTACGATCCTTCACTGAGTCATTGCTCCCAGCGGTCTAGAGCATCGTTTGTATTCTTTAGCACTGTTGTTGTTATTTTTCGTCATCATCGTCACGCCGTACCTTCTGAGGATTTTGGTTTTGTTTTTGAATTACTTTTCTCGTGTAATTGTTGAATGCCGTTTTCGGTACATAGCTCGCATCGTAGATAGCGTTAGATTCCGAATATGATAGTATGTCCATATTGAAAACTGAGTATGCCCGACGCTATCTGACGACGCGTGCTGTGCATTGAAATCGGAATTGTTTTGTTTTTCCTTGAATCCGTTTCTCTTTATCGTCTTTCGGATTTGTGCGATGGCATCTGGCCGGGAGTAATAATTCCTCTAATCACTGCCCACCCAAGTTCTTTTCTCTACCACTTCGTCATTGTCTCATCCTCAACATCCGTTTTTTATGTTTATGATCTGAGTACGTTTTCGTTGTCTTTGAACCGGACCGCTTTCCTGTGCAGGTGCACCTAGTTCTTAGCCGCAACTTGCGTTCGCGGCAAGTAACAATGCCAGATCGGATCCGCCTCTAGACGGAACCGACTTCTGCCCAACGCTCCGTGCTTGTTCAGGTACATTCGTTTTTCCAGAGACACGCCCGCTTATACGGCCTGTCACATCACGTAGCATCGCAATTTTGTTTTTCCATGGGAATTTAGAGTAGTTATGTGACATCACTACGGTAGACGCAATTATTAAGCGAGAGTTCTTTTATTTACGGCTAAGAAAAGAGTTTACGAGATATTGTTTTAGAAGAATAACTTGTCATCAGTGTATGTTGATTCCGTTGTAGTGGTTTGTAACGCTGAGTTTATTTTATACCATTACGATTATGCGATGTTATCGTTACTGGCGTGCCGCGCTTTTATTATTACGCTTGTTGTAGTTGACCTATTCGTAGTATCAGCCGTTTATTTTATAAGCGTTACCACATTGTTTCGCAATATATGAGTTTATATCTGAGTAAATTGTTGTGAAAGAAATTATCTCATATTTCAAGGACATTAATCTGTGCCTCCTAGTGCCTGGATTAGTAATTAGAATACGAAAAATTTCCATTAGATGGTTAGTTATAATTTTTTAACAACTCGGAGAAATATGAAGTGCAAGTACTGATTACCCTCGGCGTTTGCCTACATGTTGGTTCCCGCCGTAGTCCCGGTATGACGTTCGTTGAACTTTCCCTTTTTTTTCTTCTCAATGTTGAAGGTGATATTCTTTTTAGTCGTTTTTCTTTTCCGAGTTATACATCTATATGATCTGACTTAACACATGAAAACAAATTTTTGGCCAACGTTTGTACAATGTTTCCGCTGTGCTGACAGATTTACCCTTTTTCTCATTTGCCGGCCGTTCGTGGTGGAGGCAGTAAGCAGAGTATTTAACATGTGCAGGATCTATCTCATATTTGCAAGCAGTACCTAGCAATTCAATATGGTCTACCAAACAAATGAGAACGATGACGGTGACCGCAGTTTAGTTGACATAATTTTGTGAGAGAAAAGAGGCAGGTACGGCTGGATCGTTCCTTAAGCTTTGTTATGTGAAATGAAGGAGAATTTGGGGAAGTATTTCTGGAATATCGGGGCCGTCTTCTCCTCTCTCCCGAGCAGGTGGACTCTACCTAAGCGGGTATCCGCCTGAGCCCACTCCATTCCCCGCGGGTGGATTTTAACCGAAATCCGCGGTGGAGCAGCAAGTTAGCAATGGGGCGCGAAAGCGCTTTCTATGGAAGAGAGATTTAAGAATTTTCTGTACGATTTGGTTTTTTGTCCATGTCTGTCCAAATCATCAGCAACTGGTCCATTACGAGTACTGAATTTCTCTAGCAAGGTTTACTCATTTGCTTAGAGCAATGTAAATCTGACTGCTGCGGTCCAATAATTAGGACAATTTTGGCATTTTCGACATCGTTTATCGAGAATGATGTTCTTTCTTTCATTCTTGTTTGTATTTGTGTTCGTCTCTTTTCTTGGCCACTATGATGATATCTTCCATCCAAAAAAGCGGCAAGTTATAGGACTGTAAAAGTAGAAAGTAAAAACATCAACAAACAGAAACCGAAAATGTTTGTAGAAACATAAAAAATTGATTTTTTTCAAAATTTCAGAGCAAACTGTAAAACAATGTAGAAAACGAAAACACGAAAACACCGGGGGCATGTTAGCAAAAAATGAAATCAAAGAGAAAATATTAAAATCTATTTTACTCAGAAAGCAATTTCGCGTCCCACTGCTAAATTGCTGCTCCACTGACGTCCGGTTAAATTCCTTTGTTCGGGCAGGAAAAAAAGAAAAGAAAACCCCAGAAAGAGCGAGATAGTGTGGGAATGGGAGAGGGTGCAGAGAGCATGAGAGAGTATGGGATAGGGAAGAAAGTGCCAGAGAGCGCGAGATAGCATGAGACAATTGAGGAAAAAAGAAAGAAAACCTCAAAAAGAGCGAGATAGAGGGGAAAAGGAGGAGAGTGGTAGATGGCGCGGAAGAGTATGGGAGGGGGGAAAGTGCTAGAGGGCAAGAGAGTGTAGGGGAGAGGGAGGAAGGTGCCAGAGAATGCGAGGTACTATTGGTTGAGGGAAAAAAGAAAGAAAACGCAAGAAAGGGCGAGATAGTGTATTAAACGGAGGAGAGTGCTAGAGGGCGCGAGAGAGTATGGAAAATAAATGACTGGAAACCAGTGGGATCCTGTCAATATAGAAGAGATAATAATAAAGAAAATAATATGGCGTCCATGAGGTAACGCTGCGCTCGGTGTTTTTACCATTTTCGAGCGAAAAGCAACATTTTTCAAACCAAATTCTACATTTTTCAGCCCAAATTCAACGTTTTTCAACCAAGCACAACATCTTTCAAACAAAATTCAACACCTCCCTGATGAAATTCAACAATATTCAGATCAAATCCAACACTTTTTAGTTCAAATTCAACAGTTTTCAAACCAAATTCAACACTTTCAAGACCAAATTCAACACTCAAGACCACACTGAGCGTTTTCAATTTATGTAACAGTACTTCCTGCCGACTTTTATGTAAGGTTTACTTCCTTCAAACAAATCAAGTACTCCAAAAATAAGCCACTCTCATCAAAAAATAATTGAACACGATTGACACTTTTGTCTATTCTGTATCTGTATTCTACCTATGTAGGTGTAACTTGAAGTTTCTGCTTGTTTTGAAATTTGTGCTATTGTTCCTTGATTATCTTGTGGAAGATTTCATGATATGACATGCAAAGTTTTGAATTTGACCTGGAAAGTGTTGGATTTCGTTTCGAAACTGTTGAATTTGACTGAAAAATTGCTGAATTTCATCTGAAAAGTGATGAATTTGAGTTGAAAAAATGTTGTGCTTAGTTGAAAAACGTTGAAATTGGTTTGAAAAGTGTTGAATTTGGTTCGAAAAACGTTGCTTTTCACCTGATGGTATATATAGGTCCTTTCCACGCCTCGAATCAGCCAGTGGCAGTTGACCTGGCGCCGAATTCCTCGAGGGGTTTGCGTGTAGCAAACTATGAGATGAGTTTGAATGTGACCTCGGTTGAAGGTGGATGGCGATGGGTGTGATTATGGCATCGATAGTCATCCCTCCTGCGATCAGGCGTCTCTACGGTGGGTTGTTAACAAAGAAAAATTCTAATTGTTCGTAATAATGTTCGTAAAATGTGTTCGCAATTGTGTACGGCCTTACCTTCTATTGTGGATCTATTAGTGTATTTAGTCAGGCACTCACATCATTCTTAGTTTCTCGTTAAAATTGTATTGCCCGACTTTATTATCAGCCTAGCGACATAGAGAGGCCTCTGGGATTATCCATCGGGGAAGCTATTCTTCTCTGAGCTTTCATGACCACGAGTTTCGTAGCTATAACAAGAAATTTTAGCGTTTGACGTAGTGATCTCTTCTGATGAGTTGCGCTGTCTAGTATCAACTATTATCTCACATTGAAATGGAGTCTTTTTTATGGCTACTGAAGGAACCCTGGAGCGGATGAGCCACCAATTTCTAGCCAACAGAGAGCATTCTTCTACTTTGGAGGACTTAGAAATACATATTTGAATTCAGCGTACCCGCTTTTGAGGATTCTAAACAGAACAAAGAGCGGTAAGGAAGCAACAATAGTCTTTGAAAGTTGAGAACAGTTTCCTCGTCCCCACTATATTAGTCTGCGGGTAATTAAGCTGTACGTGGGGTACGGTATTTTGGGCGGTTGCTGGGACGAGCGTTCGGCCCCAGGAAGTTTCAGTCAATTCAGGACATGTGTATACATAGGCTTTGTTCACCACATATTATGGTCGAATATGTACGGATTTGTTCTCTTCGGGCAGTTCTATGCATTTCTATCTTGAATTTTTGTCTCATTAAGTCTTTCAAGGCTCTGTACATTGAATTTCGGTGAGATCCAGGGTTCTAAGTTACCAGTGCTCCAAGTTTTCCCAATGAAACGAACCTGTTCTTGATGAGTAAAGGTAAACTAGTAGGTGTTCATCAGTCGTCTAACTGTAAGAAGGTGACATGAATTTGTCTTCCATTCAGAATCGTAAAGACATGCTGGGTGCGTAATTGGCCTATATCATGAGTTTCTGGGAGCGGCAGCTATTCAGTTCAGCGTTTTCAACTTTTCGTGCAGGTCTGGTACCAATTCACCCAACTCCGGAGGGATGGAAGGATTGATTAAGTCACCCTGAGAATTGTGTAATTTTGCAAAAGCTACTGCTATTTTACTTTTGTTATCTTTTGCAAAACTCGCTTTAAAATGGCTATCGTTTTTATCTGAAGTTGAAAGTACTTTAGCTGGCTTTTCCTATTTACCGTGTCTCTGGATGACGGTTCTTATAGGAGTCGACAGCGTGCGCAGCGGCTTGCAACTGTCTGTCCTTCGTTCACACCCGCCATTTAAAGAGTACTGGGTGAGTTTGATTTTAATGTCGAAGAGGATCTCATCAAAAATTCTGAAAAAAGTTTCCAATTAAAAAAATTTTCTTCTCAGCAACTACACAGAAGGTCATATAGCGCTGTTCCTTCGAAATGACAATGATGAACAGTGCTCTCACTAAATGCACTTTTTTATTTTCACTGTTTGGGCTACTCTGAGTAACCATCGGAGGAGGGAATGCTTTATGAGGTGTAGAGAGGTGTGAATTATCCTTTCGTGGTTATTATTACAGAAATTTGGCAGTCGACGGAGGGAAAAAAGCGACCATAATGTGGAGTCAAGTTTTCCTCACAGACTTTCCGTTATACTGATTTTCGAGACTTGATCCTTTGTATTATGTTTCGAAGTAGAATTTAGTGAGGTTTTTCACGTGGTACAAGGTATCATTTGAGGTATAGGATGTAGTTGAGGTCTAGGTTTGTAATTTGAGCTCCTATGCTTCGAATTTTTTCTCAGATTTGTTTTCAGTATACATCGACATCCGCTGTTTGTTCTTCTACAATTTATCGTGATGGCTGTTACTGTCGTAGACTGCTGTGAACGGATGGCTACCATTATAACTTCCTACATTTGTTGACGTTCCCGTTTACCTGGAGGTGTACAGGTCAGTGGTGGTTTTGTTGTTTTGCTGCAATTATGTATTCATGTACATAGTTAGAGGTTCAATGTGTGACTCATGTCTGGTTTTCCAATAGTTGGTGTGTTGTGTCATTTATCGACCGCGTGATGACTGATTTTACTATTCCATAAGGAGATATGAGATGTACCCGAATTATTCTATGGCTATGATATACCGAGCGATTCATTTTAACCGAACTTTCCACCCTTCAGATCCTTCAAAAGCAAATTGACGACGAAACTGCATTTTTCCTCAATCCGAAAGAACTTTGCTGAACTTTGTGGTGATCCTATTTAGCCCATGTTTTAATTATGTAACGGTCCAAGTGTCACTCTAGGCAGCACCATGGATTATTCGTTCACCATGGATTATTGTGCAGCTGTCATCATGGTATATATGTACTCCTGCCTTCAATATTTTAAATTACATATCGTTATTGGTATAACCATTCGCTACTTCCATTGGGCCCTCACTTTCTGTCACAGCAAAAAGATAGTTGCAAATGGGTGTTATTATGAATTAGAACGGGTTACACGTGATGCAGCCGACGGAGGCACTACTTTACGTCGTTCCTCTTTCTGAGCCTTCCATCCCTCCACGGTCGGTTAAATTGGTAATAGACTTGTCCGGTGAGGTGAGGACACTGACGCTCTCGCAGGTCATTGTATTTAACTAGAGGTCAAACACGTATTCATCATGGTTAAACGACTCTGATTGGAACACGAAGAAGTGGCACATCGTTTGCATAGGGAGACGGATCAAATCGACTTATTTACTTTTACCTTTACATCACGATCTGGCGAGCATGAGATTGAAATTTTTATTTCTTAAATATGTACACAAGACTTCTGCTTTTTTGGCATTGTGATACTTCGCTGAGTAGTAACTTCATCGATGGTATGGACTTTCTCACGAAGTGCTCTACTTATTGGACCCATAAACTTTATTAGTCGTGGCGCTAGTTCATCTCTAGTTATTCGGCAACTTTTTTTGAAGACTGAAACTGTCCAGCGGTTCTCCATTTTCGCACTTATCTGCACGAGACGCACCGTCTTTGTTCGTACCCGCCTCGCATTTTAGTTTCCTCCTCAATTGCAGCTTTTTTTCTACTCGTGTTGAGACTACTTATATTTGTTTAGGTAGTTACACACGCTTTATGTTTATATTTTTGTTCATTTTGCTTCTGCACCACAACAAACACCCTTTGACTATTGGTCCTTGTCCATTCGAAAATTTTCCTAGAATATTAAGCGTTCGTAATTACCTTCCCTTTAGGAATCGTTTAGACACCGCGCGGCGAAAATGCAAAATTGAAACGCAATCAATAATTAACGCCCTTGAACGAATTTGCTCCCTTGCATTAGTGGCGCAGTCCGATGGCGCCTAATATAGGCAAACCTACTGGTCGTTCGGGTTTTTATGAAGGCTGCTATTCCCTATCAAAGGACATTTTTACAAGATTCATTTTCGATTAATTTCTTCTATATGTACTTAATTATATGCCTATTTTTTTGCTTAGACGCGGCGCCACCGGACTGCGCCACTAACGCAAAGGAGCAAATTCGATCAAGGACGTTAACTATTGATTGCGCTTCGATTTTGCATTTTCGCCGCGTCTGAACGAGCCTTTAGGATGCGCCGTGCACTCCGCGTAGCTAATCCAGGCATCGTATATGAAATGACCCTATGCCTCTGAAACAGGGGTGGAGATCAGCCATTCTAGGACGACAGCCTTCTTTCCGGTATATTTTTTGTTATGACTAGATTAGATGCTTATTACATGAGAACACTTTATATGTTATAAAATTCCTTCCAACAGTATCACATTATTCAAGAATGGCTATTGTGTTACGGTGGATCGCGGACTGTAAATAATAGCAATCTTATGATCAACTAAATTTCGACAGGATTTATGACATCTCTTTTTGTGTTCGTTTTGATCATATATAGCACCAATAAGTTTGTGAGCGACAACTACGCGGAATAACAACCTGAGCGTCATGAAAATTGAACAAAGTGAAAACGATGGCAAGTTAGAAACTTTCGCAAATATGAATGTGGCTAAAAAGGAATTACAACTCGGCGACAATTTTTAGAAGTGCAAAATTCCCGTACAATATGATATCTTATGACGATCAATTTCATACTGCAATTGACATCTTCAATTATTGCCTCTCAAAAACGAGTTGGCGTTTCGATAGGAGCAGGTCTTTTCAGTTGGGAAAGTGTCTGTGTCGGTCGTGAACCCTAAAAATCGCAGTGTCGCTGGAAGCAATTGAGGAGCATTGGGGCAAACGCAAAACTCAATACCGTCTGACTGTCATCGAATATCGCCACCGAGCTTAAAGATCGCTGTCGGGCACTGTCATCTGCAGTTACTGAAATGGACGCAGTTGAGAACGCTTGCACCGAGTCTTCAGATCGAAATCGTCGAATTATTGTTGAACGTTGGCGGCGCACTCCTGAAAATCATAGGTGTTTATCCATCGTGTAAAGAATGTAGCTGTTGAGTTCCAAAGCTTTGGTCACCCACCACTGTCCTCGTCGCTATCGGAGAACTCTTCATGTGAGTACTCATCGCTTCTGCTGCGTATTGAGGGTGCTGGACGGTCGGCGGTCAGTTTTGGAGGCTCCGATCGGCATGGAGATACTCGAGGTGCAGGAGGAGATGGTACACGAATACCATCCGACGCAGAAGAAATCTAAATTCATTGATATCGTAATCGAGGAAGAGAACCAATGCAGAGAACTTCTTGTCATGGAAAGCACCTTGAGAGGAGGTTCAGATCGTGTAAACTTCCTCGGCAACGTTTCGAGACGAATCTCATGGGTTGGCGGTGGTGGAGACTGTAAAAAAGCACTTCGTACCGATATGGCACTCGGCTGCGTTATCTTTTTCAAATCGATATTCGTACACTATGCGGTCTACAAAAATATTATCGTTCAAAAATACCGCGTCTTTTCGTTGAGTCGGATTGGTGACGACGGAGCGAATTGTTCTCGAGTCGGACAGCATCATGCCGTTGGACACCGGTGGTGATCCGAAGAGCGTCAGTGTTCCTTGTGAAGCCATTGATGTGGCGAACGATGGCTGTGACACGGACTGGGTCAGAGATATCGTGTCCTGAAGCGAACAAATGAGGAGTGCTCAAAGGTCTCTCATAATCTTTGAAACCTTTGTGTTTTCCAATGGCACTGATTGCATGCTCAATCACCTCACTTCATGAAGCATGACCCTTGGCTTACCTGCCATTCTCGGAGTCTCCCATTTCTCCACGAGTAGTTCTCTGCTCCCATGTTCAAGTTTGAACGAACCGTTGGACCTCGGGACGCTGGATCAATGTACTGAAAACAAAAAAGTGGCTTATGAGAGCGATTTGCTTGAGTTGTATTCTTCCTTACCATGTAGGTATTTTCACGTTTTGGTTGCTTTCTGCTTGATGGTGTCGGAGGCGGCGAGTCCATGTATTGCGCTGTGGTATATTCCTGCTGCCATCCGGAGACATCAAACAGTGAGGAAATTGTCTGAAGATTCGGATTCTTTACCAAACTCGCATGGATTGCTATGTCGCTACGCTAACCTTGCCGTCTTGTCGAACTTTCACAACCGCCGTAACAGCTCCGATTAGTACTACAGATAGTGGGGCATTTACCAACACCCAAGCGACAAATTCGCTCTCTGATGGCACTCGACAACCGAAGAACGAGGGCCGCTCGTAGCTTATCGCGTGAGCAGTCATGAGAATCTGAAGGCAAGGAGAGACGTCTTTGAATACATGAATGTGTAACCCTGACCAAGAGATGACTCATGAAAATATGCTTTTCACCTAAGGACACTACCACTGAAAACTGGATGCTACAGGAAACTTACGGCTAGAAAACAAGGGCATATAATTGCCCACGAGAGTCGTATAAATGCACCACAAGGTCCGAATAACTCGAGCAGCTTTTCCTGCAGACGGAGGTGAGCCCATTTCGCCTTTGTTCTCACAGGAACGCGCAGCATTGAAGAGACATCGGACACGAATTTGTTGAGCCCTGCAGGCGCAGTTTTGGTCACCACAAAGCTTAAGATCTTACTTCTGCCTCGCCTACCGTATAAGTAACAAATCGTGATCAGAACCAGGAATGACAAGATGAACGACGGCAGACCAGAAATTAGTGCGTCCATGGAATGGAAAAGAAAGAACCCGCCCTGAAATTGGATGTTCATTTCTGGTTGCTTGCAAATGCTATTGTTCTCGAGAAACCGAAAGAAGGTGCTGAAACGTCTGATGTTCCGAGGGTACTGTTGATTCAATGAAGTGGTCAACATCCCCGAGCAGCTATTCGTAAATCAAAAACTGACGAATGAACAACGTACGCTGCTGCAAAATGGAATTTCAAACAGCAGTCCTAGGCAACAGATGGCAGCGATGATGCGTGCGTTCAACTGACGATTCCTCGACTGCAGCAGATTCATTACTGATGAAGCAAGCATCTCCACCCTGAAATGGATGTTTTGAACGAACGAAGTACAAATATGACTAGAAAGATAGCTGTACTGAAGCAGACGGGAGACCACCTGTGAAATTAAGACGAGGTAAAGGTACATTATCAAGAGCCACCTCAAAAGGTCGGAAAAGGTCTGAAGATGATGTCTGAAGAGAAAAGAATAAATAAATAAATAAAGATGCCTTAAATAGGCTACGAAATATTAACACGTTGACGACAGCGCCTGTTTCGCGTGTCTGGCACGTGGGACCAACCGATTTTCTAGTGCGCCGAGGCTGCGGCATCATGCCGGCATACGGCGAATTTTTTTCAAAATGGAAGTGAATAGTAAATCTCGAAGACTACATATACAGTCCTGTTATATCGTGGATTGTGACTATTCCTTTTTTGCAATGAAAATGGAAAAATAACAGCTGGAAGCCTTTAGAATGTCCTTTTCCCTATGCAGCTTAAAAGGAAATTGTTATTTGTTTATTGTTCATTATTTGTTTATTCTAATGATCAATATTTGTTTGTATTTATGTTTTGTTTCAGTGAACAGTATTTGTTTGCATTTAGTTGTTTCTTGCAATAACCATTATTTGTTTTTACTTGTAAAGAAAACTAGTGCGCAATCAAAAATTCTAGTAAATCATAAGCTGAGAATTGTTTTTGCGGACCACGAGATTTACAACGATTTCTAATCGTGAGGTATATAGTGACCAGACAAATATTTCCCAAAAAATCGGGATAAGTCAGAAAAGTAAATTTTAAAACTGTGACGCAGCAGTGCGTCACACGGTCCCACGCGGCCTAATACGTGTGACGCAGCATTGTGTCACACGGTCGTCAACGTGTTAAAACAGTGAATTCTGCGGTGGTGCGGTGTTATACGCTAAGGAGGAAGAATCTCATGGTACCGAAACAACTTTTTTGGAAGGCGCCAAGTCACGCCTTCTCAAGGTGTGCTGTAATCAGTTGATAGCCAAAACGGAAGCAGAATGGCTAGGCTTGGTTCAGACCTCGATCACGCCGAGGCTACTGTATTTCTAGAATATGATATCGACTTATCACATGGCACCTCGAAGTGAAGGAATTTATGGAAATATAGAAACACTTCGTATGGTAATTGTCGCTTACCATATGAATTCTGCATCGATAGCTGTGAAGACTATGGATGCAAAGAGGATGCTCATCCACAGCGGTCCCCATCGCATCAACTTTGTCATGCTGGGAGTGACTGTGAACACCATGTACACCGGATCGTGATCTAGAAACTCAACAATCATGGAGCGCCTTGAATGATTAACCGAGCAAACTCACCACTTATGGAGGAAATCTCTCGTCCTGATGAAATAGCGAGTAGTCCTAAGAACGAGAACAGCACCATGCTAGCGAGGATAGATGTGAGAGCGTTTCTGGAGCAGCCTTTTCGTATTTCATGGCACAATAAAAAAGAAACAGTATCGTACATCGTAATTAGGATGGCAGCATCACGATAAACGTTATTCCGAAATCGGCTATACGCTGCAATTGAGAACAGCGCTCCGGCGCCTACTCCAATCTCGAACAGAACTTGCTCAGCAGCGTCCAGCCACATCTGTAAAACCGTCCCGGAAATTCGGTAGCAAACTTACAAAGCGGTTTATGAACGATACCTTTAATGAGGAGATGCTCACTGATGCTGAAGAGAACAAGAATGTTAAACCGAGACTAGCACCAGGCAACGATAGTCCTCGAATGAGCAGAATAAAAAGCTGGAATTGATTCGGATTGCATAAGCTCGATAGTGTATCAGACGGTGAACGTAACCATCCATGACCCTACCCAAATCTACCGTTCTTTCTTCTAACTTGAACTAAATTTGATTGGCTAAAGGAGCAAAGAGAATTAGTTCGGACACAGTCGAGAATATCGGCAGAATCTAGGAGTTGTGGCGCTTGGAACTCACCAGCAGGTACGGGATTGTCGCAGTAAAACGAATGGCCCATGACATCCACGTCGTGCCGCGACAGACTCCAGCGAATACCAGTAGCCAAGCAGCGGCCAGAGCAAGCACTATGTGCTGTTTGGGTAACGTCCATTTGAGCGCCGTGTAGCTAGTCAGAGACAGAATATCGAGACTGAAACAATAGCCAAGAAGAGTTGCATGATTTGTTGTAGGAGTAGGAATATTTCATTTAATGGTGTCGGACAACAGTTTTGCTTCAAGAGCTTCGCCGATTGAATTGCGCTTCTGATTAAGCGAATTTATTTATTTGCACGTTTGGCGTGCGTCGTACAACAAAATACTAGATACTGTCAATGAACAACGAGATAAAAAAATAGGAAATACGAAATTAGCCCATTGTTCGTTCCTCAACTGATCGTATGTACCGCACGGCGACGCCCCAATGGGAAGAATAAGGGAATGATAACGAAACCTTAACGGCTCCGTAGGGACACACTGTTGATGTGACCCACAACGACAAAAAATGCAGTCCTTAAGGTCAAGCTACGGGCTAGCCCTCAGCTGTATGTACAATAGGGAAGTTTATGGTCCGCCTGGCGAAGCAACGGCTTAGCTTGGGAAACTGCGATTTCATATATCTTCTCCTCGTTTAGCTTTTCGTAGGGAATCTCAGTGAAAAATAAGTGTGTCAAGTAGCAAACTTCATAATTCTACTTAAAAGCCTGCTATGGTAGATATTCTCTGAAAATAGTTAAAGGAGATGCAGCTTACTGGAAGAATAATTCTGCTGACGTTAGTGTGGTGTTTCCTAAAGGCGAGAAATCCACAGCCGAGTCGGCATCAGTTAGACCTAAAATGAATAAGTTGAGAGAAATGGGCGTAGCGTTTGAGGTACTGGCATGAGCTATTTATATATTTATTCCAATGATGATAAGGATGCTAATTTTGAGTTCTCATCGATTCCTCCTTGGAAAGCAATGAGTGCTTAGGTGGCATGAGAGTATTCGAAGTAGTTTTATGAGCGTTTTCCTAGTTTAAATTGGTGATAATCGTAAGCGAAACCACGTAACTCTGTTCTCCCACGGTAACGGCTCTGAGATCACCACAGACACCACCGAATACCAGAGGTACTGCAGTGACCATGTAAGAATAGCGTTATGATAGATGATTACAGGAAGTGCTGCCAAGATGAAAGCCCAGCCTAAGCCTGTAAGACATGTATTTGAATAGGACTCGATTATTCTGCCGCAAATTCGGACTTCAGTGGAGGTATAGAAAAGGAATGGTACATACCACACGTTATAGGCATTAAGCGTTGGAAGGCGACGTCGGCCGTCTGTCCTGCGTACTGTCCTATACAGAGGTGCAGGTAGAGCATTGGAAATCCGATAAACATATGGCAGCAAAGGTACGGGACCAGGAAAATACCTGAGAATGTCTTTCTGAAGATCGCGTTCATTTTGCTGGTTGGCGTACTCACCTCCATACTGGCATACTTTCCCAGGAAATCGCAGCATATTGCCTATGCCAACGAGAAATGCCAAGCAGCATAACGAGAAATCAGCCTGAAGATGTAGAGTATTCATTTGTTGTCGGTATGAGGCGTGCTCAATTCGCACTAGTGTCCTCCACAGCTGCCTTATAAATATTTTCAATGCTTTGAAATTCTATCAGCTTAAAAATTCACCCTTTGCCTAATCTAAATTTAACAAGAGCTCTAATCTGAATAAAATCGATAGTATACTCTCCGCATAGTGTATTAATATTCCCATACGGAAAGGCGATTGCTGCAGAGAGGTATAGTAGTTTCACCACAGAAGCATGTTCACTCCACTATGCCTTTTAATAGACTATTAATAGCTACAACAGGACCGAAAATTATGTGGAAATCATTTGTGTCAGAAATTTAAAGCACATTATTCTGTAGAGTATCGATCAATTGATAGGATCTGAGCTCTCGCTTCCGAGCTATCATTTTCCATTTCTATTTACTAAGATTCTGTAACAATTTACTTAGAGATCAAGCGCGATGGGATCACATTCGTTATCGATTTTGCTCGCATAGGGTTGACACAGGACGAGCCCATGGCTTGGTCGTGGGGGTCTGGTATTTCCTTTCGTTTTGTTTTTGTTTTTTTTGTGACTGCCGATTTATTGTTTAGTGTCGCCTTTTCTTCCACAGCGTTTCGTTTCAGTTGTTTCCATGCTCAAAAATTCCTCATTTCAATGAGCTACGTTGGTGATGATGCCGGTTTTGAAGCCTTTTCTGCATTTTGATTCCTTAGCAGTGTCGCATCTGAACCATAGAAGACCCTGCTCCTGGGTATCGAATATACAGTACCGGGCGCGCCGCAAAGATAAAGCGGCGGCAGCGGCGCCCCGGAGCGCCGAAATGCGCCGTTTCGGTGTCCACGCATGGTGACCCGAGCGGAGTCAACCGCAGTTCATTTGCGCCACAACGGGAGGCCACGCCTGGTAGCTCCTTCGAGCCACCCCGTGGGCCCCCCTACTCCTAGCTTGGGCCGCTAGGAAAGGACGCGCCGCATATTTATATTCGGCGAGGAGGGGGCGGAGCCTTGTCGGTGATGAGTCACCAAGCGAGGGACCGAAGCGGCAACGGGATCCGAGAATAGAGGGGTCAAAAAATCGACTAAAAACAATTTTTACGAATTTAGGAAAAGTGTATATGGAGAGATAGAGCTCAAGCTGCTAAACTCGAATACGTACTTATTTTTGTGAATAAACCAAGGAGGCGGATAGGCCGCCCGCACGTAGGTTTACCGGTGTGCTTAGTAGGGTTTTTTTTTGTTGCTGTGTAGTTTTTGGTTGTTGAGAATATTTTTTTTTGTCGGTGTGCGTTTTTTTATATAGAAGTTGTCGCAAATAAAGCGGTTTTTGTTAATTTGTTGCCCACAAGGTTTCCATAGCAGGAGTAATTGAAGTCTGGCCACTAGCAAACAGTACACTTGTGGCACAACTTGGGGGCCAAGCCGATTGCTCCTGTTGCGGAAACTGTGGTGTAGTTAGCAGCTCCTGGGTAGGAACCTTGAGTGGTTGCTAACTCGTGCGTCGCGCTGCTAGTGAGTGTGGTTTTCTCTGGAAGAAAACCGAACTCACTGAGAACAGCGTTGTGTTTGATTGTCTCTATTACGAGCGATCAGTGGTGGTGATCCTGTGTGTCTGACGGGAGCCTCTTTACAGTGAGAGGTGTATTCATCACTGCTCATTGCTGTGAGCGAGAAATCGAACACGACGCAAGCACCGACCGCCCCGTAATGGCTGAGTCAGTGAAGTCAAGCATTGCGAGCAGGCAAAGCTCAGATCTGAATGTTGCAGGTAGTGATCCGCCTGCCAGCACGGAACAGTTACAGCCGATAATGAGCGACATGTCAGCAGAGTACAACGAGCTCGAGGAGCTCAAGGTATGTGACGTGCTGATAAAGAAAGTGAGAGAGACCGAGATAGTGTTAGTAGCAGAAATAGCTCGGTGGCTACGCACAACAGACGCTAAGCGGGAAGCGTTTGAGGCACTAGCTCGCGCAGTAACTCAGGATACAATTAATTTGGTGAATGTGTGGAAAGCAAAGATTGCAGCAAGGAACACACAGCGCGAATGTTACGAAGTAATAGCCTCTAGTTTGGGCTGCAGAGAACCTGAGGAGCTAGTGGCGCGTATAGAGGACCTAGTGCGAAGTGCATTAGTGGTGAGCGAAATGAAAGAAATAATGGGATGGCAGCAAAATGAAATAGTGGAGCAATGCCATGTGTTAAAAAATAAAGTGACGTTATTGCAGAGGCAAATCGAAGCACAACAACAAGTGATCCGGAGACTGCGTGAGAACGCGAGTAAGCGGCAGGATGCGTTTGGAGGGGAGAACGAGCTCCCTGGTAAGAGCAGTGTTTTTCAGCACAAAAACTGCTTGACAAAACTAGAACAATTTCGTACTTCGTTGTGTTCTGAAAACGAATTGTTACAGATTGGGCACGAGAAGTCGCGCGCCGGGAGGACCTCCACCTCGGTCGTCTACAGCCCATGCTCGAGCAGGATGTATCGGAACACCGGTCAGTACTTGAATTTAAGTGATAGTGAGTGGAGTGAGCGTGACAGTGACGCCAGTTGGGAAGCGAAAAGGGCTGGTAGTAAGCTCACTGTGAATGCTGACCAAGGTGATATGAGGGCATACTTGAGGTTTATGGCGCTACCTGAGGTGCGATGCTATACCGGTAATGATAAAGACTACCCCTGGGAAACGTTTTTGGAGGCCTTCTCTTTAAAGTACCAGGAGGGAGACTGGACACCGAGGGAGCTGAAGACTCTGTTGAAAGCGAAGCTAAGTGGCAGAGCGAAAGCTCAATATGAGGCCTTACCTAAGGAGGTAAGAAGTGGTAGTTTTGAAGGCATAGTGAGAGCCCTATCAGAAGCTAATAGAACGGAATCTCAGACAGGTAAGGTAATAGCGTTGGGAAAGCTGAAAAAGCTAAGGAAATCAAAGACCCAGTCAGTAGCGGAGTACTGCGTAGAGCTGGAAAGACTGTCGGCAAAAGCATACCCGGAATTAGATGCAAAGGCGATAGACATCACAAGGGCGCAGCAGCTCTACGAGCAGGTAGTGCACTGGCCCGAATCCTATTACTTCCTGGAAGCTATGGAAGAAGGTGGTGATCAAGCCTATGCAAGGTTGAAAGAGGTGGTGATGCGCGTAGAGAGACGAAGGTTGATGCTCGAAAGCGCTAAAGAAACAAACCAACGCTTAGAGGACGGGAAGCTCTTCCACAACGGAAGAGGTACCTCAGAATCAAGAGATGCCCCTAATTTGCCCCATAGTAAGAGAGTTTATGGGGGAATGAAAAAGGGAAGCGCACCCCGGTCGTCAGGAACGGAAGAGGCTTTACAAGTGAAAAGAGCCACAGAAAGCAACGGAAGAAGGTGCTATATTTGCAAGAGCACCATGCATCTGGCTAAGGATTGTGCAAAGCGACCCGAACTTGGCAGTAAGTCGATGGAAGTAAGTTCGGAGAAAGGTGTTCAAAATGCAAAACGGACGAATGAAGTTGACAAGCAAAAGCCGTCGTCGTACGGGCGGAAGTCAACAACCACGGTAAAGATATTCGGTAGGAAGTACACCGCTCTGTTAGATACAGGCTCGGAGATTTCAATTTTGCCGGAAATAATACTACGACAACTTCAGAGCGAGGGTTGTCGAGTGATAGAACAACCGGTGGATCCAAATAGGAAGGTAAGCGATGCATCGGGGAATCGCATGAAATTCCTTGCTGTGGTGGAAATACCTGTGGCAGAAGGAGATAACACGGAGGTGTTTGTGCGGATGCACGTAGCAAAACATAGACGGCCCGTATTGGTTCTTGGAACTAACGCATTACCAGCGCTAGGCTACACACTGGTGAAGGCGCTAGGAAATGAACGCATCAGAGAGGACGCCAGCCAATGTGAGGAGAAAGAACTGGAAGTAGTGGAGGCTAACAGTACTAAGGCGGTATTGACACGAAGAGTATATGTGGCCCCAGGAGAAGTGAAATGGATACCTGTCACAGGAGGCCCTCGATGCAAGGAGCGAGTGTTCCTCTCCACGGCGGAGTGGTTACACTCAGGCCTATGCACGCTGGATGACACGGGAGGAGCCGAGGTGCAGGTTTTTAATCTGGGCACGGAGCCTATAGTTATGAAAGCGGGACAAGAGGTTGGCACGTGGGAGAAGGATGACCCCGTGTATAGCAAGGTTGTCGCAAAGGAGGTAGCAACGGACATGCTGGTGTTAGGTAAACCACAGTTATCAGCAGCTGAACGAAAGCGCAGACTCGTAAGTTGTCTACGGGAGAACAGAGATGCCGGTACGACAGAGGAACCTGCATTGTGGCGATTAGTAGACGAATACAACACCGTGTTCGCAGTCGAAGACAGGGAGCTGTCTCAAACGAGCTTAGTCGTGCATGAAGTGGACACGGGAAATACCGCCCCAATTAGGCAGAAGACTCGACCAGTACCGAATGGTGCGAGAGCGGAGTTCAAGGGCATGATTAAAGAGTTGCTGGACAGAGGCATAATTGAAGAATCGGACTCAGACTGGGCTTCACCAGTAGTTCTCGTCAAAAAGAAGGACGGATCGCTGAGGTTGTGCATTGATTACAGAGAACTCAATAAGCACACCAAGCAGGACGCGTACCCACTCCCACGGATCGATGTGATATTGCAAAGCCTCAAGGGAAGGAGATATTTCAGCACCTTAGACATGGCCTCGGGGTACTGGCAGATCCCGATGTCGGCAGACGCAAAGAGGAAGAGTGCGTTTACCACGTCGGAAGGGCTCTTCCAATTTAAAGTACTACCTTTTGGTCTTAGCACATCGCCGCCTCGATTCCAGAGGTTGATGGATGCCGTACTAGGAGATTTGCGGGATAAGGAAGTATTCGTATACATCGACGACATCTTAGTGGCAACGGAAACGAAAACGAGGCATTTCGAGGTGCTGAGGACAGTGCTGGAAGCGTTACGAAATGCTAACCTCAAATTAAAGCCTCAGAAGTGTAGTTTACTGAAGGAAAAGATTTCGTTTCTGGGTCATGAGGTTTCTGCAGAAGGTGTTCATGTAGACCCGCAAAAGGTAGAAAAGATACATGGATACCCGAGACCGAAAAGTATTGCGGAAATGAGGACCTTCTTAGGCATGTGCGGGTATTATCGAAAGTTCGTGCTAGGGTTTTCTCAAATAGCACAACCGCTGTTCGAATTGACCAGAAAAAAGACACCATGGTCCTGGGAGGAAGTCCACGAAATGGCGTTCAACGAGCTGAAGGCGCGTTTGACAAGTACACCAGTGTTGGTGCAGCCCGATGTCGAAGCAGCAAGGACAGGAGAGAGACCATATGTGATATTCACGGATGCGTCGCAAGTTGGTGTAGGCGCAGTGTTGTCACAAGAAGGTAGAGATGGGTTTTTGCATCCCATTTTCTTTGCTTCCAAGGCACTAACGAAAGCTGAAAGGAATTATCATGTAACGGACTTAGAAGCGCTGGCAATTGTTTTCGCCCTTCAGAAGTTCCATTACTTTGTGTACGGAATGCAGGTGATATTACGAACTGATCATCTGCCGCTTATAGCGCTGTTCAAAAGGCAGAATGTGTCTCCCCGTGTTTTACGATGGGCATTGGAACTACAGCAATACAAGTTAGTCATTGAATACGTTAAGGGCAAGGCAAATGTAGTAGCCGATGCTTTGTCGCGAGGAATCTTAGTGGATGCGAAAGAAGAAATAGTGAGACACCCAGGAGAGGAGAAAGTAGTCTGTGTGGCTACGGAGGAATGTCAGTCCGAATGGATGCAGGAGTTAGAGAAAGACGTTGATTATGGCAATGTCTTGAGATGCTTGCAGGAAAACAAGCTAGAAGAGGAAGTTAGGCTACCAGGAATGCGGAAGAGACTGGCGGTAGCGGATTTTATGGTAGAGGATGGAGAATTAAAACTGATAAAGGAGGATGGGACGACTGTATTAGTAGTACCCAAATCCAAAAGGAGAGCAATATTCGAAGAGGCACACCAAGGATGCCTAGCAGGACATTTCTCGGCGAGGAAAATGATCGCAGTGCTCAAGAAGAAGGCATTCTGGGAAAGACATAGCGACTTGGGTTCGAGGGTGCCGAAAATGCCTCTTCACTAACCCTCAACAGACGAACACGCCGCCGCTAAAGCCGTTTGTGGCTAGCAAGCCCTTCGAGTGTGTGTGTGCTGACATTCTCGAGATGGGGTTGAGTGCCAACGGGATGAGATACATCTTGGTGATGGTGGACCAGTTTACCAAATGGTTAGGTGCTTACGCGATAGAGGATAAAAAAGCAAGCACTGTAGCGAAAGTAATATTCCAAAAGTGGGTATGCGAAGGTGGCCGATGGCCGAGACAGCTGCATACAGACCAGGGAACAGAGTTCCAAAATGACCTTGTAAATGAGATAGCGCGAATTTCGGGAATTTCTCACACAGTTACGAAAGGTTACAATTCGCGGGAGAATGGCGCGGCAGAGCGCGCAATAGGGACACTACAGCGGATACTGAAAAAGAAAATTGAACGACCAGAAGACTGGGATGTGCTGCTGCCGAATGCAGTGTTCGCATATAATGTGACGCCGCATAGGGCAACAGGAGAGAGCCCATTTTTCTTGTTATATGGGTTCGATCCGGTAGTGCCCATGAATTCCATACCCGATAGTAAAGGACAACTCAGTGAGGTAGACCTCGATGACTATAAGACGCAGCTGATCCGTGGGATGCGCTTGATCAGAGACGAGGTTCAGGGTCAAACAGAGAAATATAGAGAAAAAATGAAACAGTACTACGACAAGAAAATGGGTGCGGATGGGACCCACACTCCTGCGGTAGGGGAGAGGGTCTTCATGAAAGTCCCAAGAGAAAGAGCTCAGGTAAAGTACCCAAAACTGGCGTGTGACTGGGAGGGACCCTATAGGATTATCGAGGTGAGTGAAAACTCGGCTCTGATAACGAGGATAGGAGTGAACGAAGAACCAGTACGCGTGCAGTTCGACCTACTTCTAAAGTGTCCGAAAGAAATAGGTGATGAACCAGTCAAGACCCAAACGAGTAGGAAGAGGGGTCGCAAGCCTAGAGAGAGAGGAGCAAGTGTGAACTGCGTAGCGAGTGCAGTAATTGAAGGAAACTGTTGCAGGCTGGAAAATGATTACGATGTCAACGACGAAATGCATTTTCTGCATCTGTGTTTTCGATGCGATGGTCAGCCCTTTCCTGCAGTCGATGGGAGACCAGGATTTCCTTTGGATACATGCCGGTGCAGTCGAAGGACCAAAGTGTGTGATCTGTTACCCGCGGTACCGCCACCCGCAGCAGAGGAGAAAATTGAGTGTGTGTTGGAAGCCGCCCGCGTGTTAGCTATATGGTGGGGGTCGGGCTCCATATCCATGAAGTGTCAGCGCATCATGGATAAAACGTTTTTGGCGATCAACCCTAAAGCAGTTGCGGTTGCGTATTCGTTCTTTAAGAGGATGTGTACCCACGTCGCCATGATGTCAGGGTTAGTGCCGCTGGACGCGAGACTGAACCATAAGCGCATACCCGGATGGCCCTGGGACATTACCCGAATTGTCGAATATGGTTGGAATATGGGTCGTAGCATGGAATGGACGGTGCAGGCTCAAAGCTTTGCAGAGGAGGACCAGCATGCGCGGACGATCGTGCTGATACCGGAGGTACTTCACAGACTAACGTTCTGCGGAAAAGGGTCGAAGACGACGCTGTTTTATTACCGCTCTTTCCGCGAAATCCGACGAAATAACAATGTTCTCTTTGCGGATGAAGTCGGTAGTGTCGTCATAGTGCTGCCGCCAAAAGAGCCCGAAGATGCGTATTCGTGGATACCGTTTGTTAGTGCATTGGACCTATGGTTTAGTTGCGGAGCGCACATATGGATGGTGAACGGACCACGTTCAGGTCATGACGGTAGCTGGAACCGTCTCAATGAGAAGGCCAGGGGACATGCCCTCGGTTACCTTGACCATCATGCCGACTATGTCTCCCAGTGGCATGACCTCCTCCCCGCCGAAGCAGGAGTAGTGAAGGTCTCAATGGCGTGTCTGAGAGTAGGTTTGGTCCAAGACCCCGCGAGATGGTGGGACATAAATATGGCGTTGGAGTTTTATCAGCATTTGCGAAATCAATTGCGGAAGCACGGTTTGATATTGGAAGAGCTTAGGATGCCTAAGTCGATGTTAGGGCCAGCAGGAAAGCCGCAGGCCAAGAGTCGAGGCCTCATATCGTCAGGTAAGCCGGCGATCATGGATGGTCGAGTCTCTAAGAGGCATCTGAAGCGTGTAGAAAAACGCCAAGAACGCAGCCACTGTCGAGCAGCTGTGAGAGCTATGAAAGACATGTCCGTCTGATCTGAGGACAGATCAAATTTTTTTTTGGAAGAGGGCATGTTGTACTGAAATCAAAGAGCGTGAAGTATCCCGTTAATACCTGTTTTTACACGTGCGCAATCAAACGGCGTGATAGGCGCGAGTAGGGTTCAAATTCATTCTTCGGCAGTTCGACGCGAGAGGAGGCGAATAGGCCGCCCGCACGTAGGTTTACCGGTGTGCTTAGTAGGGTTTTTTTTTTGTTGCTGTGTAGTTTTTGGTTGTTGAGAATATTTTTTTTTGTCGGTGTGCGTTTTTTTATATAGAAGTTGTCGCAAATAAAGCGGTTTTTGTTAATTTGTTGCCCACAAGGTTTCCATAGCAGGAGTAATTGAAGTCTGGCCACTAGCAAACAGTACACTTGTGGCACAACTATAAACCAATTTTTAAAAAGTTAGTTAAAAACGTCGGGTTTCGTCGCTCGAGGCGCCACTACCGCCGTTTTATCGTTGCGGCGCGTCCGGTACTGTAGTAATGTCACAAGTATTCACTAAGTTCTTAGTTGCCAACTTGGTGAATAAGGTTGCCCAAACGTGCTTCTCAACTATACCAGCTTCTCAGATATAGCTGTAACGAGACCATACCTGTGTCTTCCACAGATGTCGGACTTCGTTGTGTCCCTGTAAATAGTCCTCTGACTTTCGATGTGTAGAGAAATAGTCCCACCATCGACGTTCCGTGCTCGTCAATCGCTCTGGTAGAGCGGTATTGGAGAGAATCGTCTGTAAATCGACAAAATTCTACAAAACTATCGGAATAAATTGGTTCATTGTCTCCCATGCAAACAAAACTGTTCTCTCTAAAGCTGAATTGTTCAACAGCATAGGTTTTCTACGTAGACATAATTACCTCGGCAGATTTGGATTGCGGACCAAGCCATGGCGCACTCTAAAATGTGTTATTGACTCAAGCGGTTATTTCCCTCCTACTCACAGCTATTCTCTGCAATGACAGCCAGTAGATGTCTTTTTCATATGTACCTGACTGCTATCCCACTCATGAGTGATGTGCTTTTCCAAGAACAGTCGTAGAGAACTTACCGTACTGGGGACCGATCGAATGGTCGGTTCACTGATGGTGGACACAGCATCGCGAAAGACATTTGGCTTTCGTCGCTTTTTATCCCGTGAAGAAGTCCTGAAAAATCTCTTCATCGTTATAATAATGCGAAGAATTGCTCAGTTTGTTTGCGTTTCAGTAGTGGTAGTGGACGCATCACTAAGCACCATTAGCATCATTTCAAATGGTCGACGTCTTCTCCAGCTTATCATAACCATGTCCTCTCTAAAAACGGTGTCACAGCTCTGGAGGGAAAAGGGGCTGAAATCACCGTATAAGAACAACTCAGAGAGCTCAGACCGTTCCAAGACAGGACCTTTCTGCTTGACAGTTGGAAAGGTTGAATTCTCTCTTATCGTTAGACCCAAATTCTGGTGCTCAGATAATTGTTATTGAATTAGGTGTGACAGGAGGTGTACTTTACAGGTGTAAAGGTAAAGGAAAAGAGATCGGCATTGGTCAGTCCTTAAGTACGTGCAAGCGCACTCGCGTTTTGTTCACAATCGCTGGAGGCATGGTTAATGCATATTTGGCACGTGCAATGACTTGGAGGAGCCAGCTACCGTTCAAGTCAGTGTCTTCACCTTCCAGAAACGAGTCTGGTACCAATTTATCCCACTCTGGAGTGATGAAAACTTTTGTTAGGTCTGGCGACGCTCGATCGCTCCACCGTGCAGCTATCAGTAGCGCCTTTTACACCTGCATCACAACGGCAGATGTGAAAGCGTTTGTAGGTGACATTCTTTTCTTTGGGAAGTATTCGTAATATAATTTGAGATTCTATATCGTCAGAAAAAGCCAATTTCACACCATCAAACTCACCTGTTCAGTATTCTTTCAGTTTCATCAGCGTGACACACACATTCCAGATAGAATTGAGCTGCAAAGTTGGCGTCCGTGGCGACGAGTTCTCGCAACTTGACTATCCTTACGTCCATGTCCTCAACTGATCATAGTTATTTGGTAAAGATAAGGTAAAAAATCATAGTGTTCGGCGATTCCTTTAGGACGCGCCGCGTATTTGTGTTCTATATAAAAAAGGGGATTGTACCTCCGCATTTGCCCTATACAATGACTTGTTGGAGCCAACTGTCCACGCTAATGTCCTCCTCTTCCCAAACAAGTATGGTAAGCAGGAGTGAGGTTCGATCGCTCGACCCTAAGGGTGTCAGTAGCCACTCTTACCACTGCCCCGCGTGCGTCTTTGATGAAGATAAAAGGCAACTAGCGTAGTTGTATCAGGTATGGAAGAACAGTTGAATGGACATCGTTCCACATAAAAGCGAACGGGTTTCATATATGGATACGGATAACCCAAAAAAAAGAAATTGACAATTGTCATTGAAGCCTGTAGAACAGCGAATTCCTTATTAAGCAACGAGGATCGTTCGTCGATGGACTTCCGGTCGGGATTTATTCGCTGATTTCTTATTCGTGGACTACTGAACGGACTTAAGCCGGATTTGAATTTCCAAAAATTCACATGAAACTGTCGAAACCCACTGCGGTCCTCGTACGTATTGACTCCTGGTTACAACGTCGATGAAGATCGTTTCGTCTAGCCAGCGCTTCGATTTGAAGCCGAAGAGCTGCCTTCCATTCAGACCCGTCCATTCCACTTCTTCAATTCGGTCAAATCCTTCTCGAAATGTGTGAATGATATAAACTCACCAACAACGGCAACAGGCACGATCTTATCATAAAATAGAAGCAATTGTTCCCAGAAAACGAGAAGAGGAGGACGTTGTAGGGAGAGTATACATATAATTAAGATATATACGTATGCGTATCATTTAAATAAATATAAAGAAGTGAAAATGCAAAATACAATATGAAACATGACAAAAAAGTCCTACTTTAGGGGGAAATAGAAGTGGGTTCGTACGATATGATCCTATTTGTTTTTTTTAATTGAAAAGACATTGAATAAGTTTGAAAAGGCGAACAAATAGCATTGTCTTTGCTTTCTGAATGACAAAACGGAATCCAAGTTCTACGTATGTAAATTATTGACAAGTATCGCCAGCTGGACGATGTTTGTGTGAATGTTTGATGAAGTAGAAACTGGGCCAGCACACATTAATTTTTCGCTTTTTTCACGGACTCCGAATATAGAAGTATTAGGAAGGATTATGTTAGTTGATTGTCGATGTTAGAAGTATAAAAACGGAGTAGCAGGCTAGCACTGATTCGAACAATTCGAAAGCCTATGGATCGCAGAAAAAAAATAAGTAAAAAAACACAATTGAAAAACTGAAGTGTAAGCCAAAGAATGATTCTCCCTCAAAGAAAATTCTCCTAGTGGCTCCTTCGCTGTCGACTCTTCCTCACTCGGCGTTCGATTAGAAATGGATGTTCGAAACATGCTATTGATCGACATCTCTGAACTTCTAGGCGGACGTTGCGAGTTTTCGATAAAAAAAAACAGTCACGGGAATGCTGGTTTACTTTACATTTCTTTCTAAGATGCTACCATTCAGAGTGAGAGACACTTTTTAGGGTGAAATCTCTACGTGACTTTCCAGGCATGATAATCGTTGGCCCGTTGTATGATAGGAGATGAGCGATTCATTTGGGCAGGGAGAGAGAAGGAGAGGAAAGACAGTTCCATTGGCGTCAGAAATTAAGAGTCGGTCAGAGTTTGGTTCAGTAGCGTAATGAACGAGAAGAAAAAAAAAAGCGAACACGTTCATTAGTAGCCCATATTTACTTCCTAACAAGAATTGGGTTGTTATCGTTATTATTGTTTTTTTTTTATTTTTAATTTTTTTTCTCGTTAATACTAAGGGAACCTGGTCTCTCGCATGGGATGCGCATACACATGACTGCTTCAAAGACCCTACACTAAAGTTTATGTTGCGTTGTAAAAGTTTTAAAGCATTCATCTTTCACAACACGTTGATGCTCATATTTTATGTGAAAACTTGGAGAGAGTTCTACAACGTTCTTGTTTGCAAGCACTTTAAAGCTAGCGAAGTTTTGCGTAATTGAATAATTTATGTTCCAAAACTTCCGGGTAATCCTATGTCTACGTAGGCAGCGATTATGGGCCCACCTTAATAGAGAAGTGCGGCTGCACCGCATTAAGTCGTTTTTTCGATACTTAGCTCTCATTTAGTTTTTATTCAAGTTCCTCAGTCTATAATTAGCACCGGCTTCGCTATCTAGGAGTCCACGAGATAGTCCTAATATTTCTCTAAAAATATGATTGAGACCGGATGAGTCAGCGCATTGACAACAATGTACCCCCCCCCTGCGAGGTCTCAAATCATGAGCTCGTTGGTGTAGCTTCGTTGGTAACATTGATACGCGATGATGGTGATCGACAAGTTAGCAGCCAGAAGATGAGGGAATTTCACGCTTCGGACGCCAGCTGAAACAAAAAGCGCAGAAACCGGCCCGATGGCTGGATGGTAGTGATGAGTGGTAAACTTCGGCGACGACGCGGAAACAGGTTCTCGTGCGTGTGACCCTTGACGCAATATCACCACCTTGAGAGGAACTAAGCACTGCGGCCTTTCGTAGACCTTCAGTATCCCTATAGAATCCACATTCATATCTGTCATCACAATGGATTCCCACGATTTTCTATGCTATCGAAGAGCGCTTTCTATCGATCTCTAGATCAACTGCTCGCATGGAAAATTTTCGTCGATGACAGAAATAATTACAACGGCAACGGAGTCTATTTGACAAGAGATACATACGCATTGCACGACGTCAAAAATGCAAATGGACAAAAACATAGATGAACAAAGTCCCAGGAGACTCACCCAGAAAGGCTGGAGATTTCAACGAGGACACATTTTCTAGAAGGGTCATCGTTAATCAGTTTTCACTTTTTTCAGATTACACGCAATTGCTTGGCGGGTGGTATTAGGTTGTCCGGAAAGTTTTTAGACTAATGATACATTGAGATGTCTCGTTAATAAATTAAGTAGTCTCATACACAGCGGATTTTGGAGTATGTGTAAGAGCTGCGAGATCACGTACAGCGAGGTTAGGCTGCTCATCACAAGTGGCGAGAATCTACTGTTTTTTGTCGATAGATGGTCATCCAGTACGAGGAGTTTCATGAGCGATTCGTCACCATTCTCAAACTTCCGATACCAATTGAAGGATGTTGCACGAGAGGAGGCTTGGTCCTCCATTGTTTCCTGGAGGAACCGATGGGCTTCATTGGTAGAACGACCGGAGCGGTACTGGAGAAGTAGAGCAGACCGGTAGAGCATCTTCTTGTTGTTCATCGGGAACGCACCACGGAGAATTGGAAATCGCATATTTCTCCTGCCATTGTGGGATCATTTATAGAGTTTATGTAACGCAAATATCCAAGTTACGCTCACCCATGTTCTCACCTGGCAAAGATATATGCTTTTAAATCGGACCACTGAAAAAGTCTAAAAACTTTCCGGACAACCTAATACTAGTAACATTTGTGTGTGATAATGATCTGGCCCCGAATTCATGGAAGTTGTATACGGAATAAACACCAAAATATACCCAGAATGACCGGCAAACCGTAATTCATCAACGCACACAGCGGGTTCATTCATATTTCATTCGAGGTTTATGCAGTGTAGCAAAGCTGTTCAAGTGAGTGAGGGTTGGGATTCCCGGCTGACGCGCAAACTCTGGTACATCAACTCGCTATCGGGTTCGTGCGGGGTTTATTTGCGGTCTATACACCGCTAGGCCCTTGGTATACTCCCCTCGGCCGTAGCTGACGGCGCTGGGCAACTGCCACTCTGTCGCAGTGAATGACAGTCGGCGGGGCAGTTTTCCACGCGCCACACCTCCCGTCCGCGAACGTCGGCGACCGTCGGCGAGAGCCAGCGACGGGCATGAATCATTAATGGGTTTTATAATCTTTTTCTGTCTGTTTCAAAATAACACTGTGTTAGGGACACACACACAAAACAAGAGGAATGTCCGACAAATCACGATAGAAAAATCAGACATACAAATAAATCCAGAAATAAGCACAGCCTCGCGGGCTCTGTGGGATGCGGATCACGAATTTGGCATCCACCTTCTGGATTTTGATTGGAGACCACCCATACTTCTTGCAGAAGCAATGTGGGTGATGCAGATAGTATCACCGATTTGGTTAAAATGTCGTCTAGAGTGGGAATTGTACATGGTGACAACGATTCTGAAGTTCGTTGTTCGAAGTTCGGCCATATCCTCAAATTGTGTGATAGGGTCCTGGCAACGGTTCGATGCGCGAAAACGCGCCCCAACGTGAAGTATCGCGAGTCGTCGCCGTCGATCGCCGTCGCTGACGGTCGCCGCGCATTTTGCCGTCGGCGACGGTCGGCTTGAGTATACCAAGGGCTTTACCAGTTCGTGATGTCTGAACTCATGCTGCGACTGTGAGACTTACCAAACTCCATGTAAACCCTGAATAAACTCCGAGTAAACGCCAAAGTTCGGTTTCCGTTGCCGTTTGGGGTGTCCGGACCGTCACCTTGCTAGTAGTTTGTTTCAGATATCGTATAATTCCCAAACAAACCCTGGATATACCCAGATAATCGCGTTTGTAAGCCGCGGTCTATGCGTCATCTGGGCGCAGATTCATCTTTGGTAAACCTCCGATAAACCCCTGTAGACCGAACGGCGCCCACCTTTGTCTACTTATCCTAAACTTTCTATGCTAAACGCAATCTCCCATCGACTCTGCCGTCTGGTTCTGGCTGCGCCGCGGTTTCGGAGACCGCTCGTCCGTTCATGAATCTGGGCCCTGGCGTATATTTCGGAGTTCATTTTACGAATACCGTTCAGGAATCCAGGCTTCGTATTTTATAACGTAGGCATTAGCAAGTAGTGGCCGTTCGAGAATTCCGCTTCCTGCCTGGTAAGGTGTGGCTGCTCAAAATGCTAAGCGGAGTTCAAGTGAACGATCTGCAAGCTTCTCCCTCTCATTTTCGACACCCTTCGATGGGTTATCAAATGAAGGATAATCTCAACGGCTCTTCGCCACCGCAATACCTCTAAAGAAGAACTTTCGACACACGAGAACTGTACTCATCCAGTGAGTCTGGCCAGTGAGGTGAGGTAAATAGGCGTAGGAGCGGCGCGAGGTCTGCAGTGCTTGCAGAACGCAGCTACCGTATCCAAAAATCATCCCAAGTTTTTCCGCTCGGCCCGGTCGATGAGGACTGAGATAGAGACGTGGTTCCTCTGTGTTGACACAGAACATCTCCCTTTCTGTTTCTGCATTCTTGCTAATTCGATCTATATCACACCGTTCTGAGCGAATATCTCATTACTTTTTATTCAGTACATCGCGGTTCTGTTCCACTTCATAAATCGTCTTAGCGAATTTTCCTCCTGCTTGATATTTTCCGATAGGAAATATGTGCGCTGGAACAGAAGTAGGCCCGGTTGTGAGCTGTACGTGCATGTATCGACTCGACGAATCGTTACGAAGCCTGCGTTTTGCGTCAGAAAATCTGGCTATTGATTGACTGTTACGATGTAGCTGCTGTTACGTAGTGCAGCTGTTACGTTTCTTTTGTCATCCACTTCCCAACGATCGCAAAATTTCATGTGCCAGCATTACTACATGAAGTACGAATCTTCGCTGTGCTACATTTATCTTTTTGATATCTTCAAGTCGATCAGTCTACTTCTCGTAACAATTCCAAATGGCTTCACGTCAATTTTTGGCTATACAGGGTGTCTCAAAAAAATGTACCTCCTGTTTGAAATGCCATAACTTCGGCGAAGGTGAGCCAATCGAAACGATTCATAGCTTGAATGAAAGCTAAGAAAAAAGAAAATTTTCTGGTTTGTGTTTGGTGAGGATTGCGCCATGTACTCAACCGAGGCCTCAGATTTTGGACCTGATTGATATTGTATGGGTTATATGCTTGCTCTACTTTGGTCGTAAACAGGTGATATTGCTGCTATGAGTTACTCCCAAGGTAGTTAACATAACTGCTTACCGCACCTTTTGGTTAATCATGGAACAACATCAATATCGATCAATAATTGTAACCACTGTTTGAGATGCTAAAACTCATTCAACAGTGATGCAGTCACAACAAAAGAATGGACAGGAATGTAAAATGTATGAACCATGAAGATTGCGCCATGTCCCTGCCCGAATTGTCGGATTCTAGACCTGATTGATAGTTCGCGGATAGCATGCTTGCTCCACTTTGGTGATAAGAGGTGATATCGCTGATTTGTGTTTCTCGTGATGCAGTATACATAAAAACATCAAGACATAAGAAGTTTAACATGCACTCTAAGATGCACTTGCACAGTACGACAATGTTTTTTTTATTCAGATCAGAATGAACACTCAGTGATTGATAGTGATGCTAATCCGTCTCTAACCGGAACTTGAGTTATTTTGTTTGCTGCTCTAAGTGTAACGCAATGATATGACCTGTTAGCGACCAAAGTAGAACAAGCATGTTACCCGTGAATTTTCAATCACGTCTAGAATCCGACGATTCGGACGGATGCATGGTGCAATCTTTATGATTCATACATTTTAGATTCCTCTTAATTCTTTTCTTATGATTGCATCTTTGCTGGAAGAGTTTTAGCTTCTCAAACAGTGGTTATTGATCAATATTGATGTCGGTCCATGATTAATCAAAAGCAGCGGCGAGTAGATATGTTCATTGCCTCAGGAGTAACTGATACCAGCAATATCACCTGTTTACGATCAAAGTAGAGCAAGTATATAACCTTTGCACTATCAATCAGGTACAAAATCCGAGGCCTCTGTCGAGTACATGGCGCAATCTTCACCAAACACATACCAGAAAATTTTCTTTTTTCTTGTCTTTCATTCATGCTATGACTCGTTTCGATTGGCTCACTTTCGCCGAAGTTATGGCATTTCAAACAGGAGGTACATTTTTTTGAGACACCCTGTATTTAGTTTTAAAAGCGTTAATTGGTATCTGTAAAGAAGCGATACCGCAATAAGAATGGCAAACATACATGTGAACTTTTTTGACTATTGAAGCGGGCGTTAAATGAAAATCTGCAAAGTTCGTAGTTTTTCGAAGTAGTCGTGAGGTTTTCGAAATGTACAACGCACAACAAATTTTAATGCTCCCCAGTATCGTCTAAAGTGGTGGATGGCAGTCGTCTTGACTCTCACTACTTACACTGGTATTATTGGTATATTTATTATTTATTTATTTTATTTATTTAGCGTTGTGGTACTCCCCGGCAGTGTAGAGGTTGTGGTGGACCTTGCACCAAAATGCGTTGGACGGTGTTTGTGCCCTTGCTTTATGCCTCGGGGGAAAGAAACATGTACGCTTGTGTCTGTCGAAGACTGTCATGTCCGAACACCGGCCGCATAAGATCTGCCCCTGGTCCCGCCCACATTGCGGGTGGGCCAAGGAGTTCTGGCATACGCCGAAACAGCGGTAACAGAACCGGAATGACTCAATTTGAAACTGTCAACATAACAAGCTGGTTGAAAAAACATGATTTAGAACTTTGAAGATAGCATAAAAGGTAACAGAAAGGAATCAGCGACCAACAACAACTGGTCTTGGGACCACAAGCACTACAAGCGACCTAAATCTTGGTCATTTTCAATTTTTCTCTTCTGTTCTCGATCTCTGTTTATTTATTCATTTTATTTATCTGCTACGATGTTCAAGACAATCGTAAGAAAGAAGAATGAGATGTATCAAATAGACTAACAAGGGAAGTCAGTCAGCGTGCTCCGGCGATTCTCAACGGGACCTATATGGTTTTGTAGAGCTCCAAATGACGATTACAACGGCATAGTTTGTTTTTGCTAAATAGCAATGGGCGGTCCAAAAAAAGGTGAAAAATCTTGACCACTAACTAGTGGCAAACGGGCTTCTAGATCGCAACCACCAGAGGAACCACCAGAATCGACCCAAATTCAGAAACAAATATCAGATTCGTGATCAGCGCCCCGAATAAGCCCCGTAGACAAAGCTTGGGCTAAATCGGTGATTTTGACTCAATCACCCTACTTTGTTAGAACGGTCCCTAGCAAGCGCATGTCAGACACAATGGGAAAAGTTGACGTTCGATTTGTGAGTTGTGGATTTGTCAGCAGCCCAAGTGATCTTTCCTGACGAATATGAAAAAAAACTCATCAAAAATGAAGTCCCTCTTATTTAGAAAGTCCGAAAAGTGGAACAACAGAATAAAGATATTCTCGCAACTGGACCTTCACACAACTCACTCGACACTAGTAAGGCTTTTTGGTTCGAAATCACCGATTTAGCCCAACCTTTGTCTACGGGGGCTATTCAAGGCGTTGATCACGAATCTGACATTTGTTTGTGAATTTGGGATCGATTTGTGTTGATTACGGTAAATTTGGGTCACGTAAATAAGTGCTAGTAGATTTTCTCCTTCGTCCGTACTCTGTTGGTCATACTCCTCCCAAACGCGTTTCTATCCAGCAACTGTGACAAAATTGCAAAAGGAGCCTAATTTGGTATCTAGTGTATGAAGGCAAAAGAAAGGGCCGGCAGACGGACCGATCCCCTAACCACCAGATTGTGAGCCACACATGCTGCCGACTGAACCACCATGCTACTATCTCTGGAGATTAACACCTAGAATCACTCTCGGCACTACTTTCTCGCCACTTGCTTGTGGTCAAGATTTTTAAACTTTTTTTGGACCGCCCATTGCTATTTAGCAAAAACAAACTATACCGTTGTAATCGCCATTTGAAGCTATACAAAACCATATAGGTCTCGTTGAGAATCTCCGGAGCACGCTGACTGACTTCCCTCGTAAGGTGTTTATTTACAGGCGCTTGTTGACAGAATGTTATCATGCTACTCGCTTTGTTCCATATTAGTTGTGATAATGTCCAGATTACGTATAAATCAAAAATAGTGCGGCCGAATCCTCAGTGATTCTATCTCTCTCCACGCCTTTTCAGTTTTTTTCTTTGAATCCATTACAGTCGATTTCGCTCTCACTCCTCCAACTTACAGTTGCCGAATTCTTCGAGCCGGTGAATGGAGCACTAACATACTCAGTGATATAATCATTCCTGTCTACTAACTATGGTCGGATTTGCCCCTTGTGTCAAGGAGAACCTGTACGCATCATCACCGCGCCCTGAAGACGATCCGAAAGCAGCCGCCACTAACGCCATCAACGCTACTCCACAACCCGAAGCTGTTTGTGTGAGTTATTCAATTCCTTTTCAACGTTTCGTTATTTTGTTTTGTTTTGTGCGATGTTAGGTGCTTGTATTGATAACATTGAAGCCAAAACCGCCGATGTTGTCGCTTCTGTGTTAACAATGAGTTTGCGTCACCGGTGCTGCCGTGATGGCATTCCATCGTTTTCTTTCGGCTTCTGAAGTTACATTCCCTCTCCTCTTTATTCTTTTCTTTTACTGGCCATTGGCGTATGCCCAGTTGCAATAGTAAAACTATCTCATATTCCCAAAAAATTCTGCTGCTTTTTGACCTTCACAGCTTTACCTTTTCTATTAGTGAGGAAGCTTCAAGAAAAATATTGATGGAAATGTAAAACACATCTTTCCTTCAGACTGCCATCTCTCAGACACAGTCCCAAGAATTTTAGGCAAGCTTAGACTCTTGAACGGAGAAGAATTTGAAATTAGTGTCATTCAATCAAAAGAAAATAACAAAGGATGTTGAGAAGTTTACGGACAGTCTCCCCTTATTTCAAACTTACCTCTCTGAGCTTCAAAGAGAAATGATAAGAAAAATAGTCGTTTAGAGATAGATTTTCCTCTCTCCTTTGTCCTCTATCCTGCCAATAACATTCACTATTCTTTCACAGGCACTTTTAAGGTACCTTCTCGTGCCATTCATCCTCAACCGTGGTGCGGACAGCATCAGACGAGCAGCGATGTGTCCTCTAGAAATGTTTACAACTACTGCAACCAGGAGGATAAAGAAAAAACGCCGATGTGTCGGATAGCAGAGCTAGCACGCTTCCATAAGGTGGTGTTCTCTCTCTCTCCTCTCTCTCTCAGTTCTCATTGTGTAGTTACTAATGTTTCAGCTGAAGCACGAATACAAACTAATGGACGAAAGTGGACCTGCCCACAAAAAAATGTTCACAGTACAACTGTTTCTAACTGCAGATGAGGTTTGTTGTTATCATTTGTCCCCCAAAATAATGAAGTCGTTGAAGAAATTCAATCGCAATAAGCGTTGTTAGCAGCCACTGCGGCAAACGCTTGTTTTTGTTTGACGGAAATGCGATTAGCCAACCTTCACACAAGAGGTCGCTCGTGCGTATTAAATGCAGCATATCGGAAGTAGTATGTTTAAGGTATTCGAAGGTAGTGGTGCTTCAATAAAGAAAGCTCAACAGGCAGCAGCCGCAACTGCTCTCGCCGGCACATCCTTGGCGATGCCACCAGAGAAGAAGCGAAAGAAGGGTAAGGATTGAGATTGCAGTTTCGCTCTTTTTGGAACCTATGGGAAAGGGATTGATGGCATGCGCTCGTCCAATTTGTATGATACCACATAGCCGATCATGAATTAATGGTGTGAGATTTTCGTCGAGTTCAATTGACGTCGCATTTTCGCAAAATCTTGAGGAGAGTTTCTTGTCCGTCGCAAACCTGCATCACATTCCTCCGAGCAGAGTTGGCTAGCTGGTTGCATCGCTGTATGTGCATTGAAGCATTTTGAAGATGTTCCATTGTAGTTAACGGAAATATAAAAGAAAGGTTCGGTGACGAGGTCGTGTAGAACGTATGCATTCCTTTCATTACATTCGATTTGTTGCGAATTGTTTGAGAGTAGGAGCCACTTTCCATCTTGTTTCTTCAACTGCTGCTTCCTTTACTTTCAAGGTGTGACATCTCCTGGCTAATATTTTACACGATGTTATATCCCGAATCATAGCGTTCTTCAGCCATATGGCCTTGTGTTAATGTTATTTTCTACATCCAATTATTTAGACACCAGCTCTCCACCTGTTCTTCTATCGCATGTAGCTCGTCGCCTTGGTCTTCCGGAACCGATCTATCGTTCCCACTCACATACGAAAATGCCGCTCTCTCCTATAAATGTGGGTTTTTCTCATGAGGTTGTAGAAATTACATCTAGTCTAAGCGATATAGTTATTTGGGTGAATAGTCTTTTCATTAGGCTAATTGTGTTTGCTTTAGCCTCGTTTCACGGCGCTCGCCCCTTCTCTATCGTGTACTAATACGCAGAATGGGTGAGCTTTCGGAAGCATTCTTCATACGATCGTTTTAGACATTATCTTGCAGGTCAATTATTTTATTTTCAGTTTCGACCGCAGCGGATGCTTTCCGCAGGATCCGTACACCTCAGCATCTCATGTTCATCCGAGAGTTTCCAGAGGTCAGTGCACTCAAACATCTTTCGATGGGCTGGTATTGTGTAAGAGCAAGCTATTCTCCACATGAGAAAAAAACGCTGTGTTTCGATAAACCTACATATAAGGTGAAAAATGTTCAGATTAGCAGCATGGTAAGAGAGACAGTTCCGGCAAGAGTGCCTTGTTCTTGGCATTATTTTTTTCTTTTCTTATGCAAAATGCAAGACTACGTTCTGGGATCTACTCACGTGGTCGAGAGTGGAGGAGTTTCCAAAGGGCTGATGAAGCTATTTCACCTCTTCCAATCCACCCGCCCATTGTGAAAGTGATGTCGTCGATACGACGACCCCACGTCCCCCTCACCCCGCCCCCTCATGGGGTCAGGGTGAGCCCCACCTTTTTGTACGATATACAATCTGCTTGCACCACCAATAAACGGTGATATATATCTCATTGTGCTCTGCTCTTGTTTGGTCTGGTTCAGAATCCACTGAACCACCATAAAACTCTGCATTTGTGAACTCGTTCATTTGGGCATATTAAGACCCACAGTCTCGCGCCACATTTTTGGTGCATCGGCCGAATTGCCGCAACTCCCGTGTCAAAGTGTGCCAGCTTTGGGACCTGGAGAGAGACTAGCACTATTGTGCAAATTCTAAGTCGGTTATTCAACAACCGCAATCGAACTCTTGATTCGATTTTTCGCCATCTTGAGCGAATTTTTTCGTAATCCCGTATTACCTGGGACACCTTTTCTGGTCAAAACCGGAAGGAATTCTAGCATTTCGAATAATTTTCGATAAAAAAAATCGAAGTGATAATGGCACTTTATTTCCACAAGACGCCCATAACCCTGAGTGCAACCACGCTCAAAAATTTAACCACGCGGTATAGGGAATATACAGAAAAGGTAGACTTTCCAACCGTAAATGAGGAAACCTATGAGGAGTGTAGAACTACAATCGCACTACTTCAAAATAGTACGAGCCAGATCAAGGAGAGCAGAGAAAAACTAGAAAATTTGTACAAGGAAATAAGAGATCTGTACACCAATTGCAAGAGTAAAACAGAAAGGAAGGAATTGATGCAGGAAATCGAACAAATCGAGTCTGAATCCAACCTTTTACAGATAATAGCGGACTCCGAAGAACTAAGTCTGATGCTGGGCACGAGATTAAATGAAACTAAGTGCATCAGAGATCGTATGGATGTTAAACTCGGCTACGTAACTCAAAAAGCACAGAGGTTAGCAGCAGTAAACCTGGAATCTAGTGGAGATGACGAAAATTCCGACCAAAATAGTACGGAAAACGGTGGTGAAACCTCTTCCGCGACAGCTCAAGCGGAAATCGCGGAAAACCACAACAACAGTAGTCAACCGTTGATGAGACCGTGTCGTTCCATCAAACCACCACAGGCTTCCCTGCCGAAATTTTACGGGAGCGCCGAAGAATTTACAGAATTCTGGGCCATTTTCGAAACTCTAGTGCATAGAAGTACCGAGCTTGACACAATGGAGAAAATCTTGCTTCTCAAAGAAAGTTTGAGAGGGAGAGCTCAAAATACCATAAAAGGCATCAAACTCGTTCCTGGAAACTACGACTGGATCATACAAACCCTAAAGGAAAATTACGATGACCAGTCAACTAATAGATCGCAAATTGTACAAAAACTCGTACAACTTAAGCCAGCTAATAGTTCAGCGGACAACTGCTCCGCAACTTTCGACCAAATTCAAGTTTTGGTCAACCAAATGGTATCGGCAGGGTACGACGTCAGGAAAACCTGCGATCCAATGTGGTCCGATACCATACTCCGCAAATTCCCACAGGAAATCGTAAAACCTGTCTTGGTACTTGGACGTACACAATCCAATCAAACGACCGAGAGTCTTATGGGCCAACTCAAAGAAGAGATAGCGGCCAAAAAATACGTGGAGAACAGATTATGGCACTCGTCAAACAATAAGGTCACAATGCCCCGAGATAAAGGCATCAACCCGCGACCTCATCAAGGCGACGATTGCGCCTTCTGCCAACGGAATAACCATTCGTCGATGACATGTCGAACAATAACAGATCAAATAAGTCGCCGCAAAATTCTCAAAGACGAGAATAGGTGCTGGAAATGTTGTTCAACAACTCACAACAGCTTCGACTGTCAAAAACCAGACTGTTCCCAATGTGGACAAAAACACCACATTAGTTTGTGCATCAAAAATGAGAGCACTACAGGTAGAAATCAAAATTACTCGCTAAACAGAAATTCAAAAAATTCAAGGGTGAATCAGCAGATACCGAGGCAAAACGGCTATCAAAATAGGGAGCAAAGAGTTTCCAACAATTACAGCGAAAGGAATGGCAGGAATAACAATTACGCCAGTGAGCAAAGAAATGTCATGAACAACAATTCGCATATGGGTTTAGAAACTACCCAACCGGCTATTTCCGAAGACAATCATACCACATCACAGCTGGTCCTAATGACAGCCGAAGGTCATCTTTGGAACTGCAATGAACAACAATATGAAAAAGTGCTCATATTTTTCGACTCAGGCGCTCAGAAAACCGTAATTGAAGAAGATTTAGCAAATAAATTGGGCCTTCCAAAAGAGTCGACCGAAATCTGTACAATGTCAGGCATTGGCGGCCACATTGAAAACTTCAAAAGCCACATAGTCAAGGTAAAAGTGAGCACAGCCTTCGGAGAAGAAGTGAGCCTGAAAATTCAAACAAAACCGGTGATAACCAATGGTTTCCCGAGCGTTAAACTAACAAACGCAGATATAACTTTTCTGAAAGAGAACAAAATTTACCTAGCAAACTCGAAATTACGCGGAGAAACGCAAAAACCGCATATTTTGGTAGGACTAGACTACTACCATGAACTAATTTCCGGTTCGACACACGGCCTTAGAACTCCCACAGGCCTCCATATTGTACAAACAATTTTCGGACCTACTGTATACGGTAAAGGGTTAATTACAGCCGAAAATAGCGTAAAAAATGTGTGTTACGGAATGACTGCAGTTCACGAGCATAGCGAACAGGACATTCTACGTAAAATGTTTGAATTGGACGGTCTAGGTATTTCTGAACAAGAGTGCCAGAAAGACGACAAAATCTTCGACTATTTGGAAAAATACTCGAAAAAGATATCCTTTCGCAATGGCTTCATAACTGCACCATTTCCTCTCAAAGAAAATATTGCAGAACTGGATAATAACTACGCGGTCGCGATTCGTAGACTAGAATCGCTTCATAACACATTACGGCAAAACCCAGAGCAGTGTAAGTGGTACTTTGAGATTTTAAACAAGTACCTTCGCGAGAACATGATCGAGAAATTTTCTGAAGCAGAGGAAGGCTCCGTCGGGACGTACTATATGCCTCACTCAGGAGTTTGGAAGCCTAATAAAAACGTGCCGCTCCGAATAGTTTTCGATGCCTCTTCCAAAAAACGGAACACACTATCACTCAACGACGTGATCCATAAAGGAGAGTCGTTCGTCAATAAAATACATGACATCCTAGTGACATCAAGAACGGGAAAAATTATCCTCATGTGCGACATTGAAGCCGCGTTCACACAGATTCGCCTCATAAACTCTCATAAAGATCTGTGCAGATTCCTCTGGGTAAAGAACATAAATTTGCCACCAACAAGGGACAACCTGACAGAATACCGGTTCAGAAGGCTGCCTTTCGGAGTTACTGCATCTCCGAGCATTCTCAACATGGTGCTCGCATCTTATCTGAACGAAGTCGGATCTCCACTCGCAAACGAAATCTCGAACAAGTTATATGTGGACAACATTATGATGTTAGCCGACAGCAAGGAAGAAGCTCTTGCAAAATATAGGGATTCGAAGAACCTATTTGCTAAAATCGGCATGAACCTCCGGGAATATATATCCAATTCCGAAGAAGTTAACAGAGAAATACCCAAAAATGACAGATTGGACACCAATACTGTCAAACTCCTTGGCGTAAACTACGATATGGTAGAAGACACATTTACCGTCACCACACATCTTCCTTGTGTAGAAAAACTGACAAAAAAGGACATAGTCAGTTTCATAAATTCCGTATACGATCCAATTGGGGTCGCCGGACCACTCTTAGTGAACTTGAAATCACTGATGAGAGAAGTTTTTAATACTGGTGTGGACTGGAAAACCAATATCGAACGTGAAACACGCGATAAATGGAATCAGCTGTGCAGGCAAGTCAATAACGCGACGATATCAATCCCAAGGCACATCTACGAGCCATGTAAAGGTGAGAACAACCGCCTATGGGTATTCGCGGATGCAAGTAACACCGCAATAGCAGCCTGCGCCTACATGCAGTGTGCAACATCAGGCAAAATATCAACTCTGATAAGTGGGAAAACCAAATTAACCCCAAAAAAGTGCCGTCAAACTATTCCTCGGCTAGAAATGATTGGAGTTTTAATGGCTGTACGACTATGCAGCAGTATCGCTAGCTCCATCAAAGGAATTGGAGCAGTATCTATCGTTTCAGACAGCGAAATTGCGCTCTACTGGATAAAAAGCGTCAAAAAACTGCCAATCTTCGTAGCTAATCAAAAGGAGAAAATCCTCAAGATATCGCAGAAATTTCAAAGTGACGGTATCTCAACAAAATTCCTCCACGTTCGGACTTCCCACAACCCTGCCGACGCAGGAACACGGGGACTAAACGCGAGCGAAATCAATGACCACGATTGGGTAAGAGGCCCACGCTGGTTAGAGGAGTCTCCACAAAACTGGCCACTAAGGGAGATTGATTCTATAGAAATAACTGAAGATGTGGAAGAGGAACAAATAACCTTCCTTCCAACCATAGAGTCATCCTCTGAAAGTGAGCCTGTAATCATCATCGAGTTGGAAAGGTTTTCGAATATGGAAAAAGCCCAACGCGCCTTAGCTCGGGTTGGAAAAACACTCAAAAAATGGGTTGAAACTACCAACTCAAAGAGAGGAACGAAAATTGAACTCCGTGTGATTTCTGAGTACGGGTCATCTGATGAATTAACAGCACGAGATATCGAATTTTCTGAGAATCTAATTTTCATTCAAGAACAGAAAACAGTAAAATTTGAAGAATTACAAAAGCGCTTCCGCGACAAGAAGCTTATTCTTGACGAAAAGGGCATAATTCGCTATGAATCCCGCCTGCAGAATGCGATGATTCCGCACGACGCGAAATCGCCGATCTATATTCCACACAAATCGGAACTTGTACGTCTGATAGTGCGGCAAATACACACAAAAAATGCTCACTGTGGAAAGAACCATACGCTGTCAATTGCTCGTCAGCGGTTTTGGATCCCACGAGCAAGTAACGCGTTCGCAAAATTCGTGAAAAATTGTGCGACGTGCAAAAAATATCAGGGATTGCCGCTGGGCGCTCCTCATATGCCCTCACTTCCACGTGATCGAGTGGTGGCGTCGAAACCCTTCGAAAATATTGGTTGTGATTTCATGGGCCCTTTTACCTCGAAATCTCAAGAAAAAATGTATGTGTGCCTTTATACGTGCCTAACGACACGAGCAATACATCTCGAACTTGTTGAAAACTTGACAACGGGCGCATTTCTCAACAGTTTCGTCCGCTTCATCTCAAGGAGAGGCGTCCCACGGCTTATAAGAAGCGATTGTGGTACTAATTTTAAGCACGGCGAACGAATTATAGCCACTATGTTCGAAAAGGACCAAACAACAGGCAATTCACTGATGTCATATTGCGCGGACGAGAGAATCAGATGGATTTTCAATCCTCCCGCCGCTCCATGGATGGGTGGTGTTTGGGAGAGGCTGGTAGGATCAGTCAAGAAAGCGTTCAATAAGTCGATGGGACGCAAAAGGCTTAACTTCAGTGAAATGTCAACACTATTGACAAGAATCGAAGCGATTTTAAACACAAGGCCTCTCACAATGCTTAATTCGGACGACATAACAGCGATTCCTTTGCGACCAGTGGACTTCCTTCAAGGAAATCTTCGGTTTTCTCTTCCTGAAGCGGAGGAAAACGCCAACTTCGAAGACCCACTATACGATCCAGACCTAATTCAGACCGAAAAGCAAGCGATCGAAGCCCTAACTCATTCTGAAAAGGTTGCAAACAAATTCTGGGACAGCTGGAAAACGATGTACCTAGTGTCACTGAGAGAAACCCAGAAAATGCTACTCAAGCAACCAAGGCACCTTACAAGGATCTGTCCGATTGTAGGTGAAATCGTTATCATCGAGCAAGATCTCGTGCCAAGAGGAAACTGGCCATACGGCCGTATTGTGGAAATTATTAAGTCGGAAGATGGATTGGTGAGGTCAGCGAAAATTCTCATGCCTAACCACAAAATCATGCATCGTCCACTAAATAAAATTTTTCGGTGCTAGGACTCCACGTGGCCACGCGCCCGCCCCTGCTGCCGGCCGCCCAATAGTGTCGCCCCCTCGCCCCACCCCCCCCCCCCCCCCCCATATTGAAACCGCGTGGCTTCGCCACGCGATTATATTGAAACCGCGTGGCTCCGCCACGCGGTTTCAGGGTAGGGGAGGAATACCGGGGCGGGTGAGTCATCCTAAGCATTGCAAAACCGAAGGCTACGAAGGGATCCGAACCGTGAACTATCCAACAACGCTTAGGATGACTCACCCGCCCCGGAGTTCCTCCCCTAGCCTGAAACCGCGTGGCGGAGCCACGCGGTTTCAACATAACCGCGTGGCGAAGCCACGCGGTTTCATTGTAACAGGTAATAGGTAATAGGACTATCGATAGGGGTAGGGGCAGGGGGCGGGGGGGGGGGGCGAGGGGGCGACACTATTGGGCGGCCGGCAGCAGGGGCGGGCGCGTGGCCACGTGGAGTCCAAGCACCAATTTTTCCGCTAGAGATTCGCAGTCTACCAGAAGAAGTGGATGAAGCAAGAACGGAAGTTGAGCATTCAGAGCAAGCCAATCCAGAGTCATCAAAAACACGTGAAATACGCCCTATTCTGCAACGCGAATCAAAAACAAGAGCGTATGAGGTCATCAGAAACTTCGAGAATAGTCTGGAGTCTTCTCACACATCAGGTCACAGCGTCACATCGCTTGTTTTCTTAATGCTGGTAGCAATAATCGCCCCAGCGGCCGCAACAGGTCATGGCCCAGGCATCATATGTGACCAAGGCAAGGTCATCATAGATCCCCCAAAGGGAATATTCGAATTATGCTTCGACTCGGAATGTCGACAATTCGCAGACCAGTCGCATAACCGGATATACACGCTTCCACCATCCCCCGCTAGCAAAGATGTTAAAGTCAAAATCAAGAAACTTGAAGGAATCAACGCTACAGAAGTCATACGACGGTGCGAAAGGCCAAATTTTTGTAATCATCAGGGATTAATGACAAAAACATTGCTCGGAAATCCTCATTGCTGGCCGACAGGTGCAATAGTAACACTAGCACTGCTGACTTACATCGGGACAGCAGGGATTATCATAGCTTTATGCGGAATATCAGCAATTCGACGCCGGTGTTGTTGCGATAAGAAGCCTAGCAGTACGCAGGCTAGAACGCAGGCTTTCCATGAAGAACCGAACCTCTGCACATTCGAGCTCACTAGGTTGCCGAGGTCAAATACACTAACGATGTTGGGTGCCGCAGTTATGTGCGTATTGGTTTACAGTGCAGAAGGCTGTCAGCATGGGTATATGAGACATTCAGCGGATCTTGTCTGCAACGAACACAACCGCTGCCACTACGAGTACAGCAGAGAAATTCTGTTCAACCGACTACAATCAGAAATGTGCATAGAAATTGTTCACAGCACAAAGGTAATTGGTTCCATCAAAGTTTCCAAGAGACCGATCGAATACACCTGTGAAAAGACCGTAGAAAGTTTCACCCGACCTACGAAGATGAAGATCTATCATAGCGAGCGCTGTGCAGAAGCAGGCTCGTGCACCGTAGAAAGATGCCAGACAATCAAAGCAAACGAGACCATCCCGGAGTTAAGAAGGGCATCCAAATACCCGGGCTATTCAGGATGCATGCCTGGATGCGGAGGATTATTGTGCGGTTGTTTCATGCCACAACCATCATGTGTATTCTACAGAATAACTCATGTTCCCTTGTCAACAAAAACATTTGCGATTATACGTTGCCAACATTGGACCCCAACCATAACCTTAGACGTGGAATTGTCATTACTCGGCAAGAACTCCTCATATGTACAAGTCCTGAGACCATATGTAGCTGAAAAACTAGATGATGACTTTAAAATCACCGTCATCTCGCTCCAAAAATCAATGAACACACTCATCAGGAGAAGATTCGCCGTATCAGAAAACAGATCGTATCATCTACCAGACGACTTCAAAGTACCGGTGGAATGCGACAGCAAATCACGTGCGGAGAAGAACTTCTCAACTTGTCCTAGTCGAATCAGGTGCGAATGTGGGACATCGATTCACCATTGCCAGTGCCCACAGGACACAATCCGTTCTCTTTTCGGTAACACCGAAGCAACACTCCCATTGGAAAATTCATACGAGAGGCTGGTACAAAAAGACAGCGAGATTTTAGCCATTTCGAGTGAAGACGAACTCACATTACGGGTACAGTCTAGGGTGCTCAGAAATTCCGGCGAACTTATTCTCAATCAACAGTGCAACTTGGAAATATCTAAGCTGACAGGATGCTACAATTGCCCACATGGGGCAGAGCTTAGCGTGAACTGCACGTCGATACAAAAACACATAGTGACAGTAACCTGCCCAAGTCATCAATTTACTCTGCGTTGCAGTCCAGACAACGAAAATAACCGGGTGTTACTCAATTTTGGAAAGGCCATAATATTTGAAACGTGCGTCGTGCACTGTACCGAAAAACGTACCCTACTCACAATAACTGGGAAATTGCTCTACCATATATCACACCCAAACGAATCAGTATTCGAGACCGAAACTCATAAAGTCGCCCTCACACACCAGTGGTTCACGGACATCACGGTTCCAGACATTACACCACTAATCAATGTGATTAAACAGAACTGGAAACTTGCCACCGGATCGCTAATTGCAGTTCTGATACTAGCCGCCACAACATCTCTGCTAGGGCCAACAATCCTAATAATTACAGCGAAAATCATCCTAAAGATAATGGTAAAGTTCTGGGAGATCCCGAAAAAGCTAGGGCAAATCGCCATATCTGGCACATCACTCAAAAAGACAGGTGAAAGCGATGTCAAATAAGATCAATGGACATACGCTAAATCAATTCAAATGTATATATCACAACTGCTTAAACCAATACTCAATGCACAACCGCTAAACCGATCACTAAACACGCAATACTCTACAATCGATTTTCAAGCTTCACACTTGAAAATGAAAGCAGAAATCATTTGTAGTTAAAAGACGTGACCGAAATCTCCACGCGGCCACATCCACTCGCACTCCTGGCGCACCCTAAACAATAATGGGACGGCGCAACAGTGATGCCGGATCGAGAGCGCCATCCCGTCCGATCTGGCATTTCGGGCAATATTGGGCCCGGTTAGTAGTTGGTTCGAACCCCGGGCCCTTTTCCACTCGCTTCAGCACTCCCAGCATAGCGCGCAACCATTGCTCATACACTAGTCACAGGCAGACGGCTGCCCCGTATTCATTGCGGGTTTTGAAACGGCTATAACACAGTAAAATTGCACGGCAAAAAAAACCATAGAACGTGCACCATTGAAGTAATTTGTACTTCGATAAACCAGAGATGGTTCCGTGCAACCACAGCACCCTTCAACAGGTTACCAAGCTAGCTTATCATGACCTGTCTGATTTACAACCTCGCACTCACCTCACACCTAGTCACTCAGTGCCTAACCGAACTCTAGACGGCTGTAAAACACTTGATAACAAAAAAGGGACAGGCCACTCAAAACATATAAAAGCTCGGCCCAAATCCAAGCCAACAACGACAGTTTCTCAGTCATGCAATCGTCTACTTCATTCGACATGGACCTCGCCCTGGCAGAACTTGACGTCTCCGACGAAGCTGGCTTCCGCAGACTGGTCCTACAACGGCTGGAGGCCATAGAAAAGGCACTCCTCGTCATTACAGAGCGCACCGAACCAAAATCGAACTGCGCTTTCTGTCATATCGAGGAAAATCGTGATAACCACTTCACGAGTAGATGCAGCCGCTATCCTGACCCGGTCTCCCGGACCGCTCAGGCAGCCATGCTGCACCTGTGCCTCCGCTGTCTAAATCCGGCGCACAGTGAACCGTGCGAAGTAATTTGTACAATCTGTGGCCGGGAGCACAACATGGTACTCTGCCACCAAAGGCGGACTCCCGCTCCAGCCAAGCGTCCATACAAACAGCACTGAAGCTGTTTCCCCCCCCCCCTTCGCCGTCGTCCCCCCTTCTATTCGTATTATTCTGCTGCCTCCCGTCTTCATCTTCATCGTTCCTGCCACCACTGCCGTCGCCGACACCGCGCCCAGGGATCAGCCGCCATCACACCAACGAGCAGGGGTCAGCCGCAACGGCGCCCACCACGTAACACCGACAAGCGGGGGTCAGGCGCAAGGCCGCCCACAACGCGAACATAGATGTGATACTGTTGTTTGTAATATCATAATTATGCAGTAAAATTGTCCCTGATTTGTATCCCTGGCTGGCCGCAGTGTCGTCGATACGACGACCCCACGTCCCCCTCACCCCGCCCCCTCATGGGGTCAGGGTGAGCCCCACCTTTTTGTACGATATACAATCTGCTTGCACCACCAATAAACGGTGATATATATCTCATTGTGCTCTGCTCTTGTTTGGTCTGGTTCAGAATCCACTGAACCACCATAAAACTCTGCATTTGTGAACTCGTTCATTTGGGCATATTAAGACCCACAGTCTCGCGCCACAAGTGAGGGCAGGGGGATGGGGGAAGGCAACGTGGTGAGAATGAGTAGAATACTGTTACTTCCGATGGTATTCCGCTGTTATACTTTCAGGGCCGCTTCTCGGACCACTTCCACCTGTGAATCCAATTTTTATGGTCCCTCCAGTGTCCCGTGCTGCTACCATTTTTCCTGCACCAATGGGAGAACGAGTCTGCATGGTTAGCGTTGCCATCGGACCTGGCTTAATGTTCACCGCTATGGGAAGCACGTTTGCTCAAGCAAAGGCTAACGCTGCTGCTCAGGTTGGTTACTCGGTTTCGACTAATCGTCGGTCAACATTGCACGTGAGGTGTTTCAGTGCTTGAGCTCTCTTGGACCTCACATTCAAGCACTTGATGCAAAAATCAAGATGGATGAGCAAAAGAGGAAGAATGCTCAACAGAAATCAGCTCAAACGGATGCTGTTGTGTCCAATGGGAGTGGCGCTGAGGATGCCTCCGAACAAGCGGTAAGTGCGTCGCCCGTCTGTCGGCCCAATAGGTTTATATTCATTTTTCAAGGAAAAATGTTTTAGGATGCTGTTGGTGATGGTGATTCACTCCCAAAGCACAAACAAAAATCTGTAATCAGTCAAGTGCATGAATGTGCGCTTCAAATGAAGCTCAATGTTGAGTTTGAGGTAAATTTTCATTGTTTTCTTTCGCTTGTAATTTTCTATCAACATCTTTTTAGGTCGTCAAGGAAGTAGGCCCACCACACGACAGGTCTTATGTGGTGAGGTGCTCTTTGAAGAATCCGAAGAATGAGGTAATATCTTGGAAGCTTCGGTTAGCTTTTTATACACACGGAAAACGATTTATCAAGGTTGTTGTCGAAACTGTGGGAGAGGGTCGCAAGAAGAAGGAGGCTACTCAAAATGCATGCGCGAACGTTCTTTCACGACTCCGTGGCATAGGTGAGTTGCGTTAATCGCGACCTCTGCCGTATAACGCGGAATTACTATGTTTCCAGAGAACTCTCCACTCTTCATAGCATCGTCGTTGTACAAACTCCAAAAGCGTGTGTTGAATTCTTCTCGAGAACCAAAGAGGAAGACTATTATAAAGGTTGACCTACCTTCTCAGAGCTTCGATGACCGATCTTTTTTTTGAGTCGCATCTAACCTTCGTGTTTGGAACGTGAGATTTTTTTTTCAGGATATGAAGATGGATCCTACGTATGGCCATCAAATCAATCCAGTCTCACGTCTCATTCAAGTGCTTCAAGCCAGGTGTGAGGATGAACCGCAGTTCGAGCTGATTTCTGAGCAAGGCCAGAGTCGTTACAAGGAATTCACTGTACAGGTATGAATTCATGTGAAATTTACTCCAGCACTGCTTCTATGCGCTGTAACCCTTGCTGCAGGTCAGTTGTGGGTCGCGTGTATGCTCGGGTAGTGGGCCGAACAAGCGATTGGCTAAACGTGCGGCTGCAGAGGCCATGCTGGCAGAGATTGGCTATGTGAAGCCTCTGCCACCTCCGGGGAAGAGCTTGCTGAAAAAGAAGATGGACTCACAACTCAACATTGGTACGTCTCGTCCTACCAGGACGTCGTGTTTTGTTTTTCGAAGATGTGTCCTATTTGAGGTGTTTTTGATCCAAATGACCTTATTACGCCGCCAATGCAAAATGGGATTAGCAGCGCGTCAGCAAACCAGTCAGATGGCAACGATTCTCATGGTGGTGAGGAACAGTCGCTTCAGGAAGGAGTTCTGTATGTCTTTATAAAGCGTATTTCTATTAGCTTCTGTAGTGTGTATTGTGTGTCTTTTCATCTAAATCCGAACAAGAGCTGCATCATGTGTAGTACTGAGGTCATTCAATTTTTTACATGACGCACAATCGGCATGTTATATTTTATGGGAATTAGTGAACGTTTCTTCGTGCAAAACAGTGCATAGTACATTCTATGCTCAACAAGGCGGGTGAATTTTTCGCTTTAGTGTTTAATGAACAATTCTCTTTATAGGGCGCTCTGCATTGACGACCAGACAACTCAACCAGCCCGCGTCGACACATCGTGGTCCTCATCAAATGACACAGAAATTGGCGAAGGTTCGAACAACGTCCCTCCATCGCCTGGACGCCGTCGTGTAACATTCAGCAACCAAGTGAAAGCTTGTCCGCCACCAGGTAAGCGACGATGCCGTGGTAATGAATGCATTGGACGTACCACGATGCTTTAGATGACAGCAAATATCCTGAGCCGGAGCTGGCGCCGCTCAAAGCGGATGTACTGGTCGAAGGCAGAGTAAAGCGTATAAGAAGAAGCAAGGAAGCGAAGAGGTTCAAAGTTTTGATGTAATCCTTAATCAATGGCTGTATTTTTCATTGGAGCTTCAGGGCTTTGTCTGATGATCAAAAATGCGAGATTCGTGAGTTGGCAAGGGTGTCAGTACAGGCGCTGCAGAGTCCAAACATGATATCCTGTGGCGAAGGTGAATTTCAATGGTGTTATTCTACCTCAGACGTTCTGTCGCTATCATTGTGGCATTCTTCTTTCTTATGTTTTATTGTGCTGCAAATTAAGGACCACCGGATTCTGATAATTGCCAGCTGATGAGTGCAAGGCGTCGTCTCGAGGTTATGTCGGAAGCATTTAAATTTAGTGTTCAGTACACTAATTTCCCGAAGGTGAAACATTTTGGTGGAATTTAAATGCCTTTTATCCGTTCATCTACAGCTGAAACTGTGTTCTTTGCATGTGTGAAACACCTATGTAGTTTCATGTACGAATTAATTACTACCGGTTTCTGGTTCTTCCAGCACAAGAACTATTGGTTTTGAATAGTCGCAAAACCTTATGTTCGTTTAGAAAACCATTTAATGGTTCTGTCCAGTGTCTATGGCCGGAATTTTACGTTTTGCTCCTACTTCCCATCCTGTGCTTTTCCTCGCGTTTCTCGTGATTGGAAGTACATAGTAAAGCAAAAACTAGCGAAGTTACAATGCAGCGAAGGAACTAACTATCCCTGAAACTTGATGCTGCTACCAAAATCAATGTATAATTCACTCACATCTTCAAATACTTTCATCTAGGAAATGAATAGAAAAATTCATGTTCAGTTCGTTAGTGATTTTCATTTTTACTCTTTATGTGTCAGTTTTTTTTTGATCGAATTCGAATCCTTTTTTTCGCTTCAGAACAATCCCGCAAATCGTCGCCCATTGTTGACAAACTTTTTTAGAACTTTGAAATTTAATGTTTGTATAGAGGCTGGGATATTGTCAGTTTCTAGGTAAAGAAGTTGTTTCAGTCAATTTTTCATTTTTAGTCACCTGATGAAAGTGATCCGCTATACTTCGCTCTGGTATCGCTTGGATTGGAGAGGCCAATAGTGAGTTGTTTAGGTTCTAGACGTCAGAGCAATTCTAAACCATATCTCAGGTATGCCACGGACGCGGGTCCACGATGGAGGCGGCGGTCGAGAACGCGGCCTATAATGCTATTTCTAACCTCTGCACGTACGACCAACCGACTGCGCCACAGGATCAGCTCGCTACTCTCACCCCGTGTAACTAGCTGCAGTCCACGGTTGTTCGTTGATTTTTCACTTTCACACCCGTTTTTGATCTAATTGTTCAATAGAAACGAGAATTTAAATAACGTTCAACGTATCCGCGTCTCTCGCCCACGACCAGTGCTAAGAAGCAGCTACATAATCGTATGGTTGGCGCTGTTCCGTTATTGTTTGATCGCCATATTTTTGCGTTTTGTTTTCTACGCAGTTCTTAGAATGTTCAGTTGATTCGACCGGTTTTTTTTTTCGTGATATGCTTTATGCCTGATGCACACCGATTTCTCGTTCTCTAATTACGGTACTGTACAATAGTACAGGAGTACAACGCTCCTCTCGGTTTACTATTAATTTCAGTTTGCACGGCTTGTGTGTGAGCAGTTTTGCCCTTTGCAGGCGCTGCGTTGTGTGCTTTGCTTCTCAGAGGCAATCTTCTTCGTCCTACTATTTTTGGGTTAACATTACACCATTACTCGCTCTGATTTATTTTTGAATAGCGATTTGTTTCTATAGCAAAACCTGTTACGGTTAAAAACGACTAGTTTTCAAAATCAGTGATTGGTGTTCGGTAGTTCTGCCAGTGCCAAGTATAATGTTTAGAGGGCATTCGTATTGTTCCATTGCTGACAGTAGTCGAAAATTACCGATTTTTCTTTGCTCAAGATGTGCTTGCTGTGGTATGGAAAACATTCAGAGGTAGCCAATCTTCCTGCTGAAGGTCAGTAGGTTAGTTGTGACGTGATCTGTTCAATAACTTCATTTTGGAAATGTTCAGCTTCTGTTATGGAAGCAGTAGGCATGTGACTTTGCTTGCTTTTCTAATAGGCCTGTTGTGAACAATTCGAAAACCGTGTGCTTTTTAGGGAGGTACCTATTTCTTCGGTCAGTGTGGAAATGCTTGACTTAAATACTTCATTTTGCTTTTTTTACATCTGCCATTTTGATCTTGCCATGCAAAACATATTGAGACGATGCTGTTTTCAACTACGGTTGATCTCTATGTGACAGCTTTTCCCTGCTACATTGGGCACGTCTTCTATCATTCACTAAGGCTCTGACATCATCTATCGAAAAACCATTACCGAATTTGTGACGTTTCTCATGTTCAGGGTCAAGCTCACAGGTTTGGAAGTTAGGCGAAGTTCTCCTGACATATTTTGTTTTGTTTTTCTTACGCACCATAAGCCGGTTCACTGTTTGCTTTAAGCATGTGCACTTTCCATAGCATTGCGGTCTTGAAATCTCTGTCTTCACTTCCACTTGGCCCTGATCCGCGTGCATGAAAATCATGATAGCGTCTAGCGTTGCTCATTACCACATAAGTTTGATGTGTTTATGATATGGTATTGTTCTTTCGTACGTTCGTATCAAAGTAACCCGAACATTTACCCTCAGCGGCAACCTGTGTTATATCCGTACCATATTCTCTTATTGAACACGGTTTCTCGTCTTTGTGGTGTGTTTTGAAGTCCACTAATCACTTGTGTTCCATAATCGCTCAGATGATACCGTTGTCGATTGGCATTAACCACATTTCCCGCGTGTGTGATCCGCGTTACTGTTATATAATATATTGTATAATCTATTTCGTCAAGTTCCAACCTTACCGTAGATCATGTCTGCCATCATGTCTGTGTAGGACAGAGCTTATAACTACCTAATCGAAAAACCAGATATGCGTGTGTGCGTGTGCGTTCTCGTCAAAACTGTTCGTCGGTCAACTAGGTGCTATTTCGCATTGTGATAATCTGCAAACAACTACTCATTTCTAACGTGATTCTTTGCCTTTCGAGGTGTTCTACACGATTTCATCGTAAAGCGAAGTGTTTTCGTTCTCAACTATCCCGTTTTGTTCTGTATACTGTTAAGCGAAGTGTCTTTGATTCCTGAAATGTGATCCCTCAGAACGAAGAAAGACGGTATTACTCTGTGAAGATTCCTGTAGTATGCTACATTGACTATTATTGATGTAGAGGTGCTATTATTGTAAAAAAAATTATCAGGGATCCTCGGTGGTTCATTTGGTGCCGTGTTTATCCTAGGAGTTGGTATCGATTGCTCGCAGTTCCATCGTTTTCAGTTTTTTGAATTCACGCTTCTAAGTCTACACATAATCATTCATTTAGATTAAGCATCACCTCCATTAATTTTGTTCGATCTATTTCAACCAGTATTTTCGATAATCTTTCATTTCATTTTTAGAAACTTGAAAAGCCACATGCATCTTTTCTCCATCCTGTTGCGAGGATGCCAAGAAATTAGTAGAGAAACAGAAACAATTTATTCTATGCATATATAGTAGGTAGTTGGATACGGACGGATAGATTATGATGTAACCCGGGGGTATATGACAAATGTAGTTGTTAAATTAGCGAAATTCGGAACTTCGGAGTCGACCTTTTGAATGAGTGGTATTGATGGTACGAAAATTTCCTGCATTTTTTCCGGAAAAAATCTTCACAAAAGCGTGAAAATGTCGTGTCGCGCATCCGTAGAACACTGTCCATAGCCATGTTTTTGGGATGAGGAATCGGGTTACAATAACCTAGTCGAGGTCACGTCATTGGTGAAGCCATCGGGATCCTCGTACCTTGTGTGAATTTGCCATTGTCAACATTGTCTTCTCAGTACTCCATAATGCAATTCGGCTGAATCTATGTACGTGTGCAGTGTCTTTTCGTGTGCGTGTGCATTGGCGGTTCTCTGTTCTCTTGTCTATAATCCATTTCTGCACTTAAAGATGTGATCAACGATCCAGTAATGTGCTTGTTCTCAAATCAATTGGCAATTAAATGAGATGTGCTCACTTTTAGTGCTGTCTAACCATATCGTACGCTTTAAATTTTTCATCATTAGTACTCATTTTCGAGGCATTCGAATCAAAGCATAACCAAATATTTCGTTTATATGAGTGATAGAGATTGTTCACCTCAAAGATTATCTTGTCGCATTGCATACCTACATTGTAGATTTCTTTCGGATAGTCAAGTGTTCACGTGTGTATGTGTGTCTGTAATTGCTTGTGCAGAAGTTTCTATAGGAATAAATATTGGTGCCGGATGGTTTTATTTAGATTTTACACACGAAGTAGAATCTAGCAGGAGGGTACCGCGTTCTCAGCAATTCGCGTTATCGTTCATCCTTTCGTACCAGTCTTACTCTCACCTTTGCTATTGAAGGGTGAAGGGCGCCCTTCGCCCGAAGGCGGGGCTCGGAAAGAGCGGACGAGTAGAGGGTCCGCCTGTACCGCGGTGTAGCAGCAATTTAGGAATGGAGCGCAACTCGCAAAACGAACACTCGTCGTTAAAATATTTTTCATTCAAGGCGCATAACTCGTCCGTTCTTTCCGAGCCCCGCCTTGGGGCGAGGGGCGCCCTTCGCCCGGCCTGGAGAGACGAGCACACTGCCCCTGATGACGTAATTTTTTTCCAATATGCAGTATGCATATTCCTCTTCACCCAGAGGTCCACTGTTCCAATGGCTCCCCCTTCAACTTGTTACAGTAGTGCCTAGAATTTCATTGGAACACTTGAATTCGTTAATTCCTTCCTCAATTCGTAACTTATCAACGTGATAACAAGCAGAAAAGCTGCGTGATCGGATTTAATCGAAAGAATGTGGAAATAATTTTGCAGAATTTCTATCGCTACTTTCTGACTTGACGGAATAGGTATGCAGTCCTACATTAGCTAACTGTTCGCTGACTGGAAGGGAGTTTATTTCGGCTAAATTGGTTAGGCTCTAGGAATCTCATGGTCTTTCAAAGATACCCGTTGAATACTTCCAAAATGTAGGAATACTTCATAATGTTAGAAATGATAAATGCAGTAATAGATCGCAAAGGGATCGATTCGCAAAATGTGGCATTGAAAAGCAAAATATGTTGATATTTCGTTCAAAAAAAAGATAACATAGAACGCAGAGAACTTTCCGAATTTTCTGTTCTGGAGCGCCGAAAACTTACTATGGAAATTGGTTTCAATCGACAATCGTTTGAGGAATGACGAATTCATTTGCAGAAAACCCGTCCCTTGCCTTCACAAGAAATTGTTGGATAAGATTTGCGTAGTGCTTCCCTACAACGAAGTGCTAGAAAAGTTCACCAAGGGAAATATAATCCGGTAAAGAGATACGGGCAGCAGGAACCACTTCATGAAATATAACTTCTTATTTCCTATGTTCATCAATTGCTACTGAATAAATGAACGCAATAGTTACTGAACGAATACAATGGAGGGAATAATTGAACTGGGGTGTATGCTCGTCTCTACCCGACTCTGGAGTGGGCGGGGAAAGGGGAGGAGCGGGCGAGTAAGAGGACAGGCCATACGGGCCGACTCCGCTCTTATTCGCCCGTTCCTTCCCTAACCCCGTCCATTCTCCAGTTGGGAAGAGACGAGCATACGGCCCCTATCGAGTTGGGGAGAGAACCCGGGCACTTAACAATCAAGCCATATCACCCTACGCCAAGCCTTAGCCTAAATATAAACCTAAGCGTAATTTACCTAAGCAGTGCCTGAGGAAGGAACTTCGGGGTTGGTGAACCTCTAGTTCCTTGCAAATGGAGGGTATAAAGAATAACGATCGAGCGCACAGCGACCGTTGAACCTTAAACTGAGCATTGCAAAGCTGTGGAGCCGAAAGGATCCGAACCTTGAAGCCGTAATCGACATCCACCATTGCTACCCACTGAGCCATCCCTATGCATTTCGGGCGTCGCTTGGATCCCTTATGACAATCCATCCCCCGTCAGACCGCGCCACAGCGAGATGGGCTCTGCGAATGCAAACCGCAACGGCATGATCGCGCCCGCGCAACGGCATGACACCCTGCCAGCGAGCCCTCGCACGCGCGCGCGCGACAACTGACACAGACACATCTGCTACCACGTGTCTGATACTGGGTAGTGTCAGTTGCGCAGCCGAGCGTCGAGCGAAATTGCTGGCATGACAATGGCCTTAGGCCCTCGTTATAGGTTCGCTCGCACCCCGCGTAACTCGTCCATTCAGCATCAGACAGCGTGGGGCCAGACACGTTTGTACGAGTCGCGTCGACGCGACTCGTACAAACGTGTCTGGCCCCACGCTGTCTGATGCTGAATGGACGAGTTACGCGGGGTGCGAGCGAACCTATAACGAGGGCCATACACCCGTTCCCGATCGCCGATCGCCAGCGACCGGAAAATGTGCGGCGACGGCGACGACCGGCGATCGGTCACATCGGTGGAGCGCGTTTTTGCGCAATTGTTAGCGCAAAAACCACTTACTCTAATCTGAGACAGTTGTGTGCGGTAGCACACAACACAGTATAATTGACGCAATGTCAGTTGTGATTCAAACGGCGTCGCGACCCGGCCGTTCAAGGGTTTGACTGGTTTTCAAATATTTACGGTTTCACTGGTTTTCAAATATTTTTTGAAGAAGCCATCCGGAGTCACCGTCCTTTCGCCTTGCTCTAGTCTAGTCTTGCTCGAACTGTCCTTCCGCACTACTGTCTCTGCAATACTTGCTCTAGGAAGTGAAACCTCGTTAATCCACATCGCACCCATCCGACAAGCTTCTGCAACGATAATAATTGCTTAATCCTGAAATATTCCATAATGTGCAAACATTTAAGGCCAATGTCAACCTTCCGACATCCACAGTCAACTCCGTCTAGGGTTTGCGATTTTTGACCATATTTGGCTTATTTTCCGTTGTCATTATCTAGTATCCTTGTTTCGTTCATTTTAGGTCCAAACCGACTTCACAATGAAGGCTCCGAAGCCACCAGATAGACCGCTGGTTCCGTATATGCGCTATAGTCGGAAAATGTGGTCCAAGGTAGGTGGCTGTCGAGGCAAAATATAGTCGTTTTTCTCGAACCATGTTTTTCTAATTCCGGCAAACCTTGCTTACAACCAAATTTTTAGATTTCTCCCATTTTCTTCACAAATATCATCCCATTATAGTTTCTTAGGCACTATTCCACTTGTTGGACACCAGTCATAAAATTTTTTTCCTTCGTCAGATTTCGCCCTAATTTGGTAACGGGGGTAATCTGGGAGCATGATCACGAATCTGGTGTCCATTTTTCACCATGGTGGTCGGAGACCACCCATATCGAAAACTTGGGTGGTCCAGTTAGGATCACCGATTCTGCTGAAACTTTGTCTACGGGGGTTCTCTGGTTTCCTGAACACGATGGTGAAGTCCGTTTTCCAAATGGCCGCCGAATAAGGTAGTTATAGGTGAGTACCTACCTACCCTACCTGGTGAGGCTCGCCTATAACTACCGTATTCGGCCGCCATCTGGAAAACGGACTGCACCATCGTGTTCAGGACCCCAAATAACCCCCTATGCAATGTTTCAGCGAAATCGGTAATCCTAACTGGACCACCCAAGTAGCATTGTGGGTGATCCCCGAACACCATGGTGAAAAATGGACATCAGATTCGTGATTAGCGCCCCAGATTACCCTCGTTACCGAATTTGGGCGAAATCTGACGAAGGAAAAAAAATTTATGACTGGTGTCCAACAAGTGGAATAGTGCCGTTTCTTATTCAGTTTACTGTCCCTGAGATTGAGTAGAGCTTTTGCTTGTTTCGACCTTGTAATTAGTCGTAAAAATATAAGGCGACAACATTGGCCTTCCTATTGAATGGATCATGTAAGGTCTTAGTAAGATTTGTTCACAATAAAAATGCAAGTAGCAAAACCTATTTAAAGGTGCGAGCGGAAAATCCTGATGCACAACTCTGGGACATTGGCAAAATTATCGGCCAGATGTGGCGCGATATATCAGACGCGGACAAGGCTGTCTATCAGCATGAGTACGAAATCGAAAAGGTTGGGCTCTATAATATTTTTTTTCCGGATCTGCATCAACAGGCGTTTTTTCAGGCTGAGTATGAGAAGGCGTACAAAGCTTATCAGAACTCGCATGCGTATCAACAGTATGTCTCAGCAAAGGTTTGTGAAATTGTAGCTTTGTTAAGGAATAATTATGTTTTTGTATTGCTGGCTCGTTTAGACTAGAGCGAAAGCAAACGAAAAATCGTCTCGAAGTCGTATGGAGGTTGGGGGAGTGGTTATACAACCGGTAGATGAAGAAGACGCTGGAAATGAGCTCTCGTGTCGTCGCCTTGCTGCCGTTCGGTTTGTTTTAAGGGAAGATAAGGGAGGAATAACCTTGCAGGGTTACGAAACTAACATCAGTAATTTACTTCACCATCATGATTCATGAATTTTTAACAGTGAAAATCCCCGTAGCCCCGTTATTTCTCTTGAGACTCGACATCCATACGACGGAAAAAGTCATTATAGTTATACCTAAGCTAAGCTATTCGGCTCCAAAATTTCCTTGATAATTCATAAAAACACCTATGTTTATTTCTAAGTGTCCCATCATTGCTAACATTTGGAAGAAGAACAGCAGCGATATTGGTAATATCAATAAGGAGATAGTGTAGCAATTGTTTTGCATTTTCTCCTTTTTGATAATTCATGTCTCCATTATCCAGGTTTGATCGTAATCATCGACTTATTGGAGATCTGTTTTCGCCGGCTGTTGTTACAGACACTCGAACGGTGAGCTTCATATTCTTTCGTCCTAGTTGCTTCAACATGTTGAGCTCTTTCGCCTCAAACGTTTCCATAATTTCATGCAAAGTGTTGCTACCATCATGAGGTTGGCAGAATTCAACTTGGTTTATGGGTGATGCCACTATGTTTTCGCGTTAATATGAAGTCATTTAAGGAGTATAGGAGTGACAAAAAATTATGCTAACAAGGATCACCGCCATAGAACGGTGGGAAATTGGGGCATCTAAATTTGACAAATCAAAACCACTTCCTCGTTCATGGGCACAGTCTTCTCTCAGAGAGTCGACTGCATGACATTTTTGAACCATGCTCGACTTGCAAGTAGGACGAAATAGAGTAGAGCCTAGGGATCAGGTAGCGTTGTGCGAGGACCATTTTTTTAGCTGATAAACTTATGAACCGTGTCGCGTCACCACTCCTGTGCTCTCTTCTCGTCTTTTGGATTATGAGTCAGTACTGAATCATGCTGAAATAAGAGCGGCTTGCTAATGAATATCATATTGCTGTGCATGGTCAATAACCTTCCCCAAGCACATTTTCACGTCCATGTTCAGTCCTTTCTTGATACTTTTTTGGGGTGATGGCAGATCAAAGGACGAGTCCAGTTTTGGATCGATCCAATCGTTAGATAAGTGAAAGCTCTCGAGCAATTGTTGTGGGCCTATCATGCCACATTTCGTGCCAGTTGCTTGGCCGGTACGGATCGCGAGGCGTTGCAACCGTATCATATCTGGTGAACATTAGGGTAATACCTAATATAATGAATAAATAGAGTCTCATAATACATAATTGGTAATTATATATTATGAATATGAATTGATCAAAACAATAACATACGATGTTTAAAGGTTGTGGCTCAAAACCGCATGGATATGCTACGAAAGCAAGCTCAGTCCCTTTCTGCTCATCAGAACAAGCTGGAGGAAGAACTCGTGAAGTAATATTTCGATTGCTTCTTTCCTCATTAGCAAATCACACTATATGCTCTCCCAGGTTAGAGGAAGTCCATCAAGATAAAAAGCGTCAGATTGAGAAAGGGAGCGAGGAATTTGCAGAGAACCTCAAAAGGGTAGGTTTGCCGTTAATCTCTTCAGCACAGTTGTAACAAATTCATTTGTAGGTGTGTGAAGAGAAACCACAACTCGATGAAGCCAAGTACACAGAGCTACTCGAAGAAATGAAAGTTAAACTGGCTGACGCTTATAAGGAATATAAGAAGAAGCAGGATGAAATCAATGCACGATTAGGTGCAGTTGCTAGTCTGCCTATTCTTTTTGTCACATCAACACATCATAAATGTTTCATTTAAGCTGCCGAACGCGAAAAAATCGTTGAGGAGACTCCAGTTTTGGCAGAACTTGTGATGGGCGATGAAAACGATGCGGAACCAGAAAAACCACGGGAAAATGAGGAAGAACCACAGGAAAAGGAAGAGGCGAAGGAAGACGAGGAAAAAATGGAAGAGGATAAGCCACACGAGGAGAAAAAGGACGAAGAAGAGCCGACTGCTGAAACAATAGAAGAGTCCAAGTAGTTCCTGTTGAGGTCGGTTTATTCATGGTTGATTTTCTGTTGCATCACGTGCTTTCCGCTAACTCGAGACATGGACACAGTTGGTCATCAACGTTTGTCCACCACGTCCATCTATTGCGGTGAAATCACTGAAGTGTCCTGCATTTTCTAAAACATTTTTCACTCTAATTTTTCAGTATTCGTCCATCAATACAATCCAGTTGTAATGTGTTTCGTTCATTTCTTACAATTAGCATTATAACGCACTCGACGCTTTTTAGCAGTGGTGTACTTCAACTTCTGCTATCTTCACCTCAGACAGACGTAGCTCAGGCAGCAACAAGAGGCATTTTGTTACAGGCAGTATTGCGACTGGCTATTTATTCTAAACTAGCATTTTGACCTGAGCGTGCTGAGCGAGTTTAGCTGTTTTTTGGATACTTTAATGTTACTTATAACTGGCTTTGTCTTTTCCTTTTTTGTGGTGGGTTGCACATTTTCAAATTGAGTAGCTGCTTGCTAGAACTAAGATGAATAAGTTAGCGATGTTGTTACAATCAAATTGCAATGTGTACTGGTTATGTAACGAATTAAGTGTAAAGCTCGCTTACTCAGTTGTTCCTTATCTAATTTCAACCGCGTTCTTCGCTCAGTCCATTGTGTTCTTATCAGCCTTCCAACTTAACATCCGTTGGAAGCTCATAATGATAGTCAGTGTCCGCAAAGGCGCGGTGACGCTCACGCGGATGCCTTTTGTTTCTGATAAGGGCAGTTTGTACAGAGCGCGTGGTTTATCGGATCTCACGTTTTACTTCGTTTCGTATTTATTTCTTTCCGGCAATTTTTATGTAAATAAATTATTCCATGTATTACTGTATTCCTCTTGTATCGATGGTCGTCAGCTCTACCGCATTTGTCTCATAACTCTATGCAACTGTGCTTTACTGTTTCCTTCTTTAAAGAAATGCCGCACAAATTCGAATCGGCGGTGAGCAAAGTTGAAACCTTCCTAGCTGCGAACAGTGAGAAACGTATAGCCTTTATCACGGTTAGTTTACTGCTTTTGTAATGAATGATCGTTGGTGCTTGGAAAAGCTTCGCACAAACCAACAGCGTTGCTTTTTCTTTGTCTATTTATAGACCCTTTGCAACATAATATTTAGTAAAATTTCAAATTTTCATCGGTTAGAAGTGTTCTGTTGTTGAACGTTTGAAAGTGGTCACGGCAAACAACCACAGTCATTCCAAAAAAGGCTTGAATGATATCCATGAACTTTACACTCTCTTGTGAAATGGATTTGGCTATGTATTTACATTCTTCGTTTTTTTGTCGAAACTAGGTGAAAAATGGTTTTTTGAAATAGCACACGCTTGTTCTAGCAAGCGTAGTCGTAGTCAGTTTATGATTTTTTTGCTCTAAGTTGCTGATTCTCGCCAGGACTGACCAAATCTTTTATCCCTCCGAGTTTGGAAAAAAAATAATACCAGAATTCTCTCGCTTGAAGGTGACACTGAGGTTGCGGGTGGATATACTAGACCTTTTTCTGAAAATGTAACAACGTATTCGATGCCCTTAGCTTCAAACTTTCAATTGTATTGAGGTGTATGTGAAACTGCGTTCGGAGTGAAGTTTCTGTTGTAAAGTTTCTCACCATTTTCGTCTTGGTAACTGAACAACAATGGTCAAAAGTGGATTGTCTTGTGATCTCGGATTCCTTTAGTGGGATTTTACCATGATATTTGCGGTAAAGACCCGTGATAGCTCCACTATTTTCCAGAGAGGTATTCTTGATTCGATTGATTGATTTTTGCAGAGCGGTGGAACAAAGGTCAACCTTGAGAAGAACTGTGTTCGATTTATCGATAATTTTTCCATGGGAACTCGAGGTGCGGCTAGCGCTGAGTGAGTGAAGTGATCAAATGTCTGGTATGTACCAGAACCAAAAAATTAGTCATTTCTCGCTCATGGAGAATTTTTACGAAATCATGTTTTTTTTTAGGTCAAGTAGGAGTTTTCTCAACTTCTGTTCCATTTCAAGCCTGTTCTAGAAAATCATCTTCCAGGTATTTCTTGAAAGCTGACTATGCGGTTATATTTCTGCACCGAGAGGAGAGCTTAAAGCCTTTTTCTCGTAATTATCCTCACATTTTTGACTCGCTGAAGGTTGATGGTGACCGGGTATGTTATTCTTTATGTTTTCGCTACTAGCTTTTTTTGCGAGGTTCTTGTTCAGCATTGCGGAGTACTTATTAATATTTTTTTCAATACGATTCGCCTCTTTTTGAATGTTTGTTTTCACGATTTTGTAAGTCAGTAGGTTCTACAATGCTTTTTGCTTCTTACCTCGAGGATCGATTATTCTGGAGTTCAGTAGACACTAGTGGTACATCGTCTTTTTTTTGTGAAATTTTCAATTATTGCTGGAGACGGTGTACTGGAGCTGATTATCAAATTGTAAATCTTTCTCAGAAACAATAACTCACTTCCTGGAGCCAATCTGCTTCAGCGTAATAAACAAACAGAACTCCTTTTGTCACAGAGGAAAATGCGGATTGGGGCACGACAACACGACGCCTTGTGGAAGCTCGTGAAATCCATGTAGTCCTCGTCTAAAATTCAGTAACTAAAACAAAATCAAACGAGAGCTGTACAGTTCAGAAGTGCTTTAGCTAGTCCGGCCGAGCGCTGGTGAGGAAAAGGTGTGGAAGCTTCCGCAAAATTTCAGTGATATTATGAAAACAGTTGGACTTACAGCTTAATATTTGCGGACCAGATTTCTGATACTAGAAAATTGTAAGAACGCTAATATAGCAAACGATTTTTTGCACACCTATTCTTACTACAGAAATATCTAATAACTTCAAAATTTATAATATCCCGTATTTATGGAGATCAATCACCGTTCAATGTGTGAATGTTACCGAATATATTTTCTCTTTCGGATATTCGATACTAAACGCCTTTAGGCAGCCTCATGTTGGAGTTATAATTTTTTCGGCTTTCATCTATTCCACTAATGATTATGGAGAGATGTAAATCTTTTTCATCACCATTGGTCTGACGTTTTGAAGGTGGTCTGCAATCTACCACGTATAAAAGAAGCTGTCGAACTGCGATCAAAGTATCAAGACCGCATCTTGTATGTTCCGTTTTCAACGTTGGAGTCGTACTTCTTTTATCTCGACGAAGTACGTTGCTTTTTTGTTTTCGAATTTTCACATGGGAAGTGCTGAACTCTACAGATTAGTCGTCAGTTAGCGCCTCTTGGAGCGCGGGCGCTTCTGTACCTAGCAGCAGCTGTGTCGGATTTTTTCATTGAGGAGGAAAAAATGGTGAGCTCCTTGTTAAACTGTGCCCTTTCTCAATACGTAGTACTGGTTTTCAGCCGACACACAAAATTCAATCATCTGGTGGGGAACTAAACCTGCGATTAAGTCTGGCACCTAAGGCGATCGATAAAATAGTCAACAAACTGGTGCCCAACGCTTACGTGGTATCATTTAAGGTGAGGTTTTTTTTTAAACTACTTCATTCTTGTATGTTAGCGAAACGTTGTACACTCCCATTTCAGCTGGAAACTGATGAGTCAATCCTCATATCGAAAGCACGTGGAGCGCTGGAGAAATATGGTCATGAGTTAGTGATTGGGAATATTCTCCAAACAAGGAAGGTTCATGTTGTATTAGTTGACGCAACGAGTACCGAAAACATCGATTTGACTCAGGTAAAGATATCTCAATTTCAATAGTTCAATTAGGTAGTTGAGAAGGGAGAGTTGAAGAGTTCATGAAAAATTCATAAACAGAGTAATGACTTTGTGGAGCACGTGTGGTTCACTGACAAGAGGCGCTACTGACGAGCGATGGATCCGCCCGACTAACCAAGCTTACCATCTATCTGGGGTCATGTGTAAATAGCACCGAACTTGCCTGGGAAGGTAAAAAGACTGTCATGAACAACCGCTGGCCCCCGCAAGTCAGTGGTGTACTAACAATAAGGTGACTGATCGACGCCGACCGTTTTATTATTTACTTTGATGATTTTTAAGATGGGAGTGGTTCATGAATAATCGCGTGGTTAGCACTAGGTAAATACGACAGCCGTTTGTGGTTTGAGAGCTGCCGCATAGTTTTTTCTCCTTTGCGTAGATTTTTGATGAATTTCTACAATTTCTTCGAGTTTGGGTCCTGCGACCATGCGATCATTCCACGGTGCTCCATCTCAGATGGAAATTCAATTCGCTGCCTTAAATATGCGAAAGAGGATTTCGTTTACGAATGTTCGAGTGCCATTTTTCTCCGATCTCGAATGTTTCGAATGCTGGGCATGTGAAGTTAATGCTAGTCCGTGATTGCGGATCGGGACGGTAGGAGTAAATAATGACGTGATTTCGTTTTAATGATAGCCGGTCACAGAATATAATGATATGGTTAGCTTAGCTTATATTTCCCTGCCTCTCAGGAACAAGTGAAAAATGGTGTCGAAATCGAGCAGGAGATCATAGCGAATATCAGTCGACGACACCAGAATTTTATGGAGAATCGCTGATTCGTCGATAAGTTGCCGCTTCGTTGTCCTGGTATAAGTAGTAGTAGGCTACGTTTTTTGAAGGTCTGTTGTTATTAATATTAATATTATCATTATTATCTGCCCATTGTACCAGCCAACGTCACTTTGCCAACAACCTCATTGTGTCTCGTTTAGATCATTTGGCCCGTATGTTTCTCTCACAGGCGTCACTTTGCTGAATTTCACCACTTGATTGTTATAGTCATGTTGTCCATTATTAATTTAACTATTGGATCGATAAATGGTGGAAACCGCAACGTAATTCGAGTGTTTCGACCTTATTGGGAAATCGTTTTCTCAAACCGTTTGCGATTTGTTGAACGCTGAACGCATGTCTCACGCCGACTCCTCGGTTATCGGTCAAAGTGTTTTGTCTCGATAGGCTTGCTGTGCTAGGTAGGAAGTTATAATCGAAGTATATCAGCTAGTCGTTGATTTAATTTCGAGCCTTGAAAGTTGTTATAGATTGTACAAGCGCGTTGTAGCTTGTTATTATGCTTTTTATGTCCGCTTTTCTCACTATCTCCTGTGATATTTTCAAGAAATATGTTCTCGCTCGAGTACCATTGATATTTCTCCAACGATTTAGTGTTTAATTTGCCACTTCCCTATGCACTTTTCCATTATTGACAAGAAATGCAATGAACATTCATTGTTTTGGTACCTGAAGAGGGCTCAGCAACGTTCGAACGTTAAAAGATATCGTATTTATTTATTTTTTCTACGCCATTTAAAAGTGTGCTAGCAGTTAAACAATAAAAACGTGGTTAGTAAACGAACGGAACAATTTAACATGAGTTAGTATTACAAATTACATAATATCAAAGTAGGAACAAGCGGTACTGTTGTACTTTGGGGCCCCACTTTTTTCGTTCAAAATAGGCCTATTGGGGGTAATCAGCAATGAGAAGAACGATTCTGATACTCGTTGAGTGCGGAAATGCCTTATAAGCCCGTTATTTCAGGTTTCAGAGGCGAGTAAACCAGCGAAATATTAGGTTGGCAACTAAGTTCGTGGACTCTCACACGCCTTCAACAAAAGCGTTAAAAACCAAATAAAGCAAAAGGTTACCCAAACGACATAGGAACCATCAAAACGAACAGGTAGTTCCTCACTCTCAGGTAGATGCCCCATTCCACTTCCTAAGAAATGATGAGTTTTTGAAGAGAATTATTTTCATAGGTGCATTTTGACCTACACCTCATTACTGGATCGTATTCGCCCCAGAGAATGCAGGAAAAATCCGAAATAAGTATTATTCATAAAGTGCTATATCTGTAATGTAACAGATCTGAACAAGAGTCCTCCAGCTTACATCTTCGGATTTTTGTAGCGTTCGAAACTCAACGTGATGTTTGGCGGTGTCACGATGAGTGGTGACACTACTTTCAGAGAGCTGCCTAACCCGACTACCGCGTAGTTCAACCTTTACACAGCAAGGCTAAAGAGAGTAGGGCTCTACGCGAATACTGAGACTAACATCGATCAATTCTCGAAAGGTGTTACCTTCGTAGAACCTCCAGACTGAGATCATCAGCTTCTTGTGAGGAGGTGGATTTGAGGATCTGTAGCGGCCTTCATTTTGTTTTGGGTGGCCGGCTAGCAAGTCAGCAATTATAAAGTGATGTCTCCATCCCATCACACGTTATCACTTTGTGAGCAGGTGATTGGTTTTTAGGGGAAGCTCGAAGTCCGCTTGCAGCATCCGCCCCACCCTCCTCCGCGATCAGCCAAATCGCAAGGCACCTATTGATCAGTTTTACAGGAAAACTAAAATACTGCAGAACCTTTTCAGTTGTGCTAATTGAACATCTGACTTCTAGTGTCAACACAGATGTTGCCGAGCTCTGACTTCTTTCGGAGGAAGTAATTACGGCCTTCCGACCGAGCTCCATAGGTCATCCGAAGTGCACTTTTTCTTTCGTTCTGAACTGCTTACTCAAAATCACTTGATATTTTTGAGTACCATTACTCGTTTCAAGACATCATCCCCAAATTCTGCACACACAAATTATAACGCTTCAGCAACCCAGTCGCTGAGCAGGTACTCTTGAAGTAGGACTTGGTAAACGCTGGTTTTGGATGTTTTCATTTCAAGCGGGAAAAGTTTCCCAGCAAACGAAAGTAACAGGGTTTATGAATGGTTTTGAAAACTACTTCATATTCGCTACCAAATGATTAAAAGACCAATGAAATTGCTCAACATTCAAGCAAGTTGTGCTTGCTAGAAGTAATGACTGCAAAACAGTCCACGAACTTAGTTGCCAACCTAATAGCACGCGGCGGCGGGAGACGCAGACAGTGTACTCTCTTCCCCTGCACATTTCGAAGTGCTTCCAATGCTGAGTCCGTGTTCACCTCGCTCCGGCAGGTCGGAGAGTTTCCATTGGAGTCTCGGACAACAACATCAAGGGCTGTCTTGGCGCGGTTGCCGTAGAATTCGTCCCCGTCCCCCACGATTCCCAGACAGTACTACCATGGTACTTCTAACCGCGCCGAGATAACCCTTGTTGTCCGGGCCTCCACGTGGTGCCACTGGAAACTTTCCGACCAGTCGGAGCAAGCTGAACGCGGACTTTGTATGACAAAATAGGAAATTCAGCAGTGGAAGCACTTCGAAATGTGCAGGGGAAAAGAGTGCACTGTCTGCGTTTCCGCCGCCGCGTGCTATCTGGCAGGTTTCCTCGTCTCTAAAACCTGAGATAACGGGCGTATAAGACATTTCCGCACTTAGCGAGTATCAGAATCGTTCTCCTCATGGCCGATTACCCCCAATAGGCATATTTTAAACGAAAAAAGTGGGGCCCCAAAAGTACAATAGTACCGAACAAGCACTATCAACCACGGCAGGCAAACACGCAGATTACACCCACCAACATGGAATTCTGTAGACGTCACATGCGGCTAGATACAGCTTCTATTGCATATTAGAAATTTCAGTCCACAGACAGGTATGACATCATCACGCCAATATCGTATGAAGCGAAGCTTGTTTGTGTTTTGTCCGTAATAGCCGCGGAGCGCTTTTTTAAGGCATTTACAGCAAATTAGATTCCACTCCTGTTTCATCGGTCCAGATTTTTCTTGCACAGAGAATAAGGCGGCGATGACTTCGGTTTCGGATTGAAATTTCGATCTTCAACTCGGAAATATGAGTCGGTTACCTTTGGATGAATTAGTATTATTCTGTGCATAGTTGAGGATGTCTGACTGATGATTGCCACTGTATTACCTGTGGTGTATCAGGGCCCATTCACACTCCGCTTTGTCTCCCAAGAATAGGCGCCACCATGGTACCTCGATAATGTTGCTTCAGCGTAGAGAGACGAGAACAAATTCGCGACTAGAAGACGAGAGAGACGAAATGAGAAAAGATCACCACGAATGTGCTCTCAGGTTATATTGACGTGTCCACACCATCGGCTCAGCCTCTTGCTTTTGACCTGAGTCAAGAATCCCTGGAGGGGTTTGCCGGTAGCAGTGCGCGCCAGAATTTTGAACGTGTCCTCAAAATCGGCGGCGCTCTGGTCACTTAGCCAGTGCCAAACCCAAGGCGGTAGCGGGGCTCAACTTGTGCCTTCTATCTAGCTGTTCCTTGACTGCAACGAACTCTTCCATCGATGCTTTGTTCGCCACCGCCGATTTATTTTTCACTGCAGCTTTCCTCGTTTAATCATTTTTCACGCTAAGTTTTTTCATGATTCGGTATTTTGTTCTTTGGTAGAGTTTCCTTGAATTGTACTGATTTTTTCCAGAAATAATGGACAAATACGTGATTTCCGAGGAGGAAGAGGTCTTGGATGCTGATCCCCCGTTTGTCGATTCTTTGAAGACTGATGTGAAAGTGATGGAACTGCATAAGAACACGAAGTTTGGAAACATTATTGACTACGTCAACAAAGTCTTCGAGGTGTGTTTACCTTGTTCGGCTTGCTACTCGTGCTTTTTATCTTTTTTTTGTATATTCTTTATAAATCAATTATTTATTTGTTTATTTAATCAATTAATTTATTTATGTCACGTGGAATGTGTCGTAGTTCTGAAGGATGATAAGTGAACAACTTATAAAGTACCGGAAGGTGTAAGCGACCATGTGGTGCACGAGACGGCTGCTCATTCGAGTTTGTAAGCTCTGTACTTCATCGTCCTGAACTCCACTGTGAACCGCAAAATAAAAATACGATTCCTCTGTTTCGAATACGCGCCTTTAACTAGTGTAAATAGATAAAAAGGACGCGGGTAAATGCGCGAGCTTCAAAGAGCCAGCGGGCGAAATATAAAGGCGACGAGCTAAGTTTTGAAGGCTGCAAGCATGAATGCACCATTAAACATTGGCTGTATATACCGTATAATGGAGACCCACGTGATCACGTATACGTCAAGAGTGAAGTTGGTCGCGTTATAGAAGCTCGATGGTGGATATTTTACTTTATTACTTTGAAAGCTGATCGTTGACAGTAGTTAGTGCTGCTACCATGAAAAGGCTCCATTGATAGAACGAGTTTTTTTCTTTTCGCGTTCCTTTCTAGAATCAGATTTGCAAAGAATAGCTAGGCGTTTATCTCAAAAATTTAGGACGAGACGGTCCGAAGAGTTATATTTCGTGGAGTGGGCGCTGCTGCAGAGAAATGCGTTTCCTGCGTGGAGGTGTACAAACGGAAACGACAGGTACGGCGGAATTTTCATCATTCATGTCGAAATGTGGATTATATTTGTGGAGCTTGCAGGAGGAACTTTATCAATGGACGGCTCTAAGTAGTGCGAAACGAGTCACCTACTGGGATCCAGTTGTTGAGGGAATGAACAGGTTAGTGGGATCGTATGTTGTTCGAAATCATGCACCTTTATTGTGCATTTTGGTTAGTATTTTTTCTATGATACTGAATTTTCGAAGTCGAGGTTATAACATATCGTAGGTTCTGATCAAAATGGGAAAATAAGTTTACGAATTTGAGAAGTCGAAGTTAAAGTTCTACTTTTTTGAGAGGATGTGGCTTTTAAATTCGTACACAAATATAAATACTTGGACTGATGTTTTACTTTTCATCATCTCAGCACTGAGAGCCGTTCCTGCCCTGGCCATCGATAAGTATAGAGAATTTTCTGTTTCAGTAGTTGCAATACGTGGCATATGTTCATTTTAGGCTCAAAGTTACATTGGATACTCCAGTTATTTTCATTATGCTCTCGAGAGATCCATATCCTGTAGAGCTGCAATGCATGAGGTTAGATAAGTTTCATCCATTTTGGATAATGTCGGTACGGACGTAATGTGAGAGGCCACACAGATTAGAGCGATGTTCGTTCTAGCATGCAACAGTCATCAGTGAGCCATCCTAAAATCACTGCAAGGCAGCCGTCTTCTACTGTGAGGCGAGGAGGAGGAAGAAAATCAGCACAACAACAATACCATCAACAACAAGAAACCCAACAGCGGAAGACGAACAAGTGGTCTCGACCTCCTAAAGGAGTTAGGGAAACGGAAGCAATTGAAAGACAGGAAGTTCTGGAGAAGCTGGAGAAAGCGCCGTAGTATTCAGCTGATCCTGTTCCAAGGTTATGATATTATTCAATGTCACAAATTCAACTAAGGCATTCCCTTCTCTTGTCGTTGTGACATCTGGGTATGAAGTGTCATGTATCGTTGTCGAGGGAATAGTGCTATGGGGGCGAATGTCTCTGGTGGTGGGTCTATTTGTTCTGATTGTTACAGTCTATTCGCCATTCTCAATGGTATAGTCGAACTCGGCCTACTCGCTGGCTGCGTACAAATATTGTGAATAATATCGCTTCTAAATGAACTGATTCATATGTGCACATGGAAATTATTGTAGGATCATCATTGAAGAACGTTACGCTACAGGCTCCCGAAAGCATTGTAATATTTGTTAAAGTATTGTGCTTGGAAATGACGTTGTTTTGGACGAAGAGGGTTGTTGTTTTTGTTAATGAGCTATTGTTTTTATCAGTGTTTTTTATTCTGCAATACGGGGAGTGCCTAGATTTTTATGTAGAAATTTATTTCACGTTTGATATACTGCCAATGAAGCTCTTCCTAGGCTTACTGGGTAAGCTGATTTGCATGAATAGGTGTTTTACCCTTCATATCTCATTCATCACTCCAAAGAATTGCTTTATTGCTTGCTATACAGCTCGGGTGTCATCAAGTGGAATTTCGATAAATGTCTGCGGGATCGTCCCGAATCCTCGCGAAGAGGGTCCCCCAGAAGGTAAGAAGTGAAGGTTTCTATGTGGAAGTTTTTTTTTGATAGTCGAAGTCAATAAGAGTTACATTTAGATCTGTGAGGTCACTGAGGATGTGCAGGATTGGGAGAATCATCTGATTCTTCGCGTACCGAGCGATGTTGCACCAAAGGTTGGTTCTCATATGCAACCGTTTTCGTCTAGGACACTATTTTCCTCTCTGCAAATCTTTTTCTATTGTTCTGTAGTCATAGTCAGGTTGCTGTCGTAATTGTTATGAAGCAGCTGCTACCTATCTAACATCGTGAATATCATTTTTCTTTCCGCTTGATTTGTGAAATTTATGTACTAGGATTCCGGGGAACAAACATGCAATTCCTCTGTGCTCGCATTCTTTCTCATTCTTTTTTATTTTCGTCCCATTGTCTTTAGTTCTCGTTCTTACTGATCGAGTACTGGTCGACCTTACAACGTCTTCTATGAATGTAAAAAAGTACTGGTCGCTCGACAACGTCCTCCACTTTGGGTTTATATTTTCTCAGCTTATAAGGTCTTAAGGGGATAAAATAAGCGAGTCACAGTATCTTGGGAAGTCGGCTGGTTTGGATCCATACTTCATACCACTCAACTTTTAGTTTTTCACGATTTTGTTAGCTATGTGGACATAGGGTGCACAAAGGTTTGTGATTGAAGGTAATGAAGTCCGTTTGACCATTCATACCTATCATACTTCGTGAATGATCAACTCGAAAACTGTGGAACGTTGAAATGGAGCGACTCAAGCCTTCCTCACCATCCGAAATTTCTAACTGACTTTCACACTGACACTTTCTTTTCTATTTATTTAGACTTCGTCATTTTTATTGCTTGTTTGTATTCCTGTGTTCTCGTCAGTTTCCATCCATCTGGCGGTCTTTGTGCGCTTTTTACTCTATACGTCTAGGTGTACCTCCCTCACGACTGTACGAACCATTTTTATACCTTCACATTGTGCCACGTTTTCATGGTTCCTTCATTTTCATTTTCCACTTTCTGTTTCTTTAGGGACATATTTTGTAAAAAATCATTTAGCATAAAATTATCTGTAATGCTAGTTTAGATCGACGCGATGCTGGCTGATAATTCGAAAGAGGTGGACGATTTGGCCATCCAATTCACTTCGACCGATATGAGGCATGCTAATGTTCGTGTAGGAACGCACATAATGAGCGCTAAAATCTACGACTTGCCCTGTGTTACGGAGGTTGGCGAGTTTCACTCAGTTTTTTTCGCGTATTATTATGCATGTCGTCGTTCCATCGGTATTTCAGGTCATGAAAACGCTGGACAAAAAGACTGTGTACAAGGTCGCTGATCTGTCGCAAATTGTTGTTTGCAGTCACGATTTGTGCGCTGTGCCTGCTGAAACTGTTAAACTTAGTAGCAAAAAGGTGCGCAGCTTATAAGTTAAGATTTTTTTCTCAGCAAAATAGAGAGGAAAGAGTGATATAGACAAAATCAATTAAGTAAAGGAGTGATGTATGAAGGGTAACAAATTTAGGATGAGCCTCAGATGTACAGAAAGGCTCGGAAAACAAGAAAGAAATGTGGGAAAATTGTGGAAAGTGAGAGATGCAGAGCAGCTCCTGTGTCGATTACTCTCTTGACGGAGGTTCGAAGCGTGGATAGAGCATCGGGATTTGTTGAAAGTGAAAGTGACATAGCGTAAGAAGTTGGGTTTCTGAAATAAAACAGGGAAGAATAGAGTCCACGTGAACATATAGAATGAGAGCAAATAGAATAAGCTGTTGAGAAAGAACGGTTAACGTAAATTCTTCAGGAGATGAAGCAGTGGCAGTACCCTCACGGTCTCACTCCACCTATGAAAAGTGTTCGGCAGCGTCGTTTTCGTAAAACCAAAAAGAAGAAATACATGGAAGCACCTGAAGTAAGTCGCTCGATTCCACATTTCATGATATTCGCTATTGAAAAGAGAAATACCAGAACATATTGTCACTTGAAACTCACAGCGAGGGATCGTCAACTGAAACTCGCAGCGAGGGAGAGGTCTTCCTACGTTTTTTTTTTCATTCCGTGTAAATATTTCTTTCTCTATAAGGCGGTTTTCCTATGGATTTTGCCTTTGTGAACAGGTCTCTCGTTAATCTTTCTTCTGTACAGCAATACGTTTCTGAACGGATATTCATCTATACACTCGTCCCTGCGTACAATACTTTTTTCCCTTTTACTCTACTGCTTTACCCAAATACGTAGTATGCTGTAACTTCGTTTAATAGCGCTCAGTTGTCTTCTCTATTTGTGCGCTTGTTGTCTTGCTCACGATTATTTAGTTTATCTATTTCTTGTTTTCCTGGGGTGCGTGTGGTGCAGTAGTAGGAGGTTGCTACCACCCGTACGGTGAAGCAATCGAGATCACCAAGCCTTCTGTCCTCTTGCGGTGTGGCAAGTTGGTACCAGACTTGTCTGGGAAAGTGAATAGACTGACTTGTACAACGACTCACGCCTGTCATTGTTGAAGACAAATACGTTCACTATGCCTCTACGATTCTGAATGGAAGATGAGTGCTTGGCGCGTCCTTGGAGGATTGGTCAACTCCGTCCACTTTACCTTTACCTTTGACCCTTCCTTTCTTAGCAGCACAATAACAAGGGCTATACTTTCAGCCTTTTGCAATGAGATCGTTTTGAATATTTATCCCCATCTGAACTCAGTTCTCTCTAGTTTAGTTTCTCAACTCAGTATTTGTCGAGCTTAGTCCTCAATTGGACTTCTCTATTGTTCCAGTTTCCCTACTCGAATTCCAAGAGACCTGTCCTTCGACCCTACCTTTTTGGCCTTGATATACAATCCCTCATTAAATTGTATTCGCCAGCTGTACCGACTTGCCTCCATTATTGGCAACCCACTTTCTCGTAATTTGAGCTTTTTCCGGGAGTACTTACGAAGCATCTTATTGCTGTTGCTATGTTGCTGATCAGCACGACGAACGATTTTGTTCAGGTTGAGAGGGAGCTGAAACGTCTTCTTCGTGCTGACCTGGAAGCGGAATCATTCCGCTGGGAAATTGTACAGGCCGACGAAAAACGCAAAGTTTTTGGTTTGCCGCTGAATTCGAAACCATCCATGTCGTCTTCTTCCACGACACAAGTACGCGGCAATGTTTTCTTGATCTTTTTTCACCGAACGTCTATTTTTCCTTAGGAGACCACCATCTCGGAGCAAACACTCTTCGGCGACAAAGTGAGCAGCAGTGAAGAGGAAGAGGAGGAGATTCCGCAAGTGGACAAGGACGACTAAAATTGTCCTTTCCGTTTATCTGTATCTATGGCTGTAAATGAATTGTTCAATATCTAAGATGTTCTGCGCAGTTATGTGTCCTCCGTGCAACGGTATTCCACCGTAATTAGTGTCATATTGTAAGTTTTTTTTAGCATCTTCAGGGAACTTGAACTATTTTTGTAGCTCTTTTTATGCGTCTGTGCGAACACTCCGTATGACCGTTCTTTGCAGTAAGGAAATAGTCTCGTCAACTTCTGGTAATAGATCATAAGGGAAGCGCATTGAGCATTTTAACGATAACGACACAATCTGTTCTGGAGTACAAGTGAGCTGTTGGAAAATTAGCAATCTGCTTAGTGGTGCTTTATTGCACACTAGTAGCTGCCACAGGTAAAGCATTTGTTGGAATACGGCGGAATGCTCGGAGGGCCCATTGAGCCGGTTTTATGTATGGTAGGTACGGTACCGAACGCATTTTCTCTTATGTCTCCAATTTTACTAGGTGTGTGACATTTTAGCTTCGTTTACAGGGAGGATTTTTTGATTTTCCTTTGGTGTAAATGTTGAGGATATTGAGCTACTTGGAGAATAAGGTCGTTAGAGTTTTACTGAGGTAACTTGTGCTCTTGGTTGATGTTTTACTTGAACAAATTATGGAGACTATCAGCATTGGATCTCCATTTTTCAGTAGTTTACTGTGCGACTCAGACTGATGATTTGTGACAATTTTGAGGCTCTATTGAATTCATAATCGTTACATAGTTACGGTTGTTCTAGTGATTATGGAACGTGTACTGCACTACACCCGAGTGTCTGCCGATTATCGAAATTAGTTTCAGAAGCCCGTAAGTTGCCAACATAGACGGAACAGGTCGCTTCCTATTAGAACATCGGACTAATGCATTGAGGTGTTGAAGAGAAGTGAATTGGGCTAGAAGGTAACTCTATTTATCTATTTATTTATATTTCGTTGGAAAGATATCAATAAGTATTTTATAGTGACCCTATTTTTCAAAATGTGTTGATTTTTTCATTATTTGTTGACTATTTTACTGCTTTTCGATGGCTGATCATGGATTTGGATTGCTTTACATAATACAGTCAAGCTTTGAAGGGGATATTTTTTCGAGAGGGCAATATTCCACATGGTTTATCGCTTGAGGTGAAATTCGTTAAGGTCACGTTCACAAAAGAACCGAAACCAATTCGAACGGCAGGATTAATCTGTTCGATAAATGTAGATGAGAAATGTCCCAAACGTTCGTACGAGCTTGCTTTTGAAAACAATGTTTCAATCGCTCCTGCATTCGATACTGGATGGTAATGTCCACAAAAAATATATTAGATTTGGCGTTCTCTTGATCTGTGACCTGTACAAAAATTAGCACGCAGTCTGTGTCTGACTTTTATCTTTCCAGCCAGAAAAAATATTCCGTTATATCATGTTTATGAAATTCAAATTTGAATTTTTAGTAACAGATCTAGCAGCCACATGTGAAAGTTTCGATCCACTAACGTATGATAGTGGGACTGTGAATATGAGAATATGACACATCGCTGGGCGCAGTTGAAGGAAAACTCGTGGCGGAAATCGGCTCAATCGGGGCAAAATTCAGAGAAAATCTCAATATTTTGGTCTACGGTTTTTTCTAAGCTTTCCCATGCCTCGAAATTAAATAGGAGATGGAGTAAGAGTTAAGTAAGAGGGGATTTTGCTAAAGCCAACCAATTTGTTCCAAGAAAGCCGTGAAAGACACAGAAGCCAGCCCATATCTTTGTAGCATTTTTACTCTTCAGAAGGCGTTGTTCGTCACATCATTCTCATTGACGTCTGATCAGATCGCTGACAGCAGAGTGTCTGCATGAACCGTCTGTGTTGATGAACCAGTGTCCGACTGACTTCTGAACAAGCGCTGCTCACGATCGAGCCGGTGGCGATGGTAGCAGGCAAGTAAACTTACTAGCATGCTGACTTTTGCGCTTAAACTCTGTGAAAAATCGTTGCTTATCACGCTGGCCGCCATCATTCCACGGTCCAGTTCGGTCAAATCGTACCTCAAACAATGAAGTTCCAAGAATAATGGGTAAACTCACCAATCTCTCAGGGCTTAGTCCAAATGGACACTAATAGTGAAGCTAGTTAGAGCATGGTGGTTAAAGTAGATTTTTGTATCTACCTACCAGTGCCTGTTCGGAAAGTCCTCGAACTCGAATGTTCCGCATTTAACATTGCCGTAACGCGTCATGCACAAGTGATTAAATGCGAGCTGTAATAGTCAGCTATTTTGCAATCAACCTTCTCGGTCAAGAATGGAATATGAGTGATCTGCCGTCTAAGAGAATATGGGTTAATATTAGGTATGCAATCCTTCGGGAAGAATGGTCCTAGATTGAATGTTCAGTTTGTGACTTTAGCCGTCGGTGACCGTTGGAGAAATACGGCGATGATTTCTTAGGTAAGAGTTAAGGTGAAGTGGACGGCGTTAATCAGTCCCCCAAGTACACGCCACGTATTCGTGTTTCATGGAATCGTACAAGCATAGTAGATGCATATTCATCCAGTTCGATGACTTGCTAGATCCAGCTGTTTTACAAGTCACTGTCTTCGACTTTCAAACAAGTATGGTGCCAATTTACCCGATCCGAGAGGATTGAAAAGGATGGTGAGCCCCTGCGAGGATCGATTGCTCAATCGTGTGGGTGTAAATAGTGCCTCTTGCCATCCGAGAATCGTTTTCTTACGCCCAAGGTTCAGTTGGTACCAAACTTGTCTGACAAAATGAGACACTGATTTCGTATAGCTGCTGACGTCTGCAAATCATTGTGTTGACTAAATACGCATCTACCATGCCTGTATGATTTTAATGGAAGATAAATGCGATGGTGCGTTCCTAACTGACCAACATCGATCACTTTCTCCCTACTTTGTACATTTTAAAGCTCAATTGCTGATAAATGAGCTGAGCACACTGGCTCATTGGCAGTAATTCGACTTCTTTGACCGTGTTAACGAAAAAAGGATGAATGTAGTGAAGAAGACGGAGATCAACGACGAGCCGAACAATGTCCACTATACCAGATGCAAGGTTGGCGTCGTCGCGAAATTGTTGCAGAATACAAACGCCCACGTACACACGCCGCTTTGTGTCAGTTGTTCTTTATTTCTTTCTTGCCAGATTTCCGATAAGAAATAGCCTATCAAAGATGCCACTTGTACTAGAAGTAATTCGTTTGGTACGAGTTTCTTCATATTACCTAATGGAAATCCGCTCATTATGTACACTTTCGAATAAAAGTAAGTAAAAAGTGAACATAGGAGGAACAAAAGTGTTTTCGTAATGAATAGTAACGATGAGGATGTACTTTAATAACACTCACTTGTTCACTTTGGTATTTCTGAGTCGCTAAGGCTCGTGCCAATTCTCTCAAAAATATAACCAGCGGTTTTGACGGTTGGAAAGAGATAATACTACAACTCTTCAATTTCATCTGGAATATTCCACAGCAGTAAGAGTTGCTAAGCTGGTTCGGAACAAATGATAGAAACTGTTACCGGGGACAGTGGAAAGACTTTGTTCATAGTGAAGGTGAGCTGGTGCATTTTCGACGAATATTCATTTGAAAAGAGGACCAAAGGATCGCGAAGCCATGTGGTATCCGGCTCGATGGATATGAATCGGATGGAGGCCTTGAAAAAATCTTGAAAAGTGAAAACATATTGTAGGTTGACTGCAAAGCCCTAGAAGACCTTATAGTTAGAGAAGATATTACTTTAGACAGCTCAAGAAACAGCTTGGTCCGCAGCGTTGCGAAAGCGAGATCTGGACAAGGAATATCAGTGTGACTACACTGGCCGGCATGCAGCGTAACACAGCTAACCTGCAATTTGAAATGAAAATATTCGCATATTCAAAATGGGACTGTTTAACTTCCAACGTGACCCACATCACTCCAAGAGCTACGAATACGCTCGCACACTCCATCGTTAAGGGACACAAGGAGTGTTCTAGAATGTGTTCCCTGAAAGGGTGAAAATGCAATCTATTAGGTTGGTTCATAAGTTCGTGCCGTTTTTTTCAAGCGACCGCTGTAAGCTTGCTATAGAAGCTTCTGAAGAGTTCGACACAGCATTCGAAAGAGAATTATTTGTACTTTCAGAATGTGCTTTAGCTGTCTGTGGAATTTTAAAATTTCATAATGTTTTTGGCCTATAAATTTAAAAATGAAAACGTGTAAAATTGACCTCACCGACAGCAAACTTTTTCTGCTTTGGTGTGAAACGGTATTCAAAACTAAGGAAACTCCTAGAAAGAAGAGGAAATTCTCTATAAGATGGTGTACTCTTTGTATTTTTTTGTTCCACATTTTGTGAAGTTTAAGGTCACTAAAGCGGCACCTTCAAAAAACAGCAATATTTTTTTCGATGCTGCTCTTGCTCTCATTGTGAACTGTGAAGATGCCATTCAGCAATTATTTTGAAGAGAATTCTTAGCTCTATCTGACCATATGCTTAGTTTTACAGAATAATCAATCTTAAAAAGTTTTTGCAGAAGAAACGTCTTCGTTTTCTCCGGAAAGGGAAATCTCCAGCTTCTACCGTTTTGGTAAATCTCACACAGCTTCTCAAAGAAGACGATACGCTCTAAAATACGGCGTACGAATTGATTATGAAAGTCTTGCTTATCACTGATTTTCAGGCCATCAAAGTGGCCATAGACGAGCACTTCTGGCCGCGCAGCGCGACGAGCGCGGTGTTCGCACGCCGCGCCGTCCCGTCACTGCTACGTCGCGCTCGTCGCGCGCGCGGCGTGGACGCTGCCAGTAGGTCCACTTTGATGGCCTGAAAATCAGTGATAAGCAAGACTTTCAAGAGCGATTCGTACACCATCTTGTAGAGCGTATCGTCTTCTTTCAGATGGTATGTGAGATTTTGCTAAGCGATTGAAACTGGAGATTTCCCTGCCTGAAAAAAAAACGAAGATATTTTTCCAACAAAAATGTGACAAAATTGAGTATTCTGTAAAACTAATCGTGCAGTTAGATAGAGCTAAGAATTCTCTTCAAAATAATCCTCAAAAGGCATCTTCACCGTTTACAATGAGAGCAAGAGCAGCATCGAAAAAAAATTGCTGTTTTTTGAAGGTGCCACTTTAGTGACCTTAAACTTCGCAAAATGTGGAACACAAAAATACAAAGAGTACACCATCTTATAGAGAATTTCCTCTTCTTTCTAGGAGTGTCCTTAGTTTTGAATACCGTTTCACACCAAAGCAGAAAAAGTTTGCTGTCGGTGACGTCAATTTTGTCAACTGGTTCATGGAGTGCTGCGTCTTAACTTCAGTATTTCTTTGAGTCTGTTAGGTGGTAAGTAGTTGGGCGAGTTCTTGAAACTCTAAAAAAGTGTACCTTGAATTGAGCGGTGTTGCACAGCCAGTTTAAGATTATGTCCTTGTAACTTTCATTGAAAATAGAGACGTAGACGATTTTTGAGCGCCTCAGCAGTTTTCTAGACTCGTTTATAACGGCCTGGAAAACTTCGTGCAACAGTGGAATACCCGAATTTATCTGATTCTCAAGGTTCAAAAATTAAATAGATCCAGGGGAACGGTAATTGAAAACCAGGTTGACCTTCGAAGCCACTCACTTTGATAGACTTGAAATACAAATCTTCTTCACTTAATAACGATAACGTAGGTATCTTCTTCGGTGTGCAGGGCTCTCTGTTCTGAAACAGTAGGTTTGTAGAGGACCAGATGTAATATAATGTCTTCAGCTTCCCGGGCAGGCAAACACATTGATTAGAACAGCGTCGGTCTGAGAGGTCAACGTGTGGGCCAAATACGTATTCATCATGCCTCTATGATTCTAAAGGAATGATATGTGCGTGGCGCATCCCTAAAGGACCGATCAACACCGTTAACTCTAACACTCCATCTCTGTGTTCTTGCTTAATTTTCTATCTTGAAGGACGCAGTTTTCTGGAGTTTTACCACCTTACGATTCATGATTATACTTAACTTTATATTTTTTTGAATGTTCAGATTTTCAGCGGTCCAACTCAAATCAGACCAACTTTTTCAAAACTCACCAAATTTAGACGTAATAAGCAATTTCGTATCGACACAATCTTTCGATATCGAAAACGATTTCTCTTGTGGAAACCGCGGAAATCAATTCTACAACATTCCGTCATTGAGTGAAATTAATTGAGAAATTTGATTGCGCTGATTTCGAATAGTGCTTACTGAGTTTAAATTCGGGAATCTGGAGAGACGTTACGGACGTTTCATCGAAATCGGCTCCTAAATTGGCCCCTTTCCGTGGTTGCACTTTTCGAAATGGACGGTAAGGGATAAGCCCATGTTTAGCTGACAGCTTCGTCATTTCTCTTCGGCTAAGTTCAATTCCGTTTAAGTTTCGTTAGTTCGACTAAAATCTCCGGCATTTTCAAAGCACATTCTAAAACAGAGACAAACACACGCCAAAATCCAATAGAGTTCTTGAGCCTTCTTGAGCATGACTTGTCTGTTTTAAGAGTCTTCATCTCAATACGCGTTGATCAAAAGAAATACCATGTTCATCACCTGAATTCCGAATAGTAGCGATAACAAGTATGTAACTACAAGTAATACGCTCAACACGAAGAGAAAGTTTGTTAGCTTCCGTCCCATCAACGACTGGTTGCTCCCTAAATGCATACAAGTAAGACATAGTCCCTAGTGTTCTATGAAGTCTCGGAACGTAATTTTCCTTGGAAAATTTGATAATATTTGAATAGCGTACGATTTGAAACTCGCGACTTCGGGTCACTCATTCAAGCATCATTCAAATAAAGTACCACATTATTAAAAGCGCAAATCCTATCGAGTAGCTTATTTTCTACCTGTTGAAAGGGACACGGTTTGCTTAATTCTACAATTTTCCTCTCAAGAATATGTATGCCTCACACGTAGACGTGGTAGCAGAAGTAGCAGTCTGACTATTCTTGGTCTTTTAATCTATTTGGGTGAGTGATAAGGGGAGTATTATCCGTAGGTTCCCACTTATGATGAAAATATTCAACAGAAATCATGTGTTTATATAGGTAAATAAGTGACCGCGAAAAATGAAGCCGCCAGTTGTTCGAATTTTTTGAAAGTCCATGGAAAGACGCCTGAAAGGCCTGGATCAGATAAGTTGCTGTGTGACGTTCCAGCGATCCAATCCTCGCTACGTAGATTCAAAAGAAGATTGCTCTGTCCAACTAGCTTTCACGACTCAGTAATGGACATCAATTTGAAGGGAAGGTATTTTTTTAGCTAGGTCGAAGCCTTCAAATCTTGGAATTTTTGTACTTCAGCTCATCGACTCAGGGAACAACGATGCGCTTCCCTCAGAGTAGCTATTTGGACTGAACTGAAAGCGCTATCTGATCTGATATGTTGAAAAAGAATAAAATTGAGGCACTATTCAACTTAACGGACTCCAGCACTCGATTTTTTTCAGTCAGAAATTTTTTCCTCAGAAATTCGCTAAAACTTTGCACAGGGGGGGAGGGGTAATTGAGGGCGCTGATCACGAATCTGCTGTCTGTTTTGCACGTGGTCTCGGACCCCCCCAAATCGCTACTTGGGTGGTTCAGTCAGGATCACCGATTTTGCTGAAACTTCGTTCTTGAGGGTCCTCTAGCGTCCTGAACACGATGGTGAAGTCCGTTTTCCAAACGACGGCCGATTAGGGTAGTTATAGGTGAGTCTCACCAGGTAAGGTCGGTAGGTACACACCTATAACTACCGTATTCGGCCGCCATTTCGAAAACGGATTTCACCATCGTGATCAGGACACCAGAGAACCCCCACAGACAAAGTTCCAGCGAAATCGGTGATTTTGACTGGACCACCCAAGTGGTCGATATGGGTGGTCCGAGACGACCAGTTGAAAATGGTCGGATTCTAAAACTGATTGAAAGTTCACGGATAACATACCTGTTCTAGTTTGGTCGCAAACAGGTGATGACTTCACCATTGTGTTCAGGACCCCAAATAACCCCCATAGGGAAAGTTCAGTGAAATCGATGATCTTGATTGGACCACCCAAGTAGCGATGTGGGTGGTCCGGGACCACCCACGTAAAAAACGGACGGCAGATGCGTGATCAGCGCCCTCAACTACCCCCCTATGCAAAGTTTCAGCGAAGTTCGAATTTCGAAAAAATCGAGGACTGGAGTCCGTCAAGTTGAATAGTGCCAAGATTGATAACAAAGGTTAGAAAAGCAAAGGAACGTTTCGTAGGTTGGGAGGGTATTGTTCTTCCATGATGTTCTCACTTCGAATTTGGGCAGCAGTGGAAATTACGCTAATTTGAGAGGATTCTCAACCATCTGATTCGAGTCAGCGCCATCTAGATGTACTGTTGTCCCATCGGTACTGTATTGTATTACACTCGGGAGTGTGGGGAGTGCTGTGTTGTGAACATAATTATCTGTCTAGTGTTTCATATCAAGGATTCCTTCTGAAAATGCCCCCAAGCGACGACTACTAACTGCTTTCAAAGTAGCCTAAAGATTCGAATGACTCATGAAGATAATCACTTATGGGATTCTCTTTCCACCCCAACCTATAGGTGTGGAGATGAAACTATGTTTCTCTCCCGATCACGTCGCCCACGATAAATTTGAGTTTCCCGCTGGCAACACTGTCGCAAAACGCGCTCCATTCGCAAAATTGCTCGTGACCTTTAATGTCATTCGAGTGGGGGCGGAGTGGTTGTTTAAGAGTTTTGAGTTTATTTTTCTCATGATGGAGTACGTCATTGGTTTCATCAGCGGGATCAAGAACTTTACAAATATGTCATCTGCGATCTGTTACGCATCACGTTTCAGCTAGATCAGTATTTTCAACCCAGCCAGCCCATTTTGTTCTTTGAAGTGTTTCGTTTTTCAAAGTGATTAGAAATGAAATAACAGAAAAGGGCTAATAAGCGTTAGTATAGAATGACTGGGTATTTGTAGAAGCTCGATCGTTCATCATGTAAGAAGTGAAATTTCACTATGACAAACTTCCTGCGCTAGCGTTTCCTTCTCTTTCTGTCAGACTGTTACCGCTGGAAAACTTCCAGCGGCCGAACAAGCTAGTGATTCCACTTCGAAGTCATCGTTGTTTTCAGTTTTTCTTCGGTTATTCATCTTCTAGACCTCGAATTCATGTACGAACTTGTTTTTGGTTCATCAGAATACTTGACCGGAATACTTTGAAATACGACAATAAACTATGTGAGATGCACATAATGAAATACTGTCTCGTTGACCATTCGTATTAATATCTTTCTGCCTCTAATAGGCCTTATACGGATGTTATCTAGGTATACAACCTTCTCCCGACGTTTGCCATGTTGCAGTGTGTGCGGCTACACAATAGAAATAGAGCACGAGAGAGTGCGGGAAAAAAGGAGGAGAGCGCTAAAGAGCGCGGGAGAGTATACTAGAGGGCGGTGAGTGCTAGAGAGCGCAAGAGAGTTTGGTAGAGGGAGGAAGGTGCTGGAGAGCGCGAGATAGTATGGGAAAATTGAGGAAAAAGAAAGAAAACACCATAAAGGGCGATGCAGTGCGGGAAAGGGAAGAGAGTGCTAAACAGTGTGAGGAAGTATAGAGGAGGGAGGAGAGTGTTAGATAGCACGATATGGTGTAGGATTGGAAGGAGAGTGCTAGACAGCGCTTGGGAGTACAGGAGAGGGAGTAGGGTGCCAGATAGCGCGAGATAGTGTCAAAGAAGAAAAAGGACGCCAGAAAGCGCCTATAGTGTGGGTAAGGGAGGGGGTGCTAAACAGCGCGAGAGGGGATAGGAGAGGGAGAGTGCTAAAGAGCGCCGATCATGGGGTAGTGGCGAGTGCCGTGTTCGTATAGGCCCTTTCCAACCCTCGAGGTGACCAGTGGCAGTTGACCTGGCGCCGAATTCCTCGAGGGGTTTGCGTGTGGCAAACTATGATTTGAATTTTGAATGTGACCTTGTGCAGTGAGGACATGGATGGATGCCATGGGTGTGATCATCACATCGATAGTCATCCATCCTGTGATCAGGCCCTCCTCGACGGTGAGTTGGTCGGGGAATTGGTTCTTTTCCTTTTAGGAAGCGGTCGTTTTCCACCATTACTATTAATAACAAAGGAAATTTTTATTTGTTCGTAATAATGTTCGTAAAATGTGTTCGTAATTTTTTCGGCTTTACTGTACATCGCGGATCTATTCGTGTATTCAGTCACGCACTCACATCGTTCTTCGTTTCTCGTTAGAACTGTATTGTCCCACTTGGTTATCAGCTTAGCGACATCGTGAGTGCTCTGAAATTACCCCTCGGGGAAGTGATACTCTATGGCGATTCCTTGTGTGCTTCTATGAGATTTAGGAACGCGGATTTCGTAGCCATAACAAGAATTCAAAGGGAAGAGGGCAATAGAAGCTATACCCTAGTATTGGAGATCTCCAGGATGTGGCGCGATCCGAGCTACGAGCAACATCCATTACGCTGCTTGCTTACTAAGGGCTCGGGCTCCAACACTACAATTGAATTAATGACTGGATGTCGATGGGGAAAGCGTAATATAAGGAGAGTAAAGAGTATTGTGAAAGCAAATGCTAGCATATTTAAAGTCAGTATACCCGCTGTTGAGGATTCTAATTAGAACAAAAAGTAGAAAGCAAGCAACAATAGTGGTAGAGAGTTAAAATAGCTTTCTCGTCCCCACTATATTAGTCCGTGGGTAATTAAACTAGACGTGGGGAACGGTATTTTGTGACGGTGGTGGCAGTCGTGCACACCGGTAAACGTCGGGAGGAGGTTCCATACCTGAATAACATTTATTCACTCACAATGCGTCGTGTTGTCGTAGTTTACGTTCGCGGTGATTTATTTGTTGACTTACTCTCAATAAACTCTTCCTAGTATGTGGGGAACCTGTTCGATAGACTTCCAGTGCCGGTATCGCGGCTTCGCTCGGAAGTTGGTCTTGCTTCGATCAAACAGGAAATAGAAAGTTATCTCACATTTTCCTTCCGATTGTTGTTAGAGCTCGAGTAGATTCCTATTTGAACGGCAGTTACTCAAGTTTTAGTGTTCTGACGCACGTGAAAGAAGTTGAGCTTGTACTGTTCCATCTCATACCCTCTTTTCTTTCTCTTACAATTAGTGTTTTTGATGCTTAGACTTTCATCACATTCGTTTTTTGTTGTCATCGAGCTTTTGTTGCAGGATGATCGGTCGGTTAACCCCTTCAGCTCGATCGGGAGTAACGAGTTTGATGGCTGTTAACCCGACCCTGGTTCAACGAGCCTTCGTGCACCACCACTTGGAACGACACGATCTGCCCAGATTTCTGGGGATCACGCGTTCTAATAAGGCGCGAGCAAATAGAAATACGCACGTAAATGAGAAAATGTTCCGAAAGGTTAGTAATCAGAGCTGTATGTTCAACATCATTAACGGCAAAATACGCTTTGTAATTATAGTACTCCTTTGCATTTCTGGTCACGTCGTTCAAAAACAGACGCTGTTTCAAAGAGCCTATTATCTATTTATTCAGCGTCCTACATGCTAGTAGCTTAGCATCTACAACCAGTAAACTTAGTTCATTCAAGAATTTAACAGGGCGTGTTGTAGGAACGGTAGCAGTAACCTTTCTTTTATTTTGTTTTTTTTCTTTCTCTTTTCAAGTTTTCTGGATGCAGATCTGGATGCGTTTCTAGGCTTTTCTTTTCATCGGAAATTCTTCCTCCGGAATCGAAATGCTGCAGAACTCCACTATTTCAGCTTCGAGGGAAGAAGACCGTGTTGATCGATTTGCCGGACGACGAGGAGCAGCGTCGACAAGACTCCTTGACTCCGTCGCAGTTACGAGTAGAATTGTTGCGAAAAGGAATTAATCCATACAAAGAAGTCTCACCGCGTGTTTGGCAAGAAACACAGACTGCTATGCAATCCTTCTGTGAGTTTCGTTTATTTCTCTCCCTCTATTAAGGAGAAAAATACAATATTTTGATCTTACCTTTGCCGAGATGTGATCCCTTTTTAAGTGCGAAGCATTGCCTCTTATTGTTAGTTTCTTACGTTCAGTTCGGGAGTCAAATCCCATCTTTCAGATGCTGTAATCGATCCATTCGTAACACCTGAGGAGACATTACCAATTCTGACCACAAGTATCGATGGGATGAGAATCAAAAAAGATGAAGTGAAGGTAACTTCGGTTTCTATATCACTTTTTGTGCAATTTCTTTTTTTGGCTCTGTCATTTTTTTCAAAAGAATTCATAATGCTGTTATAATGTTCTGTTGTTTGTTCATGACTCTTCTTTTTGAGAACTTTCGCAGTACTCCTTGATCTGCTGCCCTTCCCCTTTGTTTTGCAATGCTGTCCAGTGAGAAGACATGCAAAATGAATCCGTTAATACATAAGTAGGCAGGAGATTATGTGCAGGTTTGCATCGTCCGTAAATTGCACTGAACTCCAGAGTGTGGATAAAAGCGTTCCAATCCAAATACAGTTATAAAGATTTCATACCTAATTGTTGAAATATATCATATTTATTTTTGATTCTCAACATTATCGCAAAGTTAAAGGAGATTCGATTGTGTGGTTCCGTCATGGGCTCTGGTAGATATGAAGAGTAGTAAAGCCGCTCTCACCTCGCTTTCTATATCTCGATCTGTTTTTGTTTCTCACTTTCTTCATTGGAAAGTTGCACATATTCTTTTTTTTTCAATTTTCCGATTGCCTAAGCTCCACGGATGAGTTTCTCTCTTTTCTTTCTTTCCAATTTGAAACAATTCTTCTGCCTATTTCGCAACTTCGTTCAAGACATATAGTAGATACATACATGATTAAAAGCTCCTATATATCTCCAACCCTACAAAATGTTTAACAAAAATACGAGACGAATGTTCAGTTGTGCGAACGCGTTGGGGTTACATGTAGATTGAACTTTTGTATTCAAGGAACGAGTTTTACATCGATACCACAATTGGAGAAATGGAACGAGCCGCATTAGGAAGAAAGAAGGTTTCGAGAAATTCGATGCTAAGGTATGTATCCACACTTTTTGAAATGTCCCGTTGTACTTTTGTGTCTTTATTGTTGTGTGATCAACGTAGGTGGGAAAGTCGTCGAAGCAAGATTTTTGTGGGATGTTTCTGTTGTATACTGTTGAAGGATATTTTCGATATAAGCTCAAATATACTTGCGATGGATTGTGGATTTGCGTTCTGTTTCATTTGTCCATGTTTCCATTATAGACGTTTGGGCCAACTGCCGATCTCATCTACGAGGAAGCACACCGCGCCCTAATGAAGAGAGATAAACCCTCACTGCATAAATGCATCACTGAACACGCATTTAGGGTTTGTTCGTTGTACTGGTTTGATGCCATTAAGGTGCTTAGGGAAGGAAGAATTCTGCCAGGCTATCAAACTACTCTTTCAGAAAATGTGGCCTGATGTAGAGAATGGTTCCATTGTATGGGAACTAGTTGAGCGACTGGAACCAAGCACCGTGAGTGTAGTTACGCACTTTTATTCTGTATCTAGAAATGATTTCGTGTTAGTTTAGTGCTGTTGTCCACATCTACTCAAAGTGAAGGTATTAGGTTGGTAAGAAAGTTCCCGCCGTTTTTTTTCAAACAGACTTCAGACTGTTGTAAGTTTAGTTCAAAACCTTTTGCAGAGCTTGACACAGCATTCAAATGAGAATTATTTGCTCTTTCGGGCTGTGTGTTTAAAATTTGTGATACTTTGAATCTCCTTGTTTTTTTTGGCTGGTAAAGTGGAAAGCGAAAATGTGAAAAAATAACCTCATCGACAGCGATTTTTTTCTGCTCAGTTTCAAAGGCATAAATAAAACTTGATATGCCATCCGATAGACAATGATTTTCTCTATTAGATCGTATACCATTTGTTTTTATTTGTCTCGAAAATTACAAAATTTTAAACCACTGAAGTCCGACCTTCGGAATGCAAGAATAATTTTCCGATGGTGCTCCTGGTTTTCTTGTGAGCGTTCAAAGTGAGTTTTGTAGAATTTTCTGTACAGAATTTCTCGCTCTATCAGAAGATATGTTTATTTTTGAACAACGCTCGATTTTAAAAAGTTTTCACGAGAACGGCGCCTTGAAGTTTCTCGGCCGTGCAAACCTCCAGTTTCAATCTTTTCACTAAATCTTATGCGGTATTGGAAATACCAAGATACGCCCTTCAAGAAGGTATACGGATCGTTTTGGACCGTCTTGGTTTTCATTGTTTTTTATGTCGTCAAAGTGGACCTAAATGCGCACTCTTGGATGATTCGACGCCGAGCCGCACGAGCCCGACGCGCCGCGCACGCGATTTAGGTCCACTTTGACGGTCTAAAAAACAATGAAAACCAGGAAGGTTCAAAATGCTTTATGAACAATGTTGTAGAGAGTATCGTCCTCTTTCGAATGGTGTATTAGTTTTGGTGAAAAGACTGAAATTGGAGGTTTGCTCTGCCAAGAAAATTCAAGACGCCCTCCTCGTGAAATTTTTTTTTTTAAATCGAGCGTTGTTCAAAAATAAACATATCTTCTGATAGAGCGAAAAATTCTGTACAGAAAACTCTGCAAAAGTCAACTTGAGCGCACACAAGAAAACCAGGAGCGTCATCGGAAAATTATTCTTGCCTTCCGAAGGTCGGACTTCGGTGGTTCAAAACTTTGTAATTTTCGAGACAAATAAAAACTAGTGATATACGGTCTGATAGAGAAAATCATCGTCTTTCGAATGGTCTGTCAAGTTTTACTTATGCCTTTGAAGCTGAGCAGAAAAAAATCGCTGTCGATGAGGTTATTTTTTCACTTTTTCGCTTTTCACTTTACAAGCTAAAAGAACGAAGACATTGAGAATTATAACAAATCACAAGTACAAATCTAGAAAGAGCAAATAATTCTCTTTCGAATGCTGTGTCAAGCTCTGCAAAACCTTTCGAACTAAACTTACAGCAGTCGTTTGAAAAAAACGGCGGGAACTTTCTTACCAACCTAATAGAATCGATGTGTTTTTCCGATTAACGGAAATGCAGAAAAAATAACGAGACTTTTCTCAAAAAACTTCCTTTAGATGAAGCTAGACGAGTTTAGTGTAAATATTTCCGTGATCATGATTTCAAAAAGGTGTGTAATATCGGTGTACCAGCGTATTCAGTGATCGGAGTAATTCATTTCAGGTTGTTTCTGTTAGGTGTGGTGACAATCCCTACAAATCTGGCAATGACATTGCTCAGTTGACAGTTCGAATGCATACAAAGCAGGTTGGTGTCAATATTTTGACGAGCTTATTCCTTGATTTTGACATATAAGTATAGCAAATAACAGGTGGAATTAGCGTTTAATTGATGCAGTAGTCATTTATATCTCAGATAAGTCAAAGTCGATTCTTTTTGGTCGTTCAACTCACAAAATGGATCTAGGACCTCTGTATAATCTCGAGCTCAGTTACTTAGTGTAGAGCTGTAGGTGAGCATAAGTATATCTCAGAAACTTGAACCTCAGTATCAAATCTCTTTGTCAACTTTTGTCATTTCGTTTTATTCCTTTCCTTCGGAAACCGCAGTTCTAGGTAGATCTTATTGATATTTCCTTCATCATTCTGGTAATGTTTTCAGAAACTGGCCGTTTACGATCGCTTCGGACATCTTCTGCTTGGTTCTGAAACAGAACCACGAGAAGTTGTGGAATATGTTGTATTCGAGAACCACATCGCGGTGGTAGACGGAATGTGGCGGTTACACGACAAGGTCTATCCGAGATGGGTGCAGCCGAAGCAGGGTGCACTAATTACCCATGTTATTGGTGAGCTGTTGACTTGTTTGTTCTGTTTCAGAATGTGAAACATCAGGAATCTCATTCGGCACGAACTTTTGATTAATTCCCCTTCAGCAACTCATTTTATCCGTCAATTTGGGTGTTCTTGTACGAGGTAGTTGAAGATTCTAAAGAAAAGCACACCGTTTGTTGATTTCTTCAAGTAACGTCTTTTCTTTCCAAAAATGCTTTGATTTTTGGACAACTCAAAATATTGCTCGTGGAGGTAAGCTGTCATTCTGCGCAGTTGAATGGGCTTCCTTTCTCTCTAGAGCACAGTTGTTAAATTTGTCTTGCTTAATTCAAATTTATTTAGACAAAGAAGCAGACGGTTCGCGACCGTCTCAATCGTCGAATCTTCCTCTACGAGCACAGGAGATGCATGAGAAACGAAAAAAGGAAGAAAAGGAGAAAAAGGAAACCGATGAAGAATGAGGATTTTCCTCCTAGTACTGGTAATAATGCAGCAGTTTTTAGGTAGTAGGAGTGGTAGAGCAGAATCTATTTTTATATGCAATATTTGTGGTCGATTTACAACAAATAAGTGTCTGTTATAGTTTGTTCGTTGGTACAGTCTCGATACCGATTGAAATAGGTTAAGTTGTCCGTCGATGCTGAGTTTCCACCTAATAGTAAGAAGGGATGTTGTTGCACAAAGTGAGCTGTGAACTCTATGTTTCTCATTGTAGTAGGTGGTCGTTATCACTAGAGTGTTAATGCTCAGTTCTAGTGCTGTTAGTCTTCGTTGTGGAAAGCAATGAACGCAGCCAATAATTCCGATAGCTTAGAAAAACCGGATTGAGATCACTGTCCCTTACTGCAATGACATCCCATTGGGTATACCAGTTCTATTTTATATTCGCCGGTTTTTTGTGTCCTCTCTGTGTTATATTACGTCAGAGCGTATTTTCTGTTAATATTGTATAGGTTGACTGTGCATATGTTGTTGAAATGTTTGAGTTTCATCGAGACTTGAAGCATTGATTCGTTCATAAAGATTTTTTAATCTCTTGGGCTAGAAGAAGTGACGGTTTGGTCCGCATAGTACTCGAGATTTTAAACGATGTTATATTCGTTGTGCTTTTGCATGTGGTACGAGTGTTGCGTTGTTGTTTGCAGATAATATGTCATCCGCCATCACTATTACAAAGAAGGAAACTCCTAACAAAGAAAAGGTTGGTTGAAAAGAATATTCGCCCTTGTTTACGGTGTTAAAGCATTGTCGAATGTTTAGACAAAGAAGGCCATTGATGATGAAGAGTTCGAAGAATTTCCTGTCCAGGTAGCATTTTTAAGCGTTGATTTGGATCGTTAAAGTTAACTATCAATGTCTATTCAGGAATGGGTTGAACGTGCCGATGATGCAGATGACGATGAAGTAAATGTGTGGGAGGACAACTGGGACGATGAGACACACGAGAGCGACTTTTCCAAACAACTCAAGTGGGTCCGAAGTTCTATATTCTTTTCTACGATATTCCATCCACCGTTTTTCAGAGAGGAACTGTCCAAAAGCGGGCAGATAGTTCAGTGATTCAATTCTGTTCTCACTTGTATAATATGTGTCCTCCGATTTTGTTCCATCGACGTAACTTTTCAAGCAATAAAATATTCTTCGTCTCTATGCAATTTTTATTAAAGCAGTTCGTTTCTCTTGCTTACTTGCGGTGAAAATTTGCTGCCATGCACCCATTTAAGTTGAAAAATCAGTCAGCTGAGAGCCAAGTCTTTGTTGCATCTCTTCTCGTATCATCGTTTGCGTCTATTTATTTTTGCATAGCGTTGAGCTGTCTCTACTGTGGCCGACTTTCATCGCTCATCCTTGTTTTCACAATTCCAAGCGTGTTAAGCTACTAGCTAGCTTTCCACCATCCATTTCGAGCGATACTGAGGTGTCACGTAGAGGTAGTCCCCACTTTCCGACTCGTAGAGTCCGTAAATTCACTAAAGTTGACATTGGTAGCATCGCGTTCGTCTTTAGCGTTGCTTATTTCGCATTACTTATTCTTAGCGCTGCGACAGCAACAGGAAGTGGTATTTGTAGATAAGCGGTTTTGGAAACAAGCGTGCACTTGAAAGCTGAAATGCCTCTTATTAATAAATTATCTGGAATGCTATTAGAGTTTTGCTTTACTGTTGTTAATCTGTCTATTACTGAGACATGCCCAATCTATCTTGTCTTTCTATGCCACATCGTTTCCAGAATCATTGCGGTATAAGATGGTGTGAGGGCTTGTTACCTGTTTGACAGTTTCTTAAAACCTTTCTTAGAGTTCTCAGGATTTCAAGTGGCGTCCATCAATTGGCTGTCTTTCTTGATGTTTACGGAGTTCAAGTGACATTTCAAGCAAACCCACCTCGTGAGCTGTAGTCGTGGTTGGGACTAGGGTATAATTGTAAATAAAACTGGAAAATTTGCAATGACGTTGCTTAACAAAAGTAAAAATTGGGCACTAGGATCAGGTGGAGCTCAGAATTCCGAACAGAATGTGACATTATTGGCAAAGGAGGGTTAATCCTTCTCTGTTATAGAACGAACAACGAACTAACACTAAGACCAGAACTGTTCGGGCAATCTTACATACAAACATTAGTCGGTGAGCGTTCCACGGGTTCCTTTTTGCTTGCATTTCACCGCAATAATGTTCAATGACGTTACATTTTACTTTTTCTCTTTATTCTTCACTTTTTCTTGGAAACTTTTTGTCAAAATTTGGTGTTGGTGTTGATGTGGTTTTGATACAATAGTGAGTGCAACATTTATTAAAGGAATTCATGTATCACAGATGTAGATCCGTAAAACGTGATCGGTAACAACGAAACGAAAGACGATGAGGAAATCATCATTAGAGATGGATAGGACAAGACTGGTGATCCTACTGCGCTTCAATCTTATCGTCTGGTTGCCCTACTTACTCGTAGTAAATCGACTGTAAGAAATTTAATCTATAACGTTACTACAATTCTAAGCAACTCATGGATTATATTGCGAACGGAGTTTTATAGGCCTTTTAAAGCGCAGGAATGTGGGGTAAAATATGTGTGGCGCTTCATGAGATGCGTTGATGTGCATTTTTGTACAGTAGAAACAATAGCACAGAGTATCTATCGCTCTCTTCATTATTAAGAAGCAGTAAGTTACATTTCCATCGGTGCTAGATGTGGAAGGGGTTTAATCATCAAATAATCTTAGTGCCCGTTCCATAACGTCCATATATCGCTGCCCCAATGATACATTGCACGCCCGTAATTATAAATACGTACGACCAGTTGTTACCGGTAACTTCGAGGATGTGACCGGCCACGTATACACCGATGAAGCCTGTTATAGCTCCGCACGCATTGAATATACCTGGAAGCGTTCGTGAAGGCTTTAAAATTCATTCAGTGGTGAGGCTTTTGCAATTGAGTTTTTTTTTGGAATGTACAGGGTTCTGTTATTTGTCGTGAAGCCGACAGCTGGGTTTCTTTCAGAGTAGCTACGTTCCGCGATTATCGTTTTTTATTGGGGTGTTTACGTAACAGAGATCTCGACTTCTTTCATTACCACCGCAACTTCAAAATTGTGGGCTCTTTTGAAATCGTCGTTCATGCTTTTCACGAAGGTACCAATTTTCTTTTCATTTGTCATCTTACAATCACTTTTAGTATTTTTTTTTCAGGAAAGAAGATCGGATCGTGTTCAAAATTTTACTGAAGGCAGAAGAAAGGAGATATTTGCGGTCTTCATGACAATCCGGAAAGATCTTGTCCAAGGTGAGTGGCGAAATATTTTTGCGTAACGTTTATCTCGACCCGCATTTTGAACCGTGAGATATTGTGTGAAATATAGATACTGGGCTCATGAAAACATGGAAGCCGCAGAGGCCTTCTCGATTTTCCATCACTCACAAGGGAAACTTGTTAGCGCTAGGTGACCATTCATAACGAGACCCATATGGGCGTGTAGGGCTTCGTACGATGAATGCAACGATGTGTTTACAAGGTGCTTAGGACACCTGGTTGATCTGAAAATGGCCGGCGAAGTTTTGCATTGCCGCATGCGTAGGCTCACTCGTAGGTAGGTAGCGGAAGTAGCGGGGGTGAGTCTTCTACCCTGGTGCTCGGGGATCGGTTCCTCCGGTAGACTTTTCTTTTGCCTTCATGCGCTAGATCCCAAATTACGCTCCTTCTGCAATTTTGTCGCAGTTTCGGGATAGAATTGTGTTTGGGACGAGTATGGCCAACGGAGTACGCACAGAGGACAAAATCTACTAGCACTTATGTTTGTGACCCATACTTACCGTAACCAACCCAAGTCGATATCAAATTCAGAAACTAATGTCAGATTCGTGATCAGCACCCCGAGTAACCCCCGTAGACAAGGTTTGGGCTAAATCGGTGATTTCGACCCAACCACCCTAGTTCGTTCGTTACAACTACTCACATGACACCAGTAAGGCTGGTTGGGTCGAAATCGCCGATTTCGAGACCACCCTACTTCGGTACTGCAAACCCTAGCAAGCGCACGTCAGACACAATGGGAAAAGCCGATGTTAGATTTGTGAATTGTGGATTTGCCAGCTGCCCAAGTAATCTTTCTTGACGAATATGAAAAGAAACTCATAGAAAATGGAGTCTCTGTTCTTTAAAGTTTAAAAGTGGGGCAATAGAATAGAGATATTCTCGGCAACTGCCTTTCATACAACTACTCACGTGACACCAGTGAGGCTGGTTGGGTCGAAATCACCGATTTAGCCCCAACTTTGTCTACGGGGGTTAGTCGGGGTTACAATTCTATCCCGACCTGCGACAAAATTGCAGAAGGAGCGTAATTTGGGATCTAGCGCATGAAGGGAAAAGAAAAGTCTACCGGAGGGACCGATCCCCGACCACCAGGATAGAAGAACTCACCCCCGCTATTTCCGCTATCAGTGAGCCTACGCATGCGGCAGTGCAAAACTTCGCCGGCCATTTTCAGATCAACCAGGTGTCCTAAGCACCTTGTGAACACACCGTTGCATTCCTCGTGCGAAGCCCTACACGCTCATATGAGTTTCGTTATTAATCGTCACCGATCGCTCACAAGCTTCCCTCGTCAGTGTACTGAGTAAATAGGGAAATTCGGCCGACGCCCTAGATCATAACCGTAAATGTCCTCAATGGGCTATCACTGGAGAAGCTGATTGATTCTGCTGTGGGTTGAACTGTTCCAAAATAGGTTCCAATGTTGAGTTAATACACAACCAGTTTGCAAGCAGACGGCTCGCTATATGCACATCGGTACCGGTTTCGATGAAAATCCAAAATTATCATGAAGTGTCTGGGGAAATTTTCTCATTCGCAGCTGATGTTAGGATTTAGTCGTCGTCTGAATAGCGTTCGTCTGTGGTAATGAAATGGCAAGCGATAATTTCCATTTAGCGAACTAATTTGTGAAAAAGGTAACCTTGTGCTTACCAAAAACAGCTCCTGTGTGATGTGGAGCGAAGTCATGCGGATTCACTGACACTCCCCCATGATGAAGGCCTCGACAAGCCATTGCTAACGTGAATACGAATAGCGCTGGCACAAAAGTAGAAGTGTACGGCACAATGAATAGACAAGCGGCGATACCAAGCAACGAGGCATCCTTTAAAAATTGATCAAATTGCATAGGAATTAAGCCACAACTTTCGCAAATCACAAGGGTGGTGATAGAAATCACCTCCATAATCTTCCTTGTGTTTGTCATTGTCTGACCGCTGTTCAGTAGACGAGTAGCAATAAATGGTGCCAACATGGATGTGAATACGGTAGCGACATTGGGTACCACATTGTAGACAATACCCTATAACTATTAGGTAGCGTTTTATCACTCTTTTGATTAACAACTAGCAATTACCTTTGCATGGGGGAACGACTCGTGGAAATAGCTAGGGAGCCAGTTGAACATAGTAAAATATGCATTTCCTCCCGCATATTGCGCTGCAGCAGCTGCCCTGAAGTCAAAAAGAACTTTTTGTAGAACTTTTCTTTGTTTACCATCTATTTTTCAATGTTGGCAGGCGCGAAGCCACTGCCTGCACAGAGAAACTAGAAAAGAAACGATGCTTTTGCTAAGCATTTACTCCATGAAGTGGTATGAGATTTCCTACCAAAAGCCTGGGTGCGCGAATAACACCTTCCATGGGACGCTGGTCGAGGAAAACGAGATGGCAGAGAGCGACAGAGCCGGATTTGTATCTCCTCGATCCTGTAAATGATTTTTACGAGATAGGATAGTACAAATCATCAAATACTGTAAGCAAAAATCGAATTGATGGGGACTTCTACTTTTTTGAGAAGATCGGCTTCAGTGTCTGACGTAGGCAGCTGGCGATATGAAGAGCGCGATAGTGCAAAATGCAAAATCCAGTACCACAGCAGTGATAGAATGCCTAAACAATATGTGAAGAAGCTGAAAATTTCTGGAAAATTTTGTTCATTTTCGTTCGAGAATCGTCCGTAAAATGTTTAGTAAGGAAAGTAAGGGTTCTCGTATAGGTCAAGGATCTACGAAGGTGTTTTCATGGCACTTAAAAACTTAGGTAGCAAACTTCCACCGATTAGCATATTTAAAATGAGTTTTGGTGAAATCGTCAGTTTTACTGGATCATCCTAGGTGACGACGTGTGGAGAAGTCGCGCACTGCTCAACAAATAAAAAGGGATAAAAGAGCGAGTAAAAGAGGGGAAAAGTTAAGACGCCCTACGATGTAATGTGGCGCCACATTGTTGTTTTCTAAAACGGTATAAGACATTCATGGGTTATATATTTTGTTTGTTATTGTGCAGTACCGGACGCGCCGCAACGATAGATCGGCGGTAGCGGCGCTTCGGAGCGCCGAAATTCGCCGTTTTTAAATAACTTCTTTAGAATTGATTTATTTGCAAAAATAACTATATATTCGAGCTTAGCAGCTTGAGCTCTATCCCTTCCCTACACTTTTCCCAAATTCGTTAAACGCGTCTCCAGTCGATTTTTTTGACCTCTCGATTTTCGGATCCCGTTTCCGCTTCGGTCTCTCGCTTGGTGACTCACCACCGACTAGGCTCCGCCCACTCCTCGTCGCCTATAAATATGCGGCGCGTCTTTTCTTAGCGTCCCAAGCTAGGAGTAGGGAGCCCCACGGAGTGGCTCGAAGGAGCTGCCACGCGTGGCCCCCCGTTGGGCATGGGGCGCAAATGAACTGCGGTTAACTCCGCCCGGGTTACCACGCGTGGACACCGAAACGGCGCATTTCGGCGCTCCGGAGCGCCGCTACCGCCGCTTATCGTTGCGGCGCGTCCGGTGCTGTACCTTCAAATTTGTCTCGCTGGTTCAGTCTCAGTGATCTCTTCATCGACAACTTTCTCAATTCTTGCTCATTTTGCCACATGCGGTATTATTTCATGCGAGCAAGTCTATATAAAACCTATAAAGTGCTCACCTACAAATTGGAATAGTGCTCTCCACCCGATTTGCTCAACTAGAATTGATCCAACGGATCCTGCGAGAACCGTTCTGAAATGAAAACCATAGCGTTCTTCTGATTTCAAGGTGTTCAGCTGCATTCCCTTAGAGTTTCTAGGGACTGTGATCACTGAAACACCATAGCAAGTGGTTCAAATCACCTAATTTATAGCGTTACTGGAATTACCCGAAATGTGAACCGGCAAGGATGATCCCGAACACGCGTCCCTTATCAGCGGCTGTTAGATGTCGCGAAACCATAGAAGCCATTGATGGAATGTGGAATGCTGGAAATTCGTTTGAAGTGACTCAGATAAGGTAAAGGAATGATACTGGAGTGCGTTTACAACTAAATTTTTCTAGTGATCTGGCAGGTGATAACTCTTCATCGACCTCAGTTCCATCTAAAATTCTTTAGGGGTTCCTAGAAATGTCGCAATTCTTCAGAGGGATGGGAGGCCAAGGTAAAGTGGTCAGCCTTCACCATTTCCCAAAGAATGCATCATTTGTCGTCCATGTAGCATCGTAGAGGCACGATAAAAGCGTATTTGGCCTATGCAGTGACTTGCGGGGTCAGTTGCTGTGCAAATCAGTGTCTTCACCTTCCCACATAGATCTAGCGCCAGTTTTGGAAGGCTTGTTGAATCCAGATGAAGACCGATCGTTTGGTCTTGCGTGTGTCAGTAGCGCCTCTTACCACGGTACAGTGGGCGCCCTTACAATTAGTGTCTGTTAGATAGTTTTATTCGTTAGGCGAAATCAGAGCAGAGCCATCTATGTATGTGCTTGTGTGAGCATCTCTTTAGTTTTTTTTATTGTCAACTAAAAATATAAAATATAGAAAGAGTCTAGCTGAGGAAGCTCAGATAAAAACAGTTCACTAACCTTGGCCGATTCCAGTCAATATTCTAGTGAGCAGCAGTACCACTAACGGCATCCCGCTCCAGTAGGCAAAGTCAAAGAGTTGTGGAGTGAAAAATGTCAAAACGATCCACGCTAGACTCGAGATTGGTAAGATCTGAAAACATCAGGCCATTCGTAGTAAATATAACGTGTGGCGGGATCTATGTTGAAAGGACCTTTCAATTCAAATACTTAAAGGTGCACTTCATGTGGTAGCAAAATTTCCCTCTTATTCAGATGCCATGAAATCGAGCGAAAGCTAGTTGACGGCGCAAAACCTACGATGGGTAGCAAATCAAGATCATGAATGAAAAAAGGAGGAAGTCCAATCCGAATATGATGCATTTCGAAGAACAGAACATGATTTGCTAAATCCTAGTAAGTTCTTATTTATTCATTTCCTTATTGCACCATATAAAGACATGTTCATTACAAAAGGGTCACTAGATAAACTGGTCACAGTATCGTTTAGAAAGAGATTCAAATAACCCCACAGCAAAGTGGTCAAAAAATAGACGTTATAATGACAAACCAGGCAGATTAACGGACTATCATTGTTCAGCATAATTTTTCTCCTCTAATTTTTTTGTCTCCAGAAAATGGAGTCAGAGGCGACACTCGTGTCTCGAAAACTGCTCCGCTTTTGCGCATCGACTATTCGACGGAGCTGGCGTCTTGGTATTCTACCTTTGAGTAGCAAATCAAATCGCTTAAGTATAGATATAGAGACAGTGAAGGACGGTAGGCCCATGGGTGGGCCAAAAATGAAATAGTAATGCGCTAGTGCGACAGACTCCACTTTTCATCAAAGGTAAATCATATATCGGGCAGTTATTTCCGCGATTTGGCGTGAACGTGCCTCTCACGCCTCAGCTTTTCCAATAACGGCTTTTTATTTTTTGGAATAACGTGAATGCTTGATTAAACATGAACAAAATCGATGTTAAGAGGTACTCTTACATTCTCACCACCAAAAGTGTCGGCGAAGCCTCCGGCAACGAGCTGCGTCAACGCATAACCCCAGAAGAAGCAAGAGAGTACTGTGCCCTGAAATAGCATTTTTGCATGTTTTTGTAGAGAAGACATTTGATTGAAACACTTACAAACCTTTTTGAGCACTCACCGAATCTGTTTTATTCCAATGGTACTCTTTGGCGACCGCCGCTGCACAAATCGGCAGCGCCACGCGAGATGCGTAAAGAACACTAGTGCCGGTGAATAACGTTGCTGTCCATATGCGGGATTCTGTTCTGAAATTATCCGCAGTTGAAATAATTTACAAGCATTCTCGAAATGAGATAAATTTTCTTAAAGACGAACAGTAATGTTTGTACATGTGTGTGGATATCGATGACTGTGTAGAATGTTTCCAAGATTTGACTTATGAACGTTCACTGAGCTGAGAAAAAAATTGATGACATTCTGTCCTAGAAAATTCTTGCAAAGAGAGACAAGGATCTGCTGTCGGAGCTTTCATCTGTAGTAAACCCGTTCACTACTGAATTATCTCATTCTCGCAATCAGAAACGAACTCAGTCTTATGCGCGCGACGCAGCCGCACGCGTGTACGAAAGCTGCTTCTCTCGATCAAAAGTATGTCCGATAAGTGCTATATGAACGCTAAATTAGTGGCGCTCATCATTTTCCATCAAATACTGTGCCATCATCAGAAATGCCAAACAAATCCATGTTAATAATTTTATCCCAATTTTGTTCGGTTTTTGTCTGGAAAGAGATATTGAAATGAACGGCTTACTTCGACCACAACCGTTTTGGATGAGACGGCTCGTCGAGCTCGCCTGGTCGCCTCAGCATCGAGCGCTGTGCTGGCGACGAGAATTTTCGAAATTTTCACCTGAAAAATTTACGATTGAAACAATGCTATCTCAGTAGGAATGCCGAGAGGTATCTCTGAGATGCAATAAACCCATGTTGTTAAGATGTGGTAACGGAGGGCGATTAATAGATTGTAAAGGAGAGTGTTGGCATCAATCGTTTTTCATCGATCACTCACCGTTCTGCCTCATCACTTTCTGGTGATGAAAAACGCTAGTGGTACAAAAACAGAGAAAAGAATCGCGAAAAAAGTAAATGAGTGGAAAATACCAGGGACGTGACTGTACCTTAGAGTTATACGAAGTTTGAAGTGATTATGCCAATTATTGTCTCTTTTGGCAAAAGAATAACGCCAACGAAAGGAGGGGCATGGTCAACTGCGGGAGACTTTATGGAATTCGCATCAGTAGTTAGGCGAAGAAATAATGATGTCATACCTACTTTTTGCTACTTGGCTAGGAATACTGAGTGGAACTGCTATGACACCGAGAGAAGAGCATTACTGAGCAAAACTGAACGATTGTTTCGTTTAAATGAGTTCGTGACGCCATTCAATGGGTCATTTGATGTAGACACAAGATCGAGTTCCATTCATTACGTCATTTTTTACTTCTGAACTTCGCACGCGTGAACGTTGGGTGCATTAGAAATAGCAACAAACGAGCTAATCTCGTAGCATGAGTACTTAGAAGGGACGATACTTTCATGAAGAGACAAAAATTGCTCAAGACACGGAGAAGACCGCATACAAGATGAGATTGGAGAGAATGAGCGTAGAAGCGGAGCTCGATGACCTCCAACTGACGGCTTTCAACCAAGTGAACACGTTCAGTAGGTGGATATCGTCGGTCTACGGCTCGATAAGATCTCTCACTCATGTGTTCTCGGACAAATCTCCCGGTCTTTTGTGAAACTGGTTTCCCGCAGAAACTTTGGATAATCTTTGCTGCTTGCTTAATATTCTTTTCTTGGGAAACATCCTACTCTTTTTTGAGATTCGCTCAAATTTTGAATGTAAAGGATAGAGATAATAACAAAAATAGTTATCCATTCTGTTTAAAAAGTCGCTTAACTTGCTAATAGATTGGAGAAATTATTGTGTCCGCTCATTCTACGTATTCGAGAATATGTAATGTATACAGCTCGTGACTTCTTTTGCGTCGTTTATGAGACTGGCTGTGAGACCCATTCAAGCTTCGAAAAAGTAAAGAATAAGCGCAAAAGCTGGTCCATAGAAATAAATAATAAATTGAATACATGTGAAAATAGCGTAAATGATAATTCTTAAAGGTCACAGGTTGAACGAGCGGATCGAAAACGAAAGTAGGTCTTGTACAGGAAAGTGGAGGCGAAACCGTGAGAACTGGTTCGCGAGTGCTCTCCTGCTATTATCGGGATTCTGGTCGGTCACCGTCTGCGGTTGACAAGAGGCCCATGTAATTGAACTGAAGAATTGGCGAAAGTGGAGGGTATGGTGGGTAGCGCGGGAGGGCTTTGGAGCATTATTTTTTAGTGCAGTACTAGTGTAGCGATATCAAATGTATAGACTTTTCAGTAGGTGGCTTTAGAAAAAATGATGAATTAATGGTGATGGGGCAGCATACTGAGTCAAACGGTGTCTTTCTGAAAAGATCAGATTGTACCTTTATCTTTATACTGTAAGCGTCTTATTTTTTATACCAGCGCTGATATTCGGAAAACGCGTACGTTCGCAGGAACAGGATAAGCCAACTACGGAGGAATTCCCCGTGTACCTTAAACTCGTTCCTTAGAAGGTTAATTCTGGGATTAATTAATTACGAAAATGTTAACGATCGAACCCTAGTGGTATAGCGGCGGATAACGCGGTCGAAAGATGTTTTTTTTTCTTCAAAGAAGAGAGGTTTAGGTCCATTCACACTTTGCTGCTGCACTGAAGCAGTAACGGTTAGGAATAGTGAAGAGACAAAGGGGCGACAGCAGCGTGATAGGGGCAGTGCAGCCAGTATGGAATGACCCAGGATATTCCTTGATGTTGCTGCAGCATTTTAATCCACTGTTCTAGCGTTAATCAAATAAATTTTTATCCATGAAGTTTTGCCTTCACTTATTGTTAGGGCGCTCTGGAGGTCGGAGTGATATCATCAACTTGTTTGGAGAGTCGAAGTTTAACATGAAAGGTCATGATGTTTAGGGACGTTTGCACCGTTTCCAAATTACTCACAGGGCGATTGAGTTGTTCGGTTTCAGATTGCCACTCAGGTGTACCTTCCAGAACTCGTGTATTTTTTAAACACTCTCTCTCGTGTGTCTTATACTCGCGTGAATGAATAAATAAATAAAATGATAAGTCACGGAGAAAGAAGAGATCTTTTGAATCGTACATAATTCGTTTCAAAATCATCACCGTCAGTAGTAAAACAGCTGCCAAATTCTGAAATTCTTTCATTAAGTGGGCTGCAAATAAATAATTTCGTATTGCGCGTGTTTTCCTAAATTGCCTCATTGAAGAAACAAGCGACGCTATCGAAATGCAAATAGCATTCATTCATTCACTTCCAGTGAGCTACGTGCTGTCGATTGTTTTGTTGATTGTCTATTTTTGTTAATAACGATAACACATTATAACATCAACAACACAACTGACAAGAATCTTATACTGATCCTTGCCGGAGGCCCCTGAGTAGTTGATAAATGGTATGAAAGCATAGAGCTGAGGTGGTATTACGTCACAGTGGATATTGTTCTAACGAACAACCGGGTTGGTTGCTGTCACTTGTGTCCTCGACGGTTCTGAAGTGCTTTTTGTTATGGCGCATTTTCGTCTCAAGAGTTCTAGAGAGGCCGAGATTAACGTTGTAACCGGTCGAAACAGTTCTGCCTCAAAAATCACGGTAATGCAAATTAACAGTGCAAGTACAGTGACTGGCGTAAAAAAATATGAAACTGCATGGGGGAGCGAGAATAAACTGATCAGCCTGAAGACTTAGGGTGTTCGGTGCCCACTTAAATATTATACAAAAATTCCTGATGAAATCTTTGTAGAGCGGTGGGCCGATCGATAGTGTAACTCCCATAATGAGACTTTTTGCCAACGTTTTTTTTCAGAGCATGTTCACGGAAGGCGAGACGTCAATCTTCCGAACACGTCGCCCCTCATACCCTGGGTATGGACATATTCTCCTGCTACGAAATGTGCCTAGTAAGTCTGCTTTTTCACCTATTAAACACTGATTACTCTGTTTAGAAACCATTTCTCCATCGGCCCTACTTCGTTTTTCATACCTTCGAGGTCCGACGGGCAGTGTAGATCTCTATTGTACTTTGCATGATGATTTCCCGTTAATTGATCGGTTTCGTTCCGGAAACGAGTACAGCAGCACGCGCGCGCTCACCGCCGGCTTTAATTATATGGCTATCGCTTTGAAAAAGTTCGTCGCAATGGTGAGCTCATCGAAAGTTGGAATTTGTTGTCCTCACATAAAGTTATTGGGGATTATCTAGGATCGATTGATGGCGAACGTTAGACAGAAAACATTTCCTGGAATAAAATCAGAAGAGCCAAACGTTGACCAGTGGTTGGCTCTGTTCTACTCTATAGTACTAATTGGCGAACACTCCTCACTTCTCTTCTATACTCTTCAGTATAACTGGCCGATCTCGCACCTCAGATCAATCAATAATCTATGTTGGTGCACTCAGTCACCGCTCAGACCTATCCATCCGTAACATTTTTTTATGAAAATGTCTTGTTCATGCATTCGAAACGGAAATACTATCTTGTGTCGCCTCTCTTGTAATACTTCTTGTTCTCGTTCAGTTTATCTTGCCTCTTTCATCTTAAAGCCATACACGTCACGTCATACTTCGAAAAGGAAGCAAAAATTTAAACTTAGCGGAAGGGATTGGTTGGACTTCATAGATGGTAAATGAGTAAATGTAATAATAACCAAAATCAAGAGGTGTCATGAGGGGTTCAACGGCGAGAAGGGTAAAACGAGCAAAGATTAACAGTCCAAAATGACGATTACTGCTTCCTATTTCGTATATTTTTTCTTTCATATGTGACATTTATTTGATCTGTATGGCAGCTAGGATTAGGTGTTATATAAAAGCGTAGATATAAACTGATAAAGGGAATCTGGTGGTTTCCGAGAGAAAGGGGGAAACGGCGAAACGTTGGCAAAAATATTTGAGGCAGTACCAGCTATACCAAAGCAAGTTGAGACATCGATTTCAAGCAGAATCGCTCTCTTCTCGACAAATACACGCAAAACCAGGTAGACGGAATCGGCGAACTAAATTGATTGATGCGTAGGATTCGTGGAGGCTGAAGGGATACCGAACCCGTGGTCCGAAAACGACAACGATCAGTGCCGCCACGTGAGCGAACCGTGCAAACAAAGGTTTGGGGGTGGGAGGCGGCGGCGCCGAGTGCACGATAGTGGCTGGAGCTGTTCCTGTCATAACCCACACGTCGCGTAAACAAATAAATCGCGAGATTTCAATACTGCCGAGTTCGGGGTGAAAATTACTGATCAACGACCGACACGATACTACAAAGCTTTACAATGTGATAAATAACGAAGTCTTGATAGTGCTATCGCTTTCTGTCATCCACGGCATTTTCTTAGGGCTCAATCATGCTCGACAGCAAAGCAGTGCCGCTACTGAGCAAATTTTTCTCTTAAATTATGGGCTCTCCGAAGTTGGGCTCTCGCTTTCCTGAGCGGCACAGTCTACAATCTCGTCGAGACCCATTTCATATTAAAGTTTTCCCAAATGTCTTCTAATAGTTGCAAAATGTCTAAAAATTGTACCCATTGCGTCTAGATGCAAGGTTGGCTTCCCTGTGTCTCTACGCTATGCTTAGCCACTACTGCGCTGCCTCGCAGCAAATTATGAGAGGTCCTCTAGACTCCGTTCCGTTCGCCGGGGGTTCCGTACTTTGATTTTCTTTCAACTTGGAGTCAATGTGCCGAGACATATTTATGACACGTCGGCAAAATCCGAAACTCACATAAAGCTCTTCGCGAGTTCTAGCGTAAAATAGGCGATTTTTACTATTTGCGTTGACTGTAATCCATGTGGGCGTACGTCCTCGAATCTGGGATGGGGTTTGAACAACCTTAACACGTTGACGACAGTGTGGCGCAATGCTGTGCCACGCTCGAGCGACCGCGTGGGACCGTGTGGCGCAATGCTGCGTCACAGTCTTGTATCGTATTTTTCTCGATACATTTCGGAATTTCGGGGGATGCTTTTGTGCCACTTTTTAGCAGACCTTTGCACATTGTTATAGGAAGCATGGTCCATAAAAATGATTCTTAGCTTCTGATTTACTGGAATTTTTGATTGCGCACTAGTTTTCTTTACAAGTAAAAACAAATAATGGTTATTGCAAGAAACAAATAAATGCAAACAAATACTGGTTACTGAAACAAACACATAAATACAAACAAATATTGATTATTAGAATAAACAAATAATGAACAATAAACAAATAACAATTTCCTTTCAACCTGGATAGGGAAAAAGGACATTCTAAAAACTTCCAGCTGTTATTTTTCTATTTTCATTGCACAAAAAGGAATAGCCACAATCCCCGATATTACAGGACTGTATATGTAGTGTTCGAGATTTACTATTCACTTCCATTTTGAAAAAAATTCGCCGTATGCCGGCTTCATGCAACAGCCTCGGCGCGCTAGAAAATCGCTTGGTCCCACGCGCCAGACACGCGAAAAAGGCGCTGTCGTGAACGTGTTAAGTAGCATGACACAAAAATCAATTACATTCTGTTCATATTCCACAGTGATGTTTGAAAGATTCTGGAGTTTCATTAAGGTTATTAAAAACTTCGCTGCTACGAATCTTGTCTAACTTTTTTAGCCGCTACTAGTTTCGCTCCCAATACCGGCGACATACTGTTCATCTAGGAGATGATGATTGCATTGTAGTGCACCAAGAGTGCGTGCGGTCCTCTAGACTCCGTTCCGTTCGCCGGGGGTTCCGTACTTTGATTTTCTTTCAACTTGGAGTCAATGTGCCGAGACATATTTATGACACGTCGGCAAAATCCAAAACTCACACAAAGCTCTTCGCGAGTTCTAGCGAAAAATAGGCGATTTTTACTATTTGCGTTGACTGTAATCCATGTGGGCGTACGTCCTCGAATCTGGGATGGGGTTTGAACAACCTTAAGTAGCATGACACAAAAATCAATTACATTCTGTTCATATTCCACAGTGATGTTTGAAAGATTCTGGAGTTTCATTAAGGTTATTAAAAACTTCGCTGCTACGAATCTTGTCTAACTTTTTTAGCCGCTACTAGTTTCGCTCCCAATACCGGCGACATACTGTTCATCTAGGAAATGATGATTGCATTGTAGTGCACCAAGAGTGCGTTCTCTTTTGAAATCAGTTCAGGGTTTTCTTCAAGTATATTTGAAGAAGAATGAATGGGTGACTCACTACATCGGCAACGCTTATCTCTTTAGCATGGTGCTGGAAAGGAAGTGCTTGCTCGATACGACACCTTTGCACTTCTGACAGTGAAAACTTCGACATTGCATACTCAACGAATCTGATTGGTAACGCCTCGACAGTCAGAGGGTAAGTCCATCGGAAAAGCGATGAAGTTCTTATCCTAGAAACACGTTTCAAGTCACTATACCATTTGGTATTTTCTAGGAAAATAGTGCAACTTTAAAAACAACCGACTGGAATTGCTTCCGTTCTTCTCAACTTTGAGCAGTTAAGAGGAATAGGGAAGCGCCACACTCTTATTTTCTATTTGAATTGTCTCGTTTTCGAAGAAACGTCAACGAGGTCAGGTTAAAATTTGGGAATTGCCTTGAAACTTTGGTGAATCGCCACCTCTTAAATCTTAATGTGGATTTGAGTAAGTGAGTCAAATGAGATTTCTGGTGAATAATTAAAATCAAACAAGACTTGATGGCTTGCCAATGAGGTGCTCCTGCATAGAGCTTGAGTAAATACATAATCAGAAGGCGGTGACGAATTGCGGACGTCACCCCGGCGACCGCTGAACGCCTTCTGTCGATGAGAGGGCTCTCCGCATAGAATCCGATTTCTAAGTGCATTGACAGTGGATATGGAGGTATAGAACCTAAGGCAGAGTGACCTCTTCCAAACCTCAATTCGGAAAGGTAATTTTCGTGATGATCATCAAAATTCTCCACATCTGAATGGAAATGAAGTGCTTCTAGGTTGAGAAAGCGCAACGATGTCGAAGCACATATTGCCGAAACTTCTACTGTATGCACACTCCGTTTTGAAAATGTTCTTGTATTTGACGTAAAATCGGTAGATTTTTGCTCCATTACCAATTTTTCTGTAATCCTTTTTTCTAGACAGTTTTGAAAAGATCGGGACATTGTATCTCATTTGCTCGTTTTTTTTGTATTTTCCCTACATATTTAGTTATTTCGTCAGAGAAACTGTTGCACTGTCGATCGATTGAACCACTTCCGTAGTTTTGGGTTCTACTCGAAGTCCCACCGCTCCTAGATTGTTTCACTTTCTGGATGCGGTACATATACCTATTGCAACAATTGTTGGTGTAGATATTACCTATATCAACGCTAAAAAGCGCACCACGTTGCTAAACATCAGCTGGTAGAGCGGTCACATAGAGAAGCTGCTGAAGTTATGACCTTTGTCGTTTGATACATCTCAAGGCATCGCTCACCTTCGGCTCGAATATGACTGTTACGCAGTTCGATAAAGGCCGCATTATAATTTCATACGGATCTGCGGAGGGTCTGTTCAGATTTGCGTCTTAACATAGTAGGAAGGAAGAGGAAGCGGCAAATATTAGGTCGTCGAAAAAGTTTCCCGCCACTTCTGCCTTTCTTTTCAAATTTATCTCTCTCTCTATTCCCCTCGGAAGCCTACATATTTATGCATCTTTACCATCATCAACATCTTGTCATTTACCAGCCAAATTTTGAACTCTTCCCCTTCAGGATTTCTAGAGTTTTGAAAAAAAGAATTCATCAAGCCACTTGAAGAAAAGAATTCATCAAGCCACGTTTTGAGGTGCTCTCACTTGTCGAACTGGTTCTCTAGTAACTGAATGGGGAACGAATAGAATAAATATTGGTTTGTTGGGACAAGGTTCGCCGAATGTCTTGGATAGGTCAGAATACGCCACCGGAGATTTTGAAATTTTTTGCAAGTCTCCTCAATAGGTGAATGCGCGTCATTGTGACTGAAGAAGATTTTCCCATATATTCCACGAACAGCTGCTCCGTCGCCGTCGAAGGGGCTGGCCGTCGAAGGAACGAAATATTCGCTGACGTCATTCTCTCATACTTATTTTTCTTTCTTACAACTACGGCTCTCAATATCTCCGAGTTCTTCGACTGTTGCTTAGAAGTAGTTTCCAAGCAACAGTCGAAGAGAGATGAATAAGTGATGCAGCAGGAGCAGCGAGAAACATGCGGGTTTACCATGCACAGCTTCATCCACCACTGCATCATCATCACTCCACTTTACAAACAATGCCCCTGAATCATCACTTACCTACTATCATTGTCATGTTGCTATCAATATCTAATCAGCACTAGCTGATATACCGTTGGTGGTGCTTATCGGACGTCTGCTTCTCCTAGTTAGTATGTCCCAATTTCATTTTGTCAGCGCTGTCGAACGGTTTAATTCCCACCCTTGTTCTAGCCGGTGGGTGAGTGGTGCTGCTACACGGTCTATCTAATATGTTAACAGTCGGCTCTAATTTAGATGACTAAGAAAAAGTCAAATGGCTTCATGCACTTCGCTGATTCACGCCGCGCGTTCTATGAGGCGGAGGCTGGTTGTAATTTTGGATCAAAGCGGCTTGTCGAACGCGCGGCTGACGATTGGAAGCAGATGAGCCACACTGAACAAGAACACTGGAAAACGGAAAGCAAGCGACGGCAGGAGGAGCAGGTACGGCGTTCACCGACGAAGTACTACCTTTGCTGGAACTGTTAGTTTACGCTATACTTACATACGTTATGCATCCATTGGTTTATCTGTGATGATCGGCGACGAAACGGCAGCTGGCATCGATCTCACCAGACTCGCGCACTCCACCACAGTGAAGCAAATTTTGTTGCTGCTCATCCCTTTGTCTGTCGCTAACCGGCTACTCTTCCTCCTCTGTGGGAATATTCGACTCTGACACAATCCGTGCCAGTTACCGTTCCGGTTGCCGACCATCGTCGACTGACCAAATGATGTATAACTTCAGCATTAGAGCCACACTTCTGTCATGAGTTAAGCGTTAGCGGTTGTTCACGGTGTGACTGCTTGACTTCTGAGAACATTTGAGTACTTCGTTGTCATGTAACGCATTGAGCGAGGGGAAGCCAACCTATGGGAGATTGAAGTATTCGAAGAATTATTAATAAACTGTGAGAGACGCTGTATAGCTGGATAACATTTCCATAGTAAGGGTGGCGTTGGAAAAACAGGGTTGTAAGTTTTTTTTTCGAATTTGGATGGAGGTTAGAAATACTAAGGTAAAGTTGGAAAGAGGAATACGAGTGCTGATTATTCTATGAAAAGAGAGCAGATTAACAAGCTGGAAAGATTAGTATGCCGGGTGAGACCAAATTGTTATGGTTAATTTGTTTCTTCATACTCCTATCAAACATATACCATTTCATTGAATAATAGTTCTCATTCATTCTCTTCTTCTTTTTTCTATTTCTTACTCAAGTTCACCCTTAACCCATCTGTCTTATGCGAACGTGGATAAATGGGTAGTACTTCACGGCTGTTGACGGTTTTTATTTCTCCAACCGAGTTTTTATTCGAAAATAGCCGTATTAAGGGAACAACTCATTATACGAACAATTACACTCACCACATGTCACGCCCAAAACACCGTGTGATGTCACAACTTCAACGTGAACTGATTGAACGGGCCAAGGAACGCGGGGTAGATCGTGCTACCGCTCGCCAAACGCTGATGGACAAACTGTTATGGAGGGAGAAAGGCGAGGTAATAATATTGTCTAAGTGTAGTTTACTGTTGTTGCTGGTAGAAAAGTGATGGGCACAATAGCGAACTATGCGACCTCAAGTCCTGACATTCTTGGGTATGATAATCACCTTATTAATATCTCCAGGCAACAATTCGTATGCTTCGGTGGGCTCTCATTGTGCTCAGCAAAGACTCGGCTGGAGTAGTTCCTAACGAAATATGTTCCATCGTCATGGAAAATGCAAAAGTTGTGGGCGAAATGCGCCTGATTCGCCGTGGATTCCAGCCAAGTGGGCGCTCACCTTTCACTCTGAGATGTTACGATTTCAGGTATAGTAATTTTTTTTTGTTTTAAGAGCTGTCGCGCAACGCTCAAAATATCCGTAACATAACGTGGGATCCGAGCCTCCCTTCGGATGTGAATATGGCTGCGATTCAGCTCGTAAAATTCATCCAGGGCACATGGAATGGACTCGTCATGGTAATGGAGTTGTGCATTCTCGTGTTTTCCCTTGTTTTGTCTATTTGCGGCCTTTTTAGTCAGATTGGTCTTGAAGATTCGATATAATCTTGATCGCCTAAAATTGTGCTGTAAATTCTTTCGACATCTATAGGAACACGTTCTCACAGATACCCGAACATCAAATGAGCCGACTCGGAATAGCAATGCACTGGATGAAGCAAACTAGGGATGCGTACTGTAGACGTACGTTCATTTCTTGCTCCACCAGTATAAATCTATATAACTTTCTCGCTTGACGATAGATTTCCGTTGAAACTTGGGCGCTATGTTGGTCTGGGGTGCAGGATGCTGGTCCGAAACATTTCGTCGACTTTAAGGTTATCATTGTCATATTTCCCATTATTTATGATCAGCTCAGTCGGTTTTGACATGTTTGACTTGTAAACCCTACGCAATTGTTCGCAATTCCACAATGAAACAGTGGTAGATATGACAATGATAACATGTTATCAGATTAGGTTTGACGCAATATTACAGACCAGCATGCAGCTCGCCCCTCCCCCCAACCCACATAGCACCGAAACTTGTAATCATCTTTCACAGTAGATGAACATGGTACCCATATGTTTTGCCATCAAGGGCTGTACCCGCGACGATGTAGTTGCGCATTGCGGTCAGGCTAAGTCTTGCAGCAAGAATTTTGAAACAGTATCACTAGGAAATAAAACTGGGACACCGTTCCTTGCAGTCCAGCTGCATTTTCTGTTAATTTTCTCATGTTAAGTCTTCCATCCTTCCAGTGTTATCTAGTCTCTATGAACACCAATGTCGAGAGCAGAATACCAACTAGTTTTTTTGTCACGATTATCGCGGAGTTTTTGTTTCTTGATATGAAAATGTGAAAAAGGTTGTTTAAATTAATCAGTCTACAATTTTCCGCTCAATTACTCAGTATTGTGTAGAGTATTGTTGCAGTGGTGTTCACAATCACTCTTAAGGCCCTCTCATACTCTACTGTGTTGCTGCCGCAGTAATGATGAAGGATAGGGACCAGCGACGCGCGCGTCAGCTGCGCAGTAGCGGTAGCGCTGCATCCGCTTTCAGAGTTTTACTGCGGCAGCACTGCCGCAGCGCCGCCGCAGCAAGGAATGTCACGGGACATTCCTTGCTGCGGCAGCGGATTTGCTGCTGAAAACGGATGTGGGGTGCGCTCATCCCCCCTTTGGCTGCTAATTTTACTTTACTGCGGCAGTAAAACTCTGAATGGGCCCTTAACGTTCAAGCCTTACTGCCGCAGTAAAGTAAAATTAGCAGCAAAAGGGGGGGGGGATGAGCGCACCCCACATCCGTTTTCGGCAGCAAATCCGCTGCCGCAGCAAGGAATGTCCCGTGACATTCCTTGCTGCGGCGGCGCTGCGGCAGTGCTGCCGCAGTAAAACTCTGAAAGCGGGTGCAGCGCTGCCGCTACTGCGCAGCTGACGCGCGCGTCGCTGGTCCCTATCCTTCATCATTACTGCGGCAGCAACGCAGTAGAGTCTGAGTGGGCCTTAATTCCGGGGTCTGTACGAGCAGTGCATTCGGGCCGTCTAAACATCTAAGCAATCTTTAGTTTTCATGGCGAGAAGGGCTGCTGGTCGACAGCTATTCTTTTAGTCAAGGGGCATGAGCACAATAAATAATCACAACTACCTAGGAGAAGCTCTCTATTGTGTGTAAAAGCTCTTGACAATTTGTGCTTGTCACATGTCCTTGTTCTCATTTTATTCATTCAGGCGACACCAGTACGATGCGCTTAGATCGCATAATGTGTCTCGAGGACATAATCACCGTGTTCCGGCAGGTGAACGGCAGCTGCACGGTAAGCAGCTGTGTGGCCATCGATAGCATCGTGTGGCGCAGAGCAGACGTACAGTTTAGACGTGTGTTCTGTGAACTTCTACCGCCACCGCTTGGTAAGCTGACACAACGTTCAGATCGACGCCGAAGAAGACGAGCAATATGAACAGTTACGTGATCTCGAACTCAGCGACACTATTCTCTTCGCTAGAGCAGCAGCGTGAGTAGTGCTCTTGTCCTACACCCTTAACACATTGACGACAATATGTACGACCCACGGTGGGTCGGACTCTTTCGAAGTGTTGTTTTCTCCGACCCTTGACAAATTCCCTATTTTTTGTAAGGAACGTATTACCATTATCCCAAAGGTGCTTTGAACATCGTGGTTCAGTGAAATATGTTTTTATAGCACATTTATTTAAATTGTAAACAAAACTACTTCGGCACTATTCGAGGACGTCAATCTTCCTGATTCCCTCTAGGAAACTTTTTTCGGCCAACCGTTGTCAAACGTCATCTCTGGGGGTTACTGAGAACGCTAAACACGATGTTGATGTCCGTTTTCCGAATTACGATCGAAGACATTCCACCTCGTAACTAAGGTGGCCCAATCCAATCAGTGCCGCCAATTTAATCTAGGCAACGTTGAACTTCGACCATAGTGGTTATCGAGGGCGGTGAACACGATGGTGATGTCCTTTTATATGGTGCGGAAAGGTATCACGTCGAAAAAACTGTCTCCTGGGACAATTTGACCCACCCGTGGGTCGTTTTTGCCGCAGGCGAAATGCGCGCGAAAACGAGAAACAGGCGCGGTCGTCAATGCGTTAACAAAGCATATACTGAGCGAAGCGCCTCACAATCAGAGAAATGATGCCATTTCAGAGAGTACTTTGCCAGAGTCATGAAGATGTGTTCGATTCCAACACCACCTGTCGTCATCCCACGTCCAATGCAACAGCTACAGCCCCAGCAAATCCAGCAACAGCCAAATGCGGGTTCGGTCAGCTCGTCCTCATCAGATGGAAACTCAGGTCAAGCTGCTAAAGGTGACAACTGCTGGACGCTCGGACCACCTATCTGCACAGAGGCAAAAGGACCTGAGCTCTACCCTATTCTCTTTGAACCGCCAAAGCGACGAATTTTTGGCAAAATGGCCACAAACCCGTTTACCAAGCCGGCCAACACGCAACCACCTGAAAAAGGTATGATGAGAATTTTCAGAAATGTCGAAAATTATCTGATAACGATTGATTGTTGAATCACATCCAAAATGTTATAAAATGTTCCAGAGCTTTCCCATGTGGCTCGTTGGCTGGACACAATACGCCTGGATGATATCGAGGAATACCAGGAGCCGTTGTAAGTCTTATCTTTGGAGGTATCACCCTCAAATCACAAGACACCTTGTTTGCCCCTCACCATCCCATTTAAAAAGGAAGAAAATAGTTCTAAAAATTATCTAAGAATTGCGAAGTGGTGAATGGACGAAGGCGTGAGGCGGACAGAAGGACGGGAAGCGAGATTGTGAGAGGTTATAGGAAAGGACAAGACGGTCTGATATTCAGAAAAAAGTCTCATACCGTTTCATGAACACCTTCCAAATATTCACAGTTAGTTAGAACTACGAGAATGATAAGAATTTTCTTTTGAAAACCTCAGCCTTAACTAACACTAATTAATCTCTCTCCTTTGAAATTCCACATTTGAAAATTCCAAATCTCAAAATCAAAATTTCAGTCCTGAACCTTATGATGATTGTAATGGAGTGGAAGGAACCAGTAGCTTTCCGGATGCGGTGCGCGACAACTAAGATAACTTATTTTATTCAATTTATAAAGCGTTTTTTTAAAACATGGAGCAGAGAACACAAACGGTGACACAGTATTTCACTAGCTAATGTCTTAATGAAAGAAGTTGAAGAAAAGCTCTGAACGGAATGAGTGCATGGTAATCCAATAACGTAGCGAATTCTAATCCCAACTAAAAGGACATTCACTTAACTCAATAACATAAAGAGAAGGCATATTGGCACCCGCTCTCTTACGAGAATATTTCCTTTTTCATTTGCAATAAATATTGCTTCAGGATTGACCGTTGTCTTCCCGTAGCTCTTTCGCTTCTTCGTGAACCCAAACGTCATTCTATTCTTTCGACGCCCTGCTCTGGTGGAAGCATTGTGTATGCAGTTACGTCGGCCAACACATCACAGTCACTCGTTGATGAGCCCAGCTTCTTCTTCGGGCTGCACTGACCAGCACTGAAATACCGACAATACTGCGGACAAAGTAGGTTTATCTTCTGAGCAACATCTGAGCAACAACCCTCAACATGGTCTCCCATCTCACTTTCCGTTGGTCTCCATTTTCAACCGTCTCTTATAAGTTTGAATTTAAACGCTAGAATGGAATTTACCGCGCATTACGGCTTTCTTCGAAATAGTCGCTTTTCGGATCTATGCTTCTCATGTTCCTCTTCTCAAGATCCATATTTCCAGTTAGCTACCGAACGGTAAAATGCTGTCTAAACTAACTCGGCCTTTTCTTTATCCTTTTCCCTCTTGTCGTTCGATACTGACGACTCTTCTTTTGCTGATTTCTCATCTCCCTCCGGAATCGACGACGGTGGCTCGCTGTTGTCTCTTTTGGCTCTAAATGAGTAGTTGACGTCATAAACTTTAAAGATTACTGTGATTCAAGGAAATTAAAGCTCACCGTGCCATATGAGCTAAACTTTGCGTCCTTCTAGGAGGGCGCTCTTCTCGCTCTCGTTCGTTGCTTCGCCGTTGGCTAGCTATTTCGAGATCTTCCCACTGATACATTAGATCAGAAACTGTAAACCCTTTCACGCCGGCCGTCTGATGCAAAACATCTGAAAATTCTCATGGAATTTTAAGTAGAGATCGTCCCGAAGTCTCACGTACCAGAAAAATCAATTAGGCTTATCCGTGGTGAGCTTGGTGCACTTTTGCTCTTCTTCTCAACCATTCGTTTCCGATAGAGATCATACTCGGCGCGAGCCCAAATTTTTATATATTTAGTGAAGAACAGAAAGTTATAGCCTAAATCACGCTGTGAATGTAAGAAATTACCTGTATCTCCTTATACGCCATGACATGAGCACAAGCCTTTCCAAGTAGAACTATGCCATTACATATTTTTATAGCGAGCAATAGTAACCATGCAAGGGCTGAACGATGAAGATTTACATTTGCGTTTGAAGGTGATTTCTGGGAAACTCACCACATATAACTATGCTGGTTTTACTCTGAAGCGAGAACGTTTGACTGAGGACCCTTATAAGCATAATGGAAAGTGGGATCGGTATAAATCCCATACGTCTTGATACCTACAACAAATGCTATGCTTCTGGCATCACAACAATGTTTTAATTTTCGGGGTGATTATTATCATAACTTTTTACTCGAAGGTTCACCTCACCTGATCGGAGTAGTCGCTAAACGCTGACGAATCCCGACTTCGTACCACGTCATATGCGATGGTGATAGTGAAATCTAAACGAAACCCATCCTCAGTTCACCAAACTGTTGAGAGTAAGCAGAGCACCTTTACCTCTGTACACTTCAGCGTTAATTTCATTGAATTTAGTAATGAATGCATGTTTAAGCCAGTCAACTAGAAGCTCTGCTCCGACGACCATTAACTAAACAGAAAAGCTCTGAATGCATCGACAGTAATAGAGCCGTTAAATCAGACAAAAGCCTAGAAATGCACCTACAATGTCTGGCATCATTTCTCGGAAATGCTCGCTACTCCAGTTGACTGCCATCATATTACGGACCATCACAACGAACAAGAGAGCAATTATATGGAACCGTTCACGAACATCACTAAACGAGCATGATTGGAATAAGCCAAATCCTGTTTCGGTTAAGACGTGACCTACCTGCATGCCATTTGGAACAAATTGGCCTTTGCAAATTTTTTGAAAACCGATCCCTTCAGCTCTACGAAGTTGTTCGACATCATAATAGCGAGCAACGCCTGATTATGTGAGTTGAAGGCCACATTCAGGGTAGTTGCCTAAAGCAATGAAAGAATAAAATAGTAGTAATATCACGCTATTCCGTCGCTTTTCATCAGACAAAAATGAGGAGCAAGTTGACAGTGATTGCTTATCAAATTTGAGGTTAGCTACAGTGACAATTATATTGGATCGAAGGTAGAGCTTCAAAAATACGCTCGAAGTCAATCAATTTGTGAGTATACCTGCAGCAGCACTAAGAAAGTGTGAATAGATGCATAGGACAACGCAAATGCAAAGTGGCATGTTGTCCGTATTACGCTTCTCAGAGTTTTAGGCTCGTTTGCAGTCCAAAACAGAGCGTCGAGGATGTCCTGAAGGAAACAGGACAACTAAGTAAAGCAACCAGAATGCGCAACAACGAGAAAACGATTTAAGAATATTTAACAACTGAAAGCTATTAGAATATTACCTGGCCCAAACTACTAAATAGTTTGTCTGCTACTTCTAGCATATTGTAAAATATGTACAGTTTGATAACTCCTTGCCCGCGTACCTGATGGTATACCACAGAAGTGTCTGAAGTTTCCAATTGAGAAACATTAAGTGTCTGTGAAAGTAACGTACCAACCTATATGCTGCATAAGAATTGATCCGAATACAATAATCCAGACTTTGAAGAAATCACATGTCTCTGCAGATGTCCACGGCCGCAAGCGAAGCACAAAACCCATAATCGACATCTGTGACAAAACGCAATCAAAATCAGTGAGCTTAATATGAAAATGAAATATACTTACAAAAAACCTTATTGGGAGAAATGTGAAAAGATAACAAAATGCGTCGATACATTGTAATAACCCATAGAATAGAAATCGCTCAACCTGGAACAGCTACAATTCAAGAACAAAGGAATGATGATTGATTCGGAGAAAAAAGAACCTCAATGGGAATCCTGAGAAAGGCGTAAACCTTACGCCTTTTCTCTGTATATCGCGTTTGGTCATTGTGCAGAGAGTATCCCCTAAAAACAGTGTTGATTGGAATAAATGTTCACAATATAGATGAATAAACAGTTATGAAGATTTTGCCATAATTGATATTTTCTTCCATGGCTGCCTACGCTTTGTTATATAGAAACCAAAGCCAAATAAGAATGGAATGTATTATATCATACCGTGTCAGTTCGTTCCAGCAGTACTCAAGGAATCCGAAGCACGGTTGAGGCACATCTGCCACACGTTGATCATCTAAAAATGCATCTAGCTAGGTGTTTTACTTATCGAACTTTCAGGCAGGTTCATAAATAGCATTCCAACAAATCCGATAGAAGATCAACAACGAGGTATAGTTAGGGCTGTTTCGATAACGGGCTGAAGTTAATCTCCTCCTCACCTGTACTCCGAAGCAGCATTTCTTCCTCATCGTCGCAATAGATCGTAAGCTTTTCCGCGATTGAGATGTGCGCCGGCCGCGCAGATGAGTTGGCTTCTTCCTCGAGATCGCTTCCGATGGTGAAGACTTCGGAGGATCGAGAGTCGCTGCGTGCTGCTCTCCGACGGACACCTTCTTCAAGGGTCATATACAAAAGAACTGCAAGCTAAGTGTAGCAGAATCAGTTTTTCCTACTTATTATTAAGCATATATTCGATTCCAGTTGCATTTCAAACTGACACACTCCCCGGAGACGGTGACCTCATGCACGACTAAAAATCTATCGAAATCTATAAATGTAATTCCTAAGCGGTACAGTTGTCTGCGTGCGTCGAAAACCAGTGAAAAGATGTCAAAGGCAGTTGAGCGACACTGCAGGTACAGCTGGCGATGGACCGGTGCTCTACAGAGAATTCACGCTCCACGGACATCGCGTCCTTTAAAGTTCGCAGTCCATTTTTCGTCAGCTGGTCAAGTTTGAGAATTTCTCTGAAGTTTATGGCTTGCACAGCGGGTGGACATGGTCATGTGATTGTATTCAGGTGTTATTTACGCCTCTAGTTAGATGAATTTCTTGTGTTGGGGTTCGCACTCCCTACGTTGTGTCTCTCTTCATATTGTCATTGACTTCTTCACCCCTAGCTTTAATGCCAGATTCTGTGTCGAGTCGTTCACATAACTATCCATTTCTTTTTTCGGGAAGTGGAACGTTCAGCTTTCTAATAATAGGATAAGCAGTGGTAAAGTGTCAGTAAGCGGTCACCTCCGAGAATTCTAGATCGTTAAAGAGGAACGACAGCCTGTGTTTCAAGAAGATGAAGATTTGTTTATGGAAAAGCTATGTTCCAAGAAGATAGGAATTTGTAGTGCTATTCGGCCTACTTTGAAATAGATTCTTACCATGATTCTTCGAAGTTCGGCTCGAGACTACTTGCATTGCTAATTCCGTTAGCGATGTTGACGTCCACTTTCAGAAGTTTCAGAAGCTTCGTAAGTATCTTTCAAACCTGTAATAGGCCCCTAACGATCGATCGATGTAGTGGGGGTAAATGTATTCGTAATCAGCGCTGCGCGTAATTCCCGTGCGCGAATTTCTAGCCGTATCAATATTCGATGGTTTCAACTACACCGCCTTCACTTTTGCTACCTCGATCAATGGAACTTGAACAATTTTAATCAGAATCGTTATCCTTAGAATAAGCATAACTCTCCAAGGCGAAGTCTCAGCCAAATCGGTGATTTCGGGCCGACCACGGCAGATATTAACGTGGGTGGTCCTCGGACCTAGATCACCTGGGGTGACACGGATTACTGCATTCGTGCTATTCGTGACACAGTTGCGATCGTTCTATTACGACAAGCAGTGTGATCGAACCATGAGTGTCGTTTACCAAGAGTTCACGATATCACACATATTTTCTTTTTTGATGAAGATTTTGTCCACTCTTCTTTTTTCATAGTTATTCACACATCGGGCCTATTCTTCTGCAATAGAATTTGAAATGAGTATGAACACGTTAAGTGAACCTGTGATCGCTGTTGGTGCGTTATTCTCACTATTGATCTACACAGGGCGGCTATAATGAATGAATGAAACTGTTTTATCAGTTGAAAATGGATGAGATATATCTATAAGTTTGTTATGTATACAGGTGAAACTGGGTGTATGCGTTATTTTTTGTGAGACACAGTTATAAACTGTATTTTTCCACTGCTTAGAGACGAAGCACAGCTTCATCCTCGGAATGAACTATCATCCATCGATTGACATTCATCATTTAAGAGCTCCGTCGTTTGTGTGCTACAGGTTACACCCGAGATGGTTGGTAATGACGGGTTTTCTGTTTTTTTTTTGTTCCTGCCTTCATGACTAATCCTGCATTCCGATGATGACTCACTCGCATGCATCCGTGTCCTCTGCTCGCCGTCGTTCATTTTCTCGTAAATATTTGTTCGCTGGAATTGGTTCGAATTCGTTTTGTTCAAAAGTTCCCCCACGATTCTATTTCGATATTTTTTGGGACACGTAAGCTTTGCCTTTGGCTCCTGAACACTGAAGTGGCTTGAATTTATTTTGCTCCTTGATTGCACGTGACTCTATGGACCGTAATAATCGTAGTAAATTTTTTGCATTTTACAAATCCAATAGAGGTAGTTTAGTGATTTTTTCCTTCAACCGTATTGTCAAACTGTTGCTCCTCTTGTTCTTAGACTCTCTATTATCAGGAATATCCAAACCTTTGTTTTACTTTCTTCCGGAATTCCAGTTGTAGGATATTCTCCCAAATCACCTCTGGCCTTTATCAGTATTTTTAGGCTGTATACCGCCACATGCCTACATTGCCGTCTTATTTTGTGACTACTGCGACGTTTTGGTGAATTAGAATCGTGCAATATGTCAACCAAGCCACCGGTTCCGAAACCAAGAACTCGTTTCAATGTGAGTCTTCGTTATTTTTACGATACTTCTTCATCTATTGACTCCTTCCACGTGCGAGTTTCAAAATGCTGCTGTCTGTAGGTAGCTGTCTCGAAGCCTTTTGAGCATTTTGACGATCATTTCTGCTATGATGTTTTTCTTAAAGAGAGTCTGTTCAGTCGTCCCTTTTCTTAGAGGGAAGAACTCCGAATTAAAACGATAACTTCACTAAACATACAGGATTAATAGTTTTTGCTCATTCTGTGATCTGGTACAAGTCCTTGAGCGCTTTTAAGCCAAGTACAGTGTTTTGTTGTTTAATTTATGAAGTTTTGTAGATATTTGTAGTCCTCTTCGTGGTTATGTTTGAAGAAACGAGTCACTGCCAAACAAAAAAGTTCATTCAAGGTGTCTGAACAATGGGAGTGGTCAGAATTAGATTCCTTCTTAAGTGGTGTAAACCGCGGCTCTTGTTGAGTCACCCTGTTGGAAAAGCGCGTCACTATTTCTAGGCTGTTCCACGGAGCATAGCCTAATTTTCTATAGCAACAATCGGAGAGAGGAAGAAATGTTTCAGATTGGCGGAGTTTATGAGGCACCTTCATTGCATCAGGTGAATGATGTTAGCAACAACAGTTCCGTCAATAGCTGCGCATACAGAGAGATGCCATCGGATGGAATTCAGCCAGTAGTTGAAAGTGGGTCACTTTTGGTTCGAATTTATTGTTAGTACCGTTTCCGGACTTCGTCCATCAGCATGAAAGCGATTCTGAATCGAGCACACATAGATTCACTCATATTTAGATGTTGTTGATGGAGTTTCCGCCTCGACGTCGCTTCCTCCGGAGAAAACGAGGACTAATAGGACGGCACCGCCGCCACCTCCATGTCCACCACCGCCTCCTCCTGCACCGTCCTCGTGTCCTCCTTCTACGCATCAACGGCCCGCTCGTCCGCCCCCTCCGGCACCAGGATGGAAGGTATATTTCTGATCATTTCCTGCGGATAACAATCGAAAATTGAAAATATCTGAGAAGAATCGCCCTACTATGGCTCGAACACTTGAACTGCAAGTGTTTATTCTCTCTTCTGGATTGGAGTGGATTCAACTGGCTATGGCCGTTAACCAATTATAATATTTTAAAAGTTTATTGCGTCCATATTTGCTCGATCTATGAGTCTTGATTAGTTCAATTTTCTAAAGACTATCAAATATTGGGGAGAGGTGATTCTTCCAATTAGCGAATATTCAGATTCCACCAGGGCCTGCACTTCCACCGCTTTGTTTGCATACTCCACCTTTGACAGATGTGATGAGCCAACATAGTTCTTCTTCAATTTCGAGTCCGTCGCCACCTATCCCACCTCGACCAGTGAGTTCTTCGAATTTGTTGTACTTCTCTGTAAACATTTATTAACACTGCGTTGTCGTCTCCTTTCGGCAACAATCGGAAACTTTTCAGAAGCGTTGGGAAGGTTCAAAGAATTCCGCCGGCGATAACCAGATGTACGATAGTGTTGCACGGTAAGATTTAGATGCCTATCACCAAGCCTTTCAATCATGAACTGACGTTCTTAATATTTAGGTGCAGCTCACCGGCCGCCCCGAGGCCAAGGTCACGGGCATTGGATTTCATAGAAAATCCGATTTACATGTCGTTGTGTGCACTGAAAAGGTTGTCAATGCGAGACAGCAAGAGGAAAAGCGAATCGAGTAGTGCGGTGGAAGATTCATCTCCTCAGGTCGATGCAAAATCGTGTTGTTTACCTAACGGGGCGATCGAGAGGTTGGACGGTTTGCACCTACTGATTCACCCGTTTCGGTGATGATTTCTCCGTTGTTCAGTAATGGTGTCGATGAGAACAAGAGTATGGCGAATTCGGCGTCGGGGCTCTCGCTTCTGTCAGGTAGGAAACTTTTCTTATTGTTCTCCTGCGAAACGGTATTCCACTCTGTTGAATTCAGTTTGAAACAAAGAAGTGAACGAGAATGTATAATCCCCTCATTTCGCCCGCTTCCTGGAACGTTACTGACTGGCAATACCCCATGGGCCCTACCCTTCCCACAGAAAATCGGCTACTACGGACTTTAGAGATAATGGGAAGGTTGCCGCGAGACACAGCTCTATTAGGGTGCACCAAAAGTCCCGTGGCTTTTTATGCCAACATTACCTTTTCTTTCCCAAGAAACGGTGAAGCAGCAGCATATTAGGTAAAATCGATTTTATTCACTGGTTCGAGTACATTTATTAGTAAGTCGGTACCGGGATCATTCCTTGTTGTCAAAAGTCGAAAGTTAGAGGCCCTCGTCCTTGACATCGTCCGGTTTGTCAAGACATTGTTCGTTGAAGAAAATGCTATCAGGCCGCAAAATTATATTTTAGTGAGCCAAGCTCCGACTGTGGTAATCCGTTTAGGAGTAGTTCAGTAGAGGTGAAATCTTTGATTTTTTAATAATTTTGTTGGCGAGAACGGTTTTGTACATTTTTGCGGAGTTTAGATATGCAAGCATTTGTTGCTGCATTTGTTTGGATTACTTTACGTATTGCTTCAGAGTATATAACTTCTGGAAGTGACAGAGTTTTACATCACCTTCAACTCCACATATCCTTTTTGTACTGTAGTCGCGTTGAAGCCTTGTTCCCAGTAATGACGTAAAAGGACCCAAATGGGAGAACATTATGGGATCCTTCCAGCATTTCAGAAAGATCAAAGACAGTTCCAATGAGGGCTTTTCGTGATGTTTCTGATAGCAATTCAAAGGCTTCAAAGTAGTACAGAACTCTTCACTAATATCGCTTTCCACTTATTAGAAAACTATACGAGCAACAATTTAGCATCGAAACGACGACAGGACTTTTAGTTCACCCTGATATCAACCTCGGGTCAGTGGAAAATCCCTGTTTCGGTCATGAACCTGGGTCTGTGTGTGTGGTATGGACGCGCCACTCACGGTATTTACTTAGCCGTATTCACTTATTCCTTAGAAATGCCAAAGTATAGAAATAGTAAATTTATAACTTTGATTAGAATAGTAGCCTAATTTAGATCTTCCTTGTGGACTGGAAAGTGCTTTACCTGTACCTCGTCAAAGTTCGTCATCACCAGGAGACCAGTGCGAAGATCGGTACACTGCAGCTCCTCGCAGGTCGTTGTGTTTACTCGCGTTTTTCAGCACAATGGTATTCGAGCGAAATACATTGTTGGCTTCATTTTATTTGGCATATGATCATTTTGTACAGATCGGTATCCATCATTAAGTGCTTGCTTCGTTCAATTTACTTTAAAAAACGGTACAAAATCTTCGGAAACATCCAAAAAAGTGTCGTGATATAATTTCATAGCCCCTCTCCGTTGAGCGATGTAAAAGAATAAAAGAAAATCAGTTTATGGACATCACGATGGTTGTGAGCTGTATTTCATTTCCATCGTATTGTGCCGGGAATGGCTTCGAATTCTAATTTCAACACAGCTGTTGGTCAAAGTAAATCATCGCTAAAATTTTGGGATGAAACTCATTTTCTAACTCCATTAATTGCACCTCTTCTGTGCACGACACTAACTCTTCGTCACTCGACCCTTACGGAAAAATTATGTTTCTCTATTCCTTTTTATCAGAAAATTCGCCTCAGTTTTAGCCTTAGACGATATGTACTTTACTTTTTAAAGTGTCAGAAAGCTTCTTCATGTTTACGTAGGCTCGTTTTTCTGATCATTGTTATTTTTCAGGAGCACTACTTCAAGTCTCGAAAATATGATAGCTCCACCAGCAGTATTCGACGAGCTCGATAAGGTAGTGGAAGTGGCTGAAGTTCCGGAAATAGCTGCCAGCACTATTGAGCTCGGTGAGTATTGTAACTCACGAGTCCTGAATCCTGAAAATTGAGTTTATCGGTGCCATTGTCTGAGTTCTTGTCTTTCTAGTCAATCTTGACAACGAGAGCTCTACAGGCGACGAATTCAGTAGTACCACAGTTGCCTTCTTCGGTGATGTTTTGCTTCATGTTGGCAAAAAGGAGCGGAAAAGTGCTCACGCCCGTTTAAGACACATGAAGCTCAGTTTTCACGACGATGATGCGGTACGTTCCACTAATAGAAGCTGTCACAATATAGGTGTGTTTTCGAAAATCGACATTCCAGACGGAAGAATGTATTGCTGGCCCATTTTGTCTTTTGGGGTGCGAGTTGATCTGCAGAGAAGAGAATACGATCACACTGAGATTGAATGAACGAGAGTCGGTCAAGACGGTGGTGTTCAGCACCGAAAACAATGCGGACACGTGGATGTTGTTGCTGGGTGAAGTAGGGCCTTTTCAGTTATTCTATACTATCTTGTACTTCTAATTCTATCATAGAGTGACCCTAATTCCTACACCTATGATGAATTTGTGTGTGCTTTCAGTGCTGGCTGTCAGAATATGATTTGTTGAAGTCGAGCGTACAACAGATCGATGCATGTGGAACATTTTGGCTCCGGCAGGGTAAGCTTAGATTTGAGTGTGCTTAGACTGCTGGATATCGCCTTGCTTTCCTAAAAAAAGAGAAACTAAAATTTTGAATCTTGAACTTTTTGATAAGATGTGATGTGTTATGAATAGAATCGACAGCAATAGAAAAAAGAAAAAGAAAAAAGCTGTCGTTATCTCTAGCAGTTGTCGTTATCTTGAAAATTAAACGTGTAGATGTTACGTAATAGTTACCTCGGCACTGCAAAGTATCCTTTTTTGTAGTGTGGTGTAATCATCTCTGTTGATTGTTCATTGAAGGTGCCACTAGTGAATGGATGTACACTGCAGCAGCTATCCATGGTCGCACCATGTTCTATGTACTGCTCGATTCACCTGACTATATTTACGAGTTGGATGTCAGAAAGGTAATCGGCAGTCCTTCTACCAGCTACGTTGATATTCTTTTATCTTAGTTTTATTTTTAGGTGCTACTATTGCGTGAACGTGTAGACAAAGCTGATTGGTGTCCCAATTGTAAGAAGAAAGAGCAAAAAGGACCGTTTTTGATCTCGCTGGAAGGATGGTAACTATTCGCGCTTGTAGAGCGACGCTGTGCATGTCGTTCCTCAAGTTTTTCTGTAGTTTTTCTATTTCTTTTTCTGTATGAATAGAAGTAATTTCAGCGCTCTTTATCTCGAATGCTGCGATGACATGTGTACAACGAAGTGGTTCGCGGCTATTCAGGATGCGCTCGCTCTCCCTCCCGCAATGTTGGAAGATTTTAGGTTGACAGCGGACAACATACCAATTGTAGGTATTGTGTTATCATTACACTTGCTTCTTTTTTGCCCTTCCTTATTTTTATTGACTGTGGTGGAGCAGAGGACTTTACCTAGTAAATGAGCAGTTGCTGAAAATGAAGAAACCTATTTAGTATGCATTGATTTTGAGCCGAGGGTACTGAAAGTAATAGTAACAGATTCAGTAAGGACATGTTAGACAATGTGAATTCCATGGCGCCTACTTTTTTTATGAACAGGGAACACACTATAGTTGCCGCCATTATGTTCCTAGCACTGCAAGAGTCAGGAGCTTAATGGCAGCGTTTTATAAGTTCTTCATTTTCAAGATCGTTGATAAATGTCTTCGCTTCGTCGCTGCATATGGTATTCGATCGGAAGGCATCTATCGTAGAAATGGAAAAATCTCAGAAGCAAAGGAGATTTTCAAGGGGCTCAGTGAAGGTACTCTCATTTTACCAGAGCGCCAATGTTCGGTTTGATACTGGATTTTCCGTTTTTTAGACCCCGTTCGTACTCACATCGCCTCCTCGTCGGAGGAGACAGTTTATGCAGTAGCAGACGTTTTACGTCAGTTCTTCCGGCATTTGAGATCTCCTTTGTTTCCACCTGAGATACACAAGGAGATATTCAGTATAGGTAAGGAATGGGGAACAGTAAAGCTATTTGACGGTGAATAGTTGTATATGTGGTACGATTTTGTCTTTTTTTGTATTTCATAACAACGAAATTTCAGTAGCGTCAAGGGCGTTGTCCGGCAATGAGAAACGCTATCAAGAGTATCGACGCGTATTGCAGAAAATGCCACTGGTTCATTACCACACGTTGAGAAAACTTATTGCGCATCTTAGCGAGGTGGTTAAATACAAAGATGTGAACAAAGCCAGTGTAGAGAATGTGGCAAAGGTTAGTGAAACTCTGATCATATGTCGTTAATCTTATCCTTACAGTCTAATGTATAATACTAGGGTGTCCCATAAGTTTTGAGAATTTTGGATGTCCTAGTTTAAAACAACATAACTTCCCATACGTTTCGTGTTTTATCATGATACTATGCTGACGTGTCCTAAGCGTCACCTAGATCAGAACCTCAATCGAAACATTCGATCGGCCCTTAGATGGCTGCGCGGCGTCATTTTTATCATGTCCAACCAAACCGACTACCGAATGATTTTGCTACGATGCTTCCGTTCCGGCTTCAACGCAAGCGAGTCGCATGAGTAGTTTACGAAGCTGATGGAGACCGATGCCACTTCCACTGCTACGGTGTACTGCTTGTTCGTTCGATTCGCCAAAGGACACTTCTCCCTCGTCAAAGCTGTTCGATCTGGACACCATGTATCGACCGAAACAGCGGTCGCTCTCGCAGCTGCTGAGAGTGATCCAACCGAATCTATACGGGATGTGGAGATGGAGGTTAGACTTCCAAAGCCGCTGTGCATCGGGTCCTCAAACGAAATGGCCTTGTGTCTAAGCGTCTTTGCACAGTACCATACGATCTGACGCCGGTTGAACCAAACGCTCGTATGAATGTATGCTCTTCACTGCTCTTCTTCTACCGAACGACTGAGTGAACCGAGCCGATAGTGGCCATGGATGAGAAGTGGGTTATGTACAGCAATTCTGACAGGAGGGCGCAACGGCTGCCTCACGAGAAAGATCCACAGGCCGTCTTAAGAAGACCAGTTCACGGCACGAAGCACATGATTTGTTTGTACTACTGTAGTAAAGAACTCGTTTGTTACGAACTACTACCGGCTCGGCAATAGGTAGATGCCAACGTCGTCTCATCCCAGCTGGTAGAGATGTAGTCCAGACTATCCGCTGACCTTAAGTTCAAAGGCAAGATTCATCTTCTGATAGATGATGCGGGTCCACACCGGACAAAGACCACCCTGGACGAGCTAGAGAAACTGAACATCATGAGGCTACCCCATCCGCCACACTCGCCTGACCGCTCTCCTTTCGATTTCCATGCACTCCGGAGTCTAGAGCGCTTCTGCCGTGGGTGGCAGTTCCAAAACCACAACGACATCGCACGTACGGTCGATGAATGGGCAGCGTCATCTCCTGCTTCCTTCTGGAGACTGTAAGTCGCTTCCATGCCCGAAAGATAGAGGAAGGTTGTGGTCATCAAGGGATCACACATTGTTGATTGATGAATGGTTAGTTCAGGTATAATTCGAATATAACACAAGTTGTGATTTTTCTCAAAACTTATGGGACACCCTAGTAGTACTAAATCTTTCTGAGCCATCTATTGCCCTTGGTTTCGTTTTGCAGAATGAGGGAGACCAATTTGTTGAGTTCCAAAAGCTGCCGGAGAACTGTGGTAAGATATCCGTTCTAGGAGACGATATTGAGGATCTACTTTCTAGACGTTATTGTGTTCCGGGATAGGTGATTAACTAAGCACCGTAGTAGCCATGGGCTTCGTTCGTTTCATGTTCTGGTGAGAACCTCGCGGACTGCGAATCTTAGTTTAACGGTCATGCGATTTTGCAGGTTTTCGGTCCGTCGCTGTTCCACAAAAATGGGGACGATAACGCGGGCTACATTGATTGCACAGATCAGATTGGTGCTATAATTGACCTGATCAATGGATATGATGTCATATTTGAGGTTTGTTGCTTTGTTTTTTTATATTATTTCGTTCTGTTATCTGTAAGTTTCTCACTGATTAAGGTCACAAGCCGAGAAGAGATTTGCCGCGCTATGGTAGAGCAAGCGCAGATGCAGAAGGCAACAACATCGAACATTGTAGGTTTTGGTTCGTTTTACTCACTGTAGAGAAGCGATCAGAAGATATGTCGCCTTGCAGTTGTGAGCACATTTAGCTGATATCGTCAGAGATTTTAAGCCAATTGATAGTTTTGATAAGCTCACCTAGACGACGGCTAGCTGTACACCTGTTGCGTATTTTAGATGAGATCAATCCAAGGTCATATTCAGATAGAACATTCATTAAGGTAACATAGTTATTCACTATAGAGAAGCTGATCGAAGGATATGTCACCTTGCATTTGTAAGTTTAGCATTTAGCTCAAATCTCTAGAGATTTCCACCTAGGTTAGAGCGTGATTCATTTTTGTAGTGCTCTTTAAATGAATGCCTCACAAACTTTCTAGAGCAATTTTTTTCCTAAAGATCAAAAAATGGTGAAGTTTTGGGGTGGTGTTTCGGACACAGTATTCTGAATTTCTTACGTTCCGGCGGATTGTGTCCAATTCAAGTATTTGACAGAGTAGAATTTTCGATGTATTTCACTGACCAAAGTTTTCTGTGTATTTTGCTTCAATAATGTGCCAAGCTGTTTTAGAGAAAAGCGTTTTCAACATTAACATCACACAAACAGTCATTTAAAAAAAAACGTCAGCCTTGCCCGACTCCAATTCTATACTTTACAGTAGATTGGATGTCTTTCAAGCCTTAGACTTCGCTAGAGTAATTTCAACTCTGTCGCAAAACCTTTGAATCATCTTCATTTCCACGCCACCGTACTTTACTGATTGTGACCGCGATATCAACATTTTTTTCAGAAGGTGATTTTTCGCCTGTAAAGTTGAGTTTATCTGAATTCACTTTTTGGAGGTGAAGAACAATTAATGTACAACAGAATTAAGAAAATTGGGTTCCATCGATCGTTTTTTAAAGATTTTTTCTCTTATTGCGACAATAATACCTCTAAGCAAACCGTGCTGATAAGAAAACACTTCATAGCTCGAAATTGCTGCAATTTCGTTGGAACGGAGTATCATGCGTGAAGCATGGTGTCAAGTTATGTCAGACATGGCACTAAAATTTCACCGCTTTTGTGAAAACTCTTGCTCGAAATCCCGTAGTTCTGTGGCGATTCGAATCATGCATTTTCAGCCTATTCTGACAATTGAATTATGCTCTAAAAACACCACTTTGAATTCAAGCTCAGCGGTTTCTATACATTTGCGTCAGAATTTGTATACAAAATGTGTAACATAAAAAAATTAAAGTGTGCACAACTAGTGTATAGGTCGACGTCGCTTAGAGCAAGGTTAATAAAATTATTAGTGATGTTGAAATTCCGTCTTGCTCAAACAACTTAAGTTCCAAAAGGCAGGATGACATACTTCTATGCGTTGTCACATGTGATAGTTAAGGCGCGAGCTGATGGCCTGCTGGTGCCGATACATGTTTGGGAGCGAGAGAACCGACCTTTCAATGTGAAGATAGATCTAGCAGCTGAGGAGGTATGCTGCAAGGCCATTGCTCGCCGAGGTTTTGATGCCCCTCAGGATGGAAACTACGCAATATTTGAGGTAAGAATCCCTGTATTTCTGTATTTTCACACTTAGTTCTGATTTGTCCTCTCAGTTTTTCTTTTTTTTTTGTATGGAAAATTTTTTGAAGGGACGTCGAATTTCGGCACGATAGTGCATTTTAGGTCATCATTGACGGAACTCTGTCACGCCGATTACCGAAGTTCGAAAAGTTGTCCGTTTCTGTGCTTGATCACTGGTTGACCTGGCAGTGCACTGATGGGTTCTTACTTTTCGACCATGACAACTGGCCGTACAACGGCGCGGAAACTGTGAGCGGTTTTTGTGTACCTCGCTTCACAGTATCAATTGATTTTGTGATCCTCTAGGATTTTTTCTCCGGAAAGGTGAAGATAGCAGAACCAGGTTCGAAGAGTTTCCACTCATATGACATTTCTGTGGATGGTGGAGTGAAGGTAGGACATTTATCGATGTTGCCTAACACTGGAACTGTTTACATTTCTCATTTAAATGACGACGTTCAAGTGAGGCTTGCTGTGATCAGTTTTCCTACTCCTATTTTTAATAGATTGTCGCCTTCAAGCACGACAAAATTTGGAAGGAATGGATAGTTGCTGAGTCGGTTTTCTACTCAGGATGTGCTGCCAGCAGAAAGGTTAGTTTATGTAATTCCGTGTTGCCCTCTTGAAATAATTTGATGCATAAATAAAGCACATTTTCACTCATTGTAGGGTTGAAGTTAGGAAAGAGTGTGGCATAAGTCGTGCAGCCGCACACTATTTCTGAAACAGTTCTCAGTTTTTATTTCTGTCGTAAACAACCCAACGTTGAAAAGTTCTGTTTCACACAGTCTCTGTTATTTGTGGAAGCAGCATTCAGTAGTTACGCCGTCCAGCTACTTTGACGTACTATTTTAAACTTCCACTGATGCACATGTAACATACGTGGACGTCTATTGTGAATACCTCATTATTAGATATAATAGCTTGTACGGTTAGATGTGCGATGGTGACTGTTTGACAATCGGTGCCCATCTGTTGATTTCTGTTTAATTCGTTAAAGCAAGAGTGCTGTAGGACTAAAAACGGAGCATCACAAGAGAAGAGTATCTGTTCAATTTTATATTCTTTATGACTCTGAATAGAAATAGAAATTAAGCTCTTGTAGAAGTCGCTTGACACTGTGCTGTTATCGGCTACTAACGTAATGGAGTGTGACTTATTTCATGATACAATAGAATAATTGTTAATTCAGGCTCCCAATGCTCATAATTTGACGATACTGGACAAAAAGACCACCAACGTGGCAGATAAATTCGTTGGGTTCTGCATGTCATTCCGCTTGATGCCCGAGAAAACCCGTTTCCTCAACACCATTGAATTTATTGAAACCGGTGGCCAACCTCCACCACTTGTTCACCTTTGATTTTTTTCATTCGCTCAGCGGAAGGCCTTTTGAAGTGCATTTATTTCATAGCGCATATATTAGTAGTCTATGACTTCCTGGTGTGTATAATATCGTTCCATAGGAGAGAATAGTCCTTAAACTGATAACGAGTAACACTGAAACTGCTATGAGTATTGCTTCGCATGATATATGGAGATTCGGGTTATTCTTTTTTGTGTGCATTTATTTATTTGTATGTCAGTTTTGAAGAGTGTCTTCAAGTTCATATCTTCCAATGTATCGATATGTATTATATATTTCACCACTATGCTGCTGTGCCGGACATTTTTCGGCTTTACGTAGGTGTAGTAAATTTCTTGTTTTGACATTGGTCTTGAGTGGAGTGGTCTTTCAGACAGTAACCTGCCTGAACGTACCTTATACGGAACCTCCTGAGCATTTATTCGTACATGCAGACATATATTATTGATACACATTTGTTGTCATTCCCATTTCGCTTAATTTCACCTGTTAACTTTATTTGCCAATGTAATAGTGTACGGTGAACATGAAGAGCTTATTCTATTATTTTGCAATCAATTCTAATCGCTGTTGTATCGCCGTCGAGTATTTCATGTATCATGTTATTAACGACCATTTTTGTCATATGATTCTTGAAACGTTTGATGCTTTTGGAAGGCTTTAAGGATAATGAGGGAGTGCGGCACAGTGTATAGCCTTCATCGTTTGCTTACTCTTTTTTGTATATATCCACATATGCCCATTTGCTATAGAAGAAACTCAAAAAAAAAAAGAAATAGTGAGAAGAAAAGCATGAAAAGTGTTGATAGGGCGTTAGAGTTGTGGGGTGATGATAGACCAGTCTTAAAATCAGTTCACTACTGAATACTTCTCATAGGACAGTTTTCATCAAGGCTGTGAAAAGGGAGCAGGGGAAACGAGAAGTGAACGCTGGGTGATGGCGTCTGACGCAATTATATGCGAAGTACAGTGCAAGGTGAAGCAGCAACGAACAACGTGACGGGAGAAGAGGTGTAAGGCGTAAATTTTTTGAATCAGTCTTTTTTCTTAGACGGGAGTGTGAGAAGGGGGGCTTGACCTACGTCTCTCTTGTGTCGCATTCACTCGACGACAAGCCTGTGCTAAGTGTTGTGTTCCTACAATCAAGATCCATCTGGTTCTCGAAGTAGTTTATGGGATGTATTTATTTTCTTAAGTATCTTTTGTCGTTTACGGTAGCATTTTTGCAACTATTCCATTGGGAGGTATTGACGCATATGTGCTACGTCTTTCTTTTTCGCTGTGAGCACGATAGGAAGCGTCTTCTGAGACGCTAAAAATCTACGTGAAGATGATCCTAGCTGTGCATTTGCCTTACCTTTTTTCGCGTTAGAAATATTTTGACTGTGGTAGCAGTTCTTGTCAAGGAGCGGCAATAATTGACATCACTGAAATCCTAGTTATTGTTCTTTAAATTGTTACATATCAGAAAACTTCGGCGTCTTTGCTAGTTTTCTACTTCTATAATCTATGGATGGTTCGTGATATGATGGGGACATTGAGGTCTTTATAATTAGAACACACTCAGCCTTTATTCTGTCTGTACATTCTAATTCAGGAACATTTGTAATGATTCGTTCTGTGTTACCAAGTGTACGAGTGGCTCGTTTGCTTTGCACTGAAGCCGTAGCGTCGTCAAGTTACGTAGAAGAAAAGCCGCTGAAGAAAGTTGGAAGAGCTTTGGAGACATATTTAAGGCTAAGCAAAGAGCACGTGTCAATGATGGCTCGTGAAAGGTGTGTTGCAATTTACCAGGTCTTACTTTGACGTTTGTTCACAGTTTACAGAGGTGCATCATAGATTTTTCTGTTTAGCTAGGCAAGCGGTAGCACTATTTAGCAGTTTATAAAATAAGCGTTACACAGTAATCTTGGGTGACCGATTTCAATTGAGATTGTGAATTTGAAAGCCTTGGGTTTGCTTCGCTCACGCAAGAAGGTCATTATTTTCTTTAATTGAGCTTCTATTGAAACTTAACAGATAGAACTCGCAGTGCTGTCTCGTTGCTCGTGACTTTTTTGTGCTGATTTTAGGGCAGATTTCGAATTGGGACGGCGACATCTGGCGAACATGATGAACCTAGATGTGCATACGATGACGCAAGAGGACATTGATAGGTTAGTTGCACCTCAGAGCTTCCTTTTCTTTTCAGAAAGTTTATGCTATTTTGAGGACTCATTACTTCTGTCTGGAAACGGCTTGTGTGTTTCAAGACTCTGTGTGCTTGGTAAAAGTCACCGTGAAGGCGTCGGCATTGATGTGTCCCCTCGCACTCATGTTTCGTTCAAATTGAGAGATGTAGATGCGTATTTGGCCTGTGAAATGACTTGCGGACTAGCCGCTGTACTTAATCAGTGTCTCTTCCTTCTCAGATAATTCGAATTCTAACTTACTAACCCTGGAGGTACGAAAGGCTTGGCTAGCTCGGACGAGGGCCGATCGCTCGTCATGCGGTTGTCACTAGCGAATATGCTTTTGTTATTTCTTTTAATTATACTGTTACTTTTTCAAACAGTCGCGTTGACGATGAGCTTATAGCTATCAGGAAAAAACATATTCTAAATTACATGAATGAAACATAGTACCCTGTTTTTGGCGAACGGCCGACGGAATCCTTGAACACGGTCCAAAATCATGATGTCTGTGTGGTTAATTTTCGCATCTTAGCATACGCTCGCAAGCGTACTAGTTAAGAATTTTCTATCTTGTACGTAAATGTTCATGATGTACCTTTTCGATTTGGTATGCTGTCGAAGTACATCTCATTTTACGTTTTTTTTGTATTCTGAGCGCATTTCTGTGCTCATCCACAATTCTGCATTTGATTTGTCATTCGCTATTTCTAACTTTTTTTTACACAGAGGCACATACTTCGTTTTACGATACCTCACATGCTGTGCTTTCTAGTCTATTTTCCAACTGTTTCGAGAATGTTTCTATGACAATGACAGTTTTTGGTGTTATTCTGTTTTAAACCGAAGTGATAACAGAGAGAAATTCCGCGGAGAATTTTAGTTCAGCATATTGAACATCGATGCCGAACATGTTTCTGCTGTGGATGTTCACGTTTTCAATTTCCAGAGCGATTCAGTACTTGTTCCCCTCCAGTTTGTTCGACTTGAAAGCTAGGCCTGTTATGCGCCCTCCGGACGAGATTCTACCGAAGTAAGTTAGATCTTACAGTTAGTTTTAAGATGTTATTTAGATATACAACTTCCTTCCGACGTTTAATATGTTGCGGTGTGTATGATTGCACACCACCGTCTCAAAATATCGTTCCCCAAGTTTAGTTTAACTATTTACAGACTAATATAGTGGGAACGAGGAAACTGCCATCGTCGTATTTCTCTACTCATCAGTATTTCTCTCATGGAACTGAAATATACAAAAATTTTAACACACACGCTTCCTTAAATTTTGGGCTTAGTTTTTCAAACTTACTGCTGCTATTATTGCTTCCCTACTACTCTTTGTTCTTACTGGAATTCTCAAAAGCGGGTTATTGAATTTAAACCGTCACCCAGCCATCATTCCATTTGTATTGTTCAAGCCTGAGCCTTGAGAAACTGAGGAAGCCTTTGTGTTTCAAATTATTTACATCCCACCTTGGCTGAGGGGGAATTCCGGGACGGGTGAGCCACCAGTTTCCTGCCAACAGAGAGGCTATATGATAGCGATTCAATGGGAAAATGACAATAAACGCTATACCCAAGTATTGCAGATCTCTAGGATATGCAGCAGTTGGTATAGCTTTCCCCGAATCCCCGAGCAACACTCATTACACCGCTTGCTTTCTTTCTCACATTATGGGAGTAATTAGGAAAGTACAAGAGGTCGAGAGATAGTGTGGGAAAGGGAGCAGAGTGCTAGAGAGCGCGAAATAATATGGGAAAATTGAGGGAAAAAGAAAGAAAACGCGAGAAAGGGCGAGATAGTGTGAGAGAGGAAGGAGAGTTAGTGAGCGCGACAGAGTTTGGAAGAGGGAGGGGGCGCTAGAGAGCGCGAGAGAGTTTGGAAGAGGGAGGAGGGTGCTAGAGAGCGAAAGACAGTATGGTTAAAACTGAGGAAAGAAGAAAGAAAACGCTATCAAGGGCGAGCTAGTAGGGGAAAGGGAGGACAGGGCTAGGGAGTGCGAGATAGTGTGGGAGTGAGGAGAGCGCTAGAGAGCCCGAGGCAATATGGGAGAGGGAGGAGGACTGAATACCACAGTGGTCCTGCCAAAATAGAAGAGATCATTGTGAAGAAAATAAAAAGGCGACCATGAGATAATGGTGAACTTCCTGTTCGTATAGGCCCTTCCCGCCCATCGAGTTGGCCTGCGGCACTTGACCTGGCGCCGAATTCCTCGAGCATTTTGCGTGAATTTGAATGCGACCTTGGGTGACAGACGTTGGATGGCGATGGGTGTGATCACCGCATCAATAGTCATCCGTCCTCTGATCAGGCGTCTCGACGGTGAGTTGGTTGGGGATCGACCTTGAATTGGTTCTTTTCCTGTCAGGAAGTGGTGGTTATCCATCATAAATATTGACAACAAGGAAAAATTTTCATTGTTCGCAATAATACTCGTGAAATATGTTCGTAATTGTGTTCGGCTTTACTGTCTATTGTGAATGTATCAGTGTATTCAGTCACGTACTCACATCGTTCTTCGTTTCTCGTTGAAATTGTATTGCCTGACTTGATTATCAGCTTAGCAACATCGTGACTACTATGAAATTATCCCTTGGGGAAGTGACACTCTATGGCGATTCCTTGCGTGCTTCTATGAGCTTTCATGAACATGGTAAACGTTGTAAGGAGGCTGTATATCTAGATAACATCTTGCTTTTATCCCTTTTCAGACTGTAGGCGATTTGTTGTTTGGTGAACAATAAGCTCTGTTTGTTCTTGTTTAGATTTCACCGTTTTTCTTTTGACGACGAGGGCCGTCCTTTGGACAGCCGTTTTTTCACTCTCCATCCTACATTTTACAAATTATTGTCGGTTAGTTTTTTTATTTTATTGTCATTCTTTAACTAAACATTTGCCCTCGAATTGATACTCGACCACTGTCTTGGAAATGGCAGTCTTGATATCAGTGAGGTATCTGGGGCATACTGTATATATTATACAAAACAGAGTTACCGAATAGATGGAGGTGCCACATTTTCTCACAGAACACAATTTCTATCAAACGCGTTTCATCTTGCAATGGCTCGTTTGACGGGTAAGGTACATTTTTTCGGTAATCTTGCTCAGTGTTCGTGTGTATGTGAATACTTCAGCGCATGGTAGGAAGAAACAACTTCACCCACTCGCTTCTACGATCGACCCTTGCCTTAGGCAGACTGAGTCTTTGATGTTTCCGTAGTTGAAAATTGGTATACGTGATGTATGGAAATGTGATCACATTTGCTTGTCCACGGATTTGGTCCGCATTTAATCGTGAACACCCTTCTATGATGCTGAATAAAAGACGAACTTGTTTATGCGTGCATCAATGATAACGCAGCACCTTTACCCTCTACCCTCTAACATTTACCCCAATGTTACTCAGAGATGAAAACTGTTCAGGATGTGGGAATCAAGACTCGAACCGTCACATCTTTCTACAATGATCATTTACTGACGGGAAAGAAAGGCATGGAATTAGAATGCATGTGAGTTTCGATGCACAAAATGAGTCGAATTTTGAATACACAATATTGTCACGCACAAAAGTGAATCTAATTTTGCATACACAATATTGCCATATTTTCAAGAAATACCAGTGGAACTCAGTGGTTGGGCAAGGAGAAGCTGGAGAAGAAGCTGAATGAGAAAATTAGTGATGAAATGGTATGTTTTCGAGTTTCATTTTACCTTCGTTTTGTTTCGTTCACATTTTATTTGTTCATTTTAGTGATTGCTCTTTATGTTGTCTAAAGTTTCGCTCTTTGTGCTTATGTGAAATGCATCTAGTTTTAGTATGCTCATCTTTTGATGGCGTTCGATTTCTTGGTCGGCCTTCCATCTTCGAGCGTTGAAGAGAAGTTCATTATGCAATACAGGTACTGTGATGTTGTTTTCGCTTCACCGCATTTCCCATTCACTAGAAGCTTTAGCGCAGCTTTAGAGAACCCTTGGCGGCGTCAACGAAATCGAAGCTGTTTGGTCCCGTCATACCTGAGGTTACTGTTTGTCCTACAACTCATCGAAGGCTTGCTTCTGTAAGGTGGGTTACTCTCTGTCCCTCCATTGGATTTTATTGTTTCCTTAGTACCGATTCTCGTCGTTAATAATCGCTACTTGTGCAAGCCTGGCTTGTTTGTTGAGTTGAGGAAGAGAAGCTCGGTTATTTATTTATTTATTTATTTATTTATTTATTTACACTGTTAAGTGCGCCACGTGACACAGATATGAGTCATCCTAAACAATCGCACTGCACTCAATTATAACTAAAACCTAAAATCAAGTAAAAAGTAAGATGTTAATGTAATGTGTGTAGCACTCATGCAGCATCCCAGTCCTCAAGAGGAGAGAGACCAACGCCATCGTGGACGAAAGAATGCAGGGAAGCCTTCCTGGTCCCGTTAAAAGATAGTCGGTTATCATTACTATTGAATTCGGTGCTACTAGGATAACTTCAGTCCGACAGGCACTAAGGCCTAGCCAGCTTAGTGCAACAAAAAGGGTGGAAGACACCAGAACGTCCTGGCTAGGACCGTGCGAATTCAGGCGGACCTAGTCCCTTTCAGTTTCCACTGTAGTTGCAGCCCAAAGTGCCCAGTAGCGAATTGGTAGAAGCAAATTACCCTAAAGTCGGTCAGATAAGTCCGCCCTTCGCGCGTCGCAACGCGGCGTACCGCGGCGGTGTCGATACACCTGCAGTCGAAGAACACAATGTAAGCAGTCAGATTACGAAGAATTACCATTAAAAGACAATTGATCATGTATTTAATTCCTTGCTATTGTTTTCTTCAATGTGGAAGGGCATTCAGGTACGGATTTATGCTGAACCTGCGAACACAATTATCAATAGTTAAATTGATGTTGATTCGCCATTTCACTCAATGTAGCATAACCACAACTGAATGATACTCTTATATTGTTTAACGATAAGATAAGAAAAGTTAGCGGTACCAGGTGCATTTGCTTTTCGCGTGGAGATTATTTGATGCGTGCATCGCTGTTGTTCCTCAAGGGTGCAACAAACACAATAAACAGGCGGAGTTTCCGTATTTACGGTTTGTGCTAATCCATCGCTCGTCTGTCTCCGTTATCTTGGTTATCTATTTTCTCTGTCGAAATCATTTTCATTTTTTCGAGAAAATACATCTTCGATGGCTTGGTTTCGGAAGTGTACAAGAATAGTTCTGCAGGACTCACTGCAAAGATACGACGGTCACCGTTCAAGTGTCAGATGCTGGTACGGGTCAGTTCGATATCGACGGTCACGGTTTGCACGACTTCAGGCATCTTATTGCAAGGTAAAGACTTTTTTGTTCTTAAAATTGGTAAATGTCTCCTCGACTGTTACAGGGTGCGCTATAAATATGGTTACACTTCTCGCACGTTATTTTTTCCGTTTCTGGTGCTATTTTTGCCGTTCCATCTAATTCATAAATTCTACATACAATCTCGAGCCTCCATGGAGATTTTCTCATCGCTACATTGGTTAACCCAAAAATGGTTGAGGCTTGTAGCCAGAGAGCTGCCATCTTGCTCACAAGGAGTGGACATTCTGTTTCGGACATCGCTCGTCTGCTCCATTTGCACAAGATGATCGTCTATCGCTGCGTAAAGCGTAACTCCCAGGACGATCGTCCTCGCTCTGGACGTCCGATATCCGTAGCTACTAAGCGTTCGCAGAAAATCGTGGAAAGCCGAATCGACCGGAATCCAACCCGAAGCATGAGAAAGCCGGAAGCCGAGCTCCAAATGTCAGCGACGACGATGAGACGAGTTGTGTGAAATAAGCTTGGATTGTTTCATTACAAGTTCCGCCAACGTCATGGATTAACACCTGCGCATAAGGAAGGAAGAAAAAATGTCGTGGATTCCTAGCACGCGCCGACCACTCCACGACGCTTTTCGCTGACGGAAAACTTTTTCCATCCAACAGTCGTACAACCGCTAGAACAAGCGGATATTAGCTAAAACCAGTGAAGATGCCAACACGAAAGGAAGAATCATCCAAAGGCAGTCTCACCCAGCTTTTCTGATGGTTTGGGCGGGACTTTGTGCCACTGGACGAACGCCGCTGGTTTTCGTTGACAAGGAAGTCAAGATCAACAGTAATGTTTACCTCAACGACGTTCTGAAGAAGGAATTACTTCCCCGGGCTCACAAATATTTTGGAAGTTCGAAATGGACCTTTCAACAAGATGGTGCACTTGCACATAGGTAAAAAAACGCAGGACTGGTGCGCGAAGAATCTCCCCAATTTCATTGCGGCATCTGAGTGGCCGGCAAACTTGCCAGATTTGAAAGTTACGGACTATTGCGTATGGTCTCTTCTGGAGGAAGGAGCTTGCTCTAAAAGACCCACCACAATTGAAAGTCTGAAATCTTCCATGGAGAAAGCGTGGAAGGAAATCCCACAAGAAACCCTTCGTGCAGCCATCAACTCCTAAGCGTCTAAAGGCTGTTATTCGTGCCCAGGGAGACCATATTGAATGAAAATTGTACTTGTGGGATTTCCTTCCGCGTTGACTATGTTGTCAACAAATTGCTAGGGCAGTTTCGTTGTTTCCCAATTAGCTTCTCGTGTGTTATTCACTTTTTATCGTGTAACCATATTTATGGCGCACTCTGTAGAATTAAGTGCAGCAAAGATATGTAGATGACGTTCTAGTGCTAGTTAGAATTCTTACTATTAAAGAGATGTTTTATGAACCTATTTTGTTTTATTCTTCTTTTGACAAACTTTGCAGATGGTCCTTACATAGGTTTATAGCTGTTTCTTTTGTATGGAACGTTAGAAGCGAATGATACTGACTGCCAGAATTTGCCAATTGGATGTGCAGAAAAATTGACTCTGAGGTTCAGTCGTTGTCCATATCAATGCCTTCACATTCCTTGTCAAGTCTGGTACTAATGTTCCCGACCTCGGAACGTTGAAAGGCTTGGTTAGGCGTGGAGAGGAGCAATGACTCGACCGTGCGGGTGGAACTAGGGTTTCTTACCACTGCATCGCCTTTTTTACAAGGTGGAAATAAAGCGTTTTAACACTACACCAGGAATCACTTACTATGGATTGTTTTTCACGGTTCACTTTTTCTTCAGGCAACCTCTTTAGTTACCTTTTTACCGTTCTTCTTTCTTCTAGTTTAAAATAATCTGTAAGTAAACTTTTGTTCGTCGGGTTCAGCAATTATTTGCTTTATGCCTCTCTTTCAGGGGTGACCGTATCTTACGCACCTTTCCTTCACCCTCCTTCTGTCCTGCTAATCATTTCGTTCTGAGCTCCGCTTTCAGTCTCTCGTGTTTTTGTTTGTGAAGCTAGCTGGAATGTCGCCAAAGTTTCTTTTCCAGCAGTCCCCTTCAGGCTCGCTATGCCGTTTGGCAGAGCTGAGCGCTGTCCGCCTGAGTGGCGGATGGCGAACGGCCAGCACAGATGTCGATCTTTGCTCGAGGCACTAGACTAGCGACGCCGTTCGCGTTGTTGTTCACCAGTTTGTTGTGTGTTGTGGACAGCGGCGACGACGGCGGCGGCGCATGCGAACGCCCAGCCGCTCCCGCGTCCCAGGCGGTGTCACCTGGGCCGCCGTATCCGCTGCCCGCGCACCGCATTGAAATTGAGCCGACCAGTGATGCGACAATTACGTGTCACTATTTTCGGCTTTCTGTTGTTTGAAAGCTTACAAAAGGAGATTTCGATCGTACTTGTGCCCAATATATAGGTTTGGGTAACAAATCTGTTCAATCGGAAAGTCAACACTGAGCAAATAAGAACTTTTGAAAATGTAGGCACGAACGCTGTGTATACTTGGTAAAATGAAATCAAGCGTGACCGCCTTTTCACGCCACTCTATGCATCGAAGTTGTTACGAAGGGGATCTTCTGGAAGTCAAGCACAAGATGAGAGGAAAAAAGTAAAATGGTGCTATAAGAGCTTCCTGTTTTTATAAAGTTGTAAAGTTGCTGTGCTCTCTAAGGCATGGTCAAGAAATGTGCTATATTATGACTTTTCAAGGCGAAGGACAAAGAGCCGTCCTAACCTATCATAGTTTTTATTTGAAGTGATACGGTAGGCTCCTCATGCTTACCTTCAGCACCCGATGCGCCGCAACGATAAAACGGTGGTGTCGGCGCTCGGGAGCGCCGAAATGCACCGTTTTGGTACCCACGCGTGGTGATCCGGGAGGAGCCAAACACAGTTGATTGGCATCGCATGCCTAACGGAGGGCCCCGCGGGGTAGCTCATTCGGGCCACCCCGTGGGGCCCCCTACTCTTAGCTTGGGACGCTAGGAAATGGCGCGCCGCATGTTTATAGGCGGCGAGGAGGAGGCGGAGCCTAGCCGGTGATGAGTCACCTAGCGAGGGACCTAAGCGGCAACGGGATCCGAAAATCGAGGGGTCAAAAAATCGACTAAAAACAAGTTCCACGAATTCTGGGAAAATGCATATGCAGGGATAGAGCTCAAGCTGCTGAGCTCGAATATATACTTATTTTGGCAAATGAGCGAATTTTAAAGAAGTTATTAGAAAACGGCGGGTTTTGGCGCTACAAGGCGCCGCTGCCGCAGTTTTATCGTTGCGGCGCGTCTGGCACTGTATATAATTTCTCCACTTATTGATTCCGAACAAAAGACTGGCCATTTCCTCTCTTGTTGTTTTCATAGAAACTTCTGTTTCATGAAAAATCTCTCCTTCAAATTCCCTTTTTGTATGTGATGGAGATCTAATCTACAGATTTTTTAGGGAGATATTGCTCGCACCGATGTTAGTTGCCAGACTTCTGGGGAAAGTGGATGTGAAAGCGACTTCATCAGGTTCCGGTGGTATCACTGCATTACCGAGAGCAGTACGGCATGGCACTGCGCTAGGAATAGCTGCGCTCTATCCGAAAACTATGGAGCCTTTAAGACTAGGTTTGTGAAGTTTTTTTGCCTGTTACGAAATTAGAACATTTGCGAGTTTAAAAATCGTACTCGTTTGGGATGGTTCTCTGTTCCTGGTGAGAATTGCAAGGGTTTCGTACATTTCTTTACTATGTACAGCTCACGTCACCAGATCAATATGTAACGAAAGCTACATGAATATTTAATATGGGATTTCCTTTGTAGGAGGACATAGGGTGGTATAGTGCCGCAGTAGAGTTATGTGCGTGGAAACTGAAAACAAATTTAAAAGGTGATCGAGTTTATCAATGGCTTTAAAGTGCTTAATGTATTAGTCTGTTTAGGCGTTTAGCCTTTTTGTCTTTCAAATTTCGATTTTTTTAAAAGTTCCCATCAAACGAGAAATGGAAGCCGTTCCTCAGTTCAGTTTGGATGAGTGAGGTTAATTCTTATGGGCAGCACTGTGCTCATGTAGTTAACAGCAAGGATTCCGTATGGGATGCATTTAGTGGTCAATACCACCTAAAATTTCGACTGATAATGCTAGGAGCTATGTACAAGGTTGTTCGCTAAATTGAGGTATCTGGCCAGACAGGAGCGCGAACAGTTACTGTATTTGGGTCATTGGCGAAAGAAGAGTTCGGAAGGGTGGTTGAGTGCTAATTTCCGCATTCTTAGTCCGTCCCAATGACGGACGCGCACATACGCTGCGAGACAATTTGTTCTCTGTGAGGGACTTTGTGGAGCGATTGGCAGCAGTTTTCGTCCTTTGTCGGCAGAAACGTGGTTCTGGCTTTTTGTTGGTTCAGCTGATAACAGTTGACGCAAACATCTAACAATAAGAGCGGTGACGCTACTGCAGGCGTTTGCTAACTTCTCCAGTGTGGTCCAGCAAGCGCTCGATCGCGCGGCCGGTGTCAGTAGCGCCTTTTACCACTCTACGCTACGTTTGGCCTTCCCATACAGCTAGCTCAGTGCAAATGAGCGATGCGGTCTGAAAACCCTTGAGCTTCATGTGTGTTTTAAAGTAATTGAGATTCTTCTCTATAAAGCCTTGTTGTGTTAATCACCCGAACATGATATTGATATTGTTTAAGCCGGACTGCTGACTTTGGACCCTCGAAAGAAGGAGCGCAGTAAAGTGAATCAACCGGGTGCACGTGCAAAATGGATTTGGTACGTTTTCTTCTGCCTTTATCCTATTAAAATTTGCTAGAAATTCGCTTTTTTAGAGATCACAAGCTCTTGATTTTTCCTTCGTTGTAAAACTCGGGTTTTACGCTGGTTTGATTTTCTAGGAGGTTTTCTCAAAGCGCACAGCAAGGGCTGCTCGGAATCACTCAGTACTTTCATCGTTTTCAGTGGAATTTCTCGTTTGTTGAGCGGCGAATCTTAGTAAAGAATGAATCATTGTTGGCCAAAGGTACACTTCCGCGTTTGTTAGACACTGAAAAAGACTCCGTTGAGTCTCACCCTTTCTTTGAGGGGATTTTCGTTCCGTCATTTAATCTTGTGAAAAAGGAGGATATCATTGGTTCACTATGTGAGCGATTTGTATTTCTTTGAAAGTACACTGTTTTGATAAGAAAAAATCGAAAGGTGGGACTTCTCCACAGCTGAGACATCCACCGTCCCTTCGGATGAAAATTCAAATTAGATTGCACGTTGAAAAGCTGTACCAAGTATAGGACCATTCTGATCGCATTTGTTGGGATTTCCATTTGTCCTCTTTTTTCCTGTCTTAGGAGGATTATGGCGCTTGTTGAGAGATGGAATTGAGTGGTACCATTAGTGACCAAGGTTTGAGTATGTATTAGAGAATTTAGTGGTTGGGTTTTGAGAAAGATGCTTTATGGCCTAATCATCTGTCATCGTACAGGGTTTCATTTTAGTTCTTTAGTGACTTCTCACGGGTGTCTTCTAGTTGTTTTTCTGTTCTCTAAAGAAGAATATAGTTGCTGGTTATCGACTGCTCATTTTTGGTTTGTAGTTACCGCTTTCCTCTTCAAGAAACCTTTTTGAACTCTCATTTCCACCACGCACATTTCTTTGTAGTTTTCTGATTCATACTCAGTTACGATCTTTTTTCTAGTTAATCCAACACAGGCTCTTCTGTTTATTTTTTTTCTCATTGTGCAAGTAAAGCACTTCGAAACGCACCGTTGCATGGGAAGGTCGAGCTGATGGTTACTAATCACTCTTCCGTTTCTTAAATTCATTTCCATGGTCCGCTAGATGTCTCGAGTTGCGCTGTAGCTCCAGCGGGACCACTTTTCAGATCACAGATCACCTTCAGTTCCATTACAACCTTAGTGCATCTCTCGCTTGGCGAAAAGTCCCCCAGTACGAAACTGTGTGCACGCCTTCGTGACCCCGGAACGGCGTCGTCAGCTGATTTACGATGCTGCTGCGGGATGTTCGGTCAAACCTCTTACGTGGTATTTTTTGCAGGAAACGACGCTGAGTGGCAGTGCTTGGCACGCGTACGGCTCCGCCCTTTCGCGGCCTATTTGTCTGGCGGTTACCAAGAGCCTGATGTGATGACGATGTCGAGAACAAACAAAAATAATTTTCGCCCATGAAATTGTGTGTATCTCGGGTCGGCGTCACCGTCCTAGTAGAAGGTATAGATATTGTTATGTTTTTTTTGTTGGCTCATAAAAGCAATTTTTCTGCTAGTGCAAACGTTTTTGGATGTGTTTCAAATTTTTGGTCACCCGTGCTGAAAGTGTCTCCTGGGAATGATTTGGCAGATGAGAAGCAGAAAATCTTATTCATCTTTTATCTTTTTTAACTAATGTTACTGCACAGAAGGGGTTTCTTTCGAAGGTTCACAAGGCCCATTCGCAGTTGGCAGCAAAGAAGTACAGTAATGTCGAAAAATAAGGCAGAGATGTAGGTTACACAGTACTGCAGAACACGCTAATATTGAAGTTCTAAGGGAAGATTTTCTAACGGTGTGCTGGGCTCTAGTTGAACCTGCCATTATTGAGTGCTATGCTGCAAAGAAAGTAACAATTCTAAATTCAAATAAAGCTCCGGCTTCGGCGGAAGGCTCGTCCGGATGCAGTGCTTCGCTGTTAAGTATAAATGGGCCTTGGCTGAGATGGACACTGTACCGCAGTATGTCAAATACGAATAGGAAAAGAAGGAATTTTAGAAGGTATACTTATGATACAGTGTCGTGGGATAGAGCTAAAGTTGTTGATTTGTTGGGAATTGTTCGTAGGTTTGCCTGCTGATGAAGGGAGATATCGACGATGCGCTCTTGACCTTTTTTCGTAACAGTTGAACGAAAAACGTCGACACGTACGAATTCGCATTCTCACACTTCTGCGAACAACAAAACAGTGACAGATCGATCTGAAAAAGCTCACGAAGTGATGGCGATCGGATACGTACTGCAGCTGTATGTGTAATGGGGTATTGATGTGCTGTGTTATTCTGTGAGTGTATGCGGATGGTTTTAAAGGGCCACCCGTGAGCACGTGGGCTACGGTAGTCCCTTAGAGTGCAGTTTTGTTGCAGCTGCAGCGTAGTGAAATACACTGCGCAGTGAAAAGTGCAAGCGCGTTTCGCGAGAGCGAAGGAAATAATGGCGGTGGTCGACGCGCCGGTGTGTATTTATAGCAGTGCTGGAACGATGCCCGAAGGTTTTTCTAGCGTCCATAGATAAGGATTTCCGCAAGCGTGTTCTATCTATGAGTGGTCGGACTACTTTCCCAGCTAATACCAGTTGGTTCGAGGCGTTTTCGGCGTTTATTCTGGTCTAATACTTGGTCCGAGCTCAATTTTTTTTTTACATTTCAATAACACATACTGTACCAGTTTCTCTTATGTCTGGTGGTGTATTTGCTTTCCTATTTATAGCAAATAGATATCAATTTTAGGAAAATATGTAAGGGTGTCGATCAACTTAACACAACGACAACCTTTTTGATAGTAGCCGATGAGCCATCAGCACGGAATTGATATTATAGTGGAGTCGAGAATATTGTAAAAGTAGTTCAACCAAACCACATGAGGTCAAGAATCCTGTACAGAATGTGTAAAACGCGAAAGAAGTTGATTCCATGCGTTGCTCAATCTCATTTAACTATCGAGCTCTTTTCTCATCTACTGATGAGGACCGCTTATCCTTAAATTGCCTGAGAGTATTTTTAGCAAAGGGATAGGGTCACATGTCACCACGACTTCGTTATGAATTTGATCAGAAGTTACGTTTTGACTGGAAAGGTGTTTATTCTCTCGTCGTCGGCTGGCTCAGTGAAGTATCGTTTGTGTGACTACCATGAAACCGTCCGTTAGCGCTATAGATCACTCATTCCTACAAGTCTGAAAATGGTCGACTGTTTCTGAATTCCAGATTTTGTTCAGGAAAAAGCTTGCAGTGTTTCGAATTGATACGACATTCTATAAAAAAGGCGGAACTCGAGCTGATGTTTGCTTTGGTTCTACGCTTCGAATTTCCCGCTGCCGTGTTTTTCTCGCACGCTTTCACACACAAGAGATGGCAGCTCCAGATGAGCGAGCGCCGGCTCCGCCGGCAACGTCAATACGTACGTGCGTCGCGATCTTTACAAACTTTTCTCTCCATTTTGTCTTTAAAACCACTATTCCTCCCATTTTACGGCGTTTCGCTTTACACTCTGTCCTTTCTGATGCCCGCTCTACGTTGGTATTTTGATTCTACTGTGCAGCTTGTAATCGCTGCTCTTGAAAAAGCTGTTTTCTTCCTTAAATACCGTACGGAACATGTCGCTTGATGACGTTACTGAGTAAGGGATCTGCGGAGGACATTCTCGAGTTTATTGTCACGTTTGATATTAGTAACTTGACATCTGCTCCTCTTGTCAATTTGGATACGTAGACATGTTTTCATTACTTTTATAAATGCAGCAAATTGCTTACGTTTTCCATGGGAAACACCAGGAGTGGTTGCAAGTACCGTAGAAGCAAGTAGAAAAGAGAAGGGTGTATGGGTAAAGCTTGCGCAGAATAGCGTTACCTTGACGTTGATTTTGTTCTGAAATTCCGCGATATTCAATTGGCAACCGACGTCCCTTCTTAACTTGTCTTATTGATGTATTGGGAATATTAGTTTCTTGTAGCCGTTGTAACTAGTAGCGCTAGAAAGAAATACCGTCGGGCATCAAGTTAAACATAGGAAAAATACAGACTTTCCTCCTTCTTCTACATTCTTCCTACTGAGATTTCTTCTGTGGTAGGTGTCTGCTGCATGTGCTTTGAATCAGCAGTACCAACTTCCCACATCTTCGTAAATGGCCTTACCGAACTACGAAGCAACTGCCTTTGTGAGCATTTAGTGATTTAGGAATGGGAAGACAGTTCAATTAATATAAGTTACCGAAAAATTGGGTTAAATTTCGGTTGTGAGCAAACTCAGTGAAATGTCGGTATTCATTGAAGTGTCCAATGATTAACAAATAATAGCATCAAGGTGTTCACCATACTATCGTTGAGAGCTTAAAAGGTCTGGTGGACTCGTAATTGTAGCGTGTTACGGGCTTTCATAGCATTGAACGGCAAACGGAGAAATTGCAACCTTTACAGATGCTTGCAGTTATTGGTCAGGTGGGGATTAAGGACGAACAAATCCTCCAGTAGATTCCTAATTGATAAGAAGAAAACGTACTCCGTTCAGAAATGAGCACTAACTCTACGAGTTTTCTGGTGGGATTGCTATTATACGTAAAATAGTGGCGCAGTGATCGATCGTCATCCTAGGTAAACAAGCCATTCTTCCAAGATTTGGTATCATACTTTTCTGGGAAGGTGAGAACACTGACTTGTGCAGCGGCAAGTCATTATGTAAGTCAGATACGCATTCACCATGCCTTTATGATGGAAGACAATTGGATGGCACGAGCTCTGCGAACTGATCAGAACGACCAGTTCTCGGTTACCTTTATGTAAAACATATGTTGTGTTCTTCATTGCTTGATCATGGTCGTACTTACCAACGCAACCGCCAACTCTATCGTTACACAATTGTAACCCTGGGATTCTGTGTCCTACGATCTACAGCTCACCAATTGACGAATATCTGAGCTGTAGTTCACGCTTTCCTCAAAAGTGCCGGAACAGCACGTCGTGGTGAGCTCTAGTTTCTTGGCAAGAACGCTTCACAGAGGACATCTCAAGCGCTTAAGTTATAGTACTGCATGGCTTGTGAGGTCGCCAAGGGCTTGTTCGTGTGATGTTGTCGGTGTTTCATGATTTTTTTTGAAGGATCCCTTTTTCGCCCGCGGGGTGTTTACGTGACGTGTGACGGCGGCGGCGGCGGTGGCAGCTGAGTTTTCGAATTCCGCCGTCGCCGCCCGCCGCTTCTGATGGTGGACGGACGACCTTCGCGCAGTGGCCCGATCATGGTCTTCCGCCGTCGGTGCTTGGCGGCGGCGGTCGCCTCGCCCGATGGTGTCGGAGGGTGATGGGAAGCGAAGGGGGCTATTGACCGCTCGGCTGTCGGGGTCGTGGCGCGTCCTGGCACGCTCCGCCCAGCTACGCGCCGCCAGATGGCTTTGCGGTGCGCTCGTGAACGGGCGCCGTCGCTGATGGAAGCGCCAGGGCTGTTCGCCGGCGCTGGCGTCGCGACCGCCGCGCCGCCAAGCGTCGTCATGCCGTCTTGTTACGCGCCGCTGCCGTCGGCAGCTACCTCGAATGCTGCTCACGCCGTTCTTCATCCACCTCGTCCGTCCCAATCTTCGTCCACCGCCACTGCCCCCCGTACAGTCCCTAGGCACCTATTCGCCTCCCCCACCGCTCCGGTAACGCCCGTGTCGAACTCGACCGCCGCGGAATTGCTCGGCAACTGCTGGACCACCGAGGAGACATGGCACAACGTCTACAGCTGGATCAACAACAGCCAGGTTGGTGCTCTATCGAATTTTGTCGTTATTTGTTGTTTTCATTTACTTTTCTTTCACCTGGTCATACCTATCGTCTCTAACCAGAAGTTTGAATGTGAAGTTTGGATTTTGAGGATATCATCTTTGTGTGTTTCCATATTCTCTCACCAGGCTTTTTTGAATTTTTGTTTCCTTGCTGACCTCTCTCGCTGAACCTCTAGAACTTGTGATATCTATCGTGATAAGGTACAGCTACATGCTCTCCTAGATGGGCTCAGCTCTTTAGACTTTTATTCCTTGCTGACCTTCATGTAGAACCGCTGGACTATTTTCATACTTTATTTATCGTGAAAAAAGGACATCAAAAGTGCATGGTGAGCAACCCTGTGGAGTTCCTTAATGACCATTTGATGATGTTATCAGTTATTTCCTATGACGTTACCCAAAATCTGTTAAGGGTTAAGGTGTTGTACTTATATTTTTTTGCAACTGCAATGTCTTTTTGACGTCTGATTGATTCCAATTATGGTTGAAAGTTTGATCTTATCCCACGTCGAGGTTTCTGTTAAACCTGTTTCCGTTCGAGAAATTCAATTCTTTAATTTGTGTCTTTCCACCTGTTATCTCCTGTTTATCCACTTGAATTAGAAATGATAAGTGATATATCGAGCTTTCTCCCAAGCTTTTTTAGTGTTGTTTATTAACCCTTTTTATCGGCGTAGTGTGTCCCCTTGACACTATTTCCGAAGGTCAGATTAGTGATTTTCGACTCTGCCCTAGCGGTACTTTTTGTCTGAGGGAATTATGAAAATCCTCAGAATGGCCTCGCTTTCATGTAGTAGTCGGTATGGTCTTTACGAGTAGCCATTACGCCTCTTGTGTGAAGTGATCGTCTACCGAGAATCCCTGCTAATCCGTCGTCATTAGGAAACTTAGGGGCTGGTTTTCTCTTAGCGTGGCGCTCAATTCAGTCTATTGCCTGCTTGACCCATATCCAAGGTCGCTCTGCAAATGGGGGTGAGTGAAATGGATGTCCCAATTCCGTGCCGCGGGGTCAGATCGTGACGTCTTGGCCTCGATTGAGGCTCGACGTGGGTGGTGGAGCTGTACGTATCACTTTGCTCACCTGGAAATTGAAAATGAAATATGGTTCGGTTTCTGATTCAAAAATCATTTGGAAAACGAACTACGTTCTATAAGATTCTTTTTTGCAGATGAAGAAGAATTCCTGGTGATTAAGTTGCCATCTAATAATACGCAGAAAGGAATGCATTTTTGCATCGTTCATTTATGGGTGACATTGCTTGTGTAACTCTTCATCATATAGTCTTTCCTTCACTAGTTCTTTTTTTTTTCTAGAATTATATATTAGGCAGCCACTGACAGTCAGGTTGGTGCTCACACTGAGTAAGAAGGTTGTAGCATAAAAGTTGAAAAATATGCTTTTCAAGGAACTGAATTTGGTTCGTAACGTATCGCTGTACGAACAAGTAGTATCAGCCTGACTTGTTCGGAAGTACTTCAATCCTTATGTGCAGTTTCCTTTTCAGTGTTTTGTGATGTCTGAAAAACATTGCGCATTTGACATATTTTTTTTGAGTTTTGGCTCCGAGAAAAAGGCTAATGTGGCTTCCTAAACAGCCGACCACCCAAGCATTTGAGTAAGAAAACCATATCTTATCTTGACGTCCTTCGAGTTCAGCTGCTGATGATTAGTAGTATGGATAGGTGAATAGCAGAAAACGTAAGCGGACATTCATGATGAAATGTACTCGAGATGGCTTACCTGCAAACAGCCTTTCTTGCGAACCATATCAGTATACAACATAGTTTTATCTCTGTTTGTTGCATTTTGTTCCTGATAATTGAAGTCTTTTTTATGTCTGAATGCGCTGATCTGGCAGTTTTGGGCTCATTCTATTGCCGATTCGTACACAAAGGAGAATTCTTTTGCTTCCTTTTCTTCTTTTGAAAATTCTGCCGAAGAAACTGTTGCAAAACTATATGCTTGATCTGGTCGTACTGGTTTTTGTAAATCTTCCCCACTGAAAGAGAAGAACTGAAGAGAACTAAAAACGGGAAGGTCATCGAAAGAACAGGTAGACGGAAAGACGTGTAATTCCTGCCCGAAATGCGAAAGTTAGTTTCGCCTCTATTTTTGAGTGATATCAAGAAAGAGCACAGCTTATACATTTGGACTGGTTGCGCCTAATTAACAGCCGTAGCCAGTTCCGAACGCATCTCCTTCGTTTTTCTTGAAAATTTGTTTTAATCTTCCGTTATCTAATCTAATTGACAGGACTTTGGCCGCGTTTTTCCATATAGAGTCTGTATCGTGCGTGGGACAATATTACTAAAAAGTGCATGCGTGTTGTTGCGACGAAACATATTAATCAGCTAATTTATTCATACACACATGAAGGAGCGACGTTTGACGTTTCTACATACATATGAGAGCCGATGTGCTGGAATTCTGCATCGTTTTAGAGGACAAGATGTGCATGTTCGCTCACAGAAGTTGTAGAGCTGAGTTTTGGCATCAATTTTTGAAATTCTGCAAAATCCTCTTGTGACGTTTGTACGCGACATTTTTTTTTTTTTGCAAATTGATAGAAATAGGGTGCAGAATCTATTCCCTCAACGCATCCTTTCTTCTATAACCATTTGTTCGAGGCAAAGCCTTCGTTCTAAATTGTCTCACAAGAGGATTTTCAATAGTTATTCTCAGAGTAAGCGTATGCCTTTTTGAAGATCTTTCATCTACTGGTGCAGTCGCGCTGTGACGTTTGACGCACAATGGCTTATCATATTAGATTAAAACTCTTGTGTTCTATCTCGGCTACGGCCCAGATGTGGGGATGTGATAGCGCTTCTGACCCATTGATTCGTATAGAAGTGAGAAAGCGAATTTAAAGTGTTTGAGTGTGATTAGGGTGGGGCCATGCAGCTATTTAGTATGTGTACTCGTAGAAAATTTGTACATGCTCCTGTGTTTTTGTTATAAACATTTTGTTTTCCTGACACATCTTTTTGTTTTGCTTTTAGATCAACTTTGATGCAACTGTCAAATTTCTCGCTAGTTCTAATCGAGTTAAAGTCCGTTGAAGTCACATTTCATTTGTCTTTTGAACAGACATGACGGTTTCCGCTGCGGGACTCAGCATGTGACTGTAATTTCGTCGCACATTTTTCTATAATCAGGCCATGCCAGCTGCTTTTTATAATGCTGAAATAGTGGCCAAACATTGTGGCTCTTTATGTGAAGACTGAGAGAGAGGAATGTTGTTTTTATTGTTTCATTTTCTTATTTTCTCCAATCACAACTGAGGCAAACGTTGAAAGCCGGTGAGCTACCGATGGATACAAATGTGGCCACAATATGGGTTTTTTGAAACGTACTCACAACCTCTCAGGTAGAGCACCTTAGCTGGTTCAAATTTGCCACACTAGTAGCACATCGAAACTAGATTTATTCCACTCCTTTCTGATGAAGACAGGTGCGAAAACTTCAGGGCAAAGTATCGTATGCTAGCCGCAAGTAGTCGTTATGGAATTTGTCCGACGCTTCGATAAGGTCTGACTCGAGAAATTCCAAGCTTTGCTGTAGGTAGAACACGATTTCCTCTCCTAAACAGCCGAGGAGTAGCTTAAAGGGTCATGACCTCTAAAGTTCAGTGGGTAGTCCTTCGCTACGAAGAAATTCGTTTAAGTGCTCTGGCAGCACTCCTGTGACACTTCCAAATACAACTGAGTTTTATTTTTCAGTTGTGAAACCACGAAAAAAACTGGTGTCTTCTTCCAGGTTTCCTCGGGGGCTCTTCCGCACCGCTTCTACATCTTAAGTAGTAGTCAAGGTACGCGATCCGCTCCTTTCTGGACAATCCATATGAGGGCTTCTTCAATAGTAAGAGGTGTAGAGTAGGAGGTAGAGGCACTAACGTCTGAAATGTTCATAACTAAATTTTCAGTAAACTTGTAATGCCGTTCTTGGAGTGATTTGCGCGATGTATCGCGAGTCTCTTCGTTCAGCAGCGGCCGCGGTTATTGGAGTCTGTGGTTCCGACATCGATGAGCAAATGAGTCCAGAGTTTGATTGATCAGATGTTACTTTCGAGTGCTATGACACCCAGCGAGCAAAATTTTCAAAGACTCGAAAAAGGCGGTCCATTGGCAGCAATACCGAAAAGGGTGGGTTAACAACTGAGCTAACTGCACTCGCTACATTATTTTTAGGCGTAGGCGACTAGATTATAGTATGAAAACAAGGCCGAGGGTGGTCCCATGAAGTTGGATTAAGGTCCGGGGGAGTGGTCTTGGCAGATATTTCGGTGATACTGGAACGGTGTACAACCGCTGAGATCCATCATCTCGCGCATAAACGCACGGGCAGTTTAAGCGGATCGCATATTGTACAGCAGTCCCCAATAAGTAGTTGATATCGTCCTTACTGTGACAGGTTGTTGCATATGTCTGATAGTGACCTCATCTGTGCCGCCGTCCAAATTGTGCATTGTTTTACGTGAGGATTTCCCCTGCATGAATTTTTGGCTTTTGATTTCGCACCTCTCCTTGTCAGAATCAGGGTTATCGATTTGAAGTGCGCTTTTTCATGGTTTTCATCCGCAGTTCTCGTGTATGTAGAAAACAAGGTTGATAAAAGTTAAAAGACGATGCAGAGATTGCTATGTGAGCAGAGATGAATTCACTCTCCGCGAGATTACAGAATGCCGAATATCATTCCGTTTGCTCGACTGTAGCGAGCGAAAGCGGCTATTTCTGAAGTGCATTTTGTTGACTATCTTTAGCGTTTCATGAGGTAAAGAGAGCGAAGTTGTAGGAAATTTGACGTCACTCACTTCTTGTTTTTGATATTCTAACCTTTAGAAGAGAGTGGAATCGAAGTGCTAGAAATCAAGTCAATCCAATATTTTGTTCTCGAAATTTTATATAAATGAATAAAACATGAACGGATGCGCCGCAACGATAAAACGGTGCATTTCGGCGTTCAGGAGCGCCGAAATGCACCGTTTCGGTATCCACTCGTGGTAACCCAGGCGGAGTCAATCCCAGTTCATTTGCGTCCCATGCCCAACGGGGGGCCACGCGTGGCAGCTCCTCCGAGCCACTCCGTGGGGCCCCCTACTCCTAGCTTGGGACGCTAAGAAAAGACGCGCCGCATATTTATAGGCGACGAGGAGTGGGCGGAGCCTAGTCGGTGGTGAGTCACCAAGCGAGGTACCGACGCGGCAACGGGATCCGAAAATCGAGAGGTCAAAAAAATCGACTAAAAACAAGTTTCGCGAATTTGGGAAAAGTGTAAATGTAGGGATAGAGCTCAAGCTGCTGAGCTCGAATATATACTTATTTTTGCAAATAAACCAATTTTCCAGTACAATTCTACAGTACCGGACGTTCCGCAAGGATAAAATAGCGGTAGCGGCGCTCCGAGGCGCCGCTACCGCCGTTTTATCCTTGCGGCACGTCCGGTACTGTAGTTTCTGGAATAGATGGTAGTACAGCAGTTTTGTTGGAGGCATTTTTATCTTCCCGCTTTTACAGTGACAATTTCATCTTGGAGAATGTTTTGAAATTTATTTTTTCTTTTACCTTGGTTCCAGTTGGAAGTGCGAGTTAGGTGTTTCGGCCGTTCTCGTGACTCTGTATTATTCGTGTTTTTGGCATTTGATTACTCGATAGATGTACCTTGGAGCGACACGTTCAATTCGTAGTTGTTATTATATTCGGATTTAAACTGTTCAGATAAATTTTTAACTTGGAATTGGGGGGTTGCTCGTATGATAACGACTGCAGCAGCAGTGCTGGCAGTGATTCCCGACGTGTGTAATGGAGATGCCCTTTGGCATTTTTTCGGCCGAATTGCCGCCGTCCGTGCGATTTTTTCTCGGCCGGTCGATTTCGCCCAGTGCTTCTTCGCCAGCGCTGCGGTCCACTAGCGCTGTTCGAAACACCGCGTTCCCCTCACCGAAGGTTAGGGGTCGGTTGAAATTGGATATTGCTGTTTGGTTCTAGCGTTCCTTAATCCCAAGAATATTATAGTACAATGGAACGAAGCGCATAGAAAGTGGATCAAATAAAGTCAACTGTGAAGAATTATGACTAGGTTCGTGAAGAATTCGAGACTTGTATCACTGATTACGTTAAAGATAAGGTTCGGCGATGATCAGTTTTCAAAGACGCTTTGCTGCATTGGTACTTCATTCCGAATCGTTGAGGCATGCTGAATACGTATTTGGCCTATAAATCGATTTGCGGGAGCCATCTGCTGTATCGAGTTGGTACTTTACGTTCATAGTCGGTACTTTACGTGCAAGTCTTATCAATTTTCCCTACCCCGCAGGTATGGAACGCTCGGTTAATACGGGCGAGGATCGATCGCTCGAGCGCACGGGTGTTCTTACCAATGTACCATCTCGCCCGTAGCACTAGTGGACAATTGAATACAAAAATCACTTATATGGTAGATGGTTGATGCTAGACTTTACCGCGCCTGGGAAGAAGCCTATTTTCGTCGGTGAATAAACCAGAACAGATTACTTTCGCACAATTTCCTCATAAAGTATGACGAACGACTTCGCAACCTCAGTGGAGCAAGCCAGAGCTCATTACTTGGTGCGTAACAATATGAGGAATAAAGTCTAACGGTAGCGCAAATGTAGCGACGCGCCCAAGCGGAACCACGACCCGGGCATGGTTATTGTTCGGGAAACATGGTGTATTGGTAAAAGTGTCTATTCGTATGCACATGTCTATTTTCTATTTTTTCTTCCTTAGGTGTCGTAGTGACTTTTCGTCTCCGTCTTTCTTCGTTTGGTTTACCACGATAGTGCCACACGCAAAAGCTGATCAAAAGCTGATCCCAGTTAGGGTGCTTATCGAACTAATACCAGTGAAGCGGAGCTGTGCTGCTACTGTGAAGGGGTTTCCGTGATGGCGAGGGTCGGTGCGATCTTTGATTGATGATGAGTTGGGTGACTGGCAGTGCCGCCCGCACTCGTTGCTATCAGCTCGCTCTCAGCTGGCCGTTGCAGGAAATTCCGATTTCTTTTTCCGGCTGAAAAAACGTCCGAGTAGTGGGTACCATCCATAGTGAAGCAAATAAAACACAATCGCGCAACTGTGAACCAAAGGTACAACAGCTGTAGCAATAAGTGACGCTGTTGGTATCAGTTGACTGTTATTGTGATCTTGCATCGTTTCATGGGAAAACAGAAAGCGATTGAAATAACATTATAACAAAAAATTTGTTAAACATTAAGATAGGATCCTAGAAGGTCGAATTTGTCTCTTTTTGCAAGGTCTTTCGCTCTGAATTCACTTAGTTCCAACGGTGCACGACTCACGCTGTCGAGCGCAATCTGCCAGACCGATGACATCGTACGGTGGCTCTTGACACTCGCGGTAGATAATTTTTAACGGTTTTTATGAATGCTCGTACACAGTGTGTAGCATTACAACTGGAAGCCACGATTCGCTTTGTGGAATGGCTTTGCACTATTACTAAGTTCTCTGGAACAGCACGTAAAACGTAATTGGCACCTATGCGATGTTAGCAGATAGGGCACCGAAATAAATGAAAATTAGCATTCTGTCATTGAAATTGCGAAAGCTGGTACTTTCCGCTTCGAGCTTTAATGAATGTGTCCCCTCACATGTTTTTGCTGGACAAAGTTTAGCGTGGTTGTATTTGATTCCTTTGACATTGTACCGATCGGACTAAAAGTGATGGGGAACAATGATGTGACATCACTATTATCTATTTTACGATGAATTTGTTGATTGCAGAGCTGCAACGACTCAGAAGGTGACAGTGTTCGCTCATCCAGCTCGTCGCATCTGCAGTCCAGTCCCAAGCAGTCGTCATGTTGGCCGCTCGACGAACCGTCGTCGTTGATGTTCGAGCCGCTATTCGACCCCGGCTACTCGTCATCGCAACTGAATCAGCACGATCGGAAGCATTTCGATGTGTGCTTCGACCCGCCGCCCACCACCACCAGCACCGCGACATCTGTTACAAATCGTCAATCGTCCGCCCCGTCCTCAAAGCAACCTTCACAGGCCGAATACAACTTGATCCAGGAGCTCTTAAAGCTGAACATCCGCCATCAGCCGGAATGGACTCAGTTGCCATCTGCAACACAACGGATCGAGGCAGCCGCCTACCGCCCATCAGAGTCGCAACTGCACACGCAACCGCATGCCCAGCACTCTATACCGCGATCAGCAGCAAATGAGATATGGAACACGCGACAGCAGGAGATCGACATGGATGTTTTCTCTCAAATGAACAACAATGACGTCAATTACTACCTTCCGCGACTCAGCCAACAAGTTCAAAGAGATGCGATTCTGCGGCGAAACAACGCTGTGATGGAGTCGCACGCTCGGCTGGAGGAGTGCTGCGAAGAATACCGACAGCTGGAGAAGGAGCGTAAGCAGACTGAAGCCGAACTAGCTAGACACAACCTCGGCAAAAAAATCAGGTAAATGCGAAACATGTTATATCTATTTCTCGGTTTTCATTCTGGCAGCGCTATATAGCCGCTAATGGTTTGTAAAAAGATCGAGAAGGATACGCTAGTAAAGATCCGACGGTGCTGTTTGGAGTTATTCCAACGGCCGTGTCGCGTGCTGCGTTGGAGCGCACTAGCCCATTTGCGTACAATGCTTTAGCCTACAAAAAATATTCGGTGATTAAATTCGCAAAACCTAATCTGAAGAACATGTGAATCACTCAAGTAATTTGTCGTTCTATTACTGAATATCAGCCTACTTCTCCTAGTGGCTCTATTTTCTTAAGTAGGGTTGTGTTTCTTCACGAATCTACTGATCAACTTCAAGCAAAATTCTTCATACTACATATTAATGAGCGAATCAAATAATGCTAGGATGCGTCAGGAGGGTTATATAAAAGATCAAAAATCAACGAATCGAAAATAGTGGGATAGAATTGAGCTATGCTGTGAGGATGTTTCTCTAATCAAGTGGTTCTTTCCCACTTTCCTAATTGGAGTAGATTTTCTTTTCAATTTGATTTTTCTTTTTTTGTTAACGTCGCCTGTTTCAGCTCGTCTAACGGTCTCCCGATTCCACGTCTTCCGACCGCACCGTCCCGTGTCGACCGACTTATCGTTGACTTTTTCCGCGAACATGCGCGAATAACAACTCTTTTGTCAAAGATGGAACAGCTACGCGCCGCTCCGTTGCCCAGTCCTGTCCATCAGGCACTGAAAGGTTCGCATTCATTCTGACCTCTTTTTGTTGAGAAATGATCGAAATTTGTTCTCCTTTTGCTTTTTCTTTCCTCTTGTGCGAAACTGCTTGCAGAATCCCAAATTGGATACACTCGTTCCTAACATTGTTCTCTTTGTAAATTTAGTCCTAAATTAGGTTTATAATTCGAATTTCTGATTTTTCTAATGGTATGGTTTAACACATTCACAACGAAGGGGTTTTCGCGCGCAACGGGCGTGACGGCCGGCAGGCACTTTGGCACGCGGCACGTCGATCAAGAGGAATCAACAATTGGAACACTACTAATAGTTAAAACGGTCTCTCTATCGGATTCCTCGGGTGTTAAGGGGAAAGATTAACAGGATCGACAAGAATCCAATCAACAAGATCGACAAGAATCAGCAATTGGTGCACTAGTAACAGTTAAAAAGGTCTCTATAGGATTCTCCGGGTTCTAAGGGGAAAATCAACAAGATCAACAAGAGTCCGCTAGAGAGAAGATCAAAAAGAATCCGATAGAGAGAACATCAACAAGGATCAACAAGAATCCGAGTTTTAACTATTACTAGTGTACCAATAAAACTATTTTTAGTGTTTTTTTAGCATTCAATAGTTTTAATAAACCCGACCCATTTTCGTGCCGACGCACACCAAGTATTGATTTTACCTTATAGTCTGCGGTTCCAAAGAAAGTTCTGGGCGAAACACTCCTGTCCACACATATGTGTGGACATCGTCCCACGCGCCCCCTTGTTGTACACACATATGTGCGGACGCCGTCGTGAGTGTGTTAAAGTGCGTTTTTTATGCTGCTGAAGGAGCACAGACCTAAGTAATTCTAACTCTACCAACGCATCTACTACTAACATTGAGCGCTCAGCTTAAAGGTGGAAGGCTGAAGCCTCCGAAGACGGCGAGCAGGGAGAAACATTAGGTCATTGAATAAAGTTTCACCTAACATCCCTGTGCGGCAGAAGAAATTAATATTAATCCCAGATTTCTTTTGGATTTTCCAACGTTTAGAAGAGTATAAAGAGATAAGCTCCATCAGGGCCCGTATGCTCACGTCTCTCGAGCTGGGAGGATTGCCACTCGACGGCGTCTTCCTCGCTCGGGCCATCTTCCCCGCTCAGGAAGCACGAGCAGACGGCCGCAGGATTTTTCGTAATACGTCTGGTAGAGAGTTCAATGCTAAACATCAACGCTAAAATTAACACCTAGCCCGCGAAATTGCGCAAAATGTTTCGCGGAAGTGTTGCTGGCGTTGATCTTAATTGGAGAAAGGCCGATTGTGAGTGAATTAACGTCATCGAATATTTGGAAAATATCTGAGGTTTCGTTTTAAATGAGCGCTAGTGAGAATGTGTACTCAGCCAGCAATGCGCTCATGAGTTGCCCCATTCATGAGAATCCTTACGCAGACGTTTTATGTTCAGCGAGAGAGAGGTGTCCATTTCCAAGGGCCATAAAGCAGCGATCTCACTTTTCGTAATATTTTGCTTTTGGTCAGAATAGCAAGGAAAGTAAGGTGTCAATACTTACAAGTTTTGATAATTGCTGTGAGGTTACAGTGGGCTAGAAGAGAATTTTCAAAATGTCTCTTTCAGAACTGCTCGAAGCCGTCACCGTCCTCCAACATTGCCGACATCATGAGCGTACTGCGATACTGCAGCAACTGCGCGGCGAGACGGTCAGATACGATGAAGAGAAAGGTGAGTAATTTATGAGATACAGCTTCGTTGAATGTCAGGCGCGTCAACTGTTCCAGCCAAACTTGCCCTTCCAAGATGTCGCTAAATTATTTCAAACGTAGAATAGCCGCTAGACTCCTGAGGCCGTGAATCACATGCGTTTTTGGCCAGGTCGTTTGACCGGATTTCTTCAGGAATGTTGTATGTTATATTCTATTGTTGCTCACTGTTTATTATCTTACGGTCACCTTAAGGGTCGTAATAAACATAACATAACATAACAAACTGAAAGTATTTAACGCCATGTTTATATGAGGCGCCGCGTTCCTTGGAGACTGATCAACGCCGACTCTTTACATTTATTTCGCGTTTTTATTAGACTATACACTGAACTGATGCAGTTAATGCTCTATGATTATGTTTAGGCTTCATAATTTGAAGGAATTCTAATGAAATCGGGTGGGAAATAAATAGTTTAGAAGAGCTTTAGCTACCCTATTGAAATGTAATCGAAACAGAATTGGAAAAGCTTCAGCGAAAGTTTTACTATGCAATGAATGAATATTCAATCGAAAGGCTCACAACCTAATAGTTCGGAAGGCTTGTCTAACTCGTAGGGTTGCAACAGCTGACTTCCAGTTTTCCGTAAAGGCGTCAATTTTGTAACAATCGTCCCGCAGTGCGGTCTAGGTGAATAGTAAATTGCTCCCCGCTCGCTTGTACCGTCGAAGCACATCTTCCAGAAAGCTATACATTCATTGTGAACTACATTTCCAGTCTGGATTTAAGTCGTTTCCATTGTAGAGACCGCCAGCCTGACGCAAGCTTTGGTCGCCGTGCGACGAGCGGCGTGTCGCGCGCGAGCCGTCAACTGGTGCTCGTTGATATGGACGCTCGGCCCAGAAGACGTCGTGCAGAAGTCGCAAGTGGAGCGCCTCGTCGCGTCCGACTTCTCCATCGGCCCACCGCCGATACGTCCGCGTCCTCTGAAAAACTAGAGCTGATCGCTCCCACCAGGACCTGCGTCGCCGTTGGCGCTCCAACCTGTTGTTTCTCGTTTTCTATGTGACAATTGTTGAGCCGTTTTTCGTCGGCCCCACTTTTAGTGCGATTTCTTCTTCTCTTGTTTTCTTCTCCTTTTCGTTGCCGCCGCTACACGCACATGCGCAGTTGTGACCGAGTTGTTGCGTGCGCGTTTGTACAGCCGGCAGTAGAGCCGTTGTTCTGGCCCATTCCTTGTATATATGTTGTAATCGGCACGTCGTTGTACGTGTCTGTGCGTGTGTGTACGAAAAGCAATGTTCTGAACGTGCGTCGCATGCACGTACCGCTGCGGCACGTGTCGCGGCGCGTGCGGTATAGCGACTCGCGCCACCCTCGAGTTTCGTAGTCTGTCTAGCCATTGTAGTGAACACCGGTGTAGATCTTACGGTAGTAGCAAAATCTCCGGTTCCGGTTTAGAGTGTTTTACGTATATAAATCGGTTCAAAGACTCTAGTGATAGTAGCGCGTGGCCAGACCATACTCCCGACTTCCCGTCGATCCCACAAACGCAAACTCCACCCAACCACCCGCACATCATTTTCTGTGTCTTCCCCCCTATTACTCCTCTCCCAGTAACGAATGTATTCCTGTTTAGACTCATATTTTTGTTCGGGCGCAGGTAGCGATATAATAAACAGTCATAGATGCGTGCATTCGAACATGTCGGACGATGTCAACGCGGTAACATATCGTGTGTTTGGATTCGTTTCTCAAATATTTTTTGTTGAGAGTTCGCCTATGCAAATTATTCGTGATGCTGATCACAATTCACCCATGTTTAGTATAGGCGAACCAGCCACGGTCATTGATTTGGCCAAATCTCGTCTAGAAAGGTTGTACACTGATAACGATTCTGATGTTATTTTCTGAAATATCAACCGAAGACAATCCATATCATTAGCAGGGCTGTCATTGGTCGAAATTCGTAAGAATCTCACCTCAACATGCAAAATAAGCCTTCAGGGCGGTATACCAGCCAAATCGGTGGTCCTGAGTGGACCACCCAAGGTAATCGCGATTGCGGGGGTGTTCCCGGCTGAACTTTGAAAAGCAGACATCGCGACCGCAGATAAACCCTGAAGTTCAGTGTTCGCAATAGAGTGCAAACATTCACGATTGGAGAACAATAAGTGGAACAATGCTTCCAGATATCTGGGTCCTCGCTTAATGTATTAGGTCGTCCAATAAGTTCTTGCGATTATGTGTTTTGACCTGGCGTTCCTGGTTGAGACGTGTTATCGTTTAGCAGGAGGGTAAGCCGGTTTTCTACAACTATATGAGTCATCGAAGATTTATCTTCGTCACTGCCTTCTTTACGGGTTCCAAGCTTGTGGTTTTGACTCTCATAGCTCTCGCCGTTTTGACTGGTTGGACTCACTCACTACAGGAAATGAGAAGTGGGTGTTGTATGTCACATACAACCAGACATGCTTGGGTTTCAGCAGAGAAGAACCCACCAGTCATTCCCAAAGGTGAGCCGAAAGGGAGGAAGGGGATGCTAAGCGTTTTCTAAAACGTTCGCGGAACTGTGTACTGGGAGCACTGTGCTTCTGGTAGTACCGTAAACAGCGATGTGTGTTGGAACCAATTGCAAAATCTCAGCCATGGTGTCCGTGTTAGTCGTCAAAAAATCGACAATATATATTTTTTCCATGATATTGCTAGATCGCACACTTCCAAGTCGACCCGCCATAAGCTGCCGATGCTAGGGTGGGAAGTGATTTCCCACCCACCCTACTCACCTGACCTTGCCTCAACTGAATACCATCTGTTCCGCTCGCTAGCTCACCTTCTGGAAGGAAGACGATACGATGGTTGAGCAGCACTCGAAATCGACCTTCGCCACTTTTTTGAATCAAAACCTCGGGATTCCTATCGCCACGGCATCCATTCCCTACCGAATCGATGAAGGATAGTTACCGACAATGATGGGCGGTACTTCGATGAGTAAGGTTGATTCAGTCAAAATTTGTGAAACTTTGAAAATTGTCACGAAAATCGCAAGAACTTATTGGACAACCTAATAGAAAATAATCGCTGTACTCAGAGTATCTGATGGTACTACCTACTCCCGTTTGAAATTAAGCTTCTTCAGCTACCACACGGGGAAAATTTTATTGCTTTTCAAATAGTGTATGTTTCCTAGAAACTCGGAATGCTGGTCAAAAGAAGTGGATGAAGATGATAGCGCATAGTATGACGCCTTTTCTTTGTGGATTTCGAATGTAGCTTCCATATTGAGTCAAAAATAATTTAGGATGCTTTAGCTGGCGTTTTTCTGAGCATTGTTCACATATGTGGTTCGAAAGACCTATAAAAAGTAGAATGTTTGTGAGAACATTTCCTGAAAGCTAGTGCAATACAAGGAGGGCGAAGTGCTTATGTCGCCCCGACTTCCTTAACAGCCGCTACTATTGCCGAGACGCACCAATGTGGTTATTGTTTTCTGCAGCCGAGAACAAGTGTGCTGGCCCCACATTCATCATTGCTAAACCCCGATAAACCCCGAGATAAAGCCTGTGAACGGCGCGCACCTTTCTCTACGTATCCTAACCTTCCTGTGTTAGACGCAATCTCTCATCGACTCTGCCGTCTGGCTCTGGCTGCGCCGCAGTTTCGGAGACCGCTGGTCCATTCGTGAATTTGGGCCCTGGTCTCCTAGCCAAGTTACTTTATCAGTGAGCGATAAAGTCTAGTCAAAATTAGGCAGTGTGGGCAAATTTTTTCGAAGTTTTGAATTGCGTTTACAGGGTTCTCTAAAAGGGTAGTAGCGAGTGGAACGACTGAGGTGTTTTAGTGTCCTCTTTTCTTGTAAGAAATTTCGGAAACCTTATTCTGGTTTGACGGACGTGTCAATGACAGTTTCACATCATTCCGCACTATGGCGGTGGAGGCCGTCCGATTAGGAAGCGAAAAGTAGGTGTCGAATATGAGATTGTCTGACGAGCTCTCCCGCTGCAAAAGAGTGATTCTATGTCTAATACCTCGAGCTTTAGTCGGCGACAATATGGTCGAGATCTTGTTGTAAAGCGTTGGGATGTAGTGGATTTGATCGAGTGATCGACTAATGGTTAAGAAGGTCAGAAATGGCGGGCGCCGTGTGCTTGGACGGCTATCGAATGAATTCCATGTTGTTCGCTGTCCACAGCACCAGCGTCCTCGATTTGCATCCCCTCTATTGACGCCCGTTCGCATACCAGTACATCCCGTCTAGCGCTGTGTTCGCTTTCTTTTTTCATCGCGTTCTTATAGTCTTACCGGCTCTTCATGTTTCATTATTCACTACTAAAAGCTCAATTGATCGTTTCAGTTTTTCCGTTCTTAGCAGTGGATTAAAGTCTTCAGAAAAATAGCACTTTCGTGGTTGGTCTTAGACAACCTTTTCTTTGGGAGAACAGCATAGATAGCATCTAACGTACATAGAGCTGATTTTCTTGTCAGAATCGAGGTTCATTGATATCATCGTATTTCGTTCAGAATGTCAGGTATTCAAAAGTTCCGCAAAACTTCAAAAGTTCCTCAAATCATTTTTTCAGTGATCTCAGTATGTTCCATGTCAAACGTTTTTGGTAACTCTATGAAATTCGCTTCTTCAAGAGAATTTTGCTACGAAAACTCGATTCACGTAATTAGCACTGTTCTAGTTCAGACTTTCTGTGGGCAATGTTCAACAGATTGGCTGCTATTTTATGCTCACGCTTCCATATTCTTATATTTTACTAAAGCCAATCTTTCTACCCTAACTTGTGTATTATATATAATTGCGCACGTCATTCCTTACTAGCGCGTGGACAACTCGTCCACAAGGACAACGTCTTATTATAATCGAAACTACTTTTGCAAACCTCCGCTGTTTTTTTTTCTGGCATGGCATTGCTGGGTTGAGCCAACAACTCATCTCGGTCTCGATTTTATGATGTAGACTGTGTAAAAAATCAATTCTAATTCTGGCTAGCTGCCGTCAACCGTGAGCTTCAGCTGCAGTATTTTTGTCTCTATGGCAACTCCTGCCTCACAATATGTTCTCCTTCGATTTACCTGTTCTCCTAATGGCCAGGGTTAGAAGTACGGGAATTTTAATGGACACAATAATGAGGAATATTCGACCGTTCCGGCTTTCAAACAATTGAGCTGTTCTCTAGTGTTCTCTCTAAAAACTCGCCTTCCAGCAGACATATCTATTGATTAGGTGACGAAGGGCCTGGAACGGTACGAAAGGGCCACCGCATCAACATTTGCGCGTTTTCTATTCGTCTTCCGTAATGGATGCAGGCCGTATTATTAGTCCCGCCATTCAGTTGACATGAGTCTCGATATAAGTCGCTTCGACTGAAAAGCGGATAGATCGCGAGGGGAATTAACATCTGAATTTAAATAACTTAATAAATATAGATTTTGTGGATTTCTGAATGGTATGCGTGAAATTTAATTGATACGTATCCCAAATTGTGCGTGATCCATCAATGCGGGCAGCAGAACTTTACTGAAGATTATACGTGTTTCTTACGAGGTGTAACGCAGCTCGTTATTGCGGCGAGAGTTCGGATACACCGAATTAAGCTCAACCGTCAATCCATCAATGCGTTCAGGGGCTTATTCGAGGGTTATTTGGAGGTTATACAACACACCTTAAAATGTAGCGAAAGTTTGTAGATTTTGAATAAGTAGCGGCGTGTAAATCCCAAATGAACCCCGTGCCAATCTCAGAGCGCGTTGATGGATCCCGTTTGGGGTGCCAAACCCACGTCGCATTCGGTAAGCCAAGAAGAGTCGTAAGAACGTAAGAAGTTTTACCATGTTGAGATTTTCTCACTGCCGTGTACGCTGCTTTTAAAGGTCGGACAGTTGAGTGTTCTCGACGAGACCTACCACAAGTTTTTCAGACGATAAGATAAGAGGCAGATTTTTAGCTGTTCAAGGCTAATATTGCGTTAGAAAATCTTTCACCATTGTTTGCTTTAGTATGTTCTAATTTGTGATCTGTAACTGCAGTGTTTTTGCTATTTGAGTACTTAGCGAAATCTATATAGCACCAGCTGTTCGTAACCGCAGTGCGTTTCGTTTTGATTCATTGAAGGTATTAGGTCATTTCATAAGTCCTTGGCGTTTTCTTCGACATCGTTCTGTAAGTTTAGTAGGAAAGCTCTGGCAAAGAGCTGAACACATTTCGATAGAGAATTGTTTGCAGTTTTAGAACATGTGTTTCGTTTCGATGGATACTCAAAATTTTGCTAATTTTTTATCAGTGAAACAAAAAATGAATTTTCGCAAAAATAGCCCTTTGCGGCATGGAATTTTCTCCAGAAAAAGTGAAACATTTTGTAGATCTTTGTAACAGTTTGAAAGAAAAAATCCTCTGCTACAAAACATTGTATTGCGTTTTTTCATTGCTTTTGATTTTTGATAACTTTAAGGTCCTCAAGTCGAGTGACCCAAAAGTCGTTATCGCGCGACGGTCGGGTTGGACGACCCGCGCGGCATCGGGGCCACGAGAGGGCTCGTTTAGGGCCACTTTCAAGGGGCTAAAAACGTATTCAATTCGATATGCATAAAATCGTCTAATATGCTCTCTTATAGAACAAGTCTTCCTCTTTCGAATAGTATATGTTGCTTGGCAAAACTATATCAACAAAAAGACTAATGATGCTTCGACCAAGTGGTAGTCGTGGTTGTTAAATTTTGTTTAAAATACAGTGACGTGAAAAACTAGACAAATATTCTGATAGGGCAAGAAATTCTGACTAAAGACATGTATGAAGAATTGCAAAAACTTTCACACAAAGAGCTAGCGTTGAGTCCAAAAATAATTAACGACTTTTGAGTCACTCGACCTGAGGACCTTAAAGTTATCAAAAACCAAAAGCAATGAAAAAACGCAATACAACGTTTTGTAGAAGAGGATTTTCTCTTTCAAACAGTGTACAAAGATCTATAAAATGTTTCACTTTTTCTGGAGAAAATTCCATGCCGCAAAGGGCTATTTTTGCAAAATTTCATTTTCCGTTTCACTGGTTAAAAAATTAGCAAAATTTTGAGTATCCATCGAAACGAAACACATATTCTAAAACTACAAATAATTCGCTATCGAATAGTATACAGCTCTTTGACAGAGCTTTCCTAGTAAACTTACAGAAGGACGATGAAAAAAAACGGCAAGGATTTATGAAATGACCTAATATTCCGAAGAGGTCTGTTTCTTACGACGGAGGTTAGTGACAGACCGAGTTATTAAAAGCTCTGATTTTAGAATCTCAATGAGCATATCTGACGAAGTGCTGCCGTACTTGTCGTTCTCGGCAATCTGCTCAACAGTTGGTCTATTTCTGTGTGGTATTCAAATCTGCCAGCGAATTCGGCAACGCGGTACCTCCGAAGGCACCGGATCGGCGCCATTCCTCATCGCTTTCATCTCCTGCGCTTTCTGGCTACAGTACGGCTTCCTCAAGAACGACCAAGTCGTTATCCTAGTGAACGTCATAGGACTTGTTCTGCAAGGATGTTATCTCGCGTACTATTACTCGATGACGAGGAATCCGGTGAGTGTGGTTGATCTCATGATTTGAATGTGATTTCAAGCAGACTTTATTTACTCGTTTTTTTTTCTGAGGAAAGAGCCACATGAGAAACAAGAAGTGATTAATGGGCTAGATAGGACGAATTATCATAATAGTACGCTAAGAAACCATTGGCCCCCCTTTTCCCGGTGCTACTTTGCGTTCTTGAAGCCTGTTCAAGCAAGGTTTCTTCTCTTACACATTCATCCAAATCGTTCGTGCAAAGTGGAGCGTTATAGGGCGTTATTCTTATCCAGGGCGTGTGTGGTGCAGTTGTTGGAGGCGCTGCTGGCACCCACAGGGTTCAGCGGTCAATCCTCACCCAGGCTAACCAAACCTTCAATTTCTCCCGAGTATTGCTACCGGACTTGTCAGGAAAAGTGGAGGCGCTGATTTGAACTTTGGCTGACCCCCGCAAGTAAATTAATACGCATTTACTATGCCTCTACGACTGAGAATAGAAGGCGAATCGGGTGGCGCGCTCTCACAATCAGAGGACTGATCAACAACGGTCCTATTTACCTTTTTGCTTACCTTTTTTGCATTTTATCCATACTTTGAGCCCCCTGGAACTTAGGAACAATTTTGCATCAAGGACTGAGAGAGCATTTTCTTCTTTATCACGAACGATTCGTGCTTCATGCGCAAGTGATCACAGATGTTCTGCGTGCACTTACGCGCGTCGCCGCGCGTTTATTCGATCACGTTACAAAAGCGACGAGAAGACAGATCATTGACCCCTTAGTGAGTGCTAGGTTGCGCGACTGGCACCAACGGCCGAGCCGCGTGCCAAAGGACGCGCAATTCGTTTGGCCTCGCTCTCGCAGCTATGAATCAGGACGAGGCGCGTAGCTCGACTGCCGCCGGTGAACTTTGAAAGTGCATTTTCTGCAAAGAAACGGGGGACGTTGAAAAAATTGCAAGGGAAGGACGAAAGGGAGCACCCACTAACTTTCGATATTTTTTCAATAAAAGAATGCGCAGTAATGCACAATAAAAGTGAAAAAGTTAAAGTGCACGGTTGATCAATTCCCGAGGGACGCTCCACGGACTTGTTTTCCATGCAGAATCGTAGAATTCTGGTGAATGCGTATTTGGCCCTTTCAATGACCTGGGGGACAGCTGCTGCACAAGTCAGCTTCTTTACCTTCTAGAACAAGCCTGGTGCCGGTTAACTCGAACCCAGATTGATCATTACTACTGCGCCGCGCGTGCTCTAATGTGACACAATTAGGGCCCTTACAGACCCGACGACGTACAATTTGAGCGACGAATTAGCCGCTGAGCATGAAATTGAGCGAAACACACGACGACGAGCATTCTCGCCCAACGCGACGTTTGCGGCGGCCGCATTGCTCTAATCGATACCGCGTTGCAACGCGCGGTCGGCCGCATTGGACGAGAATGCTCGTCGTCGTGTCGTCGGGTCTGTAGGGGCCCTTACTCGTAATTATACGACATCTAGTACCCTATTCATTAGATTTGATTTTAGTTTTTCTCAAATCTGCCCAAATAACAAATTTCAGCATGGGAGTGTGTCCCGCGATTCTTCGTTTGATTCATGTCCGGACTGAACACGGGCCACTTTTAGAATTTGAGAAAAAAACTTGTTAAAAGGGAAATAGAAACTGGCAAGCAGTAATGGCGCATAATTTTGAAGCTCACTGTTTAACAGTTGACAGAATCAGAGATTTTTCTGATGGAATTAAATTCAACGCGAAAATTGGAATTCAGTCGGATTCGAGCCCGCACCTCTAAGCTAAAATTTCGCGCCGGATTCGGAGACGTTGTCCAGAGATTTAGAGGTAATTTGTTTATAGAAAATTGGCCATGGAAGTGCATCTCCAGACCAACATTCCGCTTAGGAGTGAACTATGGAGTTTATTGTCCCACGTACTATTTCTTGTCTAAATTTTACATCTGGACAAAGAGTGGGAGGGTAAAGGTCTGAGAAATTTGAAGCATGTGTTAATTAATGTGGTTTTTCTCGGCAACTATTTCTGGTGCTTCTTTAGCGCTTTGCCTTTCTGTTTTTCAGTTCTTACATTCGTTTTTATCCAATGAAACAAATATCTTCTATTCAGAGGGATAAACTTATTATACTTGTAAAGCATTAACGAAGCCTTATTGACGTAAAGTTCGCCATAGCACTTTTTACAGAGATTACTGAGGAAGGTGATCGCTGCCGAGTTTGTCGCTATCAGCCTGATGCTTTATGCCGTACATTATGCCGAGTTGAAAGATAAAGGACGGGAACCGCTGGGTATCATTTGCGTTGTTCTTAACATCGCCAGCATTGGAGCGCCGCTGTTCCAAGTCGGAGAGGTACGTGACGAGCTCTATTTTTTTCGCGCGAATTTATCGATAAAACGAGTAGATTGGTAGCGTTTGGCGACGATGTCATATACGAATATGTGTACCTGGCTGGAGAAGCGATGTACCCAATTAGGTTGGCGTAGACAAGAGAGCAAGGGAAGTCGCATTTAAATCCAAGGTGTTGCTTCGGAAACCTTCACTGAGTTATACCTCTGGGCCCAAAGTCGTCGTCAATATACCCGTTATATACCCTCGGATAAACCCTGATTTATACTCATACCCGTATCTGTCGACGCGCGGCGGGAGATATAGCGGATATATTGCACCTGGCACGTATCGAGTGCCGTTCTAGTGCAAATTTCGGCACATCAGCTCATCTGCCGCTCAATTTCAATTCCTTAGCCTTTAGGATAAGGAGTCCTTTACGCTCAACCCTGACTGTAAAACCAAATTAGAGCAGGAACAAGGAGGTTTGAAGTATTTCCGCACCAGCTGCGTTTTTTTTTGTGCCGCCGTGCATTGAAGCGTGATAAAAAAATTCACAGTCGTGACTACACACTCTATGACCTAGGTCACTCCATGGTCACTACCCCTGGCCTCGGGTGTAGTGTTTCGGCCTCATTTTCTCGTCCTGGATTTCGCCCCGGCAAGCAGTGTTGTTTGAACGACTAGCTTCTTAAATGAATACACGATCGTCCAGGTCCCTATCAACGCGACTTCGCAGTAACATAAATGATAGTGACAATATTGGTCCATCTGTAAACTTTGCTACATAAAATCATCGAAATTAGACAATAACAGCGGTAGCGGTTCATTAATATAGATGATAATAACGGTACGTAGCAAGGGTTAGAATAATGTGATGAAATCCAAAACCCTCGGTGACGAGGTAAAGTTTAACTCGCGAACACGACTTATTTAACATGATGTCAAGATAAGTTGTGAAAGAAACACTCGAACTTGTTCTGAGGAAGGGTTTAAAACTTTGAATGATTGTTCGATGTAGGTGTAACTACGTATATATGTAGTACTCTCTTCTTTTCATAGCTGCATGTACAACAACCACTTTCATTGTTCATTGCCTATGTGGATAGTATTGAATACATATAAGTAAATAAATGAACAAACTACGTATACAGCTAGACAACCCATTGCGGAAAAAGCAAATTGACAAGAATCCACCGTTTTCAGGTAATCCGAACGAAAAACTCAGAATCACTCCCACTTCCACTGTGCTTAGCATGTTTTGCTGTTAGTCTGCAGTGGTTGCTTTACGGGATACTTGTGAACGACTATGTGATACAGGTATGCGCTTCTATATGTCTGCGCATCAGTGAGCACAGCACCGTCCGACACAATCAAGATCGTGACTTTTTAGGTGCCAAATTATATAGCGACAATTCTATCAATTGTACAACTATCGCTATTTGTTATATACCCTCGGCGGCCAACGTTCGTGCTTTTGAAGGACTCGATTTGAAATGAAAAAGAACAGATCGCATCGTTGTGACTTCAAGAAGACAGAATCTCCCTAAAACTTGTAGAAGACGACCAGATTCCTATCAAGGTGACTTCGCGATAGCATGAATTATAATGGTCGTACTGCTCGTAAGCTTTGTACTGTATCCCAACGATTTTCTGAGTACAGCATGACACCGCGGTCGAATCCGATAATGTACTAAAGCTAGGTGTCATGTTGAAGGATAGGTTTTTTACGACAGATTTTTCGGGTTTCGTGAACTCCATAACCAAAACGTCCATTCATTAAGATAAAGTAAAGGTGTTTCTTTAGTTATTCTTTCGTCTTCAAACGCACTGTCCTGACAATGAGTCGTATTCAGAAGGCACCGTCATGGCACTAATTAAAAGTTCCTACTCCAGCGACAGGGCATGGCTCAAACCTTTCTTTGTTGCAACTTCTTGCAAAGATGTTTATTTGGGGCACTAATCACGATCCTGATGTCCGTTTTCCGAACTTCTGCTGCCTCATATGATGACATCATTAACTAGCGTGGCCCTGTCGAAATCACAAATTATGCTAAAACTCGAAAGGAGCTAATTTGCATGCTGATCACGATTCTGACGTTCACTTTAGCAAATTTAAGCCGTGCACCACCCACAACATTCTGACATGGTCAAATTACTAACGATTTGGGTGATCTGTGGCTCAAACTTGGAGGACGTATGTATGTAAGATTTGTGATGAGCCTCACCAATAACTCTAGTAGGGAAAGTTCCACTGATTGTAAGAAATACATTTGTGACCGAGGGCAGATCTTCGGAGTCGGGAATTTAAACTAGTCCCGCAGCCCGAATAGCGTCAATTGGCATTAATTCGACATTGGCGTAACTGGACACATACAAAAGGCCTACCAGCAGTGGAAGCCTACACAATACCCCATAACCGCAAGATGTGGAGACACCCGTCCGAATGGCAGCACTTAAAGGCGAGGGCGCGCTTTCTCAATGGAGCGCGCTGTTTCAAGTAACTGTTTCTTCGCCTCAAATCGGAGGTGATTTCTAGGGTGGGTAATACGCAGTTCTACGTTATAGTAATGGGCGTCTGCTCTAACGTGTATTCGTGCTAGGTCACCAGTGGTTGTCACTATGTCGTGCTTCTAATTCCGAATAATTGGGGGATTATGGGCGATTAAGGTGTGTAGCTGGTGAGCTGAGGTAGCTCTCAATTATGACCTTACGTAGCTACTAGCCAGGTGTCGAATGCTCTTATGTGACAGAGTCATCACAAAAATTGAAAATCGGGCAGGGTTCGAATCCACATCCCAGGCCTTCATTTTGTCCGTTATTTTATTTTGAAGCGCGAATCCTCGCTTATACAACATTTCAGTACACGAAACGCCGTAGGAATGGGTTGAAAAAAAACAACATTTCAGTACACGAAACGCCGTAGGAATGGGTTGAAAAAAAAAAGAGTATAACTGCCATCATAGAAATAGGGCACTAACTCGAAGCTACTATGACGAAGTGAAAGTCAAGTATGAATACATCGTAAACACTAACAACCACTGAAAAAACTATATTCAGTATTCCTTGGTTTGTTGATCAAGAAAACTTTTAAATTTACCGAGAAACATTAGACTTCTGCCATTACGACCTCTAGAGAATTGCGATGCGAAACCGCGAGAGCACGGAGCTGCATGCTTCCCTATACTCCAGGGCCCAGATTCATGAACGGACGAGCGGTCTCCGAAACCGTGGCGCAGCCACAACCAGACGTCAGAGTCGATGAGAGATTGCGTTTAACATAGGGAGTTTAGGATACGTAGAAAAAGATGGGCGTCGTTAGGGCTATATCTCGGGGTTTATCGTGGGTTTACCAATTATGAATTTGGGCCCACTGATCAGGGTGACCTGCTCTGAGGTTACTCGCTCGTGAAGTAGATGGTGTACAGAAAACTGCAGAGCAAATGCATAATGTAATCTCCGAGTTCGAGTTTTCCGGCCCTCCTCTCGTATACGGATTGTCTTTTGGAAGGGCAGTGGTGTTGTTATGACTAAGGTTGTTGAAAATTTCTCGCCACTCAGTTTGACTCCTCACCACCCATTGGAAGGCGTGTACAGTATCTCGCTGAACTGTGAAGGAGTTCTTCGCTGGGGCTGCTATTCTCAAATGCTGTTGTCACTAACAGTACAGTATGCGAAAGATATGCTGTGCACAGTCGGATGGTGACAAGACTGCTTCTCTTGAAAACGGCAGAATCTTCGTCATTTACGATAGCGCATGTTCACGTATTGCGAAGGAAACGTTGGAAAAACTTCAAAAACTCCGATGGCATATTCTGGTCGTCCAATGGTAATCATCAGACCTTGTCGCGGCACAGAATCCTGCTTCCATTCGTTGTCCATGCAGTTACTAGAGTAGCAACTCAAGGACCAGCAAGAGCTTGATAGTCCTTCTCCGACATGCTGTTCCATCACGAACGAACCGTTCAAAGAATTGATGACAGTCGATCTTCTTACTGGATTCTAGCAAGCAATACGTAGCGATATCGCCAGCGAAATAAATTCTAAAAGACATGGAACAAAATCGGTCCTAATCGTTTTGTAGTGCAGGGCGAGTAGGCGAACATCGTTGACACATGAGACTACCCGTTATATTTTGCATTATTCTTCTTCACAAGTAATTGAGTAATTGAGTTTCGAAGTTGCTCAAATTTGTACCAAAGTGGAGTGCAGTGAATTCTTGTGTTCGTTCAAAGATTGAGGACCTTTGTACAATAACTGGAGCCAGATGGCTGGTTCATTGAAGATCTTGCTACAGTGTATTATGTGTGTTACAGTGGGACTAAATTTTTTGTTCAACGTGATGTGCTAGCGATTCATTCGTGCAGTTTACATGGAGTATAGCCATTTTTGTCAGGTTTTAGAGAGAACAAACTTTGCAGGCATTTCCTCTTTTTCATTATTATGTTAAGGCACTACTGAAAAGCAATGAGAGATTAGGGAAGTGCAACACCGCCACTTCGATGGTCGCTTGATGCTAAAATAGTGACTAACTAAAGCGACAGAGAACAGAGTCGTCCATATGCTCGTTGACTTGTTCCTCCTCAACTGTATGCGTACGTGAAACATCTCTCGCTATCCTTTCGTTTACTTTGACTCCAGTAAGGGGCTAGAGATAGTTGTTGCTTGAAATGGACCCGGAGCATGAACGGGCTCTTTCGAGCATCTGTTGGTAAAAATCGATTTTCGAAAGCCTCTCGAAAGATCATAATGATCGCGATTAATCGATTGCGCTGCCGGGGTTCTCGCCGCCAGTGGCACCTGCCTATCGATCGAGCGGCGCGCGCGCGTCATATCTCTGAGGGCTGCAAGGGTTGTAAGGACATGGTGTAAAGTTTTGTAGGAAGAGAAGGGCTCTCAGATGCATTAGTGGCCTCATTAGACGACCCATAGCTTGGTTTGCCCAGTGGGTACTAGGCCGGCCGTCAATAGGGCCATTAATGCATCTGAGAACCCTTTTTTTTAATCCCCTACAAATTCTTACACCTTATCCTTACAAGCCTCACAGGCCCTTTTTAATTTGTAATTTCGCGACGTTCTTTGCCGCTTTTTTCATCTGAACAGTGGCGATCTGTCACAATCCGGAAGTTTTGATGCTCTGAAGTGTCTAAAGTTCCTTGAGGCATAACGATAATTGTCGTAATGTGTTGAAACCCCTTCAGGCTAGTTTGGATTAGTAAACGAACTTTGCCGCCTGAGTTTAATGCATACTAATATTGCTTGGAGAGCATTTTGCTTTAATCTGAACAGAGAGCTCGTCATGTGGCTGTGGAAAACGGAATGCAATTGAGACGCGCGCCCAGCATTCCTCAACTTTCAGCTACTCTAGGTAAGTTGATTTTTTGCTTCTTAACTTGATTTTATGATTTTTGCATTGTACTATGTTCTAGTATGGCACGCGACAGGGACGAATGGAGACGTTACTGGCGCCCGCTCGAGCAAATCAATGATCAACGGGACGACAGGTGATACAGGTGATACTATGTTCTAGTGGTTATTCGAATCCATGCTATTACATTTAAATTTTCGATTTCGAAACGATGAAGTAATAAGTGGTGCTTGAAAGTGCAGGGATTTCAGATGGAACACAATATAGTTTTGTTGATGAACATTTACAATGAATGCGAATGGATAGGTCGCGCTGAAATTTTGAACAAGGTGTAGACTCAGAGTGGAATATTTTCTGCTACGAGACGTCCCTGCCTTCAATCCACATCAGGGCAGCAACTCTACGGGGCAACTCTGTCGAATATTCTGTTTTGTCGTGAGGCATCTCCTGATAAGAGCCACCCACGATGACCGCCCAATGGCCGGGCAGACGAGGTTCTACCCCCCCTGTAAGGCAGCCACCTTACTCCCCCTTTCAATATACACCATGCTTTATAAATAAATACCTAAACAAGACTAGTGTACACTACAGAGATCCAATCTCCCATATAAGCATCTGGCAGGACGATGTGAGGATGAGTCGTACTCTCAAATGCATATGATGCCGGAAGATACACTATGTGAAATGGGTATGATTGATGACTTGACTTTGCACTGTTTCAATAGAAGCACATGAACTTGTGTCTTCACATTTGTGGGCTCATTTGGGGCACTAATCACGAACTTAATGTCCGTTTCCCAAACTTCCACTGAGGACCACGCGTATCGATGACATCATTAGCAACAGTGGTCTGCTCGAAACCACAAATTTCGCTAAAACTGTCTAGAGGAGTTAATTTGCATGCTGATCATAATTGTGATATTTTTTATTGCAAATTTCAGCTGCGGGCGCACATCAACAATGCCACGTTCTATCAAAAGTCGTAAGTATGCTATGATTCGTTTGTTCCATAAAAACTCCATGACAAAAGAAAAACGTTACCCAGCGTTGAATGTGAGGAATTTGAAGTCGATTAGAACAATGTGAGCCAGCCTCTCTTATCATTGCTGTTCTGGCAGCTTTTAGGTGAGTGTAAAAGCTGCTTTGGGTCTCATAATATGATTGCTTTATCTGTTGTCCTTAAGTCTGTTGATAAGAGAACGTTAAGGAAATGACTAGCATCCGTCCGCACATTGACATTTGCACTTATACACATTGCTTCCGCCACTTCTCTGACCAGCATCGCTATGTTGGTACGTTTGAGTTTAGTATTTTTTTAATCGTAGCTTTGATGTACGTCGAATGGTCAAATCACCAGAGTATTCGTCCACCACTTGGGAGATAAGTAAACACTGGCGGTACGAGTGTAGGCAGTGCAAATTACATTTGAGCGCGTGGAATTATCATATATGTGACGGAATATTTGTGAATCACCATCATGCATAGGCAAAGCTTTGAACTGATGTAGGTTTGGAGGACCACTTCTGGAACTTCTAAATTATTCCAGCAGTGCGTCACTTGCATATACTGCTCAGGTAACGTATTTGTTTTTTGGGTTGTTCACTACGACGAAGGCATTTCTTAATCGAAGAGATAAATGTTTATTGCCATCTCTAATACTCTATTCTACTCAATTTCCGGGTAGCCTATGATCCAATGGATTAGGGAATTCTCGAAAAAATTCAAAGTTGATGCACTATGAAATTCCAGAACAGTGAGTCTACTGTGATCGCGAAGGAGTTCCGATTCACCTAGCACACCTCTGAAACGTTGATGGAAGTATTTGCCGCAGATGCTTAGCACACCACTTATCTTCTAGCAGAAATTACTTAATTTCAGATTCTGTGGTACTTCTGTCTAATCGCCATCACTGATGCTGTCAGGCCCAAATTAACGATGGGTTCGTGCTACATGACTCTCACTCCTAGTTTCTAAGCGCAGTTCAACGAGAACGAGAAGGTCGTTCTCAGCCATGACGTTTCAAATTAGAGTTTTTATAGGTTTTATTATTTCAGTTAGAACAGTGGTTTCTGTATTCAGAACAATTCCTAGCCCAACCGATCAAGGAAGATGCTCGTCGATTAACCGGTCAGGCACTCGTCAACTTCGTCAACCAGCGGCAGCCGTTCTTCAAGGTTTCGTTGAACCTTAACACACCTGGCAAACTGTAATTGTCGTCGTCAGTTGAATGGTTTAGGCCAGTTTCTCAAAGCAGGGAGAAGAGCGCAAATACTCGCTAATGAAATCGGACTACATGCGCATGATAAAAGAGCGACGAAAGAATTCGAATGTGACAATAGTGGACGGCACTAAATTCCCGAAGACTCCAATTCCGGAAAGGTGATTAGCAATTTTTCCCAAGTGTTCAGTGTTAGCTGTTCATAGCCTATACAATTATGAGACAAAAATGTTCTCATTTCTTTTCCACAAATGTAGTTTAATTTGGCACTATTGCACCCCAGTGCTCGTAAAACAAGAATTTTCAATTTCCCTCGAATTTCTCCCGTGACGTTTTCAGTGGTGCTGATCACGAATCTGACATCCGTTTTCCGAATTTCGGAGAGAGATCACCAAATCTCTTCCAGGGTTGCAGGGCTAGTAGAGTAGTCTAGCTAGAATCGCCGATTTGGCTACTTGTTACTCTGATTGCTGTTAACGATTCTGACATTTGCTTCTCAAATTTCGGTCGAAATTGATCCAAATTTGGAAGAGCAATTTCATAATCGTGATCTCCATGCATAGTCACCTATCCAGACGAAATTTGAGCCTAGTCTGAAGTTTTGACTCGACCACTTTAGCGATCAGTCTATCGGAAAACGGACGCTTCGTGATCAGTTCCCTAAATGACAGCTCGGGAAAAATTGTTTGAGAAAAATTCTCCGACGACTGGAGTACAACACATGGAACAAAGGCTGTAATTTTTAACGCTAACACTTTAATGATGTGTATATGTGAAGAATCGTAACTGCTGCGTTTAATTTCAGTTTTGACGCTCGAGAAGCCTGGCCTTACTGTCCTTCAGTCCGAGACATCCGAGACCAGTCCCATTGTGGTAACAAATATTTCTCTTCCTTTTCAAACACAGTTTCTTTAAGAGTTTCTTAAGACTGTTTGCGAGGCGCATCGCAGATGGGTCAATCTCATCTCTCCCTCTGGTTTCTTTTTCAACACACTTCCATTGCAAAGCTGATTGACCTTTCAGATATCAGAGATAAGAAGATGAAACAATAATCAGAGTCAATGAATCCGTATTAGAGCTATTATTCAGATGGAAAGTGTGACAACCAATCTGTTGGTACGCCTTGGTTTCTGAAAATCATGGAAAATTATTTGCTCTTTTTAGGTTCTTGCTGGGCTGTTTCGGCCGCGTCAACTATGAGCGATAGATTGTGCATTGCAACCAAAGGCGAGAATACGGTTGGTATCCTGAAATTTACCTCGAGGCGTTTTTGTAACTGATCCAAACGATTGGATTGTTATGACATACCAGACTGAATCGCAAAAAAGCTTTTGGGTAAGTTGGTCGGTACACTATGCCCTGTTGGTGAATTTCAAGTGGATGGCTAACGGCGAAAACGCAAGAAAACCCGTCACTAAAGTAAGCTTGACTGTTTAAAAAATATCAGCCACAGTGCTGTTTTCGAAGGAAAGCGGACAACGCGGTTAGAGCTTTGCTGTGAACACAGATTGGTGGATGTGGGCGAACTATGGTGAGCGTCGATTTATATCAGTTTCAAGCTCAGGACCGAGATAAACAAGCAGTTTATTTATCGGCGAATATCGCCTTCGTCCCAATCTGAGCACCCGATGCCGCTGTGGTTATTTAGCCTGTGACTCCATATTGTAATGTTTTGCAAAAGGAATTGCACTGAACCGCGCCGTCAAAGTGCCTAAACGAATTGTTATTATTATTATCAATGAAATAGTTATTATGAAGCTTCAAGGCCGCTTACGAGTTGGGATGGAAATCATATAATTACAAAGAAATTGTAAAAGGCTTATTTTCAGGTTCTTCTGTCTGATACCGAGATTCTTGCATGCTGTGGAGATGATTGCGGCATGGGGTAAGCCTATCGTTGTTGGTAACATTGCTTGAACTGCGTCAATTTCCTTCCTAAGCATCAAACACAATATTCTTCTGCAAAAACTCCATCCCTATTCAAATGCTAGCTTTGACTGTGTTCACTCCAGGTCAACTGCCAGCTGAACATGTAGGTTATTCACGTGATTTCTTATTATTCACGTTATAGGTGCGAAGGAGGAGATCCACTCGAAGCATGGCACTTCATTCAAAGGAGCGGTATCTGCACTGGTGGTCATTATGCCACTAAGGTGAAGTTTTGTTCATGTATTTATACATAAAGCAGACGTGATCAAGTGCAGCAACAACATCAGATAAGAATATATTCCCAGTCTGGTGGGGCGATACAGCCAAAGAAAAGATTTTCGAGACAGATTTTCCGTCACATATTATTGTTCAAATTCACAAACGAATGTGGAGGATTGCAAGATACACGTTCGAGATCAATTTGACATCTTTGGGTAATTTAGTAAGTACAACAAGTACAACACGTCCACTGTCTGTACGCGCCTCTAAATCACATAGCACCGAAAATTATATTTTGGTATTTGCGATGTCATGAGCAGCTCTTTTTAAAACGTCCTAGAACAAGAGATTGACAAAGGATTCCAGCGTTGGTCAGTGTAAACTAGCCTCCGGTGTACAAAACTCAAAGGTGTGGTGTCTTCATGAGAGTATTCAATATTTTCTATCTATAGGACAATTGTAAGCCGTATCCATTCCACCCATGCGGGCGCCATCCGAATCAGACCTACTATGGCGAATGTCCTAAAGACCATCTTTATCGGACGCCAGCATGTAAACCCTACTGCCAGTACAGTTATCACAAACGTCTGGATCAAGACAAAGTCTACGGTTTGTAGCCTATTTAGTACCGTTTTTGAAAGTTTTTATTTTTTTCTTTGCTGGTTGTGTCTCACGATCAGTTTACTGTGTGCTAGATATACAATGTTTCCAATTTCATCTGAATGGGTGATGATTGATGTTATGCTACGTGTATTGGCGCAAGCGACTTTTGGCTCATACTCTTTCACCTCGTAGTAAAACGTGTTTGGTAAAAATCGTTATGCCTGTGATTATTTTGATCGTTTTTGTGGAGTGGAGGGTGGCTTATTATAACTTAAAGGTGGTGACGTACAACAATGTTCTTTCTTTCCTTTCCTTTTTTCGTTAGTGCGTTAAAAGAATTATAGTTAGAAAGTGTTGTGAGTTGCATTAACCAATGATTTGTGAGGTCTCACATATATGGAGCACCTCATTCTTACATTGACGTTTATGCCCCATTCTCTAGCAGATGCGGGCTAAAGATAAGCACTAAGTCGGGTTAAGAAATGACTACTTCAAAAGTTCTTGCATTTTGATAGTGCCTTTAAGGGACTTCTTCGTACAATGTCAAGTTCGACGAGGAGACCATTCAAAGGGAGATAATGAAAAATGGTCCAGTTCACGCTTCTTTCACTGTTTATGAAGACTTCCACTTTTACAAATCAGGAATTTATGTGGTAAGGTTTTTTATTGTTGGCCCTTGGAATTCTTGCTGATTTCAGTTCGAAAGCTATGCAAAGGTTGTTACTTAACATTTTGTTCAGCACACGGCCGGCAAAGAAACTGGCGGACATGCGGTAAAAATTATTGGATGGGGTGTCGAGGACGGAACAAAGTTCTGGCTTATATCCAATTCCTGGGGCACTGACTGGGGAGAAGATGGAGGTAATGTAACTGTTTTTCATTTTCTTTCTTAGCGATTATTTAATCCATGTGTCTCTGTTCTGTGCAAAGTCTTCTTGCTCCGTCGTCAAATAGTATCTTCCACCCGCGTTAAATCTGCTTTTTTTCAAAATTTATTATTTCTTTTGAGCTTACGTTATTATCTTACCAGGTTTCCATCGGCCTATCGACCGCCAAACGTCTGCTCGCTAACTTCGTTAGGAAAACAACTGTACTAACCCTAGCGGAAGTTGGGGACAGCCAAAAAGCGCAAATACCGACAGAAAATTTGCCCTTTGAGAAGACTGAAAACCACAGAAAAAATGAAATTAAACAGAAGAAAACGGAAGAAAATGAAAACAGACACTCTGAAAAGTAGAAGGAAAACGGTGCTCTTGGTGTACGGTAACGGGCAATCGCGTCGGGACCCATATGAGCCACCCATTACAAACAACGCGGTTTCGCTTATTATATAGTATGATACATAATATACTATAAAAACGTAAGAAAAATGCGGAATGGGCCCTCGTTAGCAGTTGTTTTGCCTGTTATCGGTCCCCATTCTTTCTCATTTTCAGGATACTATCGTATGGTTCGCGGAGTGAACAACTGTGGTCTCGAAGAAGATATAGTGGCCGGCTTGCTTGGCTGACTCAGTCGCTAAACGAAACAGGGACAGAACTCGTGTTGAGCGATATTCTCCAGATGAATAAAGATGCAATTTTCAAGCGCTGTTCCGTATTTGATCGATTATGTGGAGCCCGTCGTCTACCTTCGATGAAGGTTCATAAGAGAATCCAACTACTTAGCGAGATCTTTGTAACCGACAATTTCTTTCCTCTTGAGAGTTGCGTTCCACTATCATCTTCAGCGCCAATCGTTTTCAGCCTGTTGAAGGTACATTTCAGAGACGTACCAGCATGGAAGCAGATCTTGGATCGGTTGGGATACAAGGGTCGGTTGCGATCCGCGTAGCAATGATTTTGTAAGGTGTCAGATACTTGAGTGGTGAAATTTGTCACGAAAATTGTGTACTATTCTGTACCATACTTTACGAGTGTGTTGCTCGAAACGTTTTCTCTTTTGGAATACAGTGGCGAAACGAACAATAATCTCAAGGATTTTTTTGGTGTACTCTCCTTTCTATGTCTTTGCGCTGAATCATTCTTATATATCGGATGGTAACGTGACAGAATTACTGTTATGAGAAGCTGAACTTTATTTAAGCAAGACAAATTGGTCTAGAAATAATCACATCTCCAACCCTCTTGGCGACTACCGTCGTTGAAGCAGATTATTGCGATAGAAAGCAAGAGACAGCGATGGAGATGAAGTGATAGTTGGTTATGGATATCGATTCCACGGAGCAACGTATTAATCATTGTCGTGCTGCAGATGTCATTTCCAGCAAGAACGAGTGCGTTGAAATAAAATATTCAATATTCAAAACATTTCTCACACAGACTGATGTTTTGGCGAATATCGCCTTTTTCGGGCCTGGAAAAATCCAAATATAGACAAGACTATTGAATCAAACATTTTCGTTACCTTTGCAAAAATTTGAAGGCGCAGCCGTTTCAGCTCAAAGAAAGAACAAAATCATATTTGGGAAACGAAAGGGATGAAAACCATGTCTGAACGTAAGTCTAATGTACGGTGTAAGCTCTCTGATTATAAATACGCATTCACGCCTCCGGTTCAGCCTCAGGCTCTCAACCTGAAACCAGAATCCCTCGAGGGTTTTGCCGGTAGCCGTGTGAGCCTTGCGTGCTAAAATTTTGAATGTGACCTCAATATCTGTGACGCTGTGGCCGTTTAGCCTGTGGCGGCCCACCGCGGTAGGGGTCGATTGTTACCTCTCTCCCGGGGTAGATATGAACTCGTGTCAAACGTAAACGTAACGTCTTTCAAGCCACTCGGTGATCGGCTCCGCGGTCAGCCGCAAGGGCAGGGAGTTTTGATCTTCCGTCGAACATCTTGGTCATCTTCCGCCTCTTCGCTTGCATGGGTGGCCGTGGTGGGCCGCTTACCCGCATTGCCCGATTTACCTTACCTTCCTCTTTTTTCTTATTTGATGGTATACGCGGCTACTGAGCCTGTTCTCTCGTGTCTATAACCATTCATTTTTCCTATTCGTTTACCATACCCACTATCCGTGCTTGGTACTGTCTCCTCGGCAATGTGTAGTATTCTCGTCCTTCTCTAATGTCTTTGTTGTGAAAGCTTTTGTTCGTCGATCTGAAGACACGATGGTGGAGCTGTTTGTCAATTTCCGGTCACCAATTTTCGATACCGTTACATTCTCAACAGCGGTGATATTTCAAATCCAATTATTTCCTGTGATAGTACTCTCGTGGCTGTGCTCTTTTTTGCATGAACGCCAGCCCTATTTTGTTCACTATATACTTTTCATTCATCCTGTCTTCGCTTGAAATTTTTTGTGCAAAATTTCTATTCAAGTCAAGTGGAATATATGGCCGCGTGAGTCGTGATAAGTAGCATCGACTTTGGCGCAAAAGTGCTGTGCTCTGGCATCTTGATGCTCTGAACAAGTGCTGCTTTCTAGAAGAGAATGCTGTAATTCATTTGAAAATTTTGAAATTAACTTGCCATGTTTGTTGCGCTTCGAACGAAGAATGAAAGACTATAATCATATGTCTGGAAGGCCTTAGGTTGCGGACCTGGGTCGATTCTGTTTTCTGAAACTCCCTTGCTTGAAAGATCTACAAGGGTTCGCATTAGCATTCTTTCGCTCTTATAGCGCTAATGAACTGCACATATTGAATTATCTTTCGCGCTAATGCCATCCGTATGCCGACGTCGTACCGATTTTGGACCTCCCGGTACTCTCAGTGATATCGATCATTTTTACGTCTGCCACTCATTTTTTTCATTTTCACGTCTGCCAGTTTGGCAAAAAATACAAAGGAATGTCTTTATCGCGGACGGGCATCGTTTAATCAACCACACGTTGTTCTTGCGTGCCTATCCGCCGCTGAATATCATGGGAATACCATCGCTGATACTTCGCTTTCGTTCGGCGACCGTTCTGAAAGGGGTTACACACCGTATCGGTGAAAGCCCTGCTCACAGCCTGTGGCAGCGGCGCCGCCGTTTTCAGCGGCAAATGGCGTAAAAGCCCATTTAGAGCTGGCGGTAGGGCGGCGCGGGAATGATTAAGCACAACGCAGGGACGCAGAGGAGATCCGTAATGGAACGCCTCATCTTGGTTGCGCCTGCGGTCGACATACCATCCTGGTCGTAGGGCTGTGCGTTTGGGGACCACGGTAGCGATTCCCGCGTCCTCTGCCCTGTCTCGGGGTCTCGTGTGCCGCCCTTTCGAGATGAGGGACAATTGATGAGACAATTGCTGGAGCAGCGATGGCATCGTTATTGTGTTCTAGGAATCAGCAGTCCTACCTTCAACCGTTGCTGTGCCGCGAGTCTAAAGGGACAGTAGCCGCCGAGTCTGAAAGGACATATCTCCTTTGCTTGTTTTCCCAGAAAAAAGAATCTGAAAGGGATATTTGCGCAGTTAGTGAACTTGAAGATGGACATTTTTTTGCGGAGTGGACCCAAAGTCAGATGGGCATTAATCTCTTGCGCTTCGACAACAAACTTCGACTAGAGATTATACAGTACCGGACATATCCTCTGATCAGGAGCGTTCCAAAGGTGCTTTTAATCAGTAACTTTGTTGGAACTCAATCATTTGTAAAAATATGCCTATATTCGAGCTCAGCAGCTTGAGCTATATTCCTTCATGCACACCCTTCCCAAATTCGTGTAACTTGTGCCCAGTCGATTTCTTTGATCCCTCGATTTTCGGATCCCGTTGCCGTTTCGGTCCCTCACTTGGTGACTCACCACCGACTAAGCTCCGCCCCCTCCTCGCCGCCTATGAATAAATGGCGCGGCTGTTCCTAGCGTCCCAAGCTAAGAGTAGGGGTCCCCACGGGGTGGATCGAAGCTACCACGCGGAGCCTCCCGTTGGGCATGTTCGTTGACGACCCCCCCCCCCCCCGCCAACGAACATGCCCAATGACGACGCAATCGATGAATGCGAGGGATACGCAAAAATCGATATTTTGAAAAAAATAATTTATACACGAAACGATAGAGCTCGAGCTCCTGAGCTCAAATATATGTATATTTTTTACAGATATTTGAGTTTCAACAAAGTTATTCAAAAAAGCCGCTTTGGAACGCTCCCAAGTCCGGGAACTGATCAAAAAACGTGTCTGGTACTATAGCGATTTTGGAGATCACCGGTGTTTTGCCGATTCTTCCATTCGAGTGTTTCGTTGGTGTATCGTAACCCCTTCGAAGTAGGAACTCTCACTGCTTTGACTATTATATCCACGACAGAAGGAAGCTCAATACACTGGAACCTTTCATCATTCCTGCATGTACTTGTTAGCCATTCCTTTTATTTCCTTCCGAACTCCTGACCTCATTAGAAATGACTTCAAAGGGCAAATATTGGAAGTATGTATTGATATAATGCAGATGACATTACGACACAAATGCGTGTGAGAGCTAACTGCTTTTCCTTGTTATCTCATATTTCTCCACATTAAAACTTTGCTATCCACCTAGTCATCTGCTCATACGGTATTACAGCTCTATCTTAAGCTACTCTAAGCGGCTTCTACCCTTGTTGGAATTATTATTTCGTCTATATAAGAGCGAACCTAAGCACATATTTCGCTACGCTCAGAGTAACTCATCATCTCAGCCGTCTTGCGCCCGTTGCTCGAAAAACTCAGGCGCGCATGTGCGCCAAATTTCTTGGAGAGGGCAAAGTGTGTTAGAGTAAAAGATGAGTGCTACAACAAGGAAACATAGGAGCTAGACTTCATGCTAGTGGGAGAAATTCGTATGTAACTTACGACGACCTGAGGTTATAAAATGTTCTATAACATCCACTGACCCAGACGTGACGCTTTTCAAGAATCATACTGACATCTCGAGTGATTCGTTTCCTCTTTTTTCCTTATTCGGGCTTATTATCAATAACAAACGTTGCCTCAAATTCGTTCCTTTTACCGACTTATTTCATCAACCACTCCTGCCGATTCACCGAGAGAACTGCGGGCGATTCACTGTACGCCGTCCGATTCTCACCTTTCGTCAGTCAACGAGTGTGATTTACTTCGTTTCGAAGGGCAATGAATCACGCTCCATCGCCTCACCGCTTCCACCTGCTTCAAAAGGCGGCCTGATCGATATGGTTGAGATATTCGCATGAGGCTGTTAGAAGGTATTTCGTGTCGTCAAATTCATATTATGAATCTAGTAAACCTCACCCTAATAATTTTGTCGAAAATATTTTGTTCATGTTTTTCAACCCCTATCCATCGCACGATTTTCAGAGAACTTTTACTAGGCAGCTGTTACTTCACTCGTCAGAGTTTTGTATCATTCTTATGTCTTTTCATGCTAATTCACTACGGGCATTGTGGAGTTTATCATTCCCTTCATTTACCTGTAGTAATTTCTGCTGAATTTGCATTCGCGTTCAACTAATTCTTATACATCGCTTGGTATGAGGACTGTGTTGAAATTGCATTTAATTGTACTCGAGATATTTTACAAGTGATGTCAAGTGTTTGGTGAAGTGTTGGTGAGTGAAGAAGCAGCTGATCGGCAGAAAGGAAAACATGAAAACTCGCTACCCTCCCTCGTTCCGAAGTGGTTTAACTACGTCCAAGTGTCTCTGTCCCCACCTTTTTCCATTTCTAGTCGCCCTTTAGTTGGGGGTCATAGATTCAAAGATCAGATATCTAGTACAGGTGGTCTTTAATCATACCATCAAATAAAATACTCTTTAAAGAGGTATAAGGACACTACCGGAGCATTTCAGCTACAGATGAGCAACTTTGCGTCAAAACTGTTGTCATACCAACGCTGGATGATGTCCCATTGGTACCAGGAAACTGCTAGCGGGAATCGGATCCAGAAATTGTTCTCCAAATAGAGATGGCAATGTGAGCATTCAGGTGTGCTCAAAGGTTTCACTCAGCACGACGATGAACTCAGAAACGCAATCCATGCTTTGTTGCCTCTTGGCTGCTAGGTTGCGTTGGCATAGCTGGAGCGGTTGGCTAGACCAGGGCCCAGATTCATCATTGGTAAACCCTCGATAAACCCTGAGATATAGCCCGAACGGCGCCCACCTTTGTCTACTTATCCTAAACTTCCTATGCTAAATGCAACCTCTCATCGACTGCCGTCTGGTTCTGGCTGCGCCGCGGTTTCGGAGACCGCTAGTATGTTCCTTTTTGTTACAGTTCTACTTTACTATATTTCTCAATTACTTCTAGTACGTCTTTTCTCAGCACTCTTTTCTCCTGAATATTTTCTTAAGCTCCTCTACTCAATTCATGTTACAATGAAACTGTTTTCTCACGTGTAATCGTACTACTTAATTTACGGCAATTCTTTGCTGGACTGAGTGTTTGAAGCGGCAAATCTTATTGTTAAACACTTTTACACATCTGAATTCCTCTTTTCGTGAAAACTCGACGTTTTCCTTCTGTCACAGGTTTATATCAAAGGGATTCTCTACGTCCAGCAGAAGGGAAATGTTTGTCACGATATTCCAGAGTGAAATTGTTTATTGTGGAAGCGCCAGCGTTCCTTCGTTTATTTTGCATGAAAATCTGCTTCTTGAGATTGTTTGCCGACGTAGGTCGTTGACGTCGTCGGGTCTTTACTATTCACCACCACTGCGACGTCATTCAGTAGAAATGGCTGCCAGGCATGAAACTTCATGTTGCTGTTGCGCTGCGCCCTCATCGACAGTAGCTAACGCTAACGCTTGTGATATCAGCTGTATCCGCTACATTTGCATTCAGACGGCTGTTTGACTTTGTCTTTCAAATCTTTCTTCACTATATTGACTTGCCCACTACTGTGCAAGAAACATGATTTGACACCGTTTCCAAATCGCAGCTTGTGAATACGCCTGTGCCATAAAGAATAGATGTCTACGCGAACCGAACCCCACACCTGAATTTTTTTTTCGCAAACTCAGCGGGTCGGTTCGTAATAAAAAGTTGAGGAGAAAGGTCATGGCTTAAAAATAGTTCTGAGGAAAAATGTGAGCGGTACATTATACATAGATCCGCGTGTCTTCGGTACTGAGGATTGAAACTGGAGGCACAGAAATTTTCTTTTGCTCTGAGTACTCTTCTCCAAATACTGCCGGGCTATCCGATTTGTAGACTTGTGAAGAATCATTGGATAAAAGCTCACCTCCCGATGTTCTCAATCGGCGCTGCTTCCGTAAACTGAATCTTCCAAGACCGCAAAAATGAAGTTATGCCCTTTTCACTCGATTGCAAACTCATAGTATGCTGGCTGAATCAGTCCAATTGAGAGTGATTTGCATAAATTGAAAATACGCAAAGCCTTTTCTGAAACTATACAAATTGTCATAAGTGCTACGAACACTAGATGTGTCAAAAACATTAGTAGTATAACGCATGTTTGAGAGATTGAGAGGTACATATGTGCTTCAGGTGAATCACATTTGTCATGTTACCTCATTTCCTCTTTTTCATGATAATGAAATCTCCCTTAGGAAAATCTTCCAGGAAGAGGGAGCCGGTGGGAAAGATGTTCGTGTTTTTCTGCAACACATTTGTTTTTAAAACACTACCTGGAATGGATATTTCTAAACTCTATTCACTCACAATGCTTGCTCTGCTTTAATGTTTTAGGTTGTAAAGCTTCCAATTGAACTTTTGCCACGTGTTAATTTTTCGAATTTATTTCATTGAAGCAGAAACCAATTTAGATACGTATGGTATATTATTAGACTACCATGTGTCGCCTTCCTGCTGGTAATTGTTTTACTCCATACGCATGGAACCCTGCCGGTTTATTGACGAACAACTTCAACACTTCCGTTTTGAGATGGCCTTACTTATTGTGATTTTTTTCTTCCACGTGTTTCCGATGAAAGGGAAAGAAATTGTATTCTGTAATAGCAATGCCTGGACATTTCGTTGCATGGGATATCGAACTCTAATAATCCTCCAAATAATTTTCCTGTGTGATTTTTTGAAGGCATCCTTGGCCGGGATGGATGGACAACGTAATCAGCCCTGCTTACCCCTTGGTTTGCAAGCCATACAATCCGGTTGAGGTTCCTTTAGAAACTTCGAGATTTCGTAGGCAAAGTGATCCCAGCGTTGAGCTATGTAGGGGACATATTGTGGGTAACGTTTCGGCCACACTTTCGCACCTTTCCCAATATGTTAGAACGCTTTGCAGCAATTGTGTATGAGCACTGGAACTCCTCTACGAAATAGTGAGTGGTGCTCGATGGTCCGACTTCTGTGGCTACTTTTAGCCCATCCAAATCACTGCTAGGTGAACTTTGCGGAGCGGTTCCTTCTCAAGCCCATCGTTGTCTCCCTTGACTTCCTGGGACCAACCTGTTCTGGAGTAATATACAGGACTCCTTACTCTATTACACAGCAAAAATTTCAGGATTGGAAACTGTAGCAGAACGCCCTAGTCAAACCCCATTGAAGTCATGCAGTTCGTGCCCTATGTTTCAGGCTTCATACTCTAAAGGAATTGTAACGAAATCGAATGAGCGATAAATACTTCAGAAGAGCTTTCGCTACCCTACTGAAATATTGTCGAAAGAGAAATGGAGGAGCTTCAGCAGACGTTTTACTAGGCGACGAAAAAATATTCAATCGGAAGGTTTACAACCTAATACTACTACAACACATATGTATTCGCATAAAAACCCGCCGTAACGGCGAGGATTGGGATTGGTTGAACTTGATTCAGTGAGACCCAGATACAATTAAAGAGTTACGTATCGACCGATACCCTTCGAACGTTTGACTTCCTCGGTTGGTTGTAGAGACACGTTGTGATTTGTTCAAAAAAAAATCCCTGTGCAACTGATAGGTGAGCTTCCAGCCGCGGTAAGACACTTATTGTTCTCGTTTGGTTTCAGTTCGATTTACGAACCGGTAGTATGCCCACCTTTTTCATGCCTCCACTTCAATAGCTTTTCGTTTGGGGGAGATATAGAGGAGAACAAACAGGCGTATTCTGCTGCGAAGCGAACATTGGCGCGACCCAACTCGCTCATAATAGAGTATTTACTAGCGCGACTGCGTACTTCACGATTCTAAACTGCTATTCACCCGGATTGGCTATGGAGTGAATTGAATTTCTGTAGATTGCCTCCAGCGACAGAGAGGTTTTTAGAAAAGTCTGGTGGTGCTTTACCATTGCAACGACGATGGAGCAAAAATGGTGTTCTGACGAAACTGAATGAACCGCCTTTTGGAACAACGCCTTTGTTTGTCCACGATTTCTGCAGCAGTCAAGTGAAAATTAGATGGCAGGTGTCTATTCGTTGGAAGAAAACTGAAAACTCTCGCTTCGGTTGTTTTAATTCACTTTTTTGTGATTCTAAGTGTTTGAAGTAGATTTTTGACAAGAGAAAAGAGGTTCTTCAGCTAGAAGCAGGTACTGTATTATTAATTGCTGTTCTAGAACATGGCAGGCGAAGAAGGAGTCAAAATTGTGTTTTATTCCAATCCCAAAGGACAACATTTTTCGAGTGGATTCAAAAATTCTCGGCACATTCCTTTAGCTCTGTTCGTTTCGTTCTTAACCTAACGAACCTCCACCGCTGGCACAGCGCTAACCATAAATGCTCTGAGTATTTTTGCAGTCGACTCTAGACATTTTTTGAGACTAAATAGCAACTCCCTAACTTGAAAGAGTGGCTTAGAACGAAGGCGAGCACTGCGAAAAGTTGAACGTCACAATAGGAGGCCACGAGACAGTACTTTAACTTCAGTTTTATGCAAAACGTTTCATAATTATGCACCACTCACTTCTTTTACGGTCCATGGTTCAGTTTCCTATAAAGGAAGTTCTCTCTTGAACGCTTAGAGCGACTCCGATGTCCCCTCCTACCGCTTTTCAATTGAGTATTTCCAAGGTCTGCCGTAGAGTGACGTAGAGCTGGCCGTTCCGATAAGGTCAGAGATCGTCCACATTGAACTCGACCTTTTCGGAGTTTTCGAGCGCTTTGTGAGCTAAGTGATAGACCTTTTCTAAGCGATGATACTACACATATAATAATTTCCAAATTTCGGCGAAGATGGTTCACCTCGTTCTCCCACAAAATGAAGTTAATGTCGTTTGAAATGCCACTACTTTGCCATGTAACACGCTCGGCACTAGGCGTGACGATCGGACGTAGAGTAACGAAAAATTGGTGCGTGTTGTCACAGCTTTGTAGCATCTTGAATTACTACTCCTTTTCGTCACATAAATTTCTTGGGTGATCGATCAAAACATTAGTGAGGCGTCAACATGAATACGGCCTGTGAAATCCTATATGCAAGCAAACGACTCGTAAAATATCACCTCATTTATCACTGTTCAAAAGGCGCTACTGCGTATGCTGCTTAAATACTAGTTGTTTTTATGCTTCCTCTGATTACATAGTTTTTCGGACCGTAAGTGAGTAATTGAAGTGCTCCATATAGATCGAGCTTGGCTCTAAAAGCGTCCACCTAGCCGCAAACGGTCTGTGAAAACCCCTTTCTGAACGCACGTTTTTTGTACGCTTGAAGAGAATTTGGCAGACTTTTCCATTACTACCCGTGAGCAAGTTTTTATGCGTTTGACATGGATTACTAATGTGCAAGTTGAAAAAAGCCGTCTTTTACTGCAGTAAACGAAAGTGTTCTGTATTCGGAGCCCTCTATGTATGAGCATTCTGGGGTGAGATTGGATGACTACTAGGTAACTTGTCGCTAGATGATATAGGACTCGCTCCACGGAAAAGCTCTAGATCCACGGTTTCGCGGTATGGTCTGCTTTCTTATCCATGATCTGGAACCTTTTTCTTCGTTTTGAGCGCTATAGAAAACCACGTCATATCGATTGCATTAAGCACATAAGCGGTATGACGTAGTATTGGAACGAGTGCCACGAGATGTTATTAGGTTGTAAAGAAAGTTCTGTCATTTTCTGCAGCATATATTCAAAACGCCATAACTCGGCTCATGTCTCACCGTTTCTCTTCATTTAACTACCATTCGGAAGATCACATTATTGTCTGTGGAATGCAGTATAAAGTGTGCCGCTATCGCAAAAGTCTAAAGATAGGAATTCAGTCAAATGTTCGAAGGCGGATTCGACATCGTGTTGGTATTAGGATCCTCTCTTCCTTGGGAAGCCATATGAACGTTTGAAATTTGGCAGATAGTTAGTACGAGGTCTGGCAATTTCGACGGACGAAGATGAGTTTCAATGTGTGGTTGGTTTGAATTCTGGAGATGATATTTTAAAACACGTGGATTTGCGTTGCTGTAAAATGTCAAATGGACTCTATGGTTTCTAGCTTCGGTTGAATCGTTTTGAATGTTACATATATTCACGATGTTCACTTCCTTCTTTATCGTTTGGTGAAGAGCAAGGAACAAAAGGCGCACTAGTACTGCTGCAGTTCATCATAACGTCACCATTGTCTTCGTGTCGTGATACTCTTGTTTCTTAACCGTCTCAGAAGGTTCGTCGTTGTGTAAAAAACGGGAAAATCTCTTCTTATCATAGTATAATATCCGTTCTTCGTCGTAGGTTAGAAGTCCTTATGAAAGTGGCTCCGCAAAATCCATTTCAATTGATGAACCCGTAACACTCATTCGCACTAGGAGCAGAGGGTCCGAATGTCGAATATTTTAATTAATCCAGATCTTGAGACATTCGCGATAGCGTCACACTTTATACTGTCTTCCCTAGAGAAAGATGTGCTCTTTCGAATGGGGCTTGAATTAAGGAAAACGGCTGGACATGAGTAGAGTTATGACGCTTTAAATATAATGACAGAACTTTCTTTACAACCTAATACCAAAGCAAATTGTTGCGCTAGTTTTTTATTGTCTATACATTTTCATGTTGTAGTATGTCAGTACGTTTACGTAAATTTCTGTATTCGATTCATGAGAATGCCTTCCACCGATTGTCATCAAACGACCGTTACAGCCTTGAAGATTGTTTAAGGAAGGTATTTATTTTACAACGTTTCTATGTTTGTATCCCAATCAGTTACAATCGGGGATGTCTTTCTCGATGCTCGTGACGTCTTCTTTCGCTTGGTGCTGCTCCCGCTTCGCTGAGCTACCACACTTCCATCTTGTCTCGAACTAGAGCTCAACGTAGGGTGACAGTATTGCCCTCGATCGCAGGTTTTTAAGCGCCACTTCCTTGCATGCCACTATCGCTCAGTCATTTGACTGGTTTCCCTCATCAGTGTACCACCCTTTTCGGTTATTTCTAAGCTAGGCAAAGGTTTCTGCCTGGGACAGGATTGAACCCGTATCATCTAGATCATGAGGTTTTTAACCTCTCGGTCATCGCGTCCTCTCTTTGAGAATGTTATGACAAGTTTTATTACTGTCATTGTTTATAGATCTTGGTCTGTTCCGAGCTCCTTTCGCAAATCGGGCGCGCGTGGTGCAGTGGTAAAAGCGCTGCTGATACCCGCAAGGTCGATCGATCCTCGCACGGGCAACCAAGCCTTCCATCCCTCCCCGGTCGGTGAATTGGTACCGGACTTGCCTGAGAAGGTAAAGACACTGACTTGGTAGCGGCTGTTCCCCGCAAGTCATTATCTTGGCCAAGTACGCATTCACCAAGCCTCTACGATTCTGAACTGAACGGCGCGTCCTTCGGGGTCTTATCAACGCTGACACCTTTACCTTTTACCTTTATCCTTTGCAAATCATGGACCATGTGACGCGCACTATAGCGCCTCTACAGAGCTCAGGAAAATGTGATCATCCTGAGGCCGAATGCTCGTGTCTTCCGAACTAAAGAGATCTCCACGCGCCAGCGAGCTGAGAGGCGCCGAATTGGGCACATGTCCCCAGCATTTGGCCCCTGGATATCCTCAACGACCTTTGGCGATGTCGCTAGTGCCGCAGTGGACTCTAAACAAATGAATTTAGTTTCCACCGACTAGAGGATGGGGAGACAAGCGATTTCTTACTGAGTCAATTCATGACTTTGAGATTTCCGCGTAAATGTTTTATGCAGTTCTCTCTCTTTCGATTCGGTATTTTGTTTGGTTCGGAGGACAGCTGGACGAGGGACGACGGAAATTGCCGAAAGTCCGGCAATTGCTCCAGTGCTATCGAATACGGGTGTGTCGTGCTTTTTCGAATGTCGATCCTCTCAGCGAGGTTTAATGACTCGAGTTGATGGCTTGTTATCCGGGCAGCATCGACTTTAGTAGAATTGTCTTCCGAGGGCCCATGTGATTGTTCAGTTTCCGAACGTCGTCTACGTTTCTAAAGTTCCTGTTGGTTTCTGAATGATTTCGACTTTACTGGAGAAGTTCTCGAGCTACAAAGCTTATTGAGGGAGTATCTCAACAGGAGTAACACTGCCGATCGCCTCCTAAACAGTTGTAGCACCGAGAGCCTATTAACTGACCCTTCACAGCCAGTGCCTTTCGATTTGAGTTTAGCCGATTTTTGGACTGGTTTATTAATTTGGATCGATCCACAGCAATCAATAAAAAATTGTGCTCTTAACTTTTTGTTGTTTTCTTTGCTCCGAATGGAACAACTTTTTTTTCAAAATCGTTTTCCCTCTCATACTACTGCTACTCGCCTATTACATAGCAACTGTTGTTGGTCTAAGTTTTCCGGATTTCTCGAGTTCTTTGTGACATTTCTGAGGTCTGAGTTCGAGTTGCGCTCGTTTCTGGAATCTTTAAGTGGTATTCCCAGCTTTTTCTGCTGTCTTCAACTTTCTCAACTAATGAGCACCAGATGCGTACTTTGAGCTGTCTTTAGTCGGGATGTTGAGGAAAATAAGAACTCGTAAAAGAGTCAACAACATGTCAAGCTTAAAAAGCACTCGAATTGTTCGCGCCAAAGTTTGAGGAGGATGGAAAATGTGAAAAAGGAAAGACTGACTGATGGGAAGTCACGAATCTGCTCGAACGGTGTTAACTGGCTCCCCGCGGATGGTCGATCTCGTTAGCCAAATCTCATTAATTGTAATATTCTTAAGTGCAGTTGCTCTGTCAAAAAAAGGCCCCTTTAAAAGAATTTTCCATCAACTTAACCGGGAAGTAAATGTTTCACGAAATTCCTCATCTTCCTACTCAATCACCTCTAACACATCCATCCCATTTCTCCTCTGCTTTGTCCTTCGTCCTCTGCGTTGTCGATCAATGAGCCCCTTGCGTAAAGTGATTATAGCTAGTATGAATAGAGTGACGGACATGCCTCCTCGTTGTCGCGCACGCCCCGCCCATATCTGGCACTGAGTTCGAGCCGGACGCGGTCAGTGAATCGTGTGAATACTTATTTGTTCATCAAGAAACGTTTGTTAGTTTGATTGTGACGTACAGGCGTCCTTCCACCGGGGAACTCTGTTCGGTGAATCTTTCGGCGAATATTTGATATGTTCATTACTAATTTACCCGTCGAGCTGTTCAAATGTCTCTTGTGTCGATGACAATTTTATGGGATTATTCAATGGGAGAATATGAGTTGTGAGCTTCGGAATCAATTTGATTTCAAGAACGTTGTTCAGAATCTACCCAGAATTAATTGAGGCGATAAAGTATTGATTAACATTTTCTGTACTAGGCAGCGCTAGAAGCTGTCGTCTGGCAATCGTTCCAACGTGAAGAAAAAAAAAAGATTCCGTAATAACTAGCCGTTGTTGCCAAGAAAATCCTGAGGCAGAATTGGGCTAATTGCTTCCCGAAAAGCGAGTCACTCCATCCGTGCTATGCTTCAAGCAGGCTCGAGAGGCTCGCATAGCCGTTTAGAGCCGTCCCCAGCCTACACTGAGCACGGCATGGACGGCTATTCGGAGTGATGAATAGCAGATAAGCTGCCGTTCGATTTACTGTCTCATTAAAGGCCAATTCCGGCGTTTTAGCTCGCGCGTGTATCTAACCCGGCCGTCAGCAGGCAAAATGCAGCATTTGGGATAAATAGAGTGCCTACAGTAATGGCTGCACGCGAGAGTGTAGGCAACTTCTTGAATGAACGTGACGTCAGAATTTCAGCTGTTTGTTAGCATTTGTTTCCAATCTCAAGTGATTTTTCTTGTGTCCTCTTGTCGTGCAGTTAATTTTTAACCGATTTTGATCCTTATCTGACCCAGTGTCTCTGTGGTGAGCACACATATTTGTCCAACTCTTATTTTTTAGCGAATTTCGGGCTGTCCATTCATTATTTATCCACTTTGCTCGGCCGTCGTACTGTTGCTTGTTTTATAAGTTCACCTGCTTTGAGTTTTTTCCTACACTTGATATCATAGTGTTTAGCAACCCCTATGGAAGTGTGGTCGTCACGTTCAAGGTCGCCATTCATTTTATTAATGTTCTTTTGTCCACGCATTTCATAACCTTACCTAATCGCTCGATGACCTATCGTTTCAATTATTTATTTTTTCTCCAAATCCGATTATTTATTTTATCAGGGATCGTCCTCAATTTTCAATGATTTTCAACCACTCCCAACTGCTTGGTATTAGATGCTGGGATTCGGAATATTGTCTATTTACGGCTTCCTTTATCTTGACCTATTCTTACATAGATGAAAGCAAATAAGCCATCAGATCGTGAACAGCTCCTGTCTTTACATTCCATCGAAGGGTTCTATGACCCAGAGCTCCTTTTCTTCTAGTATTAATCGCTAGACGACATGAATAAGAAGAAATAAATAAGTGACGAATGGTAGGGTGAAAGCTAAATTGCACACCACGTCATTCAATCATTCGTAATTATATGGTCCTATTTTGCAAATCCAACATTAATTGAAAGAATAAAGCGGAGAAGAACACAGTTTCACACTTTGGAAGTATTTTTTCCAAAGTGGCAATAGGATTTGCCTTCTATCATGGAACCGGCTTTAGATCACTATTTGATGACCGTGCTGCCGTTCGAAACATGCCTTGAAAATGTCTACGTGCTGTTCGCAAATATTTAATTTCTAGAGGAGGAACCTCTACATGTTCTTGAGCATGTCAGCGCACCACGTTTTTGTCTGCAACCGATTGTTCTGAACAATTCCATAACCTGTTCGTTTGGTCCCTTTTGTAGAAACGCTTAAATCGCTTTCATACTCTGAGGTAAAAGTTGGACGCTAGAAGGTTGCTGTTTGAACTATCGGACATCGATCAGGAAATTGTTCTCAGTTGGAACTTCATTTTGTTTTTGAGGTGCTGATCACAAGCCTAGCGTTCACTTTCCTAATTCATGCTGAGGACCATATCGTGAACTAGTAGTGATCTGGTCGGAATCTGAGAAAAGCTTTGTCTGCTATGGTAATTTGGGTAGGTGATCTTAAGAGTGGTGTGTTTCGCATTTCGCTCGAAGGCCATCCGTGTAGTAGATAAGGGTGTCTCGGTCGAGATCACCGATTTGGCTGAAAAGTAACCTATGAAAGTAATCAACATGCAGATTACGTTTCGGTCATCACGTTTTCGTGCGAATACATACCTCTCACCGCTTTCGACTCAGTCACCTCAGTTGCAATCCCTAAGCGCGACTTTCAATCGGAATTCGAAAGGCGGGTCGCTACCTACAACAAATTCGTAAGCTTCTCTTCTTCGGTCCTTCCTTTAGAAAAATCTGTGCAGTTTCGAAAGCTGGAATTCTTGACTGTTTCAACCTGTTACTTGAATCTTTCTTCACCTTGAACATTATTGAGTACTGGGGGGTTTTTGGGATTTTTCAATATTTTCGCATCCTTCTTGGACGACTTTATCAACTGCTTTAGACGTGGAGTTCTTTATACAAAGTATCTCAATTTGATCTAAACCCCTGAATAGATGGGTTCTATTGTCAGCAAATGGAATTTTATAGTCCTGTATACATACAAAGCCTAGCAATAGTTCCATAGATACCATCTCGACCCATTCGAAAAGGCGTTGCACATGAGTTTTAGCTGTCCAGGGTGGTAGTGTCCTCGTCTGGTCTCGTCCCAATGTTAGTTTTCTTTTTGAAATCGACCGTGAAATAGCTGCTGGCCTTTTTCGTTCGAACGACTAACCAGGGAAGTGTTCTCCTTTTCATCGAGATTATTTCAATTCGTTGTCAGACATATCGTTGAATCGTTCGAAACAAGGATCAAATGAAAAATTTCACTTGCGAAGTTACGAAGAACGGAGCGCTGGTCTTTGATTTTGATCGGTTTCGCCTCCTGCTCTGCTTCGAGATTCTTCAAGTTCTTCAAGAAGCAGTTGTCTAGCGCTCACAGAAACTCCTCGAGCTTTTCTTGCTGGAACTGAAATTGCAACTCTATTGAATACGAATGCACACTCAATTTAACTTTACTCGTACATATCAGAGGAGTTCATCACAATGTATTTATCCCTCAATATCAGGAAACTCTTCTAAACGGAGTTTAGACTGATTGATCGAAAAAGAGCCCTGGAGCGTTGACATAACAGGCGAAATATGCCCGTTAGCATTTTGGGTGCGGCGGCAACGCAGCCAAAAAGTGAGTACTCCATGTACTCTACGCGCCATTAAAACATTGATTAGCTGTGCAGTAGAAAGGCAGTAGCTTGATCAGCAATCTCCGAGTTTCTCTCTTTACTCCTTTATTCGTCATTTTTCCTGAGTCAGTTACCTTGAATTTCATTTGTTCTTCTCCAATTTCCCTAATCAGTGAGTTGATTATAGCGGTTGCCGCTAATTAGCTCTCTTGGGAATGCGTCCACCATCCCTCTTCCGCCTACAGTTGTGCGAGAATTGTGATGCATTCAGTTTTTCGAATGCAGTTGTGTTTGCGAAGTGTTTGAATAACCAACAAAAATGATTCGAAAAATATATGAGAATTGTGATGCATTCAGTTTTTCGAATGCACATATAAGTAAAAAGGGGTATAATCATAGTTGGAAGAAAAAATAGAAAAAGGAACTTCTCAGAATTGTTTGCGAAGTGTTTGAATAACCAACAAAAATGATTCGAAAAATATATGTAGCATTGACAGAAGAAAAACATTACCTCATAGGACCATCAGTTCCGATGTTTAAAGCTTGGAGAACGTGGGGGTTATAGTATAGATTATATAATAATAACAGCATCATGGACCAGCGAACAGTGCACCAGGGCCCAAATTCATGAACGGATGAGCGGTCTCCGAAACCGCGGCGTGGCCAGAACCAGACGGCAGAGTCGACGAGAGATCGCGTTTAACATAGTTTGGGATAAGTAGAGAATGATGCACGCCGCTCACAGGCTATAACTCTGGGTTTATTGGGGTTTACCAATGATGAATGTGGGCCCAGGAGTGGAGTAGTAGGAGCCACTGGCTGGACGCGTTGCTGATCAACAATCTGATCATTCTGTAGAGGAGATCTGGAGAAAAAAGTGATCGTTCAAAGTATTGCACAGTAGCTGGGAAGAGAGATAACGCAGGGTTAGCACAGCATTAATTGAGCAGTCAGGTCACTTTAGCTTAATTGTTCATCACAAGCGTCGATTTTCTTGTGAGTATTCATTTATTTTATGTGATGCTTGCAAGACATTTCCAGTTCTCATGCACTACCCATAGTGATCCGTTCGGGCGTGATGAAAGTGGACATAGCATCATAGCCGGCGTAGTGTTACCGTCCCACTGCATTTCTTCTCTCAGTCCTACACTCCGTCATACCTATGTCTTTCTCCAGTCGCTTCACCGATTCCTTACTCTCCCATCCCTTGTAAAATTAGTGCGTTTATCTGCAGAGCTATTCATGACCATCCAACGACGTAAAACACAAAGAACATTTCCTAGGCGAGAATTACGGTTCAGGTCGACTACGGATTTCCTGTTCTATCGACACAAATTATGTGGAGAGGAACATGAGCTACTCACTATTAATACTTAACTCAATCAGTCACCTCAGTTGCAATCCCTAAGCGCGACCTTCAATCGAAATTCCAAAAGCGGGTCGCTACGTACAACAAACTCGTAAGCTTCTCTTCTTCGGTTATTCCTTTAGAAAAATCCTCTGTCATTCAAGATAGACATTTAGCGGTCACCTAATTTCTAGACTCTTTATATATTGTAAACGTATTTTTCGTATTACTATATAAAAGTAACTGGACGAACGCTTCGAGTTTTCCTCTGACGTTGAGGCTGATTACGAGAAGCTCGTTCACCACTTCATACTACCTTATTCTAGTTAGAGTTAATTAAACGTGCAGTTGCTGCGAAGCCAGTGAATGAAAAACAGAACGTGCCTGGCTTCCTGCTCGCTGATTTGACGAGTTTGTTTTCTCCTCTATTGCTAATAAAAGCAATATAAATTATTGCATTGGTGACTAACACTGCTTTTGTGAGAGAACAATGACGAGTTTGTTTTCCCAGGCCATCAAAGTAGACTTGCTGGCAGTGTCCACGCCGCTCCGCGCGACGAGCGCGACGCAGCAGTGGTGGGACGGCGCGACGCGCGAATGCCGCGCTCGTCGCGCGGCGCGGCCAGAAGTGCTCGTCTATGTCCACTTTGATGGCCTGAAAATCAGCGATAAGCAAGACTTTCAGTAACGCTTTGTACACCACCTCGTAGAGCGTATCGTCTTCTTTCAGAAGCTTTGTGAGATTTACCAAAACGATTGAAACTGGAGATTTCACTCCCCGGAGAAAACGAAGAAGTTTCTCCTGCAAAAAAATTTAAAATTGAGTATTCTGTAAAACTAAACATACTATATTAGAGAGCTTCCATGATAAGCTTACAGCGGTCCCTTGAAAAAAACGGCACGAACTTTCTTACCAACCTAATAGTTGTAGGTTTATTTGTGATCCGGTCCTCATATCGATTTCCGGAAGCGTGCGATAGCATTTGAGTGACAAATGAGAAAAACATGTATGGAAACAGGAAATATATTTATTAGGAGAATTGAGAAGAAAAGACGCCTGTTTCGCCTCTAAACCCTATACAGGCAAAGTAAGTGAATAGAAGAAGAAGCACTCCTCGAGGCTCATCAGTAGGGTAAGGAGTGTGTGGAGAGCTATGCTGCGAGCGGTTTATATACGCCCTGAAGATCACAAGAAAGGGAGAGAGGAGTGATCAAAGGAAGAAGATGATCTACGAGTAGCGAAAGAATTAGTCATAAATGGAGAGAAGTAGGTCTCGAACTAAGATTTTAATATTTTTGTTTTGTAGATATTCTAATAAAAGCAATATAAATTATTGCATTGGTGACTAACACTGTTTTTGTGAGAGAACATTGAGATCAACAAAGAAAATCGACCAGAGGGCAGGCGGTTAAAATTGAATAATTCGTTGGGGTTGAGGTAGGTTTGAATACTTCGAATATTGGCTCGCTCATTCGTTTACGCAGTAAATAGTTGTAGGTTTATTCGTGATCCGATCCTCATATCGATCTCCGGAAGCGTGCGATAGCATTTGAGTGACAAACATCTTCAATAGCTCGATCTAGGTGATGCTCGGATTTATGACAGCAGTGACTTTCGACGACTTGTGGAGAATTGTCGTTTTGGCGTTGTTTACCTCGCAACGACCGACTCGTTCGTGTAGCATTCGCAGTAGTGTTTATTTATTCCCGCTGGCGTTGTGTTGTGTTGTATGGAGTCAGAAAACGGACAACTTCGCGGTCAAGCACGTCGGGGACCATAGGATATCCCTCAATTTGTCTTGAAAAGTCTTCCATCGATTAATGGTCTTCCAATGATGGCAGGAAAAACGTGCAGCTTCCCTAAAGTAAGCTATCTCAGCGACTACGTATTCTCCGTTGTCAATAGTACAGCCTTTTTCCCAGAGTCGCTTCTGCGCTTCACTAACCCTGTGCTTTGCAACTGAATTCTCATCAAGGGACATGTTGGTCTGTATGTACAAACCCACTCGCACATTGCTGACGCCAGCCCTTGAATCTCAATTGTTTCCAAGATTTTGTAAAGGTGATTGAGAGCGCACAGATGCAATGGTAAAGTGGCGTTACCTTTCTCCTCATAGTCAAGCGATTGATCCTAGACCAAACTAACCATTTCTTCCAATGGTCGTGTGAAATATTTTTTTCATCCATACTTGTTTTCAACTCTTTACTCGGAAATCGTTACTCGAGAATTTCTTCTTAACCCGGTTGCTCATTATCAGGCTCTGCATCGCACACAGCCACCGCCTTCTTCTAATGTTACCAGTAAAAAGACACTGTTTTGTAGTGTACGTGTGCTAAACGCAAATATTTTTTACTTCACATTCACAAAGTAGCATTATAATATGTGTATGCAATATGTAACGCTGGTACTGCTGCAATTACGAGCTTCAAAGAAAGTGCTAAAGATTTTCTAGTTCGACTTTGTTTCCCAATTTTTAAGATTTCGAGACTGTTGCTACACTTCTTTGATGGACCACTATTTGTCATGCTCAAGTGTGATGTACTGCCTTTAAAGGTGAAGTAATCGGACGCGTGTTTGGATAAACGTCTGCGGGATAATCTGTCTGCTGTCTCTGAATAAAATAACATGTTTGCGGAAGGTTCTATATTATGTTCGACGGTATTCGCCCATACTCTAAGATTTTTCTAATCTCCTTTATACAAAAAAATGCGAAAAAATGAAAGCTTGAAGGAAGTCTCTCGAAATACGTTCCTATCACGTCCGGCTCTCGATAAATCTTGGCTTGTAAATGTGTGAAAATGTAAGAAGTCTAGTACCAGCAGCACGACCAAGATTGATATCAACAATTTATTCGGCTTGAGTTTCGGGCTCCTCGTCTTTTTCATTTCGCGGAAAAAGTCGAGTTCAACCTTAAAAACTATCTACTAAACACTGCATCAAATTTCGTCGCAAATCTATCGATATATTTAACAAACCGCGCACAACCTGTATTGATGCAAACCGTGGTAATGTTAGTGATACCTCAGCTAATCGCGCATAAGAATCTGTTTTACATACGGTGCTTGCTTAGTATTTGCAGGATAATTTTTCGATTCGGGTAGCACTACGAAATCGGTTACTCATTCTCAGGATTGGAATGTTCCTTCCTTATCTCATTCTTCAGTCACATTACTCGACTTGAAAACTATTAGCAACTCTTCATTTCGTTACCATCCACCATTCACGTAGACACCGCTCGCTGTTGACCGACGTAGTTCAGCTGGGGAAAGAGGTCATTATTTATGAACCACATAAAAATTAGAAGCTGAGTGATCAACCAATTTGTCAATCCCTGTTTCGTGAACGGCGTAAGTGCTCTCCTGGGTGCTGTTCATAACGAATTCCTTCATTTCACGTAAGGTCCTTGTTATACCTTCGCTCACCCCCCAGCGTAACTCGTCCATCCAGTATCAGATACCGTGGGCCTAGACACGTTTGTACGAGTTATCATGGTGACGCCGGCGTGGTGAACTCGTACAAACGTGTCTGGCTCCACGGTGTCTGATACTGAATGGACGAGTTACGCTGGGGGGGGTGAGCGAACGTATAACAAGGGCCTAAGGGAGCTCGCGACCACGTGCAGATATTGTAACAACAGAAAGAAACGATTTCTTTGTTTCCGATGGAAAACTTTGTTGTTTTCTTCGTCGTAAAATTCTTTTTCGATAGTGATCTGCAGTGATTCGGAGGATGTGTATGAAAATACCACGAAGAGTCTTTTAACTCGTCTCTTCTATTTACATACATTGCAGTTGCATGCGTTCTCTTTTGCTCGAGCTGCACGTGATCACCTGTTTAAAACACATCCCAGCAGCAGCATTAGCCCGTTATTATTTAATGACCTATATTTAGTAGGTATTTTCTCTATCGATTGGTATTGGCGCATTTTCCCCTATCCCCAGTAGACAATGGCAACTGTTGTTATGTGCTACGTGAATGATCTAGTCTCTACTCGCATTTTATTCGTCTTGCCCGAATTCAAAGGAGAAGCACTTGCTACTCTACCGGTTTTCGATTTTCTGTAGGCTGACAATGTATGTATATCCGAAATTCAAAAATTATTCTAAACTCTGAAGAAGACAGATGGGAAAGATGTATTTATTTATTTATTCATTTATTTATTTCTATGACGCACGACTGACCTGACCTCTCGTTCTCAAATTATCAACTTAATCTATGTCCTAGTTCAATGTTGCTTGTTTGTAGTCTTTTAAATGTGAGGTGTATATCATTTAGTCCGAATTCCTTATTCAGACGTAATACTTTCGATTAGTTTAGCGTCTTAATCTAAAGAGTAAAGTAAAATCAGAAACACAAAGAATAGAAACCAATCCGTTTCTGTCAATGTAAAACAATGTGAGGCTTTTGATTCGCTCTTTTACAAATCACAGTTAAACAGCAACCATTTTTACCCTATGATGTTTTCTCGTTATCGAAATTCTCAGTCAGACCACGTTGCTCGAAAGGGGAAGTACAGTACCGGACATACAGTAGTTCGCCAAAAGATATGTCATCTTGCATTTTTGAGTGCAGATCGCTGAAATCGAAAGAATTTTATTCCAATTGACAGTTTGAATGACTCTTATTGAAATGAAACTAATATGTACCCTTGTTGGGAATTCTCGATTTAAAAAAATTAAATTTATTTTCATATGAATTTTCAAACAAATGTAGCTTAGGAGCCACTATGAATCTTAGCATCAACTCATTAAAAACCATAGATTTTTCCGCGTGAATTTTTTATGGTCAAAAAATGATGAAATCTTGAGACAGTCTTTCATTTAAAATTCAATATCTCAGCAAATAAAAAATGAAATTGCATCAGATTCAGATATGTGATAGATTTTCTCTTTCTAAAGCGTGTCGAAGTTCCGAAAACTGTCTACCAATCACAGAGAAAGTAGCTTTTGAAATTGCATTTACATAAACGGCCGTTTTAAGAATACCCAGGGGGTATTTGACTCCAGAATTCTCTGGTGCAGAGAGACTTAGTAGACTTGTTGCTTGTTGGTCTCTCACTAGTAGCATGACAAATCCCACTCTTGGGCAGAAAATTGTCTTCTAGTTGGAAATGGTGTATGCCTCATTATTTCCGCCACCGTGCACTATGCGGGTTAGTGCAGTAGTTTCAATCGGTCTAACTAGAAGAGAATTTTCTGCACAAGAAGGAGAGGAGGAGAGCCGTCGTCTCAGTAGCATAGTTGTTAATGCACAGCCCCGGTTAGGCGCGGGACGCGTGTTCAAATCCCGCCTGAGCCGTGATTTTCCGATGAACCTAGCACTGCCATTACAACATCATATTCTAGTATACATAATAGTATCCGCGAAAGACCGTAAAAAAAACTAGACCTTCGAGACGTCAGATTCGTAGTCAGTGTCCCTAATTAGATGAAGGGTTAGCGAGATCGGTGATTCTAACCCAACCACCAACTTAAACGATATGGGTGGTGCTCGGCTAGAATTCGGAAATCAAACGACTTAGTCGTTTCCAGAATGCAAAATAACTACCCTGAACGAAGTGTAAACAAAATCGGTGATTTCACGTGAACCATCCTCTAGCCTTGCAAGCGACATGAGTGGTCCTGGGCCGAAATTCGTGGAACGGACCTTACATTCGTGATCAGTGTCCTAAATAACTCCTATAACCGGAATATCGAGGATTTTTTTTGACCTGACCCTACCCTCGTTCTTGTGGTTGTGGCAATGAAATCAACTTTGTTATGAGTTGCCTGCGTTGATCGGCATTGTTTTTGATCTTGTTTTTAAACTACCCGTCCTCGCGGAATCCACAAACGTGATCTTAGTTACTCCCGTCTCCCATGGAGTTAAGCGGCGGCCGAGTTCGTCCGCAGAGCCAATCACTTTGCTCCGTTTGTGGTGATAATTAGGATTCGTAAAGAATGTCCTTCATCACGTTTCTCTTTCGAGATCTGCACACTTCCAGAGATTATTGTTTCGTTCTGTGCTCGTCGCATGTCTCTTTGTGAGCATACTCATTTAGTAGTGGTTGTGGTCATGTTGATGTCGTTGCAATCCATTTTTGGGCGGATTGCGAGACGAACACTCGCGGAAATCAGCTGATTAGATTGAGAGCACACAGGCGGATTGGCCGAGTAGCTCAGCGCTGCGGTGTTAGGCTACCCGACCAGCTGGTGGACTGCTGAAAGGGCGCCAATACGTTTTAGTGACTCGTCTGATGTGCTTGACGTACGCCAGATGTCGGCGCGAATTGAATGTCTTTTCCACATCCGTAGCACTCCATCAATTGAATGTTTGATTACAGATGCTCTTAGAATCAGGTTTGCCATTACGCTATTCCATTGAGGTTATCTGAATTTTTTTTTGCGTATTATTAAGACTTCCTGTAAGAGCTACAATGTCGAGCTCTGATGGTTCGCTCACGTAAACTATTTATGTGAACCATTTTTACAATGTTTCTGTGACTGAAACCATTTTTGAACAAATTAATAAGAGGTTTTGGCAGAAGGCTTGATAGGCTTGTCGCCCTATTCTGTTTATTGCCGTATCTAATGTGTGAAAACTGGTTTTCCCTCAATTTCAAATCAACAGCATCGTGTCAAACGTTGCCCAACAAGTTGTATAAGTAGCAAATTTTCGAATTCGAATTTCTTTCGTCGCATTCTTCAATTCTGAACCACCCTCTATAAAGATCATTTTTGAAAATTTTCTCCTGCTTTCATTGTTTCGTAGAAACTGACCAACTTCTGAAGAGATCAACGGGTTGGTAGTTGAAATGGTGCCCATTTGGCCATTTCGATCTGGGAACCGATGAATATGGACATCATTGATGATTGGATCAATATACATTTCTCCGAATTTCAGTTGTGCACCTGTTTGTAATGCAGACACTCTTCCAAGCATATAGCTGTCAAATAGCCCGCAAGAGTGCCGCTTGTCGATCAACTGTCAAAACCTAGGTGCACTTTGTGATGAGAGAGAAGAAATGGGAACAAAAACTCGTAGTTTTTGGGAACGAATATGGAAGGGGCTGCAGTCTTTAGTACAATTGTGATGTAAACTTCCTTTCCTCTCATTTCATGGTGTCTCCTGAGCACTGCGTTTGCGCAACGAATAAAGAGGTGCTATGGGTAGGCTGGCGAACCAGCAGTGCCATTCTTGTTCTCCCGTTTGCGGAAGGGCAGTATCCTCTGAACCGCTGGTGTATCCAACCATTGATAGTGAGTAGCAGAATTGGCACGTCAGGAAAATAAACGGCATGCATCGAAGATGAAGGCGGGAAGTCACGTTGGCGGTGAACGATGACATACTATGTAGGTTCGATCTTGAATCGGCGATGTGTAAATGCCTTTTCCTTCAGATTAGAGGAATTAAATTTCGAGGTCCGGGAGTGGATCATGTGAAGCTTTTTTAACAAATTTGAAAAATCTACTTAAGTGAGTGTAGAGGCCATCATGCCTAGCGTTCAAGAAGAGAGAACTTAGGGAATACTGCTCACACAACTATTGGACGCTTTTGATTGAACTGTGAGCTCACCTACTGTACTCTCTTTGTGTTCCGCTTAGTATGATTTGTGACCCCTTCCTTTTTTCTGAACATTTTCAACCGAGCGAAATTCATTAGGTTGGACCAAAAGTCCTGTCGCTTTTCTAGTCCAACTTCACCCTTTGATTCCCAAGAAATAACGGACCGTTGGTCTCCTAGGTAAACTTGGTCCAATGGTTCGAGTATATTTATTAGCAATCCGTTTCAGGTGACAACAGAGTCATTCCCTGTTTATAGAAGCCGAAAACTGGAGACTCTTGCTTTTGACATTGTCCACTTTCTTGATAGTGTTCACTAAGTGAATGCGCTAAAGGCTCGCCAAGTGATCTTCAAGCGCAAGACGCAAGATCCAAACTATTGACTGTTTCAAATGTAATTCAATAGGGGCCAAAGTTTTGACGTTCTGAAAGATTTGCTTTAAAATGTGCGATTTTGCGTTGCGCTGCAGAGGGGGCCAGACCTGTTGCTGACCAAGTCGCGCCATTCGTTATTCCTCCCAGAAGGGCACAGACGTCGGACCGCTGACATTTGAAAACTACAGGGTTTGTCGAACCGAATGCTGCCGCATTTGTTTCGAATGTTCTACGGACTGCTCCAGAAACCGTCTTCACAAGTTGGTTCGAAAGTGTTTATTTTCTTGTTTTCTTTTCCATACCATCTCACATCCAAAATGGACGAGGTTGTACGAGTTTTGGAACATCATTGTCGCCGTTGACTTCAAGTATCTTCGTTATTGTTCTGTAGTCGCGCTGCTACTAGTAATGGCGTTGAAGGACACGAATTCACAAAATTTGAGAGTTCTTCCACCACTTAAACAAATACAAGGAAAGGTTCAATCATGCATTTTCGTAATAATTCGGATAAAGTAGTTGAATAGATTCAATTTAGTGCAGTGCTATCACAGTAGATGGCTCTAGTAAATGGAAACTAGTACGGACAAAAAGCACTGAAAAAGCGACAGGACCTTGGTTCAACCTAATAGCACCTTATATGCTTACCTTACCTTATCTCGATGAAAACCTTATGCTCCTCCGGTAGCCGATGCGTTAACAAGCCTTGACCGCCACGTGCCACGCATTCGTGTTCCATTGAGAATCGAAAAGGCACGGTGGATCCGTATTTGGCATAAACAATGACTTGCGGGGCCAGCCGCTAAACCGAGTCAGTATCTCTACCTTATTATTGACAGATCGTGGCGAATATTCTTTCCTTCCTTTTCGATCCAGTTGCCTGAAAAAGACTCGAATTCTGCTAGAAATTGTTCACAGTCGTTTTCATCGATGGCGAACAGCGAGAAGTGTTGTAATGAGATTGCCCGTATGACACTGCTGCGTAGATTTGACATTCCAGTTTTGTATTACGAAAAGGAACGCCTCAAGAGACGAAGCTGAAGTTCTCTGAGCTGTCGTCGCACTCGAACTCTTTGCTGCCGAGAATGCAGGAAAGAGCAGCTCTCGTGTTTTCCCGTCTTGTACAAATCGAATTCGCTCCATTACGCCACGAAGTTCGTCAAGAAGTTTCGATTCGAGTGGTTCGGTTTTCCTGGCATCTTTCAGCTTTCGTCGTCATCCTCTTAAAGTCCAACTCACTTGAAGCTGAGCACTTATGCCCCTCTTCGGGCATCCATAGCTCCTGGTAATTCCGCGAGCTACTTCGTTGCCTGCTTTGCACACCGCATCTATGGTGAACCGGCGTTGCTCATGGAACCTCTGGAAACAACGATCAATTCGGGCATTTCCTAACATTTTCGGAAGCCTATTTAGACTCGGAGACGCATTACCGCTTGGCCAACTCCTAACTCCCCTTTCAAGAAGTAGCCTAATATAAACTGCACAGCAGTTGCGTTGCGTAGACCGAACGATGCCTCAGTTTTAGTGCTACTTTCAAGTATTCTTGGTTGTCGCACTATTGTTCTAAATAATGAGCTCGTAATCTTATGACACATCACAGCGCTGTACATGAGGGTCCTGCCAATGCCTGACTACCTGACCGGCGGTGTGAATCGAGTAGTTGCACCGCCCGCCGTACCAAGTTCATTCGTTCAGTTTTCTTTTCTTTGTGGTTTCCTCTTGTATGGTTGCAGCGCGTGGTACAGCTACTGTCTACTACGCTACTGTCACCCGCACGGTCGAGCGATTGATCCCGGCCCGGGCTAACCAAGCCTTCCATCCCTCCGGGGTCGGGTGAATTGGTACCAGACTTGTCTGGGAAGGTAAAGACACTGACCTGGTATAGCGGCTGGCCCCCGCAAGTCATTGTATAGGCCAAACACGCAGTCACCAAGCCTCTGAGTTGAACACGAATGCGGCGGCGCGTCCTTCGGGGCCTGATCAACGCCGAAACCTTTACCTTTATAGGGTGCGTCAAAAGTCTTTGGACTCGCTGTTTGAAGATCATTATACACTGCGTCCAGAAAAGATAGGGACACCTCTTATTTTCTTGATTCAAAGAACTGCCTTATACTATTTGATTCCAAATATATACTGGTAAATTCAGCACGGCAATAAACATGGGATTAAGCGATTTGAGCTTCTGGTTTGAATGGTGAAGGTTTTGAGGGCGATTTTTGCAATGAGTGCAACGATTCACTGTTCAGAAATGATAGGGACACCCGAGAAAAACCAGCTTTACGAACCAGATACTAATTAGGCCACTGACATTAGTAATCGGTGGACGCTTCACTACTCAGTGCCACGTAAATTGGTGGAGTTGGGATTAACGTGACGGAGTTTTGGAGAATTTTATTAATTAAATCGTCGTAGACCGATGGATCGCTGTCTTAAGCTCTTCGACGCAGTAGTAAATCCTGCTAATCGCATTATTCTTCCAATAAAGGTGTTCGCAGGGATTTTTCATCAGAACTAGATCAAAAGAACTCGCTGGTCATTCGAGAGTCTCGACAAAACAAGTCCTTTAAGAGCCTGGGGTCAACCTGATCTCATGAGGCGGGCCAAGTTCCTGTTGGAAGAACAAGCTGTGCCTATGCCTATCCTCTAGGAACGGCAACAGATAAGTTGCTAGTACCTGTTGGTATTCAAATCAATTCGAATTTGCTGAACTAAATTCAATCAAGGCTTTTTATTCAGAGTAAAACTGCCACCTACAATAAGGCTGCACAGCACCTCAAGCCCCTCCTTCGTAAAAACTGGTTCTTCTCTACTAGACCATGTTGTGTTTCTGTATGCCATCTGGACAGCTCCAGGAAATTCGCTTCGCATCGGAAAAAATCAATTTAATCTCAGAATAATTAGCCTAGGAACCAAGTGAACGTCTGTCGTGCCTTAATCCAAGAACGAATTTTGTTTCTCTAGAGAAATTCGAAACTGTTCTCCTTGTGCGCGTCTGCTAAACGTGAAGTGAACTTGAAATTTATGTAAGGAATGTTTCCGTAACGTTTCATACAATAGCTGATAAATTTATTGAGTTTTTTCATGGTAAGCTCTTGCTTACTTGCTCCAGTTAGGCTGTACATCAGATATTATTTGGCCGGCGTTTGCTTGTTTTAGATCAGAGGGAGACTTATCATTTCTGGGAAACCTCTTCGTTTCATAATCCGGCATAAAATGCCGATAATCATTCTCGAGGTTTTCACCGCAGCCCAAATTCCGCGACACTAAGTCTTATTTCTTCAAGAGCCTTAATTTGGCTTTGTTATTTTATTGAGCATAACGTTCTATGGTCCATCCTAACACGAAACATTTTGTTGAAATGAATATTGTTCAAAAAATTAGTTTTTATCAATTTGCCCATTTAACCGGCTCTTCTTTGTAGGTGTCCCTATCATTTCTGGACACTGATTCCGTCGCACTCATTGCAGAAATCGTCCTCAAAACCTTCACCGTTCAAACCAGAAGCTCAAATCGCTTAGTCCCATGTTCTTTGCCGTACTGAATTTACTAGTATAGATTTGGAATCGAATAGTATCAAGCAGATCCTTGAATCAAGAAACTGGGGGGTGTCCCTATCTTTTCTGGACGCAGTGTATTAGGTTGGTAAGAAAGTTCCCGCCGTTTTTTTCAAACGACTGCTGTAAGTTTGGTTCGAAAGCTTTTGCAGAGTTTGACACAGCATTCGAAAGAGAATTATTTGCTCTTTTGAGATGTGTACTTGTAATTTGTTATAATTCTCAATGTCATCGTTTTTTTTTGGCTAGTAAAGTGAAAAGCGAAAAAGTGAAAAAATGACCTCATCGACAGCGATTTTTTTCTGCTCAATTTTAAAGGCATAAATAAAACTTGGTGGACCTTTCAAAAGACGATGATTCTCTCCATTAGAAGGTATATCACTTGTTTTTATTTGTCTCGAAATTAACAAAATTTTGAACCACTGAAGTCTGACCTTCGGAAGGCAAGAATAATTTTTCGATGACGCTCCTGGTTTTCTTGTGAGCGCTCAAATTGACTTCTGTGAAGTTTTCTATACAGAATATTTCGCTCTATCAGATGATATGTTTATTTCCTAACAGTGATCGATTTTAAAAGATTTTAACGAGAAGGGCGTCTTGAAGTTTCTCGGCAGAGCAAACCTCCAGTTTCGATCTTTTCACCGAATCTCATACAGCATTCGAAAGAGGACGACACTCTCTACAAGATGGTTTATGAAGTGTTTCAAACCTTCCTGGTTTTCATTGTTTTTTAGGCCGTCAAAGTGGACCTAAATCGCAGGCGCAGCGCGTGGGGCTCGTGCGGCGCGACGTCGAATCGTCCAGAAGTGCGGATTTAGGTCCACTTTGACGGCCTAAAAAACAATGAAAACCAGGAAGGTTTGAAACGCTATATAGACCATCTTGTGAGAGTATCGTCCTCTTTCGAATGCTGTATGAGATTTGATGAAAAGATTGAAACTCGAGGTTTGCTCTGCCGAGAAACTTCAAGACGCCCTTCTCGTGAAAATCCTTTAAAATCGAGCACTGTTCAAAAATAAACATATCATCTGATAGAGCGAAATATTCTGTATCGAAAACTTCACAGAAGTCAATTTGAGCGCTCACAAGAAAACCAGGAGCGTCATCGAAAAATTATTCTTGCCTTCCGAAGGTCAGACTTCAGTGGTTCAAAATTTTGTTAATTTCGAGACAAATAAAAACAAGTGATATACTTTCTAATGGAGAGAATCATCGTCTTTTGAAAGGTCCACCAAGTTTTATTTATGCCTTTAAAATTGAGCAGAAAAAAATCGCTGTCGATGAGGTCATTTTTTCACTTTTTTTCGCTTTTCACTTTACTAGCCAAAAAAACGATGACATTAAGAATTATAACAAATTACAAGTACACCGCTCAAAAGAGCAAATAATTCTCTTTCGAATGCTGCGTCAAACTCTGCAAAAGCTTTCGAACTAAACTTACAGCAGCCGTTTGAAAAAAAACGGCGGGAACTTTCTTACCAACCTAATATATGGAGAGCGCCCTGCAGCCATCCAAACTTCTATGCGTAACTATTATACTAATCTTGTCCTACAGTATAGTAAATTTTCCTTCCTGATCGTTGGCCTGTTTGAAATGTCTGGAGTAAAAGGTTTGCGCACTGCTATAGCGAAAATGCACAAGGAGGGAGTGTCAGGCACGGACATTGCCAGAACTCTACGTATCCCAAAGTTCACGGTGTACGACAACTTGGTCTATATTAAAGAGCAAGGCCTGCTCAACACCACACAGGGACATTGAGTCGCTCAAACGAGCTTTTAAGAGAGCCTGGAAGGAAATTGATGAAAAAGTCCTGCGCGCCGCTGTAGATGGGTTCCCTAAGAGACTTAAGACTTGTGTTCGTGCTAAATGAGGCCGTTTCGAAGCCTAACTACGTTTTCAAGTGTACAGTGTCTAAAGTAATGAACGCTATAAATTTCATTTCGTTTGCTTCAAAATAGCCGTTAAGACGACCAATTATCTGACGATGAGTCCAAAGGCTTCTGACGCACCCTGTATTTGCAGCATTTTGACATATCTATATTATTTTCCTTAAAGTGAAATAGGCCGTGTCATCGGAAACATTCAACAGATCTGATGAAAATCTTTTGGATTAGTTCATGTTGTTGGTAACGACTACTGGGACCACTGCAATAGTCAGCGTTTTGCTCTGAGTTGTTGTTAACATTTGCACTAGGTATCCCTTAGTTCCTCAGAACGTTTTGTTTTCTCTCTTGAGATGATGGTTCATCGACGTTTATCGTGCAGCGCAAAAAGTGTCAAAGTTTTATAGGGTTCACAACTCAATTGAACAAAAAATTTCTTGTTGCAGTGCGTTGATCCTGCTAGTACATCGTCACCACAGGTTAGGCTTGTCTGTTTCATAATCGGTATTAGGAAGCGGCCAAGATTGAATGTTTTTTCGTTGGTGTATCACCCGAACTATGAGCACGATAAATTCCAGGTATCTGATGCAAGCTCTGACGAGTTACTTTCATGTCGAAATGTTATCCCTGGGCTACAGTTTTCACTAAGTTATTCGAGGAGCTCACCAATTAGCGGTTGCATGCACCGATGATGGTGCTAGCCAATGATGCACCACAGAGTTTAGCTACAAAGGTGAAATTAGAAAATGAGTTTGTGATATACTCTTCCTAATTTCCTTGTTCCTTTCCTTCGTAAAGAACGATTTCCGAGGACCACCGAAGTGCCTTCTGTCTCAGCCAGACAGCTTGTTATGAAATTCCGAATTTCAACGCTAGAGTTACAGACATGTAAAAGTGGTGAATAACGAGAAAATTCGATGTATAATTCGTGAATCTTCCAGTCGTCCGTCGGTCACGCTTGCGAGCCCCGCGTCAGTGGGCAGCTTCATTAGGCCGTTTAACGACGCTTTTCGACAAGCGAATGGGCAAATAATGCGGTGGAAGACGAACGAATTCGAATGGCAGCTCCTTACTGCCAGGCGTTTGACCTCCTTGTTTTTCGATTTCGGTTACAGAGAACGCTATCGCTGCTTCCGTTCGAATTTTAGTATTCGTTATCGGACGTGTAGACGTGTGTAGAGCGAAGCCTTCTGAAGTGCTCCCAATTACGCAATAATAGGTGGACTGTGAAACTTCGTTCCAAGCTTCACGTTTTTTTTGAACTAGAAGATTTCGCATAACTGAATTTTGATTTTCTATTTGTGTCCAGTTACCATTGGACTCTTTTACGTGAGCTCAAATGAATCGACTATATTAAGCTCTTTGGAAAGCGATGGATTTACGTTTTCATATTCATAAAATGTGATAGGTTAGCGGTGCTTGCTCAACAGTAGGTTTTTGCTTTTATTGGAGCTCAAGACAACTTCCGCTATGGGAGATCGAAAAACAGAAACAAGGATAAATGAAAGCTAAACACCGATCACCATGCTATCAGGTTGTATCGAAAAGGTGTTCATATTGAACGTATATCCGGCGTTAGATTATGCCGGCCTCCGCTCTGGGCAAACCTTTGACCTTGCCTGCTCTCTATGTGGTCAATAAGCGCGGGAAGTTGCCCACCCGTTCGTCTCCGCTGTCTCACCCCGCCACCCATGGAAATAATTCATCGATCTGTCCTGCCCATCACTAGTTCAATAGCTTTTCCTAACAAGTTTCACGAGCTTAGTTGTTCATCGTTCGTTAACCTCTGCCTCCATTAAGCCTTATATTCCCCACAACTATTTGATTCTTCGTTGCTCGTTCCAACTCCGTAGACAGCCAAATGCTTAATCGCGAGCACTAGTCTGTCCATTTATACTCGTTTATGTTTACACAGCTTCTCTTCTCCTAAATTTAATGATCCTTTCACAATTAATGCATGTTGTATTGCATTGTATTTTGTTTAATTCCATATGAGATTCCAAAATTGTAATTGCCTAGTCTTCGCTTCGGACTCATGCGCTGCAGTCGGTCACTTTTCGGATTTTTTTCTTTTCTGGACCTCTTCAGATCGACTCGTTCCGAGAACTTTTGTATTGTGACCTGCAAGTTACGCCAACGTTGCCGTAGTTGACCTGTTGATGACTAATTTTTCGTTTTTCCAGGTACTGTTTGTCCATCGACTTCTTCAACCGTCGCTGGTCGACGATTTCTGCACTTGTTTCTGCGTTTTTACTGTTGGACACAGTTGATAAGTTTTAATCCACGAATGCGATACCGCTATCGCTATTCACTTTGAAGATTTCAAATGGTGATGTACTTTTTCAATTTTTGCTTTTAACGCATCACTAGCTTCATTTCTAGTCACTTATCTCCCTTATCTTTTTCTATTCACTAGTTCACATTCCGAGCTTCAAGCTGTGCCCGGATGTGTCGTGCCTTCCGAATCAATTACGTCCCCTTCCTAGCTCTCCACGCTCCTATGTACTTATCAAGACAGATCTGCTTCTCATAAATATAATGTGAGCGGAGATAGCTCACTCTGGCAAGAAGATTACGAACATTTCCAAAGTGATTTCTCAGATGCTTTCTCTTTTCTTCGTAGACAAATATTTAGTTCGTTCGTGTTGGTGGAGACTTTATACATAATCCCAAGAATGGAGCACCAGCTCCCAAGTGTTTGGTTGTTTATGAATGATGTCGAAACGAAATGCTCAAATTTATCGTCATTTATGATGACCCACTAGATTTTACTGGTCCAATCTCTTTTCAATTTACCTGTGAAGGGCCTCGCAGAAAGAAGCTTGACCAACTTAGAAAAACATTCAGTTTTTTTGAATTGGCCCTAGTTTTTCTTAATCTAGACGACCGCGCGCACGTGCAGTGATGAGAGTGCCTCAGCGGCATGAATTGTTTTCAAAATGATCATAAGAATAATTTTTCTGTGTATTGTTGATTTTGAAAATTGTTGAAGGGTCTTTCACTTGTTGAATATCTTGAAGCATTGATAGAACGGAAAATATAGAATGGGTAGTAACTTTGCCTAAATGGACACTCCTATCCACAGTGTCTCCCAAGAGGGAGGAAGCGTAGCCCAAAAGGTGTGTCCCCCCCCCCCGCGGTCGTCAATGGGTTAAATTAACCCAGCTCAATCTGAGGATTAGCAGCAACAGCTACCTCCGGCGGTAATCCGTCGGTGCGCTTGTTTTTTGTTCAAGGTGGTCAATAATTTCTAGCTCCTAATTCAATCTCTTGTCTATCGACATGTTCTATTAGGGCTTCATTAGCAGCGCATTTCATCACCCCAAATTTTGTGTCACGGCGCGGTTGTAGTTGCTAAAAATTTGGCGTACAACTCGTGAACGAGCACCTCGCCGGCGATGGCTATTCATCGCCCAGCAGGCCGTGAAGCCTCGCGTAATTTTCCTTTTTTTGTTCGGATTTCAAATATGCTGCCGCTATGATCGAGCTGTTCTGATGCCGCACATCTATCATATGTAGGTGTTTTCGTGCCCTCTGCCGTGCACACACTTTATGTGCACCGCCATAGAACAATTTTGGATCGGTGGTTATCTTGTCAAATTCTACCTATTCCGTAGTTTTCGCTTTCTGCGGGTTTCTATTAATGACATCATTTAGTACTAGAATAGGAACGTCCAACGATAGAGGTACGGATGAAAAGGAGGAAGGTTCAGTTGATAATGAGGACTTTTTGTGTCCTGTAAAAATGGCAGTAGCAACCAGCCTCTAATGAAACAGCGAAAACTATGATGACACGATTTTTTAACGATAAACTCTCTATTCACAGTCGCGGGTGATTATCAGAAGTGACTATATTAGCTGCCCGAACGCTTACTTAGAGAGGACCCACAGTGGTGACAGGTGTCGAAACGCTTGTAGGGACTTGAAAACGCTACATCTGTCTGTCAATACGAAAAAATGTGCGCCATTGAAAAAAGACGCGCGCGACCGCCGGATGACGAGAGTTGGCGGGAAGCGGAGGGACAGATGCGCACGGTGACTAGTAGCATCACAGTAGCCAAGAAGCGCTTTGAGGCGCGGGTTCGAATCGGAGCCTGGTCGCAGTTTTTGCAACGAGGGTATAATTATCAGGACAGTCAACAGTAAACTATTTCTATTACAAATAACAGTAATGGATAGAGGCGACGGGGTCGACGTTTATGAGTGCCCTAAGGACGCCGCATTCGTATTCCAATCGGAATCGTAGAGGCATAATGGCTGCGCGTTTTTCCTGCACAAGAACTTGCGGGAGCCAAACGGTACACCGAATCAGTGTCTCTACCGTCTCAGGCAAGTCTGTTACCAATTCACCCGACCACTGATGGATGGAAGGTTTGGTTAGACGAGCGTGAGCCAATCGCTTGACAATGAGGGTGTCAGTGACATCTTTTACCAGTGATCCACGCGCTCCACGTATCAGTAAATCGTGATAATACGAGTAGAGTATCCTTCTCCCTTTGCTTCCTTGAGCCTGAACCACGTTGAAATTAGGCACTGAACGTGCTCAACGTCGTGAACACGGTTTTTTGCCCTACCACAAGATAAAGCCGTTCTCTCAGCTGTTAAGTGTGTCTTATCTTGCGTACTATTCATGAAATTCAAGTCCAACCCGTCTAGAATTTCTAACACTAATCCTGTACAGCTTTGTCATCCATTCAGCTATGTATCTATGTATTTTTACCCGTTGACTACTTGTGAGATGCAAATCATTTGATGATCCTGCAACGACTTCAGCTTGGTTAGAATGTTGCCTCCTTCACGATCTATAAACTTTTTTGAGTTGTTATTTTCGTACTGTATGTAAACTATATTTGGGCACATTTGGGCATATTTTTCGAATTTTCCCTATGATCTTCCTTTGTTTCGTCTTCTCTACGCTAAATAGGAACAGCTAGCTCTTCCGCCGGTAACGGCTCAGCAACGGCTTAGTCTATTTCATACCCATCACGAGAGGAAAAATTGCCGAAGTCCATGATGGAGTGATGGTGCGCTCGATCGGCGTATCGATAGATGATTCGGCAACGAGGGATTGGACACTAGGTAGGCGGCACTACTACTGAAGCGATGATGTATCATATTTCATCGACTAGAGCCGTGGAATGTATCTGCTGACTCCGTCAGAGTTATTCGAGCACCCGTTTGTTTTTGTGAGCTATCTGCTTTTTCCACATCCTACCTGCTTTGAAATTACTAATGAAAATGATTATCCTTATTGGATCTTTTATTGCAAATGGGCGATCAGTTCAAATAGGCACGATCATCACATTTCATCAGTTACGCGATGATTCTACTCTTTATTGCTGTCGTGCTTCAAATACTCATCTCGTTCACTGAAAAATTCGAACATTACTAATTTTGTCCATCGTTTTAATTTGCTCGTTTCTTCAGTTCAACTCCTCTTTCTTCTTCTTACCCTTATATCAGGAAATGGGCCACTAATGGGCCAAGGAGTTACATCTAATCTGCTTATGTCTGCTCGTCGCAGTTGCGTTCATTATGTTACCTCACGATTCTCCCTCACTAGAATCCTTCTTGTGAGCTATGATTTGGTAGCAAAGTGGTCGCTGATTATTTTCAGTTATCTTCAAACTCACTGGAATAGTTCATGGTTGTTGTAGGTCTAGTTTTTAGACAATATGTGTGAGTCGATGTTGCTCCAGCGTCAGGAAGCTGACACTGTTCCTCCAATAAGCAGCTATCCTCTCCACCCGGGAGACGGAAGAGAAGTACATTTTAGGCAAAAACAAGAGACCTCCCACATCCAATTCTTCAACGCTAATTGGCAAAAACATCGCTATGCTCAAACACCTAGTGGTTATTCTGCCCGTTTGCTCTCTATTCGTGAAGCGCTCGCTGCATTGCTCCTAACGTTTGGGTAGCTGTTTCATCATTGGCTATCATACCTTTAACTTGGAATTCTAGTTTTATCACCGTTCTCCATGGCTTCGCTGTTATGATGGTGCTAGTATCATCGCAAAAATCGCGGTTCATGCGGGATTCGGACCCCTTTTGTGGTCCTAGCACCATGATTACAACATCGTCCTCTAATGTGTGTAACAGCCCACAATGAACGGTATTAAAACTAGGATTTTAAGTCAATAGTATATGTGCTTCCAACTTAACTAATACAATGCGGAAACCGGCTTACTGGCTCATACTGTTATCACGGCTGAATTCTAAAGGCAAAAGCCGTCTGGCTAATGGAGGGTGCTGCGGGAGCACAAATAAGCGGCGCAGTTGGACGCCGGCTCGGTGGTGTAGTGGTCTGGGTGTAGTGGTCTAACACCACGGTGCTCCGGATAAGCCCGAGGCGCCGGTTAATATCCCACGATTTTTGCGTTTCTATAGCACCATCATTACAGCATCATCTTCTTGCCCCATAGTTTTAATTCCATCGGTTCACATGAACAGGTGTTCTCAACTGCTACGTAGAATGCTCCTCCATTCTGCATTCGTCTTCAACTACACGTTATACTCCTTTTCAAGGCAATTGTTTTTCTGTGGTTCCGGAGCTGTACTACAGTTTCTAACGACAATTTTCTATGCTTAGAAGCTGAGTGTTGTCAACATTTGTTAACAACTTTGCATAATGTTTTACTTTTAATATATTTTATAGCTGCCGTGCTTCTTTGCCTCTTTTTGTGTGAACTCGCTTTCATAAAAGTACACCACGTTTTTGCTGCTCAGAGTAGCCTGCTTTATATTTCAACCTATAGCTGAATAGAAGATTCCACCTGATATAATGTACAGTAGAGACGCGTTAGTCTGTCACAACGTCGGACTTTGATGAACCGTCTAGTTGGCATGTGATGCACCGTGATTGATGTCGACGGTGTTCTTCTCACAGCTGAGCCGGATAGAAAACATTCAACTGTTGCATTTGTTTTGTTTTTTCACGCTCACGGCGACGTGATTTTCTAGGTGTTAGGTGGAATTCCTAATAAGGGTTCCGACGTTTCAAGTTACTCGTTGGGTTGTTAGGTTGATGGTGATAGGAGCTGGAATCAATATCGGAAATTTCCGTGGTGTTCGGCCGTTTTGCTTTTTTTTTGTCAAACGCGAGTGCAATTGCGTTTCAGGTGCCGTCTGCGTATGTTCTTGGTGTTTTAGCAAGGAAATACGGAACGGAAAGGATTATTTAGGTGTGGTTGTTAATGGCTAGAACTTTACATTTGCAGTTGGTACAACGAATTGGGAAAAAGACTTCCCAGCGATTGGAACAGGTTGCTAGACGGGGCAGTTGACGAGAGGTCGGAGACTATGTATCTACTTGGCGTTTGAGGCGATTTCGAGCACAAGTTTTTTCCCACTCTCTTCACATGACAAGATTTTTCAGTCATAATTCTTTACTATATGTGAAGTTCAGTTTCAAAAACAATATTAAGCAGTGGCCGTTCAGTGTTCCGAGGTTGTTAGGTGGAATTCTTAACAAGGGGCCCGACGCTTTCAATTACTCGCACAGTTAGCGACTACCCACGCAGGTGGAACCGTTTTAGGATGGCCTCAATACAGCCCATGGTGAGTTAACCATCAGGTACCCTTCAAAAGCGCATCATGGGAATATGCTAGGATGTATGCCTAAAGATGAAGATCCCTCCTAAGAACCTAAGGTAGAAGAATTAAACCGAACGATCAGTTACATAAAGCTGAGACTCAGAGAAGAGGGGACTTGGGAATATTAAGCAGTACCACCTCGTTTAGTTGCATTGTCGACTACCAACTCCCTAGCTTCTTGTGCAGTACCTGAGTGCGGCGAAACGCATTGCTTTCTTGTGTACTGCTCTGCCGAACGAGGCCATTACTGGATAATATTTGTTATGACCTAGCGTTTCGACCTGTTCGTCGTCTAAAATTGTGAAATTGTAATACATGCCGTGGTTTCAAGAAGAGAGAACTTAGAGCTTTGCTTTCTGTTCAGCGACTAGCCACGCAGGCGGAGCCGAGCAGGTGCGTGTCGTTCAGGAAACGCGGCGGCGATAAGCCGGAGATACGACTACGCTATTTCGTATCCTGCGCAAATGGAGTAGTACACGATGTGAACAGATGTGGTTGTGACGTCAGAAAATGGCAGCTGCCGCCGGCGGCAACACCATCGTCGTTGTCGCCCCGACTTGTGGCTGGCGCTTGTTATCTACTTGCGCGCCTCCTTTTTATGCTGTTCGATCCATTTCTTCTAGGTGCAGGTTGGGTTCAGTATCTTCCTAGAAAAGAACACTTTTTCTCAACTCATTCACTAGTCTTTCCGTTCGCCTGGCAACGAATCAAAAAATGATGCACTAAGCACATATATATTTCAACACTTCGGTCCTGCGCACATTTTAAATTTCATTGATGGAAAACATTACTCTTTTTAGTCACATACAGTTAGAACTAAAATTGAAAATTTTGAAAACATGAACGTAACGACTGCTTCCGTCTTTCCCAATTTTTTAAGCTAACTACATACGAGCATAGACTTGTTCTTCTTTGTTTCTCTTCAATTCCATGTAAGGCTTTCAATTAACCTCGGCATTAGAAGTTCTTGATGTTGTTCATTGTTTAGCAGATAACCGAGACTGATACATACAGCACTTTACTAAAGTTTTGTAGGAAACATAATAAAGTGTTATATCAATTTCGATTATCTGCTCAACATTGAGCAACGTTATGAATCTCTCTTCTCTGTTCTTTGTTTAATGAGATCGAACATCTTTAACGATGAGATCTCCGTGTCTGTGCGGTACTTCTGTCATTCGTTCAACAGAGGATGCCCTTGTTTTCAGACGCGGACGGGCTGCATATGCGCATTAGTTCCACATCCACATACATATGTAGGTATACATATCTTGTTTAACCTAGTAGCCTTCTGCGGCAACGACATTGCATTTATTTTATTGGACAAGATCCAAAGAAACGATACACGGAAATTGCAAGTGAACACTTCTAATGAATCTTCATCGGACCAATTATTACAACAGTCATGCGAAAATCGTCTCATTGGTTACTCATTCGCATGTGTAAAATGACTACAGGGTGCGCAAAATTACCCGGACAAAAATATTGCATTGTAACTTCAACAAAAATCTAGATCTGACAATGAAACTTACCATACAGTTTTCCTATTCCCTTACTAATAGAAAAGTATTAAGTTTGTTCAAAGCGGCCCCCTTTCTTATGGACAGCGTAAGAGGCGCTGCTGACACCCGCACGGTCTGTCGATCCTCTCAACCAACCTTTCCATCCCTCCGGGGTCGGGTAAATTGGTACCAGACTTGTTTAGGAAGGTGAAAAAAATGCTGACCTGGTGTAGCGACTGCCCCCCGGCAAGTCATTGTATAGGCTAAATACGCATTCACCATGCCTCTACAATTCTGAATCGAACACGAATGCGGCGGCGCTCCTTCGGGGACTGATCAACGCAACTTGAAAATCGTTCTCTACTCCGCAGCAAGAACATAACTATATACACCGGTATTTGTTCTTCTTCTTTCGGAATTAGATGTTAAAATTTTTTTTGCACCATCCATTTATACACTTCTTCTCTTGTCGGCGATTGGTGGCGAAAACTTTTGTAGACATAATTTATGTATCATGAAACTGCAGTCTGTCTGCTTGCTCTTCCGATCTCCATGATATAGTGATAGGATAAAAAAATCAGCGCTCAGTTTCCTCTAGCGGATTTCAAGCTTTAAACGTATCTAAATTTGCGGCGTTTCACGAAGTACTTTTCATTGAACTGACTACCCAACTTTGGAACTCTTCTCAGTCAAGGTACCACACTCTTCTCTGTTCTTTTCTCGTCCATCTTCTCTCTATATAAGTTTGGCGTAACATTTGTCTCTCCAGCTGGAGTGGAAAGTTTCTCCTGTCGATACGGCTATTCATGAATCTAAGTGTGTATATAATAGTATGCAATCAAAGCCAGCAAAATCACAAGGCGCATTTGCTTGAGCTTCTATTCAGCCTAAGTGTTCGTACGCAGTGCAAGTGGCCTCTCGTTTTTGCTCTTACATATTCAGCAACAGTTGGATACATTTCATTTGCATTCTGCCACTATTTTTCTTCCACTTATTGTTAGACGAAACGAAACTGCCCTCCATGCTCATTCCACCTCGTGCTGTGGCCTTATCTTTATCGCACAACGATAGAATCTATTTCGCTTGATAGTCATTTGTGGCGCACCGTTTTCCACTTTCTTTATGAAAAAAATGCCCCGAGAAATTGTTACAACCTGTGACACAAATTGGCCACCTCTTGTGGTGAAAAAGGATATTTATTGTGCTCTTTTGGAAGGGAAGAGCTCCACAGGAATTGATAACAAAAGCCAGTGACGCTGTGCACGGTGTTTGGGATTTATCTCAACCATCCTCTTAGAATCATCCGCATCGCGGTGTTAGAGAAGTGCAAGTGGCCTCTCGTTTTTGTTTTTGCTCTGTTTTTTCACGTTTTGTTTGGCAGAATTGAATTAAACTCAGGAGAGTTTTCAATTTTCGTCTGCTAATTGGGTCGAGGAAATTACTGCTACCGCAACATCTTAGTTCTGAAGTCGGTTTGCGTGGTAATTTTCAGTAATTTGTGCTTGATCATTCTCTATTTGATGTGTTGTGCCTTTGAATGGAAGAAATGTGGCTGCCGTACCGTCACTAGTCTTCCCCGACGTGCAGGAATATTCACGAGCAATCCTATGGATCGGGGTGTCAGCTGCGGTATCTAGCCAGTAGGCTCACCTCCCGAACAACACTCGGTTTCCAGTCGGTGTCGCATTGCATTCTTCAAAGTATTTCTGAATATAATAAGCGAATAAGAAATTCTTAAATTTTAGTACGTAAGATTACTTCGATGCCCTTATCTTGGTAGCCGTGCACGTTTTTCCTTCGCTGTTGTTAATTTCGGTTGCGGCAGAACTTTTTGCCGTTTGCTAGAGTTATTTGACTCATTTGTCCTGCCTCTCTTTGCATCTTTTCCGTGCTCAATAACTAATGTTCGATTATCGAAACGATTATCGATTCAAGAACCGAATACCTCAAGTTGACCATTTTCGTGATTCCAGTCGCATAAATGGATGTTAATTCGCGTAATTACATACTAAATTCTGAATCTGTAACAAAATTTTGATGGATCGTTGGAAAACTAGCTGTACGAGTGCGGTGCTGCAAGCACCAGAAGTTGATTAGGTTTTTTTAAACAAACGGAAATGTGATGTGAGGAATCGTTCTTCAATTCAGTGATTCATCCCACATACAAATGCCGTGCATTTTGTTGAGTTTTAGTTTCTTGAACAGATCTACATTGTTTGTATTGCCCAATCATCTTGACGCATTTTGTTATAATGCTGTTTTTGGGACGAAGTGTCCGTTGGTCTTATATTATAATGAGAGTTCTCGAATCATACCGTGCTGTTTGGCTGCGAGTGTCCTTGCGTTATGGGTGGTATATGGCGATGATTTGTAGTGATATGATGCACATGGCGTCCCATGTAGCACATCGATCGCGCTACCCTTCAACCCGTCATCACAATCAGTGGCAGCTGTCGTTTGCACAACCAGCTGCCACCCGTGGTGTCATTAGAGCAACTTCTAGCCAGGTTGGCATGGTACGGCTGAACGTGAACCATCCATCTAGATTTTGCCAATTGAGTCGGGATGGAGTTTATGAGAAAAGCGTACTCTTTACTGGAATGGTCTCCTTCTCCTTTTGAGTATCGACACCATTTGTTGAGGGAGCCGAAAAGCCATTGGAGTCTCGCGATTCTTCGGATCGTTCCGATAATACTCTCGAACGCAGCGGTTCTGACAACAAAAGGGGTAAGATTCTTGAACCCTAACCTAGTTTTGTTGCTCTTTTGGGCTTAGACGTACGTAAGGATAGCTTGATGGCCTCTAACTGCCAGCTGGACTAGTTGGAAAGGTTTCGAGGGGTCAAAGAAATCGACTGGAACCAAGTTCCACGAATTTGGGAAAATTGTACGTGGAGGGATAGAGCTCAAGCTGCTAAGCTCGAATATATACTTATTTTGCAAATAAACCAATTTTAAAGGAGTTATTTCAAAACGGCGGGTTTCGGCGCTCCAAAGCGTCGCTGCCGCCGTATTATCGTTGCGGCGCGTCCGGTACTGTATGTATAATAATTTATCAGAGGCAACCCTTATCCGATTCCTACACTTTGATGTCGATTTATGCAACATTTCACACCAGACAATTTACCTCCGCGAGAAAGTGTCTCCGTCAAGTGCATCAGAGTCAGCATACCCAACACTCATTCCACCCTCGTCTCGATGTAAGCATAAGGCTCATGGTTCGTCGTTTACCCCGTTAATTGAGGTAATGCCGCGTACCATCGCCACAGATCAGTTCAATATTCTTCAAGAACAATAACTTTCGAGGAAGGAGATCCGTGGTGAACGTGAGAACGTTGTTTCACTTTTCATTGAAGGTACACAGTTGTGGATACCCGTGTTTGATCATATTTATTTATTTGCTTATTATTTACTATTCACCTAACGTGCGCCGTACAATATCAATGTAAATGCAAATAATTAATAATTAATTAGTTATAATTCTAACATCTATTAAATTACATAAATTGACAGAGGACTTCTTTATTATACTAGAATTATTAATGGATGCTCACTGGGTCAATTGGGTTGAATTCTATTGGATTCCGTAGCACTTTCTCTTCATCGTGCCTTTCTGGTTGGTGATCACATCGACTTCGCGTTTATTTGTATCGCGTTTGCAATGCCTTCTCTTACGTTCGTAGAAGTCCGCATTATTGTGTGCAAATCGTGTGTACCTAGAGTCGTCTACCTTCACTTTGTGATGTTTCCTCCGTATGGAAGTGAGCGAGAGCTGTACTGCTGTACCGCTTTTTCCACTGCTCACTTTCCACTCCCATTAAGGACCAGGTCCAGCAGGATTGGGTTCTTTTTTTGGTTTCCCTTGAAACTAGGACGAACTACTGACCATTTCACAACTATTCCCTGCGTACATAATTGTTTTTCCTCCTTGTATCACTGGATCGCGCAGTGGTCAGAGGGGCTGCTGTCAACCGCACTCTCGAGTGATCGATCATCGGTCGGGCTAACTATACCTTTCCCTGGGGGACTGATCAGCGTCAACCCCTTTTACCTCTACTTTACCTCTTACTGTCAGCATCCGATCCTGTTACTGAGGTACTGACGTACTGTAGCGATACTCCCAACGACTCACATAGTTCTCGTTGTTTTCCACGCGAAGCCGCTATCCTTTTAGGTGGCGATTCAACTATGACGCGTCCCCTGGCTTCTGCTAATCTCTTCATTGACTCTCCAGCCTTTGTTTCGATGAGAAACGCGGTTTGCTAACGAAGCTACGAGGTTATTTGTTATTCGAAATGTCTTCAATGTTCCACCGGCGTCATGGAATTCGATCCAGTATGTGACTATCTCTGTTATTTTGGGATGACTGGGTGATCGCATCGAAACGGCAGTTAATTTTCTATATGTACTTTCCAATGTGTTTTCCGATTTAGTACCACCACTTTGTGTTTTTTTCTGACTAGCGGAGTTTTCTGAAATGGTGTTAGATTCTCAGCGAACATTTGTGAAATTTGATTACTTAAATTTGAAATTGATCGAAATTTGATCAATTTGTTAAAATCAGTGTGGTGTTAGTACATAGTGCGTTTAACTTCATAGGTCGGAATTTATGAATGAGGGTAAAGACGTCGGAAAGCATAAATTCCTTCTAGATAGGTGTTGAATGTTATCTTTTGTTTTTTATTTGCGAAACAGCTTTTTCCTTTTTAGGTTTTGTTTCATAGAACCTTAAGTCGTACGGTGATTCATCGTTTGATCAAAATTCCAGGAGACCTATAAAGCGATCACATTTGCGTTCATTTCCTTCTAAACTCTAAAGAAGGTGAATCAAGAAAACGTGGGCCTAATTATAGTCGGTCAGAGATGAAAGAATCCAGGATCGAAGATTCCTCCACACCGAAGCTTATAGAAAGTATACTCAAAAAGGGAAAAAGTTGTTCTACAAATAAAAAGAGGTAACATTCAACTTCTATCTAGAAGGAATTTTTGCTCGGTAATAACTAACAATAGGTACATCTAGCCATCCTCCCGTGGAATAGCAATAGTACTGCCGCAGTCTATACATTTTACGTAGAAGGTAGCACGGCCACCGCCAAAAATAGAAAAGCACCAAAAAAATCTCAAAAAAAAAAAAACAGCGAAAGTGCATTTTCTGCGTGGTAACGCCTGCTCACATGTGGCTTTGCCTTCAGGCAGGATTTCAGTGGGGTTATGGTTTGAGGTGTTACCTTCCCCGTCGTATTCGTCTAACGTATGACCAATCGAAAGTCAGCTTTTCTTTCTTGTTAAGACTTTCCGGGCTCAATTACGTTTGCGTACAGAATCCATGTCTTTCCTCTTAATGACCGGGGTAGTGATTCTCCTTAATTTCAGTTCTGTTTCCGTGCTCGTCGTGCAACTCCTTTTCCCCATCTTGAGATGATATTCAAGGTTTTTCCGTGGTTTACACTTGTTTCGTAGGAAATCTTGGGCCATCTGAGAAACGACAACTGTTCATCTTTCGAAATTATTGGCCTCATGTTCTGCCACAATCTGTTCAGGTAAATATTTGTTTTTCTTGGTTAGGCTGACTTAAGTAAAGCAGGATCGTCCACATTTGATAGGTACATACTTCCATATTTTTCATTCTTATTATTTTTGACAGCTTGCCTTTGTTTGCTTCTTCTTTGTTCTGTACAAAATACCGACTCAGTGAGAAATTATATATTGATTGCGAGATATGCGGACGGGTTCATGCAGTGGTGTACTTGATCCATAACGTTTCCATGGGTGGCACTGACGTCATTCTCGAGCAACAGCGCCACCGAGTTGGACGCGTCTGAAATCCCGAGCTAAAGTCACGCAGGAATTCAAACCTATTAGGTTGTAAAGAAAATTCTGTCCATATATTTAAAGCGTCATAACTCTACTCAGCTCCAGCTGTTTTCCTTAATTCAAGCACTGTTCGAAAGAGCACATCTTCTCTAGGGAAGGCAGTTTAAAGTGTGCCGCTATCGCGAATGTCTGAAGATCTGGATTAATTAAAATATTCGACATCCGGACCCTTTGCTCCGAGTGCGAATGAGGGTTGCGGGTTCATCAATTGAAATGGATTTTGCGGAGACACTTTCATAAGGATTTCTAACCTACGACGAAGAATAGATATTATACTATGATGAGAAGAAAATTTCCCGTTTTTTACACAACGACAAACCTTCTAAGGCGGTTAAGAAACCAGATTTTCACGACACGAAGACAGTGGTGACGTTATGATGATCTGCAGCAGTACTAGTGGGCTTTTTGTTCCTTGCTCTTTAACAAACGATAAAGAAGGAAGTGCACATCGTGAAGATATGTAACATTTTGAACGATACACCGAAAGCTAGGAACCAGGAGTCCCGCTACATTTTACAACAACGCAAATCCACGGGTTTTAAAATATCATCTCCTGAATTTAAACCAACGACACACTAAAACTCGCCTTTGCCCATCATAATTGCCAGACCTCGTGCCAACTATCTGCCAATTTTCAAACGTTCATATGGCTTTTCAAAGAGGAGAGGGTTCGAATACCAACACAATGTCGAATCCGCCTTCGAACAGTTCACTTGATCCCTATCTTCAGACTTTTGCGATAGCGGCACATTTTATACTGCACTCCATAGAGAATGATGTGCTATTTCGAATGGTAGTTAAATTAAGAGAAACGGTGAGACATGAGCCGAGTTATGGCGTTTTGAATATAAGCTGCAAGAAAGGACAGAACTTTCTTTACAACCCCAATATTTCGGCGAGGTGCTCATTTGTAAAGTCAAACCTTGCGCTTACTCACGACAGATATGGCAGATCTTATTTTGACATCACTAGCTCTTCCTTAGGCTGAGAATTAATTTTTGTGGTAAGAAAGATCTGTTAGCAGAATTTGTGAGTTTTGGTTCTTGATCAAAGATATGTCTCACAGCGCAACCCCTCGATTTCTCTGAATATGTTGTCCGAAGCACCAGATACGAGCATTCACTGACTTTGGAAATGAGATCACATTTGCGGTGATTTTCTTATTGTTAAAAATGCTGATGAAAAGTGAAGGACGATCCAAGTGTCGGTATTCCTGCAATTGTTGAAGACATCAGTTTAAGATGCTCGGCTGCCTTCCAAACACCGAACAAAACCATTTATAGAGGCCTGCTCTTAGTTTATTGCACTCTACTTTAGCTTATTAATTATCATATTTTGTACGCATTCGTTCTCGTCTAGGGAGTATATCATCTAAAATTAGCGGCAACAACTTATCTGCCCAGCTAAAGTACCGGACATGTCTTTTGAACAGTTCTCGGAAAAGCCGCTTAGGAGCGTTCCAAGCGGCTTTTTGAATAACTCTGTTGAGACTCAGTTATTTGTAAAAATACACATATTTTAGCTCAGCAGCTTGAGCTCTATTGTTAGTTTATAAATTATCCTTACCTGAAAAAGTTTTCAAAATATCGATTTTTTTGCGTATTTGTCAGTCCCTTCAACAAACATGCCTCACGGGGGCCCCGCGTGGTAGCTTCTTCGACCCACCCGGTGGGACACCTACTCCTAGCTCGGTGCAACAAGCGCCGCGCATATTCATCGGAGGCGAGGAGGGGCGGAGCTTAGTCGATGGTGAGTCACCAAGCGAGGGACCGAAACGGCAACGGGGTTCGAAAATCGAGGGATCAAAAAATCGACTGCAAACAAGTTTCACTAATTTGGGCTAAGGTTTATATGAAGGGATAGAGCTCGATCTGCTGTGTTGAAATATATGTATATTTTTACAAATAATTGAGTTTCAACAAACTTGTTCAGAAAAGCCGCTTTGCAACGGTTGTAAGCGGCTTTTCCGGGGACTGATCAGAAGACATGTCCGGTACTGTAGAAAACTCTGATGTAAACACTTACCAGATACAAGATATATATGTAATGCGCTAACGTGAAATGCTACTTCAAAGCGAACGGTCGAGGAATATAAACATTCTTGCGTGACTGATCTTTGACACACAACTTTTTCCCTGGGATTGCATCGTATTACCGGATGTCGTTGAATTCCGTTTGTTTGCTAACCGCATATACTAATAGCGCAGCACGCCCATAAGTGCTCTTTGTATTGAGTTTCCGGCCGATTCGAATCGGTTTCAGGAAGCGTCGAAATTACCACACCGCATTTCACCCATGCATATTACATACATGTGCGTGCAACATGATGTCAACGTGGGTGACGACTGCCTCAATTTTTAATCCATATATCCCTGATCAAGATTTTTCAACCGAACTCAAACGGCGCGTGACAACCATGTGTTGCACACGGTTCACAGCCCAGCTCCCGTCCTTGAGTTTTACTGCGCTTAATTTTCATCGGTTTTTGTCGGAGCTAATTCGAGAGTGGAAGAATTGTTTCTAACACAAAAATGGGCCGCTACGAAATTACGTGATTGCTGGTACTGTTTTTTGAACCGTTTTCTACTGATGTAAGGTTGATCGGTTAATAGCCATCATTTCAAACAAAATAACAAAGAACAAAGACTATTTATGGTCATACAACTTCGAAAAGGCTTTGTTTTGAATGAGTGTAATAACCAAGCATCGCTTTGACGCTGATGTCTAAGGAATTACAGTAAGATGCGAATTCCATTCCAGAATTTCTATGACATTCGTATGGATGACGATTTCACTGTGAACGTTTTAGTTGAGTAACAAATGCGTGACTTCACTGAGGAAAGTTAGGAATGTGTCGACTATTAAAGTGCCTGCTCTGCGTGTTTGATCTCTGCATTTCAGACGTTTGACGTCATCTCCTTTTTACCGATTAAGCCGTCTTAGAGAACCATCTAAATGTAGACAGCACAGACGGTCACTACGTTGTGGTTTGTGAAATTTGACTGTCTTTGTTTTCTAAGAGTAGACCGGGTTCCATTTTGCTTTTTTGGACATTTTTGTGTTTGAGATTGCCCATTTAGTCTTTTTCACGTTTTTGTTGACTGATTTCCATGTATATCTCTATATTAGGACGTAGATAAAGTTTATCGCCACATTTGCAGTTATTCTCCTAATTCGTTCTGCTTTTTATTCCACTCAACATCCGATTACGTATCCATCATTTCTATCAACAATGTCTTATCATTCATCAGAAGAATTTGGAACGCTCCTCCCACAAAATTCCTGAAGTGCTGATGGAAAGAATCCACCGGAATGTCTTCGTAAAGTTGAGGTGTTCCTGCATGCACCCCTCTCTCTGTTGCTGGTAGCCGCTAGGGCATGCCTCATTAATCTGTCCTATATCGTTATTTTTCTAAAGCCTCTGAGACGACCAGCTTGCTTGGTTACATGGCTCCTAGTTCTACTGTCAACTCACATATACCGCGCTGGCGATCGTCTGAAGCCAAATTGTGCGTTTTTGAACTTTGGAAACCATATTTTTGCGGCCTCGTGAAAGACAATTGAGGAACTCATCATACCGCATATTCCTTTAACTAAGCTTCCTTCAATGCGTTATTTTATGGGCTCGTAAAAAAGCGGTCCATGGAGCCTGCAATCAGTATCGATTTTCTTTGCAATCCCTGTAACGCAAGACAACGACAGCTGTGATATATGTAGGACATAAGTGGACCTAACAAGGGAGGTCAGTGAACTTCCCCCGACGATTCTTAAGAACACCTATATGGTCCTATAGAGCTTGATGTGTAGATCACAGATATGTAATTTATTTTTGCTGAATGGCAGTAGGTGGTCCGAAAATCGCCAAAAATCACTGCTCCAAACACCTCCAAACACGACTTCCTTCAGTCTCGATGACGAAATGGGAAAAATGAGCACCATTTGGTAGCAATGGGATTGAAGCAAAACAAAATCACACCGACGTGATCCAAACCCATTGCCGTCTGAACGAGAGTCCACTGCGTTACCACTGAGCTACCGAAGCACACTGTTTCGGAATCCTCACCTCAGGGACTATTCAGCGCGATGGTTTTGACGAGCGGTGGCTTTTGGCGATTTTCGGACCACCCACTGCCTTTCAGGAAAAATAAATTCCATATCTGTGTTCTACACATCAAGCTCTATAAGACCGTATAGGTCTTGTTAAGAATCGTTGGGGGAAGCTCACTGACCTCCCTTGTAAGTGTAGCTTATTTGTTGAGATCCCGGCTCCCGCTCTAAAATTTTGGCGAACGGTCAAGTTGAGTGGCGTGAAACTTTTCCTACAACCTAATAGTAGCGTTCAGTATTGAATACAGAACGTTTTTTTAGCTTACTTATTCCATTAGGTACTCATTTCTTTTTTATGCCCTTCAATACTCATCGTATATCGTAATATGTATGAGCATCTAGCTTAGTTAACTTGCTCATTTACTTTGTTCTCGAATCTCAAAGTACGAGGATGTTGTAGGTGTTTTTTTTACTTGCTTTCGTTTTGTCACTCCTTTGGGAACACTAACCAGTCACCCTTTGATATAGAAGTTAGCGGGCGGATGAACCTAACCCATAGGAACCACCCACCATGGAGGCCTCATAGGGCGCGATCACCTAGATCAAACTATAGGTTGGCGAATGGGGCCAACTCTTGGGTGACCGCTACACACTCTTTCCGATTGATCTTAGGGGCTCTGGCAGCTATCCAAAACGCCTCCAATATCCGGCGCGCCGTAATATCAGGTTCACGAGCCGGAATAGACACCGCCACCTTGATTGGAAGGCCTTCAGTTCAGTTTATAATCTGTTTATTAGTTGTGCTCAAGCTTTCGGGAAAAATTGTGGTGTTACTCCTCTGGTCAAAACATTAAGTTGTAGTAGCGTGTCGCTTATCGTATGCGGCCAAACATAGCCAAAGTTCGTCGAAAATTTTACCATAGCACTTGCCAGTATACGTCTTCATCCTTCGTCAGCTTTGAGAAGCTGATGATGTCATTGCTAACAAACCAAGTAATTTCAATGAGAACACAGTGAAGCTAGCAGAATTCTTCTTTGAATAAGTGACACAGATTCATACGATGTTATCTTACAATTCATTTCACAGCTTCCTACGGGGGAGCTCGCAGTGGTTGCAAAGATTTATTAGTCGTTATCATGGGCGCCCCCTCCTACGATTATTGCGTATTTTCTCCTATAATGTGCCTCCTTTATTAAGGTTTCATGCCGCTTTCCCTCCGGGTCTTCACTACACTTTTTACTCTCAGTATTCATATGTCTCCTACTACGTTCGCTCCACAGTGGCGCAATTTACATACGGCTCCATCGCTCTTTGCAGTAGAGATTTTGACCCTTACCATGATGGAGTCGGAGTCCTCACTGCCGCCGTTCCCCTTTGATAGCGATTCTACGCGCTTTCTTTCACTTCCAAGCCTTCGTTTGTTACCATTAGAGATTGTAAATTACTCATTATTCAAAAGAATTACCGATTGTGTCTCGTAAGTGCTGATAATGTGTCTCGAGCGTTTTCAATTTTTTCCCACCTTACCAACATCTTTTTACCGCCGTGTTTCTCATTTCTGCATATTTCTTTGTTCCTTTTTCGTGATTCGTTTTTTAGCATTTCGAGCTTACTCTTGCTCTGTTGCTTTGTTCTCTTGCTTTGTTTATTAATTTTTCTTTCGTCGTGGTTCTCATTGAGCAAGTTTTCGAATATGTCCTTATACTGAGTTATTTTTCTTCTAGCTATGGCTCATTTTCGTCTACTGTTATAAATTGAAGTTTTCTGATTAAAAAAATTGCTGAATCTGCACAGTACCGTGCGTATCGGTCGATCGTCCGGTGGAAATTGATCAAAACAATCTGCGGTGATTTGTTCTGATCGCAAAGCGTCGATAACTCCTATTAAACGTCTATAACTTCTAAAAACGGAACATATAACGTAGGTCAGCGGCTACAGCTCTGATTGGGATGCTAAGAGGCGGTTTACCTAGTGTAAAACGCTGTCCCAGCCGTTGCAGAAAGATCTATGGCTGCCGATTTCGATCATGAGATTCGGTCCTCGGATAGTTGAGTTTCAAAGAATTCATTCATGAACGATGCTTTGCAGTGAAAAACAACCTTGCAAAACTGTCCTGGTTGATCGCCGCTAGCCCACGTCTGAACTAGCGAATGATGCATATGTATGTACGTCCGGTAGCATAATGTAGTCAGCTCAAATGACTCGCTTCACATTGATTAACACATTTAGGATTCGAATATAGATTATGTTTTTCGCACTAAAACAACATTGAACGCTTGCTAATTGAATTTTCTTATTCATTTGTCGAGGATTGAAATTTTACATTTAACTATTACGGACCGTTTGTCATTGCAGCGTTCCGTTAAGGACAGCGATCATCTTTCCGAATTGTAACCAGATTTCCATTGCGAATAATTGACATGAGATTTTCATCAATCATGAGTAATCAAATCAAAAGGCGAAACAGGTGGAAGGGAGCTCATCTTTGGCATTCAACAATGAGGGGACCACACGTAACAAATGCACCATCTCTCTTCATGTTACTATGGAAGTTATTGTTCAAGATATTGAGAAGCTTGCTTTCGATGTTGGTGCCAGAGCCGACAGATGTTAATTCTTTGAGAGTGCTAACATTATGATCGCTTCATTCCGAGCTGTCAGGTTACAATGTATTCGTCGCTCGAATAAAATTGTAGTCCACATTTGTGATTGATCGCCTCAATTTGCGCTATTGAAAAGTGAAACATGTTGAATAAAAAGGTCTGTTCAGATGCCGTCGGTGTATGGTCCTATGCAAGCGAAACGAAACTGACGCGAAACCACCAAAACGAAGCCCCTCAGTGGACCTCTGCCAAGATGCGCGCTGTGCGTTTGAACATTTATTTTTTTTATTTTTTCTCTTCATTTATTTTATTGCACGTGTTTGGTCACAATAGTGATAGCGCATCATAAGAGAAGAATCATTCGGTACATAAGCAGCGGTTTTCGAATGGTAAGTCCGTTTCTTCTCGGTGCTCCTGTTCATTCAACTTTTCTATGCGATTCCAATTTCGGTTTCCACCATTGTTTCATCGAGTGGCTTTTTTGTGTAATTCATTTTCCGTGACGTCTACTCACTGGCTTATTTCCTTTACGGTCAACCACTTATGTGGTTGAAGATGATCCACTATTTTTATGACGTAAAACGAATTTGGAGCAGACCTTGCAGTAGTTGTTGTAGAAGCTTTGTGACGAAGATTTTTGTGTGCGAAAATATGTGCAACTTGAGAACAGATTTTTTCACATTGATATAAAATCCGGACGTTTGGCATGACCTGAGATTTGCGTGTTTTCTCCGCTACCAGAAAATCGGCGGAGGTAGTTGTATGTAGAGCTTTGTAGATCATGGCAAAAATGAAATGTCAAATCGTCTTCCAAGGATCTAACATTTCCAAGTGATAGGAGGATAATTTCGATCTTCCGATGAGACAATGTAACTCGTCCTGCTGTTTCTAAATCAGTGATAGTGCGGTTGAACATAGATGATGCGTTAGGTTTTGCTCCGTGGTAATCCGTTGCGGAGGTTCGCTGCTTTTTTCGTTCTATTGTACCCCATGATTAACTAATGTTTCTTCGATAATATATGTAGCGTCCATCTCACTTCGTGGTCAATCTAAGCTTTGGGAGAAAGCTCTAGTTGTGCGCGACACTAGGCCGGGTTTTGGGAAAGAACGTTTCCTCCAGAAAAGGGGCCGTGTGCTCACGAGCTAATGAGTTCGATAGCTTCAACGAAGTCTCCGGTAGGCTCAGTGCGCTATGCATCTCGGCTTTTCGTCTGGGGTCCCGGCGGTGTTTCTCCTCGCCGCCGACTAAAAGTAAACAGCTCATCTAGTCTCAATTGCGAATTCGTCTCATGCCGTCCCAAACAAACGTTAACGGTGGTCGTATTAGGCATCAGTTCTGGAAGCAAAGCAAGGAAAATTTCATGGCAATATGCTACAAGCCATTCTTTCCAATAATTAAATTTATTCGTTCACTTCACTGAGCCAATATAAGATATGTTCCCGCTTCAAGAGCTGGAAGGACTCATCGGAACAATTTTGCCTTTTCAGAACATTCAGGTAAGCTGATGATCTTGTGGGTCTAGGGATAATGCGAAATCACTTTCGCTATCACAGAACATATCCGATCACAACCCGTCTTTAGCGCTTTCCCTACCATAACCATCATCTCGATATACCTCCGTCTTTTCTCATCTGTTGCATAACCTTCGGCATCTAAGGTTTGAGCATTCGAATATGATGAGAGTGAGTTATTCTTTCCGCCATAAATTGTGCCAATGTAGGATTGATCGCGTACTGATAATAATGTGAAACATGATTATCTGAGCTGAATGTAACTCACTTCGAAAAAATTCCCAATTTGTGCTTCGCGCACTAAGGAGAAATTTCCTAATCAGTCTCAAACTGCGTCCTACTACCGCACGTCTTTCTGGTGCATTCTCACGCTACTTCTTTTCGCCTATCGAAGCAGCAGATGCCATTCCTATTCACCACATTCAATTTTGCTCGCACAACCGCGTATTGCGTGAGAAACAAGCCCCGGTGAAATTATAGGCGACTGCTGGAAATATGTATACCACCAGCAGTACATTATTATTTCGCCGTTTGAAGGTGTAGTTGCTCAAGAAGGCTGTGTAAAAGCCAATTTAACTGAGTGTTGTGGTCGTATTCCACTCTTCCGCTCTTCAAAGATGCTAACCATTGGAGCGCTCTTTCGTTCAGTGAACGATTAGTTAAAAGCTCTCGAAAATCGTGCTCATTTACCCGTATCTTGTATTATCCCAGCACCGCCGATTCTAGAAATGATTTGTCGAAAATTCTCAATTCTTGCCTTGCACTCGACCAGTTGTTCAAAGGTATGTCACCACTGAGTGTTTGTGAGTGAACCACATCATTTTGCCTTATTGAAGCTTATGTGGGAAGCAGTTCTTCGCGTGTAAGGTTCTATTGAACATCTTTTGCTATCCTGCGTTCAATTTTGAACATCTTCTGCTATCGTTTGTGCAACTCCATTTGCTAATTATCGCTAATTGCATTAACATAGTGGGTCCTGCTCAGCTTAGTGATGAAGAGCGGAAAATTATAAAACTGTTTGGTATAAAAGAACAGTTGCATCAAATGCCCATCCGTAGACTAGTAGGATAGTGGAAAGTCTTTAGCTCGGTAAATATCCCGCAACCACCAGTCTTGTTCACACTTTTCCTCAGCAGTCTCAGTGCCTCACTGTTTTTCCAAAACTATCCGTCATTTTGTTTATATCACACTGAAGAGCCGTTGTGCTTTTCCGCGCTCCATCAACTCATATCGTCCGCCTCCCCGCTCCTCGCGCTTCATCTATCCTCGTAGCGGCTTAATTAAAGGAAAGAGTGAGCATGAATGTGTGTATATTTTCGACGGCTGCGACTTCTCCTCATTTTCTTGGTCTCTATTTAATTGTAGTGATATTACCTTCAGAATGACTCCCGTTTCTGACTTGTGTCCGTATTATCTATTCGTGTTTTGGGAATAGTTATGGGTTTCTTCTTCTCGTTGACGTTTTTTTCTGCCTCCGTTGCGTCAATCAAAGCTTAAATCTTTTGTAAAACATGCTTCACAAAAGAATGCAACGAAAATTCTTCAGCCAGTTTCCGATGAAACGTGATTGTTCGTCTCACCTTGCCGTCTTTTTGCGCTCACATCCCGCGAAGATCCTCGAAAGTTGATTTGCGGTTGCGTCGGGTCTTTTATGGAGAACCATTAATCTCGACTCCTACTTCCGCTTCACGTATCGTGAGCGAGATGTCCTTCACATAACTGAAAGTATTTTGAAGTGAATTCAAAATCTACTCGAAAGTTTTCCAATTTTTAACATATGGAATTTTGCTCATTTTGCGAAAGATTTAGCATTTTGCAAAAGATTCCTGGTTTGGTAGTCAAAATCTAACGTCCTAAGTCAGAGATAAGTGTTCTATCGGTGCCGTTGATTTCATATGTTCTGGTTTGGGTATACAGAGGTATTGTCAATCCTCTTCACCTCATCCGCAGACAGTGTCGCTATTCCAGAGTGTTTTATAATACTTCCGTTAGTGGGCATCATTAGGATCATTTATGTAGATTTTGGTAATTCTAAGGGTTGAAATGGCAGCGTTAATTTTGCGATTATGTCTACGTTTTTGTTTAATTTTTATGAAGCCGTGTATTGGTATATGCGACTATTATGCTTAATAGTGAAGCTCAGTAGTTCAACAGTGTTCATCAACAGTGTTGATCTGTCTCCGTCTTTAACTCATTGTCGACTGCGCGGTTTCTGCTTTTTCGCTGACTGTAAATGAAGCGGCTTTTGGTAATAATTGGTTAAGAACTTGCCACGAGCCCAATGTGATTCGAAACAAGATTGCTATACCTTCACAAAACTATGAGGATGATTTTTCAGTGATGCAATTTTATGACTGGCTGTAATCTATTAAATGATATGAACAAAGTCTGTTTTTATATAATGAATAGGAGCTAAAATATGATTCAAAGTACATACCTTTTGTTCACGTGAACCATTCACAAATTGTAGGTAAAGGGAATGTATAAGGACGATAAATCCTGGTTTTATTCATTCTCAAAAAATTGTTCCAATTTTGTTATTTTATCTTTTGACGAGCGGACTAGACCTGCAATTATTCTTTGCAAGGGTGCCCCTAAATGCCTCTTCGCTACCATCTGAATTCCGGACGTAAAGAAAAATTTTGAATGATTATCTCGAAAGCGCTCGGAATTAGTGTTCTACAAGTGTAGAAAGGATTATGGGTACCGCTGTATGGCATGCTCGCTCTGAATTACAGTACGGTTTTTAGGCGCACGTAGTACAACGGTCAGGCACTGACTTGATATAGCTGCTCGCCCCTGCAAGTCGTTGATTAGGCTAGATAGGCATCCACCTGCCTCTGTGGTTCTGAGTAGAACACAAATTCTTCGACACGTCCCAAGAGTACTAGTCCTTTTCATGCTTTTATATTTTGCTAATGTTACTATGTTACGGTTTTGCTGGGTTTTTTGTTACTAATATTATATCCCAGTCGGCTGTAGCTCACTGGATTTCAATGTTAGCTCACTAGGGACTGGAGAAAAAACAAATGAATAACACCGACTCATTTTACCCTTTTACCCTTCTAATATGATTTTATGATATGGATTTGGTACCCACTATTTTATGAATGAAGATTTTATGATGATTTTATGAATCGCCCTCGTCTGTCATTATTGCTCAAGCCAGCGACGGTTCATCATAGGTTATACTGAGAACTAGTCCGGGGAGTTAAAATCGGTTGATTTGTTTACGCGGTAATAATAGGTATGTCGCCAAGATAGGGAACGGTTCCCCTGTGGTTAAATCTTAATCGTATCCGATGTTGTCGCACGTACTGTTTCAGCATCTCGTCTAACTTAAGTTCTTCGCTTCTTATTGTTAGACTGCTCATGTCGCCTCCCAGCCGTCAAGCACTGGCGCTATAAGCGTGCCCTACCGGCGGAAACTCGCCCGAGGCTGTGCTCGTTTTTCGGTCCATAGACTCAATCTTAGTAGTTTTGAACACTGTAACTTCGATTTTCGTAAGCGAGTAAGATATGATTGATTGAGATAACAGTTGACAGCTACAGATCTGCCCTGAAGCGAGATTATTTTCTTATCGATTGAACATCAAGACGGCGAGTTGGTTCTTTTTGGGGAAAAGGCGTTCGCCATTCGGGAATTATCCGCCTCAGTCGATGCTGAAGTCGCTCTCCATCAACGTCGTTGAAGGCGTTGAAGCCGAAGATGTGGAAGCGGTTGGCAGCCATTCTGCTGCTCGACGCGTGCAGCTGTTGAGAACGAGTTCAGTCATGCGTAGTCCAGCATTCTTTCCGCTTTCGGCCGCCGCAGTCTGTCTGGCCCTCGACACCCGCTCTGACCGTTGCCACTTGATGAGCTCTCGCCGCAACTCGAATTAGCGCTCCGACGAGCTATGTTCGTCTCGCTTTCCGTCCGTGCCGCCTTCCGATAGCTTAGTTTGAGTTTATTGTCATATTTCGCGTTCTCCACGTTGCATTGCTGTGTGAGCATCCCTCCGTTGTTTTGTCCTTTCACTTTGTCATATGGTGAACCATTGAAACCTAGAAAATGAGTTATATTGCGTCTTTGTAAGCACAATGGCGAGGTCTTACCATCTCTCCTTTCGAAATTCATTTTTGCATTCAATATAGGCTCTATACTGCTATTTGTTCCACACCTTCATCATTTTTGTGGTTTAATTTTAAAAACCTCAAGGAGTGTACTTGTGCAGAATCACTATTTACATAAGATGCGTGCAGCTTTTGTTCTACAATTGATAAACTATTGTTATGAAGCGGCAGTGGGGGTCTGAAAAGTTTTGGGTTACTTGAAAGGTTACATGTGGTTGTATTAAGGAATATAAGTGTGTGTTTCCTTATGCCATCATTGCGTGGTTGAGCTTTACTCTAACGATGTGTACTATACTCTCCCCTGTCATCCGGCACATCTCGCTGATTATTTGGAGACGCAACGAAACAGACTTCAGCAGCGAGCACAGAAACGTAACATCTTAGCCAGCTTGTATGGCCTTACCTACCTTAGTCGCATCGATGTAGTATCAAGTTTACATGATTCAATAGTAGGGATTCTGTTTTACGTCACGTTTTTGCCTTACACTCTCCACTGTTCCTTTTGCTGTCCATATAAATTCACCATGAACGCGTTCATTAGATGCTTGCTACGCCGCTGACAAGGTTTCTCACTTAAAGACGAATGTCAATTTTTAAGCCATGGTAGCTAGATGGTATGGCTGACGAAGTCAAAGCTCTCCTACCGACTCAACGCATTCAGCCTTTTCTGACTGCAATTTTGTTCTTTGCTAGAGTACGTTTGGAGTTGAGTGGAAGGAAGTTCTTGCTTGGATAAACTAGCGAAATGGAATGTGTAGAGGTATTCAAAGTGGGGCAACTGCACTGTTTTTGTTATAATCTTGTTTTGTTGTTAAAATACGACACTTTTGCCAATAATGCGTTCAACATTTGAATTTAAGTAAATTCATGAATTGAGTGTTAGATGCTTCCTGACGATTAGCGACGTTACCCTTGCTGTGGTGGTATCGACTGCTAGGCACGAGGGGGCTCGATATAATTTACTCTGCCGGCGCGTTCCGTAAATTGGACCGCTCGTCCGCTTCACACGCCGTCCGCCTCCTCCGCCTGTGGTCGCTTCATACCGCTAGCTCTTATTTGTTCTTAGAAATTAGTGCTCCCTTGCATTTTCAGCGATGTTCACTGTCCATGATCGAAGTTTCCTAATGAGCGCTACAGACCTCAGCCTATGTATTCCTATGGACGCTCGCGATTAGATTAGGTTATAGAGAACGATGTCAGTCACAGAACCCAAACGCTAATTTGACTGTTCGTTTTCAGATGTGGAAAGCACTATGCAAGGGCATAGTTTGATTTTGTATCAGGTCGCAGCTTTAGTTTCTTGGAAGAGAATGTGCTTCCCTCGAAGTTCTGTACTTCCCTTCGTGCTCCTGTGTGCGTCCGCTCCTAGCTCTTCTTTTGTCATCGGCATTTACTTGATTATACCAACTCGTTTCCAAGGTCATAAGGAGAAATGTAACAAAAACTCAAATATTGGAAGCAAAACGTTTCTTCTCAAAAACATATCTTTTTTCGTTTTCGGATAGAATTGTCCAAATCCTATGAAACTTATCTGTAATTATTCGGGCGGTGGTGATAGTCCTGTGTTCGGGTTTCAATAGCGATAGCGGACCCCTCATTTCTGGAATCCTTGTTGCCAGCTCTCTCGTACAATCCGTGCAACAAGCAGAGCATCATTGTCATACCCACACTGCTACCCACTTGCCACCTTTTTGAAGTTATAGATGTACCCTAAATTTTTGCATAACACAGGGGTTAAAGCGCAATGCACCCAAGGCTCGAATAGAGTTCTCCAAATACCAGTTCATTTTACTCCAAAAATGGACTATAAGTACGTTATGATCGTCTGCCTCTACGTCCTGACAGCCTTGGACGCATCGATCGATTGGCCAACTGCCAACTACGACTCACTGACCATTCCATGAGCATTCCCGGGTGTCGAGAACCCTCAAATTATGACTACCTAGTTGGAATAGGCCGGTTTGTTGCATTACTTCTAGTTCTATTTCCTCAAAATATAAAATTAAACAAATTGTAAAAGTTGCACTCGAATTGCACCAAAAGGACGACAATAGCATAGTAGCGTCATACGACTCCATAACGACTGTAGTCTAGTAATTTCTGCTGAAGGAAATACCATTCACAGGTGCAAACACTCTTCGTTCTCTCATCGGCGGCCTAGCAAAATGCATCCTTCTCAGCATTTCCATTGATTGACTTGCCAGCCTTTTGATCATTCTTTTGCTTTCCGCCATTCCATTTTGCAGTAAGTGTTGTTTAGCTCGCTGATATTTTTAGTGCACTTCCACGAAATATTGTCCTTTTCGAGAGACTCTAATACGTAGTTTAGGTCAGGAGAGCGCCCTGTCTTTTCATTGTAACTCATGCTAAGAATTCACTGGAAGTTTTTCTTGAAATATGAGGTTGCATTATTCCCATTCCACTGTCTGTAACTGGTGGTCCTCCATGAGTTTGCTGCAGTCTTCTGAGACCTATACGATGCTTAATTGCCAGTCCTGTTGATGCATATATCAATTACGTCGCGAACTTCCTCCGACTGCAACGATCAATTTAAAGTCCTGTTTGTTTTGAGCTGAATTTTGCTTCAGTACTGTTTTATTTCCTTTTCAAGCTGTAATGCGCAAAGAAACAAATTAGAATACTTCTCATTGATGTTCTGTCAGCGAAACAGCCATTTTGTTTACTTATTCGGCTTAGGTTTATTTCCTTTCCTGGTTGAGCAATACGGGTACATCACGAAAACAACTGACCACTTGCTCATTCGGTTACATCCACTATCCCCCTCTGCGCCGGGTTCGTCGCGTGACGCTCGTTAAAAGGTATGTGGCCATTCATTTGCCTTATCTATGCATGCCCGATGAGTATTTGGACTGCTGAGTAAAAATTTGTTAAAGAACTAAATAATTATAGGAAGATACATTTATTTCGTTCTTTTCTGTGTCCTGGTTTAGGTCGCTGACAAGCTCGTTAACGTTTTCGTTCCCTTGGGGGAACTGTTCTGCGGTCAGATAATACTCTTGTTTTATCGAGTTGAATCCTTAGCGGACGCTTGCGGCTGCCTGCGTCTCTTAGCCTGTCGTCGATTGGCCCATTTCATAGGGTTTTACTCATATCTCGCCAAGCTCACTTCCGGTAATTTAGCGCGAACTACCTGCAATAGCTGGGCGCTGAGATTCCAACAATAAAGTCCATGAGCTTCTGAACCTAATGTTACAGTGTATTGCACCGACCATCCCGCCATCATCACAAATATTGATTTACAGGCCAGCTATTAACTTGCGTCTGTGTTGTATAGCCTATTTTAATAGATCTGCGCTAAAAAAAATCGGTGCAGTTACCACTTTCAAACGCAGGCAACTAATTCATTTGCGGGACGCTCATGTCGAAGAGATGTGTCAGACAATTGATTGGAGAGTGCGATTGATTTAGTGAGTTCTTTCGTGAACATCACTCACCAGCACTTCGAATGCTCTCACGTGGTTCGAGAATAACGCACGTACCCTTTCAAAACGTGCTGATTGTGCACTTGCTCTTCCTCACGCCCGAGGCCAGATACCGACTATCGAGAAGAACACCTATTGTTCCAGTATATTGCGCCGGCAATCCCGCCGTAATCGTAAATATTGAGTACAGCCATCAATTTGCAATCCACCTATACTGTATTGCCAATTGTAATAGCTCCGCTCTAAAACGCTCTCGTAACATAGAGCCGCATCGATCCATGTATATCACCGGAGGTCTATTCTCGATAACTTTCGATAATCCATAGGCTGGGACCTGCTGAAGTCATTCGTGTTAGTTTTCGTCGAAGAGTGAACATTTTTGCTCACGTAGCTAGAGCTTGTACACTTACGAGGTTAAAACTAATCAGAATATTTGCCATCCACTACTCTGAAGAAGATGAACACAGGCGTCTTCGGACGGTTTTCGTAACGCCGATGTTCCCTACATAAAGAAATCATGGAATGGGCCCCATGTGGAAGGCTCGCCCCATATAGAAGATTTGCTGTATGCTATAGCGGCGGCAAATTGGTGTGCGGTTTATCGTAGGCGGTTTCCTACGATTTGAGACGGCGAAGTAGGCCTGCGTGAGTTCGTGTGTTTAAGTAGTACATAGGTGCGCATGTGTCCATAGATACCGAGTGTAAGCACCCCTTCAGACTCTACTGCGGCAGTAAAACAATGTAGAGGAGTAAAAAGGGGTGTGCTGTGTTCTCGCAATAGCTGCTTCTCTTTGCGGCCGTTAACTGGACTGACGTTGGTCAAAAAACTATTTTAAAACCTTTTACTTGACGGTAAGGGTGATTTTCGCCCACAAACTTGAAGGCGGTTGCCAGGTTCGTGATCGGCGCCCGTGGCAAACTGACTAAGCGAGATTTCAGCGAAAAATAATCCGATCAACGTCAGATCCATTTAGATGGATTTTTTGCGGCAACACAGCGGCGTCACTGCCGCTACTGCGCTGCTGCTGCGCGCCGCCGGTCCTTACGTTTGAGACCTTCGCTGGCAAGGCCATGCATTGGTGACTCGAACGCTGATATACAGGGTGGCAAAAAATTACGTGCGCCATAAAAAGTGTTTATAATTTGTCTCTCTTTTGACAACTATTCAGATAACGTTATTTATATTTGAGAAGAGGACATAACGTTTCGTAATTGCGAAAAGCTTCAAAAGTAGCAGCTGTCGTTTTCTATATAACCGCCATTTAATTACTCCACCGAATCGATGGCGCGCCGTAGGTAGTAGACGTCTATATTGTTTCAAATTTCGATCAGTTTTCTTCGAAATCTGACCGCCTTTTTTGTTTTTGACTTCTGAGTTCTCTCTCTGTAACTCCTCAAACGGGCTTGTCCAATGGGTTCAGATCAGGAGTGTTCATGGTCTAGAAACTCGTAGTCAAAAAGGAGCTGATTTCGGTCTCACGACGGTGCACCGCTGTTTTGGCTACATGTTCCGCCGCTGAAAGGTGAAATTGAAATGCTACTGCTTTGAAGTGCTTCAGCGGCACTACAGCTTCCATGAGAATCCCTTCTTGGCAGACTTGCGCATTATTTTTATCTTTTCTATCGATAAAAATCAAAAAAGTCGTGTCTGAAGCACCAAGAGCGGTTGTAACCATTGAGTTTCTAGGATACCAGACTATCTTGGTAGTTTTTTGTTTAAAAGTATTTAATAGAGCTACATTGAGAAGATGGAGGTGATGTAGATACTTTAACGGCAGAATTTCCCTCGTCAAAGCTGAGAGCGCCCTTGTTGCGGCGCACCTGGACGAATTCCCGCAATTCCTTCTATATTTTCTTCCGATTGCAGGAGGAAAGCCTGTGTTTCAAACCTTTGATAACATCAAACCTTGATCTTTTGTACCGTTATCATTTTATCCGATTTGCAAGAAAGATAGAACTGCACGGCCACCTTCTTCAACATCACTTCATTTTGTCGGTCAGTCCCCTTCTTCCTAATTCTGTGCTACTTCTGTTTGCTAACAGTCCACTTCTGAGTTTGGTTTGAAGATGCCCTTTCTCAATCCAATACTTTGTGATCTCCTGAACGGTTCTTAGCGAAATGCCGAGTCTCGAATGAAAGGCCGAGTTCATCATTCCACCTGCCGATTATTGGGCGATCGCGTTTCGACTTGCACAGTTTTTCGGCGTCAATTGGAAATCAAAAATTTCCTTCGAAAACCTGATAACATACATCTAACAAATAGTTTGTAAGGAAAATGTATGCAAAAAGACTGTGTACAATAGTTAGAAGTTAGTAGAATATCACGCGCACGTAATTTTTTGCACCCTGTAGATGAAAAAAAATCCCAATAACGAGAGCTGCAGAACGTATTTGTAGAAAGTAGTTGGTAATATGTACTCACCCTTCACACTGTGAGCCAATTTACCTCGAGAAGATGTGCCGGATTACCATATTCAAGTTAACGCTATACTCCGTTATCGAATGGTTTGAGTTGCAATCTGCTGCTTCGAGTTTTTCTGAATATTCTCATTTGTGGTGTTTTCTAAACGCTTCACTGTTGTCGTTTAGCTGTGTATCGAGGAGCCGCGATTCAATGTCGCCTTTCATTTGTAGCCGAACATTCACATACACGCACAAAGTGCTTGCTAGCTAATTCAGTTCTCACCGCTGTATACACACAAATGCATGCGTTTGGACTGCCGACTTGCCTAGTTTGGATTTTTTGTCAGCTTTTCCATGCCCTGCTCAATTCTAACATGATTTCCGGCGTAGGGAGCTTCTTAAGTAGCGAGGTTGAACAGGTTGGCTCAGAACATACGAACAGTTGTACTATACGATCACCTTTTCTCTAATATCAGGACGCCAGTATATAAATAATGCTGTGGGCCGCTTTATTGCTCGGTTTTCTGTCTCTGTTCCACTAAGGTATTCGATGGCATGTAAGATGATGATGTTTTCGCAATGGGCGCACAAGGCAGGCAGTCTGTGGCACGGCGTCCGAAAAAGAAATTCGCTCTCGTTCTTCTCAAAATGATGTTTTCATGCCAGCGGAAAACAACGGCTCTAATTTCCACATGGCTTTGCTGCGGGGAGACGCCACAAGTAGCAGCCTCAGTGGTCGCGCAGCGCATCACCATTAGCTGTGACAATATTCTAAATATTACCCTTTGGAGATGTTGTAAAAACAGAAAGTTTGCTCTTATTTGAGTCATCAATCGTTCAGCGCGCAGCGAATCAAAACTCAGTCAGTTTCACTACTCGTATGCTGTTTGTCAACTTTTAGCATACTTTATATTTACCGCTAACTGTGCACTAAAAACGGAAGGAACCTTTTGGAAACAGCTGTCTGTTAAACGCGAACACTGCTCTAAACTGCGAAATATCCATTGTTTATGCAGGCTGGTATCTTTCGAAGGGACGAATTCCTCAGTGTTTCCAATCCAAAAGTTTTTGTTTGGTGCGGGATTGTCGCGAAGACTGCCAATGAGCAAGGGGAACCGCATCTCACGTCAAACCCAAGAAAAGGTCAATCCCATCTCGACGTTCATCTATGACGGCAGTATAATTCAGTAAGCGCGATTTGTTATTGCACCAGTTAAGCCATTCAGAACTGCCGTGGTATTCTTGTCCATTGCCAGCATTAGTGGGTTGTATTTACGCATTTTAGTTGTCTGATATTTTCGTGGAGAGCCCAATTGTGTACTTCAGTAGCAGATGGTAGCGTGCAATGATAGAATGCATAGCCTCTCGCATAGCTGTTTTATGGTGTGCTCAAAACGTTTCTGCAGGGCGTCCTACAATAAAAGTCAAACACTTCTTCTATGTTTGTACATATCTCTTTTGCAGTTAATCTTATTATAATCAGAAATTTATATTCGAAGGTGCTTGGAAGTAATTCTGAACAAGCGCCAGTATTTCGGATCGTTTATTTTAACCCATATCGCAGCTACACAGCCGAGACATAGATATTGGAGCTTAGTACCAGTATCTTCGTGTTGTGACTTTCGCAGCTTTTCTTAGTATTGCTTCTCAATCACCTGTTTCAGAATCTCCTCCCGTGTTAACCCTAGCATTCGTTGTTTATCATCTTTTCGATGCCTAATCGATCAGAGACCGTCAACTATTTATTGTATTATGACAAAGCATAGTCAGAAGGCGGGGCTGGCTAGGCTCCGCCCACTGGCGCCGCTTTGAGCAGCCCGAGTCCAGCCGCGGCGCCTGAGAGTAGACACGGTCCGATCAATAATTGGCTCAAGACATACATCGGAATACAACCACATCAGGGACACAACAATGATCACTCGACCTGACTACCTTTTGTCGTCGACTTGGTTACGAATTCGCATGAAGAGTTTAAAAATAACTGAGGGGAGGAGTTGAATAATTTCGCCAATCACGAAGTTGAGTAAATCGTCGTTTCGTTTCTTCTTATTCGTTTTTTTTGACATCATAGGCCGCAGGGCACCCAGAACAATGGTGATTTGCAATAGCATAGCTTAGGATACAGGATTCCGGGTATCTCTGATCTCACCCTTGAAGTTTCTTCCAAGTGGCTAGATATTTTTTCGAAGAGTTTCAAAATAACTGAGGGAAGGAGTTGAATAATTTCGCCAATCACGAAGTTGAGTAAATCGTCGTTTCATTTCTTCTTGTTCGTTCTTTTGACATCATAGGCCGCAGGGCACCCAGAACAATGGTGATTTGCAATAGCATAGCTTAGGATACAGGATTCCGGGTATCTCTGATCTCACCCTTGAAGTTTCTTCCAAGTGGCTAGATATTTTGACTCTTAAGCACTGTAAGTTCCCACTCCGTCTCTGTGCTTCCTAAGAATAGACTGATATAAGATCTCCGCCGCCGCTACACTCTCTTTCGACCTAGTAAAATATAAATGGCCTTATCTCGTACGGCGGAGAACTTGCAGATCATGGTTGCCTCTCGTGGGATCAAAAACTCGCAGTACAAAAGGTCCAAACAAAAACTGTATTTGCCAGCAGAAGTTGTTCTAGGTATGCAAACCATTGAACGCCAACCAAACCATCTCTAGGATCACCTTGTTCTATCGTCACCTTTGACGTATTAGAGATATCCGAACATCGTTTGTTCTAAGCTCTGCTATTGTAAATCACCATCGTTCTGGGTACTCGGCGGCCTATGATGTCTTGGAAACGAACAGGGAGAAATGAAATTGCTACGATTTACTCAATTTCGTGATTGGCGAAATTATTCAGTTCCTTCCCTCAGTAGACGGGACATTCTAGGATTTTAGAAAGGTTTCAGTTTACATCTAACTGTGAGTAGCGAACAGATATGCATTAAAGGGATGGCGCGTTTGCAGGCGCTCACGTGTAAGTTCGTTATCGTCGTTGTTGATGTTCTCGGCAAATGTATCGTGTTACTTTCTCCTCTAAATTGGCCGCACGTCCGTGTTCGAGTGTAACAACGACGACTGTCTTCCCTTGCTTGCAAGCTGTCTTGTGAAGCAAACGTCGCCTTAAATGTTGATTCAAGGAGTTTACCTCAATCACCCGCAACCTTCCACTTTTCGACTTCGCCCCAGGAGAAATCGTCATCAGTGTACTCTCCGAAGGAGTCCCTGGTGGAGTGGTGGCTAATACATCAATAGATATCTACCACAGGACCACCTCACACAGAAGGTAATGTACCATATTCCACCACAGTATTGCTTTCGGGGCGTTGCCCTTTTAACTTACCTACATGTTGGCAGGGGACCTTTTTAGGAAGTCAAATTGGAATGTGACATACTCTTGGTAGATATTAGTTTCGGTGTAAGTCGAAAAGGAGGGTTCACTTGATGGTCCAGAATCGTTGAAACGATTTTCACCGCTTCAGCTTTCTAAAAATGAACACAAAGCTGTGGAGGAATTTATTGCGAGAAATAAATCGGATTTCTTCATTGGACGGTTATCTTTTGGTAGATCCTTTTAAGCAAAAGAGCTTTGCGCGAGATATTCCGTTAACATTTCTTCTGGCGATTTCGACGGAGTTTTCGCCATTGCACTGGTTTGCTAACTGCCTTTGAAATGGGTTGTATGTGATGGTTCGCAGCAGGATTTAGTTGCTCATTAAAGGCACGTAATTCGAAACAACTACATTCGAATAATGTGATGATAATTCGAGCCCGAAGAAGAAAAAGTGGATCCAAAAGAAGTGGAGTGATGGCAGCATTGATTTCACCGTACCGATTGTATGCCTTCTTTCACTGTCCCTTGATGGAAATGGCTCCAACACGGAAGGAAGTATTTCGGAGGAAGATTTCTGTTCGTGAATAGTGCCACTCAGTAGTGTCGCTCACCCGTCTTCTCACATTACTCAGCCGCTCCTCATCGCAATTACATCAAAGGCTGCGTGTTTCGGTGAAGCCTTTCACCCATTGGTTCGCGTCTACACTGGCTCATGTTCATCATCGTAGTGTACTAAGTGTGTTAGTGGCGCTGCGTAAGAGATCGTGACGAACTTAGAGCGTGTCGCTTCATCACTGTTCTCCCCTCCTATAATAATTTAGGGGATTAGGTTCCTATTTTAAAAGTGCATTTGATGCGCAGCGGAGCGCGAAAACTGCGTTCGTCACCCAGCAGCTCTCAGATCGTTGGGGCATTTAATCAGCTCTCTTAGTTGCAGATCTGGCCGTACGGACATTTGGCTGGCTCTCTTAAGAAAAGCCAAACTTTCCTGGAACATCTAGAGATCTTACGTGAATGATTAGTTGTAAGTATATGTTGCTATAGAATTCTCCATTATTCCAGCACAGTGCTTCAACAAACTTCCTTAATTTACGTTTTTTATTCGATATACATAGTTTGATGAGCAGCGACGAAGTTCTATATTTTGCCTGTCTATTAGGTTGTTAACTAATTACTTGCCGTTTTTTTCAAGCTTCTGTTGTGCGCCTAGTAGAGAAGCTTTTGAAAACATCCAGATAGCATTCGATAGAGAACTACTCTTGAGGTTTTTATTTTTTATCATTATTTTTAACCCCACTTTGACGCTCTGTAAGTAAACAAAAACCAAGGAAAACCAAAACAGACCGTATGCTCATATATGCCATTAGCAGATTTGGCACACTTCTCTGTTTAATGATGAATTTTGTTTTCTTTCTCCATTATTAATCACTGACGTAATTGAGCTGCGTAGTAAGAGCATCTGAAAAAGCATTACTCAGTGTTTTCGCCTGTGAGTGTCTGATGTTCGGTTACCTTCAAGATCCGGGAGATATTATAGTGAATTCAGCGATATAATAAATTGTTTGCAGCGAGTAATGGCTGAATTTAATGATAATATGCATATTAGGAAGTTGGTTCGTTTTTTGCGTACCGAAAACCGGTTACCATGACAGTTGGATTGGAATTTACATGTAGTCTAAAATTTTCATTCATAACTTTCAAGTTGCGCTTATCAGTTTGGGATCTTGCTTTGATTTCTTTACACTTGTGATTTGTTTCTGCCCCTTGCTGTTTTTGTTAATGATGCTAATTGCAAACGCGTCCAGCCGGGTTGTCTGTGCTGATCGAGTTCTAGTTTCAGCTGGATCAACACCCCATTCTTTCCTTTGAGGATGATATTTTCCTTGTGAAGTAGCAGCTTTTGCGATTTCCGCTTGCAGAATGTACATGTATGTACTCATGACCCGTTGACATGAAATATCGTCCAAATTCCAGCTAATGGCGGCGATAAGGAGGGTGCTAAAGTTTCCTCTCCTTTCTCTGTACACTCTAAGTCACTGAACATCTGGTTTCATTTCTGGAGACCCCCAAAGGAACATTCTGATTTCGTTAAATTGCCCCGTTTTCCCCGCACTTATCAAGAGTCCCTTTTATTCGCTTGCAATTTTCGGAAGAGCGATTCCTTCCCCGTACTTCATCTTTCCACCTCCTTCATGCACTTTTAGTGTTTTCTTCCTCTCCATATTTCCTACACAATTCCTTAGGTTTTCTCCTTTCCTAGAGGGAAGTAGTGAGCGGCAGCGTCCTAGCGACGCAATTCGTCTCTTAATTGGTTTTATTTTTGTCACTTACCCGACTATTCTGAATGTCACTCATTAGGAAAATTCTGAGTGTGGTTTTTTGCATCGAGTCAGCTCCTCCTCGTTAGCGCTGGGAAAGTGGAGAGACAAATTGAATTTCCGTATCTGCGCGCCTTAGTGATTCTAGGAGCATTTATAGAAAATCAATTTCCGCTGCACAGGCTACCCAATGAACTTGAAAGTGCGTGAAGTGGTTTGGAAGATGCTACAATATTATAGAAACGAAAAGAAATCATGGCTATGGCAAATGCTTTGAAGTCTGTCATTTAGGAATGCGAGATAATAATGGTAGTAGGACCCAGACCATAACTCTTCTTCTGAACGTTTTTGTGAATCCAGTATGAAATAAAGCCATCATGTTGCTGTTTTTCATGCCGTTTATGAATTTTCATTGAAGCTTATCAGTTTAGGATCTTGTTATAATTTCCAACTCTCGTTGTGGTTTGTTTCTGCTTCTTTTTATTCGAAACCATGATCACCGCTCGTATATTTCGACTGGTTTTTTTGTGCGAATATTGCATTCTCTCCTTCACACTACGATTAAATGTATCTCTCGCGCATTTATTATCTGATCAAATACTAGCGCTAGCGACATCCGCACAGTCGAGCGATCGGTCCACGCCAGAGCTAAACGAGATTTCCATCCCTCCTGGGTCGGATAAATTGGTATCAGACCTGTATCGGAAAACAGAGACTCCGGGTGTTTGCTCTGAAGTCTGGCTAATTCAAGCAGCGTGATACAACCTATGTCTTGTGAATGTCGGTTAATCTTTATTTATTTTTTATTTATTTATTTATTGACGTGATCGGGTCACGTAATAAACTATTTAAACCAAGTAAGCCAGAGAGAAAACAGTAACTACAACACAGTGGCATCCAAATTAACGATGCACAAAAGAACACTGTTAAGAACAAATTAAAAAAACAAAAAAAAACTGACATCAACTATCAATAAACTTGACAACATAGTTTTTAAAAGTACTATACGACAAGGTCCATGAGGAAGAGCGGAGGACGCGATTAAAGGGGGTGCGAACTCTATGACTGAAAAAAAGTCGAAATGAAGTGTGAACTGCGTTGGCAGATGTCGGCGATAAGTAGACCTGGCCGAAACAAATCGGGAACAACAGCGGTGTGAGCATGAGCGCCTTAGCGATGGGCTGAGTAATCAAGTTCGAGTAGTTTCAGAGTACACTCAGGCATTGATTCTCAACCTCGTGGCACACTCGGCAGCGACGTTGCTGCGGCTGTCGCTCGCCCACCAACGTTTTTTCTACACCTTCTCGTGGTCGCACCGCAATAACAACATTGCTGGCGTAGAAGTATTTCGGACACCACTCCATAAGCCGGTTTTGCGACTCTCAACAGTTTGTGCTTATTTTTTTCTTCCTGGCAGCAAAAAAGCGATTTATTACGAATCTGCTGCGATCAAACCAAGCTTTGCGATGGCAGATATTGTAATATTTTCTCTCCGATATTCACAGAACAGCTGAGGTACTAATCGGTTCGGGCTTTTTGTCTTCTTCAAGAGGTACCTTCGTAAAGTTATGATGGCAGCTGCAGGTTCCCATTGTTATTTTCTTCTTGGCTCCCTTAAGCACAGAGAAGTACGACAATGTTTTGTCTAGATCAAGAATGCCGCACAGCTGGAACTAAGCTCCGTTTTATGTGTTTTTATGTAACCCCTTCGATAGAACAGAATCGAATTTTATCTAATTTTTTATTCAAATTGTCCTATTCGCTGATCGTATCAGTCTGGCCCTGTCGTTCCTGAAAGGGTAACAGCTCCCTGACCTGATAAATCGTGTTTGCAGCGTTCAATATGTTTCCTGAATGTATATGAAATTATACTTACAACTTGGAGAACTCCATAAACTCATTAATGATAACTGTACCAGATAACTTTACTGCTTTCATCGTAGGTCAACTATTTATGAGCTTTTTCATTAGGTCTTGAATTACATATAGTTCGGTTTAATGCACACTAGCAGCCTTTCATTTGTTCTCATGAGTATGTTGTCATACGCCTTCCGCTGAGTGATACCCGCTAAGGAAAAATGCTCACAAACTGTCAGAAGGAAGGTCAAGCGCTTTGTCGATATCGCACATATGTAGTGCTCGCTACTAGTGTTTTAGACTTTAGGATTCGTCTTCTCTTACGATGAAGCGAGTGATTCCCCAGAAAAAAAAACACCATGAAATGATTGCCATGCGAATGCGCAAATTGCTGGCACTAATGGCTGTTTATTTGTTTATCTTGGAGCGCCGGAGTGACGCGGCGTGGCAAGTGGAGCGAGGAGTGGAGTAGCACAATAGTGAAGCTGTACACAGGGTGTTCTTTCATTTCTAGTGGGTTTCGTAGTGCGGCACGAAGTCGCCGACGATTTGGTCTGACTTGTGGAAATTTATATTCATTTGTCCATTTATGTACATACTTACTTATTTATTTATCCTTTTATTTACTCATCGAACGTGAAAACTAACAGTCAAAGCTAGCCAATTCACGGATAATTCCCTTTTATGACTACTCCCTTGTCGTTTGGCGCTTCAGTTTTGTAGCTTACCTTTTAGTAGAACAAAAATGTTTCATTACGCACCATGAATGGCAGTAACTATGTGGAACCGTTGGAAAGAATTTTATACAAGAAAATCGAAAGCCACTGGAAACCATTTGTTGTTTTCATAATTCCGGCTGTGACAATGTTATTCAGCGGTTAAAAAGCTATGATCATTCCGAATCCGATTAGGTTTATTGTTATTTGAATGATCAATCCGATTAGGTTTGCTGTTGCTTATTCTGATGTTCTGAATCGTTTCCAAATGTTTTTGATACCGTACTCGGCAAGCGGTCATCAAATCTGTATTTAGCTCGTTTTATGATAGTAGCAATTTACACCTTTTTCCTGCGCAGTTCGTAAATGTTCCACATCATTTCGTATTTTTTCCATATCATTTCGTATTTTGTCACTTAATTTCGTAACTTTTGCATGACATTTCGTATTTTGTCATTTTATTTCGTAAATGTTTCGTTGCATTTCGTAAATCGTGCGTGAATATTCTAAACGTGGATTTCATCACGCATATACTTTTTGAATTTTTTTGTGTTTTCCAAAATCAGAGAAAAAATTCCACATATAGTAAATAATGTATTGTGCGGAAAATATGCAAATATTGTGAAAAACTTCAGTCAAGTTCAAAACATGCAAAAACCTTATGAAAGAATTGAAACTTTGGAAAGCGACTATAGTAAATCCGACGTATTAATCAATGATGATTTCTCGTTTCAAACAGCGGGAAATGTAGCTCATATTTCTGAAAAAGCGCTGCGGTGCTTGGCCGTCACAAATCTTGATCCGGTGTTGACGAGCTGCAGCAAGTGTTCTTCGTTTTGTGGTTTTTCGCATCGAACCTAATGCTTCCACTTTGAGAACATACTTTCGATGGGATCAAGGAAAGGCGAATAGGGTGGCAGGTACAGTGGCTGGTATCCATAGCTCTCAATTCGAGCCCGCGTATCCGGAGCGTAGTGAAAACTAACATTGTCCATCACAAGTACCACCTTTCCTATTCCTTGCTCCTCAATGACGATGAACAGCTCGCCTAGGAATTCACAGAAGCGCTCTGTGTAAAAGGCGCTGGTCCTCGGTGCATAATGATCAATTCGTTGACTTGTCATGGCGCAAAAAAGAGAAATATTCCTTGTGCGAATACCAGGCGACATCTGAACTGCTCGTGCTCCTTTTGGCAAACGGAATCGAAAGTATGTTCTCAAAGTGGAAGCATTAGGCTCGATGCGAGAAACCACAAAACGAAGAACACTTGCTGCAGCTCATTAACAACGGATCAAGATTTGTGACGGTCGAGGACTGTAGCGCTTTTTCAGAAATATGATGAGCTACATTTCCCGCTGTTTGAAACGAGAAATCATCATTGATCAATACGTCGGATTTACTATAGTCGCTTTCCGAAGTTACAATTGTTTCGTAAGGTTTTTGCATGTTTTGAACTTGGCTGAAGTTTTTCACAATATTTGCATATTTTCCGCACATTACATTATTTACTGTATGTGGAATTTTTCTCTGATTTTGGAAAACACAAAAAAAACAATTCAAAAAGTATATACGTGACGAAATCCACGTTTAGAATATTCACGCCCGATTTACGAAATGCAACGAAACATTTACGAAATAGAATGACAAAGTACGAAATGTCATGCAAAAGTTACGAAATTAAGTGACAAAATACGAAATGGTATGGAAAAAATACGAAATGATGTGGAACATTTACGAACTACGCAGGAAAAAAGTGTATTGTCCATAGAGTCAATCTCTGTACTCTAGTTTGCCTATGTTTATCACCTAGAGCAGACTTTTCTGGTTAGAGAAGGCGAGAAAGTGTTCATGCATCATCTCGCTCATGTTTATGCATCTCAGTTGCTACAGTCATTCTGTATTAGACAGCGTTGGTGTAAAAAAAACAGGCTACTCACCCGTTCTTGTCTCTCAGTTTCGATTTCGTGTTTTGTCCAGAAACGAGTGCTTCGAGTGCTATGCGTTATAATGTCTGTCATGTATCGCTTTGCGTGCTCCAGATGGTTGTATGAAGACTGCGGTGTTCGGACGCGATTCAGGCGAAGGTCCGTCGCCTTGTGGCGCTCCGTCGTTGACGTTCACACCGCCGGCCACCTTGGCGCCGAACCATCAGCGCCGACCGGCCAGCTCTGTCGGTGGCCGACCGCACTCGCGACGCACAAGTCGGATGCAGAATGTAGGTTTATTTGTAGCTGTGCAACTGTAGCTGTACAATTTATGACCACTTCTCAGTCGTGCCTTTATGTCGTCACCCGCTCCGTGATAAGTTTTTTCCCACTACTGATTCTCCACTGACCACTGATTTATGAGCACGAAGATGCGTATTCTACGCATACTGATGAAATTTCTTCCTTATTGTCTGAAAATGTGCTTCACCTTTCCAACAATAGTGTCCTTCTGGATAAGCTAGCAGTATAATTCTTTGGATAGTCTAACTTTCAAGACTACTGTTTTGTACTTTGCTCATGTTTCCTTTTCACTAACGACGTGGAGACTAAAAATACTTTAGTGTTGCCTCCTTCAATCTTTGACGTATGCTACAAATTTCATGAATCCGCTAGCAGTATGCAGGATCATGACATAGACTGAGAATTGACCTATGTTTTAGATTGAAAGGAAGTTTTGTTCTTTTGTGCACCTTATTTTGAAAAGTCGTTACTCAGTTCAAATGGGCTGTTCTCCTTAAAATACATAAACACTGCTCGAATGAGCCGTTGTCTTTCTATAGAAAAACCCTCTCAAGTGTGCCTCTATCTAGACAATCTGTGGATCTGAATCGAATGAAATTTGCGAGGGTGGATAACCCATCAGCTAAGCTTCTGAATCCTCTGTTCCAAAACCAATCTAGGTTTCTGAAGAGTGATATTTTGTTGGCGCAAGGCTCGGTGAAAGTCTCAGGTGAGCGGTAGCTCCATCAATCCGAAGTTCGTTCGAATTCTGGAGGACCAGCACTGAGACAGATAGTTGAGCCTTGTCGTAGGAAAGTGGTGGAGTTGTTATGATTGCAATTTTATACTGCAACGTCTTAGATGTCACATACATATATACAGTGCATCCAGAATAATGAGGATACCTCTAATTTCCTGTTTCAACGACTTGCTCAAAAAATTCTTACTCTGAATCTACTATTAAATTGAGCATGGCCTGAAGCATAAGACTGTGAGATTTGCGCTTTCAAAAGTGAAAGTTTTATGAGCGATGTTTCCAACCGGAACGATGGAACCACTGTCCAGAAAAGGTAGGGGCACACAGAAAGCGAGCCCCCATGTAAATCAGAGATTAATTATTTCAGTGGAATTAGCAATTGGTGGCCGTCCACCACTCATTGCCAAGTCAATAAGTGGAGTTGACATCAATGCAACACAGTTTCAGAGAGTTTGAATGGGGAGCTCGTAGGCCCGTAGATCGCTGCCCCGAGTTCATCAACACTGAAATACGATCTACCACCTGCTGGTCATTCGAAAATATTGATAAAACGGATTCTTAAAAAGCCTTTGGTCATACCGATCTCATGAGGTGGGCCATTTTCCTGCAACGGATGAGTTTCCAGTACTTGTTGGTACTCGAATAGTCCTATCCTTACTGAATTAAATGCAATTCAAACTTTTCATTCAGAGTGGAATACCACTCACACTATCGCAGCACCGCCTCCCAAGACGATTATAATGCCTTAGTCCAAGGCTGGACTTTTTCCGTTAACTAATTGGAATCCGTTCTTCTTGTGCGCTGCTGCCAAATGTGAGATAAACTTAGAATGTACGTAGGGAATGTTCTTGTTGTGTTTCGAACGGGAGTAGATAATTTTCTCGAGAGTTCTTGGGATAGACTCTTGCCTACTTTCTCCAGTAAGGTTGGACATCATCATTTGGCTGGCGTTTGTTTGCTCTGAAACGGAACGAACTCTAGGATTTTCTCAAGGCTTCGTTCTGTTGTTAAAAGAGTTTGAATAAAAGGCAGTCAATATTCTCGTAGACTTAGGCTCTTTCTGACCTTACCGCGTAGCTGCAGCGGTAATGATGAAACATAGGGACCAGCGGCAGCTCTGTCGCAGTGTTCCGGCAGTGGTCATTCCTTGCGGCAGCAGAATCCGTCCCAGCGGATCAGGCCTTGATCAACTTACTTTTCGCTGGATTTTCGCTAGGTTTCGCTATGTTATACGGGGCACTGATCACGAATCTGACACCAGTGTTCAAGATTGTGGACGAAAATCCTCCGCATCGTTAAGTACGTACTAAACAGTTTGAGAGACTTAAATGTTACAGTCCTATGTTTTTTCCGTTCTGAATTCCCAAGTATAGATTTTGGAGTCAAATGGTATCGTGTGAATTGACCAGGAATAAATGAAGTAAGATAGACTAATATAGTCGATCTGACCATTACTATTGTCTTGTGTCTAGGCCTAAACCAACGATGGGCTTTGAAGGGCTTCATGGAGCAGATTTAGCTTTTTTATTGAAGCATAGAGTCTTTGGAGGTTTCATTGTGAAGTACAGCTACTGCATTCACATATATGAGTTTTAGGTTGCATAGTGACAATTTTTTGAATATATCATTCAGATGGGTTAACGGCTCACATTTTCACGTGTTCTTTCAGTTCTAATTTGTTCTCAATGCTTGCTGACGCAAAAAGTCACCGGCCCTAGAACCGTCAATGGTTAAAGTAGATGTTTCCGCTCTAATGATTAAGGATTGGTCTTCAATCGTCGAGCTGCGTGTGATTGGGTTTGTTATTTAAACGAATCTTACCTCCTGTTGCCTCTTTTGAAGGGCCTACAAGTGCCTAGGTGCGTCAAGTATGATAGAGCACTGTCAAATTTTTCGTTGTCGTGCCGACGTAAAATGAAATCGGTTGTTACTAGGCAGCTAAAGCAATTTCAAGTTCGTTGTCTGTTGTCTCACCGCTACCTGTTCGTTTTATTGTCGTCGTCGCCAGCTAGTCGCCAGATTTCTGCTAGTTCACATATCTACATACTTGTGTAACATGTATAAGCCACTGCTGACACATGCGTATGCGGCTGCAAAGCCTTAATTGATCTTAATTGTGTCGCTTCTCGCATCGCTTTGTTTGTCCTGACGTCACGGTTTCTACATATCCCTTCTCATTTACGCCGACTATTTCCGCGTACCTCATTGTGTGACGGCCCATGAGTTCTGCCGTATCGACTTCGCTTTTAATTAATTCTGCAGCAGTCATCAAGCTTTTCTTCTTTTTTCTCTCAGCGGAATGCCGAAGTGGCTCGCGGAAAATTTTCACCTGGGTGCGGGATTTTCATTGAATAGGGTGACAACTTGTTTTCTATGGCTCCGATCACCTGTTGTCGAATGGCGCTACGACGGAACGTGCAACCGTGTCGGCTACCTTCTCAGGCGTTCCTATGCTGTAGAAGTCGAATGTTTTTTCTTCATGTATTAGGTAATTCTGGTAGAACCGCAGCTCGGATATCAGTGAGGTGGTGCAACTGGTGTCGGTGAGTCGGAAGAGTCCAGCTACTACTACTACATATGTCATCGAAAGCAATCCATTAATGCTAGAAATGTCACGCTTTCATATCCCAATTTCAACACTCACTTGTTCAGCTCCGGCTGTTTCCGACGAAACTTTGGTGGATTTTTTCTTCGAACTTTTAATATGTCAAATTTATAGATTAGAAACTATAACAATCTATGTTCAACTGCATTGATCCTCTTCGTCCAATCAACAAATTGGGAGGGGGCGACTTGTAGTAATGCTCCTTCACACTTTACTGCTGCAGCAACGCAGCAATGATGAAGAATAGGGACCTTCGGCACGAGCTGCAGCAGCACAGTATGCCATTCGGAAATCGCATCTGACCTGGATCAAATTATTTTCCGCTGAGAATTCGCTTCGTCAGATTCGTGGGATCACGAATCTGACATCCGTTTTCAAGTTTGTGCGCATCCATATTGTCAACGAAGCTCTAAATGTCTGGTTTACTGACATAGTACAGTCTGGAGGAGCCCTTACAAGCTTAATGCTGCTTTCCTCTATTTGTATTTGCAGCGGATCAACTGATTCTTATTCTCAATTGCCCAGTCCTGGACATTTTTAATTACCTTTTTAGATTTTGGTAAATTCCACCCTCTGCCAGTTCCTTCTCCATTGTAATTTGTCCAACTTTGTTCCTTATCGTCCACAATTAGATACTGACAGGTGAAGCGGTCACCATTCCGTTATAACCACAGCCCCAGTTTTCAAGACCTGTGCTGTGACACTGCTCACGGGAGCGCCAGAGGTTGACTTCCTGGGGTCATTCCTTACCCTTTTGAGGATTGCCGTCGATCAGCCCTCGATCCGTTCTTAAGAATGTGATGATTTTGACGATTCACAGTTTTATTTCCCTGTGATCATCGTGTGGTTTGTTATCCCATGTGTTGCTCGGCGGCTATTTCGCCGTTATTTCAGCCTTTTGACTGCTTCGATGTCGTAATGGCATGGTGTCGGTGGTCGCATCTGGTGTTTGAGAGCGATTTATGTGTACGATTTATTCAAAATGGCTGCAGAGTTTGCACAAAAGATTAAGTTTTCTGATCAGGAAGCTCTTAAACACCTTGGAGAACAGAATCGAACACAATCAACGATTCCTGGGAATAACCGATAGGCTTTCCAAAATTTCCGGAATTCTTCAAAATGCGTCAGAATTACAGCCACCCTTTTTCGAAAGGGACAAGCAATTCGAAATTGCGAGAAATACAGCAACTATGCTCGATTTTCAGAAAAAAAAATTCGCAAAAGAAACAGATTGTCGAATTTAAAATCTCATTTTCATTATCTGGAAAGGAAGGAGTTATACGGAAACGTCTCGTTGATGTAGAAAAATAAACAAAGGGAAAAATTGTGAGGTGCAACTTTCGTACCCGAATCGATTTGAAAATTAGAATCAGAGTTTACCACTGATTTTGTTCAGAACTGGAACTGATTAATTGGTTCACTTAAATTCTCGTCAGGTGAGATATTTACAAACAAAAAATCCAGAGCTAGATTCGCACCCTCGGCTGTGCTATTCTTGAGCCCGCTAGCTTCCGACAGACTCCTTTCGAGGCTGAGTTTTGTCAATGGTCACGAAATTCGGTACACTAGTTGGTTTGGACCACTCGGATCATTTCTTTAGCGGTTGCGCATGTCCTCGTGAATGCTGCCATTGATGAACAATATCACCATGCTTGGCATGGCAAGGGCCTCCCACATCTTCCTTCTATCTCTGTTCCTTTCTTTCATTGACACCCTCTTAGAACCCTCGATTTAAAGGAACGCATATTTTCTATCATATAGTCTGTGGCGAACAACGTCCGATTTCGTTTTCTTCTCTGAGAATTCGTCGATCTTCGCAGAAGCAAGCTCTTTACCGCCTCGTTCGCAACCAATAGAAACCGGTACCATTGGAATTCACAATATTGGGAAAGGGTAAATCATGCAATTCTAGAATATGCAGTGAGGTGCTTTTTCTGAGATGCTCATTTCAAAGTTGAGGAGCAATGTTCAGACGAACTATCTTGAATCATTCCCTGTGTCTTCGATAGCTCGTATGAATTGGCAACTCTACTGCTTAGATGAACGCATTTGAACGGTTCGATTCGGTCTCAGGGAACCAGCCACCTGTTCACCACGAAAAGCCTAAGAATGCTCTCAACGCGAAAACTGCCACAGCCTCGTGCACAAAGACCGTTAATTGGCTGCACGTCAGTCCGCATTATCAGTGCGCGTAATTGGCACCACAGAGCCTTGCACGCTCACGTACGCTGAAGATGTCGCGACGCGTCGTCGATTCTTGCGCACTTGGCCGAGCTGGTTCGCCTTCTGCGACTCATCGCGTTGTTCGCTCCCGTTCCCGTTCCATCACGCTTCACCGCTTCGTGTTTCCTAACGAATGGCTCTACGCTCTCGAGGTGTGTACCATATCGCTCCAACGAGTGCCCCATTGGTGCTCACTACGTCGCACACCGCGCTCATCACATGCGACGTTTCAAATCGTTCGTTACATCATGCATGCGTATCGTACGTTGCATGCCTCACTTTCATCCGAGTGTTTCCAGTTTTAATCGAGATATTTGCTGATCCACCGAGAAAACGATTAAAGGACTCTTGATTTTTTCGGTTTATTCGAGAGTGTTTTTTTCTGAGATTTTTGGAGGTAGGTGTTTCTAGGGGAAATCTAGTAGTAGTTGGGCATTCATGTTTCCACCACGATGATGTACTATGACAGCAGCGCAATCGTAATAGTTCAGCAAAGTTTTTCCCTTTGACTGATTTCACATGGATCAGTGGAGTAGAATGCACTTTGTATCTAATTTTGATCACAGAAATGTCAATAGAAAAAGCGATATTTCAGTTTTTATGGTAGCACCCAGACACAATTTTATTTGGTACGTCAGTGAGAAATGTCTTGGTTCGCACCAATTCGTCTTTAGTGCACTATGTTTCGAAGTGAAATTATTGATCAGTAGCATCTTAACCGATCATCCTGTTGATAACTAGAATATCCAATGGGAACACTCGGATGGTTCTCAGGCATTCATTCTATATGTATATCACGTTACGTTGTTTGTTTGATCGTTCCAATTACAACAGCGTTCCGATCGCCAGCGCAGCTTACCGCTACCGTAGCCACATGTGTCTCTATGGTCTACCAGCGACATCGAACGCAAAAGTTATCGCAGTTACTCATCAGTAATGGATACATCAAGGTGATTATTTCGTTATCGTTACTCGTTACTCTTCTCAACTCATTTATGCTACCGTTGTTTTTTCGTCCCTAAAATGTTCTTGAGTGAGGAACTTTTCCGTTTTAATACGAGCCTTTATTGTATCATTGGAATTTTTGCTGGTCTGAAGATGTCTTGACTTCGTGTCCGGTCGCGTGAACTTATTGTTAGCTTCCAATAGCAATCAATAGGGCAAGATCGTAATTAGTTTGACAAGCGATTTTTGTTGAGAGAACATCACATTGTTCTTTGCGCTGTTAGAAACCCACTTATGATGGTGGTGTTGCTAAGAGACAAAAGCGATCCAACGTCGTTATCTGTATTTTCAACAGCTTCGAACATGTTTATTCCTCTTCGACACAAATATTTTTCAATCCTTGGCGTTTTGTTCCAATCAGTAGCGCGGTCTGCCGCTCTTGACAGTCAGCCTCGTCTTGCTCAAGACGTATTTTTGTGTTGCTTCCACTTCGTTGGGGTAGCACACTGCGAGCATGCCTCTGCCCAGAGCTCTAAAATGGTTTTGCGTACTTTTCCTCCACTAACCGACCTAGCACGCCCTTGGATTCGTTGAAGAAATCTTCCGTTCCTTTGAACTCGGTTCACTTCTAATGCCCGATGGTGTGATTAACCATAATTTTTCTATTGCTTAAGGCTTTCAGCTTTCAAAGACTCTCATTTTATGACGCATTTTGACCATAGGATGTCACGCCGTGGAAGTCTGTCCACTCTTTGTCTTAACTTTCTGTCATCTGATTTGAAGTTGCTCGATTATACCAACTCTTTGTGTGTTTTTACGAATAATCTTCCGATGGCTCTCCTTATACTAGACCGTATGGTACGCCGAATTAGAGCTTGCAGTTCTTCTCTGTACCTAGGTTTTTACTCGCAGTGAATTTAGTCAAGTGCAATGTTATGCGAAAGTTTTGCAGCTTTCTGAAATATAAACGGACAAATGAGGACCATATATTTAGTGTAGAGTTTGGCATTCCTACGCTCTGGACCGTTTCTCGTACATGTTTTTCCCTACGCTGCACGACCCAAATAGGGATAAAACCTCCTTTCACTCCTGAGCTTGGACGTCGAAATGAGTATTCCTTTTTTACATTATCTTTAAGCTTTGTTGAAATCAGTGGACATGAGTATGCTGTGCAGTCGCTCACTGAAGTTTTGAGCGTCGGTTTTTTTTTCTGAGAGATTTGCTGGGTGACCAGCTGTCCAATGCTTCGTATCGCATCTATGACATGTAGGAGCTGCACGGGTCGAGTTACGACCTCTTCTTTCAGTTAGCGACCCTTCATTTCTTCTTATTTTTCCGCTTTCGATTCTTTCACATATGGCAACTTTTCATTTCTGGTGTTCCAAATCTGCACCATTTCATATATGCGTGTTGCAGTCCATACATCCATTTTTCGTTTTTAGAGGTTTCAAGAGCGCATTTGATGCCGCTTCACCACCTACCTGCATATTCTCCCAACTGAGCCGGTCATTTGCACCCTCTTAGTACCTTCCAAAGACAATCGACATTTGTTTCAACATTCACTGTGAAAACAGTATGAGACGGTAAGCCGGATTTGGCATTGTACCAGCTGAACTGATGGCATTTTTGCTATCGAAGTGAAATGCTGGAGGTAGAAGCGTTTCAGGAAAAGTGGCTCGAATAGGCTCGAGACGCGGGTTCGGATCGCGCCCGAATTTCGATTTTTGTAATGAATCTAGCACCAGCACCTTTAAGATATATCCCAATCTATCCTTTTCATAGCAGCAACCCTGAAAACTTACGCTTGAAGACTTATTGAAGAACTTAGAGGAAAATGTTCCCCAGGGAGTGTGTCGAAGCAGCGAAGTTGTGGGAACATTCTAGTAGGTCATGGTAGTTCTGTGCATACGTTCGCCCTGGTTTCCATACGAAATGCTGTTTATTCTGTGTTTAAGCGTAACTAATCGCCGCAAATTTCTCACCCGCGTGCGCTGGAAGCCAGGAGGAACAGGGCTCCACGCGCGCATATGTAAGGGCTTTTTCGTTTCCGCGCGCACAGCAAGATGAGCGTGTGTGTTGTCAATCGTCGCTGATGTATGCATTGACTGCGTTTTGGCCGTTTCTGGGACACATACGTACCTGCTCCGACCCCACAATGCCCACCACCACTGCCACGACCAGTTCACTTCACTCTGCTGCAGCCTGTCACTAGCGGCTCCTGCTCTTGATTTCGCAAAGATTTTGAGATAGTTCGTAGGACCAACGCTGTCACAGAACGATAGCGGTCGATTATTGAATAACTGATGCACCCCGATCCACCACTCCATATGTGTTCACTTCAACGCTTCCTCGCCATCCCCCTCAAGTATAACATCAGTCTGTAAAGCGGACGGTACTGTTTCCATTCATCCCGTCTATTTTGGTAAACCGCTTTTCCCGCGTTATGTGGTCCTTTAATCACCAAACAGTCATAAAAGAGAGTGGCCTGTTCGGCCGTAGAAGCTAGTCGTCGCAATAAACCTGACGACCTAGGGATTGAAGGTTTGATGAGTGAAGATCGGCACTATCGATGTACGCACCTCATGGCGAACGACTTCATTGCAATACCCTTTTGTGTTGCGACCTAGACCTTGTTATTCAATGTTCTCAAAGGGAAAAACTGCTGTCTCTGGATTCTTTCAATTCTGGCGGCGTAAAGGTTCACTGTGGTTGCGATTGTTGGAGATGGCCGATATGTATATTTTGCAGTTTATTGGGCTGGCGTTGCGGCGTACTCTCCTTTCTCGGAGTTTGGAAAGCCGAAAACGTATGAAGTTGAAAATTCCAGGAGACTGCACTGAAACATAAACCAGATTGCGACTCGGTTGTCTCTCTTGGTTTGCCATTCGTCGCAATCCATTAGAACGCGCTATGCTAGGAGCTTTATCAAGATGTTCTATCCTCTCCCCTCTCCCAGACGAGACTTTCGCATACCCACTTTATACATGTTTCCGTTATATTGTTTTAACATCGTGTGCTTAGCCGAGTTGGATTAAGATGATCTTACCGAAAGGCACTTATGTAAGTCATAGTGTGCCAGATTTCTCTGTTAAGTTGAACCTGATCAGAGAGGAGTATTACTCAACCAAGTCAGGGCGAAAGCATCAAAACGAAGATAAAGGCTTGTATGGGGTTCACCAAAGCGGAATGTATGGAAGTCCTCTCCATTCAGGTTTCACCATACATATTGTTAAATCCGTTATAAGAATGATCATACAAACAATCCTTTCCCTACTAGCTTTAAGTACTTTCTTCCACCTTTTCTCAAAACAGTCTCACGGGTACTTTCAGTCGGTAGTGACGAGAGGAAATTTCGGTATGCTGGCCACGCAGCGTACCTACATACATGAAACGTTACTTCGAACCTTCTTGGATTCAAGTGCTCAAAGTATTGTTTTGTTCATCGTTCCGATTAGATCTTTGATGTTGAATATCTTGTTCAGTTTATGAAAATGTAAGTTTTCCTTTCTTATGGCTATGTCACTGTTATTTCATCAGCTTAACACTTGATGCCAGGGTACGTCGGCTGTGTTCTCAAGGGACTGCGAAGAAAGCGCTGGTGATAAATAGTCTAGGCTTTGATATTTGCTAGAATGTTGTTCCAGCGAGGATGTGGATCTCACGGGAAGGGAATACTCACTACTGGGATCTATGCTCATAGTCCTCGCTCAGCATTTCTTCATGCGATAGCAGGCTCTTTCCATTCCCCTCTCACCGTACTGTCCTCGCAAGAAACACTGCGTTCACTATACATTTGGCTGTAGTGTTTCGTTTTGCCTTACTCAAGTCAAAGTTGTTCAGGTTCTGAGGAAAGATTCGTATTGGGTTCAATGGTTTGGTGCTTGACATATTTGGACTTCATATCTGTCCATAGGTTTTGACGTTTCTATTATTCTTCCAGCTATTTCGCTTCCGTAGGAAGCAGCCTTTATAGAAACAGGAGCGTGACTGATCCGACGTTGTCTTTTAATATTACACAGCCAAAGACAACGGCGGAGCTTAGAACAAGATATTCATCAGCGCGGCTTGTCGTTTTCAGTGATGCCCACCCATCAACCAATCTGCTGCTTAGCACTGCACGCCTGTTTGTGCTCAGCTCTCCTCAGTTCCAACTCATTACTTGTAGTGCACAGTTTTTTCTTCGCGTTCTATTCAATCTGAGTACGTATGTGTGTAATGTGGTGATTTCACGTTTGGAGCCTCATGTTGATTAATAGCGCTATCTCCGCCCGTCACTTTCTAGTCCATTCCAGCTGGGATAGTCGTTTCCATGTTGCAGACCTTCAAGAACCGAGCAGCAGCGGGATGTTTCGGAGCAAAATCATTCAGATCGGGTAGTACACGTGAAACGGATTTGGCGGATCCTTGAATACATTTACGATCATCTAATGCTGCATCCCTGTCGCCAATTTTTCAGGCGCTTACGTGCACGTCTTCACCCTATAAAATCGCCCGCTCGTAGTTTAGACTAAACTTGCTATCTGGGATAGAAAACACTAATAAAGCTCTCAAAAACTGGTTGGTTTCACAATTTTTGAATTTTGTTTCAATCGGGTCATTGTTTTGTTTGCGTTGTCCAGAACCTAAATTGGTTTCTCGCTGTTGTACTGAGACGCTTTCCTAGCATAACCAGTTCCTCTCCAGTTTCCTGTCCGTCGTATGCATTAAGTGAAATTTAATTGTTCAGAGCTTTCAAATGTCATTTTTACAAAAGTACACCGGGCTCCATTCAACAAGGAGCTAAGTACATCCAAGTCCACTGAGGTCAAGATATTTTTATGCACGCCATGCCTAAAGATCGTTCTGTGCCAACAGTTTCGACTTTTTTACTCAACGTTACATCTGCTTACTTCATATTAATTTCGAAAGAATTCAGCTTATTTAACACGCGCCTGTGCTCTCTTTTTCCAGTGGTGATTTTGAGTGACTTACGTTTTTTCTGCGCTCGGTCGGTAATGGAGGTCATGCACGAGGCCTTGAGCTCTAATCCTAACATGAGTCAATACTGAGAGTTGACTTATTTCACCTCTGTCCCACGCACTCATTTTTAAACTACCGGAGAAGCAATTGTTCGAGAAAGACCGCCATGCGTTGTCCCATTTCGCGAATTTCTCACGCAACTTCCACATCAACACCTTCTCGCCTGTCGTATTTTAATTGGTTTCTGTCCTTCGAGATCGTACAAACGTGGGAACTCCGCTACATAAATGAACATACATCTGCGAACCGTGCGACAATGAACGACCGGCAAGCGGCGAAGAGTTCGCTCGCACCCGGTCAGTACTACCAGGAATCGCGGCGACAGATACTCAGTGCTCAAGCGCTCACTGTGAGTTTCTTCGTGTTTTTATGTTTTTTGAAACTTTTTATATACGTTTTCAATATGATGAGCGGCGCCATGAAAGTTGTTGTGCTGGCTACGCAGCGTAAGTATCACCTTGATTCACAGGCTGAGTTCTCTTGGATGCAATTGTGCTGCACCTAGAGTTCCGTTGTATCAATTCTGTCTGAAATTATGCAGTTCTTTGCTGATCTGTACTCCTTAGTTTTGCTTCCTGAGACTCCAAATCGGTTCACCTGTCATTATGAGCTTTCTCAATAATCCTTATCTGCGCTGAAATTACGTTGCATATTGGTTATCGCAATATTGATGCTACATTGCTAAGTGCTGCAATGATGCACGTTCTGTGACTACAGGATAGATCTTTTGATGCATTTCTAGAGTTGAGTGTGTGCAATTTGCTGACATATTCCACTTATGACTGGTTTTGTTTGCTACTTGGGAAAAAAATTTGATATTCATTGAGAATTGTAATGAGAAGTGAAAAAGATAAAGGTGAAGGTACTGATCAGTTCCCGAATGACACACCACCGCATTCGAGTTCCACTGAGAACCGTGAAGGCGAGGTGAGTGCATATTTAGGCTATACAGTGACTATCATATGCTGTAAAGATGCACCTTTACGTGATCGAATCCTCGCAGTAACATGCGTGTTACTGTTTAGCTTCTGATTGACTTGCCCAGTTTTCCTGTTTAGCCCCTCATCTCACCTCATGTTGATCACTTTCACCCATAGAGTCGCGCCATTTAAGACCCATCGACGAGTCTGTCTACTCACTAATTGGTAAAAAAAGATGTGATATCCATGAGTAATTTGAGATGAAGATTAAGAATATGGTGTCGCGAAAGTGTCTGGCCAAATCAGTATTGTGCGTTAGAAGCAAAACAGATGAGGGCAAAACATGAGAGGGCAGGAGCTGGAGGAGGGCTCTCAATAGTGCCCACAGTAACTTCTCCACTGCGCTTTAACATGCGTGTGAAAGAGTTCCTTCGGCTAGAGTAAATCCTCTCGTAACCATCTGCGCTTCTCGACTATTGAACGTCGACGTAATTTTGCTACTGCATTTGCTTAGTTCAGAAATTTTCGAATCCGGTTGTTGTGAGAAGGTGCGTTAGCCCATGAACAAGTAGTCCATAATAGGTTATCGTTTTTTTGGCTTGTCTTTCTTCATTTTTAAAACCGAGACCTTATTTCATTTTTAAAACCGAGACCTAATTCCGTGTTGAATATCATACTTTCTTATCATTCCTTTCGTGGAATGCACAATTAGGTCATGCGAAAAAATTTTTATGAGTAGAAATGCCGAGGAATTGGCGGCTTTTATCTGCTCTTCATGTGTTTTACGCGAGCTGAACAACTGGTACACCACCTGGGCCTTGGCAACGTCTCATTGTGACTGATTAGTCGCATCCTTGTTGTTGGTTGCTGCTTCTGTCATCGTTTGCATGTGACTGCGCCGTTACTGCAGCAGAACGTGGCAATAAAGTCGAACTAGGACAATATTGTGCTCTTTGGAAATGTTCTCCACTTGGTAGAAAGAGGAAAAAGACGAAGGAGTGGGCCAAGCTGGCCCGAGGGGGGGTCGACCTCACAGCCGCTTGAAGTGGTACGTGACGTTTTTGACGAATGCTGTTTAATGTATAATACATACAGTTGAAAAGAGCACAACGCACCTTTTTCTAGGCGTATTTGATCAGAAAACAGTGGTGTACTTTCACATTGTACTTCATGTCTTGTAAACTTGCATTTGACCCCATCCATTTGGCTTGCTGAGACGTACATTTTGTTGCCGCGAAATCGGTTCCTCGTTACAGTTATCAATAAACGTGTTCATCTCAATGAGACAAGGCTTTCGACTCAGTGTTTTCGATCTACCGTCCCCTTAACTTCTAGCGCAAGAGTCGTCTTCATTTTTGGTCGATTTCTTCACGAATCTGAAAAATGTCGCGCCGTCGGCTAACTCGTGCGCGTTGACGTCTTCTCATCCATCTATGTAAACCTTCACTCACCGTGGCGACGCCCTTTGCAAAGCTTTGTATCCCTTGTCGCTAACCTGACGCGTAAACTCGCAAATACTCATTCGTCCGCTATTCTGCCGTAGCCGACGTGCGGAATGCATCTTTACTTCCTCCTGGTTGGCTGCCATTGCGTCTGTTGTCGGCAGCACTGAGATGATCTGAACATGAACATTTGTCATTCCCGGCTGTGCCTAGCAACGTTTTGCGATCGTCCAGGCGTCGTTGTCCTCATCGACCCACAGCTACCCAGTGGTCAGTCATACTCTTGGTCCTCGCACCTATTCCGAGTCCGATCGAATATCTTGGTTGGTCTTCTAGTCCTCTCCAGACTACTTCCCCATTCTGTGGAGTGTTTGGCTCTGATAAGTGATTCCACGAATCGTGGCCGACAACCACGATCGACCATCGACGCGTGTCTCTTCGTGAGTTGTAAACATACATGGAATACGTGCACCATCAGCCTACCACTTACTTTACCGCCTTGGTGGGTGGCGAAGCATCGCTGAAACGACGGCCGTTGACTACCGCGTTTTCGTCGCCACCTAATAGCTCTCGATGGACGAACGGCTCCGTTCGCGGCCCAAATGCACCACTACAAGAGTTCCTACCTGCATCGCCTGCCGGTTCACTCAGTGCTGACTCGTCGCGTTGCGATGGAGCTGCTCGTGCCAAGGCCAGAAAGCTACCGTCGAGAGACATTGCACAGGTAACTCTTATACCAAATTGAAGTTCTGTTTTGCTTGTTCTTCTGTCGTTTGGCCTTTGAAGAATTCATCTGTTGTTCGAAAGACCACAGAGGTATGTATTTTACACAGATATTCTTGGGATATTTGAAAGTGGCAATCTTCCGAGGATTCCACCGTATTCTAATGTTTTCTATCACTTATCATGTAGAACAACGAAATCATGACTTATAATCGTGACGCCAGTACTAACTCAGATCACCTCTTCACATTATACCTTTGACGATTGTTCCATTGCGCCTGTTGAATCAAAACGATAGTAGCCTTTTGCATAATGGAAACTCACCAGACGTTACGATGTAGGTGCTTTCGACTAAGGTAGGACTCACAATCCACTGTGTAGCAGAAACAAGTTGTTGTTTTAGCCACTAATAAATTCCTCTCACGCAGTCGTACTCACACACCACTCTTTTCTCTACGACAATACTTTCTTAACCCCTTTTATACTTCGAGGGAGTATTTATTCAGGTTCTTCTACGACGACAATACGTTGCTATCATACTATTGCCTTTTGTTTGCTGAACATGTGACGTTCTTTTCTCGACGTTTGGCAAAGCGACTCTATAAATTTCGCTGAAAAACTTTGCTGCTAAAACAAAATTATAATCAATTCAATGGGTGAGCCGCGCCTCGACCCTGCATTACCACTTCACATTTGCTGTTTCATTGGAGCGTTTCAGAATTTGTGCATGGGATCTGAAATTTGGAACGGTGTTTGATTTCGTGCCTCTTGCGATGTCGCTCCTAGTCTCGTAGTTGTAGCATTTTGCTCCTACAATTCAATCATGTTCATATTTGAGCATAACGCTGCTGCCTTTCTAGTTTCCATTTATATTACCTCCTTTTCCACGAATCGTATCAACTCTTTCTTCGAGTAGTTTTCGTAGAATCATTATCACTTATTAATCAGTCACTACATGCATTGTTCCGGTTGTCACTTATATGATCACTTTTGAAAAGTGAACATGAAAATCTCGACTGGCCACTCTGTACTTTCACATTGTGACACTGACGGAGTGTTGTCATTCCTTACAACTATCAATTAGTAGTCGCAGGAGTGGCGCTCATCATGAAGATGTACCTTTTTCTGTTGCAAATTGTTTGCGGAGTGATGCTACCCGCTGCTCCCGTCCGTAATTATAGGGTAGTATGCACTTACCGTTATCTTATGAAGTTGCTTCGTTCAGAACAAGTTTTCAACGCGTGCTGGCCGTTGTGTGATATTTGATTATCGTTGTTGCCACTGTAGGAAGTAGTTCTCGTGTAGTATTTGAATGTTGAAGCTACTCTTGTTTTCTATTGAACGACTTCTCATTCTGCAGCTTTTTCTATAATTACGCATTTGAAGAACATAAGTTTCGTCAATGTTTGCGCTCGCGGCAATAGTGAGCAGTGAGCACAGCTTTAACATTGTTAATGATCATTATCAATAGTCTATGAGTTGTGGGCCAACACCAAACGCAACGGCCGTATTAGAAGCTTGTCGGGTGTACCATCTAGCAGGAATTTTCAGCTTAAAAAGCAGTCGCAGGATTTTTAAATTCTCGAGAAAAGCCATGTGGTGCTTCTCACTGGGTTGACATTTTCCCAGAAGCTCAAAAAAATGTCACACGGAAATGCCGTAACGATGACTCTACATGTATTTTTGCACATATTGCGAGTGCGTAATCGAAAGTTCATCCATTGGAAAGTTAAATGCTTGTCTCTAAAACTTCTCGCAGAAGCTGTCTGATTAACGCGACCATAAACGTGCTGGAAGTACCGCTGAAAAGGAAATCGTACGTTTGAAGCAAAAGTTTAGGTATCCGAAAGCCTGCCACCAAGCTGATGGACTTGGGACGAAACTTTCGAATAGCGTAGAAAAGGAGGCGTAAACTTATGTTTTTGCTTCAAACCTAAGATTTCTCCTAAACGGTGTTTCCAGCAAGTTCATGATCGCGCTCATAGGATAGAGCTCGAAATTTTGCTACGAAATCATGTTGTTTAGCTGTTTTGTTTAGTGAATGCTGAGCGCCAAATTTACCAAGTTTCATCTTCAGCTTTTCCAATGCTCAATTTTTGGGCTGTAGAAGAGGCGGTGAGATAGGAGCCGGCCCCTGCAACGGAGCTTACCTTTTTGGCGCACCGGATTTTCATCCCAATTCCCCTTCCACTAATGGTCTCCTGCACCAGCCATTCACATCTTGGAAACCTCTAGTACATACTCTATTGTGCCTTTAAACCAGTTCAAAATGTTTGCCTTCAATGGTCCATGGATCATGATATCCAGATACGTTAACACAGCATAGGTTTCACAACTTCAGTTTCCTAAAAAAATATTATTTAGGAGATTTAATGGGAACTTTCTTCACGGTATCTCACATCAACATGCTTGAGCTCGTCTGATTGCTCAAGTATTTGCTGCAAACTGTATTTTCCGATAATTTACTTTTCTCTATTCTTTTATTATTTAAATTCTTCATATTTAATAGCACTAAATTGTTAGTCGTCGCGTCGTATAGGAATTGTAACAGGACGCGAAGCTGGTCACTTGAAGAACACAGTGTTCTCAGGCAGAGATGGGCTGTAGTGAGAAGGGAAGAGGGAACTGGCGAGAGCGAAAAAGGACCCGGACTGCACGCCTGATGATAGGTCGAGACTCGTCAGCTTTGCTCCATGCATTTAGAAGCGGTTGGAATACTTGTGATAGTCTTTGCTCGAAGCTGTTGAAGTGCCTCATCTGACTAGGTGTTTTGACAGTGAGCAGGAAGTAAGACATTTGCAGTATTATAAGGCGACCTACATAATAACTTACGAACGATAGCATCCAAACTGTACCCATAGTTCTGTCAACTACGATGAGAGGGAGGGATGTTGCAGTCTTCCATTGTCCATTGGAAATTGTAACGAACCTTCAGCTCATCAATGTGCTTATTAGGCTGGTCTCTAAGCTTGATATGTTCCTGTCTTTCCCAATCACTTGTAGATTTGACTTGAACCTGTGAAGAGATATCTAATCCTTTGTTTCGCTGCTAGGCTTCAAAGATTTCGTCATACTGCGTAGTGAAAACCATCCTTCATCAAGGTTTGTTGTCGAAGGATCATCGCTAGCTTTTCGAAAGCCAAATCATGTTCACGTTCTCGTCTTATTGGCTGTAGCGATGAGTCCTTGCATGCAGCTGACGGCCGTGCTTTGTTCTCTTCAAACACATCCATAGCAACCAGGGGCGAATGTCGTCGCAAAACGAGCGAATAAGAGCGTATCGCTATGCTGCCGACAATGGCTTTCAACAGCTCATGGTGTAAATCGCGCGAAAAAAGTTTCATGCTAAAAGTTTCTTGACACATGTGTGCTGTGTGCTCGCTCTCGTCGACGATTGTGAAATGCAATATAGCAGCTTGATATGGATAACAGCTGTACCCTTGAATCACTCGAGCCAAGTTATCATGTAGTGCACTTCTGTGCAACCTCAATATCATATGAAGTTTAATTTGAATCGAATTCTGTGACTATGTAGCATTCAGCGGATCTTCCAAACCCGCAACCGACATGGCACCCCCTCAAACTTGGGTATTAAAAAGCGGTGTAATCATCCAAGTTCGATGGAGTGTTTGTTAGTTTCGGTTCTGAGCTCGTAACGTGACGAATTCGCCAGTATCTGTCGTAAAATACATATGAAACGAAATATGGGCGCATGTAACTATATACATGAAAGTCGCATGGTTAATAGAGGTAGGGCATGTCCTTGTTAGAATTCGATCGAGTCCCTCCGAGATTCGACGGGTGGAATGAAATGACTAATTGCACTTGGACGACAATGTGGATACCTAGCAGCGTGTCAACGACGTTTCCGTGAGTTTTATACAAGGCGTTGGTATCAATTCCCAACACGATGCTTCTAAGCTAGCGAATAGGTTAATATCCAGAAAAGTTTTCGTTTGCTGCAATACTTATGCTTTTTTTAATTTGTCAAATCCACTTTGTTGGAGTACCTTCAACGGGTCTTTGAAAAGCACCACATGTTATTTGCGGACCACGCTACTTCCTAGAATTGATCTTTGGTCCCGTGACATCATGTGTTCCAGATTTGAACAAATATTTCTTTTTGACTGCATCAACTTTTTCGATTGAATGCAGGTGCCTTCAAGACGATTTTCGTTCCCAACCACCATCAGTGGTAGTAAAAGCCTCGTTGCTCTCTATGCTGTCATCTTTTAAGGAAATTAGCGATAAAAAGATGGAAAATGGTTTGGTGTGAGATGGAGCGACCCTTCTAGAATTTTCACATGGAATGACGAGTAATCCTGCTGAAGGTTGTGTAAACAGTGCACTTCAAAGAAAGAATCGGCGTCAGGCACTCGGGGAAGCGAGGCACTGGTAATCGTAGTGGTGGAAGTTCTGTAAAGCGAAACTGTTTTCCAAGAGGTTAAAACGTGAGGTTTAGCCGTATTCACAGATACCTTTCCCTTGGCCTCTGCTCCCGACGATGTTTGTATCCATGGACCACTGTCCATGGTCCAGTTGCGACCAATGTCTTGTTTACTATGAGTGACGAGGAGCAGAGAGTGGACACACTGCCGGTGGCAGACTGCGCTTCGAATCCTAGTTTTACATCCTATTCATTTTATATCCTTGAAACCTTATATCCGTTCCGCCCTCTACTTGCATTGCACCCCATCTCTCATTGGCTTGTCGCCATTGCCACTGCTCTGGGAATGACCGAAGACATTCCCTCCGGCGCCGGCGGCAATGCCGCTGACGACACCACTACCGTTGAGTCTGAATGCCCCGAGGCAAGTGCCGCGCCCCTGCCACCGGCTCTGAATGGGCCTTAATTAGCAAGGAGTTTTAAAAGAGGTTTCTTATCAGCTTGAGACTAGGGCCACTCAGTGTCGCCTCCGGCGACATGTCGACCTCACCATGTCGAGAAAAGTAAACAGTTGCGTACGGATAAATAGCCAGCGAGACAGTAGTTCTTGTTGATCCTTGGAATTAACCAGGAACGTTGTACACCAGATCAGATAATTGGTCGCCTTAACGGCTATTTTGAAGCAAATGAAATGAAATTCATAGCGTTTATTACTTTAGACATTGTGCACACAAAAACATAGTTACGCTTCGAAAAGGCCTCATTTAGCACGAACACAGGCCCAAAGTCTCTTAGGGAACCCATCTACAGCGGCGCGCAGGACTTCTTCATGAATTTCTTTCCAGGCTTTCTTCGAACCTCGTTTGAGCGACTCAGTGTCTCTGTGTGGTGTTGAGCAGGCTTTGCTCTTTTGATAGATCAAGTTGCCGTACACCGTGAACTTTGGGATACGTAGAGTTCTGGCAATGTCCACCCCTGACACTCCTTCCTTGTGAATTTTCGCCATAGTAGCGCGCAAACCGTTTATTCCAGACATTTCAAACAGGCCAACTATCAGCAAGGAAAATTTACTATACTGTAGGGCAAGATTAGTATAATAGTTACGCATAAAAGTTTGGATGGCTGCAGGGCGCTCTACATATATAATGATCCTCAAACAGCGAGTCCAAAGACTTTTGACGCGCCCTGTAATCACGTCTGAGTTTGGCTGGCTAAATCACTTGTGCGAACATAAGTGCGTGGGCTCGAAAATGCCAGGTGAAACAAAACAAAACAGGTCCGCCCAAAATAGAGGTTAGTCTTGATAATTCTCCATCATTCCCTTGCCTTTCGAGTATTTCTTTTTCTCATTGTGTTTTTGTTTTGTCTTATGAGATGCAGCGTGGTCTGCGTCTTGGGCACCATATCCTGATTGGATTCCGTGTCGGGCTCTCATATATTATTGCTGAGCATGTGAAATGCACATCATATGCGAAGCCAATATGTCGTGATATTAACCGCATTACTTTAATTTCAATGCGACATGGTTACGAGAATTGTTCTTCACGAGAACGATTCCTGCGCAGCGAGTCTTTACGCGATTTCACACACAAAGTATGCGAGAAATGATGAAGGAAAAACACTGTCTTAAGAGTGTTGACATTGGACAGTTGTTGTGATATCCTATGTGCTATCCTATGTGCTACACTTTTCCTATGTGCTACACTTTTCGTAGTGGAAGATTGAGAAAAAAGATGTTAAGAAGATGAAGACGTTCATGCTTTGCTCCTCTCCGAACGTGCAGGGGAACCTTATGCAATCCTAATTGTTAACTCAGCGAACGTGCAAGAATGCGATGGTGACCCGACGTACGAATAGAACCTGATGAAATTTTTAATGTACTCACACTTTATGCTCATATTTATTTATTTATTTATTTGTGGTCAGTAACCAAAATAGAACAAATCGGTTAGTAACAAAAACAAACACAGAATGATTTGACCGTAGGTCAATGGGTAGGTATTTGACGGCAATTGGATCAGAAGAAAATAATTAGCAAACTCAAGCGAATGAGACAATGCGGAGGAGTAGTAGTTCAGCCCTGAAGTCACTTCTGTTGATCGTTATTCTGTCAATAAGGTACTTATGGCCTCATACGCACGACCTACGACCCAACCAAGCACGCAACTGGAGAGACCATTCCGGGGCAGGACCTGTTGGTCCTATTTGAGCTGATACGCACCCCAGGCGATGGCTAGGTGGGGAGGCGCGGAGGAGAGCACTGATAAGTAAGCTAGAAGATGTAAATTAGAGCTGATAAGCCGATGTTAGTCCTGGGCTGATCTACGAACCGCCAACTCAAGCGTTGCTAGCAGGGACCTGATCAAATGCGTACCACATGCGACATGACCTATTCGAGAACGTTCGCTATCGGGATATATAGCGACTCAGCGACGCTGTGTCGTTCACCACTCCACCGCAAACAACCGGACCCGAGCCATCGAGGACCGCCGTACCGCAGTCGCCACCAGCAGCCCACCGCCGCCATCGACCACTGAGGACGATCACCGTTGCCGCCACCAGCCTGTTGCAGTTCGCTCCACACCGTCGAGTCGAGGTCGCTGGTGCCAGTTAAGGTGGCCACGGTCCGGCTACAACGGGGCGAGCCAACTGCAACAGTGTGTGACCGATCAGGGCGAGACGGTCATTAAGCCGTCCACGATCCCTACGAACGAATCGCCCTATAAATAAAGGTTTTAACTGTATAAAAAACGATCACAGCTGGAACCCGGACAGTTCAGCAACAATGCAGTAGCCGAAGGATGAGATGGGGTAGCATAGTGCTCGGCTGGTAGCTATAGGGCAGTGTCCGCTCGTTGAGTTGTAGTAAGCCTCCGAAGATGATCGGCTAAATGGGCCTGAAATGTACTGGATCGCTTCCACGTGAACAAAGTTGCGTCAAGTTTGTTCCACTGCATTGCAGACCTAGCTAAAAAGGACCCAGCATAGGCCGCTGTGGTAGGTCGTTCAGGTTTGATTCTGTACGGATGACCTCGAGTAATTTCAGCTAGTGGTGGTTTATCAAAAATGTCATATAGTTCCAGGTTGGTGCCACCAGTAGCTAGTTTATACATGAATAAGAAGTCGGCTAATGTTCTCCGGAATTCTAAGGTGTTCGCACCAAGGATGTTCAGTCGCTCTTCATATGACAATCTAACTAATCCCTTCCGAAGGAAACATCGATAAGTGAAACTTCTTTGTACCTGTTCGATGGTATCGGCGAGAATCCTCATATAGTATGGACCCCTTAGATCATTTACACAGCCGCTAATTGTGTAGGCCAAGGTTGGAATATTTCCGAACAGCGTGCTCCCCTCGTCCGTAGGGTCACCATCGCCTTCACGCGGAGCTCGCCGCAACAAAAATCGCGTGCACATAGTGAACACGCCAAATGGTCCGCAGGAACACTATCACCTTCCGCGCTCACTAAGTTGGCAATTAGGATTCCTGCCTAATGTCCGTCACCCGAACGTGCAATTGTAACGCATTGTAAGTGGAAGAGGTTTTAGTGATTGGTTTCGTCGACGACATACACCCTCTGTTGAATAGTCCTGAATTGAAGGCGTGTTTTCGTAGTTGAGTTACCATTTAGGGCAATATTTGTTTCCTTATGATATATCAGGGATGGATTGGTTAGCTCCTGAGAGACGTAATTTTGTGTCACGTGTTCGGAAACCTTTTTTATCCTCGTTTCCAGAGTATTTTGCTTCTTCATTCTTGATTCAACCCTTCTTGAAAAATCTGCCTTATTCCTGTATCATTTCTCCGAGCTTTGATTTTTTGTTTGAATTAGGTTCCCTGCTCTCGATGTCCAATGTGTTGATCGAATTTAATGCTAAATTCATTCTCCCTTCGCTTCCTAGTACTTCACTTTATCACCAGTAGCTTCGTGATAAAGACAAATGATTGGAATTTCTGGTCCTCCTTTCATTTTTTCATGTAATATTTTACTTCCTTTTGCCTGTTTTGACGACGCAAATTTCACGCTGCTGAATATTCTTATTCTGTGTGAGTGTGACTGGCTCAAATGAGAACACAGTTCTTATTATTGATCGATTCAAACCAGCAAGTGACATTCGTCGCTGAATTAGCGCGTTCGTGAATGAGCTTCAGAAGTACTATTTGAAGTACATATAATACATGTTACACTAAACCATTTGAAAATTATATACATCAGCCAAGTATATATTTATATATAAAATACAGTTTCTTCCCGTCCATTGTTTACTGGAATATTATAATGCTGCTGTTTAATGTGCATAACTAATTGTTTATTGTCGGGGAGCTTATAAGGGCCGTTATCGGTAAATAACGCGGTAGCGTTCTCTACTGATTTTTTAAGATGGGTTTCTTGACAACAAGAAAATCCCTTAGATGTGAACCACCTACCCATATTAAGAACAATATAGTGTAACGCCCTCCTGTGCACTGTTCATGAGATCATTCAGCTATTCAAAACATTCAACTATTCTGAAACTACTCAGTCTGTAGTGCAATCAATGATTTGCACTACAAACTGAGTAGTTTCTTAGTTTCTGAGCAGTTACTTATTTCCATTGCTGTGATCGACTGCTCGTCTTGTTATTGTAGTTTACGGGAAACCAATCAGTCTGTCCAAATATAAATAAGTGCACGTTTTGTATTCTCAGCCACCCCGTGATGCAATTTAATTCAAAAAATCCGCTCCATGTTTTACGTTTTCTGGAATCGTGTGCAAATATTAATATCGTCACCTTATTTCTTAGTTTTACTGAAAATGCTTCCACATCAGAACCATCAATTAATACTAAAATCACTGCATAGGTTCAACCTAACTCGTTCGACTTTCGTACCACGGTATTGTTCGACCATTCTATTCAACGTACAATCATATGCTGAAGCTTGCACTGAAAAACCCATTGCGAACGTGATTCATTTGCGATAGATTTGTCGACGTTCTTTCTTCGTCTGGAGCTGGTTAAAGTCGTGTACATCTGAACTTTTTGAACTATTGTTATCGTCATTTTTTTCTGCAGCGGCAACTGGTCGCGTAGCAATCATGGCGACCCTCATTTGCCGAAACGACTCTGCCTGGCGAAATGAATGCCCGACTGAAGATCAACAGCTTCCGACATTATGCATGAATTCAAGGGTATTTCTTTCGAGAGATGACTGAACTTCGCTGTCGCCCACTCACACTTCACCAATAAAGGGCACCCCGGTTGAGCATACGATGAAGAAAAGGGTTGGAATTGCTGCTCTGGTAGCAATTCCGATGCCAGATTGGCGGGTCGAGTGGATAGCTCGGCAGAGCTCGTGTCGCATGCCGATCGGCAGCCTCCCAATGAAAGAGGTGTGTCGACGGCATCGGTGCCACGCTCCGTCCGCATGAAATAGCTCTGGCCGTTGTACGGCAGTGGTGCAGTCGCACAGATCTCACTTCAACCGGGTCGAGCTGAACCTCTGTCGCTGTTGTGTTCATTGCCTTTACCAGCGAACCGTCGTCGTCTTCGTCGTCGAACACGCCGTGGATTGTGAGGTCAGAGTGGTAGGCGTCATCGCCGCGTTGCGACGCGATGTCGCAATGTCGCGATGCGATCTCCCAGAATCGCACAGCGTCGCTCCGCGCTCGACTTCAACGACTTGAGCCTGTGTACGAGAACGACTCCGATGGCAGCAGCGACAGCGACCGCGATAATTGGCAGGTATCCGCCGCACGATGGATAGCGGTCGGCGTTTCGTCGTCGTGTCACCGCGACCGGTCCGGGTACCTTTTACCAACAGCACATCCCCAGTACTCGTATAGTATTGCCTTTAAATTCAGTGCACATCTCTTTAGCACCACATTTTCGTCTAGACAACCATAGGTTTATAAAAAAGGCCGTGTGGACTGATCTTTGTTCTGCCCCGCCCCGCTGACAGAACAGCTCCAATAGACAAAAACCAATCGAGTGTTTCGAAAACTTATGGTTCCATTCCCTTCTTGAACACAGTATTAACTAAGTCATTTCTCACATCTTCCGTTTTTTCATCCTTCACTTGGCTTGCGCTGCAACTTTTTAGAAGGCGAGCAACGAAGATTTCGCATATGTGCAGAAAGGACCAAACATTGTCCTTAATATATCGTCCTTTCTGAATCAAGTCTGAATCGCTACACGCTGTCTTCCTAGATACTATGTACCCATTTTGTTCCGTCCTACGGTGCACCTCATCGATGAAAAGTCTGTCACATCAATATTCTGGCTCTCTGGGTTTTTGTACCTTGCTAAACATGAGAGAGACGACAAGCGGAATTTCATTCGTATCGCCGAGTTTTCCTCAAATGAAATTCGTTCGGTTACGTCGTTTTTCTAATGTCCCCCATCATCGCATAGCAAGTGAGCACGTGCAGTGAACCCTTTGAAGTTTTCAGCAAGGCGACTACGCTGCACGTTGTCTTCCTACAATAGGTCAAATTTGCCTTGGCTGCCAAAGTCCACAAAAGAGCCATAATTTTGTCGGTGTCACTCGTTGATCTAAAAGGTGTGAGTGCTGCGGTGTAGCATTGTTGAGCCGTTGGAGCAATGGCTAGTGACAAGCTGTTGAAGCTTAGGCTTCCCTCCGCCCTATGAAATGTACTATGAGCTAGCCTCTTTGTCGAATACAAACAGTACAATCATCTTATTTACTGCAGAGAAACCTGAATTTTCTCCCCATTAGAGCATGACTGAGCGAAGGACAAAGTTACTCTTTAAGTATGTTCTCTGCGCGGAGCCGCCAACAATAGTCAGCTGTGTAAGTCAGACTTCAAGGAGAAGAGCCCCATTTTGGGTGCGCTTCCGGAGTTATAGCAAATGAAATTCCTCATAGAAGAGCACTGAAGTCAAGAGCAGAGGGAACTGCGGAAGGTCCGCCCATGTACTAAACTCCACCCACGGATGTATTACACACTCCAAACCCGCAACCATCAACCTTTCCTTTCGAATTATTGTTCGGCTGCCTTGGAGGCAAGCCGCCGTCTTTTTATTGTCACCCTTCGATAGGATACGCGGTTTCACTTGGCTTTGTCATCTTATCAATATTCCTTGCTTCTCGTGAGAATTATCTGCGGATTCCAGCATGGCTACATTTCGTGTGGGAAGGGATTTTCAGCTTTGTATCAATGCAGGTTTTCCAAGAACATTTTCTCCTGGTTATTACTACTGTAATGATTATTTAACATAATTGTTGAACTAGCCAAATAAGTGCAGACTACGCTCTTACACGTCTCGGTGTCACGTCCACATTTACACAGCCAAATTCTTGTGTGTTAATAGTTAAAGAAATGTGACTAGATGGGTCTTTGCATTGCCGTGAGTGTGTCCGTCAAGAGGCTCCCTAAACGAATTACTCGCGCAACATAGCACTTTTAGTGAACCATATTCGACACTCATGTATGGCTGCTTTTGCTCCAATTTGCTCAAATTTCCTTGCTTTTCGTCCCTTTGCCTTCTTAAATCAAATTGAGTTTGCGATAGGATTTCTCGGTCGTCGAGTACTGTGTTTCCCCTACAGCACGCTCCGATTCTCTTCAACAAGCTGTTCTCCTGTAAGAAACTGTCAAAACCCTAGGAAGAACAGATAGTAACACGATTCCCCAATGAAGTTGATCGTCCCACCTGTTTATGCTTTCTACCCGTACTTTTCCTACTTAAATTCTACCTCCTTTCGTCGAGGTCCAGTTTACAGCGGGCAGGGGTATGAGTCCACGTTGTTTTTAGTGCACGGCGATTACCAAGTACTATCTGATTCGGCTACTGGTCGCGCTAAATTACCAAGGTAGTTGCCACTGACAAAAAGTTTTTTTTTAAATAAAATAAAATAAATAAAAAGTAACAAAAGTGATTTTGTCGAAGAATGAATTGGTAACACTTTTCTCACTAGGTTGAGGAGCATTCTGCTTTGTGTACCAGCAGTTTCTGCAGCAAAGTGGTTAAGAATAGGAACCATCCACTCTCGATACCCTATCCGCATCGACAGTCTCGTTTTCGTCATCGCACCGAAGCTTCGCGCGAAGCACTCTGTCGCGGTTAGATTCACCTTAAATTGCGACTCCCACCTATCAACAATCGCTCGCCTGCTAGTAAGCGTCGTCTTCACCTCACTTCTTTGGACCTTGTCTTCCACCCTGTTGGCTGCAGCTGTCTTTCTAGCGCACATCAGAACAATTACCGCTACTTTTCATGAAGATATCGGGGGAAATTTGTCCTTCTCTTCTAGCTTGATTGTCCTCTGCCAACAAGCAACGAGAGCTATGTAGACCGTGAAATGAAAGTGTCCAGCCTTTCTTCTTTTGATGAAAGTCAGTCTTGCGCCTGCATTTCCGAAAGTGGCAGCCTAGCGAATTTTTTGAAATTTCTCCTTAATTTGGTTATTAATGAGCTTACAAAAGATTAAGTTTTCAGTATGGATTACCGGGAACATCTTCAATTCAAAAAATAAACCAAGGAACACCTGGAAAAGGGAGGTTAGCACCTTTTGGCGTTCATGTATGAGTGGAAATGTTTTCGAAATAAAGGTGACGATAACGTCCTCTTCCAATTTTCGCGAAGTAGAGCATATTAGATGGAACTGAATTCCGCATTGGTTCTGATTAGTAGGAGCTGGTCTTCTTTATTTTATCAAATAAGGTACTTCGGCGAACTGCTTCCTTGCTTTTTTTAGTACCATTGTTCATTTTTTTGTAGTGGACCGTTGTTACCCGAATCGTATCCGTTATCAAACCATTTGGGAACACTGACGTCTGGAGTAGCTTTGAAGTCACGGAGTGGTTCAGTAGCTTCTTAATATTTATTACGTCCTGTTTCAGGAGGGAATTTGACCAACAGGGGAATCATATCACATTTTAACTCTTCAGGAAGATCAAAGTCCACCAACTTCGACTTACCTGTAAGAAGCTAGGAGAACGTATGTACGATCGAGCTTTTGTCGTAGGTGTTATTTTTCCAACGGAGCTTGAGTGCTGTTTTCATCAATACCGAGGCCGCTCCAATGCCGCATAATTGCCGTCGTGAGGTGTGTGAGGAGCTGCGCTCGCTACTAGTGTCGGCAAAAACGAACTGGAAGATATCTTGGCACAGCGCTCTATCCGCGACAGCGAACGGCACCCTATATGATGTCGGTAGATAACGTCTTCATCCCCGTTCCCACACTCGCGCCAGCCCGCTAACACTTCGCGTTCGCCACCATTGAGTCGAGCAGATATCTCAACCTCCAGATGGTCGTCGTCAGTAACTGCTTGCTCGTCTTTCACCTAATTGTAGCTTTCCAATGGTCCTCCCATCTAATTTTTGCAAAGTTCGAATTTGACTCCACTTTTAACTTCCCACGCTGCAGTCCAGCTGCGTGTTGGTTGGACGTTTATCCGGCCACTGGACGCGAGGTCCTTTATTAGTTATGAATGTGCGTGTGAGCATGAATTTCGTCCAGCTCAACCATCGCACCATCTGGCTAAGCTGGGCTGCGCTCTCTTGCCACGTCGCTGCTCTGTTGTTGGCCCGTTGCAGATATGTAGTGTCCCGCATTTCGCAATAAGTTGCTTTACACTTGCTTATAAAAGTGTGTAGGGGTGGGTTCACTTTTCCGGCACATTCCGACAATGGCTGATGCGCATGCATTCCAACTGATCACTAATGGAAACAGTATAGCGCGTAATACATCTTTCAGGGTAGTAAAAAGGAGAATAAAATTTACAATTTGATATTTGAGAGATCAGGAAAGACTCGTACAAGCCGGACAGTTCGCAAGTGTCGAGCACATTTATGAAAATCCAAAAAAGTTAAGTTCATAGGGAACGCATGCAGCTTTTGGAGAAAAGTGAGGTTCCATACAATAAGTTCCTTTTATCAGCTTTTGTGAAACCTGTGTTTGTTCCCGACCCATTAACTCCTTTCCGAATTGTTTTTATTTGCCTCTGTAGGAATTGCTGAATAATATACGCCTCACCGCTCTTGAACGGCTAATTAGCTTTCGGTAGGATCGCGCATTCGCAGAAAGCCAGAGGTGAACAAACATACTTTTTGCTCGGTAATAGTGGATCTGACGCCTGATCCCACTCGACGCTACACGCACAACGCTGAAATTTTCCCGGACGAGTTTTTCTGTTTTGAGACGGGTATCATTTTAAACTCCAATAACGAGCCAGATATTGTAAAGTACATATAACCCCGAATATAAACTAGGTGGACGAGTTGTCCGGATCAAGGTGGACGAGTTGTTTGCCGTGTTGTTTTATATTGCTAACTACCATGCAGAACTGGTCCGGAAAACTCGTCCGGAAAAATTTCAGCGTTGTGCGTGTAGCGTCGAGTCCTGATCCCGGGTACAAGTGGTTTTGGCAGGTTATGTTGTCCAGTTTGCTGGGAAATTCGGTAGATCTGTTTATTTCGACTTTGTACGGAGTTATAGGTGTAATATAAACGGTCAGCAGTCTCTGTAAATTATCCTCTGGAACAACCTCTCATTTGCATGATTCTTTTATAATATTCAAACATTAGTTGTCAAACATGTAGCACTATATGCAGCAAATGCTTCCCCCGCTGAAACATAAATCTCAGATAAGAGAGCATTGCAGCGAAAAATTTGTGCATAATACCGATAATTACATTACCCATCGCGTAGTAACTTGAAAATTTTTTGATGGAGTACGTAGTAGTGTCAGCTGCGAATCCTCTACATATGTATTTGCAGCAGTGCCTCATAACGAAGAGACTTCCAGAAGTCTCTTCGTTATGAGATCTTGTCACACACCGTTTGTGTCCGACTGGCTCTACTCACCGTTTTGACCGTCATTCGCAGCGGCCGCTGCAATGCATAACCACAAACTTTCGTGAGACTGCGTTGATTCCGTTCTTCTGCTCTTAAGATCTGCGATTTTTGGGAATTAGTCTATTTTTTGCGCTCATCAGTGTCGTCATGTGTCGTGTCGCCGGAGAGTTCTAATCACTTCTAAACGGTCTGCGACGCAAAAATAAGCGCATTTAACGTATAGTGGGAGCGATCACGATTATACGTCGGTACCAACGACGGAACGTTTTCCCTATGTTATTCACTGCTTCTGGGTGGGTGGGTGTGAAGGTGAGGCGCTATTGGCCCATAGTCTGCCACAACTTATGCATGGTTTCTGACACCCGATCCGATCCATTCATTCTCGATGATGCGCTTCGTTCGTCTCTCTCGTGCACGTAATCTGTTTATTCTCTTTAACAGGAATGCATCGCATTTCTTTCCCCACCGAAAACTTCAAAACTGCTTATTCTATGATTCAAACTTCTTATCAAACAAACTACCAAAACGAGTAATATTTCTATAGAATGACCAAACCTTCAAGTTTGTTTCACGTTCATCTCTTTTCCTTTTTGAAGCGATCCTGAGTGAAAAATCTATTTCACATCCCGAGAACATTCTTGACCACGGCTTGTAGAGTTACGGCTTCGAGCTACAATTTCCATTGCGTCGTCTCACCTTCTTCAGTCGCCACCGTTGATGTAACTTTTGCCAGCATCCTGAATTCAAATTCTACATGGTGATGTATTTGGCGTTTCCTGATCACACATCAAATCCTAGCATCTATCGATTTAGTTGTCAGATAAGTATACAGTGATCAGTACTACCAACTACCTCGCGTTTAGTATCAGTCTATTTACAAATATGATACCCTGGATACTAAGGATTATGTGCCACACGAATAATTTTGTACAAAAGAATATAAACAAAGAGCAGAATCAGAAAAAGTATTCATCCGACCCAGTGCCTTCGTCTGCCAGAGTTCATACATCCATCAGTTCAAAGTCATAGTTGAATTTGAAGTTTAAAGTCGTTTAATCGACATTCATTACATTTAAATTCATTCATACGAGTCAGTGCTCTTATGACTGAGATCAACGTAATAAATGTCCATGTCGAAGTAGTTGAACCACGAATTTGGACCATTCGTAAAGTATCGGACATGCCTTCGATCACTTCCCGGCTCTTTTTAATACCCTAAAGTCTCGCAGATAAGTCCGCCTTGCTGGCGCCGCAGCGCGGCGTATTGATCGGTGGTAGCCAACCGATATGTTGTGTATCGATCGCTCGGCTGTGGTAATTGCTCTACTGCGGGCGCAGCGTTGCGGCGCGCGCGAGGCGGACTTATCTGTGAGACTCTAGGGTAACTTTATTGAAATTCAATTATTTGTAAAAATATACATATGTTTGAGCTAAGCAGCTCGAGCTGTATCGATTGGTATTTAAAGATCGGTACAAATGCAAAATATGGCCCCTTTTGCCGACCTCTCCACTACCAGGCGAGATTTTAGCGGTTGGCAAAAGGGGCCATATTTTGCATTTGTACCGATCTTTGAATACCAGTCGATACAGCTCGAGCTGCTCAGCTCTAATATATGCATACTTTTACAAATAATTGAGTTTCGACAAAGTTATTTTAAAAAGCCGCTTTGGAACTCTCCTAAGCGGTTTTTCTGGGAAGTGATCGAAAGACATGTCCGTTACTGTAGCAAGAGTTGCTCAAGAACGAGGCCTTGTCTAGATGATCACACCACTTTGAAGTATATTCTCCACAAAAGTAGCCCTTCCTCATGTCCCCTGCTTCTTACACACTTCAACTTCCACATGTTTTTTTCTGTTCCAATAATACGCCTCGTAGAAAAGGATTGTTGTCATCATGTCCACTGATATCGATCGAGAACGAATTCTTCCCCTGAAGCACCTCCGTTTTAAGGTCATGTCTGCCCGGTCTTGAAGCCAACACAACGGCGTTGTGCAGCGCTTGGCATTTTATTGAGATCAACGAAGGCCTATTATCAGCCCCTCGTGTCGCGGCGACAACAACGAAACGTCGCCACTGCATTCACCTAGTCGTCGAAGCGACGCACCGTATCGACGTTGTGTCGTCGACGTATGTTGGATGGTGCCGCTCGTGTTCAGAGTCGACAGTTTCTGCCGCCGCCGTCGTCGCTGGCTCCCAGCGCCGCTGCCTCCACTACGACGCATCCGCACGCGGTATCGTCGTCGGCGCGCGGCGCCGTAGGGCGTCGCCGTGCGTCCGCTTTTGTTCGGCGCGTTTCGATGGCTATTCCAACTCTCACGGCCGATCCAGTGCCCTTCTCAACGGTAAGTGAAGAAGATTTTCTCATAAAAAACCAGAACGATTCTATGCGTTTGACTCTAGTTGAGCTTGATTTCATCAAAGAAACTGCTCCTTGTGCGATAGGTCAGCAAATGTCGGTTTACTCGTCGTTTGTCACCTCTACAGCTATTCGCATTGTTTGATACCAAAAATGAACCAAAATTTCTAACGTGCCCTGATACGACGCTGATCAAAAACGGCTTCTCTGCTCTGTAGTATTTTACAGATTTCTGCAGATGCATTAAGTTGTATTTCTGAATAAGATATCAGTTGTGCCTCGGTCTCCAGCGCCGAAGTTCGGTGAAATTTACTTCCATTTTTCTCTTATTTTATTCTATCATTTCCTACTCACTAGCTTTTTTGTTTTGATCGCACCCGTGTAAACAGTTCTCAGGTTTTGTAGGACATTAATTCGGTTTTGAAATGGAAATTGAAAAACTCTGAACAGACGGTTTCAGATGATCACACCAACTGACACATGTGACAATCAGGTCATGTAGCGTATAATGGATTTCTGAAATGGTTACTACTTGCAGTAATGAAGCGGTTGCAATGCATTAGTCCACAGATTTACAGATATTCCACAAACCGTGTCATCTCTATTTGTGGTTCACATTTTTGTGATTCTTCTTAATATTTTTTCTCTATTTCAATAGCTTGAAATGTGTATGGTCGCGGCGTCTCCTGAAAAACACACATTCCTGTTGCAACAAGGACTATTGAAGAATTGTACTTCCGACTATCTTAACCATACCTCGCAACTAACAAGTTAGTGGCGGAAGTTTACATACCTTGTGTGTTTCAATTAATGCTATCACAGAGAACACTTTGTCAGTGCAACTGATCGTTCTGACTTTATAAACTGTCGTCAAAGGCTTCTGCTGCGCCTGTTAAAACGTAGTGTTCCATTACAACTCAAAGCTACTCATACAGTAGTGAAGCAACTATTGTCTGAGTAAATGTATACAGCACTCAATAATCATTCCACTCACACCTTGCTTCATGTATGTCAAACAAATCGTAAAAACAAACATCCGGAAATCGTAAAAATTTTGACATTGCAGCCAACGCAACGCGAAATGAATGAATATTATCCGAGAATTTTATTCCATCAAATTTTGAAAGATCATTCGAGAATTCCATTTCAAAAAAGAAAAGCACGAATTTACTACTGAGCGAATTTATAACCCCATGAGTCAGCATGAGTGAGCAGGCGAAGCCGCTCATCGACTTGTTATAAGGCCATTTGGTCTCTGTTCTTTTACTGGATTCCACTACGCGAGTCCTTCCACAATGTGGTCAAAATTTTGATTGTGGATCAAGATTACGATACGATAGACATGCCTTCAAAAGTTTTGGTGATTCACTCTCAAAGCTTGCATCCCTCTTTTTTATGTTCGTCTCTCATCGTACTCTTTATTCGTGTTCTATTCTTTGACGGCTTATATCTGCAGCTCCCCATTGTTGTTCAAATGCACGCGCGAAAATTGCGCGGTATATTTTTCTAGACGTTCCGCTTCGTTATTTGTACACTCGTTTAAGACAACAACAGTTTTTGGCTCTGAACAGCTCCTTATACCACATCGCCCGTCTGCTCCAAATAAATATGTGTTACTCTTTGAGGTTATCTTTTATTTTTGCTTTTCGGTCATGAAATGACACAATAATGCATCATCAAACCTAAATCTTACCCTTTCCAATATGGGCGCTCAACAAACCACAAGCACGCACTTTTAGCAGGTGTCGTTGGCACTTGCAGTCGTTGCGCCACCGTTTGTGGTTTTCATGTTCTTGTCTTCCTTAGAGAGAAACTGCTTCAGCTTTCATCTCAAGGTGGACAATCGTATTGAGATTTGCTCCACGTTAAGCAGACCCTGCGCTGAGTTACAGACCAGCAAACAGTGTGGGTCTGCTTAGCATTGCTTCACCCTTTTCTTCCTTTCTTTTCTTTGTTCGTAGTCTAATTGAGCGCACAGCACATATGCTAACGTGCTAACCCACTCTCAATTTTGGGAAAATCAGTGAAACGTTTCACTGCATTTTCAGTAAAATGTGACGCAGTGGAAAACGTCTGTTAGCACTTTTCAGTAACTGCAAACCGCGCTCTCTTTGTACATATTACATTGTTAAGGTTGTTTGTTCCGTTTTCCCTTATGCCGGTGATTGTGAGCAACATGTTCGCCTTATGTTCCTTTTCGCGGCTAGATCAACAGCTCAAAATGCGCCTTTTGTTTTACGTTATTTCACATCAATAGCAGCGCATAGTCTTTCACCATCGGCGTCCATCGGGCGTCATGAGCATTGTAAAGAAAAAAGATGTTGGGCCTTCAATCGCCGGTTGTCTTTTTCTCCATGTTCAGTCATGGTTTTTAATCGCGAATTAGTGTGCTTTTGAAACGACGCGAATGGTGATGGATGGAGTGCACTTACGGCATGTGAATGCCACATCATTTTCGTGTAGATTACTTAGAATTTTTCTATCGATTCGAGCCTCATAGCTCCTACGAGGCGACATTACAGCCTTGTTCGAATTCATGTGCCTTATTCTGTAGTCTCATATTTCCAATGTCCTTATTCCAAAATATTTTTCATGTCACCTCACTCTCCATGGAGCATTTTGCGACAGTTAAGCAGGTCTATTGATGTGTTCGCACTGATTATTTTCGATACTTCAGATTTCGTCGTCTTCCGGAGACGAAAAGACATCCACAACGTATGCATTTTCTGGAGCGAATTTTCAATGAATTTTTAAGTGAGAAACTGCATGCTAACGGAGCTCATCGACTTTGTGAGCTTGTGTAGTGTCTTCCGATTCTCTTCGCTCTTCGTTCTGCCTTTAATCTCATAATCTAAAACCCGATGTAGTTTTTCCTCTAATATTTCTCTACTCCACTGTTATACGGTTTGATATTACATACCCAACACTTAACCGCCCAAGTCACAAGGCAGATTACGATTTCCAGGACACGTACGTGCTTGAGATAAACTAATATATAGCAGGCGGTGCCCAGCGAATAGTTCAGTTGCAACTGAGCTTTTATTTAATGCACATACTTAGCTTCAAAGTAAGAGCGCAACGCAGATTCTTAGCTTCATGCCCAACAATTCGACCTTTTTTATTCGGCAAATCTCCTCGTTCGTCTAGCAGCATCTAGCTCAGTAGAAGGGCGCTGAACGTTAGACGCCATTCATCTGGCGTCCAGCACCCTTCTAATGAGAATCACACACAAACTAGTAACGAGGGACAAGGACCTCTTCAATAGCATTATATCGCGCTACAGACGCGATATCGAGCAAGGTGGTCAAAGTTAGAAAGGCGCAATTAAGAGGTGAGTCAGAATGTCAAGACTACCTATCCCTTTGTTCGGTATCCTCGTCAGGAGAGCTGTGCTCCTTCTGCTTTGATTTTGCGTATGACGTTGATTTATGACTGACCATTGTTGTGGTTGACCCATTCTTAGCCATTATTAGCTAGCAGAAAAAGGGCAAATGCGGGAAGTCTAAGCAAGACGACTAGCTGACGGACCGTCTGGCCAGCTGACCTATTGGATAACCAGACCTACCCAACCAACTGCCGAGCTGTTTGGTATGCCTAGGCGTCGTTAGTTGGACGCTTTTGTTCTCGTAGAAATGTTCACACGAACCCTATAATTAGCGTGAAGAGACGATCCTCCGGGAGTCTAAGTTTCTCACCTATATCTCTTTATATAATCGACGAACTATCTTTCTCTCATATCCACCTTCAACTGAGTATCTCCTGTAAAGGGCTTAGAGATGAAACAGGATATTTCTCATTAATTCTACTTGTCATCTGTACTCTTTCTTGAAATTGTATTACTTATTAAGCCGCTAATAAACCAGCCTCAATAATGGTGGTCCACTGTTGGGCGGTCACGCCAGGCTTTGCAGGACTTCACAGCGAACCTCATGCCTTCCCGCTCCGCTCCGCCTTTTTGAATGAACGGACGTGAATTGTGCCAGAACGCCGTCAATATTTGTGATGTTCAGGCTATGACTGAGCTTCGCGTTGCCTTCACTGTTTTCTTTTTTTCTGGCATTTTCTTTTCTCGCTTTTTTTCTAACAAGTGCTCTTTTACCTCCAAGCTGCGAAGTTCGTCTGAAATTGCGCAGTTAAATAACCTTCATTTCCGTTTTTTAATTGTGCATAGGTGTCTTCATTTCATTGTGAATGATCTCAATCACAGTTTTCTTCGTTTTTGATTTCTGCCATTAGTAGTTAGGTGTTTGTTGATCCCGCTGGTTCGTCAGACTCATTGTCAGTGCGGTAGACGTCATTTGTTACTCAGCGCTCCGGCTATTGTTTGGCTGAAGAGCTATTCGAATGCAGTAATTTGAAGCCGCGCACGCCATGTGTAGCGCCCGTTTTCAGTGTATTTCAAGCCCTCACAGGCACTTTAGTGGACTTCTACGCCTTTAACTTTATGGCTGTCTTCATGCTAATTCGCTAGCCCAGATCCTTTCAACAATTTGTAAAACGACCATATCAAATTTTTCACTTCCTGTTCTGCACAGTTATGAGAGTATTCAAGAAATGTTGATGACATATGAGACAATCATTGGTAAAATTAAGAATAAAATCAAAAAAAGTGTCGAAAAGCCAAAAAAAGTTTGCAGGGTGGAAAACCCTAATGTCACCCAGCTAAAAGTTTTTCGAGTAGATTCAGAAAGGATTCTGCACGTTTTCAGTCAACTTGGAGTGTTCGAGAAGTTAGGGGAGAAAAGCTGACGTCCAAATGTCTTTCGTGGTCGTTTGAGTACCAATTTGTATTCTAGCACGCGCGCCCGGGACGACTCAAACGTAAAAAATTTGTGTGCCAGATCCTGATAATTTATTATTTCATTATTTTACATGCTATATGAAGACCGTTTCTTTTCCTCCTTAATTTATTATTTCATTATTTTACATGCTATATGAAGACCGTTTCTTTTCCTCCTTAGGTGAGGACTTTCGAGATTTAGCATACTGTTCCTTACTAGACCTCGAGGACTCGAGGGAGTGGAACAAAAAGCCCGAATGAAGACTTGTCTGGTGAAGCTATGCTGCACTCGTTTTAGATTTTCAATTATAGACTTTTCCATGGATGAAATATACACGTGCTACCGGTTCCTTGATGCGGATTTTCTAAGATTGGCTGACAAAATATGCTCTTTAATTCTGATCGATTTTCTATACGAAGTGAGGTTTTCACGATCGTTTGCCGCTAATCGTTGTCGTAATTGTTTTTAGTGCTGATGATCACAACGAAGTGTCGTAGCGCTGTGACGTCTTTGCCGCTTTTGCTCTTCTTTTTGTCCATGTTGTTGTACGTCGCTATACTCATAACGTTGCCGCCTCCCTCACCTGAGAGCCGTCATGCGAGTGTGTTTTGCTTGTGAATGAGTGAAATGTGCTGTCGCCTCGTTTCGACGTGCTCCAATGCCTCTGCATGGGGTAGCGATGGAAAAGCTTGTGCATAGTCCATCGACGTCGTACAGAATGTGATACATTCGTTGTTTTACGCAACACGTCTACCTTTAGCTAGCTCGATTTCCACAGCGGAACGCAATCAGCGGTTCGCTGTTGTCCTATCGATTCATCGATTGGTCATGTCAGATTTCGACCAAATTTGGTGCCGGGTGGTAATCTGGGGCGCTGATCACGAATCTGGTGTCCATTTTTCACCATGGTGGTCGAGGACCACCCACGACGCTGCTTGGGTGGTCCAGTTAGGATTACCGCTTTCGCTGAAACTTTGCATGGTGTGTTATTTGGGGTCCTGAACACGATGGTGCAGTCCGTCTTCCAGATGGCGGCCGAATACGGTAGTTATAGGTGAGCTTCACCAGGTAAGGTCGGTAGGTACTCACCTATAACTACCTTATTCAGCGGCCATTTGGAAAACAGACTTCACCATCGTGTTCAGGACACCAGAGAACCCCCACAGACAAAGTTTCAGCAGAATCGGTGATCCTAACTGGACCACCCAAGTAATCGATATGGGTGGTCTCCGACCACCAGGTGAAAATCGAACTGCACCATCGTGTTCAGGACCCCAAATAACCCCCTACGCAAAGTTTCGGCGAAATCGTGGGTGGTCTCCGACCACCATGATCGGACCACCCAAATAACCCCCTACGCAAAGTTTCGGCGAAATCGGTGATCCTAACTGGACCACCCAAGCAGCGTCGTGGGTGGTCTCCGACCACCATGGTGAAAAATGGACACCAGATTCGTGATCAGGGCCCCAGATTACCCCCTAGTACCAAATTTGGGCGAAATGTGACGAAAGAAAAATTTTTTATGACTGGTGTCCAACAAGTGGAATAGTGCCGATTCATCGATTGGTTGCACGTTTGAATAGAGCGGTTGTGTTCTTCTGAATTCTGTCAAAACAACAGCTGTGGTAGCATTCATTCAAAAAGCTGTAACCTTGATCGAAACGGTCATCGATTGTGTTTTGCTTGGTGACATTACCCTACATCTATTTTGCCCTAGAATTGCTCGGAGATTTCGATCGTTGGATACAGTAGAAGATAGACTGCAACTCATGCATGATGAACAAAGGTATTAGTAACTATCTGGACACTTGGATAGTAATTTCACTTTTATCAAGAAACGGTTACTTCGTCGTTTCTGCAGCTGTTCAAATGAATCAATGTTTTTTCATGGTCAGCAAGCTGTTCATGGCTCTTAACATCTTCCTTATCTAACTCCCATCACAGCTGCTTCGATTTAATAGAGTGCTATCCCGCGTTGCTATCCACTGCTGCTGAAGACCAATATTTCCATCTTGGGTTTAGATAGCAGCAATGTGTGTCGCTTCATCCGTCGATAGTTGGACAAGCTGGATAGTTCAATATAGTTGGGAACCTTTCTAATCTATGTAGAAATTCGAAATTTGGAGAAACAATATTCCAGCGTAGGTATTCCTTGATTCTATGGTGATTCCTGTTTTGTTCGCATGTACCTTCTAACGCAGTTTGAGATGTTTGTTCAGTTGAAGAATGCATTTTGATGGACGTATTGAAGAGTTGGTCGACATTCTTCATTTGTTTCCGTTTTACAGTCCTAACAAGGCTTATCAGGGTTGAGGTATCATGGATTTGGAGGCGATGGCTTTATGGTGACATTTCTCTATGGAACTTGGGTGCCAACGAAGTGTTGAAGCGCATGATACCAATTCTTCCCATTGAATCTAATAAAAAATCATTGTTTGACTACATAAACTTAGTACCGTGTCGTGAGAACTTCCAGTGCGCAAAATATTCGAAGAGAATTCGGTCATAATTTTGGAGTTTTCGTTATTCAGACGGCAGACCTTCTGCTTACCTTTGTTTATCGTGTTGAATGGTGGCGGCTCACATGGCAAACAACATACGCGCTCTATTCGACAACGGCTTCTATGCTTCGCAATGTTCCATTCAAGACTGGCAGACTTTCAGATCAAATAACTAACCCACTCGATCCGTTTCTTCATAATGTACGAATTGCTTCTCAGACCTCTCTTCTTCATTCTTTTTGCGCTGGGGCTTTTTTCAGTTCATCTCCCGATTTTACTGGAGAAGGGGAGGATCAATCCTCGTCTTAAAAATGAATGTCTCATTATCTGACAAGGCGAATCAAGATGTGTAGGAGATAATCGACGCGTTATGCGGAGCGCAAGCTGCTCATCCTGGGATCAGCTCGTCTATGACAAATTTCAACCAGATATTGGCTTTCGACAGGCGTGGACGTTTATATCTACTATCGCTCAGTTGTGCTCCTCCACATCCTGTTCTTCTTTAGATATTGGGATCTTTCGGCTTCAAGTCTTTAAAATGTCGCAAAATTTTCAACTTTCATCCAGCTCTTCTGGCACATATCGCGTAAAATTAAGTGCAATTTGGATGCTCTTATTCACTCTTGCTCTAGTGCTCTTGGCATCCTTCAAGCGCACTGCAGTGGCGCTGTTTTTGCTCTTTCCACCATTGGCTGGCGATTGCGACCGAACCAGCAGGACTTGTTGACGTAATCTGACGTACTTTATAGCATAGGCCTGAAAGTATACAGATGATATAGTGCCACGGCCAGAATTTTTGATTTTTACTTTGTTTGAAATTTTGAGGCAAATAGTAGCTCTTGAACTTGAAACTATATCGTCGTTGTAAATTTGTGGAACGACATCCGATTGAACTCAGATTCGTGATGTTCCTGTCTCTGACTCGCGCTGCCTTTGCTTTTTTATGAGAAATCACATCGGACTGCCTATTTCATGTTGTGTTTCACCGTCATTCGTCGCATACACATCTGACCGTTTGATTTTGTTATTGAGTTTCCAGAGCGGTGAATTATAACAATTGCTGCATACTATGAAGCTTTCCCAAGTGAGCACGTGATTTCTATCCATCCTCATCACAAGTCCACGATACAGGCATTTCATCTGCACGGAAAGCTGTGAATTGCTTACGTTTTGATCCCATCATCTAATCGCTATTAATATGAGCTTCCTGTTTCGCCTGGGACTCGTTGTTTCACTGAGCCACGCCTCCGGGCTTGGATGCACACACATGGGCACCATGGCGACGAAGAGTGGATCGATGTAGCGTAATAATGGGGTTAAGCACAATGCCGGCAGCTATTGAAGGATCTTCGCTGCACCATGTGCTCGTCACATACGTCGTTGACTTCTTAAGATTGGTTACCTTAAGCAAACTCTATTACTTGAAGGTTACAGTTTGCGAATTGGTACCTCATAAAAGCCATGTGCTGAAGCAACTAAGCAATCCAATCTAAACCTCGAAAATAGTGGATGAACTACAGTGCTGAATTTCCAAGGAGGGCCTCTTATCTAACGGTCATTAAATCATCTATCACTTCATTATATTCTTTCTCAAAAACGTTTGACTTTTCTCCTTCCCTAACACTAACACTAACATTACCATATTCTAGTATACATAATAGTAACCCGCGAAAAGCGGTAACAAAACTTGAATTTCACACTGTTATCCCTAACATTATACCCGCTCGCGACACGTTATTGTTCAAAATCTCCCACAGATGACAACAGTGGCACCATCTAGAGGGAGCGGTCATCGCCGATGACCACGGATTAGTTTCTGGTTGATTTTGTCCGTCTGTTTTCGAATATGATGAGGTTGATTTCGCTCAGCACTTTTAGGTCACGCAAATGAGGTAACCTGCGGGTTAGACTGCTTGTTCACTCATTCTAGTCAGGAAGGACCAGCTGGTCGAAACTCAGAGAAGGCAATAGATGGTGCAGTTTCTTCGTTCACGAGTGTTATGAAGACTCGCTGTCTTCTAGTATCTTTCTTGAGCCACTCGCACGGCTGTACACCCTACAAGTTCATGTCGCTCGTCGGGCCCACTTTGGCATTCCAGAACACGAAAAAACATCCATGAAACGCTGATATCTTGGTAACACGAGAACCACTAGGCGCTCTAGCTGACTGACTGCCTGGCTCCACTCCACCACACCACAGCGATAATTGTCGTTTGCCTCTGTGTGCCTACGAACGACGACGGTGACGTTCGATTCGTTTCGTCGTCTGGAGAGCTTGCTGCTGTTGTTTTCAACTCGCGGTAAGTCTAAGGCGTGTTATTCTAGCCAAGTCACGGGTGGATGTGGAAGATGCTGGAACTATTGTGGGGCTGCATTTGAAACCGTCATAGACATTGCTCAGGAAAAGCCTAACAGGAGTACTTTCATATTTCAAAAGATATTATTTCATTGAGTGGCTGCTCATAGGTTATCTCTTCGCTAATCCCATTATGTCATCATTGTTTTATTCATTGATAACCTTCACGAGGCAGAAATAACTATCACTGGACACGCCCAGCAAGATTGAATCGCAAGCAGCATAGATCCAACTACGATATTGGGATTGTGAAACCGCGCGTTGAAGTTTACCCGCCGTTGCACATTTATCTACCTCATTCTTCTCTTTATGGAAGGCTCCTTCAATCACTTCCGTTCTCCCTTTTGAGCTGCCGTCCTATACTGTGTTTGACCTGGTCAGCACAGAAATATCATTCTTTTCTATAAATTCTTGAGCACAAACACTGCTCTGCACGTATATGTTGACACCTGCATTATCAGAGAAGAAATCTGTTCCCATGGATGCGTCATCGCTGCTGTTTGTCTTAATGTGTGCATGGATCAGCATAGGGTTTCAGCTGTTACGGCTGCAGCGCCGTTTTAATTCTCCTAACAAGTGACAACTGAATGATCGATAGCGTGGGTACTGATTCCAATTGAAGTCGATTCAAGGAATGCAAAAAGTTATGAAAAATTTTCTGTAGAGGCTGGCATATTCTCTAGTGATGAGTTACCAAATTTCTTCAGCGGTGAAACGAACGTACGTTAGCTATAAATAAACCACCCCTCTGTTTTAAAAAACATGTAGGTGGCTTTATTCCCTTCACCCAGATCACATTGCTTAGCCCATTCTTTGCCTTTCAGAACATGAAACACTTATGGGGCCGTCATCGACAGGGGTCCCAAAGGAGAGCGCAGTTAATTCAAACGGCGAACGGCAAAGCGCAGAGCTCCTATGATATTCCAACAGAAATAGAAACCGCAGCGAGATTATTCATTTGAAAGTTCGTGCTGGTTTGACTCAAGAACGATTTTGAAAAAGAAACCTATATACACATCAGTGCTGTTTCGGATCAAAAGTGTGTTGCTGATGAATTGCCTCAGAAAGAAAATCTTTTCTGAAGTAATTCATCAGTTCATTCAGCATTCATCCAGCATTCATTCACCAGCAACTCACATTTGAAGAAAGCGAATCGAATAGCATGCATCTTAGGTTATTTGTGATACGAGACGCTACATCCTGATTTCTGCCCCTGAAGCGCAGTTCTGTAGTTGTAAGTATATTTTATACATCTGTAATCGAGAAAGTGTGCGAAAAAATTCCAATTTCTTGTTTGCGTCCACATTTAAAAAATCAATTTTGTTGCCTTCGTCACTGCAGTAGTATAAACTGTAGTTTGCGATAAAATTATAGAATTAGGACCGTTCATTCGTTGATAAGCATCATATGTATCGTTCCATGTTAGAATTAAATGAATCGGCACTTTGGCTTTCCCCGTGCACGTAAATTATGTGACCATTTTCCAATCCTGGTCTTTAGAGTGTTTTTCTTTTGTGCAAGAAATGGACATTAGTGCCATTCGTTAATCTGTGCTGCATAGCGTATAGTGTACTCTCGACACTATGTATTCAGGCTGGTTGTTCCTATCTCCTGTCTGGAGTGCAGTTGAAGCTGATCACACTGATTTGAAAAAAATATCCACCGTTGAATTATTTCGCTAGCCTGTCTCGTCTGGAAGCTATTTGACGTATACACTTGAATTTCGTTGATGACACTTGTTTGGCTACTTAACCACTATTCGTATGATCACCATTTTGTGCCTGATACTCCACAGTTCTTGCAAAATTGGTCGGCCATTGAAATATATTGTGCGACCGTTTGCCGTTACCGCTGGCAAACTAAGTTGTAAATTTGAGCTTGTCGTCGAGGCGGAAGTGATGGTTTCGAACTAGAATAATTGGTGCACTGGTAGGATTTGTTGGAGCCCTCTAATCTGACGTAGTCTTGAACGTGACACGAAAATAAGCAGCATATAGTGAAACTGTTTTGATGCTATAGAAAACCGTAGTTGTGCTAATGTGTCGTCCACTTACAGGTCGGGATGCAGACGCCCAGCCGCTTTCCTATGCAACTTGTTCATTATTGTTCTAACGCGCCTTCATGTCATCATTTATGGTCTCTTAATTTCATATCTGCTTCACAACAATTCACCTCGAAAGTGTGGAAACTTTCATACCATGGTTACCACGAGTATTGCCCCTAACTCCCAAAGGTTAAGGATCATTCCGCAGTCAAGACAACATTGAAAAGCGTCGCAACGTTTCATCCAATTAAACCGAGCGCCTCCCGCGTCTCCGCCAGTACTGCGTTCTCTGCTCCTCCAGCTCCAGTAGAAGCCCTACGTCCGAGATGGCTATTCCTATGCAAATTGGCTACAGGCCTCGCCTTCGAGGCCATTCAGCAGTTGCTCCGTCTAGCCGTGGGGTGAGCGCTGAACTCACGTGTTATTACTGTCGACACTCTTACAACAATTAATGTATATTTCATCTCCGGACTTTTACATCGTGGAATGATCGAACATTGCAGCTCTGTAACATGAGTTAGTTGATTCGTTCCGTGGATCTCAGCGCGAGCGACCATATCGTTGCATGTTACACGTCTTTCGAAATCAGGCGAAATATGTACTAATTAAATTAATGCTCACAACTACCACCAATAAGTCCCGCTTCTTCGGGAGCCAAAACATGCAGTATCACATAAGTAATCATGAACAGTAGTCGTCTGGAAAATCGTGCCATTAGTGCGTGGAAAAGAGTGAATAATTAAAACGTCGTCGCCAAAAGCGTATATGCGCTTGAACTTACATAACAGGTAGTAATTTTTTCTATGACATTTTAGCTGTTAAGGTGCTGACATCTGCTTTGACGTTTTTATTTTGAAAGTTAAAGCAGAACAGAATTCCTCTTCACAAATGCTTCATTTCTACCTGACAGCATGACTTTTCACAATGTGATGGCTTATATATCCCTTTGATTTTTCATCTAAAAATATTTCATATTCTGAAGTGTTTTTTGCTCAATATGAAGTGAAGTGTTTTTTTGGCTCAATATTAGTTCCTGGTGATACTTTAGCCTTTTTCGTTACGGTATTCGATTATATCTCTTTTGGGGAAGCAATTACGACTGGTACAAACCATCAAAGGATTCGTTTACGGTAAGGTTTACATCGCGAATACGCAAGGGTCTCCTTATTAACCATACCATTTTTACAAGATTCGTTAGGTTCATCTACGTTTGGCTAACTTTGGGCAGAATTCATCGTACATAAGTACATATTCTTCTCGAGTACGGTGGAAAACAGTTTAGAGACGTGTTTCAAGCTGTACAGTGTTTTTTGCTATTATACATGGTATGCAGTGGATAGCACCCGATTAGCCGTGATGATGCTAGTTTATTACGGTTAATGTTTTGGTGAATCCGCATTCGTCAAAGCCTTAATGAGAAAAGAGAAGTTTGAGAAACCACTCGTCCAAGAATAATTACAAGTCACAGTGTTGAATCAGAAGGTGTTAGGAGACAATCATGGTAGGGCAAACACAACCAGGCTTGCTCAAATAGGAAAGTAATGAAGCTGCATGCTCTGGGTGACACATAAGGAAATGTGGCCACTTTTGCGCGCCTCAGACTGACCGGCCCTTTGGGTTAAGATCTCGCAGTGTTTTTTGCTATTGCTCGAGTTGTGGTTTCTCTACTTTTGGAAAGTTCTTGGTTAAAAACAAGTACGATTAAAGAACGAGTTACAACAAATAATGAAATAAAGTTGCCAATTGTTCTTTAGTTTCAGACAACTCTGAGAAAGCGTGGCTCGTGTACTTCACGAGCGCTGCTCCACCTCTATCGTTGACCGGATGATAAATTCAACATAATTCCTTTTACCCGTTAAGCTGCTCATTTTATCACTTTTCACAGATGAAACCCTCAATTATGTATCGCGGTGCGAAAACCATACAATCGTGGAGGTTTCGAGACGGTGCTTAAAATTTTGCCAACACCGCTTCTTATCAATAGTTACGTTGTTATGCTTCCTCCAATACGTTTCTATTCGTCCAGAACTGAACCAAGATGAGAAAACACGGCGGCGCGACTGTGGGTCGTTCGCGGTACGCAACAGATGTCGATTGACGTCACTGCGTGTAGTAGGAGCTGGCATACGCACCTTTTTCTGGCAGCTCATTCACATCGATTTGCCTGAGCCCAGAGACGAGCTGCTACTTTCCGGTTTCCTCTATTCTAGAAATTCCACCCTGATCTCATGTTCTTCTACTTGGCTGCCCACTGATTGATCCAAAGGAAACGTTGCTCTGACGTTAAGTTTCATGGGAAGTATTTGGTTACATCAGTCTCAATACTGCATCGGACGTCCAAAATAGCGACATTGTCTAGCGCCCGCTGCTATTTCCAGTGATGTTTTCATTTAGTCAATGACTGCAGCTAACGGAGTCGCACTTGAGTCTTTTTCTCATCTCAATTTCCTTGTTGAAATGGGACTCGCGCAGCGTTCTGGTGTGAAGAAATTTTTCCAGCCGTTTCGCCAAGAGAATATATTGGAACTTTATGCCTCTGTATCTCCTTGCAGTAAAAGTGGACCGGACGTAATGGAAAACTGAGTGGTATCCATTTGCTGGCGAGATTAGTGATGATACGTCCATGCTCCATAGCACTATTTCGAATGGAGACAAAAACTTCTCATTGTAATAATTTCGTGTTGCACAACTTGTTCTTATTTGCAGTAGGCTGTATTTTAAGTGGGAACTATTTTCAGGATTATAATCATTATTTTGTGTCTTCGTCGGGTAGCAAAGCAACAGCTGTGTATCGCTCTGCAAACGCGAAGCTAGAGAGAAACGTTACATTGCGGCGAAAATCGGTTGAAAATTTCAACTGGCTGATCTTTTCTCCTGACTAGAACGCTTGGCAACAGACGGCGAGATGGTCCAAACTGGAATAAGCCAGTACCTATCTGAATCGTTTCCAATTTCTTATGCACTGCCAGCGAGCAATGCACCTTGTACCATTTTTCCTCCTGTAATCACCATGGCGGCATCCTCCAAAACTGTTCTCCATGCATAAAAGGCTCGTCAACGACGTCTGCTGCTAAAACCCTGCCAAGTGTTTCGTTGAAAGGACCATCTCTCCTTCTCTCATGATGGCTCGGTGATGCCGGGAACACGCTTTATTTTATGTTATATAGTACTATTATTAGTCATCCTTTACTTCATTTAACTATCACATTGCTTTTCATTGACTTCTAGAGAAAAGCTCCGTTCGGTTGTTCACTAAGGGGTTTCGTAAACATTTCAATCTTTCGTGAAAATATTTATTTATTGAAGGAAATGTCTTTCCCATTGAAATAGCGCGGCATTAATGACCTAAAGTAAGATAATAAGGAGTTGACCAAAAATTCCGTAAATTACAGGGTGTGCAAAAATTACCCGCACAAATACATCACAGGCCACAACTACTGGCAGAATTGGATTCTGAGCTTCATATTGGAATGTGTTATACATCTATACTACGCACAAACGCTGTTCAAGTTTGAGCTCTTGAATGCTTGCACAGCGGTAATAGCAAAACGAAATGTGAAGCTATAGGCCATCATCAGTCCACACCTCTCTGGTCGAACAGCTATTTTTACCTCAATTTCCTTTGACGTTTCTGAGAAACTGATTTTCTAGTCTAGTAGGTTTTTGAGAAAAATGTGTGCTCTATCTGATGTGCAACTTTGCTGCTTCTGATAGCACCGTTAACAAACACATGGAATAATTTCGATGAGGGCTACCTGCGTGCCACGAGTTATTCGCTTGGCGCAATTGATAACAACTTTTGGAACTAAGCTTTCAGCCTCATATTGGTGTAGTGGGTACGTATACACTAAACTCAAATGCATTCCAAGCCTGAGTTCATTTGGGTTCACAATGTGCGAATGGCAAAGCCAAATCGAGAATGATCAGCAATCATCGACTCATAATTTTGCTGTCCTACGCCGCACAACACAAAATGGCTGACCTATGTACTCACGGAATTTGAGCCGCCTTAGTTTCTTTTCTGGTCACTTACTAGGAACGAGAATTCCTCTACACAACACAGAAATCTGGCTCCACTGGAAGCTTCCCAGGCTGAGGCAAAGAACGATATAGTAGAAGACTACCTCCGTGCCATGAGTTATGGGTTCGCTACTCGTCCGAGGACATGTGTCCGTAAGATAGGGGGCCGCTTTGAACGAACTTGATACTTTTATATTAGTAAGGGAATAGGGAAACTGTATGTTAAGTTTCATTGTCAGATCTACATTTTTGTTGAAGTTACAATGCAATATTTTTGTGCGGGTAATTTTTGCACACCCTGTACGTCCGACATGTGTGCGCCCATGCTAGAAGCCGTCTTGTTACTTATGAGAGGATTTTCCCCCACTAAAATGATTGGTGTGACGGAACCGCTTCAAAGCTTATTCCATTTCAGCAAAATGCAACAAATGTGCGAAAAATTGTGTGACAACTTTGTTCAGTGCTACCTCACCAGCACTAGCGTAGAGACTCCAGGGAAGAACGAAGAAAGAACCGTTATATGTACATACTTCGACTTCTACCAATTGCTGCAGCCCTGAGTTGGAAACACATGAAAAAGCTTTTGACTTTGTGTTATATATGTAGTAGTTGGAATTTGTCGTGATATTGCAGCATTGGGAGTATCCCCTAAACTGCTGCGTTCCATCTGTTTTGTATTAGTGGGTTAAATTTAAATCCAGATGTTACACATTCCTTAAATTTTGACCGAATATTATAACAGGGAATAGAAAAAGGAAATTCTTAGGGAAAATTACACTGCTTGTAGGTGTTGGTGATAAGAGCCAATATCTATCAATGTAACGACTCTTGCCCTCCAACCAGTGAGATTATTGAATGTAGACTTGATTGAAACGTTTTAAGCAGCATATAATTTCAGCATAGCAGCGGCTTTAATTTCCACTTATTGTCTTCGTGTTGATTACATTCTTGCAGCCGGACAACCCACTCTCGGCTGCTATTCCGTTGTTCCTACCTGTTAACCGAAAACTGAGTCCTGCATCGAATGTGGAGCCTATATTTGAACGAGATCCTCCCAATCCTTCGCTGCCACAGCTGATTCGTTTTAAACTTCTCAAGCGCTCTGCTTCAGAAGTGCGTTCTATTCACAAGCGTTTCTTTACACTGGCGTGTTAGAGTCGCGAAGAGAGTGCTTTTCTATACGAAGGGCTCTGGCAGGTTTTCGACGAGAATGCTCTCGCAGCATTTTCGTCGAAAACTATTTCGCGTTTCTTAACCACTCGACACGCAGCCGCCGAAAGCTTCACGTCATATTCAAGGTCCTCAAGCATTGTCCCGATATACAGGCCAAGAAATCTCCCAGTGACTAGCGGCAGCGTTGAGATGTTCATGTCAGGGTCCTTTTGAATTTGTGGACGGGATTCCTTCTGTTTCCCAGGCATTAGTACCGTTCCTCGTTCGCAACATTGAACGAACAATTCTTGTCCTGTTCTTCTAGTGAGCATCTTTGATATATTCTTTTTAGATCAGTTGAACGGGATTAGTTTCCGCGGACGATGTGCAGCCCCATTTAACGATATCTTATTAATACATCGGCATATTCACGTTGTCGGAAAAATGACAAAGTTCTCGTCCAATCCTTGAAGAAAAATCAATAGCGGGAGATGATGTTCATCGTGAAACTCCTCGGATTTCTCAAGGAACAGCATGAAAGAGGTTTCGATCTTCTCGACTCTTCAGCTGTTCGTCTTCCAAAAAGTGCTTCTAACGTAGCTGAAATATATACGTAACAAGATCAAATGAAGATCAAATGGAAGAGAAGTAAATGCATCGGTGCTGAGAATACTGTTTCAGTGGCGCAGGAGTACTTTCGAAGGCAACAATTGAAAAAGTTACGACTCCACGGCACAGTCTTAACAAAAAAATCGTCGAAACTTTGCTAATGAGTTTCTTCGTTACGTTGTTCACGAATCTGATGTCCGTTTCCAGAAATTCGGTCAACGATCACCTGTCCTGCATCGTTGATATCTTGAAGCACGGTGATGCGACGAAAGTCAGAGATTTTGCTGGACTAGCGTTCGAAGGGATTGTTTTGCATGCTGATTACGCTTCTGATATTCGTTATGCGGATTTCGGCCGAGCACCACCAACAGTGCTCTGACCCAACCAGCTTAGCGAGCAAGGTGGTCCTCGGTCGTAATTTTGAAAATGGATGTAAGATTCGTGTTCGGGCCCTCTCGAACAAAGTTTTAGCGAAATCGTCGCTATTGTCCAATCATCCTGATGATCTTGTTGGTCTGTGGCCGAAATTTCGAAAACGAATGTCAAATTCGTGATCAATGCCCCAAATAACCCGAGCAGACGAAGTTCGAGGGAAAATGCGCATTGATCAGTTGGGTTGAATCCGTAGATGCGGAACTTGCCAGGTTCACTATATCTGTCGAAGTTGGTTAGGGTCGTGTAGATCTAGTGAGAAAGATGCCAATCTCTGGCGCACACCGTTCAACGCTACACAGTGTGTGCAAGTTTTGCTAAGCGGTCTGCAATTCCTAGGTTATACAATGGTGATACTGATTGCGCGAGATTTTGAGAGCGGATAGGCGTTGAGCGTCAAAAGTATGAGGAATAAAGAAGTGTCGAAGAGAGCATTATTTCCTCACTTACGTTTTCTTCCAGGCTGAAGAATGCTTCTGTGATATTTCATGTCAAAGACTAACCGTTTGCTTCAGCGATCGCCTTCCAGTTCATCAGTGTGTCCAAGTTTTGGAAGTGGTTAAGTTGTAGATCTGAGAAAGATGCGCCGGACTGCAATCCAAGTTTTGGAAGTGGTGTTGTCTAGGTTATACAAAAGTGATACTGATTGCGCGAGATTCTGAGAACGGATAGGCGTTGAGCGTCATAGGTATGAAAAATAAATAGGTGTCGAAAAGAGCATTATTTCCTCACTTACGTTTTCTTCCAGACTGAAGAATGCTTCTGTGATATTTCATGTCAAAGACTAACCGTTTGCTTCAGCGATCGCATTTCAGTTCATCAGTTCTAAAAAACATCGGGTTTTCTTCCTTGGTGTTAATCCCAATCAGTTGCGCGATCCGCTGCTGTTGATATTATAGTTGCCTTGTTGTGCCTATGATGTTCTTCAGCGTTCCTGTGGTCTCAGTGAGATCCATTCTGCCCACAGCCATCCTATCCTTGCTTCAGTGTTGTTCCTCTGTTGAGATAAGATGCCGACCTCGCACATGAATTCGTCACTTCCCTTCATGCGGCGATCGGTCAATCTTATGCCGTGGCAATTTTCCTCGAGAAGAACCCATATACCGGCTGGCGTCAACATCACTAAAGATTTACTCTAATTTGAACATCATTTCAACTACAGTTGATAAAGCTACTTTTCATTTCTCATCACAGAGCATTCTACTCCAACGGTAGCTCTGAAGACATTCCTATACAGCTCGCTAGATAGAGAGTAAAATTCTGATTCAAAAATATGTACGGTTTATGGCAGTGCTAACTCCATATGCTTAGCTTGTAGGTCGTTCAATTAGGCTACCGGGTAAATCGCTGCAAATTGATCAACTAGTGAACCACTTTTGTGTTTGAAAGTCTTGTAACAAAGCTTTCAAATGTTGCGTTCCGTTATGATCTCTGAAGAAGGTGACCAGAGATTCCTAATTTTCTTGTACGACTGGGCAGATGATAGGCTAAAAGCGTTCACTTTTTCATCCATTTCGCAGAGATGCTCAGCAGCGTGTGGCGAACCGAACATAGTCCAGTAGAGATGAAAAAGCCAACCTTGGTCATGGAATGTCGCCGACACCGAGTTCTCTTCAGAAGCGAGAAAATTTTCCGATTGAGCAGGCATGCAAACATCACACCTATAAAATTTTGATTTTGTCAAATTTTATCAAATTACTCTTTCGTGCTACTGAGCATCCTATGGTTATTCTGCTCAAGCATCTGACCTATGATTTGGTTTGAAGCGGACGTTATTCTTGAAAATGCTTCTCTCTTTCGAAGAAGAGAGCGTGAAGATGAATGCGAACTACTATCAAGAACAAGCCCGTGCAGAGGTATGGGGTCCTACACTCTTGAACACTTTGAAATGGTGGATGGTATATTCACCAAGACTTCACCTTTGCACTAGAGGCCTGATCCTTTCTCCTTCGAGAATATTAAAGCATGGCACGAGCAATTCGTTGACACTGTTGTCACCTTTGAAGACTACACCGTTGGATGCTAGCAGAAAACTGAAAGGAGACCGTGCAATATTGTGCACCATATGTTTAGGCCAACAAATTAGCAGATTCACGCTTCTAATTAACAGTTCACTCGACTGGTAGTTTTTCTTCTCTCACCGAACAATACAGTCGTACTTTTCTTAACGTTTCTCATGCACATGTCTTATATTCTCTTACGTACAGGGTGCAGTACACCACTCATATATATTGCCAGCTCCTGACGACGGTGACGTGCTAACGGTTACCTGCACCCACTACGCCCAATCTTGGACTCTCACTAACACACAAACAGAACCGTTGTGGCTGTAATGAGACGAGCATGCGCCTTCTGCACATACATCCCAAATGTCGGCCGCTATACCTAAACAGCTTATGATTGTATTGCAAAATGGGTCATACAAGGTAATCCATCTATCGATTATCAACTATTAATGAAAGTTGGGTGCTACTACAAAGGTGAGTTAAATATATACTGACTGTGACAAAATAAGACCTATCTATTGTGACCATTCTTTAGGTAAGCACGTGCATTATGGTGTGACTGTTCACTACCTATTTACTATTTATGATATCGCATTGATTGCCATTGTGTTTAGGTGCTCTCTTTGGGCGCCGATGTGCTGCCGGAGTACAAGCTGCAGCCAACGCGCATCCATCATTGCACCATCGTGCATTACAGGTATGAATCACGGAAATTGTGTCGGTGGAACTCTAACATAATCGTTACACTTTTGTCTTTTAACGCTCTGTGAATTTCCTCCTTCGAAATCTTCTTTTGAGAAAATCAATTTCTTATTTACAATCAACGTTAGGTGGCGGCAGTTGTCTGGAGAAAATACGAACGAAAATCGTCATAAATTAAATATATTAATGCTTCGACTAGAAAACGCTTGCCGATCCTGGTGACGTGTGATCCTCTCCTGGACTGATCGTTTGGCCTCTTCAAAAGTTACTCGCGCCGTTATCAAACTTCTGTAAACACACATGTAGTACTCCTCCCGTACCAAGTTATCAGTCCGTTTTTGGATGTGAAAAACACTAATATAGAATCTATATTGTTGCGCCTTACTTCGCTCACTTTTTTATTCGGGAGAATTTATGGGACCCCGTAGAAAGCAAAGCTTGAATCGAAATACTTCCGGGGGTGTGATGCTCAGCTCTCTTGATTATGCTAAAGCGATTCGTTGTTCTAGTTTAACTCGCGAAGAAGTGTTGCTAGGGTTCTTGGAGCCTTGCGTTATTATTGTTGTTAGATAAATCAGCACTCCTCTCAGAGTTCTTTCCAAGTCTTGCCCATGTCTCTATATCGTACTTGCCGCATGGTCGACACGCCTAACTATCGTCGTGGAAACCAGATAGAATGCTTACCTTGACTTATCGATTTGAAGTCGAGTCAAAGCGGTTAAAATCGATTGCATTTTAACTCAAATTGAGTGACGCTCGGCTCATCTAGTTCTTTAGAAACTACTCCTCGAATTTTTGAATATCGATAGCAAGTTTTCCCCCATTTGCTTATTACTCATCAATCTCCGTTTCACCATATTTCCTTTCAGTCCATTTAAAGCGGTCTGGGACTGGATTATATTGTTGCTCGTCATTTATACGGCAGTGTTCACGCCATACGTTGCTGCCTTTCTTCTCAGAGAAGTTAGTTCATTGCTATTAGCTCTTTGTCAATGTTCTTACCGTTGCCTTGTATTATATTGCTTAATGTAGATTGTTTTGAGTGATAATTTTGGTGTGATCTCACATCATATAAATCATATTTAGTTGCAAGATACCTCGCGAAAGGCTCGATTTTCGGAGCCATTGGAAATTGTGGATTTGATAGTTGATATTATGTTTATAGTGGACATTATTATTAATTTTCGCACTACATATGTTAATGAGAATGATGAGGTGAGTGTATTTCAGGCCACACGTTCAGAAATATGTAGAAGAAAAGGAAAATAAAACGAGATGCTTTGTTAATGGTTATATATTTCAGGTAGTGTCACACCCGGGTAAAATTGCCATCCACTATTTCAAAGGATGGTTCGTCATAGATATGATAGCTGCCGTCCCATTCGATCTGTTACTAGTGAATACTAATAGCGACGAAGTAAGGAACATCTTAATAATTAAGAAAAAATAGTTTTGTCATCATTCTTCACAGTAACGTGCAATTTTTCTCCATGTACTGGGCGTTACCAAGTGTTTCAACTTGAGAATATTCGGGAATCTTCGTGATTCTATGAACGCTGCGTGTATCTGTCTAGTAAGATGCTTTCGCTACCAATTTAATTTAATTTTAGTGTTCATGCTATATGTTCATGGATCATAATGTACATACATGTACTATGGTTTCCCGCCTCCGTCATAAAGAAGTATATAAAAGTTCGAAACAATTCCACGAGTAGAGTACAGTACCGGACGTGTCTTTTGGTCAAAAGCCGAAAAAGCCGGCCAAAACCGCTCCAAAACGGCTTTTTTGAATAACTTCGTTGAAACTCAATAATTTGTGAAAATATACATACATTTGAGCTCAGCAGCTCAAGCTCTATCGAAATGTATATAAAACATATCTGAAATTTTTTTAATTAGCTGAATATGGCGATTTTCGCGAAGCGATGTCTCGTTGCCGCGGACGAGTTTCCCATTCAACGGTGTTCACGCTATCCCAGCAACGATCTTCCAAATTCGAACTCCCGTATCTCAGTTCCCAAGCAATTTTCTACGGGCTGCTCTTCTGCGTTGATTAAAGTGGCCACCCTAGGATAGTATGCCATAGGTAACCATCCCCAGATTGTCCTGGCTTCTTCCAAAAACTCGGCCAAAGTAGGCACGTGAGGTTAATTTGTTCAGTTGTAACTTTGTTGAAACTGAATAATTTGTAAAAATATACACATATTTGAGCTCAACAGCTCGAGCTCTATCGTGAGGTGTATAAATTATTGACAACTGAAAATTTTCAAAAATATCGATTTTTGCATATATTGCTATGTTCAGGGCAGAATATCTGCCCAATTTTTTGTAGACATACGCAGTTTTCGCTTTTAAACTACGCAGTTGTGGGTTAAAAGTGCGGATTGTTAAAAAACCCTCTTCAAATGTTCCCGTTTTTCTGAAAATTGAGGCTGAAAATGGAATTTTCAATTTTTACATTCTTAAAAAAGTGGTTAAAAAGCTTCAAATTCATCCTTGGGTGGTGCGTTAGGTATCAAATTAACGGAAATGATGCGCTGAGTACAAATCTGTCAAAAATTTCCATTCATCGATTGCACCGTATACATCGATTTCCTCGCCGTTGCCAGGTCAGCCAGAGAGTGCGTTCTCCGACGTCCCGCCCCTCGCCCCTCCTCCTGGTGACGTCATCGCTGAAAAACAGCCGCAAGACCTATGAATTCATGAAAACTAATCCGGTTGAAAGCTACATCGTTCGATAGCACTAGTTAAGTACATTACAATGTAAAAATACCGATTTGAAAGAGCATCAACGAAAGTAGAAAATCGCTGTCAAACATTTCAGCGAAAAATTTGGCTCGGGGCCAACAGCGTATAAAAAGTTACGGAAGCTCTCTGAGCCTGCCGTGTCATATGCTTCTCAAAGTGGACTAGGTCTCCTAGAGGTTCCTTGAATGTGCTAGTATGATCTCGTTTAGCCTTTGAGCTACAGCCCGCCAAAGTTGGAGGAAATTACGTACGTTCTGTGAAATTGCATGGATCACCATGTTCAGGCCAGAATATCTGCCAAATTTTTCGAACTGAGACGCTGCTTTTTCTGTTGTGCTACGTAGTTAGTTACATAAAATGTTGAATGTGAAACAAATCCTTCTGTACCGATCGCATTTTCCTAAAAGCGATGTCAAAAAATGAAATTTTTCATTTTGTGAAAATATTCGAAAAGCTTCAAAATTTTCTCGAGAATGGTGTGTTAGGTATCAAACAAACAGAAATGATGCAGTGTGTTCAAATTTGACAAAAAACTTTAAAAATGTTGTCAAAGGACCGCCCACAGGGTTTAGGAGCGTTCAAAAGCGCCTTTTTTGAATTACTTTGTTGAAACTCAATTATTTGTAAAAAAATATACACATATTTGACCTTTTTGTTGCGTTTTTGTCAAATTTGATCACACTGCATCATTTCTGTTCGTTTTATACCTAACACACCATTCTCGAGAAAATTTTGAAGCTTTTCGAATATTTTCACAAAATGAAAAACTTCATTTTTTAACTTCGCTTTTCAAGAAAATGCGATTGGTACAGAAGGATTTGTTTCACATTCAACATTTTATGTCACTAACTACGTAGCACAATAGAAAAAGCAACGTCTCAGTTCGAAAAATTTGGCAGATATTCTGGCCTGAACATGGTGATCCATGCAATTTCACAAAACGCACGTAATTTCCTCCAACGTTGGCGGGCTGTAGCTCAAAGGCTAAACGAGATCATACTAGCACATTCAAGGAACCTCTAGGAGACCCAGTCCACTTTGAGAAGCACATGACAAGGCAGGCTCAGAGAGCTTCCGTAACTTTTTATGAGCTGTTGGCCCCGAGCCAAATTTTTCGCTGAAACGTTTGAGAGCGATTTTCTCCTTTTGTTGGTGCTCTCTTGAACTGCTATTTCTACATTTTAATGTACTCTGTTAGTGCTATCGAACGATGTAGCTTTCAACCGGATTAGTTTTCATGAATTCATAGGTCTTGCGGCTGTTCTTCAGCGATGACGTCACCAGGAGGAGGGGCGAGGGGCGGGACGTCGGAGAACGCACTCCCTGGCTGACCTGACAACGGCGAGGAAATCGATGTATACGGTGCAATCGATGGATGAAAATTTTTGACAGATTTGTACTCAGCGCATCATTTCCGTTAATTTGATACCTAACGCACCACCCAAGGATGAATTTGAAGCTTTTTAACCACTTTTTTAAAATTGTAAAAATTGAAAATACCATTTTTCAGCCTCAATTTTCAGAAAAACGGGAACATTTGAAGAGGGTTTTCTCAACAATCCGCACTTTTAACCCACAACTGCGTAGTTTAAAAGCGAAAACTGCGTATGTCTACAAAAAATTGGGCAGATATTCTGCCCTGAACATAGCAATATATGCAAAAATCGATATTTTTGAAAATTTTCAGGTGTCAATAATTTGTACACCTCACGATAGAGCTCGAGCTGTTGAGCTCAAATATGTGTATATTTTTACAAATTATTCAGTTTCAACAAAGTTACAACTGAACAAATTAACCTCACGTGCCTACTTTGGCCGAGTTTTTGGAAGAAGCCAGGACAATCTGGGGATGGTTACCTATGGCATACTATCCTAGGGTGGCCACTTCAATCAACGCAGAAGAGCAGCCCGTAAAAAATTGCTTGGGAACTGAGATACGGGAGTTCGAATTTGGAAGATCGTTGCTGGGGTATTGGTGAACACCGTTGAATGGGAAACTCGTCCGCGGCAACGCGACATCGCTTCGCGAATGCTTTTGATTAGCCGAAATATTCAGGAATTTCAGGTACGATTTATATATGTTTCGATAGAGCTCGAGCTACTGAGCTCAAATATTTGTACATTTTTACAATTTATTGAGTTTCAACGAAGTTATTCAAAAAAGCCACGTCCGGTACTTTTAAGCGGTATAAATCAAATACAAACCAAGATTTGCGACTCTCTATGAACCTCGGCTTTTTCGGCTTTTGACCAAAAGACACGTCCGGTACTGTTTAACATCCAATACCACGGGAGATATAAATCAAATACAAACCTTTCTCACAGTCCCTACGGTTGTCCTTACTATATTAACAGTGACACCTATGCTCCTTCGTGGTACTCTCGTTATTTCTTCAATCACTAAATAATCGACGAAGTCATGAACCCGCATAGGTGATCTATGTCGATAAATAATTGTGAAAGGCGCACTAAGTTCGTTCTCTAGAAAAAATAGCACGTTAAGATGATTCTTTTCAGACAACTACACTTATTGGTTTGCTAAAGACTGCTCGATTATTACGGTTAGTACGGGTAGCAAGGAAATTAGATAGGTAAGTGTTGGAGTATGCTGCATTTTTTCTTATGATAAGTAGGTTTGTTCTTGTCAATGCCAGCACTGCCCATATTAGTTACTTGTCGTTCATCGTCCTAATGGCCGCCGAACGTCTGTTCTCGAGCTTCGTTGAAAATATAAATAAAAACGTAGACTCATATTTCTTGGGCCACACTTCACTCATTCTACCTGAACTGTTGGCACTGTTCTACAATGCCAGCACTGGCCATTGCCTTGTTTTCGCCTGCCTCAAGTGCATTGTACAATTTGCCTAAAGCATTGTACTTGTTTCACAAATTTCTTCGATCCACTCCAGTGATCGAAGAAATTTTTTCTTCTTAATTTGCCTCAAGCATTGACCATGAGCATTCATTGAGATGCTGGTCACGATGCTGATGTTTGTTTTCCGAACTTCGACCGTAAACCACCTTGCATGTCTAACAGGTGGGTAAGTAATCCCCCGCGCCAGCTAAGTAATCCTCCGCGCCAATACCCTCACAACATCCCCAAGCCATCATTGCTCATTGTACCTGCCCGCAGCAGACAATATTCGAAAAACCAACACCAGAACCACTGTTTGAGTTAAGGCGTGCAGGTAGTACGTTTTCTGCTTCCTCTAATAAGTGTTCTGCTTTCTGCTGTAGCTGAATGAAAGCGTAACGTGGCTAGACGAGGAGACAGGATCTCGTACGAGTCGAGAGTCGACAAGATGGACGACAGGCAAGTGCACGATTAGTACAACGCTACCGACGTTCCGAGACGGTATCTTCTCTCCGTCGATAAGAGGAGTCCTCTCGTTGTGTTGACGTGTTTCGACTTCCCTGCTTCTGGTTTCTTCTAGTGCACTCACAAGATATTTTATGTGTTCGACAGCTTCGAGAAGAGCGTAGAGGGCAGTGTTACAGGAAACTGTTCTATCATTTTAGGGACAGAGCATAAAAACGTTCCCATATCGTGCTCCAGATGATCAGACGACAATCCATGACGTCCTGTGCAACCAGAGATTTCTTCGCCCCTCAACGGTTGTCGTACCATTCGACGTCGAAGACCGCACCCGGTGTGCAGTGTACTGAGGCTATTCTGTTCTGCTGGTGGAACATATTTATTCCTTGGTATCCCGCCAAAGCGTTGCCAGCGTGTCCGTACAGTCTATTCCAACAAACTTGCGAATTCAGTTATTGCGAAACAGAGGGGGTGATCCGTCTTTCACTACGAGTAAGGCCTATGGTATACTCCGGCAACGGGCCCGTAGCAGTGGAGCTAAAAAGGCATGGCTCGTCTCCATACAGCACTGCAGCTGGGATTTTTGTATGCTGCTGTGTGCGGGGACTCAGATAGTTCATCGCAAGGGCAAAAGGGACGGTGCAGATCCTCTCAAGACAGTACTGTGGCTATCGTCGCAGCGCAGTGCGCTGCGACCAGCCGGCGCCAGCTGCAATGGTCAGGCAGCACTGCTCCGAGTCCCCCACACAGCAGCATACAGAAAACCCAGCTGCAGTGCTGTATGTGTAGCCATGCATTTTTCGCCCGCTGCGACGGGCCCGTTGCCGGAGTATACCATAAGCCTCAGACTTCGTCACACCCTATGACCTTCCGGAAGCAGAACTCCCGCTGGTCATCATTGTCTTATACGCATTGCATTGCCACCCCTCTTCGCGTTCAGGTTACGGGTCATGGAGGAGGTTCTACGGTATCTGATTCACGTTTTTTTTCTTGTTTTACGTTTAGGTTTGTGTTCTTTTTGTTTTTCTCGCATAACACTGTCATGTAATAAAGAAAGAAAGAAAGAAGGAAGGAAAGAAAGAAAGAAAGCGAAAGAACGAGAGAAAGAGAACGAAAGAACGAAAGAAAGAACCCCTTCGGACGACGTTTAGGATAGAAACTTTTTTCCGACCGCTCGAGTGCTGTAGGTGGAAGTGAGTAGAGATTTTTTGGGTCCCCCGATAGAGCGCCGAACGGATGATAATTGAAGTCCAGGGGTGCTACTGTAGAATTTGATAGTCAAGATGATTTCATTGATGAGCAACGGTAAAACCGGCACCAAAGCGACATTGACATGAAGCGTGCGCCAGCTAAATCCGGACAAATTTCAGTTCAAATCTCCCGTCATACCGTAACTTCGTCAGAGGATTCGAATGGTATAGTGTAAGTAGAAATCCTCTAGTTTGTAATGATACTTTACAACTATCTAGATGCTTCCCACTAGTGCGGAGTACAACAGAAGAGCCGCAATCATCGAAGACGTTCGCGCTGGAGGCACAACGGCTGAAATCATTCGGTTCTTCGGATACTCGAGATCGACGGTTTACGATCTTTTGGCGAAGTACAAGACTTCCAAAGAAAGTTCTCCAACTCCGGCGAGGAGAATCCGCTTGCGAGGACGTGTTTTAAGAACTGCAGAAGTCGTGGAACGAGCTCAGGAGCTGATCTTGGAGGACCCATGCCAATCACTGAGGAAGTTGGCGACAGTGTTGGGAGTTAGTTAAAGTTCAATGACTGTGGTAGGACCCTGGATAGTGGCTGTATCTTAAGGAAGGCCGTATGTCTTCCAACAAGACGGTGCACCAGCTCATACGAGCCATTTGGTTGAAAACTGGCTGTCTGATAACTTGGACATGTTTTGGTCCAAGGAGTTCTGGGCCCCGAATAGCACGGATTTGAACCCCATTGACTACTATCTTTAGAGCGTTGTTGAGTGGGTTGCTAACGAGACGAGACACCTTAACGTCACATCTCTGCGAACCGCTATTAAAGCAGCATTTGCAAGTTTGGACCGAACTTTTTTGAAGAGGGTTTATGAACGCTTCAGGTTAAGGATGGAGGCGATAATTGTTGCTGAAGGAGGCTTCATTGAGTAATATACCCCTCTACTAATATCTAAAAGGATTCTGGATTTGAATCGTATTCTGCGTTTGTAAGGTAGTTCGAAAAATAGAGTCGTGCTTGTCCGGATTTAGCTGGCGTACCCTGTCCAGATAGAGAACTCTTGAGTTTCGCTTATTATGTAGTATGATATTTTAGCTATGGCACTCAAGTGAACGCTTGTTAGTTTATTTATCTGCAAAACAATGCCAACTGTAATATAAATCAATCTTTCAGGTATTCCGAATACGGTGCTGCCGTGTTGTTACTATTAATGGCGACGTTTGCGCTCATCGCTCACTGGCTAGCGTGCATTTGGTACGCGATCGGAAGCGCTGAACTACCACACAAACGTGAAATCACGTGGTTACATCAGTTATGTGAGTTGAATCCTTTTTCGGTTCGGCCTTAAACGCTTTGCATTCAGAGGAGGTTTTTGAACGGATTTATTTATTCAAAATATCGGTAACGTGACGAGCACCAATAGAACAAGATGAAAAAACAGCACCGATAAAAGGAGAGAGTGCAATAAATGGTAAAAAAATGGTAAAGGCTCTAAATGTAATCAAGACTGCTCGGTTCCATCCCAGGTGCTTCAGAAAAATACAGGGGAGTTAGAAGAGAGCAGCCGCTAGGTACAAGAAAGCAACCAACAAGCCGTGCACAGGAGTAAACCGCAAGGCTGATTGAGAAGCAAAGGATAAGAAATCGATGTGCAGAATACTCTCTACAGCATGAAGCTGAATCGGCCGTCGAATTGAGTACATATGGGTAAGGGCTCGTTCAGACGACGCGCGTCGAAAATGCAAAATCGAAGCGCAATCAATAATTAACGCCCTTGATCGAATTTGCTCTTTTGCATTAGTGGCGCAGTCCGGTTGCGCCTCATATAGGCAAACTTACTGGTCGCTCGGGTTTTTTTGGAATTCTGCCATTCCTTATTAAAGGGAATTTTGACGAAATTCACTTTTTTCGTTTAATTTCTGTCCTATGTGATTATATGCCTAATTTTTTTTGCCTATATGAGGCGCAACCGGACTGCGCCACTAACGCAAAGGAGCAAATTCGATCAATGACGTTATTTATTGATTGCGCTTCGATTTTGCATTTTCGACGCGCGTCGTCTGAACGAGCCCTAATGCGCACCTAAGCGTCGGGAAAACCCTACCCCTTAGAGTGGCAAACACCTAACGTGGTATGTATTTAATAATACATTTCTACAAACACTGTTTAGATTTTTCTCCACGTTTTTTTTTCAACGCCTTCGTTTCCACCGCTAGCAGGATTTAAATAAGGACTATCCACTACAGTCGAGGCTAAATATCCGTGAAATTAGTAGCTGTGACTTCGAATACCGAGTTCTTATAAAGTTGCTCTGTTAGGTTACTATTTTCTCATCAGATTTTGGACCGTCTTTTGTACTGGGCTTTTAAAGCCTCGTCCGTAATCGTAATCAGTGGCTGCGTTGGTGACAGTGATAAAGGTAGAATATAAGTAACAGTGCTCATGAAGATTCATTATGACTTGTCGCCGAGTATGAAAGGGCTGTAGCCCCATAATCCTGCTGTCGCTGTAGTGGCAAGTGGAAAGAAGGAGTTGCGGTGCTTCTTTATTCTTAGCCTTAATAGCGGGACGTAGTACACTCCCAGTGTCTAGGGCGCTGCCGTTATTTGGTGAATATCTTCTCTATTCCTATGTTCGATCAACCCTACTTTGTAGTACCTTTTGTTTACACCCCACTACGCTTCGCAAGCGCCTAGTTCTCAAATATCGAGAACAAGGGTATCGCTACAACAAAGCTTTTAAACTAAATACCTAAAACGAGGGTGTCCCTCCTTTTCAGCGAGACATTTAAACGAGCCATATCTATCGACGAACGGCACTGTGCCCACGGGTGGACCGTCGTTGAAGAGCCGATATGTGACATCGCTTTACTTCACATTGTCAACAATCACTTCAATAGGTTAGTTTCGGTAACTGTTGAATGTCCATTTCAGCTTGCTTATCAGATTTTTCGGCACCATTCCACTTATTGCGCTCTTGCGGCCGAGAAAAATTTAATCAACTTTTCCTAAAGGTTGCATGTGAGGGTTATTTGGAGTGCCGATCTCGTTAATTTTCGAATTTCGCTAGGAGTCCACCCGTATCGTCCCCTAGAGTGGTCGGGTCAAACATTTAGATTTGGCTCAAAATTCGTCTAGGTGGCGGTTCTAGCATGATCACTGCTATGTTGTTGGTTTTTCGAATTTGGATCGAGTTTGGCCGATTGGGCAGGTGTAGACGAGGCGGGAAGGCGTGGGGAGGGCGAAGGTGGAGCGCAAGAAAGTACCTACCTGAATTTGCGCGAAATCTGCGAAAAAGACATCATATTCGTAATCAGTATACCAAATAATTTACCTAGACGAAGTTTAAGCCGAATCGGTGATCTTAGCGGGGCCACAGCGCTAGCTCCACAACAGATATGACTGGTTTCCCGTCGAAATTTGAAAAACGGACATCAGATTCGTGTTCAGCACCTAGAGTGAGCCCCAATTGGCAAACTTTGAGCTAAAATGAAAAGAAAAATTTTCGATCAAACAGGACAATAATGGTGCCGGTTTTCTTTTGAGATCAGCATCATTCAATGGCGCTTGTCGCTGGCGAAGGGGTACTTTTCCACAACAGTTTTGTCTGACTGAGGGACCGTTCTGGAAAGTCATGTCGCGATATGAACGACGATTTTCGATTTTGTGATTCTGTTGGTTTTTTCGCAATGCTGAATGAAAGTGGGGGATTAATATAATTTTTCTGATGTGACTGTGGACAACGAGCGCGCAGTTTACATATACGAGAAATGGTTGATGTTTTGCGTAGACCTATGAGAAATTCAGAAACTGAATCACTAGGAAGGAAGTGATTTGGGCAAAGAATGATGGCAATTTGAAAACTGAAGGTAAACCAGAAATGCGATTCGACGTAAGGATGTCAATTAATGGAAATTTGATGAACGAAGTGAATGCCAGGTTTATAAAAGGGGATAGGGATGTAAAGAGAACTTCAGCAAAATCTCAGTGTAGGAGTCTACTGCATCCTTGATGAGGGGAATAGCACATGGATATGAAGTTTCCCTTATAGAGTTTTATATCTCGGCCGAGAGGTCGGTTTTCCTATCCTGCTAAACTTCTTGCTCGGCGATTTTTATAGGATTCGTGTATTGACATTCATTCTTGTTCGGAAATTTCTTTTTTTGCAGGTTTTGGCAACGTCTCTGCGACGACGGATTCCGAAAAAATTTTCACTATTATAATGATGATTCTAGGATGTAGGTTTAGTGGCTTTTCCTACCTATCTGATCAGTCCATTTTTGCGAGCACCTCAACTATTTTGTTCCTTTGTTTTAGCTTTAATGTATGCCTCGGTGTTTGGAAACGTGTCTGCCATTATTCAGCGGTTATACAGCGGCACTGCGCGGTACTTTTTCCCCTTTGATCTTAAATTGATGTAATGGATTGAACCTGTTTCCAGTTACCACACGGAAATGTCACGGTTACGTGAGTTCATCCGTTTTCACCAGATTCCAAATCCGTTACGGCAGCGGCTTGAGGAGTACTTTCAACATGCGTGGTCCTATACCAATGGCATTGATATGAACTTGGTAAGTGTGTGAATTTTTCATTTCGCTGAGTTTCCTTGGTTTGCGTTTCGATGGGGGGAGAGAGGTTGCAGACGTAAGGTTTCACACATAGGGGTTTTTACGGATTTTTTGTGCAAGCGTTCAAATCTTTCTTGATAGTTGTTCAAGCTTCGTCCACACTCCCCAGTAGGCGGCAATGGTGGAGAATCTCCCAACCAGAACGTTGTTGTCGCTGTTTGCACGCGTGTTGCACGCGCCGAAGTTCAGCGCGCACTGATCGACCCTTCGGGGCCGTATGCTCGTGTCTCCCGAGCTGCGGGGCATACCGCCCGAGGGGTCCTTAACACATTCACGACGAAGGGGTTCTCACGCGCAACGGGCACGACGGCCGGCTGGCTCTTTGGCACGCGCGCGTGTCCGCAGTGTGCCTGGTTTTTTTTTCTCTCAGAGACCTATACATAACATATTCAGAGTCCAAAAAACTGTGCAGGATGTTATAAAAGTCTGAGCGATAGCTTGGGGAGAGACGTTGCAAAGAAAAATGTTAGGAAGGTCGATACGCGCTGTTCTTAGTTGTGAAAATATGTTTGTTTATTGTGTTTAACGATAAGAAGTGTTCTTGCTGAATTTTTGGTCGCTTATATAATTGCACTCTACTTTTTCGCTTTGTCCAACTGTTCCATTGAAGTTTTATTCCATGTCTGATACTTACTCCTGTCCTAGAAGTTTTTGTGTTTATTGTGTTCCAACAATGCGGAGAATTGTTCTCTAGTTAGTTTTAATAACCCTGACCATTTTCGTGCAAACGCAAACCTAGTATTGATTTTACCTTATAGTCTACGATTCCGAAAGAACAATTACTAAAAGTCGTCGCCAAAGAAAGTTCTGGGCGAAACACCCTTGTCCACACATACGGGTGGACACCGTCCCACGCGCCCCCCTTGTTGTCCACCCATATGGGCGGACGCCGTCGTGAATGTGTTTACGGTTCACTTAGTATGAGCGCGAGGCACCACGCAAGCTCGTACAAAAGTCACACGATCAAATGCGTTTGGGTTTTGCGTTTTCGTCACGAGCCAATAGTTTGTATCAAAATTAGTTCTCATATTATATTTTAGTCACTAAGTTGGGCAAGTTGCTTGTAGTGAGTTAGTGAGTTTTCAGGTGTTGAAAGGTTTTCCTGACTGTTTACAAGCGGATATCTGCCTCCACCTCAATCGGAACCTACTGAACAGTTGTCCGGCCTTTGCTGGTTCCACGCCGGGATGTTTGCGAGCGTTGAGTATGCGGTGAGCTGACATCATCTTAAACATTACCTTTGCTTTTTAGGTCCTGTTCCTCTGCCTTTTACTTGGTTGATTTTTATGCTGTGGCGATCCATGCTTGGGAAAGTGTAACGGGATCTTTTTAGATTTCGCACCACTCATGCACCACCGGGTGATACGCTCGTGCATCGTGGCGACATACTTACGGGACTGCATTTCATTGCCCGAGGCAGCGTGGAGATCTTGAACGACGATAACACGGTCATGGGGATTCTTGGTTCGTTTAGATGCCATTTTCTAGGCTGAAGGGCGCTAATTAATGTAAATATTTCTAAATTCAGAGCTTATTACGCGATCTAAACTTAACACCCATCCAAATTGTGTGCCTTGGGGGGCAATGCTTTGCAAATTGATTTTTGAGCCCGTTACTCTGACGCTGATGTAAATATAATGCTTTCACATTCCGTGGAGTGGTGCCAGATTTACGCAACTTAATACTTTAGCTAACCAAGGGAGGAGAGTTTGAGTTCAAAACGAAGTGCGAAGCGGGAAGGACGGCTATTACTGCGCATAGTTTGTTAGCGCAAGATAGGGATACATATAATACATCTCTCTACGTCATGAAAGCTGGGCGACTAGCTAGGTTTCACTGTAGAAGGAGATTGGACATCGTACTCTAAACTCATGGCTTTTGGACGGTTTTTGTTCCACCAAAGGTAGGGTTGCTAATGGTATCATACTTTGTAGTAACTTCTGTAGATTTCAGATTTCTGTAGATTTTATTTGTTCTGCATAAACGGTGGTCATGTCAAGAACATTTTGTTTTGCCAAATAGCAAGTTTACATCAAAAGCTAAATAAAAACACTTGTTCTCAGGTGCGGGAAATAAACTCCTTCCTTCAGATTTTCTAAGGCTATGAAACGGATTCGAGATCATCGGAGAATTGAAAAGTCAAGGGCTAATTTAAGGGAAAGACGATATATTCGGAGAGAATCCTTTGTTATACGAAGATGTGGGCAAGTCGTCGTGCAACGTTCGAGCCCTGACGTACTGCGATCTTCATAAGATCCTCAGGTGAAGCGCCTTTATGTTTTCTTGGTAGCAAAATTATTACCTAAGTGTGAATAATCACATCTATTGGTCCTTGTGGCCGTATCTGGTCTGTTCAATCTGGTAATAACCGTTAATTACAGAGATGATCTGCTGGACGTGCTCGATATGTATCCAGAGTTTGCGGAGAACTTCTGCAAAAACTTGATTATCACGTACAACTTGCGCGACGAGTCACAATCGACCAGAAAGCGATTCGATCGTCACAAGCTGTTACGGATGTCTTCTTCACTAAACAAAGATCGATACGGTACGCCAGCAGATGGTTCGTCGTGCTCGTGTTTTCTAAAACATTTGGTCTTTTCCTTTTCCTTTTTCTTTTGTGTAACAAAACGTTAGCTTATTCAAATATTATATACGTCCATCTCTAGAATGATTCAAGCACATATACAGGGTGGCAAAAAAATTACGTGCGCGCTACATTCGACAAATTTTTAACTATTGTACAGCATCTTCCTGCATGTTTTTTTCTTCTAAAATATTTATTGGATGCCCATTATTGGTTTTTCGAAGGAGAATTTTTATTTCCAATCCATTTGGAAAAACTGTTTAACTCGAAACGTGATTGCACAATAACCGGCAGGTGGGTTGGAGAACTCAGCATTTTCATCGAGACCTGGTGTTTCTCTATGAATGGTGCAAAAAGCCTAGGCTTTGAAGTTATCTTCTATTCAAAGTACAAACTCATATCTATCAAATGTAAGAAGAATCGAAAGAAATTGTGGTGATCTTTCAAAGTGCGCCGCAATGAGGGCAACCTCTGTTTCGATGATAAACTTTCTACTATTTACGTTGCTTAAAATTTTTAAAATCACCTTCATCTTTTTAACACAGCTCCATTGAATAAATGCGAGCAAAAAACCACCGTGAAATTCTGATATCCAATGGACTTGAAGGTTCGAAGCGATTTTGGTGCTTCAGGCACGACTTTTTTTCATTTTTATCGATAGAAAAGATAAAAGCAATACGAAAATCTATGGAGAAGAGGTTCTTATAGAAGCTCCAATGTCTCGGAAGAATCTCAAAGCAGAAACATCCCAATTCCATAGTCAAGTAACAGTATAAGCAGCCAAATCAGTAGTGCACCTCAATGAGACCGAAAACGGCTCCATTTCGTCTACGGGTTTGTAGCCCTTTAGCATCCCTTAGCTGAATCCGTTGGACTTACCCGTTCGAGTAATTAATAAAAATAACTCAGAAGTCCAAAATCCGAAATTTGGATGGATTGTGAGAAGAACTATTCAAAATATTAAACAATATAGAAAGTTACTACTTGCGGCGCACCATCGATTTCATGAAGTAATAAAATACCATTTATGTAAAAACTGAAGCCAGCCACTTTGAAAACGTTTGGTAACTATGAAATGCCATACACTGTTCTTGAATATGGATAAGTTTTTTTGAGCAGTTGTCTTAAGAAAAAGAATTATGAACACTTTTTATGGCGCACGTAATTTTTTGTCACCCTGTATTTTACGGTCACTTGTCTTTGGACGAAGGATGTGACCCACAAATCTTTGAAAGTGAAAATTCATTAGAGACACTGTTTCTGGATGAGGTTTATTCTTCCACCGTTCTATGCTTTCTGAATAGTCAGGTAACCTTTATTTAGAATCTGCTGATCGACAACGGCGGAGCGGTACGGATTCGGTTTCTCGATCAGACTCTAACCCGATCGATCGAAGGCAATCCGGTGGGTCCCGAAGTAAGTGAGAGCAGATGCCTGCTGTCATTGTATAAATGCCTGTAGAAAATCGAGGGATGCGCCTGCGTTGTGTTTGGCCGAAAGTAAAAGCATGAGAGCCGTCAATTTCCAAATGTGGACATTTTGTTTGGGACGAGGCGGGCGCTATTACATTTTTACTATGCGCTGTGACGACTCCGTGTCGCAGAAGTTATTGATCATTGCGCTTGTCTTGTGATGCCAACTGCTCGAGGCAAATATGAGCCGAGTGCTATCACGCCAACCAGAGAATTACGAGACATGCAGTTGTAGTTAAGCTTAACAAATAAATGAGCAATGTTTGCATTTGTTGCTGTTTTCAATACTTTGTTCTGTGAGAATGTGCGTAGAAAAGGTACTCTACAGAGTTCCAAACTCTACGCCCGTAAATGTGGCTTTCTGCTTGATCATTCATACTTAGTTAAATTTGTGGTTGAACGGTCTATGCTGGCTTAGCTTGAAAGAGTGTGTGGGAATGTCCTCCTTCGCTCGATTATTACCATTCAGTAGAATAAGTAAGAGAGAAGTAATGGGAGAGCACAGCAGTGGGGCGTTAGGTCTTGTTCAACGGTTGTTTGGCCAATCTCCATTTGGTTAATAGGCAGTTACGATGTATCTGGTCGTCGTATTTTCTTTCTATCAGACTTTGTTCAGTAGTCTTACCTTCGATTACGCGGCTTCCATGCTTGTTTGATACTTGCTTGTTTGATGCTTGTTTGATCTGTTCTCACACCAAGTTCTGATTTAACGGCTAACCTTGTCTTGTAAGTCACTGGTAGGCGCAACTATGAACGGTATTCCAAAATATTCAGCTGAGAGGTTTACCATGAAATTGAATGTACTCGTATACCTCTCACTTCTTCGAATTTTCATTTCCATTTATTTACAAGCTGATCTGGGTCATTTTTTATTAGAGATAACAAATATACAAAAATAGAGAATGACTAGGGTCGAGCGACTCGAATCTTGTACAACACGCGTAGGTCATTTGGGTCACTTGACTTACTTCATGTCTTACTGACTTACATTGTGTTTATGTGTATGTGGATGTGGATGAATAACCGATTGAGTGGTTCCATTTGTCTCACCACAGGCTCGTCGCGCTATTCGCCGCCGCACGGTCGTGCCGAGGCGACGCCGTTGTTGCGACGTGCGCAGAACGACGATGATGATGCTGTGTTCGAGGATATACGCGCATTCTCGCGTGGTAACACCGTCACTGTCTCGCCCACCGTACACCACGATTCCAATGGAAATGGTGTGTTAACTAGTGTTCCCTACGAACTTAATGGTTTTGTTTACTGTTTATCTCCACCTTTTAATGCTGTGGTTGTTTGTCTCACCGCATTGATAGAATCTAGTAGAAGCACTTGAAATGGTACAATTTAGCTAACTTCTATTTGGGTCCATTAGTTCTTCTCAACTCGTTGGTAGATGTGCGAGTAGGAGTTGCCTACTAACTACTACATCGCGGCTGTTGCGTCTAACAATTAGGGGAGATGTGTGCAATAATCTACTGTGAAGAAATGTCATTTGCACTGATTTCTTCAATATAGGGAAGAATAGAGGAGAATCATGGATAGTTTAAAGGACTTTGAGTTAGTGATTTAGCACTAGAAACAAATTCTATGGAAGGGAAATGTGCTCAGAGAACAGTACAGTAAGCGCGTTGTAGTTGCCCGCAACATCCCATTCCTAGGTGCGCACTGCTTAGTTTTGTCAATTATGCATGACTCGTCAGTACGCATGCAATTGTTGTTAATGACTTAGTTCCTAATATTCACCAAAATTTTGACAGTGTATATATAGTTGTCCATTCGGTTGCTACCACAAATTAGTGCGTTGTGAACGTTTGTAAACACGCGCATTATGATACCTTACCCGATGCATATCACTCGCGCCTATAACTCCGGTCGGGACGAGATCGCAACTCTGCAGCCATGCCGCTCCGTCGCTTGGACCCGCTGCGAGTGCTGGCTACGTGCCAACATCCGATCGATTGCCTTCTGAGCAGCCTTTTCCTAATATCAGTTTATTCAAAAAGAATCTGGATGGATGGTATTTCACCTTTCATTACCTTTCCTACTGCTCAAGCCACTTCACCGTATGCCTAAGCCTTAGGCTAATAAGGCAAACGAACAACAGAAAGCTCGTTTCGTCCCTTAATCTTACGTTAGACGAGCACAACAAAAAGACAAAAGATCAAGATTTTTGTTATCACTACTATCATAGTATTGTTTCATTGTGGTGATGTGAGCAGTTGAGTAGGGTTTGCTTGTCAAAGTGTTGAAAGCTTGTGAAGCTCACGCGTTACTGCAGTTTGGTGCCCTGCATCCGCAACCCACATAGCACCCGATCCAGCAGCATGTCCTTTCACACTGTAGCAGGTGGTGTGACTGTCCTTGCGCATTTCTGTGACGGTTAACCTGCCACCACCGCCCGTGACCTCTTGCCAATGCTCGCTCCATCGCCAATTGATGACTGCGAACGACTCATCCGCTCGCAGAGCTGATCACTTTAGGCGCCTGCAGACTCGACGACGCGACGACGAGCATTCTCGTCCAACGCGGTGCCGTTGTGCAATGCAGTGTGTTGACTGTAGAGTACACGGCACCGCTTGGACGAGAATGCTCGTCGTAGCGTGTTTTGCTCAAGTGCATTTATAAAAAAAAAACTGATTGTCGTCGAGACTAAATTCTTATTGTTAGTTGCGTATTAATAGCTTGATATTTAGTCAATGTTACGCTTAACGCGCTCCGGTGCTTGTACGAACTTTGGATTTTTGTGGCTTCACTGCTTGGGCCCTATTCCATTTACTGTCCTCCATTGATCGGGAGAGATTTTCACCCGTTGTTGTTCCTTGATGGTTATTTGGGGTGTGGTTTGGAAATCTGATGTATATTTTTTCGAACGCATTGTTAGGCCGAATCCGGTATCACTGTCACGAAATGTAAAGCTAATCACGCGACACGCGATGTTGACACCCGCTAAATTTGTTGCATGGTGGTTTTAGCTGCTACATCTAGGTGCAAAGTTGTTCCGAAGCCTGGTCCATCAACGACCCTGCACTAGAAGCAAAATAATTATGTTGGATAGCAATTGTCATTTACGATAGATCTAGGTACAAATGACTTGCGTTCCCGCTGGCAATGCAAAAGTGGCTTCCCGGAACTTCATCATGAATACTCCAACTATGCATGGAATATAAGGAATGAGACAGTACTATGCAATTCTGCTGAGCGCTTTTGACTCACAGCGAGCTAGATTCTTAAGCTATTTACTGGTTATCACCATCACCTCTGTGGTAGGTATCATTTACCGATCACTGTCTTTTCACAGGTGCGACGCATTATCGGTCGTACGATGACCGCGAGCAAGATGACCAGCGAATCGTGCAGATTACGCGTCGGTTAAACACAATTGAAAAGTGAGTTTTCAAAGGTGTTCATTAGTGTTGTTGTTGTTGTTCATTCCTAGAGATGTAGCGAAGTGAAGGAAGTAACGTTAAGAGATATTGATGAAGCCAGCTCATTTGCGCACTCGGCAACACGTTAAGTAGTGCTTGCGCGCCTCCATTGCGCGGTTTAGCACATAGAATTATCACTCCATTGCGTCTGTAGGTGCTTCTAAGGCCTATGGTATACTCCGGCAACGGGCTCGTCGCAGCGGAGCTAAAAATGCATGGCTCGCCTCTATAGAGCAGAGCAGCTGGGTTTTCTGTATGCTGCTGGGTGCGAGGACTCGGAGCAGTGCTGCCCGACCTGTCGCAGCTGGCGCAGGCTGGTCGCAGCGCAGTGCGCTGCGACAGGCGTCGCAACTCGCTGCGACAGGCGTCGCAACTCGCTGCGACAAATGCCATAGTACTGTCCTGAGAGGATCTGCACCATCCTTTTTGCTCTTGCGGTAAACTATACGAGTCCCCGCACACAGCAGCATACAAAAATCCCAGCTGCAATGCTGTATAGAGGCGAGCCATGCATTTTTAGCTCCGCTGCGACGGGCCCGTTGCCGGAGTATACCATAGGCCTAAGGGCTCGTTTAGACTAAAGGCGGCACGCCATGCGACCTAACGCAAAATATGCAAAATCAATAGATCGCACCGCGTGCTGTCGACGCGCTCGGTCTAAGGGCTTGTTCAGACGACGCGCGTCGAAAATGCAAAATTGAAGTTCAATCAATAATTAACGTCATTGATCGAATTTGCTCCTTTGCGTTAGTGGCGCAGTCCGGTTGCGCCTCATATAGGCAAAAAAACATTAGGCATATAATCACATAGGAAAGAAATTAAACGAAAAAAGTGAATTTTGTCAAAATTTCCATTAATAAGGAATAGCAGCCTTCTAAAAAACCCGAGCGACCAGTAAGTTTGCCTATATGAGGCGCAACCGGACTGCGCCGCTAATGCAAAAGAGCAAATTCGATCAAGGGCGTTAATTATCGATTGAGCTTCGATTTTGCATTTTCGACGCGCGTCGTCTGAACAAGCCCTAAAGCAGACCGCGCCTACCGAAATGTGGACGTGAGATCAATTGTGGTTTGTGCCGCGGGCACAGATGTGCAGAGTTGGACGGACCTGCACTTAATGTCTTGTTTCGGATCGCTCGGCTTGCTAGTTTGTAACTGCTATTAAGGAAAGCAGTGTACGAAATTGACATTGAAGCATATTCATGTTGTAAAACAATTCAAAATTCTCAGGCTCCATCGGCTCCGTCGCTTCTGAATTGTGTGTTTTGTTCGATATAGTCCCTTTCAGGGGGGAATCGTCTACAATCAAATCATATTCAGCTGCTTGAATAAGCAAATAGAGAACGAACAGGTGGTTTGGTGATTCATTGTGACCGGGAGCTCCAGCAGTGGGCAACAAAATGCTGATTTTTTGAAAGATCGAGTGAATATGTGAAGGTGGAGGAACGTCTCGGATATTCGATTTTGTTCGAAATAGCGACGTTTCGGTTCTTCGCGATTCCTGGTTATTAATTTTTGATTGTTGCATTTTCAGAGGTTCAACCTTGAAACATATCTCTAGGTTTCTGCGTAAATACTACGCTGCACGTGGCAACCGGCAACTAAAAATCTGAGCGAAGCTGCGCGTGAGCTCACAGCGTTTGATGTGCATTGCACGCTGTGGCGATGACGCCATCGTCCCTGCAATCGTCGGACTCCTGTACGCGCCGCATTTGAACGAGCCCTTAAGCCATTGTTATGCCACCGATTTCGCTCAACGATGGATTGCGCAACTGACACTATTCAGTATCAGACACGTGGCAGCAGACGTAACTGGGTCAGTTGTCCCGCCGGCCGCCTACGAGGCTTTGCTGAATGGGTGTCGTGTAGTTACCCGGGCGCAATTTGGCAATACTCGCGCAACTACCCCTCCCTCGTAGCAATGCATTGCAGTGCGACGAGCGATTCAGCCGTTCTCTCAACGCTCGTCCGGCAGTCGCTCGCGTGCTGGCGTTATCGCATAACAATGGCCTAACAGCCTGTTTAGTGTCCATGCGGCGCGCGACGCGAAGACAAGCAAAAGATGCAAATTGACCCTAGCGTGGGAATTCCCACTTGATGGTCGATTCCGGTTAAATCATTAACCCCCCCCTCCCCTTAAGGTGTTGAATCTCACTAAGCTCTATATCCATTGACCACTTAGCCTTGAACGACCATGATCAGGAGGTAGGTAGGTGTAAACCGTCGCTTCAATTCTACAAGTTTGACATGCTGTTTTTTTCTCTAAGGGCTCATTTAGTGCGCACGCGATGATTCGTGGCGCAATGACTCGCGCCGCGAATTCGCGTCGCACCTTGTTTAGTGTGCGTCGCACGAACTGTATCAAAGACGTCAATCCAACTGCGCCGTGTGTCATTGCACGTAGTAGTTCTAGTAATGATTGATGCGATGCTTCCCTGAAAGGGTAGCTTCTGTGTTGCTTGATATATACGAAAATGATATCTTCTCAAGTTCATCTCCAAGAATTACTTTTGCCAATATTCAGCATTTCTGACGATATCAATCGATCCAAATTAGGTGGAACAAGGTACTTTTCTGGCACTTAGGTAATGAACTCTTTGAATCCAAACACAGGCAAAAATAAAATTAAATGACGTTGATGCATTATAGGGTTCAATGAGTGGAGGGATTTCCAAATCTCAGAAATGAGAAAAATCAATTGTGAGATCGTCTTCAGCGTTTTAAACGTGGAAATTCTCGATTGGACCCTAGATAAGCCTACAAAAAAGCTTGAGGGCCAGGATCGGGGAACCTCATTCGTAAGGTACATATCATTCATCTTCTCTGAAGTTGTAAGGTTTATAAGCCGAAAAATCTAGGGCGGAATTTGTTTTTATGTACCGAGGCTGTGTGATGGGTTCAAATTCCTCATGTCGTTAAATCCTTTTTGAGGGACTTTCTTTGTGAGGGTATGAGGTGATAGAAGGTCATTGGACCTCATTCCGGCCATTCGCAGCCGCACACAACAGCACCACGCGTAAACTGCGGCGTCTGCCGTGTGGCTGCGGCAACGCCCGCACAATGACGGAGGCGCGATGGGAGCGCCGCGTCAAGGGGTGGGCATACTCCACGCGCCAAAAACGCGGCGCCTTTGGCGCAGTGTTGAGAGAGAGCGCAGACGAGCAGAGCGCTGCCGCGACGGAGGCGCACCTGCCGCGGGTAGGGCATACTCGACGCGCCAAAACTGCGGCGCATTTGGCGCCGGCAGCCGCGCACCGCGGCAATGGCGATTGGTCCCGACCATTCGCCATTGCCGCCGTCCTCGGGGGAGGAGCCAGCGGCGAAATTGAACTCCGCCCTCCCACTTGCCGCTCAGCGCCAAAGGCGCCGCGTTTTTGGCGCGTGGAGTATGCCCACCCCTTCAGCCACCAACCGCGCTGTGCGTCGCGTGCACACTAAACGAGCCCTAGTGAGTTCTTCGCCGTGGTAAATGATTGTACCAACCCTTTTATGGACAAGAAAAGAGTAAACTTCGGAATGCAGTTTTTAGTTTGGTGTCGATATAGAACAGCTATACGTTTCTGTGTGATGTAAATAGTAGTGACGTTGTATTTTAGCCAGCTGGAGCGGATGCAAAATAAGATGAACTCCGATTTCGAGTTGCTGATCCGGCTGATGAAAGAGCATGGGAAAGTGCCTTCCTCGTCTGATGGTTCGTTTGCAACTACCGTAATATTTTTTGTGTTGTTCTGACTAAATTTCGAGATTTTTCGATGTTTGCCGTCCCGAAGAAAACGATGATGTTTTTCCTGCAAAATTTTTTAAAAATTTAACATTCTGGTCAACTAAACATACAGTCATATAGAGCTAAGAATTATCTCCAAAATAATTTTTAGAAGTAATTTTCAATGTTCACAATGAGAGCAAGAGCAGCATCGTAAAAATATTGTTTTTTGAAGGTCCCACTTCAGTGGCCTGAAAGTTCACGAAATTAGGAGCAAAAAACAGAGAGCATATCATCCAATAGAGAATTTCATCCTCTTCCAACGTTGTTCTAAGTTTTGGGAACCGTTTCATACAGAGCAGAAAAAATTCGAACGATTCAGTCTGTCTCATACTCAATGAGAATCATGAATCTCAAATAATTTGAGCCGATTCAATGTGTTTATTCTTTTATTTATCAAATGGCAAAACGTTTCAGAATCAGTAGATTCGGTGCGTCCGCGACGAGTGGTATCAATCAGTCCAGGTGAGATCGTGCGATTACCGAACGGAGGTGACGAGATGCGTGTGAGTTGCGAGTTACTCGCCTTTTATTCATTATTTCTTTGCTTCTTCGTTCTTTCTCGTTCTTAGTGCTTTCACTCGGCGTTCACTCTTGTTGTCCGAGTTCTGTTTTTGTCGTACTAGTGTTATATCGTACTAACATTTGTGTTTCACTTGCAAATAAGTGTTGTACTAACCTCTACTGTGCCACTATAATAGTTCGAGGCATTATTGGTAACTGGTAACCGCCGATAACGGCTTACCAGCTCATTCCCGTGTTAGATACTAAGGGATACGCACCGTACAGCGGTAGCACAGTGGTTAGTGCAGTCTGCCGGAAACAGAGAGACGCGGGTTCAATTCCCGTCCGATGTCAGCGTTTTGCGAATAACCTAGCATCTCCATATATATAAGTCATTCAACTAGTCTTCGTCTATAAACCGCTAAACAAAAAGCGGCAAATAGCAGAATAGTTCGAGGCATATTGTCACATTCGTGCTCATTACAAAACAGTATAGGCTGATTCCGGCAAAGTTCAACCTGTACAGGGTCAGACTGAAGACAGGTCACTTAGGTCAGCTGCTGCCACTTCCACCAATGAGTTCCTTTGAAGGTGACACTTTCACAGAACATCTAAGCTAAGATCATCACATCGTGTGAGTAGGTCAGACTTACCGGTCTATTATAACTACTCTTTGTTTCGGGTGGCCGGATAATGATCTGACTCCGTTCGGCATCGGCAGTTACCAGTTAAGCTGATATCATTTTTGATATAATACGAAACTATTCTGCTATTTGCCGCTTTTTGTTTAGCGGCCCGTCCGGGCTTAAGAAAGATGCTGGGAGATTCGCTTGGTACATCGGTAGCACAGTGGTTAGTGCAGTCTGCCGGAAACAGAAAGACGCGGGTTCAATCCCCGTCCGATGTCAGACCGATTTTCCTACCGAATGTCGGCACACTATCGTTTTAATGAGAGCAACTAAGTCCGAATTATATCTAACATTTTCAATATGTCAAAAGCCAAAGAATCCCCGGAAAGTCTCTGTACGAAGTCGGCAAATTACATTTACACTCTCCCCTAACTTCAAATACAGATCAACGAAATATCGAGTAGATCTGATTAACCGTGCTGTGGCACCGACCAGATATAACTTCTCTCGATTACTCCTCTCGTCCTGTCCTATCCTCCTTTTCTCGGTCATTGAATCACACTGGAGCGGTGAATGAGTTCAGCACCTCGAAGTCAATTATGAGTTGCAGAACTACACATTCCGACATAGAGACAGTTGAGTTATTTACAGGCGAGATCTGTGAAAAAGCTAGCTGACCCCATGTCGGAATACAATTAACTTATAAAAGTCGAAGTGGAGTTATTTATCAATGAAATGCTTGAAACATTCTTTACTTGCGTTTCTATAAAACTTCTGGAAGCTAGTTTTACTTTGTTACGGACTACCCACGGATATTTTCAATGCCAACGTTAAAATCGCCTATAAGGCCCCTTTCTCCGGTTACTTGCTGCGGCAACGCAGCAATGATGAAGGCGCGCCAATCGTACGGTATTATTCGCGATGGGACTCGCGGCGCGCGTCGGCTGCTGCCGGACGCTGCAACTGCAAACCCCCTATCCTCCACTTCTGCCCAGTATGTCATTCCCAAATCGGATCTGACCTCGAGCAAATTATTTATCGCTGAGAATTTGCTTTGTGAGGTTATCGAGGGCGCTGATCGCAAAACTGACATCCGTTTTCAAGTTTGTTGTCGAAAACCATCCATATAGTCAGAAAAGTTCTAAAAATATCTGGTTTACTGCCACAGTGACGTCTGAAAGGGCCCATAAGCTAAAACGTTAATGAAACCGAGATTGCTTATTTACGCGTTGTGTGCAATGATGTAGATATCAGAAAGTAAGCTTGCTCTGAGTGCGAAAATACTTATGAAGACAGGATTTTATCTGGCTTTACAATGTAAAGAGAAGGCCTCAGCGAATTGTTTTTCGCCATTAGTATTGTATGAGTCATGTGTGTATGGAGTGTTTAACTTTCCATTTAGTTCATTTTGTATCAGCAATCAAAAACTGAAACGGATTTCCGGTCCTGTCCTATCTTCCTTTCCTACTAACATGAACCGTGTTGTAATTTGTTATTGCAGTATTTGAAGGTGTCTCGCCTTTCGAGTCATGAACCTCCGCATTTGCCGACCAGCAGAAGTTCAGACGATGCGGATACACTGTTGTGATGTGAGTTCAATCAACTGTCTGGTTTTGTTTCCACGATTTTGATTGTTGCAAGAGGTAGATTGCACTCAGAATTTTTGTAAAGCTTTGGTATTGGATATATGTAGTACGAATTACGTGCGACGACCAAAACTCGATGTTATCAGAAGTTGATTGGGTGAGCTCGAAGCCATTCACAACCATTATTAGCAGGGGTGTGCGCGAATTTTTCTCAAGAAAAGCGGAAGACGGAACGGAAATGGCCAAAAATGGTCGGAAACCGGAATGCGGAACACGGAAGCCGGAAGTAGTGCAAAAATCACTAATTCATTGGAAGTTAGCCAAAACTGGACCACAAAAATTCTCATTTCTGTTTCTAAAGATACCCATAGAGTGCTTGTTATGTTTCCACTAGGATGTGTCTATTATTTTAGTGAAAATGTTCAACGTTTGGTTATAGCTTCAAAGTATACGGTGGAAATCCGTCTTTATAAACTTTATCATAAGCCGAAGACAAGTACTTGGAAAAATACAGACTTTTTTGGCGTGATGGACAAGAATGCTTTCAAAATAGAATTAAAAGCCTAAAACGAGCATGTTATGGTGGAGAAACAGCAGTTTTTTTTTTCATGATTTTGGGGAGAGAGGCTTTTTCTCAGATCGTTTACTATGAAACCAGCAGAAGAAAACAATCTTCCGCACTCGGACGATGTGGCAGGTGCCGAAAAATACTTCATCGCAAATTTTCTTAGAAGGGGTGAGGGGAGAGTGTACTTCGTTGCATTGGTTTCATTCTACCAGAATTCGAATGGATCGCATTGACGTCAGCACAATAATTTCAGTCTCCATTTTGTTAGCTTGCACAGCGAAGGTTTTCGATTTCATCTTCCGTTTCCGTGTTCCGCACAAAAACAAATCGGAATACGAAACGGAATGGAAGGGCCATAAAAGGCCGGAAACCGGGAATTAGGAACGCGCGCGGAAACGGAAGTTCCGCCCACCCCCATTAGGTACTTGTTGTATAATATGTTGGACGGCGATAAATACAACGCTTAACCTGCGTGTTTTAGATCTTGCTCACTTCTCAGCGTTCCTTGCCCAATACAATGTGCCACCGTTGTTTTCCTCGCCCTCATAATCTGCTTTTTTTAACAGAGTCACATTTTCCATCGCTTGTAGCTATCCATGCTGGTGCCATTTCATTTAAGGCAATCTCAATTGTTCTCACTCTAACCAAACTGTAGCAAATCTTAACAGAATTGGCACAGATGTACTGACTGCCCATATAGAATCTTTCCTTGACTACATTTGGCCTTCCATATTGTTATGTAGATATTGTATAAGTCGTGTAATACAAGTAACAGATTTGAGCGAGAATTCCCCATCAACTCTATGTTAGAAACATTAGTCAACTGTCGTTCCTATCGGTAGGAGTGCACTAAATTCTGGCCTTGTTATCAATATCTTTTGTGTGCAACTTTTTTGTGTTGTATAATTGAAGCCGATCTGTCTCTTAGTCCAGGAAGTGAGTCGCAAAGCGGATATTGTAACACATAAAAATTTGCTGATCGACACCGTCCCTTTCGATCTCTAACCTTGTTCAGATATCCTATGTTTTAGTATTTTAATTCCATTGTTTCGTATACGAATACCGATGTCTCACCGTCAGTTTACATTACGGGTTCCTAATTTCTTTGACATTTATTTCGGTGACTCTAAAGAATCAAGTGAAACTTATCTGTTGTGTATGTGCTTACAGCGTGCTCAGTGAGTTTACAAACATATGCATGCACATAGACACCCCTACACAGATGCGTGGCATATCGTCTCAGGAAGGAGTCTCGATTGCTTCAATGCCATCCTTTCTTGATTTCCTCGTTGTTTCCATCAAACTTCTCGATTTTCCCTTTATTCTCCTCTTCTGTAACCTTTTTATTCCCTCCTCTTTTCACGTGATGCCCGTATCCTCGTGTGGACAAACGCATTTTATATCGAGTTGTTTTTCTTGAACTAAATTTATATGATAATAAAAATAAATGATATGAAAGTAGTGTTACGGCTAGTGAGATCCTTGTTTGTGGAATAATACATGTTTTGCTTCATCTTTTTTTTTACACAGTCTCATTTTTAATCAGCACATCAATCATTGCGTTAGGATACAAGATCGAAGCCATTCTCTACTCGATCGCGCTCAAATTCAACAACAGATGTACTCCCATGTGACAAATAAATTATAAACCGACCAACAAAGTATCGAGAGACAAAATAACAAAATATACTAAACTGCAGACGTTTGTGAAATCCCATGGGGAGAAAACGCAACTATAATTCTAGCAAATGTAAGTAATAAGATCAAAAGAACGTGTTGAGAGTTCGCATAAAAAGCTTTCCGTCACACGAAGGCGGCATGACGTGCAGAGATTTCGCTTTGCATTTGCAGGCAAAAAAAGTACAGCAACAAGCTCAGACCGTTCTTGGTGGATAAACACACTAAAAGTTGAACAAAAGTATCGGCAGTGAGCACGTTTCGCTTTTCACGGGGTCGTCTCGGACCACTCACATTGCTATTAGGTCATTTCATAAGTCCTTGCCGTTTTTTTCAACGTCCTTCTGTATGTTTAGTAGGAAAGCTCTAGCAAAGAGCTGTATATTGTTCGATAGAGAATTGTTTGTAGTTTTAGAATATGTGTTTCGTTTTGATGGATACTCGAAATGTTGCTAATTTTTTTACCAGTAAAACGGAAAACGAAATTTTGCAAAAATAGCCCTTTGCGGCATGGAATTTTCTCCAGAAAAAGTGAAACTTTTCGAAACTATTTGCACTCCATTTGAAAGAGAAAATCGTCGTCTACAAAGTGTTATACTGCGTTTTTTACTGCTTTTGTTTTGTGATAACTTTAAGGTCCTCAAGTCGAGTGACCCAAAAGTCGTTAATTATTTTTGGACTCAACGCTAGCTCTTTGCGTGAAAGTTTTTGCAACTCTTTCTATATGTCTTATGTCAGAATTTCTTGCTCTATCAGAAGATATGTTTAGTTTTTCACGACGCTCAATTCTTAACAAAATTCAGCAACTACGACTACCACTTACCAGGGAATGCCGCCAACCTCCCATGGAACTTTGAATTGAGACCTATATCAATCGATAGATCTCGGAACACTGATTACAGATCTGTAGATCAAATTTGCAAAATGGGTCTCCTAAGCGAGTTCTGGCTTGCGAAACCCTGCGTTGGGCGCGGTGTTGCGTAATGAGAAGGGCCGCTAGCCCTGCTGGCAGCTGCGGCTGTGGCGCAGAGGTTGAGGTCTCGCCTCGCAGTGGTGGGGTTAGGGTTCGGTCCCCCGTGGTGGCATTATTTTTGCATATGTTAGTTATAGTCCGTGCGGACCATAGGACGAGATCGAACTCGTTTTTAACACTTTTTCCAGTGAACGACTGATGGTGACTTTCACATAAGTCTCCTAGGTTACTTGAAGTTGGGAACGCATTTCAGCAAACACATTGTAATGGCGTGAGAAAACACAAATATTTACTCCTTCCTTCTAAACTTGTCCTAACCTTCATCAGCATTGATGGAACAACGCAAAAAAATGTGTAAAACAAACATACTGTTCACAAACTGCACATCTTATGCAGGCTGTCTCCATACAACCATTCATAAAGCACTCAACCGTACTAAAGTCGAATAAACTTTAGCGCTTGCTAGAGTTAGATTCAGATTTGAGTAGTTGTGTTTGCGAACAGCATGTTTGCTTTTCTGTATTGTTTCTTCAGTGTTGAAGATCGTTAGAACTGTAGTTAAGAGAGTAAATTTCCGTATTCAAGTGACGTTGCAGACTTATGTGAAAGTCACCATCAGTCGTTCACTGGAAAAAGTGTTAAAAACGAGTTCGATCTCGTCCTATGGTCCGCACGGACTATAACTAACATATGCAAAAATAATGCCACCACGGGGGACCGAACCCTAACCCCACCACTGCGAGGCGAGACCTCAACCTCTGCGCCACAGCCGCAGCTGCCAGCAGGGCTAGCGGCCCTTCTCATTACGCAACACCGCGCCCAACGCAGGGTTTCGCAAGCCAGAACTCGCTTAGGAGACCCATTTTGCAAATTTGATCTACAGATCTGTAATCAGTGTTCCGAGATCTATCGATTGATATAGGTCTCAATTCAAAGTTCCATGGGAGGTTGGCGGCATTCCCTGGTTAGACGATGCATCATTAGTCTATTTGTTGGCATAGTTTTGCCGAACAAAGGAAGACTTGCACTATAAGATAGCATATTAAACGATTTTTTTACATATCGCATTTCATACGTTTTCTGCCTGTTGAAAGTGGCCAGAAACGAGCCCTCTCGGCGGCCCGATGCCGCGCAGCTCGTCCACTGTGACCGCCCCGCCAATACGTAGGTCAACGTGCGGCCGTCTCGTTGGACGAGCTGCGCGGCATCGGGCCGCCGAGAGGGCTCGTTTCTGGCCACTTTCAACAGGCTGAAAACGTATGAAGTGCGATATTTATAAAATCGTCTAATATGCTATCTTATAGTGCAAGTCTTCCTCTATAAATAGTAGATGTTGTTCGGCAAAACTATGCCAACAAATAGACTAATGATGCTGCGTCTAAGTGGTAGTCGTAGTTGCTGAATTTTGTTAAAAATTGAGCGTCGTGAAAAACTAGACATACCTTCTGATAGAGCAAGAAATTCTGACGTAAGACATATAGAAAGAGTTGCAAAAACTTTCACACAAAGAGCTAGCGTTGAGTCCAGAAATAATTAACGACTTTTGGGTCACTCGACTTGAGGACCTTAAAGTTATCACAAAACAAAAGCAATAAAAAACGCATAACAAACACGTATAACACTAACATAACAAAAACGTATAACACTTCGTAGAAGAAGATTTTCTCTTCCAAATGGAGTGCGAATAGTTTCGAAAAGTTTCACTTTTTCTGGAGAAAATTCCATGCCGCAAAGGGCTATTTTTGCAAAATTTCATTTTCCGTTTTACTGGTAAAAAAATTAGCAACATTTCGAGTATCCATCAAAACGAAACACATATTCTAAAACTACAAGCAATTCTCTATCGAACACTATACAGCTCTTCGCCAGAGCTTTCCTACTAAACTCACAGAAGGACGTTGAAAAAAACGGCAAGGACTTATGGAATGACCTAATACTTGGGTGATCCAGTCAGTGTCAACGATTTCGCTCAGATTTTGTCTGCGGAGGTTATTTGGGGTTCTGAACACAATGGTGATGTCCGTTTCTCATATGGTGGGCCAACCCGTGAAAAGCACACGCAGATTCGTGATCGGCGATCAGAATTATCCCACTATGCGAGGCTTCAGCAAATTTCAGCGAGGTTTCAGCGAACGAATCAACGAAATGGTACAAGTCCGTATATTCTGATTGACTTTATTGTCCCGATCAAAATAATCCAGTCAAAATTTCAATAGAACTCCCTCAAAGGAAATAATAATTATCAAAATATCTGAATTGCCTCGGAGCCAACGATTTATAAAGCAGAATAGGAACGTTTACTGAACCCTAGGTCATCTTCCGATCAAATTTGCAAGCTGTTCTATCGAAGCAGAAAGACCGAGACCATCAACTCCCTAGCCCGCCAAAAGGGTCGTGCACAGTCGACGACCAATGCGACACGACTAATCGCCGCACTGTTCGTCGCGCGCGAATGAGCACACATCCCTGTACGAGACGACGCCGCACACGCGGTGTCCTACTCGCCGCAACGCCAACTTCGGCAACGCAAATGCCGAAGTCGGACGCGACCAATACGACACCGGCCGCTATCTCTTATCATTGCCGTGTCGTATTGGTCGTCGACTGTGCACGACCCTAAACGTGGGAGTTCAACGACAACCAACAATGCCCCTCTCATTTCGCGCTCCGGAGACTGATTTAAGTCCGGTTTTTTGCGAGTATCTCATTTTCTAACAAAAAATACAACGTTTTATAGTGAGATCATCGTAATCCGAAACAAACGTTCTTTATTTTTTTTCGGATTTTTCGCCCGGAACAAACTTTGTCGCACAGGGCGCGCGTTTTCGCACTTTGCGGCGCCGAAAAACCATCTTCCCCGCCTCCAGATCAGACCTATCAGATGTCATTCGACTTCCAGAAGGTACATTTTCGAGCGCGCAAAAGTGCCGAAATTGCGAAAATTGCGCCCGATGCCGGCATCGACGAAAATTTCAAAAAATGAATTTTGCCTGCGGGCATTCTAAGTAGTAAATTCGTATTCTACGCGTCAAATTACGTCGAATGCTAAGCGACTCGGCCGGTCTAGAGGTGCAGAAGGTACATTTTCGAGCGCGCAAAAGTGCCGAAATTGCGCAAATTGCGCCCGATGCCGGCATCGACGAAAATTTCAAAAAATGAATTTTGCCTGCGGGCATTCTAAGTAGTAAATTCGTATTCTACGCGTCAAATTACGTCGAATGCTAAGCGACTCGGCCGGTCTAGAGGTGCAGAAGGTACATTTTCGAGCGCGCAAAAGTGCCGAAATTGCGAAAATTGCGCCCGATGCCGGCATCGACGAAAATTTCAAAAAACGAATTTTGCCTCCAGGCATTCTAAGTAGTAAATTCGTATTCTACGCGTCAAATTACGTCGAATGCTAAGCGACTCGGCCGGTCTAGAAGTGCAGAAGGTACATTTTCGAGCGCGCAAAAGTGCCGAAATTGCGAAAATTGCGCCCGATGCGATCGACGAAAATTTCAAAAAATGAATTTCGCCTGCGGGCATTCTAAGTAGTAAATTCGTATTCTACGCGTCAAATTACGTCGAATGCTAAGCGACTCGGCCGGTCTAGAGGTGCAGAAGGTACATTTTCGAGCGCGCAAAAGTGCCGAAATTGCGCAAATTGCGCCCGATGCCGGCATCGACGAAAATTTCAAAAAATGAATTTTGCCTGCGGGCATTCTAAGTAGTAAATTCGTATTCTACGCGTCAAATTACGTCGAATGCTAAGCGACTCGGCCGGTCTAGAGGTGCAGAAGGTACATTTTCGAGCGCGCAAAAGTGCCGAAATTGCGCAAATTGCGCCCGATGCCGGCATCGACGAAAATTTCAAAAAATGAATTTTGCCTGCGGGCATTCTAAGTAGTAAATTCGTATTCTACGCGTCAAATTACGTCGAATGCTAAGCGACTCGGCCGGTCTAGAGGTGCAGAAGGTACATTTTCGAGCGCGCAAAAGTGCCGAAATTGCGCAAATTGCGCCCGATGCCGGCATCGACGAAAATTTCAAAAAACGAAGAATTTTGCCTGCGGGCATTCTAAGTAGTAAATTCGTATTCTACGCGTCAAATTACGTCGAATGCTAAGCGACTCGGCCGGTCTAGAGGTGCAGAAGGTACATTTTCGAGCGCGCAAAAGTGCCGAAATTGCGCAAATTGCGCCCGATGCCGGCATCGACGAAAATTTCAAAAAATGAATTTTGCCTGCGGGCATTCTAAGTAGTAAATTCGTATTCTACGCGTCAAATTACGTCGAATGCTAAGCGACTCGGCCGGTCTAGAGGTGCAGAAGGTACATTTTCGAGCGCGCAAAAGTGCCGAAATTGCGCAAATTGCGCCCGATGCCGGCATCGACGAAAATTTCAAAAAATAAATTTTGCCTCCAGACATTCTAAGTAGTAAAATCGTATTCTACGCGTCAAATTACGTCGAATGCTAAGCGACTCGGCCGGTCTAGAGGTGCAGAAGGTACATTTTCGAGCGCGCAAAAGTGCCGAAATTGCGCAAATTGCGCCCGATGCCGGCATCGACGAAAATTTCAAAAAATGAATTTTGCCTGCGGGCATTCTAATCGACGAAAATTTCAAAAAATGAATAGTAAAATTCGTATTCTACGCGTCAAATTACGTCGAATGCTAAGCGACTCGGCCGGTCTAGAGGTGCAGAAGGTACATTTTCGAGCGCGCAAAAGTGCCGAAATTGCGCAAATTGCGCCCGATGCCGGCATCGACGAAAATTTCAAAAAATGAATTTTGCCTGCGGGCATTCTAAGTAGTAAATTCGTATTCTACGCGTCAAATTACGTCGAATGCTAAGCGACTCGGCCGGTCTAGAGGTGCAGAAGGTACATTTTCGTCGAGCGCGCAAAAGTGAGCGCGCAAATTGCGCAAATTGCGCCCGTGCCGGCATCGACGAAAATTTCAAAAAATGAATTTTGCCTGCGGGCATTCTAAGTAGTAAATTCGTATTCTACGCGTCAAATTACGTCGAATGCTAAGCGACTCGGCCGGTCTAGAGGTGCAGAAGGTAAATTGCAAATTTGCCGGCATCGAGCGCGCAAAAGTGCCGAAATTGCGCAAATTGCGCCCGATGCCGGCATCGACGAAAATTTCAAAAAATGAATTTTGCCTGCCGGGCATTCTAAGTAGTAAATTCGTATTCTACGCGTCAAATTACGTCGAATGCTAAGCGACTCGGTCGGCATCTGGCTATGCGGCGTACATTGAGAGGGTAGCCTATAAGTTAAACAATAGGATAATGATTTACCAAATCGGTGAAAAGTTCTCTCAAAAGACGGCTGCAACCAAAGCAAGATTCGTGCAAGATGTGACGATACCGATCCTCGGCCTTCTGCTCGCAAAGCGGGTTCGTTATCCACTGCGCCTTCTATGCACGGCTAGTTGGGGTATCAGGCCAGTGACAAACCCAAAAAAGCCAGCCAGCGCTGATCGATCACAGTGCACGCACAATGCAATCAAACCCTCCTCTTTCTTAAGCGAATTTTTGGAAGGCAAGAAGCGATTGAGACTTTATTTCAACAAAGAAAAAACAAACAGAAGTCACAAAAACAAAAGGACGGCGATATCACTCATGAAATGCGTTCAGGGATGGCAGATCAGACGCGGTCGGGATAATAACAGATAGGCCTGCAGTGTATTTATGCTGCTGTAAAATCGAACGGTCATGAATAGAACGCAAGAAAGATAAAAATTAAGATAAAATAATTAGATAAAATTACGATTTTCACAACGCAAAACATTTCCGATTTTCAAGACCCTGTTTCAGAAAATTGCAAACATCTGCCCTCAGGGCACAAATCGAGCGCAGGTTCGACCGTGATTGATCACAGCTAATCAAGAGCTTTCGAATAGTACCAGTTGGAACGCGAAAGCTTCAAAAATCACAAAAAATTTTCCGCGAATTTCGTGACCCAATTTTAGAAAATTGCAAATATCTGCCCTCAGGGCACAAATCGAGCGCAGTTTGGTGCGTTGTCGATCACAGCTAATCAAGAGCTTTCGAATAGTACCAGTTGGAACGCGAATGCTTCGAAAATCACAAAAATTTTTCCGCAAATTTTCGTGTTCCTATTTTAGAAAATTGCAAATATCTGCCCTCAGGGCACAAATCGAGCGCAGTTTGGTGCGCGATCGATCACAGCTAATCAAGAGCTTTCGAATAGTACCAGTTGGAACGCGAAAGCTTCAAAAATCACAAAAAATTTTCCGCGAATTTCGTGACCCAATTTTAGAAAATTGCAAATATCTGCCCTCAGGGCACAAACCGAGCGCAGTTTGGAGCGTTGTCGATCACAGCTAATCAAGAGCTTTCGAATAGTATCAGTTGGAACGCGAAAGCTTCAAAAATCACAAAAATTTTTCCGCGAATTTTCGTGACCCAATTTTAGAAAATTGTAAATATCTGCCCTCAGGGCACAATTCGAGCGCAGTTTGGTGCGTGATCGATCACAGCTAATCAAGAGCTTTCGAATAATACCAGTTGGAACGCGAAAGCTTCGAAAATCACAAAAATTTTTCCGCAAATTTTTGTGACCCAATTTTAGAAAATTGCAAATATCTGCCCTCAGGGCACAAATCGAGCGCAGTTTGGAGCGTGGTCGATCACAGCTAATCAAGAGCTTTCGAATAATACCAGTTGGAACGCGAAAGCTTCGAAAATCACAAAAAATTTTCCGCAAATTTTTGTGACCCAATTTTAGAAAATTGCAAATATCTACCCTCAGGGCACAAACCGAGCGCAGTTTGGAGCGTTGTCGATCACAGCTAATCAAGAGCTTTCGAATAATACCAGTTGGAACGCGAAAGCTTCGAAAATCACAAAAAATTTTCCGCAAATTTTTGTGACCCAATTTTAGAAAATTGCAAATATCTGCCCTCAGGGCACAATTCGAGCGCAGTTTGGTGCGTGATCGATCACAGCTAATCAAGAGCTTTCGAATAATACCAGTTGGAACGCGAAAGCTTCGAAAATCACAAAAATTTTTCCGCAAATTTTTGTGACCCAATTTTAGAAAATTGCAAATATCTGCCCTCAGGGCACAAATCGAGCGCAGTTTGGAGCGTGGTCGATCACAGCTAATCAAGAGCTTTCGAATAGTACCAGTTGGAACGCGAAAGCTTCGAAAATCACAAAAAATTTTCCGCAAATTTTTGTGACCCAATTTTAGAAAATTGCAAATATCTGCCCTCAGGGCACAAATCGAGCGCAGTTTGGAGCGTTGTCGATCACAGCTAATCAAGAGCTTTCGAATAGTACCAGTTGGAACGCGAAAGCTTCAAAAATCACAAAAATTTTTCCGCGAATTTTCGTGACCCAATTTTAGAAAATTGTAAATATCTGCCCTCAGGGCACAATTCGAGCGCAGTTTGGTGCGTGATCGATCACAGCTAATCAAGAGCTTTCGAATAATACCAGTTGGAACGCGAAAGCTTCGAAAATCACAAAAATTTTTCCGCAAATTTTCGTGTTCCTATTTTAGAAAATTGCAAATATCTGCCCTCAGGGCACAAATCGAGCGCAGTTTGGTGCGTGATCGATCACAGCTAATCAAGAGCTTTCGAATAATACCAGTTGGAACGCGAAAGCTTCGAAAATCACAAAATTTTTTCCGCAAATTTTCGTGACCCAATTTTAGAAAATTGCAAATATCTGCCCTCAGGGCGCAAATCGAGCGCAGTTTGGAGAGTGGTCGATCACAGCTAATCAAGAGCTTTCGAATAATACCAGTTGGAACGCGAAAGCTTCGAAAATCACAAAAAATTTTCCGCAAATTTTCGTGACCCAATTTTAGAAAATTGCAAATATCTGCCCTCAGGGCACAAATCGAGCGCAGTTTGGTGCGTGATCGATCACAGCTAATCAAGAGCTTTCGAATAGTACCAGTTGGAACGCGAATGCTTCACAAAAATTTTTCCGCAAATTTTCGTGTTCCTATTTTAGAAAATTGCAAATATCTGCCCTCAGGGCACAAATCGAGCGCAGTTTGGTGCGCGATTGATCACAGCTAATCAAGAGCTTTCGAATAGTACCAGTTGGAACGCGAAAGCTTCGAAAATCACAAAAATTTTTCCGCAAATTTTCGTGTTCCTATTTTAGAAAATTGCAAATATCTGCCCTCAGGGCACAAATCGAGCGCAGTTTGGAGGGTGATCGATCGCAGCTAATCAAGGGCTTTCGAATAATACCAGTTGGAACGCGAAAGCTTCAAAAATCACAAAAATTTTTCCGCAAATTTTCGTGTTCCTATTTTAGAAAATTGCAAATATCTGCCCTCAGGGCACAAATCGAGCGCAGTTTGGAGCGTGATCGATCGCAGCTAATCAAGGGCTTTCGAATAATACCAGTTGGAACGCGAAAGCTTCGAAAATCACAAAAATTTTTCCGCAAATTTTCGTGTTCCTATTTTAGAAAATTGCAAATATCTGCCCTCAGGGCACAAATCGAGCGCAGTTTGGAGCGTGATCGATCACAGCTAATCAAGAGCTTTCGAATAATACCAGTTGGAACGCGAAAGCTTCGAAAATCACAAAAATTTTTCCGCAAATTTTCGTGACCCAATTTTAGAAAATTGCAAATATCTGCCCTCAGGGCACAAATCGAGCGCAGTTTGGTGCGCGATCGATCACAGCTAATCAAGAGCTTTCGAATAGTACCAGTTGGAACGCGAAAGCTTCGAAAATCACAAAAAATTTTCTGCAAATTTTTGTGACCCAATTTTAGAAAATTGCAAATATCTGCCCTCAGGGCACAAACCGAGCGCAGTTTGGAGCGTGGTCGATCACAGCTAATCAAGAGCTTTCGAATAATACCAGTTGGAACGCGAAAGCTTCGAAAATCACAAAAAATTTTCCGCAAATTTTCGTGACCCAATTTTAGAAAATTGCAAATATCTGCCCTCAGGGCACAAATCGAGCGCAGTTTGGTGCGCGATCGATCACAGCTAATCAAGAGCTTTCGAATAGTACCAGTTGGAACGCGAAAGCTTCGAAAATCACAAAAAATTTTCTGCAAATTTTTGTGACCCAATTTTAGAAAATTGCAAATATCTGCCCTCAGGGCACAAACCGAGCGCAGTTTGGAGCGTGGTCGATCACAGCTAATCAAGAGCTTTCGAATAATACCAGTTGGAACGCGAAAGCTTCGAAAATCACAAAAAATTTTCCGCAAATTTTCGTGACCCAATTTTAGAAAATTGCAAATATCTGCCCTCAGGGCACAAATCGAGCGCAGTTTGGTGCGTGATCGATCACAGCTAATCAAGAGCTTTCGAATAGTACCAGTTGGAACGCGAATGCTTCGAAAATCACAAAAATTTTTCCGCAAATTTTCGTGTTCCTATTTTAGAAAATTGCAAATATCTGCCCTCAGGGCACAAATCGAGCGCAGTTTGGTGCGCGATTGATCACAGCTAATCAAGGGCTTTCGAATAATACCAGTTGGAACGCGAAAGCTTCGAAAATCACAAAAATTTTTCCGCAAATTTTCGTGTTCCTATTTTAGAAAATTGCAAATATCTGCCCTCAGGGCACAAATCGAGCGCAGTTTGGAGCGTGATCGATCACAGCTAATCAAGAGCTTTCGAATAATACCAGTTGGAACGCGAAAGCTTCGAAAATCACAAAAATTTTTCCGCAAATTTTCGTGACCCAATTTTAGAAAATTGCAAATATCTGCCCTCAGGGCACAAATCGAGCGCAGTTTGGTGCGCGATCGATCACAGCTAATCAAGAGCTTTCGAATAGTACCAGTTGGAACGCGAAAGCTTCGAAAATCACAAAAATTTTTCCGCAAATTTTCGTGACCCAATTTTAGAAAATTGCAAATATCTGCCCTCAGGGCACAAATCGAGCGCAGTTTGGTGCGCGATCGATCACAGCTAATCAAGAGCTTTCGAATAGTACCAGTTGGAACGCGAAAGCTTCGAAAATCACAAAAATTTTTCCGCAAATTTTCGTGTTCCTATTTTAGAAAATTGCAAATATCTGCCCTCAGGGCACAAATCGAGCGCAGTTTGGAGGGTGATCGATCGCAGCTAATCAAGGGCTTTCGAATAATACCAGTTGGAACGCGAAAGCTTCAAAAATCACAAAAATTTTTCCGCAAATTTTCGTGTTCCTATTTTAGAAAATTGCAAATATCTGCCCTCAGGGCACAAATCGAGCGCAGTTTGGAGCGTGATCGATCGCAGCTAATCAAGGGCTTTCGAATAATACCAGTTGGAACGCGAAAGCTTCGAAAATCACAAAAATTTTTCCGCAAATTTTCGTGTTCCTATTTTAGAAAATTGCAAATATCTGCCCTCAGGGCACAAATCGAGCGCAGTTTGGAGCGTGATCGATCACAGCTAATCAAGAGCTTTCGAATAATACCAGTTGGAACGCGAAAGCTTCGAAAATCACAAAAATTTTTCCGCAAATTTTCGTGACCCAATTTTAGAAAATTGCAAATATCTGCCCTCAGGGCACAAATCGAGCGCAGTTTGGTGCGCGATCGATCACAGCTAATCAAGAGCTTTCGAATAGTACCAGTTGGAACGCGAAAGCTTCGAAAATCACAAAAAATTTTCCGCAAATTTTTGTGACCCAATTTTAGAAAATTGCAAATATCTGCCCTCAGGGCACAAACCGAGCGCAGTTTGGAGCGTTGTCGATCACAGCTAATCAAGAGCTTTCGAATAGTACCAGTTGGAACGCGAAAGCTTCAAAAATCACAAAAATTTTTCCGCGAATTTTCGTGACCCAATTTTAGAAAATTGTAAATATCTGCCCTCAGGGCACAATTCGAGCGCAGTTTGGTGCGTGGTCGATCACAGCTAATCAAGAGCTTTCGAATAATACCAGTTGGAACGCGAAAGCTTCGAAAATCACAAAAAATTTTCCGCAAATGTTTGCGACCCAATTTTAGAAAATTGCAAATATCTGCCCTCAGGGCACAAATCGAGCGAAGTTTGGAGCGTGGTCGATCACAGCTAATCAAGAGCTTTCGAATAATACCAGTTGGAACGCGAAAGCTTCGAAAATCACAAAAAATTTTCCGCAAATTTTTGTGACCCAATTTTAGAAAATTGCAAATATCTGCCCTCAGGGCACAAATCGAGCGCAGTTTGGAGCGTGGTCGATCACAGCTAATCAAGAGCTTTCGAATAGTACCAGTTGGAACGCGAAAGCTTCAAAAATCACAAAAATTTTTCCGCGAATTTTCGTGACCCAATTTTAGAAAATTGTAAATATCTGCCCTCAGGGCACAATTCGAGCGCAGTTTGGTGCGTGATCGATCACAGCTAATCAAGAGCTTTCGAATAATACCAGTTGGAACGCGAAAGCTTCGAAAATCACAAAAATTTTTCCGCAAATTTTCGTGTTCCTATTTTAGAAAATTGCAAATATCTGCCCTCAGGGCACAAATCGAGCGCAGTTTGGTGCGCGATCGATCACAGCTAATCAAGAGCTTTCGAATAGTACCAGTTGGAACGCGAAAGCTTCAAAAATCACAAAAATTTTTCCGCGAATTTTCGTGACCCAATTTTAGAAAATTGTAAATATCTGCCCTCAGGGCACAATTCGAGCGCAGTTTGGTGCGTGATCGATCACAGCTAATCAAGAGCTTTCGAATAATACCAGTTGGAACGCGAAAGCTTCGAAAATCACAAAAATTTTTCCGCAAATTTTCGTGTTCCTATTTTAGAAAATTGCAAATATCTGCCCTCAGGGCACAAATCGAGCGCAGTTTGGTGCGCGATCGATCACAGCTAATCAAGAGCTTTCGAATAGTACCAGTTGGAACGCGAAAGCTTCGAAAATCACAAAATTTTTTCCGCAAATTTTCGTGACCCAATTTTAGAAAATTGCAAATATCTGCCCTCAGGGCGCAAATCGAGCGCAGTTTGGAGCGTGGTCGATCACAGCTAATCAAGAGCTTTCGAATAATACCAGTTGGAACGCGAAAGCTTCGAAAATCACAAAAAATTTTCCGCAAATTTTCGTGACCCAATTTTAGAAAATTGCAAATATCTGCCCTCAGGGCACAAATCGAGCGCAGTTTGGTGCGTGATCGATCACAGCTAATCAAGAGCTTTCGAATAGTTGGAACGCGAATGCTTCGAAAATCACAAAAATTTTTCCGCAAATTTTCGTGTTCCTATTTTAGAAAATTGCAAATATCTGCCCTCAGGGCACAAATCGAGCGCAGTTTGGTGCGCGATTGATCACAGCTAATCAAGAGCTTTCGAATAGTACCAGTTGGAACGCGAAAGCTTCGAAAATCACAAAAATTTTTCCGCAAATTTTCGTGTTCCTATTTTAGAAAATTGCAAATATCTGCCCTCAGGGCACAAATCGAGCGCAGTTTGGAGCGTGATCGATCGCAGCTAATCAAGGGCTTTCGAATAATACCAGTTGGAACGCGAAAGCTTCGAAAATCACAAAAATTTTTCCGCAAATTTTCGTGTTCCTATTTTAGAAAATTGCAAATATCTGCCCTCAGGGCACAAATCGAGCGCAGTTTGGAGCGTGATCGATCGCAGCTAATCAAGGGCTTTCGAATAATACCAGTTGGAACGCGAAAGCTTCGAAAATCACAAAAAATTTTCCGCAAATTTTCGTGACCCAATTTTAGAAAATTGCAAATATCTGCCCTCAGGGCACAAATCGAGCGCAGTTTGGTGCGTGATCGATCACAGCTAATCAAGAGCTTTCGAATAGTACCAGTTGGAACGCGAATGCTTCGAAAATCACAAAAATTTTTCCGCAAATTTTCGTGTTCCTATTTTAGAAAATTGCAAATATCTGCCCTCAGGGCACAAATCGAGCGCAGTTTGGTGCGCGATTGATCACAGCTAATCAAGAGCTTTCGAATAGTACCAGTTGGAACGCGAAAGCTTCGAAAATCACAAAAATTTTTCCGCAAATTTTCGTGTTCCTATTTTAGAAAATTGCAAATATCTGCCCTCAGGGCACAAATCGAGCGCAGTTTGGAGCGTGATCGATCGCAGCTAATCAAGGGCTTTCGAATAATACCAGTTGGAACGCGAAAGCTTCGAAAATCACAAAAATTTTTCCGCAAATTTTCGTGTTCCTATTTTAGAAAATTGCAAATATCTGCCCTCAGGGCACAAATCGAGCGCAGTTTGGTGCGCGATTGATCACAGCTAATCAAGAGCTTTCGAATAGTACCAGTTGGAACGCGAAAGCTTCGAAAATCACAAAAAATTTTCCGCAAATTTTCGTGTTCCTATTTTAGAAAATTGCAAATATCTGCCTCTAAGTGGTAAATTCGTATTCTGAAAATTCGGGCTCGAAAACGTACCTTCTGCACCTCTACCGGCCGAGTCGCATAGCATTCGACGTAATTTGACGCCTAGAATACGAATTTACTGCTTAGAATGCCCGCAGGAAAAATTCTTTTCTTGAAGTTTTCGTCGATGCCGGGCGCTCTTTTCGCAATTTCGGCACTTTTGCGGGCTCGAAAACGTACCTTCTGCACCTGTAGACCGGGCGAATCGCATAGCATTCGACGTAATTTGACGAACAGAAATTTGACTCTAGAATGTCCGCAGGGAAAACTCATTTTTTGAAATTTTCGTCGATGCCGGCATCGGGCGCAATTTTCGCAATTTCGCCACTTTTGCGGGCTCGAAAACGTACCTCCTGCACCAAAGCCAGACTCATTACAGGAAGTTTCTCGAACGAGAAGGAAGAGTACCCTCGATAATGGGACAAGTTTGTCATCGAATAGTTTGATAGAACAAGGAAACCTTCTGAGCTGGTCCCGCGTTCCTGAAAAAATGAAGTTGAAATCGGAAATTTCACATTTTCCACTAGATCTTCACTACTGCAATATACAAACCATTTTCGAAATTCTTTACATTTCGTGAGATTCGCACCATGAAGTACAACAGATAAAAGCAAGGAAATGACCAGATTTCGATTTTGGGAACCCTCTTTGGAACAACTGCCTAAATCACAGGAAGAATATAAATACAGATAGATAAGCATAGAAAGCAAACACGCCTGCATCTCCATTCACATGATGATAATAGTGCTGTTGCAAGAAAGCAACACAAAACAGTAGCCGAGCAGCAGCAATAAGAAGCTGCCCGTCGTTTAACGAAACAATTTGGTTACTACAACTATTATTACAGGTTCATAACGAAACGTTTTAACACTTTCACAAGTTGGGCAATGCTACCTACATCCGCTAGCAACGGATTAACTGCCAGCAAAGTTGGACCGGCATCCAACCCACACCAGGACAAAGGCAAGTATGTACATGTGCGCATCTTGTATGTTCTGCTGCAGTTTAAGCTACAAAAATGAGACCGCGGAGAAGAATCAGAGCACAATTGGCATCATGGAGCCAAGATCATGGAATTAACGTAAAATGACAAGGAAATCAACGAGTAGAGAGAAATAGTATATTTAGTATATTATATCTGTACTCGTTGTGGGTGAGGCGAGCTCGTCGTTGACGAACCTCGACGAGGCGACGGATTTGCTCCAAACTCCTTAAAGAAGCGGAAGCTGAAATACAACACTTATACGCTCCGCTTTCACAAAACCCCTGATTAATTGAGAACGAAACTTACAATTTTCTAACTCCGCTGTCCTTCCGCTCATATTTCCATGGATACAGTTTCTCATCTGGTTCTCTTGGCAAAGGACCATAAACAAGCATCTCCTCACCGTCGTCTGTTCGTGAGCACTCGTTTCTGCAACAAGTCATTTGATGGAGAAAAATTTCCATTTTTTAATGGAAGAAAAGAATGGATTTTTAATGGAGAAAAGTCCATTTGAACTAAATTTGAGTCACATGTTTCCGCTTTCGGGGCTCAGATAAAGCCCGAACAAACAGCCCGAACAAACAGAACAAACAGAATCCTGCTCATCTCGTCGAAATCTCCACCCAGATAGTACGTAGCGCCCCAAATCTTTCGAAAGACGATTTTCCGACAACGTCAAAGTTGCAACATTTTTTAGAAAACTTCGTCAAGCACGTCGAATGATATGTGTTTGGGCTGGGAAATTTTCAACGTTCTGAGTCCAAGACCTACGGAGAAGTTGCGGTGGATTCTCTCCGACGCGCAAAAAAAACGAAATTTTTCTTCCAAAAAATCTTTTTTTTTGAAATCGCTTAGTTCTCATTGTTGCTCGGCACACTCACCACCAATCTGTAGAAAAATAACGGCGATGGACTCGCTCCGAAGCGCAAAAAAAGAAATTTTCTCTCCCAAAAAGAAAAAAACAAAAGAAATTTTCTCTCTCAAAAAGAAAAAACAAAGTTTTTTAAAAATCGCTTATTTCTCAGTATTACTCGGCGCATTCGCCACCACTCCATAGATCTCGACGTTCTGAGTGAGTTCAATACCTATGGAGAAGTTGCCTATCGTAATAAAAGAATGACCCTGGATTCTGAGGAAGCGCTTGTGACCGATAGCGTTATGTGCCAGAAAAAAAACCAAACCATAAATCTGTAACTTCTGCGAAATTTCACAGGAATTTCCCACCCCAGTCTTGAATCGAACTGTTTTCAGCTCATGGAAAGCTTTCGAATGACTAGTGAGCTTTTGACCAAAAATACTATGTATGTATCTGCCGAGGAATCTTCAGAATAATGGTTTTTCGACGACATCAAATCCGGCAGTTTTCAGGGACATTCCCATACTCCCCTTCATATCCAAACGTTTACCAATGTGGCGGTTATCAGTAGGTTAAGTAAAGTCGTGGGTGTCAACAAGGGTGTCAACATACCTAAGCAATAGAAGCGTATTGTGATAACAAGGGTGTCAACATACCTAAGAAGATCGTCGCGCTCGCGTTCTTTTCGACCAGGCCGTAGATTTTCTAGCTCCTCTTCCAGCTCCATTACTCGGCCCTTGAGTACGTTTTTCTCTTGAAGCACCTCGCGCAGTTCGGCCAAGGTAAATCGTGGTTCGTCGTCAACCTGAATGAGTTTATTTAGTTTACTATATGCCACTATAATACTCGGAACAGGAATAAAACATTATACACCGCCAAACTATCAACCCCAAAGCTACATACATCGTACTACTCTTTGTTCTCGAAATGCCGGTGAAAGCTTGAGTAAATTGGCGCCGAGAGTGGACGATGTTCCACAGCAAAATTATATGTTGCCGTTTTGGTCTGGTGTGCTAAAGAGCGGTGAGCTTCAATACATTTTCATTTCGAATTTCTAGTAACGCGACTACGTCATACAACGAGACAAACGAGTCCCGTTATAACTCCACTATCTTTCTGCTTCTTGCTTGCTGCTCCATTAGGTGCTCGACGTACTCCTTTTTTCGTGCCAATTCGAAGTTTTGCTCTGTTAATGCAGCATTTTTGTTCAACCGCTTATTTTACCCCAAATCACGCTTGTTTACGCTCGAATCTTCTTTACTTCTCGTTTCCAAACACTCCACATTTTTCTTTCCACTCAAAACCTACACACGTACAATGAATTCCCCTTCACTAAATCCTTAATCTGCAGTTCACAACTACACCACTACATCACCATTACTGCGATTATTCGATCAATTTTTCTTCATATACATAGTGGTCAAAAAGACATTATCTACCTTATATTTTCGAGCACAAATAGCTCAAAGCGGAACTGATCTCTAACCAGTTCGTAGTTCTGTCAGCTCTACTTGAAAATAGATTGAAACACACACACATTCTGCGAATTATAGATTTTTTAAAATTATTTCATGATGGTGACGGCGTGCGTAGTGCAGCGGTAAGAGGCGCTACTGACACCCGCCAGATCGATTCCGATTCTTTGCTATTCCATTAATTACTAACCGCTACGTCATTCCGTTATTCACCAACTTTGTATTCACCTGAAACCCTTGTGTAGGCGCGGTCGCGCGATACTCGCAATATGACTGATATTTTACATAATAAACCTGACTTCATGGTTCCCGTCACTCGTTTTTCCTGGAGGTGAAGGTACTACCCTGAGCATCGGTCTCGTACCTGACTGGCTTGTTGTAGATCTTTACATGCTCTGTCTGTATCGCTGAGCATTCGTCTCAGTTGAATATTGGCCTCCTCTGTCCTCTCCAACCTTTAAATGCTAATTGTCTCTCAATGCGTGCAAAAACTGACCAAAAATTCCAAAGACTAAAGTTCTCTGAAAAGTCAAATGTCAAATTCTACTCTCACCTTCGAATGATTTCCATTTTCTCCTCCACGATCATACGACCTTGTTTTTGTAGTGACGTGTTCTTTCGTAGCAGCTCTTCATTCTGTCGAATCAGTTTCTCGATTGAATTTTGCAACTGAAACCGGCGTGCAAGAAAACGGGTAAAGTGAAAATAAGGTTGACAGACACCCTTACTTATTGTCGCCTGTACATATAAAACCAAAGATGAGGGATCAGTATCAAGAGTTTTTTTGGCATATAAAGAATTGTACATACAACTCTTCATTTCTAACTTTGAAGTAGCCGCACCATTTATACCACCCTTCACTTCTCTCCATTTTGAGTCATGACACACCACCACCTGCAGGATGAGAAAAATCTCCAATCCAGAATAAGTTTTTCGGCCCTCATTTTCTAGATAATCCTAACAAGTGATTCATGTATGATGCCCTAGTTAACATATAACACCCGTAGAACAGTTTCGTTGTAATGTGGCACGATCAAAAATGTGCACCTGATCAACGACGTCCAGAAGGAATTTGTGAATTCTCGTTGGCGTCATTAGCAGAGTCTACAGCGCACCTAGTAAATATACACCACCCAGCCCTTCATTTTCTCAGCTTTCACTTTAGTGAAGGCGAGTTCTGACCACTATGGTTTTCACCTTGCAAGGCAAGTTAAATATTCGCCCAAAGATTCTCAATAATACCTATTTTGTAGCACTTCAAACGTATAACTCATAAATATTGTTCATTCTCGCAGCACGATAAGGTGTTGTCAAAATAGGATGTTAGTTAGGAAGAAACTATCGCAGAGTAGACTACTGCTAGGAAGCCACTAGATGGTAGCCGCGCAGGATCATGACATTGTGCGTTAGTGGTTAGCAGCGTAAACTCACAGTCGAGAAGTGAAGATCACGACCCATTTGCCGCGCTGCTCTTATTAAGGGCTCGGCACACTTTTTGGACCCGCGAGCGGCGGCGGCAGCGGCAATGACGAAAGATAGGGGAGTATCGGTCCAGCAGCGTCGCCGGCGACCTCGCCGCGATGCGGCCCGAGGGGGGAAATTTATCGTGTTTTTAGTGTTTTCTTGACTTTTTTCGTTGTTTGTTTTTTTCCTTGTTTTTTGTTGTTGTTTGGGTGTATACACACTTCTGGTGCTAGCGGCGGCAGCAGTGGCAGTTGGTGGGAGGGGTCTTGTTCCTCCCACCAATTGCCGCTGCCGCCGCCGCCGTGTTAAATTTGTTACGTGTCGATGTTTTTATGTTTACTGCATCAAGAGAAACGCATATCACCTGTTGGCGACCAGAGTAGAGCAAACATTTTATCCTCGAAATTTCAATCAGGTCTGGAATCCGACATTTCGGACAGGTGCATGGCGCAATCTTCATAGTTCACACACTTTACATTCCTCTTGATTCTTTTCTTACGGTTGCATCACCGTTGGAAGAGGTTTAGCTTTTCAAACAGTGGTTACAATTATTGATCAATATTGATGTTGTTCCATGCCTAACCGAAAGCTGCGCCAAGTCGATGTATTCAATGCCTCAGGAGTAAGCCATTGCAGCGATATCACCTGTTTACGACCAAAATAGAGCGAGCAAGGGTTATACCCATGCAATATCAATTACGTTCAAAAATCCAAAGTTTCGGTCGAGTGCATGGCGCAATCCGCATCAAACACACACCAGAAAATTTCCTTCTTTCTTAGCTTTCATACGACTATGACTCGTTTCGATTGACTCATTTTCGCCAAAGTTATGACACTTCAAACAGTGGATACATTTTTTGGGACACCCTGTATTATATTATGCATTCCTTACGGATACGCTGGCAACGTTTCAGCGGGAGACCAGGGAGCAAATATGCTTTGCAACGAAAGAGCAGCATCGTTACCTCGCACACCGGACTCTCTGGTCTCCAACGTCGGGTGGTACCAAAACTAGGAAAGGTGAATTAATCTCGGGTTGAGTAGGACGTCATGGATTTTGGACAACGACGACACATCCCCAACACGACACGGAGACGGTTTTATGCTTTGCACTTACAATGCTCACGTACCGCCTTGCCGTGGTGTATGTGCTTGAAGCGGGGTCGGAATTCCTTCGTGAAGGGGTCCCGCCGAGCACTCGACTGACTTCGTGATCGAGAAACCCAAAGCGCCCGAGCCCATGGTGGATCGGCCCTCTAATTGAGCGACGGGCAAGCCCCAGCAAGGCTAACCTGCGAGACGAAATGCTACGACCTCTTCTTCTATTCGCTTTAGTCCCCTGCAGACTGCCTCTGCCCAGTACGGAGGCGCTGGATCAGCAAGTAGTCAAAGGGAAAGAAATCTCAGGGCATCAGGCTACCTAATGTCACGGAGCATCTGATCATCTGATCGCTTGCAAGTACAGTTGTCGCAGCGTCAGCTCAACTGCTCAGCTTCCGACCTCATTGACGAATCACAACGGATATCGTACGACATTATCGGACTCGGTGAAACGAAGCGAAAGGAATCCTTAACGTCCACATGGAGTGATAGATAGATCTACGCTATCCTTGTCCATGTGGAAATACCTAAATATCCCATGTCAACAAGGAACACATGACAGGTTGGACTTTCGTTGCACTCGCGTGGCTCTATTGCAGAAGATGCCGCTATTCTACACCAAATAGTTGTGGTGGCAATATTTTCGCCACCGTAGAAAACCTCAAAGTGTAATAACGGGCTACCAATGTGACAGAAAGTACGAAAGAGTGAAGAATTGTTAGAAATCACGTACGTTTTCCACCTCACATGCGTACTGTTCAACATCACGTTGTAAGGACTTGATCTCCTCCTTCTGCTTGTGTGACATCTCTTTCAATTCGAACATCAGTCGCACATCTTCTTCTCGCACTGCAAATAATCTTACTTTTGTCAACACATGGCTGTCGCCAAAGACTTAATTCAGATGCGAACACTACAGAAGATTCAGAACTCGAAAACCAATGCAATGAGATGTAGGACGTTTACAATAACACCCAGAATGAAGTGTGTGAAAAGATAACGCGTCGAAATGATTAGCAACTTCTAGTGGCGCAATCAACCCCCCATGAGGAACATCAGACGTTCCAATTTCGTTTATGGATCACATGACAGGCTTCCTTTGAAAAGGCAGAGAAATTGAACTGTACACCCGCTAAGGCCACTGGTCACCACTTCGGCCAAGTGAACATTAAATGCTCCGAATCTCCAATAAATATATCTCCCATCATTAAGTACTACCGCACGCTTTCGAGGAAGAAATAAAGCAGCAATTGAAACAACAGTCAAAACGACTGATCTATTGTAAGACGTGGCAATGAAATAAGATGAGACGAGTGAGCCATCGTTCTCTATAAGGAACTAAGGGTGTTTGCGTGGTGTACAATTTGGTTGCAGGTTCGTGTAAAAATCAGTGTGCAGCATTTTCAACGATCATGCGGTCACGAACTTGAAGTGGTTCTTGAAAATTACCTTATTGCATCAAAAAACATTAGTTCCGCAAAAGTTGGCATATACATACCCTATATCATATATTAAAACATAAATATACACACCCTATATATTAAAACAAAACAAATAACTAATTCTCCAGAAATGTTCTGACTTTTACGCGAGAAAAGAAAGAAAGAACAGAAACGCTTCCGATAGAAATTTTTTGTTGCTGATTTCCTTTTACTTTCAACTTTAGGGCATCCAACGTACGGCTCTGCCAGCTTCCCAGCATTATCTACCTTTTTCCGATTTACATAGTCGTGCCTCTGTTTCGATAACTAAATGAATAGTGCCTTACAACAATAAAGCGCAAAGCAACGAACACACAACACTGATCAAGATCATTTTCAAATTGGAAGATAACAAGTAATAAACTGATTAATAATCGATCAAATTCAACTCACTAGCAACCGTAGTTGGACTCTCTGTACAAGGCGGCAAGGATGATACTGTTGTACTCAGCGTTTTATTCTCAGACATCAATGCCTTCACCATTGATCTGAGTTCATTGATGTCCTTTTTGTAGGTTTCCTCGACTTGATCCAACTCCTAAATCGTACTTATAGATCTATTAAATACATAGCGTGACAGGATCTCCCGACTAGTTCATGACACTGCTAACATCGGCGCGATGTAAAAGCTAATAGCCGAGCAAACGCTAGGAAACGAAAAAGGCGTTGGTCACTTCTATAAGGTTGTAAACACTCCGATTGAATATTTTTGATCGCATAGTAAAATTGCTACTACTAAAACTGCTAAAGCTTCTGCATTTCTCCTTCGATAAAAATTTTAATAGGGCAGCAAAAGCTCTTCTAAACTACTTATCGCCCATCCGATTTCGCTGGAAATTCTCTAAATTATGAAGCATATACCAAGGGGTGCAAACTGCATCAGTTCAATGAGCTTCGATTAGGGCGCTCAGCTGCAGTGTCCAAGCCGGAAATTTCGCAGTGTGATGGAGTAAGACATCCTGTAGACTCCTCCAGAAAAGATTGGTCCTAGGAATTCAAGAAAGACTACGGGCTTGAGAAAGAACCGCTCCGTCAAAAACACCTGACACTGATAAGAATGGGTTGGAAGCTGCCTCAGAAGTCGAACCATCAAGCAAAACACACTACATTGTAGAGGAGTTCCAGCTCTCATATACGATAGCTGCAACGCGTCCTGCTGTATGAGGTCACTCCATATATGAAATTTCGATGAACATGAACATATATGAAATATATGAAATTCCCAGGCGACACAATAATTCCCAGCGGGAAATTCCCAGGCGACACATAGCAGTTAGACAATATTCCATGTATATCCCAATTGGGTTCTTCTTCAAAGAAATAAATTTGAAAAATTAAGATGTGGCAAATATTCAACTGTAATGTTTACAACTCTAATACCTCTGATCGTAAAACAAAACTGCCCAGAAAAAAACAACTCGAAGGGTAAGCGCATCTGGACAACGTTCTGCGAGAAATAGTGACGCATGCCGTCAGTTGAGAAATTTCCCCTCTACAAATCGTACATACCGAGCGACAGAAAATCAGAACGGGAACCAACATGACACAATTACAAAGTCAGTACAGTTATTAATTAGTTATTTTTTCGGTACCTCCTCAAATTTCGCAGTCTGTAATTGTCGAATCTGCTTTTCATTTTCCAGTCGTTCCACTGTTTTCTGTAACGACAAAATCTGCTCGTTTTCCCGCTCGTTGTTGTTCGCTAACGATTCCAGAGTTTCCAACGCGGAAATAACCTGAATGCTAATTCCATGACAACAAGCAATACTGAGATTTGAAAGCAGCATTTGAAAATAAGGACAAAAAAAAGGCCACCGCGAGAAATAGAAACTTCGAGTATATGCCTACACTGATATCTTTAATACTCATTTGCGGTTTGTACCTATGTAAAAAATTTTTTAAAAAGTTCGGAAAAACCATTTTCCGTTCAGGTGATGCTTGATTCTATAATATAAAAATTTTTTGTCAGGAATGGACCTGAGGCTATTCGCTCAGGCTCCTTCTGAACCTGAATTTCAGGTGAGTTTCTGATCATTCTGAACCTGAGTTGAAGTTAATTTCTCTGTCGCAGTGGGTTAGTGTCCATCAAAACATCAAGAACTTCAACTCAGCAAGAGCAAACGTTGAACACTTCCCGATAATTGTTTTTTGAATGAAGTGAACTGAATATTTCGCAGTATTCCCTCCATTACTTGACTAACCACCCCATCACGATGCAAATTCTTGCCTACTTATAAACTAACCACTAAGAGCGCGGTTCTCGCCCCGTCTGGACAGTGGAATTTGCACCAAAAGAACCACTTAGTTTTCTAAATTTATAACGATTTAGACTATCTAGAAAGGTGGGCAACTTTCCTGCATTCTCATTCAAAGCGCGGCTACGCCGAACCCCGACTGGATCCCGAAGACGTTTGCTCCTAAGGAACTGCTTAATTTCCGAAATCCACGTTTCCCAGTGATTGCTCTCTGAGTGAGGTTGGCTCCAGAAAACTACTTAGATATTGAGACCTTCCAGTGGTTTAGCGTCAGCGACAAAAGGGAGGGACGAAGGGGTGGTGGTAAACAATGTGCAGCAGCGCTAGCTGCCTGGACAGATCACTACTCCTTTATAGTTGTATATTCTCACGCATGAATGAATTTGACTGAACCTAGTGGTGAACCTACGAATTTCCAAAAAAATCCAGTCAAAGAGCGGCTTCGCCGCTCTTTAACTGGGCCCCGTAAGTATTACTCTGCATGTGAATTTGACTGAACCTAGTGGTGAACCTACGAATTTCCAAAAAATCCAGTCAAAGTCACGAAGAGTCACTAAATGTCGAAGAGTCACTAAATGCATGTGAATTTGACTGAACCTAGTGGTGAACCTACGAATTTCCAAAAAATCCAGTCAAAGAGCGGCTTCGCCGCTCTCTAACTGGGCCCCGTGAGTATTACTGTCGAAGAGTCATGTGAATTTGACTGAACCTAGTGGTGAACCCTCTGTCGTGAATTTGACTGAACCTAGTGTATCCAGTCAAAGAGCGGCTTCGTCGCTCTCTAACTGGGCCCCGTGAGTATTACTCTGTCGAAGAGTCACTAAATGCATGTGAATTTGACTGAACCTAGTGGTGAACCTACGAATTTCCAAAAAATCCAGTCAAAGAGCGGCTTCGCCGCTCTTTAACTGGGCCCCGTGAGTATTACTCTGTCGAAGAGTCACTAAATGCATGTGAATTTGACTGAACCTAGTGGTAAACCTACGAATTTCCAAAAAATCCAGTCAAAGAGCGGCTTCGCCGCTCTTTAACTGGGCCCCGTGAGTATTACTCTGTCGAAGAGTCACTAAATGCATAATTTGACTGAACCTAGTGGTGAACCTACGAATTTCCAAAAAATCCAGTCAAAGAGCGGCTTCGCTGTCGAAATTTCCAAAAAATCCAGTCAAAGAGCGGCTTCGCCGCTCTTTAATGCTAAATGTCGAAGAGTCGAAGAGTCACTAAATGCATGTGAATTTGACTGAACCTAGTGGTGAACCTACGAATTTCCAAAAAATCCAGTCAAAGAGCGGCTTCGCCGCTCTTTAACTGGGCCCCGTGAGTATTACTCTGTCGAAGAGTCACTAAATGCATGTGAATTTGACTGAACCTAGTGGTAAACCTACGAATCCAGTCAAAGAGCGGCTTCGCCGCTCTCTGTCGAAGAGTCACTAAATGCATGTGAATTTGACTGAACCTAGTGGTGAACCTACGTGAGTATTACTCTGTCGAAGAGTCACTAAATGCATGTGAATTTGACTGAACCTAGTGGTGAACCTACGAATTTCATCCAGTCAAAGAATTTGACTCTGTCGAAGAGTCACTAAATGCATGTGAATTTGACTGAACCTAGTGGTGAACCTACGAATTTCCAAAAAATCCAGTCAAAGAGCGGCTTCGCCGCTCTTTAACTGGGCCCCGTGAGTATTACTCTGTCGAAGAGTCACTAAATGCATGTGAATTTGACTGAACCTAGTGGTGAACCTACGAATTTCCAAAAAATCCAGTCAAAGAGCAAGAGTCACTAAATGCATGTGAATTTGACTGAACCTAGTCGCCGTGGTGAACTTCGCCTTTAACTGGGCCCTAGTGGTGAACCTACGAATGAAAGTATTACTCTGTCGAAGAGTCACTAAATGCATGTGAATTTGACTGAACCTAGTGGTAAACCTACGAATTTCTCCAGTCAAAGAGCTGTCGAAGAGTCACTAAATGCATGTGAATTTGACTGAACCTAGTGGTGAACCTACGAATTTCCAAAAAATCCAGTCAAAGAGCGGCTTTGTCGCTCTTTAACTGGGCCCCTTTCCACATCGACTACGAGACAACTGCCCGACTCCTGCAGCCTTTACGTCAATATACAGAATACGGACAATTCCTACTAAGCAATCAGCCCTATCTGCGGCAGGTTTCACGGGAAATTAACGGGACGGTGCAGCTTAAACCGAGCAATACTGAAGTGCTCAGAAGACTTCACTGCCTTATCAAATTTACCAGTTCCGCACCACGGTTGTCAAATTGACTTTATCACGTTGCAGACACCACCGCGTGGTGGTGCAGCGCTGTGAGCGCTGCCGTTTAGGAGCGCAAAGGTGAAAACACGCAGTAGTATGAGGTGCTAGAAGAGCTTACCAGGACTGACCCAAATATTACACATGAAGAATTTATGAATTATTATCCCTGACGCACGAGTGCTGTCGTTCAATCGTAATCATTCCCGCATCTCGGTAACCATCTTCTCAGCCTTCTTCTCGTACATGCACTCATAATATTAGTTTTGTACCCAATCATCTGTCCATATACCTACTGAGCAACAGTTGTCACATTTCTACAACAGTACCTTACACCATGTTACGATGTACATACAGTAGCGGCCAAAAAGGTATTCGTTTTCACTTTTTTGGATGTAACTCTTTAGGGACTGGAGCTTTTGAACTGATTTTTTATAGTTAACGGAGAGTGGCAACGGTGTACATATGCCAGTTTCGTTTCGATGAGGACCTGAAATTTCGTGATTTTTTTTTCATCAGTAAAGTAAAATGCGCACTTTCATAAAAGCGGCCTCATTGACAATAATTTTTCCTACTCTAAAACGAGCAATGTTTCTGCAACCGCTTATGTGCCGTTTCAAAAAAAGATTCTTCTTACAAAACGATGCATTGACGTTTTTTGTTACTCTTAGCTTTTATTATTGTCAGATGGTCCATCGGACACTGTCTTCATTCTCTCATGAAGCTGAGTTTCTAGAATTTCATTTGAGAAAAGCTACAAATTAGAAGCGTCATTTCAGCTCTTTTTACAATTTCTTCTGCTGAGAAGATTTTTCAAATGCCTAAATACCGTTCGTAAGAAGAAACCTCGCTCTACGCGTAGGTGTTTTGTAAAATTTCCACATATTGGTTTTTGTTCGTTTTCAAGCAATTGAAGTGAGCACGTCCTCATCCAACGATCTCCGCGCGCGATGACTGCGCGTCGTGTGCGACGCTTGTGCAGTCATCGCCGTACTCACTTTAATTGCTTGGAAACGAACAAAAACCAATATGGAAAAACCAATACTAAAAAAAAGTTCTACAAATTTCCTTACTGTCATTTCAAAAGTTTCTGAACCGGCGGCTAAATGTACGCCAATATCTGAATGATGCGTTACGTTGCTTATCCGCATCTTCATTGCCATATTTTTAGCCTTTTCAGCCTTTTTCTCCAAATCCTGAAGCACTATTGTTTCATCTCTTAAGGAGTTTTGATTCTCGTTATCAGAATACCGGAATTGTAATCTCGTTGTCCTGGTTGTTCTTGTTGTCTGGGCATCACCTTTTATGTTTACTCAGGTTGTCTTCTTTTTCACGTGACCTGATCACGTCTTAAATAAATAAAAATAAATAAATATGTGGAAATTTTCCGAAAACACCTCCTCGAAGAGCGAGGTTTCTTCTTACGAACGATATTTGAGGTTTCGAAAAAACTGGCAAGAAATTGTAAAGGGGAGGCTAATGACGCTTCTAATTTGTAGTTTTTCTCAAATGGAATTCTAGAAACACAGCTTCATGAGAGAATGAAGACAGAGTCCGATGGATCACCTAAAAATAATAAAAGCTAAGAGTAAGCGGTTGCAAAAACATTACTTGTTTAAGGCTGGTTCAGTGCGCATGCGACGCGCGACGCGAACCCATGCAAAATATGCAAAATCGATATATCGCGCCGCGAATTCGCGTCGCGCCCTGTTTAGTTTAGTCATGCCACAGCCTCGGCGCGGTAGAAAATCGCTTGGTCCCACGCGCCAGACACGCGAAACAGGCGCTGTCGTCAATTTGTTAACTACGTATTCGGCCGCCATTTAGAAAACGGACTTCACCATCACGTTCAAGACACCAGAGAACCCCCATAGAAAAAGTTTCAGCGAAATCTGTGATCCTGCCTGGAACACCCAAGTAGTCGATATGGAAACCAAGACCACACACGTGAAAAACGGATTCGTGTTCTGGACCCCAAATAACCCTCATAGCGGGACTTTCAGCGAATTTCGACGACTGAAGAAAAAATCGAGTACTGGTGGCTCTACGCGAATAGTCCCGCAAAAATTTATTGCCAATGAGGCCGCTTTTCTGGAAGTGCGCATTTCACTTTACCGATGAAAGAAATCACGAAATTTCAGGCCCTCATCAAAACGAAGCTGGCACACATACACAGTTGCCACTCTCCGCTAACTGTAAAAAAATCAGTTCAAAAGCTGCAGACCCTAAGGAGTTACATCCAAAAAAGTGAAAACGAGAACCTTTTGGCCGCCACAAAATATCGTCGGCCGGATCAAAGTTTCAGATTTGGTTCGCACTTCGTACAAGCAGGTAACTTTGCATTTTGAGGACAATTCTGATGTTAGGATTCCAAATTCGAGCCGTATCGAACAGGTGCAGGTAGGTACTGATGGCGAAGGGCGAATCGTATGCAATGGTCAAACAGTACCTACTTGAATGCAATTAGAAAACTAACGTCAAAGTTGTGTTCAGCATGCGAAATATTCAGAAAAATAAGACAAATCGGTGATTCTTGGAATTTTAGTTTGAGTTTGAGTCAAGTTGTGTAGAAAAATTGTTCGAACACTGCAATAAGTGGAACAGTGGCGTTAGATGTGAACGTAAGGAGCTCCCACATAAATTGCAGCTCATTCCTTTGATAAGATTTCGATAAAGGAACAAGTAAAACAGACAGCAATACAAAACGAACATATTGCGAGCGGACTCTGTATTTCAAAATGAAGAACAAAGAATGGGAAAACAAGATCACAACCTTAGGCATGATTCCTCGCACACAGTCATTTCCGTGGAGCTCGATGATTTTTTCGAAATCTTTTCCTATTGAAGCGGCTAGATCGTAGACATCAACCACCTGAAAACATCGCAGTAAGGTCGTTATTATGCGATGTGATGCTTTCCGTATACGTATTCAACAATGAGATTTATTCTATGTAGATTTATTCAACAAAGACTGGAGAACTTGAAAAAATGTGTTCCACGTCAACTTTGTTCGTCTGCAGTTATGCTGACTTCCGTAGTTGTATATTCTTTAACGGATCGTTGGTGAAGCATTGCGCTTAACCATGGTAACTATCGGGGAAGCACCGCGATTTCTTAGAATACTGTACACGCAGCATTCCAACGCCGAGCGCAAGGGAGACATCGAAGCTCCGCCTTGGAGCTACAGTCCATGACACGATCGCAGCTCCAGCAGCTGATTTGAGAATCCCCGCCCCGTTGATTTTCCTTTGTATTGGTATTTATGTCTTTATTTGTGTTATGATTGTTGTATTATCATTATTTGTCGATATTTCGTGTACTACCGCAGATTGCCTTGTATTATTTGATATTGGTTTAATTACCCACGTTTGAGATAAAAGTGGCTGTGTTTCGTCGTGTTCTCGTGTGTGGCAATAAGCAAACAAGACCCGCGTGGCAAGTGAACAAGAGAAGAACCACCGCTTTAATAACCTTACTGGTCATCTATGTTTCTTGAGTTATGGAAACTATGCCTGCGGGGGCGCGGACGCCAGCGGCGGCGGTGCGAATGCTGCTCGGGGTCGGTTGTCTCCCTTGGTGGTGTCGGTCGTGGTGGTGTCGTTGGTTCGGTCGCTGGCGGCTAATCCATCGGTGACGTTAGCGGACGCGTTGTTGGTGGCTGCTGGTCTACGATAATCAACGCAGCACGCAGCACTATACAAGGTGTCTCAAAAAAAAGTACCTCCTGTTTGAAATGCCATAACTTTGGCGAAAAAGAACCAATCAGAAGATTGGGCGAGCAAAACCATCGGCGATTTTGGACACTTTGGAGCAGAACCCGGCAACGAATAACTCTTCTGAATTTGTATTCCGTAGCTTTTATTTTTATTATATTCTATTATTATCACTTTATATTGCCTATATTCTTGAGAAGTAGTTTCCGCAATTAATTTATGGCCATGCACGTCCAGGGAGAACGGCGAACAGTCGGAAACAGATCCTTACATGATTATATGGATTTTCATGACCTGTTAATATTCCCTGATTTAGAGCCACCTAGATCTCCTAGCAAGTCCAGGTCAGGCACTAGTTTAACGCACTACGCACTAGTTTAACGCGTACGCACTAGTTTAAAAGAACCCTTGAAAACAGGGTCTGCGCGGGCCTCTTGCTTGCAGCAGTATCTTAGACCAGGTCGCTGTTGACGTTATGCTAACGTCTGTTTACACTTTGAACATTATGCACACTGCACACAAATGCTCGACACTCTCGACCCTGTTGGCCAGAATTCATTGTGATGCGACTACCACTCTTTCTCACACATCCATGGCCTTTTCTATTTGAATTTTTCACTTTTTTAATTCTTTTGTATTTTAATTTTGATGTGATTTCATAAAGTGAACAAATTATTATGAGTCATCCTTTTAGTTACCCTGATATTTCGCTTTTACTATTGCTATCATTACCCAAGTCCAATAGTCATATGAGTTCCTTCTGTTTGAATTCTGTTGATTGGATAATTATGAATGAAAAATAAAGAACAAAAAAAGGAAGCCAGAATCTGAAGTACACACGAACCTCTAGGTCACTGTAATACTATGGTTTCCGCTCTTGAAATATTACCCAAAAATGGTCCTATTGTTTCGAAATGTCTACTTTCTAGAAACTAACTATTTACCTATGCCCGCCCACATAACCACCCACTATGTTTGTTGTCCAATCATTTGTTGGAGATGTTTGACAGCTCAGAACAACAAGAAGGCTACGCCGACGAGTTTATCATCGAAATTGTAGGGGCTCTGGTGTTCAATGAATTACCAGTTAAATGACAAAACGATGTTACCACCCACGATGCAAAAGGACATCAGCTGTTGAGTGCACTGAAAGCGCACAATTTTAGAAAAAACTGCAGAAATGATGGGAATTATCAATCAATATCTGCTAATTAAAAGTATTAACTGTGCTTAACTCCGGAAAAAAGTTGAAAATGGAAATTACACGGCACATGGCGCCTCTCAGAATGTCTCAGCACGAGCATAGAGCATACGGCCCTAGATGTGGGTGCTCATGTCTTCCGAACCAGAGATTTCTCCCCGCGTCACCATGCCGAGAGGCGGCGGTGCAGGTAGAAATCCCCGGCTCGGAAGAAACGGGCCGTCTGCTCGTCTCTCCCAAACTCGGGAGTGGGCGGGGCAAGGGCAGGAGCGGGCGAGTAAGAGCACAAGCCACGCAGGCCGATTCCGCTCTTGGGCCGTATGCTCGTCTCACCCAACTTTTGAGTGGGCGGGGCAAGGGGGAGGAGCCGGCGAGTAAGAGCGCAGACTACACGGGCCAGCTCCAATCATACGGCATCGCGGGGAGATCTCACCCATCCCCCAGAAACCTCGGGTGAGACGAGCATACGGCCCAATATTCGCCCGTCTCCTTCCCACCCCCTCCCCGCTCCCGAGTAGGGGAGAGACGAGCATACGGCCCATGTCGGAATTAGCATTGAAGCTCTATTACCACACCAACGCGCTCGATACCTCGTGAGTGCAATGAACCGCTATCCTCCACACAAACTCCGCCGCGCGATTATAAGATCTATGGTATACTGCGGCAACGGGCCCGTCGCAGTGGAGGTAAAAATGCATGGCTCCCCTCTACACAGCACTGCACCTGGGTTTTTTGTATGTTGCTGTGTGCGGGGACTCGGATAGTTTACCGCAAGGGCAAAAAGGATGGTGCAGATCTTCTCAAGACAGTAATGTGGCAGGAGTCGCAGCCAGCCGGCGCCAGCTGCGATGGTTGGGCAGCACTTCTCCGATTCCCCGCGCACAGCAGCATGCAAAAGCCCAGCTGCAGTGCTGTATAGAGGCGAGCCATGCATTTTTAGCTCCGCTGCAACGGGCCCGTTGCCGGAGTATACCATAGGCCTAAATGCGAATTTGCCTCCCGAAGCGGGGATATCGGGGTCGGGCCCGCTTTATGGCTGCTAACGATCCCTCCCAACATGCGGTGATGAGGGTGAACATCCTATGAGGAGTAGGCTAATGGGAGAAAAAACAGCTTAATCAAGACGAAGACATCTCTCGGCCATCACATAATCAACTGCTTTCAACAAAAGCAACAAGATACGCTGACCTGTTTTCTATACTTTATAGATCTTTCAGATGTTTAATGGATAACTAATGAACTGGAGGACCTGTCAGTGACTGCTAACAATGCGTTACCACTACCGCTCGTCTAACTCAATATACTGCTCTCCGCACTTGTAGCCCACCACAGGGAACTAAGACTACCTACCACTATAACATGCCACAATGTTTTACATCCCCTAAAATAACCAATGACGTTGAACAGAAAGGCAACCGGCGCCAGGCTCAATTTATTCATTGCCTCGCGGGTGTTTTTCTCGAAAGCCAAGACTAGACGGTATGCATTAGAATTACCTTCGTCGGCCGGCCGCGATGACAAATTAAGTAATCTCAACGGAGCCGATACGGAAAAAGATGACGTTTTGAACTTGAATCAATTTCATTCATTCGTGCTCACGGTGGCGAGAAGTCAGATGTCCTTTAAGGATATATGCATATCATACGACAAAACAGAAAATTCAACGCTGGAATGAGCGATTAAACCTTGATCATCAAATGTATTCCATAGGCTAGATCTTTTATGTGAGCATGAATGAACGCATGTTAACTATCCCTCTCTGAAGTCCTCACCACCGCTCAACGACCTCGCACTTTTGAATGTACACACTGCAGCTGTTGAACACAGCACTACCAAGTATCATATGCATAGTACATGAATATAATTTCAGCAGCAAGACAAAGCATTCACTTCTGCATTAGCCCTTAAAATGTCGAAATCTCTGTTATACTATTCACTGCTTGTTATTTTTTTTGTTTTTTCCATGATGTCATAATGACGGGTTTCTTTCAATTCTCTGGCGTGTAATCAATGAACTTTTACAAGTCGATAAGTTTTGGGAAGACGAATATAATTTCAGCAGCAAGACAAAACGAAAAGGACATTAACCGCTACTTGTTTTTCGATTTTAAAAGACAAAAAATAACAAGCGTGGACACAACAATCATATAAACAAGAGAGCAATGTTGTACAATAATTTTTGGCAACTACGTACATACTTGATACAATTGGTTTTTGCTTTACCTTTACTTCTCAGAAAAAATGCTTTCTAGAAACTTGGAGACTCCATTACGTATATCTACATAGTGGCAAAATATTTGATTGGTAAGGAAATTGGTGCCGTTTTTTTCAAACGATCGTTGTAAGCTTGCTATGGAAGCTTCAGAGGAGTTTGATGCAGCATTCAAAAGAGATTTGTTTGCTCATTCAGACAATGCTTTAGATGTTTGTCGAATTCGAAATTTTATAATTTTTTGACCTTTTTTTGACCTGTACAGAACGGTTTTCAAAACTTTTGACAACCCTTGGAAGCACATGAAAACACTCTACAAGATGGTGTACTCACTGTATTTTTTTCTTCAGATTTTGTGAACTTTCAGGCCACTGAAGTGGGACGTTCGAAAAACCAGAACATTTTTTCGATGCTGCTCTTGTGCAACACCACCAGTGCTCGCACAACACGCAGACAGTACTACCATGCTACTTTCTGGGAATCGAGGGGGACGGGGACGAATTCTACGGCAACCGCGCCGAGATAGATAAAAAAATCCATTCTACTGTAGTCATCGAGTTGGAACATTTTTCTTCATTTATGTTGCTGGATTGAATAAATATGAAATACAATAACCCTTGGTGGTGTTGTCGGAACCTCCACTTGGTGCCACTGGAAACTCTCCGACCAGTCGGAGCGAGCTGAACGCGGACTCAGCAGTGGAAGCACTTCGAAATGTGCAGGGGAAGAGAGTGCACTATCTGCGTTTCCGCCACCACAAGCTATATCGCAGGTTTCCCCGCCTCTAAAACCTAAGCTAACGGGCTTATAAGGCATTTCCACACCTAACGAGTACCAGAATCGTTCTGTTCATGGCCGATTACCCCCCCCCCAAAGGCATATTTCAAATGAAAAAAGAGGGGCCCCAAAAGTACAATAGTACCGTGCATTTCTCTACAGACGTTGTTCAATTTTTTCTCTCTACAAAAGAGAGAGCAGCAAAATAACCACAGCACTCCAGTCGTTGGAGGCAAAGTCGCACACACTTGAAGGCTCGCTTTTTGTTTTTTATATTTGAGCCTGGCTTGCTACTTGTTTTTTCTATTTGAGCCTGGCCTGCTAGAAAGTTTACGAAAACGCACAATCAAATTTTCAGAAAGTTGGAGCACTGAGACACACTAAAGAAAAGTCCATGTCTCATCGACGATATCTCGGCAAAAAAGAAAAAACAGTATCTGAATCGACCAATCTGTACATCGCCTTTACGTCCTCAAGAAGACGTATGCATGTAGATCAATCGAAAAATAACAAGCGACATTTTGGAGAAGTCATCACCTGCGAAAGCTGTTAGATTCCGCAGGTTGCTGCGATTTGAACTGCGCGAGCGTCTGCACATTGCGTTGCGGTGCGGTCACGGCGCATCAAGCAGCCTGAGGGAAGCACACCGGCCTTAGGAGGAGTGAAATAAGGGAAAGAGAAGCTGGATGGATTTTGCCTTCACCTTTCATCCCTATTTCTGAAGCCCCGTGGCGTAGCCACGCGGATGGTGTCGGGAGGGACTCCCGGGGTGCGTTAGCCTATTACTTTGTGTTGGACAAGAGGCTTAACGATAACGATACAGAGGATAAAGATAACCCAGGCTCCAACTACGCAATCCAGAAGCACAGTAGATGGGAAGATCCGAACACCTAACAATCAAGCCACCTCACCTTACGACTAAACAGCCTAAATATAAACCTAAGCGTAATCTACCTAAACACAAGCTAAGGAAGGAACTCCGGGGTCCTGCCAATGAAGGGTCTAAAGGATAACGATCGTAAGCATAAAGACGATTGAAGATTAGACTAAGCACTGCAAAACTTTTCAGCAGGAAAGATTTGGACAACCAGCCCATAGACAACAATCATCTACGCTATCCACTCAGCCTTTCGACACAAAGGGACTTTCTTGACTCTCCTATGATGATCCATCCCCGTCAAGCGCGCAAGCGACCGCGCCGCGCCCTTATTTGCGGGTGTCCGCGAAAATTCAAAACGCAGAATCTAAGAATCTCCGGGGTGGACGAACCACTATTCCCTAAGGAATCTAATAGTGATCATTACCGATCCCGGAGAATCAAAGATCTAAGAGCGGAATCTAATAGTGATCATTACCTGCATCCTCTACTATACAACGTACAAGGGATACCCTTAATAGACTAGTTTTCCTATATAACCCCTTCTGCCATTCGTGGCCGTTTGTGAAGGTTGGCGAGTTGGAATACGTAGGTACGAGTGAACAGTACTCGCAGTGGGGCTTAATACAATTGCACACAACCAGAAGGGTGCTAGCATAAGTCATATCTTCAAAGTGTGCTCGAATACAGGCAGCGCTGCTCCACTCACAGGAGATCAGTACCAATTGTCGCTACTCACCTACACGCTTTTTATTTTCAGGAATTTGATTTCCCTATAGAGTGCTAGCAGTTCTGCTAATCACTCACTAAAACAATTACTGACCAAGATTCCTGCGATAGTACATCGCTCAAACGAAGGAAGAAACTACGAATCATGTGCCAAACTAACCGTGATATGTTTTGACGGACTCTGCGGAGAAGCACCTCTTGGAACGGTGGCCATTCGGAGACGGTGATTATAGTCACAAGACTTCTGACAGCCGTCTGCAACATATACCTCGTAGCCGCTGATCAAAGGCAACGATAGCGACATCTAGCACTGAATTGACAGAAGACCGATAGCCGATCAATAATAGACAATTGAATGACAGCCGATTACGATCTTAGGAAGAAGGTTGCTGATCGACGGTGAGAGCACAGCTGCAGGGAATCGGCGTATGATGAGTCACACGACGAAGGTGAGTGCAAATGGCGGTTGACCGGCCCGGTTCTATCAGTGGTATGACGGAATCCTCTCGTCGATCAATATTGATTAAAACAGCATGTGTCGAGGGTGAGGAACAGAAAGACAGTTAGAGGTTCCAAGCACCTGCGTGGCTCAACCAAATTACGACGGGTGCTGCAAGCGGGTTCGGGATGGAGACGTGCTGATGGGCGGTTCTTTTTCCTTTCGCCCAATACAGGGTGGCGAATAAATACGTGCGCCGTAAAAAGTGTTATAACATACTTTTTTGCCAACAAACATTAAAACGAATATGATTATATATAACAGTAGAACATAGCATTGCATAATTGAGGAAGGTTCTCAGAGTAGCTGCCATGAGCTTTAATATCGGCTCTCTTTCCTTCATTCATCGAATACGTGGTGCGCCGCAGGTACCTAACGCCTATATTGCTTTATATTTCAAGAAAGGCCCGTCGAAATGTGGCGAGTCTCTTGTCATAGACTCGCAAGATGTTCTTCCAAAACATATTCGACGGCGAGCTAAAACGGATTTGAGATGGGGCTATTCGAAGGCCATGAATCTTTCTTTCGACGGAACAGAGCTGATTTCGGTCAAAAGAAGCGCATTTTTGTTTTGGCTCCATGAAGCGAAGCGCAACTCCACTGAAGAGACCATTCGACATGTTTTTGTTTCCATAGCACTCTGGCTTTCTTATGAAAATAGTGCTGATGAAGCTTAGTATGATTTCTCGTCTTTTTTGTTCATAAAATCAAAACAGTCCTGCCCAGAGCACCGATACTGTTCTAAAACATCAAGAATTCAGGAAGCACACTTTTTGCATCAGCTCTTTGATGGCAATTGTAGGCGAGGGTTGGGCTAATGAGATGGTAGTGATTGTGAAAGCTTGTAGGCAATTCGTCGACAAAAATTAGCAAAACAAAATCGACAAAAAAATTAGCGACGTCACAATATGCTGCTTTACACACGGCACTAAAACTATTTTCCGTCACATGAAATTGAATGGCATTTCCCGAACTACACTTCAAAATTCAAAAATACATTACAGCCGATTTCGATTATTTCGGCAGGAACTATTACGCTATATACCTTCCAAGCGCCCTTCTCACAACTATATTTTCGAATAAAACTAAAGCTCAAAGAGAATGCAGTTGTAATATACATAGATAGATCGCAGCGGTTCACCATAGACATATTGTCATCCTGCCGGTGGCGATTTTTAATTGCATGCGTGGGAGCTTGCCGGTCTGTTCATGTAATCTTTTCCACTTCCGTTTTGAGTCGCTGTGATTTTATTCCTACGTGTTTGAGAATGGTAATTTGTAGCAGCAATATCTGACGGGTGGATTGAATCTTCTGCCAAAATCCAATAAACCACCAATATTTTTTCGGCGTGTAATTTTTGCGTAGTGGGTCTTGCAAATGTCGGACACGTACCACTCTCTGTCCTGCTTACCTTTGTTTTGCGAGCGAAACAATGCATTTATTGATGGAATAGTTTAGCACCCACTGCAGCACCTTGAGGTATGTACAAACAGCTTATAATGGATAATACATGAAGAGTTCTACAAAATTAGGCGCACCATTTTTCTGAGGTGTAACTCACAAGGGAAGCTTGTGGACTAGCCAAAAAACAATGACATTCAAAGTTTTCCCAAATTCCAAATACAATGTTTGAAAGAGCAAATAATTCCCTTTCGAATGCTATGTCACACTATGCGAAACGTTCCCTACTCATTTTACAATAGTCGTTTGAAAAAACGTCGGGAACTTTCTTAACAACCTAATATATTGAACGTATCCTAAAGCTGCTCCGAAAATGGTTGTTCTCTAATTCTTGCGTCCTCGTTCCCCGGCTTGTGAATAGCTTCCACACATAAAGCAATGGAAAAATCAAGGAACATCGAAAATGATTTTATGTTTGACTGGGAGGGGGTCGCAGCTTGTGTGATCCAGAAAGAGGGTCGTATATTTTCCGAGAAATTGAACCTCTTGCATGACTCTGCGTCATGCAGATTGCAATAGCCGCGAAATTCAGCTCGCAGCCACCCGGCAGCAAATACTTGCGATAGACGATTTACACCACATGGGTACTGGCAGGTTGGCAGCGTGGTTCCTCAGCGGACAGCACAAAAGCAGAGATCATGAACAACACAACGCGACTATCAAGAGAGGCGGACGCTGTCACTGATTCGAATAAAACGCTATTCAAAAAAAAATCTTAATATAATGCCTACCGCGCCAGAGAGAGGTCGGCTAACATTCTCGTTAAGGTCAAAGAACAGAATGAGCAGCACTTCAACGGACTCCAAAAATACTGTGCAGTAACTACCGTACATGTCGGTATGAACGCTCCCTGACTCCCGTTTTCACTAAAACCCATCAAACAATGCCCGCAGCTGTTGTGTAACAGTTGCAACGTCGCGAAACACTGATGCGAGCGCGTTGGAGGTTCTCGTCGTGTGATTCACAAGCGGTGTCAAAAACCAAATGACACTCCATACATCCATGCATGACAAGACATGTACTTTCTCATTTGTAACTCTAACACTGACAAGTGTTGATCAGTTGAATAAGGAGGAGTGCAGTATTCAAAATGTTCAGTACATCGCATTATCAAAAGGAAATATGTAGGTAATGTATTAACAGCAAAATGCGATAGAAAATGTCGGAGTGAACGGCAAACCGATGACAAGAGCTGACAGCGGGGATAATCGATAGATCTGTATGTGGGTACGTAGATCGTTCAGAAAGCTCATATGATGAATGTGTGCAAGCCTAAAGGAGTGCAGAACTATCTTTGCTGCATAGACGAATCAATCAATGTTTCCTGGCAACTGATATTAAGGTCCAAAACGTTCTATTAAGAGTCTACTGCCAATGGCCAATTTATACCGTCCCACCAGGATGGTAAATTTGATTGGCTTCCGGCGAACCTTGATCACTCGAACGTCCAAGAAAAAACGACGCAATATTTTATTTTAGCAATCTTCCCTCCTCACGCTATTCCGCGTTCTTCTTCAAATCGGTAGCGCTCACAGCTGTTTGCGGTGACCTCAGCCCCCAGCCAAGCACTGCTCTCTGCTGTTGACGTTCACTTTCGGCTCTCCTACTTGGTGATGATATCCGGCCCGTTTTCGTTGCGTCATGTCAGCAATGATGTCTATAACACGGTGAAAGATCGAGTCGAGAACAATGCGATGGAATTTTCAACCCTGATAAAACCTTATGAGCACTTTAGCATTGCTTTATTGCTTAACCTATACTGTCTCACTAATCTTCCATGGAGCCACCAAGAGGATAATCAATGCCATAGGAGATAAAATCTTCAAAGCGGAATGAAATTCCGACTGATGAGATGGGGTTCTTGTTGGATCTGTCACAGCTGAAAATTCATCTAGTTATGAGCAATTCTCTGTTCTTGTAGGCAGCGCTTAAAGCAGCAGCGAATGGCGAGTACTAGCGTGAAGGTCGGCTAGGTCATCAAAGCGCAGAGTATACGATTATTCTGAGAATTTTGGAAGAAAGTTCATCGTTTTTGTTGGGTCCTGATTGTAGAAAACTTGCTTCGATCAAATGATTTTGTCCAGTAGTAGTGTAAGTTCTCTCTAACAAGAGAAACCACTTCCAATAGAGCATAGGCGAGCACCAAAATTAAGGTGTAGCAAATTGTGTTATATCAAGGAATAAAACAACACATAAAACCCTGTTAATCTCTACAGTTAGATCTATGAGAACATACACTAGCGCTCTCGTACGAGTACCTCCCTACTATTCGTTTCCAATGAGAATGAGCTGTATCTTGCTCGTTTTGCAACTCGGAGCCCACCTAAGATCCATTACAGTGCTTCATGAAACACTGAGTTGAAGACCTGTCCTCTATATCTGCAAAAGACAGTACAATTGAAGGAATTTGACACATGGGAAACTATTATTTCATTTGGGGCCGTAGAGGCGATGGCCGGCCGGGCGATGGGCACCAATCGCCCGAACCCGCCCGCTTTCGAGCGGACTCCCGTTCAAATGTGGGTGGGTTCGGGCGATGGGCGCCCATCGCCCGGCCGGGAGAGACGAGCATACGGCCCCTGAACTTAATACAGCCATCGGGCACTTTTTCACTGAAAATATTTGAATACACGGCCAAATCAAATAATCACTTCGTTCGCAGCAACGGATCCTCTTCGGTAGAACTCATGGCTCCGAGCTAGAACAGAGACACTATTACCATCCACCAAGTCCTTTAGACCGTTATTCTCTTCCCCACGTTATCTCCCACTACCGTCTTCCAATTTCGACCCGAATATGCTTGAGAAATGAGAGCCAAAATATTTTTGAACTAAAGGTGCCATGTTGCCCCTGTACGGTCTAATACGAATGATTCACTGTGGCACAGTGAATAGAAATGCCACTCAGAACTGTATGTATGTATATGTCTAATACGAATGATTCACTGTGAATCAAACTGTGATTAATGTGGCGATAGCGATTATGGTTGTTAACTGGATCCCATTTTCAGATTAAATGTTAGTGTTTCTACTGTTCTAAGAAAGTCGGTCCAGTATAACCCTGAGATAAAGCAAATAGTGGAAACAGCGAAGTAGCGCTGAACAGAAGAAATTCTCTTCACCCGCATTATGACCAATATCCCATCATTTTCAGGGTGACAACGTCAGAGGTTCACTTTTGGAATAGAGTGAGCGGTGAATAATTCCGCGAAGCCGTTAGGCGCAGAAAACCCGGAAGTTTTTAAGGCGACCAGCAATGTGACGTAAGAGATATAAATGATGTGTATCTCGACCCATATGCTGTTGAGCTGATCAAAGCAAATGAAATTTTAAGAAGCTAGAAATAAGATTATAGGCAGTTGCCGGCAATCGAACATGTTGTCATTCAAGTGATTTCGAACAAAATCTGAACTCTGCTGCGAAACCGACTGTTCCTTGTATGGAAACCTATCGCGCGACTAAACGAAAATGAACGAAACCATTATGGACACAAAAAATGAACACGGTAGAAGAACGAAAAAAGAGAATAAACAATTAAAGATAATAACAAAACAACACGTTTATTCACTAACTCAACACCAAATCATGTTCCTTGATTTTGGATTGCTTTCCAACTTCTCGAATTTTTGAGTGAAAAGAAATACAACAAGAAAATTGTTTCAGTTCCGTTTCTCGACAACACAACACAGATGAAGGCTCGCCACGTACATCCTTCGCTTGATCGTTCAGGTAACTAGCACTGCTTTTGCCACTGGTGCGCGCAAGGTGAATTTTTGAAAAACCTTAGATAAGCTCGCAAGTTGAAGCAACATCTGAATTAGCCCACTTAGAAGCCTTCATCGTCAGGATGGCGCAAGCTCTTAAAATACGAAAGATGGGAGACGAAGACAAAGAGGAAACTAAGCACTACAAAGCTGTATGAAGCAAACAATCATGTACAAAAGCTGCAACTCGCTCTCCGTGGAATGTGAAAGTGCAACTCACATCGTGATTCGAAAATTGTTGGAAAGAAAACGAGTAGGGGAAAATGCACAGATGAAAACAGCATCAATATAAGGTGACACGGAGCGACCATATCCGGACGGTTGTTCTGCCTCGATCGATCGCTTATTCGTTGTAGCACTTCGTAAAGTATATAGACATGGCGCGCACTGCGTCGAGATGGATGGTGGAATCGATCGCTTCGGACGAAAACTCAGCAAAACAGCGGCCGGCTGCCAGGGCTGAGACACACTCGCACCCCTTCCCCCGAGTGACGTCCGCAATAGAAACAACGTGTATCAATAGGAATGTTAGGCACTGCCAATTGATTAAACTCACTATTACAGTTGTCGACAGAATATGTGCCAGAAAAGGTAAGAACACATTAGAGGAGTGTTGACAACATATGACTTAGACAATTATTCTCCACTAGCCCAGAATTGCGGGCAGCCTGCTGTATTCCATTCCAGTTGGCCTAGACCTACTGCTTATGTCTGCGTAATACACAAGATTCCTATACAAGGTGTTCAGTTTTGATCCTTACGAAGACGTATAAGACTAGTCCTGACAAAACACGCACATTCAATTTCCAAGTAAGATACCGAATCTTTCAAACAATTCAACCAGCTTCGCAATGTTCAGTGGAATGATCTATGGGAGGAACAAAAGTAAGACTATGTTGTCCAAGTAAAACGACCCGACGCTGCATAACGAGTTCGGCCTCACGGTCCAGATCACAAGAAACACCTACGTGAATCCACTCTCTTCGATAAATTCTCGATGAACGGAAAGAACTGTCCTCAATACGGCGCGACGATAAGCGGGACTTTGATTTCCCAGAAAAAAATCAGGACTACTCGATTGGTAGCCGGTGTCTTTCACTACAACATTTTCCATTGACTACTTGACCTACATAAATCAGGGAAACGCATCACGCGTCATTCCTTAAGTATAGGGACATGCATCTGGAGGTCGAAGACTTGACCATTTCAGAACAGAACATGGAAAGACACTTCAGGAGAAATCTAATTCATTTCAACGTCTCACTTACTAGCATCTAATATTTAACTAGACTTTTGATGTTCCTTTCTCCATTCCTGATAAGCTTCAATGTTCCGCTGTTTCGTTGTGAGGCCAGTCCGCCGTGCTTCGGAGCGCTCCTGCAGGTACTCTTCTGTGATTCTCTCGCGAAATTCCGTATCGTGGAATCTTTAAAAGAACCATTGGAAATGTTGAAATGGTAGAAAAACTGGAAGGATCTAACTCACTTCACATACTTGCACTGGTTGAAGTCAGCTAACGCTGGCTTGCATAGCTTTAAACCTTTTACTGCACCTTCTTTTCGCATGCAACTAACAAGTCCTAAAAATATGACTTGTTGTGTAATAACAATATTCGGCGCTATGTGGGTTGGGGGTGCAGGGTGGTGGTCCGCAACTTTACGTCGACTTTAACGTGTTATCATTGTTATATCTACCACTATTTACGGTCAGCTCGGTCGGTTTTGACATGTTTCGCATGTAAACTCTTCAGAATTATCCACACCTTAACATGTTAACCAGCATAGAGTCGACGCAATATTACAGACCAGCGCGCTGCACCCCCCAACCCACATAGCACTCAATGTTCCAAAGAACATAAAGGCTTCATGTTTATTTTCGATATTGAACGGGTAGTGAAGATGGTCATGGTGGACAATTTGGTCGGCAACCTATGAATAATGAGATAAACCGGTCTGATGAATCTCAAGAAGACATGGATCGATTGAATTCAACTGCATTGAAGATCGTTCAACAAGGGATACTGTTCTACTTTTGATAGACTGTAAATCTTGAACCAGACCTTTCGAATAGGTTACCCTAATATTCAGTCCTAACAGAATTTGTTTTATTATTCTTCAAAATCAATATGCCTCAACGAGTGCAGATCTACTTTACAAGAAAATTTGCGGTGAATTCGGGAATTCGGTTGCAAAAGGATCGGATTTAAAAACTATCAAGAATTAATGTTCTCGCTTCTCCACTTTTGCATGCAATGGAATAAGCGATTCTCAACGTCTCTACAATTGCGAGAGGTTGAGAAAATGGACTTGATACAAATGGAACAATTCGGCTTCATGCTAGAGAGATGCACTGCCTATATCACCTTTATCGCCAGGCCGGTGATGAAAAAAATTGCGAAAAGCGCGAATTTCGCTGCCTGGTATTCCTGTATTCAGAGAAATAAGGCCGATGACCTAAGAAAAGTTCGCAACTCTGAAAGCTCGATTTTAATATTTCCTCCTGGATGGCTTGCTCTGGAAAACCGTTGCCCTACACTATGCTTCTAGGACGTTTTAAATAGAGAAATTACAGTGAAGTAATCCAGGTTAATGTTGAGGCACAATGAATAGAAATGTCACTCAGAACTGTATGTATATGTAATCAATAACTTCTGGAGGGAAAATTTGCCAGGAAAAGAAACTCAACACAAATCAAACCACCTACCCAAGTACTGCTCATGACAGTCCTCTCTTTCTATGTGTGCATTCATTCGATTGGGAATTATCACATCGGCCTCAATACGTCTCAGAGTCCTGTCGTCGGGATCACCTGGAATATCACTATAAAAAAAATCATGACATTTTATGCTGCTATCAACAAGCTCTACGAGCACTACTTTCTATCATGTGTTCTTCACCCTACTATCCGCGGTGGACCATAACCCCAAAAAGGATAAATTTTGAAAAAAATCTATATGTTATCATGGTGAAGAATTCGTTAGCTGTGCGCTTCATCACTAAAAAAATATTGGACACTAGCTGGAAGCTCCGGCTACGAATGTGACCTTGGTCAGACAAGTAATTTCAGCCTTCAGCTAGAAAGCGAAACTTCAGCTACATGGGCTGATCACAAATCTGGCATGCAATTCTGGATTTTCGATGGCTGAGCACCCAAATCGTTAACTGTAATGTTTGAGACAAAATCACCAATTCAGCTGAAACGTCGTATAGGGGATGATTTGAAGCGCTGAAACCGGACCAAGTGCGGAAGTGGAAGTTATGCTGGTGACCAAGTGCATAAGTTTGGAAAGAGAACATCAGAAACGCGACCAACAAGCAAAATAGCCCCTCTAGACGGAGCTTTGGCAAAATCTGCGATATGACCGAATCGCCTCACTTAACAATACAGATGGTGCTGGAATTCCGACAAAGGACATCATAATCATTATCGGCGGAATGACCCCTCTCAACAAAGTTTCACTGAAAACCGTGAATTTGACCGGACAACCGTATACTAACAATACCAATAAAATGTGTGATTCCCGTGTTTGCAATACTGTAATGAAGGTGTAATGAACAGGTGAAGAACTATTCGCCAAAGGACACTGATTTCTGATACAATACTGTTGTTATATTTCACCGACAAACGTTGCTTTGATAGAAAAAAGCACCGAAACGGCGTACCCATATAACAAAAACCCCGGCCGTTGCAGCCACCGAAAGTTCTTCAAATAAATATCACTGGACAATATCAAACAATGGGAGCGAGGCGGACATCCGCGCAGTTTCTGCAAACCAAAAACTGTAGGGTTCATAACGGGTAAGATCTCAAAAAACACCTAACAACAAGCTCAACAAGACACACAATTAAAACATTTTGGAAGCAAATGAAAATTCTATGATTTCCTGAATGAATTCAGACTTTTCATGGTCAAAAATACGAAATGGAAACAAACCGAGCCCGTGTGGTCCAGCCGACGAATAATGCGGTAGAATGGTTTTCCTCACGCGATACTTCTTCCCAGTTCTGCTATCTTCGAAGAGCTCGCCTTCTTTCATCGACTCCAGATTATCAGTGATCAGGCGCTCGCTTTTCATCTCCATGAACTTTAACAAAGAAAATTCGAAATTAAAAGGAAACTAAGTTGTAGGAGACGCAAGTTGTTTTGCAAACTTTCACAATCAAACGAAAGTTGGAATGCAAAGGAGTACGAACCTGCTCGTTACACAGGCAAGTTCGGGACGGCCATTTTGACTTTATGCAGTTCGTCACTGACTGCAATTCTATGTGAGTAACCGACTTTTTTTCACAGTCCCCTCGAACAACCCAATAATTCTCTTCGAAGTCCGCTCATTGGTTCTATGAATATCAAAATCACAATCGTTCAATTAGAGTGTGGTACAAAACAGCAAAAACATTCCACCATACGCTTCATCTCAATGAAAGGAGCACATTGTTCCCATCATAGACACCACTGCGAATACTCAAACACAAGTGTGCCTCTCAAATGACTCGTTGTTGCGCACAAGCAACATCGCCTCTCGCCACCTCCCCAAGGCCAAACATCAACCGGTCACTACTTTAAGACCGAGATAGGACATACCCCAAGTAGGAACAAATGTACTGCAGCGGATCTTTATCTCAAATCTTTCCAGTTCAGAGCTTACTAGACGGATGACGTACAATTGAAAAGCATTGTATACTTCTAATACACAGGAAATGTTCACGAAATTCATGACAGGGCTCTTACTAGGGTTGTTTCCACTCTTCACAAGTCGCACCAACGACTCATTCGATCTTGGACACTTCCGGCTTGAAGAAAAAGTATCAACAGCTATATGTTAATGGATCAGCGATGTTGATCATAGGGGGTATACTGCAATGACCGAGCAACACAGCAGAAGCTTAATGGCTATTAACGCTGCTTGTGAGTTTCATAAAACGTTTAAACGCCGGGATACACCCCTTGTTAGCATCCTCGCATCCTCAAACCCCACCGGTTTCTTCATGTATGGGTAAAAATGGTACTGGGAACCATCTCGTAGAAAAAACGAAGAAGGTAACGGTAAGGTGGTTGGTGGGTGCAAAACCGGTCAGTGGATGATATTTAGAAAAGTGAGAAAGAGAGACAGAGAGACGGAGAGAGAGAGAGAGAAAGAGAGAGAAAAGGCTTTATTCCTAGACTTTTCTCCTGCCAGTTAAGTACTAAAGTGAAGTCGCCTTCTCATGAGCAGACCCGGTTGACCGGACCGCACATTTACAGCTGGAGTTGGGACCATCGTCGCCGATGATAGTTATTTGACCAATCTCTAAAGGCGCTCCGCCACATTCGCGTTTCGTTCAGAATTGTGGAGGCATAGTGAATGCGTATTTTGCCTGTACAATTTCATGCGAGGGTTAGCCGCTATACTAAATCAATTTTACTTTTCCAGACACATACTGTCCCAATTTTGCCGACTCCTGATAAACGAAAAGCTTGGCTAGCCGAGCGGGGATCAATCGCTTGACCGTGCGGGTGTCAGAAGCGCATCTTATCATTGCAGCACGCACGCCCTCGCATGCAATTACAGAGCCGAACACTCAGAAACAGAATGAACCCACAGTCTGGTAGTGTATACTGCATCAATACTTGTTGCATGCTGCTGCGCCGAACGAGGTTACTAGGAGAATCAAATTTCATTATCACCATAATAAAATTTGATCCACCTACTAATCTCGTTCGGCACGGCACAGCAGCATACAACAAATATACCATCGTTCCGAAGTTTCAGGAAGAAAGAACTTGGGAAACACTACTATCAATATTATAGACATCAAACTGTAGTTACCAATTCCACGGTCCCTAAAGTAACGTTTTATGCAGGTTAGCAATATCTGCCTGGTTACATAACAGAAACAGAACAACAAACGAGCTCTTCTAGCAAAACAAAACAATAACATCTTTCGAACATTCCTACCACAAGTAGATGGCATCAATCAAGGTAATCATAGTTTCGGAAACAAAAAATATTTCAGTGGACGTTCTCTAGCATGTTCTTGTACCTTATACCAGGGATTCAAAGTCACTGTGAATGAGTGCATAAACCATTATGAAGTAAACAAGAGTTGTACAATTAGTTAACTTCCATTTCATGTTCTTTCTCTTTCTGCTTCTGCTTGACTGGCTCCGTGGTGGCGACTGGAGCACGGATTAGTCGCAATTTTGTTTCTGCCTTCTTGATCATTCCATTCTTCTTCACAATCTTGCCCGGTTGTAGTGATTTCCTAATCAAATTTGAGTACCTGGAAAAGAACGTGCATAGGCACATGAGGACCAATAGCAGCTTTCGCAGAGAAACCCTGTGTTCTGTGCCCTCAAGCTAGTTTAAGAAGAACAAGTAGCACAGAAATAAAGGAAATGATCAGATACGCTTAAGCTTATATAACAACTTTGGGTTGCAAGATCGTATTTAGCCTTCCCAATAAAAACCAACATTTCATAAAAACAGAGTTCAAGATATCAGAAAGCAAAAAAGAGAATGTAGAAGACAAATAGAAACCCTAACAAGAAATATCGCATATTTGCCTTTTGTTTAATAGCAGCCCTTAGGGCTCGTTTAGACGTGGGGCGGCACGCGGCGCGACCTCATGGAAATGATGCAAATCGACCATACCGTGGGAATTCCCACGCTATGGTCGATTCGCATCTTTTGCATTAGGTCGCGCCGCGTGCCGCCCCACGTCTAAACGAGCCCTTAGTCATGGAGTAACAGCTCCTATGTCATTTTCGACTCCACAACTGTTCTTCCTCCAATTCCACACCACCATCACGTGCTTTTAGACAAGAATAACAGATTCTGAACAGCTGCTACACGCAGGTATAGGTTCTTTCAAAGTTTTCATTTGGCTAGGTCTCACTTATCTAAAGCTACAGCGTTGGAAACATATGAAATAGATTTGTGACGCATTTTCACACGCACCACAGTTCAACTAACATTTCATGAAATTGTGATGGTAATAACCAACCGTCATTCATTTTAGAATGCATAGGAAATGAATATGCTAGGAACACACTGGTATAAAGCTGGGGATGTCAGACAGTCAAAATCAAGCCTCTCCAACATTTGCGAATCTTTCCATCTTCCTTTTCTTCTTCTTTATTGTCTTCAGTGCAACCATGAACACATAACGCCCCCATCACATATTTATTGAATCGATAGCCCAGTAGATGGGAACACGCCAAGCCTTAGCCTAGGTATGAACCTAAGCGTAATTTATCTAACCATAAGTGCTAGCTAAGGGAGGAACTTCGGGGTGGGTGAACCACTAGTTCCCTGCAAATGGAGGGTATAAAGGATAACGATCGAAAGCTGAGCGACGGTTGAGCCTTAAACTGGGCATTGCGAAGCTATGGAGCAGAAAGGAATCGAACCTCCAACCCACATGCAACAACCACCTTCGCTATCCACTCAGCCATCTCTACACGTCGGATGACTTATCTTGGCTCCCTTACGACGACCAATACGCCGTCAGACGCGCACTCGACAGCGCCGCAGCGAGATGTGTAGACGCGCCGCGACCGCGCAGTAAGGTCTAACAACGTCCCTCCGGAACTACAAATAACACCGTTTTAAAACACGCGCATAAAGAGCTTCCTTTCCGTCACTTTAAAACTAATAAGAAAACTCCAAGCGCGGGGCAATCAAAATTTACAATTAATCGCTAGAATAAAAACGAAGTAGTGGAAAGCTCAAAATCATGAGCTCAAAGTTGGTATTGTTTTCAGAAACAGAAGTGATACGAAGTTCTCACCCATAACTTCTAATTCGTTTTTAAAATACGATGGCAAAAAATACAATAATGAAGCACATCCCCATACTTCACAACTAACTCACCTCTTATGCTTGATTGATGTGACCACCTTGGCCGCTTCTACAGTGTTCTTGAATAATTCACGCTCATACTTCACTGGTTCACTTCTTCGATATTCCATCAATTGTGTGGTATCATTGATCAGCTCCTCAACTTATTTCGTTCAGTTCAAGAATTTGCAAATAAAACCTGCAAAAGAAACACAACAGAGATACTCACCTTTCCACGAGCACGTCGAGATGCTTTGGTGAAACTGAGCTTTCTCGGATTCCTCTTCTTTTTGAACAGCTTGTTGCATTTCGATCGACAAAATTTGAATACCTCAAATCAGCACACAATGTTGTCGGAGGTTTGAAGTATTCACATTTAGGACTTCTAGTCACAATCAGGAGAACAAGTCGAACACTGAATGTTCCTAAAGTTCATGGTTATGGCCAATAGCTTCCAAAAAATACAGGATTCCTTCGACAAATTTTGCTTGCATCACTCGCTTAAAAAATTTGACAAATATCCACGGGTGACTATAAGCGAGCAAAAAGGAGGCCGAAAGAAACATAGCTTCTTTCACGAACAACCATTGATACCTTGAGATGTGCAGTTTTAAAATCACTTACAGATGCATCGTTCCTGACAAACTGAATCCCATGCCCAGGATATATGGGGGAAGAACAGAAATAGCACGTTTCTATCCGCATGTTACCTGAAATAACTTCTATCAGATCCGAGCTATGTACTATTTAATGTTCAGCAGTTCCCGTTCAATTCATGCCCATTTCGGAAACAAGTCCTTTTAAATGTCGAGCTTCTCACGATCAGAAAGCCAAACGAGAAAGCACCTACGTGTGTGTGTTAATTACTGGGAAATCCCATTCCTAAGATCTGATCTGAAGAGCTTACCACAGATTTTCCTGTTTCTGTTCCGTTTGATCTCTGCCTTTGCCACTATTCAAACTGCGGTCTCCAGTAGTCGACGGAAATTTTTGCCGTCCAAATTTCTGCACCGAATCTCGCTTAAATCCCATTTGAAAGGGTTCTTTGGAGAGCGGAACACGATTCTGGCATTTTGTTCAAATTTCGACCGAAGACCACCCATATCGTCTACAAATCGGTGATCGATCCAAGATCACCGATTTGGCTGAAACTTCGTCTAACGGAACGGCCGACGACCACCCGAATCGTTGCTGCCATTCACTGCAGTGATAGTATCAAAATTATCCCTCTTAAACTACATTTAGAGGGTTATCTGAACCACTGATCACGAATCTAATGTCTATTTTCTGAAATTTGGCTGAAGGCCACCCACACTGTTGGTATTCTTAAACAAGGCGATATGGTCGAAAACACAGATTTTTACTCGAACTCCATCTAGAAGGGGTATTCTCCCGGCCGCTAATGTTCCTTTGGTCCGCTTTTCGAATTTCAACCATGGACCACTTATGTCGTCAACCGAGTTTATCCGTACTCAAAATCACACGCTTCGCTAAACGTTCGTCTACAGGGGGTTTATGCACACTGATATTCGCACCTGCATCGCCCGGCTCAGAAGTTTGTGGAGCATTAGTTTGCTCGACGAACGAACACAGCAAAAGGAGCAAAATGAAGGACCACAACGACAGGTCATATAATTTGGATTCAAGGTGCTCAAGAATTCACAAATCCAAAGCGAAAATTCGATGCTATACACGAATAAGAACACACAATGAAATCATTCGAAGGTGAAAATTGTACGGATTGCACGCGGTCCAGAAAAAATAAAGCCTTCGTTGTTGCCAAATATCCACAGCCGAAGTCTTGCACTAGTTTATGGCATGGGCGAAAATCACGGATCAGGCTCTACCCATTCATATGTCTGCATTGTCGCGTGCAACAAGAGATTTTGCAGACTTTCGACATTACCGTGCGCTATACACCAGCCTCCCCGATGCGTTCTGCAACGCACTCCTAGTGTATTCAACGAAGTTCACAGTCCGTAATTTTCTTGTTTGAAAGTTGGTGGGAGATTCTCCGCTCAAAGATAGGTGGGTATAGCTGGGAGTCAAATATTCAACCAGGAGTTGTCAATATTTTATTTTTCCTTTTTTCCCTCAACAGCGGCTCATTTTTGACAGAATGGAAACGAGCAGTGTGCTGTAATCCTTTCTGGAACGTTTTTTTTTTCAGGAGGCTCTTATCTCTACAAGATTCCGTTCGTACTGAAACGATGGCAACGCTGAGGTATGCAGCTCGATTCGTCAATCGTAACCCACGCAATTTAGAAGCGTTCGGTCTCCAACACGCACCAAAGGGTTTTGAGTTGGAGGCAGACAAGGACATTAGGAGCTTTATCTACAAGTGGGTCTTCAGAACTCGATATGAATCTCAGTTGCTATCCTACTCAATTGCCGGCAGTCTGACGTTGTCGTTTGCGTTTCTTTTACAGTAATGAGCATTGCTCGTTGTGCTTCTGAGTATTCAACACGGCAATATTTATGACACTGACACCTACCACTACCCGAAGATAATGCGACGACAATTTTAGCAATGTCGCTTAAGCGCTATTTTCCCATTTGATAAACGTGGGGTCGTACTATTGTCTAGTCTCAACGAAGGCGATTGGAAATTATGTTTCAAAACTTCACTCTGCTGCAGCTTACATTCTCTTGGATGAATGATTACCTATTCAGAGTGGAGCTCGTCCAAGCAAAATCACACCAAGAAGCTCGCCTTACACATTGCACAAATGGTGTAGTTATCAAAGCATCCACGAAGGAAAAAACAATATCGGATCAGTTATACAGGTAGCAGTTATGACCTTTGAATTCATCTTTGAACTTCAACGGAGAAACGTTACCATTGCACTTTTTCATCGCATTTTAGTAATTCGGACACATGCGCGTCAATGAATCTTGCTCGAATTCTCGCGACGAGGTGTCTTCAAGCCGGCATTCACTATGTAATGCCTGATTGTACAGATGAACAGTTGAAGAACAGTAGGCATGTAAGTCGTAGTTCTATCTCTCCATTTCCACCGTTTCCTATTTTTTTGTTGTGGTTCCTCGCTTCCTGTATTTTAGTAATGCTTAGTGCGCAGCTTGCTTGAAATAGTTATTTTAGCAAGCTGAGTTTTTCAATGTGTTGAATAACGACGGCCTCGAAATGAAAGAACCGAAGGCATTGGAACAATTATACGAGACGGATCGCTCAATGACATGGCAGCGATACTCGTCCATGACGACGCGACAGGAAAAGCTCGATGAATTGTAGGATTCTTTGTAACTTCGTACATGCTGGAATCAAGTGTTGCGTTATGGCCAATCTCTATTCCAAAGTTCATTCGAACCACAAATATATATTATGAGTAATCGTGTGCTCATGAATCTGATGATGACCATTTATGGGTTTATCCGGGCTATACCGGTGCTTTACTTCATAATTGTGCTGTTTGAAACGTTTAACCAGGGTCGAAGACTAAGTATTTTGTGCTTCAGCTCAACGTCGAAATTTATCTGACGAACCGTTGTCGGGAGTGTAATGCCGCAACAGTGCACCACGACAGTTGCGCATTACGCTGGCGTAAATACAAGTAGAACGCAAGTAGGAAACTTTCCCGTTAATTTATGCATAACACTTGCAATAATACAGTTTTAATTCTAACACACACGTATCATCAATATTAAACCTGACCGTATGAAGTGTGAAGTTACGTAACCATTTTCGGGCAAAATCTCGACTTCCTCAGATCACCATTGCTTTCATGTTAGCGAATCCGCTTTAGTATACATATCAAGCAGGAGTGTTTCACGGATAAGCTCATAACTGTGTAATATTGGAAGCTAACAGCTCCAGCTCAGAATATTTTCAGCTCCACATTCAACGCAAAACAACAGAGTCAAGAGGAACGAGGATACGCGTGCTGGAGGAAATAATTTACCGCAACGGTCGCTAGATAGATAGATTACATGAGGGAATGTTCTAACGAATCCAAATCAATCACGATCTACCGGTAACTAAACAACAAGAGTAAACTCATGTATGCAGGATGTAGAACAAGATATAAAACTTCTCCTCTTTGTCTAATTACCATGACAATTTAACAGTTTGTACATCTTGTGGTTGCAAGGTGACCGTTGAAACCTCTTTTCCTTCATACAACAGCGTAAGCGAAGCTTCTCGGACGGACCGAATCGACGGAAACAACTTCTTCGGTTCCACCTACAATGTTTACATCGATCAAACTGATGAAGACACTTCATACTTTATTCATGGTTATCCAGTCAACAAAATTCAAACAGATGAAAACACTTATATAACATGTGACTATTGGATTCGGGTAATAGTAACGGTAGTAAAATACCAGATAAACCAAAAAAATGTCTAGCAATAATTTGATCAGTTTGTGAGTTACATTTTTAAAAATTTTAAAAAATGAAAGAAAGTGGTAAAAATGAATTTGGAAAGGCCATGGGCGTGTGGGAAAGAGGGGCAGTCGGAGCACTGTAAATTCTGGTTCGAGGGCATAGGGCACATAAGTGCGGTGTGCATAACAAACAAGTGTATAATAAAACGCGTTAACATGACGTCAGTGGAGAGCTGGCCTAAGACACTACTGCAATCAAGGAGCCTGTTTTCAAGGGTTCCTTTGAACTAGTGCGAACCCTGAGCTGGACTTGCTAGGAGATCCTAGGTTGCTCTAAATCTGGGGATGTTAATAAGTAACGGAATTCATCGCTACACCATCATGGAAGACCTGGGTCCGACTAGCCGTCGTTCTCGTTGGACGTGTATGACCATTAATTAGTTACGGAAACTACTTCTCAAGAATATAGGTTTTTAAAAAGGTGATAGTAAGAGAAAATAAAAAAAGGGAAAAAATAAGGAAAATATATAAGGAAAAAATATGGGACTAATACATATTCACAAGAATTATTGTTAGTAGACTCTGCTGCTGTGTCCAAAATTCCCTGATTGTGTTGACACTTGAAAGCCATATAAAAATGCTCAACAGTGTTGTTATTTTCCACATTCACCTTCTCCTTACAAACAAGGCGAAGAAGCAGGGAAATGCGGGAAATAGCGATATAACTCAACCGCTGCATTCTTTCGATGAAAGTAGAGATATGATATGGTGAACGACAAGTTCTGCCGTTTCACCCGTTAAATTTCGCCCACATTGTCCATCAGAAATCATCAATGTTTAACAAGGTTATTTTGTGAATTTTAAAGTTGTTCGTGTAGTACGCAAGGTCTAGAAATGGCTTGCTGAAAAGAACAACATAGAGAGAAGTAATAACAAACTATATGGAACTGACCGTGTTCTCTTGTAAGCCGCAGTCAGAGTGTAGCTTTAGTTTGGATCTGCAGTCAGTTAGCGGCCGATGTAAAATAAGCGCAGCTTCGTTCAGCGGAGACGCTGTCCCACTTCCACTGTAATCCGTGGGTCCAGCTACTGTTCTATAACAGACCAATAGAACAGTTAGGGATTTTACATTTGTGATAAGCAAAGCACTTATCGTTAGTCAACGAAGCTCACCGAAGATTAACAACATGTATGTCACAAGGAAGACTTTCTGGCATCCCGTAAAACGTGGCACTCTTCAAATTTTCTAAAATGGTAGTTCAGTAGTGTACTTGACGGAAATACGCAAAGCAGGACTCTGGCTTACCACGAGAAATCATTCGAACAGTTGGGTAGTGAATTTCCATACTTTGCGCGAAACCAACCAACGAATGGTATCCGACCCTCTCTTCCAGGTCCCTTCCTGCATTATCATCATCCACGTGGGAGAGTGGTTCAACCAGAAGTCGAAAGTGTGACATAGTTCGATGGTTGTCCAGTACACCCTGAAGTTGAATGAATCAACAATGAAGATCAAACACGAACAGGATACAAAGTAAGGTAGCCGCCGAATACCACCTGCGATAACCCTCGTCCGTCATCTTGATTTAACCTCCTGTCCAACATTACTTCGATTTGACCTGAACAGTACGATTTGAGAATTTCCTTTTCGTCCTCCTTTACCCCTTTACTGAACAGAAGTACGTAACCAGTGAAGTAACCAGTACGGATTGCACTTTCCGAACCGGGTCCTGTACTCCAAACCACACCAACCTGAACGAAGACTAGCGACTCCGAGTGCCTGGGCTCCAAGCAAAGAAAGTCTTGTGGATCTGTCCTCAATGTAGGCTGATGATGGCATCGGATAGAAATGAGCCTGTAGGGGAAGCTTGTCGAGTAGCCTTCGCCGTCTGATAAGCTGGAAAAAATCAGTACGTTCATCCATCTGTCCCCCTGATAAAACATGAGATTTTCCTATGCATAACTGAAATCGCCAGCAGAAGGGCGAAACAAATTAGCTGATAGAATGGAACGGAAGACTATAATTTACGTTCTGTCGCCAACCATTTCTGAGAATTGCGCACATGGGATAAATTGAACGAGTAAAATGATAAATGAGGGCAAAACACATTCCGAGAATGACTCATAACGCACTTTCTACGTTTTCTCACTACAGTTTTTTTTATTGCACAACGTTTTTATCCCGATCAGTTACATGACACGCCACACTTGATAGTCGCCTCGCCTTTCTTCTTTTGGTGCTGTTCCGCTTTGCTGAGGTACCCTGCCATCTTATCCTCGATTGCAGGTTCTTGAGAGCCACTTCCTTGCATGCGACCATCGATCAGTCTTGTGATTGTGACCGTTTTCCCCCATCAGCGGACCTGCCATCTAGGTCTGAAGCTGTTACCTAGACCCTCTTTAGCCATTTCTAAGCTAGGTAACTATTTCTGCCTAGGATGGGATTGAAGTCCGAGATCATGACTCTAGGCTCGTAATCTCTCGGCCATTGCCCCCACTCATCCCCCCCCACACACACACACACGTTTTCTTAAGGGCTTGAAACACTTTTCGCTGCGGCGAGCGGCGGCAGCGGCGGCAATGATGAAAGATTTGGGAATGTCGATCCAGTGGCGTCGCCGGCGACCTCGTGCGATGCCACGTCCGGCTCTCGATGAATCTTGGGATTGTTGTCAGTGTGGAAAGTCCGGTACGTGAATCCAATAGCAAGGACGAGTGTATGGCGGGGACCCAGGAGCTGGGACCGTCCGCCGACATGTGTGGTCTTGACCTACCAGGGCCCACATTCATCATCGTAGTGGACCTCACTAGTCCACTTATAAAGGCCCCTTCAGAGTGCTGCTGCTGACAGCAGCAGCAATGATGAAGGATAGCCCAGCAGCAACGCGGCAGCGCTGCGCAGCAAACCCACAGCAGGGGGGGGGGCTATTCAGAGTGCAGCAGCCGCAGCTAGCAGCCAGCAGCAGCCAGGAGCAGCACGGAATGGTTTCCGTCATTTTTTGCTGCCGCAGCAAATTGATCGGTACGCCACGCCAGACGGGACGTCATTCGTGCTAGAGGACCTAGCACGAATCACCTTAAAATGACGTCAGCACACGGCAAACATCCAAGGAGTGCTGCTGTGGCGTTGCTGCCGATTTCAGCGGCACACCGACAGCAGAGCGGTGGTCCTGGGTGGGAAGGCGCTCCGCCCCCTTTTTGCTGCTGCGGCAGCAACACTCTGCAAAGGCCTTAAGAGGTTAGCCTTTTCTGACCTTTTTTGTTTGCTCGATGGTCATTCAGTTTTCTCTTTTTTGGAGAATTTGATGCTATGTTGAGTGTGTAGTTTCTCAGGTTGAACTCGATTCGTTCCAGGCTCTGAAGAAGGCGAGGACGCCGAAACAATATCCCGAATAAACTGTTATATCAATGTCGTATGCTGGTATGCCGAACGAGGTTAGTTAGGTGGATCAGATTTATTAATGGCCTAACGTTTCGACCTGTTCGTCGTCGTCAGAGGCCTATATCAATCTTGGTTTTGGTTTCAAGTACCGGCTTTCCACACTGCCATCCTTTTATGTTTTTTGAATTTTCTTGACATTTCTCGTTGTTTGTTTTTTCCTTGTTTTTCGTCGTTGTTTGGGTGTATACACACTTTCTGGTGCCTTGAGTGGCGGCGGCGGCAGTTGGTTTGAGGAGCCTTGTCCTTCTACCAGCTGCCGCTGCCGCCGCAGCCCAAGGCACCGAAAAGTGTGCCGAGCCCTTTACACCAATACCCCTCCAAAAATTCTACGTTTTGGTCTCCTCTACAAGTGAACATAGGTGCATGCACGACCGACCAGCTCAACATCTCGACGAAATGACTCTTCGCTCAATAGCTTGATCATTTCTATCAGGATGTGACTGTCATGAGATAATTCAGGAATCCTGAGTTTTTTAAATGCACCTCATCAGTGGAGAGGAATAAAGACAGAAAAAAATGTGAAAAAAATGCGTACGTGGTGGGAATCATTGCCCACAACCTAATGAAACCTTAAGAAAGCCCTAATGAAACCATGAGAAAGTGACGGAACTTTCTTCATAGCCTAATGGATGCCCAGCGCGTGAGACTGAGATATCGTCCAGGAAAGCAATGGAACGTTCTAGATTTCCGCAAGGAATCCAGTTATGAGCAACCGAAATGAGTGTTTTTCGATAAGCATTGACTTCTTGCCATTCACACCGTTCCGTGGGTTTCCGAAACTCTGGTGTGACTCATCGTCAGTCGCGAACATCCAAAGCTGATTAACTCGTCGGCAACGCTTCAACTAGGGAGATCACCGAGCGTGCCCCAAAGATTCTGAACGAGACCTACACAGTTTTGTAGAGCGTCGAGCGGGGATTCCAGCAATGTGGTTTATTCTTGTTGAGCGCCACTGGGCGGTCCAAAAAAGGCGAAAAACCATCTCAGTTGTTGCGTAGGGGCTCAGCAGTTGCGAAGGGGCTACTGGGTGTCACCTGCCGCCAGCAGGGGTGCGGTGGCGCAGCGACTAAGGCAGCGGATTTGCAGGTGACGGTTTGGGGTTCTGATCACCAATGATGCAGTGGCTGTGGACAGTTTTGCCTCGAGCTTTTTCAACTGGAACTGTGCAAAGTTTTGCGATTTGAGCAAGAGTTTGCGTTATAACCGTACCAACAATGAAGCAAAAGATAGGGATTTGGCACAGCGCATTATATGGTGTGCCCATGCTAGGACTCGACGCCGAGACGCGCCCGCCCCTGCTGCTAGCCGGCCAATAGCGCGCTCGCCCCCCCCCCCTCCCCCGTCAATAGTCGAATGTTATTGATAGTTACAACGCCTCTCCCGACCTATTATATTGATGGGCTGCAGGAAGTGAATATAAGAGAACACTTCGCCTACTTTGTTGAGATGGTTATGACGCAAAATTTTGCTCAAATCGCAAAACTTTGCACAGTTCCAGTTGAAAGAGCTCAAGGCAGAATCGCCCACAGCAACTGCACCGATGCGGACCCGAGCCCCGAACCGTCACGTGCAAATCAGCCTCCTTAGCCGCTACGCCACCGCGCCACTGCAAAGGATGGGTGATACCCAGTAGCCCCTTCGCAACAGCTGAGCCCCTACGCAACAACTGAGATGGTTTTCTGCCTTTTTTAGACCACCCAGTGGCGCTCAGCAAAAATGAACTACATTGCTGTAATCGCCGCTCGACGCTCTACAAAACTATGTAGGTCTCGTTCGGAATCTTTGGGGCACGCTCGGTGACCTCCCGAGTAAAGCCTATGGTATACTCCGGCACCCAGCTGCATCGATGTATAAAGGCGAGCCATGCATTTTTACCTCCGCTGTGACGGGCTCGTTGCCGGAGACCATAGGCCTAAAGACCACCTTAGTGCGCGAGAATTCCCACGCTCTGGTCGATTTGCATCCTCTGCACGTCTTCGCATCGCGCGTCGTGCGCACACTAAACAGGTCCTAACGGTGGACACCACGATGCAGTATCGTTTTCTTTCGTCTTTTCGATCGTTCTCTTGGGGTCCGATGGGTGCGTCAGAACTGATAGGGAGGGTTTGGCGCTTGATCGAGCAAATCATGAAGTCATGCATTTCGAGCCACTTTTAGGCCTCTGGAGACGACGGAAGGGTTGAAACGTCAGGCCATAAAGTTTAATCCACTTTACTGACCTCGCTTGGCAAAGAAGCATTACACGATTACAAAAATCAATACACTTGCGAATACGATTCCAGAACTAAAACAGAAAATTAATGGATGTTACACTGACCTGCAATGCGTTCAAATCCGTGAAAACATCGTCCCCGCTTTCAATATTAGTGTTTAGTCGCATAGCTAACTCAAAGTTGCTAGTAGATCTGAACATAATGAATACCTAAGGATCGCCTCACAGTTAAATGCTGAGGAAGGAATTCTTTCTTTTGTTTTTTCTTTCGATCTTTTTTCGCACAGCCATTCGAAAAAAAACCAAATCAGAAAGCGAAGCTATATCCCTGTGTCATATTGGGGTGTAACATGTGCCCAATAATAACTCTGCATATAAAGAAAGGTTCACCACTTATGCCAAACGTTCGTTACTGAATAACTTCAACTGTTCACCACATATGCCAAACGTTCACTACTGAAAAATTTCAACTGAGTGCCAGGCGCTGTAATAAGGCGTTGAAGTGGATACTTATTATTGTTGCGTAGCTGTAGTTGACCTGTGTGCGGCAGGCCGCGATGACCACCCACATCGAAAGTTACCGCGCGCGCCCGAAAATGGGGGAGGGCCGTTTGGGTGTCGAGCAGGGGGTCGGGGCATTGTCTTCGAGTTGTTTTTTAGGACGGTCGTCGTTCTAGACAGTTCCGTGGCCCATTGCCGGGGCCGTCGCCATCGCATCATCCTCATCGCTTAGCTTTGCCTATTGTGACTTTTAACCTATTGTGACTTTTAATATTTTTTTTATCGTGACATAGACATCGTATTGATTTCGTTGTGTTCGTGTTTAGAATAAACTTTTCCTGGAGCACTGTGCCGTACCACGCCGAACAACACCGGTTGGGCCGGGTAGTATCTGTTCAGGTTCTTTCTTTTGGGTCACCTAATTCTCGGGAACATCGAAATTTTAACTTGGGGGCCAAGCCGGTGACCCAAGTGGAACAGCGTGGTAGTAGGTACAGCTCGGGGAAGCGTTTATTCGTGGGGTGTTTCTGTACACCGATTGTCGAGTGCCGCCTGCGGAGCGGTCGTGAGAACTGTGTGTTCATAGTGAAGGGCAGAGTGGAGTAGCCCTATAAGTGACTGTGGACTGCGCGTGCGGCAGAGGCAGGCATTCGGTGAACCGCAGCACTATGGAAGAAGTTGTCGTGAATGGACAGGTTGAGAATGTTGTACAGGATTGTCCTGAATCTGGAGTTGTTGCAGAAACGCGCAGGACGCGAACTAACATGGCGGCCGATGACGAGACGATGGCGATGGAGCTCGAAGAGGAATTTCAGCGTCTATGCGGGCGAGAGGATCAAGCTGAAAGCCTGCAGGTATGTATGCGGGTGGGAAAAGCCATAAGGAATGTGGAAGTGCTAGTGATGGCCGAAGTGGCCAAGTACATGCGTTGTGGGCATCCGGGCCGAGAGGGGATAGAGCAGGTAGGCCGGGAGGCTACAGAGGCTGCGATAGAGGAGCTGGCGCTTCTACGGATGAAGTGTAAGGAAAGCACCGTGATAGGAAAGTGGGTGCAGGTAGTGTTAGAGAGTTTGGAGTGCGACAGTAGAGCAGAAGGTGTGGAGCAGCTAGCAGAGTTGTTAGAGATTAGGGAGGAGGTAAGGAGGTTGAGTGGTGAGCGGGGAATGGGTGAGCACGAGTTTCTGCGAAGGTGTGAAGGCGTCTTCAGAGAAAATGAGTCTTTGCAGGAAACGCTGCGGGCCCAGCTCGAAGAGTTGTCGGAGCTTCGGGAATTGAAGAGTCGTTTCGCGGCACAAGAACGCGAACTGCAGCAAATGCGTCGAAAATTGGACAGCGAGGCGCCTGAGGCGTCGGGTAAGCACCGAAGCATTGATGTGCTAAATGTGCTACGGCCGGAGAAGAAAGTTGTGTACGAAGCAGATCTGTTGCAGAACGGTATCAGTACCGCAGCCCAGCGACAGACGACAATGGAACTGGAGGGAAGCAGCAGACAAAGGAAGGACGGGATCAGCACAGGTGAGTCGATGTCTGCGAGGAATACTGGAATGAGTGCGAGAGAGGCAAGCGTGAGCGGGCTAGAAAGGGATAGTCAGATGGTTCATTACCTCAAGTACTTGGCCCTTCCGGAGGTGCGACCCTTTAGTGGGGAGGACCCAGGCTATAGTTTCGGCGCTTTCCTAGAGAGTTTCGCCTTGAAATACCCGAGAAGCGCATGGTCGGACAGGGAACTGTGCGCGTTGTTCAGAGCGAAACTCACAGGCAAAGCAAAAACCCAATACGAGGCGTTGCCGCTGGCAGTGCGCGAAGGCTGTTTTGAGACGCAGGCTGACGCTCTGCGTAGGGAATGTAGAGCCGAGCTAAGGAGCCATAAGATTCTAGCCTTAGGGGAACTGCGAAGGCTACGTAAAAAGGAGGGGCAGTCTGTGGCAGATTTCTGTCTAGAGTTGGAGCGGCTGACGCGCCAGGCACATCCGCATTTGGATGAAGCAGCTCTAGTCACGGAGAGAGCCCAGCTGTTGTACGATCAGCTTGCCCATTGGAGCGACTCATATCATTTGTTGGAAGCATTAGAATATGAGGAGCACGCGTACGATAAACTGAAGCAGACTGCACTAAGGATCGAGCGGCGTAACTGGACGCTGCGCAACACAGGGGTGTCGACCCGGACCGGAGGGGAAAACAATGCTGAGCGGGGCCGATCCAAGTCCGGGGTTCCGGAGGTTCAAGCAGGTACCCCAAAGGATACGAACGAAGGAACGGGGAGGTTTGGAACGCGGAAGCGACCGCAGCTGTGCTACATTTGCCACGAGCCTGGGCATCTCGCGAAGGACTGCACGGCAAGGGGACAGAAATTGGGTAGCACTGAGCGGCAGCCAGCTACTTCCCTGTCCGCACGATTGGCACAATTAGCATGTAATAAAATAGAAGTGGATGATTCAGAGGGGGTAACGTGTCCGCTGGTGGGGCGGAAGCATACCACAACCGTAGAGGCATTTGGCAGGAAGTGGACGGGCCTTTTGGACACAGGATCGGAGGTGTCTCTTTTACCTGCTGCAGTATTGCTGGCGGCTAAGAACGATGGGTTAGACATCGACCGGGAGGTCACAGAACATCGAATGGACCATTCGGTGCGGGTGTGCGACGCGTCAGGCGGGGTTATGAGTTTTGTTGCCGTCGTTGAGGTTAAACTTAAAGAAGGCACCAACCCACCGCGAGAGGTAGTAGCGAATATGTACGTTACCAAGGATATGAACGACATTATCATACTGGGTACCAATGTGCTGCCAGCGCTAGGATATGAGCTATGTAGGCAAAGCTCCGGTGATTGGAAGAGGGGAAAACGAGGGATAGGACAGGGAGTTGGTGCGCGACAAGGTCAACTGAGGGAATACCAGCCCGGGGTCGCGTATGTGGCACAGCGGATGTACGTCGCGCCTGGGGCAACGAGCTGGGTGAGGTTGCGCGGCAGTGAGGAGAGGGCGGATTGTTTCCTAACATCATGCCATGAGCTGATACATTCTGGAGTATGTAGGGTGGGAATCGACGGAATTGTCGAGATACCCGTGGTAAATAGAGGTCCGGAACCCGCAGTTTTCCGAGTAGGCGAGGCGGTCGGAAGATGGGAGGAGGAAAAGGAAGATTGGAATGAAGTTACACGGGGCAAGGTGCCACCCGACTTGCTGGGGTTACCACCGAACGGTGAAAATGAGGATAGGCTGGCTGCTCTAAAGGGGATACTGACGGAAAATCGGGAAGATAAGGTAATGCCTGAGGAGCTGTGGCGAGTATTGGAGGAAAGTCACAATGTGTTCGCCATGAACGACTGGGAGCTCACGCAAACTAACCTAGTAACGCACGAGATTGATACGGGGGGGACAGCGCCGATTAGACAGAGGACAAGACCCGTGCCGATTGGTGCTAGGACGGAGTTGAAAGCTATTCTTAAGGGTCTGCTTGAGCGAGGTATAATAGAGCGGTCCCATTCCCCTTGGGCGTCTCCAGTCGTGCTGGTAAGGAAGAAGGACGGCACTCTGAGATTGTGTGTGGACTACCGGGAGTTGAATAAAAATATCCGCCAGGACGCATACCCGCTTCCCACCGTGGACGCTATGTTGCAAAGTTTGCAAGGGAAACGGGTGTTCACCAGCCTCGACCTGTGTTCAGGTTATTGGCAAATTCCTTTGTCGGCCGATGCAAAGGCGAAGAGCGCGTTCACGACATCCGAGGGGCTGTTCGAGTTCACTGTTTTACCGTTCGGTTTGAGCACCTCTCCCGCGGAGTTCCAAAGATTAATGGATGGAGTGCTAGGCGAACGAAAGGGGCAGGAGGTGTTCGTCTACATAGACGACATTCTGGTAGCTACTGAGTCCGAGCAACGTCATTATGAGGTGCTTCGAGAGGTGTTGCAGGCGCTGGGGAAGGCCAATTTAAAGCTATAACCCCAAAAGTGCACGTTCCTTGAGAGGGAAATCGCTTTCCTAGGCCATCGGGTGGACGGACAAGGAGTGCGGGTGGATCCGGATAAGGTGGAGAAGATTCAGAGGTACCCAAGACCAACGAAACTTGCCGAAATGCGCACATTCTTGGGGATGTGCGGGTACTATAGGAAATTTATATGGAATTTCGCGAAGATTGCACGGCCGCTATTTGACCTCACCAGCCAGAAGGTATCCTGGAAATGGGGGGAGGAACAGGAGGAGGCGTTCAACAGGTTGCGAGCCGCGTTGACGACAACCCCGGTGCTGGTCCAGCCGGATGCGGAGGGGGCAAGGAGTGGTAGGCGGCCCTTCGTCATCTATACCGATGCGTCGCAAAGGGGGATTGGAGCCGTTCTGTGTCAAGAGGGGGAGGATACATTATTGCATCCTCTGTACTTCGCATCGAGGAGCCTGACCAAGGCCGAGCGGAATTATCATGTAACAGACGCAGAAGCGCTCGCCGTGGTGTTCGCCCTGAGAAAGTTTCACTTTTTCGTGTATGGTATGGAAGTGATCATAAGAACGGATCATCTCCCTCTGACGGCACTTTTTAAGAGGACAAACATATCGGCGCGGGTGCTACGGTGGGCGCTGGAGATACAGCAGTATCGAGTGAAGATAGAGTACGTAAAAGGGAAGGCGAATCCTGTGGCTGACGCGCTATCGCGAGGAATTCCCTGTGGGGTTGAGGAGGAGGTTGCAAAGGATGAAGAGAGTGACCGAGTGGTGTGTGCTGTTTCAGTGGGTACAGAGACGGAGTGGCTGGCGGAGCTAGCGGTGGATAGGGAGTATAGCAACATTGTGCAATGGGTGCGTCAAGGCGACGTGGACCGAGAAGTGCGGCTACCCAGGATGAGTCGCCGATTGAAGGTTGCTGATTTCGTGCTGGAAGACGGAATACTTAAGGTGATTAAGGAAGACGGCGAAACAGTAGCGGTGGTCCCCAAGTCAAGGAGGAGACAGGTTTTCGACGAGGCCCATCGAGGGAATTTGGCCGGGCATTTCGCTGCGAGGAAGATTACACGTCTGTTGCGTAAGCGAGTGTTCTGGGAGGGCATGGACCAGGACATCGCCAAATGGGTTAGGGAGTGTCGAGAGTGTTTCTTGACGAACCCCCGCCAAGCGCTGCGCCCTGGTCTGAGACCCATGATGGCCACCAAACCGTTCGAACTAGTGTGCGTCGACCTTTTGGAGATGGGGTTGAGTGCATCGGGGATGAAGTACGTGGTGGTTCTGGTAGATCACTTTACGAAGTGGCTAGGGGCGTATGCGATCCCAAATAAAAGCGCCGCAGAAGTAGCTACCGTCATATACCAGAGGTGGATCTGCGAGAATGGGAGGTGGCCCAGGCGACTCCATTCGGATCAAGGGACGGAGTTTCTCAATAAGACAATGGAGGAATTGGCGAAGGTAGCGGGAATCGAGACCACGACCACAAGGGGGTATGACTCTCGTGCTAATGGACTATGTGAAAGAGCTATTGGTACTCTCCAGAGAATCTTGAAGAAAAAAACAGACTTTCCAGACTATTGGGATAGTTGGCTGCCTAACGCGGTGTATGCCTATAATGTTACGCCACATGAAGGAACAGGCGAGAGCCCTTTCTTCCTAGTGCACGGATTTGACCCCTATATCCCATCGAGAGTGATTCCGGAGGGAATCGTGGCAGCGTATCCCGTTGATCTAGACGATTATAAGACGGAGTTGCTCCGAGGATTCCGGTTGATTAGCGAGGAGGTCCAGAGACATGCGGAAAAATACCGGGAGGATATGAAAAGATGTTTTGATAATAAGCACGGCGTGGACCAGCGTAGACTGCCAAGGGTGGGAGCGCGAGTGTTTATGAAACTGCTCAGGGAGCGTGCGCGGAGTAAACACCCGAAATTAGCGGTGGACTGGGACGGTCCTTTCCGGGTATTGGAAACTAGTGAAAACTCTGCGCTAATAACTCGGATTGGAAAGGAGGAAGAACCCTTGCGAATACAAATGGACTTATTGAGGGTGTGCCCAGAGGAACTTAGTAACGACCCAGTAAAGGTAATTTCGAGGAGGAAGCGAAGGGGGAGAAGATGTGTGCAAGAAGTCAGAGCTGCAATGGTTAGAGAAAATTGGACTGAAGGCTGCTATTTCAGCGACACACTACAGAGTGACGGAATGCAGGATTCATACAAACGCCGGGAAGATGGAAGGATGGAGGAGCTGCAAGCAAGAGACACAGAACTTGGTGGCAGTCAGTGCCGCATGATCATAGTGATTCCCGCGGTCCTTCGTGCGTTAAAACGGATCAGAGGCTTTGAGTCGACGGAAATGTTCTTCTACCGAAGCTTTAGAGATATACATATGGGAAAGGCCGCGCTGTTTGTCAACCAGGCGGACTGTGTCATCGTCGTTTTACCTCCTGAAGAAGCGGGCGCCGGCTCATGGACCGCACTCGTAGAGGCAGTGAGCGTGTGGCTCGCAGGGGGTCGCAAGATCTGCCTTGTGGCGGGCCCCAGGACCGGCGATGACAACGCATGGTTCGCTGTAACCAGGAGGACAAGGGAATGCATGGAGGCTCATGTCCTGCCACAACACAAGATGAAGATTATAGATAGTATGCCGGCTCGCCCCGACGACGTGGATATCCATGCTCCATGGTATGAGACCGGCGTCATTGGTGATGGTGCGAAGACGATCCAAGAATGGCAGGCCCGCATTTTCTACCGTGCGCTGAGGAGACAGCTCTCGCCGCATGTGCGGTTGGAAGCGCTACCCGACAAATGCCGTCGAGAAGGTGGTCGTTGTCCTCATGCTGGGGAGGTGAGAAAAGATTTCCGAAACACGCGACACTCTGGATGGCGACGGCACGGTGTAAGGCGGGGTAGCTGGTGAGGAAAGAGGGAAATTCAGATTCGGTTGTGGAGGCTGGTGATAGTAATTGTTTATTGTGTTAATAGTAATGACCGCTAGTGTTTGGTTTTAGGGTTAGACCGAGTGGAACGGTCTGAGCGTGGGGGAGGCATGTTGCGTAGCTGTAGTTGACCTGTGTGCGGCAGGCCGCGATGACCACCCACATCGAAAGTTACCGCGCGCGCCCGAAAATGGGGGAGGGCCGTTTGGGTGTCGAGCAGGGGGTCGGGGCATTGTCTTCGAGTTGTTTTTTAGGACGGTCGTCGTTCTAGACAGTTCCGTGGCCCATTGCCGGGGCCGTCGCCATCGCATCATCCTCATCGCTTAGCTTTGCCTATTGTGACTTTTAACCTATTGTGACTTTTAATATTTTTTTTATCGTGACATAGACATCGTATTGATTTCGTTGTGTTCGTGTTTAGAATAAACTTTTCCTGGAGCACTGTGCCGTACCACGCCGAACAACACCGGTTGGGCCGGGTAGTATCTGTTCAGGTTCTTTCTTTTGGGTCACCTAATTCTCGGGAACATCGAAATTTTAACTTTATTCCTCAAACAATATTTCCCAAGTGTTTCCAGTAAGTTCGCGTGAAGCAGACGAGATGCGGCTACTAGTGAGCTAGTTTATCGGATCGTTAACGTGAACTTTGTTTTGTCTAGTATAATTTTGGGGGCATTATTCAACTTAACTTATTCAACTTACTACTCAGAGCACCGCAGTGCTCACAATAAGCTTTTTTGAACTGATTTTCTCCAAACTCCGTCCAAGAGAAGGTACTGTTCACGATTCTGGTATGTTTTTCAACAAGGGCGTTGTAGTCGGGACCACCCGATTCCACTAAAACTTCGTCCGGGAGTTATCGGACACGTTGGTTTAGAAATGATATCCAGCTTTTAACTACAAGTAGCTACAGGTAAATAACGGCCTTGAGTCGGTATGACTGTTTCAATTACTTCATATTGACTCGTTTGTGTTGAGTCCGTCACGGTTGGATGTACATATATTTGTTTCTGTTATTGTGTATTTTATTTCTGAAAAAGTTTGTATGTCTTAAGCTGTTACTCCGAAGTCAACCTTCCTCACAGTGGAGCTCCGGAGTTGATTACTTCGTTGAGTTGTGTATGTTATCTGAGTCCAAAACCGACTCTCTCGTCCGCAAAGGGAAAAAGAATCCCCTACATACCGCTGTCGTGGCATCCGAAGGGCCGTGAACATGGCAGTTGTCTGGGAAGAGGACGACATTGACCTCCACAGGAGTTGCCCCGCAAGTGAATGAATTCATGCCTCTTATCTATTCTACTCTATACAGTGAAGAGAAAGCGAATGCGCTGCCGTGATTTTAGGGTACTGACCAACGTCGAGCACTTTACCTTTCACACTAAATTGCGAATTCATCGAAATCTTGGTTTCCCTAAACGGACACTTGCCACTTAAAATCTTGCAAGTCGATGTCTCACTGCAAGCCTTGTACACTCTAGCTGACACATACTACTACAGGTGTAAATATGATGGATGAATATAAATGAAACCATTTTGGAAGGTTTGAAGCAAAAACAAGATACAGGAATATTTTAAACTCACCGTATGTCAACTTCGTTGGTTATAAGCACGGAAGGAGATCCTTCAGGCAGCGAATACACTTGTAGTATCTTCAACTCCGACGGTCCAACAACGTAGACCCTTTTCATAAGAGGCCCATCAACTACCTAAGTGACACGATGAGGAGTAACTCAACGTCGTTAACTGCAACGTAGCCCTTAGAGGATTTCGCTGCAAAAATTTTACGCACAACGAAGTTACTATTTCTTTGGCGGAACTCCTTAGCTTGTCCATCTGGAAGGAATAGATAGGCACCAGAAAGATTATCTCCTCCGGAATTCTTAACTAAATTGAAAAAATATGACTGATAGCCGATAGTCAACTTCACAACACAAGACAACAACTGGAATGAAAATGGAACAAAAAATACGGGAAACTCACTCATTCCTGGACTACGAACACCGTAATGAACAAACTTCACTTCCACATCGATTTCCTTATGACCGTTAGGTGTTACACTCTGAAGTGAGAATCTTTGTGAGCAGGGAACAAATCGAAGCAATGAATAGACATACCTTTAAAAAGCCATTCAAACTACTGAACGTTGCTTCCACTTCCGAATTTTTCAGCGTTAAAGTGTCGCCTCGAATTTGCTCAGCCTTGAATTCTCTGAAACGAATCCCTTAATAAAGAAAGGACGCCGGAGGAAACGAAGGAACCAATCGAATCTCGCAAGGGATGATAGTGAGCATTCCACAATGATTGACATACATCGACCAACGTCGACCACTTTACCTTTCACACTAAACTGCGAATTCATCGAAATGCATACGTATATGCATACATACACACTCATAAACGAGAGCTGGGCTCGGATCTACCGCAGTGAAATTGAAGTTTCATTAACGGCTACTGAAATCCAGACATTCTACTTTTCAGGCTCCAGCAAATATGAAGTACAGCTTTTATGAACTACGTTCAAACGTCGCCTAAAAAGACTACCCGCGGAGCAGACCTAACATTGGCTTTCAGAATTTTAGCTGATTATGGCATATCCTACTACTACTATGTATGAGTGAGTCGTTGTGCCGGCTCAGGATTACTCCTTTCGCTCAACCGCCATCGTCATCTGCTTTTTTTAGTCACAGGCAACTATGTATGTTGCGGAGGGTACGAGTATGGGAACTCCACGTGATTAGGATCACTGACTTCGAACAAGCTTCATCTGTGAGAATATTTGGAGCGCTGACAATGAATCTGAAGAAACCAGTGATAAAAATCATCTCCAATTACGCATAACCTCCACAACATGCGCTCTTCAGTAGTCATTAGGAATGCAGGATTTTTGTGCTTAACCAGGCCCAGGTAGTCTTCCTAAGTGGAGTTTGGAATTAGCAAAATTTACAAAATTCTTGAAGCGTTCTGTATTCGAAATCATAAATCATCAGTAGGAGTAAGACACCAATATCGTCGAAAATTGTCTAACATTCGAAGAATTCGACTCCCATCTCAAAAATGATTCATCCGCTAAAAACTGAGAAACCTCACTTGACTGTGACGCCAGCGTTAGCAGATATGGTTGCAAAAGACGGCCTGCTATCAACTGAAGACTCCACGACTTCATAGATGCTAACGCCGAACGGTTTTAACGTGTCAATGAAACAGACCTGAAATAAAAACACCTTGATCAGAAAACACAGTTCTGCCTCACAACAATTATATAGGTGTAAATAAGCGATAAGACGCAGAAGTAGGACTACATTTGACTCGAGGTAAAGGAGGAAGAAAAAATGGAAAAATTAGTTCTGCAAGAAGAGACTGCGCACGTTGGCCACTGTAGAATGAGTGTAGCCGGCGAGCACGGATCACCTCGCGCCACTCCGAGATGGTGATCACGATTCTTGGGAAAGGCCCCTCTTCTTCTCAAACTTCAAGCTTGAGTGTAGGTGGAGCTTCAACATGAGTGACCGGAGGTTAGAAAGTAATACTGTCAAAGAATATCAAACATACGCAGAAGAATGAAAGCTGATGTTATTGATAAGTCAAAATAGAAGAGAATAGGTTGACAACTTCAACAATGAGCAAAATTGGGACCTATTTACCGTGATTACGGCACGCGACGAGACATACGGTTGCAAGACGGCACATACACCTCTAGTTCGACTCTTAACCACTGTCGCACCGCGGGTACAGTAAACGAGCGTTCAGACTATAAGCAAAACTATGCAACAGACCTCGTAAATATCCATGGCCGCCAAAGTGAGATTGTTTAGACGGAAAATGGGTGAAATCTGTTGCCGAATCTGAAAGATAAACGGATGAAAGGGAAAGAGATAACAGACAGGATGGGCGGAAAAAGCGAAATGTCGATGACACCATTAGAATCAGGTATCAGGGATGTTGTGCTGTGGTGCCTGATCTGGTGCAGAATATGGAGAAATATGGAGAACCGCTTTTACGTACCATGCTAATACAAACATAATCGCGCCCTTCGAAAAACAGGTGGAAATTCGAGTCGTACAATAGGCAGGACACCAACCCGGCGAATTACCAGCCCGCCAGATTGCTTCATAACTTCGCCATTGCAGCAGCATATTTTCAACATTCTGCACTCTGAGGGATGCTGCTATAGCTAACTCCAATATGTCCTTAGCTATTCTCATATTGTATTCCTTTCTCACTCTCATGCACTTCTCGAATTCGAAGCAAGTTGAATCAATCAATCAATCAATCAACTCTTTCATTTTCTCTCCCATGGTGATTCAGCCTGCTTCGAGGAAAAACATTCTTTATCTGCGCACCCATCAAGGGTACACCTCCTCAGCTTAACCACAACAACGCTCTGTCATTCACTGGAACCGAACGGTCCGAGGCAGCGGCCTCCTCATTTAACACATTGACGACAATCGCTGTGTTGCGCTGGACGCGCAGTGGGACACGCGCTCGCGCCCGCGCGTTATGTTATGAGCCACCGGTGGCTCATAATGTCCCACGCGGACGGACACGCATGAGCCACCGGTGGCTCATATTGTCGTCAAAGTGTTAAACTGTTGCCATTTGTTAGCTCCATTCGCACGTGAATATGTCTTCATCCCTCCACCTTACCATTATCCGCATTCATTCATCTGAGCTTTACCTTTTAGCTTTAATTTAGCCGCATGCCAAACATATTCTCATTCACTCGCATTCACTCGCAGTTAAACTTCATTTACTCCCAACAATACTCACTTGTGCTAGAATTGCCTTATTCTCTACGAATTATATACTCATCGTACTCACTTATCAGTGCGCTTATTACCGTATCTCATTTTAGCAGAATTATCGCATTTGATGCTTAATCGCATAATCGCATATATTTAGTTGTAATTAACTTATGTATTATAGTTTGAATAAAGTTTTTTTAGAGTTCCGGCGAGAGGCCCGTCTTGAGAAGCCCGCCGATGGACACAGGCCCTAGAAGGTGTGGGCATAGCCTGCTCGATGCAAGAAGGAAACATCGAGAGGTAGGCAGGCTAGTCTGAAGATGCCAGGTGTCGGCATGTTGTCAGGTTGCTCGAACAAGTGTGCTGGCGCTCTGGAGCATCGCGAAGTGGGTCTGTGTGACACACTGAGGCAAAAAAGCCATGCCGTGCAAGAACAGCAAAAATGGCAACGATTCCAGCGTCAGGCCCAGGTTGACAGGCCGGCTGATGGTCAAACCTTGTCACAGAAATATGATTGAAAGTTGCCAAGGTAATCGAGTGACTGCTAGGACGTTACCCAGAAGTGGCGCGTAGGATCCCCGCCCGAATTCTGTGGACAGTAAGCGAGGGCTACCGAGGAACGGACGACCTCGGCTAAAGAAGCTAGTTCGAGTAGGGACGCTCAACGTAGGGACGCTGAGTGGAAAGTCCAGAGAGCTTGCTGATCTGATGAAAAGAAAGAACATCCATATCATGTGCCTGCAGGAAACTCGATGGAAGGGAGAGAAGGCCAAGGAGATTGGAGATGGAGTCAAACTCTTCTACAAGGGTGAAGACAGCAGAAAGAACGGCGTAGGCATAGCGGTCTCGGAGTCTATCAAAGATTCGGTGTCCGCTGTTCGAAGGGTCAGCGATAGAATTATGTCCTTGAGAATGGAAACGAAGGAGGGGTGCTGGACAATAATATCAGTTTACGCACCTCAGGCCGGCTGCCCTGAGAAGGATAAGGATGAGTTCTACGTGGCACTGGATGACGTTATCAGATCAGTCCCTGATGACGATTTCCTCACCATTGCCGGAGATCTGAATGGTCATGTAGGGACCGACCGTAGAGGAATGGAGAGGGTGAATGGAGGAAGAGGAGTTGGTGCCAAAAATGAAGAGGGTGAACGAATTCTGGACTTGGCTGTCGCCCACGACCTGGCAATCTGCAGCACGTTCTTCGCCAAGAGAGAGAGAGCCAGAAGATGACCTACTGCAGCGGAGGTCGTAGAACGGAAGTTGACCACATCTTGGTGCGAAGGCAGGATCTGAAAGCAGTAAAGGACGTAAAGGTGCTGCCCGGCGAAGATGCCGCAACGCAACATAGGCCGCTGGTTGCAGACCTGAGTGTTCTGCTACCTCCTAAGATGAAGGAGAGGGCTGAGCCCAAAATCCGTTGGTGGGAACTGAAAGGTCCTGTGAAGAGCGAGCTAAAGAGGAAAGTGTTAGCCACTGGTCTTCCGAACCCGGAGGGGCCAGCTAACGAGACATGGCGACAGGCGGCACAAACCATCCTGCAGTGTGCTAGCGAAATACTTTGTAAAACCAAGGGCGGACAGAAGGGAGACAAGGCTGCCTGGTTCAGGAATGACGAAGTTCAGAAGGCGGTGAGAGAAAAGAAGGACGCGTTCAAAAAGTGGCAGACGTCTAGATCACCGGAAGATCTTGCCAAATACAGGGAGAATAAAAGACGTGCGAAGGCGGCGGTGTCGCAGGCGAAAAATGCAGAGATGGACAGCCTGTACGAGAAACTGGAACAACCACAGGCTGAAAAATTCGCCATCCGCTCAGCAAAAGCACGACATCGGGCAGGATTGGACGTTAGAGTAGCGATTGCCGTGAAGAGCGCTGATGGAACCGTGCTAAGAGCGCCAGCCGAAGTTAAGGCCAGGTGGGAGGAGTATTTCGAAGGCCTTCTGAATGAAGAGTTTCCTCGAGAAAGTGTCCTTGAAACGGAGCCGGTGGAAGGGCCCATAGAGCTTTGGACGGAGGAAGAGGTGCAGAGTGCTCTGAAGAACATGAAGGTTGGCAAGGCAGTTGGACCAGACGGAGTGCCTCTAGAGATATGGAAGGTGCTAGAAAGGTATGGGATAAGTTGGCTAACGAGATTCCTGAACAAGATCACAGCTGAGGGTAAGATGCCTGAGGCTTGGAGGGACAGCATCATCGTACCGATCTTCAAGCAGAAGGGCGATGCGATGGAATGCTTGAACTACAGGGGAATCAAATTAATATCCCATACCATGAAGGTTTCCGAGAGGATGGTGGATAGCAGGCTTAGAAAAATGGTCTCCATCTCACAGGAGCAATTCGGTTTTATGCCGGGTAAATCTACTGTGGATGCGATCTTCATTGCCAGGCAGGTAATGGAGAAATACCGAGAGAAACGCAAAACCTGCTACTTGGCATTCCTAGACCTGGAGAAGGCGTACGACAGGCTACCTCGAGAAGTGCTTTGGAGATCCCTGCGGGAACGAGAGGTGCCTGAGTACTTGATCCAAATAATAAGGGATATGTATGCCGGATCTAGAGCAAGAGTACGCACCCCGCACGGAAACACAAAGAAGATAGATATCGCGGTCGGTGTGCACCAAGGATCAGCACTGAGCCCGTTCCTCTTCATCCTGACGCTTGATGGCATGGTCAGTCACCTGGTGAAAGATCCACTCAAGACCATCCTCTATGCGGATGACATAGCCCTGATAGCGGATAGTAGAGAAGGACTGCAGGGTAGCGCTCAAGAATGGCAGAAGGCCTTAGCCAAAAATGGGCTCCGGCTGAACGTCAGGAAGACCAAATTTCTCAGCTCGGAGGGAGGCTCAGAACCAATGGTCGACTGCTATCGAGAAGCCATAGAGAGAGTGGACCACTTTCGCTACCTCGGGACTGAGCTTTCAAAGGATGGTACCTTAGATCATGCAGTGAAAGAAAGGATAAATGCAGCCTGGGTAAAGTGGAGAGAAACCACTGGAATTCTCTGTGACAGAAGGTGCTCGAGGGTGCTCAAAGGAAAAATATACCGGGCAGTTGTAAGACCTGCGCTGCTCTACAGCAGTGAGTGTTGGCCCGTGACGAAGACCCACGAGAGACAAGTACATTCTGCAGATGAGAATGCTCAGGTGGGCATGCGGATGGACAAGGCAGGATAGGGTACGGAACGAGAACGTGAGAGCGGTTATGGGAACAGCTCCGGTGCACCTTAAGATGTGAGAGCAGAGGCTGAGGTGGTATGGTCATATTATGAGAAGATCTGGTGACCATCCACTACGAAAAGCACTGGAGTTTCAAGCTCCTGGTAAGCGGCCACGCGGCGCCCCTAAGAAGAGGTGGAGCGACGTGATCAAGAACGACCTTAAGGAAGTCAGAGCTACGCTCCAAGACGCCCAAGACAGAAGTAGATAGCGACTCTTAACAAGAACAGCGGACCCCGCGACGGCGCGGGACTAAACGCTTAGGAGAAGAAGAAGAAGTTTGAATGAAGTTTAATTACCCAAGTTTGAGGTTTGACGTCAAAGCGTACGGAGGCTCATATTTCATCGAAATTGCGTTTGAGCTCCTTCGAAGGTCAACCCGCGTGGCAGCTCGACTGGGATAAAGGCGAGCAGAGTCCAAGGATCGAGGGACAACTTCTCCGAGGAGTCTTCCAAGTCGAAGGATCAAGGGACCACTGTTCCAAGGACTGTTCCTAATCGAAGGAGCTACTACACCCCACCAACCGCGATAGCTGCTGGATATGAGGAAAGTAGGGGTTTGAACGACCTCTTGCATTCTTTGGCCAAGATGTTCGAAGCATTCAAAGACCGATCAGCCAACTTGGGGGGGACTGGGGGGGGTAAGTCGAATTTGTAAGGAGGGCTCAGAGGCTGACTGAGGCCGCGAGGCCGAACCGTGAGCAACATGTGTGCTGAAACAGCACGAGTAATAAAAACACGGTACCCACTTTCACCCTGAATTCATCCCAACCGAATGGGTGTGACGCACTCATATACCCTCAAACGAGAAAAAAATTTAACTTAGATGACCCTAATGGATATTACTCATACTGGGCGGACTCGCAGAAAGGCCCGCATGTCTACAGCAGACGTACCTTCCGTGGTTACTCCCACATAGTACAGGAGTCTTCTGTATATCTCATGTCCTTCGGCTGGCCTTTATCACTAGCTCAACGGATCCGCGAGACTATCAAAATACTCCTCAAAATCATCTGTACTACTTCCTCGCAAATCTTAAACTCAGGAGCTCACTTTAATACAGCATGATGCTTCGGTACATGCCAGCAGTTTAACCACCCCATTGGTCAATTTCAAGAACATATAGCCAGCTTGTTCAGCAGACTCGAGGACATCCGGAGAATTATTGTACACCAAATATATGGGAACGGAAGACGATTCGTCAATGTGGAGGAACTACGAAGGCCGATCAATAAAGCGTGAGACATTTTGAACCCTGACATCGTGAAGAACTTGGAGTAAGATACAGTAGTTCGCGACAAGACACGTCACCTTGCATTTTTGGGTGCAGATCGCTGAAACCAAAAGAAATTTTTATTCCGAACGGCAGTTTTAATAACGCATATGGAAAATACACTAATGTGTGCTCTTGTTGGAAATTCTAGGTTTTTAAATAATTTCAAATTCATTTTCATATGCATTTCCAAACGAATGTATCTTAGGAACCACAGAGGTTCTGCTTGTCCAGTAGTGATATTCTGATAGAGCATGATTAGCTTGTTCTTATAGGCTATGAATTTTAGTCTCAAGTCATCAGCAAACCATAGATTGTTTGTGTGAATTTTTAACGGTCGAAAAATGGTGAAATCTTGGGACAATCATCCATATAAAATTTCATATGTATATTACTAACTAGGTAATGAAATTTCATCAAATTTGGATTTGTCATAGAGTAAAATTTTTCTTTTTCTCGCATATTTAAATTTGAACAATAGCCGTCCAGTAACAGAGAAAATAGCTCTTGAAATCGTATCTGCACAAACGGGGCCGTTTCAAGAATACCCGGGTCATTTGACTCCAGATCTCTCTAGTGTATAGTACGTTCCTTGCTTATTAGGACCTTAACTGCTAGCAAAATAATTCCCATTCTTGTGCAGAAAATCATCCGTTGCTGTATGGATTACCATTCCCGCCACTGTACCCTACGCGGGTTACTGCCGTCTTTTCTCTCGGTCTAATTAGAAGACGATTTTCTGCACAAGTGTGAATTATTCTGCTACCTGTTAGGGACCTAACCGACAACAAATCTACTACGCACTAGAGAAATCTTTAGTCAAATGCCCAATGGGTATTCTAAAAACAGCCGTTCATGTAAATGCAAATTCAAGAGCTATTTTCTCTGTAATCAGACGGCTATTCTTGGAACTTATACATGCATTAAAAGGAAGATACTCTTATGCTATCACATATCCAAATTTGATGCAATTTGACTAGTTAGTTAACTAGTTAGTAACACATTTTATATGAAAGATTGTCCCAAGATTTCACCATTTTTGGCCATGGAAAACTTCACACAAAAAATCTATGGTTTGTTAATGGCTTGAAACTAAAATCCACAGCCTATAAGAACAAGCTAATCATGCTCTATCAGAATATCACTACTAGCAGAGGCTCAGTGGTTCCTAAGACACATTCGTGTGAAAATGCATTTAAAAGTGAGTTAAAATTCCTTTAAAAAAACCTACAATCTCCAACAAGGGCACATATAAGTGTATTTTCAACTAGAGTTATCAAAACTGACAACTGTAATAAAATTCCTTTTGGTTTCAGCGATCTGCACCCAAAAATACAAGGTAACATATCTTCTCGCAAAGTACTGTATGCCGGAGGGTTTCGGACTTGTCTCTATTTACGATGGCCGGTTGATTATTAAATTGTGACATTTTCTTTTTGCTGATTGCTGACTGTAATGTGGTGGAATCATCTCCGTAGCTAACTTATATACTTGATACAGTAGAAGACCAATACTACTTGTATTTTGCAGAAGTATTGCATTCACGAGAGATCTCTTATTCTTTCCAGATATGATTTTCGCCCACGGCTAGTTTGGTAGAAGGTGATCTACTCATTTACTAAAAGGTAATAGAAAAATCAGGATCCAAGCATGTTCTCATCATTCTGATACGTGCTGTAGTATATAGCCAATTAGCTAAACTGACCTCTCTGTTGTCTAGCGGCCTTACGGCAGCTTTGATTGAACTCACATAGATACAAATAGGTTCATCTCTGGATCTTGACAGCGTGTTAAGCAGGACGACAAATCTGAAAACATACACGCACGCTAACATAAACAGCTATTTGTTGTTAACAAACAACTGCTAACAATTAATTATTAATTGACAGACTCACTCTCCAATCTTATATGACCTCCTTACTGGCAACGAGTCCTGTTCCAGTCTGTACTCATCTACGAGCAAACTCGTTGCAGAAATGGCTTCACTATTAATCAGACTGCTGACAGCTTCCGAAAGCACCTTTTCTACACCAGCGAGTGCGTTGAGCATCCTAGAACGATCTCTTATGGAGAGCACGAAATACTTCAGCAGAATATCCTACTTTTTCCCGTAATCCACCACGACTTCATCTCTCGCTGTTCCTGTGACCCCGTCATGATGCTGAAACAATGATAGCGCCCTCCTCGCTTCCACTAATCTAATGAATGCCTGCAAATACCTTTTATAAATGGAAAGCAAGAGAGTAGTAATTTGTGCACTACAATAGTAAATGACATATTACGAAGCGCAAAGCGACCATACGTAATGTACAAATGTAACCAGAAATGTATCAAATAATCAATAAACTCTAAGCAATCGGTTAAACTTATCAGGAGGCTGATCAGAGGAAATGTTTATGTTCATTCCGCCTCGAGCCGGCATAAAAGCGCAACCAGAGGAGGCTCGAGGCTTTTTGCTATTGAACGGACGGACCTCTATCCTGGGCACAGGCCCACGTCGCAATACGCCAATAATTGGTCCCTCAAGATCTCGGTGCGACGACCGGACCAGAAGGTTGGTAGGCGCTCAATATTCAGTTCCCCCCCCCCCTAGTGTGAAGAACTACTAAAGTTACGCCACTTTAGGACACAATCCGGTAGCCAGATCCTCGCCGAATCCCCTCCCACATAAAGGATCAATACGAGGTACCGTTAACGCTACCAGTAGCCAGCCAGAGAAATTGCCATCCTGGTTTAAGGGCTTGTCAACCCCCGTCTCAGAGGCTTGGAGAGAAACGAGTCAGCTTAGACCAATCCTCTCTTCAGGTACGATCTTTAGCTTACCTACCTCGATTGGCTCTCGAAACCTCCTTGTAGGTTTCTCCACTAGGTTCGACAAACCAGGCTACCCGCCGCCAAACAATTGGACAAAGCGACCGCTTGAAGGAAACTAAAGCTAGGCTGTTACCTTCGTCGAGTCTCAACAATTCAAGGTCTAGGGACTTCCGTCGCCAACCGCGAGTCATAGCACAGACCCGGGAAATCCGTCAGACCGTCGACTCGGGACATCCGTCGAAACCAGGAAAGAAGAAGATCATAGTTCATGTAAACCAGGTCGATTAATGAAGGCTCTTTGATTACTAGCCCTGCAACATAATAACGCGTGGCCAGTCAATACGACTGCAAGGCGAGCAAAGGAAACTTTGGGAACGAAAGTTCGGTGCTAGTTACCACAATTTGGCCTGCTACCGAAGAAGTCAAGCGCTGCCTCAGCGTATGGAAATGAAGTTGTTGAGATGGACGGCTGGAGTATCACGTCTAGACCACAAGACGAATGTTGACATAAAGCAACGATATGGAGTGTTTCCTATCGTTGTGAAGCCTCACGATACCCGATCGGACACGTGCTTGAGGCAAGCGATGTCACTGCGGATAAAGGGGTGGGCAGACTACACGCGGCAAATTCGCTGCGAATTTGCCGTGGCTAGTCTGCCCACCCCTTAAGACAGGTCTTGCTCTCTACGTAGTAGGAACAAGACCAACAGAACGTCCGAAGCGGCGCTTATCTATATATGCCGATCTGAAGACAGGCGACTGTCGTACCGTCGCTTTCGCTCAAGCGAAGAATTGCGCAACTGACACTATTCGGTATCAAACACTCCTCCTCGCTCGTCGCAATGCATTGCACTGCGACGGGCGAGGTGGGAGCGATTCGGCCGTTCGCTCAACGCTCGTCCTGTCGCAGTCGCTCATGAGAGCGACGGCATGAAAGTCGTTTAAGGAGTCATCCAGACCAAGCATATGATCGAATGGTATGGTGTCAGAAAATTGGTAGAGCGATCCTGCTTCACATTCCATTTTTCAGTCCTTCCAACAAGACTACATGTGTGAACGGAACTACAATGATCAAAAAATGCACTACACTATCACACCTATTTTCTATATAGTGCCTCTTATTTGTCAGAACTGATTCTGAGAATTCTCCAAGGAACTTTAGCGCGGTCAAAACAGCTCAATATGCCTACCAACGGCAAAGCTGGTACGTATGACTGAACTAATTTGATAAAGGCAAGGGTGAAGTAGTTGGCGTTGATCGGGCCCCCGAAAACGCGTCAGCGCATTCGGATTAAAATTCAAAATCACCTATACGATCCATCCAGTCGCTGTCTAAGTCAGCGTTTCCTTTTTTCCAGACAAACTCCGTATTCAAAATTACGCGAACTCGGAGGGATGGAAGGTTGGTATCCCAGGCCAGGATTGACCGACTGTAGCGCCTCTGACTACTGCGGCACGCAGGCACTTTTCTCTTTGAAGTGTTCAGAATTCTGATGTGCGTGGATATCACACCTATACCATTGTTAAGAATGCAGCCGCAAATCGCTGGATTCAACAAGCGATTTTGGACGAAACATGTTTCGACGACCGGGAATACTTCCGTCCGTGAGATCACTGTTATTTCCACGCGAAGGTGGTCGCAACAAAAATGGTGCACGGCGGACACTTCGGTGGAAATGTTTTTAGATAACACAAGGATCACTCCACCGGTATCAAATCTCGCGCGGTGAGGTTGCCAAATACAAATTGATGAAAAAAGCCACAAGAAAACTTGCTCGACAATATGAAAGCAATTTAGTGTAACAAAATGGATAAAAGCAGTACCTCATCAGAAACCGACACCTCGCTTTTCATGGACTGCAGCGAAAATGCAATTTCCGCAGCGCGCAACTGCTGAACGAGCGCGCGATCCATCTGCTTATAGAATGGACGTGACGTAAAGTAACCTGAAAAAAACCAATTCGAGCTTATTAGCAACTGACGATGAGTTCCATCTCAATGCACGAAACAGCACAATCGCAGAGACTTTGGACTCAGAACTGTTGCTGCAGGATTTGCCAGCTCCTCCGTACTAGGCGATGCCACCTTTCGCCGCTTTCGTGGTGACCTCGCCCACCTCAAACGCCGCGGGCCCCTGCAGCCACGAAATTACACTCAAAATACTCAGAGCAGCACACCTTTCGTCTCTATCGTACCTAAGTACAGCCGTCTGGAAATGACCTATTAAGAGCCATACACAAGCGGTACGTATCGGCGACGGCGCCGCCGAGGGAAAGTTTCTTCACTTTTGCGGCGTTGCCGCCGGCGACCTGCCCAGGGACGTGAACTCGATGCAATTGGTGCGCTTGCGACCACTGCACCAAGCGGACCGTACACCGTCCTAGATCAGTAGCTGGAGGATTTTAATTCATTTTTTGTGTTCTTCTGTGTTTTTATGACTTTTTTCGTTGTGTTTTTTCATTGTTTTCGTCGTTGTTCAGGTGTACGCACACTTTCTGGTGCCCTGAGCGGCGGTGGCAGCTGCCGTCGCCGAATAATACGTACCCCACCGTCAGGGAGCATCGATCCAGCGGCGTCGCTGCGACCTGCCGGAAGGGGGGGGTACGCATACTTCGGCGGCTGCGACGAGGTCGCCGACGACACCGCCGTCGCCGACGATGCCGGGGGAATATTTTTGGGGCTCGACACACTTTTCTGTGCCAGCGCCGGCAGCGGCAGTTGGTGGGAGGAACAAGGCTCCTCCCACCAACTGCCGCTGCTGCCGCCGCTGCCACCAAAAGTGTGTATACACCCAAACAACGACAAAAGGCAAAGAATAAAAATCAAGCAACGGAACAAGTCAAGAAAATACAGAAAACACGAAAAAATGAATTGAAATCCTCTGGTGACTGATCCTGGACGGTCCGCCGTATTGGTGCAGTGGTCGTAGACGCACCAATTGCATCGGGCCCATGTCCCAGAGCACGTCACCGACGGCGCCACCACAAAAATGAAGAAAAACATTCCCTCGGCGGTGTCATCGGCGACGTCGTCGCTGTCACCGCAGCCGCCAAAGTATGCGTATCCCACCTCGGGCGGCATTGCTGCGAGGTCGCCGGCGACGCCGCTGAATCGATGCTCCTCTATCTTTCGTCATTGCCACTGCCGCCGCCGTTCGTCGCTCCAAAAAGTGTGCCGAGTCCTTTTTTCACTTCTGTGGCGGCGCCGCCGGCGACATGCCCCGTGACGTGGACCCGATGGGTTGGCAACGGCAGTTGGTAGGAGGAACATTGCACGGCCCACGAACTTCCGCTGCCACTGCCGTCGCCGCTGGCACCAAAAAGGGTGTATACACCCAAACAACGACGAAAAACAAGAAAAAAAAACAAGCAAAAAAGTCAAGAAAACACAAAATACACGAAAAAAGGAATTGAGATCCTCTGGTTACTGATCTAGTACGGTGTACCCATGGCCAAAGTGTTGCGAGTGTTGCGAAATTTCGCCCAGGCAACGACATGACACCCAATCACCGAAGCCTCGCCGGTGGCTGGCGGGACAAGTGACTCACACACGTCTGCTACCACGGGGTCTGATACCGAATGGTACCAGTTGCGCAATTCTTCGCTCGAGCGAAGTCGAGGGCATGACATCCGCCTAAGGCCTCGTTTAGCGTGCACGCGACGCGCGGCGCGATAGGTGGCCGACGCGACTCTTCCATCGCGCATCCGTCATTTTGGGGGCGTTGCCGCAGCCACACGGCAGACACCGCAGCTTACGGGCGGTGCTACTGTGCGACTGCGTATAGCCAGAATGAGGTCCTATGACCTTCTATCACCTCATCCCCTGACAAAGAAGGCCATCAGGAAGGATTTCACGGTAAGGGCAATCTGAACCCATCATATAGCCTCGGTATTAACAAATTTTGCCCTAAATTCGGCGGCTTATAAACCTTATACCTTCAGAGAAGCTGATATGTACCCTACAGCCAAATGAGGTCCCCGGATCCTGGCCCTCAAGCTTTTTTACAGCTTTATCTGGGGTCCGATCGATAAGTTCCACGTTTAAAATGCATAAGACTATCTCATAACTGATTTTTTTCAAAGTTCTCTTTTCTTGAAACCTCGACATGTTGTTTTAACTGTTGTATACTGCTGTGCTTACAACAGTTATGATTTTCCCATTTCTGAGATTTGGAAATTTCCCCACTCATTAAACCCTATATTGCATCAACGTGATTTATTTTTATTGGTGCTAGGACTCATCGTGGACATGCGCCCGCCCCTTCTGCCGGCCGGCCAATAGTGTCGCCCCCTTGCCCACCGCCCCCCCCCCTATTCCGATGTTATTAATAGTTACAACGTCTCTCCCAACCTATTATATTGAAACCGCGCTAGAGGGGCAGGCTAGAGAGGAACTCCGGGGCGGGTGAGTCATCCTAAGCATTGCAAACCCGAAGGCTACGAAGGGATCCGAACCCTGGAGTATCTAACAATGATGACTCACCCGGAATTCCTCCCCTAACCTGACCGCGTGGCGAAGCCACGCGGTTTCAATATGATAGGTCGGGAGAGGCGTTGCAACTATAAATAACATCGGGGTAGGGGGGGGGGGGCGTAGTCGAGGGGCGACACTATTGGCCGGCCGGCAGCAGGGGCGGGCGCGTGTCCACGATGAGTCCTAGCACCTTTTTATTTTTGTCTTTGTTTGGATTCAAAGAGTTCATATTTTTGTCTTTGTTTGGATTCAAAGAGTTCATTAGCCAAGTGCCAAAAAAACTGCCTTGTTCCACCAAATTTTGTTCGATTGATATGGTCAGAAATGCAGAATATTGACAGAATTGATTCTTGGAGATCAACTTGAGAGGGTATCGCTTTCGTATGTATCAAACAACGCAGAAGCTACCCATTCAGGAGAACATCAATCATTGCTAAAACTACTATGTGCAATGACACAAGGCGCGGTTGGATGGACGTCTACGATATGGTCCGTGCGACGCACACTAAACAGGGTGCGACGCGAATTTTCGATTTTTCATCTTTTGCATGAGTTCGCGTCGCGCGTCGCGTGCGCACTAAACTCTGAGGGTCCCTAAGGGTCCGCTTAGTGTGCACGCGACGCGCGACACGAAGGCCCTTAAAAACAGGATAAACAGGCCCTTAGGGATACTGCATAACACACGAACCAACAGGAAATACCTTCGAAATTTTGCGCGAGAAGATGGTAAACGAAAGAATAACATCATCAAGTGAGAAAAACGAACCGCTCCAGTAGTGGTCATCTCTATCAGCGTAGGTAAAGAAGTCTCCAGAAAGAACAGGCAAAACCTTCTGATCCGCTCGAAGCGAGCGGTCCAGTTCGACAAAGTAGTCGTTCAACGTTCCAAAGCGAGCCTAAGTGTGAATAAGAACGATAAAACACACGACACTTATCAAGCAAATGAACAGAAGATTGAAGAAACAAATGGCTCACGTGAATATTGCAGTCCTTATTCTTATTCATCTCCTCGAAAAGTAGTTTGTAGTTGTTGTAATGATTTTCCCATTCGAAGTTGGTGTCGTACCTGAACGGAAAGACAAAATCTAGAATTCCCAACAAGGGCACATATTAGCGTACTTTCAATAACAGTTATTAGAGCTGTCAACTGGAATAAAATTCCTTTTAGTTTCAGCGATCTGCACCCGAACTACTTTCGCGAACTACTGTATATACGGAATACAAAAAGGTCAATGTCGCTTGCTTAGTATATAGAAAGTACATGAGCTAAAGTTGCTCTCGTATCTTCGCTTCACTTAGCACCCAAAAGTGCAGAACAGCTCAGAAAGCCGAGAGGAAGATTAGAGTGCGGATGAATGAAAAGAAGACACCGTTGAAGAACCTCACTTGAAGAAGGGATACGGGTCTGCTTGTAGATCTCTCATCGTAGCCGCCTTGACCTCTGCGTCCATGACTTCAACACGACGATTCCTCTTTCTGCTTCGCGGTCGAGACGCAGCCAAATCCATTAGCCACAACGATTTCTTCTACACAAAGCAGGGGAAAGGTGTCATCCGAAGTCCTAGCAGCTATATCGACACCGAGGCGCACTTCACAATTCTGGACGGGCAGCGTCCTGCCAATGTCCCGTCTACATTTACTGCAGAGTACGCTTTAAACGCGAGAACTAGTTCCTCTTGGAAGCTCTTGTAGGAAGCCTCCCTCTAGCACAAGCCCCAGAGGAATAACGGAAAAGTTGATTCTCGTCTCCGCCAAGATCTGTTTCCACCGAGGAGCTGGACGGGCTTTCAAGGCAGGGCAGGTTCAGGTTGATGCACCGTAAGTGAAGGAAATAAAACTGATAAGGCAGAAGCATTATGTGAGGGTGTTATCGCGCGTGCTAGGATTCTGACCTTCCCTTTTCAAATTCTAATCGAAGACTCCTTCGAACACCGCTCCTTCCTTATCTGCACAAACCTGCGCCTACCGGCATCTGACGAAATCCCAAAAAAACTTCACAATCGTGATCAGCAAATGTGAAAAAAACTTCACAATCGTGATCAGCAAATGCAAAACCCTACTGAAAAAAAAAACTTCCATGAAAACGACAACATTTCTCTGAATCGTAACGAACATGCCTAACAAACCAAACAGCAGATTGAATCGTTATCAGTCACCGGCAATATTCCAAATTCTGGACTCCAGAGACCAAAATTTTTTCGCTGAAACTTTGCATAGGGGTTTTTTAGGGTCCTGAACACGACGGTGCAGTCCGTTTTTCGATTGGCCACCGGATACTGTAGTTACAGGTAGATCCTGACAGGTAAAGTGGGCGAAGTCAGGATCACTGATTTCGCTGAAACTTTGCGTAGGGAGGTTTTTTGGAGTGTTTTAGCGAGTACCGACTCTTGCCTATGGTCTACTTTCTTCTAAACCCTGGATTTCGCAAGACCTTGAGGCAACCCCCGGACAAAGATCGACTGCAATAGACTGTTTTGACGCACGGTCTTCACATGTCTGGACCTACCTGTAACTACAGTATCCGGCGGCCAATCGAAGAACGGATTGCACCGTCGTGTTCAGGACTCCAAAAAAACCCCCCTACGCAGTTTCAGCGAAATCGATGATCCTGACTCCGCCAACTTTACCTGTCAGGATCTACCTGTAACTACAGTATCCGGCGGCCAATCGAAAAACGGATTGCACCGTCGTGTTTAGGACTCCAAAAACCCCCTACGCAAAGTTTCAGCGAAATCGGTGGTCCTGACTCCGCCCACTTTACCTATCAGGACCTACCTGTAACTACAGTATCCGGCTACCAATCGAAAAACGGTTTGCACCATCGTGTTCAGGACTCCACCCCCCCCTCTACGCAGAGTTTCAGCGAAAAAAATTTCGACCTCTAGACTCCAAAATTTGGAGTAGTGCCCAAACACCTTCTTTCCATATACAGTGACGTTGCCACCTCCGGCAAAAAATTACCGTCACCATTCCCGGTTGCTGGACTTGATACTGCGCCAGATACAGTTCTCAGCTCGGTACCGCAATGAAACAGTATTGACCCACTCACAATGAGGTCAGTGAACTTACTCCGGCGATTCTCAACAATAGCTGCATACAGGATGGCGAATAAATACGTGACCATAAAAAACCTTCTGGTTTTGTTCTTCACGTGCAAACATTCAAAAAAAAAACTACTTTTATATTGTAATATTGCATTCCATAATAAGGAAAAGTTTTCGAAGTGGGAACCATCAGTTTTTACTTAAACGTCAATTTGTTTTTTCACGCAATCGTTGGTGCGCCGCAAGTAGTCATCTGCTATAATGTCTCACATTGTGGTGCACTATCTTCGCAATGCGACAAATTGTTCGCTATACATTTCCAGGACTCTTTTCCATAGCTCTCTAATCGAAAACCTCCGCTAACACTTTCTCACTTAGCCGCGTCCGGTGGGGTGGCGCGGTGGGTGCGGTGGCTCGAGCTGATACGCTAAACCACGGCTCCGTATCCGTAGGTAGGGTCACCCGGTCAGGCGCCGGACCGCTAACTGCTAACCGGTCCAAACGTCCGCCGTGGGACGTGAAGCCCAGCGACGGGTTACGCTTCCTCGCTAGTGGGAGACACTGTGGATAGGAGCGGCCATTTGGGCAAAGTTACTGTCCTTCGTATATTTTCCGTTTTTTCGAAGCTTCAAGACCGTGTAACCCGCCATCACTGCACGTGCGCGCAGCCCCCGGGCCAGACACGCAAGGAGCGCGCGGTCGTCAATGGGTTAAGGCCCTTGGTATACTCCCGTCGTCCGTCGCCGGCGGGGCTGGGCAACTGATAAGCCAACGTTATGCCACCGATTTCGCTCAGCGATGGATTGCGCAACTTGCGCAACTACTCAGTATCAGACACGTGGTAGCAGACGTGTCTGTGTCAGTTGTCCCATCGGCTGCTGCTTACTGGGTGTCGTACCGTTGCCCGGTTTTTTCGCAACATTCGCGCAACTCCCCCTCTCTCGTCGCAGTGCATTGAACTGCGACGAGCAATTGGGCCGTTCGCTCAAGGCTCGTCCAGCACTAGCTCGCGCGCTGGCGTCATGGCATAACAATGGCCTTGAAGACGCGGCGGCGGCAACGGCAATGATGAAAGATAGGGAGTATCGATCCAGCGGCGTCGCCGGCGACGTGTCCGCGATGCCGCCGGAGGTGAGGGTACCCATACTTCGGCGGCGGCGGCGGTAGCGGCGACGTAGCCGACCACGCCGCCGGCGAGGGAATGTTCCATTCATGGGCCAGATGGGTCGGCAGCGGCAGTTGGCGGCCGGATCCGGGCTTCGCCCACCAACTGCCGCTGCCGACCCATCTGGCCCATGAATGGAACATTCCCTCGCCGGCGGCGTGGTCGGCTACGTCGCCGGTGTGCCGAGCCCTTTAGAATAAGACAGCTGTGCGATTATTCCCGAGCCTCTTAAGAGGACGCCGTCTAACTCTTGGTGATGACCTCCGTGCTCATTTGTTCGACTCGATAGTTACTGCTGCTCTGTGTTGCACTTCTCAACTGCAGCAGATGTCTGTCAAGACCGTAAAGTTCTTGCTGAGATTGCTTAGAGGAAGCTCTCTGGCCTTGAAATGTCATCTTAGCAATGTTACAAGCTTGTTCTGGGATCCGGGACGAGCACACCCTTGAACTTCTGACCATTGCGTCACGGAGCATGTTCACAAATAGTCAACGCTGAAAACCACGTTGTCCTGCCCTCAAGCCGCTTTCGCTTGAACATGCCCTTACGCACCCGTTATTCCGATCATTATGAACACTAGGAATGCGATCGAAACCAACGTTATACTTAAGCAAACAAAAAAGCTCTCTACACAAATATAGCACATTAATAATAAGACCACAGAGAAGATATGAAATCGTACCTAAAGTCATCTCCCAAAGGTACAAGAAGAACGTTGGTTTGATAAAGTTGGCTCTTCTTCCTGTACTGGTCACACAACACAACAGCTCTGAACAGTAGAGCTGAGCAAATAGATTTCATCAGATAGCACTGCGTTTGTAGCAAAGAAAAAAACAGTAAGAAAACAGATGAACGAATGAGCATGTTCGCAAATGCGCCCCACTACAACTATAATACAATCAAGACAGCATCAATATTTTAAAAATGGAAATTTGAGCAAGCTGAAGCGATTATAGACATGAGTTTAACGTATTGATTGATGCTTCGTTCATCTTGTATACAACTGAGTAACTAACCTCTCCGCAACATTTGAAGGTGTTATCTTCTCCGGATTCTTGCCCCATGGACAAGTGTAGTGCCCTCCCGGCAAACGCCTTAAACACGTCACTGACATAGATTCAAACGTACAAAAGACTTTAATATTTGGAGATGCTAGGTTATTCGCAAAACAGTGACATCGGATGGGAAGGGTAAGGAAGCTCAACACTTTAGTTGCTCAGTTGTATACAAGATGAATGAAACATTCCCGTCCGATGTCAGTGTTTTGCGAATAACCTAGCATCTTCAAATATATAAGTCATTCAACTAGTTCTTGTATATAACCGCAAAACAAGAAGCGGTAACTAACAGAATAGTTTCGTGGTACAAAAGACTTTTCTTCTCAGTATAATAGATCGTTTACGCGTAAACTAACTCTCGATTTCATGCCCAGAATAACCGCTCAGTGTAGTCATATTAGATCTGAACTGCTGTGAGGGCATCCATTTCTTAGAAGGGTGTAGAGAAAATGGCGAGAAATGGTTAAGTTATTCTTACACTGAGTAAGTACTAGTGAGAAGTATACTAGTATATATATATATATAGCGTAGAATCTAGAATGCCGTCCCTTAGGATGTTCAAAAGTGTTGGGTTTCCTTACCCTTCACTAGAACTACAATGGAAAGTCAAATAACGAATGTGCTTTTTTAAAGAATCTTCAATAATTACAAAACTTGATGTTATTCCCACTACTAAACTACATAAATACATCCACTAGGGCACCTTGATCACATCATCATTTTCGATCAAATTCAAATTCAAATCGCTACGATCAGCCAAAACAAGGTTTGGGAAGAAGATTATAAAAACTCGTTGTAATATTGAACATCTCTTATATATACAGAAACACGCATTTATACAATTTTACAGCTAGATTCTGAACTCAAGACATATCATTTATAAATAGGGGATAGCATGATTTGACGAGAAAACGAAAACGAAAAAAAAAAGAACTTCGAAGAACCTTCACGTACGCAAAATCAAACTGGCAACAAACGCTAGGGTCCGGTCCGCATGAGTGAGGTATATCATATGAGTAAAAAGGGAACATGTGGGTGCGAATATCGCGTTTTCCATGAGATCCTGAAGGAAACCTTTATGTAACCGATATAACTCTCAGCAACTACTTACCCCAAAGCTGTCTCCACATGAATTCAAGTTGTTTGTTCTTGGCTAGATATTTCTTGACAGAGTAGTGTACCCTGAAGGTAATGCGTGCTGCTTAGAGAAGTAAACGTGGAAAATGATTCTGTACCTTTGAACGGCAGCATTGCTAATATTTGACGCTGAGAGAAGATACGGCAGTGTAGGCGACAAACCGAATGGATCTATTGACCAATGAGTTGTAGGAGTGTAGCCTAAGCAGGAATTTATGCCTAATGTAAAGAGCACGGCAAAAAAAGAAACTTTCTGTACCAATATGATTTCTGAGAAACTCATGGCCTTCCATTAGCTCGGTTATAATTGAGAAATAATGTGCATTAGCCTCATCAGTCATCACCCAACCACCAGTCACAATTTCTAGAGCTCCGGAGGTAAGTAACCTGAAAAAAATCAGTCACCTCAGAATCTGGCCAGCCGTATGATGCGCGCATGGATATCGACCAGTTCGTAGCAGCTCGGCCGATTGATATCGCTACGCACTTATAAAACAACCGGGCAGACAACACATGAATACAAAAGACAAAGTATATCGGTGAACTTATGGTGTGCATCTCCAATGGAAAGTTACTTATTTCCGGCCACGTTTCGCTTCTGGAGCTTCACATGTAATGTGTCTCAAATTTTGAACTGCAAGGAAAAATGGTAAAGATAGAAGGGTCGGCGTTAATCAGTCCACCGAGAACCCTCTATCGCAATCGTGTTCCATTCAAATCGTAGAAGCATTATGAATGCCGATTTGACCTACACAATGACTTGTCGGGACAGCCGCAACAACAAGTCAGCGTATTTACCTTTCCAGACAAGTAAGGTACCAATTTACTCGACTCCGGAGGAATAAAAGCATGCTTGGCCGGATCAATCTCTCAATAGAGCGGGTGCCAGTAACGCCTCTTACCATTGAACCACGTGGATCTTACTAACGGAAAGGTATGTGAAGTTATCCTACGGAATAGATCAAACGCACATATTGTAATATCGCCGTTAACCTCATAAACACATCGAAGAAGGCGAGACCAAGCTACATTATTAGGTTGTAAGAAAAGTTTACTGCCACTTCACTAGTTTCTCAACATTTTTCTAACGACCATGCCGAGATTCCAAAAGAGGGAACTCTGAGGCTGGAGACATCACTTGAACGTTACTTGAGGCACTGATCAGAATTTCAACAACCGTTTTCATGGTTTTAGCCAAAGACCACCTCCAACATCGGTTAAAACGAGGTTGGCTGCCCGTAAAGGTAAAAAGGTAAAGGCGCCGGCGTTGATCAGTCCCCTGAGGACGCGCCGCCGCATTCGGGTTCAATTCAGAATCGTAGAGGCTTGGTGAATGCGTATTTGGCCTACACAATGACCTGTGGGAGGCAGCCGCTATACCAGGTCAGTGTCTTTACCTTCCCAGACAAGTCTGGTACCAATTTATCCGACCCCGGAGGGATGGAAGGCTTGGTTGGCTGCCCGTACCTGCCAAAACTTGAGCTCTATACATGGAGCCAACAGAACGCGTGGTACACTGCCAAGAGACGTTACTAGCACTTGCACGGAAGTCTTCCATTCCTCATGTTCTATACAAATCAATAGCAGACTTGACTGTTGAGATAGAGACACTGAACGAGTGTAGGCCGACTAGCGTAAGGCATTGTATTGGCCAAATACGCACTGCCTCTAATCCATTCTATTCTATTCGATTCTGCACGGAAGACGAAAGTGTTGGAGCGTCGGCGAGGAACTGATCAACGTCAACTTTACCCTGGTCTTTGCGGTAATGTTGGAAACGACCTTCAGATTCGTAAGCATCTCCACCCCAAATAGCCCCTATCAACGAAATAAAATCAAACAGAGAAATTACCCCGATCGTTGACTTCCGTTTCATTTATTTTACAATGAAATAAGGAAGGTCACGCTATTTCTCAGTCCATCGATTACATCTTCTCTACATCCGAGAAATGCGTTATAGGTGTCCCTGCAACGGTGCCCTACGTCAGGCTATCTATAGGCAGGAAATGGCACATCGTTCACTTACCGCCGAATCAGAATAATCCTTAAGAACACGGTAAACATTGGCGGGCGATACAAAAACAATGAGTCGAGCTTCACTTCATGACACTAATAGATATATAAGTCATCGAAGCATGTTAGTTGTTAGCATGTTATCGATAAGATTTTTGAAACTAAGAGAAAACATTTACATTTGACTGAGAGAAACAGATACGATAGCGGGACAAGTAAGCAAACCTACGATTTAACCTTCGTTTTCACTTCATCGGTCTGCTCTCTCCACCACATTTCAAAGAAAGACATCTCCGCGTAAATAAAACGCATGTCCTTCTGCAATGAAGAATACGATTTTGGGACCGTTTCCGAAGGAACAATCTATTCCATGAATAAGGAAACCCCGACGAAGGATTTTTGACTATTTCGAATACACGCGCAAGTTCTTTGTTTGAAATGCCGCAAGGTAGGCACGCTGTTGAAAACGAAATACAGATTAGCTGCAGGGATTTGGAGGAAACGAAGCAGCTGCACTACAATTTGTTGTTATATCAGCTGGATTGTGCTGCAAGTCATATCGTAACGCGGATGAAGAGTGTGGTAAGTCAGCAACACGAAAGTTCCGGCAGCGGGAAACTTAAATACGAATTATGAGTGGAAGAACTGTAGTACCTACTTGTTTCTCCCCCAAATGATTCACCATTCCGTTAAGGATGTTCTTCGCTTGACTATGATAATATTCTTCGAATGTTTTGAGCCATCCTAAAAATTTCATTCATTAAATACACGTCCGCATAAAGCAAAAAACATAACACTGCCAGGCAGCATCAGCATAACATACCGTTACAACACTAGTGCTTAATACCAAATAGTGACGTTGAAAAACAAACCTGGATCACAATGAGAGTGCGGAATTACGATAACTTCCAACGTCTTTTCTTCGACAACTTTATGGCTGTCATAGGTTATCTCCCATCCTTGCTTCCAAGCACCACCATCTACATTCTCGAAATCTATCACATTGTAAAGATCCAACATCTGAATTCTCAACTATAGCAAGCATCCTTACCGTACAGATACTGTTCGAGTCATCAGGGAAACTTACCTGCACGTCACCATAAGCGTTGGAGTAGTTGCTTCTTCGCTTACAAATGGGTAACTGAACAGGTGGCAATCGAGTAGTAGTCCTGTGGAGTGCATCGTACACCACACCTACTTTACCTAAAACCGCTGGCAGTGAAAGCTAAAAAGAGTGTGGCGTTCGCACCGGAGTAAACTGTTTACTGTAACGGTCGATACTGGAAAAAGAGGGGTTTAGACAAAACACGAATAGTGTTCTATAAGCAAAGGTGTGTGTCGCAACAAATTTTCATTAACAGAAATGTCATGCAAACTGTATGACTAAAAGGGTAATTCTATCCCCGAAATAATTCTGGCAGCAATAATGGTAGACAAATGAATCTAATGTTCACCTGTCTAAGAACGCTTTCCCTCCTACAATATTCATTCGTGATGTACCCGAACGCCCCCATTTGCGTGTCTTTTCTTGAAGCAAGAAATCTCTCAACGGGTTCAGTGTTCGATATGATTATGGTTGACCATAGGGGTCCAGAGCAGCAGCTACGTGTGGGTCCAAGTCTTCAATTGCGATGATAGCTCCGAAAGTTTTTCACACACAATTTTGCTCGAACTTCGTTTTAAGGTTAGCAAGGGCGCTGTTCGCCGAACTTGTTCAACGACTCTGTCGAGAACATCATGTGAACACTAGAATGGGACGATATGGGAGTGAAGATCAACGGCGGGCAGTTGTCCATCTTCGTTTCTCATCTCTGAATATCTAATATCTACATCTCTGACTGCTCCAACTATGTGTATTTGGGGCGCTTTCCAGAGTGTTGAAAAAGAAGTGTGAGAGACAAAGAACACCAGACTCCGCGTCAATCTCTTCAACCCTACGGTTCTTCTCCCGCTGACGTCACATCAGAATCATGAGCGTTACGCAAACAGGATGAACATGAGATTTGCGCCGTGCAACGAAGTATGGAGAGGAGGATGCTCGGAGTGACTCGCTTCATCCAGACGAGAGGCGGCATACGGAGCTCCGAGCTACGTCGGCATTCGAAGATCAGACGTAGTCGCATAGGCCAAGTTGTCGAGGATGAGTTGAGGCGGACACGTAATGCGATTCCGAGACGACCGCTGGATGAGAGCCGTAGTAACGTTAGAATAACATCAGGCCGCCGAACTTGCGCTGGTCGGACTTCTTCGTCAAATCCTTGAACAATCGACTCGATGCTCTTCGTGTTCCTCCAGCGAGCAGGACAGGTGGAGCAGTTATGCTGCTGCCAGCGACTCTGATGTCTGTTTTTCGAACTTAAGCCCAACCCACTATACTTTCAACTAACAATAAGATGTTCAGCCAGGATCAGTGACTTGGTTCGAGGCTCATTTACGACACTTACTTTCTATGTTGATCATGATTCTTACATTACTATCTCGATTTCAGGCCGAATACCACCCATTATTGGCGGCAGTAATACGATCAGAATCGTGCATCCAGCAGGAAGCTCGTCTAAGGAGTTATTTGGAGATCACGAATATGGTGTTGTTTCTCGGATTTCGATCGATCAAAACAGGTACCGGTACAGATGAGGGTGACAATCGAGATACCGACTGCGTTCAAGTGTTAAATTCGAATCGGAGGTCATTCTACATGGTGATCAAAATTAGACAACCGCTTTTGAAAACTTCGCCGATTACAGCAGATTACAGTGCACAGATGTTATTGAAAAACTTCGTAAAGTACCCTAAATGATTGAAATCATGGCAATAAATGTTAGATTCGTGATCAGCACCCTGAATAGTATACACGTTACAAGTTTTATCCAGATTGACTACTGCGATTCGAATTTCCTACACTTGGCTGTAATTACCTGCATTTGCGAAAAGCAGTCCAAATCCGAGAGGTCTTGCTATACGACGTTTTAAGCAAACTTTGCAGGTCCTGGTCTTTGATTTAATTTATCGATAGATTCCAGCAAAAAATTGAGAAATAGATATTAAAGTTCTGATAGTATCTTAAAATGACCCCTAAAGGGAAGTTTTGAGAAGAATGCGTGGTAAAAAGTTCTTCGACCACTTAGTAAGAAATCATTGGAAATTTCTATTGGCGTGATGATGTCATCCCTGTCTGTGGACCGAAATTTCTAATATGCAATAGAAACTGTATCCAGCCGCATGTGACGTCTACAGAATTCCATGTTGGTGGGTGTAATCTGCGTGTTTGTCTGCCGTGGTTGATAGTGCTGGTTCCTACTTTGGTATTATATAATTTGTAATACTAACTCATGTTCAATTGTTCCGTTCGTTTACTAACCATGTTTTATTGTTTTACTGCCAGCACGCCTTTAAATGATGTAGAAATAAATAAATAAATAAATAAATAAATAAAGTGAATTAAGTGAAACAACGGCGGAAATCATTTTCGATCTCCAACAATCAGCACTCTCGTCGTAATGCTTACATTAAGAAAGATAAACAGAACTCACCACCTCTGCGAGGCTCCGGAATCACTCTTTTCCGATCTTCTTCTAAAGGTTTGTGATTCGCGTCGCCTGCGAGCTGTTCAACTTTCTTTTCAAGAGCCTTCTCTGCTCTTGCTTTCTCGTCGTATACTTCATTCTCCTTCTCTTAAATAGGGTTCTAATGAGCATCGTAACTGAACATTAATAGTTGATTATTCATCAATGATTTCACTGAGACAGAAGGATGAAGTGTCAAAGCGGCCATGTAAAGAGGGACATATTACGAAAAGAATACACACCGACTTGCCTATCCCATTCCTGCTTTCGCTTCAACTCAACATCTGCAACTTGTTGCTTCAGAGCCGCAATTTCATCTCGGTTATGACTTAGCATGTTACGGAGAGCATCAATCTTCGACTGCATTGAAGCAATTTTCTTCTTAAAAAGAATAGTTCACTTCTGAGTTCATACAAAAAGAATCAACTTTTTCTTCGAATTCCGTTACTTAAAGCACTGCTACGCTATACGAAGAAATACTGGTAATGACAGCAGGTAATGAACAACCGTTCTTTATGAATTGCTAACGATTTCATATTCGCACATCTCACCTTATGACTAACAGTACCGCTACAATTTCTTGACAAAGCCCTAGACACCAAGTAATGAGCGCAATTTTGCTGATAGAATAAGGTCTCCGTGAATAAAAGCAATGTTGCACCTTCATCAGAGTGGAGCACCAACTGTTCTGTTTGTGGACCTGATTACGAAGTGCGAAGTACGACACCGTTACGAAGTTACGATACAACTTTAAGATTCTTCAGTGGTCGAACTATTTTTCGCCCAATCTTGCTTAAACTGCATTTCCGGGGTTTCTTTTTCAGGATGCTGATAATGAATATGGCGTCACTTTTTCAAATTTCGCTGATGACCACCTATGCAGTTAATAACGGTGTTTCACCCTAGATTTCGATTTAGTTTAATCCCCATCTGGATGGCCTAACGGAGCTGATTACAAATATGGGTGACGTTCGGCCCAAATTCTCAAATCAGCATGATCGATATGTTAAATAGTCGTGCAAGAACTCCGCCAAATCTATGGTCCCGAATGGGCCCCCATAATTAGCAACGCCATGCTTATCCCTAACCAAATTTCAAGAAACGGATGTGGTCAGCATCTCAAATAACCTTCGAAGTAGAAGCTTGGGTATGCTTAGGTATGAAGATTTCGTTTTACTGGTGCAGTGTCGCAACAATAGTGCCCTAAATAATAATCATCGCTTACTTCATGGAGATTTCCGGAAACAGCGCGAGTATCAATACTTCGATACAAATATAAGCAGACGACAGTGAACAAGCATATTACAGCAAAGGAGAATATGTTTCTTGCACTACGCGACATAATCTCACAGGCTAGGCAATAGTGAATATTGCCTAAGTGAATCTGAAAAAATGAAATTCTGAAGATAAATGCAAAGCTAATAATGTTCAACATTAACTTCTGTAAACGGCTTGAAGGAAGATTTTGAGTCACAAGAGCAGACACTTGGAAGCACAACTCCTGAAAGAACGCGAAACCCTAATACGTGTGCTAAACGTGCTAGAAATGTTCTCATTTTCATCCAAACACCAACAAATGAAGAAGGTACCAATATCGCGAGTGTACTAAACTATTCAACAACTCTAAATTTAAATCACAGCACCTACAAGATGCACAATAGCTTCTGCTTCTCGAAGGGCAGGAATTTCTATCTACGCAGAGCATTAAATGGCACTCATCACAGCCTTTCCGTTGGCCGCTATTTGTACGTCGATCACGTCGCCTACAAAGCGGCGTAGCCGCGTCGCGGTGCTATCCATATGGCATGCCGCGGCATTGTTTTCAGAGTCGACGCTACACGCACAACGCTGAATTTTTCCGGACTAGTTTTTCGGCGTGCCGCGAAATTTAAACCATCATTTTGGGGCGAGGAGAATCATTTTAAGATTACATGACATCTCGTTCACCAAATATTCCTCAGCGCGCGAGCGGCTAGAGCCAGGTGAGGAGAGTACCTCTGCGTCCTGTTGCGAGCCGCTATCGTTGCCGGATATCTCGTTCAGCGGATGCGCTGGCACAGGGTGTATTTGCCACCCATGGCTGCCTTCAACACTGACTCCATTATGTGGTGAGAATGGAGAAATAACTGCCAAATATTATACGAAACTATTCTGCTATTTGCCGCTTTTGTTCAGCGGTTTATAGACAAGAACTAGTTGATTGACTTATATATTTGGAGATGCTAGGTTATTCGCAAGACACTGACATCGGACGGGAATTGAACCCGCGTCTTTCTGTTTCCGGCAGACTGCACTGACTGCACTAGCGGCAAGAGGGTGCGAGACTGCCTGCGAAAAATTGCGCGATAGTGCTGAGTCGGTGTGTCGTGAGCGATATGCCCGGCAACGTTTCCTTACGGTCTTGCTTAAAATGATTTTTTACCTGTTACCTTTGTTTCGTGTCGTGTTTGCAGTTTTGAGTGACTTTCTGAGGGTCAGTTGGGAAAATAAATCATGACATTTTATTTTTAGAGCATTTCTCCCTTTGAATTCGCTTTTATATTGCTAACTACCATAACAGGACTTATCCGAAAAACTCGCCCGGAAAAAGTTCAGCGTTGTGAGTGTAGCGTCGAGTTGTTTTTTCTTTCAGTGTGTTACGTGTGACTGCAGACACCTGCGTCGTTATCGCAGTCAGTTTCCTATGCTTATATATCTTCACCAACCTCGATAGGCAGAATACAATAGGCTCGTAGTTGGACTTCGCACAATTACGAGTCTATTATCTTCTGCCTATCAAGTTCGATGAAGATATATTCGCATACGGAAATGATACCCGACTGCTAGAAGGCACTCGCGGGTAACCAGCCACCACCGCCCGTGACCTGTTGCCAAAACTGTACTCTGACTAAAGTTGTGGTCTAGAAAGAATGGATGACTAACTGCTAAAGTGACGCAAATTCAGCTGAAATACTAATAAGATCTTGAGGGAGCATCCTCCACGGCCATAAAAATGTGAATCAAAGAAGACCATACAAAAAATCACCACTTCGCGCGAATCGGAAACGAAAATCAGTACACAACTGTGAAAGTGGGAATGACATTCGAAACACACGTATGTAACGAACTGTACATCAACGTTCTATTTACAACAAAACCTTCAGTGGAGAAGCAGCTCACAAAAACACAAAAGCGATTCGACTGATTCCGCTGATTGGCTATCGATTGAGGCTTTACGAGAGCTTCGTGACAGGTGTCCAATCAAATTCCATCTCCGCTCACTTACGAATAATTGCATTTGAAAATTCTGGAGACTGATTAATCAAAACGCCCTAGTGATTGTACTTTCAATTGGTATGAATTCGAAACCAGATGTAATTTCATTGAGATGGTTAATGTCTCAATCTATTATCCATTTTCAAGGGCTTGAATGTAGTTCATGGCCAATGAATGGTATGCGGAAGCGAAAAGTCTCATCTGCCCTATCGTGTTTGAAGCCGAAAGTCATATTCATTGTTCCTCTTCTGAGAAATTATAGAAAGCATCACAAAAAAAAACTGTACTCAGAAAAACACCGACTTCTCAATTCCTTTGTAAAACATAGCACTTCACAACTCTATCTCACTTGGTCAGGAGAAGTTTAAAAAACGCAGATTTTCTATTGGTATATCGAAATATTGCTCGAGCGCTGATCTAGAAGATCATTGTTATGTAAAGCGTACAATTCAGTTATTAGATTCACCAGAATAACACATAAGGATTGCAGCGCTTTCTTGACCGATATATCAGCCTCGTTAGATAGCGCCTTGCACATCAAATTAGAATCGTGTCTATTATGCTCTTCAGCCCTGGGTCTACCGGATGACTTTTAAACTTGGATTGCCTTCATCAATCGTCCCGTAACATGTGTACTTGTCACAGTAATCCTCCCTTTCGTTCACTCCATCAATGTCGCATTACATGTCCTACCATATTCCAGGAGTCCACGAAAGCATAATATGCATCTCTGTGAAAGTTGTCACACAATTATTACCTTATGTCTTCATGTGGGCGAGGGAAAACGTATCCTCGAGCTGTAAAGTAGTTTGCGGGGTGGAGTGCTGACTTTCTCACTTTGCGGCCGTGAGCTGAATCCTAGTTCTGCTGACGATTTATCAATCGTGTCGATTGTACGCGCTTAGATCTCACTCTGCTACTATCTCTTGTCAACGAAATTAAATAGAACTGTGCGCAACGAACGACACCGCCTGGAATTGTCACCAAACTTGAAACTAGTCTGACTAATTGATCCATCACTACTTTGCAAACGAAGACAAACTAATTAAAAAAGTAGAGATGGGACGCACTTTGAAGAGGTCTGCATGGTGCGGAAAGCGAGACTGTAAATTGTTAAATTGATGAAACCTCAGAATCTATAAAGGTTATACAGCATCCTTATAAGTAAAGCTCCGAGACAGGGTTTTTCTCGGTATTTCGGTTGACAACGATCACCTACAGAAACGCGATTTAAACGATCTAGATCGTTTTTACCGTTCTCTCGCCATAAATCACTTTAAAAGCACTTTTATTGAATAAAAACACATGGCCGTAATCAGAAGAGCGTGATCTATCCATTGGTAAAGAAGTGTAGTGGAATTATGAAGTTTTTGATTTTCATGTGTGTGTTCCTTGACCTCATCAAGGCGACGACCACGTAAGGTCAACGTCGTTAGGCTGCGTCGTTAATTACATCCTGTGGATATTTCCAACTAACTTACGTCTGAGATTTATATTGTAACATTATTGCAACTACGTGATACCAAAAAGGGATACCATATCTGCAGAGAGGAAGCCGAGACAATCATTTTTAGATGCAACAAACCTGAGAGAAATTCAAGTTCGGAATTGGGCGTAAGCAAAATTTGAAATGTGGTACATTTTCATGAAGCGTTGCACTGCATGTTCAGTAATTTTGTTCTAATGAACTTTATTGTCTCAAATAACAACAACTAGAATCTATGAATTTATAGATTCTGTAGATATAGTCAACAAATCCCGGGTATCCCGAGTTATTCACACCCGAAGTAGGCAACTCATAACATTTCGGATGAGAAAACGTTCGATATCGGCACATTCATAATCGAAAATCACTATCATAAGAAAATCCGAAATGGTGAACATCCGCTGAACGATTACCAACGTGTTTTCAATTCGTGATATAGGCGAATATCCAATAGAGCAGGCTTCACTGAATAGAAAATATAGATCAAAAAAGCTGTTCCCGCGCTTTTTCATAAAATATGGAAACGGTCAAAATTTCTGGGTTTTTGCATACACGCTCAGGGTAGCATCTAAGACAAAGTCACCTAACTGAAATTACCCGTTTGAGGTGAGATGTTTGCCGCTGGGCCACTTTCGCAGGTCGCGGTCGGCGAGCGGTGACCTCTGGCGGACTCCACCAGCGAGCCTTTTCGTGGCCCATTAATTAATACGGCCATCGTAGACTGATTCAAGGAAGGCTTAACGTTTCCGCGATTGAGTCGTAACGAAGCTTTTTTTGCTAGCGCTCTCACTAATGATGTTATGAGCCTGTATGCGAAAGCCCGGAAATTTTTGACCGTTCTCATATTTCATAAAAAGGTGCGAAAACAGCTTTTTTAATCCATATTTACTATGCAGAGAAGTCTGCTCTGTTGGATATTCGCCTATATCACGGATGATAAACATGTTGGTAATTGCTTGACGTAACCTCACCATTTCATGTCTTCTTATGATCGTGGTTTTCGGTCATGAATGTGCCAATATTGAACGTTTTTTAGTACGGAGGTTACGAGTTGCCTACTTCGGGTGTAAATAACTCGTAAATTTGCCGACTGTATCTAAAAAAAGTTATAAAATTACTACACTACACTTGTTTCATGTTTCATGTTTCAGACCATCAAGCCATGAGAGCAAAATTTCGCAACTTGCAGTGGAACGCTTCATGAAATGTAGCTGTATTTCAATTTTTGCTTCCGCCCAATTTTGAACGTGAACTTTTCTCAGGCTTGCTGTATATTGAAATGATCGTCTCGACTTCCTCCCTTCAGATATGCTATTCTTTTTCGATATTACGTAGTTCCGAAAATGTTATAATATAAATCTTTGACGTAACTTATTTGGAAATATCCACAGGGTGTAATTAGCGAGGGCGGCGTAACGACGTTGACCTTGCGTGGTCGTCGCGTTGATGAGGTCAAGGAACACACACATGAAAATCAAAAATTCAAAATTTTGGCTACGCGTCCTTCACTGTTGAACAGATCATGCTTTTCTGATTCCGGCCATGTGTTTTTTATTCAATAAAAGTGCTCTTAAAGTGATTTATGGCGAGTGAACGGTAAAAACGATCCAGATCGTTTAAATCGCGTTTTGTCGGAAAGATACCGATGGCACTGTAATTATTGGACCAATAAAGCACACCGAAATGAAAGAAGTTCCTTCAGACAGGGATCTATCGGAGTATTTCCAGAGGGTATCGCAACAACTATGAAGAAAAAATCAATTCAATTTCACGAACCGCTACATCACCGCTACATTACATCAAAACGACATTCAATAGTTCCGACTCCACCAACCAAGTCTGTGTCAAAAATAGTTTTCGCTGGAACTTCGCTTACGGGGCTTGTTCGGGGCGCTAATCACGAATCTGGTGCCTTGTTCTAATTCGCGAACTTCGGTCGAGGACCACCCATATCGCTTGCAAGACTAACAGCGTGGTTCAGCTAAGATCATCGATTTGGCTAAAACTTGGTCTAGGATGATTATTTTGCTCGCTGATAACGGCTCCGTTTGTTTCCCGCATTTTGGCCCACCAGCATCGTCAGATTTGTTGGTGGGTCAAAATCACCGATTTAGTTAAATCTTCGTCTAGGTTGGCTATTTGGGATTTTGATTACGAATCTGATGTCCTTCCCTTAGGCCACTGTCATGCCAGCGATTTCGCTCAACGCTCTGTTGCGCAACTGACACTATTCAGAATCAGACACGTGGTAGCAGACGTGTCTGTGTCAGTTGTCCTGCCGACCATCGGTGACTGGGTGTCGTGTCATCCCCGGTCGCAATTTCGCCAAAATTCTCGCAACTCTCACTCTCTCGTCGCATTTCATTGCACGGCCCAATCGCTCAACGCTCGTCCGGTAGTCGCTCGTGCGCTGGCGTTATGGTATGACAATGGCCTTAGATTTCGACCTATTTCGACAGATTCCGGTAGGTAATCCCTGACCTAAATTAGTTTTCTGACCCAGACCCGGGAGTCAGAGCTCTTAGAAAATGCAAGAAAAAATTTCTAACTCCGGCGGTGGCGGTAGCGGCGAGATCGCCCACTACCCCGCCGCCGACACTGCCGTGGAAATGTTTTTGTTTCATTTTTGTGGCGGCGCCGCCGGCGACGCGGCCACAGGATGTGGGCCCGATGAAATAGGTGCGATTGCGGCCACTGCACCAAGAGCATGGTACTAGAGGGTTTCAATTCATTATTAGTTCTTTTCTCTTCTTCTTTCCTTTTCTTGACTTTTTGTCGTTGTTTGTTCGCTGTTCTTTTATACCGTGTTGCATAATTACTGTGTTGCATAAATTAATACCCTTTCAGGCCCCTTCAGACTCTACTGCGTTGCTGCCGCAGTAATGATTCAGGATAGGGACTGGCGGCGCGCGCGGCAGCTGCGCAGTAGCAGCAGCGCTGCACCCGCTTTCAGAATTTTACTGCGGCAGCTCTGCCGTGGCGCTGCCGCAGCAGGGAATGTCCCGGGACATTCTTTGCTGCGGCAGCGGATTTGCTGCCGAAGAGGGACGTGGGGTGTATGGCGATGTCTGCAAAATTTTTTGCGTACACCACACCTTACTACACAGAGGATCCATTTCGTGTTTCATCATCGTTTATTTTTTGCATTTTTTGTGCATTTTATGTTGTTTTGTATTCTTGCCGCGGCAGCGCTGCCGCAGGAAAATTCTGAAGGCGGGTGCGCGCAGCCGTTGCGAAAATGCGCTCATCCCCCCTTTTGCTGCTAATTTTACTTTACTGCGGCAGTAAAACTCTGAATGGGCCCTTAAATTAAACAATTTAGTGCTCGACTTTGCCTCTAGAGTGGCTTTTCTACAAACTTCGCCTTACAAGAGCACCTAAACGAAAGTTAAAGTAGGGTAAAGTGTTCGGTATAAATAATGAATTGAGCAGATGGACATCTAGTCTTGAACTACCTTGATATACATGAAATAAAACCCTAATCAACAGTTTCGAAGCCTGGAAGATGTTCGATCGCTTGAAAATACGGGTGGATGTAGCGCCTTTTACCACTGCAACTCCACATGCTTTTCTAAAGAAAGCTAGATATTGCCTCAGGCTATAAAAGGTATCGGCAAGCTGCTTAACGGTTCGTATTCCAGTCCGGGACCTCCTTCTTATTCCACGGCTCGTGGTCGTGCCGGCGGCGGGGATGGCGGTAGCGGTGGCGGGCACCCAGCGGCAGATGCAGTTGGTGGGAGGACCTTCTCCCACCTACTGCCGCTGCCGCCGCCGCCGGCAAAAGTGTGCAGAGCCCGTAAGTGTTGGAAGTTGAAAATATAGACCCAATAGAAACCTCAAGCGGAATTCATAGAGTAATTACTAGAGAAAAGCGCACTACACGCGTAATAGTTTCTCTCCAGTGGCACTCACATTTAGAAAGACGCAGACGCACCTCTGCTTACACAAAATTCAGAAGCGAAGCCGTCATTATTCGGCTCACACACGAAGCGCACATTTCTACAGAATCTTCATTCTTGTGCTAAGGGGATATCAGCACCAAATATGAACAATCTAGCGATGTTTTAAGACTCAAGTGAGAAAAGTAAATAAAATATAAAAAATTAAATTGACACAAAGTCATGGCACTACAAAAGCAATGAGAGGCGAGAGGCAGACAAAAAAGATACAAGAGCTTTCCAATTTGAATCACCATTTACTAGCTCTGAGAACTTTCAATCTGCATAAAGGAGAAATTCAGAAGATAGATACATTAGCAATAATCTTCGTGAGAAGTGAAAGCAAAAATAAAACACTGAGTCCTATCTTAAACTATGATAAGCCAAGGCCAAGAGGAGTGCTGAATAGATTGGGCATGATAGATAATGATATAACAAAGAAAAAAGAAACAGTAGCGTTAACCCAGTGACTACCTAGTATCAATAAAAATGTTTCACATATCATCAGTTGTTCGAAACACGTGAGTGCAATCATAAACAACGGAACACCTATACGATTAGGCGAAATATGAACTGCACAAAAACAATACGTCTGCCTGAGGCATAGAAAATTACTCGTCAATAGAAAAAATTACTCGTCAATAGATATTACGACAACTCATTTGCCGAAACTCTCTGTACTACTTAATAGCTACTAGATATCCGACGCACAACTAAAACACATTTATAACAACAAAACACAAACCCTTAGATCTCGCGCCACAGAAGAACAGCTTGACCGAATTCCTTTTAGAAGGTATTTGATATCGATTTCCAACACCAACACAGCGGACAACAAACGCGCAGTGCTGCTTTCCAAGCAAAACAAAAACAATGCAAATAATTAAAAACATTGTGATTATCGCACGAGGACAACTCAACCCGAGCGAGATTAGCACTAAAGATTTGATGCATTTAGGAGAATAGTGGCAAAGCCACCACGATTTCAAAGGGTCTAACGGCCCACTACAAACCCCAAAATATACACGTTACAGGTTTATCAGCGAGCGCGATCGAAACAGTAAATGACTCCAATCATTTCTCGCTGTTGCTGTGAAAGGTGACACAGCTCCTCACTTACCACTCAGCTCCGTCCGTATGCGAATCTGGTTGAAAACACCTCACCGGCGGTACGAAGGCTTTGAGACCCCCGGCAGAGCACAAAACCGCGGCTCATGCCCTGAAACCTCGAATTCCTCACTAAACCTAAGACGATATAGTAAAACACGTGTCACAAAACTATGTACCACTTCAGTTAATAGGTTTTTTGTTCCGATAGAAAGCTGTGACGTCAGTTAAGTAGAAACTAACTTACTCAGCAACATTGCTCGGTACAGTGACACGCCAAACCTCTCAAAGGCACATGGAAGCTCCGTTAAGAACTACATCACCTACTGATCACTACGGAGAGAAAAGCGAGTGTAAGTATTGGAATCATGGTTGGCTGCGAAATCATAGCCACTCTTCGAAAATGCGACTAGACACGGTCGTACGTACATTTAGAAAGTAAGTTATCGATAATTCTCATTTTTACAAGTAATGAACTACCTTCACTGACAAACTATACATTTTTAATTCGAGGTGTTATAGTCCCATAAGACGGAAATCAAATTCAGAGAACTGTCACACTTTCTCGTTGAACTCACTTCTCAGCTTTGGAAAAAAGATCGAGAGTACCTTCACTACTATCCTCTATTCATATGAATTTTTCAGCGAAGTCAGAACTTCGATTCCGACAGACTATACCTTTCATAAATTTCGTAAAGTACAATGGATCTACGGCAACTTTTCGGCACTATTCAACTTAACGGACACCAGTACTCGATTTTTTCAGTCGTCGAATATCTCTGAAACATCGCCAATGGGAGTTATTCGGGGTGCAGATCACGAATGTGCTGTCTGTTTTTCTGTTGTTAAAGGTGAGTACCTACCGACCCCACCTGGTGGGGCCCATCTACAACTACCGTATTCGGCCGCCATTTGCAAAACGAACTTCACCATCGTGCTCAGGACACCAGAGAACCTCCATAGAAAAGTTTCAGCGGAATCGGTGATTCTGACTGGACCACCCAAGTAGCGATTTGGGGGTTTCGAGACCACCCACGTGAAAAAAGGACAGCAGATTCGTGATTAGCGCCCTCAATTACACCCCCCTAGGAATAAAATCGAACGCTGGTAACAAAAGACGAAACGACGTACAATTCATCAGTATAAGGTAAAGTTGTGCCCAAATGTCATGAATTCTGTGCAAGTTTCAGCGAGTTTCGACGACTGAAAAAAGATCGAGTACTGGTGCCCGTTAAGTTGAATAGTGCCCAACTTTCATAAAATTATAATAAAAAAGACGCTCACATAATCAATCCACAGCTCCGTAATACGATGAAGCAGGCAACGGCCAATTAATGGCTATCAGCTGCAGCGACATCGCTCTCACGTATAGAGTCCTGTCTAGTCATACTGTAGTAGCCACCATCAATACTACCTTGCTCACAATGCGCGCAAGGATTCGTGCTTCGGTACAGTAGCGGTCTTGAATGGCATTGGATTTGCATCATTTGCTGCTGCTGCTGCATCGACGACATGATCGGTGATGATTGGGAGTAGTGATACATGGGTTCCGGTTGAACGAATACCGACAACGGATTTAATACAGACTTCCCTGGAACCACTCAGAAAAGTTTTGCTTACAATGAGTCGACATGTGTTTCCACTGTCATTTTCTATGTAATAGCATTAGTTCACACCTATTTCAAGATGATGCTATCGAAACTTGTAAACGCCACTTTGCTTCAGCTGGAGGTGAAACAGCGAAGGAGGTTAATCCACATTTGAACTAACAAGGGAAGTCAAGTCAGTCAGCGTGCTCAAAAGATTCTCAACGAGACCTATATGGTTTTATAGAGCTTCGAATGACGATTACGCTGTGGTTTGTTTTTGCTAAATGGCAATTGGCGGTCCAAAAAAGGCGAAAAATCTTGACAATTAGTTAGTGGCGAGGGGTTCTGGGTGTTTTCCTCCGGACATAGCGTCATGGTGGATCAGTCGGTAGCACGTGGGGCTCACAATCTGGTGGTCAGGGGATCGATCTGTCTGCTAACTTTTTCTTTTGCATTCATACAACAGATACGGAATGAGGCTCATTTTGCAATTTTACTGTAGTAGCGGGATAGAATCGCGTTTGGGAGGAGTATGGCCACCAAGGACGCACAAAGGAGAAAATCTACTAGCACTTATGCATGTTACCCACATTTATCGTAATCAACACAAATCGACGCGAAATTCAGAAACAAATGTCAGATTCGTGATCAGCGCCACGAATAACCCCTGTAGACGAACGTTGGGCTAAATCGGTGTTCTCGAACCAACCAGCCTTACTGCCGAGTGATTAGTTGCGTGAAAATCCAGTTGCCGAGAATATCATTATTCTATTGTTCCACTTTTCGGATTTTCTGAATAACAGGGACTTCATTTTGGACGAGTTTCTTTTAATATTCATCAAGAAAGACCACTTGGGCTGTTGATAAAACCACAGTTCACAAATCTGACGTCAAACATTTCCCATTGTGTCTGACGTGCACTCGCTAGGGTCCGTTTCGACAAAGTAGGGAGTTTGGGTCAAAATCACCGATTCAGCCCAAACTGCGTCTACAGGGGTTATTCGGGGCTCTGATCACGAATCTGACATTTGTTCCTGAATTTAGCATCGATTTGTGTTGATTACGTAAATGTGGGTAACATACATAAGTGCTAGTAGATTTTCTCCTTTATGCATACTTTGTTGGCCATATTGCTCCCAAACGCGATTCTATCCCGCAACTGCGACAAAATTGCAAAAGGAGCCTAATTTGATAAGGCTAGCAGACGGACCGATCCCCTGACCACCAGATTGTGAGCCATACATGCTACCGACTGAGCCACCGCGGTAATATGTCCGCAGGTAAACACCTAGAACCCCTCTCGCCACTAGTTTCTCGCCACTAATTAATGGTCAAGATTTTTCGATTTTTCTGGACCGACCATTGCCATTTAACAAAAACAAACTATACCGTTGTAATCGCCAATCGAAGCTCTATAAAACCATATTGCCTCGTTGAGAATCTTTGGAGCACGCTGACTGACTTCCCTCGTAAGACGATCTCGTCAAAGCAGTGGAATTTGCAACTACTGCACTAGTTAAAATAAGGTTTCCATCATTTCTCTATAAAACATTTGTACTACTCATTCGGTCCATCATATTAGAATTCAAACTAGCTTAATGAACTTTTTATAGACATTTACAACTCTTGCTCAAGAACACTTTTTGAATAAATTCAGCTCCATTCGGAAAACTATTGTAAGCATATATTGTAAGAAATCTTACCGTGGCCTAGTTGCGCGCTGATAATGTCGGCATGCGGCGCAACTGCACAGCATTGAATTTCAGACGCCACAGCAACCTCGCCGTCATCCACAACTTCACTTATTCCCTCAGTGCAGGGCATTCCGCAATCCTGAAATGAACTCGTAAACCTGCGCATATCAGCATCAAAAAAACACACTATATATGGAAGTTACCCTATTGTGAAATCTGTGGCACAGATCCTAAACAGCCCCTTCTTCAGGGTTCGGTTCGGAAAACTTGTTCCACTAGCGGCACAAGAAAGCTTAACAATGGGAAATTTTCTATCGGTCTGTCGTTGGGGAAAATGAAAGAAATTAATTCCTTGTTACGAAAGTATCAGACAGCACAAAATTTCTAGTAATGTCAACATAAAGATAGTAAGAACTAGTGACGATGTTCTGGACTATAAAGTGATTTCCCCTCGTTCTCACCGACACCCTTTCTTCAAAATATAGGATTGTTCACTATCTGAAGAACTAATTCTGATTCCTCCATCAGATCTCCGGAAACTGCGAAAAAAAACTAACGAGGGAGGTTGCTCAGCGTGCTCCAAAGATTCACAACGAGCCCATACTGTTTTGTAGGGCGCCGAATGGCGACTACAACGGTATAGTTTGTTTTTGCTAAATACAAATGGATGCCCCGAAGAAAAGCAGGAAATCCTGACCACTAACTAGTGGCAAGAAACTAGTGGCGAGAGCACTTCCAAGTGTTAATTAACGGAGATCGTATCATGGTGGCTCACTGGGTAGCATACAGGACTCTCAATCTGATGGTCGGTGGATCGATCCCTTTGCTGTCCTTTTCTTTTGCCTTCCCACGCTAGATACCAAAATAAGCTCCTTTTGGAATTTTGTCGCAGTTGCACGATAGAATCGCGTTTGGGACGAGTATGGACAGCATAGTACGTACAAACGACAATGTCTTCTATTACATATGTATGTGACCCATATCTACCGTAACCAACCCAAATCGACCCCAAATTCAGAAACAAATGTCAGATTCGCGATCAACGTCGCAAATAACCCCTATAGACAAGTTCGGGCTCATCGGTTATTTCGACCCAACTACCCAACTTTGTTACCACGCACCCTAACAAGCTCACGCCAGACACAATCGGAAAAGAAGATGTTAGATTTGTGAATTGCGGATTTGTCAATTGCCCAAATGATCTACCTTGATGAATTATCAAAAACACTCATTCAAAATGGAGTCTCTGTGTTCTTTAGAGTCCAAAAAGTGGAACGATAAGAATAAAGATATTCTCGGTAAGTGGACCTTCGTACAACTACTCAACACTAGTAAGGCTGATTAGGTCAAAATCACCGATTTAGCTCAAACCTTGTCTACGGGGGTTATTCGGGGCGCTGATCACGAATCTGACATTTGTTTCTGAATATGGGTCGATTCTGGTGGCATCTCTGGTGGTTCCGATCTAGAAGCCCATTTGCCACTGGTTAGTTTTCAAGGTTTTTTTTTTGCATTTTTTGGGCCATCCATTCGCATTTAGCAAAAACAAACCATACCGTTGTAATCGTCATTCGATGCTCTACAAAAGAATATGGGTCTCGTTGTGAATCTTCGGAGCACGCTGAGCAACCTCACTTGTAAGGGCTCGTTTAGACGTGGGGCGGCACGCGGCACGACCTAATGCGAAAGATTCAAATCGACCATTCCGTGGGAATTCCCACGCTACAGTCGATTTGCATCTTTTGCATTAGGTCGCGCCGCGTGCCGCCCCACGTCTAACCGAGCCCTAAGAGACTCAACTTCAATTCGCGTCGGTCGTGAAACGGTAAATGCACTCCCAGCGCTCTATAACAGTTTCAGGACCGACGCAAACTGATGTTGAGTATCTCATTTTTTCGCAGGCAGACAACTGACGGACATCTGCTGGATTTCGCTTATGTATGAATTACAGTAACCGAAAAAGCTACCCTCTTTTGCGGATTATATGGTACAAGTAACACCACAAATTATTCAGGCAAACCGGCGATGGTAGGCAATTTCGACCGTACATGTGGCAAGACTGAACGGGGTGAGGGATGTTTCGCACGAAACCTTAATTGCCAACTCATGGCGCGCGCTAGGTGACAGTACCTGCGGACCATTGGCGAGTTCACCGCACGCACCTGCACCCTGGCCCTCGCCGCACGCGGTCTTGGCCACGGCCGAGCTCCTCGTTAACGCGATGGTGACCCGACAGACGAGAGGAGTCACCAGATCTACCAGATCAGGAGCGAGAGCTTTGCTCGCTGCTGCAAAGGGCGCGCAAGGCACTGTAAGGAGTCGAACATGCACAACACCTACACATGCCTATATCAGAATTTCAAGCTCTATTCAATCAAACCTACTTAGGGAAAACTGTTGAGAACACAATTCTGTGCCATAAGTGCACGAAAAAACACCGCCAGAAATATTTTTTGCATGCGCTGAAGGCAGCACAACTCGTAACTCAAAGTTTTTTTTAATTCTTATTTTAAAATTTTTTAAAAAGATAAAATTTATAACCGTTGCAGTTTGTTGAAGAATTCGTTAGGATGTGACCACCCCGATTTGGCCACTCTCATTAAGAGTTCTTAACCTGAAAGCAAATTGCACGTTGCAACGGAAAATAACGGGGAAAATTTGCAGAACATCAACTTTATAAAGGCTTTTTTACAGAATTTCGTATCAAGATGCCGAGGCACAGGGCGTGCAATATGAATCGGATATCGCCATTATTTCCCTATTCGATTCCAATTATTTGATAAAAAAAAATCCTAATTGAAACCCATATGCAATTTTGGCACAGAATTGTGTACTTGACAGTAAAATCTCACTAATTTTAGTAAATGGCGCCGTTAATACGGGCAACCAATATCCACCGTAACTTACCTTAAACGGACGCGAATTCAGAAACTGATAGTAGATTCGTGATCAGCGCCCCCGAATGCGATTGAGCTCAGTGAACAGAGCTCAAAATTCTGATCTAAGTATGTGTAGGAGTTGTGCATGTTCATCTCCTTACACTGTCTTACGCGCCTTCTGCATCGGCGAGCCGTAGCTTTCGCTCCCGATCTGCTCGATCTGCTGACTCCTTCCGTCCGTCGGGTCACCACCGCCATAACGAGGAGCTCGGCCGTGGCCAAGATCGCGTGCGGAGAGGGCCAGGGTGCAAGTGCACGCGGTGAACCCGCCAATGGTCCGCAGGTACTGTCACCTTGCGCGCGCCATGAGTTGTCAATTAGGGTTTCGTGCGAAACGTCCCCCTCCCGACTGGGCGGCACTTGAACCGAACAAGGATGATGTGCATGCGAATTGGATTGGGCTCTGATACTCCACGACTCTACGAAAGCAATAACTTTACGTCTTTTACTATGAACGTTCGGGAAGGGTAGTCAATGAGAACGAGTTGAGTCCAGAGCTGGTCAGGTAGAAACGGTGGGTTGTGAATTCAAGAGCATCTCAGATATAACTAATCGTAAGAAGGTGCGAAATGTCCAACAACACGGCCACATCCTCGAGCCCACAGTTGTCAGATGAACGTCCGCATGGGAACATCGAGCGCTGCGTAGGCAGACTCAGCAAATGATCTGTGTCGCATGTCAAAGTACACGAGAAGGACGCTTCGCATGACGTGCTTCACACAAGCGGAAACGAAATCGTAGTTCTGTTGTGCGTTGTCGATAATCAGGTAGGATGGACACGCAACACAATTCCGTGACGACCGTTGGTTGAGTTTCGATGGTGACTGGGCTTTATGGAACGTAGGAAAGAATCATTTTGCTGAGTGCACACGATGAGAAACATCCCAGCAGCCCGTTAACGATGTGCGGACAGTGTATAGGCACTGATTTTCAGCGAGACCCAGCAAAGTAAGTTATAATGGAAGCTCACCATTTTCGCAGTACTGTCTTCCTGATAAGTTGGACGCGGGTGTTGAATCACTCGCGCATCAAGGTGATGTGGATGCAGTTGTGGTACTGCTGTCACCATCGCTGGAAATGCCATCCTCTGAGGTGAATGTTGGTAGGCAGGTGACTGTGTATTCACGTAATGCCCGTGCTCCCCTGCCTGTGCAACTATTTGATGTTGAAGTTGCGATGAGGGTCCGGTGGACGCTTGATAAATCTGTTCTCCCGCCAGGCATGGATACACAGCAGGCATATACTGTGAAGATGACTGGACCACGAATTGTGTTGCAGCATTAGGTAGCGATGAGTGGACCGATTGCATCAACGGTTGCTGCATAATTTGTTCATACGGTTGGTACACAACGTGTTGGTACATAGTGGGATATGACGCTTGAGCAATCGGTTGATACTGCTGCGGCGAACGGCCAAGCACCTGTGCAGAGCACTGATGCATTGGATATTGCACGTACTCGACCGGCTGCTGAATGGACATCAGCTGTGCTTGCGTTACTTGAGCGTTGGTTACTGGATCAGTAGGTTGGACACAAGGCAGCAAAGGAACGGAGCTCTGCAGAGGCTGATTGTGCTGCACTGGAACTATCAGCGTTGGTTGTTGCGAGTACACATGTGCAGTTGCCGAAGACACAACCGGAGTCTGCGATACATACAACTGCTGCGACTGCTGGCATGGCGCATATCTGAATTCATTCAGTTAGAAATGCAATGGTGGATATGAACTGAGAATTTCTCCTGTCCAGCAGTAGATAGAAATTACATAAATTGACAGACATTAGGTTGACAACTATGCCATTAGCGTTTCTTTAGACTTGCATTTTGGAAAATGTTTCTGACACATTATCAAATAACAAGGATATGACGAAAAGGCTTTGATACATCACGGTCCTCAATTAGAGTTCATAACAACACCGACTGGCGAATTTGTGCGTCGAACACTTTTCCAAGATTTTCAAAAATTTGAACATAACATTCGATTGATACTACTGACAAGGAAAGCTTGTGAACGATCGGTGACGATTCATAACGAAACCCATATGAGCGTGTAAGGCTTTGCACGAGGAATGCATCGATGTGTTCACTAGGTGCCGTCGCCACATGGTTGATCTGAAAATGGCCGGCGAAATTTTGCACTGCCGCACACGTAGGCTTCCCGCCAGCGGGAGTAGCGGGGCCAATTCCCCGGCCACTGGGACGAGATGGCCGAGTGGATAGTGCTATGGACTTGAAGTCTGATGATCGGTCGCTGCGGGTAACTTTTCTTTTGCCTTCATGCGCTAGATTCCAAAATACGCTCCTTCTGCGATTTTGCTGCAGTGTCGAGATAGAGTCGCGTTTAGGACGAGTATGACCGACAGAGTACGCACGGAGGACAAAGTCTGCTATAGTAGTAGCTGGTAGTATGAGTGTAGCCAGTTAGCCAAGATGGTACAAGTTTATTTCGGCTGACGTTTCGGCGAGTCCGCCTTCTTCAGAGCCTGGAAGAGACAAAAGGAATTTGAGAAATCACTCGTTCAAGAACAATTTCAAGTTCCAGCGGCGAATCAGAAGGCACCAGGAGAGAGAGACGAATCGCGAATAGGGCAACACAACCAGACCTGGGCAAGTAGAACACCAATGCAAACCACAAGCTACAGGCGATACTAAGGCGATTTCCTTATGTATCGCCTGTAGCTTGTGGTTTGCATTGGTGTTCTACTTGCCCAGGTCTGGTTGTGTTGCCCTATTCGCGATTCGTCTCTCTCTCCTGGCGCCTTCTGATTCGCCGCTGGAACTTGAAATTGTTCTTGAACGAGTGATTTCTCAAATTCCTTTTGTCTCTTCCAGGCTCTGAAGAAGGCGGACTCGCCGAAACGTCAGCCGAAATAAACTTGTATCATCTTGGCTAACTGGCTACACTCATACTACCAGCTACTACTATAATCACCATGCCAAGATTCAACGACAGTCGTTCATGAAAGTCTGCTATGTTTGTGGTCCATACTTACCGTAACCAACCCAAATCCATCGCAAATTCAGGAACTAATGTCAGATCCGTTATCAGCGTCCCGAATAACCCTCGTAGACAAGCTTTGGGCTCAATTGGTGATTTCGACCCAATCACTCTACTTTGACTACGAACCCTAGCAAGCGCACGTCAGACATAACGGGAAAAGCCGATGTTAGATTTGTGAATTGTGGGTTTGTCAGCTGCCCAGGTAATCTTCTTTGATGAATATGAAAAGAAACTCATCCAAAATAAAGTCTCTGTTCTTTAGAGTCGAAAAAGTGGAACAATAGAACAAAGAATATTCTCGGCAAGTGGACCTTCATACAACTACTCACTTGACACTAGTAAGGCTGGTTAGGTAAGAATCACCGATTTAGCCCAAACTTTGTCTATGGGGGTTATTCGGGGCGCAGATCACGAATCTGACATTAGTTTCTGAATTTGGGATGAATTGGGGTTGGTTACGCTAAGTATGGGCCACGAACATAGTAGATTTGTTCCTTCGTGCGTACTCTGTTGGTCATACTCGTCCCAAACGCGATACTGTCTCGAAACTGCAACAAAATCGCAGAAGGAGCGTATTTTGGAATCTAGCGCATGAAGGCAAAAGGAAGGCTACCGGGAGGGACCGATCCCCGATCATTAGACTTCAAGTCCATACCACTATCCACTCGGCCACCTCGTCCCAGTGGCCGGGGAATTGACCCCGCTACTCCCGCTGGCGGGGAGCCTACGTGTGCGGCAGTGCAAAATTTCGCCGGCCATTTTCAGATCAACCAGGTGCCGACGGCACCTGGTGAACACATCGCTGCATTCCTCGTGCGAAGCCCTACACCCCCATATGGGTTTCGTCATGAATCGTCACCGATCGCTCACAAGCTTCCCTTGTGAGGAGAACGACCAAGCACCAGCGCAGAGTAGCGATGGACTGGATATTGCACGTACTCGACCAGAAGCCAATTCCACTCGATTCAGAAGTAGCCTTACGAAGAGTCCCTCTACACATGTGCCAAGCTTTGGCGACGTAATTTTCACAGGATGTAGGGTCTCGTATGGGTATTACGAAACCGTAGTTAGTTTTTCCGGAACGATCTTCTGTGGTGGCTAAAAAGGTCGACGAAAACCAGTGAGTAACACGCCGGGCACCGCCCATCAAACACTGCGGAGGCAATGGAACTGTGTCCAGATGGTGTAGTGAATTGTGAGTTGGACTGTTGAGCGGACGATGGGACTTTGGGAATCGGTCCCCGGAGCTTCCATCTCACCCAGAGTCAAGAGAAAGCCATGAAGTTCAAGAAGAGAGGCCCTAGAACACTCGTGAACTGGTACCTCTTCTCCTCGCTGGCTAGCTGCTGGAGAGATTCCGCCGAGGAGAATATCGACGAGGAATACAACAGGTTCATCGCTCACATACGTAAGTGTGCTCAGGAAGCCGAGAGTCCCAATAATACCAGGAAACGCCTACCAGGAACGGAAATGTCATAAAACAACGCGTTGAAGAAAGCTCAGCTAATGGCTTCTGCACCATGGTAGGTCCTTCAATTGTCTTTCTTAGTTCAGCAAAAGTTTGGTTTCGTGTGTTCAAAAAGTCCCAATTTGGCTTCAAAGAACAACAGTAGTGGGGGAGGGTAGTTGCTGTTGCTTAAGTGGGTCTTCTGGAGCTGGCTTCAGAGGATGGCCGGCGTAGTAGCCGTGAGTTGATAGAGGAACTCGAGAGCCATATACCTTCACACGCTGTCCGTCTCCGAGGCTTCAAAAAGACAAGGAAATAGGGGACATAGTTGAACATGCTTTAGTGGCCACCATCCACAGATGGTGACGGGTGCATGCACGACCATCTTAACGTTCCGAAGAAATTTTCATTCGCCCGGCAATTTGGTTACTGGCATCAAGGAGTGGGTAGCGTACACCAATCACACGCCAAATCTCCTGCTGTTCACTTGCAGCTAACCAGCGAAAATTTCAAAACCGCAACTCCACCCAAAATGGTAGATGATCGGTCTGCAGCTGAACTGCTAATGAGGCATTCGATAGGAGCTGCTACCTGCAGATGCTACGTGTCACCTACGATGTCTAACATCGCCACTTCGATGGCAACGGAGCATCCGTTAGTTCAGTCACCTTGACGCGCATTCACCTATTGAAAAGGAGACCTTTTAAAAATTTCAAAAATATCCGACATTTCCGATGACCTATCCAAGACATTCGTCGAACTTTGCCCCAGCAAAATAATATTTGTTCCATTCGTTTTCCATTCAATTACTAGAGAACCAGCTCGACGAGTGAGAGTACCTCAAAACGTAGCTCGCCGAATTCTTTTCATCAAAACTCTAGAAATTCTGGAGGAGGAGAGTTCCAATTCTATCTGGTAAATAACAAGATGTTGTTGATGATAATCACGCATAAATGTGTCGGATGTCGAGTGGAATAAAGGAGAGGAACAATTTTGAAAACATGGGCAAAAGTGGCGGGAAACTTTTCCGACGACCTAATAAATACAACCAAGACTTTTTATTTGAGTGGAAGGGCTACCCACACTATGGCTGCAGCGCATCTTAAGCCAGTCCTTGATTAAAACCCCCTCTTCTTTACTAAGCCGTGTTGTGGTACTGTGGACAAATTCAGACAAGTCGATTCGTATCAAAAAATCTTTTTGACCGCCGAATAATCAGCCTAGGAATAATATGAACGTCTATCGTGCCTTATTCAGAGAGCGGACTTTGTTTCTCTCGAGAAATCCAAAATTGTTCTCTGTATGTACAATAGCAGATAAATTCCTTGAGATCTTTCCTGGTAGTCTCTCGCACACCTGCTGCAGTAAGGCTGTACATCAGATATTGTTTGGGAAACCTACCACCTCCGAGAAATTTCTTCGTTTCATAATTTATCATAAAATACCGATAATCATTTTTGAGGTTTTCACTGCAGGTGAAACTCCGCGACACTGGGCCTCATTTCTTCAAGATCCTTAATTTGGCTTTGTTATTTTATTGAGCACAACGTTCCATGGTCTATCTTAACGCTAAATATTTTGTTGAAATGAGTATTGTTCGAAAAAGTAGTTTTTACCAATTTGCTTTTTCTCTGTAGGTGTCGCTATCATTTCTGGACAGTGGTTCTGTTACCTTAATTGCAAAAACCGCCCCCACAACTTTCACTGTTGTAATCAGAAGGTAAAATCTCTTAGACCTATGTTTTTTAACGTGCTAAATTTGCTAGTATAGGCTTGGAATCAAATAGTATCACGCAAATTCTCGAAACAAGAAATGAGGGGGTGTCACTATCTTTTCTGGACACAGTGTAGTGCACGACTCCACAACTAGTGAATCACAGTGAAAGCAGGGTCCTCCTTACATAAGGGGCCAGTTTTGGAGTTCGTTCAAGCTTCACGAGCATTGGAAGCCACTGGATCACTTGTGTGGTGTTATCGTAGGTGCACCATTTCTCGTCGGTTGAAACAACTTTGGCGCGTTGACTTGCAAGAGGCATTTTTGACGAACAAAGGCACGATAGCTTGATACACAGCGTAGGCAGACAGACCAGAACGAAAGTAATGAAAAAGCACGTCGCGATAGGTCGATCTCTGCTTCATTTTGAAGAGATCACCGAAGTGCAGGTAGTAGAGCAAAACAGTAGATCAACATGCCGTTGGAAACCATCGTCAAACAGTCTCATCGTGCCAACATACCATCTCGTTTGGATCTTGTATAAGCAAGTTATAGCATATACAATGTGCGAAGTCCAAATAGACCAGAAACTTATGGAACACCATAATACTAAGCGCGCAGAGCACAATGTGGGGTCGAGCATACACCTACGCATTTCATTATGCAGTAGAGAAATAGCAAAGTTCTGTACAGAAACACAAACATGTTACAAGGCGAGCTATTTGAAATGTTGAAAATGCACCATTGGTCTATCCTGTGCTCATTACTTGTAGCAATATGAACATTATAATTGCAATCTAGACGACGTTTTAGTTTGACCACCCATATCGTCAACAAGGGTGGTCAGGTGGAAACTCCAGATTTAGCTCAATATTTGTCTAGGTAGATTATCTTGCACGCTGGTCGCGATTACGTCATTACTTACCTACTGGAATTTTGACCGATGCGGTCGTTACGGATCAGTGCGGGCAAGTCATGAGGGAATGGGAGCGGGCAAGAGTGGAGCTCGGGAGATTTCTACTCGAATCTGTCAATTCAGCCGAGCCGATGCTTTTGCCCCAACCAACAACTATGACGATATGAGCTGTCCTAGAACGAGATTCGAAAAACAAATGTTAGAATCGTTACCAGCATGCAAAATCACCACTCTAGACAAAGTTTCAGCTAAATGGGTAGAGTCCTTCAGCACAGACAGAACCTTCCAAGTTGTCGTGGGAAAGTCCCTTTCGTCAGTTCACAGAGTCACTGGTGGGGTTCCACAGAGTGGAGTACTCTCATCGTTGCTGTTCAGCATTTTTACTTCTGACTTTCCTCGGGCTTGCTTGTTCCAAAGCCTGGGAGTTACTTGTTGTTTGTATGCCGATGATATTAAGATTTTCAAGGAAGTCTCGAACTCGAATCAGAAAGCTGATCCCTCCATTCCGCGTGCCATTGACTTGGTGATCGAATGGTCGGTGCAAAATCGTCTTCCTCTTTCTGTTCAGAAGACGCGTGTTTCCTCCATAGCCAAACCTCGAGAAACCCTGATTACTCTTTGCTTGGTTTACTGCTTGAAGTGGTTACGGAAGTCAATGATCTAGGTATTTCTTTCACGAATAAATTGAGTTTTGACAAGCATTATAAGGCTAAGGCTCTGGTTGCTAGAGGTAATGGAAAAGTTTTCAATTTGTTCAAGGCTCTTTACACTAAAGATCAGAGTACATTGCTCAAGGCTTTTAAATTTTATGCTCGCCCCATGTTCGCCCTATTCTGGGGTGTAATAGAACAGTTATTTCGCCTTTCAGAAAACATTCTATTCCTCGAAAAAGTTCAAAATTCCTTCACGCGTAAACCGTTTCTCCGTTGTCATGGTCTTCCATATTGTTCTATACCTAATTCTTCTGCTAGAAATCAACTCTACGGGCTTACGTCATTAGAGCGGAGAAGAAAAGATATGATCATTGAGTGGAGAAGAAAAGATATGATGATGATGGCTTACAAGATCCTTCACGGAAATGTCTGGCTCAAGCTTGATGATTTCTTTATTCCTGTTCAGTCTCACACCAGGAGTTCAGCACAAAAGTTCACGACCACATCTTGTAATAGTCTATTCAGATAAAGGTTTTCCAACTCTAGAGTTCGTTCTACTTTTAATCGTGTACTTAGGTCTCATATTGTGGCTCTGAAATACAACTCTTTTAAAATACGTGTGGCTCAATTTGTTGGTACTAGCTAATTTTCTGTTTCTAAACTTTGCATTTTCTGATATTTCAATTTCTGTTGGTCAGTTACTTACGCTTATGGTTTTTCGGCAGCTGTTCGTTTTGTTTGTGTCGTTGGACACCCACAAATAAATAAATCGGTGATCCTACATGTACCATCTGTTAGCCCTGAAAACGATATGGGTGGTCACCGGTCGAAATCCAGAAATGGACGTCGGATTCATGACCAGCATCGCAGAAAATCTCCATGAGCGAAGTTTGGGGAAAGTTGGTTGACGAAAACATTTTCGACCACTGCGATAAGTGGAATAGCGAATAAGGTAGCACACAAACTGGAAAACACAGTAGATGTGCTGAATTGAAAGCGTGTCCACACTTGAAGATAAGCATTATGTGAACCTGTTCGCTGTATAAAACTCCTTTTGGGCGAAGGGAATTACGCAAGAACTTGAAAAGTATGATACGAAACTTACGCTGTCTCATCACCGATCTGATACTGAGCAACTGCAGGAGGGTAACCAACGTACACACCGGCTTGCTGAAGATGTGAATTCGAGCAAGATGACCGGAAACTTATTTGGCTGGTACGATCAGAAAAGCTGATGTTGTTAAGCCGTTCGGTTGCTTCATCGATCGCTTGACGAGGTGACAAGTGTGTTGCTAAAACCAGAACAATTGCTAAAGTTGAGGATCCCGCAAATACAGCAGTTCGCGAAAAGATATGTCATATTGCATTTTTGGGTGGAGATCGCTGAAATCGGAAGGAACCTGTTTCTAGTCGACAGTTAGAGCATGATTAGCTTATTCTTGAAGGCCATGAATTTTAGTTTCAAGTCATTGAAAAGCAATAAATTTTTGCGTGAATTTTTTGATGGTCAAAAAATGGTGAAATCTCGAGACAGTCTTTTATATAAAATTCTATATCTTAGTAACCAGTGAATGAAATTGCATTGGGTGTGTGATAGCATAAGATATTCCGTTCCTAACACATATTTAAATTTTGAGTACTGCCTTCCATTTACAGAGAAAATAGCTCTTAAAATTGCATTTAAACGCAACAAAACATAAACGGCCGTGTTAAAAATACCCGTAGAGCATTTGGCTCCAGATTTCTCTAGCGCCTAGCAGACTTGTTGCTTGTTGGGTCCTCAACAGGTAGCAAGATAGTTCCCACTCTTCTGCAGAAAATCGTCTTCTAGTAAAAAATGTTGTACATATGCACCACTATTCCCGCCACCGTACACTATGCGGGTTAGTGCGGTAGTTTCAATCGGTCTAACTAGAAGACGATATTCTGCACAGGAGTGCGAATTATTCTGCTACCTGTTAAGGACCTAATAAGCAACAAGTCTACTAAGCACTGGAGAAATCTTGAGCCAAATGCCCTACCGTTATTTTTAAAACGGCCGTTTATGTAAATGCAACTTTAAGAGCTATTTTCTCTGTAAGTGAAAGGTAGTTTTCAAAATTTTAATATGTGTTAAGAAGAGAAAATCTTATACTACCACCGTGCCGAATTTTATGCAATTTCATTTACTAGTTACTAATACATAGAATTTAATATGAAAGACTGTCTCAAGATTTCACCTTTTTTTGACCACAAAAAAATTCACGCAAAAAATCTATGGCTTTTAATGACGTGAAACTAAAATTCATAGCCCTTAAGAATAAGCTAACCATGCTCTATCAGAATATCACCACTAAATATGCAGAAGCTCAGTGGTTCCTAAGATACATTCGTTTAAAAATGCATATGAAAATGAGTTTAAAAATTTCCAAAAAAATCTAGAATTTCAAACAAGGGCACATAATAGTGTATTTTCAATAAGAGTTATTAGAACTGTCAACTGGAGACAAATTCCTTCCCATTTCAGCGATCTCCACCCAAAAATGCAAGATGACATATCTTTTCGCGAACTACTGTACATCTGGTCTTAAAAAGCAATTATGTTTGCATATGATCAAATAGTATTGATAACAAAGATGCACTCCACCCTAATAGTGTGAGTAGATGAATGCACGCTAGACTGCTACGGGTGTGAATAAGTTACTGTCGCGACTTTTTAGATGATGTTTCCCCGTCTCATAATGCTGTCCATGTTCGCAATGTCGCCGAACGTATGAGCATTCGTCAGAGAAATCAAGCAATTGTATTTCATTGCGCGAGTTTTGTTTTTAAGAATGTACTAAATGTCGAAGTTCACCGGAATGAAATAAAGGGGAATTAGACAGAAAAACGTTCTCTCTTTAATATCACGGAAAAGGCTAGTCGCAGATGAGTGAAGAAAATCCAGCTCGAAAGAGAACATTCTCTTTTCGGTTGCGTCAGCTCTACTGAAGGCACCTTTTACAGCTCAAAACTCTCCAGCCTTTTACTATAACTAAGAGGGGTCACTTCCCATTCGTACAAATTTCGGACCAAACCATATTGTTAGGCTGGCAGAAAAGTCTTGAGAAAAAAACCAATTTTTTTACTCTAATATAATTTTGTAAAGACAAACTAAGAACATACAATATATTCACCATAAAGGGACATAACCTTCTCCTATCTGTGTGGCAGTTCAGTGATTCCTCTCGACCAGAATTCGAGAGACTGTGACTCGAAGAAGTTGTCGACTGCCGTTTTGAGGTCGTTGTACTTTTCGAATTGTTTTTCTCTCTGGTGATGCTTCAGCGGTCTGAACAGGTGGTAATTCAATGGCGCAAGGTCCGATGAATACGTTGCATGGTCCAGCGGATGCTAACCGAGTGCGTCTATCTTCGTGCATGTTTCGAAAGCAACATGTGGGCGAGCGTTATCGTGCAACAAGTGCACAGTTGACCTTCTTGGCCTCTTTTCGCGAATTCTATCAACCAATTCTTGAAGCTGGCTGATGCACACGAAAGCACTGACAGTGTTGTTTGCAGCCATAGCTCGTAGTAGTTAGGCTCTTTCGATTCCCACCAAACGCATGGCAAATAGCTGCGTTGATGAGGGTTCTGCTTCGGCTGGTCTGGTGACTCTACTTTGAATGGAACCCAAGCAGCTTGACGTGCACTGTTATCGTGGAGTATCCAGCTCTTATTACCAGTCACCAGATTTTCAAGATATTCCCTTCAGTGCGGCTGGACGATGAGTGAATGACATGTGATCATTCGCGCTCCCCTTGAGCTTCCGTCAGCCGATGAAGGATCCATCTTGTCAAAACTCTACGATAGCCGAGGTCTTGGTGATGCAGCTCGATAGTGTCTTGGGAGCACCGAAACGCTCTTGCCAATTCCCGCGATGTTGATTCTGGATTGGATTTGATCGTGAGCTCAAATTCGTCATTATCGATGACAGGGGGTCGCCCTTTCCGCTCTTCACCTTCAAGGTTTGTATCTCCTGACTTGAAACGGGTGAACCAGCGGCTCACCATGGAATGACTCACGCTCCCTTCTCCCAATGCACCAATGATGTTACTGACCGCTTTGCTCGCGTTGGAGCCTCGACGCCACTCGTAGAAGAAGACTACTCGGAGTTGGTGTTGGCTTAGCATGCTTCACATATTACCAAAATGACGCGCGTGGGCGTTCATATACTCACTCAGCAAAAGCTTCAAGAACCCTCTACAGCACACTAACACTCCCGGGAATTCGAAAGCTTTCTTTAAGAAATTAGGAAGATTTCGAAATTTTGTCTCAAGACTTTTCTGCCAACCTAATATAAATCATAAAATCGCAACGACCGTCAATGGAATACTCGGCAGAGCTCGGCGAGCAATTCTTCATCTGTTGGGATGGTGTCAACCGAGAATATCCTTTGATGGAAGGTAGCCGGTTTCCACCATCCGTGTCGAAAATTTGAAACTTCTTCAACTTTTGGTATCTGCAGACATCCTTCTGTTTGCAAACTAGCGTTTGTTCTTAAGCTGATAGGGTTAAAAGACGCAGCCGTTTCTTCGCCTTCCCAATTAGGTCGTCTGCGTAGACGTACGAGAAATTTGAAGGCTCTCGCTTCTTTATAGACTTGTCGGTTTCAGCAAAATCACCTAATGACTTTCTGTGCTCTAGCACCAGTTTCTTGCGGTTGTCTCAAACTCAATGGACGAGTTGTGTGCGTGCCAAGTTCCTCGAATCGCTGTATATTTGCTCGTATTGAACAAGTCCAGATCTCCAGTTCACTGCAAACACACATACTCAACAGGTCCGCGCCATCCATGGTGATGAAATCCTCCTCGACTTCCTCCACATAGCTTCAGAGTTATAATACTATAATACTAATACTCCACAGATCTACTTCTTTGAAGGTTCTCCTTTAAGAAGGATGCTCATCCGGTTGGTGGCGATACAACGTGGAGCGACCCCAGGTGGCGGACCGGGGATTATTCGCGGACCAAAAGCCACCTTATACTTGCCGTGAGACGCGGGCGGAATCAGTGTCGAGCAAGCTGATACTACTGTGCTACTGTGCCATACGGTGACACCTCACGGAGGCTAACTGTGTGGCCTAAAATTTCGCATTCGGTAGACACGGAAGTATAAGAGGCGGTTCAGGGTCGCCTCTAACAAATAAGCCCTTAGCTCCAGCGGGATAGCCTGGCTAGCTACCCGCCGTATCCAGCCCGTACGGCAGAGCTTGGCAAGCTGCCCGTACGTCCCCCTCATATGCCGAAAACAGTGACAAGAAAGAGCCCCTGACCCCGAAAGAGCCCCCAATACGGCAGCGTTGGGAAGGACGAGTACCGAGAGGCTGCGAAAATCTCAGGGCCTAGATAGGCTGGCAAAAAGAAGGACTAGGATGACGATATGTACTTACAACGCGCGAACGCTTGCATCGGATGCGTCTGTCGAAGACCTGATGATGCAAGCCAGGAAGATCAAGTACGACGTCATCGGACTGACCGAGACGAGAAGACACCGCCCTCTACACGCCGTGTTCGACACTGGAGAAGAACTATACCTCGGAACATGCGACAGTAGAGGGGTCGGTGGTGTCGGAGTCTTCGTCAACACGAACTTGGCAATGAACATCGATTCGTTCGAACAACTTACAACCTGAATCGGACGTTTACGGCTGATGCGACGTGGATCAATGCCGGTCTTCGTAGTCTACGCACCAACATCGGACTACGATGACGAAGGAGTCGAAGCATTCTACATGGAGTTGGAAAAGCTCAACGGGGAAGGTCGTACCTTCTCCAAGGTCATCATCGAGATTTCAACGCGAAGATCGGGCCTAGAAGGTCGTCGGAAGAGCTTCATTTCGGCGTCCATGGTCTGGAATGGAACGAACAGGGTGAAAGGCTGTCTGAGTTCATCATATCGACGAACACCATCCATGGTAACTCGCAGTTCCAGAAACCCGCCTCCAGGCGATGGACTTAGGAGTCTCCGGGTGGACTGCACCACAACGAAATCGATCACGTTATTGTCAACCGAAGGTTTTACCTAATCGATGTCGCTGTTGTTCCGAAATTCTTTACGGGATCCGACCACCGCCTCCTCCGTGCAAGCTTCCATCTCACCCAGAGTCAAGAGAAAGCCATGAAGTTCAAGAAGAGAGGCCCTAGAACACTCGTGAACTGGTACCTCTTCTCCTCGCTGGCTAGGTGCTGGAGAGATTCCGCCGAGGAGAATATCGACGAGGAATACAACAGGTTCATCGCTCACATACGTAAGTGTGCTCAGGAAGCCGAGAGTCCCAATAATACCAGGAAACGCCTTTCCCACGAAACTGTCGAGCTGATTCGCCAACGCGGAGTGGCAAGAACCGAAGGCAATTACCTGCGAACGTCTGAACTCACAAAGTTGTGCAGAGGACCGATAAAGGAAGACCTTGAAGAGAGAAGAGTAGCTGCGCTAGTAGAAGGGGCTGAAGCGGGCAAGAGCATACGCAACCCTCGTCGAGGCTTAATCAACTACAAGACCAAGATGACAGCTCTCCTGCGCCCGGATGGAACCCTCACGTCTTCCAGAAGAGCTATGGAGAATGTCATCCTCGATTTCTATTCCGATCTCTTCGATAGTCACGTCCATCTTCCCGAATACCCAATTCTGAACCATGGATATGCCATCCCTGCGGTCCTCACATCCGAGATTCGTCATGCAATTTCATCCATGAAGAATCGCACAGCTCCCGGTCCCGACAGGATCCGACCCGAACATCTGAAGAACCTACCGCCAGTCCTCGTCTACACCCTGGGCAGGCTCGTCACCCGATACTTGTCGGACTGCAAAGTACCAGTAATATGGAAAACTAGCACGACTGTGTTGCTGTATAAGAAGGGGTATCCACACGACATAGGAAACTATCGCTCTATGTGCTTGCTGTCCGAAGTCTGCAAGTTATTCACACGTGTCATTCTGAATAGGATCGATCGAACGATAGACGAAGGACAGTCGTGCGAGCCAGCCGGGTTTCGAAGGTGGTTCAGCACAATCGAGCATATCCACGCCGTGATCAGGCTCACTGAGGTGTTCTGTGAGTATTAGACGCCGTTATGCCTCACATTCATCGATCTCAAGAAGGTCTTCGACTCTGTCGAAACGGAAGCGGAAGCAGTGATTGAGGCTCTGTGCAAACAAGGCGTCTCCACTCGGTACGTGAAGATTCTCAGTGAGCTCTACAAAGCATTCACTACCGTGATCACACCATTCTACAACAACGTTCGCAACGTGAAGAGGGCTGTACGCTAAGGTGATACCATATCGTCGAGGCTGTTCAACGCCTCTCTCGAGAGCATCATGCGAACACTAGAATGGGACGACATGGGATTGAAGATCGACGGCCGGCAGTTACACCATCTTCGTTTTGCGGATGATATCGTACCAAACACCATCTATCACCCAGGCAGAACGCATGCTGGCCGACTTCGATCGCGCGTGTGGGAAGATCGGCTTGCAGCTGAACTTGACAAAGACGATGTTCATGAGGAATGGATACGTTTCTGATGCCCCATTTTCGCTCAACGGAACGAATATCTTTGAGTGCTTCAGCTATGTGTACTTGGGTCGGGAAGTCAACATGACCGACGATTTGACTCCAGAGCTGGGCAGGAGGAAGCGAGCGGTTTGATCGTATTCAGGAGTGTTGAAGAAGTAGTGAGGATCCGCGCCCATCTCTTCGACTCTACGGTTCTTCCTGACGTACGCTTCAGAATCCTGGGCGTTTCGCAAGCAGGATGAACATGCAATTTGTGTCGTGCGACGAAGTATAGAGAGAAGGGTGCTCGGAGTGACTCGCTTCATCCACACGAGAGACGGCATACGGAGCTCCAAGCTGCGTCGGCAGTCGAAGACCAGAGACGCAGTCGCACGGGCCAAGTTGTCGAAAATCAGGTGAGACGGACACGTATTGCGATTTCGTGACGAACGTTGGACGAGAGCCGTTACTGACTGGATTCCACGGGACGTCAGAAGAACACCAGGTCGCCCACCTCTGCGCAGGTCGGACTTTTCGTCAAAACCCTGAACGATTGATTCGATGCTCTTCGCGTTCCTCGAGCGAGCAGGAACCACTGGTCTACCACCGCATACGACAGGGAGGAATGGAGACGTTACTGGTGCCCGCGTGAGCAAATCGATGATCAACGGAACGACAGGTGATACAGGTGAATACTAATACTGCTCTGTGGTCTTACAGCTCAAATAGAAGATAATCTATGGAATAAATTGACACAGGAGAAACATTTTCACTTGTCTAATAGGAAGAGACGAACCTGCAGTCGCGGTAGTAACTTATTTGAAACTCTGTAAAGCTTGAAGAAAAATCCAGTCATGAAAGCTAAGAAGACAATAATTACAGTGAAATAAAGGATTGGTAGAGCTCAAATGAAAAACTGTACTGATGAACTAGAACCCGAAACATCATAACAAAGAAGGATAAACAGTACATTGGCACGAAGCAAGTGAAGGTGCTCGTCGTGCGGCATCATTCGCTGACAGATCGCAGTTCTCTAAAGTACCACTGTTCGTTCGGTAAAACGCCGGTACCCCGCTGAAGCTTCCAGCCTTCTGAACATAATATTTATGAATTTCCACCAATGATGGAAAAATACCATATTATTAGTCACTAATATATGGAATTTTATATGGAAGATTGTCCCAAGATGCCATCATATATATATATATATATATATATATATATATATATATATATATATATATATATATATATATATATATATATATATATATATATATATATATATATATATATATATATATATATATATATATATATATATATATATCCTCATATATATATATATATATATATATATATATTTTATTTCAGAAGAATACGATATATATATATATATATATGTGGCTAAGTTGTTCCGAATGTTAATAGAAATTTGGCCGCTACTATATATACAGTAGCGGCCAAAAAACAATCAACACGCGATGGAGCTGCGATTTTCCCTCCACTTTGACAACTTCGCAATCAATAACTACAAATCTTCAAGCGAAGCGAAACACGTTGTTCGATAGAACAAATCTTTCTCTTTCACGTAGTCTATTAAACGATCTCGAGTATGCTGAACTGAAGGAAAAAGAAGAAATTTTAGGAGACATACATTTTCCGTCATCAAAAGTTTCACTTTAATGACGTGTAACTTTTCAACTGGTGAACGCTCAGAGAATCAGGACATTGCCTTTAATAGAGAAAATAATTCTCTTTGGAACGGCGGATTAATTTTTGCAAACGTTCACTGCAGAAAAAAATTATAGTTTGATTTCTAATTTCTCTCATAGCACACTAATAATGCATGGTTGGGGCTAGCTGGTATCATCGTTTGTATCAGGTTAGGCGATCAGTCCGATTGTTTAATTGTTGTTAATGTATTAGGAGATGTTGTAAATTATGTTTTATAGTTGCTAATCTGATGTTGTTACGGTATTTTGTTTTTAATAATTGTTGTCGAAGTTTTCGTTTAGCAAAATAGCTTCATATGATCACTTAATCGCCTGCTGAGCTCATGTAATAACGTGCGGGAGCCCTCAAGTAAGCAAACCAGTGTTTTCACTTTCCTGGACAAGTCTGTCATCAACTGCGACACTCCATAAGAGTAGAAAGCTTGGTTGGTCTTGAATGGGAACGATCGCCAGACTTGATGTATAGGCGATAACTTCGCCTTTCTCCACTGCGCCAGACTTGTCGAGTACAGAATACGTTACAGCTGGACTTGTTCTAAACCCTGGTACAAAAATATAGGCTTACTCCGGTTTTTTCCTCATGCCTGTTCATTTTCTGATCTCACGAACATTTGGTCTGGTGTACCAGCTAATTTATAGCAATCTCACATTGTTATACTAATCAGCAGAGGATCCAATAAAATTCTAAAAAATGTTCACACCAGAGGCAATGCAAACAACAAAAAATGATTTGTCAGTCTTCTTTGTTTAAAAACGAGGTGAGGTTTTTCAACTGTTGACCTGAATTTTGCGCCACAACACACGTTAGAAATTTGTTTGAAAATTCATATCACTTTGTGTTTATAACGTTTCTCAATCTAATTCATAGTATAAATAGTACTGGATGCGTGGAATATAACGGTGATATCAGCTAGCCCCAACCACGCATTATTAGTGTGCTATGAGAGAAATTAGAAATCAAACTATAATTTTTTCTGCAGTGAACGTTTGCAAAAATTAATCCGCCGTTCCAAAGAGAATTAATTTTTCTATTGAAGGCAATGTCCTCCTGAGCATTCGCATGTTGAAAAGCTACACGTCATTAAAGTGAAATTTTTCATGACCAAAAATGTATGCCTCCTAAAACTTCTTCTTTTTCCTCCAGTTCAGCATACTTGAGATCGTTTAATACACGACATGAAAGAGAAAGATTTGCTCTATCGAACAACGTGTTTCGCTTCGCTCGATTATTCCTAGTTATTGATTGCGAAGTCGTCAAAGTGGGGGGAAAATCGCAGCTCCATCGCGTGTTGATTGTTTTTTGGCCGCTACTATATATATATATATATATATATATATATATATGTATATATATATATATATATATATATATATATATATATATATATATATATATATATATATATATATATATATATATATATATATATATATATACAGGGTGCGCCAGCTAAATCCGGACAAATTTCAATTAAAATCTCCCGCCATACCGTAACTTCGTCAGAGGTCCCGATTGGTATAGAGTAAGTAAAAACCCTCTAGTTTGTAGTGATACCCTCATAATTGCATAAATGTTTCCCATAAGGGCGTAGTACAACAGAAGGGCCGCAATCATCGAAAGCGTTCGCGCTGAACGCACAGGGGCGGAAATCATTCGATTCTTCGGATACTCGAGATCGGCAATTTACGATGTTCTGGCGGATTACAAGGCTACCGGAGAGAGTTCTGCAACTCAAGAGAGGAGAACCCATTCGCGAGAACGTGTTTCAAGAACAGCAAAAGCCGTGGAACGGGCTCAGGAGCTGATCTTGGTGGACCCGGGACAATCGCTGAGGAACATGACGACAGTGTTAAGAGTTAGCCAAAGTTCAATGACTGTGGTAGAACAGTGGGTAGTGACTTTATCTTAGGGAGGCCATATGTCTTCCAACAAGGCGGCGCACGAGCCATATGGTCCAAAACTGGCTGTCCGATAACTTGGACATGCTTTAGTCCAAGAAGTTCTGGTCCCAGAAAAACCCGAATTTGAATCCCAGGGACTACTGTCATTTCAGCGTTGTTGAGACATCTGTTGATGAGACGAGCCACCCTAACGTCACATTTCTGTGAAGCTTCATTAAAGCAGTATTCGCAAATTTGGACCGAGCTTTTTTGAAAAGGGCTTGCGAGCGCTTCTGGTCAAGGATGGAGGCGATTATTGCTGCTGACGGAGGCTACATTGAGCAGTTGTAATCTTAATATACCGCTCTACTAATATGCGGAAGGATTCTGGATTCGAGTTGTATTTTGTGTTTGTAAAGTTGTCTGGAAAAATAGAGTCGCGGTTGTCCGGATTTAGCTGGCGCACCCTGTATATATATATATATATATATATATATATATATATATATATATATATATATATATATATTCAGGAAGGCAAACATTTAGGACACGAATAAACGCAAAGATCACACGAACCCGTATCGTCGTAGTCTGCTCAGGACACCGAGGATGGAAAAGTGGCTGTTTCTCGAAAGATCGCTGATTTCCTCGAATCCATGAGGTGGTCTGGGAATAAAAAGTAACTGCTAAAAACCCAATTTCATAGCAGGTTTTTCTCGATCGCTCACTTGATTAATGGAGTCACAGTTGTCACCGCTGTAACCAACGTCAAACGGCAACACGTTCCGCTGCTGCTCACCAGTGCTCAGCTAGAACTCTGAATCTTATAGAAAGAAGTGAATGCTGTAATTAGTGAAAACTACGTAACTTTAAGCTCGACCACTGTACTTCAAACTGCTAGTTTTCTTAAATGTTGCAATGTAGTTATCGCATTGAGCGAACGCCATTACGACCAAGACCATATCCCTGCCGATGCTCAACCGCAGATACCCTCTGTTAATATTCAGCATGGTACTGGGACACTTCGTGTCCACCGCGCCCGCCCCCCTCCCCGTCCCTACCCCCCATCGATAGTCCTATTACCTATTACCTATTATAATGAAACCGCGTGGCTTCGCCCCGCGGTTAAATTGAAACCGCGTGGCTTCGCCACGCGTTTTCAGGCTAGGGGAGGAACTCCGGGACGGGTGAGCCATCCTATCATGCTTAGGATGACTCACCCGCCCCGGAGTTCCTCCTCTAGCCTGAAAACGCGTGGCGAAGCCACGCGGTTTCAAAACCGCGGGGCGAAGCCACGCGGTTACAATATAATACGTCGGGATAGGCGTTGTAACTATAAATAACATCGATGGGGGGTAGGGACGGGGAGGGGGGCGGGCGCGGTGGACACGAAGTGTCCCAGTACCTTCAGCATTTCTGACGACATCAATCAATCCGAACTAGGTGGAACAAGGTGCCTTTCTGGCGCTTAGGTCAGGAACTCTTTGAATCCAAACCCAGACGAAAATAAATTTAACTGACGTTGATGAATTATAGAGTTCAATGAGTGGAGATTTGCAATCTCAGAAATGAGAAAAACAATTATGAGATCGTTTTGTGCGTTTTAAACGTATCTCGATTGGACCTTAGATAAACCTGTAAAAAACTTGAGGGTCAGGATCCGGAAATCTCATTTGGCTGAAAGGTACATATCATTTATTTTCTCTGAAGGTGTAAAATTTATAAGCCGCCAAATCTAGGGCGGAATTTGTTTTTATGTACCGAGGCTATATGATGGGTTCAAATTGCTCCTACCGTGGAATCCTTCCAGAGGAACTTCTTTTGTCAAGGGGTGAGGTGATAGAAGGTCATGGGACCTCATTTCGACTATTCACAGCCGCACAGCAGCACCACGCGTAAGGTGCGGTGTCTGCGTGTGGCTGCGGCGACGCCCGCAAAAGACGGAGGCGCGATGGGAGCGTCGCATCGGCCACCTATCGCGCCGCGCGTCGCGTGGACACTAAACGAGCCCTAACCATTGGAGAAACAAGCGAAAATTTGTGGCACGAAGTCCTAGACAGCAGCCAAGAATGTATTGCGTCGCATTAACGGTATGGGAATGAACATGCTGAAATGTAGAAGTACTACGGCTAGATCGCCTGACGAACGCAGAGAAACTTCGAGAGCCGTGCTTGAGGTCGAATGGACGCATACTTTCAGCGAGCGTGGACCGTTTGCGGTCAGCTCGTACACGAGGCAGCCACATGAGTCAGCGGAAGGGCATATCCACGTTTACTTGCGATTTTCTCTCTGCGGATTCCTAGGGTCATGTGAAACCGTGCCTTAAACTGACAAACACACAAACTGACAGACAGACAAAATACTCAACAAGCACTTATTCTTAATGTCTCGCCGTGTCTCAAGATCCGGAAGGATGGGCTACAATAAGGTCTTCTTGACAGAATACTATAATATCCCCCTTCGCCTAGGACTTAGATAACATGTGTAGCGGTGCTCAGGCGCAAGCGGTTATTCATAAATTATTTAATATACAGGTTTATGTACATTATTGTAACGAAACCAACAAGAGGTTCCCACATTAATTTATTGTAAGTGATGTGAAGTGATGGTTCTATGAGTGCGCTGATCCATATGTTTACAGATCGGCGAGGCGTGGCAAAGCATGGTTCGAAGGGATCGAGGAGACACGAGCAGTCAGTGACACCGACCGGCGGCGACAACGAGAGATGCGACCTCGGAGAGCTGGTCTCGAAGGAGCGATTCGCCTTCCTCTGTGGTGTCAGATATTTGTGGATAAACCTGATGTACACCAGTGTCATTCCGCATCCTAACACGGCTATCCACATCTATTACTGGTAGCAGCGAGCGAACAAAGCGGAGACGCGCCGATTGATTGGCGCTAAGAACAGTTACGAGATGACTCATGTTCGGAGAAATAACAAGTGTAAGTATGAGTGCGGACTATTTGAAAATCAGAAATAAGTTGCTAATAGCGATGAGAATCGCTATAGGCAGATCCGGTCGTCCGCCACCATTAGAACGGGACATTCGTCCGCGACAGTGATGTGTGGCATTCCGTCCCGCGGAGTAGGGTGAGCAAATTTTCGATTTACCTTGCGTCGATGGGATTCCCGACGGCAGGAACTTTTAGGAAAAGTGGGGAGGTGAAGGTGTTGATAGTCTTTCCTCAGTTCGGTTCATCGAAAATGGAGTTTTTCTTCCTTTGGGAAAAGTGGGGAGGTGTAAGTGATGTGAAGTGATGGTTCTATGAGTGCGCTGATCCATATGTTTACAGATCGACGAGGCGTGGCAAAGCATGGTTCGAAGGCATCGAGGAGACACGAGCAGTCAGTGACAGCGACCGGCGGCGACAACGAGAGATGCGACCTCGGAGAGCTGGTCTAGAAGGAGCGATTCGCCTTCCTCTGTGGTGTCAGATATTTGTGGATAAACCTGATGTACACCAGTGTCATTCCGCATCCTGAACGGCTATCCACATCTATTACTTTATCCTTACTACACCGTGGGACCATGTACAAGAAAAAGGATGAGGGAGAACGACGAAGGATCACCCTGAGGTGGCAGGGTCCTCATCCCAACTGTCCGATAAAGTGGGCGTCAGATCCCACTCACTGGTTTACGGACCACCATAATTGGTCGTCCGATAGCCAGTGGGTGAACCAATGGCGGAGGTGGGGGGGTCTCATAGGGCGTCTAAACTGACTGACGGGGTGCCTCGCTCTCTCAGTAGCTGATGGCATGAGTCAGCCGGCTGCTGAGGCAGGAAGGGGCGGCGCTGCGTCAACCAAAGATGCAGAAAAGACTCTGCCCTCACTCTCCCCATCTAACTCTGGCCGCTCGCGCGTGTTGCAATATCTCGTGCACGAGGAGTAACATTAGTTCAGAATAACACATGAGAAAAAAATTCAACAATTTAAATTATCTCAAAATGGCCAGTGGAGCTTTCTACGATTAAGCCCCCACAGTCCTACGTATTTGACGTAAACTTGTTGATACCGAGATAGTATAAATCATATTTAACAACAGTTCAGATACACACTGTTTTGGTTGCAAGAGACAATTTCGATAAATGAGAACGTGAGGAAGACGCCTCTTGACTCTAGACAACGTAAAATTATTTTAGCAGTTGAATGGCAATATAATGCAGTCTGCCGCAAGTGCTTGGTTGTCCAACAGTTGCAAGTTAGGATTCAGTTGAAACAAAACTACAAAACAATTCACCGTTCGCGACTCCCCATAGCTCCAAGCACCATTGTAGTATCTTCGTGAATCAGTAAATATATTGCTTTGAATGAGGCTTGCAAAAACAAATGGTGGCCTAAAATAGTTTCAATAAAACACTATCTAAAGCTGCTGACAGTTCAACGCAATCAAGAATACCCACGGCTTGCTAGAAGCCGTTTTCGACACAACCACGCATCTTCCGCTGTTGTCGACGTTATGGTCGAGACCGAACAAAACAGCAACTCGGTGTATTAGCATTCGGTTGTATGACGACGACGGTGGTAGCTTCATCGACTGCTCTCTAGAAGGAAGATATAGCTTGTCAGCTATATTCTACGGAAAAATACATCAGACGTTCGCGCGGTACACGTGTTACAAAACATCCCACGAAGCACTGACGTAACCTGAATACGCGCATCACACTTTTTATTAGAGAACCTAGAGCAAACAGCGAAGACCATTTACACAGCAAATTGCAAATGCAGTTCGCCAAAGATTGAGAAATCAGGCGAGATTTTTCTGTTTCACATTTCTATCTCATATTGCCATGGAGTGCAGATACGGCTCCTTGCTGCTACTTTTCTAATCCCTGCAGCACGCTTAAGTGGAGAACGCGATCGAAAAATCCGATCAGCTGAAAAAAAATGAGTTTGTTGGGAACCACTACCGACACCAATCTGAATATACGCTGTGTTCTGAAAAGATAGGGGCACTCAAAAATTTCGGGTGGAGGGGGGGAGACGATGTGCACGGAACCCTAATTACTAACTCATTGCGCGCACAAGGTGACAGTACCTGCGGACCATTGAGGAGTTCACCGAGTGCACATGCACCCAGGTACTCGCCGCACGCGATCTTGGCCGCGGCCGAGCTCCTCGTTAACACATTCACGACGGCGTCCGCCCATATGGGTGGACAGCAAGGGGGCGCGTGGGACGGTGTCCACCCGTATGTGTGGACAGGAGTGTTTCGCCCAGAACTTTCTTTGGCGACGACTTTTATTCATTGTTCTTTCGGAATCGTAGACTATAAGGTAATATAAATCCTACGTTTGCGTCGGCACGGAAATGATCGGTGTATTAAAACTAACTAGAGGACAATTCTTCGCATTGTTGGAACACAATAAACGCAAACTTCAAGGACACGGATAAGCATCAGACATGGAATAAAACTTCAATGGAACAGTTAGACAAAGCGAAAAAGTATCGATGCGATTATGTAAGCGACCAAAGATTCAGCAAAAAACACTTCTTATGGTTAAAACGCAATAAACAAACATATTTTCACAACTCGAACAGCGCGTATCGATCCTCCTAACCTTTTTCTTTGCAACATCTCTCCCCAAGCTGTCGCTCAGCCTTTTATAACATCTTGCACAATTTTTTGGACTCTTAATATGTTCCGTATAGGTTTCTAAGAGAAAAAAGCCAGGCACACTGTGGACACGCGCGCGTGTGCCAAAGAGCCAGCCGGCCGTCGCGCCGATAGCGCGTGAAAACCCCTTCGTCGTGAATGTGCTAAGGCGATGGTGACTCGACGGACAAGAAGAGTCACCAGATCGTTCAGATCGGGAGCGAAAGCTATGGCTCGCCGATGCTGAGGGCGCCGGGTGAGAGATGTTAGGCTGGAATCCTTGTAACCAACTCATGGCGCGCGCAAGGTGACAGTACCTGCGGATCATTGGCGAGTTCTGAGCATATTTGTAAGTGATCGGGGTTAGTCATTCTCGCCGCGATTGATCCGTATGGTTACAGAGCGCGAGAGGCGTGTCGACGACGGTTGGAGATGCAGGGAGTCCCGAGGAAGCGGCGATGCAAGCCGGTAGCAGCCCACACCGTTCCGTCTGCCAGGCTCCACCGCCAACTCGACTTGGATGTAATCCTTTGCTGTCTGCCGCCCATTATTCGATAAACCGTCTATCTACTCGTGTATTGAAAATTTCAGCTCTTTTCAATGAGCTCAATTAGAAGTCTATGACAGCAGCTGTTGATGAGAATTTCTCGATTTTCAAAACCATGTGCTCCAATTCTTCAGAGAACCTTCTATGAAATTCAATAAAGACGAGCCTAATGGAATACTCGAGTTCTGTTCGCAACTCAACCCTTATAATTATTTTAATAAGAATGGAGAGACTGATGAATGAAGACGACGTATGAGAAACGTGATTCCAATGAAGACGGATTCAGAGCGAAACCGCGAGCAAGATTCAAATTTTAGGCAGTTGTACTGATTGTGACACTAGAAAATCTCAGTTTTGATTTTTCTTTCAATAAGGATGGAAAGGCTAGTGGAAGGGGACGAGATTTGAGAAACGTGAATCCGATGAAGACCGTTTCAGAGTGAAACCGTGGAGCAAGATCAGAATAATAGGAAATTACATTATAAATTATACAGCGAAATTCATACTGCTCGTCCTATCACGTGCCTGGGCATTCGTGTAGGAACTACACTAACATTGCAATATTTATGACATCGCGCGAACGCTGAGCCCGCTGCAGCTAAAATCGCGTGAGACGGCCGCCTTGGTACATGTGTACTCAGGGAACTCGCAAATGGTCCCCCAGGGCGCGTAAGACAATGTAAGGAGTCGAATATGCACAACACCTACACATGCCTATATCAGAATTTCAAGCTGTATTCAAGGGGTTCAAGCGCTATTAAGAAAACGGTTGAGATCACAATTCTATGCCAAAATTGCATGAAAAAACACCGACAGAAATCTATTTTTGGGTGCCGACGACGATACAACCCTGAACTCAAATTTTATACAGATGTATGATATTCAGTGCATCAAACACTAAATACAGAAAAACTCTTTTCGAACTCCTGAGAGTTCTTGATCTGAAAGCATTTGCACGTTGCAACAGAAAATAAAGGTAAAGATTTGTAGAACATCAACACCATAAAAACTAGTTAGCTCCCCTAATTTGGTTTCAGAACTCCAGTGAAATGAAGCGTATTAGAAGGTGTGATGTTGATAGGAGACTAAAGGTCGATAGAGAAATACCGAGGTATTGTATAAACTACAAACTGTTTGATTTTCTGGAACAATATTGCCTTACCAGCCAAAGCGCGGTTTGGATTGCCTTATAAAGTTACTTGTCGATAGTATAAGGTGTTAGCACGAGAGAAGTAATGGTATTTTGCGTCCAGATGTCCAGGCACGTCACAGGGCGTGCAATATGAGATGGATATCGCCATTATTCCTCCATTCGATTCCAATTATTTGATAAAATAAATATCGTAATTGAAACCCATATGCAATTTTGCCACATAATTGTGTTCTCGACTGTTTTCCCCAAATGCGATTGCGCCCGTAGAATAGGGCACGAAGTTCTAATAGAGGCACGTGTAGGTGTTGTGCGTGTTCGACTTTGTCATTTTATTTATCATTTTTGTTTATCATTTTTCATCATTTGTTTATCATTTGTTTATCATTTTTTGTATGCTCGATTCTTCTATTGCACTTTTTCTGCCTTTGTTCTTGTTTTGGGTCAGTCTTTGCTGAAATTATGTTATTCTGAAGCTTTCTTTTGCTGTTTCCTTTTCTCCTCAACTTAGTTTTCAAAAATGAAGAGATAAATAAAAAATTGAATTCAGTCCAATTCGAATTTTTATATTAAATTTAAATTTGAATCATGTTCAATTTCGAATATTTCTCTGAATTTGAATTCAAAAATTGAAAAGCATTCAATATAGGTTTTTAAATTCAATATTAAATTGAGGAGAAATTTCAACTGAAGTGAATTTGAATTTACTACTCAATTGTTTTTTCAATTTAACTGAAGAAAAAAAAACAGGAAAAAACTGCTGCCCAGCCGGCCAATAGCGTGGCCCCCTCGCCCACCCCCCCCCCTGCCCCCCATCGATAATCGTTATTGGCACGCCATTGGCATGCGTTGGGCGAGCGACGCAGGGGCGGGCGCCTGTCCACGATGTTGCCCAGTACCAAGAAAGCTTCAAAATAACACTATATAGGCGGACATCGACACAAAACATATGGAAAGTCCAAGAAATCACAATAGAAAGATGAGACATACAAAAAAAATCGGAAATAAGCACAGCTTTGCAGGCTTTTCGGGTGCGGATCGCGAATTGGGTATCCGTCTTCTGAATTTTGCCTGACGACCACTCATACTACTTGCAGAAGCAATCTGGGTGATACAGGTCATATAACTAGGGTGGCAATTGTACATGCTAATAGCGATTTCGTAGATGAGTTGTCGATTTTCGGCCAAGGATTACACATATCCACATAATGGGTGGTCGGATCCTGGCAACGGCTCGATGCACGAAAACACGCCCCAATTTGAAAGACGCTGGTCGTCGTCGCGCGTTTTCCGGTCGGCGATCGTCGGCGACGGCCGACGGGAGTATACCAAGGGCCATACGTCGAGAGCCAAGCATCAATGACGTGAACAAAGATTACCGCAGAACAAGAAGAATGGTGGTATGATTGCTGCGTCATCAATCTTAGCAAGTAATGAAGGCAACGTTAAGGGGTGGGCATACTACACACGACAAATTCGCGGCGAATTTGGCGCTGAGCGGCAAGTGGGAGGGCGGAGTTTAATTTCGCCGCTGGCTCCTCCCCCGCGGCCGGCGGCAATGCCGAATGGTCGGGACCAATCGGCATTGCCGCGGTGCCACGTCATCACCGGTGGCTGCCGGCGACAAATTCGCGGCGAATTTGTCGCGTGGAGTATGCCCTACCCGCGGCGTTTCCGCCATCTTCGCGGCAGCGCTCTGCTCGTCTGCGCTCTCTCTCAGCACTGCGCCAAATTCGCCGCGAATTTGTCGCGTGTAGTATGCCCACCCCTTTAATGTACTGTGCTAAATGCAATCGCACGATGCTGCTATATCACATTGGAAAACATTGGCATTATCCTGGAATAGTACAACGACTCCAATGACAAACTGAAATGGTGTCTACAACCACTTTTGACACATCAGACCCTACACGTGAACTGTAGGCAGGTCTCTGAAGATGCAGTTCAAAACTTCAGACCTTCCGGCAACGTTTCCTAGCATCCTCCAAAGGCACAAAAATTAGAAGAACAACAGCTAACTTATAAGAGAAATTGATCAGCGTGCCCCAAAGATTCACAACAAGACTCGTATTGTTTTGTAGAGCATCGAATGACGACTACAACGGTATAGTTTGTTTTTGCTGAATGGAAATGGATGGCCTAAAAAGGGCAAAGAATCTTGACCACCAACCAGTGGCGAATAAGCTTTTAGATCGCAGCCGCTTGAGGTAGTGCCATGGTGGCTTAGTGGGTAACATGGAAGTCTCACAATCTGATCTGGTCGAGGGAGTGGGCCTTTTGCTGGGCTTTTCTTTTGCCTTCATACGCTAGATACCAAAATACTATCCGTTTGCAATTTTGTCGTAGTTGCTGTACAGGATCGCGTTTGGGACGAGAATGGCCAACAGAGTACGCCCAAAGGACGATGTATTCTAGTACTACTTATGTATGTGACCCATATCTATCGTGACCAACCCAAATTGACGACAAATTCAGTAACAAAAGTCGGATTTGTGTTCAGCGTCCCGAATAGCTCCCACAGACCAAGTTTGGGCTGAATCAGTGATTTTGACCTAACCAGCCTCACTATTGTTCAGTAGTTGTACGAAGGTCCACTTGCCGAGAATATCATTATTCCTAATGTTCCACTTTCTGCACTCTAAAGGGCACTGCACACTCTGCGATGCCCTGTCCGGCGTCGTCTGCGGCGGGTGGGGATAGGACCGGCGCTCCGCCCCCCCCGCACGAAAAATGCCCGGCGCCATTCTCTGGTGCGGCGCCGGATGCGACGTCGTCGGTGCCGTCGCCGTGGCCGTCACCGCCGCAGAGTGTGCAAAGGCCCCTCCGACGGCTGCGGCGCCGGCGCCGGATGCGGCGCCGTCGAGCCAGCGCGGCCCTATGTTTCAAAGGATACAGAGACTTCAGAGACTTGGATGAGTTTGTGAGAGATACAGAGACTTGGATGAGTTTCTTTTATATTCATCAAGAAAATCACTTGGGCTGCTGACAAATCCAAAATTCACAAATCTAACGTTTGCTTTTCCCATTGTGTCTGGCGTGCGCTTGCTAGGTTCCGTTTTAACGTATGGTTGCTAGGTCAAAATCACCGATCCAACCCAAACTTGGTCTACGGGAGCTATTCGGGGCGCTGGTCACAAATCAGACATTTGCTATTGAATGTGAGGCCGATTTGGGATGGTTACGGGAGATATGGGCAACTCACAAAAGTACTAGAAGACATTGTCCTTTGTGCTGTTGGCCATACTCGTCCCAAACGCAATTCTATCCAGCAACTGCGACAAAATTGCAAAAGTAGCGCATTTTGGTATCTAGCGTATGAAGGCAAAAGAAAAGCCCAGCAAAAGGCCCACTCCCTCGACCAGATCAGATTGTGAGACTTCCATGTTACCCACTAAGCCACCATGGCACTACCTCAAGCGGCTGCGATCTAGAAGCCGATTCGCCACTGCTTCGTGGTCAAGATTTTTTGCCTTTTTGAGCCATCCATTTGCATTTAACAAAAACAAACCATGCTCTTGTAATCGCCATTCAATGCTCTACAAAACAATATGGGTCTCATGGTAAATCTCTGGGGCACGCTGAGCAACCCCCCCTTGTCAACTTTAGTTTCCTTCATGAAAGGCCTCAAGCACAGTCACACGACAGGACACAATGTAAATGATGCAACGCGTACCCAAAGTTGTTGAGAAAATCATTGAAGGTTTGCTCCAGATCCAGTATCATAGTTCTATCACGCGGATTCTTATGCAGAGTTGCCGCAATAAATGCTTGGAGTTCTATCTCGGTGAGGTCTTGCGCATAGTCGGTGAATGACGATTCTGAAACAAACTGAAGGGTGTACGAGAAAAACGAATACAGTTTTGATTTCAGAACGTGTTAACTATGGAACATGGCGATGTGATTGACTGTCATGATTGTCTTATTTGCGATCATTCAATTTGCCGTTACATGGCGATCTCTACTGTATAATTAGAAAAAACCCTGCTTTTCATCTGGATGGATGGATGGATGTCAATGTCATTTCTTAAATGAGAGCGGTTAGAGGTGGTTTTATCACTGTTCATCACTAAAGACATTTTGAATATCACATTATACGAAAACACTCCTACACTTCGTTTACCACCCGTTCAGCGCTCTACTGGTCGGCGCAAATGCGATGAAGATCTCACCGTATTTTTGCGTTCCGCTTAATGCAATTCAAAGGCCAGATAAAAATTTTCTGAAACTATCTTTCCCAGTCTTCATCTCAAGAGGTTATTTAGGGTGCTGATCATGAATATGATGCCCATATTGATTTTCCTATTTTCGCGCAGAGGACCACCCATGACGTTCACATCAACGGCGGTCAGGTAAAAATTTCAGATTTAACTCAACCTTCGTCTACGTAGGTTATTTTGCGTGCTGATCACGATTATGGGTGTTACGTGTGTTGAGGGGAGAGGGGTGGTTGCAGCTAGACCTCAGATTCGAAGTCAACAGATAAAATCACCTTCCTACGCGAAAGTTTAAGCCAAACTTTGATTTTGACCTGAACACCTGATTTGGCATTGTGGATGAACATTCGCCAAAATTCGGAAAACAAACAGAATCGCGGTCGACATGCAGAAAAACCACCCTAGATGAAGTATTGACGAGACCGGTGGTCCTATCTGGAATGTCCTCATAGCTCTACAGAGAAATCTAACTTCAAAATCAGGAAAACGGATGCCAGGTTCGTGACCAGCATGCCTACGAATCCCCATGGTCAATGTCTGAGCCGAATTGGAAAGAAAAAATTTCTTCGAGTGGAACAATAAGGGAATAAGTGAAACAGTGTCGAAATTCTAAACGAACGAAGTGACCTAACTCGTCAAGCAATATAGATTTACATATTTATTTATTTAACGAAGCTGGCGAGCAGATGTTTGGAGGCCACTAGGCCGATCAACGGCTCCTATAATAATTAGGCCATTATTAATTAACACATTCAGGATGAGCACTATTCCAGTTACGGCACTCCAGAGGCAGAAAGATTTTTCCCTTTAATGTGGCCTACACTTCGCCCGGAGGGTTTCTTGGGAAGCTTATCACGAGTTTAGCATCTGTCTTACGATTTCGACCGAGATCACCATCATCTCTTGCAGTGACTCGTTTGGTAGTCCAGCAAGCAAGCGATTTGGCCCAAACTTCGTAAAGGAAGGTTATTCGCGGTCGAAATGCTAAAAACCAACAGCAGAATCGTTATCAGCATGTCAATTAAACAACCTAAACGGAATTTGAACCAAATTTGCGATTTAGACCCCAACCTCCGAGTTGGCTATAAAGGTAATCTCCTGTCGAAATCCAAAAAATGGCTGCCAGAACCGATCAGCACCCCAAATAATCCCAGCGAAGTTAGGGGAGAATCGGTTGAGAAAAATAGTCCAACCGCTCGAACGCAAAAGATAGAATAGCGCCTTTGGATTTTATGAAATCATAAAAACTATCAAAACTAGAAAAGCAGGAAGGCGGACAACGTATTCGAAAATCCAGGGCTCCCACTGGAACTATTTCACACGTCCGCGTAGCGTGTTGCATTGAGGCGCGCTAGTGCTGGTCCCGCACGCGGTAGTTGTTCTTCTATTCGTCCGCACTACCCACTACCTTCTGTGACCGGCTTCGGTCAGCTTCCGCTCTCGACACCGAAATTAATGGCATTGTTCGGCACATCGATTACGAGCCCTTCTGTCCGTTTTTCAAGATTCGGCGTGGGATCGCCGCATTTAGGTAGGTGCTGCTAAGTAACGATGGGTGGACTATGCAACTGGGTCCATACCTGTCCAGATGGACATCATGGGCCGTATGCTCGTCTCACCCGAGATTACTCGTCTCACCCAAGTAAGAGCACATAAAACACGGGCCGACTCTAATCATACTAGCTGGCTCCTCCCCTTGCCCCATCCCCCGGCAATCTCGGGTGAGACGAGCATACGGCCCCATACACTGCGTCCAGAAACGATAGGGACACCCCCTAATTTCTTGATTCAAGGAACTGCTTGATACTATTTGATTCCAAATCTATACTGGTAAATTCAGCACGGCAAAAAAACATGGGACTAAGCGATTTGAGCTTCTGATGTGAACGGTGAAGGTTTTGAGGACGAGTTTTGCAATGAGTGTAACGGAATCACTGTCCAGAAATGATAGGGACACCCGAGAAAAAAAACAGCTTTACGAACCAGATACTAATTAGGCCACTGAAATTAGTAATCGGTGGACGCTTCACTATTCAGTGTAACATAAATAAGTGGAGTTGGGATTAACGCGACGGAGTTTTGAGAATTTTATTAATTAAATCGTCGTAAACCGATGGATCGCTGTCTTGAGCTCTTCAACGCAGTAGTACATCCTGTTAATCGCATGATTCCTCCAATAAAGGTGTTCACATGGATTTTTCATTCGAATAAGCTCAGAAGAATTCGCCGGTCATTCGAAAGTGTCGACAAAACAACTCCTCAAAAGGGTCGTGCACAGTCCACGACTAACGCGACACGACAAATCGCCGCACTGTTCGCCGCGCGCGAATTTGCGTAAAGTGTGCTGCGGGGGCCGCAATTGCGTACGCTACAACCGATAGGCGGGCCGTCAGCTGTTTTGAGCGCACCGCTGTTAATTTTTTTAGTTATTTTCTCGTTATTCGCGTTGATTGAGATCAGTTTTCGTTTCATTTTTCTGTTTGATGATGAGATTTTCAATGCTCCCTCATCATTTGGTCTTATTTTCACAGTTCTCTGCCCCGTCTCCTCCGTTTTACCTTGCGCTGAACAAAAACCTCGAAATTCCATTGAATTTGCTCCCATATTCTTTTTTTTTTGAACACAGTGAATCACTCTGTGAGTAACATGCCATCCACGTGCCTCTCGACCGTCTCCCTGCTACTAAGAAAGTTTACTTATTATATTTTACGTGAATTCTGCCAAATTCAAAAGTGGAAACAACGGATTGGTGCAAAAGCGCGTGTTTCTCGCACGCAATTCCACACAACCCTGTACGGCACGATGCCGCACACGCGGTGTCGTACTCGTCGCATGCGACAAGTTCGGCAACGCAAATGGCCTGTCGCACTTGTCGTATACGACAAGCGCGACACGATCAATGCGACACCCGCCGCTATCCCTTATCAGTGTCGTGTCGCGTTAGTCGTGGACTGTGCACGACCCTAAAGAGCTTGCGGTCAACCTGATCTCATGAGGCGGGCCAAGTTCCTATTGGAAAAACGAGCTGTGCTTATGCCTATCCTCTAGGAACGGCAACAGATAAGTTGCTAGTACCTGTTGGTACTCAAATCACTTCGTATTTGCTGAACTAAATTTGATCAAGGCTTTTTATTCGGAGTAAAACTGCCACTCACATTAAGGCTGCACCGCACCTTAAGCCCCTCCTTGGTGAAAACTAGCTCTTTTCAACCAAGCCGGGTTGATTTACTGTGTGCCATCTGGACAGCTCCAAGAAAGTCGCTTCGCATCCGAAAAAATCAATTTGATCTCAGAATAATTAGCCTAGGAACCAAGTGAATGTCTATCGTACCTTAATCCAAGAACGAATTTTGTCTCTGTAAAGAAATTCGAGACTGTTCTCCTCGTGCGCGGCTGCTAAACGTGAAGTGAACTTGAAATTTATGTAAGGGACGTTTCCGTAACGTTTCATACAATAGCTGATAAATTTATTGAGTTTTTTCATGGTAGGCTCTTGCTTACTTGCTCCACTTAGGCTGTACATCAGATATTATTTGGCCAGCGTTTGCTTGTTTTAGATCAGAGGAAGACGTATCAGCTCTGGGAAACCTCTTCGTTTCATAATCTATCATAAACGCCGATATTCAATCTCGAGGTTTTCACCGCAGGCAAAATTCCGCGACACTAGGCCTTATTTCTTCAAGAGCCTTAATTTGGCTTTGTTATTTTACTGAGCACAACGTTCCATGGTCTATCCTAACACAAAACATTTTGTTGAAATGAATATTGTTCAAAAAATTAGTTTTTGTCAATTTGCGCATTCAACCGGCTCTTCTTTGTAGGTGTCCTTATAATTTCTGGACAGTGGTTCCATCGCACTGATTGCAAAAATCGTCCTCAAAACCTTCTCCGTTTAGATCAGAAGCTCAAATCGCTTAATCCCATGTTTTTTGCCGTGCTGAATTTACTAGTTCAGATTCGGAATCAAATAGCATCAGGCAAATCTTTGAAACAAGAAATTTCGAGGTGTCCCTATCTTTTCTGGACACAGTGTATTTCTGAGCAGTACCTCAAATAACCCACCCACATAAGTTACGTTTGAGCAGGATTGAATCGATAGAATTTCCTCAGTAATGAGTGGTAAAGTGCCAGTGCTTCCCCGATGTATTCCTTTCAAAAGCGGTCGAAACTCAACAAACACGCATTCATTCCCAATTAATGATTAGCACCCCTGAAATAACTTCGTAGGGGAAATATAGCAAGGTATAGTAAGGAAATCCTTTGATCAGCCGGAGCTATGAGCGGTACTTCTACCGTCTGACTGCGGGGCGTGGCCGGGGCGGAGCAAGCCCGCAATGATATGGACGATATCAATGCTTTTCACCATTCTCACCTGCTTCTACACGCTGTGCTAGTGGTGACGTGACACGATGGAGGCGGGCTTGCTCCGCCCCTGGCCACGCCCCGCAGTCAAAAGGTAGAAGTACCCTATGAGCTTCCTAGTGCCAGAATTTTACATGACTCTTTGACGTGGAGAAGCGAAAGTGAGCGATACCAGGTCATGTGCAGCATGGACAATTGACCTGCTGCTAGCTTTCGTCGTTGGAATTGTTTCCATTTATAATTCTTAAGCTCGGATTTACAGGTGGGTTTCTACCTCGCCAACCAAACATACAAATCCGAACGATGAAAGCAGAATCGATGACAAGGGAAGATACTCCGGAAAGAACGTTTGCCATTTCACTCCCACCTCGACTAAGAGAAGAGGAATTCCGATTCCTCCCTTGAGTCCCGCACGCTGCCACCGAAGCATAGCTCTTCATTGACGAAGAGGGGGGAGGACGAAGACGGGTATCGTCATCGCCACACATTGCCATACTTCGCACGAGTTGCTTTGTCCTTGACGAAATACCGGCGCACGGGTGGTCCTAAACCGCACGTGTAGAAATGAGAAAGTGAAGGTGAAAACCGCTCTATTGATGCAGCACCTTTCAGCTGCTCTTCTAGAGATGTGTTGCTCAAGATTGCACATGAATTACCAGTAGTGTAACTAATCACGGTTGGTAGGTAACTGTGACATATATTGTACCAAATAGGGGAGATGTACCAAAGTCGTAGTTTTACCTCAGGTAAGTGATGCAGAAGAGTTTTACTATAGACTTATTTATGGATAAGTTACTACTGAAACTTATTCATGGATAAGTTGCAAACTAATAGAAGACTAACGACCCTAGAACATTCGGTACATTCTGAACGTCACAGAATCACCGCTAGTAAATTACGCAACAAAGGATGAACCTGCAGTCGAACTTTGTTGTTCACATTGCTTTAAATTTTTGCTACCGCTATGTTTTCGTTATCGTTGGTGAGATTGTTCACATGCTGTCGAGGAAGAAACTTCATTAAAGTTTTCCATCATGACATACGCTATTGATACGTTGAAAGGGACAACACACATCTCAACCTTGCTCAGGGGTTCATTGTTCTGCCTCCAACTCTTCCAGCCATTTAGCCACCGTTTTCAAAGGTATTTGACACGATGAGATCCACTGATGTGCTTATTCTTTGACACCCTACAGGAAAATGTGGATCCTTATGAAATGCGGGGCGCGTTTCCGAATATCGAACCGTTGCCACAGACCAGAATACGCGCTTTAAGGATATGCGTGGTCCTCGGCCGAGATTCGACAAACAACCTTGAGAATTGTTATCAGCATGTTAAATTACCACACTAGACGAAATTGTAACCAAGTAGGTGTCACCACCTGTATCACCAAGCTAGCTCCTGCAAACGATATTGGTGGTTTCCCACCAACACTCAGAAGCCGAACACCACTCAGCACCCCAGAAAGCCCGCTAGAGTGCTACTATTTGTATCTCTGATCGTTCTCTTATGCTTTTTTTCGGAATTTGATTCTGCTTTATGTCGATGTCCGCTAATCTTATGTTGTTTTGAAGCTTTCTCTTGTTGTTTCAAGTGTCTTTTTCTCCTTTCTCTTCAACTTAACTGGAAATATAAGTAGACAGAGAATTTACATTAAATTGGGCACTATTTCAAACTGGAAATTTTACTTTTATCTTCTACTTTTCTAACTTCTTATTTTAAACTGAAATTTAGAGGAACAATGGAATTGAATTAAATTCAAGTTTGAAATAAATAGAAGTATTCATATTTCATAAGCGACAACTGAGGTTGTTGAACGGACTTCTTTTCGGGGCGGGTAGGTTATGAATGTTTTCGAAATTCCAGGGTCTGACGAAAGCGACAACGCTGAAACGTTAGCCGGGTAAGAAGTCCGTTTAACAACTTCAGGTTTCGTTTATAAAATTTGAATATTAGCGATAAAGACATGTCGAGGCTCATAGAAAGTCAATCCAGAAGTAAATAGAAATATCTAGATTAAATTGGATTGAAATGTTTAATTTTACAGAGTTGAAAATAAAAAGATGCAGAAATTCTAAACAACAAAAGGAAGCTTCATAGTAACATAATACTAGCAAAAAACTGACCTAAAACAAGGAAGAAGACTAAAAAAGTACAACAGAAGAATCAAACATTCAAAAGTGGAAAACAAATTCAAAAATAATAAGATCCCCCAATGCTCGATGCCAGTCGCCGGTCGTCGCTGTACACAGCGCTGCGACGGGTGGCGAGGAGCACCAACGGCCGACGGTGGGATCCCATCAGGGGTGTGCGGAAATTTTTTCAAAAAAGCGGAAGGCGGAAGAGGGAACGGAAATGGCCAAAAATGGCCGGAAACTGGAATACGGAACACGGAAGCCGGAAATAGTGCAAAAATCACTAAATTATTGGATTTTAGCCAAAACTGGACCACAAAGTTTTCATTTCTGTTTCTAAACGCACCCATAGAATGCTCGCTTTGTTTTCACTAGAATGTGTCTATTATTTTGGTGAAGGTCTTCAAGTGATAGCCTCAAAGTAAACGGTGGAAATTCATCTTTATACACTTCATTATAAGGCGAAGACAAGTACGTAGAGAAAGACTTTTTTGGCATGATAGACAAGAATGCTTTCGAAATAGAACTGAAAGCCCAAAACGACCATGGAGAAACAGCCGTTTTCTCGTGATTTTGGAGAGAGGCTTTTTCTCAGATCGTTTACAATGAAACCAGCAGAAGAAAACAATCTCTCGCACTCGGACGATGTGGCAGGTGCCGACAAATACTTAATTGCAAGTTTCCTTAGGAGGAAGGAGGAGTGTACTTCGCTGCATTGGTTTCATTCTACTAGAATTCGAACGGATCGCATCGACGTCAGCACAATAACTTCAGTCACCATTATGTTGGCTTGCACAGTGGAGGTCTTCGATTTATTCTTCCGTTTCCGTGTTCCGCCCCAAAAACAAAGCGGAACACGAAACGGAACGGAAAGGCCAAAAACGGCCGGAAATCGGAATTCGGAACATGGAAACGGAAGTTCCGCACACCCCTGGATCCCATCGTCAACCGTCGGCGACCGACCATAGCGTAGCCCCGTCGCCGACGGTCGCGGACGGGAGGCGTGGCAAATGGACAACTGCCACACCGTCGCCGGCCCTCTGCGGCGGCCGACGGGAGTGGACCATAGGCCTTACAACCCATGGACCATAGGCCTTGTTAGTGTCAAGGGATACTTCTTTAAGTAAGTACTTGACGAGGATATTATCGATAGAGTCATCCGTGGTGCTATATACCTTGGTAAGAAACATAGGGTCCAAGTATCGGCTCCCACAAAGCTACTCCATTTGGAAGGTTTTGCCGCGGAACAAATTAGCGATAGGCAATGGCTGCATGGAAGCAAGGGTGACACGGCCAGATCTGATCTTCAACGTTAGTCTTCAATTCACACAGAACCACATCGCTTTCAATCAATGGTCCACCTGGAAGTGTTATAGTGGAGTGAAGATTTCGCTCTGACGGAAGTGCCACGTTTGCTGTTCGGAACTTCGAGCTCTACAAAATGATCCTACCAGGAATCTTCCAACAAAGCCCTCCAGAGTAGAGTAGTTTCGATACTATTCGCTTTTAAAATTATGAATTCTATTTGAGAAGGGATCGATAAGATCATTCTAGGCTGCAACTGATGAACTTAGAGAGCTAGATGAACATTTCAGAGCTCAAGTTAAGATGCATAATTCTTCGAGAAAAGAGAATTATGCTAGATATTACTTCATACAAAGCGCGCTTCCTTTTATGGGAGCCTCAAAACTTTCTTGGATTTTCAACAAGAATACTAATCATGAACGATCGAAACAAGAAACACGAACTCAGTAAATAGTCGAAAAACGGTTCGAATTGTTTGAAATACTGGGTGACGAAATTCGTAAATCTGAGCGTGTTATACTACATATTTCAAATGAATGTCCATAGAAGTGTCTGAGAGGTAGTATATTTCAAAGAAAATCACCACGCCTCAACATTTCTCATGATTAAAATGCATTTTCTTTCAATTTCAAGAAACACCTTGATTCGCGCTAAAAAGCTTTTTGGCTTATGTAATCGGGTTGCCCATAAAATTTCAGCCTAGGAACATATTTTTCCATAGTCTGTCTTCATGGAATTATCCCAATGTCGAGACATGAAACACGGACGAAATCGAAAATGTAGTTTGAGGACTGTGCTGAAAGTATTCTTGATACTACATAGAGCTCGAAGATCAGAGCAGAAACATGTCGCAAATCACCAAGAATCCAACCCCCAACCCGCTCGATGCAACTCTTTCGGGTACACTATTGATGTGAACACATGCGACTTGGGGCCGGATCATCGTCGCCTTTACAGCTGATGTCGCCGGCGGCTGATGACACAGTGCGAGCTGACATTATTTGGTTCCGTGGGTCAGGCAGACATGGTGGGACTCGAACGTCTCTCGCCCCTCATATTGTATATGCATTTCAAATTGCCTACCGTCAAGACGAGTAAATGGATAAGAAATAACGAACCATCGTCGTGTCTCCAGCGCATCGTATAGGAATAATTTCACTCACATGAGGTAATGAATCTACGTCGTCTTTGCCAACACATACAGCTTGTATAGATGAAGAGCTCTGAAATGAAATTGACAACCCATGAAGTGACTAAATGCTGGAACTGTGACTACTACGCCGTTTACATCGCACGCACCGAACAACACCGATTTCCATAGTTACTGCATAGTGATTTCGACTCTGCATTGGATTTTTTCTTCCTAACATGGGCAGCCCAACAGTACAAAAGGCTATACCCTTTCATAGCGTAGAGCCCCTCGTACGACAGCGAGACACGCCGTGCTTTCCGTGCTGGAATCGTCGTGAGAGCAGGCTTTTCCTCTATTTGGCGCATTCATTATAATAGGCTACGAAGGTGAAATTTAAATTCCCGTTAAATTACAGGTTTTTAGAGGCCAGTTTTTTCTCGAGATGCAGACTGGGTGAAATTTAGGGACCATGTTTCAAATAAAATTGTTTGTATCCATTCAGGTTTTATGAAAAAACATTAAACCTCAGCATTTTATTTCATTACAACTAAGGGTTCAGTGGTTTGAAAATGGTCCTTAAAATCGAGATAACAATTTGCCATATTAAAGGAATCCGAGGGTATGAATTACTAATTCTCTCCCTGCACACTAGATGAATAGCACTCTAAGCTCTGGACCTGTGTCGAGAAGAATTCATCTTCATCAGAAAAAAGCCATCGCTATTGTCACACGTTGGATTTGCTGTCACTACCAGTACAGGGTTCGGTGGCGAAAGGATGATAATTCAAAAGATTATTTGTTTGTGATAAGGATGAATTTATTCCGGCGCACGTTTAGAGTTCAGAATGCTATAATCCTGCTGTCGAGTGACAGAATTTGGAATCGATTTACCTGCAGGGTTTTTTGTGATATGACAGCTTCTGAATTCCTAATCTAACGAGGAGGGTCGTTGAAGTGATGGTGAGCTCTAGCGATGCAATTTCTATGGGATGTAGGGCTCCTCATCGGATATCCAAAAACATGAAAAAAATTTCGGAATCGCATTGTATGGTAGTAAAAAAGGCCTGCGAAAACGAGGAAGCGCTACACATCAAAGCGCTCATTTCGCCTTTGAGACCGGTAACTTACCTTAAACGGACGCAAATTCAAAAACTAATGTTGAATTCTTGATCAGCGACCCAAAGAACCCCACAGACGAAGTTTGGACGAAATCGGTTATTTTGACCCAAGCATCTCATTTACCAACCCTTGCCATAGCAAGCGCACACCAGCCCACACACAACCAAACCCACCACTAGATAGTCTCACTTGTTGAAAATCACAGAGCTAGCGTTAGATTCGTGACCAGCGACTCGAATAGTCTCACTAGCAAGGTTTGGGCGAAATGGGTGACCACGACATTTCGAGCAGGTGTCGGTAGTGTTGCCCAACGTTCAGTCTCTGATGATTTACTGGTAATATGCATTATGCCTCCATTCAGACTCTTGCTGTCAGAAAATCTTCAGTATCCACTACCTTCAATACAGAAATTGCCTAGGAGTCTCACCTGGACTGCTGATCACGAATTTTACTTTTGTTTCTGGAATTCCGACTGGTGGGCGTTAGCTATGGTAAGGGTGAGTAAGTGAGGTACCTTGGTCAAAATACCCGATTCGTCCAAACTTCGTTTGTGGGGTTATTTGGGTCGCTAATCACGAATCTAGCACTAGTTTCTGAATTTGTTTCCGTTTAAGGTAAGTTACGGTAGGTATTGGCTACCCATATTAATCTTGCCATTTACCAAAATTTGTGCATTTTCCGCTGCTCCAAACATGATTTTCTTCCACCTCCATGACAAAATCGCAAAATGAGCACGATTTGGTATCAATGCGATTGAAGCAAAGCAAAATTGCACCAACAGGATTTGAACCCATGACCTTCTGAACTAGAGCCCAACCGCTTACCCACTGCGCTTCCGACCACATTTCCACTACGAAATGAGCGCTTTGATGTGTAGCGCTTCCTCGTTTTTGCAGGCCTTTTTCAGTACCATATAGTGCGATTCCGAAATTTTTTTTCATGTTTTTGGATATCCGATGAGGAGCCCAACATCCCAGAAATTGCATCGCTAGAGCTCACCATCACTTCGTCGACCCTCCTTGTAAGGACCACTTTCTCTATAAGAAACTGAATCTTTATTTACAATGAGAGACGCACTGCGAAGAGAAAAACTCGCACAGTTGAATGCTGAAGTTTGCTGCTTTTCCATGGAACCGGAATGAAAATAAAAAAAATTTAAATTCGGAACATGGTCCTTGAATTTCACACATTTTTGACTCCAAAAAGCTTTACTCTGGAAAACTATAACTTAACAGCAATTTGAATTATACGTTCATAACCTATCATAATAAATGAATCATGCTCTATCAGAATGCGGCCTTAGATTCTTTGGAGACTTGGCAGTTCTTGATATATTGATATATTGGTTGAGTGTTGCTCACACATTGTTGGACACAGTGGTTAGACTAGTCTTGTATAGTTAACTCCTCAGGGCCAGCGCCCAATGTGCGTAACTAGTTTGAAGAAGTCCCAATAAAAGAGGTTTCTGATCGGGGCCGCGCTGGTATGACATGATCAGTTGCGCTGGAATACCCCTGCTGTGGAGCTGCACGTAGACTGTTTAAGCCTTGCGATCGACTTTGGGCATTGCTTAGCTAAATTTAATATTCTAGATGTTCCTACTTCACGACAACCTACTGGCGTAAGGCTAGGTGGGTGGACATCACGATTTTACTCCTTCTTGTCTTTTCACTCATGGCCACTCAACAGTGACCGGTGTCTAGTTTTTCCTTGAACTTTCTGACAGGCTGCTTACTTTTCTTTTATCACTTGGCTACATGGCTCGAGCAAATCGTATTAATTGGATATTTTGGATATTGTTTTATTAGGCTTAGTAATGTCCGCTCCAACTTCTGAAGACGGCTCCGCATGTAGCACTCCGTCGAATTGAAATGGGTTTTTTCTTTTTTCTTTTCAATTTTGTTTTAGGTTTTAATAATATCAGGTTTTACATGGTTTAATTTTTGTGTTTCCCATCACTTAAACCATTTTATCAATTGATCTTGATTACATGTTCAACTGCAGTTTGTGCGCACCTTGTGGTGTACATAAATAAATAAATAAATAAATAAATAAACATGATTAAATAAATAAATAAGAAAATAAATAAATAAATAAAATTAAATCAAATAAAATAAATAAAAATAATAAACAAATATTTCTTTATGAAAGTGCTTACGAGGATCATTGTATTTTTCGGAAATTCGTAGGTTTACCGCTAGGTTCAGTCAAATTCTTTAGTGATGCTTCTACAGAGTAGTACTCACGGGGCCCAGTCAAAGAGCGGCGAAGCCGCTCTTTTACTGGATTTTTCGAAAAATCGGAGGTTTACGCTTGATTTTTCGAAAAATCGGAGGTTTACGCTGGATTTTTCGAAAAATCGTAGGTTTACCGCTAGGTTCAGTCAAATTCACAAGCATTTAGTGACGCTTCTACAGAGTAGTACTCACGGGGCCCAGTCAAAGAGCGGCGAAGCCGCTCTTTGACTGGATTTTTCGAAAAATCGGAGGTTTACGCTAGGTTCAGTCAAATTCACAAGCATTTAGTGATCGGAAATTCGTAGGTTTACCGCGTAGGTTCCGCTAGTCAAATTCACAAGCATTTAGTGATGCTTCCACAGAGTAGTACTCACGGGGCCCAGTCAAAGAGCGGCGAAGCCGCTCTTTTTTCGAGACTGGATTTTTCCAAAAATCGGAGGTTTACGCTGGATTTTTCGGAAAATCGTAGGTTTACGCTGGATTTTTCGGAAATTCGTAGGTTTACCGCTAGGTTCAGTCAAATTCACAAGCATTTAGTGATGCTTCTACAGAGTAGTACTCACGGGGCCCAGTCAAAGAGCGGCGAAGCCGCTCTTTGACTGGATTTTTCGAAAAATCGGAGGTTTACGCTGGATTTTTCGAAAAATCGTAGGTTTACCGCTAGGTTCAGTCAAATTCACAAGCATTTAGTGATGCTTCTACAGAGTAGTACTCACGGGGCCCAGTCAAAGAGCGGCGAAGCCGCTCTTTGACTGGATTTTTCGAAAAATCGGAGGTTTACGCTGGATTTTTCGAAAAATCGTAGGTTTACCGCTAGGTTCAGTCAAATTCACAAGCATTTAGTGATGCTTCCACAGAGTAGTACTCACGGGGCCCAGTCAAAGAGCGGCGAAGCCGCTCTTCGACTGGATTTTTCGAAAAATCGTAGGTTTACCGCTAGGTTCAGTCAAATTCACAAGCATTTAGTGACGCTTCTACAGAGTAGTACTCACGGGTTCAGCAAATTCACAAGTCAAAGAGCGGCGAAGCCGAAGCCGCTCTTCGACTGGATTTTTCGAAAAATCGGTCAAATGAAAAATTAGCAACAAGGATAGGGATCAATGTATGTATTTTCAAGCGCAGCTTTCGGCTATTTATACCACCATAAGAGATGAAAAATGACATCATTTATCCTTATCTTCTTGACCGTTACTGTATATCAAACGTTCCACGAACTGGGTGAAAGTGTAGAACGAAGGATACTTTCATAAAAACTCTTTTCTTTCTAAAAAGACAACATTTTCAGCTGCTGCCGGCTTTTACCGACTCGAAATCCCCCAGAAAAGCTATTATTTTAATTAGCAATTTGATAATAATCAGCCTGGTACACTGATGTTTCGAACACTTGAACGATAAACTTTCAGCCAAATTTCCGCCGCAAAAGTATGCACCGCAGGCTGAAAATACTTGAGTTCGTAACTATTACGAAGGCGAAGAGAGGGCAAACTAGCAATAAAATTTGACTTGGTTGCTAACCATTAGTCTTTTCCTTCTCTATCCTTTCGCGCTTTACTTGAACAATCACGAAAATAACGAAGATTTATCACTTACCGTAGTGGAATTATCATGAGCAGGCATAGCAGGTACTATCAACGTCGAGTCATCTGCCGAACATCCAGGAACATATCTCGCACTAGACTAAATCAAATGCATAGTCAATGACCACCGGGGATCTTCAATTCACATTCAAACTGACACACTACCTAGGAATATTACAGGTACGAAATGTAGTGAGCAGTTTTGAATACAGGTCAGCGACCCGAAATTTTCCGTAGGTGCGTCTACACACAGGGTGTCCAAAAGGATGTATACATTGTTTAAAAAGCCACTTGAACCTTTTTCGAAAAAATGGTATTGAAACACTCCATGTTTTTAATGAAAGCGAAGGAAAATAGAAATTTTACTGCGTTTGAATGGTGGACATTGCGCCACGCATCTTTTTGAAGTCCCACATCTTACACTCTGTTGATTGTGTGAACCATCAGAGATTTTTCAAGTTTCAACACAAAGCGGACCATCAAAACTTGTGGAAAAAGTAAGAATGTTACAAAAAAGGCGAGCACAGGTAATAGGGCAGAGCGTTGTTGCCAATACAGCTATCGAAAAAATTCAAAGGCCGTTTGGATGATCGATGCATGAAAGTCTTGAGAATGGTCATCGGTGACGATTGCGTTACGCACCTCGTTCAAGACCTCGCGTTTTCAACCTGATTGATTGGTTAGAGGTTGGTGCATTTTTCAGTTCAGCAAAAAAGAAAGCATGTGATTTTTTTTTCCTCATTTGAGCCTTGCGAAATCACTTCATCGCAGAAGAGCATGCGTGAGGATCCCGCAAAAAACCAATGACCTTTACAGGCAGGGGCCATTGTTTCAGCGAGTGGTATCATAAGAAGGAAAATAGATAACAGTGGATATTTGTATGTTTTCTAGCCTCGCCGAGTGTGATACAGTAACAGCTGTAGACCAGAAAACCTGACTCTCGCGCCAATGAGATGAAGTACCCAGTTTCGCGGTGTTGTGAAAGTACCATCTTCTCGGAAACCAACGGGGTTTTGTTACATCAGCGACGCCTAAATCTACTGCCTTCCAATTGAACGTAATATGTAGATTCGTAGGGAGGCAAGTTGACTGATGATAGTTCTTGTCCATTGAATATTAATAACAACATTTTCTGAAGCTGCTTACTAGCCCACAAGACTTATTGCCAACATAATAGCTTGATTATACAGTGCCGGCCAAAAAGGTATTCGTTTTCACTTTTTTGCATGTAACTCCTCAGGGACTGAGGCTTTTGAACTGGTTTTTTACAAGTAACGGAGAGTGACAAGGGTGTACATATGCTAGTTTCGTTTCGATAAGGGTCATGAATTTCGTGAGTTTTTCCACCACTAAAGTAAAATGCGCACTTTCAGAAAAGCGGCCTCATTGAAAATATTTTTGTGTTTTTAATTTTTTTTTGTCATATGTGTTCAGGAAGAGTCCAAAAAAATTGTGCAGGATGTTATAAAAGGCTGAGCGATAGCTTGGGGAAAGATGTTGCAAAGAAAAAGGTTAGTAGGGTCGATACGCGCTATGCGAGATGTGAAAAATATGTTGTTTATTGTGTTTTAATGATAAGAAGTGTTCTTGGCTGAATCTTTGTTCGCTATAATTGTACTCTACTATTTCGCCTTTTCTAACTGTTCCATTGAAGTTTTACTCCATGTCTGATACTCACTCCTGTCCTAGAAGTTTTGTGTTTATTGTGTTCCAACAATGCGCAGAATTGTTCTCTAGTTAGTTTCGATAAACCCAATCATTTTCGTGTCGACGCAAACATCTTTTGGGCAGATTGATTTAACAGTTCGGGGAGGGGATACGACGATCAACTTGTTCGTGGAGTCTGTGGAGCTACAGATGATCATCGCGCGATCACCTACGAACAAAAACTCCTTCAAGAGATCACCCAAAAAATTCAGGGAACTAGTTTCGGCTAGTAACACGTCACCTCGGCATAGGTAATTATGCGTGGTTCTGTTTGCGGAGAATTGTTGTCTGGATATCAGGGGTGTGCGGAAATTTTTTTCAAAAAAAGCGGAAGGCGGAAGACGGAACGGAAATGGCCAAAAATGGCCAGAAACCGGAATGCGGAAAGGGAAGCCGGAAATAGTGCAAAGTTCACTAAATTATTGGATTAAGCCAAAACGACCACAGAAAATTTCCATTTCTGTTTCTAAAGCTAGTACCCATAGAGTGCTCGTTTTGTTTCCACTGGAATGTGCCTATTATTTTGGTGAAGGTGTTCAACGTTTGGTGATAGCTTTAAAGTAAATGGTGGAAATTCATCTTTATAAACATCATTATAAGCCGAAGACGAGTACATAGAGAAAGACAGACTTTTTTGGTGTAATAGACAAGAATGCTTTAAAAAGAGAATTAGAAGCCTTAAACGATCATGTTATGGTGGAGAAACAGCAGGTTTTCATGATTTTGGAGAGTAAGGCTTTTTCTCACAATCAGATCGTTTTTCAATGAAACCAGCAGAAGAAAACAATCTCTCGCACTCGGACGATGTGGCAGGTGCCGACAAACACTTCATTGCAAATTTTCTTAGGAGGGGAGGGGGGAGTGTACTTCGCTTCATTGGTTTCATTCTACTAGAAGTCGAATGGATCACATCGACGTCAGCACAATAACTTCAGTCTCCATTTTGTTAGCTTGCACAGCAAAGGTCTTCGATTTCATCTTCCGTTTCCGTGTTCCGCACAAAAACAAAGCGGAATACGAAACGGAACGGAAGGGCCAAAAACGGTCGGAAACCGGAATTCGGAACACGGAAACGAAAGTTCACCACACCCCTGCTGGATATGAAAGACGTTCCTCCCATTTAACGGGGACGGGACGTTCGGACAGGTACCGAACACCTACGAACGTCTGACATCTATTGGGTTTCGCTTATATCGTAAGGATGTGCGATGTTGCAGACAGAAAATAAAGTAAAACATGTAACAAACTTTCGTAGTGATCGCAGAATCCGGTGGGTAATCATAGGTAACTGTACTGGATGAATGAGATCTGTCAGCTAACACTGTCGTCACCACAACATCTTTCTTCACAACGTCTATAGAAGCTGAGCGAGCTACCTCCTTCGGCGGAGGCTTCAAATGATATATTGGCGAGACTGGTTTTGATCATTAAACCTGACGAGAGCGTACCTGATAGAATGCGCTGACTTTTGCTTCCGACTCTGTTCCTTTAGCCGGCTCGAAATAATCATCTTCAGCTGTTCCAATAAAAATGGAAGGCCACGACTAAAAGCATAGGTGTAATGCATTAAATAGTCATGGAGAGCACAACGGTCCATGAATAACTTTTGTCTTCCATCGAAGCTATTTCGAGGCGGTTCAATACCTTCCAGTTTCATGAAGCTCTTGAAATATACCGTGTTAGATCACAACTACATAATGGACTACCACACTAACTCTGGATGACCTCCCTCCACGAACGCTTATAGCATTAGATCAAGCTACAGTAGCGGCCAAAATTCTATTAACACGAACGACCGGCAGCCCACGAAACAGTTATCCGAGCATTATAGAGCAAATCTTCCTCTTTCGAACTGTTATATCTGAAGGAATATAAGAGGTTTTTTGAGACATACATTTTTCTATACTCAAGAATTCACTTGGGTGACGTGTATTTTTTCCGCATACATCTACGCAAAAAAACTAAACATACATCTTGGTAGTGCAAACAATTCTTTTTCACACGGTGTATTCTGTTTTCCACTTCTCTATAAAAATCCAGAATTACAGTCGTTTTAGTGAACTATTCGGTATTTCACCAATTCTGCGTTGCGTGAGCTAGATAATATAGCCATTCTGTTTCACATACCTTATTGCCTTTATGCGATAACTTTCAGCAAAATACCTGATGAACGCACGATGACAGGAATTTTCGAACAAATTTACAGCAAGCAGTGTGGTACCAAATTATGGGTCCGCCCCAAATTTCCCTGATAGCTCACCAAAGAGCGCGCTTTTGAAGACAGTGAATACAACCTCCGTGTTCCACATAATTTGCTACCATCATAAAAAAATTGACACGAGATATCTCGTCTCCCCGCAAGCCATGAATTTTTAAAAATTTCAACTAGTGCAGTATTGCAAGACTATAAGCCCGCTCAAAATTCAGTTGATAGTACACCATCAGCGCGATCTCGAGGGTGGAAAAGAACACCATAGCATTCTACGTGTCAGATTACCTTCACGAAAAAATTTTGAGCAGGATATCTTGTTAGCGCAGGACGCCATGAATTTTCAAAAAAAGCAGCAAACGGCGAGGATGATAGCTTATGGTAGCTTCCGCGAATCGCGGTCTATTAAAGAAGATGCTTCTTAATCATTTTCTATTTTGACATCGCTTGTCTGCGAACATCTTCTACAACTATTAAATACACTACTGTTGAATTACCGATGACATTTATCTTAAGCACTGTCAATCAGGTGTAGAAATTGGTATGTCGTAGAGGTGCATGGCGCAATCCACACCAATGACGTTGCTTCCGTATGGCTTATAACCTATCTTTGGATCTTCACTATCAGTAAACTTAGACAGACAGACAACTTTTTGGGACACCCTGTAGTGTTGCATTTTTTCGTGAGTTTTCACTTTGAAATTGTCTGTAATTCTGGATTTGTATAGAACAGTGGAAAAGAAAATATACCGTTCGGAAGAGAATTGTTTGCGCTACCAAAATGTTCGTTTAGATTTTCTGCGTAGGTGTTTGCGGAAAAAATACACGTCACCAAAGTGAATTTCAGGGTGAAGAAAAATGTATGTCTCAAATAACCTCTTATATTTCTTCAGATTCTGCACATCTAAAAATTTCTTGTACACTGTTCGAAAGAGGAAGATTCGTTCTATCAGAAACTGTGCATAGCTTCCTCGGAAGTTCCGAACTGTTTCGTGGGCTGCCGGTCAAAGGAGGGTGGAAAATTCTGCGTGACCGAGTGTTAATAGAATTTTGGCCGCTACTGTATATTACGTACGAAAAAAGTAACATACGAACTAACATACATCATCCACAGAATTCTGTTTGGAAAGTTTTCGACGGAGATTAGATTTTGCGATGGTTGACGATTCTTTGTAAGAATCCGCCTTATTAGCAGGAACATCCACTTGCAAGCTATTTGCCGATGTTGATGGGTTAGATGTGGTGATGAGCCGAGAAACTAAAAATACATGATATGGGGAATTATCTATTTGCACATGTGAGCAATTCATTCAGGTACCCTAGACTTCGCTCAAACGTGTACAAAGCACAAATCACTATCAAGCACAATTAAACAGAAAAGTCCTTTGAAACAGATTCTTATACGATTTCGACAAATTTGATCTCCTACCTATCAGGATAAGACAACAGTTCGAATATGAAGTTAAACAACGAAGAAGGAAAAGACACAAGCGGCTACACCAAGGCACCAGCCATTTATGAATGAAAATTTTCAAGTAGCTAAGTAGTTCAAAAGGCCCACCCACACTTTGCAGCAGCAACCACCGCTCTTATTGCCTTGCATTGCGTCTTCCCAACAGCATGCGAAATGTCTGTTACAGATTATACTTATCAGTCTTTGTAGTCCAAAACCAGTGTTGCTCGACACTGATACGCTCACCCATATATTCATTACTAGAAGAAATCCATAACCTGTTCAACTTGTTTTGTCAAGCAAGTGAAGAGCGGACCCTCACTTGCCGTGTCGCCCCTGCCACCGGCATGCGAAAGCTCAACGATTTCATTGAAAGTTAAATCACAAATAAGCAAAGCGACCCCAGTAAATTAATTCTGGAATATTGCTACAAGTTCTTCAAACGCCATCGCATAGGCGCATTGTATTTCCTTATCTACGTGAATGCAGACGTTGAAGAACATTCTCAAGTTTTCTATAAACTATACTAACCGATAACACTTAAGCAGTAACATAAGATTTCAAACGAAAAGTCGAATGCATCCAAGTTTGACTCACTTGCTACACCATCTCGTTGCTGTGAGGAGGTGCTGCATTCAGCTGATTCTGGTAGCTCTTAAAAAGCCCATAGAAGTCCATTATTAAGATTACAGAAAATACGTGAAAAACCCAACTGTACTGCTCCATATCAGAACTATTAAGGCCAGGCGTATCCGTTCTCCGCACTGTAGTAACTGTAGTGGCGTCTTCAGATTCTCCTGCGTTGTGGCCTGCAACAATAAATTTCTGCACAACTTGCTGGGACTGATGTGGTGTGTCATAGCCAAACACTGCCCACTGTCTCAAGTCCCACTTCGTTCAAAGAAACTTTGCTATTTTTAGACTTTTCCTAGACCCCATTCCTGTCCCCATGATTGAAGGATCCGCCTCTGAGAAATAACGGTGCTGAATTGGTGTTTTTGTTTTCCTGAAAAATGCGTAGTAGTCAAAAAATCACTACCTCTAAATGTGTCATTATTAAAATCTCTCGAACAATTGATCGGCTTTCCCTCTCCCTCCATAACTACATGACCGTAGAAGTCTGAATTTTGATTTTTCGAAGACATCTGTGCTGCTGTGACTTCGAATGGTTTATTATAGATGTTTCGCCTCACATGGCACGTGGCAACGTTAAAGTCTTCAGGATACTTAAAGATTTGTGTTCGCTCAATTGGGTAAAGTCTAGGGATTACCGATGAATCTATTACTGCAGAATCCCCAGCTTCTTTAAATGGGAGAAAAAGGTGAATGTACCTGAAAGTAAACAGTAATAACCTTACCATCGGTGACGCTTATCGAACTCCGTTTAGCATCTAACACGGTGCCCACTTCACCATCAAGGACTGCCACCATGCTCCTCGCCCTGCAACGAATGAAATAGTGCAAAAGTAATAAAACAGTATTACTAGGCAATATAATCGTGAATCGCCTTGCTTACGTAGTAACTTACGGATAAGAAAAACAGTACTACTACGCTCCCTGAATGACAAATATCACGACCTGCGCGCACAATATACTTCATACTGGCTATTGTACTAATCGGTAAGCAATTACTCTCGCGGTTACTATGGCGTTTCCAACAGAGACGCCCATTAAAACACGTCATTCCATTTGAAATAAAAAGTATTGAATATCACTACCACCAGGATGCGATCACTTAGAGCTGCTATCCCTCAAGCAGCCGACACACCCCTTTGATTTATTTATTTAAAATATCGGTAACGTAACGCAGTAACCAACCGAACCAGAGCGAAAAAGACAGCACCGATAAAAGGGGACCTAGCGCAATAGTAAAGGCTCTCAATTAAACAGGAAAAGCTCCATTCCGTCCAAGGTATCCCAATAGTACAGAGCAGTTAAAAGCGCAGCCGCTAGGTCCTAGAGTGTTGTACTGAAATCAAAGAGCCGTAAAGTACCCCGATTAGTCCTGTAATTACACGTACGCAACGTCCAGCTCAGACGCGATAGGCGCGAGTAGGTTTCATTATCATTCTTCGGAAGGTCGACGCCGCGAGAGGAGGCGGTTGTGCCGTGCGTAGGTTGATCATTGTGTTTTGGTAGGGTTTTGTGTGTTTTTGCGTTGTTTGGGATCTTTGTGAGTTTTTTGCGTTGATAGAAGTGTGTTGCATTACCGCTGCATGTTCATCTGTAGCCTGTCCACACAATGTTCACGTAGCAAGAGCGATCGAATTCCGGCCACTAGTACACTTAACAGTTGTGGCTCAACTAGAGAGCAACCGCCAAGTCATGGGCAAGAGCAAACCGCAAGTCTCGATATTGAGAAGCACGAGAGAAGCAAGAGACATCGATATGTTAACGGTATTATCTATGATGCAGAATTTGAATACAAACAGGTTCTGGGCACGTAAGCGACGGGTGAGCCTCACCCCTTACGAGGGAGGTTGCTCAGCGTGCTCCGAAGATTCACAACGAGACCCATACTGTTTTGTAGAGCATCGAATGACAATTACAACGGTATAGTTTGTTTTTGCTAAATGCCAATGGATGGCCCGAAAAAAAGCAAGAAATCTTGACCACTAACTAGTGGCGAGAAACTAGTGGCGAGCGCACTTCTAGATGTTAACTAGCAGATACCGCATCTTGGTGGCTCAGTGGATAGCATGTAGGGCTCTCAATCTGATGGTCGGTGCATCGATCCCTTTGCTGTCTCTTTCTTTTGCCTTCATACACTAGATACCAAATTAGGCTCCTTTTGCAATTTTGTCACAGTTGCCGGATAGAAACGCGTTTGGGAGGAGTATGACCCGCAGAATACGCAAGAAGGAGAAAATCTACTAACACTTATGTGTGTGACCCACATTTACCGCAATCAACCCAAATCAACCCGAAATTCAGAAACAAATGTCAGATTCGTGATCAGCGCCCCGAACAACCCCCGTAGACAAAGATTGGGCTAAATCGGTGATTTCGAACCAAACAGCCTTATTAGTTCTCCAAGTTCTCTCTTCTTGAAACCTCGGCATGATGGTGTTATTATCGTGTGCTGCTGTGCCGGACGAGGTTAGTAAGGTGGATCAGATTTATTTGGCCAAACGTTTCGACCTGTTCGTTGTCGTCAGAGGCCTAAAAAGTGGTTCGAAACTACACATCGTTGATCTGCCCGGCCAAGCGCCGAACCATCCCTAACATTTCTGACCAACTTGAAAAATCCCCCCAAGAAACTGTAAAAACTAGAGATATTAAATGACTTACCCCGTGATCCACCGGCAGAGTGGTGCCGACGTGGCAACCAGCTCTGGTTGACAGATGCGACTGAGACATATCAGTCATTCCGAAACCCACAAAACGGTGCAAACGGTAGGAAGTCATTGCTTATCGAGAGACACTCATTTCGGTTGTTCATACAAGTATTCCTTGCGGAAATCCAAAACGCTTCCAATGCTTTCCTACACGATATCTCGGTCTCATATGATAGAATTCTGCACTCGATGTCAAAATCATTCCCGTCATGCACTTCATATCTGTGACTTCCCAGCGGGGCTGTTAAGGTACCCCTTCTCTTACTGGCCAGATGTTCATTTATACGTGTCAGCAAAACACGACCGGTCTCACCAATGTGCTTGCCGTTGCAAGCCCTACATTCAATTTCATATACCACACCGGACTTCTCACAATCTCCATTCTTTCCGTAAGGACAAACAACGCAGTTCTCCGACACACATTCAGTATCGTAGAGCCTGCTTCGTACTAGCTGACGTTTGATGTTGTCATTGGGGATGTTAACAAGGACAACATCATCTTGAAGTTGAGCACGAACAAGGCATCGTTGTATTGCAGACGAAAATGCGTCGGAGATAAAGGGGAGACATAATGGTACCCGGTCATGGAAGGGTTGAACGCGCTGGACAGTGGTCGCTCTTCTGTGGTATGGGGACTTCTTATAGCCGTTCTGAGAGGCTATTGTTGAAGCTAATATCTCTGATTCTCGTCGTTCTTCGTCACCCGTGCACACTGTTGTAGCGGTCTTAAACATATTCCGTACAACGGCTCGCTTAACTCGGATACCTTCACCTGCGTGTTAAGATAAGGAAGCCAACCGTTCGATGGCGTCTCTCGGGTAAGCCTGATGTACTCTGATTGTTGGTTAAGAATGCGAAAGCATTCATCCATTTCAGACTGCGTTGATGTTATTATGAAGCAGTCGTCGATATATCTACAGTACATCAAAGGCAGACGAGCTAGCACCGGTTCTTCTATTCTGCTCATGAAACATATTGCAAGAACTGGCGCAAGGCGCTGACCCATTGCCAGACCCCTTAGTTGAGAGTAGTACGAACCTGACCATTTAAAGATGTTACAGTTCAGGCATTCTTTGACCAGAGTCATTATCGAGCTCCTCTCGAGTCCAAATGTGTTGATTTTGTTAATGTGCCTATCAAGCATTTCAGACAACGCTTGTAAGGCTTGATCGTTTTGGACGTTGGTGTACAGTGAGGTGACATCAAATGACTCTACAACGCAATTTTGATGTAATTGTGCGTTGTGTAGATGATCAAGAAATACCCTCGTATTGGTCAGGTGTGAAGGGATCATGGCTAGCAATTGGCTTACGATCTTACTGAGAAACCATGATATTCGGTCGGTTGGTCCGCCAACGCACGAGCAAGAAAATCGGTGCGACATGTGGTTTATCCGAAGATTACCCGAAGATAAGGAAGATATACCGCCAGATGCTGAATGTTGTGATCAAGGAGAAATCATATGTATTGTACTCGTCGTTGTTGAAGTGCGTCTCGAAAGAGACTGCGTGCCGGCGTCTTCTTCCTGGACGGACTTGGAGGAGGGTGGAAAGTGAATCGAAACGGATCTGCGACTCTCTTCGGTCTAGAGCTAAGTCCTCCCTTTGTGCAAAGTATGATAGACTTGTTAAATCTCGTCAAGAGATTCGTAGAAGCAGAGAGAACAGTGCTCCTGTTGATCACCGTGATGACGTTACCCGCACCGAGGATGGTAGTCATTCGGATAGAGTCACAATTATTGGAGATGCTCATCTCTCAACCAATGCAATACGTCTACTTAGTCTCGGTCCATCTTTTTCAATTGCACAGAATGTCACTTCATTCACGTATCGTAAAGTTGTTGGAGGCTTACAAAGACTGCGAGATCAGCTGCGAGTGAGGCATGTGAGCGAAGTCAACCCGCGATCCATTTCCAATGACACCCGGAGTTCGCTACCACCTTTACCATTCCCACGCACATTTTATCGAGAGCCGCAGCCTGTTCCAGAAATAGACGGCAAATTGCGAATTCTGTCGTCTACTGTTTTGAGTGTTCTCAATCAGTACAGACGACAACGAATGACAAACTTGTCGTTTGAGGAAAGACTGGGGTTCAAGGAGATGCGTGAGCTAAGATCTAATGGTACGTTGCGCGTCTCCGTGAGTGACAAGGGTGGAGAGTTCGTTGTGATACCTCAGTCACTTGACAGAAGTATCAATGAACTTCATTTGCGAGATTCCTCTCTTTATCGCTTATCCACCATAGAGGAATTCCGTTCACAATGTAAACGCTTGACCCGAGCTTGGATAACACTAAGACGATCTGCAGGATTAGACAGAAAGTTGATCGCTAGACTAAAGCAAGATTACCCCAGATGTCCTGTGTTTTACAGTCTTATAAAGACCCATAAGCTCTCCTCTGCAGATGTGCTTTCGATGTCAGCGACTACCTTCAAAATTCGTCCAATAATTAGTTGCGTTGGCGGACCAACCGACCGAATATCATGGTTTCTCAGTAAGATCGTAAGCCAATTGCTAGCCATGATCCCTTCACACCTGACCAATACGAGGGTATTTCTTGATCATCTACACAACGCACAATTACATCAAAATTGCGTTGTAGAGTCATTTGATGTCACCTCACTGTACACCAACGTCCAAAACGATCAAGCCTTACAAGCGTTGTCTGAAATGCTTGATAGGCACATTAACAAAATCAACACATTTGGACTCGAGAGGAGCTCGATAATGACTCTGGTCAAAGAATGCCTGAACTGTAACATCTTTAAATGGTCAGGTTCGTACTACTCTCAACTAAGGGGTCTGGCAATGGGTCAGCGCCTTGCGCCAGTTCTTGCAATATGTTTCATGAGCAGAATAGAAGAACCGGTGCTAGCTCGTCTGCCTTTGATGTACTGTAGATATATCGACGACTGCTTCATAATAACATCAACGCAGTCTGAAATGGATGAATGCTTTCGCATTCTTAACCAACAATCAGAGTACATCAGGCTTACCCGAGAGACGCCATCGAACGGTTGGCTTCCTTATCTTAACACGCAGGTGAAGGTATCCGATGGCATGGTCAGCGTAAAATGGTATCGAAAAGAAAGCTCCAAAAATATCCTGATTAACGTAAAATCAGCTCACCCAGCTGCTGTTAAGCGAGCCGTTGTACGGAATATGTTTAAGACCGCTACAACAGTGTGCACGGGTGACGAAGAACGACGAGAATCAGAGATATTAGCTTCAACAATAGCCTCTCAGAACGGCTATAAGAAGTCCCCATACCACAGAAGAGCGACCACTGTCCAGCGCGTTCAACCCTTCCATGACCGGGTACCATTATGTCTCCCCTTTATCTCCGACGCATTTTCGTCTGCAATACAACGATGCCTTGTTCGTGCTCAACTTCAAGATGATGTTGTCCTTGTTAACATCCCCAATGACAACATCAAACGTCAGCTAGTACGAAGCAGGCTCTACGATACTGAATGTGTGTCGGAGAACTGCGTTGTTTGTCCTTACGGAAAGAATGGAGATTGTGAGAAGTCCGGTGTGGTGTACGAAATTGAATGTAGGGCTTGCAACGGAAGTACATTGGTGAGACCGGTCGTGTTTTGCTGACACGTATAAATGAGCATCTGGCCAGTAAGAGAAGGGGTACCTTAACAGCCCCGCTGGGAAGGCACAGATATGAAGTGCATGACGGGAATGATTTTGACATCGAGTGCAGAATTCTATCATATGAGACCGAGATATCGTCTAGGAAAGCATTGGAAGCGTTTTGGATTTCCGCAAGGAATCCTTGTATGAACAACCGAAATGAGTGTCTTTCGATAAGCAATGACTTCCTACCGTTTGCACCGTTTTGTGGGTTTCGGAATGACTGATATGTCTCAGTCGCATCTGTCAACCAGAGCTGGTTGCCACGTCGGCACCACTCTGCCGGTGGATCACGGGGTAAGTCATTTAATATCTCTAGTTTTTACAGTTTCTTGGGGGGATTTTTCAAGTTGGTCAGAAATGTTAGGGATGGTTCGGCGCTTGGCCGGGCAGACCAACGATGTGTAGTTTCGAACCACTTTTTAGGCCTCTGACGACGACGAACAGGTCGAAACGTTAGGCCAAATAAATCTGATCCACCTTACTAACCTCGTCCGGCACAGCAGCACACGACAATAGCCTTATTAGTGTCGAGTGAGTGGTTGTATGAAGGGCCACTTGCTGAAAATATTCTTCATTCTATTGCTCCACTTTTTCGACTCTGAAGAATATAGACTTCATTTTGGATGAGTTTATTTCATTATTCATCAAGAAAGATCACTTGGGTTGCTGACAAATCCACAATTCACAAATCTAACGTCAACTTTTCCCATTGTGTCTGATGTGCGCTTGCTAGGGTCCGTTCTAACAAAGTAGGGTGGTTGGGTCAAAATCACCGATTTAGCCCAAACTTTGTCTACGGGGGTTATTCACGGCGCTGATCACGAATCTGACATTTGTTTCTGAATTTGGATCGATTCTGGTAGTTCCTCTGGTGATTGCGATCTAGAAGCCCGTTTGCCACTGGTTAGTGGTAAAGATTTTTCGCCTTTTTTTGAACCGCCCATTGCTATTTAGCAAAAACAAACTATACCGTTGTAATCGCCATTCGAAGCTCTACAAAACCATATAGGTCTCGTTGAGAATCTCCGGAGCACGCTGACTGACTTCCCTTGTAAGGGTAGGGACGAAACGGACATTGAGTTCTTCCCTTTCAAGTGTTTTTTTTCACTTCGAAGTTCCTTTTCGAGCCTGAGCTAGAAGACGTCCAAATGGCGCGTTGGCCGCAGCCGCATCCCTCGTGTCGTATCAAAAGCATTGCACACTCGACGACGCCTTGCGCGGCGTCGTCGGCTGCTATGATGAAATAAAGGGTGGGCAGACTAGAAAAGGCAAATTCGCTACGAATTTGCCGCGGAGCGGCAAGTGGGAGGGCGGAGCTTGATTTCGCCGCTGGCTCCTCCTCCGGCACGGCGGCAATGCCGAATAGTCGGGACCAATCGGCATTGTCGCCGTGCCACGTCCCTGGCGGCGGCAAATTCGCTGCGAATTTGTCGCGTAGAGTATGCCCTACCAGCGGCGGGTCCCCTTCGCGGCAGCACTCTGCGTGCCTGCGCACTCTCTCAACACTGCGGCAAATTCGCAACGAATTTGCTGCGTATAGTCTGCCCACCCCTATACAGCGCCACGCTAGCCCGACGACGCCGCCGACAACGTCACGGTCGCCGCCGCCGGAGGGGCCATTGCACACTCGGCGGCGGTGGCGGCGGCGACGACGCCGCCGCCGCCGACAACGTCACGGTCGCAGCGATGCCCTGTCCGGCGTCGTCTGCGGCTATGATGAAACATAGCCGGAGGCAGCCGCCGGAGGGGCCTTTGCACACTCTGCGCGGCGGTGGCGACGGCACCGACGACGTCGCATCCGGCGCCGCACCAGGGAATGGCGCCGGGCATTTTTCGTGCGGCGCCGGCGTAGTCGACGGCGGGTGGTGGGCGGAGCGCCGGTCCTATCCCCACCCGCCGCAGACGGCGCCGGACAGGGCATCGCAGAGTGTGCAATGCCCTTTTTACACGGCTAGGGGTCTCGCGAACGGCGGCGATGGCGCCTCCGGCAGTGGCATCGTCAGCGGCGGGTGTAGGTAGGAGCGGGGCTCCTCCCACCACCCGCCGCCGACGACGCCGCGCAAGGCGTAGCCAACCAAAAGTTATGGAACTAAATGTATCAGACATATTTGATTGCGCGTATTAATATTACAGTAGAATATACAGCTACCAAATCATTTTCTTCGTCCACACCTTGGACAGAAATGCACCTATGGCACGGATAGGATTTTATTCCATAAATGCGTAATAAAGGGTAATAACAACGGAAAACAAATACAAAAAATATGATTGGCTCCATTTGGCTCATGTTCCCCAAGAAAATTTGTTGACTAGCTTGCTCCCAAAATGAAACAGTAGGACAAAAAACAAAAGAGCAATTCCAACAAAATGCAGACGTTTTTTCACTTTTATTGCGCGTACTGTATTGTGTGAAGACTGAACAGCAAAGCTGCATCGCATGATATCCAGAAGTAAATGTTCCCATTCAGTATTTGATGAAACAGAGGAAAGCGCGTGAACACCTTCGTGGGGTGTTCAATATCAAAACCTGTTTCCATATTACAATACCCTTGGCCAACCTGTTTTTGGCAGTCCCTTTTACAAAAGAATACTTTTACATAAAAGTTGTTCCCGAAACCGAGTTTGAGGAAAATAGCTACCGGGTCCAGCACAAATTTGTCTTAACCTGTGTGCAGCAACAGCATCACCACAAAGATTTTTTTTCATACATTGGTTTCTAACTCCAAAACAGCTCTTGGTTCGAATCCGTATACAGAATTGTTGACCCTGGTCCACTAAGGTGATCGTGTCGAAATTTCAGATTTGACTCAAAACTTGTTTACGTCGGTTGCTTGGCACGCTGATCATGATTCCGATGTAGGTCTTACGAATTTCTGCCGTTATGGGCAGGTTCTGGAAACCCATGAAGACATGGGACGGGGCAAGGGTGGGGCGCGGGGAAGTACTTACCTGAATCTACCGAAATCAGTCGAAACCTGCGAAAAACTTATTAGATCCGTAATCAGCATCCCAAATTACTTTACAAGACGCAGTCTTAGCCAAATCGATGGTGTTGACATGATTCAACAATATGGGTGGTCGTCGACCGAAATTCGAAAAATAAACGGCAGAATCGTTATCAGCATGCAAAATAACTGCCTGTAGACGAAGTTTCGTCCAAATCGGTGATGTTAGCTGGACCAGGCTGCTGGCCCTGCAAGCGATATAGGTGGTCTTCAGTCGAAATTTAGGTAAGATCAGGTCAGACTCGTGATCGGCACCGCAGAAATCCCCCTTAGGTGGAATTTAAGAAAAATTGAAAAGAAAAAGTTCCTGGACAGCTGGAGTGCATCAAGTGGAATAGTGTCGTGTTTTGGACTGTCCACCTTGATAGGTCGATTTAGGGACTCATTCGATTTCACCAACCTCATTTGGCTCTCACTTCAAATCATAGAGACAGTTTAAGCGTATCTGCACTGAACGATAACTTGCGGTAGATGGCCAATAAAAAAGTCAGTGTCTACGTTTATACGACGACTCATTCAACATTTCACCCCATCTCGTATCAGTGGATAGTACCGCCTCAAACCGAGAGGCTAAATGCGAACCCTATATACCACCTCATGCGCTTACAAAACGTTACGTAATCAAATACCAAGACTCGGATGAACAGCAAAAATGAGAGATGAACATACAAACGCTATATATTCATACACATCAGTAGATCTTGCCGACCAGCCAGCGTCGAGGTAAAGAACTAGAAATTAATTCCCACATTTGTCAAATGCTTTCTAGTTACGTGTAACCATTGATGACGTTCGTCAATGTTTGCGGTTGTTTATTCCATGGTAAGCAGTGGTGAACAGAAAACAATGAGCTGCATTCTATGTTGTAGTGAATTATAAATTACAAATGATAAAAACAAGTAAACGTACCCACATGAAATATCGAAAAAAGGTGAACATAAATAAGAACAGGGTGGGTGGACGATCCCAACAATAAGAGAAAGAAGGGAGCAAGCGTAGCATACAGACGAAAACAGCAATAAACGGTTAGTGGGATACGGACAATGACGGCGAATTCGAGACAAAGATAGGGTCTCAATTCGAAACGTGAACATGTAAGAACGGGGAAAAGAAACGGTGAAAGAACAGGTGATTGTGAATTTAGCGTTGGCAAACTCAAAAAAAAAACTATTGAAAACTATGGGAAAGTAAGAAATTGAAATTGCGCCCAAACAGTTATACAGAGATAAACACATTATGCTTTGGTGTACAAGTTGAACTCACGAATGTGACAGCGGCATGCCAGTCAACGCCAAAGGCAACAAAAGAAAAAAGATATTGGTTGATTCCAATCCATGTTTCTATTTTCTGACAGGAATTTCCAACATAAGCTTGTCTGAGAAGGAACCAAACACGGCTGGTTATTTGAGTGACAGGCTTCGCTCACGACCCCTCGGCTAAATCAACTCGATAAAGCGTAGAACGCGAGCAGTCACGGGAGAGGTATCAGAAACATTTGATGTTGCTCTGGTTTTAGAATTTAAAGAACGTTCAATACTATCGATTTTTATGAACTGTTGTGTGTTAAGCCATGAACCTGAAAAGCGCGTAAAAGTTAAAACACGAGAAAAGATGCGAAAAACAAAAATGTCTATGTGAATCATTTATAGGGTTCAACGTTAAGCAGTATCAATGAATCATGAGAGAAGCATGTTTCATCGATTCCGAGTGGAGCTACAATGATGTTGAAAGTAAAGAACACGCACTAGAAGTATAATACCAATAACGTATCTACATCAACATCACACACATGCAGCCAGAAAGTTTGAAATTATATGGACACTAGTGAAGTGATCTAACTAGTAACCACAGTAACAAAACGAAGATGTGTACATGCTCGTTGTTTTCGCAAGTAGAACGTGGAGTGTTTAAAGACACAGGCCGACAGCAACTGTCACTAGTGACGACCACCCCAATTATTGATCAAACCAGTATCTCCGACCCGCTGGATTTGCAAACTCCACAGCTAGATTTAGGAAACAGAAAAGGATGGGATAATCAGAGGCAACCAGCGGCTTCCAAACATTTCTGAAAAGCAATGCGCGCATTTATAAAGTGATATCGCAGCCAAAATGGCGGCAACGGAACCAAAGCGAAGTATTCTCTCATCGTTATCAGAACTCAGTAATGCTGCAAAATCGGACTCTTTGACAGTAAAAGCCATCAAAGGATTGCCAAACAACGAACCACGGCAGCAAATGGGGCCGTATACTCGTCTCTCCCAACTTTTGAGTAGGCGAGGCAAGGGGGAGGAGCCAGCGAATAAGAGCGCAGGAAACACGGGCCGGCTCCAATCATACGGCATCGAGGGGAGATCTCACCCATCCCCCAGCAATCTCGGGTGAGACGAAAAAAATAGCTATAGAAACAGAGTGATATCAAACGCTTCTCCACTTTTACATTCTTCCTCAGCTGAACTGCTGGAGAAGTAAATCGAGGATTTACAACTACCGCCGCATAGATGAAGAGCATTCACAAATAATAATAAAATATCATTAGCCATGGAGGAAGATCATCTTACAGGGTCAGAGAAGTCTCATACACACACTGAGTCAGCTGAACTAGAAAGAGCGATGACCGTACGAGCCCGCATTCAATACATCATGCCGCAACCTGTCAGTGCACTCTCCTGCACAGGTAGCAGATATTCGTGACAGGATACACGTGCGATGTGTTTGAGACAAAAGTCAACCCAGCCATGAGTCTGAGGACATAACCTATACTTTTGACGGGCTTATAACGTTTTTTTGTGAACGAATAACATTCAGCTGATGAGATCTAGATGGCGGAACTTTCTAGCCTTATACTTACATCGCGGTCAATTTATTTCAGAAATTACCTACAATGAGAGATGTAAATGACTTACAATTCTTGTTTTGATTATTGATTTACCATTTCAAACTTGAGACCAGAGCTGGAGAATCGATTGCAGAATAGTTACTACACAGCGCTAGTATGAGCAACTACTTATTCGCCTTGGCTACACTATTCATGAATGCACTCTATAAAGAAGTTTACAGAACAGTATTGTGAAGCTAATATGAATGGATTCTGAGAAAAATTAAAGAGGCATGAGCTCAAGTACATTTCAACCCAAAAGGTGCTCACACCTGCTGTAAACGAAAAAGCGTTATCGAACATGAGAAAATAGCGCGGTCATCAATGTGTTGAAAAGTGAACTATCACCATATTCACATTATCCAGCCTTGCGAACCCTACAAATGCGAATGCTCGCTGTCGTACACGCCGGACGCTGCACGTAAGAACAGTGGAAAAATAATTACCGAAAAACTATCATTTCTTTCAAGAAAAAAACCTTTGAAATCATCACTACAAGCTCTCGACATATCGAGCTGTCCTTCTGACGTTACTAGAAATGCAAGGACACACAGTAGTTGAACGAGACTAGAACTAATGTTAACGGGCGTCAAGGGCACCATATTTTATGTCGCTGTTTCATACAACAGTTCGTCACTAACATCACTTTGAACTCCTTCACAACTTATAGCACACCTTTCGTCTCACATATGGCTTACAAGTAACATAACTAGACCATAAACTAGTCCGATACTGGCATGAATGAGCTGGAAAGGTGCTTGTCTATTGAAAAAATAAAAAAAGCATTTGACTGGATATAGGATATGCAAAACCATGCCTAATTGACCAGAGATTGAAATGGTTACCTACATCGCTCATCGGTAGCTCTAAACTAGTATCACCAAAACGCAAATTTTCCTTCATTTAGTTATTTTCGAAAAGCCATACATCATTCTAACACTCTTTGTGAATTTTTGGTTAAACAACGCTTCACAGATATAGGACGACGGTGTTCTTTCTCACTTTTCTTGCTTTAGGTGCTCCCATATGTGGGTGTTAACAAGACCGAAATTAAATGATCAGTAACGACATTACCTGTTGATCAGTCGGCACGCACGCGTCAGGACACGCTAGAGGGTACCTTCCATTAAGGACGCAGTCTTTTTTGCATTACTATGTTGATAAAATTACCAAACTAATGCTGTAGTGCTCAGTAATGGCAAGCATCCAATGACTACAGGGCCAAACGATAAATTAAAGGATGTATTATATTACGTCATTATCTGAAACAACAGCTAAACAAAATAAGTGTATGTGCAACGATTCACAAGAACGCGATGAAAAACAGATTGCAGATTTCTAAAAACTCGACTAGTCTCACCACGAAGACGAAAGGACTGGGAGCCGAGGTCCAAGGACGTCTAGGGAAAATTATGGTGTACTGGAGTGCACAGCGAATTGGGTACTATTGTACTTATGGGGCCCCACTTTTTTTCGTTTAAAATATGTCTATTGGAGGTAATCGGCCATGAGAAGAACGATTCTGATACTCGTTAAGTGCGGAAATGCCTTATAAGCCCGTTATCTTAGGTTTTAGAGGCGAGAACCTGCGAGATAGCACGCGGCGGCGGGAGACGCAGACAGTGTACTCTCTTACCCTGCACATTTCGAAGTGCTTCCACTGCTGAATTTCCTATTTTGTTATACAAAGTCCGCGTTCGGCTCGCTCGGACTGGTCGGAGACTTTCCAGTGGAGGCTCGGACAACACCACCAAGGCTGGGACAACACCCAGACAGTACTACCATGATACTACCTGAGAATCATGGGGGACGGGGACGAATTCTACGGCAACCGCGCCGAGGTAACCTTTGGTGGTTTGTCGGAGCCTCCACTGGAAAGTCTCCGACCAGTCGGAGCGAGCCGAACGCGGACTTTGTATAACAAAATAGGAAATTCAGCAGTGGAAGCACTTCGAAATGTGCAGGGTAAGAGAGCGCACTGTCTGCGTCTCCCGCCGCCACGTGCTATCTCGTAGGTTTCCTCGCCTCTAAAACCTAAGATAACGGGCTTATAAGGCATTTCCGCACTTAACGAGTATCAGAATCGTTCTTCTCGTGGCCGATTACCCCCAATAGACCTATTTTAGACGAAAAAAAGTGGGGCCCCAAAAGTACAATAGTACCCGAATGGTGCTGCGTTCAGAACTACAATGAGAGCAATTCGTAGTCAGCAGATATACAGTAAGGACAACCAACTGAAATTTTTCCTCCTGCATTATGAATTTCTTATTATATATGGGAGATGAGTGTTTCGGGACGGAGTTCACCAGGAAAGAACGTATGAGCGCGTTAACAAGAGTAGCTGACGTGACATCTCAGTCAATTTCTTGAGCAAAAGCTCTGCATTAGCATGACTGATACTTTACACATTGCAGAAATATGCGCCCCGATCTCCACCTCAAGCTTTCTAGCTAAGTTGAAACACATTACACTGACATTGAAAAGACTGAACATCGATATATTGATATTTTAGACCGACGGAGGTCACTATATAGCAAGTTACACGCAAACAATAAACGCATGCGTTTCCATAGCAACGCGACAATAGCGGTGGCAACGAAACACAAAGATTAAAAAGGGAATAACATCAGAGTAGACTACACAAATACTTTCGAGACAATCGTAGAATCTTAATGATAAGTATGGAGCACAGATACGACAAAAGAAAAGCGTCAAATGTAGGTTTGAACCCGCCAATTCTTTCGCACTTTGAAAACTGGATACGAAGGCCGTAGTAGGAGGCCAGCAAAGGGAGGGCGCATATATTGACATACGTTTTAGCAAGGGAGCTGAGACAGCATGCCTCAAAGAATATCAAGAAAATCTATGCAGCATCGCATGAGCACCACAACAATTTAGCTTGTCTTTACTAAATGCGGATGATTCAAATTTGAATGAAAACATTACTGTTTCTGTAACTAAACAAAGATTACCGTTAACTGCGAACCCATGGCGAATCCATTTCTTCCCCGAACAGAAAGTGTGGTTGTTTTTTACAATGAAGTTCAAAATGAAATTCTGTAAGAACACTAGGCAACTACGACGAGTACAAAGACATAAGAAAAAAGAAGAAACCCTTTTTCACAAATGAACACAAACAAATGACCATGATTAACATAAAGGGAGCGTCGAAAAATTGAACGAAGACAAAACCTCTGTCAGGAAGAGAAGCAAAATTCAGTCTGAATTGTCGAGACGCATCTCCGTGGGCCGTATGCTTGTCTCGGCTGTTCTCGCCTGCAATTGCGCTCGCTGGCGCGGCAACCCGTGAAGGTGTGTCAATCGGGAGGGATAACATGTTGGCACGACATTGGCAGGAGTGCTGCAGGTTAATCGGGATGACGCTAGGCTGAGCTCCCGCCATGAAGCCCATTTCATATGCTGCTACCTCAAAATGCGGCTCCGCCCACATTAGCAGGACTTGCCGAGTGACCCGAACCCAACGATTGCCCAGCGACGGGGCAAGTCTTTTCGTTCCGTCAGAGTAAGGGCATTGCACACTCTGCGATGCCTTGCGCGGCGCCGGCGGCGGCTCAATGTCTCCACCTTCCCAGACAAGACTTCGGCTCGCATTACGGTGCTCTCATTCGTCCGTTCTTCCCGAGCCCCGCTCCCTCCCGAGCGCTCGCGAGAGATGAGCATACGGGTCCAAGGAGATGAGGACTTGGTTAGACCTGGCGGGGATCGATCGTTCGATCGCCCCAATGTCTGTTACCGCTGTACCACGCACTTAAAAGAACTAGAACGAGAGAAAAATCAGCGTTGATCGCTCCTCCTCGCTCAGGGGCCGTATGCTCGTCTCTCCCCGCGACGAGTGGGGGAGTCCCCGCCGGTGCCCTCCACCCGAGATAGTACGCAAACGTAGGAGGAGGAGGCGGCGCGCGGGGAGCCCCTCCCCATCCCCAGCTATCTCGGGTGAGACGAGCATACGGCCCCAGGTGTTGTATAGAGGACTAAATTCTGATTCCGTTTCAGCCAATATGTGGGCAGGAGTATCGGATGCTTTTCAATTCTACATGCTATCGAATGCCACTAATAAATGCAACACAACCTGCACTGAAAAGTATTGCGGTGCCCAGAGATGATGAACATCCACATCTATCTGTGATATCTATCCTTAACGCGTTGATGACCGTGTGACACAATGTTGCGTCACAGTTGCATCACAGTTTTAAAATTTACTTTCCTGACTTATCCCGATTTTTTGAGAAATATTTGTCTGGGCACTATATAGCTCATGATTAGAAATCATTGCAAACCTCGTGGTCCGTAAAAACAATTTTTCGACATTGGTTTATTCGTCTTCTCATCAGGTTCTGGTCATAACCCCCTTTCAAACAGACGTTACTTACTAGGCACATCGATTTATAATACAACTACCGGAAAAATCATCATAGAAGCAGAAGCTTTCTACTACACACACATTTTATGTTTAGCTTGGAAGCATTCAACGCAAAAGTATCGCTGACAGTTGAGAGCGCTAATCACGAATCCGAGGTCCGTTCTCCACCTGCTGGTCTCAGACCACCCATATCGACTACTTGGGTGGTCCAGTCAGGATCACCGATTTCGATGAAACTTTGCACAGGGGTTATTTGGGTGAGGGATGTTTGGACCGGTTGGCAGTTAGCGGTTTGGCGCCTGACCCTACCTACGGATACGGAGCGGTGGCTTACCGTATCAGCTCGAGCCACCGCACCGGCCGCGGACGCGGAGAGCTGCGCTAGGCACAGACGCATGGTGACGACGGTGACCCGAAAAACCCGAGTGCCCCACTGAGCCACCGATGACCCGAGAAACCAGAGCGCTCCACTGAAGGAGCACGTTTGCAATTAGTGTTCACAATGGCCGATTTCGACGGCTTCTATGATTATTTCAAAGAACTTTTGAGGCATTGAACCCCATATATTTCTGGATCAGAATTTTATGCTCTTTCTAATGAGTGTAACCAGAATGTTATTAAAACAAACATTAGAACGCAATTTTTTGTCATGAAAATAAGACGGAGTTCTGTGAGTACAAGTTGAAACAGAGTTCAGTTAGTAGGTCTGGAAACACTGAAACTGGAAGCTTCATGGATAGATTAGCTTTGTCCCATAACTGTCCTAAGAATTCATGAAACTTTGAGCACAACTTTACCTTATACTGATTAATTGTACCTCGTTTCGACTTTTATAATTGCGAACGTGCTCCTTGCGCTGATCAATCATGTTTCTCAGGTCACGGGTGGCTCAGTGAAGCACTCTGTTTCTCGGGTCACCGTCGTCACCATGCGTCTATGCCTAGCGCAGCTCTCCGCGTCCGGCGAAGTAGTGCGGCGGGTGCGGTGGCTCGAGCTGATAGAGGAATATAATTGCAGATCGACCCATATTACTCACTGCGCGTCATGTCATGCTTTACGCATCTTTTTTCATTTTTTGAGCGTATCATATGATAAACCACTACTGGTGACCACTACGTATCATATCACCACTACTGGTTCACCCACCCCGGATTTCCTCCCCTATCCCGACCGCGTGGCGAAGCCACGCGGTCTCGGTCACTCCTCTCTGTGCACACTATTTCGTCATGAGTAATTTGGGTCGATCTGTAATTATAGTCGTGTCGAGCTGATACGGTAAGCCACGGCTCCATATCCATAGGTAAAGTCACCGGTCAGGCGCCGGACCGCTCCGTATGCTCGACTCTCCCGGTCGCGCGATGGGCGCCCATCGCCCGGCCGGGTGTACAACGAACATCTGTAAAACGAACATCAGTACCGTGTTCAGGACACAAAAGAACCCCCATAGACAAAGTTTCAGCGAAATCGGTTATCCTGACCGGACCACCCGTGTAGCGAGCTGGCTGGTCCGAGACCACCTCCGTAAAAACGAACCGCAGATTCGTGATCAGCACACTAAATTACCGCCCTGAGCAAAGTTTCAGCGAATTTCGACGAGGGTATCAATTATGATAACAAATTACGTTTTCAAATTCACTACAACTCTATCATTGCCAAAGCTATTCGTAGGGTGCACAATGTTTTTAGGGTCCTTCACACCAAAGACCACTCTGTCCTAATTAAAGTCTATAAGTTATACATTCGACCTATTCTAGAATTATCTTCTCTCCCTCCAGGAACTCTCCCTCCAGGAAAAAAGACATTCTGGCTCTCGAAAGCGTCCAAAATACTTTTACTCGGAAAGTTTTTTTGCGCTGTTATGGTTTGCCTTATTCCGCAATTCCAAGTTTCTCTCGTCGGAACAAACTCCTCGGTTTGCATACTCTTGAATGGAGGAGAAAAAGATTCGACTTATTACTCGCTTTCAAAATGCTCAAGGCTATCTCTAAGCTCAGACTCTCTGACTTTTTCACTCTCATTAGCTCGCGCACTAGAGGAGCCAATTTTAAACTCTCCACGTCTTCAGCAAAAACTTCAGTCAGGTCCAAGTTTTTCAGTCTTAGAGCTTACACAAATTTCAATCGTGTTGTACGCTCCTCTTGTTGGTTGTTGAATTATAACTCTTTCAAAAGACATGTTAACAAGTTTGTTGATTAGGTATAACTTTTGTGGTTGTTTTGTTATTCTATATTCTTGTGTTCATTAACTTTCATGACCTGGTGTTTTAGCGCTGAATTGTCCTTTGTTTTAACAGTGTCAATCTTTTATTTTAAAAGTGCATACAAAATATTGCACACTATGAGGAGGGAGTAGGCTTATCACGAAGAAGAACATGAACAGTGTTTTGTTCATGTTCTTCTTCGTGCCGCGAGGCACTTACAATAAATAAATAAATCTTCTCTGTCGGTGGATCACTAGGATCGATGCGAGACTCACCGTTACACGCATTCACTCTCCTAGGCGGAGTTTATGTGGAAATTGTAACTTAATGGGGCCGCTCTAACTATCAATAGTAGCGAACTAATGAATTCAGCAAAAGGCACAGAATCGTACTCAGCACTCTACATACATCTGCATGTCATCTTCGCTTTTTGTTTTCTTGATCAAGATAACATGCCGCCATTAGCCCCTATGCGGCAATGTCGTTAACATGCTTAACTTCCTCTCGTTTCCTGGTTGAGGTTACAAAGTGTTAATTTGCGCGCAATCAAAACGTCAGCAATCAAACGGTATCAAACAGCAAGCTGAAAAAACACTTCAGCCGACTCGTAAGGTCGTATTCCACAGAGATCCATAAGCTGTTGGAGGTATTTGTTGGATCACTGCTCCGAAATCTGACCACGATTACGACTATTAATACAACTATGAAAAACATTACGCGAAAGACGAGCTTGACTATGCAGTGTAACGTGGTTAATACTTCGATTCAAGGAAAAAAGTATAGCACACAAGCAAAAAGACGACAGAAGTTAGGCGAATGTATTAAAAACGCAGAAGCATAATTACTCACCACGGAATTTCAGCTTCTCACAAACTCTCAGTTTCAGGTCGCACAATGACGGAATCAGCAAAGTATGAACATATGGAATAGGCGTTCGCCTCCGAACCATTCAGGTTAACGCATAAAGGTTCTATGAACAGAAGTTTACCCACAGCGAAAAACATTTAGATTCGCACCAGCTACAACACCAATGATCACAGACTGAATATATTACGTAGCGGCAAAAAAACTTATCGAGAGCAGATTATTATAAAGACTCTTACAAATAATCATAGGGCATATTACGGATGGAACCCAGGAGCACGCAATTCTGTGTTCCTGACCCACACTTCAACACCAAAAGAAGCTCTACGCGCTGTCATTGAGGGGATGACAATATCGTGAAGACGTTCGGCACATTAGAAAAATACAGAAACATAACAGCTCCTCGACAAACTGATATTTGATACGTTCGACTGCTCGCGCTCTTCCGATTGAACAGCGTCAAGGTGCACTGAAATGAACAAATTTCGAGTAAATGCATGTGTAAATCGAAGGCAATAGAGAGAACTTCAGAATAGCAAATGCTATAGTCCCTCAACAAATATTATCGTTTATTTATTCGCACAGAGAACCGCAACACTAACGGAATGCAAAACAGGCCCGCATACCACAGTCCTGTCGTCGGAAGAAATCTTTTCACCCAGTATTGTTAAGAGTTCGCCTTTGGAGGTTGTTTGGGGACTGATCACCAATATGATTTTTTAAAATGATTTTCAATGTTTCGAGATCACCTAGATTTTCATGTAGTGGTCCAGCTAAAACTACCGATTTGGCCGAAATCTCGTCCACAAGGTTTATTTTACACTCTGATGGCAATTCTGATTGTGAGGCCGGCATTTCGACTTTCGACCGTCTACTACGCTGAAGTAATAGTTGTACTAAAAATCACCCATTTCGCTAGAGCTTCGTATGAAAAATAAATACACAATTTCAATTACTGAAGAGGACTCAGGAACGATTATCCCGTTTTCTCGTGCGGTTAATATCTTTCATCGAGTGACAACAATTGGGCTCAATTCCTCAAGCTATAAAGACGGTGATCTTGTCGAAACATTGGTAAATTGGGCATGATAACCACT